>CM075066.1:84848352-87348352 GCA_037428765.1 Rubia yunnanensis
CTATATTTAAAATAAAAAATTCCTTTTATATTGAAGCTGATTTAATTCTACAATTGTGTGAATTAATGATTTAGAATCAAATTTGCCCTTGAATCCTTGATGTGGGAGGGAAGAATATAGATGGAATCATGAGGATGGAGTGACTTTTTTCTGCCAAACAAAGTGGTGGGTTTTCTGAAAATCTGGAACTTAAACTAGCAACTTTTGGATAGTGTCCACTGTAATGATCAACCATAGTTGCTTTCAATACGTAACTGATCAAAATTGGTACGGTGTTTCTTGTATTTAGAGTTTGTTCGATGTAGTTCACGAAATTACCGTTGATGGTTCTTCTTTCACTCTCAATTGGCTTCCGATATTGGAGCCATAAAATAAGTGTGTGATAGGGGTTGAGCTGGCATTGAGCCATAGATGTGGCACTCTAATCAGGGTGTTATTTAGTACTCTAGAATAATTATCATATTTGTGAGAAATTAATGGCGATAATTAAGGAAGCTGTAATTTAGGACACATAGCATAAATACAAGATACGCATTTATTCATAATTCATTTTGTCTTAATCACATTGGACTCTTGGACTGATTTAGGCATCGTAGGACTGACCCCTGGAACCCCTAGGGACAGTTTTGTTGCAGGTCAGTTCGAGAGGAGCTTAAGCCCAAGAACTGGTTGGTCGTTCGAGACGCATTAAGTGTCGCCGTCTGTGGGGATGACTAAGCTAGATTAAGGGTTTTGAGGGTTTATGTCCACGGTTATTCAAAGTAGTGAAAAGTTAAGGTTGATAGGTACAGGGGTTGGGTCTCCACAAAGGTTGGAGAAGTTAAGAACAAAGGATTCAGGAGCAGGAAACGAAGCCCGTGTCGAGGACATCGGCATCATGGCCAATCCCGAATTATCAGGAACCGAGTCGTGTGTAGAGCCTCTTCCAATGGTGGACCACGAAGGGGGGTAAACTTCTGTAGTGTTCATCGCAAGTGCTATGGCACCAACTCAGGAGGATGTGCCAGGATCCTAGAGGTGATTGGCACCAACTCAGGAGGATGTGTCGGGGGTCCTTGAGGCAATTGGAACCAACTCAGGAGGATGTGTCGGGGTCCTCAAGGCGATTGGAAGTGATCGGAGAGAAACCTCGAGCCTTTGCTCGAGGGGGCAGCTGACCCGAGGCACGGAAGGTTTACGAATGTTTTGGGAGATTCTTATATGGAAGCCTATGGCCAACACCTGCAAGGCAATCAGAACGCGGGAAGGGAAACCCCAAACCAAGATGTAAAGCGAGTAGCTCAGGCTGGTCATGGCAGGCTATTGAGTTACCCCTCCTCCGATGGGTGACAGAGTAACGCATGGGGTTCCGCCACCTTCACTTGTAGGAATAAATATGGGATAGGCTTCTCAGTCTCAATAGCCTACCCTTATCATGCATGTACTGGAGAGCCAGTGGAGGCTAGGCCTCAGTTTTCCATTCCAGGTTACTCACAGGGACCGGTATATTGTTGCCTCCACTAGCCCGACCCACTCCTACTCTCGATCTGCCTGGGACATGGACGGCATATGGGATGATGGCTTCTTCTAGCATTCAAGGACATGGAAGTATGGAAATTCAAGGAATGATGATTAGTCAGGGGCCTTACAATCCCTATGGCCAGCTACCACCACCAGCAGCATACCCAGGTTTAGGATAGCCTTGGACAAACTCTGGGTATGGGGAGGCTCAATCTTCTTATCTACCACAGCTGGAAGGTCACGATAGGGGGTTGAACTTGACAGGGGGGCAATAGGAGCCCCCCTCAGATGCTAGCAAATCTCTAAAAAGGGAGTTGGGTAGGTTATCGGTCCTGTGGGCCAAGCTGTAGGGTCCCTTTTCAGCTCGGTGATTACAAGGGTTCGATGACCAATAGAAGTAAAACCCCCGGAAGGACTCCCCACATAAAGTGGTGAGACCGATCCTCAAGAATTCATCCAGACGTTCCTGGGCTTTATGAGTTTGAGGGATTTCGATGAGAAGTTAGCATGTAAGCTGGTAGGAAGTTACCTGCGAGGAAAGACACAAGAGTGGTTCCATAAGTTGCCAAGGGGCTCGCTCTGATCTTACTGAGGCTTCAGTGGAGCTTTGTTGAGCCAGTATGCACAGAAGAAGAAGTTCAAAAAAGATCTATTAGAGCTCTATCAGACAAAGAAAAGGACAGTGGAGAGCATGGAGGCTTTCTATCATCGATTTGTAGACAAGAGCTTGGGAGTGATAGAGACAACGGAGACCAAATTGATCCAAGGGTACCTGCTAGGGATGCAGAACCTGGAATTATATAAGAAGCTGAGTACTAATACCCCTAAGACTTTGCAAAAAACTTCAGGAGGTTGTAGAGTAATACTCGAGGGTAGAGGAAGCAACTAGAAAGAAAAGAGACAGCCTTACAGAGAAAATGGGAGGAAATTTAGAACTTGGAGGGAAAAGGCCAGTCGAACCCTTAAGAATACCATTCGAGAGATACGCTTCATTACCACCAACACTCGGAGGGAGAACCCCCACATAGATCTTAAGTACACATCGAGGGTTGTTTCGACCACCCCCACCTTTGCAGAATTTGTATAACTCGGTGGTGGCCCGGAGAGAAACAAACTGGTATTGTGATCATCAGAGGGATTTCAACCATGACACAAATGACTGCATGTAGTTGAGGATAGAGATCGATAGGTTTGAGCGAGAAGGAAAATTTTGAGGGCAAGAACTAAAGAACCAGACTGCACCTTCAAGGCCTCCAATGAACCAATGGCAACCTTATAGAAGGAACAATAAAAAAATGGGGGTAGAGGAGACAGAAGGCCTCGAGAGCAGGCGGTTCGAGATAAGGGGCAAGAAGGAAGGCAGGAAAGACCCCAAGACCAACATGAGGGCAATCAGGTTAACCAAAACAGGGGAAAACCACTTGTTCGAAGAGTGATTAATGTCATCAACGGCATGGTAGGATAGAGATCTTCAAATGATGTGATAAAAGAAGAGGCTTGAAAGATCCCTGTGGAATAACCCATCCACCAAAGGTTTCGACCGGACGAGACAGTCACTTTCTCGGAAGCGGATGCAGTGCCTGATCAAACACCTCATGCAAATCCTATGGTAATTTCAGCAATTATTGGAACATATTTGATAAGAAGAGTATTTATTCATGATGGAAGTGGGGTAGAAGTGACGTTTGCTGATTTTTTTGATCAGCTGGATATCGAGCGCTACAAATTGAAAAAGTCAGCCTCAGCTTCATCCGAATTCACGGGAAATCCAATATTCCCCCTAGGAGAGATAGCCCTGTCCGTTCGCATAGCAAATGGTGACAAAGGGGTGACTATCAGGTGTAACTTCACTGTCGTGGATGCCCCTTCCCCCTACAATGTTATTTTTGGAAGGTCATGGATGTGCTAGGCTCGAGCAGTCTGGTCATCCTATCACCTTAAGATGAAGTTCGCGACCAAAAAGGGGGTGGCATCCATTAGAGGAGATCAGAATGTGGCTCGAAAATGTAACCTTACTGTAGTACGAGAAGCGGGAAAGCAAAGAGATGTAGCAACAATGCATATAGATGTGGGATTAGCCGATAAAATATAGATGCATGTTCGAGACATGGATCAGTACCTATGGGGAAGCTAATTACCGAAGACATTAAAGAGAGATTTAAAAACCTATTGGGAAAATATGAGGACGTGTTCTCGTGGGATACCTCTGACCTAACTGGAGTACCTTCAAGTTTTGCACTACACACATTGAATATTAGCCCCATTTAAAAGCCAATGAAGCAGAAAATATGGGTGTTTGCTCCCAAAAGGGTTGAAGTAATTAAAGAAGAGGTGGAGAAGTTGTTGAAGGCATATGTCATCGAGGAGGTGTTCTACTCCAAATGGATAGCTAACCCGGTTATGCTTCCAAAGCATGATGGGGTCTGGCGAATGTGTATAGATTTTACCAATTTCAATAAAACTTGCCCAAAAGACAGTTACCTGTTGCCACCAATCGACAAGTTGGTGGAAGCCATCACTGGATATCAGATTTTGGCCTTCTTTGATGCGTAAAAAGGGTATCACCAAATACTCATGGCAGAAGATGACAAGGAGAAAACATCGTTTATTACAGATGTGGGTACATACTGTTATAAGAAGATATCGTTTGGGTTAAAAATGATGGGGCTACTTGCCATAGGTTGGTTGATAAGCTGTTCAGGGGGCAAACAGGGAGGAATATGAAGATTTAGGTGGATAATATGGTTGTCAAAAGCAGAAGTCATGGAGAATTACTAAAAGACCTGGAAGAAACATTTGGCAGGCTTCGAGGGGCTAACTTGAAGTTGAACATGTACATATGTGTTATCGTTGTAGGAGCAGGGAAATTCCTCGGATTCCTGGTTGATGTAAACCCAGAAAAGGTCAAAGCTTTGATGAGAATGAGAACCCCACAATCAATAAAAGATGTGCAAAATCTCACAGGTCTCTAGAGTAGGTTCCTATTGAAAGGGGCAGAGAAACACCTACCCTTCTTCGATGTCCTTCAAAGGGAAAATAAATTTGAATGGAATAACAAGTATGACGAGGCATTCAAGCAGTTGAAGGAGCACTTGGGAAAACTGTCTACCCTGATTAAGCCGGATAAGGATAAGACACTATATCTGCACATTTCAACATTGCCTTTGGCAATTAGTGCGGCCTTGGTAAAAGAGAAAGAAAAGGTGCAACACCCAATTTACGTTGCCAGTCATGACTTGCAAGGGCCAGAGATGAGGTACACTATCCTCGAGAGGTTGATTCTAGCCCTCGTACACGTAGCTAGAAGATTGAGACCCTACTTCTAAGGGAACGGGATAATGGTGCTCACAAACCACCCAATTCGGTAGATCCTATTGAAACTAGAGATCTCAGGAAGAATCATGATGCGGGCAGCAGAATTGGGAGAACACGACATCCAGTATCCATCTCAAGTTGCAATTAAGGGTCAGGCGCTGACAGACTTCGTAGTGGAAACTATTGAGCCCCACGAGCATTAGGACTCCGTTCGAGAAGTGAAAACAAGAAAAAGGAAGGTATGAAAAGTATGTGTCAACGGTTCATCTCATTCAGGAGGAAGTGGAGTTGGGATTCTATTAACCATCCCCAATTGCAAGGATTACCCTTACGCGTTGAACTTCACATTCAAAGCAACTAACAATGAGGCTGAGTACGAAGCATTGATAACTGGATTGTGCCTAGCAAGGGAGTTGCAAGTGGAGGAATTTGAGGTTTTTAGTGATTCTCAAATTGTGGTTCAACAGGTGAACGGAGAATATGAAGCCAGAGAGCGTAACCTACAAAGATACCTCAAGGTAGTGCGAAATCTATTGAAAACTTTTAAATCTTACACTTTAACGCAAGTCCCGAGGGAAAGAAATCACAAAGAATATGCTCTTAGAAAGCTCGCTTCTTAGGATTTGGGAACCCAATGCCAAAAGCAATTACTCATGGAAACTCTGCACAAATGAAGTTTCGAAGAAATTATAGTTATGGTGGTGGAATTGGATGACACCTGGATGGCACCGTTCTTAGCATACCTTCGAGAGGGTGTCCTGTCAGGAAATGAAGTTGATGCTATAAAGGTAAGGTTGAAAGCTCCAATGTATGTGTTGCATGAAGGAGTGTTATACAGGTGGGGTCATTTGCAGTCGTTGCTTTAGTGCGCTAACCCTCAAGAAGCTCATTATCTCATAAGGGAGGTCCACGAGGGAGTATGCAACAGCCACCAGGAAGCTAAATCAGTGGCGATGAGGCTCATTCGAGAAGGATTTTACTGGCCGACAATATTTGATGATGTGAATCGATACATTCAGTCTTTCCACCAGTGTTAAATACATGCCCCCATAACACTCTTGTCCCACCCAAGAGGAGATGAGAAACATCTATTGTTTGTGGCCCTTTGATAAATGGGGGATCGACCTAGTAGGTCCTTTTCCAGAAGCGCCAGTAAAATTCAGGTACCTAATAGTGACCATTGACTACTTCACGAAATGGGTAGAGGCTAAGCCCCTGACGAATATAAGGGGAAAGATGGTTATTTCCTTTTACTGGAAGAATATTGTATGTTGTTTCAAAATTCAAAGGAAAAACATCATGGATAATGGAAAATAGTCTGCCCAAGATCCCTTCAAGAAGTGGTGCGAGGAATACCCGATTAAGCAAAATGTGACATAAGTTTACCACCCCCAAGCTAATGGAAAGGTGGAGGTGACCAACAGGACAATAGTGAATGTCATACAGCACGGCTCGAGAGGGTAGAAGGTAATTGGATATGGAATTACCTTATGTGTTGTGGGAATATCAGACAACTGAGTCTTCCACTACTGGTGAAATGCCTTGTAGACTAGTATATAGCTCGGAGGTGGTAATCCCTATGGAGATATGGCTTCCTAGCCCAAGTGATTGTTGCTGCAGTTGAGATAAGTAATCAGCAAAATCAATGTTTGGACTTGGATATAGTGTAGGAAAAGAGAGATCTAGCTTCTTTACACGAGGCTAAAGTTAAAGAACGGGTCAGAAGGTACCATGATAGGAAGGTAAATAAGGCGTTGTTCAACCTAGGAGACTTGGTAATGAGGAAAAATGAGAAAAGAAAAAAGGAACCTGAAGGGAAGTTAGCTGCAAATTGGGAAGGACCCTACAGGGTGATCAAATCGCATCCTGGAGGAAGCTATGTTCTCAAAGAGCTGAATGGGATTTGAGTACCAAGAATATGGAACATCACCAACCTGAGAAAGTACTACCAGCTATGACAAGTGGGTTTCTCTTAAACGACACTCTAGACAATATTTCCAACTACGACTGATGTTTGAGTGGTTCGATCTTAAGCAGCACTTTAGACAATATTTCCAACCACGGATGATGTTCGAGTGGTTTGCTCTCAGTATTCCCATCTACAACTGATGTTCGAGTGGTTTGCTCTGAAGTGGTACTCTAGATAATGATTTAAGTGGTTTGCTCTTAAGTGGCACTCTAGATGGTGTTTGAGTGGGTTGCTCTTAAGCGGCACTCTATGAAATGTTACCAGCCAAGGCTGAGTTCAAGTGGTATGATCTTAAACGACACTCATAGGCTACTTTTGTAATCCTGAAATCATGGACTAGTGGAAAAAATTGGCAGGATGTTGGCGGAAACACCAAACCTGGGTAAAACGCTTGTGTCTTTGAACTTTTAAATTCCTACCTATCGAAGATGGCCATAACATTTCTACATAAGAAAGTTGAGCATGGAACTAATTTTTGGAACATATAATTTACAAAGAAGTATATGAAGGTGCAACTCAAATCCTGTTATAATTTTTTTTAAAACTCACCGACACTAACAACAATGGGTCTAGAAACTCAACTTGCATTTTCTAGGAGCGAGAACAGGCCTCCACAAATAAAAGTACTTTTTGGTACTAAATGGTACACAACATTCATTCATTTAAATGGGGGAAACCCCTCCTGAAACATATCTTCGGTGGAAGGAGCTGGTCCTTTCACCTTTGCCTTCACTAGTCCGAGTTCTTCCAGCTTAATGTCAGGGGCTCTTCAAATATACTTCATTTTTCTTCCACGCAATATTCACAAGGATCCATGGGAGCAATGGTCTTACCCCGCTTCTTCGTGGAGCAATTAAATGGGCCCTTTGAAGAAGATTCGACACTCCTGCGATGTTTTGTGGAAGATCCCTTGGCAGCTTTGCTCAAGGGTGCAAGATGTTTTTCAGCTTCCTTCACAGCAAATTTCAATGATTAAGGAGCATAACAATAAATCTAGGGGTGAAACCCATTACCTTTAATTCTTCCAACCAATCAAGAATAGGGTCAAATGCCTTTTTTCTAGCGAGAGTTTCCATTCTCATGGACGTTGACTTCCTCCATCCATTATCGAGCGCCCTTGAGTAGAAATTTTGGAAGCTGATCACTTCCAATTAAATATGAAGTAGGAATTCCATGAGAAAGCATGTGGGCACGGAGGCTCACTTCGTGGGCAGCAATCGTTTCCTCAAAATTAGAAATTCAGTCTTCGACATCTTTGGCATGTAGCTTCCAGGCCTTGATCTCCCCCGCGAGTCGTGTATTCTCAGATAAGAGAGATTTTATTAGAGAACCATCCCCAGTAGGGAAGTTCCTTGCTGGGGGCTAGCTCGAAGAGAGGGGGTCTTCGCTAGTTATTTTCTAGGCGAGCAGTTCCTCTTCAAGATGGGAATGTTCGCTCGGTGCCACCAGGTTTTGTTTGGCGATTAACTCCCTTTAGGCCATTAACCTGTGATTTTTGCCCATACAACCAATTAGGCGCCCTTCCACTACTCAAAGCCTAGTTGCATTAGTGACACACGACTTCAGAGATCCAAACTTTAGATGTATTTGATGCATTAGTTCTTCAAGACTTTTATCCGCAGGATCACGATCCTCGACCACCTCTAAAGGATATGTCCCGTTAAATTCTTTGGTCAAGAAATCCCTGACATACCCCTTAAAAGTTAGATGGTCTTTGGACAGCCACAGCTTCATTTCAGCTTCGAGCTGATTAAGTTTGTCCTTTAAAGATTCCTTCTCTTGGTTACAGATAGATAAATCATGTGTGGCCTTCAATAGTTGTTTATGTATCTCACTCAAATCTTTTTGAGCACTCGAAAGCTCCTCACAAGCGCATTCTAATACTTTTTTTCAACGAGTTAAACTACAAAAAAAAGAAAGGTAAAATTAATATATAAAAAATTCACTAAAATAGTAAAAAATAATTCTTATATCGAAGCTTCAAAAGTTACATTAGGAGGCCCAAATTGGCAGAGTTACAATCAAGAACGAACCCTAGAACCATTCTCCTTCGAGATGGATGCTATCATTCCTTCCACCTCTGCATCAGTCGAGTTTTGATCGGGGGATGCGTCTAGTTACAATCAAGAACAAACCCTAGAATCATCCTCCTTTGAGGTGGATGCAATCATTCCTTCCACCCTGGTATCAGTTGAGTTTTGTTCGGGGATGCGTTTGTGGCCTTGGGTAGGGGGATAGCTTGATTTCTCTCAACAATGAAGAACTGTCTTTTGGACATAATGAAATCCATCATGGCAAAGCAAAGACTATCGTTCTTCATTGCCTCATCCCATTTAGTGTCCAGGGAAGCCTCGAGCTTTCGCTTGACCAGCTCATCCACTTGCTTAGCGTGCTCTTCGGACAGGGATGCAGACATTTGAGGTTTTACGAACTCATCAGCTAGACCGGTGCAACCGAGGTGCTTGGCCACCTTGAGGAGGTCTACGAATAATTGAATCATCATGGAACTGTTCAATAGTTTGCTTTTAAATGCCTTAAGCAGCAGAACCTGCTCGGCTGGATCCTAAGCAGCCTGGACCCTCTTCTCGAGGGTATCTTTCTCCAATGTCCACTGATGCTTCTCGGCATCAAAATTGGTCGTCTTTCACTTCTCCTCTTCCAAGTATTTTTGGTCTTTCTCATGCGCCCTTTTCTCCTCTTTGAGCAGCCTCTTCAACTCCCAAATTTTAGCATCTTTCTGGCTTAAATTTTCTTAAAAGGAACCATGGCCAGAAGTATAAGCATGGACGAAAGTGGACATCTTCTGAGTGGCCTCATGGAATAGCTGAGAGACCTATCAAAATAACTACACTTAGATAAATGCTAGAAATATTTTTACTAAAATGGACTTCACAATGGAGCAGATGAAAACCCGAGAGTTAGATACCATGGTCGCGAGGTTATGCTTATCTAGAGTCAGAATGTTGGACACCGCATCACTCGAAGGGGGTGTCGGGGATGCCCATTGTTGGTGGATGTTGACACCATCACCACCGCTTGCTCCTTTTAGCGGTTGTTGGGGGAAATTCCCAACACTGCCACCATATGCCCCTGTCCTATGGCGAACATTCCCTGTGGAGGGGGGGCTGGCCGTCAGCCATGGTCGAGGTAGCACTTCCATCACTCACGGGAGGTGTGGAGGCCTAGTTTGAGGGGATAGGGGTCCCTTTAGGGTGGCTCTGACCCTGCATTGAGTGGGTCTTCTTGTTCCTCAAGCCGCTAGCGAGATCCACTGAAAGAAAAGAAGAACAACGTCAGTAAAGGTAAATGTAATATCAAAAAAGATAGAAGAAATAGAATTCCATTAAGGCACCTTCGGAGGTTTCCGAGTGCCTAAAATCGCTAACGAGGATCCCGGGAGGAGAATCTTCTTTGGGACCCTCAGGTTCTCTTCTCCTCTTCTTGATAATTTTATGGAGTTCTTTATACACATACTACTCATAGATTTTAGGAGAAAATACAAAGCTGCCAATCCTTAGGTAGGATTGTTGAAGCGGCTGTAGTTGAGGGAGCTGGACAACAATTTTTGTCTATCCCTCTCGTGTGCATCCCGAAAAATATACTCCCCTGGTTTAGGGGACTCCACTAGCACATCCCAGCTCCATTGGGGGACTCGAATCAAACAAAATCCCCTTCTTCCAACTTCTCCAGTCACAACAAAAACCTTGTGATGTTCCTCCCAGCTGGTAAATGTGATAATCATGTCGGTAGATCGCCCACTATAAGACACGTAGTACAATAAGCAGAGCAACTTGTACCTTGGCTTGATACCAAACTCGTCACATCCCATCAAGAACATTATAATAATTACCAAGATGTTGGGATGAACTTGTGCAAGGCTCACCTGGAATTGCTTGAGAAGTTTGGAAAAGAGAGGCGGAAAGGGAAAGGTGAGCCCGCAATGAAGATGTCTAAGGGAAATGGCCGATCTTCCCTTGGGGAGGTTATGGGGGGTATCTTCTTCTCGAAAGGGTTGAAAATATGCATCTAGGGCTATTCGTTGGCCAAGAGGGATCGAGTCCAGAATCTTCGAGATAACCTTCCCTACTGCTTGGAGCGGCTTCTTTCTAGAAACCCTCAACCTTACCCCTCGAGATACCTTTCTTTTTTCTTCTGAGAGGGTTTTTCTCTAGATGATACCTTTAATACCTTCTAGGGCACTTCCTCCTCGAGGGATGTCCTCTCCCTCGAAGAAGATGCATTCTCCTCCTCCTCTATAGCTTCGAGGAATGCTTCCTCGCTCTCCAGAGATGCATTTACCCCCCCCCCCAGGGCCTGAAGTGCTAGATTTAGGGGAGGGTAGAAGCTAATTTTTCCACTAGTAGGGGGTCTTCTTATATAAGGCTTGCTCATACCTAGCGGTCAATTCTCAACAGGTCCTTGAGGAGACATATCGGTAACCTGGAAACCCTCATTTCCCCAGGACTATTAGTAGTATGTCAGACACACCTTCTTCAGCGTCAGAATCACACTGGGTCTTCGGAATGAGTGCATTTCGAATTAGTAATAACCCTTTCTAGCGTACTAACCTCCACCCCATCTACCCTAATCTCACCAGGAAATCCCTCCTCGGCAGAACCCTCATCAGAACGGGCCATGATTGTAAAGTGAGGAAATAAAAATAGTAGAATAAGGAGAGAAGGGAAGGTACTTACTGATTTTCGAGGAAAGGCGACAAAAATAAATTGCTGGAGAGAGGAATGGAAAAGGAGTGCTTGTGAGAAGTTCCTGCAAATGAGTAAAAGTAAAATAAGAGAGAGAGGTTAAGGGGTAATAATGAGGGCTGAAATGGCCGAATGATTAATAATCGCCTTGGAACTATAAAAAGTTACTGAAATACTCAACTGCTCCATTTGGGGGATAGCGACACCCGTGGTTGTATAGCACGCATGCGCCTTTTGAAATCCTAGCACTGAGAGTTGGATAGAAAACTAGATTCCCTCCCTCAAAGGCAGAAGCAACAAAGTGCAAGGTATGCTTTGATACTTAATAGTCCACGAACTATCCTATGCATATGAGGTCCCGAAGAGCCCTTGTATAGTTCCAGTCCTTCAAGGCTGAGAACCTGCTTTTCTGGGGGCTCTTGATAGAGTTTGAGCCTGAGAAGGGTATTGGGTCGTAGATGTGACGGCCCAACTAGGGTATTATTTAATATTCTAGAATAATTGCCATATTTGCGAATTAAGGGCGATAATTAAGGAAGCTATTATTTATGACACAAAGTATAAATACAACGTACTCAACTACTCATAGTTCATTGTGTCTTAATCACATTGGACTCTTGGACTGATTTAGGCATCAAAGGACTAAGGTCAGCTTGAGAGGAGCTCTAGGCTAAGAACTGATCGATCGTTCGACACGCAATAATGTTGTGGTTGAAGTTGCACGGTGAAAAGATTACCGTCTAGTTTGCATATTGTACTGGTGAAAAAACACACAGCAATATTATTATAATCAATAACTCGCTATATATTTGTGGTGGAAATAAGTATGTGGGATTAAGGGGTCATTTTGACAAATGTCAAATGTGTGGGTAAGAATATGAAAGAAAGTGAGTAAAAAAGAATTGTCGGTAACTTACCAATACATTTAATTGACACTTGTCAAAATTCTACTCTTTTCTCATTCCTTGCATACAAGACTTTTTGCTATATAATCCGATCAATCGTCCACTATCATTCCTAACTATTACTCTGTATGTCCCAACCCTATATGCAATTTTACCTTTTTTTATACTATTCTTTATCAAAATTTGACCGAATATTTAAATAGAAATATGAACAAAAATACTATTGTACTCCCTCAGTCCCATCTAAAAGAGTGGAATCTAGACGCTTTATTTCATGAAGCAAAAGGAAATATATAGAGTACAATACAATAAAAGGGTGAGTTATATCATAACTCTAACTCGTGAATATCTCCTAAATATCCCTTATGATCTTTGACGAATCTACTATCCTAACCCCCCCCCCCCCCTTCAAGCGAAGCATCGAATGTTCCGAAACGCAAAGCTTGCACTTGAAAAAAACCTCAAACAATGGACAAAGAAGGCTTTTTGTGTAGATGCCAGCTATCTGGAGCGAGGTAGGCACATGACGAAGACGAAAGTTGCCAGAAGCAACCAACTCAGGAACAAAATGGTAGTCGATGTCAATATGCTTGGCCTGCTTGTGAGCGACAGGATTTTGAGCCAAGAAAATAACACGGTTGTAGTCACAATGCAGGAAAGGGGTTCCAGAATGAGGAAAACGAAGATCATGGGGAAGATGGGATAACCAGACAACCTCTTCTACGATGTTAGCCAAACCTCTTTTGAACTAGAGCGAGAGACAGTGGGTTGCTTCTTAGCATTCCAAGAGACAAGATTTTCACCGAAAAACATTGCATAATCGTACGTTGAGCGACAAGTATCAAGAGAACGAGCTCAGTCAGCATCTTAGTAGCCCAGAACCTCAAAGGAGCAAACCGAACTGAAAGTCATACCATAATGGATGGTGCCATGAACATAGCAAAGTATGCGGGTGACTGCTCCAAAATGACCATCACGGGGATCCTGAAGATACTGGATGACAGATTTAACTACAAAAGGAAGATCTGAATGAGTGATGGTTAGGACTAGATAGTGCCAATCAAAGAACGACAAAGCGTGGTATTGGCAAACTTCCCACCAGTGACACTATAAAGATGAGACTACGGGATAAATGGTGAGGAAATTGAAGCAACATCATTCATTTCAGCATGAGTCGGGATATCAGGAGCATACTTTGCTTAGCCTGAGAATTACCCCAAGGGAGTAGACTCGACCTCTAAGCCAAGAAAGTAATGCAGAGAACCCAGATCCTTAATAGAGAACTCTGAATCAGTGTGAGCAATGAATTGACGAATGGCAGTGGGACCGGTAAGGATGATATCGTCAACATAGATCAGAAGATACATCAAGGTATCACCGAGGGAAAATATAAACTAATATGTATCTGCTGCACTGCAAAGAAATCCCAACTTTCGCAGATAAGTGCTAAAGTGCTGGAACCAAGCATGGGGCACTTGCTTGAGCCCATAAATAGCCTTCCGTAAGCAGCAAACATAATTAGGGTGAGTCAAGTCCTTGTAGCCAACTAGTTAAGCCATATAGGCTGAAGCATCAAGAACACCGTTGAGGAATGCATTCTTAACATCCAATTGATAAGAGGCTAACGACGGATGGTGGAAATAGCAAGAACCATGCATACAATGAAGGCTTTGACCACCGAATGGAAATTGTGATCAAAGTCGAATCCAGGAATCTCAGAAAAACCCTGAGCGACAAGACGAATGTTGAAGCAATCAATACTACCATTGAGGCGATACTTGAGATGGAATACCCATTTGGAGCCAACAACGTTCACATTCGGAGGACGTGAAACCAAGTCTTAAGTGTGCTGATGACGAAGGGCGGCTATTTCTTTGTCTATAGCAGCAATCCAACAAAGATTCCTAGAGAGCCGCACGATAGTCACGAGATTTTTTCTGAGCAACCAGGGCAACAAGAAAGCTACTGACTTCATAGTCAGAAAATTCTCCAGGACACTGTGAGCCATCCATGGTCTGAGTAGTCATCTGATGAGTGAGGGGAGGAGTTGGCACAAGAGAATCATAAAAATTCGGTGAATCTGGACATGGAGTAGGAGTCACAGAACTGGAGATGAGGCCTCGGGGACTGGAGGGGCCGGGGCCGGTGACGACCATGTAGCATCGGAATCGACCGAGCAGGTTTCACTTGGGCAGAGGGCGGTGACTCAGACCGTGCAGGAATAGAGGATTCCGACTCCAAGAATGTAGAAATATCCAAAGAAGAGAAAGCGGCATGAGATTGTCCAAATGAAGCAAACGGATAGCGAAGAGTGATGTAGACACGACCTGATGAAGGATTAAGGCAGCTATAACCTTTGTACTGAGAGTTATAGCCATGGAAAACACATGGAAAACTACGCAGAGACCGTCAGAAAAGAGCATTGTAAGGAGTTTCACCCCGCAGAACGGGGGTGGGAAGCCGATTAATAGTATAAACGACGGTTCCAAAAGCATCATCCCAATAAGATAGAGGCAGGCGAGACTTAAAAAAACATAGTTAGCTCCATTTCTAAAATATTGCGGTGCTTACGCTCAACCCGACCATTTTTCTCTGGAGTGGGACCGGTAAGGGTGATATCGTCAACATAGATCAGGAGATACATCATGGTATCACCGCGGGAAAATATAAACTAATATGTATCTGCTGCACTGCAAAGAAATCCAAACTTTCGCAGATAAGTGCTAAAGTGCTGGAACCAAGCATGGGGGCTTGCTTGAGCCCATAAATAGCCTTTTGTAAGCAGCAAACATAATTAGGGCGAGTCAAGTCCTTGTAGCCGACTAGTTAAGCTATATAGGATGAAGCATCAAGAAAACCGTTGAGGAATGCATTCTTAACATCCAATTGATAAGTGGCTAATGACGCATGGTGGCAATACCAAGAACCATGCGTACAATGGAGGCTTTGACCACCGGACGGAAATTGTGATCAAAGTCAAATCCAGGAATCTCAGAAAAACCCTGAGCGACAAGACGAACGTTGAAGCAATCAATACTACCATTGAGGCGATACTTGAGACGGAATACCCATTTGGAGCCAATAACATTCACATTCGGAGGACGTGAAACCAAGTACCAAGTGTGCTGATGACGAAGGGTGGCTATTTCTTTGCCTATGGCAGCAGTCCAGCAAAGATTCCTGAAGAGTCGCACGATAGTCACGAGATTTTTTCTGAGCAACCAGGGCAACAAGAAAGCTACTGACTTCATAGTCAGAAAATTCTCGATGACACCGTGAGCCATCCATGGTTTGAGTAGTCATTTGATGAGTGAGGGGAGGAGTTGGCACAAGAGAATCATAAAAACTCGGTGAATCTGGACATGGAGTAGGAGTCGCAGAACTGGAGATGAGGCCTCGAAGACTGGAGGGGTCGGGGCCGGTGGCGACCATGTACCATCAGAATCGACCGAGCAGGGTTTCACTTGGGCAGAGGGTGGTGACTCAGACCGTGCAGGAATAGAGGATTCCGGCTCCAAGAATGTAGAAATATCCAAAGAAGAGAAAGCGGCACGAGATTGTCCAAATGAAGCAAACAGATAGCGAAGAGTGATGTAGAAACGACCTGATGAAGGATCAAGGCAGCTATAACCTTTGTACTGAGAGTTATAGCCAAGGAAAACACATGGAAGACTACGTAGAGACCATCAGAAAAGAGCATTGTAAGGAGTTTCACCCCACAGAACGGGGGTGGGAAGCTGATTAATAGTATAAACGACGGTTGCAAAAGCATCATCCCAATAAGATAGAGGCGGGCGAGACTGAAAAAACATAGTTAACTCCATTTCAACAATATGGCGGTGCTTACGCTCAGCCCGACCATTTTTCTCTGAAGTGTAAGGGCAAGACACATGATGATGGATGCACTTGGAGGCAAAATAAGACCGAAGGTGAGTTTTTAGGAACTCAGTACCACCATCACTCTGAAAGACCTTGATACGGGTAGAGAATTGGTTCTCGACTAAAGCCTCAAATTGCATATAAGTGTAAAAAAAATCGGACTTAAGGCAAATGGGATAAAGCTAAGAAAAACGTGAATAATTTTCCACAAAAACAACATAATAACTGAAATCATTGCTAGATAAAACTAGCGCAGGACCCCACAAATCACAGTGAATCAAATCAAGTACATGCAAAGATTATGAGGATTCTGAGGACACTGTTCTATTAAAGTTTGACCGCATATTTAAAGAAATTTATGAGTAACAATATCATCGTATGTGATATATTTGAATTCGTCGTAACAAGTAATTTCTATATATTAACTTTTTATATGCCGTTATTATATGTAGTTAAACATATTAATAGTCAAACATGTTTCTTGAACAACGTGATGATGATTGTTGTGCAATTTCATAACAAGTATGTGATATTGTTAAATTTATCATAACAAATAGTTTCTAAATATCAATTTTTATTTATTTATTATACGTAGATAAATATATTAATTATCAAATATATTTTTGAACAAGTGATGCAAATAGAGATACGACGAATGATCACTTTATTGCAAATGCAATCCTTATCAATGTTATCATAATTGTATCCTCAGGCTAACGTTAATTTGTTTAATTGATTCTGCGTCAATCATATCAAAGAACGTCAGTGCACCTAATAAACTAACCAATGCTAAGAGAGTTCCCAAAGAAAATACTTCCCATGTCCCAGGTTAAATTATCCATTTAATTTATTCTATTATTCTCTATTAAAGTTTGATCATATATTTAAACAAATATATAAAATATAATATTAACGTATGTGATATTATTGAATTTATTGTAACAAGTGTTTTCTCAACAAAGTAACTTTTTATTTTCTGTTATTATACGTAGTTAAACATATTAACGGTCAAATATATTACCGTTCATATTACTTGAACGGTGTGCAATAATTAGGTTGTAATTTAATTTGAGATAGAGGAAATAATGAACTAAGAGCATGTGCAATTGTGAAACTCACTTGCAATTATTTTTGTAGTTTCGATTTTTTAAATATTCGATCCCTCTCCTTCACTTCTGCAACTAAAACCTTAAAGAAACCATTCCATTTTCCTCTCCACAATGGTTGAAACTCTTTTGCAACTATTTTATGGACCCCACTTGATTTTCACTATCATACTCATTAATTATACCTTTAATATTTAATTTAAATAAATTTACCTACCAAAATAAATTGAAATGTGAAATATAATAATATAATTTACTTTTATAAAAAAAATTGTCTTTTTAATTTTGTTTTTTACAATTTAATTTTTAAATTTAATTTTTAAATTTAATAATTCAATTTCTTTTTTCAATTTTACATTTAATTTTATTTTTTAAGAGATCGTCTCTTGAAAGACGATTTTTCTATAAGCTATGGAAATACAAATGCTTAAATTATAAAATTAGAATAAATGAAGACAAAAATTTTGGGTTATATTAATCGGGTCATAAATTTTATAAGTTGCGCATAAATTTTTAATATTGCAACTAAAATCCTTTACCTTTTTGTACAATAACTAGACCCTATTTTTTGATAAGTTTATGAAAAGACGATCTTTCCAAAAATTATCTTTTAAAATTATTATTTCAATTAAAATTAAACTAGCGGGAGTCCCACCGCGCATTGTGCGGTATTCTTGATTAAAAATATTTAATTTAATTAATATATAATATTTACATGTCACATTTGAATTGAAATAAATGAATAAATTATAAGTATATTAATCTAAGAATAACTATCTAAATTGTAAAACAAATAAATTTTGTTGAAATTTATTAAATAATCAATAAGAGTACAACTTCAACCCCTCGAGGGTACACCACCCCTCGAGAGAGTATACCACTGAGAGCATTGAATCATCCACATTAGCACTCGAACCATCCACCTCTCGAACATCAACCCCTGGAGAGGTCACACATCCACCCCTCGAGGGTACACCATCAACCAGTGGAGAGAGTACACCTTCAACCCCTTGAGGGTACGCCATCAACATCTCGAGAGAGGTGTACTAGCCCTCAAGGGTACACCACCCCTTGAGAGGTCACACATCCACCCCTTTGGAGTTCACCAGCCCTCGAGGGTACACCACCCATCGAGAGAGTATAACATTGAGAGGGTCAAACCATCCACATTAGTACTCGAACCATCCACCTCTCGAACATCAACCCCTCGAGAGTTCATACATCCACCCCTTGAGGGTACACCAACCACCACTGGAGAGGGTGTACCAGCCCTCGAGAGGTTACAAATCCACCCCTCGAGGGTACACCATCCACCACTGGAGAGAGTACGCCATCAACCCCTCGAGGGTGCGCCATCTACGTCTCGGGAGTAGTGTACAAGCCCTTGAGTGTACACCACCCCTCGAGAGGTCACACATCCACCCATTTGGAGTAAACAAGCCCTCGAGGGTACACCACCCCTCGAGAGAATATACCACCCCTCGAGAGAGTATACCACTGAGAGTGTCGAACCATCGACATTAGCACTCAAACCATCCACCTCTCGAACATCAACCCCTCGAGGGTACACCATTCACCACTGGAGAGAGTACACCATTCACCACTGGAGAGAGTACACCTTCAACCCCTCAAGGGTACTCCATCTACGTCTCGAGAGAGGTGTACCAACCCTCGAGGGTGTACCAACCCCCGAGTGTGTACCAGCCCTCGAGGTTGTACCCCCCCTCGAGGGGTCACACATCCAACCTCGAGGGTACACCACCCCTCGAGAGAGTATACCACTGAGAGCGTCGAACCATCCACATTAGCTCTTGAACCATGATCCATTTGAGGCATATACCCCTCGAACCATCCACGACACCACCATTCAAACAACCTATCCCTCGAACACCAACCATCCATTCCAGGAACCATCACCCCTCGAACCATTAGTTCTTGAACATCCACCATGCCATCACTCGAACCATCCACCTCTCGAACATAACTCATTCGCCTTGAGGCCTCCCTACCACTCGACCCATCCTCCTTTTGAACATCAACCATCCGCCTTGAGGGGTGTTCATTTGAGGCATCTCCACTCGATTCATTAACCATCGAGGCCCTGTAACCATCAACCATCCCCCTCGAGGCATCACATATCAACTCAAACTTCTACTCGAACCCTCACAACTCGAACCAGTACCACTCGAACCCTTTCCATTTGAATCCTTTATTCGAACATGTCCACTCAACCCTTACCACCTGAACGCTCACCACTCAACCCCTAACCACTCAAACCCTCTCCACTCGAACCCAGTACCACTCGAACCCATTACCACTCGGACCTCTCCATCGATTCATTAACCCTCGAGGTCCTGGGACCATCAACCATCCTCCTCGAGGCATCACCCCTGGATCCATCAACCATCCGCCTCGCCACCACTCAAACCATCCACCCCTCAAACATCAACATCCACCTCGCCACCACTCAAACCATTCACCCCTCAAACATCAACCATCCACCTCGCCACCACTCAAACCACCCACCCTTCAAACATCAAGCATCAGCCTCGACTCAAACCTCTCTACTCGAACCCAGGTTCACTTGAACCTCTCCGCTCGAACCCAGTACCACTCAAATCCAATAGCACTCGAACAAAATTTGCAAAATGAGCACAGAAAATATAAACTCAGGAATGATTCACGTTCCAGTCCATTGCAGTACAAATTGAAAAGCATAAGCAAAATAACTTTATCAGACCAGAATGCCATCAGTGTTGCTGCTTCTTGTATGCTTCATATGACTCAGGGAGCTCACATAAGCACTGCAACACAATTAGAAAAATTAAACTTCCAATTTGTTTTTTTTATTTTTACAGAAACACTCAGAAAGGTAGATATCACAAATACCTTAACATCATTCAAATAAATGAACTTCTATGCACAGAGGTGAGCTTGCACAACAATATCCATGTCTTCAACAGTCGTTCACTCCAACCATCCACCGCAATCCTTGAGTGCCTTGATTCTCCAAACACCAGCAGTTTCATTAAAGCCAAAGAAATTGATGAACCAACCGTTGACTTGTTGCTCAACCTCAAAGTGGAAGGCCAAATTTATATTTTGCATTTTTGTAAGCAAATTCTCATCTTTGTTCACAAATGACCACCTTGTTTGGACCAGTGCAAGATCACTACTACCCTTCAGAATACAGAAGGAGAGAGAAAAATCAATGGTAAAGGCAAATAAATTTTGTTAATTTAGGTCACAAACTCTACCAGCCAGCCTACGCTTAATCCTTGAGGTTCGATGTCAGACTTTGATTGTTAATGTAGCATCTAATCATAAATCTGAGTCATTTAGAAGTACATGGTTTACATAATTTTACTAAGATACTCTTGATGAAATGAGGCTGGTTGTTCTGGTGTTGATGCTTTACATTTGGAAGTTTCCATTTATGGTAGGCGCAATTATATCTTTTTGTCCCTTTTAGCTTTACAATAAAATAAGCCCGGGAAGGTTTCATGACTTCCCCTAAAAAACAAGGGTAATTCACATACCTTAAAATAAGGAATTGTTTTCTTCAGAAAATCTGGTGTAGGTTGGAAGTCTGCATAAAAAATAGCCACGAACGCGTAATCCTTAACATATTCACAGCCTATTGCAGATCTGAGGTTCCTAGCCTTATACCCCGTGCGCACCAAATGATGTCTATATATAATGCGTACACCTCTTTGTTGCCACTTTTGTACTTCCGCCTTAATAAGGGCTTGAGCACCCACATCATCAGAATCATCTAAAACTTGTACAAGCATTCTCTCCTCTGGCCAATCCATGATACACAGTGCTCCATTGGATTGACGGTAGACCTGAATCAACAAACAAGTATCAAACCACTGGAAGAGCCAAATTTCCACTTTTGGGAAACTCCTAATCATCTAAAGCTTTTCCATTTCCAATATTTTCTCCCTAAGCCAATACTTCGAATGAAAACCACTATCATAAACTGCATTAGTTACAAAATAAAATCAAACCAAAGACGTTCTCATCAAATTCAAACCGCCTAGCCCTATAAAAGCATGATTATACTATGACGAGAATATAAACCTCAACAATTAATTCAGTAATCCAATTATTTTCTAAACATGCACAACAAGATAAACATAATAGTAATAATTTGAAATAGATGTAAGGATAATTATGAGAAAAGAGTAAGGCTCTCTTCTATTGGACTTAATGGTAGCCCAGGTTAGTTCAATTCACTCTTTATGGTAATAAATTATAGGAAGCTCAGTTGCGTTCAATTTGAATTAGTTATGTTCACTCTAAAGAAATTATAATGCTTGTGACGGATGATTGAAAACCTACATCTTCTTACCTCCCTCTCATTGCACATCGGTATTTGCACAAGCACCATGGGGTAGTCTACTCTAGCATTCTCCACGTTCAATGGATAGTCCATTTGTGCCACCGGCTTCAATCCTCTGAATTTAATCCACGCGCAACCGAGCACCGGAATAATCTGATCCACCGACTGAATAAAAAATAAAACAATGCACACGTTCATCAATCCCAGAGTATAAATATCCTCTGCTACCTGATATCTTATTTTTAAGACATATTAGTAACTTCAATTAATTCAACCTATTACCAGGAACCCCTAACATTAACTACAGATGCTTTCAGTTTATATCTAACTCAATTATCAATTACCTACAACCTTAAGTGGCAGCTTTACATAAACCAGATTAAAGGGAATCAGGAAACACTGCATAGAAGCAAAAGGCAAAGAAGTACCAGTTATATATGTATGAAGTTTAGAAGTAAACATTGAAGCAGCGATGACACAAGATGCAGTATCTCAAATAAAAGTGCAGGAAGGCTCGAAATAGAACAAAAGAAAAAATGCATAATGGCAAGTCATGAATGCACAACACCATTCCAAATAGATACTAAAACACCATGAGATAAGAATAATGTCCTGCCAAGCCATTTGCCAATCAAATTTGATCGTAGGAGATGCACCAACAGGTACTGTTACTATGTTCTAATATATACTCTATGATTCAGTAGCATGTATGCTATTGCATATTAAAATGTTAGTGTGCTAGGATTGAATCTCTGAATCACGAGTTACAAAAAATGAACACAAAATTGAAAGTCGAGTTATATGTTGTACGGAAATAAAAAAACAAAAAAAACTCATCTTCGACGCCAGAAGTGCGTAAACAAATTACAAGTCATAAACTACATCTGTGTTGTAGCTCTTTTTTTAGCATCCACCAAGCAATTAACAAACGTCCTCAAGCAGTTCGATATTAACAACCAACATCAAACTTATACCCAAATTACCTCCCAAAATCAGTTTCTGAATCCGAATTATTAGAATCGAGCGACAAGAACCTTTGGACTAATTCCAATCAAAATCAATAAAATTCTGAGGGAAAAAAGTACCTTTAATCCCACTACCTTTCCTTTGTACCCTTCTTTTTCCTGGAGATGTCAGGACGCAACAAAAGTCTTACTTTTTTGTTGTCGATTTCGAGGATCTAGGTATGGAAAGAAAGAGTGGGGAAATCATTTCTCATTGGTATGGCGCCGGACAGAAATAGTGAGCGGTGAGAAATCACAGCGTCTTGGGGACGCTCATATCATTTGGTGCCCAAGCTTATTCAATCCAGCTCTCAACTCATTCAGTTATATGCATCAAAATTGAAGCTAGGAAAGCACAGGTTAAGGCTTGTAGCGTCTTCCCTCGGTAGCGAACTACCGATAAAATTTTAATTCAAAACAACTACTTTTCAAAACTCGACATACCAGGAGAACACCACGAGGAGGACAAGAACCAAGTCAGTGTCTGAAATTTCTATATCAATAAGAGCTGTTAATGGCCGCACATGGAGAGTAAAAAAGACATAATCTTGAAAATGCACTGGTGGAAGCCACTTACTATGGTTTACTAGTTCACATCCAAGATCTTGACCCTTTGGTTCTTTTGCTCTCTTCTTACCATGTTTTGGTAAAGTCTGCAGCTCAACTTAGCTCAACAAAAAGAGAGCAAGAACTAACTGCATTCATACAAATATATAAATATTAGAACGTATGAGACAACAATAGATCAAAGAAGATAATAAACCAACTAAGCCTCCCAAATTACAGCAAAAGCCAATAAAATTGTAAAGAAGATTCTGTTTCTTTTCAACAAACTAATTGCATGCATATCGAATTGAAAAAAAACACAGCATGCAAATCAAATTTGGCTCAACAAAGCTAATTAACTAAAACACATCTAACACAATGAAAAGAAAAACATCAATCCATGCAAGCTTACACATCTCATTTAAAAATCTAATAGCTTCCAAATTTGAATGCAATAAATAAAAGCAATATAATTAATCCAAAACAGACTCACTCAATATCTTGATTGATGGCTCCACTCCAAACTTGAAAAAGATAGGAAAAGAAACTCAGTATGTCGTTGTTACAAATCAATACCATGTCTAGTGTCTTCAACATAGGAACATCGGAAAGTAACTGAAACAGGCGAAAACAGTATTTGGAAACAACCAAAAATCTGAGCACACACATCACACACACATCACACACATCAAATACACACATAGCAAAGACACACATAGCTAGCAAACACATACAGAAACACGAATTTGAAGCACGAAATTGAGCTAGTAGAGGTAAATTAAAGCACGAATTGCAAGTTCATTGCTACAAATTGAGTTAGAACATTCAAATCAAAGCCACGTCGGATGAATTCAAATTTCAGCCTCATGTAGGCAGTGCTCGGCAGTAGCGCCGGTGTAGGTAGCGTCAGCGGATCCAATGGCTACGTTTTCTCCAGAAGCGCGTTCCCTTCAGGCTATGTTTTCTCTCGGTATCTTGTCGCTCGCTGACACCTCCGCCTATTGTGGCTCCTCAACTTCTCAGGCGGCGCTGCCACTGTAACGACTGATTGGGAACAAAGAAAACAAGAAGACCTATATGGGTAAATATATCACATCTAATGGGAACGGTGTCATTTCACTTTCATAGGTTAGTCAAAATGACTCAAATACCCCCGGTTGAGAGATAGAAAATAAACAATATCTATTATAGGGTGCTTGGGGATGATAAATAAATAAGATTTTTAAAAAATATGGCACAAAAATAGTTCCAAAGCAAGAGGAACTGGGCGAGATGAGTACATGAAAACTGAGCCCACCCATGTGATCAAGAAGCAATGCAGCCGGACAAATTACCACTGGGGAGCGGTTTCATGACTAGGGCAGGGAAGCCCAGTTCCAAGATTGAGGAGGGCCCTTGAAACCTTTATTGTGGGGGAAAATAGTTTTAAATTGGTTCTAGTTTGAAATTGGAACTCTTCTGAAAACCCCATTACACCTGCTCTGACGCAAATTTGATCTCTCGGATCAATTAAAAACTATTAATCGAAAATAATTAGCCCATAATACGTACCCAGCGTGTATATAATTTATTCGTTACAATTATGTCCATTATTTTTAAAAAGAGTCCGTCTCTTGAAAGACGGTATTTCCATAAGTTATGGAAAGACCAAGTTTTAAAGTGCAAATTAGAAGAATTGAAGATAAAATTTTCGAGATACATGAATCGGGTTATAAACTTTATAACATTACACGTTGCATAATAACATTTTAATATTGCAACTAACACCTTTTACCTTTTTTTATTCTAATTAAATTCCGTCATTCTATAAGTCTATGGAAACATGATCTTTTCCAAAACTTTACCTTTTAAAAAGGGCAAAATACTGATATGACCTTATGTTTTGGAGGTTTGTGCTAATATGACCCCGTGAAGTTGGAAAGTGTTATTGTAGCCCTGTGTTTTGCATCAGAAGTGCCGATATACCTTTTGGCACTATTCCAGCGTTGACTTAGTAATTTCCGGCATTGACCAAAATTAAAAAGACTAAACTACCCCAAGCATTCAAATTACAAATCTATAGACTAAAATACCCTAGGGTTCTTCTTCCTCTTCATCTCCAGAAGCATCACCACCACCGCTCCGCCGCCTTACTACCACTGCTGTCCGCC
Source organism: Rubia yunnanensis (assembly GCA_037428765.1). Taxonomy (NCBI): domain Eukaryota; kingdom Viridiplantae; phylum Streptophyta; class Magnoliopsida; order Gentianales; family Rubiaceae; genus Rubia; species Rubia yunnanensis. The sequence goes on from CM075066.1 coordinate 84,873,778, forward strand.
GCCGCTCACCGGCAGCACGACGGCCGGAATCTGGGAATTCACTAACAAAACCTAGGATTTAAAAAAAATACAGAATCACAAAAAGCACCAGAGGAAATTGCCCAAAAAGCACTGGATTCTTAGTCTGATTTAATGGTGATACAAGAAAATTTTGCTCAGTTCCCTCAAAATGGTATCTTTAGGCTTAAATTCTCCAAGAAAATGGACCAATTCTTGCAAGCATCAACCTCCAATGAATCTATCTACAGTTCACACTTATTGCTACAAGTAACAAGATATAAAGAAAAGAATTGGTAATCCAAACCCAAACAAAAATACACATCCAATAACAAGAATTGGGGGTCGATAACATCAGATATGGCAACAAATCAATAGAAAAAGGTGACCATTTTTCCAAAAAAAAAAAAGCCCAGAAACCAAGAACGGGTACCTGAATGAATCTCCAATGTCAAATGCCGATGCCTGACAGTGTCCTCCACCATGGGCTTAACCACGATCCTCGACCATTGGCGACCGTATGGCAGGAGTCTAGTTTTTTCACCGGGACCGTCCTAGCACCACCAATCACCACCACTCATCCTAGCACCACCACCACCCATCCTAGCACTACCACCACATGTCCTAGCCACCCGTCTCAGCACCACCACCTTCATCACCGCCAGCCACCACCTTCGCTACCACCACCACCATCACTCTCCCCAGCCACCGCCAACACTCTTCCCAACCACCATCATCACTCTCCGACCACTCGCCACCGCCCTTCACCTTCGATGACCGACGAAAACTCGCCGCCACCACCGATAAACCAGACACCTCCTTGAACCCGATAAACCTTTTTGCAACTACTCGATTGAACCCGATAAACTCTCTGATCACTCGATTGAACACGATAAAGCCGACGCCTCCTTCTTCAGCTTCCTGGAGCCACTCGCTGCCCTCTGCAATGACCTCCCGCCACCGCCGTTGGAGAACATTTTCCGACTTGGTCATCCTTTGCCGCCACCGTCAGCAGTATGAAAAGAAGAAAATTGAAAGTTTTTGATGGAGAATCGAGACTTCTCTCTTTGGAAGTTTTTTATTTGGGTTTACAAGGGTATGGGCAATATAGTCTTTTACAATTTTTATGAATTTTTACTTTTTAAAAACAGGGGTATAATAGTCATTTTATGTATTCAGCCAAATTCAGGCCACCAGAGTCTGGTTATATTGGCACACTCAAATGAAACATAGGATTACAATAGCAGTTTCTAACCTTACAGTATTATATTAGCACAACCTATCAAAATATAGGATTAATGAGAACTGATGAGAAGAAAAAACGTAGAAAACAAGCAAGAGGAAATTTTGCACTGCACACGTTTTTTTGGATTTTTATCTTCTCCCACTTTTGAATTATTTGACTGAAATATTCTCAGGGTCTTTTTCCTTCTGGTCTATGTTTCTAAAAGAGCAAGCAGTAATTATTTACATCATGATGTTTGTATTTTTTTTTAATCCTTTTAAACTCCAAACGGTTACGAGCCTCATAGAATTTATAATGATAGTGTGTACTAGTGAGGACTAATTTTATCTAAATAATAAACGTTATGGACACTACTCCATTCTAAGGATAATATAACACTTTCCTTGCAATACATACTCTCTCTATTTCTCTAATAGTGACACATTATTTTTCGTGTTAGAATTTATGAGATGCTAAATGAGTGGATAAAATTGAATTGAAAGAAGAAAAAAGTAAAATGAGTGAATGTAATAACCTTAAACTTGCCATAAATAGAAAGTGTCAATATAAAAGAAACATCTCAAATTAGAAAGTGTGCCACTATTAATGAAACGGAGAAAGTATTAAAAATATTTCAATAACTTATAAAGTGTTACTTAAACCTTTGAAAAATTTTACATAAATATTGAAAAGTATTACCTAAGTTTTAAAAGAGTTATATTAGATCTAATGCAAAATCACCTAAGGTAATACTTGTCATTGTGTTGCAACAGGTTCAACTTAGTGTCATGTGAAATGGTCACCCTAAATTATTGCTAGGGGGCTTTTCACTTAACATTGCCAGAATAGTTCACTACCTCTGTATCAATCCGTGGTATGGAATGATGACTCTCAAAGGCGATGAATTTTTCTTTTCTTAATCAAAAGGGCTCATTATTGGTGGTGGGCAAAAAATCTGAAAACCAAAACTCGAATAAAAAATTTAATTATCCAAATATTGAATAAACTGAACCAAATTTAATATTCAAATATTTAAATATTTGAACTGATAAAATTGAATCATGAATATGGTTTATGATTTGCTTTTCGGTTTCTAAACACAAAGTGAAAATCGATCTGAAAACTGAATTACAAATATATACTCCCTCTGTCCCAGATTAAATTGCACCAATTCAAAGATTCAGTCAAATCAAGAAAACTTTAACTACATATTTGAATAGATATATAAACAATAATATATAACCAATAATATTTGGAGTATGTGATATCGTTGGATTTGCCATAACAAGTAGTTTATAAAAAGTAACTTTTTATTACCCGATATTATAAATAGTTAAATATATTAACGGTCAGACGTGTGTGTTGGATACTGTAAAAAAGATTCTGTGCAATTTAATCTGGGACGAAGGGAGTATATATATTAGGGAAAATCTCAGGAAAGACGGCCTTTCAATAAGCTTAAGGACAGTCCTCTGGGGCATTTGCCTTAAATTTTGTAATTTTTTATAAAATTTAAATATTGCATTTTATAAGTTAAAGCAAGTAATATTATGTATTTGAAGGTGAAAATATAAAAATATTTTCAAAAATTTTAAATTTTGTATGTAATTTAAGAAATGCAATGTATAAGGTAAGAAATAAGTGGCATGTCAATAAACTTATGGACAGACCATTTGTCAGGAGACCCACTCTATATATTAGATTAAGTATATGTCAATAAAATATAAAATAATTTTACACTACTACTTTAAAATGAAATTTCATAAAATAAATAAAATAAAAGGGTTTCTTACAAAACTTTAACAAATTTATCCATGTACTCCGTATATCTTAATTCATAAACAACTAATTAAACACAAGATTAGTTTATGAAATTCGCAGTCGCCAAAATTTATTCTACTTCGGCTGAATCGGCCCAAGGTCAATACGTAATAACAACAGTATCAGTGAGACATTGATAAGGTATAAAATATAAGGCTAAATCAATAGAACTGAACAAACGTTCATTTGCTAAATTTTATTGAAAATCAGTTGTAAGAAACTTGGAATTTGCCGCATTATTGGATTTTATGTTCTTGTTTTCTATTTATTCCATAAATTTACCCTCTTTAGTTTTTATGTTTGCCCTTTTTTATTAAATCCAACGAACTACTGCATATATGAATTTAGCCGATTGAGTTAAGCATGTACCTTATTGCCTCGATGATTTAAAACAATCACTTTTGAACCTATACCTCTAATTTTGATGATTGAAAATTACTAAACATTTTGGATGTTGGCACTATTTGAAGTTAGAAGTTCAAGTGAAGGCATTGAATTTAAAGTGTTTTCGTGTTCAACTTAATCATGATTGTAGTTTACGTTGATTTGTAGTGCGTGTTATTCAATTTAGTTTATTTAAAGAGTCCGTCTCTTGAAAGACGGTCTTTCCATAAGTTATGGAAAGATCAAGGTTTAAAGTGTAAATTAGAAGAAATTAAGATAAAATTTTCGGGTTGCATGAACCGGGTTATAAATTTTATAACTACTACATGTTTCATACTAAAACTTTAATATTGCAACTAAGACCTTTTACCTTTTATTATTCTAATCAAACCCCGTCTTTCCATAAGACTATGGAAAGACCGTCTTTCCCAAGACTTTGCCTTATTTAAATATATTTGAATTTGAACCAAAAACAGAAAAATTAAATTTGAATAAATCGAATTTAATTTTTCAGTTCAATTTTGAATTTATAAAAGGTAAACTCAATTAAACCGAAAACCGAATCGATGTCAGCTCGTTACTGTATCAAAGTATAGTTAATGTCCGTGTTTTTCTCCAAGTCCACTGAACAATTTCCCGATCAATCCGCTCGCCCTCAACGGCCCATACCAGCCCACACCCATGCCATCGTATGAGAGGTAAATCACGGTAGCCCAGCACCAGGACCCATGGGCTTGGCATTGCCTCGGTGCGCACAAGGGAGCCTTGCAAAGCAAGAACTCCCCACACTGTCGCTGCCGAGGATCGAACCTGGGATTATTGGCTTACCCACCCATGTCCCAACCACTGGGGTACACCCGTGGGTGTACCACTGAACAATTTCCTGGTTATCACATCTGAGCTGCGAAGCAAAATTCCACATGAGTAATGATAAAAATATTACTCGCCGAATGTGTACACTTTTTGGTCAATTTTCTCATGTCATATTTGACCAACGATAACTTTAATTACGTATATTAACGGTATGTTAAGATTTGATATTTAGAAAATACAGCATGCAGAGAATCCAACAATATCTCACATGATGATATTGGTATCTATATACTAGCTGAAATTTATGGTCAAACGTGTCTTGAGAAAGTTGACAAAAAGGTGTGCAGATTCGGCTGGGACGGGGAATAGTAAAAATTTAGAGTGAAATTAGATAGTGACTGATATGATATATGAAAAGATAAGTGTATCTATAATTAATTGCACCTCTTAAAATGGTGATTAGTAATTTACTCTTTTACTAATTTTTACATTATTCACTATAAATTTCAGTATAAATTTTCACTATCCCTATCATCACATTGGAACAGGAACAGATGCATGGATGACTGTGACCGCATGGCCCGCATGGCCTTCAATATTAAAGCAAGTGTGTTGCGACGCAAACATTCAATTGTTAGGTGGAAAAAAATACACGCCATTGACATTTGCTATAAAACATTTTCTAATTAATTATTAAAAAATCCAAAAGAGGAACATTTTCTTTTCATCAAACGGAAGAATGAAACCAAAGCATTTGTTTCTTGATTTTATTGATCAAATATACACATCGAATAATTAATTGACTTAGCTTTCTCCAAAGTTGAGATGCGTGATTGATGTCTCAGGTTAGATAGTGAGGAGCCAGCCAGGGAGTAAATTAAAACATGAAGGACCTTTTCCCAAATAGAAATACAACTTTAATTGTTGCTTATAGCGTTGAGTGTTGACCATGACTAGCTAATTCGAAGTTGGAAGTTGCCATTATATTCTAATATCTAAAAATACCAATAATTAATACGAATAAATGAAGGCAAAGTTTTGGGAAAAACGGTCTTTCCATAGACTTATGGAAAGACGGGATTTGATTATAATAATAAAAGGTAAAAGGTCTTAGTTGTAATATTAAAGTTTTAGTATGCAACATGTAGTAGATATAAAATTTATAACCCGGTTCATGCAACCCGAAAATTTTATCTTCATTTCTTGTAATTTACACTTTAAACTTTGGTCTTTCCATAACTTATGGAAAGACCGTCTTTCAAGAGACGGACTCATAAATGAATACTAAGTTTATTGACGCGGTCGGAATAATCAAAAATATTTTCAAGCATGAATGTTAAAGAACAATCAAGATTTTCAAGCACAAATTTTAGATTTTGGTTATGCAATCCACCAGATAGAAAATAATTCTTAAAAAAAATTTATTATCAAAATAAAATCTCCGGAAATATAAGAGATCATTAAATACTGAGAAAAGCGAAAAAAAATATAAAAAGGAAATTCGGAATTAATAAATTCCAAAATCAAACAAAAATTGAAACACTCAAAAACAATAAATTACCTTTTTGAGGCTTTAAACGAAATCAAATGACCACCGAAATCACCTGATTCCGAGTTCGAATGCAAAAATTATGCTCAAAATCGTATCGGAACTTTGAGATCGTTGTCCCTGCACCAAATGTCATGTAAATTGAATGTTATGTTTTAACTATTAAAATCTGATTGATGATACTCTCCTCTATACTATTTCAGGTTGTAATTTAATTATTGAGAAAAGTGCATATGTAATCCTATATAATTGATGAAAGTGCAGATATAACCCTGCAATAATGAAAGTGCAGATATAACCCTGCGATAATTGAAAGTGCAAATATAACCCTGGTCAGTCAATGCCAGAAATAATGGCTTTAGGGTTATATTTGCAAATATGTATAATAGTTAGGGTTATATTTGCACATATGTATAATAGTTAGGGTTATATTTGCACAAAAAAACAACTCAGGGTTATATTTGCACTTTCTCCAACATATAGGGTTATATTTGCATATTACCCTTAATTATTAATTTAGTCAAATTTTCTTAACTTTAACCATAAAATTGAATTAACCTGCTTAATAGTATTGAGTGATACCTTGTTAGATTCATTATAACATATATTTAAGTATCAATTTTTCACAAGTTTTAATCATGTAAACATTTTTTGAGTCAACTGATAAAAGTCAAAGCGTACAGATAAAAATGAGACAGATGGAGTAGTATAAAGTCAAATATCATATTCATAACTAATAATGAATAGATACGTATCATAAGCTTTTTTAAAAAAATTATCACACACTCACCTCTGGACTATATATTAAAATATTAAATCCTCAACTCACTTCAGTATATGGCCATTAAATCTATATCAAATGCTCGATCATACCCAACATCCACAGTGTGTGTATATTAGCGGTAGGGATAACTTGATCACTCATAATAATACAAGAACATGTAAACCTATCAATTTGAAAACTAGAAGATACAATCAAATGCATTATTTTGAGAGCTCCATGTCCAATCATTAACTTGCCACACACGGTGGAATTTCGTTCAAGACAGAGTCGTTTTTCTCACAACTTGCATCAACAAATTAAACAAAAGGAATTCATGCAACTATAACAACTTTTTATTATCAATTGTTACTCCCGGGAAACAACCCAAATTCCATACATGCCAAAACCATTACAAAAACTGATCCATCGAAAGAACCAAACCCATTTTTGGGATGTGATCTTGGCACGTAGGAATAAAAAAAACCCCTGGAGAAAAATCAAGATCAACGGTAAAAAAAATATAACAAGATGAATAATAGTTACTTAAATTTACTGCTGTTACTTCCTGGCATCCATGAAGTCATATATTCTCTGCAGTGCAATATCCAGCGTCCTCTCGCTCATGTTGGCAAAGCACACCCGAAACCACCCCGGCTCCGAGCAATGGCACGACGATCCTGGCGAAATATTCAGTTTCACCTGGTATAATATCGATCTCCAGAGGGCTAACTCTGACTCTCGTGTCGCTTCTTCGAGCATAGGGCTCATATTCATCCAGCAAAACAGCCCTGCATTCCCTTCCAGGCATTCAATACCCGCTTTTCTCAACCCTTGGATGATCTTATTGCACCGCCTTCTTAGCCTCTCGCGGTTGATCTTTATGAAGTTTTCTGTGAACTCCCTGTCTGAAAGCATGGAGGCAAGAAGCTGCTGAGTTTGCGAAGAAATTAAGGTGAAGCTCGACATCCTCCTAGCCGTGGTGACAACCTTGTCATTGTAAGAATAGATTGTCCCGACGCGGAATCCTGGGAGGCCTAAGTCCTTGGAGAGGCTGTATACGATGTGAACTCGCTCCGAGCCTTTGTAGGCTCGAGACTCGAGCACCTCGGCAATGCTGGTGAACTCACTCGAGTAGAATGCGGATCCTGAGTAGATTTCATCGGATACTAGGTGGATGTTTTTTCGGGTCACGAAATCCAGGATGTCTTCTAGCACGGCGCGCTGGATCGTGGCGCCGAGTGGATTCGAAGGGTTGGTGATCAGCATGCCTTTCACTTTCACGTTCATGGCTTCTGCAGAAGCATATGCCGCTTCTAAGGCTTCCACGGTTATTTGAAAGTTGTTGGAGCTGTTGCAGTGGACCGGCATGATTTTAACTCCCGTTCGCCATCTCAAATCTCTATCGAATCTGTAAATTAAAGGTGAAATCAATCATTATGAGTTATGATTATTAACAATTTGTTGTTTTTTTTTGCATTAAAATTTATTTAGTTTTACAAAAATCGACCAAGTATGTATTAATACATACCCTGGATAGTATGGGGTGGGAACTAATAGAGCGTCTCCCGGGTTGGCTAGAATGAAGGTTAAGAGCTCATTAGCTGCCGTGGCTCCGGCGGTTATGACAACTCTTTCGGGATCGAATTTCGCTCTTCCTCCTCTTACTTGTTCCATGAAGCTTGCCATTGCCTGATTTGGTGAAAAGTTGGAGTTGTTAGCTAAGAACATTTTGAGCTTTTTAAAGAAGTGATACTGTTTATCACATGCAGGTTCTAACGTACCTTTCTGAAAGATAGGAGGCCATGGTAATCTTGAAACAAAGCATTTTCTCTGAAGTTGGAGATTTTGTTTCCGACACTTACTTCCTGGGAGTGTTTTTCCAAGTATTCTTCGAGCAAATCGAATGAAACCTGCACAAATTTAGCGAAGAAAGCCATTGTTAGAATCTTGTACATCCTTAGAAATGGATTCATTTTCGCGACATCGACGGTGCTCACTTGATTCTCTGCTAGTCCCATCTGAATGACTCCGGTGGGATTGGATGATTCCTCATAAGGGTTTTCATCATAAGCTTTCCATCCGGCAAAGTAAGGAGAATCTTCACCATGGGTGTCGGAGACCGCGATGTTCGACAACTCCACAGCAGAGGAAGGTGTTGATAGAACAATCTCTACAGCCATTTGAGCGTTATTTTGGTTTTGAGTAGGAACTCTAGTATATGTACCAAGAGAAAAAAGCGAAGTTGTAAAGGAAAGATGGAGGTGGAATTAAATGAATGTAATTGTTGGTGTTTGAACTATGGAGTTGTCAAAGCCCCATCTTATATAGGGGAACTATTGGACTTGGCACTTTTTAATATAAAGAGTTCCAATCATTGATTGTGCAAAGTAAGCAGGATCAAAGGTCACCTTTTACAAATATTAGTTTTAATTACTGGTGACAACTGTTAGCTTCTGTCATCTATCTAAACTTTATACATCTCTCAAATCTCCACACGATCCAAACGAAATACGGTGGTTGCCCTTCATGGGGTGGTTGTAAATTCTAAGTAATTTTCTTCTGCACTTTTTTCTTTCCTTGTCTTTCCATTTGGTTTAACTTTGAATCTTCTTGAACATTCACAGAATGATTGAAAAAACGTTCAGCACTTCTTAAAATTGCTATAATGATTAATAACCCTATCTTTTACTTTGGAGTGTCAATATAAACTTATAAAATGAGAAAGTGTCAAAATAATTCTAACTTATTGATGTATGTGCTAATCTAACACTAGGCGTCGTTTACTTCAATTGTCGACAGGAAGTTTGGGTGAAATTTAATGAAATGACTATTTGCCCCTGGATTTAAAATAAGAAAAGAAAAGAAGCCAGAAATGCATTCATGTTTTCCCCCCTTTTCATCTTATTCTTTCTTCTTCCCGCCAGCCCTTTTCTTCACCCCCGCAAGCCAACCCACTGATGCGTCTTGTGACCATCAGCCCAAGCCTAATCTAGACATACCTTCATATTTACACTATTCTAAAACCCTAATATCCTTGGTCTATGATCTAGCTTCCTTTGCCCTAAGTGGACGGCCCAATAATAAGCCCACTTAGATATATTTTGAGTATTGGGCCTTTCCCTAGGTGATGAGAGTATTAGCACAAATAGGTCTTCATTCTACTATGTCATCAAAAGCCCCTAGAAAAATTATGCGATCTCTCGGCTTTCGAAGGCACATCTCATCGAAGGTCGATCATTGTCATCGACGGTTACCCTTGGTCATCGAGGGTTAACCGTAGTCATCGAGGGTTGACCGTAGTCATCGCGGGTTGACCGTAGTCATCGAGGGTTATGTCCATTAGCTTCGTATGACATGATTGTCTATGAGATGAGGTGCCATCGAGGGTACTTCACTTTTTAGGTTGCGGGGGAGCACTTAGATTTTTCTCAAACATTCTGATCTTTGGAATTCCCAAGAAAGGTGCATGAATGAAATATAAGTGGGAAGACGACGTGTGTGGGGCAGCTATTTTATAGGCTTTTTTTTATCTTTTTGTGCCTTTCCAGACTGCTCGTCTTTTTAGGTAATGATTACTCCCCGCCCTTCTCTCTCCTCCGCCTTTATATACTCCAAAAAAACTTCCTTTTCTCCTTTCGTTTTCACTCTTCTCTTTGCAGGTCATCTCTGAGAGCTTCTGTAATCTTCTTCAGCTCCCCAAGCTTTTAGTCTCCTCCTACCTACGTTCCGACAAGTTTCCATGGATTCCCAAACTCTCTCTCTCTTTCTTCCCCGCCCTCTCCCTCTGTAAGTTTTGAGAAGGATAATAACGAGGGAGTGAGTTTATCCAGAGATGGGATCTCGGGGGGTGTTCAATTTTCCGAAGAGATTTCTTCTCCTTCAGCCAGATCCACATCCAATTTCAAAAATGCAAAGTCTACAAACCTTAATCGCAACTCCAGCAAACCCCTTGATCTCCATGAGGGAGTTGATTCTGTTAGGGTTAGGTCTTCTGGGCTAGGTGGCACTTTGGGTGTGGGTTTTACTATCCCATTGAAGGGTAGTTCTAAGCATAGAGACAATTATCGTGTTGTTAGAGCTACGAACAAAATTATGTACAGACCTTCGAGGTGGAAGTTTGTAATAGAGAAATGCTCTGTTATGAAGCCTTCATTGCCTACTGATGGCTCATCAAAGTACATTTTTCCCGAGGAGGTGACAAAGCTTATAGAAGAGATTCTCAGTACTAGCATATCCCCATTAACGCTCGACTAGAAACCCTCGAAGTGAATGAGCCCGCATCGTTATCCATAGGGAGGGTTGTCATTTATAATAAGCATATTAAATCAGATCTTAGTTTCCTTTTTCTTCTTTGCTGTCAATCCTAATGGAGGAGTTAGACATTAGCCTATCCCAACTTCACCCTAATGTGATAGTAATAATAATGGCTTTCCTGGTTCAGTGTAAGGAGGTGGATGTGGACCTTCATTATGAGCTATTTTGAGCCATTTTCTCTCTACTTAACAACTAAGACGTAGGTACTTTCACCTTAGGCAATAGGTTATCTGGCCAGAGATTTATCATCCCTCATTCCAATAAATTGGGATGGCAAAATAAAGTCTTGTCCTTCGATTGTACGGGGACTTATCGAACCCCTCGATGGAACCCTGATGTCACTCTTAAGGCAAGGACAGGGAAATATATGGTTCCGGTGAGACTTCGTGAAGAAGTAGATTGCCTTTGGGGTCTTGAGCTTTTAGATACTGATATCTATCGCCCTGAGACCAAGGGTGCTAAACCCTTTGTTCGGCCAGAGTGGGTCTACGAGGGTATTTACGCTTTGGCTGATCGTTGAGTGTTCGAAGAGGTTAGCTTGGAGGGTCCTACAAATAGTAATGAAAGAAAGAGAGGTGACAACGGAATGCTATGTCTAAGACCGCTTCGATCTATGGATCCTTTGCAAGGCATAGTTGTTAAAGAGATAGCCTCTTCGGACATCTCCAAAGGTCCTTGGGATATTCCTTCTTGACGATTGCTTTTTCTTTCTTGTCACGGTTTGTAACTTCTTCCTCTTTTTTTATGCAGTGGGCAGTACAGAAGACTTCGTCAATGCACTTAAACATAACGACGATCTCTAGGAGAGGGTGTCAGTTAGGGAGCCTACTCCAACACATGCTCAATCGGGGTCCCGAGAGAGGCCTCATGTGCAGGAGAAACCCCAGAAAAAGCCAAGATTAGAGGAGGCCAAGCCTTCCACCGAGACTAGCGCTGACAACTTCTACTATGAGGTTGAAAATGATACCCTATATTTGGATTACCTTAGGGATTTGGGCAACGAGACCTCGGTATGTTACCTCTCTTTCTCTCTCTCTTTTAATCTAGACTCTCTTTCTTATGTCTCCCTTACTTCTAGTGATAATTTAGGTGGTGGCGGTTGTTCGGTCGACCTTGCAGTCAACTGGCATCTTTGGCAACCAGGTCATTCCCCTCCTGCAAGGTCCCATCAAAGCAGTCACAGAAGCTTTTCAACAAGATGAACTTGCCAAGATGCAGAAGAAGATGGATGATCTGCAGGAGGACTTGAAGAAGTCGAGGGAGAGAGAAAAATTATGTCTAAGAAGTGTTCGCCTGAAGCCCAACACGCTCTGCTGGCAACCTTCGTTCACAAGCTGATGGAGTCTACAAACTTGTATGGATCCTTTCTTCACCTTCTTGGTATTGGAAAGACCTGGGGTTGAACCAATTTCTATAACTGGGTAGCTGATCACCTTATCCCTGAATAGGCCAAGGCCCTTGAGGCCCGTACTGACCCAAACGCCAAAGGGAAAAAATGAAAATTGGGTGGGGTAAGCTGTCCAGCTCAGGTGGTTTCAAGCTTTGACTCCTCTATGTCATCAAGATGTGGAAGAAGTTCTTAACAGTTGCTGACCTTCACGGCCTTACCGTTCCTGAGTCTAATCCAAAGTCTGGTGATTGGACATCGAAAGGCAAGGATGGCAAGGCTAATCATGGCAAGGTTGCGACTGATGAGACTAACCGTAGCATAAGGCAAGGGGCTAGAGATGTATGAGCTCTGATCCCTTTTAATTTGGGCTATGTTTTGTAAAATAATATCAACTACTTTTATGGAATTTTTTGGGGAATATGATCATTTTTAATTGGATGTTTTAATCAAATATGTTAGCATAAGTGTTTGATTATTATTCCTTCAGTTTATAGAATGCAATTTTATGAGATGAACTGGAAAAGTCTGCTCGAGAGCTTGCTAAGGTTAAGGTAGAGTTCTCGAAGACTCTAACTAAGTTGGCCCAATTGAGCCAGGATTTATCCAAAGGTAATAAGGAGCTGTCATCATGGTAAGATGGCAGTCACTTTTCTATTAGCGAACTTCTTAGCAAAGCGAGAAATGATTCTACATCTGGTTGAGTGGCTGTTGCCCTCGCCATAGTAAACGAAGCATGTAGTGCTACCAAACTCAATCATCACGATACTTTGCGAGAAATGATGAGCGAATTCCTAGTTTGCACAAGTGTCTCACTGATGCTAGATTATATCGTACCTTGAGTCAGTGGGGGAATAGCAGGCGTTATCAAGAGGAAGCTAAGAAACTCGAATCCCAACTGGGTGAGATGATCAGAAAAAATAACTATCTTACTGAAGAAGTTTCTAAGATACAATGGGTTATCGATGATAACCAACGGTTTTGCAGTGAGATTGTGAGTCAAAATTCCCAGTTATCGAGTTATGTGTCCGCACACGCTGACACTATCCAACTCTATTCCGATAGCCTTCAAGCACACAGATTGTCTTATGGGGTCCTTGATATGGGCCCTATCGAAGACATTTTTAAGTTCTTGTATGATACTGAGATGGCTATGATACAAAAGGATTTAGATAGGGACCCAAATTATTATGCAGTGTTCGATGTTATTCACGAATGGAAAGAGCACCTTTGATTAAAATTTAGTGTAAATTTTCAGAGAGCGGGTCCTTCAAACAGGGGTTCTTCACCAAGGATTTCTTCAAATGGTAAGCGTTCGAAGAAAGTTTCCAAAAAGAATACTCAACCTAAGAAGAATACCAAGGAAAAAAAAAACCCAGCTCGGAGTAGCTCTCAGTCTCAAACTAAGGTTCCACCTGTTAGTTCTTCTTTGAGTCCGTGGAAGAAACTCAATCAAGGGTTCCCAATGTTGATGGACAGGTTCCGCCAATCCCTGAGGGTGATGCAGAAAGGGACTCTCATTTTCCAAAGGCTTGATACCTTGTCGAAGGCAACATGCTAACCCTATCCACAAAGCTTTGGAGAGCAAAGTTGATCGCTTATTTTCGATCACTACTGGGGTGAATCCGGAAAACATTCGATGGTCCAACTGATCGTAAGTGCATAACATTTATTACAATAAAGATTTATGTTTGTATAGCATATTAATAGATCCACTAAGTAGTGGACTATGTAATAAGTTGTTTTTTTTGCAAAGGGTTACGTTGTTCAAGTAGATGTTCTCGATCTTGTATGGTATATTTTTTGTTTTAGTATCAAACTGTTCCGATCGCATGAAGGGTGTTCGATACTTTGAAAACATGTTTATTTTATCTCTTAAAAGTGAATTATTCGATTGTCAACTACCGAATTTATTTCATCGCCTTTGAGTAGGTTGTTCGATTGCCCAACGACGAGTTTATTCTCTTAAAAGTGATATTTTTTTTATCGCTTAGAAGCGAGCTTTTGATCACTTAAAGGCGAGATTATTTTTTATTGCTTAAAAGTGGGATTATTTTTTATATCTTAAAAGAAAACATTCGATCCCTCAAAAGAGAGATTATTTTTTCACTTAAAAGTGAGCTTTCAATTGTTTAATAATGAGATTGTTTTTTATCACTTGAAAGCGAGCTTTCGACCGCTTAAAAGTGAGCATTCGATCGTTTAGAAGCGAGATTATTTTTTATCACTTAAAAGAGAGCTTTCAATCGCTTATAAGAGAGATTATTTTTCATCGCTTAGAAGCGAGATTATTTTTTTATCGCTTAAAAGCAAGCATTCGATCGCTTAAGAGTGAAATTATTTTTTATCGTTTATAAGCAAGTAGGTTGTATTGAAATTTTGGAAGTGTCAAAATTTTCATTAAGTCAACCAGTTGCTGTGCGGAGCATACAAATCTGGGAATAATTATATGGTGAAATCAGCTACTCCTCAACCTCATGAGATCTAAGGCTACCACTCCTTACAACTGATGATACTGTCGAAGATTAACTATGTTCCACCTCTTCGGAATACGATCACCATTCATCGATCCCAGGGTGTAAATTCCCCTTGGATGAGCTTCAAGCACTCGATAGGTCCTTCTCAATTAAGGGCAAGCTTCCCCTCTGGCTTCTGGCGGCTCTTCTCATTTTTCATCATGATGAGATCTCCCACGACGAAATGTGCTCCTTTCACTCTTCGATGATGGCATCGTTTGACTTTTTCCTTGACTCTAGCCTCTCGAATGGACGTCGGGGCTCGCCTTTCTTCCAACAAATCCAGGTCTAGGCAACGATTATCTTCATTTCTGGTATCAATGGTTATCATCATTCTCAGACTTAGCATGCCAATTTCTTTGGTAGGGCGTATCCCTCCGAGCCATACACCAACTCATAGGGTGTATTCCCTGTGGTAGAGGATTCCACTGTTAGTTATGCCCACAACACACTAGGCAGTTCATTGACCCAGTTCCCCTTTGCTCCTTCCAGTCTCTTTCGAATTCCATTGACAAGGGTTCTATTGGTAACTTTGACCAGCCCGTTTGCCTGGGGGTGATATACCGATATTACTTTTAGCTGGATCTTGAATTTCTCACACAAACTCTTGAAGGTATCATTCGCGAACTGGGTTCTATTGTTTGTAATGAACGTCTTTGGTATACCAAAACTACAGACGATATTCTTTTAGCAAAATGAGATAACAGAATTCCCCTTGATGCTTGCCAATGGCTCTGCTTCGACCCATTTGGTAAAGTAATCGATTGCCATTATCAGATACTTGAACCTTCCGAGTGCTTCTTGTAAAGGTCCTACCAAGTCCATTCCCCATTTATCAAATGGCTAAGAACTGTGTATGTTAATCAATTCTTTCTGAGGGACATAGGTTATAGGCGCATGTTTTTTACATTGGCTGCAAGCCTTAATATACCGGTTGGCATCCTCGAACATAGTTGGCCAATAGTACCCAGCACGAATCATTCTTCTTGCTACCGAGCGTGCTCCCTGGTGACTACCAAAGATCCTCTCGTGGACTTCCTACATCAATTAATGTGTATCGATAGGGGTAACATATCAAAGCAAGGGTTGCAGGTACCCCTTTTGATTGTATTACATACTTGGGTGCCTTGAGTCAAATTTTGTGCGCTTTGATAGGGTCTTCCGGAAGCAATCCACCTTGGAGGTACCGAAAAATCAGGGTCATCCATGTATCCTTCAAAAACTGCCATGACAATGAGTTCTTCAAAACTTCGTTTGTACAAAGTTTCAAACATTACCTGTTTTTGTGTCCGCCTTGTGATTTTTATCCCTTGGTACCTGAGAAAGGGTGTATGTTGAAAGCACTTCAATGAAGGTTTCACCACCTCAAAGTAGCATTGCAGACTGGCATCTCGAGCCTTGTATTCTCCATTAACCTGATGGACCACGATCTGGGAGTCACCGAATATTTCCACATTCTCCACTTTCATCTCCTTCGTCAATCAAAGACCAGTGATCAAAGCCTCATACTCTGCTTCATTATTTGTGGCCCTGAACATGAAATGCAGGGCGTAGGGATAGTCAGTTCCATTGAGGCTGGTGAGCAATGCTCCAGCCCCACTTCCCCCTGAATGAGAAAATCCATCCACAAAAAAATTCCATACTCCATTTCCTTAGTATTACAGACATCCTCGATGGTCTCTGTAGTTTACACAATGAAATCCGCTAAGGCTTTCCCTCTGATCTCAGTCCTAGGGTGGTAGTGTATATCATGTTGTCCTAGTTCTACAGTTCATCTCATCATTCTCCCAGAAGATTTCAGCTTTAGAAGTATCTGCCTGATTGGATAATTGGTAAGCACGACTATGGTATGGCCATGGAAATATGGTCTTGACCTTCGAGCTGCATGAACCAATGCCAAGATTAACCTTTCAATAGTTGTATACATTGTTTCTGGGGCCTGTAACGCTCTTCCAACAAAGTATATAGGGTGTTGCTATTTTTCCTTCTTTTTTACTAGTACAACACTGATAGCTAGAGCTGACGGCGAGATGTAGAGGTATAAGACTTCCCATTTCAATGGTTTCATCAATGTTGGCATGATTTTGAGGTGCTCTTTCAAAGTTGCAAAGGCCTTTTCACAACTCTCTGTCCACTTGAATCTTTTGGCCTTACAAAGCACATCGAAGATAGGCAGATGTTTCTCTGCCCCTTTGGATAAAAATTGAATTAAAGCTGCCAAGCACCTTGTCAACCTTTGGACTTCCTTTATGTTTCGTGGGCTTCTCATATTTATCAATGCTTCTACCTTTTCAGGGTTAACATCAATACCTCTCTCCAAGACCATGAAGCCCAGAAATTTTCCAGCGGTGACCCCTATCACACACTTCGAAGGGTTTAATTTCAAGTTTGTCCCTCGTAACCCCTCAAAAAATCCTTCCAGTTCTTGCAAAAACTGATCGTAGGTTATACTCTTCACCATCATAGCGTCAACATAGATTTCCATATTCTTCCAGGTCTGCTTTTAAAAAGTTTGTCCACCAGCCGTTGGTAAGTAACCCCATCATTCTTTAGCCCAAATGGTATTTTCTTATAGCAGAAAGTACCCACGTTTGTGATGAACGAATTCTTCTCGTTGTCCTTCTCTACCATTAGTATCCGGTGATAACCTTTATGGGCGTCGAAAAAGGTCAGGATCTAATAACCTGTTATCGCCTCCACCAGCTGATCCATCGAATGCAATGGATAACTATCCTTTGGGCAACATTTGTTCAGATCCATGAAGTCAATGCACATTCTCCATGCCCTATCTAGTTTTGGGACCAGGACTGGGTTGGCTAACCACCGAGGGTATAATACCTCTTCAATAACCCCTGTCGTAAGAAGTTGATCCACCTCCATTTTTATCGCCTCAGCCCTCTCAGGGGAAAATATTCTCCATTTCTGCTTAACAGGTTTTATCAAAGGGTCGATGTTCAATTTGTGGACAGCCAACTCCGCAGGCACTCCAGTCAAATCCAAAGTGTCCCATGAAAACACATCGCAGTAATGATATAACAGAGCCTTCAATTTCTGCTTCACCATTTCTGGCATCATACTTCCTACTACTATTATCCCCTGGCCTCGAATGGAGAGTGGCTGGGTATCAGCTAGTCCGGCTTTCCCATGTACCGAAGATACACTTCTTGCTTTCCCTGCTTCTTTCACTGCTTTATAATTACAGCTTCGAGCTACTGCCTGATCCCCACGAACCATTCTCTATTGGCAACTTCATTATCAAATGGTACGACGACCATACTGCTCGAGTCTGGCACATCTATGGTCTCCCCAGTATCACATTGTAAGGAGAAAAAACATCGAGGACTGCAAAACTGCAATGTACTGTGACCCTCTTGTTTCCATCGGCCACCCTTACAGGTAGGGTTATCTCCCCTATTAGGTAAGCTGTCTTTCCAGTGAAACTTAACAAAGGAAAGGTTATTTTTTAGGTTCATACGCCTAATTCCCAGCTGATCGGAGTAATTCACAAACATGATCTTGACTCCACTTCCATCGTTAACAAACACTATCTTCACTAGTGAAGTACCAATCACTGCCAAAATAACCATAGGTAGGGGGTTTGGTTTGGAACCACGTCCACCTTAGAGAACGTAATCATCTCATCAGGTCGAAGCATCTTCCCCACTAGTTCTCCTGCTAGGACACATCGCAAATGTGCTTTAATGACTGTGTTTGAAGATCTTTCTCTGACAACTCCACTGATTACATTGACCACCCTATGCACAACATGATTCCCTTCATTCCTATTTTTGTTCTAGGTTGGTGGGTTTTGTTGTGGCTCCTCACAACGTTCGTGTTGCTGCCCCTGGGGCCCATGATCCCTTCGATTTCCAACACCAAAGCTTTTCTTGGGGACCATCGGTTTCCTCGGTCATTCTTATGCTTCAAATTGGTATCCTGAAATGGATGGTGAAATGATTATTTTAGAAGACATTCTCTTTCACATCGATCAATTTCCATCCGAAGGTGGGTGCACTAATTTGTGTTGTGGCCATAGTCTTTGTGGTTGTCGCAGAACTTGTTGGTGGCTTTCCTAGCGGCAAAGGCTTGATTGGTGTCATTCATTGGGGGGTGTGGCTTGAAAATTCATCTTTGGATACTCCATATGTCTATTGGGGAACGATGCATGGGTGTGTACCTTTCGAAGGTTGGCTTTTCCATCGGCCTCTTGTCTCGTTAGTCACCAGGCTTAGACTGCTTGGCCATTAGCCCCTCTCTCTTCTTTCGAATAGCCTCCTCAACCTTCGGGTATTGCACTACAATTTCTTGGAGCTATTGAAGTGTCTTTGGGATATTTTCTGTCAGTTTCCTATACATCTCCATGTCCACCAAATCTGATACCCCTATATGATTTCAATTTATGTACCTTCAACCACCCCCAGGCTGTTAGTGACATACCTATGATAAAAGGTTGTGGTACATTCCCCCTGTTTCTACTTCATCTAAAGTTTCGTTAGTGTTTTGGTGAATTTCTTTTTTTTGGCAATATTAACTCGGTAGTGCTCCACTGAAATCCCAGTACGATTGCAACGAACCCTCCAGCAGCTTATTAAACCACTCATGGGCTTTCCCCTTGAAGTAGCTACCCACCAACTTGGAAGCCAACCTCTCATCGAAGTCTCGAGAATTCATCAACCCCAAGAAAGTTTGAATAAACTCTCTGGGATATGAGTCTCCTGAGTAAGTAGGAAGTTCTTCTGGTGGCTTCATATCCTGGGGCCATGAGTCATCGTTACGAATGAACCAAACAGAGATCCCACAATTTGTCATGTTGGCCCTATCAACCTGTCTAACTCCCTTCCCATGGCCATTTTTGCTCTATCATACAAGTGTCCCATGTTTTGATTGGGTCCTCAAAGATCCCCTGGGTGAACGAGGGGTATGACCCCCTGAATACAATAATCCATCACTTCTGCATGAGCTCTCCTAGCGAGCTTTGAGTGGTTTAGGACTCCTAACCATAACATGGCCCCTTGGCCTTGTTCAATGCCTTATATCGGATACATTGGCATCGAAAAAAACACAGGGCAATTCATATGCATATGATTAGGGAAGGAGGGCTGGGGTCTCAGTTGTGCATCTTCTTTCACATACGTCATATATGGGACTCTGTACATTTGACTTGCCAGAGGCAGTGCCCTAATCTATTCCAAGGATAATGACAAATTATGAGTCATCGAAGGTATCATAGTCGTCAATGGTTGAAGAATCATCGAAGGAGGTCTGACTTGATAACCTGCCGCTACCAGTATCTTTGTGATCTGATCGAAGCTCTGGGGAAGCCCCATAGCCTCTTCTACCATACGATTTTCCTGGACTCTTCGTCAATCACAAGCTTCCACATGTGAGTCACCTGAGCACTATGTGAGATGGCCGTCTACACCTCGTGACCCAGTCAATGGTATCTAGTGCCAATTCCCACAGAGGGTTCGATAGTGACTCCTCCTCTCTTGGAACTCTTGGAAGGGCCCTGGCCTATGACCCTTCAATCACAAGGGCCAACAAACCAAGACCTACCGAAGCTTTGACTGGTGCCGTTTCTGTGTCTTGTACTACTGTAAGAGGGGTAATCTTCTCCCCTTGTTCTGGTCTGTACAAATACCCAACTTCTACACATCTACCAGTCGCTTTACTTCTTAACCTTTCACTCCACCGAGCCGAGGTCGTCGATACTGACATATGTTGTGAGATCTAGATCTGGCTGAACTTTGGGTCTCATTGGGTGTGCCACTTGTGATTGTCACCCTAAGCCCAATCTGGATCTAGTTTTGTGTAGCCTGTGATCTGCAAAAGGGAGATAGACCGGGAAATTCAGGGGGAGATTCTCCAACAATCTAATCAGTAATTGGTTGAGAATAAATGTAGGCAATAAATTGTTACCAAAAATCGAAGACATACCTTCCTATTTACACTATTCTAAAACCCTAAAATCCTTGGTCTATGACCTAGCTTCCTTTTCCCTAAATGGATGGCCCAATAATAAGCCCACCTAGGTATGTTTTGAGTATTGAGCCTTTCCCTAGGTGATGAGAGTATTAGCCCAAATTGGTCTTAATTCTACTATGTCATCATCCCCCCTTTTCTTCACCCTGGAAGCTCTTTTCTTCAACCCCACCAGCCCGTCGTCCCTTTTCATCACCCCCGCAAGCTAATCCCTACAAAGCCATGCATACCCCCCACCACCTCTCATGTAAAAAAAATTTTGATGAACAAAAATAATCGAAACGGGTATCCAAATTCGTACCAGCAACTCACTTTTACCGCTATAGTCTCAACCTCGTACATGTTGGCAAGTGGGCTAGAATCAAGTTATAGTCCCATCTCTTTATATTTCCATCTTCACTATGCAAAACTTGCCTCACCTTCAAATTTAACCGGAGCTTCACCACAACCGTTGTCTTATCGATGCTTTCTGACAATCTATTTGCTAGAAATGTCATCGCCGCGGCATTGACCGGTGGCATTGCCCTCTCCCTGCTTCGGTTCGTGGAGGATATTGGAAAAGTTGTCCTTTTTATCAGCTTGGTCTCCGCTAATTTTTGTGGGTTATCGTTTTCTTGCAGAGGGGTAGGGGGAGGAGATATGGAGTGGTAAGTGGCAGTGGCGAGAAGAAGGGGGGGAGATGGTGGCGGGTAGAGAGAAGAAAGGGAAGGGGGGAAGGTGGTGGTGGGCGAGTGGATAGAGGTAAAATATACAAAAACAATTTCAACTTAATGGGAATGGGTATTTTAGACCTTTCAGGTTTGGTCAACTCTTAATTTCTCTAGTCAATGCCACAATTAGCACAAAAGATTATAATTGCACAATTCATCATAAAGTTAGGGTTTTTTAGCTTCTCATTTTACAGGATTATATTGGCACTTTCAACCAAAAGTTAAGATTAGAAGTGTATCTAACCCCAATTATAATAAGTGCAATAATGTTCAACCTAATTAACTTATTGTATTACTACACTATTACAAGAATAACTAAATTATATACCAATTATATTTATAGTTTGTACTGCTATATATTAGAGATCTTATACAAACTGTAATATCACCCTCGGAATATTAACCTACTTCCCACAAAATTTATGACCGTTTGGTTGAGTGAGTGTCTCACACAAAATTATATCATTATGGAAAATAAGTATCTACTGGAAAAACACAAGTAATGCATCCAAATAAACTTAACCACGAACACATTATCTATACAGCCAGATTGAGCACCATACATCTATGTGAGAAAACAAATGGAGTGACCACCATTGGAGTGACCACCATTAACACAATAATATAATCGATCAGATAGAACAACAATGTAATGTATGTAGATAAATTTCACACTTATTCAATAATATAAACATTCAATAAGGAAATGAATTAGAGTCAAGTGTTAAAATGATCCTAACTTTAGATTGCAAGTGCCACAATAACCCTGCAAAATGAGAAAGTGCCAAAAATTAGCCTAACTTTATGATGCATGTGCCAATCTAACCTTGGGTGCTGTTGACTTCAATTTTCAACGGGAGACTTGTTTGAAATTTAAGGAAATGACAATTTTACCACTAGATTGAAAGGGGTAAATGGGAATTCGGCTTATGGGGGTAAGGGGTTAATTCATCATTTTAGGTCTGATCAACACCCAAATTGATGAGTCCACGGTGGAATAGTAATAAAAGGTTATAAATGCACATTTTGTCATAAAGTTGGGGTCATATTGGCACTTTCTCATTTTGCAAGGTTATATTGTCCCTTCCAGTCTAAAGTTGGGGTTAGAAATGTAAAAATCTCAATAAATTAAATTGATATCTTTTGACCACTCTATAATAATAAGACGGGGAATAGAAAAATTATAAAAAGAAATACTCCCTCTATCCCATACCAGGCTGCATAGAATCGTTTTTCACGGTCTTCAAAAAATATGTTTGACCATCAATATGTTTAACTACGTATAATAACAACAAATAAAAAGTTAATATTTAGAACTACTTATTATGATGAATCCAACAATATTACATATGATAATATTATTTTTTATATATCTATTCAAATATGTGGTAATAGTTTGACAGTGTTAACTTGTGAAATAGTAAAATTGCAGTTTGATCTGAGACAGAGGGAGTAGATTTTTTTGACAAAGGGGGGAGGTTGTGGCTAGGAGAGTAAGGGTTTTGGGGTTAACTTTTGAATCAGATCAAAGATGGAGGATCAACAAGTAAAATTTACTTTCTATCCTTTGGTTGATAAGGACTCCAATTTTCAACATACTATTAAGAATAAGGGAAAATGTGTTTTTCCATTCAAACTAGGGGTTTCAAATGGGTGGATGGATTGAATACGGGTCGGTAAATATGGGTAGTACCCGTCATACAATATGGGTTTGACCCTTTTGACCCATTTTATGAAGGGTAAAAAATGGGTTGAGTTAAAAACATGTCGAGTTTAAACCTCCTCAACCCACAGGTCAAAAGTTATTCAACTCAAGGGTCAAAATGGGTAAACCTGCGGGTTTCAACCCATATGAGTTTATATACCAACCCATATGGATAAATCTGTGGGTTACAACCCATATGGGTAAACCTGCGACCAACCCACAAACTCAATCTGTCTGATCCATATTTTTCAAATACCCATTTAACTCATTACCCATTCAATCCATTACTCATTTTACTCATACTTATCCAAATATTAAATTAAATAACCCACTTGACCCGTGAGTAACTGATCAATTTTATCACCCCTACACTACCACAGAGACCTCCCTTTAGCATCAGTTTTGAAAACAGGTGCCCAAATTGTAGTAGCAACAGATTTTTTTTAAAATTTCAACACCAGCTTTAAAAACCGATGTAAATTTAAACCTATTTTTTTAAAAAAACTGGCATTAAATTTACACCAGTTTTTAAAAAACCGGTGTTAAAATAAAAGATTGAAAAAATTGGCACCGATTTATTTAGCACCAGTTAAAACCCGTGCTATTGAGAAATTGTCGCCGATTTTAAGTTACTATTTGCAAAAACCGGTGCTAAATTTTTCATTAAATGCTCCCAACTGCCACTCAAAAATTAAAACTGAACTTTGAAGCTCCTTCTCTCTTCATTGGCGGAGGGTTTTTTTTTTGGAAGGTGAGCATCAACCCAAAGCCATGAAGACCCATGAGTGTAAGTTTTCCTTTTCTTTTGTGAATTTCATTTAAATAGTTGTGGTTATAACCATTATTGCATGCATGGAGAGAGTTTAGTTGTTGTATTTATTAATGATTTCTATGTTGTAAGAAGGTTTATTATCATGTTGTGTGAGTGTAAATGATTGTGAATGTAAACATGGTTGTGTTTATTTTGGTAGATGGAACATATATATCTCTCCCAAGAACACATTGGTACATATACATATAACTCTTGTAGCAAATTTATTGTATTTATTTTTATTATGTTTGAATATTGAATATTTGTTTGTTTGTATTCTTATATTTAGATGCAATGGATTGAGAATTGATTCTTGCATGGAGAACGAAAATGGTTAAATATCCAAGTGCAACTAGATAGAGTGGTGAATATATTACATTTATAGATTCATTTCTTGATTATGCTTATGGTCGGGAGGAGAGGATATTTTGTCCATGCAAGCAATGCTTGTGTCGTGAAAGGTTGGATGAACGTGGGGTTGTTATATTTCACTTGCTTAAGAACAAATTTGATAGAGGTTACATAGTTTGAACATCTCATGGAGAGGTAGAGCATCAACATAAGGGTGGTGGGTTTGACAATAAAGATGGAAAAAATTGTACCGATGATGCTATGTTCGATGACATTGTAAGAGATTTCAAGGGGAAACCCAAATATATTGAGTGCTTTCCTAGAAGAAAAAGAGAAACCGTTGTATCCGGGATGTAAAAGTAAGGATACCACAATATCCTTTTTTATGGAGGTTTTCAATTTGAAAGCTACAAGTTCTTGGAGTGATACAAGTGCAAATTCACTCCTAAAGCTTCTAAAGGATAAGTTTCAAGATGGGAATGTAATACCAAAAACTTTTACGAGGCTAAGAAAATATTGTGTCCACTTGGTTTGGAATACAAGAAAATAAGCGCATGTCCTAATGATTGTGTGTTGTATGACGGTGATCTTAATGACACAGTTGAATTTTAGTGTGCAAACATTCAAGATATAAGGGTGTAAGGAATGATGTTGATGGGTGTTTGGCTAAGAAGAAGAAGAAGGTCTCGTTGAAGTGTATGTGGTATCTTCCTATAATTTCAAGGTTGAAGAGGTTATTTGCAAAGTTAAAGGATGCAAAGAACCTGAGATGGCATGGAGGGCAGGAAAGATCAAGTGATGACAAGATAAGACATCTGGCAGACGGTGAACAATGGAAATTTTTTGACAAGTGATATCTTACATTTGGTTCAGAAACTAGAAACTTATGGTCTGCTTTGCGTACTAATGGGAGGAATCCATTTAGAAATATGCCATCGAAACATAGTTCTTGGCCCGTGATGTTGGTTATCTATAGTTTGCCCCCTTATTTATGCATGAAACGATATGTTATGATGCCTCTATTAATCTTAGGTCCTAGACAACCCGAAAATGACATTGATGTGTATTTGAGACCATTTATTGATGATTTGAAGTTATCGTGGGAAGAAAAGGGGGTGACGGTATTTGATTCCCATATGAATGTGGAGTTTCAATTAGGTGTCATGTTTTTTTGCACGATTAATGATTTTCCAACCTATGGAAATTTGTCGGGGTATGTTGTGAAGGGGCACAAAGCATATACTATTTGTGAGGAGAAGACAGAATTCAAGCAGCTAAGCCATGGAAGAAAGATTATGTATCTCGGCCATAGAAAATTGCTTCAAGGAAATCATAAATACCGGGATGATGTGGTCAATTTTGTTGGGGGGAAAGAACGAAGGAAATCCCCTACACCACTAACTAGTGTGCAGATTCATAAGAAGGTTAAGAAATTAAAAGTAATATTTGGAAAGCATAAAGGCAAGGCAGGAATACATTGTGATGGTCCATGGAAGAAGAGGTCAATATTATTTTATTTACCGCATCTTCAGGTTAGGCGTTGTCTAGACATGATGCATATTGAAAAAAAATTATGTGAAAGTTTGATAGGCACTCTCCTGAATATTCCGTTGAAGATGAAAGATAGTTTGAATGCCCAGTTGGACTTGGTAGAATTGGGAATCAGAAATGACCTTGCTCCAGAAATGAAGGGTAAGAGAACTTACCTACCCCCTACACCTTGTACATTGTCAAAAGATGAGAGAACCTCAATTTGTGATTGTTTGAAATCAGTGAAGGTCTCTATTGGCTATTCTTCGAATGTTAGTTGGGCAGTTACAGATGATTCCAGGATGAGTGGTTTGAAATATCATGATTGTCATGTTTTGATGCAACAATTGTTGCCTGTTGCTATTCGTGGAGTAATGGAGGATGATGTAAGGTACTCAATCACTAGACTTTGTTTCTTTTTTGGTTCCATATGTCAGAAGACTATTGACTGAGACCATTCGGATGTCTTACAAAAAGAGGTTGTTGTTGTGCTATGCAAATTGGAAATGTATTTCCCTCCAACTTTTTTTTAATATAATGGTTCACTTGGTTGCTCATTTAGTACCGGAGATAAAGATATGTGGTTCAGTCGATATGCATTGGATGTATACTTTTGAGCATCGTTTAAGGGATATGTGAAGTTTATGAGTCGGTCGGATGCTAGTATTGTTGAGAGGTATGTTACTGAAGAAGTAATTGAATTTTACTCTAGCTATTTGGAGGAACATTGTAATTTTTGGGTGCCAAAGAATCGATACGTGGGAAGGAAGGTGGGGCAAACCGAGGTCAAGGAGAATGTGATTTACTCCATTGAATATTGATTTGATGACTGTTCATTTGTATGTCTTGAGGAATTGTAAGGAGGCTGTAGATTATGTGACCGAACACCTTAATTTGATCATAGAGCTTCATCCCATATGGCTCCCAATAAATTTCATTTGGAGTTTATGAATTGGTTTTATGATCGATGAAATGTTGGTGATTACGACAAAAAAATCAGACCATTTGCAAGGAAGCCTAATTGTACAGCGCTGAGGTATTCTGGATATGACATGAACGGTTTCTCTTTTGCCACTAGGGACCAAGATTCAAGGAGCACTGCATAAAACAGTGAGGGTTTATATTGAGTCTGAAACAATGTGGCAAGCACGTAAGGAAGACAATAAACCGATCCTAGTTGTGATGTCGTTTTATGGTGTTATTGATGAGATTTTGGAGCTTGACTATGGAGAATTCAAGATTCCAGTTTTCAAGTGCCAATGGTTTGGCAACACAACTGAGTTTGAACTGATGATCCAATGGGTTTTACCCTTGTTGACAAGAGTCGTGAAGCATGTGAAATTGATCAGTTTCTTTGGGCCGACCAAGCAAGAAAAGTTTTCTACATTAATGAACCGTGCAATGTGGGCTGTTCGGTTGTCTTACAATGTAAGAAATACCTTTTCAGCGATGAAACTGATTTCGAAGTTACAACAGAGAAGTTAGAGTTTCCTTCTATTTTACCCCAACTGATTAACGACGGGAGTGAGGTAGGAGCCATACGGAGGAAACACAAAGATGGCATTTGGATAGATGAAGATGGCCAAGAACAGAGGGTCGTGCAATTGAAGAAGAGGAAGATTTTTTGAGACTAGTGGCTTAGAAGCAGTGAATTCTCTAAATAAATTATGTATGTTTGTAGTATGTTACGTTTTGTATAACTCTGAACTACCCTGAAACTATGTTGTAATTGGTGTTAATTTATGTGACTCTCAACTACTCTGAAATATAGTTTCCAAACCAGAGGGCAACTGCACGCAGCCGCTCTATTAGTTCAGCTGGGAAAATCAAAAGTTGAAGTAACTATCAAACGCTGAGAGCAGCTGCGCGCAGCCATTTTTTTGGTTCAACTGGGAAAAACAAAAGTTGAAGTAACTATCAAACGTTGAGAACAGCTGAGTGCAGCCACTCTTTTGGTTGAGCTGGGAAAAACTAAACTTGAAGTAACTATATAACCACTGAGAACAGCTACACGCAGCCGCTCTTTTGGTTCAACTGAAAAAATAACAACATAAAGTAATTACATGCCCCCGGTAAAATAAACAAACAGAAGTAAATATATGGCCATAACTAACAGCATCCAAAATCAACGTGATAGAAAATCAACATTCAAAAATTAACATCCATAGAAAAGCAACTAACAACATCGACATTTTACATCGACATGGAAGTCAACATAAAAAATCAACAATCATCCAAAATAAGCATGCAAAATGAGTTAAACATAAGAATTCAATCCTTATGTGAGGTGTCCTCCCCAATGTTGTTGGATGGCGGGTCAAATGTAGGTATTGAACCCAATGCCTTCATGCTCTTGCCACCCATGGTTGTCAAGTACTTCCCAACGTGCTCAGTCCATCGCACCAAGTGATCCATCTTCAACTCCAATGCATTCATATGCGAAGCATATTTATCCATAGAGAATTTACTTGTTTAGGACATTGGTCGACTAGAATTTCCTTTTTTCCTAAAATACCATTGGGTTGATCCGAAGCATTGGCGCCCTTGGAATATCATCATCATATTGCTGGCAACATGCTTCTGAGCACAAAGAAGTAATCAGGGAGGAGAAGCCAATACAGTACGGCGAATTAATATAATCCCGGACATATGCCATTATCGTACTCCCAACGTTGATACTCAGGTTCTTCTTGATCTTGAACAGTAGCAGCAAATGGGAACAATGCACTCCACTGTTCATCTTAAACGGCATTAGGTGTGCATCAATGAAATTGTACCATACGTTCATTTCAGTTGTCAAGTATTTCTTCTCAATGCCAGGCCATTCTGTAGGCTATTTATTGATAACTTCACCACCGTCATCACAGATTGCTTTTAGAATTTGATCCCAAGATGCTTTTTCAACAGCCTTGTATGCGGCATTGTACGCACTCACTGGCTTCGACCATATTTTGTAGAATCTTTTAGTCACATCCGCTGATAACACGACATTCTGCCTACAATAGAAAATCTCCTCAGAATTCATGTATTTCATGAGTGCCAAGACCTCAGATGTTAGCATCATATTCGCACGACCTAGGTGTGTGAGGTAGTACCCCCATTCATGACGCTCAACGCAAGCATTGTACGACGCTTATGTCCTCATACCTCTCTCCAATATTAGGCCGCGGCCTATGAATTCTTGGTAGATTTTCTTAAGCTCGGGACACTAATATTCTGTCAATGGAATTTTAGAGCCTACTGGTTGGATCTGAACTGTTGTGTCTGAAGATCGCCAACTTTAGCCTTCTTTCGTGCATTTTGAGTCCCTTCAGTGTTGGGGTTACCCTTCACTGCAGATTTCTTAGGTGCCATACCTGGGAAAAGGTCAATAGAGCTTACTCAGTATGAACCATGTATTGCAAAAGTATAGTTCGATACCAATTTTTAACATCTACATCACCTAGTTTGAAGGGAGAAAAATAAATGCCAGAAAGTTTAAACAAACATCAAATGTCATCAAGATTTTGAATCACATCAAAATTTAAACTAACAAATGTCATCAAAGTTTTGAAGGCAGAAAAACTAGAGGAATACTTGACAAATCACCTATTTAATTACATTCACTAATAATCAAAATTAACGTTGTAGCTGACTTCATAACAGAGAATGCGAACAAAGTAGAAAACAAAAACCACACTAGTCCTGGCTGAATGCAAACTAAAGTCAGTGTATCATAGTAGAACCTTCATAGCAAAAATTTGACACAAACAAATTGGGGGAAAAAAACCTTTTGAACTTTAGTATCATAGTAGAACCTTCATTGCAAAAATTTGACACAAACAAATTGGAAAAAAAAGTGTAATGTGCATTCGTAATGATATTTTCTATTATGGCTGAATCGGGTTATAAAGTTTATGACCCGATTCATGTCTAAAAATTTTATACCTTCATTTCTTTTAATTTGCACGTTAAACCTTGATATTTCCATGGCTTATGGAAACACCGTCTTTTAAAAGACGGACTCATTAATAAAAGGATTGTTTTAATGTTGAAGATTTTGATAGAACTTACAATGGTCTGATCTAATCCGATATCGATCATACTGGAAAAAAACCGATCCGAGTGGGATTCCAATAATATAAATATCGCAAGTGAAAGAGGGAATTCCCAAGATAATTTTCATTAGAATTTACAATGCTATAAATAGATACAAGTAAGGACCTACTATACAAGAGATAAACATTAATCTAAATCTTCAATTTATGGTATTAATCTTCAATCTTATCTTCAAACATTAATCTTCAATCTTATCTTCAATCTTCACACCCCCCCCCTCAAGCGAAGCGTCGGGTTGACCGAAACGCGAAGCTTGGATCTAAAGAATTCAAATAGAGCCCGATTCAGTCCTTTCGTGAAAATGTCAGCCACCTGTAGAGAGGACGGGACATGACTAACATGAAGCTTATGACTAGCCACCAGTTCCCGCACAAAGTGATAGTCAATGTCAATATGTTTAGCCCGCTTGTGAGCGATAGGATTCTCAGCAAGGAAAATGGCACTGTTATTGTCACAAAGAAGTTGAGGCGGACCCTGAAGTGGAAACTGAAGATCCCGAAGAAGATGGAGAAGCCAGACAACCTCCAACGCCGTGTTGGCCAAAGCCCGATACTTGGATTCAGAACTGGATCGGGAGACAGTAGGCTGCTTCTTGGCACTCCAGGAAACAAGATTACCGCCAAGAAATACAGCATAGCCATAAGTAGAGCAACGAGTCTCTAAAGAACGGGCCCAGTCTGTATCAGAATAAGCAACAATCTCAGAGATGCCATCCCCAAAAAAATTCAGACCGCAATGAAGCGTTCCACGAACATAGCGCAGAATCCGAGAACAGCTGAAAAATGATCATCCCGAGGGTCCTGAAGAAATTGACTCACTGAATTGACTGCAAAAGACAAGTCAGGCCTGGTAATGGTAAGATACTGAAGAGCACCAACCAGCGAACGGAACAGCTTCAGATTGTGAAACGGAGCACTGGTACTACTATGGAGCTGAGATAACGGCAAAAAAAGAGTGGAAACTAGAGTGGCATCAGCCATCCCTGCCCTGTGAAGAATATCCTGAGCATACTTGGCCTGTCCCAAGAATACACCAGTGGAAGTAGGAGTAACTGTAAGGCCAAGAAAGTAGCTGAGAGCCCCAAGATCCTTAACCGAGAACTCACGATCAGCACGAGCAATAAACTGTCGAATGGCAGGAACATTATTCCCAGTCAGGATGATGTCATCAACGTAGGCCAACAGGTAAAGAACCATGGGGCCACGAAAGAATACAAACAGCGATGGGTCTGATAGGCTGCCGACAAAACCAAGACTCCGAACAAAAGCATTGAATCGCTTAAACCAGGCACGGGGTTCCTGTTTGAGACCATAAATCGCCTTCCGCAGACGACAGACATAATCAGGATGAGCAGAATCCTGATAGCCAGCAGGTGGAGCCATATAGACGGGAGCATCCAGAACGCCATTAAGAAAGGCATTCTTAACATCCAGCTGATGTAACGGCCATCTCCTCATAGTGGCAATGGCAAGCACAGTGCGTACAGTGCTAGCTTTGATCACAAGACTGAATGTGTGATCAAAGTCAAAACCTGGAATCTGAGAGAAGCCATGAGCTACTAAGCTAGCCTTATAGCGATCCAGGGAACCATCCTGACGATACTTCAGTCGATACACCCATTTGGAGCCAACAATGTTGACACCTGGAGGACACGGAACTAAATCCCACGTGTGCTGCTGACGAAGGGCAGTCATCTCCTCGTCCATAGCGGAGACCCATTTCGAATCTTGAGAAGCAGTGCGAAAAGTACGCGGTTCTTTCTGAGCCAGCAACTGAGCAACAAGACCATAGACCTCAAACTCTGGACCCAGATTACGAACAACCCGTGTGCCATCTCGAGTGCAGGTAGTCATAGGATGGATGGAAGTAGCAGGAGGTGATGGAGAGGGAATACTATCTGAGGAGGACAGTGACCGATCAGACGATGAGGTGGAAGAACCCGGAGATACACTGGAACTGGCAGTGGGAGAATCCTCGGTGGAGACTGTAGAAACAGGTAACGGCACTGTGACTGATGGAGAAACTGAATCAGAACACATAGAGCAAGCCAGAGAGTCAACAGGTGGAACAGCATCGTCGACGGCAGAAGGCAGATCAGGGTCAATGAATGCGGCAACATCCAGAGACGTGAACAAGGCTTCAGAGGCTAAAGTGGAAAAATGAAAACAGGTCTCATCAAAACGAGCATGCCTGGTCATATAGATGCGGCCAGTATCCGTATCGAGACATCGAAATCCCTTATAATGGGCACTATATCCGAGAAAGACACAAGGAAGACTACGGGGAGCAAGCTTGTGGGCAGCAGTCGGGCGAACATAAGGGAAAACTCGACATCCAAAGGGATGAAAATTTGAGTATATCGGAGGACGACCGAACAACACCTCAAAGGGGGATATATCATTCAGAACAGGAGTTGGAAGACGATTGACAGTATATACTGCAGCAGTAAAGGCATCGTCCCAATAGAATAGAGGCATGTGGGAGTGAAAAAGCATAGAAAGCCCCATCTCAGTAATATGACGATGCTTCCTCTCTGTACGACCATTCTGTTCAGGTGTATAGGGACAAGAAACCTGATGATGAATGCCACGGATACCAAAATGAGACTGCAAACGAGAGTTCAAAAATTCAGAACCACCATCACTCTGAAACACCTTAATCCTGGAAGAAAACTGATTCTCAACCAGCGCCTCAAATTGGAAAAAAAATGTTAACGAAATCTGATTTCCGACTAAGGGGGTAAAGCCACGAAAATCGAGAATGGTCATCCACAAAGATGGAATAGTAAGAAAACCCATTCCCAGATAGTACGGGAGATGGTCCCCATAAATCACAGTGAATAAGATCAAGCACACAATCAGCACGTTTGGGATTATCAGAAAAAGATAACTTTTGTCCTTTAGCCATAAGACAGGGCTCACAAATACTGGGTTTTGGCAAAACTGAAGTAAGAGTCAAAAAACCATTCTTATGCAGTAAAGAAACAATACTAGACGACACATGTCCTAACCGAGTATGCCAAGTTTCATAAGATGCTCGGTTATTATTCTGCCTAACAAACGAAAGAAGAGCTTCTTCACCACGATCCAGCACATACAACCCATCTTCACTGTGTCCGCGCCCCAGAATTGCCTTGGTTATTTTGTGCTGAATAGTAAAACACTTGTCATCAAATATAACAAGAACCCCCAAATCTCTAGTAATCTTACTTATCGACAAAAGATTTTTAGTAATAGCAGGCACAAGCAACACATCAGATAAATGCAATTTTGAAGAAATTTGAGCATCACCAACAGCAGTAATAGATAAAGAAGCTCCATTGCCAACAGAAACTAGAGTATTACCATGGTATGGAGTGATGCTCGAAAGATTCGAGGCGGAGGAGCTCAGATGATTTGTGGCGCCCGAATCAATATACTAGTATGAAGCAACAAAAGACGGCTCAATAGGAAGAGTTGGCTGAACTTGCTGAGTAGCATAGGAGAGAGCATATAGCTGATATTGCTGAGCAACATGTGCCTGAACCGTTGGACGAGGAGTCGATGACGGATATTGCGCCGAAATGTGACCTAAACCACCACAAGTGTAACATTGTATATTGGATAGACCAGCAGGAGATCTGGACCCAAAAGCTCGACCAGAATACCTCCAGGAACCACGACCAGAGCGGCGGCCGCCAAACCTCCCCAGATTAGCCGCGCGTGGGTGCCACACACCGCCACCACGCACTCCACCTCCCAGCGCGTGATCACACGCGCCACCATCCTGCTGCTGCGACGAAGCCAGGAACGCAACAGGACCAGTACTGGTCTGTCCCTGAACAGAAAGCCCCTTCATACTATCCAAAGTTTTCAAAAATGACTCATGTCCCTTAGCTAAATTCACAACTTCAACATATTCCGGAATTGGATCACGATTAACCAAAGACCCACTAAAATCCTTATATTCATGGCCTAAACCCGTAAAAAACCATAAAAGCTTTTCATCATTCCAGCGGGGCTACCCATAACAGATAATTGCTCAAAAATCGACATAAAACTAAGGTGTAACTCATGTACGGTACCCGTTCTGAGGAGAAGTTCGGCTTGTTGGCGAAGACTGAACACCGAGGTCCTGCTGCGGTGTTGATAGGCTGTGGCGAAAGCATCCCACATTTCCTTGGCAGTTTCACAGTGGGAGACTTCATTCATCGCTTCCGACGACAGAGAGGAATAGAGAAGACTGCAAATGCGTTGATCCTCGGAGACCCAAGCATCATGAGAAGCCTTGGCAGCAGCGTCCGCATCTTCCTGCGCCTTGGTTGAAGAATCATCAGGAATGGCGGTGGAGGAGGAGGTCGACGATGGCGCCGAAAGCGGAGGACAAACGGAGGATCCATCAAGATGTCCGTACAAACCTTGCGGACGAAGAACATGTTGTACCTGTCTTTTCCATTGAAGATAGGTGGCAGCAGAAAGCTTGGTGGTGAGAAGGTGAATCATAGTATTCAAGGATAATTTGTCTGTAGCCATGACTGAAGCAAAAAATTGCAAGAGATGAAGAGAAGGAGAAGACTTGCGGCAAGCCTAGGGTTTGCAAAGGCTTGTGCGGCGGCAAGAGGAAGGGAGAGATGGGAGGAAAAATGGCTCTGATACCATGAAAGAGGGAATTCCCAAGATAATTTTCATTAGAATTTACAATGATATAAATAGATACAAGTAAGGACCTACTATACAAGAGATAAACATTAATCTAAATCTTCAATTTATGGTATTAATCTTCAAACATTAATCTTCAATCTTATCTTCAAACATTAATTTTCAATCTTATCTTTAATCTTCACAGCAAGTAGACAGCTAGTGAACTAGATTCAGCAAGACTTTATAACAGCATATTTTCCACAAAAGATGAGTTAGACAAGTACATGATGTTATAATGTAAATAAGCATACAATGGAAGAGAAACTCCCATGACATTAGATTAAGGTGGTAAATGTCTGGAGCGCTATAAAAAGAAGCAAGTACGATGATCCTCGAGGCTCCAAGGAAATCATATACAGTAGCAAACATTTTTCCAATGTCAAGCTAAAAATTTTTGAAGGGCCATTTTATGTTATCTACTTCTTACAGATTTGAATAATAGTAATTTCCCACTTAATGTATGTGTTATTCTTTTTCGTTTGGGTTGAGCGAAGCATAATTCTATCAAATCAAAGGTATTGAACTGTGTTATGATAAATCGGATTACTAATTAGATTACTGGTAAATCAGATTACTAATTAGATTACTGATAAATCAGATTACGAGCTGAACTTTAAAAGAACTATAAGATAACCATGAAGAGGAAGTAAAAAATCAAAATACAATAAACAGTATAAGGTGATTATTTCATGAAGAACTAAAGGTTACATGCCAAATAGCCAACTGCTTGACTGATAGGTATAAGTGTACACTTTACATTCAAGATTTTGATACTCTCCTCAACAATCAATAACTGCACATAGATGCTTGACTGTGGCCAAAAATTTTCAGTCCGACAAGGCAGCAGTTCAAAATGAGAGAGGATGTCATTCACACCACTTCATCAAATGACGTATCCATATGAACTCAAACACGGATGCAATTACAGCAGAAAACTGATGAAACAACATCACCTCAACCATGGTAACATTAAAACCAAAGAAATTAAAACTACCATCGACTAGCTAATTCAAACCACGCTTCCTAAAAGTAAAGTGTTGTTTGGTAGATGGATTAATCACTTAAATAGTCTCATATTGTGATTTTGTTTTTTTTTGAAAGATTACGTACAAGCAACAAAATTACACATTGACATCCTAATCTAAGACCCAATTAGAAGACACCACCATTGAATCTGTTGAACCTCAGTGGAGCCTGAAACTCAATCCATTTGAATAGCTAGGGATGCCATTTGAATCTGTTGAACCTCTCAGTTATACAGAGTGTGGCTTACCACTAAACCAGGACCAATTCACAGTCTCATATTGTAATTAGTTTTACTTAATCTTATAATTTAAATTATTTGATCCTTAAAACTGTTCATACCAATTTTAATTGGTCTTAGAAATTAGTTATAATGTAACAGATATAGTTTTAGAAATTGACGTCATCCATTTTCAGTTGTTTCATATCAAATTTTCGTCCATAACAGAATAATAGAAGTTGCAATTTTACATGGACCTCAAAAAACTTGAGGTCTTTTCCTTTTAAAGTAAAACATCCACTTACTCTGGATGGGAGAATTTGTTTTGTTCTCCAAATCTATAAAAACTAATTGATACATAGTACATTGTTGGATTTTGCTCTCTAGTCTTCTGTTAATTTCATTTATAAGAAACGTGCATTTTAAACCATATATTTTGTTTGAAAGTGTAGATATAACTTTGGCAAATCTGAAAGTGCAAACTAACCATGGACTTCATTGACCAAATTGGCCGGAAATCTATGAAATGACCATTCTTGAGTTAATGCACGATTGATGACCACCATGCAACCTCCCAGCCACCCCCCACCCCCCAAATTGCGGCAAAAAAACCTAACCCTCCCACTCCATCTAAACAATTATTCTTCCCCGCATCGAACCACCAATTAAATTACATGGATTCATCACGAAGGGAGGACATTCAAAATCATTTCTAAGGTATTTTGTCATCTCCTTAGGTTTCAGATTTGAAGAAGAGGTTCATTTCGGTAAGTTTTTAATCAACATTATGTAAAGTTAAGTGGATGGAGGGATCTATGTAAGAGCTTCAAATATCATTAATCTACTTTGCCATAGCATTTCATTGTTACATCTTATTTGAAAACTTAATTTTTTCCGGGAAGCCCTAGACCATCTTTCTTGCTCGGTCCATTGTTCAAAATATGAAATGCATTTGCTTGGGTTTGGGTTTGGGTAGGTGGAATTCATTCAATACAAGGATGCAAGTACAAAAAGAACCAATGATAGAATACAAGATAGCTCCAAACCAAGTTGTCATTGGGCACAACGGGATTATTAGAAGTATAAATGGAATGTGAGGCACGTTTTCATTCGGGCATTATTATTACGCCCATCTCATCGCGACCTTGTGATGTTGACATAGAATTCTGACTTTAAGAATCTACTTTGTTTTTGGTCGTATGTTAGGTCGGCTCAAAACCTATGTTACAAGATGATGGTGACACCAGTTGATCGCTCCAAGCCAGCTTCTAAGTTTAGGGAACATGATAGATTATCCACAAAACTTTAGAGGATGACTTTGTCGCCATACTCATTACAATATAGTTTAATACCATTTTCTTTTGTTCATTTTCAATACAATAGCAAATGTTGCATAGATAATTTTGGATTCAATGCTAAGAGTTTTTCTTAATAAATTCTTGTCACTAGCGCTTCTTATAGATATTGTTCTAGATTTTTTTTTGGTAGTAATACACAAAGTGTTATGGGAATGATTTTAGCTTTGAGACGAATATGTGCTTATAGCCACGTCTTTGTAGACAAACATCGCTTCTAATTCGTAAATTGTGAAAATGAACAATTTTTTTTATATTTGATGCGATATTGTAACTAACATCTTACCAACATATCATGTGCACGTTTTAAAAGGAAATTGACATAAGTTCCGATTTCAAAAACTACAACTACTAGAAACACACCGAACAAACCATTTACCCTTTTGAGCTCAGTTCCAAAGAAGTGCCAATTTTTTTAAACAAGATCACATATCAAAGGCATAAAGTAGGGAACTTATGGTACCGTAATAATGGACGACGTAATAAAAAGTACCACGGAACAATACAATGTCGTGTTATTCACTATAACACGGAGGTTACATAACTTCGTACATTGTGCTATGCCGAACAATGGCGGTACCAGGGATGTTGTGTCATTAACGCCGTCCTACGACCACTTTAATCAATGTTGACGCCTCATTCATGCCCTAGTATGTCGTTGGTTTTAGTTATTAGCTATTGTATATTTAATTCGACTGATAGTTGATTAATGGTGTGATCAATTGCATGTTTCAGTTACCTGTGAGACTTCGTAAATTTTATATGATGAATAGAGCTGTCAATCCCTGACCCGAATTGAAAACCCGACACGGACCGAAACGATCGATTCAACCCAAAAATGAATTTAACCCGTGAGATATCAACCCGAACATAAGCCGACACGACCAAACTCAACCCGAAACCCAATTATAACCCGAGAAAGATCGACCCAACGTGAACCCGACATGACTAAGTTCAACCTGAAACCCGATTCCGACCTGAGAGATATCAACACGAACCCGAACCCGACACGAACAGACTTAACCCAAACCCGACACGAATAGGCTTAACCCGAACCCAAACCCAACACGACCAGGCTTAACCCAAACCCGAACCCGACACGACCAGACTTAACCCGAACTCGAACTCGACACGACCAGACTTAAACCGCACCCAAACCCAACACGATCAGACTCAACCCGAAACTCAATCTAAACCTGAACACTATTCAACTTGGCTCACAATCAACCTGAACAATATTCAACCCGATAAATCAACAAAATAACCCTATAGAACTATAAGCGACACTATAGATAAGATTTAGGGTTGTTTTCATGCGTTCTATTATATACTTTTGGATCGCTTTTTTACATCCTAAAATTATCATATTGGGTTGCTTTTTTGCATCCTAAAATTAACATATTGAGATTTTTTTTGCATCCTAAGTTAACATATTGGGTTGCTTTTTGCATCTTAAAATTAACATATTAGAACGATTTTTTGCATCCTACAATTAACATATTGGGATGCTTTTTGTGATTTAAAATTATTTATGAGGGTGCTTTTATGTATACTGAATTTAATTAATGGGTCGCTTTATTATGACTTATGATGTATAATTGTATACTGAATCTTCTTTTTTTGCATTCTGAATTGAACATATTAATCCTTTTTTTTGTAATTTAGAATTGTATATTGGATCGCTTTTTTGAACAGGTAAGAACTGACAATAGGACGCATATCTGCAATGATGTGCGAACCACATAAGTATAGTTATTGGAAAACTAACAGTTCAAATATATACGCCCTTATGAACATTAGGAACCGATAATTGTACAAATGTAGTTAACCAAAATAAAAAATAATATATGTAAAAGATACATCAGATATATCCTCCCTTCATATTAACCAAATATAGTTACTTTGGAATTCATAAATGTCTAATGAACAATCAGTAATTAACTAAACCTGGAAACAAAAAACAAGGAAACATGAGCCTATCAAAGAATTCAAATGTTGTGTCGCATAGCAAAGAATTGTAGAACCCTTTATCACCGCAGATCTCATTAATGACCTCAAATAGCCCACAATTTCACCTACAAAAATAAGATAGAAAAATTATAGTCGACAACAAATTAATAATGACTAATTTTAGTAGTTTAATATGAAGCTCTCAGATCTAGTAATTAACCATAAGGAAAATTTCCTAGGTTTATTACAAGAATGATCATCATAGAGTTCTTGGTTGACAATTTGCAAACATAGAAGCCATCACCAGCAAATACAATATGGGCATCACTCCACAGCGGAAAAGTCACCATCACATGTAAGGGCAATAACTTCAAATAATTTGCAAATGACAACGTATTAGTAATCTTTGCACAAGAGACCTACCAAAACCACCCACCATTAGTTGTCACTATGCAGAAAAGTCATCACCAGCAAATACAATATGGGCAACTTCAAAATGAAGACACCATCACATGTAAGGGCAATGACTTCAAATAAATTGTAAATGACAACATAGATCAAGATTCAAGAAGACTCAATTTCAAGCTCATTCCCTATTTCGAGAACATTCTCTTCGATTTCCTCATATCCATGCAGCTAATTTTGAGTTGTAACCAAAATTTCCACATTCTTTGGTAAGAGAGCAGATCTGTATTTGTTCAAAGTACGTGCTCCCATGCTAAAAGCTGACTCGGAAGCAACGGAAGTAATTGGGATAGTCAAAACATCTCTAGCCAAAACAGCAAGCACGGGATAACTAATAAGTTGACTTTGCCAATATTTAAGGACATCATAATCATCATGATCAACATCAACAGGTTTAGGCTCAAGTGGAGTTAACAAAAAAAGCTCAATTTCAGATTGAGTGGTCATTGTTGCGGCTGAACTATTTTGAAATTCCTGGTAGCAACAACAAAATGTTAATTAAGTACATGGTACAAAACCTAAACCTGGACAAATAATTCACAAGGAAAAACTTATACCTGTAGTATGTTAGCCCTTTTAAAGGGTCAAAAAGAACTTATCGCTGCATTTGTTGCAGAAGTAGATGAAACTTGACGAGAAGAATTAGAAGTGGATGATAGAGATGAATAATAATCATACAAATCCTTTAAAGCTAGCCTAACCTGATTTACCTTTAATTGACACTCTGAGTCAACATAGAGACGACTATACATAGAAGCAACAAATTGTAACTTGTAACGAGGGTCAAGAACAACAGCAACAGAAAGAATTACAGAATAACTATCCCAATAAGATTGAAATTTATCAAGCATGGATTTAGCCATTTCATTAAGTTTTGGATCCAAGTGCCCTCGAATTAAATTTTCTTCAATCATGATTATGTTCAAAAAATACTGATTAGCAGTAGGGTATGAGGAGCCAGAAAATAAATTAGTTATAAAAGAAAAAGGTTCAACAAACTCACAAATACTTCCAATAGTTTCCCATTCCTCCTCATCCAATCTATCCACAACATTCATATTACGGACAACAAAATAGTTTAATGGTTCCTTGGCTTGTAAAGCTTTCGAAAGCATTGAAAATGTAGAATTCCATCGATTCGACACATCAAGTATTAATTTACATGAAAAATTAGACCCAACTTCAGCCACAGCTCGTTCAAATGATGTAATCCTAGAATCCGACCCATCAATAAATTTCACAATATTACGTAGTTTACAAACACTAGAATCAACACACTTCAAACCAGATTGAACAATAAGATTTAGCACATGAGCACAACAACGAATATGAAAAAAATTTCCACCACAAGGTAGAGGTGTCATATTATTCAATTCAGTTTTCAAAGAGTTGACCATATTATCCATACACCGGGCATTGTCTAGTGTCATAGATAGAACTTTTCCTTCAAGTTTCCATTCTTTTAATAAATCAAGCACAAAATTTTTAATATTGGCAGCACAATGAGGAGGCTCAAAATATCTAAAATTCAGTATTTTAGACCTAAGAATCCAATCTTTATCAACATAATGAGCGGTGAGTGTGAGATAACCACGACTAGTGCAAGCAGTCCATAAATCACATGTAAAACTAATCCTACCGGGAACATCAGTAGTCAAAGTCTTAAGCAACTCGCATTTGATCTTTTGGTGTTCTGAAATACAATACTTAAGCATCGTATTACGAGACACATGTATCACATTGGGGTTCAAATAGGTAAGCATTTTCCTAAGGTGCTCATGCTCAACTATTCTCAATGGATATGCATGACAAATAATGACACGTGCAAATAATTCACAATAGATTTTTTGATCAAATGCAGCTGAATTTGAACACCCTTTTTCAGTTAATGAAGCTTTACCTTTGCAAACCTGTATATGCTTTCTTGGATTTCCAGTACCATCTTTACCTTCAGCGGGGTATGTCATACAGCATAACTTACAACGAGCATGCAACCGAGTTGCCCCATCTTTAACTTCTTTATAAAAATTATAGTGGGCCCATACCTCTGAACGCTTTAGTAAAATCTTTCGATCACCGTCATCAACTGGTATTTCCACCAGAACATTGTTACCTACTTGGGAATTTAAGTCCACGAAACTTTCAGCATTAACTTCAAAAGATCTAGAAGTTTCATCCATCACCACCTGCATAAAAAGATTCAGTAACAAGATTCAGTAACATTCAGCAAACAGCATGAACTTATCACATACTTATCTGACCTAGGGCAACAGCAAACAGCATGAACAAGACCTGATAAACATGTCTCTAAATTTTTTTAATAAGCAAACAGATCCGAGCCAGGTAATACACATGCAATAAATAAACAGATCCTAACATAAACAGGCAGCACACAGTTCGCAAGCTAATGAACAAGCCTTTTTTTTAAAACCAAATAGGAAAGAGCAAACAAGAAAAGAAGCTTCGGACAACTGTACAATCAGAATAAATATGATCAACTAAAACAATCATCCAACAAGAGCAATAGCACAAAGCAAAAAAGAAAAGAAAAGAGAGGGAGAGCAGAGACGAGAACAGAGGGAGAGCAGTACCACAATTGCAACAAGATCCAACAAAACCCTACAAATGAAACTTCTACATCAACCAAAATTTCAGACCTGATGAGTAGCCAAAAAATAGACAATAATATTTTTAGAAATCCCAACAGTACATGAGTAACACATTCAGTAAACAGGGCAACACCAAACTCCATAACTGCAATTCATACAGACTAATCACAGACTTATCTGACCTAGGGCAACAGCAAACAGCATGAACAAGACCTGATAAACATGTCTCTAAATTTTTTTAATAAGCAAACAGATCCGAGCCAGGTAATATACATGCAATAAATAAACAGATCCTAACATAAACAGGCAGCACACAGTTATGAGCAAGCTAATGAACAAGCATTTTTTTTAAACCAAACAGGAAAGAGCAAACAAGAAAAGAAGCTTCGGACAACTGTACAATCAGAATAAATATGATCAACTAAAAAATCATCCAACAAGAGCAATAGCACAAAGCAAAAAAGAAAAGAAAAGAGAGAGAGAGCAGAGACGATAACAGAGGGAGAGCAGAACCACAATTGCAACAGGATCCAACATAACCCTAATAACATTACATCTACATCAACCAAAATTTCAGACCTGATAAAGTAGCCAAAAATAGACAATAATATTTTTAGAACAAACAATAAAAGAAGCTTCGAAAAATCATAATAACACAGAGCAAGAAAAGAAAAGAGAGGGAGAGCAGATACAGATACGAGAGACGGGATAGAAAGCGAGGAAGAGCAGAGGAAGAGCAGAGGGAGAGCAGAGGGAGAGCAGAGGGAGAGCAGAGGGAGATCAGAGGGAGAGCAGAGGGAGTTCGAGCAGAGACGAAGGAGAGCAGATACGAAGGAGAGCAGAGTGAGAGCAGAGGGAGAGTAG
Organism: Rubia yunnanensis; assembly: GCA_037428765.1. Classification (NCBI taxonomy): domain Eukaryota; kingdom Viridiplantae; phylum Streptophyta; class Magnoliopsida; order Gentianales; family Rubiaceae; genus Rubia; species Rubia yunnanensis. Next base: position 84,916,899 of record CM075066.1, read on the forward strand.
AGGGAGATAGGGTTTCAGGGAGTTCGAGAGAGAATGAAATAGGGTTTCAGGGAGAGACTCTCGAAAGCTTTTATACTATGGGCCTAAAGAATTAACGCCACAGATTAACCCTAGTTGAAATCAACGGCTGAGATTATTTTGCTCTAATTTATTCTTCTTTTCTCATTTGTTACTTACCTTTTCACCTAATTTAATTTCTTTTATTTTTTTATTTTTTTTCTAATTAATTCAGCTTTTTTCCTTTCTTTTTTCTAAATTTATTTAAGCTTTGTTATGAATTCTCAATCATAAATTTATTTAATTAATGATATGCTAAACTGTAAAAATTGAAATAAAGTACTGTAAAAACTGTAAAAATTTCACAAATATTTTATTTGTGAAATATCAACTAATGATTAATTAATTAGTGCCAAACTAGTTATAAATAGAAATGTTTATAAAAAAAAGGTATAAAGGATAATCAGTGTAGATCTAAATGCAGTTATTCAAAACAAAATCAACTTCTCATGTAAGAATGCAGCTACATGATTAAGAATGCTAATTAGAATCGTAACATCTATACCTTATTATATCATTGCATTATTGCATTACAAATTTACAATCTTAACATCTAGTTCAAAGGAAAATCATATATATACCTTATATGTACTTATAAACGGGTTAAATATATTTTTCACTTATTAAGACAACAGTAGCCATAAAAAATTACATTAGTTATTATTATATGTGAATGTAATAATCATTAGACATATGTACATATGTAAAAGACAATTGATGTATATAAACCATTTTATGAGTTATTGCTAAAATTCATAATTAAATGATTATTTTAAATTAGATATTAAATTTAAATTAGTGTCTATACAAATGAAACTTATGCTTTGTTAGATACATATATAGTTATGTGAAAATTTTCATATGTATATATATATATATATATATATATATATATATATATAAACCAAGTGTTGATTTGTGATTTCTGTTAGTTATACACAATTTATATAATTATATAGGGATACAGTTTAGTGTGTAAAACTCATTAACAATGTAACTATATAAAGTCTACTGACATTAATATGTAATTAAATAAACTTGGTTATATGTTAGGCTAATAAATTGGTTGGACATATTTATGAGAATAAAGTGAGATTTATGTTTATTAAAAATCTACAAATATAATTACATAAATTCATCTCGTCATAAATTTTAGCGCGCAAGGTTAAGTTTAAAATGAAAAATTACGATTAAGTTTATAAAGTCAATGAATAATATTAAGATAGAGAGAGGTGTTTAATAATAATAATGATTTTGAGTAATTAATATAAAAGATCGACTAAATATTGATTTTAATAAATTGTAAATAAAAATTACATATTACAATAAACATAACCCAATAATTTTGTAACTATAAGAATGTGAATCAACCTAAATTTAGTCAAGTAGTATAATGACTTGATCCAAAATATACCCAAATCTAATATGAAACATTGAAATTTAATAAACTGACATGACCTAACTTTTCCAATTTTCCAACTTTTCCTTTAATTATTATTACATTTTTTGGTTGATTCCATTATGAGTCTGTCTCTTGAAAGACGGTATTTTCATAAGTCATGGAAATGTTATGGTTTAAAATGCAAATTAGAAGAAATGAAGATAAAATTTTTGGGTTGAATGAATCGGGATATAAAATTTATAACTACTACACGTTGCATAATAAAATTTGAATATTGCAACTAAGACCTTTTACTTTGTATTATTATAATTAAACTCTGTCTTTCCATAAGCTTATGGAAAAATGGAAAGACGGTATTTTCCAAGATTTTGTCATTTATTATTACATTATTTAATTTGAGGAGTATGTTGTGACTGGGGATTATTTTTGCCATTGACTTGGAAAATACAATGGGGGTGTATAGGGTAGCATCATTTTCGAGCGGATTTTAATTTGGAGTTACGAGTCAAATTTTTATATTTTTCCAGTTACAACGAAACAATACCTGATAATAGTGCAGTTGTAACAATAATATTATTGAAATATAACCTAAATCAACCCAAATTTAATCAGGTGACATAAAACCCGATCTAAAATGAACCGACCCAAAATATATCTAAATTCAATGTGAAACATCATAAAAATAATTGACATCATCAGATCCGAACAAAACTCCAGTACAAAAAATGACACGACAATAACCCGATCCAATCCAACCCGACAATATTCTGACCCGACCCGATCTAATCCGAGTATAAAAATTACACGATACTAACCCGACCCGATATTTACTCAACCCGACCCGATATTTACTCAACCCGACACTAACCCGACCCGATATTAACTCAACCCGACACGACCCAATCCGAGAAAAAAACTGACACATTTTCAACCCGACACGATAAGTACCAAATCCAACCCGACACGACACGATACGATACACGATTCAACTCGACATGTTTCAACACGACACGTTTCCAACCCGATACGATAAATGAAATCAACACGATCCAACCCGACACGTTTCAAACCCGATATGAATGTGACACGATAACCCGAATTGACACCACTAATGATGAATAATTATTATGTATCAGTTACTTTATGAAAACATATTTATTTGAATTAAAAGGTCAAGAATTAATCTAAAAATTGTTCTGGTCAATTTTTATTTTTGCCATAATTTTTGCTTTTCTATAAAGTAAAAGTCAATTTTTGAACCCTTCTTAACTAACTTGATGAGAGTCAAAAGTCCAAAAACACAGTTAAAGAACTAATTTCTAAAGAGAAAGTATTAGGAAAGACGGCATTTTCATAAGCTTATGGACAGTACTCATGGGCATTTGTCTTAAATGTTGTAATTTTTTATAAAATTTAAATATTGCATTTTAGAAGTTAAAATAAATAATAATATGTATTTGAAGGTGAAAATATAAAAATATATGATATAAAAAATATTTTAAAATATTTTAAATTTTGTATGTAATTTAAGAAATGCAGTGTATAAGGTAAGAAATAAGTGGTCTGTCCATAAACTTATGGACATGCCGCCTGTCTGGAGACCCACTCATTACTAAATATACCAGGTTGCTTTTAAAGTTTTTTTTTTCTGTCTATCGATGCTATTTAGTTTTCAAAATGAAAAAAAAAATTACTCCGTTTCATTTGTTAAATTAGTCAGCATTAAAACTTCACAAAGTCATATTGTTATTCTTTATCCACAATTTAAGTTTCATTTATTAAATTAGTCCACTTATTGTTATTATGGGTACTGACTAATTCTTGATACTGTAAATAAAGCTAGGCTGTCAATTCTTAAAATTAAAAATCAAGACAAATGAATGAGTATATGGTCAGGAAGCAATAGGTGAGGTTGCAATTCAGTTTTTCAGTAAGTTATTGTCAGATGAAAATTCTTACATGACTGGAGTCAATTTAGTATTTCCAACGGAAGAAATCAAACCTGTAATCTCTAAGGTAGATAACATGAGGGAACCCACCTCAATTGAGGAAACTAAGGCCTCCAGACGACTTTATGGGGGGTTTTCTTTAGGAAATCTTGGAACATTATCAAAGAAGATATACACCAGGCTGTCTTATAGTTTCAAAAGGGAGTTCAGATTCCAAGATCAATTGGTAGCTCCCTCGTAGCCTTAATTACTAAGACAATGACACTAGAATCGTTCTCTGAATTCAGATCGATTAGCTTATCTAACTTTACCAATAAGCTACTGGCAAAGATCATAGACGAAAGGCTAAAACTAGTTATGAACAAGGTAGTTTCAGAGGAACAATCCGCTTTTCTGTCAGGAAGAGACATACCTGAGAACAATTTACTCACGAATGAGGCTATTATTGTTGGATAGAAAGAATGGATCACTTAATTTGATAATTAAATTAGACATGATCAAGTTATTTTATTGGGTTTCGTGGGTTATGTAAATTTCATATTTATCTAATTGTCAATTTGTGGAAAATTATGCAAATATGATATTATTGGGTTGTAACATCAAAGAGGGAATTTCGGCGATATAAGAAATGGTTGAAGATGGAATTCGAGAAGTATATATCTTGTAAAGTTGTATTTGATTCAGAGAATATATCAATTCTTATATTTGTGAGATTGATTAATGTTATGGAATTGAAAATTTCAGTTATGCTTAGGATTTGGACGAGATAATCAAATTCCTTACTTAAATGGATTAGATTTGGTAATTCCTATCTTCAACGGATTTGATTGTAATCAGAATATTATGTGGACAAGGAATTACATTTGCACAGGACTTCATGCGTGGAAAACTTTCCATGTTAGAACATATGGAAAGCTGGGATTTAGAAGTGTTATCCGCATGAACAATATTGCGTGGATATTATGGAAGTTTGGAGATTTTGCAATATATGATTGTGCGTGTGATTGAAGCATAATTGGATTTATGGAAAATTCCTATAATTATAGAATTTGATTTGTAGAATATTATGGGATAATTGAGATAAGAAAAATCCTTTTATTAAAGGGTTTTGGTTATGCTTCAGAAGCATATTTCGAAACGGAATTGTGTGAAAACAAATGTGGAAAATTCCAATTTGTTCATGGTATATATATTGATGGACATCACGGCTGTGCACTCACAATTTAATTGAAGAAAAATCTGCATCCAAATTTTCATATCCTTCAAGAGGTACCACAGAGTCATTCGTCTGTGTTAGAACATGAACTTAAACTGTTGATCAAGTTCAGAATCGTATACCTTAATACCTCGGGAGAAAGAGATCCAGCGTCGATGAGTTTCGAGGTCAGATGAAGTCTGATCAAGGCGGTTCGGTAGCTAGGGAAACTAGCAAATCCACACGTAATTAGAACAGATAAGTATAGTTGTATGGTGTGCATCGTACTCTATCTTTTGGATTAGTGGATTTATTCTGAACTGGGCCAGGCCCTGCAGATGTAGGTGAATTTCACCAAACTGCATAACCAAGTCTCGTGTGTTCATGTTTTACTTTATTGCATACTTGGTTAGATAGGATACATTGGAACATGGTAGTAAATATTGAATTACTTAGGTAAAACTATATTTCAATTGGTATCAGAGCTAAGTCACTTGTTTTACCTTGGTTTTGACAAAGAAAGTGTGATCCGATTTTACCAATGACGACCAGAGAAGGAGCTTCTGTGTCTCGGCCACCACTACTGGAAAGAACGAATTGCAATTGTTGGAAAGCTCGCATGCGGGTGTTCATAAATTCACTGGATGAATTGGCTTGGCACTATGTTGAAACGGAATGAAAACCCCCAGTTATTAGAAGTTCTGAAGGAGGAGAATCTAGTTCTAAAAAGTCAGTAGTTAAGCCTAAAGAGTCGTGGACACCAGTTGAAAAAATGGGTGGTTTGGCGAACTCCAGAGCAATAAATGTCATCTTTTTTGCAGTAGATGAAGATCAGTTCAAACTCATCTCTATGTGCCATCAAGCAAAGAAAGCATGGGATATCATGCAAACCGTATATGAGGGGACAATTCGTGTACGTGAGTCAAAGGTACAAATGTTGGCCACAAAATTTGAAGAGCTGCAAATGGAAGAAGAAGAGACTGTTGCAGTATTCAATGAAAGACTCGGAGACATCACAAATATGGTCATCATTTGGAAAAAAATTACAAAGAGTCTAAACTAGTGAAGAAGACACCGAGATCACTTCCCCACGGATTTTTAATAAAGTAATAGCAATAGAAGAAACAAGGGACGTACCCACAATGATGTTGGATGAGTTAATGGGATCACTACAAACCTATGAAATGACGTTGGAACTTCCAACGAAGAAGTTAGCATTCAAAACTTGTCATCAAGGAACAAGCATGAAGAGAATAGCGGTGATATAAATGAAGATCTTGCTTTTATCATAAGAAATTTCTCAAGGATGCTGAAGGAAGAGGTAAATAATAATTATTTGGAAAGGTTTAATGGGACCACATCATAGTTTCAAAACTTTGGCAACAATCATGAACTAGGGATGAAGCAAACCACTCAGCAATCCTTAAGAAATCAAAAGGGCGAATCGAGGCAGTCACGAAGGATACACTGCAGAGAATGTGAAGGGTATAGATGTATCTAGACTGAATGTGCCAACATTCGGAGGAAGCAAGGAAAATTATACGTTAATCCATGGAGTGAAGATGATGAAGAGGAACTGATCGGTAATTATGTGGTTTTTGGAGCAAAACTTTATGGAGATTCAAAAATTCTTACTGAATGTTTCAACATCAGGCAAGAAGAAGTGGATCGACGTCCCAACATGGTTCAGGTTGCTGAAGTTTGATGTTCCTACACAGAGAAGGTATGTGAAGAATACTACTTGAGTGATGACGAAGATGAGATTGTGAGTGATGAGGATGTCTATACTTCACATGAAAATATGTAGAAAATGTGGGTGAAAGTTGGTGATGCTAACAAACTCTTAAAGAGGGAGAAAAACCTTTTAGCTGAAGAAGGAAGAGAGATGACATCCCTAGTGGAAGGACTCCAAAAGGAAATTGAGTTGTTGAAATTAAATCTGAGTTTGATGACAAAGAGGGCTGAAGTTGCTAAGACGAATATTAAAAGATTGAATTCTGAAAAATCGAAATTGGATGACATTCTCACCATGGGTCAGAGTTCTAGAAATCAACAAGGAATAGGCTACGAAAAAACATCTACCAGCACTAAGGTATTCAAAACAAAGGTTCAAGTTATGAGGAGAAAAATGGTCAAAACACGCCCACGAAAAGCTTTAATGTGTAGTTACTGTACCTATCAAGGTTATACGGAGAATCAGTGCTTTAAACTTCTCAGAGATATTATGAATGGACATTAGCCTGCGGCATGTTCCAACATGGATCAAGTGCAACGGTCAAGGATGGTCAGAAAGGTATGGATCCCTAAAACCCATAAATTGTGCTTCGTTGCTTATCAATATATGACTGGATCTCAAGAGAATCTAAATAATATCAAATCCTATGATGGTGGATTCGTTACATTTGGCGAAAGAAAAGCATGGTAGCTGGAAAATGTGAGCTATCGATAAAGAGATTTCCAACCTTTACTAGTGTTCTGTTGGTGAAATATCTAAAGGCTAATCTCCTAAGTATCAGCCAGCTGTGTGATGATAATATAACTGTGGAATTCCATAAAGAGAAGTGCATAGTGAAACATGGCAGCAACAAAGTTCTTGCTGGTATTTGATCATCAGACAAATGTTACTTGTTGGAACAAGAAGTGAACTGCTTGAGGGTTGAATTGATGAGGTAGATCTTACGGGTGATCATGTTCCAATATTGGATGATTTCTTAGATCGGGGACGTAATGATGTTGGAACATCAGAAGAGGTAGATTTTACAGATGAAACTGATGACTCTTATAACTTCAACGATGTTGGAACACCGTCCTCCCAAAAACTCTTCCACGTTCCAACACCAATGCAGACTGAATCAAGCAGAAGAAGGACTCGATCGATCCCTTGGGTTAATTATAGGGAACTTGCTGGTTTACAATGTTTTCTCTCCAACATTGAATCCAAGAATTACAAAGAGGCTCTACTTGATGAGTATTGGATTGCGACAATGCAAGAAGAACTTGGGCAATTCAAACGCAATGATAACAAATCAAGGTCAGTTGCTCAGGACTACACTCAGGTTGAAGAAGTTGATTTTGATGAGACATTCGCACTAGTTGCCAGGTTAGAATATGTTTGCATTCTCCTTGCTATGGCTTGCACTACGAATGTTATTTTGTATCAAATAGTTGTCAATGTGCTCTCCTAAAGGGTGTGGTTAATGAGGAAGTATATCATCGACTCGAGAAGGTTTTTTATGGATCAAAACAAACACCAAGGGTGTGGTATAAGCGACTCACTACCTTTCCATTTCATAAAGGTTATCGTTGAGGGGGAGAAGATCACACCTTGCTTGTTTTTCGAGAGTCATCAAATATACTGATTTCTCAAATCTATATTAATGATATGATCTTTGGATCTACTTCACCATCCTTGGTACAAAATTTTGTTACTTTGATGCAGCCCAAAATTGAGATGAGTATGGTGGGAGTGGTTGAAAGATTTCAGGCCGACCCTAAGGAAGCTCTTTTGACTGCAGTCAAAAGAACAATTTGATATGTTAGTGATACTTCTAAGTATGGAATCTGGCATTCTAAGAATCAATAATCTCATCTTGATTGGTATAGTGATTCTGACTGGGCAAAATTGTGGATGATAGCAAAGGCACTACTGGTGGATGTTTCGCTACTGGGTTAAATCTGGTGTCATGGTATATCAAGAAAAATAATTCTATTTCTTTATCAACTGCTGAGGTAGAGTATCTTGCAGCTGGAAGTTATTGTGCACAATTTTTATTGTATGAAAAAAATGCTGAATGATGATGGAACTCAAGGAGAACCTTTTAAGGTGTTGTGTGACAACAAAAGTGCAATTGATATGCCTAAAAATCTAGTCCGGCATTCTCGGACAAAGCATATTGATACAAGGCACTGGTTTATTCGAGATTAGGTCGAGAGGAAAGAAGTGGTGGTTAACGATGTTCCAACATCGGAATTATCTGCAGATATTTTCACAAAGCCTTTGGACTCTGCAACTTTTGAGCTCCTCAGACAACACTTAGGTGTTTGTCAAATTTGAGGTATTTATTCTTTTCTCAAGCTTTGTGTGATTTATTTTTTCTATACATATGTTAGAAAAAATAAAAAATAAAAAAAGAGAGAAAAATGGAGGTGTGGTTGGACATGTTGGAAGTTGGTGTTGAAGACATTATGGTGATTGATGTGTTGACCAGTTGGTGAAAAGATTATGAGAATATATAATTGCCATTCCAGTGAGAATGATTATGAAACGGCCAAGTTTGATCATGAGATGAACATGATGGTCAAATAAATCTGAGAGATGGCTACTTCTTGTATCCTGGTTTAGGATGATGAGGAGTTGGAAGGAAATGATGTTGATCATGTTCCAACACTGAGTATGGAGACAGGTAGAGAAGACGAGGACATGGAAATAGATGTACGTGGTGTGATTAGAGAATTTGATGTTCAAACATCAATAAATGTGGCTAGAGATGATCATGATCTGGGTGGTGAACGAGCCTATGTTCCAATACCAGATATGGAGTTAGGGGGAGAAAGCACCGATAGAGTGAAGGAAGCTGAGCATGGTGATGTTCCAACACCGATGCAGACTGAGGGTGTTGATTCTGAAGCAATGAAAGGATTTGATGTTCCAATTTCAGAGAAAGCGGGTGAAGCCGAAAGCTGTTATGTTCCAACATCAGGGACTGATGTTCCAACACAAGTTTAGCAGATTATTGAAGGCACTACTGATCAGACTGCAAAATCAGTAGCCAACAAGAAGAAGATTAAAGCAGAATGAGGATTTTAACTGAGAGGACAACTGAATTGAGTGCATATGAGAAGTATAGATTTACAGCCTACATGAACTATTTGAGTTTCAAGACTGCTGCCTCAATCTACAAGGAGTACAATCAAGAGATTGTAGAAGGATTTTAAGGGAGACAACATCAATCCAGATTCTGAGTTATGCAACCGAGTTTACATCAGATGCAAGGCAGTGAGATTTTCTGGAAGAGTGATCAATCAGTGACTTTGACTACTCACCCTCAAAGATTTAGAGACTGTTTATGATGAGAACTTCGCAGTGAAGGATAATCAGATTCTGTAAGAAATTACTGGAGGATTTCAGTCTTAGTGGCCACTCAAGGGAACGCTACTTCATCTAGCTTGACTAAAGGGTATTTTTGTCTATTCCAGATTGATGTAAACTGTTGGATTCCCTTTTGAAACACAATAGCTCTTACTCGATAATCTGCCAAACAAGAGGGCATTTTATGTAAGACATGTGTATGATCTGCCATAGAAACATAAGGCTACAACTTCTGATGTTGATGAGAAGAAGGCCAAGTTTGTGGCCATCAATGTGAAGTTGAGAGCTCTAACCATTTAGATGGTAGCTTTGGAGGCAGAAAAGGCCAGATTAGATGAGACACAGATAGCTGCTCCTGAAGAGGTTTAAATGTTCTGCTATGGCTATGTTCCAACATAGGCTAGACATTTACTTCAGGGGGAGCTGCATCTACTGGAAATTAATCTTTAGTTTTCTGTGTCTATTGCGTTTGGCATGTTTGTGGTCCCAAGGGGGAGATGTTTTGGATTTCTTGAATGACTCTATTGGCTCCGTTGGGTTGATGTTCCAACATGCTTATTCCTAGATGTTAAGGAATTCTGGATTTCTGGTTCTGAGTTATTTTGGGCCCAGCTGGAAGCTAAGGGCATGATGAATAGTTGGTGTTTAATATGTTTAGTCTTGGATTTTAGTACTTATGTGTTTCTATTGGTCCTGTGCTCCAACATGTTTTTTTTCTGGGAAAGATAAGTATTGATTGTGCTTTGATGTTGCGACATGGATGTTGAGGTTCTAATGATTTGAAACTGTGAGATTTAGGGGGAGCTACAATTATTTTCGCTCATGTTCCAACATTCATACTGGTTTTAGTTGATATATATGTGTATATATATATATATATATATATTTTCATAGCGGTTGCGTTGAAAATCCAAAAGATTGATGGGTCCACAAAATGCCAAAGGTAAAGATTGTAAAGTCTATATTTATCTAGTTGGCAATTTGTGAAAAATTATGCAAATATGGTATTATTGGGTTGTAACATCAACGAAAGTAATTTCAGCGATATAAGGAATGGTTGAAGATGGAATCCGAGAAGTATATATCTTGTCCAGTTGTATTTGATTCAGAGAATATATAAATTCCTATATTTGTGAGATTAGATTAATGTTATGGAATTGAAATATTCAGTTATGGTTTAGGATTTGAATGAGATAATCAAATTCCTTACTTAAAAGGATTATATTTTGTAATTCCTATCTTCAACGATTTGATTGTAATCAGAATATTATGTGGAGAAGGAATTACATTTGCACAGGACTTCATGCGTAGAAAACTTTCCATGTTAGAACATATGGAAAGATAGGATTTAGAAGTGTTATCGGCATGAAGACTATTGCGTGGATATTATGGAAGTTTGGAGATTTTGCAATATATGATTGTGCGTGTGATTGAAGCATAATTGGATTTATGGAAAATCTCTATAATTATGGAATTTGATTTATGGAATATTATGGGATGATTGAGATAAGGAAAATCCATTTATTAAAGGGATTTTGATATGCTTCAGAAGCAGATTTTGAAACGAAATCTTGTGAGGACAAATGTGGAAAATCCCAAACTGCTCATGGTATATATATTGATGGACATCACGGTTGTGCACTCATGATTTAATTGAAAAAAAATCTACATCCAAATTTTCATATCTTTCAAGAGGTGCCATAGAGTCATTCGTCTGTGTTCCAACATGAACTTAAACTGTTGATCAAGTTCAAAATCGTATACCTTAATTCCTTAGAGAAAGAGATCTGGCGTCGATGAGTTTCGAGGTCAGAGGGAGTCTGATCAAGGCGGACCGGTAGATAGGGGAGCTAGCAAATCCACACATTGTAATTAGAACAAATTAGTGTAGTTGTATGATGTGCATTGTACTCTATCTTTCTAATTAGAGGATTTATGCTGAACTGGGTCAGACCCTACAGATGTAGGTGAATTTCATTGAACTGCATAACCAAGTCTCGTGTGTTCATGCTTTACTTTATTGCATACTTGGTTAGATAGGCTATGTTGGAACAATGTAGTAATTATTGAATTAATTAGGTAAAACTAAATTTCAGGCTACTTTAAATTCATTGCTATTGAGACTCGGGTTTCACGGCAGCTTTGTAAAACTCATTTTAAACAATATGAATGCTGCTTGGTTCTCGGTTTCAATCAATGGAGCTCCACATGGTTTTTCAAACCTACAAGGGGATTAAAACAAGGACATCCCTTTTCACCATTTCTATTTAATATATAGATTGATCTGCTAATAAGGAATATAAATAACAATTCCTAACTGGTAACCTAAAGTCTTTTAAAACTCCAAGTAACTCAGACCAGATTACTCAACTATCTTTTGTTGATGATATGATTATTTCTCTTAAAGGTACCACTAAATCCCTTAAAAGCATGATCACATTCTTAAATATTTTTCAGAAAGCATCGGGTAAAAAAATCACAACATTTTTGGTGGAAGATGCAAAAAATGGTATAGGTTTATGTGGTCATTCATTACATGTCAGTCAAAGAACCTTTGAAACATGGTATATGTACATGGATATAGATGCTTTTGTACAAATGAACTCACAGGTGATGGGGAATAGAGAAGCAAACTTCTGGACAACAATATGGTATGCTCATTTGCTCCCGCAATCCCACCCCCCCCCCCCCCCCCCCCCCCCCACCCCCACCCCCACCCACCCACCACACTCTCGCCTCCCCTCCCCTCCCCGGTAAAAATTACTTTCCTTACCTTCAAAATAAGGAACTACAGGTACACAAACATAAACTCATCCCACTTTTAAAGGTTCATCTTTCGGCTAGGATCATAGAAGAAGTTCATAAAAAGTTTGTGTTTACACATGAGAATGATTATTTTAATTTGGAAAACCAGATATCTTCGGCTCCTTCTTCATTAAATTGGCTACGCCACCTTGAGAAATAAAATGGATCAGATTGATTGATTACAGAAAGTAAGGAATCAATAGTACCAAACAAAATATCCATTTTTGTATGAATAATGCCTTACCTTTTGATGACATTCTAATGAGAATGAGTTTCAATTTAGCTTCTAAATGCATCAAACGTGACAACTCATATTCCCTTTCTCATTTCTTTAATTCCTATCAATTTGCATCAATCTTATGTCTGAAATCCCATACTATAATGTCTCTCCCTGTTCATAATTTTCATACCATTAATGAAAGATTAGCATATTATTAGTCTTTAAAATGTTCATCCTCTGCTGAAATTTCCATATTGCATAACTTTGCAATGATAATTGTGTGGGAATTATGGAAACCAGAAATAAATTCATTTTTGAAGGTCACGATGTTAATACAGAGAAGGTTTGGAAATCTGCAGCTAATCAGTTCTTTCTGATATACTCTATTCATAAATTCGTAGTTACAAAAGAGAAGGATATGTTTTTGATTCATTATGGCATGATACCATTAATCAAAATACCATGTATGCCATGTATTTCATTGATTAAGTGGAATAAGCCACAATTAGGGGTGACAAATGTGCAGACGGGTCAAATATGGGTTGGGTAAAATGGGTTATTAAAAAACATAGGTATGACTCATTTTGACCCATCTTATGATGGGTAAAAAATGGGTCGGGTTGAAACCCGCAAAACTAGCGGGTCAAAATTATTCAACTCATGGGTTAAAAGTGGGTAAACCCACGGGTTTCAACCCATATAAACCTATATGAGTTTATATACCAACCCATATGGGTAAAAACCATGGGTTTTTAACCCATATATTGACCTATATGAGTTCATATACCAACCCACAGATTTTAACTCATATATTGATACATATGGGTTTATATACCAACTCGTATGGGTAAACCAATGGGTTTCAACCCATATGGGTAAACCCGCAGTCAACCCAGAAATCCAACCCGTCCAACCCATATTTTTCAATTACTCATTTGACTCATTACCCATTTTACACATGCTCATTCGGATTTTAAAAAAATAACATGCTTGACCCATTGGTTACCAGTCTACTTTGCCACCCCTAGCCACAATATGGGATACAGATTAACACAAATTCTTCTATTAAAAACTAAATAATAGGTCTTGGTTTTGTAGTTAGAAGTTCTGAAGGAAACATGATACATGCATCTTCTCTGATTCATGGTGGTCAGATATTGTATCCTTCATGTAAAGTTGTTATCAATTTTTTAAGGGATGTCATGGGCACTGAACCACAACCAGACAGTCACAATTGAGACCAATTGTTTACAAGCAATCACCATTCTAAGACAGGGGGCTAAACCACTCTTGGAGCTACTCCAGTTCATCTGAAAATTTTCATAAATGAAGTGCAATGGAGCTTTTCAATTCAAGCACATATTCAGAGAAGAAAACCAAATAGCAGCCTATGTAGCAAAAAGTGTTGCAGTGAAGAATAACCCGATGACATGGTCACAAATTAGACAGTCTGAAAGGATACAATTTTTGTCAAGGATGGATGATTTATTTCCCCATTTCAGAAAAGCCAGGAATTTTGAAAGGAACAAACAATATGGTTTTCATCAAGATAGGTTTACTACATTATGGGAGCTAAAAGGTATCTGGCCATAACAAATTAACATATGGGTGGAGTATTTTGGATATAGAAACACAACTTTATACCCCATAAACCATGTTGGTAAACTCTCTCTCTCTCTAGATTTAAGTAGAAGGGTTCAAGTTATTATTGACATATCTTGTAAATCCCTATTTGGATCTCTTTAATATGGTTAGGGGATCCATTAAAATAACCCTACTTTAAATTATATAAAAAAAATAGTCATTATTAAAATTTCACAAAGTCTTACTGTTATTTATTACTCCATTACAAGCTATAAGATTCACGTTATAACTTCACGAGCTATTTAATTTCATCTATTACTCCATACCAAGCTATAAGATTCATATTATAGCTTCACAAAGTGTTGTTTTAAATCGACTAACCATTAGACGTGGTCACTTTATACTTAGGATTAATAGGGGGATTTAATATTATTTTATTTATTGCAATGAGGTATTTATAATTATGAAAAACTTTTAAATGTATATTTCAACATATAAATAATTATAATTAGACCTTAAATTATAAAAATGAGATTTTTTTTATAATCGGTCTAACCGTTAGTCAATCTAACAAGAGACCTTCTCATATAACTTTATATAGTCAATCTAAATAGTTATTTATTTATTAATATTTTATGAGTGTCTCTTGTTAAACTACACGATGGTTGGACCAATCATAACAAATCTCGTTTTTATAACTTTTAATGTTCAACTGTGATTATTTATATTTTGATATTTTAAAATTATCTCAAAATTATTATTTATATTTTGATATTTTAAAATTATCTCAAAATTATGGGAAAATCATTATAAAAAAAGAAAAAAAACATCAAATTTCTCCATTATGTATATTAATTATAAAATGGTCCCATTTAACGGTTAGGCAGTCTAAATAAAACTTTGTACTCCTAATCTGTAAAAAGATGATACCATAAAAATATCCAAAACACTCTAAAATAATTCACATAATAAAATATTTATATATACATATCAATAAAACTATATGATTATGAATGGTCAAGTTTAACTAAATAAATAATCATACTACAATTGCTAAAATTGCATTAAAAATACTCTTACATAATAATCAAAACATGATAACTCATTCATTTCAATATCACTAGCGCACGAGTACATAAAATTTGAATATGTCTCATCCTGGAAGATACAACCGAACCTACCTACCTCCAAGCACCTACATTCTTCAACTTTCTAAGATTTACGAAAATTTCAGGACTAACTTTCTCCCATGTCTAAAATTATCTTATATCAAATTTGGATAAACTTTACCACCAGTGAAGGAGATCATTCAACCCCAATTCATTGGCCGTCTATAGTTGTAACCACATTCCACAACAAAAAAAATCCAAGTTCAATACTCAATTGATATGCCCTGTAAACTGGAAACAGAAGAAGAAAAGGAACTTTGACAAGTCTCTTCCCTTAATTATCCATTAGGTTACTGGTAGCGACTGGTTCTGGCTTCTTGATCTCAACTATGGAGTGGCGGAATCGCTAGCCCACCGCGGGCAGAGACACACTCCCGCATAGACCGACTATTATATGCCTCTTTCCCATTGACGTAAATATGATAATTCCATGATGTCGAGCTCGAATGATCGTCGGTGGAGACATGATGGTGGAACTGAAAGAACATAATCTGGAAAAGTAGATTACAAAAAGGATTTTTACATTTATAACCCTAACTTTAGGATGAAAGTGCCATTATAACCCTGTAAAATGAGAAAGTGCCAAAAATAACCCTAACTTTATAAATTTGCAGTTATAACCTTTTGTCAGTATTCCAGCACTAACTCATTAATTTGGATGTTGACCGGATTTGAGATGACAAAAACACCCTTGGCCCATAAGATGAATTCTCATTATATCCCTTTTAATACAGGGGTAAAATTATCATTTCCTTAAATTCCAACTAAATCTCCCATTGACAATTGAAATTAGCGGCACCCAGAGTAAAATTGTCACAAACATCATAAAGTTAGGGTTATTTTGGCAATTTCTCATTTTGCATGGTTATATTGGCACTTTCAACCTATAGCTTGGGTCATTTTAGCTCTTGACTCTAAAAAAGATAAGAAAGATGAATTAATAGGTACGCTTTGGTAGAAAGAAAATAAAATGGCATCATTTTGGTGATCGTTACAGGGTCACAGGAATATGTTGGTCACAGGGGATCTAGTGCCTTTTAAAATAGATAAAATTCATCACCCATAATTTTAGGAAGACTAAATTATTTTTTGGTCCCCTACAAAGTATCTTTTACTATCTTTTGGTCCTCATGTGCAAAACAACCATCAGATGGTACCCTACAAATTCAAAACATTGTTTTTGGTCCCCAAACCCACTTTCTGGCCAGATTTTTGGTTTTCAGGCGCACGTGCCGGTCACGTGCCATTTTTTCGGTATGGTAAGGGGTAATTTGGCAACTTCACAAACACTAATTTCACCATCTATCTATTTACCGTCACAATGAAGTTTTTGCCCATAACCATGGTTTCCGACGCCGATGTGCCGCTGCTTTCCCTTCGTCTCCGGTCTTCTTCCCTCCGTTATTCTTCCCTCCGTCGCCGGTCTTCTTCCCTCCGTTATTCTTCTCGCCGGTTCTTCTTCCTGCTGTTCTTCTTCCCTCCGTCGCCGATCTTCTTCCCTCCCGCTGTTCTTCTTCCACTGCGTCGCCGGCCTACCAGAAGCAAGCTTCCCAAATCCCACAATCAGTTCCAATTCTCCCATCCCAGTCCAAAATCCATACCCCACAGTAGTCCCGTTGTTCTTCTTCCCTCCGTCGCCGGTCTGGGAAGCTTGCTTCTAGTAGGCCAGCGACGCAGTGGAAGAAGAACAGCGGGAGGGAAGAATACCGGCGACAGAGGGAAGAAGAATAGCGGGATGAAGAACCGGCGAGAAGAATAACGGAGGGAAGAAGACCGGCGACGGAGGGAAAGCAGTGTTTGTGAAATTAGTTTGTGAAATTACCAAATTACCTCTTACCATACCGGAAAAATGGCACGTGACCGGCACGTGCGCCTGAAAACCAGAAATCTGGCCGGAAAGCGGGTTTTGGGACCAAAAATAATGTTTTGAATTTGTAGGGTACCATTTAAGGGTTGTTTTGCACATGAATACCAAAAGATAGTAAAACATACTTTGTAGGGGACCAAAAAAACAATTTAGTCTTTTAGGAATTATACACCGTCCATGTTTTAGGGAATGCAATTACTCCTAAGTGGAAGATATCCCGTGTACAATATAATTTACCTTATACATCCGGGTTATAATTAACGATTAGAATTCTTATGCACCTTATAGTTTTAAAAACTAGAGTGAAAGTAAATTAAAGATGTTGTACAAATCTGCTTCACGAATGAAGCATTACGTATGGTGTAATTGTTATTTGTGGCACTAGTGGAGAAAGAGCCTTTACAGGCGATTTTATTGGACCAAAGAAGACACATTTTGATCGAATCGATCAATGGCAGTTCAAAAAACCACCTTCTATTAGGATCCGAAATAGGTTCCAATTTCGGAACCAAATTCTGAGACCAGAAAAAACCTGCCGAAAACGTAGGTTTCCAGCAACCATCAAAATGAACATAATTGACAAAAATAACAAAATACTGAGGCTTAAACAAGAACAATTTCCAAATCATTGTAAACAACAAACAATAAACAACAAACATGTTTGCAAGAAAGCAACAATATATTCTACTTTTCCGGTGCGGAGGTGACGGGGCGGGAAGACACATCAGACGTGGTGGAGAACATGCGACGATGACACGGCTGATGCGGCAAAGAAGAAGCGGATACGACGCGGCAGGGAAGATGTAGTGAGATCGACACGGCGGCGATGCGAATGCGGAGACGCGAGCCAGAGGAATTGACGCAGCCCGGCTGATAGGGAGGGAAGAACGCCATCGCTCGGTGGAGAGATGAGGGGAAATGAGGCGACGTTGGCTTGATCAACGATTTAGGGAGGGAGAGGAGAGAGGGCTGAGAGGGAGAGAGAGAGGGGGAGAGGACTGGAGAGGGAGAGGGAGGGGAAATGTTAAAATAAGTTGAGGCATAGACTTGGGCTAGATTTAGGTTTTTGGTTTATATAGTGGCACATTAAAGGCGATCAAACGGCTCGCCCTTAGCCGCCCTGGCCGCACCGACACCACAACCATAACCGGTAAATCACAGCACTCACAACGGTCAAGCACATGATCCTCGAACGTACTCGGTGGCCACAAGGAGTCCTCCCACTGGGAGAACTCCCACACTGCGCCTGCCGAGGTTCGAACCCTTGACCAATAGGGAATGAAACCACGCACCCAACCGCTTGGGCGATCGTGTGGGTGTTAGTGGCACATTAAAGGCATTGCATTAAAGACGGTTCTACTATAGAACCGCCTTTAATCAATTTTTTCTAAAGGTGGAAGTGCCTTTGATAAAAAAATAACTGCCTTTAAAATAAAAAGTGGGACTTGAAAGTGAGTTTCGAGTTTGGAACTCCATTTGGATCCTAATCAAAAGCAATTTTTTTTATTGGTGCTTTAACCAACACTTCTCCACCAGGTGGTATGTTAGAAGCAGCACTGTACATAACATAATGCAAATATTTGATAAGATGTAGGAGTAGTTAAATGTTGCTGATCTGACACAGATACTCTTAAAGCCAAAAGATCAAAAAAGGATTCTGATTTTTCACCCACAATTCAACACTGGCCGCTATAGAAGATATGATGGCCCCACTAACTAATTTCATCAATTAAACACATGAGAATGTATGACTAGCTCTAACCTTCATCTCCTTATACCCTTAATTTGCTTAATTTGCTTAATTTGCTTAATTTGCTTAATTTGCTAAGGATTGTACTAATCATCGTGTTCGTGTCCTAATCATTGCTAATCTCATTGGAGCATCTCCAATGGTTTTGAGGTCTCCCTACCTTTTAGCTGTCACGTGGTAGATTTTGATTAGAACTTCAATATGATGTAAGCAATTAAAGTTGACTGACGGTGATTTTTAAATTTTCATTTTCAATGGTATCGTGCCATTTATGTCAGTATGACATGTCTATAAGTAAAATTTAAAATGTTTATGTTTGCATAATTTTCACTCAATTCGACATGTCCATAAGTAAATTCAAAAACTTTAATATTTATAAAATTTTCATCATGGTCATCCATTAACGCGTGTTTATTGTTCTTTACTCCCCCATCCCATAATTATTGGTCTATTTACTTTTTCAAAGTTAAACTTGATAAACTTTGACCTTAAATATAAATTAATATACGTGTGATAGAAATATCATGTGAGATATTGTTAGATTCTTTTTAACATCTATTTTTTGAATATCAATTTTTTATGTCAAAATGTTATATGTATCTAGAGATATTGATGGTCAAAAATGATCATTGAACACCTTAAAACAGTAAAATAAGCCAATAAGTATGGGATGAAGGGAGTATATTTTATGAAATATATTTTGGATATATATATATATATATATATATATTGGCAAAGTCTTGGAAAAGACCGTCTTTCCATAGGCTTATGGAAAGATGATGTTTAATTAGAATAATAAAAGATAAAAAGTCTAAATAATAATATTAAAAATTTACTATGCAACGTGTAGTAGATATAAAGTTTATAACCCGATTCATGCAACCCAAAAATTTTATTTTCATTTGTTCTAATTTTCACTTTAAACCCTGGTCTTTCCATTCCATTGCTTATGGAAAAACCGTCTTTTAAGAGATGAGCTCATATATATTTAACTTAATAATTAAATATTAAAGTTACATTTAAATTTGAGTAATTTAAAGTTTGAATCCCTAAAAATTTAAATTCCAAATTATAATTATAATTATATAAATATAAAATATGCTAAATTACATTTATTGAACTATTATATATAAATTATATTACACTTTTATCTTTTAACGTTATTAATTTTTTAATATATACATTGACATTCAAATTTTATTATATTTTTAATTACTAATATGAAATTATTAATTAACTACATTTATAAATTTTTATCTTAAATGAAAATAATAAAATGGTTAAAAGTAAATGAATAATTACCAACATTTAATGTTTTTGACAATTGACGGCATCAGTGTGGTCTTCTCTACACAGAGGGTGTAATTGAGGGTGTCAATCATAAATGACTTCCACTTAAGATTGATGTTTTGGAGTGACTGTCCATTGGAGACGTAATTTTAGTTTGGAAGTCTCTCAATCTGACGTGAAAACAAATTTTCTTCAAAATGACCCCTGGATTGGAGATGGTCTTATCTACTTTCCAAAATTTTTATTTTATGTCTGAAATTTCCACAAATATATTCACGGCCACTATACTACGTATTGATACATACGAAAAACAGCACTCTCATATATGATTCAACAAATCAAAAGTACTGGACATGTTCAAGTCATGTGTTAAGTGCTAGAACACTTCACTTTAGCTGAAAAATTAGATGCATGGTAATTTTTTCAATTATCTGCGATTAATTTCAGATAACAAAGAATGTTGGGTGTCTTCGATTCAAATCCCGGATTGAAAGTTTGATCGTGCAGGATTGGCCCAAATTGAACAGTATCATACTGATGTTGGTTGTGGTGGACTTTGCAGTCCTATGCGCACATATAATACTCGCGAATATACACTACTACAAATTAAAGTTATTATAACACTTTATTAACAACACTTATTAAAATATTAAAATAGCTTATAAAGTGTTACTTAAACCTTTGAAAAATGTTACTACCTCAATCTTGAAAAGTGTTGCGTTAGATCTAATGCAACATCATCTAATGCAATAATTGTAAAAGTGTTGCAATAGATCAAACTTAACATTTTTAGCACCTAAATTAAGCAATTTTGAATGTTACATTAACCTTAGTTTATATTAGTGATAAATACTGTACAATAAATATCAGATGTATTAGTTACATTATAAAAAATCACGTTTCTAACCTTTTCATGCTTAAATTTTTTTAAATTATTAATTGTCAGTTAAGTGTTTTAATCGTTTAGTAAAGGCAAAGTCATGGGAAACACCATCTTTCCATAAATTTATGGAAAAATGGGGTTTAATAAGAATAATAAAAGGTAAAAAGTTTTAGTTGTAATATTAAAAATTTATTATGCAACGTGTAGTAGTTATAAAGTTTATAGCCCGATTCATGCAACCCGAAAATTTTATCTTAATTTCTTCTAATTTGCACTTTAAACCTTAGTATTTTCCATGAATTATGGAAATATCGTCTTTCAAGAGACAGACTTAGTGGTAAATTGTTAAATTAATAACTTATTTAAAATATGATAGGGAAGAAAAGAAGATGATGGTTCTCCATACAAATACACGATCTGTATAATTAGATAGTGTAGAAAATAAGGGTAATAATTGTGTGAATGTATTCATGAATCCAGGATACATTATATAGTAGTACATGATACCTATACAAGCTAGGAAAAGGTAATAGAATACAATTACATCTACAATTATGGTAAGAATATTCTAATTCCTTAACAGTCATCCTCAAGTTGGAGCATGGGGATCGAAAATGGCCAACTTGCCAAGTAAAGAATGAAACTGGTTACGTCTGAGAGCTTTAGTGAACAAATCCGCAGGTTGGTCTGTCGTATGGATATGTTGAGTAACAATTGTGCCATATTGAACAAGATCCCGAACAAAATGACAATTAACTTCAATGTGCTTTGTGTGTTCATGAAAAATTGGATTTGCCGCAATATGAAGAGCAGATTGACTGTCACAAAATAATCGCATGGGAGAGGAGTCCAAAACCCCCAAGTCATTCAGTAAATACTTAAGCCATAACAACTCACAGCAGGTAACCGCCATAGCACGATACTCCGCTTCAGCAGAAGACCGAGAAACAGTAGGTTTCTTCTTAGTCTTCCGAGAAATCAAAGAATCACAAATCATAACAAAATAACCAGAAAGAGAATGCCTAGTAATTGGGCATGTAGCCCAATCCGAATCACAATAAGCAGCCAATTGTAACATACTGCGAGAAGAGAGAAATAAACCTTGACCAGGATAACTCTTCAGCTAGTGCAACACAAGAACAACAGCTTGCAAGTGAGGAACACAAGGGGACTTTATGAATTGCGTAAGAGTATGGACTGAATAACTAAGTTCAGGACGAGTAATAGTCAGGTATATCAGATGTCCAACCAAGCGTCGATACTGCTCTGGGCCATGGTAGGCTGAACCTTCAACACGTGCCAAATCATGTTGTTTCTTCATCAAAAAGTCAGTCGGTTTAGAGGCAGATAAACTAGTATCTGATAAAATGTCCAAAGCATATTTCCTTTGCGAAAGAAACATCCCCTCCGGTCTTCTAGCAATCTATATGCCCAAAAAATACTTAAGTAGACCAAGATCTTTCATATGGAAACAGGAACTCAAGTGTTTTTTGAACTCAGAGATGAGGGAAGAAGAACTACCATCTATAACCAAATCATCCACGTAAACCAGAACATGTAAAGAAACTAATCCACGAGAAAAGACAAATAGAGAGTAATCGACCTTACTCTGAACAAATCCAAATGCTCGTAAAGCCTGAGCCAATTTAGCAAACCAATTTCTAAGAGCCTGATGAAGACAATAAAGATATTTATGAAGGCAATAAACCTGTCCATGTGGCACATCATAGCCAGGCGGGGGCGCATAAACACCTCCTCATGCAAATCACCATGCAGGAAAGCATTATGGACATCCATCTGATGTAGTTCCCAACCACGAATAACTGCAACAGACAGGAATAAATGAACATAACTCATCTTTGCAACCGGAGCAAATGACTCAGTATAATCAATTCCTTTCACCCGGTAATTCCCAAGAACCACTAAGCGCGTCTTATAACGTTCAATAGTACCATCAGATCGGAACTTCATCCGGTAGACCCATTTTCACCCAATGGCCTTTTTATTCAAAGGCGGAGGAGCCAAAGTCCATGTCTGATTGCGCTCCAGCGCAGTAAGTTCTTCCGTCATAGCGGCTCGCCAATGAGCATGCTAGGAAGCCTCAGAATAAGTAGTAGGATCTGCACTAGACGTTACAGCACCCAAAAATCTAGAATACATACTAGAAAAATTATCACAATTTACATAATCAGTAAGGGGGTAGAGAACACCTGAGGAAAGTGACGACGCATGAGGGAACGTAATCGAAGGGGGGGTCTTCAGTAGTAAGAGCACATGCATAATCATCACAATTGTAATATGCCAAGTAAGACAGCAGTCGACGAGATCGAACACTCTGTCTGATAGGTGGCAACTTGGCAATGGAACTATCAGGGACTAGAGAAGCCGGTAAAGTAGATGCTGAAGGTGAAAGATTGGTGGCGGTCGGCGGATGATGACCGGCGATGACTGGTGGTGACGCACTGGCGGTGGAAAATGGCAGCTGACCGACGACGGAAGGTGGTGACTGGCCAGCGGCAGACAGCGGCGGTGGACGGTAGTGATGAATCAGCAGCAGGCAGCATCAGCTAACCACCGGCGAATGGCGGTGGGCCGACGGCGAAGGATTGGCAACGGCTGGCGGAATAAAAATTCTGTGCGACTCCGACAGCAAGGAGGAGGAAACCGATGGTGATGTGGTGGCGCCGCCGGATTCATCGAAAGAAGCAGATGTCGGAGTTGCAAAATATGGGAACTGGTCTTCAAAGAAATCAGCATCCCAACTGGTAAAGATCACATGGATTCCAAGTCAAAAATGCGATACCTTTCTTTCCGGCAGGATAACCAAGAAACAGACACCGCTAACTTCTTGGTGCAAATTTGTCACGATATCTGGGAACATGAGCAGCAAAACACAAGCATCCAAAAACTCTTAATGGTGAGTAATTCGGAGCTTGCCCATAGAGCAACTCAAAGGGAGTGCGATCGTTGATATGTCGCGTCGGTGTTCGGTTAATCAGGTAAGCGATAGTAAGAACACATTCTCCCCAAAATTCAATAGGAAGACTAGTTTGGAGCCGAAAAGTGCGCTCCACATTGAGTAAATGGCGATGTTTTCTTTTAACTCGACCATTCTGCTGCGGTGTATCAACCATAGATGTCTCAAAGATGATCCCTGAAGCAGTAAAGTGAGATCACAGATGCAAAAAGTCACTACCGTTATCAGCCCAAACTCGTTGAATTGTTTGGCCCCACTGGTTCTTCACTAAGGCACTAAATTCTAAAAATCTAGAAGCTACTTCAGATTTAGCTACTAACAAATAAACCCTAACAGCTCGGGAATAATCATCTACTATAGTCAAAAAATAAAATGCACACTAGAAGATGGTGTTCGATAAGGTCCCCAAATATCATAATGAATTAATTGAAACAATGCAGTTAGCATTTGTAGAACTCAATTGAAAACTATGTCTAGTCTGTTTTGCTCAATAACATATAGAGCAAGGAACAAAATGTTTATTATTGCTAAAATCAATAGAAGAAATAGAGGACAACACCGTGGAGGAAGGATGTCCAAAACGCTGATGCCATAAGTCAGAAGAAGATACTGAAGCAACTGTAGGAAGAGACTGCAGGATAGGATGATAAACACGAGTATCCAGCAGATGAAGCCAAAACACCCCCCTCCCTTTCTGTTCACCCACGCCAATCACTTTCCCGTACTGATTGTCTGTAAAATGCAATAATTTTTAGTAAAAATAGCTAGACAGTTCAGGGTAGATAACAATCTAGAACATGATAATAAATTGCACCGCAATGTAGGTACATATAAAACATGAGGTAGAGTAACACCACCAAAGCAAATAGAACCATATTAAGTGGTGGATGACACCGAGCCATCAGCTAGAACAACATTCACAGTATTAATGGTAGTAATAAGATCAGTAAGAGAACTTTTGTCACCAGTCATGTGATATGAGGCTCCCAAATCAAGTATCCATGGTAAAGTAGACTTACCAGACTCATTTTTAGTAAGAGAATTAAACTGATTAAAAAACTGCATGGTTGTTCTCCATTGGTCATCAGACAGAGCAGGGCCAAAGTCGGATCGGGAAGGGACACGGCCAGAGAAAGCCATCGCCACGAGACTGGGCGGCGACGTGGCTGCGCCGAAGAATGGTGGTGGGAGAGGGAGGGCCACGGCAGCACCTCCGAGAACAGTGGTGGTGGCGGACGACCAAAAAGTTGGCACCGGTTTCTTGGTAGTCCCAACTTTCTCCTTCAACTTCTTGAACCATTCTGGTACACCATGTATATGGAAACAGGTGTCCTTACCATGACCCTTGCGACAACAATGTACAAACAAGATTCTTGCGGTCAGATGCAAAAAGAACAACTGGCGAAGAACTTGCAGGTGATGGACGTCGTGCAACATAAGCCATGGAGTTTGAAGAAGGCTCACGAGCTCGAATGATAGCTTTATGATTCTCCTCCTGAGCAACAAGGGCATACATTTTCATGACAGATGGCATTGGATCAATGCTCATGATATGTGATCGCAAGGTGTGAAAACCTTTGTCGAGGCCAGAGATGAATCGATAAATCAAATCCTTCTCTCTTTCTTGGAAGACTTTCGCAGAAATATTGCAATGGCATAATGCCTTACTCTCTTCACAGGTACAAACTGAGGGAGGCCGCATGCTGTGATAATCTGCAAACAACTTCTTCATTTTGGCAAAGTAAATGTTGATGGTCTGACTGTTTTGCCTGCAACTCTGAATAGCCTCTTGCATTTGCAAAATCTTCATACCATCGGCAAGAATAAATCGTGCCTTCAGGTCATCCCACAGATCCTTAACTGTGGAAAACGAGCTTGTAGAATATCTCAACACCGGATCCAGGGTTTGCAAGATCCAGCAGACAAGGGTAGCATTAACCCTAGGCCAATCAACAGCATCAGGATGACCATCCTGGGGTTTGGTAATAGATCCATCAATGAACCCAATCTTGTTCTTAGCCAGGAATGCGCGGCAAATCGCGTCAGACCATTTAATGTAATTTTCTTGACCTTTCAGCATGTTCGGTATGAGTTGTAAATTCGGACCATCGCCAGAACTAATAAAGTAAGGATCAATCGACATACGACCAATAGGTAAAGTAGTCTGAGGGCCAGATTGCAACTGCAATCACATCATAACCACTCACATCCTGAAGCTTCGAAGCCTCAGGTGCATCAAAACTAGTCCGTTCTTCAGAGCCAGACATAGTGGAAAATTAGGTACAGATCAGCAGCAGGTACAATAACCGGCGACGGATCGAATCGATAGGACACACTGGCGCATGAACTAGCGGCGGCGCGTGAAGGTTGGTGAATTCTGGCCACGCGGCAGAACTGATTCGGAGCAGCGGCAGCGGTTGTCGGTGCGTGGCAGCGGCAGCGGCGGTGGCGGAGTGTGGCAGGTGCAGCGGCGGCGTGTGGTGTTTTGGCGGCAGGGGGAGCTCGGAATTTAAGGCAGCGAAAATTTTCTATTTAAGGTTTTAGAATTTTAAGCTCTGATACCATGTAGAAAATAAGAGTAATAATTGTGTGTCTGTATTCATGAATTCAGGATACATTATAGAATAGTACATGATACCTATATTTACAATTATGGTAAGAATATCCTAATTCCTTAACGGATAGAGAACAATACATCGATCTTAGAACTTAAAATGGTGAATCATTACAAATACATTTTTATTTAAGTAAACACATCAATTTAATCTATTATACATGGAAATTAAGCCATTTAATTAATTTCAAATTTTGGTTGTCTACACATGTACGACAATTAAGACCGCATGGTATGATTGTATTAACGTTTAGATTAGATTGCGAAGCAAAAATAGTTAGTAAAGAGATCTTATACGAATATATGTTTGATGGAATCATGGACGTGCTGAATATTTGCATGATATCATGAAAATTAACCTTATAATTTATAAGATGCCCAGCCAAAGATTCAGATAAAGATGTAGCGTCTTCCAAAATAATTAAACATGTGGGTGCTAACTGGTAACAGTTTCAGACTTTTAATTGAGTGGCTATGTGTATGTCGACATCATCATTTTTTATTTAATTAGTGCTCTTTTTTTCCAATATCAGTAGCCTATATGGCAAAGTCTTGGGAAAGACGGTCTTTCCATAGCCTTATGGAAAGACGGGGCATAATTAAAATTATAAAAGGTAAAATGTCTTACTTGTAATATTAAAATTTTAGTATGAAACATGTTGTAATTATAAAATTTATGGCCCGATTCATGCAACCCAAAAATTTTATCTTCATTTCTTCTGATTTACACTTTAAACCTTGGTCTTTCCGTAACTTATGGAAAGACCGTCTTTCAAGAGACAGACTCAGCCTATATACGGCTATGGTCAGATTTATTTAGTTTATTTGGTTTTCGAGTCTGTCTCTTGGAAGACGATATTTCTATATGCAAATATCAAGGTTTAAAATTTAAATTAGGATAAATGAAAATAAAATTTTTGAGTTGCATAAATTGGATTTTAAATTTTAGAACTACTATATTGCATATTAAAATTTTAATATTACAACTAAAATCTTTTACCTTTTATTATTTTAATTATACTTATTTTTTTTATAAGCATAAGAAAAAACCATGTTTGGAAGAATTTGCCTGGTTTTGAGGAGATACACGAATCAAATCTCAATTGAGATATCTACGGCGGCGTCACGGATCCTTAGCCACGATGCTTTGTAATTATATAATCAAACATGTCGCAAACAAATTCGATCTTATAAACCTAACGTGGAATCTGTTATCCTCACAAATTATATAGCTAGGAGGTGAATAGAAATCGGCTTAACCATCGAATTATCACACATGAGTAATTATTTGTGTATGTTTACTGTCTAGCGATGGAAATTTTTTACTGTAAAGCATGAATATTTTCTGAAAAGATAAGAATGAATATATTTCCAGGAGATAAGAATGAATATATTCAAAAGAGATAAGAACATGGTTTATCATGATAAAGAATATTACGAGAATATTCTTATCTTTCTAGTTTCTAATTTGAATATTTTAAATATATTCAAGCACCAAAAAATCAGAATTTCAAGTTTCATTCCTTAGGAAGGCCTTTAGCTTAGACTAATATAAATAGATCATTTATGTACGATTAAAAACTCGCACCATTCTCAAGTTACCCATTTTTTAAAATTTGAGTCTTATTCTTTCTCTATTGAAGTGATAGTCTTTCGGATTTTGCAGGAATTCAAGGTAATTTTTATGTGTTAATTGTTACTTTTGATGGTTTTATTGTAGAAAACGATTTCAATGACATGACATTCATTTCAATGGCATCGAGTTTATAATTTCTGTAATTTAAATTTTCTGATTGTATGCATGAATGATTAATAAAATTTCATTATTATTGCATATGTTAATTTTTTATGTAATTTTTGTCATTTTCGCATGATATTATCAATATATATATATATATATATATATTAATTAAACAATTCATAGTTCTGTATGGATATTTAATTTTATATATAACCAACTAGCTAATTTAAGCAATCATATAGAGCCAAAATTTTATATTATTGTAAAATTAAATATGATTTAAATATTTACACCTTTTACAGGAGTTTCGTTGCCACTATTAATATTTTTTTACTTATTATATTGTGTAAAGATGTTAAATATTCAGTTGTCCATTTTCTTGCACGTTCTATGTCAGAAGTGATTACAAATGTGATAGCTCAAAAAAAAAAGTGGATGATTAATAATGTGACTGTGAAAATGTCATTTATCAAATTATAATTAAGCTCTGATACATGAAATATTGTACTACGTACATTACTGTACTTGTGAATGAATTATTTTAATTTTTTTGTATTCAAAATTTTGACATAATATTAAACTAGCATGACCTAAAATATGATCAAAAATAGAATTTTGATTAATAATATTTTAATTGGGGCAAAGTGCATGATTACTGCAAGAAATTTCAGAAAAAAAATTAGTCTCTCCCCCCTGCCAAATTTGCTCATAAATATTGTTCATTTAATTATAATTTGTTAATTATAACCGTAATATAAGGAGCTTTTTTAGTCAAAGTCTTGTCATATCTTTTTATGTTTATCCTACTGCATATTTTTAGAAATAAGTTTTTTAATAATTTTTTATTATACTCCCTCCGTCCCAGCCGAATCTGCACACTTTTTGGTCAACTCTGCACACTTTTTGATCAACTTTTTCAAGACACGCTTGGCCATAAATTTCAACTAGTATATAGATACCAATATCATCATGTGAGATATTGTTGGATTCTTTGCATGCTGTATTTTCTAAATATCAAATTTTAACAAACCGTTAATATACGTAACTAAAATTATCGTTGGTCAAATATGACCTGAGAAAGTACCAAAAAGTGTGCACATTCAGATGGGACGGAGTAATAAGTAATTACATGTATTGGTGATTCAATACGTACATTGGTCATTCCAAAAACTTTAAAAATAAATTGTGATAAGTCAACCTCTAAACTTATGCATCAAATTGGTGTTGATACTGTACACTAAGCAGGTAAAGTGAAGCGTACTAAATTAGATCAAAATTTCGTTGGCTAAACAAAATATATAAAATCTTGATCATGTGTCATTGGAAAGGAAACCGCGTTGGATTAATAAAATTACTTTATATAAAGTAATAACGCGGGTAGATAATAACGAAATCTTTTATATTTGTGCAATTTAGTACTTTAATTAAATAGGTAGTTTACCATATTAAATATGAAATTAATTATGAAAATATTTCTTTTTTTTTCAGCCGATTTCATTCGAACAATTTTGGTATTATTTCAACATGATGAATTATTCCTTGAAGATTATATTTTTTCTAGTTAAAAAAATTTAGAATATAATGTTTCCATACTTAAAGTTTCTCAGAATAGTATATATAGAGTCTCTAAGTAACTTAGAAAATTTGCACCATTCTCAAGTTCATCTTTTTAATCTCGAGTCTTACTCTTCTCGCTCGAACATTATGTGAGTTTAACGTCCCGATACTCCGTCGAATTGGTGATAGTCTTTTGGATTTTACAAGAATCCGAGGTGACTCTTACTGTTTAATTAATTTTATGGTTCTATGACTCCATCAGTTTGTGATTGTATGAAACGTGATTTTATTATTGTTAATATTGTACATGTATGCTTTAAATCATATGTAATTTAAAATTTTCGAATGTGTGCATGAATGTTTATTGAAAGACTAACAACGTTTATAGTCCAACCATGTTGTGTTCTTAGCAAAATATATTTCCTTTTAATTTCTTATTTAATTATTGCAATATTTATCAACATATTTCCAACCGTCTTGAAATGAATATTATTTTTGTCAATTTTTATTGATTCAAAATTTCTTGCTTAATATTTTTTTCGAGAATTTTTTCTTTAATTTTGTGAGAAAATTGCTTTATTTTTTTTCCCGAAATTGATCAGCTATAGCTATGGTTGTGTACAACAGAATAGTCGAGTAGTGACGTTACTAAGACTACCCCTGAGGCGATGCCTCTTGAGGTCATTCCTCATATTGTGAAACCTGAGAAGTTCAATAATGGCATGAACTTCAAGATGTGGCAACAGAAGATGTTCTTCTACTTGTCCACTATGGGTCTAGAACGCTATGTTCGTGAAGATTGTCCTCTTGTGGATGACAAGAGTAGCGAGGAAGCCAAGAATGCTTCGGTGATGTGGCATCAGAAGGAGTATGCTTGTCGCAACTACATCATGGATAGCCTTCATGACGAGCTTTGGAGTGTGTATCAAGTGATGGAGTCGTCGAAATTGCTGTGGGAAACTCTTGACCAAGAGTATAGGTATGAAGAAGTCAGATCTAAGAAGTGGGTTGTTGGCAAGTTTCTCGACTACAAGATGGTTGATACCAAGTCTGTGGTTAGTCAAACTCAAGAGATTATGATGATGATGAATGAGATGATAGATGAGAACATGAAGATATGCGAGACTCTACAAGTCTACTACATCATAGAGAAGTTACCTCCAAGCTGGAAGGACTTTAAGAGTTATCTGAAACACAAGAGAAAAGTGATGAACATGAGGGATCTAGTCCAAAAGCTTCGTGTTGAGGAGGATGATCGTGTCTCTAAGAAGAGGATCGGTGGATTTGCATCTGTAGTGAAGGCTAATCTTGTGAAGGTTAGCGGAGGTTCCAAGCCGAAGAAACCACAAGCCACAAACGGATCCAAGGTGGGGGCTAATGGTGGAGTTTCGAAGAAGTCAAAGTTCACTAAGAAGTGCTACAATTGCAAAATCGTTGGCCACAAGTCTTTCGAGTGCACGAAGCCAAAGAATATCAAGAATGAGGCCAGTGTGGTGGACAATCTCGCTCACGATGTGAACAATATCGATCCTTTGGGTTTTTCGGAAATTCGAGATAGCTCTTCTATGTTTAATAGTGATCTTAATGGTTTTATCTTAGGAAACGAAACCCAAGACGTGACTCATTCAAATTAAGGGACATCGAGTTTAATCCTGAGTAATCCCTTTGTAATTTTATAAAACGTGATTTTGTTATTGTTTAATATAAAACATGTATGCTATAACTCGAGGATTCCGGTTATATGCATGATTACAAGTTTATTACTCCCTCTGTCCAATTTCAAATGGTAATTTAACTATTCATTTAGTCAAAACTTCTTAACATTAACCATAAAATTGAATTGGTGTATAAGTATAAATAGTATTGTGTGATACATTTTTAGATTTATTATAGTACATATTTATATAATATCAACTTTTTACAAATTTTAACTATCCTTAATAAAAAAATATTACATTTTTAAACTCAACTATTAAAAATTAAATCCAAATTAAAATGTACAAAGTGGGTATTTAAATATGTAGTCTTAACAATTTAATTTTTACGTGATATTATCGATATGTGTCCAAAAAAAAAATAGCGAAATGATAACAAAGTCAACATTAATTTTTGAAACTGAACACACAGTGACACGTTTCCATAGACGAAAAAGGAAAAAAAGACGCAAAAAGTCGACAACTTCATGCACATCAAAATCAACCAAGAACTAAACTTTTTTCATCCTCGTAAAATATAAATACTCTGATACCAAGTCAAAATATATAAAAATTTATTATTATGCACTGATATTATATTAAATTTTAAAGTATTTTGATCTTTCATCTTAAAACTAATTGAAGGTAGGTAACCCAATACCTTATATGTAAGTCATTTAATTCTTAAGAAATTGACGTTGGATATATCTTTCAACACGCCCCTCACGGGCCAGCGTGGAAGTACTCTATGATCCATATCGGGTCAAATTAAAGGAGATCCACACATCGGCCCAATAACTCAACATGGGCTCTGATACCATGATGAAATATAAAATGTAAAGTATTGGGAAAGACCGTATTCCATAGGCGTATGGGAAAACGGGTTGAATTAGAATTATAGAAAGGTAAAAGGTTTTAGTTGCAATATTAAAAATTTATCATGCAACATGTAGTAGTTATAAATTTATGATCCGATTAATGCAAGCCAAAAATTTTATCTTGATTAATTCAAATTTACAATTTAAACATTGGTCTTTCCATAACTAATGGAAAGACCTTCTTTCAAGAGACGAGCTCAAGTATAAAAGACTTTGTTATGGTGCATTGATATTACATCAATGACACATATCATCAATAATGGGGATTATAATATATATAAGGGTATAACAAACCAAAGTAATCTAAAAGTAATAGAATTCTTTAATTAATTCTTTAAAAATAATAATTATATAAATTAACTACCATTCATAACCTTTCCTACCACCAATTATTTCTATTTTCGTAAGACACCATAATTCTCAGTTTTGTATGGAGAAAGCTAGCGAGGTGGGGTGACCATGTTAACAAGATTTGATTCTAGTTTTGTCCAACAAATTAGACACACTTTGTTATTTTCCTTGAGGGCAAGCTGGCAATAGGTACAATTACGGAGTACAATTAGCCGTGAGAATGTGAGATCACTAGATCAGTTATACATGCTAAATTGCTATCTATATTATGATATTATTATTTTTTATTTGATAAAACTCAGTCTTGAGAATGCTAATTAAAGTCGTGCTGTTTTTCTTGAAAAATGAAGTGTTAAACTTAAATTTTGTTATGATATATTGTTTTAAGTGGGATTCGAATGAAGTTGAATTCAGTGGATGCATACACTAATACAATAATTTTTCAAAATGCTGTGAATATCAATTTTACACCGTGTAATTTATTGGCAGATGATGAATAAAATGCTAGTTTTATCAAATTAAAATGAGTCCGTCTCTTGATAGACGGTCTTTTCATAAGACATGCAACGATCATGGTTTAAAGTGCAAATTAGAAGAAATGAAAATAAAATTTTCGGGTTGCTTCAATCGGGTAATGAATTTTATAACTACTACACGTTGCATAATAAAATTTTAATATTGCAACTAAAATATTTTATCTTTTATTATTCTAATTAAACCATATTTTTTCATAAGCCTGTGGAAAAACGGATTTTCCCAAGACTTTGCCAATTAAAATTAACTAAACTGTAATGTAATTAAGTTAAAATATCCATCATAAATTCAAGAATAGAGTGTCAAAAGAATCCTGACTTTCAGGCAGAAAGTGCCAATATAACTCTGTATAATCAAAAAGTGTCAAAATAACCTTAACTTTATGAAGTATTTACCATTATAACCCTGGGAAGCAATAACATTGATTGTCAACAAAAAATTTGGTCATAAATAATAAAAATGATCATTTTGCCATTGAATTTAGAAAAGGAAAAAAAAAGGAAAAAGAAAGAAAATCAACCCACCCTTCTTCTTCAACCCCACAAACCCATCCCTCTGCTCCCGCCGACTAGCACCCGCCCCCCCCCTCACCTCCATTGCTAGCTGTCATCTCCGGAAAACCAATTCCATCTGATCGAGATCCACCCCTCTGCTCCCACCCATCACCTCCAGCCACCGCCACTCTCTCCATTAATCATCGAACGATGCCTTGAGTTTCTTGTCAAGGACTTGGATTTCAATTGGGCTTGGGTCAATTTCCGCCCAATGACCGCATATGGATCCTTAGCGATGGACGCGGCCAGAGTGGTCGCTGGAGAACACTAGGGTTTTGAGATTTATGGCTGGTAGCGTTGACAAAACATGAGCTTCGATTCACGATTTTTGATTCTTGAATCTTGATTTGCCACTTTGATTCACCGAGAAGAGTTATTGGTGGCGGGCGGGAGGGAGGGGTGGTGGAGGAATGAGGGTTTGGGGGTGGTTGTGACAGGTGTCGGTGGTGGGGTAGTGGTGGCTGGTAGCGGAAATGGCGGTGATTGGTAGGGGATGGTGGCTGGCTCCAGGAGGTGGTTTTTGGCGGCAATAGGAGGGGTAAAACAGGAAAAATTAAACTAAAATTTCCAAGGGTGAATTCATCTTTTCTGGTCTAATCAACGGCTAAATAGGTTAGTCAATGCCGGAATGTGGCCGGAAGGTTATATCGGCACAATTCATCATAAAGTTAGGGTTAGTTTGACATGTTTTGGTTTTACTAGGTTATACTGACACTTTTAGCCAAAATGTAGGGTTAGAAAAATATTTAAACCCTAAATTTAAATTACTATATTACTTTTCAATTTTGGGCCAAACTCTCACGATTTTATCCAGTTTTCAAAAGTTTCATACCATCACTTAGACATGGACTATTCAGAAGTGTCACTCCTAGAATCTTTGCAATTCAGAAAAATATCTTCTCCAATCGTGTGGCTAGAAGATGAAGAAATAAAAGAACCCGAGGGGTAATTTTGTCATTAGATCTATCTATGGATATTTTAGTCTTTTTAGGTTTGGTCAATGACAAAAAATACCAAGTCAATGTCAGAATAATGTCAAAATGTTATATTGGCACATTTGATGCAATAGTCAGGGTTATAATCGCACTTTCAATTTATACAGGGTTATATTGGCACTTTTAAAAATAATGGGGTTATATTTTGTATTTTACCCTAACAATTATATATTTTCAAATATTTACAATCTAACCAACATCAACTTTATTGATGAATAGTAAACTTCTTTCCTTTGAAATTTATTAATGAATAGTGATTTAAAACACATACTCCACACGTTTATCTATTAGCGGCACACTTTCTAATTTGATATTTGCTTTATTTTGACAATTTTCAGTTATGACGAGTTTAAGATTATTACATCCACTCATTTTACTCTTCCTTCTTTCAATACAGTTTAACCACACTCACTTCACATCTCCTAAATTCTAACACTAAAAGTGATGTGTCACTGATAGAGGAACGGAGGGAGTATACAGGGACAAAGGAGTACTCCCTCCATCCCACCTCAAATTTCATGAAATTTTTTTCACGGTTATCAAGAAGCGTGTTTGACCGTTAATATGTTTAACTACATATAATAATGACAAATAAAAAGTTGATATTTAGAAAGTACTTGTTACGACGAATCCAACCATATCATATTTGATAACATTATTGTTTATAGGGTAATATGCATATATAACCCTATATGTTGAGGAAAGTGCAAATATAACCCTCAATTATTTTTTAGTACAAATATAACCCTATCTATTACACATAAGTGCAAATATAACCCTAAAGTCATTATTCTGGCATTGACTGGCCATTTTCGACCATTGACCGATCGAAAATGACCAAATTGCCCTTCTAACCTAATACAAAATTAAGAAGACAAAATTGTCCCCAGTCACCACCAGCAGCAGCTAGCACCGCCGCCACCACCTGGCTCACCACCACAAGCAACCAGTACCGGAGCTCCTTTGCCATCACCTCACATTCGCCCCACCACCACCACCAACTATTCCCGACCACCACCACCAACCATTCTCGACCACCACCACCAATCCCTCCCGCCAGAACCACCCAACCCCTAACACACATCCACTAGACTCCTCATTTCCTAGGCAACAAGCACGCCGCCATCGGCGGTGTTGGAGATGCCAAGATGACTACCAACATAAATGAAGACATTCCATGACTTGATCAAACATTTAAATGATATGTCTAGGATCCTCTAAGTGACGTGGCAGGACCTATGACTAGGTCAAGGACTAAGCTTAGGGATGCTGCTTTAAATGCTTTGATTGATCGCCTTTATGATGAAGAATTGAGGAAGGAGTCACCATCGACATCTTGGATTCATTATTCAAGATTGTCGAGGAACTGAAGACATCATGAAGAACACTATACTCTTTTCCCACTGGGTTATTTAATGAGGTAGTGTGATCAATGTAAAATATTGTTAAATTATTTCATTTTTGGGTTTATTGGACTGATAGCTCGGCCATGTATGCTTTGAAGAACTGAATTTCAAAAATACAGTTCATTAGAGTTTAGTATATTCAGTTTTATTCTGATTAGAATTAGATTAGGTAAGATTAGATAAGGTAATATTCTTCAAGGTTGCTTCTTGAAGAATTCAAATAGATTACCTTAGATTACAATTTATTTTAGGTATTTTAGTTAGATTTGGTTTTAGCTTCTGAAAGCTGTCATAAGTCAATTCAGCTTCCAGTTGTAATTAGGGTTTGGGGCAAGATTGTAACCCTATAAATAGGAAGGCCTTTGGACGAATTTGACACCATTTTTATCAATCAAAATATAACCTTTTGAGTTCATACTTTTTGCTTGCGAGCTATTCCATTTTTGCTTAACCCCGAGGGCTAGTTAAGTATCAATAAATCTTGTAGTCTGATCCTGATGGCTAGTTAGAGAGCAAGTCAAAGTTAGGCGTACCCCGAGGGCTAAACTTCTGAATTTCATGCGAGATAGTGCGAGTTTGCAGATCCCTTCACTAGATCAAAGATCTTAATTCCGCAAATCGTGAGTCTTCGCAAGGAGATTTATATCAGGCGAAATCAAAATCGGATCGATAGTTAACTTCCCGGCCACCATCCCTACCCCTATAGCGCAACCACACCGCCAACGTCACTCAACCTCCGGCCTCACTCCCCCGCCACCCATCCACCCAACCTTCACATCACCACCTCCCGCCACCCATCAGACCTGCCACCACATCACATCAGACCCTCCCCCCGCGCACTCATCAGACTCGCCACCGCACCACATCAAGGCACAACCCAGAAAGCAAAATAGGACAAAATCAAAGCTTCGAACATACCTCGGATGAACATGCCTAGGACGAAATCATACCTTAGACTAAGCAGAATGAACAACAACACCGTGATCACCACTGGCCTCCAATCAGCCATATTCGTCGTCTTCTTCTTCTTCTGCTTCAGATTTGACTATTTTGGAAACCTAATTTGGTAAATAGTGGAAAATCAAGGGTGTATTTATAGCAGTTATGGAGGAGTTGAAGAACAAAAGGGATAGAGGCGGAGGGAGTGATTGTGGTGGCCAGAGAGAGGGTGGCGGAGTGGAAGAAAGAAAAGTTGTGCGGCGGGAAGAAGAATGGAGCGACGGAGTGAGTGGAAGAAGAGAAGAATGGCAGAGTGAATGGAAGAAGACAAGAGTTGGTAAGAGATGAAGGGCAATATGGTCATTACATCATTTGGAATTTTCAATTTTTTTAAACATAAACCGACCAGGGTAAAATTGTCTTTTCACCTAATTTCGGCTTCAAACTGCTGGAAAAGGTTATATTTGCACATAACCTGAATAAATAGGGTTATATTTGCACTTTCAATTAGTGCAGGGTTATATCTGCACTTTCAATTAGTGCAGGGTTATATCTGCACTTTCGTCAATTATATAGGGTTACATCTGCACTTTTCTCTTATTTATATATCTATTCAAACATATGATTAAAATTGGACACTTAATAGTGACATAGAGTGAAGTAGGAATTTTGACTTGGGACAGAGAGTGGGAGTACATCTTTTCCAGTAGTCTTCACACCAAAACAGGTTTTCCATAGCCCAGTTTCTTATCATAAAAAAGGTAAGTAATGTCCAGCATGTAGATGGGAACACTAAAGCTTTTGTAATTGCGGGAGGCATGAAGAAATGTGCATTAGGACGGCCAAAAAAGGGATAATTACGTACTGAAAGTGATGTTTGGAATCAAATGTTGGATTAGATTAATTTTTAACAGCTAAGCTTGTCTAGTGAATTTTAGGAATGCTTAGACAAAATTTTCTTTTTCAAATTTTGGTGTAGTGCATGTACACAACATACAGGACAGTCATTTTAGGTTCTTGGAATCCAGTATGCAATTGTAAAGATTCTTCCAATTGAGATCCAATCGTCTATTATTTGTCTCCACGCCAGGGTTCATTTCAATCCTATTTTTGCTCACATTTATTTCGTGCACCCCACATCGATCAGACAATTCACTACCTTTATTCTTAAATTTTTTTCTTATAAACTGAGGTGAAAATTTTTGAGACATGAATATTCCTGGAATGAGATTTGATTCTTTTTCTTTTGTTAATTTTTTTCAGATATGATTCTTGATTACCATTCTTTTGTTAATTAGATGTTAGATCTCAAATTTAGGACCATAGCATGCATAAATATTGGTTAATGGTTATACTCGGACATGTTGAATAAAAGACCGAACAAACGTTTATTTGTTTTTGGAGGCAAAGATACCGTAAGATCTCATTTTCCATTATTTTTATCGTAGTATACTCTTATTAGTTAGCAGTTGATATGAATCTACTTACGAAAATCTTGTTTATGAAATATTTGAGAAGCACTCATTAACAGGTAGATCGAAGCACCATCTATAATAGAAAAAAAAATAGATGCATTCGAATTCTGTTGAAAAACACAACTTGATCTTTAGTGACACAAAGCCTACTCCACGAACCAAACCTCACTTGCACGCTTTAACACAAAGAACAACTAGTTAGTTCTAAGCACTAATTGAAATCTCAAAATCTCACGATTTAAATGTTTGAATAAGCTACGAGTTAAAAACCAATATATGATGTATCTGATTGATAGAAGTGTAATCAAAATTTTGAAAGACCATCCTTATTTATAGGGCACATGTTTGCCATCTTAAAGGAAAAGAAGACATAATTTGGTGAATCCTGACAAAAAACTTGAATGACTTATGGCAAACGAGGCTAGGGTTTTATGAACGAGGAATCCACAGTCTGTAATCAAGGTTAGGGTTTGAGATTTTCTTTTTCTCTGTAAACTATGGCTGGTTCGATCTGTAAACGATGATTTCTTTTGGTGATTTGAGTCTAAGATTAGCTTCAAGGCTGCCGGAAACCTTGGTTTTCCAGCTGTTTTTTTTAGGACCTAAGAAATAGGCTCTAAATTCGGAACCTTTTTCGAACCTCATTCGAATGCGATTTTTGAACTGCCTTTGATCAATTTCGATCAAATGCGGAACCAGAGAAGACACCTGAAATGTGCCTTCTCTGGTATGTTAAAATCGCATTCGATCAGTCTTTTTCCACTAGTGAAATTAACAATAAAAATTGAAGGAAAAAAAAAATGAAAACTTACTAATTTTGATAGTAAGTGTTGAAGCAGAAGTTGAAGATCGAAATTCCTTGGAGAGAGTTGGAGAAATCTTCAAATACTTGCAAAAATTAATTGAAATTGGCAAGAAAGAGGGAGTTATGGAGTGCTTTTCAAAACTGTAATAAATAGAGCCCACCTTGAAACTCAGCTAAACGTGCAATTGTTGGGGGTTCTTTTTTCTCTTGACTTTCAAAAGGTTCTACACTTGACACCCGACTCGATAACTTCCGTTGACACGTGTCCATCCAGGTCAAAGGGTTTCAATGATCGAATGATCAAGAAAGTCAAACGCCCTCATCGAAACCCATAGATCTTCAAAAGGTCCTTTGCATTACGCTGGGCTATTGATGATACCTAAACCCAAAGGCCAGTCGATAATTAATCACCATATTATCGATGGGTCAAAAGGCCTACGCATTAAGTATAATCGATATACACTCCAACATGGAGACTGTGCTTAGCATCCTAATCATTCTCGAATACTACAACTTGGTCTGGAAGGAAAGGAAATTCTAACCCAAAACAATCACGGAGATCTCAAAATATCCCCCCTCTATAAATACACATATATGTTCAACTTCTATTCATTCACAGTTGATTGCATACCTTCATACACGATTACTAACTTAAATATCAGTGAGTTTTTACCTCGAAACCTCTAACGAATTTGTTTTTTAGATCGATAATCGAGGATTCACGGTGGCGGTGTCTCGAAGCGTATCAATGCCAAAGAACTTTGCAATCAATCTTGAGTTAAGTGCTCATATAACCCTATGTTTTGATGGTTTTTGTTAATATGACCCTGTGAAGTTGGAAAGTGCTATTGTAACCCTATGTTTTGCGTGAATGTGCTAATATGACCTTGGAGGCCTGGATTTGGTCGAAATACCTAAAATGACTATTATACTCTTGTTTTAAAAAAATAAAAATTCAGAACATATGAAAGGACAATTATGCCCTCATTCATTTATTTCCTTACCAATCTCATTTTTTTCCTCCTTCTTTCCTTATTTCCTCAGACATTTCTTTCCTTCTTCTTTCCTTATTCTCCTCCACCCAACCTCCTTCTCCGCCTTATTCTCCTCCATCGCCGCTGCGAATTTCTGAGGTTCATTTTTTTAAGCGCATGTCGCTCATTTTTTTAAGAGTTCATTTTTAAGAGTTTTTTAAGAGTTTATTTGAGCTCTCCAGATCTACTCTAACACAGTGGTGTTGAGCGGTGGCTGGCGAATATTGGTGATTTCGGGCATCGAGCTGGAGCGACGGAGGCGACGGAGATGCCGGAGATGCGGGGTGGCAGTTGCGGTGACAGCGCCGTCGGTGGATTGCCTCGATCTTGTGGGTGGCAGAGGTTGGGGAGGGATCTGGAGGAGACGGTGGGCTTTGTCTTCGTCAGCGGCGGGAGCGGCTAGGGTTCACGACTTTGTCTTCGTCAGCGGCGGGAATGGCTAGGGTTCACAGCTTTGTCTTCATCAGCATCGGGAGCGGATAGGGTAAAGATCTTGAAGAAGAGATTTTCAACAATTATGTAAATCTTCCCCAAGATTTTTTGACAACTAGGGTATAATTCTTCTTCTGAGCAGATTGTACCATTTATTCCATACCCAAACCCCAATAATTTATTGTGGTAAAGATCCATTCTTGGTGGTACTGATGTTGCTTAATGGGGCGATGTGTTTGATGTTTCAGTACCGGAGATTTGGGATTTTCGGAGCATCAATCGGAGAAATTGAACCCTCGCTTCTGAGCTCGACGATTCCAAAGGTGAGTGCTCTCAGATTTATCATCGATTTCTGAGTTTGGATTATGTGTGCTGGCTGTTCTTATGAAAATGAGCGGAGTTTTAATTTATCGTCGATTATGTGTGCTGGCTGGTTTGGATTATCGTCAATTTCAGAATCTGACGGGATGGGTTTTGATTTTTCTTGCTATTTTTATGTGTGTTGTTTGCTTGGTGGTACTAATGTTACTTAATGGGATGATGTGTTTGATGTTTTGATTTTTCTTGTTGTTTTCTTGACGTCGATTATGTGTGCTGGCTGTTTTTTCCAGATTGTGGCTGAAACATGTTTGGATTATCGTTTCCAGATTCTGGCTAGCGGCGGCGGAGGTGGCGTAGCGGCGGCGGAGGTGGCATTGACTATGGTTATGGAGAAGAAGAAGAACGTATGGTATTTTAGTCAATAGATTTGTATTTTGAAGATTAGGAGTATTTTTGTATTTTTGCATTTGGTCAATGCCATAAATAACAAAGTCAACGATAGAATAGTACCATAGGGTTATATCGGCACTTCTGATGCAAAACATAAGGCTACAATAGCACTTTTCAACTTCACAGGGTTATATTAGCACAAACCTCCAAAACATAGGGTCATATTAGTATTTTGCCCATCAATCTTTGTACCGTCTATGGAGATTTAGTCAAACTGGAACATTTGACTAAAGGTATCTTCCCTTTTTTTATACTCCCTTTGGTACTCTCTATATGACTCACTTTCAAATGACACAATTTTTATCAAAAAGTTGAAGGAGTGGTGTGAGTTGAATTGAGAGTGCAAAAAGTAAAATGGATGAATGAAAACAGTTTAGGATTTACCAAAAGGAGAAAAAGACACAAATAAAAAACCATACCAAAATGGAAAGTATAACAATATTAGAGGATTGAGAGGGAGTATATAGAAATGACTAAAGGTATCCGTAGGTAACTATAGTACATGTCTTTCCCTTCACGCGAGCCCCGCTTCTTGAATTGTAATTTAAAATCGTTTGTTTTACACTTTCAGTCATTATTAGACATGTTTATAAGTAGAAGTAAGGTGAGCAATGGAAAAGAGCTCCCGAGAAATTGAGAGCACACATTTTAAAGCCATTTTAATAGGGTTATATTTAATAAATAAAAAATAAAATAAATAAGAAATATACTAGATAAGAAGGTAGCCTCTTTTCTAGCTCCCGAGAAATTGAGAGCACAAATATTTAAGTCATTTTAATAGGGTTATATTTAATAAATAAAAAATAAAATAAATAAGAAATATACTAGATAAGAAGGTAGCCTCTTTTCTTTCCCCATCCTAATTCGATTCGGATTTCTCAGGTGGAATTATAGTTCTCAATTTTTTATGGACATTACCGCATTATCTTCTTCTCCTTCAACTTACATGCTGCCTCCGCGGCCTTATCTACTGCTCTTCTTCCTTCTTCAAACGGTCAATTTTAATTTTGTTGGTTTTGATTGTCTCCAAAAAATAACCATCGATTTTCTTATCCTAACCCTTAAATTTTTTCTATTAATTTGGTTATATTACTTAATGTTTCTCATATAATTTCTTCTTCTTTTTAGATTCAAATTCTTAATACTCACTTCCACTCTGTAGGAAATAAGGGTAATAATCTGTGTTCTATTCATGGATTCAGGATACATTATATAGAGGTACAGGAGACCTATCCTAGCTAGGAGAAGCTAACAGAATACAAGTACAACTATGGTAGGAATACAAATCCAATTCCAATACCAATACTAATTAACACTAATTCCATAACAACTATATTACTAATTCCTAATTCCGTAACACTCCTCCTCAAGTTGGAGCATGCGGATCAGAAATGCCCAACTTGCCAAGTAAGGAATGAAACTGGTTACGGCCGAGAGCTTTAGTGAACAAATCCGCGGGTTGGTCAACCGTACGAATATGGTGAGTAACAATAGCGCCAGATTGAACAAGATCTCGAACAAAATGACAATCAACTTCAATGTGTTTAGTACGTTCATGGAAAACCGGATTGGCTGCTATGTGAATGGCTGATTGACTGTCACAAAACAATTTCATAGGAAAAGTGTGCGAAACCCCTAAGTCTTTCAACAAGGACCGAAGCCACAATAACTCACAGCAGGCAACTGCCATAGCACGATACTCTGCTTCAGCAGAAGACCGAGAAACAGTAGGTTGCTTCTTAGTCTTCCAGGAAATCGGGGAATCACCAATCATAACAAAATAACCGGATAAGGAACGCCTAGTAATAGGACAGGCGGCCCAATCCGAATCACAATAAGCAGTCAATTGGAGAGTACTACGAGAAGAAAGAAATAAACCTTGACCAGGATGACTCTTCAGATAGTGCAAAACACGAACCGCAGCTTGCCAGTGAGGAACACAAGGAGATTTCATGAATTGCGCAAGAGTATGAACTGAATAACTAAGTTCAGGACGAGTAATAGTTAGATATATCAGACGCCCAACCAAGCGGCGATACTGCTCCGGGTCATGATAGGCTGGACCTTCAATACGTGCCAAATCATGTTGTTGCTCCATCGGAAAATCAATTGGTTTAGAAGCAGTTAAACCTGTATCAGATAGAATGTCCAAAACATATTTCCTTTGCGAGAGAAACATCCCCTCCGGTCTTCTAGCAATCTCTATGCCCAAAAAATACTTAAGCAAACCAAGGTCCTTCATGTGAAAACAAGAACCCAAGTATTTCTTGAACGTAGAGATGAGCGAAGAAGAACTACCAGCAATAACCAAATCATCCACATAAACCAGAACATGTAAAGACTGCGATCCACTGGAAAAGACAAATAAAGAATAATCTGCCTTACTTTGAACAAAACCAAATGTCCGTAAAGCCTGCGCCAATTTAGCAAACCAATTCCTAGGAGCTTGACGAAGACCATAAAGAGATTTC
Source organism: Rubia yunnanensis (assembly GCA_037428765.1). NCBI lineage: Eukaryota > Viridiplantae > Streptophyta > Magnoliopsida > Gentianales > Rubiaceae > Rubia > Rubia yunnanensis. Next base: position 84,961,387 of record CM075066.1, read on the forward strand.
TGAAGGCGACAAACCTGACCAGGCGGAACCACATAGCCAGGTGGGGGTCGCATGAACACTTCTTCATGTAAATCACCATGCAGGAAAGCATTATGAACATCCATTTGATGCAATTCCCAACCACGTATAACAGCAACTGACAGGAACAAGCGAACGGAACTCATCTTTGCGACTGGAGCAAAAGTCTCTGTGTAATCAATTCCTTCAATCTGGCGGTTTCCAAGAACCACAAGACGAGCTTTGTAACGTTCAATGGTACCGTCAGAGCGAAACTTCGTTCGGTAAACCCATTTACAACCAATGGCCTTTTTATGCGCAGGCAAAGGAGACAAAGTCCAAGTCTGATTGCGCTCTAGGGCAGTGAGCTCCGCAACCATAGCATCTCGCCAATAAGAATGACGGGAAGCCTCAGAGTAAGTAGTGGGATCTGCACTAGAAGTTACAGCACCCAAAAATCTAGTATGCAGACTAGAAAAATTATCACAATTCACATAATCAGTAAGAGGGTAGAGAACACCTGAGGATAGTGATGACGTATGGGGGAACGTAGTCGAAGAGGGGGGGGGTCTTCAGTAACAAGAGCACAAGTAGAATCATCACAATCATAATCAGCCAAATACGGCGGTGGACGTCGAGCACGAACACTCTGTCTGGTGGATGGTGGATTATTGGCAGCAGGCGGAGGAGGACCGGCGTCGGGGGGCGGTGGGACGCCGGCGGTGGCCGGAATTAGTTGGACGCCGTTGAATGGCGTTGTCTCACCGGTGTTGACTGGAGCTGATCCGTCGGTGTTGACCGGCGTTGTCTCACCGACGTTGACCGGCATTGACCCACTGGCATTGACCGGTGTTGACCCGCCGGCGTTGACCGGCGCTGACTCGCTGGTGTTGACCGGTGTTGACCGCCCATTGACCGGGAGTTGACCGGCGTTGACTGGGCATTGACCAGCGTTGATCGGGCGTTGACCGGCATTGACTGGGCGTTGACCGGCATTGATCGGCCGGAGTTGACCGGCGTTGACCGTTCGGAGTTGACCGGAGCTGACCGTTCGGAGTTGATCAGTGTTGACCGGTCAGTAATGACTGACGGAAGGGCGGCCGGTGGTTGATCGGAAAAGTCGTATGGTTCCGGTGGGTAGGAGGAAGAAACCGGCGGTGCAGTGGTGACGCCGCCAGGTTCATCTGTATAAGTGGATTGCGGAGATGCAGAATACAGGAACTGATCTTCAAAGAAATCAGCATCCCGAGTGTTAAAGATAACTCGGGAGTCCAAGTCGAGAAGACGATAACCTCTCTTTCCGGCAGGATAACCAAGGAACAAACACCGACGGCTTCTTGGTGCAAACTTGTCACGGTATCTTGGAACACGAGCAGCAAAACACAAGCATCCAAATACTCGTAAAAAAGAGTAATTTGGCGCCTGTCCATAAAGTAACTCAAAGGGAGTACGACCATTGAGAAGCTGTGTCGGTGTTCGGTTGATCAGGTAGGCAGCAGTAAGAACACATTCTCCCCAGAAGTCAATAGGAAGATTGGCTTGAAACCGTAAAGCTCGCGCCACATTGAGTAAGTGACGATGCTTTCTTTCAACTCGACCATTCTGATGCGGAGTATCCACCATAGATGTCTCAAAAATAATCCCAGATGCAGCAAAGTGAGATCGGAGAGGTAAAAATTCAGTACCGTTATCAGCCCGAACTCGTTGGATTGTTTTACCCCACTGGTTCCTGACTAAAGCACTAAATTCCAAAAATCTAGAAGCCACTTCAGATTTAGCTACTAACAAATAAACCCAAACAGCTCGGGAATAATCATCTACGATTGTCAAAAAATAAAATGCACCACTAGAGGATGGAGTACGATAAGGTCCCCAAATATCACAATGTACTAATTGAAATAATGCAGTAGCATGTGTAGAACTTAATGGAAAACTGTGCCTAGTCTGCTTTGCTCTATAACAGACGGAGCAAGGTATAGTATTATTATTGGTGCTAAAATCAAGATTAGGAATAGAAGACAACACCGTGGATGATGGATGACCAAAACGCTGATGCCATAAATCAGATGAAGAAACCGAAGCAACTGTCGGAATAGATTGCAGGATATGAGGACGAAGGCGAGTATCCAACAGACGAAGCCAATAAACCCCCCCTTTCTGTTCACCCACGCCAATCACTATCCCCGTACTGATTTTCTGTAAAATGCAATATTTTTCAGTAAACAAGACTAGACATTTTAGGGCAGATAACAATCTAGAACAGGATAATAAATTGCATCGCAAAGTAGGTATGTAGAGCACATGAGGAAGGGTGACATCACCAAAACAAATAGACCCATATTGTGTAGCAGACGATACAGATCCATCAGGTAGTATAACATTGACAGTGTTGGTAGCAATAGTAATATCAGTAAGAGAACCTTTGTCACCAGTCATGTGATATGAGGCTCCCGAATCAAGAATCCAAGGTAAAGTAGACTTACCGGACCCATGGTCAGATAATGAATCAAACTGATTAAATAAATGTATGGTCGTACTCCATTGGTCGTCAGACAGAGCAAGACCAAAATCAGATCGTGTGGGTAAGCCAGAGGAGGCGGTCACCGCAAACCCTTGCGGCGACGTCACTACGCCGGCGAAAGTAGCCATAACACAAATGGCAATCAAATGGATAATAAGATAATAAGATAATAAGTAGCCAAAAAAACCGAAGCGAACCGGATTGCTGAAGGGGACACAGGCGCGTGGAGCACAGGCACGTGAAGACGGCGGCGCGTGGCGTCGGTCGGAAGCTAACGGCAATGGATCAAAAACTCGAGCAGCGAACGTTGTTGACGGGCATCGTCGGAAACCGGCGGACAGCGGTGGCGCGTGGCGTCGGACGGCGGCGGCTCGGGAAAGATCAGGGCAGCGGAAAATTTTCGGTTTCAGGTTTCAGAATTTTAGGCTCTGATACCATGTAGGAAATAAGGGTAATAATCTGTGTTCTATTCATGGATTCAGGATACATTATATAGAGGTACAGGAGACCTATCCTAGCTAGGAGAAGCTAACATAATACAAGTACAACTATGGTAGGAATACAAATCCAATTCCAATACCAATACTAATTAACACTAATTCCATAACAACTATATTACTAATTCCTAATTCCGTAACACACTCCTATTCAAATTTGATATTCAAGAAAAAAGGGTGAGGCCGTGAATTGTGAGGAATTTTTTTTGCTATGGCTGTATCTCATATTCTCAGTGATCAACATCTCCCCATATAAGATTTAAAGGTTGTATATTCAACTATTCAAAGTATGTGGATGGGAAGTTGGTTTTTTTCTAATCATGCATTCTTTTCTTTTTTTTCGTTCTGTTTTGTCTAATATCTGTAGTTTGTTTTTTGTATTTGTTTTTTCTACTTTGTCACAGCAGTGCAATTTTCCGGATTTTGTAATTTTGTTGTATTGTATGGTTTTTTCTTTCTATTTTAAAAATTACATTGTACTTAAGAAATGTTTGATAGTTTATAATTAATAAAATTATATATATATATATATATATATATATATATATATATTCTATTATCTTTTATAGAGTCTCAAAATAATTTTTTCGAAACAGTCTCTGTAATGTTTGAAACAGCCTTGCTTATTATGTTACTTTTCGTTGGGAGCTAACACAAAGATCGGCCCTGCTTAGGAGCTAACACAAAGATCGGCCCTGCTTATTATGTTATTTTTCATAGTAATTTATCACTAATTAAAGTGGCCTTTGAAATGGAATTTTTCACGTATTTATTTTTGTAGCAGGGACAGGGAACAACCAATTGGAGCGGTGATAGTAACATACCACCATTCACGTCCAACGTTACACTTTGAAAGTTTAAGGTGACATCAACTACGTGTGAACTAAGAAGAATTCAAGAAAGAGCTATTTGTAATAATTTAATCAAAATCAACTCTAATATTTCGTTGGGAGCTAACACAAAGATCGGTGGCGGTGCTCTAACTCAAAGAGAAGCTTACGGTTGACCATCAGCCATCAAAAGATTTCACATCAACCAGGGAGAGTCTAAGGAAAAGCTTATTTTCATAATTTTATAGACAGTTCCATAGATTTTTACCTTAAAAATTATAATTTTTTTATAAAATTTAAATATTATATTTTTTTTATGTTAAAGCAAGTAATAATATGTATTTGAATGTGAAAATATAAAAGTATATGATATAAAATATATTTTTAAAAATTCTAAATTTTGTATGTAATTTAACAAATATAGTGTATAAGATAACAAATAAGTGACTTGTCTATAATCTTATGAACATCCCGCATGTCATGAGACCTACTCTATTTTAATTACTAGTAGTCAAAGTTTGTACTGTATTATATTAATCCAAGATTAATTTGTAGTGCTCCAAAATTAACAAAAACCAGTGTGTATAAGAAGACAGAAGTATTAGTTCGTAATTAATTTGTAATTTTGTACGAAGGATAAAGGATTCCGAAATCCCCACACGAATTCATCCAGTGACCAGTTCGCTGCTGCTGAAGCATGAACGCAAATATTCCTTTTGCTGACAGAGAATACTGGGAAATTTCTTGACATCTGATGAAACAATGCAGATTGGAAAATGGCGCCAAGCTTGAGGATGAAAGCAGAAGCTCAAAACTGGCGCCAACTTCAAATATGGATAAAACGACATCCATCTATTGAGTTTTGATGCCTTCCTTTTTTTTCTGGTTTTGTTTTAATGGCCTAGACACGTGTAGTGCTTAGATTGGCTTGATTGTTTTTCTTGTTTTGTTGTACAGCCTTAAGGCTTGGATCTACTCTTTTCGTGTGTAACTTTTGCAATACAGTACGAATACAATGGAATGAAAACTGAACCTCTTCTCTTCTTCCTTCTTCTCTGAATTTAAATCCTTCTTCATGGTATCAGAGCAACCAGGAAAGATCCAGTAACATTTCTTGATTAAATCCTCATTGAATTCTGAGCATTTTGAGCTCCAAAATATGTCTTCTAATGCTGAATCAATGGACTCAGTTCATCATTCAGTAAGGTCTACTTCGCACAGAGGAAGGCCAAGAATTAACGATCCATTTGATCTACAAAGTGCAGACAATTCGAGCATAGTATTGGTAGCAGAACCCTTGAATGAGTTCAACTACATAACATGGAGCAGGTCAATGGTGATAGCCTTCAAATCCAGAGGAAAACTGAAGTTCTTAACTGGTGAGAGTCAAACACCAGATCTGGATGATCCACTCTATGATAGATGGGATAAGGTAAACTCAACCTTAATTTCATGGATACTGAATTCTATTTCAAAAAAAATTGCCAGAGGTTTTATGTTCTGTGAAGATGCTTATGCTTTATGGAATGAGCTGAAAGAAAGATTTGGAGAGAGTAATGGTCCTCTGATTCACAAACTGAAAAAGGATATATGTGAATTGAAACAAGGAAATGAATCTGTTGCAGTGTATTTTACTGAACTGAAAAGTCTTTGGGATGAGTATGCATGCTTAAGGCCGAGAAAGAGATGCAATCTAGACTGTATCAGTTACACTTGCTTACCTGCAGAAGAAGAAGATGATAAGTTGCATCAATTTCTAATGGGACTAAATGAAGAATATAATTCCATTAGTCATCAGATCTTACTGATGGATCCTTTCCCCAGTATTGGGAAGGCATATTCCATGATAACTAGGATAGAGAAGCAAAAGGCCATTCACTGTGGTTATCCGGAGGTTCAAAGCAATTCAGCCATGGCTGTGAGGATCTATAGGGACAGAAAATTGCTTTATCAGATCAAGGAATCAGGTGCTGATCAGTTTGAAGAGTTAGATGCTCTCAGAAGGAGAAATGTTAGAAGACCAGACCTGAAATGTGATCATTGTGGAAAACTGGGACATGTGAAAGAAAATTGCTTCAAGATCAAGGGATATCCTGAATGGTGGGAAGGAAATAGAGATGTTGGTGTTAAGCCTCAATTTGCTCCACAAACTTATGAGAAATCTACTCAGGCAGGACAAAGTCATCAGAAATATGCAGCACATGTGGCTATGGAAGAAGAAGATACACCACTGAGTGATCCAGATGCAAAGATGCATGCATTGGTTGCAAAACTGGTTGAAGCTCAGTTGGATAAGAAGCAGAAATGGAAAGAACAGATTCCAGATCAGTATGGAGCAGTGAGTTATGCACATTATCATGATTTTGCAGGTAGCCTAGTCACAAACGTTTCTCTTAATGTTTTTACTTTGACTGATGATAAATGGATTGTTGACAGTGGAGCATCAAGTCATATGTGTGCAAATATGTCAATGTTTCATAATGCTATTGCTATGCAAAGTTCCACACCTGTTTATCTTCCAGATCACACAGTTAAACTAGTTACAGCTGTAGGATCAGTCATTTTGAATCCCTCAGTCACCCTGGTTGATTGTCTACATATTCCTGATTTCAAATACAACCTTTTATCTGTAAGCAAACTTACTAAATCCATGCTTGTCAACTTTAAATTCTCTTCTGGTCTTTGTGTACTGCAGGACCTCAGAACTAACTGAGTTCTTGCAGCAACCAAAGAAGTAAATGACCTGTACATTTTAGACAGTCAATCATTTCATCTAGAGATCATCAAGCAGAGACTTCATTCAAAAATTTCAAATACATCTTCCCAAAGCACTGTAATAGGAGCTATTACCAATCAGATTTCACTACCGTTTCAGTCTTGGCATCTTAGATTAGGGCATCCTTCTCATGATGTAATGAAACACATTTTTGAAACTGCTTCTTTGTCTAGTACTGATAGCATTTGTTCAATTTGTCCTATGGCAAAGCAGCAGAGGTTACCTTTCTCACTTTGTACTAGTTTTACTCAGTCACTTTTTATGTTGATTCATTTGGATCTGTGGGGGCCTTATAAAATCAGTTCCATTAATGGTTGCAAATACTTCTTAACTGTGGTAGATGATTATATAGATCTACATGGACTTATCTGATAAAATCCAAAGATCAAGTGTTTTCAATTCTTAAACTATTTCTTGCCATGGTTCAGAATCAATTTCATACCTCAGTCAAAACAGTAAGGACATATAATGGAATTGAATTTGTCAATCTTGAGTGTGAAAACTTGTTTACTGATTCAGGAATATTACATCAAAAATCATGTCCTTATACTCCACAACAAAATGGTGTAGTGGAGAGGAAACATAAACATCTCTTACAAATAGCTAGAGCCATTATTTTCCAATCAAATCTACCAAAACTTTTTGGGGGGATGCAGTTTTAACTGCTACCTTTCTAATCAATAGACTCCCAACCCCTACTCTTTCATGGAAAACACCTTTTGAATTGCTGTTTCATGAACAACCTGATCTGCAGACTCTCAGAACCTTTAGTTGTCTAGTCTATGCATCTAATACTTCTCCACACAAGGATACGTTTTCAGAGAGAGCATATCCTTATGTATTCATTGGTTATCCTGCAGGTCAAAAGGCCTACAAATTATTTGACTTGCAGAATCACAGGTTGATCATCTCTAGGGATGTGGTTTTCCATGAATCCATCTTTCCTTATTCATCAGCACTTCCCTTATCTTTCCATCTTCCCCTCACAGACACAATTCCTTCTGATTCCTCAGAGTCTTCTAATCCTTCACTTACTTTCCCTATTCCTTCTCCACCATCCAACACTGGTGCAAGACACAACACTAGAGTTATCAGGCCACCTGCCTGGGCTAAAGATTTTGTCTCCTCTACCATTCATCCTCAGTCAAATATTTCTACACATATTCTTGATGTTTCACAGGTTCGGGAACCATTCACTTATCAGCAAGCAAAGCATTCTCATGAATGGGTTAAGGATATGACTGAGAAACTCACTGCCCTTGAGCAAAATCATACATGGGATTTGAAACTGCTCCCACCAGGAAAGAAGGCCACTGGTTCAAAGTGGGTCTATAGGTTGAAATATAATACAGATGGGAGTTTAGCTAAACACAAAGCTAGGCTAGTTGCCAAAGGTTTCAACTTGATAGAAGGCATAGATTTTTTTGAAGTTTTTTCACCAGTGGCTAAGGCAGTCACTATCAGAATCCTTCTTGCTCTAGCCTCAGCTTCACACTGGCATATTCATCAGCTTGACATCAACAATGCCTTTTTACATGGGCATTTAGATGAGGAGGTATACATGAAACTTCCTGATGGATATCCTGCCACAGATCCCCATATGGTTTGTAAGCTTACTAAAAGCCTCTATGGATTAAAGCAAGCTTCCAGGCAATGGAACAAGGAGTTTACACAACATATTTTGAGCCTAAAATTCAATCAATCTTACCATGATCACTGTCTTTTCTTGAAGTTCACTTCTTCTTACTTTCTGGCTATGGTTGTTTATGTTGATGATGTTCTGATCATGGGAGATTCACTTGATGCTATTGCTGCAGTAAAGGCATCTTTACATTAGAAATTTACCATCAAAGATTTGGGGCCTGCTCACTACTTTCTTGGCTTGGAATTGCATAGATCCCCTTCTGGCATTCATCTTCATCAACAAAAATATATCAAGGATATAGTGCTAGATTATGGTCTTCTTCATAGTAAACCTGCAGCTACTCCATTTCCTAGCTCTTGGACTATTCATGATGAGGACTCAGTTCTTCTTCTTGATCCTAGTGTATTTCGGAGACTCATTGGCAGACTATTGTATCTCAACTACACCAGGCCAGATATCACCTTTGCTGTTCCCCAACTGAGTCAGTTTGTGCAATCTCCCACTCATCATCATCTTAGTGGAGCTTTACACATTTTTCTTTACCTCAATCATCATCCCCATCATGGCCTATTCTATTCTTCAGAAAATGATCTCCAGCTTCATGCCTATTGTGATGCTGATTGGGCAACTTGCAAAGTTTCTAGAAGATCAGTCACGGGTTATGCAGTATTCTTAGGCTCTGCTTTGATCTCCTAGATATCTAAGAAGCAATCAACTGTATCCAAGTCGTCTGCTGAGGCTGAATATAGGAGTCTTTCCATGACTTCCTGTGAGCTCAAATGGATCAGTTATATTGCTCGAGATCTTCGTCTACAGGTGCACTTTCCTATTCCCCTTTTCTGTGACAATTAGGCTGCTCTCCACCTCACTGCCAATCCGGTGTTTCATGAAAGAACCAAGCATTTGGATATTGATTTCCATATCGTCCGTGACTACTATCTTGAGGGACTTCTCCTTCCTTCCTTTGTTTATTCTCGCTTGCAACTGGCCGATGTACTTACCAAATCCCTGCATGCTGCCTCTTTCCTTGCCAATTTGTCCAAGCTCAGTTTTTGTTCTCTCCACTCTGAGCTTGAGGAGGGGGTGATGAAACAATGCAGATTGGAAAATGGCGCCAAGCTTGAGGATGGAAGCAGCAGCTCAAAACTGGCGCCAACTTCAAATATGGATAAAACGACATCCAGCTATTGAGTTTTGATGCCTTTCATTTTTTTTTCTGGTTTTGTTTTAATGGCCTAGACACGTGTAGTGCTTGGATTGGCTTGATTGTTTTTCTTGTTTTGTTGTACAACCTTAAGGCTTGGATCTACTCTTTTTGTGTGTAACTTTTGCAATATAGTACGAATACAATGGAATGAAAACTGAACCTCTTCTCTTCTTCCTTCTTCTCTGAATTTAAATCCTTCTTCATCATCTTCTATAAATCGACCAATTGATGTTGATATTCAACAGAACTAGAGTTAATAGGTAGTGTTTGACCCTATCAGTAGAGAGGATATGGAGATGATATGGAGGTGATATGATTTTGTTGCAGATGATATGATATGATATGGTGGTAGAGGATATGAGATGGTGGTAGAGGATATGAGATGGTGGTAGATGGTGGTAAATTATTAGGGATGTTTTGATTTAAACTGAATTTAAATGAATATAATAAATTAAACTGATATGAATTTAAATAAATATAATATACTAAATTAAATTTAAATAAATATAATATACTAAACTAAACTGAACTGAATTTAAATAAATATAATGAACTGATCTGAATATAAGTATATAATGTACTGAACTGAATTTAAATAAATACATTAAATTGAACAGAACTGAATATAAATAAGTATAATACACTGAACTGAACTGAAATGAATTTAAATAAATATAATGTACTGAACTGAAATGAATTTAAATAAATATAATGAACTGAACTGAATATAAATATGTATATAATATATTGAACTGAAATGAATTTAAATAAATATATTAAATTGAACTGAAGTGAACTAATTTTTTTTAATAATAAACCACTAAAACTAAATTAACAGTGGTAGTACTAAGCAGTATAAATAGCGTTTATGTGAGAAACCAGCATAAACAAATGATCATCATCCGGCAACGGCAACAATGAAAAGCAGAACAAGTACACCAGAGAACATATAATCACAAATAAATGAACACATCCTGATCAGTCCCAACGAATTACGGAAACCACTGAGTAATGGGAGGTACTTAATCAATGGAATCAATATCCAGGTACTGCTGGAGGAGTTGGGGGCAATGAGACACAGGAGCAGGGCGGGTGAAGGCGAGGGAGTTGGCGTAACGCTCATTGGAAACCATGCAATAATTTCTGGTTGTTAGGATAAATCAGATTACTGATTAGATTATGATTTATTATGATTAGAGTTCTTTCCTTATTACGCCTCTATTGTACTCTATATATTCAGTCATCAATAATATAAATTCTTACGGCAAATCATTCTTTTATGGTATCAAAGCCTCTTCTGATCCAAAACCTAAAAACTTAAAATTCTCGTCACCGTTGGGCGCCAGCGGCTCCTCTTCCAGCGGCTCCGTAACGCGTTCCCCCTCTGCGCTCCGTTCCGTTCCGCTCCCCTCCAACGTGCGGCTCCACGCGGCTCCCCTCCGGACGCACGTGGCTCCCCTTCGGACTCATGCGGCTCGCGCGACACCCCTGACGCTCCGCTCCATTGCTTTTCCTCTCCAGTTATGGCTCAAGAAAAACTCTCCTACAACATTCTGCTCCAAATGATGCATATCAAACTCACTCTATCAAATTATCTTCTCTGGAAGCGCCAAACAGGTTATGTCCTTCGTCCTCAAGGTCTGTACGGTTTCACTGATGGCACTAGACCTCGTCCCACTCCCCCCACCACCGCAGACCCCGTCCTTTGCTGCCACAGTCTCAACTCATTCGCATTGCAGCAAAGTTGATCTCCAGAAGACTTATTTGCAGTCTTTGCAGTCTCCTATTTTCCTCTCTCACCGTTGAAGTTCTCGCGGAACTACCAGATTGTGCCACTTCCAAAGATATTTGGGATAATCTTGCTCTCATCTATCAGAATAGCGGTGCCTCCACCACTCTATGTCTTCGCGTAGATACGTATGGTATTCATAAGTTTAGTGTTGTTCATGAACTTCATCTCAAATTTAAGGAGATTTTTGAGCAACTGTCTTTCATGGGTAATCCGGTTTCAAATGTTGATCAAATTATCTGGTTCTTGGCTGCTCTTGGTCCTGAGTATAAATATTTTTCTGCTCCTTTGATTTATGCTATTCCAACTCCGCTTTATACGGATGTTCTTCCCCGTGCCAAAAACCACGAGGCCTTTTTGATGAATTTACAGGGACACTCAGGACCAGCCGCATGACAGGTTGCGTTCCAGACCAGCAACACACCTCTAGCCAATCGCGTGGGGGATCACACGCCGACTCAAGGTGGCTGCGCATGGCCTTCCTGCGGTGGCCGCGACGGTCATTTCGATGGTAGGCGCGGCGGCGGTCGGCAGTCCTTTACCGGTTCTCAGGCGGTTGGTCCAGTTCCTGGTCACGGTCGTCCTCACTGTTCCTGGTGCGGATGCCTCGGTCACTATGCTGTGACGTGTTACCAGATGCATGCATAGATTGGTTGTTCGCCAAGCACTCATTTGGCAGAAAATCATCACTCTTCTCAGCAGTCCGATATTTCTTCTCGTCTGTCAGATTGGTACCTTGATTTCAGCGCTACCAGTCATATGGCGACTTCCACCTCAGGCCCAGACAGTTTCACTCCTTATACTAGTAAATCTCGTGTTCTTGTTGGTAATGGTACTCAGTTATGATATCTCATGTTGGTGATTCTAAAGTTTCTGAGACGTTGCATTTGTCTGGTATTTTGGTTGTGCCTGATATTACTAAGAACTTACTGTCTATTTGTCGATTAACCAGAGATATGAGTGTTCTAATTACATTTTATGACCGAAATTTTCTCATTCAAAACAAAGTAGCCAGGGGCTTCATGGGCCAGGGGAACAATGAGGATGGATTGTACGTTTTGAACCTGGGAGATGTAGCATTTGTTTCAGTTTTACAACAAAATAAGAGTCGAGTTTCATATGAGTTTTGGCATGCACGCCTAGGTCATGTTCCTAGTTCAGTGATTACTAGTTTACATAGGTCTGGTTTACTTTCAGTTTCTTCTTTGTTGCCTAAACCGCATACCTGTTCCCCCTGTGTCATGGTGAAAGGTCAACGATTGGCGTTTGTTGAGAACCTGTACATCAGTTCTAATTACTTGTTGAGAATCAATTTTCAGCAAAAATTAAAGTTTTTCAAAGTGATGGTGGCACTGAATTTTTGAACACCAAATGCAGATCACATTTTGTGGAAAAAGGTATTCATCATCAGGTTTCTTGTCCAGCCACTCTGGAACAGAATGGGCGTGCTGAACGCAAGCATCACCATGTTGTTGAAATGGGTTTCACAATGCTTTTTTCACTCACTTCTTCCAATTTCTCGTTGGGATGGTGTGTTCACCACCGTTGTCTACATAATCAATCATTTTCCTACTCCAGTTCTTCAGGGATTGACACCTTATGGTCTTTTTTTTATCATCGGGATCCTATATATGGTAACTTTCATCCTTTTGGTTTCTGGGTTTTTCCTTTTGTTCGTCCCTTTGTTGATCATAAGCTATCTCCCCGTAGTATTCCATGTATATTTATCGGTTACAACTCGCAGTATAAGGGGTTTCGGTGCCTTGACCCTTCCACTAGAAAGGTTCATGTTACTCGCCATGCTTGGTTTCACGAGGCTTATTTTTCTCTTGCTCTAGCATTTGGATATGGGTCTCCCTTATCAGGTTAAGATGTCTTGGCTTTTACTAATCCAGATCATGGGACGGCACCGTCATCAGTCTCGGCTCCATGCTCACCTCAATTCCGGTTTCTTGATAATGAGCCATCTCACCCAGCTGCCCCACAAGCTGACCCGTGTGTGCCGTCCCATCTCACATCCGGCCGCAGTGTCTCCTTACTTGCGGCCAGCCGCGGTGGTCTCTCGCCCGCTCCCGGCCAAGGGGGTCTCTCGCCAGTGCTTAACCATGGTGGCTCGTGCTCAGCAGCCACGGGCTCAGGCGTCCCGGTCGGCCACGGCCTGCCAGTGATGGATGGCCATGGTCACGGCTTGCTAAGGGCGACCTTCTCCTCTCTGCCTTGGTCTCAACCGTAGGTGGCTCCAAGGCTATGGACGGTCTGCTTCCCGTCTCGACCACAACCACAGAGGGTTAGGGCTCCGCCATCTCAGCCACGTCCCAGGTTTCTCCACGTTCAACACCTTCTCGCATGGTTATGCACTCTTCCACCAGAGTTATTCAGCTCCGAGATTATTCAGATATTCATGCTCATGGACTTCTTGCAGCTCTTCTTGCTTAGAAAGAATCGACTGATTATCGTTCCGCAAAACAAGATCCTTCTTGGGTTTCTGCTATGGATGAGGAGATGGCTGCTCTTCGTGGTCAGCATACTTGGGATCTTGTTCCGCGCCCTTCGGATGTCAATATTGTTGGGTCTAAATGGGCTTATCGACTGAAGTACAAACCTGATGGTTTGGTTGATCACCATAAGGCACGTTTGGTGGCTCATGGTTTCTCTCAGATTCTTGGTTTTGACTTTGACCATACTTTCAGCCATGTGTTTAAAGCATCTACAATTCGTATAGTTCTTGCTATTGCTACTATGTGTGCTTGGTCTCTACATCGGTTGGACGTTAAGAATTCATTTCTTAACTGTGTTCTTGATTCTTCAATTTTTATGGCTCAAACTGTTGGCTATAAGGATCCCACTCATCCGGACTATGTTTGTCATCTACAGAAGGCTATTTATGGTGTGAAGCAGGTGCCTCAAGCAAGGTTTCAGCGTTCCAGTGCTTATCTTTTGTAGCTTGGGTTTCGTTGCAGTTCTTCTGATACTTCATTATTTGTGTTGTATCGTGGCTCGTCATTGTTGTATCTTTTGGTCTATGTTAATGGTATCATTTTGACTGGGAATGATTCCACTTTTATTCAGCAGTTCATTGATCGCACCCATCAGGAGTTTGTTATCAAAGATTTGGGTGCTTTACACTACTTTCTTGGCTTGGAGGTCACTCCCACTGCCTTGGGACTTCTTTAATGGCAAACTCCAACTGATGTAGAGGCTTCTATCAGAGAATCATGGGCTTCTATCATAAAATCAATTGGTACTATGTAGAGGTGACCCATGATCTTATATAGTGAGTTATATGACTGTCAACCACCAATGTGAGACTAACTCTAACACTAGTGATGGCAACACGGGCGCGGTCAAGGCTAGCATACAGGGAGCTGCACTCACGTATAGAGCTCGCAGCCGGAGTAACTTCGCAGATCTCATCGCCACAGTCACGGTTCACAACAAACATGTATTCACTATGAGCATTGGTTTGGTTTTTCAAGTCCACTGAATATCTTGTCATTCTGCCTACTTCTGCCCTTGAATATACTCGACAGGCTTAACCTCATAGCCAACGTGGCAGTAGTTGCAGAAGAGTTTTCCCTTGATCATATAATGCGGCGCCGGAGCCTTAGCACTAGCAATGGCAGCGACAGCCAACAACATAAACAATACCAACAACTTCGACATTTCTGTACCTTAGGCTAGTGGATTTTCTTCTTCTTGTGGAAGGGTGGAAAGGGGAGGTGAACTGAGCTGAATATAAATAAGTATAATACACTGAATTGAATTGAAAAAAATAAAATAAAATAAAATGAACTGAATATAAATAAATATAATATACTGAACTGAACCTTATTAAAATAATTATAAAACACTGAACTGAACTAAATTTAAAAAATGTAACATATTGAACTGAATATAAATAAATATAATGTACTGAACTGAATATAAATAAATATAATGTACTAAATTGAACGGAAATGAATATGAATAAATATAATATACTGAACTGAAATGAATTTAAATAAATATAATAAAATGAACTGAACTGACTTTAAATAAATATAATATATTGAACTTAATTTTATTTAAATAATTATAAAAAAACTGAAATGAACTAAATTTAAATAAATATAATATAGTGAACGGAACTGAATATAAATAAATATAATATGTGTGGAAGGATTCACTTACTAATACAAAATATGTTTTTCCTCATCCTCCTTCACGTAAAAATTCAAACTTACAATATTTAGCGTCACTAATTATGATATTGTCTCATGTTTGTTCTTATGAATGAATATATGTAGAAAAATATTATTTGGTTGATTTCGGAACCTTCCTTTGATTATCCGGAGTAAAGTGTACTCTTTGATTTTTAGTAAAGGTGGCAAAATTTGTGTACGTTTCTCCGTGTTTGCTTTGCGGAGTTGGAGAGCTTCCTGTATACTAATGAAAAAATTTAACCGCACACCTATTTTAGTTACACGTTGGAAGTACTTTTAAAGTGCTGCAGCTATGTCCTCTTGAGAGGGGGAACCTGGGTTACTTGCCCAGAAGAAGATAATGATGGTATTCGTTAACCTCCTTCTGGATCTTTACAAACACTCTTGGATATTTGTCTCCATTTAGCAATGTAATGGCCAGAAGGCACCTACAGGAATTCAGGAGGGCACCACCTTCAGGCATATCTAAACATTTCAACAAATGTCATTATATTTGAGAATAGGAGTAGAGAATAAGAGTTGAAGAGTACTACTTGGCACGTGTTGAAATCTATGCCTCAAATGCCAATGCAAAGCCAAATGGCAATTATTGTTTCTTGTTTCACGCTTCATAACTTCATTAAAATGCACAAGCTTGAAATACCTATATTAGACCATGAGATTGGCCAAGGAGTTTCAAACTTGCATATTTTTTTATGAAGATCACAAACAAGCTATGCGAAAAGTACGTAATGGTATACCTTTGAAAATTTGGAACGATAGTGGATGCGATGATGAAACACAAAGTCCGATGATGAAATATGATTGAATGTGAAACCGTGTGGTTCATTATTTTTAGCAGTATTTGAACTACCCTATGTAATTTAGGAAAATAAGAATTTATTATTTGAGATGTACATTTCATGTTATTTATATGTATTGAACTTAACTAAACTATATATTGATTAATAGACCTAAATAAGGTCATTTTTAGAAGTTTACATTTAAGGTCACGTTTAGAAACTTACATTCAATTGAATTAGTAATAATAGACCGAACTAAACATATCTGAAATTGGAAGGAATTGAACTAAACATTATTTGAATATTTCAAAATAATAATCCAAATAAATTTTAATTTACTATTGAAAATTTTGAAAATTACACATAGTTACTAAACCTTAAACCCATTATTATGAAATTTTGTAAACTAAACTCAAATGATTTAACTGAATTTTAAAATATTAATATTTAAAATAAATATGAAATAAATATTTAATAAAATATTAATGTTTAAAATAATATTAAATTTACATTTACTGAAATATTAATATTTATTATATTTTTTTAAAAATAATTATTTAAAATATGAATTTACAAAAATATTGTTCAAAACGAATATTTACAATAAATATTTAAAATATGCATTTACTAAAATATTCATATTCAAAATAAATATTTAGAAAAATTATTTACAATATTAATATTTAAAATATGTTTTTAATATATAAATATATAAAATATTTACTATAATATTTACCAAAAACTAAAATTAAAATTTTAAATTTAATATATAAATAATGAAAATAAATATTTAAAACAAACAATCACTAAAATTTTAATATTTAAAATAATTATCATAGCAACTAGAATTGAAAAAAGTTAAAAGGAGTTAAAAATAGTTTGGAGATGATGGTAAATGATGGTAGATGGTGTGAGATGCTGGCAGATGATGGTAAATGGTGTGAGATGTTGGAAGATGGTGTGAGATGTTGGTAGATGATGATAGATGATATGATATGGAGGTAGTTGATATGATATGGAGGTAGATGTTGGTAGATGATATGATATGCAAGTAGATAGTATGATATAAAACTAGCTGATATAATATCTACTGGACAGGGCCTTATACAACTACTATTTCATTTAGTTCGCAAGTTTAATACAAATTGAACTATCCTTCATTTTATTAATTGGTTGTATGGAATTTTGTCGCAAAAGTTATTGTTTTAGTGTAATTGAGATCATCTTAGATAGTTTGGGTTCTTGACTGTCATTGATTGAATAATAAGTCAAAAATTAAAATATGTAATGATTACAACATTAGTTTGGGAATGAAATGCAAACATTAATCATCATTTCTATCAATCACTCTTATCCATAGAATCATTTTTCCCATCGCTACCTTGCACTTCATCATTTCCTCCAGTAGAGCTCTAAATTTGTAAAGTTATACCATTACACACTTATGTGATGACATTCTTAAGAGTTTGATCACACATATGTAAGTGCATAACTTTTTGTGATCATTTGGCTCGTGATTTAAGATGGGTACACTTAGCTCGTGCATTATAATGAAGTTATGATACGTGAAAGAAGCAACAATTATCGCCATTTGATTTTTGAGTGATATTTGCGGCATAGAATTTAGCACCTTCCAAATACTCTTCAATTGACCAAACTCACTTTTAAGTTTCATTCTTAATGATCAATGTCGATGGTTGAAATGTTCCGCGGAACCTACATGTGGTGCATTTTTAAATTCTGGTAGGTGCCTCCTAATTTGTACGTCGCTCATCGAAACCAAATATCCAAGGGTATTTGAATATACATAATCCACCATATAATATTTACCTGAAAATGTTCATCAGTAAGAACACCATTAGACATTCTTATTAGTGAATATGAATAGGAAAAGTTGTAATTTTTACCTTGGGGCAGATGAGGAAAAACATATCTTGGATTTGTTAATGAACCCCTCCACACATTAATGTCATGGGCATTTTCCTTCCCATCCGACATTGATGAACATGAAGATTTTGTCAAATGAACAACAAGCCAAGACACTCCGGCATTTACTGCCCTTGCAACTTCAAAATGGCACACCATTCTCATCACTTATAATTGCTTGTATAAGAGTTCCATTTAGCGCTCCTACAACACTTTGGACAATAATACTGTCATATAATTAGTTGTTTACCAAAACTACAGCTACTGCATTTGTTATTTAATCCAGAATATTACAATCAAATAAGGCCAATAACACGTGTCCTTTGCAACCTCTGGGGGCACTTCCGACCATTTTTTTCATATTTATTTTCATTAAAAAAAACTATCAAAAAACTCAATTTAGCCCCAATAAAATAAACTCAACACTAATAAATTAAACTCACCACCAATAAACTAAAATCTGCACCAATAAACTAAATTCAGAACCAAAAAATTAAACTCAGCACCAATAAATTAAACTCAACACCAATAAACAAAGCTCAACATTAATAACTAAATTCAACACCAAATAAACCCAACCGGACAAGGCCTAAATCCAGTGATCATTACGAACACAATGATCTAATCTATCAAGTCGAACAACAATACTAATGTATGGAAACAAATCCATACTTATTCAATAACATAAATAATCAAACAATATTAATTGAAAGATTACTTTATTCTCATCTATTCAAGAGAAAAGTAGGATTTAATGAAAGAAAAAGTCTTGGGAAAATTGTCTTTCCATAGACATATGGAAAGACGTGGTTTAATTAGAATAATATGAAGTTATGAGTTTAAACTCTGCATGATTGCAAGTGAAACATTTGAGTTTTGGTTACAAACATTACATATTTGGAGTGTACAAAGACTTGTGTGAGACAGACAAAGACTTGGGTGAGATTGTCTCACACAAGCTCATGGTGAGACTAGGGGTTTCTAAGAAATTTTAATAGTTTTAGAGACTTAATGAGAATAGTATATAACATATTTATATTAGGTATTAATTAGATTTTTTTTCATTCTTTCTCCTCCGCTTTTCCAAATTCCAAAATCATAAAAATCCTCTCAAATCACAAAGTAATTTTGATTCAAAGCCGTCTGAAATCAATATAAAATTGCGAATTTGTAGGCTACATTGTATCACACTTGATAATCTGGCATCATAGAGGTATGATTTGCTTGTTTGTTCGATTTTGTAGTTGATTTTTGGAGTTTTATACTCTTTCATAGTTTCCGATGGTTTCTCTGTAATTTTGGCTGTGCATGTTATATATCGGCCATCTATTATGTATTTGTGATATTTGTTTCGTTATTTTTGCAGATATTTTGTATTATGAAGAAATTTAAGGGATCAAATGAAGCTAGAGTTGATAAGGATGAATCAATTATAGATGAAGATGTTCATACTTCATCGGCTGTTGATTGGAAATATGTTCTTCTATTTTTTTGTTTGTTTGTGTGTCTTTTGTGTGGGATCTTTCTTCGAACATCTAGACATTAATTTATTAGAATGGTTCAAAAAAGTATTTATGTTCATCAGTATTTTTGTTTCATGATTGCTACATCTTAATTCCTGCAGAATTTGTTGAGGATGTGAATGATAGAGGTTGAGACCAAGAAGGGCATTAGGCTGAAGATGCGGTGGCCCAATTAGGGTATTATTTAATACCCTAATATAATTACTGCATTTGTGGGTAATTAAGGGCGATAATTAAGGAAGACATTATTTAGGACACATAGTATAAATACAAGCTACACATTTATTTATAATTCATTATATCTTAATCATATTAGACTCTTGGACTGACTTAGGCATCAAGATCTGGCCCCTGCAACCACCAGAGATAGTTTTATTGCAGGTTGGTTTGAGATGAGCTTAAGCCCATGAACTGGCCGGTCGTTCGAGATGCATTAAGTGGCACCGTCTGTGGGGACGACTAAGCCAGATCAAGGGTTTTGAGGGTTTATGTTCATGGTTATTCAAAGGAGTGAAACATTAAGGTTGATAGGTACGGGGGCTGGGTCTCCGTAAAGGTTAAGAACGGAGGATTCAGGGGTAGGAAACGAAGCCCATGTCGAGGATATCAGAATGGCTAACCTTCAAACACCGGGAATGGAGTCGTATGCAGAGCTTGTTACATTTGTAGACCATGAAGGGAGGAAAAATTCAGTAGTATTCATCGTAAATACCCTGGCACCAATCTAGGACGATGCATTGGGACCCTCAAGGATATTGGAAGTAACGGGAGAGCAAGAACAGAGAAACCCCATTTTCTTGCTCAAGGGGGTAGCCGATCCGAGGGATGGAAGGTGTGCGGATATTTTGGGAGATTCATATATGGAAGCCTATAGCTAGCACGGGCAAGGAAATCAGAATGCGGGGAGGGCAACCCCAAACCAAGATGTAGAACGGGCAGCTCAGGTCCTGGTTGCGGCCGACTATTGAGTTCCCCTTCCTCCGAGGGATGACAAGGTCACACACGGAGTACTGCCACCCTCACCTGTATAATAACTATGGGGTGGGCCTCTCAGCATACAATAGCCTATCCTTATCACGCACATGTTGGAGAGCCATTGCAAGCTAGGCTTCATCCTTATCCTGGTTACTCAAAGGGCCCAGTATATTCGTTACCTCTGCTAGCCCCATCCACTCCTACCCTTGACCTGGTAGGTTCAAGGGTGGCATATGGGATGATGACTTCTTCTTCCATGCAAGGATACATAAGTATGGGAAATTCTAGGAACGATAATTAGTTAGGAGCCTTACAATCCCTATGACTAACCACCACCACCACCAGCATACCCGGGTTTCAGAAAACATTGGATAAACCCCGGATAGGGGGCAACTCAACCACCTTATCTGCCACAGCTGGGGATTACGACGTGGGGCTAAATCTGATAGGGGGGCAACAGGAACGCCCCTTGGATGCAAGTGAGTCATTAAAGAGGGAGTTGGATAGGTTGATCGGACCCTTGGGCCAGGCTGTAGGGTCTCCTTATAGATCGGTGATTACCGGGGTTCGATGGCCAATAGAAGTGAAACCTTTGGAAGGACTTCCCATGAACAGTGGTGAGAATGACCCTTGAGAATTCATCTAGACATTCCTAGGCTTGATGAGTTCGAGGTATTTTGATGAGAAATTGACATGTAAGCCGGTAGAAAGCTACATGTGAGGAAAAACACAAGAGTGGTTCAATAAGTTGCAAAGAGGCTCGCTCCGATCGTATTGAGACTTCAGTGGAGAATTGTTGAGCCAGTACGCACGGAAGAAGAAGTTCACAAAAACTCTATTAGAACTCTACCGTACAAAGCAAAAGAAAGGGGAAAGCATGGAAGCCTTGTATCATCGGTATGTGGACGAGAGCTTGGGAGTGATAGAAATAACGGAGAATGGGGTAAACCAGGGGTACCTGCTATGGATCTAGAACATGGAATTATACAAGAAGATGAGTACTAATACCCCCAAGACTTTGCAAAAACTCCAGGAAGTTGTAGAGCAGTACTTGAGGGTAGAGAAAGCAACTAGAAAGAAAAGTGATAGCCTTACAGAGAAAACATGAAGAAATGTAGAGCATAGAGGGAAAAGACCAGTCGAACCCATAAGAACACCATTCGAGAGATACACTCCAATGCCACCAACACTCGGAGGGAGAACTCCTGCACAAATCTTAAGTATACATAGAGGGTTGTTCCGAGCACCCCCACCTTTACAGAGTTCGCACAGCTTGGTAGTGGCCCGGAGGGCAACAAATTGGTATTGTGATCATCACAGGGATTACGTCCATGGCACAAATGATTGCATGCAGTTGATGACGGAGATCAATAGGTGTGAGCAGGAAGGACAATTTTGAGGGTAAGGACATAGGAACTAGGCTGCCCCCTCGAGGCTTTGAATGAACCAATGGCAACCTTATAGAAGTAACAATAAAAACAACGGGGTTAGAGGAGATAGAAGACCTTGAGAACTGGCGGTTCGAGGTAGGGGCAGGAAGGAAGGTAGGATAGACCCCAGGTTCAACAAGGGGGAAATCAAGACAACCAAAATAGGGAAAACCCACCCGTGCGAACAATTATTAATGTCATCAATCAATCAATGGCATGGTGGGAGAGAGATCTTTGAATGCTGTGATAAAAGTAGAGGCTTGAAGGGTCCCCTATGGAAGAGCCCAACCACAAGAGGTTTTGACTGGACGAGACGGTCACTTTCTCGGAAGAATTGTCTCTTGTTTTACTCGAAAGAAATTTGCGCATAGAGGAAACTCTAAGGGCAAGGGAAAATTTCAAGTCCAAAGATAAAGAGACCGTGGGACTCTCTTCGGTTAACATGATGGAAGAGGGTGATAGTTCTTCGAAGAAAAAGGGAAAGAAGTGCCCATTTAATAACACAAGCAAAGAGTCCAACAAGAAGCCTAAAGGTGCATGTTTGATTTGTGGCAAGATAGGACACTTCAAACGTGATTTTCGTGTCAGGAAGAGTAAGAAATGAGTGAAACCAAATCATTCTGGGCAAGGGTCTAAGGACCAAGGCCAAACTCCTCATCAAGGTCAGAATGTTAATTATGGTTTAAATTTGGTTGAGAATTATGTACCATTAATTTCTGAAGCATTTTATGTACATGATGATGAAATTTCTTGGTGGATATATTCTAGAGCAACCAAACATGTTTGCAAGGACCGTGAGTGGTTCAAGTCATATGAACCTGCTAACGATGGTTCCATTCTTCATATGGGAAACAAATCTACCTCCACTATTCTTGGTCGAGGAGATGTTGTGTTGGAATTTAGTTCTGGGAAAAATCTTCATCTAAAAGATGTTCTACATGTACCTGGAATCAGAAATAGCTTAGTTTCTGGTAGTATATTGTCTAAGTGTGGCTATAAGCAAGTGTATGAATCTGATAATTTATCTTATCGAAGTTTGGTGTGTTTGTAGGATTCATATATTATTGTAATGGAATTTTGATGCTCAATATAAATAATATGTGTGGTTCTATTTACATGATCTGCTATAATGTTGACTTACCATCTTTATGGCATGCTAGACTAGGACATGTTCATTACAAACGTATGCTTGATATGTCTAAAGATAGTTTGATTCCTACTTTTGATATAAATGTGCAAAAATGTAATATTTGCATGTTGAATAAAACTATTAGGCAGCCATTTAAAAGTGTTGAAAGAACTTCAAAATTGCTATAACTCAGACATAGTGACTTGTGTAACTTGCATGCAACACCTTCTTTGGGGAGTAAAAAGTACTTAATAACATTCATTGATGATTATTCAAGATTTTGTTACATTTATTTGTTGCATTCCAAAGATGGGGCAGTTGAGAAATTTAAGACTTTTAAAAATGAGGTTGAATTGCAAAAAACAACTTTGATTAAAAAGTTACGCACTGATAGAGGAGGTGAATATTATGATCCTTCATTCTTTGAATCTTGTGGTATCATTCATGAGGTTACTGTTCCATATACACCGCAACAAAATTGTGTGGCAGAAAGGAAAAATAGGGTCCTTAAAGAAATGATTAATTCCATGTTATCCTATTTTGGATTGAGTGACGAATTTTAGGGTGAAGCCATGTTAACGACTTGCTATTTATTAAATAGGGTTCCTAATAAACAGAACAAGATCACTCAATATGAGCTTTGGTATAAAAAAACCAAACATGAATTATCTTCGAGTTTAGGGTTGTCGAGCAGTTGTTAGACTTCCCAATCCAAAGAGAAAAATATTGGGGGAACAAGGTATTGATTGCATCTTTATTGGACACGCTATGCATTCTAAGTCTTATAGGTTCTATATAACATAACCTAATTATTTTATTTCGATTCACACCATAATTGAATCAACAGATGCTATCTTTGATAAAAATCGATTTACATCAGTACCAAGGCTAAGGGATTTAGTTCCTACTTCAAGTAGAACTATGGAGGAGGATGAAATGTCTCATCAAGTCAAGTCACCTGAGCTTCAAAGAAGCAAGAGAGGTAGGATCGAGAAGTCTTTTGGTCCTGATTTCTAAATTTATTTGGTTGAGGGATCAATAAATGAGATAGCTTATCAATATTCGTATTGTTATCATATTGAAGAGGATCCTAAGACATTTAGTGAGGCTATGAAGTCTCAAGATGTTGCTTTCTGGAAAGAAGCGATAAATGATGAGATGGATTCCATCATGGGTAATAATACATGGGTTTTTTCTTATCTCCCACGTGGTTGTAAACCTTTAGGTTGTAAGTGGATCTTCAAAAGGAAGATGAAAGTCAATGGCTCTATTGAAAAGTATAAAGCTAGATTGGTTATCCAAGGCTTTAGGCAAAGGGAATGTATTGATTATTTCGATACATATGCCCCAGTTGCTCGGATCTCCACCATTAGGTTATTGATTGCATTAGTGGCCATTAACAACCTAGTGATACATCAAATGGATGTCAAAACTGCATTTTTGAATGGAGATCTAGAAGATGAGGTTTACATGAAACAACCTGAAGGGTTTGTCATGCGTGGAAATGAGCATAAGGTTTGTAAACTTGTCAAATCATTGTATGGGCTAAAACAAGCTCCTAAACAATGGCATCATAAGTTTGATGAGGTGGTTTTATCAAATGGCTATGAGTTAAACCAATCTGACAAATATTTGTGTAGCAAATTTGATAGTTCTGGAAATAGAGTTATTATTTGTCTATATGTTGATGACATGCTGATTTTTGCCACAAATTAGATCCAAGTTGACCTTACGAAGGAATTCTTGTCATCAAGTTTTGACATGAAAGACATGGGGGAGGCAGATGTGATTCTTGGTATTAAGATCAAACAAGAGAATAAAGGAATTTCTCCGACACAGTCTCTTTACATTGGGAAAGTACATAAGAAATTCAATTGTGAGAATTGTTCCTTGGTCAGCACTCCAATGGATTCAAGTATGGAGCTTATGCCTAATAAGGGTAAAGCGGTATCACAGCTTGAGTACTCACAAGTAATTGGTTGCTTGATGTATGCCATGACATGCACAAGGCCGGACATCGCTTTTGCGGTTGGCAAATTGAGTAGGTACACAAGTAACCCCAGCACACATCATTGGCAAGCAGTTAGGCATGTACTTAAGTATCTAAGAAAACATGAATTATGGTTTGTGCTATGTTTGATTTCTGTCGGTTTTGGAAGGTTATTCAGATGCTAGTTGGATAGCAAATACAGAAGATCATTCTTCTACAACTGGATGGGTATTCTTGCTTGGTGGAGGTTCCATTTCATGGGCTTCTAAAAAAGCAAACTTGCATAACTAACTCCACTATGGAGTCAGAATTTATAGCTCTTGCAGCAGTAGGTAAGGAGGCGGAATGGTTACAGAATCTGGTATATGAAATTCCATTGTGGCCTAAGCCGATTTCACCTATCTCTATTCATTTTGATAGTACAAATAGTCTATCGAAGGCTTATAGTGAAGTGTACAATGGAAAATCCAGACACTTGGGTGTTAGGCATAGCATCATACGTGAGTTAATAACTCATGGTGTAATTTCAGTTGATTTTGTAAGATCTCAACACAATCTAGTAGATCACTTAATGAAGGGACTACCTAGGGACGCACAGAAGAAGAAGTTCACAAAAACTCTATTAGAACTCTAACATACAAAACAAAAGACATGGGAGAGCACGAAAGCTTTCTATCATCGGTATGTGGACGAGAGCTTGGGAGTGATAGAAACAACGGAGAACGAGGTAATCCAGGGGTACCTGCTGTGGATCCAGAACTTGGAATTATACAAGAAGCTGAGTACTAATACCCCCAAGACCTTGCAAAAACTTCAGGAAATTGTAGAGCGCTACTTGAGGGTATTAACTAGAAAGAAAAGAGATTACCTTATAGAGAAAACTGGAAGAAATGTAGAACATTGAGGGAAAAGGCCAGTCGAACCCATAAGAACACCATTCGAGAGATACACTCCAATTCCACAAACACTTAGAGGGAGAACTCATGCACAGATATTAAGTATACATAGAGGGTTATTCCGAGCACCCCCACCTTTGCAGAGTTTGCACAACTCGGTAGTGGCCTGGAGGGCAGCAAATTGGTATTGCGATCATCACATGGATTATGGCAATGACACAAATGATTGCATGCAGTTGAGGATGGAGATCAATAAGTGTGAGCGGGAAGGACAATTTTGATGGAAAGGACATAGGAACTAGGTAGCCCCCTCGAGGCCTCGAATTAACCAATGACAACCTTATACAAGGAACAATAAAAACAACGGGGCTAGAGGAGATGGAAGACCTCAAGAACAGACGGTTCGAGATAGGGGGCAGGAAGGAAGGCATGATAGATCCAAGGAGAAACAGAGGGGAAATCAAGACAACCAAAATAGGGAAAACTCACCCATGCGAAGAGTGATTAATGTCATCAATGGCATGGTGGGAGAGATATCTTTGAATTCTGTGATAAAAGTAGAGGCTTGAAGGGTCCCTGCGGAAGAGCCCAACCACAAGAGGTTTCGACCGGACGAGACGTTCACTTTCTCAAAAGCTGTTGTCATGTCAGACTAAACACCTCATGCGGATCCTATGGTAATTTTAGCCATTATTGGAACATCTTTGATAAGAAGAGTATTCATTTATAACATAAGTGAGGTAGAAGTGATGTTTGCTGAGTGCTTTCACCCATTGGATATAGGGCGCAACAACATGAAAAAGTCAGCTTCTCATTTATCTGGATTCAAGGGAAACCCAATATTCCCCCTAGGAGAGATAACCCTGTCCGTTCTCATAGTGGATGGCAACAAAGGGGTGACTATCAGGAGTAATTTTGCTATTGTGGATGCCCCTTCCCCTTATAATGTGATTTTAGGAAGGCCATGGATGTGCCAGGCTCAGGCGGTATGGTCACCCTATCACCTTATGGTGAAGTTCTGACTGAAAAGAGAGTGGCATCCATTCGAGGAGATCAAATTGTGGCTCGAAAATGTAACCTTAATGTGGAATGAGAAGCGAGAAAGCAAAGAGATGTAGCAATGGTGCATGCAGATGTGGGATTGGCCGATACGATACAGATGCCTATTCGGGATATGGGATCAGTAGCTGTGGGGAAGCTAATTCCTGAAGATGTCAAGGAGAGACTGAGAGACTTATTGGGAGAATATGGGGATGTGTTCTCGTGGGATACTTCTGATCTAATGGGAGTACCTTCGAGTCTTGTACTACATAGGCTGAACATTGACCCCTCGATAAAGCCAGTGAAGCAAAAGAGAAGGGTGTTTGCTCCAGAAAGAGCTGAAGCAATTAAAGAAGAGGTGGAGAAGTTTTTGAGGGAAGATTTCATCGAGGAGGTGTTCTACCCCAAATGGATTGCTAACCTAGTTATGGTTCCAAACCATAATGGGACATGGAGAATGTGTATAGACTTCACTGATTTAAATAAATGCTGCCCCAAAGATATAGTTACCACTAATCGATAAATTGGTGGAAGCCATCAATGGATATCAGATTCTGGCCTTCTTTGACGCACATAAGGGGTATCACTAAATGCTCTTGGCAGAGGAAGACAAGGAAAAAACATCGTTTATTACAGATGTGGTCATGTACTGTTATAAGAAGATGGCTTTTGGCTTAAAAACATTGGGGCTACTTACCAGGGGCTAGTTGATAAGCTGTTCAAAGGGCATATAGTGAAGAATACGGAGATTTATGTGCATGATATGGTCGTCAAAAGCAAAAGCCATGGAGAATTCTTAAAAGACCTGAAAGAAATATTTAGTAGGCTTCGAGGGGCCAATTTGAAATTGAACCCGTCTAAATGCGTTATCAGTGTAGGGGCAGGGAAGTTCCTCGGATTCATGGTCTCATAGATGGGTATTGATGTAAACCCAAAAAAGGTTGAAGCTTTGAAGACAGTGAGAACCCCAAAATCAATAAAAGATGTAGAAAAGCTTACAAGTTCTCTAGCAGTATTGAGCAGGTTCCTATCGAAGGGGGTGGAAACACCTACCATTCTTCGATAACCTTCGAAGGGCCAAGAAATTCGAGTGGAATTGCAAATGCGATGAGGCATTCAAGCAGTTGAAGGAACACTTGGGGACACTACCTACCTTGATAAAACCAGATAAAGATGAGACGCTATACCTGTACATTTCCGCATCGCTTTGGCAATTAGTGTGGCCCTAGTAAAAGAGAAAGAAAAGGTTCAACATCCAATTTGCTATGTGAGTCGTGCCTTGTAAGAGCCGAAGACGAGGTATACTGTCCTCAAGAGGTTTATTCTAGCCCGTGTACATGGAGCCAGAAGACTGAGACTGTACTTCCGAGAACACAAAATAGTGGTGCTCACAAACCACCCTATTCGACAGATGCTTCTGAAGCCAGAGATTTTGGGAAGATTGATGAAGTGAGCAGTGGAATTGGGAGAGCACGATATTCAATATCAACCTCGAGTTGCAATTAAGGGTCAGGCGCTGGAAGACTTCATAGTGGAAACTACAAAGCCCCTCGAGGTGTGTCTGGATCCCATTTGAAAGGTGAAAGCAAGCCAAAAGGAGGTATAAAAGTTGTATGTGGATGATTCTTCACATTCAAGAGGAAGTGGAGCCGGGGTCTTGTTAACGAGCCCCAATGGTAAAGATTACCCTTACGCGTTGAACTTCACATTTAAAGCAACTAACAATGAGGCTGAGTACGAAGCACTGATCACTAGACTGTGCCTAGCAAGGGAGCTGCAGGTGGAGCAATTAGAGGTTTTTAGTGACCCTCAAATCATGGTTCAATAGCTAAACAAGGAATACGAGGCCAGAGAGCATAACCTGCAAAGATACCTCAACGTAGTGAAAAACCTGTTTAAAACTTTTTAAATCTTACACTTTAACGCAGGTTCCAAGGGAAAGCAATTATAAAGCAGATGCTCTAAGCAAGCTCGCTTCTTCGGATTTGGGAACCCAATCCCAGAATCAATTACTCATAGAAACTTTGAGAAAACAAAATTTCAAAGAACTTGTAGTTATGGCAGTGGAAGCGGAAGACTCCTGGATGACGCCTTTCGTGGCATATCTTCGAGAGGGTGTCCTACCGGAAAATGAAGTGGATGCCAGAAAAATAAGGTTGAAAGCTCCAGTGTATGTGTTGTAGGAAGATACATACCCCTATAACCTCATGAGGGTTAAAGCACCGAAACAACGCCACCAGTGTCAGATACATACCCCTATAACATATGTTCCCCAGGAAGAGATGAGAAACTTCTATAATTCATGGCCATCTGATAAGTGGTGGATCGACCAGTTGGGCCCTTTTCCAGAAGCGCTAGGAAAATTCATATACCTAATAGTGGCCATTGACTATTAGAGGCCGAGCCCCTGATGAACATAAGGGGAAAAACCGTCATATCCTTTTGCTGGAAGAACATTGTGTGTCATTTTGGAATCCTAAGAACGATCATCACGGATAACGGAACACACTTTGCTCAATATCCCTTCAAGAAGTGGTGCGAGGAATATCAGATTAAGCAAAAGGTGACATCAGTTTACCACCCCTAAGCTAAAGGCCAGGTGGAGGTGACCAACACAACAATAGTAAATGGTAAACGAGCATTCCTCGAGGGGACGGAAGGTAGTTGGATATGGGAATTACCTAATGTGTTGTGGTCGTATCGGACAACTGAGTCTTCCACTACTAGTGAAACACCTTATTGCCTAATATATGGCTCGAAGGCAATAATCCCTGCGGAGATAGTTGTTCATAGGCCAAGGATGATGGTTGCTATAGATGAGATAAGCAATCAGCAGAACCGATGTCTGGATTTGGACGCGGTGGAAGAAAAGAGAGAGTTAGCTTATTTACATGAGGCTAAAGTTAAAGAACAGGTCAGAAGATACCATGACAGAATGTTAATGAAGGTGTTTTTTTTAATCCGGGGGAATTGGTAATGAGAAATAAATGAGAAAATCAGAAAGAAACCTGGAGGGAAGTTAGTTGCAAATTAGGAAGGACCCTATATGGTGATCGAATTGCACCCGGGAGGAAGCTATGTTCTCAAAGAGATGAATGGGGTTCGAGTACCAAGGAGGTGGAACATCACCAACTTGAGAAAGTACTACCAGCTATGATGAGTGGGTTGCTTTTTAAGCAGCACTCTAGTTGATGTTCGAGCGGTTTGCTCTTAAGCGGCACTCTAGATGATATTTCCAGCTACGACTAATGCTTGAGTGGTCTTCTCTTAAGCGGCACTCTAGATGATGTTCGAGTGGTTTTCTCTTAAGTGGCATTCTAGTTGATGTTCGAGCAGTTTTCTCTTTAATAGTGCTCTAGATGATATTTCCAGCTATGGCTGATGTTCGAATGGTTTACTTTTAAGCAGCACTCCAGATGATGTTTGAGTGATATGCTCTTAAGCGGAACTCCAGTTGATGTTCGAGTGGTTTGCTCTTAAGCGGCGCTCTAGATGATATTTCCATCTACGGCTGATGTTCGAGTGATTTTCTCTTAAGCGGCACTCCAGATGATGTTTGAGTGGTTTGCTCTTAAGCGGCACTCTAATTGATGTTCGAGCTGTTTGCCCTTAAGTGGCGCTCTAGATGATATTTTGAGCTACGGCCAATGTTCGAGTGGTTTTCTTTTAAACGCACTCTAGATGATGTTTGAGTGGTTTGCTTTTAAGCGGCACTCTAGTTGATGTTCGAGCGGTTTGCTCTTAAGTGGTGCTCTAGATGATATTTCCATCTACGATTGATGTTCGAGTGATTTTCTCTTAGGCGGCACTCCAGATGATGTTCGAGTGGTTTCCTCTTAAGTGGCACTCTAGATGATATTTCCAGCTATGGCTGATGTTCGAGTGGTTTGCTCTTAAATGACACTCTAGTTGATGTTCGAGTGATTTTCTTTTATGCAGCACTCTAATTGATGTTCGAGAGGTTTTCTCTTAAGTGGTGCTCTAGATGATATTTCCAGCTACGACTAATGTTAAAGTGGTTTGCTCTTAAACGACACTCTAGTTGATGTTCGAGTGGTTTGCTTTTATTCGGCACTCTAGTTGACGTTCGAGCGTATTTCTCTTTAGATGCAATCTACATGGTATTTCCAGCTATGGCTGAAGTTTGAGTGGTATGCTTAAAGGGGCACTCATGGGCTACTATTGTAATCTTGAAATGATGAACTAGTGGACAAAATTGGCAGGATGTAGGTGGAAACACCGAACCTGGGTAAAACGCTTGTGTCTCTGAACTTTTTAATTCCTACTTATCAAAGATAGTCATACTATATTTGCTTAAAAAATTTGCGTGTGGCACTCATATTCGGGGCGTAAAATGTTTGAAGAAGTATAGGCACGAGCAACTCGAATCCTGTTACAATTTTTAACCTCACTGACACTAACAATAGGGGTTTGAGAAATCCGACTTGCATTTTCTGGGAGCAAGA
This sequence comes from Rubia yunnanensis, assembly GCA_037428765.1. Taxonomy (NCBI): domain Eukaryota; kingdom Viridiplantae; phylum Streptophyta; class Magnoliopsida; order Gentianales; family Rubiaceae; genus Rubia; species Rubia yunnanensis. The sequence goes on from CM075066.1 coordinate 84,993,009, forward strand.
GTTAAACATGCCTCAACTTCATCAATAAATAGAAGTACAATTTTGGTGCCACAAAGTACATGAATGTATTCATTTAAATAGGAGGAAACCCTTTCCTCAAAAAAATCTTCAGTGGAAGGAGCTAGCCCCTTCTCCTTTGCCTCTATTTCTTTGAGCCCTTAAAGCTTGATACCAGCGGCTCTCTTAATATCCTTTATTTGTTCTTCCAGAGGATATTCAAAAAGATCTAGGGGAGCAATGGTCTTACCCCACTTCTTCGTGGAGGGTTTGAATGGGACCTTCGAGGAGGACCCAACACTCTTACGATGCTTTGTGGAAGATCTCTTGGTAGCCTTGCTCGAGGGTGCAAGATGCTTTCCAGCTTCTTTAATAGCATATTTCTGAGACCAAGGAGTAGAATGATAACTCAAGGGGGTAAATCCCTTTACCTTCAGTTCCACCAACCAATCAAGAATAAGGTTAAAGGCTTTTTTCTGGATAGGAATTCCATTCTCGTGGACGTTAACTTCCTCCATCCAGTATTGAGCAGCTTTGAGTAGAAATTTCAGAATCTTATCATTTCCAATTAAATATAAGGAAGGAATGCCGTGAGAAGGCATGCGGGCACGGTGGCTTACTTCGTGGGTAGCAATCGTTTCTTTAAAATTGGCAATGTACTCCTCGACTTCTTTGTCATGTACCTTCTAGGACTCGATCTCCCCTGTGAGTCGTGTTTTCTTGGATAAGATATATTCAACCAAAGAGCTATCCTTAGCCGGGGTGTTCTTTCGAGGGGTTGCATGGGGCTTGCTTGAAGTAAGGGGGTCTTTGCTAGCTATCTTCTAAGCGGGTAATTCCTCTTCAAGGCTGGTTATTTTGCTCAGAGCCATTAGATGTTGCTCAAAAATCAACTCCCTTTGGGCCATTAACCTGAGATTTTTTCCCATGCAACTAATTAGGCGCCCTTCTACTATTAGAAGCCTAGTCGCAGTAGCAACGCATGACTTCAGAGAACCAAATTTTAGATATATTTGATGCATCAACTCTTCAAAGTCTTTATCTATGGGATCACAATCTTCGAACATCTCTAAAGGATATGTACCATTAAATTATTTGCTTAAGAAATCCCTAACAAACCCCTCAAAGGTTGGATGGTCTTTGGTCTGCTACAGCTTCATCTCAGCTTCGAGCTGGTTAAGCTTGTCCTTCAAGGATTCCTTCTCTTGGTTACAAATAGATAAATCTCGTGTGGCTTTCAATAGCTGTTTGTGTATCTCATGCATTCTTTTTGAGCACTCAAAAGCTCCTCACAAGAACCTTTAAACTTTCTTTAATAAGTTAAACTATGAAAAGAGAACAAAGGTAAAATTAATAACTAAGTCATAAAAATGCCAAAAAATATTCTTATATTGAAGTTTCAATAAAGTTACAACTGGAGGCCCTAATTGGAAAAGTTACAATCAAGGACAAACCCTAGAATTATCCTCCTTCGAGGTGGATGCGATCATTTCCTCCCCTCTGGCGTCAGCTAAGTTATGCTTGGGGGATGCGTCTGTGGCCTTGGGTAGGGGGATTGCTCGAATCCCCCCAGTAGTGAAGAATTTCCCTTTTGACTTAATGAAATCCACCAGAGCAAAGCAAAGGCCATCATTATTGATCGCCAACCCATTTTGCATCCACAGTAGCCTCAAGCTGTGGTTTGACTAGCTCATCCACCTGTTTAGCGAGCTCTTCGGACAAGGAGGCAGACCCTTGAGGCTTCAGGAATTCCTCAGCTAGATTGCTACAGCCAAGATGCTTGGCCACCTCCAGGAGATCCACAAATAGTTGAAGTAGCTCGGAGCTGTTCAATAATTTGCTTTTAAATGCCTCGAGCAGCTGAACCTGCGAGGCTGGTTCCTCAGCAGCCTGAAACCTCTTCTTGAACCTTCTCAAGCATCTATTGATACCTCTCGACATCAACTTTAGCCGTCTTCTATCTCTCCTCTTCCAAGGTTTTCTAGTTTTCCTCGAGCGCCCTGTTCTTCTCCTCAAACACTCTCTTCAACTCTAAAATTTCATCATTCTTTTTGCCTAGTTTATCTTTGAGAGAGCCATGGCCAGAAGTACAATCATAGGCAAAAGCAACCATCTGAGTAGCCTCACAGAAAAGTTGGGAGACCTAGCAAAATAGTTAAACTTAAAACAATGCTAGGAAAAAGCATACTAAAATGAATTTTTCAAAGGAACAGATGAAAACCTCGGGGTTAGAGACTATGCTCGCGAAATGATGCTCAATGCTAGATATGGACATTGCATCACTCGAAGGGGATGCCAGGGATGCCAATTGTTGAGGGGCGTTACCAACATTGCCACCATCTGCCCCTGTCTTCTGGTGAACATTCCTAGTATTGGGGGGGTGGCCATTAGCAACTGTCGAAGTAGGCCTTCCACCACATACTGGGGGAGTGGAGGCCTAATTCGAGGGAATATGGGTTCCTTTAGGAGGACTCTGACCCTGCTCTGAGTGTGGCTTCTTGTTCCTTAAGCCGCTAGCGAGACCCACTCAAATAAAGAGCAACATCAGTAAAAATAAATGCAAAGGCATAAAAGATAGGAGAAGTAGAATTCTATTAAGGCTCTTTCAGAGGCTTCCGAGTGCCTAAAATCATTAATGAGGGTCTCGAGATGAGGGACTTCTTTGGGGCCTTCAAGTTCTCTTCTTACTGATATTCTTCTGGAGTGCTTAATACACATACTCCTTGTAGATTTTAGGGAGGAATGCAAAGCCGCCAATCTGGGGCTTAGGATTGCTGAAGCGGTTGTAGTCAAGAGAGTTGGACAGTAACTTTTTCCTTTCCTTCTCAAGGGCATTCAGACAAATATACTCCCCTAGTTTAGGAGACTTAACTAGCATATCCTAGTTCCACGAGGGAACTCGATACCTCCTGTTGTTAAACAAAATCCCCTTCTTCCAGTTTCTCCAGCCACCCAAAGACCTGGAACAACAAAAACCTTGTGATATGCCTCCCGGCTGGTAAAAGTGATAATCATGTCGGTGGACTACCCACAATAAGTCACAAAGTACAATGAGTGAAGCAGCTTGTACCTTGGGTTGATACTGAACTCATCACATTGTATCAAGAACATCATAATAATCACCAAGACATTGGGATGAACTTGTGCAGGGCTCACCTGGAATTGCTTAAGAAGTTTGGAAAAGAGAGGAAGGAAGGGAAATGTGATCCTGCAGCGAAGATGTCTGAGGGAAATAGCTGACCTTCCTTCAGGGAGGTTATGTGGGGTATCTTCCTCTCGAAAGGGTTGAAAATCAGCATTTGGGGCTATTCATTGGCCACAAGGGATCAAGTCCACAACCTTTGAGATAACTTTCCTCACTGCTGAGGCTGGGGGCTCCTTCCCAAAAACCCTCAATTTTACCCCTCGAGATATCCACTCTTTCTTCTTCGGAGAGGATTTAGCCATAGAAGGTACCTGTAGTGCTCTTGAGGGTGGCTCCTCCTCCTCGAGGGATGTCTTCTCTCTAAAAAATGATGCATTCTCCTCTTTCTCTATGGCTTCGAGGGACATTTCCTCGCTGGCCGAAGATGTATTTGCCTCCCCTAGGGCCTCGAGCTCTGGATTTGGAGGAGGGTAGAAGCCAATTTTTCCACCGGTAGGGGATCTCCTTATATAGGGCTTGCCCATGCCTGATGGCTAATTCTCGACGAGCTCTCAAGGAGGCATATCAGTTACTGGGAAAACCCTCTCTTCCCCAGAACTGTTAGTAATGTGATCAGACATACCTCTTGCGGCATCAGAATCACATTGGAATTATTTGGAATGAGTGCATTCTGAGTCAGTAATAGTCCCCTCTTACGTACTAATCCCTGCCCCTCCTACCCTAGTCTCACCGAGAAATCTCTCGGAGGCGGAACCCTCATCAAAATGGGGCATGATTGTAAGGTGGGGAAAGGAAAAGTTTTAAATAAGGAGAGAAATGAAGGTACTTACTGATTTTCTGGGAAAGGCGACGAAAATTAGATCGCTCGAGAGAGAAGGAGAGAAAGACTGCTTGTGAGAAGTTCCTGCAAATGAGAAAATTGAAAGAAAGAAGAGAGGTTAATGGGTAATAATGGGGGTTGAAATGATGGATAAGTAATAACTGTATTGGAAATGTAAAAATTTATACAAACACGCAACTGCTTTTCTGCATCCTTACAATGCGCCGTTTAGGGGGCAGTGACATGTGTGGTTGTACGACATGCGCGCGCCTTTTGAAATCCTAGTACTGAGAGTTGATTAGAAAACTAGATTCCCTCCCTCGAAGGCAAGAACAATGAAATACAAGGTTTGTTTTGAGTCTAAAGAGTCCTCGAACTATCCCATGCATTCGAGGCCTCGAAGAGCGTTTGTACCGTTCTAGTCCTCTGAGGTCGACAATCTTCTTTTCTGGGGGCTCTTGATAGAGGTTGAGCCCAAGAAGTGCACTGGGGTGAAGATGTGGTGGCCTAATTTGGGTATTCTTAAGGATGATAATTAAGGAAGACATTATTTAGGACATATAGTATAAATACAAGGTACACATTTAGTTATAATTCATTCTGTCTTTATCATATTGAACTCTCGGACTGACTTAAGGATCGGAGAGCTGACACCTAGAACCCCCAATGACAGTTTTATTGTAGGTTTGTTCGAGAGTAGGTCAAGCTCACGAACTGGTCGGTCGTTCGAGATGAATCAGCGAATCTTTTGATAAAAAGAGCTGAGAGATGCTTAGAAGCTGGAGCAGACACAATCATGGTTGGTGCAGCTGATATTTGCCAACAGGCTGATTCTGTTTGTGCTGATATGATTGCTCAGACCATCGGACTCCTTGGGATTGAAAAGACCATGCTTGAAGCATCAAACCCCAAAACCTCCGGCTCTGAGTGGACTTAAGCAATATGGTCCCAAGGTGATATACTATTCCAATCATTTCATTGGTTTAAATCATGTTGTGGTTGGCCGTGAAACTTAATCAATTTTGTTGAACACCTCTGTTGGTAAACCTCAAGTGATTGATCTGGAGTGTCTTCGAGGTCGCAATCTCGGGAAAGACCATACATCTGTGATTGGTTCATCACACTTCTTGTTTTAATCGAACTGTGATACTGGTCTTAGTACATATATGTGTTGGTGTTTTAAGAAACACAAGCTATTTAAGTATAATTAGATTCGAGTAGTTGTAAGTTCGGGATGTTAAAACAAGTTTGGTGGTGCGGAGTAAACACTTGTATAAACTATCTACGAGCTTACAGTTCTGGGATGTGTATTAAAATTGTTGGTAAGACTAACATGTATTATCCTTTTTGTGGAAAGATGCATCATTCTAATTACATCCATATTTATACATAATTATAATGGTGGTGGTGTATAGTTACTGACTCCTTGATTGAAAGGATGAAGATAATCTAAGGATTGTGTACGGGATGCAGTGTTGGCAGTATGCTCAACGTACTGCATTGTCATGTGGAAAAATGCACAATTCAGAGTTTATTAAAAGCCTGATAACTACAGTACACTGGATGTGGAAAATGTAATCATGTACGTGAAAAAATGTGTTGTTTCAAAATTCATTTCTGACAACTAGGGTACATTGTATGTGGAAAGATACATTGTATTACAATTGTATCATAGGGGTGCATCCTAACCATGGTTGCCTATAACCCACAGATTCCACGATGAGTAACATCTTTTCAGGACATCTTATAATTATATCAGGGTGGTGCATCATAAGCGTGGTGACCTATAACCTACAAATTCCATGATAGGTAGTATCTTTTTGGAACATCTCCTATATAAACATGTGTATGCATGCACAGAAACATAAGTGAAATCTTAGAATTTTCAGACTTACTCAGTAACCAAAATACTGCACTCAAAACCTTTCTCTTGTTTCAAGCCTAGATCAAAAGGGTATTTTTCGATTGTTTTATCCTCGAGGAGAATTCGTGTAACCCAAGGCAGTAATTGGGTCGAATTACGCTTTAAGGAAAGCGTATGTTAACACGACTCAAATCGATATCCAAGTTCCATTACACCAACATTTACTAGAATATAATTTTATAAATTTACTTCTACTTCTCGGAAAAGCCAAATCACTATTTCTCTCTTCCAATATTTCATAACAATATGTATCGAGTTTCACAATGATTGAAGTGTTATTTGTCCAGTTAATACCAGCAAATACTGTAATGCATGGAACTAAGAGTGATAATTTCCCAACTACTGTTTTCCTTCTGCTGCTTTTGTTGAATCCCTTCCCAATGTCAAAATCTTTGTTCTTATCACATTGTCATTTTTTTCCTTTCCTCCATCTGTATAACTAGGCTCACAACTTTGTCACTAGGACGGAAGTGCTCGGTACAATGTTTGCCCGCTTGTCTTAGTTGAGAATATTGATTAGTTTGTGATAGAGCAGAAATTCTAAGTTGTTTTGGTTCAACATCCTATCATATCAATGAATTTGGATTGGGTGGCATTTAGTCCTTAGATTTGAGTATCTAAACACTGTTCTTGGTACAATCAGCTTCTTTTGCATTTGATTAAAACGTACAAGTTATGGTGTGTTTTGACCTTTTTTCCTCTAGGATTTCCTCACCTTTCCCTATACAGAAGAGTATATGAACATGTGCCAAATATTAATGTTTTCTGTGACCACAGATTGTTCCTGAAAGTTGTAGCTCCTTCAGATCAAACTGAAGTTGTAGCTCCAGTTTATCGGGGATGGGAAGACTAAGGTGCTTGGTGATGTTTCTGAAAATGATAATGAGTTGAGGTTCAAAATTCTGGAGGGAGTTATGACCAATTCAATGATTAAAAAGACTTGCTAAGAATGTAAGTTTTTAAAATTTTTACCTTATATATTTGTTTTGTTAGTTCAGGCTTTTAAGAAGATACTCTATGTGTTTCAGTATTTAATTTCACTATTTATTTTTGGATTTTTATTTGCTAGTTTAGGTGTTTAGTTTCATTATTTGATATTGTTGACTTCCATTATGATTAGTTAATGTGCTTAATCTATTTTTTAGGTGTTTAATATTTTAGTGGAATTTATATATTAGCTGGTTATAGCTAATTTTATTATTCTTTCTTTTGGTATTTAATATGTTTGTCTGGGTGTTTCATTTTTTAGTTCCTGTATTAAATATATTGATATTTTTTCCCCTGTAGGCTTATGATGTGTCTCTCATGATTGTCAAGTTTTTTCTGCTGATATGTATAAGAGGCTGAAGAAGGTTAAGGGTGATGTTACTGCTGAGGGATCGTGCAAATTGCAAGTGAAGGTGTTACTGAAAAAACCCCAATTCAGCCAGATGACTTTGAAGATTCACAAGAGTTTTGGAATGACAATCCATGTACATACCCCCCTGAGTACCCTGCCAAAACTGATATCGAGCAGAAAAGGCCATAACTTTCTCGGAAGCAGACATAGTGCCAAGCCAAATCTCCCATACGGACCCGATTGTAATCCATGCAACTATTAGAGACTTCTATGTCAAAAGGGTGTTCATGGATGATTGCAGTGGAGTGGAAGTGATGTTTGCCAATTTCTTTGATCAACTGAGGCTAGAGTGTGAAAGTTTAAGGAGAACAACCTCAGCACTAACTGGCTTCACTGGGAAAATGGTGCTGCCCTTAGGGGTCGTAACCCTCCCAGTCAAAGTGGCAGATGGCGATAAAGAAGTCACGATTAATTGCAGCTTCACTGTAATTGACATCCTATCCCTATATAATGTAATGTTAGGAAGGCTTTGGATAGGCCAGGCGTATGCCATTTGGTCCCTCTACCAGTTAACAATGAAGTTCCTTACCAAAAAGGGGACAACAGTCATTATGGGGATCAACCGACAGCAAGGAGTTGTTTGGCGATAGCCTTGAAAGAAGCTAAAAAGGAGAACATGGAGGCTTCGATAAATGGAGAAATTAAACCCACTAACATGTAGCCAATGGCCATCTGAGCATTAGGAACAATTTCCATTGGAAAAATTATACCACCCGTAGCATAAGAAAAACTGAAGGATCTCTTAGATAGCTATGTGGACATATTTTCATGGAGAACGTTTGATCTCATAGGGGTACCCAAACAACTACTGGTTCACAAACTGAATGTAGACCCCTCCCAAAAGCCAATCAAGTAGAAAATGAGGTTGTTCGCCCTAGAGAGGGCGAATGCCATAAAAGAGGAAGTCCGGGAACTTCTTCGAGCAGGAGTCATCAAAGAGGTGTTTTGTCCCAAATGGATAGCGAATCATGTGATGGTTCCCAAGTATGATGGGGGTTGATGAATGTACATAGACTTTACAAACCTCAACAAAAGCTGCCACAAAGATAACTATCCTTTACCCTACATTTATGCATAAATTACTCCTTACTTCCTAAAAAAATCCTCACTTTACTAAATATAGAATTTGTAAAACAAGTGGCAGAATCTGACTTGCCTAACACCTTAACATTAAACATTTGCTAACATACGAAATTTCCTGCCATTGATGTGCTGGTCGAAACAATAGCGGGATATGAATTACTAGCCTTATTTGATGCCCATAAAGTCTACCACTAGATAATAATGTTGGGGAAGGATAAGCAGAATACGTCATTCATAACAGACATGGGGATGTTTTTCTACAAGAAATGGCCATTCAGCCTAAACAATGCAGGAGCAATTTACCAAAGGTTAGGTGACAAGCTCTTCTAAACTCATATCGAAAAAAACGTGGAAATATAAGTAGATGATTTGGTAGTCAAAAGAAAGGGCTATGACCAATTCCTGCTAGATCTCGAAGAAACTTTCCAGAGGCTCCGAGAAGCTAATCTAAAGTTAAACCCAGCTAAGTGCATGATCGGAGTCGTAGCCGAGAAATTCCTGGGATTCATGGTCTCAGAGAGGGAGATAAATGTGAATCCAGAGAAATTTGAAGCTTTGATAAGCATAAAGTCCCCTCAAATGGTTAATGATGTTCAAAGGCTAATAGGGTCACTGGTTGCACTCAGTTGATTCCTCTCCAAAGGGGCTGAGAAACATTTACCATTTTTGAAGTGCTTTGAAAAGCCAGAAATTTTGAATGGACGGAAGAGTGTAACCAAGCCTTCCGAGACTTAAAGGAACACTTACGAAGCTTGCCCACCCTGATGAAACCGGAGAAGGGGGAAAACTTGTAGATATACCTCTTGGCATCCCCTTTAGTGATAAGTACGATTTAGTAAAGGAAAAGGAAAAAGCACAACAGCCCATCTACTTCGTATGCATGGCATTGGATGGTCTGGATTCTCGATACAATGCCCTTGAGAAATTGATATTGGCCCTAGTTCATGTGATGAGGCAGCTCCGGCCATACTTTCAATACCACAAGATCATCTTGCTCTTCAGCCATCCAATTAGGCCAGTGCTCCTTAAGCCAGAGGCCTCGAGGAAAATGATGAAGTGGGCAATCTAACTAGAGGAGCACAACAACCAATTTTTCCCAAGAACAACCATCAAAGGCCAAGTCTTTGCTGATTTCATTGTGGAAACTACAGAACCAATAGTAATCGTCGATAATGAAAAAGAATACAAGGAAATGTGACATCTATATGTTGATGGATCATCATACTCTGGAGGCTGCGAGGCCAACATCCTTCTCACAAGCCCCAACAAGAAAGACTATCCCTATGTGCTGAATTTTAACTTCAAGACCACGAACAATGGAGCGGAGTACGGAGCATTGATCACATGCCTTTGAATAGCCAAAGACTTGGGAGTTTGAAGGATGAAAATTTTCTTTTATTCCCAATGTGGTCCTGTAAGTCAAGTGGGAAATTTTTAGTGGACCTGCAAATTGTGGTCCTGCAAGTCAAACTACAGGCTGGGGAAAGAAGCTTGCAGCGTTACTTGAAAGTGGTGAAGCCCCTCCTCGAACATTTCCACCATTACACCCTGACTTAAGTCCCTAGAGAGAAAAACCACAAGGCCGACGCCCTGAGCAAGTTGGCTTCGTCGGACTTGGATTTACAATCTCAATGGCACTTAATGGTGAAAATGCTGAGTAAATGTAGCTTCAAGGAAGAAACAACTGTGATGGTGGTGGAGGAAGAAAATTCATGGATAACGCCTATTACGAGCTACCTTTGAGATGGTACCCTTCCAAAAAATGCAATCGAAGCAAGGAAAGTTAGGCTGAAAGCACCCAAGTATGTGATCCACAAGGATGTGCTCTATCGGCAAGGTCGTCTGCAACCGCTTCTTTAATACATAGCCCCCCCCACGAAGCTGAGTATCTGATCTACGAGACTCATGAACGAGCGTACGAAAGTTACCAAGGGGCTCAATCGATAGCTAAGAAGCTTCTCCCGACTGGATACTATTGGCCAAAGATGTTTAATGAGGTTAACAAGCGCATCCAAACAGGCCATCAATGCCAAAGGCTGGCATTAATCACCCATGTCCCACCACAAGAAGAAATGATGAACAGAAATAGGTCTTGGCCATTTGACAAATGGAGGATTAATCTTGTGGGCCCTTTCCCAGAGGTCCCAGGCCACTTTTGATACCTGATCGTAGTTGTGGACTACTTTACAAAATGGGTTGAAGTTGAGGCCTTAACCGGCATAAAAAGGAAGGTAGTGATCGATTATTGCTGGAAGAATATTATCTACCATTTTTGGATCCCTCGAACCGTCATAACTGAAAAAGGTGCCCAGTTTCTTAAAGACCCATTCAAGAGCTGGTGTAAGGAATATAAGATCCATCAGAAGGTTACCAGCGTTTATCACCCCCAAGCTAATGGGCATGTGGAGGTCACGAATCGAACCATCATTAATGTCATCAGATTGAGGCTCGAAGGGGCATGCAGAAATTTGATTAATGAATTGCCCAATGTGCTTTTGTTGTCTCGAATCATGGAACCTTCTACCATGGATGAAACCCTGTACGACCTGGTTTACAGTTCGGAGGCAGTTATTCCTGCATAGATAAGGCTGACCACCATCCAAAGGTTTTCTATAATCAATGAAAACAAGGAGGTCAATGATGAGCAGTGCCACTTGGACTTGGACCTTCTCAAAGAAAAAGAGAGAACGTGTCCCTCCAAAAAACCAAGGTTAAAGAAAAGATCAAGCGATATCATGACTGGATGGTCCGAAAAAACTAGTTTTCCCCAGGAGACCTCGTTATGAGGAGAAAGAAAGAAAGCCAAAGGGATCCAAAAGGTAAACTGACAGCAAACTGGGAAGGACCCTACCGAGTCGTTGAAGCCTACCCCGGAGGCAGTTACATGCTTGAAACCCCCCAGGGTGAGTCGATTCCACGCAGATGGAACATTTCCAACCTTAGGAGGTACTATTCTCCTAAATCTCAATAGACTTGGCGAGGCCCAGAAATAGCCTGCCCCAAAGTAGCTATGGGCCGAGGGACACCTTTGATGAAAATAGTGTTGTAAGTCGATAGGGTTTCTCTGTTTTTGTTAATTACCTATTGAAGTGTGTTACTTTTAATCATTTCTATTTCTTGTGAAGAACTTAAACACACCCTAATTCGAGGGAACAAAAATCCCTCACTCTCCTAAAATCAGAGCCTTTAAAAATTGGAAGGCATCCGTAGCCTGTTTAGCGCCCGGGGCCAAAATATCCTTTCATAATATGAGAGTCAAGGGTAAAAACCTTGCAAACGATCGAATAGCCTCCACGGCCTATCAAGCATTTCAGGGTCAAAATCCCCTTAACACATGCAAGCACCCAAGGTAAAAACCTTGCAAATAATCGAAGGGCTTCCATGGCCTATCGAGCGCTTTGGGGCTGAAATTCTATTAACACATGTAAGCATCAAGGATGAAAACCTTGTAATCAAAGGTTCCTGGCCTATCGAATGCTTAGGGTCAAATCTCCCCTGTTTACATATATGAAAGTGCCTTGGAATGGAAGAAAAGTTTAAAATACTTAACTAAATTGGAAGGGTTAAACCCCGTGGAATAATTTAATTGCTAAAAAGAGGGCAAAGAAGTTTTTGTTTAGCTATATGAAATGCCATAATAGCTTACAAGTAACAGGAAAAAGTTACAACATACAACACCTATCTATTGCAACTAAGGAGATGGAAACCCATCATACGGAATGTGAGGATTCTCTTCTAAGTCCCCAGCTTCCAGAACTGGAATAGGGTTTGAAGATATACTAGATAAACCTCAGATATCCTTAATAAGGGAACATATTTAGCTTCTTCACCCCTAGCATTGGAAGGGGCCCCTTGGCTTCTACTGGCAGCAATGTTATTCCCTCTATTGGAGAAAGGCCCTCTAGCTTGAGCACAACCACCCCTCCCTCTACCGGAGGTAGTGACTTGATTGCTCATTTGATTAACCCTCAGAACGGGGGCCCTGAGCACTGTGAGTCGAGAGCTCGAGGCTGCCACTTGGGCAGGATCTACCTGCTGAGCAAGGATGGAAGAAGGTTGGCTCAAGCGAGTGAAGACAAAGCCCTCCCCCCACCCCACCCCCATACATGAATTCCTAGGGGGATCACCTTCTATGGTGCCGGATCCCCACTCCTGCTCGGAGCATCACGAGAGGTCGAAGCCCCACTTTTCTTCTTTTTCTCCTTTTGCAGCTCATTGAGCCACCTTATAGCAACCCTATAGGCCTCGCTATACTTGGGGTCCTCTGTGATATGCTCTCTGTATAATGTTGAGGGTCTCTTGAAGAAATACTTTGAAATCCTCGATTAAGTTTGCCTCAGTTGTCCCTAGCCGAAGGCCATACACTCAAAGACTATCAATAGTAGCTATGTAAGTTTGAGATAATTCTTCGTAGTCCCTCTTAAACTTCTCTTTATCCTTATAAGAAATCATGAAAAGTGCTTGGTTCTCCTTAATGGCCTACTTTAAAGTTGGCACTAGACATCAATACTCTCTATTTCGGTCTTTCTACTCCTGAAGCTTAATAGTGGCCTCACGAATGGTCGTGCGGGCCTGTTTCAAATTATCCATATGCTTTTTAGCCTCACGGGGATAATTCTTGATAACCTCATGGGACTAAGAAGATGACACCCCTATAAGCCTTAAAGGCCTTAGCAGTGGCGATGCACTCATGAATCGAACCAAACCCGCCTTTGGTGGTGACCTCTTCGAGGACCTTGTTGTGCTGAGATTTGAGGAGGCGATAGTTCTCCAAAAAACTGTCCTTAGCTGCAATAAGGAGGTCCATTTCCTTCCTCAAACGGCTAAGCATACCGAGAACTTCTTTCTGTCTCTCATAAAGGCCATTACGCCATAAGCTAAGCTCATTGTAAGCATCTCGAAGCTGTTCTTTGTGTTATATAGACTTATACCAGAATTGGAAGGCTTTGATTTAGTGTTCCCATGCCCATTCTTCATTCCTATGATACCATTCTTTCATAACTTAGAAAAAGAAGTCAAAGATGGTACCCCTAACTGTGGGAGGGGGGTGGCGGTAGGGCACCAAGTCTAGAATCTACAAAATGACAAAAAAAAGAGTAAGAATGCATAAATAAAGAAGATAATTTCATTCATAATGAGGGAAAAGAGTACATTTTAAGTCCTAAGAAAAATAATTCATACATTGTCTCTTTCCCCTATGCTATGCTCTGCGTGAGTAGAGCTCGGAGAGGTTGTACTACGTCGGGGCTTCGGTCGAGTCAGGGGGTCTGATAGTGGATTTCTTCACAGAGAAGAGTCAGCCAAAAGTCTTCAAATGTTTGAGTAGTGGGAGTTTAATACCCCCATTTTGGATAGACTTCCACCAAAGGTGGTCCAACTAGGCAGAGTGGAGTTGTTTTTGTAAACATCCACCATGGTAGCGTATTTAGCGGGTAGGTCCTTGTAGATAAAGTTGGAAAGAGCATTCCGGGTGACCCCCATGCAAACCCTAAATAGGGATGAGAAGAAATCCCAGATCCCCTTGGTCTTCACCAACTTGTTAGTGTAAGCCTCAAGAAGGGAGGCCTGCTGCTCGGTTGAATAAAGACCGACCAACCTAGAATTTTTGCTGGTCAGATTTCAAATGGATGCCTTGGCCTCTGCCAACTTCTCTCAAAGTTCATTCAACTACTCCTCGTGCTGGGAGCTAACCCTCTTCAATTCCTCCTCATGTTGGGAGGCCACCTTCTTCAAATTCTCCTCGTGATCGGAGGCAGCCTTCTTGAGCTCCTTTCAAAGCTCATTCATTTTAGCCTCATGGGATCTCTCCAGGGCCCCCCATCTTGCTCGCAACCTCCTGAGCTGTTTTGACTTCATCAAGAAACTCTGGAGGATAGAGTTCAGAGCATTTACGGTGGTGGTCACCTTTGGAATAGCAGCAATGGTGGGATTAATCGCATCTGAAAGAATGAGGCTAACCCCCCTCTAAAGTGAGCCCAACCCTGGAGCTGGCCCTTGAATCAACATGCTCATCAGTCTTTTGCCTTATGGAGGAAGGGTTGAAGAGGTGGCTTTACGACTCTTCTTATTATTTACCGAGGGATTGGGGTCCACCGGTTGGGATTCTAGTTAGGGTCCCGACTGGGCATGCATCGAGAAATGGGGGTCAAGCTGATGAGGGGACTGGTGACGTGCTCCTTGTAGACCATGTCTTCTTCCTCCTCATTCCCAAAATCAAATAAGTAGGTAAAACCCACTGAAACACACAGTAGAAAAGAAAGTCAGTAATAAAAAACAAAGTATAAACAAATAAAACAAGAATTAAGATGTTGCAAACACCTTCTTGAGGTAGAGGGGTACTCTTAGAAAGGGCCCCCGCGACATTAGAAGGCCCCGGGGGCTCCAAAATATCTTTTAAAGGCCTCGAAACAGGCTCTGAGGACTTCGAAGAACCAACAAACTTTGTCTTCTTTGGCTGATTAGAGGCCCCATCCTCGGGAGTTGATAGGGCCTTACTCTTAACCTTTTTGGCCTTATCAACCCCCGCATACCTTCTTTTTTTCCCTTTCTCTTGTCAGTAGAAGCCTTTGAGAAGTCAGCTGGAGGAGAAGGCTTAATCAGAATGGTTTCCTGATAGTAGACCCATTTTTCATAAACTTCCGATGGCCATGTGTAATCACAATTCCTAGATATATCTAGGGGCTGATTCAAAAGTTTATCCCTATCCGCTACCACACTATCCAGAGTGGAGTAACTGGAAGCATTCTCGAACTTAGGCTTTGAATTCCCACCCGGGACATAATAACAGTCAACCTCGCTGTCAAAAGTGTAGATAGGGGGTTTGTGCCAGTCTCGGCAATTTGAAGAATTTTTTATAGAATGGCCCGAGAAACTATTACTAAGGGCCAAAATCCCCTCAATTTTATCCTCTCCATGTTTTACGACTCTGCTACAGGAAAGGTAGTAGAGGGATCTAAACAATTCGTAGCTAGGGGTGATGTGGAGGCTATGGCAATGGGTCATGAATGCCATAACATAGAGTATGGCGTTTGAATAGATTAATTTGACGCTCTTTGAGAATACAAGAAAGGAGAGAGTAAGGGAAAACAAAGCCCGGACCTAAAGTGGCGCTCTTAAACAGCGCACCTACCAGGCCTCGAATCCCTAGGGGTCTCGTATTCTCGAAGGACCTCCAATTTTAAGTCCTCCGGAACCCTAATTGCAAATGGAAGGGTGGATAGCAGATTGGAAATTTTCTTAGGGATTGGCTGGGGGCTTTCGGGGACGGGGGTTAAGATGTTCTCAAAAGTGAAAGGTTTACCCTCCTCATCTCTTTGGATAACGGCCTCCCTCGGAACCCTTTCCTTCAACACCACCCATTGTCAGTGATAGCTTGGGGGCAGCACTGAACAGCTCACTGGATTTTATCTGTCTCTCCTGCCGGACAAACTGGGGCCGGCGGCTGACAACGAGAGGCGCCAGATTTTGAAGATGGAAGCTTTCAACCCCTCCGGCATAAGTTACAACTGGAAAATAGGCTGGAATCAAATTTTCCCCCCAAATATGTTTACGACATTTTATAAAGAGAAAGAAAGGTTAAATAAAGATAGCCATACTGGTCTTTGGCCGAAATGTTTGGCCAGAGCTCTCTATGGAATTTAGCAAAGAGAGGAAATGCTCTGAGAGAGATGTTTGGAGTTTGAAAATAATCTGGGTAAAAAGTGATTTAAGGTACTGAGACGCCCCTTATATAGAAGAAAGAAAAAGCAATCATTACCTCGGCCGCCAAACAATAAGTGAGAATATGGCTAAATGGACCACATGGGTGAGAAATTTCAGGCAATAATGAGAGAAATGTGCACGTAGAATCCAGCCCAGGCCCACGTGCTTGAAGGTATGAGTGAGCACTATGCCCCTCATGACCTTCCCACTTCTCATGCCAGAGCCCTCTCGAGAATAAAGAGATTCCCCCCTGATTCCTTACTGTTCAGGCCAAAGGCCCCATGTAAATAAATGGGACCAAAGCCAGGCCCTTGTGCTCTAACACAAATTAGAAAATTGGGAGTCAAACTCCAAACAAATTAATCCACTCGAAGGAAAATTTTGAAGCTAACCTAACGGATCCTAAATCGGCCCTGGGAACGAACCCCTGAAGCATTGCGGGGGCTAAAAAATCGCACCCATGCTCAACAATGAATTCGAAGCAACCATATTGAAGGAAAAGTCAACAAACTCGTAGGGGCAGACATGAGGTTTAACCCAGAGCCTTGGGACGAATCTGAGGGTCGAACCCTCAACTTTCCAGGGCCTTATTGATAATATGTAAATTCATATTGAGCCCAAGTGCCTAGCCTAGCTGGCCTAGGTCTCCTATTTTATCCTTTGCACTACAAGAAATTGTACCTATTACTTTGCCCCTTTTACCTCAATTTTTTTAACCCCAAAAATCTGAGGTAAAAGTTCTTTTACCTCGGTTGGCTTTTTTTAAAGTAAAATGTATTTTTTACCTCGTTTAAATATACAAAGGTAAAAAGTACACCGTTTACCTAGGTTTTTTTAAAACTGAGGTAAAGAGTCTGACATGACCGACGTCGCATGCATGTATGGGTTACCGACGTTGTAACCGAGGTTACACGTACCTATCCTTAGACAAGAATGACCAACGTCACATGCAGTTGTGACTGAGGTCACACGTACCGATCCCAGACAAGAATTACCGATGTCACACGCATGTCTAGCTTACCGACGTTGTGATCGAGGTTGCACGCACCTATCTCAGACACAAATGACAGACGTCACACGCATGTCTGGCTTACCGAGGTAACATGTGTTGTTTCTTGTAGTGGGTAATATACTTTGGGCCGGCCCATGGGAAGAGTACTTGCATCCCAAGCAAACAAAATAGTTGTCATACTTGACTGACTATATAAATGCTAGAGATAACCCTACAAATTCAACTATTCATTCTTCCCCTAAAAACCTCTGGATATTTGTCTTGCAGATTCCGGCCACAATGGCGGCGCTAACAGCAACGGCAATTTGGGGCGCATCAGGCCCTATAGTTTCTTTCTTATTAATGTCCCGTAAACTTTTAATAGAGGCGTTAGTGTAAATGCATCAAGGAATAAACATAAATTGGCAAATCTAATTTTTGAAATAGGGCATCCGTTGTAACGGAGATAGCGCCAAAAGCGATTAAAATCTCGATTACAAAAATTCGATAGATCAGAGAATACGTCTCTTGAAAGATAGTATTTACATAAGTTATGAAAAGATTAATCTTTAAATTGCAAATTAAAATAAGTTAATATAAAATTTTTGCCTTGTATTAATTGGGCCATAAACTTATAACTAATCCACGTTGCATAATAAATTTTTAATATTAAAATTAAAATCTTTTACTTTTCTATAATTCTTATTCAACCTCATCTTTCCATATGTTTATAAAAAACGTCGTCGTTCCCAAAATTTTGCCTAACTCAAATCATGCAATTTATAATAAAGGGAAGTATCTAATTTAAAGCTGAAGAAGGTTAAAATGATCAAATTTGATGAAATTAGAAAGGTAAAATATAAATATTTTAAAACAAACATGTTTAGGAGTGTCAAAGCTGACCAAGTATACTAAGTCATGAGCTAAATCATCCAAACGTCTGTTTGGCATAATTTTGGTTATAAGAAAATCTAACTTATTTTGAAACTAGGAGAAGATTAGGTTTTTTTCTCCAAAAAATAGTTTTATCTTTTTAAATTAACTATTTTTAGCACTAATTTAATAAACACTAAAAAATAATTTACTTATAAGCAAATCAGCTTATAACCTCTTACAAACAAAGTCTTACTTGACTGACCAAAATAAGAACAAGAGGGACTTAAAACTAAATACTGGTCAAATTCCATAATGAGACCCAATCCAAGTGTTCTTTAAGAATTGGTTTGCTAGTTAAGTAAGACTTTGTTTGTACACATTCGGTTACCATTTTGTAATATATTGATTATGAGCATTTGCTTCCCTATTGTTGGGTCTTATATTGTAACATTGGCTTGTGTGTGTGAAGCCATGCTCCTAATCTAAACTCATGTGTGTCTTTTCCGCTGCACATTCGACCATGTCCCTCTAAAGGCTTGGTTTACTGCGAGCAACCAAGCGGTGTGCGACGCACGTGAAATTTTGGTGTTAGTCGTGATATGGTTGTACATGAGTAGGCAGCACGATTAGCACTCTTAGCGGGCTACCCGTGACACATACAAACAAAGTCTTACTTAACTAGCAAACCAATTCGTAAAGAGCACTTGGATTGGGTCTCATTATGGAATTTGACCACTATTTAGTTTTAAGTTTTAAGTCCCTCTTGTTCTTATTTTGGTTACTTCTTACAAACAAAGTCTTACTTAACTAGCAAACCAATTCTTAAAGAACACTTGGATTGGGTCTCATTATGGAATTTGACCACTATTTAGTTTTAAGTCCCTCTTGTTCTTATTTTTGTTAGTCAACGGCATATTGTTTCATTATTTTTTTTTGAGGTCGAAAGTCAAACAGACCATTGCCCACTGTAAGAAGAACTGTTCCACTTCCAGTGAAGAGCAACATGGAGTTGCCTTGGTTTAATTCCGTTTTATAGTTTTTATAAAATAAATAATTTGCACTCAACGATCTCAACAAAATAATTGTAATTGCGAACACGATCGATCAGTTACTTCCACGTTATTGAAGACTTAAAACCCTAGTCCTGGTTCATTGTACCTAGTTTATAGAAATAGTTTACTCCTCCTAATCACAAACTGGATATAAAATTAATACTGATGCTACATGGATAAATGGTGGTCTATCTTCCTCTGCTGTCATAGTTAGGAATTGGAATGAGACTGTGGTTAAAATGAGAGCAAACATTTTTCAGTCTCCATCTCCTTCACATGCTGAACTTTTTTCCATTCAAAGTGGTTATGATATTTGCTCAGAACTGACACTAAATAGTTGTGTGATTCAATCAGATTGTTTAATGGCTGTTAAGGGTATTCAAAATCCAATGAGTTCCCCATGGAGAACTTATTCCATCTGTAGCGCCCTTAATTTAAAACAACTCAAATATCCAATCCAACATACTCCTAGGGAAGCCAATTCTGCTGCTGATTTCCTGGCCAAATTTGCATTAGAAAATAACATACAGGGTGATTTAGACATTCAGGCAGTACCCCTCTTTCTTAGGGGACTTATATCTCTTGACAGCAAAGGTTTTCCTGGGATTAGAATAGGAGCTTCAATGGATTACAGTAGGAATTAGAGTAGGTGTTTTCAGGTTGTTGTGTTTACTATAACTTTAATACTGATATCTCCATGTTTGGATACTAATTTGAGTACTAAACAAAAAACTTCTCTTCAAATTAGAACAGAGACTGCTGCTTCTCCTTTTCTTTTTTTCCAGGTTCGATCGATTGAAGGTGGCAATACTAAAGGCTTCTCACAACAGAACCTCGGATCTCCACCATGCTGGATTCTTGACCTCCATCATCAACACATCAGCCTCACTTCACTTTCCATCAGTCAGCCCTTCCTGCGGCTGCCCAGCAAGGAACTCAAACTCCCTGCAAGAATTTAAATGTTTTCAATGTAATGAAAGGTATTGCCTGGCCAAAGGGAAGAATTAACACATGGGGTGGAGATTCTTCCTTTTGGAATCGTAACTACCTTTCCCCCCTTCTTTACAAATTTACTTCCGAGGCATATTTTCTGACACCTCTCTTGGGGCAAATATCTTGCTGCTATGTAACATACTCTAGAATTCTATATAATTTTGGTTACTACATAGGCCTGGGGACCCTTAATACAATATCCCTCACCTACGGGTGTTAATTAAAAAAAGTAATATAAATAGATACGTACAGAGATGAACAAAAAAACATACTCTTTCACATCATATCTTTCACATGGTATCAGTATAGCCTCGTTTTCACATCTCCATAAACCCTTATCATGGTCGACAACAATCAATCCGCCAAAATGCTTCCCCCTCCTCCATCCTCTTCACCGCCTCCGGCGGCACCTCGGCAAACTTACAATTTCCGGCCCTGACAGCTTGCTTGGACCACACCAACTACTTCCTTTGGCGCGGCACAGTTCGTTTGGCTCTGGAAGCCTACGAACTGGAGGATTTTCTCATCCCCGGTAATGCTCCACCTCCGTTAATCACGTCAAAGGAATCCACCTCTACACTGGCTGCAAACCCAGACTTTACGTCATGGAAAAGAAAGGACCGGCTTGTTCTCGTGTGGCTCCGATCAACCCTCACAATCCCTATGCTTGGTCACGTCGCTAGGGAAACTTCAACCTCTGAATGTTGGATTATTCTCGAACAAATGTTTCACTCACAAACTCAGGCTCGCCAAATGCATCTCAAACAGCAACTTCAGATGCTTCAAAAGGGTTCTCTGTCCATTCTTGACTATGTCGAGAAAAAGCGCGCCATCTTGGACTCATTGGCTGAATGCCTCTCGATGGTCTCCGACAATGACTTTTTGTCCTTCATCATCTACGGGCTAGGCCCTGAATATGGTGCGTTTCAAACCGCCTTAGACATGTGCACCACTCCAGTCACGTCGAATGAATTGCTCGGCTTGTTGCTACAGGAGGAGCAGCGCCTTCTGGAGTCCTCTTTTGATGCGGCTGTGCTGACGGCGTTCTACTCCAACCGTCGCGCACCAAGCCGAGCCCCTGCCACTGCCTCTCGGCCCACTTCGGGGATGGACGACTCCAACGCTGACCGCTGATCCGGTTCCACCCCTCTCAAATGCGACATCTGTGAGAAGCCCAATCACAGCGGGCATAACTGTCACAATAGGCTCAACATCGCGGCCTATCCTCCAACCAGCCGAATGCCAGCGTCAATTCCAGTCCTCGGCAAAGACAGCCTACACGGCTTACAACTCCAGCGGCGGTGCGTCTCCGTCGGCCCTCCAGGACCCGTGGGTGGTCGACTCAGGTGCTTCACACCATGTCAATACTGATCTAGGCAATCTGAACCTGCATTCAGACTACATTGGAGGTGACAATCTGTTCGTCGAAAATGGTAAGTCCCTCCCTATTACTCATTTAGGTCACTCTACTTTAAATGCACATCATGCTTCTAATTCCTTGTCATTAAATGAAATCCTAGTTGTCCCAAAAATATCCAAAAATTTGCTAAGCGTCTCTAAACTTTGCAAAGACAATAATGTGTTTCTTGAATTTCATCATGACCGTTGCTATGTTAAGAGTTGGCAGGGAAAGACGTTGCTAAAAGGAATAGTTGATGATGGTCTGTATCGAATCCCAGCCAGTTTGTCCTCTTCCAGCCCTCCTCGCATTTTTATTGGAGAACGAGCCTCGGTGGCATGTTGGCATCATCGCTTCGCTCACCCACATGAAAATGTTTTACGTAGCCATTTATCACGTTTCAACTTACCTGTTTCTTCAAACAATAAACTTGTATCTATTTGTGAGGCTTGTCAGTTAGGCAAAAGTCACAAGAAATTTCTTCCCTCTAGTCATGTTCCCTCAAACCTTCCTTTTGATTTGATTTATTCTGATGTGTGGGGCCCTACCTCGGTACCTTCTCCCAATGGCAATAGATACTTTGTTCTTTTCATTGATGACTGCACAAAATTTATTTGGGTTTACTTTCTCACTGCTAAATCTCAAGTCTTTCAGGCCTTTTCTCTTTTCAAATCCATGGTTGAAACACAATTTTCTACAAAAATTAAAGCTTTTCAATCTGATTAGGGAGGGGAATATCGAAATGTCTCTACCTTTCTCCGAAATCATGGTATTTTGCATAGAGTTTCTTGTCTCCACACCCCTGAACAAAATGGTGCTGCTGAAAGACGTAATCACATTGTCGTTGAAAAAGGCCTTGCTCTACTCTCCCACTCTCATCTCTCAATCTCATTCTGGGAACATGCCTTCCAAACTGCCATCTTTCTTCACAATCGTACCGTAACTCCTACCCTCGCCAATGAATCTCCCTACACTCGACTTTATCATCGCCAACCAGACTATCTGTTTCTCAAATCCTTTGGTTGTCTCTGTTATCCTTACCTTCGTCCATATAACAGCAACAACTTGGAGTTCCGCTCTGTTGCTTGCATCTTCGTAGGATACATCACCAAACACAAAGGATACCTTTGCTTTCATGTCCCTACCTCTCGCACCTATATATCCCGTTATGTTGTGTTCGATGAGTCTTCCTTTCCTTTTCCTGACCACAACTCCAAGTCCTCCCCATCACCCTTCTCTGATATATCCCTTCAAAGTCTGCGCCTTGCCTTAGACATTTCTTCCTCACCTATCCCTCCATCTGTCACCAATCACAGTCCCCCTCCATCTCCACGTAGTCCTTCTCCTATCCTCAGTCCCGGACCATCACTCAGTCCGTCACTCAGTCTGTCTCCTCCACCCAATCCCACTCAGCCAATTTCACCGGTCCCTTCTCATCCTTCTACTATCAGCTCTTATATAGCTCCCTCATATTTCCACCCGGCTGCCAACTCTACTCATGGTATGACAACTCGTGCGGAAACTGACTCTCTCAAACCAAAGCTCTACACTGCTACAAAACACCCATTACCTTCTGACGATTTCGATCTTGAACCGAAATCCTTTCTTCAGGCCAAAAAGAATCCTAATTGGCAGCATGCTATGTAGTTAGAGTATGATGCCTTAATGACTAATAGGACTTGGAACTTGGTGCCCAGGTCATGTGCCTATAATCTTGTTGGTTGTAAGTGGATTTTCAGGATCAAGAAGAAACCTGATGGTTCAGTTGAGCGCTACAAAGCTCGCCTTGTTGCAAAAGGCTTTAATCAGGAAGAGGGGGTTGACTACTTCGACACATTCAGCCCTGTCATCAAACCCTTTACCATTCGGGTGGTCCTTGGTTTGGCTGTTACTCAAAATTGGCCTCTTCGCCAGGTTGACATCAATAATGCCTTCCTCAATGGTGATCTGTCTGAAACTGTATTCATGGAGCAACCACCTGATTTTGTCTCACCGCAGCAGCCCTCTCATGTTTGCCATCTTCGGAAAGCTCTTTATGGTCTCAACAGGCACCGCGAGCATGGTTTCAAAAGCTCAACCAGGCCCTTCTATGGCACGGCTTCAAACCATGTGTTTCAGACACCTCTCTCGTCATCAAACATCATAGGTCCGATGTCGTCTATGTTCTAGTTTATGTGGATGATCTCATCATCACTGGCTCGAGCTCCGAGTTCATTGATGAGTTTGTTGGCTATCTCCACTCAGTTTTCTGTTTGAAGGACTTGGGTGCTCTGAATTTTTTCCTTGGGATTGAAGTTCTTCGTAACTCTTCAAGTATACTTTTATCTCAACGGAAATACATTCTTGATCTTCTTGACAGGAGCAAAATGGTTGGTGCAAAACCAATTGCCTCCCCGGCCATTCCGGGCTCGCGCATCATCATTGGTGGTGATCCTTTCCCAGATGTCCATCTCTATCGCAGCATTGTAGGAGCTCTAAAGTATGACACCATTACCCATCCTGAGCTTGCGTATTCAGTCAACCGGGTTTGTCAGTTCATGCATCAACCTTTAGAGATTCACTGGGCCACTGTGAAACACATACTACGGTATCTCAAAGGCACCATTGATGACGACTTACTCATTCGGCTATCTCGAGATGATCACCTTGTATGTTTTACGGATGCTGGTTGGGCCTCATTTCCTGATGATTACCGCTCTCAACATGGCTTTGCTATTTACCTTGGTGGTAATCTCATCAGCTGGTCCTCCCGTAAACAACAGGTTGTAGCCTGCTCCAGCACTGAAGCTAAGTACCAGGCGATTGCATTTGCCTAGCGGAGCTCATCTGGCTTCAACAGCTTCTAGCCGAAATGGCTGCCCCTATCTCCCAGGCTCCTATCCTCCTCTGTGACAATCTCAGTGCTGCGTATCTTACTGCCAATCCGGTCTTTCATCAGAGGTCTAAACACACCAAGATTGATTTTCACTTTGTTCGAGAACAAGTCAACGCCGGGGAACTTGTTGTTCGATATGTGAGCTCTGTTGATCAGATTGCTGACATCTTCACCAAGGCTTTGGGTTCTTCTTGCTTTGATAACCTGAAGTCCAAGCTTCTCGTTCGTACCCGATCGTGAGCTTACGGGAGGGTATTGAAGACTTAAAACCCTAGTCCTGGTTCATTGTACCTAGTTTATAGAAATAGTTTACTTCCCCTAATCATTGGAATTTCTTACGTGTAAATCCTATCATAGAACTAGCACTTGTAATATAAATAGATACGTACGGAGATGAACAAAAAACATACTCTTTCACATCATATCTTTCACACATGCAAACATTTAAAAGTATTTCCTAAAAAGATCAATTTTGTTTTATGTAGAACCAACGTGCAATTCCTACCAATTAAAGTAACACCACTTTTCATTTTTTTAATTACCAAAAAAAAACAAAATAGCAACCATCTTCGAACCCTTCCAGTCCTCACTTCCCTATCTGTTTCAAAAAGAGTTCGTCTATTAAAATACGGTATCTTCAAAAATTATGGAAAGATCAGACACTCAAGTGCAATTTTACTATAAAAAGATGAAAATCACAGGTTAAAGTAATCAAAATTCGGATCAAATTTGAGTTATAGGCTATTTGGGTAAACTCACAAGCCTACAATATTTTATTTTTGGTTATAAACATTACACATTAGATTAAAACGTATTTACTCTAAAAAGAAAAACTTTTGTGAGACCGTCTCACCACAGCAAATGGTGAGACCAGGGACCAGACTGTAAATATTAGAAGTGGGGCTAAATAATGGGATCAATTTGTAATTTTTAGAAATTGAGGCTGAAAAACGGGTAATAACATAACGTGTCAGAAACCAACTGCCATCTTTTACCATTCCTTTTTGGAATGAAAATCCCTAAAATCAAGGAATTTCAATCCTAATTGAATTCAATCCAATCGCATAACAAATTTGAAGCATTAAAATCATAAACTCGCCGATCTAACACAAAAAATCGCCGGATCTACACAATAAGCTTTAAATTTGTGAATCGGCCAGATCTACAAACTTTTGGTATCTACGATTTGAATTTTGTAACGAGATGATGATTTTTTTCCAACGGAATGCAGGTTCAAAATCTTCTACGATCCGCGACGTTGAAATCATTGAGGTAATATGAAATTTAAAGTTTTAAATCTCAATTTTCATCAACAATAGGCAAGTTTTATGGTTGAAATATCAATTTTATGAAATTTACGGGTGAAATCTACTATCTAAGGTGTTGTTATAAACCACGGAAAATAAAGCAATTCAAGGCAACGAAATTGTTTTGTATAGAGGAGAAAGCAACGAAGATGTTTAATCTGAAAAATCAACAAGTTTACATCCGGGATTGGTTTTCATTGCGTATATACAGTTAAACGCATGGATTAATTGCATGAACATATGAAGTAACATTTTCATATAGTGAAAAATGCAAGATCTAGAATTCAATTATATGCATGTTGTGAAGAAAATTTACGTGTTTTTTTAATAAACTGAAACGTATGAAGTAATATAATGAACACTGGATGTACTTGCATGAACACATGAACTAAGGTGATATTATTCTTCTGGATAATTTCTCAAATTCTGAAATTTGTCTATATGCAATTTGTTGAGGAAATTTAGGTTTTTTTTTTAATTTGCTGAAACGTATGAAGTAATATGATGAACACTGGATGTAACTGCATGAACACATGAAGTAACTGATATTATTAAGATGGATAGTTCCCCAATGCTTGAAATTTGGCTATATTACAATTTTTTCAGAAAATTTCTGTGTTTTTTAATTTGCTCAAACATATGAAGTAATATGATGAACACTGGATGTAACTGCATGAACACATGAAGTAACGTGATATTATCAAGATGGATAGTTTCCCAAGGTTTAAAATTTGGCTATATGCAAGTTGTTGAGTAATTTAGGTTTTTTTAATTTGCTGAAACATATGAAGTAATGTGATGAACAAATGGAGTAACGTGGTATTATTATGATGGATAATTTCTCAAGGTCTGAAATTTGGCTTTATGCATTTTTTTTTAGGAAATTAAAGTGTTTTTTAATTTGCTGAAACATATGAAGTAATATAATGAACACTGGATGTAATTACATGAACACATGAAGTAATGTGATATTATTATGATGGATAATTCCTCAAGGTTTGAACATTGGCTATAGGCAATTTCTTAAGGAAATTTAGGTATTTTTTAAATTTTCTTAAATGTATGAAGTAATATGATGAACATTGGATGTAACTGCATGAACACATGAAATAGCATGATGTTATTATGATGAATAATTCACCAAGGTTTGGAATTTGGCTATATCAATTTGTTGATGAAATTTAAGTATTTTTTAATTTGCTGAAATGTATGAAGTGATATGATGAACATTGGATGTAACTGCATAAACACATGAAGTAACATGATGTCATTATGATGAATAATTCACCAAGGTCTGAAATTTGGCTATATGCAATTTGTTGAGGAAAGTTAGGTGTTTTTTAATTTGCTAAAATGTATGAAGTGATATGATATACACTGGATGTAACTACATGAACACATGAACTGTGACATTATTCTTCTGGATAATTCCTCGAAGTCTGAAATTTAGCTATGTGCAATTTGTTGAGGAAATTTAGGTGTTTTTTAATTTGTTGAAACGTGTGAAGTAATATGATGAACACTGGATGTAACTGCATGAACACATAAATTAACGTGATAATATTATGATGGATAATTCGCCAAGGCCTGTAATTTGACTATATGCATACTGTTGGAAAATTTAGGTGTTTTTAAATTCCCTGGAACGTATAAAGTATAATATTAATAAATGATGTATATGCATTAACACATGAAGTAAAATATTTGAACTTTGTTAGATGATTCGTTAATATCTAGAATTCAATTGCATGCATTTTATTAAGAATATTTTGATTTTTTTAAAATTTATTGTAACCCAAGAAGTAATATGTTAAATACATAATGTAACTCAATAAATACATGATGTATTGTGATGCTAAAGGTCTGAAATTTGATTAGTTGGATATTTTTCAAAATATTTTCCTATTGTAAGATTTTCTTAAATGGCTTAAGTAATATATTATATATAAGATCTTACCATATAAACACATGAAGTAAAGAAGTAAAGTGTATAAAATTGCTATATAAAAATGACTTAATGCATTTTGTTGAGAAAATTTTCGTGTTTTTAAATATTCTAGAATGTATAAAGTAACATATTAAATAAATGATGTAACTGCATCAACACATGAAATAACATATTGAACTTTGTTAGATGATTCTTCAATATCTAGAATTCAATATCTGAACATGTATTTTGTTAAGAATATATTTATGTTTTAAAACTTAATATAGCCAAAGAAATAATATGCTAAATACAAGATTTAACTCAATAACCACATGAACCATTGTGATGTTGAAGGTATGAAACTTGATTAGTTGGATTTTTTTAAAAAAATTTATTTTGGTATTGTACATCTTTGTACGTATTTATTGATGACTAAATAACTGTTTATGAAGGCTAAACTAAATTGTAAAATACATGAACTAATAAAAAAAGTTGATGTAATGAGTTACTAGAAAGATACATATTTGCAGGACTATATTTTGACACCAATTTGAGCGACCTACCAAAAGTTGATGTCACAGATTGCTTCGAAGGTTTAAGAGCAAAAATATTATCAAAATTTCATGATTTATACAGAAAATAATCAAATGCATTGGGATTTAGAGTGTGATTTTCAACACAGAGAGGTAAATAAGACGGAACGGTCATAGAGAAATATTTTGTCTGCTCGTATCAAGGAAACACAGAAGTGAAGAATGAAAGGAAAAACAATATGACTAAATTATTTTTTTAGTCTCCTACAAAGTATCTTATACCATGTTTTGGTCCCCATTTGCAAATCAACCCTTAGATAGTACCAAACAAATTCAAAACGTTTTGTTTGGTCCCCAAAGATGGTTTTCAGGTAAAGTCAATGGTAAAATTGGTCAAAATATGTAAAATGACCATTATACCCCTGTATTAAAAAACACCTCAGCAATCGCACAGGTGAATATCACGCACCGAAGGCAAAATGGTTCCCAAATTGAGCACGTGAATATCACACGCTCATCTTCCTCAGCAATCGTCGTCTCCTCCTCAACTTCAATCGTCGTCTCCTCCTTAACTTCAATCGTCGTCTCCTCCTCACCTTCAATTGCTGTCTTCGGAGACTCTGCAATCACCATTTTCCTCCTCACTTTCAATCGGCATCTCCTCCACCGGACTCCTCCACCTCTATCTGTGCCAGTCCCTAACTACGCCACCTCCGTCTCCGCCCGTGGACTTGACCTACAAACCCTAACACCATCATTGATTCGACCTCAATCTCCGCCTCTGGCTCAAGCTCATCTATCGCGGCACTGGAGATCCAGGCCCTCATTTTTTCTGATGACGATGACCTCGTCTTTGTCGTTAATCGAGACCCTCATTTTTGCCAGAGACGAGGCCAATTGACAAGCTCTGCTCGATTTCAAAGAAGAAGAAGAAGATGGTTAGTAAATAGTGGAAACTAAAAGTGGCGTTGGGACGAACATGTGTGAAGGCGGCGGTGTCTACTACGGCGGTAGTGGACAGCGGCGGTGTCGGCGAAGGTGAAGCATTACTGGCGGAGAAAGAAAAGGGTTTATTAGATATTAAAAGAAAATTAAAAGAAAAGTTTTTCCAAAATGTTTCCAATTTTACAGAAAAATGTTAAAAGAAAATTAAAAGAAAAGGAATATTAAAATATTTTAATAAGTAAATTACAAGAATACCCCTGACTATATCGGAAAATAGTTCCGGTGTACCTAAAAACCACCTTTGGGGACCAAAAAAATTGTTCTAAAATTTTTTTGTATTGTGTAAGGGTTGATTTGTAAACGAGGACCAAAACATGGTATAATATACTTTGTAGGGAAATAAAAAATTAATTTAGTAAAACAATATCATTGGAGAGGGCGCTAACATGATGGAAAACTGAAATTCGGGTTAAATTCATCGATGAAGCCTATGAAGTTTTTCATCATGTGACCTCTCACAATCAAGCGAATTGAAGGATGGAAGCAAAGAAAGAAACCAAAGACAAGGGAGTTTGGTACAAAGACACCAAAGCTACAAGTCTAGATCTATGAGATTCAATTTGACATTGTAGTTATATTATTATTTTGTACCTCTAACTTAAATTCTGAGACTAATCATTTAAATTGTGCTTCATTTGCTTTAAACACCTGAACTAACTAATGCAAATTATTTAAAGAAAATTATATTCAAATTAATATAAACCAAGGAACCAGTGTTTGAAACTAATGACTCAAATGAATAAACTATATGAAAATGTACATGAACTAATTTTAGAATGAGTAAATTAAAATATGAGGATTGAAAAGCAAACCACAGCTTATGGCTAGAAGTTTCCTAATGTTTGAACTAAATAACGAAATAATCAAACAAAACACCTAAATAACCAAGCTATATATCCAAAGAACATGTAACTATATAAAAAGAATGACACATGAAATAACAATAAGAAAAATTAGTAAATTTGGAAAAGCAAAATTTAAACACCCAAAAAATCATTACTAGACAAACTTTTAAACTTTAATAACAAACTAAAGATAAAAATAATGGAACTAAAGAGATAAACTTTAGAACTGAATTATTACTATGATCATCATAAAAAGTTACAAGTTTTAATCCAGTTACGACAAAACAAATTCAACAACCTAGCAAACTAAACATCTGAAATCATACAAAAACTAAATCATTCATCATTTAAATACAACAAAACCAAATATTCAAATCACACCATAAACTCAATTTATTTTTTAATTACAAGTTCTTGCAGACATCTTGAACTCCTTATTTGGAGGGTTGCACAGCTGTGGATGCTTCTTCTAGGCCATCCAATTCACCTTAAGTAAACAAGTTAACAGTCGAGATAGATTGGTTATGTATCCTTCTCCTCCAATTGTTGACACATTCATCAACCATAGCACTACTACCTCGATTGGCCCCTTTCTTGTAGCCTTTTAAGTGACGCTTTCCTTTTCCCTTCGAGGAGGCCTATCTTCTTGGTCTTTCAACGCAGTCTGGGAGCAAGCCCACTCTTGAACATCTATCAATTTTCTTTTTTTAGATGGGTGCATTTGCTCATACCATGGCCTCGCTCTTTATAACGGTCACAAAATTTGGGCGATTCTCTTTTTTCGGGGTAGTCTTTGCTAGGAGAGAGAGCTCAAAATAGCCCCTTGTGGATATACTGTATTTCCACCTGGGTTTTGGTTAGGGGAGCATAGGCCTAGAAGCTATTGTTCAAAGCTTTCGACCTTCTTGGTCTTGACTCCGAGGCCTTTGGGCCCTTTTCGCCCCACATGTACCCCTCTCATTTTCTCTTTGTGCCTTCCTCAATCTTCGAATATTGTTCCATGATTTCTTGTAGTTGCTGCAAGGTTTCTAGCTTCTTCGAGACTAGCTTCTTATACAAGTCGAGTTTGGACATTCCATTCATGCAGGTAAGGATCACCCCATCCTTAGTGCGGTTAATTACATTGATGCTCTCATCCACATATCGATGATAGAATGCTTCCATCGATTTGTTGGGCCTCTAGTTGCTCTGATAGAGCTCAATTAGGGTTTTTACAAATTATTTCTTTTGGAAAAACTGGCCCAACATGGCCCTTCTGAAATCTCTGTATGAATGCAATGATCCCTTGCCCAGTTTGTTAAACCACTCTTAAGCCTTTCCTCTAAGGTAACTCCCTACCGACTTACATGTCAGTTGTTCGTTGAAGTCCCTCAAATTCATCAAACTGAGGAATGTCTGTATGAATTCCCGGGGGTCTGAATATCCATTGTATATAGGGATCACCTCAGATGGTTTCACATCACTAGGTATCTCCATATTGATTTGGCAAGAACGAAGCGCCAATACTGGGTATCTGGTTCGAGAGCATGTATACAGGCCGTGGTCCTCCCACAGCAGAGCTGTGATACAGCTGCTACTGCTCCTGATGATAGGGGCCATATAAATGGATATCTGGTCGAGGACACGAATTCATATGGTTCTCGTAACCTAGGTAACGCCCCATTGGCCAAGCCATTGAGTAAGGGATCACTTGGTTCGAAATGTGAGGTACCGAAACAGGTACCGAATGTGCCAATGCTTGGCCTATGATGGGGAATGTTAGTTGAGGCCAATCTTGAGCCCCTATCCCCATACCCGCTTGGTAGGATGCTCTTGGGGTGGCTTGCAATTGGAATCTTGGCTGCAACGGAAAGGGCATCGAAAGTGGGGGCACTACCTACTGCTGTCAATCTCTGATAGAGCATTGGTGGCTCCACATGATAGATAGTCGATCTAAAGGTTTGAGCTAGTTGTGATGGGGAAACATGTTATTCATGCCCCTTGTCACTCTAGCGGCCCCTTCCGCTGCTTCTACTTATGAGTCCGTCGTAGCTTCTATGAACTGCAGCTCATCTTCCCTTTGTCGGCACGTTTGTCTTGTGATGTAGGGGCTCCGATGCCTCCTATCCAGGGGTTCACGCTGACTTCCATCCATCTCAGAGGTATGGTAGCTTCAATATAAGACCCCTCTAGTACCCCTGTTTCCGGGATTTGGTCTCGGACTACTCTGGGAGTCTGTTACTGGCACTTTAAGGGGTAGGATCTGATTGCATCTTGCTCCTATGCCTTTTCCTTCTCTGATAGGGGGATTGTACTTCCTCGCTCACGCCTAAGGTCTTGCTTTTTATCTGTTCACTTATGCACAAGGTTCTTGCTATAGATGTGTACATTAATAGCAAAAAAATACGTAGATCGGACTAACGGTCCCACCGAGCGTGCCAACTTGATGTGCCCCCAATTGTCACTGCCGTTGTGGCTGAAATATGCAAGACAAAGCCCCCAGAGGCTTCTAGGAGGAAGAGACTTCAACGATCAAGTCAAAAATAGTCTTTTCAATTAGGAATGAATAGTTGAGTTTGTAGGGTTACCTCTAACCTTTACATAGGTTGGCAAGTAGGACTACAGTTTAGTTTGCTTGTGTTGCAAGTACTCTTTCCTTGGGCCGGCCCAAAGGATATTACCCAAAGAATAAAATAGGAGACCTGAGCCGGGTAGACTAAGAACTTGGCCCCAGTATGAATTTACACATTATCAGAGACCCTAAAACAAAATTTTAAGGTATTAATTATTAAAAGTGAATTATATTTTTAATTATTATATTAAAATAAAGTTTGGCTTTTGATCACTATACTTTATAACTGTTACTTTAACATTGTTGAGATAACATCAACTATTAAATATATATTTTGAAATGTGAATGTTATTCTAAACAATAGTTAAAATTTTCAAATTATAATTTTTTTATTTTCTTTTATCCAAATAAAGTTCGTTAAGTCTCGGCTTCTACTTCCTTTCTGCATGTTACAATAAGCTCTGCAACTTCATTGGAAAATACCAACTAATCCTTAAGAATTATGATAAACCACCCTCCTTAACGACAAGATTGTCCTCAAGTTTGAAGGCATGGAAGTTGTTGACTAGTCAATTGTGCATCTTTCCAAGAACTTTCTTCATTAGTATGTTCTTCCACTTGATGAGCCATTGAATAAGGATGACAGTGGGATAGATTTTGGTGTGGTTTTGCCCCACAGTCGCCCTAATGGGACGAGTATGAAAGTAATTTTGATGGACACGGAGAAGGTATGGGGATGAAAATGATACCCGACATGGGTAGTGGGTTGAACATGGATATTAGTTCACGTTCGCTCATCCTCGCCTCTCCTCACTAGACACATAATAGCTAATTTATATACTCCATTTGTCACAGTATAAGCTACAATTGCATCATTCATTTAGTCAAAATGGACTAAATTTAACTATAAAATTATATTAATATATAATTTAGAATATTATTATGTGGCATAGTGTCGATTCGTCTTAATGTGTATTTTTAGAATGCAACTTTTTATAGAGGAATGTGCATTTTTAACCCTATGTTTTGGTTGAAAGTGCCAATATAACCTTGTAAAATCTGAAAGTGCAAATCAAACCCAATGTTTTGGTCAAAAGTGTCAATCTAACCCTGGCAACCAAATTGACCAGAATACTTTAAAATGACCATTATACCCATTTGAAGAAAATTTTAAAAAATGGGAAAGTGGGAAAAACGATAATACCCTTTCCCAAAAAAGTGCTCAAACCCTTCCGCCTATCATTGCTGCCGATCATTACCACCAATCAACGTTAGTCAACATCAGTCTAACGACGGTCAATGTCGTCGGTTGATGGTGGCCGGGTTAGATCAGTACTTTTATTAATAAGACAAAGTTAGATCAACACTTTAGTTAAAAAAATACAGGGTTGAATAAGCACTTATGTAAAAAGAGCAGGTCAGATCAGCATCATCATAAAAATCATCTTTTTCAAGAGATCGCACTCGTAAATATGTCTTCATTACTATCTCAGAATCTAATGTATCATAAACATATTTATAATTTGTATATTAATTTTCAATACTCCCTCTATCCCAGATAAATTGGCACATTTTGGCTTTTGAAAGTCAACTGAATCAATTTTCAACAACTATTAATATCTTTATTTATGTGTGCAATTGTTTTTAAAAAATTATTAATTTAAAAATATATGTGATGAACCGATGATTAATCAATCAATATTTAACATGATCATAGTCTTGCATATATAATAGAATTTAATGGTCTAATTTGACTCAGTTTGACTTCCAAAAGTCAAAATATGCCAATTTATCTGGGACGGAAGGAGTACACAAATTCGATAGCTATAATGAAAAGTTTATTTTGTCCCTAGCAGTATCCGAGTAGCAATATGTGTCGATTTCTAATTACAAAGTTACCAAATTTCAAAAGGAAATTATTTGCCAAATTTTTTGAATTTTCTTCGGAAAGTAACCAAAGTTTCTTACTTTCATAATGAAGGCATAGAAACTATAAATATATTTATGATACATTACATTATCAAGTTGTAATGAAGACATATTTATAAGGAGTGGACTCTCCTTAAAAAGATGTTTTTTAATGATAGTGCTGATCTGTCTATATTTTTTACATAAGTGCTGATTTAACCCTGTATACTAAAGTTTTGATCTAACCCTATCTTATTAATAAAAGTACTGATCTAGCTCAGCCACCATCGGCCTTCGGCGGTCCAGCGCCTATGATAGACGTTGACCGGCAGAGCCTAGGGGTAT
Organism: Rubia yunnanensis; assembly: GCA_037428765.1. Classification (NCBI taxonomy): domain Eukaryota; kingdom Viridiplantae; phylum Streptophyta; class Magnoliopsida; order Gentianales; family Rubiaceae; genus Rubia; species Rubia yunnanensis. Next base: position 85,027,685 of record CM075066.1, read on the forward strand.
AATGGCCATTAAATTTTTAGTTTTAAACCTAGGGATATTTTTGTCTTTTCAAATTAGGTCAACACCTAAATTCCTTTAGTCAACGCTGGAATGGTGCAATTTGGGTATATCTGCCCCATTTCTCAAGAACTTAGGGTTAGTTTTGCACTTTCAAATTTTACAGGGTTATATCTGCACTTTTGAAATTAATAGGGTTATTTTCGCATGTTACCCTTTATATAATTATTGATCGTACATAATAAAGTATATTAGTGGTCAAATATTTTTTGAGTTAACTGTCAAAAGTCAAAGTGGGCAGCTTATGTTAGGACAAAAGGAGTATAATAAATTACTATTCATCCACACTAACAATATCATACCTATAATTTTCTATGTAAGTATTATTAACTTTTTAAACATTAAAATAGTATAACAAAGCAAAATTTAGGTGATTATGGAGATATAGGGGGTGACTACAGTGGGTGGGAAGACCCAAGTGATTCATGGTTAGGGTGGATTTAATATAAAGGCCGATGGACGAGGGTAAATTTTATTATTGTACCCACCATGGGTGATGGTTCGAGGAATAGTATGAAAATTTAAGGTGAGGATGTGCATAGATGGATCATAATCTACACACACCCCGCTCCACTGTCATCTTACCACCGAGTGGTTGCTTCCTATGCTGTAACCTTCTTTGAAGTGCTCTGGAAGGCTAAAAAACCACAGATTATCATAATCTTGATTAGGGAGTTCAGAGCTGATTTGAGACTGATCAACTTCATTCTTTTAGCAATGAAACATGGAATATTAAATGCGCTCCACAAGTAATAGGCAGTTTCAGTTTTTTGCCACTTCCCTTGTTTTCTAAATGACTTTGTAAGGCCCATAAAACTTAGAAGCTAGCTCCACACTCTCCTTGGCGACCACATATTTGTTGCATGTATTTTTGCAGTTTTAAGAACACCTAATCCCCCTCAGTTAGCTCCCCCTCAGTTTTTTAAGCATTTGCAAAGTATTTCATTTTTATTTGAGTTTGTTGCAAATTTTGTCTTAGCAACTTATTCACAACATCTTTTTGCTGCATACTGTTGGTTGCAAGTGGAACGAGGGCATCTCTGAAAGTCCCTAGTGGTAGTGATAAAGGTTTAACACCATATAAAACCTCATAAAGAGTCATATTGATCGCACAAAAACGATAAACAAAGGTTGGGATTTGCTCAAATGAAAACATACCATAGTTTTGCACTTCATAGGTCCAACAATGAACCCGATGAACCTGTCCGAGAATAGCAATAACGATTTCATCCAGTAGAGATTCGAATGGTGTCTCCAAACCTTGTTTTCTTGGTGTAAATTTTTGGATGAAAACGAGGATGAACATAGCAGGTCCAAAGTTAGATGATCAGGTTGTGAAGTTGAGTTTAAAATGAAGGTTCAAGGTTGAAGGGAATACATGTAATGAATTGTAATAATGATTCGAAGGGTGTTGTTTCATATTCCACCTAGAAAAATGAAACATGCCCTATATAAATCATAACCATTGGCTGAACACATGGTATAATTGTGCATGCAACCCATTTTTTCAAATTTCTACACAATTATTTCAACTTCAGGTACCGCGATCCAAATTTGACTTTAGATCCAAGTTTAAAAATATCTAATAGGATAACAGTTGAAATTAACCCCCATATTTCGTTATATACCAATAGACGATGGTTTAACTTTACCAGCTATCTATTAAGCTTCTTATTCGTCCAACACATAGGCAACCTTTCAACCCCTTGTTTGGATATCGGAACATATGAAGGACGGAAGTTTAATATCTTAAACTAAAATACAACGCACAACTGCGCCATTAATGGGCAATTCTGAACTAGTGGTAGCATCAGATGTACCATCGTGGTAGAGAATTTTCATGGAATACTTGACTTGACCGAGGCAAAGACCGAAGTTAGACTGAAAAACTTCGAGACCAAGAAAGTAGTGAAGTAAGCAGAGATCTTAAACGGCAAATTCATGATCAGTGTAAGAGATAAACTGCTAAATGATAGAGGAATAGTTATCAGTAAGGATGATATCATCAACATATAAAATCAGATAGAAAATTTGAGATCCACAAGCATAATTGAAAAGAGAGGCATTAGCAGTGTTGCAAGAAAAACCAAGTTGCACACATATGAGATAAATAGCTGAAACCAAACCGGAGGAGCCTGCTAAAAACCATAAAAAACCATACAAAGATGACAAATATGATTTGGATGAGTGGGGTCCCAGTACCCAGATGGTTGCTCCATATAAACAGGTTCATCTAGAAGGCCACTAAGAAAGTATTTTTAGCATCTATTTGATGAAGCGACTAGAGATTAATGATAGTGATGGCCAAGATGATGAAAACATCATAATTTTTTATCATGGGGATTATTGTGTCAGTGAAATCAAAGCTTGGTAGCTATGAATACCCCTGCACGACAAAACAAGATTTGTAGCAGTTGATAGAGCTGTCAAGATGATGTTTTATGCGGTAGACCCAATTAGAGCAATCACGTTGGCCCTAATGAAGCACGGTACGAGATCCCAAGTGTGCTCCTAGCAGAGTGAAGACATTTCCCCATCCATGGCAAGTGAGAACTAGAGAGAACATGGTCTGAAAAGGAACAAATTTTAACATGGCCAGTACGAGAGTAAGTCACCATATGAAGAGTGGGAGAGGTGAAAACAAAGGTGTGGGTGAAGGCGCAGATGGTGCAAAAGAAACCAAGGAAGAGGTAAAAAGATCAACCTCGAAATTCGGAGGAGATAGACCAGTCAAAGGACGCAGCCGATTGGAGCTGTTAAGAGGAAAAAGGTTTGGGGTAAAGTTTCCATGGTAGATCCAGAATCAAGAAAGAAGGATACATCCAGTGAAGAGGGAGAGATGAAAGAACCACCCGCATAAGGAAAAATACCCTCATCAAAATGGTTATGTCGTGTGATGTAAATCTTCCGAGTAGAGGGATCCCAACATCCAAAACCCTTGTATTAAGAATTGTGGCCCAAGGAAACACAAGGAGAGCTATAAGAAGCTAATTTATTGTTCGAATATGACCGAATGAATGGATAGGAAGCTAATCATTTGAAAATAGGAGAAGTCGGGGTGATGTCCACAGACAAGATAGAAGGAAGAGTGCCCAAGTACATAAGTAGGAAGGCGATAAATAGTGTAGACTGCCGTAGAAAAAACATTATTCCAATATGACAGAGGAAGATTGGAGTGAAATAACATAGACAACGCCATTTCAATGATGTGCTGATGTTTTCGTTCATGGCGACCATTTTATTCGGACATAGATGGACGTGTGATTTGGTGATGAATGTCATAAGTAGTAAAGTGACAGTAGGGCTGAGTGTTAGTGAACTCACTGTCACTGTCGCTTTGAAAAACTTCAATACAACATAAAAATTGGTTCTCCACAAGTCATTAAAAAGCGATAAATACATCAAAATAAATTTGATTTACGGCATAAAAGGTAGTACCAAGGGAAGCAAGAGAAATCATCAGTATACATTACATTATAAGAGAAACCATATTCAACAGTGCAAGGCCCCATAAGTGAGTGTATTAATGATAATAAAGATTCTGCCATTTTTTAATTCTCCATAAAAGAAAGGTGCTTACTTTTAACCTTTTCACATGAATTGCATAACTAAGGCTTAGGTAATGAAGAAGGAACCGAAATGAAATCATGTTTATTAAGCATAAAAATAACCAAATCAGAGCTATGTCTCATTTCCAACAGTGACAAGATTTTTACCAGAATAAGGTGTGACATTGTCTAAGCTAGATGTAGATGCAGTACGATAACTGGTGGCTCTAGAGCCAAGATACCAGTCGCATAATAGTGTATGGGGCTCCTTAAGTGTTATATATCAGTAGAAGCATTACTTAGATGAGCATAGTCCGCAGAGCAATTTCACAGAAGAAAGTTTGTTAAAATTTGCAGCAGTATGTCCAAATTTATTACTGTGGCATTTAGGAGTCCAACAACAACCTGATCATCAAAGGAAGAAACACTAGAAGCTAGTCAATTAGAAGAGGAGGAACCACATTGCCGGCGTCAGCATAGCTGCCTTGAAATTCATATGCCTCAGAATGGGCACGATTTCGAGCAGTTTCATACGCGAAAAATGTTGCAATAGGAGTTTCACCACTAATAGACAGCCTTGTGACAAATTGTTGTAGAAGTTCATGACTTTTAGCTCGCATCCAAAAGTTCGTTGTGTACTCATTTCTACTCCAAAAATTATGGAATTTAAGACAATATACATTTGGTCATCATCTATCTAACCACAAAATTTTATATTTTTTTATAAGCTCTTCTATTATTTATGACTTCCTAACTGCGAATTTGGCCAGATTCTTGTCACTGGTTTTTGGAAAATCGTTCTGTACTCATTTCGATTCCAAAAATTATGAAAGTTTTAGACTACATACCTTTGGTCATCATCTATCATTCCACAAAATTTATGATTTTTGCGATAAGTTCCTCTATTTATTCTGACTTCCTAACTGCGTATTCGACCAAATTCTAGTATTGTATATATGTTACTCATAGAAAACAATGAACAAGTGAAAATTGAATGACTATGCATATCTTTAAATTTATGAAATATAAGCATAATAAAAAATAACATTTACTCCTCCTACAATAAAACATGATCATCATCCCTAATCAGGCTCTTAGTAGTTCACCTTTCTCTTAGAATTAGTGGGCTTCAAGTCGTCATCTACGTCGATATAAAATTCGATCACGATTTTGTACCCCTTAACTATCTTGAGAATAACACAAACATCAACCTCTACATATTCCTTTCATTTTTCTGACAATCATTCGAGACTCTACATATTCCTTTAATTTGTCTCGCAATGATCCGAGACTGATTTTTGTCCAATGATCTCCAAATATAAAGATTTCCGGACTATCTTGACTCCACCTGGCATCTTCTATGGCTTAAGACTTTTTTTTTTTTTAACTTGAACCACGTAAGGTGTTGTATAGGAAAATAACCTATCCGTACATAATTGTGAGTTCACGTATTTTTCCATAGAGGAAAATGGTGCAGGAATCCAAGACATAACCTATGTGGAGAGGGTTTCTTTCTATGGCTTAAGACATTTTATCATTAACCTGTCATACAACTTCCTAAGTTTCTTAAAATACTTCAGTTGATCTCGCAGAGGATAGTGTCTGTGTCTTTTCCATTTCCACAAAAAAATAGACTTCTTGTCTTCTTTCTACCACTTCCATGCATTTTGCCCTTAAGTTGGCGCGTGTACTCCTCCTCTAGCTGGAAGGATGGAAATAAACACTTTCACTTGTACGATAAAATTTATAAAAGTATAGTTATTACTGCAGAAGGGGGGTATTTGCACCGGTAATTTAGGACAATAGCACCGATATTTTTGCCCCCCAAAATACCGGTGTGTATGTATAGGGGTGTAAAAATGCAACACATTTGCACCGGTAAAATGAATTGGTGTAGAAAACTATTTGCATTGCCATCTTAGATCGGTGTATAAATTTTTGGAATAACAATATATCTGGACTGGTATTATTGGGAACACCGTCGCAGACATTTTGTACTGGTATTTAACATATGAACCGGAGTAAAACCATGATTTGTACACATGTATTAAATATAACACCGGTCTTTCTTTTATAGTCGGAAAATTGTTTTTTTGCACCAGAATAGATTGCACCGGTATGTTTTTTACATCGGTATTACTTTACTTTATGCACCGGTATTATTTAAATTGTTGAAAATAAATTATTTAAAATGTGAAATTTTTTTACACCGGTACATTCATTTTATGCCGGTGTATTATTTGGTTAAATTTTGCAATGCCCAATTTGTTTTCTGATGGTCCCTCCCTGATCATTTCCGGGCCAACGACAGCTAGAGATACTTGTGAACTATTATAAGTTGGAAACCTTTGAATCGGTAAGATATTTGAAACATCCTATTACAAAAATATCGCTCGTAAAACACGCGAACATTAATCAAACTATGAAATAGAAGAACTAACTTAAGCATATGAAACAAATTTAAAAATCACACAAGTTTAGTATAACCAAACATCATCCATAGAATTCTAATATCATTAGCCATTCAAAATAAACCATCAACCTATTATGTCGTTCTTATCATCCAGAAGTTGGAACATAGTGTTCGTCTGCTGCTGGTGGTCTCCGAGCCAAGCCTCACACCATCTCTCTGCTACACCTTGAATTTTGTACACATGGTACGACCCTTTGCTCTCTGGGAAAATCTATTAATTTCAAACTTACAGTGTTTGTCAATATTGTTGCGTTTACTAGATATTAATAATAACAAATTTTGAAATGCAAGGTTTACCTCCAAGATATTGTTTGTCTGTGGGTGATTAACAAATTCTTCCATGAAGATCATGATGGAGTACCCACATTGCCATAAACCATTCTGGGTTCGGTACTGCAAAGGAAAGGTAAGTGTAATTACTAACCCTAAACATATAATTTGAGGGACAGAATGACAGAATGACTTACCATGATATTATTGATTTTCCAAGTGTAGTCGGGTTCTGGCTCTGTCTTTCTTTTCTCTCTTTGGTGTGCGCAAGCAAGCCTGCCATGAAAGTAAATTAAAATGGTTACTTCTTCCCATATATTACCAAACTAGGATTTTTTATTTGATTGATTGAAATACCCAGAAATGACTCTGAGTTTAACCAAGGTTGTTGGTTTGATACCCTCTGACAATGTGTCCAGAGTGAAAACCTCCTCCGTTATGGGATGGATAATGATGAGGTACCAATGATCGCTGTAAGAAAAATTATGTTAACAAATTACTGAAACGAAATTGGTTTGAAATGTGAATGTAATTATCAGAAAGAAATACTTACATTTATGTAGGGTAAGGTGTAGAACTCAGCATCCTGTTGCCTTTATTGTTTCCCAAATTAGTTTGAAACGGAGTTTGACCTTCTGCTCAAAGTTGTTATGGTTGCCACAGCTGGATGGGCAGAATTGGACGCGGCCTGAATTATTTTCTCATATTTTCTCCCACAGGTGCCTGTAACGTTAATGATACTGAAAATGAATTCCTGATTAATTTTAAAAACATTAAGTCTATAAGTTTTGAAACGCATCCCATCCAAACATCGACCTGAGCTTTATCGATCTAGGTCATCCGACGCAAGTTCCCCAGTTTCTTCCCGAACTCAACCAGAACTTTTATTCCAACACCGCACGTGTAATGGCGTGCGAATGTTGATGGTCAGAACACTGGGAAGAACATGCAGTCCTTATTCCTTACCATTTCCAGGATAGCAGCATTTGCTTCCTTTATGAATTGTACCATGATCGACCAATCGGTCAGGTCTCGTTTATTGACAATATGCAAACGTGAAATGATACGAAATGATATTTGAGCATGTAGTATTTCACTGTCATTAATAAATAATAATGGTACTCTTTTTAGTACATTACCTGTTTTAGCAGCCTATTTAATCTTGGTCTTGCAGATGGCCAAAAATTAGCCATCAACTGGAATTTTGAGCGCCAGTATCCTATTTAAAAGGATTAATGAATACGGATACACAAGAGTACTTTGAGGAATTGAAAATAATGTGTTAAAAGAATGTACCTCATCATCGCTGGTGAGAATCATGACCTCCTCGTCATCGTCGTCCACCGAGGGCAATTGCGCCCTAAGATAGAGGACTGGTCTGCATACTTTCACCTGAGCAACTCTTCCTTGTTAGTAATCTCGACGACAAGATACCTGTCGCAACCCAAGGGAAGCCATTTTCTTCTTCCCAGCAATGTCTTTAATGAATAGAGTCACGCGTTCTCCATCCTGTTCGTATAATATTTTAGTGAATAGATAAAATGGTTATGGAGATATTTCAGATGTGTAATTCAATGTATGGGAAATGCATAGATTAATGAAGGTGTGCCTCTTCACCGGACTTTTTAGCAGCTGCATCAATATCATCCATTGCCTTATCTTCAAACTTCTTGGGATTGTCAAGGCCTGGCGGAATCTAAACACCTCTTGGAGATGCTGAGCCCTTCACCAATTGCTCCAGGTACGATACCATGGCTTTCACAACCAGTTGATCGTTAGATGGTCCCCTCTGGGCTGTCTCTTTGGCTGAGGAACTACTACCGCACTTGTTGCGAGAAAGATGAGGAACAGCCACCGCTGTGGGTAGACCCGTCTAAGCTCCCTTGTACCCACCCGGGTGATCCTTCTTCTTTTTCACTTTTATGAGGATGTCTTCACCCGGCTACAGTTCCAATGCTCATTTTTCCTTAAGCTCGTTCAATTTCAACTAAGAATCACATAGGAGCACAATTTTTTATATGAATAATTTGAAATACACTTAAAAATTAATTTAAATGGTCAATTTTGACATAACTTACAACGTCCGATGCGATCTTCTTAACCTCTTTTGATGTGTATAACCATTTCTTATCTTTGTTTGCCTCAAGGTAGACAAGAGATATGTCAGGTGTGAAATCCTTTTGACTGAGTTGTTTCTCAATCTCCTCGCCAGTGAATCCCTCGGTGGTCAACCTAATTCTCTCCTTCTCCTTCTCCTTCACCTCCTTATTCAATTTGTCACGGATGTATCAATTACCCCTTCTGCCCATGTGGTGCATGTAATCACTGCCCTTGTTACGTTCAATATTTGTCACCCTCAGTCTCTGTTATCGTTGTTATAAATAAAATTTTAGTTGAATAGAATTTTTGGGCAACATAGCTCTTAACAAGTATTATTTTTTTCATCACACCTGAAAATCTAGATGTTGACGCCTCTTTTCAAACAAGTGTCATTCATCTTCATCCATCCACTTGTACGTCTCCCATGCTGGCATTCCTCTTTTATTGATACCTTTGTCCAAGTCGTGAATAAACCTATTTTCCACCTTTGTCTTCCAATTCCTATGTTGGTTTTTTGCCCTCTATGTAACCTCCTTCTTTAGTATTTATAGTTGCTCATATGTCACAGGTGTTTCAATTGTGAATGTCTCCTGAAACGAATCATATGAAAATATATGTCATTAATCATGTCTTTACTATGACATTACCATGAATAAAACTTTTAAATTATAATTGTTGAGAGTCTTACCTAAACATCCTTCCATGCCTCTTCTTAACATCTTCAGGGATATCACCCCAGTGTTCGCATGCGCCGAATTTGATGCGGCGCCAAAAAGCGTAATTGCCATAAGAGTGCCACGCTGACCAATTCTTAATGCATACCGCTTGATTATCACAGAACTCAAAAGCAACAGGAGTTGGAGTGTTATGCTTTGCCAACATCATAGACTGGCACGTGATAGTTCCTTGCCCCCTGAAATAACTCTTTACCTCCACATCAACCTTTTCGGCGATGGTTCTTGGTCCGCCACTTCAACCTCCTCATCGACCACATGTTTCACCTCCTCCTCCTTCTTCGTAACTGGTCGCTTCCTCTTCGTGTTTAATTTCCCCTTCTTCATCGGCATCTAACACTGTAGAATTGAAAATTCTCAATCCATCCAATAACAGTACTTGAAGATCAACATTGATAGAACGTGGCATACAACTTCATTAACAAATTCATAAAACTTTTGAGCAAAACATGGCATAGAAATTGAACAATTCATACATAAAACTACATTATGTGAGGCATAAAAGTTTATATAACATGGCATAGAACTTGAAAAATTAAGGCATAAAACTTAATATAGAATGAAATGGAACCTTATAGAAGTTGATAGAATACCATACCAATGTCTTTGGATTCCTAAAATAGGCATGCAACCAAGCAATTATCATTCCCCCCTAACGTGACTATCAACATTATCCCCAACCAAAAAACTATAGTACTACATCATCCATCCACAAAGAATGCAAAACATTTTAAACCCATAATTGTTTAAACATACCATTCAAGTTACCCTTTCAGCTTTTTGTCAATTTACATGTTTTTGTTCATAGAGGCAATTGATTGAACATGTGTAGTGCGTGAGGGATGGAATAGTTTTTTGAAGAGAAATTCATATGGTAACCCATAGTATCATAAACACCAACACATACCTTCACCAATAGAGCATTTTTGTTGCTACTCCATTTTGTTGAACTCGCCAAGTACTTTCTTCTCTCGCCAAGTTCCTCTCACATTTTTGTTGCTTCTCTTGTGTTGCTCCACAATTTATAGGATAGATGACGGGAGTTACAATGGTTGATGAGGAGTTGTGGTGGTTCAATTAAGTGTGAATTGAATGGTTGGAGTGGTGGATGGCGGTTTTGAAAGAGAATTTGAAGGTGTTTGATGATAATAGGAGGAGTTGTGGGAGTTATGGCCATTTGAAATGGTTTTGGATTCCTACGAAACTTTTTTTACACCGGTAATATGTACAGTACCGGTGTAAAATTAGTGAAAACGGGTAAAAAATTTAGCTAACTATTCAACACCAGTACGTAAACTAGTGTAGGAAAGGGAAAAAACAGGTGTGTGCGGCTGCTTTAAATGATTTTTTCATTGACCCCAGAGGAACACGTGAAAATTAAGGCTAACTGTTGTACACCGGTAACAAGTATCGGTGTAGACAATGCTGATACCGGTGTAAAACTTCACAAAAAGCAATTGTGTGTGGCTGCTTTAAATATTTTTTGGAAAAAAAAATTTCAACCTGAGAGGAACTTCTGAAATTTTAGACTAACTGTTCAGCACCGGTATATGTACCGAAGCAAACATAGAAATAACCGGTGTAAAAGGTTTCGCGCCTTATCAAAAATCAAAGAAATTGAAAATTTTGAAATGCGCGCTAAAATTTTGAACACATACATTGGTACTTGTTTAATATTACCAGCATAAAAAAATTGTTATTTATTTAAATTCCCACTTATTGCATTTACCTCCCGTGCATTTTTCAAACAACCTCAATTAATCAAATTGATATTTAATTATTGTGAATAGAAATTGTACTAGCTGCTTCATGCAAATATTGACCACATGGGCCCCGTACATTGACGTTTCTAAGCATTGTTTAATTCATAACATTTGTATATTGAACCCAAACATTTTGTTCCACCTCTTGAAGCTTTTTTCCACCGGCCAAAATGGAATTTTAGGATGCTCCAGATTGAATAAGTAACGTTTATGTACCTCAATGGTACCAAGGAACCCACAAAATTGATTATTAGCATTTATTGCAATTAGGTCCCCCAAATTGTAACATGCGCTTACGGCATGTTAGGAAACTACATCAATTACCAAATTCAATATTCCGGGCTTAAATCATAATTGCAACATATTTGTGCCCATGTGGTGATTCATCCCGAAGCGCTAGTAGGTGTTGTTGAGTAAACGGAAAGGGTTTAGTTCGATGTTTCTATGTGTAATCCGAACATCTTCCAAACTAAATACGGAGTCTGTACCCATTCGTTTCCCCGCATATGGAACTTGGAAATGCAAAAGGGTTGTTTTGTGAACCATCCGGTTCGATCAAATTGCAATTTCAATTTACATCTCTCCGAGAATCTTGGAAGGGTCGGAATATAAAATTGGCTCCACATATATGCATTTCAATACACAACAATCGTGTCAATGCATTTGCAGACCCTACTAGTGGACGGAAGGCCCTGTAAAACCAACAGTGAATGTGTGCATATTTTCCAAAATTATACTATTGCCCACAAATTTACTTGGGGAACCTCCATAGCTCCTAATGCTACAAAAGTTTTTAGTTCTAACCATTCTTGGAATATAATGGACCAAATTAAGCGGTCCTGAAGTAACCACTTAGGCCAACTACGTTCGTCCTATCTTTTTTGTCTTCATGAGTGTATTTGTCCGACAGAATTTCAAAAAACTTCAATGTACAAATTTTTTATTCGATTCATCATCATGCATGTTTGTCAAAAGTAAAAATGTCAAACTTTCTAAGTGCAACACCCAATCAGTTGCTCCTATTGCATCACCATCACGGGTACTTGTGCCAACATCCATGTCCTCAACATCGCCTTCGCAGAAGGTTGGGAAATTTTTTACTGCTTCCACGGCGTTAGGAAATTGATACGTCATAACCTTGGCCATATGTTCTTGACATGATCTTTGATATTTGGATTCTTCAAGTAAGTTTGCTACACCGACCTCCAATGCAGCAACTCTGGATTCAATAGTAGCGACAGACGTGTCAGATGTCAGTCTATAGAAAGAGTCCATGCAAATTGTACCCATTGGTTGGCCATAAACATCATGTGCATGGGCACTGACTCCCGCTCTTGAACAAATCACAGAGATGATACTGCAATAGGTATAAGATCCCATCTGATCACATTTCCTCTCCAACATAGGACAAATTCAACGACCAAATTCTATCCAAGCTCCCTCTTTATTGCATACAAGAAGGTGAGGCAAAGTTTGTGAAATTCTGTGTTCACAGTTACTGGATGGATTCTAGATGCCACAAAGTGGTACCACCCATTCATTTCCGGAGTTAGAGATTTCTTAGGTATTTTGCTCCAACCTAGTTTGACCAACTTATCTATGTCCATACATGCCCCCGTTACTGTCCCAAAGATCTCCTTCTCAATTGGTTGTTGTAGAATATAGACGTCATCACCTAGTAAACAGAGTGCGAAAAATTCGTCCTCATCGTTTGGAACATTGGGTAACCCAAACAAGCCATTGATAGATTTTGGTGTGACAGACACAGTTTTACCTCTAGAATACACGTGATAGTAGCTCAGCCCGCAGTTAAAGTTTGCATAGAACTCACTTACAATGGTCAGGTTGAATGGTTGCGGAGTCTCGCAGAATTATTCCCACCCAAGCTTCCGGAAAGTTTGTTCGAATGGGGGAGATGCTTCAATTCCTCTCTCTGTGTGATGATGGCATCCTTTGTAAGATTCATGGACCAACCTAGCCTCCTCGGACACGAAGGTACCATCCGGGTAAGTGTGCGGTGATACTTTCGGCAATGATGGGGACGGTGAATGGCGTATCCTTTTCGAATTGGATTTGGGAGGCATTTCCTAAAAAACATATTGAAGCATTTCATCAAACACCTTACATGCAAGTCAAGCTATTCATGATGTCACATTCTCAATGATTCTATTTCATATGCAATTGCTAATTTATCATACTATAGAGGCATTGAAGTGGTTTACCTGATTATATGCCAACATATGCAGGATTTCAACAAAGATGGGTAGTGATGGAGTGGTATTGAGTGAGAGACATAAATTTGGTACAGTGAAAATGGGGTGCTGAGTGGGTTTTAAAAAACTGGAACATTTTTTTATACACCGGTAATGTACATATACCGGTGTAAAAAGAGGCCTAAAGCAGCAATTTCTATCTAATTGACCCGAGAGTAAATTTTCAAAAACTTTTCTAAGTACTCTGCACTGGTACTCCTACTGGTACAAAGTTAACAAAAAACCAACTACGTTAGGCTTCTTTAAATACCAAATAAATTACATTGTCGGACCCGAGAGTAAAAAACAAAAAATAATTCTAAGTAGTGTGCACTAGTATGAGTACCGGTGCGTAAGTACAAAACAGAGTACCTCCCCTGTTTTTCTACATCGGTAATTTAATCTTTACCGGTGTAAAAAAACCAGCACCTAGTAGAAATTTTAATTAAATTAAAACAAATTTTCACCAATTCAATTCATAAACACTCCATTGAAGTAACAGATCATACCAACCAATTCATAAAAGAGCGTCAATTAAATACATTACATGCTAAATTGCTTAATGATCATACGATTTTTCACAAAACATGGTTACAAATACAATGGCTAGGAACGACCAATCTATCCCTTCCACTTAAAGACATTGTCCCCACCTACTATTTCACCTCTCTTATCAACCCACAACCCATCACCATGAGAACGCCTTCCAACAACGGGTCCCCCAACATCTTCCAAACCAGGAAATACTGATGGAAACTCAAGACTATCAGTTATGGCAGGCTAATCAATCTCCTCATCAAAGTCAAACTTCTTCCCATGCAACACCACATGATACTTCTCATTCGAAGGTTTCTTGTTGTAAAAAAACTTGTCGTGCCTGAGTAGCTAAGATGAACTTGTCATCTTCATAGCCTACATGATTCAAGTCGACCAACGTGAACCCTATGGGCTTCTCAACAACAATACCGGAATCGTGTTCCACCCAACGACACTTGAAGACAACAACCTTGAAATCTACATAATCCAACTCCCATATTTCCTCAATCGCCCCATAGAAATTCATCACAGCAATAACCAGATGTTTATCTCTCTTGCTTGCCTACCACATGGATTCAGATTTAATATATACACCACTATTTTGAGTGGTGCTCTTCTCATACTTTGCCAATGTTAAGAAACTAAAACCATTAATGCCATAACCAAGGTATCGTCTAATGGTGCAGTTCGGCTTCCTTGCAAACGCCCGTAGGTTACTGGGCATCCCTTCGACATTACAACTATTGTAAAACCAGTTAACAAACCTTGATGAATGCTCGACCTTAATTTTAATCGGGTGCCAGTCTAGATGAATCTCTTCCAATGGGGAAATATGCTCTTCATCATATGTTACAGTCTTGCTACTATTACGCAATACATACAGGTGAATAATCATCAACTCAGCGTGACAGGGTGTATGAAGCGTACCCTTGGAATGTGGAATCCCATTTCACCTTCCGCACTGGGGTCCACTTGGAACACCAACCGCTCTTCTTCCAACCAAGTTCGTTGTACAATACTCGATTATCTCCTCAGTGACGTACCTTCTAACAATGGAGGCATCGGGCCCACTACGATTATGAACATAACCTTTGAAAATAGTCATGTGACGCTCAAAGGGGTACATCCAATGCATTCCAATAGGCCCACACATATGTATCTCTCTAACCAAGTGTACCACAAGGTGCGCCATGATGTCAAAGAATGACGAGGGAAAATACTTCTCCAAATGGCATAGAACAACAGCAGCCTCTCGATCCGGTTCATCTAGCTGTTGCCTGTTAACATTTTTCCTACATATCGAGTTGAAGAAGAAGCATAAGCGCATAACTGAAAATCTAACTTCCTCTTCCAAGCACCCACATATTGCTATGGGCAAAAGTTGTTGCATAAGGACATGACAATCATGTGATTTCAAAGCATTAATACGCAACTCATCATTCACAAACCGACTACATTAGAGGAGTAACCATAAGGTACCTTCATTCCTTAGATGCTCTCACACACCGATCTCCTCTCAGCAATTGACATATAGTGAGGAGTGGGGGGCAGGTATGTTCTCTTCCCTCTTACCTCTGGTGCCAGATCCAACCGTATACCAAGGTCCACTAAATCGTTCCTCGCATTCAAGCTATCCTTAGTCTTCCCAGGAATGTTCAGAAGTATTCTAATTAGACTCTCACAAATGTTCTTTTTATTATGAATAAAATCCAAACATTGGTGAACCTCCAAATTTTCCCGGTATGACAAATCGAAGAAAATTGACCGTTTCTTCCACGGCCCGTCTACAGCCCCACCACCCTTTGGTAAATTCTTACCGAGAACAACATTCAATTTCTTCACCTTGTTGTGAATAGCTATACCGGTCAAAGGTTTGGGTGCCTTTCTCCTCTCCTTCCCACCAACGAATGCAACCGCATTTTCCCGCAACTTGTGACCTACAGGCAGGAATTTACGGTGACCCAAATACATAGTCTTCTGCACATTTCTCAACTGATGGTAATCTGTCTCATCCTCACAAACTGGGCCATCCTTATAACCCTTGACCACATACCCGTATGCCGAGAAATCATTTATGGTACAAAAAAGCATCACCCTCAATGTAAAATCTTCACCACTACAACCATCAAATATTAATGCGACAACCAACCAAAGCACCTTCAAATTATCTATCAAAGGGGAAAGATAAGTGTCTATATCATTTCCAGGTTGTTTCGGGCCTGAAATCATAATGGGCATCAACACATATTTTCTCTTCATGCACAAGTATGGGGGAAGATTGTAAATGGCAAGCATAACTGGCCACAAACTTTGTTTCGAGGACATATTCCCAAATGGGTTCATACCATCAGTACACAAAAAAATCTCAAATTCCTAGATTCGGATGCAAAGTGTGGATACATCCAGTCAAATTTCTTCCACTGGTCTGCGTCAGCCGGGTGCCGAATTACATCATCATCTTTGCAACCTCCCCTATCAACATACCATGTCAAGTTCTTTGCATCTTTTTCATTCTTAAACAACCTTCTCAGCCTCAGAATAATGGGAAGATACTACATTCATTTGACGGGCACCTGCCTCCTCACCGGCACAACATGCTCTCCACCGACGGCCACATTTCTCTCTTATAACGTGACACATTACATCCTGGACAAACAATCTTATTCTTAAGGCCACCCCTATATAGAACACAATCGTTGGGACAAGCATGTATCTTTTCATACTCTAATCCAATCGGACACAAAATTCTCTTAGCTTTATAAAGGTTATTAAGAACCTCGTTACCGGGTGGAAGCTTTTAATCCAAAAACTTAAGCAATTTATTCATGCTAGTGTCACTCCATGACACTACACCTTTCAAATTAAACAACTTCATGAAACAGAATATGACCGTATCTTTCTTCTTGCAACCGAGTTACAATGGTGTATTTTTCTCACCAAGGAAGCAAGTCAAAACCTGGGGCCTCCCTCTAAACTCATTAACAACCTCCTCACACATATCATCCAACATAGAATCCCTGATGTACCCATTTTATACGGTTATATTAATACTTTTAGGAATCACTTTTGTGCTCTAAATGTAGCATTTTGCCTTGAAAATCTCTAAGAAGAGTTAAAAGCGACTTTTACGCTTTATTACTTTTCTAGAGAATTTTGTGTGACACAGTAATTTGTTTGAATACTTTGAAGAATACCTTTGAAGATTTGAAGACTTGTATTTGAGCTTTTGAAGACTTGAAGAATTGAAGAAAAGTGAAGTGAAGAGGAGGACATGAAACAAAAAGAAGAAAGAAATCAAGATGCTGGAACATGGCACTGTCGCGACTCGTGATGAACCCGTCGCGACTCGCAAAGGACGTATGGACAGAAATCTTTCTTGCTTTTTTGTACTATAAACACTCACCTTATCTTCTCTCTTCAGAACATCTTCTTCCTGCGATTTTTCTGGGTTTCAACCCTAGTTTTTCTCTTCTTTCTTTTCTTAGTTTTTGTTGGTTAATCATGTCTTTTAATTATCTAGCTTAGTTTTATCGTGGGAGCAATAGATTGAAGCTTCCATATCTATGTAGTAAGAACCATATCTATCTATTTAGTGCTTTTGCTATTGTGCATTTATTGAGCTTTAAATGTGAATTGTAAATGGCATTGATGTTGTTGGAAGCTTGAGTATATGAATTTCTTGTATGATTACTTGTTAGGGTTGGGAGAAAGTATCTAATTCTCCCCTCCTTTAATGTGGAATCCAAGAGCATGAGTTAGAGTTTCTTAATGATGTTGATGTGTTGATAATTGCTGGATGAATGTGATGATGTTGAATTCGTTGTCATGTTTGTTTTAGGTAGCAAAAGGAGAAAAGTCAATGAATGTCGACCGTTCTTGGCTAATCTTGTGTAAATGCATGAATTGGTTAAATGCTTAGACACGGTGTAGTGTTTATAAGTGTTGCCAAGCTTGTTGGTTCTTCGTGCTTAATGTCACCAATGGTATACTCTTAGTCATGTTTCAGCTAAGAGAGTCATTGGTGAGGTTTGACGAGAGATGTCAAATTCACTCTTGCAAACAACTATCTAAGAAGGATGGAAGATTTATCTTCACAACAAGTAGTGGAAGTAGTGAATAGATTGTTTCACTCGTTCTTGAAGCCTTTGTTATTTAGCATTCATGTGTTCTCAATTCTATGTTTTACTTTATTTATTCCATGTGTTGTTTGAGAATAGAAAGTTTTTTATGATTGAAGTGTTAGGGTGTTAGAAAAGTGACGAATTCCTTAGCTCCTTTGAATGAAAATCTAGGAACATGAACTTAGAACTTCTTGTGCTAATGTGTTGTGATTCTTGCTGGATAAGTATGTTAATGTGGATTGTTCTCATATTTATCCCATAAATGCAATGAAAGGTTGAACCTTGAATGTGGTTTGTTCTAGGTTTAGCCTAATGAGTGCTATGTTTGGTTAAATGGCTATGTCTTTGGTAAAAGGCTTGTCGTTGTCAAATATACGGTCCTTCGTGTATAATGTCATTGATGAAATACCCCTATGGTCGTTTTTTGTCTAGGGTGATCATCAATGAGGTTTGCAAATGATCATTGTTTGTCTTTCCAATTTACTATTAAGAAGGAATGAACGTTGATCTTCTATTGGCATTCCTCATAGGTAATAAATGTGATAGAATGATTCAATGATCTACATTAGGTTTGAAAGTGGTTATGAATTGCCCCAAAGGCTTTGTTTTTGTAGTTTTAAAACCCCTTTTCTTAGTTTGTTTGATGATTAGCATAGTTACTTGACCTTGCTAGTTATCTTGTCTTTTAACTTTCATAGCTTAGGACCACCAACCAACCAAACCCCCCATTTACTCGCTTTTATATGTATATATCTACTTCTAGAATAATATCAACCTTCTATGTTTAAACACTTGAGAAAATCCCTCTTCTTTGTGGACGACCCCGACTTGCCGCTATCTACTTAGTTGTGGATAGTAAGCATTTAAGGATTATAAATATTAACTTTGAGAGGTACGGCGATGACTTCCCAAATTTTGGCACCGCTTCCGGGGAATTTATTTTTAAGTGTTTAGGTGTATTTGGTTGCATATTAGCTTGTCGTTTTTATTTTCCACTCTTAGGTGGTTATTTTTGTTCGAAGTAGGTATTGCTTGAGTTCTTGGTGAAATTTTATCGAGAATCCTTGCAATATGATTCTGAACTTTTGAAAAATAAAAAAAATAGAGTGTCTCACCTTGAGGGAACTCATGATGAGAATAGAGGCTCAACAAGCAAGGTTTTGTAGGATGTGTCATTCCGATCATCCTACCGAGTCTTGCTATTTGTTGTGGGAAGAGCACTGTGAAAGGGAAAGAACCCTTGGTTTCGGAAACCAAGGGTATTATGAAGAGTGCTGCCAAGAGGTAGGAGATGTTAGTTTTTCAAGGGCAAGAAGCTCAAGAATGGTATCCATGCCACAATCCTTACAATCCGGAATGGAGTGGTAATCCAGATTGGTGGTGTGAGAATGAGCTGGAAAACCAACAATATGAGCAAAATAGTTGGCCATCACCACCTTATACCATACCCCAAAACCAAGCCCAACAAGGAAGTTCAAGTTTGACACGTGAGGAAGTCATGAATATAATAGCAAACTTGAAGAACTTTACTAGTGAGGAGCTGGACACTCGGCTCTCGTCTAGTGTTGAGGCTATTGAGGGGCATGTGAGGAATATGTTAGAAGTGTTGGCCCGGATAGAAGCTCGTGATTCCAAAAATACACCATCCCAAATTGAACTCGAGGATTCAGTGAGTGAGGTCACCATGTGAAAATGTGCTTGAGTTCGAAGGGGATGAGGAGTTGGTTGTTGAGGATGAAAAAATGGAGGAAGAGGTGATTGTGCTACATTCATTAGCATCATCACCCCTTCTCTCACCTAGTGAACCAACTTCACAATTTTCAGAAGTTTTGAGGGAGACAAGAGAGAAGCCAAAATACTACCCCAAGCATGCTAACCACCCAACTCCCTTTAAACCATCTCCACCTCAACAAGACTTTCATCTTAAAAGTTTTGTACCCCTACCTCTCTACTTTTGGATACTCATGGTGAATGGGTTCAAGCCTTCCCCATATGGATAACGTTAGGGTCGTGCCGATGACCTTAAATATATTGAGCTTTGTCGTGCCGACAACGTAAATAAACTCGTTCTTTATTTTGGTTTTTGTTGTTTAGTTTTTGTTATTTTGTCTTGTTCTTTTTACGGTGTGTTTTTCTGTGATTTTGTAGCAAAATGAAGTGCATTGCATTGGAGGAGATGAAGGAATGAGATCCATGAGAAAGGGAAGAAAGCTTGGAATGTTGGTAAGAAAAGATTCAATTCTTTTTAAGTACTGGGAAATCCTATCGTCACGAGTCGCGATGGATCATTGCGAGTCGCGACGGAGTGGTCGCGAGTCGCGACGTGATCAAAAATTTACTGTTAAAATTCAGCTCACGGCCTACACTTTTTGCGAGTCGCGACAAGCCCATCGCGAGTCGCGACCAACGGGTCCTCGAGACATCCCTCGAGATATTATCCCCTTGAGACCTCGACTCGAGCCGAACCTGAGAGACCATCATCCCTCAAGACCATCATTCCTCGAGACCAGCCCCTCGAGACATCATCCCCTCGAGACCTCGACTCGAGCCGAAACCAAAAAGCCATCAGTCCCTCGCAACCAGCTCCTCGAGACACCATCCCCTTGAGACACCATCCCCTTGAGACACCATCCCCTCGAGACCTCGAGTCCTCGAGGCCGCAAGCCCTCAACTCGAGCTGAAGCCCTTGAGACCAACCCTTGAGAAATCATCCCCTTGAGACCTCGAGGCTACAAACCCTCGACTCGAGCTAAAGTCCTCAAAACATCACCCCGTCGAGACCTCGGGTCCTCGAGGCCGCAAGCCTTCGACTAGAGTTGAAGTCCTTGAGGCCGCAAGCCCTCGACTTGAACCGAACCCAAAAGTTCATCATCTCTCAAGACGTCACCCTCTCGAGACCTCGAGTCTTCTAGGCCAGAAGCTTTCGAGACCAGTGAAGCCTTTTAAGCCCTCGAGAACAACTTGCCTCTCGATCCCTCGAGACTTCATCTTTTGTCATCAAGACTAGTCAGACCCGAGCCCTCCCTACCTGTCACGACTCGAGACGATGCATCGCGAGTCGCGATGGAAAAACCAACTTTTCAATTGTGCTTAAACACTGTATAATCCTTCCTTCTTCTCCACCAAATACTCCCAAGAACCACCACACTTCCACTCATTCCTCCACCATCTTACATATATTGACATATGAAGATTCTTGCATCTTTATTGTATCATTATTGATTGTAGTATGCTGACTACATCATTGTGACTAGAATTTCAATATTCTATAGTGATGCTTGGATATGTGTCGATATATGTTGGATATTTTTATTGGACAGTCTTATAGTGGTGATTGCATGGTGGATTGGTTGTTCTTTGAGAATACTATGGTTATTAACTCTAGAGGCTAAACCTAGTATTACAAATCTTTATGTACTTGTGAGTTTGATGTTGTTCTTTGTGGTGTCTGTCTTGATCAAACGGCGCAAAGGAGACAACATTTTGATCGAGAGGTGAGTTCTTCTGCTGCACTTTTGCTCCCCCTTCGGGCTCCGAAACCAATTTTGGGGCCGATTTTATACAAATACATGGGATTGTGCCATATCACTGGCGACTTTACGGAGAATTGGGTGTCACTCTACCTCTTACCTTGAGTTTTATTATTCTTGTCTTACATGTTTACATTGAGGGCAATGTAATGTTTTAAGTGCAGTGAGGGGTTAGAGGACTCACATGCATACTAGCTTCATTTGGAATGTTTTTTGCTACTTTTGATTGGAAAAACATGAAAAAAAGAAAGAAAATTTGAAAAATTGAAAAAAATAGAAAAAATGAAAGAAAAGAAAACCCGCTAAGTTGAAAACCCGAGAGGGCAACTTAGGCAACATTGGGGGCCTAGATAGGTCAAAATGAGAGGCCAAATGTGCGGAAAAGGTGAGATGTGAGCCAAAGAAACATGATGTGTGGCTAGGATAAAAACCCGAAAGGGCTCCTGGGCAAAATGAGAGAAAGAGAGGAAAAAAAAGGAAGAATGCTATGATTTCACTCATTTGCCGGCGTTGGATTCATAAGGTTGTGGTTGTCAAATGGATGGATCGGGTAGCTCAACATCTTTAGACCTCTTGGGATTGGGTAAATTAGCGGGTTGAAAAAATGAAGTATGGTTATGAAATTCTTAATTCTTTCATACTTCGTTTTGGTTGATATATTGGCATTGGGTGAAGTATGTGTTTTAACCTCCTAGATGGTTTTGACTTCATTTTGTGTCATTGGATTTTGGTTGATATATTGGTATGAAGTGAAGTATGTGCTTGTCATTGTCAAATCTATGGTCCTTCGTGTATAATGTCATTGATGAAATACCTCTATGGTCGTTTTTTGTCTAGGGTGATCATCAATGAGGTTTGCAAATGGTCGTTGTTTGTCTTTCCAAATTACTATTAAGAAGGAATGAACGTTGATCTTCCATTGGCATTCCCCATAGCTAATAAATGTGATAGAATGAGTGAATGGTTCAATGATCGACATTAGGTTTGGAAGTGGATATGAATTGCCTCCAAGGCTTTTTTTTTTGTAGTTTTAAAACCTTTTTTCTTAATTTGTTCGATGATTAGCATAGTTACTTGACCTCGCTAGTTATCTTGTCTTTTAACTTTCATAGCTTAGGACCACCAACCAACTAAACCCCTCATTTATTCACTTTTATATGTATATATCTATTTCTAACATAATATCAACCTTTTATGTTTAAACACTTGAGAAAATCTCTCTTCTTTGTGGACGACCCTGACTTGCGGCTATCTACTTAGTTGTAAATAGTAAACATTTAGGGTTTATAAATCATTTCTTTAACACCATTTCTTTAACACCATTTCCTTAACATTTCTTATACCCATTTCTTTAACACCATTTCCTTAACATTTCTTATACCCATTTCTTTAACACCATGAAAATCAAGAGGTTCAATACACATGAGCACAAGAAATGATGAAATTTTAAGTATGGTTAATGATTAATCGATCTTTTCATCGACAAATACAATTATATGCCACGGTACTGTTAACTTTTTGGCGTTTCATACGACTGCCGCGCGGGCACCTTTTCATGCACGGCGCCAGCACCACAAAGTCAATGGAGTAGAATATTTGAATTGGAGTATTGGACCATGCCCGATCGAATCAGATCCTGATTTCTTTTCTTCCTTCTACATTATCCAGGCATTACAATATTGCAACTTTTTTCTTATTTGAGTGCA
Source organism: Rubia yunnanensis (assembly GCA_037428765.1). Taxonomy (NCBI): domain Eukaryota; kingdom Viridiplantae; phylum Streptophyta; class Magnoliopsida; order Gentianales; family Rubiaceae; genus Rubia; species Rubia yunnanensis. The sequence goes on from CM075066.1 coordinate 85,050,776, forward strand.
ATAAACCGATCAAAGGGTACTGAAATATAAAGAAACTAGTTGCAAATCATTAACGGGGTCTCAAATTAAAATAGTTACATTCATTATGTTTGGTGATCTGTATTCATACGTAAAGTTCAGTTATTTTCAAAGTATCTTCTAGTATCTTTTTAAAATATACTACTTTTAAATAATTCATTTTAAATAAATTTATAAAAGTGAAACATTTTATGTTTCATCTAATTCTTCATTGTGTTGGTTATTTTTGGCAATCTTGGGTCAAATTATCATATAACTACATTGTTGATCGCTTATTATTTGTGTGTCACTCTCATTGCCACATATGCCTTAGTTTAAAATGTAATACTGAGTAGTGCATGTGTGTATCTCTCTCTTCTTCTTCTTTTGAAAAATCATTCATTCCAATATGTTGGGAAAAACTCTCAGCAGCAATTACAATAAGTGGAATTGACATCCAACTTAACTAGTCTCTAGCAATAACCAATCTATTGCAAGGATATTCAAATTACATGTCAACTAGACTGATCGTCAGTACTATTACAGATCATAGATCCAATAAAAAAACTGTAACATTGCCCTCGGGGTTATTACTGGCTTCCCGCGAAAATCATGACCACTTGGCAGAGAGGAGTGACTCACGCATCAATATCACTGCGTCAACCAAGGATCTTCTACAACTGTAACACCACTTGAACCAACCATGATCTATGTTGTCCAAACTGTAAACACCTTAAAAACACAGGTGGCGAACCCAAATTTATGGATACCTAAAAATAAAACTACAAACAAAATTGCGAACACACAATCTAAACAAGAAAATCAAGAACAATACATCAACGTGAACAACTAAATCTAGTTATCATCATGAACACAATGATCTAATCGATCAGGTTAAAGAACAAAACTAATATGTAGAGAGAAATCTCACACTTATTGAATAACAAAAATATAAATTAAAATAAACTGTTGTTCCCCATCTTCCCTAATAGGAAGATGGGGAAAAAGATTGAAGAAGGAGTATCGCAAGATTAGAGAGGATGCGGCCTGCACGAAACGGTAACTTAGTGTTGCGTACTTATTAAATGCTAAAGAATCGTTCCATGTGTGTATCTCTCTCATTTCTACTGCTTTGGATTAGAACTGTAATATTCCCTCCATCTCATCTCAGACGGCATACTTTCTATTTAAGAGTGTCCCAACTCAAATTGCAAAATCTGAATTTTGCCAAATTAGGCCCAGTTGACTTGACCCAGAATTCTGTTTTTGCCCCTTAAGTTGACTAAAATTTCAATGGGATTGGGCTGTTAATTAGGGTTTAAAGAGAAGATTAGACATCTCTCCATTTCCCCAAAAGTCATCAGCTACTCTTCATTTTCCTACTCTCTCTCTCTCTCTCTCTTCCTCTCCCTCTCTCGAATTTCTTTTCAAATCTATAATCCTCTGAATCCTCCCAATATTTTCTTGTCTTTGATTTTTTTGTTGTTGTTTTCGAAAGGGTTTTGAATGTAGTACCGATTCTTGACTTCGAATCCGTAACTTGTTGGTGTTTTTTTAATCACCTTGTTCATTCACGAATTTTGTCTCGATTTTGTAGTTTTTTACATATTTTTTGGGTCGTGTTTGATTTTGAATGTATAATTGGATAAGGGCTTTCCAGATCTGTTCAAATGAATGATGTTTTTGGTTCAAACTAGTCTATATCTTGAAGAATGTGTGATTTTGGGTCGATTATGAAATGTGATAATGTTCTTTTGTATGATTTGGTTAGGGTTTTTATAACTTGTTGTTTTTTGAGACTTTAAATTTGTGGGTTTTTGTCTCGGGGCCCTGAAATATTTTTTGGGAGGTTGTGTTTGGATGTTTACAGAGCTTCATGTTTATGGGGTTCATGTTTTTAACTGATCTTCATGTTCTTCATATCATGGAAATCCTATGGAAGAAGACGAAGTTGAGGGCCCAGAAGCCTAAAAGTACAACTTCATTTAATTTTATTTGCTATGAAATTGTATATAATGCCTTTATTAAAGGCATTAAGTGACAAATCTGTAAATTTAAAGAGTTATATCAGTGTGTAATTTTTGTAATTAATGTCACTGTTTTCAGATAGCTTTTGTCCTTTCAGAAATTGATTTTTGTCAGTTTTCCCTAACATTTTCACTATAGAAAAATACCCCCTCTGTTTCTCTCTCTACAAATTGAGCTGGGACAGAGGAGTATTTAACTAGCGCCTTAGTGTATACAGTGTCGGCCCTAAACTTTTAGGGGGCCTGAAGCAAATTGGAAATTTGTGTCTCACATATAATATTTAGGGTATGTAATATTAGTAAATGGGGCCTCATATGAAAAATATAAGAATATTATTGAAGTTGCTACTTGAGAATATTTTTTATTTATTCTACATACACTGTATTTTAAAATATGAGGCTCGTATATACTTAATAAATTGGGGACCTGAGGCAAACCCTTCATTTGCCTCCCTATAGGGTTGGCCCTGAGTGTATATGGATTTATCCGATAACATTATCGGTTGTAGTCGCACCTTATGCAATTTTGATCTTAATGGAAAAGGGATGAAAACCGGACTATAAACCCTCGTCCTAGTCACGATTTAATTTATTTATTTCTAAATCTCACAACATTAGATATTCTTGTCATACAAAGATTTGAGTGAGATGGACTCACTCATTCTTATGGCGAGACGGGGGGTTTAAATACAATTATTTTTAGATGAAAAATGATAGAGGGTACTTTCTATCATTTTTAAAACTTTACTTATTACTTTATCTCATCATAACTTATGGTGAGGTGGTCTCATATGAGTTTTTCTCTTCTTGTCAAAAAGTTGCTACAATCACTACAAGAGAAAGCACCTATTACCTCGGTTTTTCAGGGTTTTTTACCTCGGTTTTCAGCTCTAAAAGCCAAGGTAAATGTGGGTGAAGTAAAAAGTATACTTTTTACCCCGGTTCAAAACTGAGGTAAAAATAAGTTTTTACCTTTGTCGCGTGCGACCCTGTTGGTCTTACCGACAGTGGTACAACGTCGCACAAAAAAACCAAGGTGAAAATTTTCTGACCAACAGTGCTTGCGATGTCGCAGCAGCTGTCGGTCTTACCGAAAGCGGTTCAACATCACACGTATTATTTTGAAAATTAAAAATAACTACCAGAAGAAGAACCAATATTGGTCCTGCTTTCGGTAGTTAATATCAATTTAATATAATTTAGAATAAAATTTCATTATCCGTATTCAACAACTAGATTACACAAAATGGTCAGTAACTAAATAATTTTTAAAAACCCTAGACACCAAACTAATCTAATCTGCAACTAAAACTCTAAAAAATCTAATTCGGAGGCGCCTCAAGCTCTGACCGGAGGCGACAGCGAAGTGACCGGAGCATGGCGGTGAAGCGACTGGAGCATGTCGGTGAGGCAGCGGGTGCACAGCTGCGAGGCGACAAGAGCACAGAGGCAAGGCGATCGGAGCATGGCGGCGAGGTGCCTAAAGCTCTGACCTGAGGCGGTGAGGCGATCAGAGCACCGCGGCGAGGCGACCGGAGCATGGAGGCAAGGGGACCGGAGGCAAGGCAATGCGCCTAAAGCTCTGACCAGAGGTGGAGCTCTAATCGAAGGCGGCGGCGAGATGCAAATCTGGTGGGGCATCTTTTAGCGTGGTGGAACTGCCAAATTGATGCGGGCGGAAATGGAGGGATAACGGTAGCGATGGGCAGGACGGCATCAGAGTCGGTCGCGACACATCAGAGTTGGGTGGGATGCATCAGAGTCGGGTGGGATGCGTTGGAGTTAGGCAGGACGTGTCAGAGTCGGGAGGGACGACGAACTAAAGGGATGATGGGAGAGGGAAGGGAAGAGAGGAGAGGGAAAATAATGAAGACTAATTAGGGTTTTGATATTTATACTATTAGGGTTTGGATTAGATTTTGGGCTTGACTTGGGATGGGCTGAAATAAAAAGGTTAAAATCAAAGTTTTCATTTAATTTGTTCAATAGTATAATAAACATTTGGCTAAATTCGTTAATTATGTTCAATAGTTTAATTAATGAATCTAATCTATTTTTAAAATTCATAATGCCATTCTAGATTAAATATTTATGTTAAGCTAACTTTTTATTTTTATAGAATAAAATAATATAGATTTAATTACAATAGTGTTACATACTCGGCATACGTAATCCTTTTAGGTTATTTTGATTTGAGAATGATAAAAGTACAAATTGTTTTCCTTTAAAAAATAAATTATTGTAAAAATTGTTGTGTAAAACCTTCTTTATTAATGTTTATATGTTGAAAGTAAAGTAAGGGTGATTATTTAGTGTTTATGTATGGAATCTCAAATAAAGGTTGATAGTTGATTATTCAAGTTCAAACATTTTCAATTTTGGCAACTTAGAGTTGGCCAAATATAGAAATATAAAATAATTTTTTTTAAATGTTGGAAAGCGTTAGTACACGTTCTAGAGTAACTTAGAGAGTTGAATACTTAGAAGTAAGAAAAGAAAATAGGAAAGGATTATGGATATGTTCTTATGTCCGATTGTTGATAAATATTCCATTACAGACTTGGAAAATACAATGAGAGTGCATATGGTAGCATCACGTTCAAGCGAATTTCAATTTGGAGTAACGAGTAAACTTTTTACTTTTTGCACTTAGGTCCCTCCAAGAAAGTTGGAGTTGTCGACTCACAAAATTGGCGACACCAAAATGATATTCAATAATATAAGATTGTAAATTTGCAATTTAGGCATGTAGTGAACGAAAGGGCCTCAAAAGTCAATATTGATTATTCCTACACAATCTTGGAAAGTTACACTATGGCCCAAAATTGTGTTAACACATTATTCATTGCTCCAAAATAGATGATTTTTGTCATTCTTACCTAAATATAGAAGTATGAAATAAAAATTTTTTTATGAAATGTTGGAAACCGCTAATACATGTTCTTGAGAACTCATACCGGTGCTTGTGTGTCTGTTTTCTAGCATTGACATCCATCTAATCACTAAATTGGTACGGATCACCTTCCTCGTAAATATTTATATGTTATATCTGCAATGTACCATAAATAATGAGATATTTCGTAACTAAATTTAACCTAACAACCAAACTTTATACTACTTATTTTATAGAATTGTGATAAGTAGTATATAAAATTTTATTAGGAAATAAATTTTATTTATTGATATTCGACCTCGACCATGTATTACTCGAACTCTACGTTTAATTTATTTCATTTGAAAAATATAAACATAAAGTCATAGTTAAAAGTATAGTTATAAATTTTTTTAAAAGTTTAAAATAAATATAGTAGCATAAAAAATTATTAAATTATATTTTTGTTCTGTTTAACATTAAATTTTATTATTAAATTCTCGATCATGTGTTAATCAAACTCTACATTTAATTTATTTCATTTGAAAAATATAAACATAAAGTCATAGTTAAAAATATAATTATAAAATATATTAAAATTGAAAATAAATGGAGGTGCATAAAAAAATCCAGTAGTAACGCATATTTTGTGACAGGTAAGGAAATGTCACAATATTTACTCCACATTCACATGTCACTAAATACTTGTGACATATGCACATGTCACTAAACTGAATCCATTTCACAAAATTTAATGACACTTTTAAATTGAACTGCATCTTAAAGCGTCACAAAAAAATGAGAAAGACTCGTATGAGTCTGTCTCACCATAACTTATGGTGAGACAAGGTACAAAGTAGAGTTTTATAAATTACAAAAAGTACTCCATGTCATCATCTTCAAATAATTATATTTAGATCTCACGTCTCATCATAAAATTAGGTAAGATCATCTCACTCAAGTCTTTGTACAAAAACATATAATGATACTTTCAGCGTGTCACGGTATTTTAGTGATACGCTGAATAGGAGCACTTCACAATGCATCACTACCACTACAGTTGTGACACCTTGTGAAGTGCCTCTATTCAGCGTGTCACTAAAAAATTGTGACTTGTTAAAGTATCATTAAATATTTTTTTGACGCTTTAACATAAAGTTCAATTTAGAAGTGTCATATAATTTTATGGCAAGGATTCAGTTTAGTGACGTGTACACATCTGACAGATATTTAGTGCACCTGAAGGTGGAGCAAATATTGTAACATTTCCTTACCAGTCACAAAATATGCGTCACTATTGGAATCTTTTTTTGTAGTGGTAAGCCAGACATGCACGCGACGTCGGTCATTCATATATGAGAGAGTGATGTGCGATGTCAGCCTCAAAAAACAATCGACGTCAGTAAGCCAGACATTCGTGTGACATCGGTCTAGGTAGACTTTTTACCTCAATTTTTTTAATCGGGTTAAAAAATATTATTTATTGTGAAAAAAATGAACCGAGGTAAAAGAACTTTTACCTCATTTATTTGCCCTTAACAAAAAAAACTGAGGTAAAAGGGTGAAATAATAGGTATAGTTTTTTCGTAGTGAAGTTAAGAAAATGCGATCCATGCATATATTTTTTTTTAAAATGAAAACCACCATGAGGTGGAGGGTATTATATTGGGCACCCTAAACCCATAAAAGTAAAAGAAACTAGCAACAATTAGCCCCGGAGGCTTAGTCAGTACAAAATAACTACTAAGCTAAAAGAGGACTAGACTAATAAGCAATAGCTATTGCTTCCAAAACAATGGAGTGGATCTATAGGACCAAAAAAATTCCTATCAGATCAGACAAACCAGGAGATATGCCTTTCTTTCTAAACCTAGAAATTATAAGGAGCAGGTCGGTGATCGACAAATCGAAACACCACTTAGCCACCTATATCACTAGGAAAATAAGAGCACCAGGCAGAATGTTACAAAATGTACAAGTACCACTGTGAAGCACCAATGTAAGAAATTGGGGTGCTGCTCAGAATGGGTAAGGCAGATGAAATTCTGCAACTGAAGAAGCAAGAGGGCTGAGTGATTAGCAGATTGAAGTAGAGTTTGTGACTAGAAGGCCTGAAGCTTAAGATCAGAATAGAAGTCCTCTGTTTGAATGTTGCTACTGTGTAGCATCAGTTCCTGCAAATGAAACAGAAGGAAACGGTTAGTAGCATCAGTTCTCCAAATAAGGAAATCTAACTGTAGGAACATCCAGGTTATCTAGATAGAGTAACCCTTTTGTTCTTGCAGGCAGATTTGACCAACTGACAGTTTGGTGAGTCTTAGTAAGTAACATGTACTTAGCAAGATCATCAGCAGGTTGGTTTCCTTGTCTGAAAATGTGATTCAGTTTAGCAGTACCCAAAGAGATCTGAATATTGTCCATTAGATTGAAAAATTTTCCAGTGTCTAACAGAAGGGTGTAAGATCATATTAATAGCTACCAGACAGTCAGATTCAATCACAACCTGATGTGTATAAGATAATCCTAGTTGTACCCCATATTGAATAGCTAGAGTTTCAGCATGCAATGGTGAATCTGCTGCAACAAAGTAACCACTGGCATGTAAAAAACCTTCATTATTCCTTATGATAACTGAAATGCCTGCTTTTTTGGAGTGATGCCATGAGGCATCTACATTGATTTTTATGCCCCAAACAGGTTTCAGCCAGGTAACTGTGTTGATGTGTGGTTTTGGAGGTTTTAAGATCAGTGGAATATAACCTTCTGAAGCTAGTTCATGGTCAATCTGTCTGGATATCCCAATGGGAAAGGCAGCAAAAGATAAATAGATGTTGTCTTTGACCTCTTTAAGGATGTAATCACAATGCGAGGTGAGGTTATCAAAGACTTTCCTATTTCTTGCCTTCCACAATGACCAGCAGGCAAGAATAGGTGCAATATGAACCAATCTGGTGTGAAGTTTAGATAGACCATTATATGCCCAAAAACTAGCCAATCTATCCCATAGGTTTACACATTCGAAATATGAAAGACCGCAGATTTTATGAACCTCCCTCCAAACCTCAGAGGAGATAGCACATTTATTGAACAAATGATGCAGTGAGTCTGAATTATTGCAAAAACAGCATTTAGAGGGAAGGTGGAAGCCAAATTGCATAAGAATATCATCAAATGGCAGTAATGCATTTAAAAGCCTCCACATAAATACTGAGATTTTTTTTCTGAATATGGTTAGCCCATATATTTCTAAGAGCAGGAAAAGCATTAATTGGGGGTCTCAGTTTCAGATAAGCTGACTTAAAAGTAAAATTCCCAATGAGGTCAGGCTTCCAAACTAGTTTATCAGGCCTGTGTTCATGGATGGAGGCAGATCTGATAGTATTAATGATGGGGGCCGGAAGCACTAATTGAAGTGATGGAAGAAGAGAGTCCTTGTGTGCAATAAAATCAGCCACCGTGCACTGCATTTGTACCTCGTTTGGGTAATAGAAATCCACTAAGGGACCAAAATCAGTCCAATTAGAGGTCCAGAAGTTAGAAAGTCCTTCACCATGTATCACCCTGGAATTGGATTCTGCAAATTGGTTGATTTTGCAGATCCTTTTCTAGTTTTGAGATTTTCTGTGAGATTCAGGGAGAGAGCTAAGGAAACCAGTCCAGGGAGCTTTACCTAATTGATATTTCCACCAGAGTTTACAGGAAAAGGCTCTAATGATGGCAGCTAGAGATCTCAGTCCTAATCCATTTTGCTCAGTAGGGTAGCAGAGAGACTCCCATTTTTTCCATGACTTTTTAGGTACTGAATCTGTCTCACCCCAAAAGAAGATAGCAAATTTTCTTTCTATTTTCTTAATAATCTGTTTGGGTTGTGGTAAGGAGTATAAGCATGATTTTATAAGGGTCAGCTTACCTCCAGTAGATAGCCACACATTTTTCCAATTCTTCAGTTTTTTATCTATCATTTCCATAACAGGTTGGAAATGAAGATTGAGAATTTTACCACTATGTATAGGAACACCCAAGTATTTAAAAGGTAGGATACCTAATTTCATACCCAATTTGTTCCTAATTTGTCTGAGTTTAGCTTGAGTGGCATTTCTACTGATATAACAGTCACTCTTCTCATAATTTATTTTCTGCCCAGTAACTTCCTCAAATGTGACTAGGAATGCTTTTATTCTGGTTAGGTTCTTTTTAGAAGCTTGAAGAAAGACTATAGTGTCATCCGCATAGCTTAAATGAGAAATAGGTATAGCATTCCTTGGCAAAGAATAGTACTGCAATTTTCCAGTCTCAAATACATATGCTAGACTTCTAGTAAATGATTCCGAGAATATATTAAACAGAAAGGGGGATAAAGGATCCCCCTGTTTTATGCCCCTGGAAGCAGTAAAGAAGCCCACAGGATTGCCATTTATGAGAACTGAAAACCAAGCATTTGCAAGATTTTTCATGATGCAGTGAACAAATTTGCCATGAAAACCAAACTTGAGAAGTATACTGTTTAAAAAAGCCCAGCTGACCCTATCAAATGCCTTCATTAAATCTAGTTTAAGAATGCAATTAGGGTCTCTGGATTTTTTGTGCAAGAATCTGATCATTTCCTTTAAGTAGATGACATTGTCAGAAATGTCTCTATTTTGGAGGAAAGCAGATTGATGTGGACTGATTAATTTAGGCATCAGTGGCTTAAGTCTTTCCATTAATATTTATGAAAAAATCTTGTTAGTCACATTAGAAAGACTAATAGGTCTATAGTCATTGAAACTAGTAGGAGTTTCTTTCTTTGGAATCACTGTTATCCAAGTACTAGAGATACCCCTAGGTATATTAGACCTGGACAGAAAATCATTTGATGCCGCTAGTAAATCTGAACAGATAATATCCTAGGCTTTTATAAAAAATTTTGCAGTATAACCATCTGGCCCAGGACTACTACTTTTGTTCAGACTAAATACAACCTGCTTTAATTCCTCTAATGTCACTGGACCAATGAGAGTTGCATTCTCTTCATCAGTAATCAGTTTTGGAATTTGGGACAAAAAATGAGAGTAGAAAAGACCCTGATCTGAGTGTGGCTGGTCAGTGAGAAGCTTCTGGTAAAAGGAGATAGCTTCTTTTTCTATGTCAGAGTTATTAACTAACCAAGTGCCATCAGAACTTTTGATTTTAGTGATATTGAGCTTACATCTTTTTTCCATTACTGAACTGTGGAAAAATTTTGTGTTCTCATCACCCTCTTTAAGCCATCTCATTTTGGCCTTTTGTTTCCAGAAGCTGTTTTGCTCTTTAAGTGCCCTAGTAAGCATAGCTTTTGCTTGTTTTAATTTTATTAACTCACTGGAAGAGCTATTAAGATCAAATTCAATTTCTTGGAGTTTTAGTTTTTCCTCTGCTTGTATGACATTTGTATTAACATCCCCAAAAATCTCCTTATTCCACTGCTTAAGGTGTTTTTTAAGGTGATTCAGTTTGAGAAAGAAAGTTAGCATTCCTTGACCTTGCGAGGGGGAACTCCAATGGAATTTTATGAAATCCATGAAGTCCTTCCTCTTGAACTAGGTATTGATGAACTTGAAAGGTCTAGGGACAGAGGGACTGTTATTACTGATTCTGAGTAAAAGTGGACAGTGGTCTGAGGTATCTCTTTTAAGAACCTGGATGGAAGATTGGGGAAATTTAGAGAGCCACTGAGAGGAACATAACCCTCTATCTAACCTCTCAATTGTATGTCTTTTAGCACCATTACTTGTCCTACCATTAGTCCAAGTAAAATAATTTCCAACAGTATTAACAGGGAGCAATGCCATAGTATCTATAAAATCACTAAAATCATTAATGCTACCAAGGTTGGGGATAGAGGGTCCCTTCTTTTCTTTCTGTCCTTGATCTCAAACCATATACAAAAATAGCCTCATTTGAGGAGTTAAGTGTATGGCTGGTGATCTGTACTGAAAAGAATTGATTATGATCAATCTTTGGGGCAATGTCAATCCTAGAGTTCCACATAAGCCAGATGTTACAGCTAGCTGCATATAAGCTATGATCAAAATGGAGTTTTTGTCTATAGAGATCACATTCACTGTTGTTATGTTGAGGTTCAATTAGACAAATCATTTCCAGTTTATGTATTCTGATAAGTCTACTCAGTCTCAACAGTGAAGTATCCATGCCCCTAATGTTCCACACTAAGATATTAATTCCTAATGTTGTAGTAATCATTATTTTTTGGGTTTGATGCTTTTAGTGGCTGTTCTAGTAAGGATCCTATTGATCTGAGTGAAATAGGTGGGAACTTTCCCCTGAGCAGATTCGTTAATTTTGTTTCTAGGAGAGATATCCTAGGAAATGTTTGTCATAACAGTGGAGGGATTTGGAGAAAAACTGACCTTGGGTAGGAAGTCCATTTTTACCTGAGGTAGATCACATTGTACCTCTTCTTCAGAGATTGGTTGATCCTCCGATTGCTCAAAAGTCACATCCTCTTCTTGAATAAGTGGGAGAAACCTATTGCCTGAGGACCTGGGCTGAGAGTAAAAAGCAAACCTATTAGTGTTGAAAGGATTGTCTGGAGAGATAGGCAGTTTACCTGGATGTACTGAAATATCATCAGTAGCATAATTGTGGACTTTTGGAGGAGTTGAGATCGGAGAGTCTAAAATCAGAGGCTCTTCTTGGAGATTGTGTACCAGAGCTATCTGATCAGATGTAGCTGGTGAAACCATTGGGAGGGGTCCGTCTTCTATCAGGACCACTTCTGGATCAGATAAGAGAACTGATTCAAATTGATTTCTTTTAGGGGTGGCTTTGTCCTGAGAACTGTTCGAGCCAATTTGACCCAAATTATCCTGAGAGAGGGCTTGAGCTTGCTGATTGCAAGCCTTAGTCTTCTGAGTATTGAGAGTCTGAATACTAGGGCCCACTATTTGCTTGCTTGAGTCAGATTGATCTTGTTTCTGATTTGTGGAAGATGGAGTGAGGGACTTGTCCTCTTTCTGAGCCAAGATTGTAGTGGCTTTCTCTGCGGGGGTAATACCAGAAGAGCTAGGTTTCATGATAGAGGTAGGTTTCCAAATTGAGTTAACCTGAGGAGGCTTTTGTTTGGTGAAATTGGGATGTTTGGAGTTGTTGTTTCTGGTTGTGAGGGGCCTAAGTTCAAGATGGAGAATTCTACATTCTACAACTTCATGGCCTAGCCTCTTGCAATGCTTGCAGTATAATGGTAGTTGATCATATTCTATTTGATAATCAGCAACTTCATGATCAATACCATTTGTCAGAGAGATAGAAGTATGCAATTTGGACAATAGGTCAACTTCTACACATATCTTAACAGCAGAGGGTCTTGTAACACCTAGGGTAGCAATATCAATTTTGATAAACTTTCCTATTGTATTCCCAATTACTTCTAGCATTGCAGTATTATACCAAAAGAGGGGAATTTTGTGAAGAGTAATCCAAACGGGAACAATGGAAGTTTCAGACTCAGGAGAGAAATCAGGGGTCCACTTAAATACCTTCATATGTGCACCTTTAAAAGCCCACTGTGATTTCATCCAACATCGCTGAAAATCTTCTGGATCTTCAAGTCGGATTAGGACGTGTCGGTGGTCTATAGAGCCGAGTTGATATCTTCCTTTGAAGCCAACCGATTTGAAAGCCTCATTCAGGAACTCCATTGACGGCTTGAGTCTGGCAAATTTTCCGATCAAAGCATTACTGTAGTGAGCAGACAGAAGCGCGACCTCTTCCGGGGTGATTATGCAAGCGATCTTACCTTTGTATTCTGTAGTTGGTTTAATGGAAGGTGTGGAAGGGAGAGAGGAGAAGAGAGAGGCTGGTTTAGTGTTGAGGGCTTGAATAAAAGTGCGATTCGGAGCCGTTCCACCGCGATCCGGCGGTGGCTCCGCCATAGGAGGAACGTTACCGGTATGAATAGTATTATTGAGAAGAATGCCGAGGTTAGAGAGAAGGCAGAGAATTAGAGAGAGAAACTTAAGATCCATGCATATATGTATATTCGAACTTTGGTTCTTGTAGTCATTTGGAATTGGAAAGCCACATAATCCACATCTTAACAACCCTTATTCATATAATTATTTGCGCATTATAAATTGCTTGATAGCATATTTAAACAAAGAAATTCCTCATGCAGTTTTTAGACACGCAACTCTACTGAGGGGCAGTTTAGTGGATTATATATGTACTTAATTATCGTTAGACTTACTTTTAAACTAAACTAAATTAAGTTATATATATAATATATTTGATATTATTAATATTAAAAGTTTTGTTTTAGATTGTCTAACCAATAGGCAAGATTATTTTAAATTAACACAATAGATAGGGTGATTTGATGTTAATTTTTATTTATTCCAATGAAGTTTCTTTACACTACTGGAAATCGGGTACATAGGCACTGGTACACATGTACCGGTGCTGATATATAGGTGCTATTAAACACCTACTGCACCGGTATAAATGTCCATGTATGAAAAATCGCTGCCTAAGAGGTAATGGAACCGGAAAAAAAAATACCGGTTCTCAGGTCTGGTGCTTATGAGTAGGATTTGGATGATTTTGGCTAATTTTGAGCACCGGTATGTTTGATACCGGTGATAGAAAGTGGTATTGTTAAAATTTTACGCGAGACTTCGTATCAATCGCACCGGTAAATGTTCTGGTACCGGTGCATTTTGGGAGGAAATGGCAGGAAATATTTTAGCACAGTATATCGACCAGCACCGGTCTATATGTCGTTGCTAAAATTTATAAAACACGGGAAATATTAGAGCACCGGTTACATGTACCGATGCGTTTGAGTGAAGATCGGTAAAATGCGGAAAACGGGAAAATTTTGAGCACTGGTTCTTTCATTTAATTTTAGCATCGGTATAAATATTGATGATATTGCTTCAGCTGCATCAATAGCACCGGTATTATATGTTTCAACCGGTGCTATAAATGTATTAAATGCTCACCTACCACTATTTTGATCGGGTTAAAAAAAAGAAAGGAAAATGGTTTTGGATGTCATTAATGGAAATTTGGGGTTGGAGAAGACATTGAACGCTCATCAATGAATTCCCTTGAAGGTACTTCATTTTATAAAAAAAAATCATCATTTAAGGTGGAATATGTGTGGAATGATTTGTTTCTATAAATATATTGTGAGTTTGAACATTGTAATGTTCCTTGACACTCTTGATGAATAGGTTTTGTTTGCAAATGTTGTTGATGTAATGTATGGCTTTGATTGCATGTGATTTGAAGTATGGGGTGTGGTAGGATTGTAGTATTGTGTGATCATGCATGTTGCATGTTTATAGGGCGTGTTATGAATGAGCTTATTGTTTATGGTGTAATTGTATATTGCTTTGGATGTTTAAATGTTGTAAATTGATTACATTGTAGACATACACCGTGCCATTGAGAGGCGTAAGCATGTTTATCACAATATTAGCTTGGTAAGTGATGAATTTATTGCTTTTGTTTGGGACTTTTTGGACTATGCTTTTAGTCTTGAAAGGTGTATCCTATGTCCATGTCGTGATTGTAAGAACCGTAAGCGTATTGATGATTGATATTTGTTGCAACTCCATTTGTACATGAGAGGGTTCTCGAAGGATTATTTGGTTTGGAATTTTCATGGGGAGAAACCACAGCCGGACGTGGTTGTAGGTAGCAAGGGGGAATATTTTGGGGGTTTGAAATTGGATGACATGTGTGAGGAGGTGGTGGATGAATTTAAGGGGAGGCTTGAGGTTTTGTCAAAATTTCTTGATGAGAAGGAAAAAATGTTGTATCCTGGTTGCAAGGAGAAAGACACTGTAATGTCATGTTTGATGGAGTTGTTCAGCCTGAAAGGCGTTGGTTTGTGGACCGATACTAGCTTGGATAAGTTGTTGAAGTTTTTGAGTGAGAAGCTCCCCCAGCCCCCCAGATATGATTTATCGGACAACCCGTACGATACAAAGAGAATTTTGTGCCCAACGAAAATGGAGTATAAAAAGATATATGCATGCCCCAATGATTATGTTTTTTATAAGGATGCGTTGGAAAAGGCGGTGGCTTGCCCTGCATGCAAGTTATCTCATTATAAGCAATGAAGAAACGATGTTGTTGATGAAGAGGTCACTGTGAAGGTAAAGAAACGGGTCCCTACGAAATGTCTGTGATACCTTCCTATTGTCCCCAGGCTGAAGAGGTTGTTCAAGAACGTTGTGGATGCAAAAAACATTACATGGTAGAAGGATAGGGGTTGAGTCGATGATGATATCATTAGTCACCCAGCGGATAGGGATCAGTGGAAGAATTTTGACAACAGGTATCCTAAGTTTGCTGAAGAACCCAGGAATTTGAGAATGGCTCTGTGTACTGATGGTATGAATCCCTTTGGTTATATTTCATCATAACATAGCTCGTGGAATGTTATGCTTTGTATTTACAATATGCCTCCTTATCTATGCATGAAGAGGAAATATGTTTTGATGCCATTAATAATTTTTGGTCTGAGGCAACTCAGAAATGACATCGATACTTATCTAGCCCCACTCATTGAAGATTTGAAGTTGTTGTGGTCGGATGGTACCGAGGTGTTCGATGGTCATCGTGGGACAAAGTTCACTCTAAAGGTGATGTTGTTCTGCACTATTAATGATTTTCCAGCATATGGTAATCTTTTGGGTTACGTTGTTAAGTGTCACAAGGCATGTCATGTGTATGAGGAAGCAAATGATTTTACGCAGCTAAAAAATGATCGGAAGACTGTCTATCTCGGTCATAGGAAATTCCTCCCAGTGAATCACAAGTTACGAGAAGATGAGATTCATTTTGTTTGGGGAGGGGTAGGAGGAAGGCGCCAAGAATATTGATTGGATTTTCCATCCACCTCAAGGTGAAAACACTCAATGATGTTATGGGAAAGAAGATATCAAAAGTGGTTGCCTTAAATGACAGACCTTGGAACAAAATATCGATATTCTTCAATTTGTCGTATTGGGAGACTCTTGAGGTTTGCCATTGTTTGGATGTGATGCATATGTAGAAGAATGTGTGTGAGAGTTTAATTGGTACTCTACTAAACATTCCAGGTAAAACGAAGGACGGTTTGAATGCACGGAACAACCTAGTTGAGCTTGGTATAAGAGTTGATTTAGCTCTTGAGGTGAAAGGTAAACAGACGTACCTATCACCAGCCCCTTACAATCTTTCTATCAATGAGAGGAGGTTGGTCTGTGAGTGCATTGGGGGATTCAAGGTACCATCTGGCTACTCTTCCAATGTAAGTCAGTTTGTGAAAGACGAATTGCATCTTAATGCGCTGAAATCCCATAATTGTCATGTGTTAATGTAACAAATCTTGCCTGTGGCTATCCGTGGGGTCCTGGAGAAAGAGGTGAGATTCTGCATCATGCACATGTGATTCTTTTTCAACTCCATTTGTCATACGAATACTAGCAAAAAACAGCTAGATGTGTTGGAGCGCGAGGGGATACTTGTGCTTTGTTTGAGAAGTATTTCCCCAGGAATTATTTGACATTATGGCCCATCTTGTAGTCGACGTTGTCAGGGAAAATAAAATATGTGGTCCCATTGGGATGCATTGGATGTATCCACTTGAGCGTCACAAGGGGGTCTTCAAGGGTTACGTACACAATCGATGCCAACCCGATGCTGGTATTGTCCAGAGGTATATCATGGAGGAGATCATTGAGTAATGCACTTCAAATTTGCATGTGAAAATACCAGTTGGAGTTCCCTGGCATGTCCACAGTGGCAGGAAGAATGGTATCCCACGTTCGAAAGGTATGATATACACACCATTTAATGCTGAATTGATGAAAGTCCATCTTTATGTTTTGCATAACAGTAGTGACACTGCTATTTATGTTGATGAGCACATGTCAATGTTGGAAGAATCCTATCCCAAATGGTCTTTGAACCAATTGCAACTTGAGCATTCTGCAACGTTTGTTAATTGGTTTTATAATCGTTGTGATATGGAGGGGATGTTGTCTAAACTTCGTGCATTTGCAAGGACACCGGGTTGCACTATTAAGAGATATCAAGACTATGATATCAATGGACACAGTTTTTCAAATGTTTCCAAGGATAGCAAAAGCACAACTCATAATAGCGGGGATTTTTTGGAATCTGAATCCACGTGGTAGTCAAGGAAAAGAGACAAAAAACCTATCGTTATCGTAATGGCATTTTATGGGGTCATCGAGGAGATTTAAGAGTTGGATAGTGTGGAGTTTCAAGTGCCGTTGGGTTGAAAATGGTGTCGGGGTACGTACCGAGATGCCCATGGACTTTACGCTAGTTGACTTGAATTGCGTGGGATGTGAGAATAACAAGTTCATCTTAGTGGGTCAAGCTCGTCAGATGTTTTACATTAGAGACCTAAGCAATGAAAACTGGCATGTTGTACTCCACGGTAAGAAGTAATTTTTTTATGATGAAATTGGAATTAATGTCAAATCCAATATTTTAGAGTTTTCGTCTGCTTTCCCTAGTTTGGAGGACATTGGTGGACCATCTATAATTAGGAAATTACATGGGGATGGACTGTGGATGGACGAGAATGGAAATATTGTGGGTGGTAATGTTGTCTTTAAGAGGAAAAGATAGGGTGTTCCATTTGTATTTTGATCACTTTTGTACCCTTCAGGAGCGTTTTGCTTGGCCTAGAGAGTATTATTAGTGGAATTGTGTACCTATGTTTGAAGATTGTAGATTCCCCACCTAATGTTTATCAAAAATAAAAAATGTATGGTTATTCCTAGCACCGAAAAAAATGTTTAATAGTGGTGCTATTGACTTAGGAACATGCTCTGTTTTTAGGCAGAGTACTTGAAAACAGAGTTTGAGCGCCGGTTTTTAAGCACCGGATAATATACCGGTGCTTAACAGTTAGACAAAATTAATAAGAGTTGTTTACTGGTTCACCCCGAAATAAATAAAAATATGTTTAAGTAGCTGCGTAGGGCTGCTTTAATAACAGGCACCGGTATTGGGTCATTTTCTGAGCACCAATTGTTGTACCGGTGCTCAATACTTAGTCAGAAAACATAAGAGTTGCTCTTTGTTTTATATTAAATTGATGTTCAAGCAGTTGCGTAAGGATGCCTTCATATGGAGCACCGGTATTTTATGTTTTTAAAGCACCGGTATTGTACCGGTGCTCAACACTTAGTCAGAAATATCTCGAGTTGATCTCTGGTGCCGTTCTGAATAAGAAAAATACATGCCCAGGAAGCTGCGTGGGGCTGCATTTATTTTATAGCATCGGTATTTTCAGGTACCGGTGCTACAAAATATGCTATAATCGAACTACCTGGTCGTTATTTTACCAAACATTTATAACCACCTCTTCACATCTTCTTAGAGAAAACCCTATATCCTTCCTTAAAGGCGATAGAGCTTCAAAAAGAAATTGTTCTCTCACTCAAAACACTGCAGTGAAGTGGAAATCTATTACTTCTGTGAATGAATCCTTATTTTATCAAAGTTTCATATCAAGATTGTGGAAATTCAAAAAACATGATCATTTTGGATTGTTATATGTGCACCTTGCTTCACAATTACTTGTGTTTTATAATAAATGTGATGTTATCCTTGTTGTTTAAGTACAAATGTACAACGCCGTAATTAGATTATTGTTGAAATTGTGGTAAATTGTCAATGCAAACAAGGTGTTTGATAAAATGCCTCTATGACAATGTATAGGATGGCCCCCAAATCCAAAACAAATAGGCCTAGGAAAGAAGGTGTTCTTCACCCTCATAAGGATCGTACCTGAGGGTGGCGGAGGAAAGATTTGTGTCCAACAAGGCAAGATCACTGGCCCAGAGTTACAGAACAAAGAAGCCTTATCCAAAACGTGGAATTGAAGCAAGTCCACCCTTTCAAGACACTATTCAAAAATTGGGTTGGGAAAAGCTTTGTGCTACACCTCATGCATTCAACTTGACCATCATTGCTGAGTTCTACAAAATTTGAGATGTGGATTGAGCACGTAAAAAGTTTTATGCCATCGAAAATATGTCCCCCTCACCCCCCCCCACTCCTACAACACATCAATGAACTGTATGGATTGCCCAATGTAGAAGATGATGAGGATGAGATGTTGGCACTAATCAATGAAGATGATGATATGAATGACGAAGTATCAAGGAGATTGGCTCGGTGCATCACAGCTGAAGGTACCAATGTGGATGCTCTTGTGTTTCCTGAGTGGACAAAAATTTCAAAGAAAACACTAACTCCAAAAATGAACGCGTGGTATCATTTTATGGCCTCCCGTATCGACCTTGACACGGTTAACACTGAAGTGCACAAGATGAGGATAATCAAGTTGTATGCTGTTAAAAAGAAACATTGTTGGAATGTAGAAGAGGGAATTCATCAGGCCCTTACCGAGGACAAGGAGAAGTCTAGCTCGTATGATTTTTTAAGTCTGATTTCTTCACTTTGTGGATTTACAGGAGTGCTTAACTATGACAATGACACATGGGGTCATCCTATGACACAAATTGTTATAGAATCATTCTGCAAGAATGTTTCTTCTACCGCTGCTACGTCAATTGAATCTTGGGTCACCGAACTAGAGAGTGCGATTGAAACTCTGCGGGTGGATTGCCAATTCCAGAGTAGATGGTGTGACCACATAGGGAAAGTGATGAGCTACCAGTTTCCTGAAGCTGTGAAGGCGATCAGTCCTTTCTCATCATTTGATGGGGACAGTACAGCTAGCAGTGAGGAAGTGGGACCATTCTCCCATTATTATTCGTGAAATGTCCTATTTAGAAATATCGTAACTTGACATTTACATATGGTGTTGTACTAAGACTGTGATTGATAGACACATGGATAATGATGATTTCTATATTGATTTCGGTTATTCTTCAAAAGTAGGAGTTGTAAAAATTATGGCGGAGCAACGCAGACGTACGCAGCTGCCTTATCAGTCTTTAGCACCGGTACATTACCTTAAAGGCACCGGTATGGAAGATTTCAGCACCATCTAATCACAAAATGTAATTCAACGCTATCTTCTAATAACGTAAAAAATAATATAAAATTTGTCACATAACAAACAACCATATAAAATTGTGAAAACAAAGATTTACATGTTTTGGAGTTGTGGGAACACTTCAGATAACATTTGGGGTCATTTCATAACTTTTCAAGACTATTCCCATCTCGTAAAAGATGTCCTTCAATTCACTCATATAGTTCCAACTTGCAAAAGTACATTTCCCCAACATTGAATTTCATTTCTTCATTGCCAATTTTGTATTTCGACAATTCCAACTTTCTTGAAGGGTCTAAAATGCAAAAGGCAAAAAGTTTACTTGTAACTCAAAATTGAAATTCGCTCGAACATTATCATACATTTACACTCCCTGATGTGTTCTACAATCATAAATCTAATTCAATGTCACTCAGAGGATCGTAATAAGTCTCCATAAAAATTCCTGAATTCTCAAAGTTAACACTAGCTAAGAACCTCTTGCTAAGTCTACAACATACACTAGCGCTTTTGGTCATGTGCCAGCAATGTAAAAACTATTTTAATCATTCATTTTTATCCAATGAAATGTAATATCATTGGTGTACTGCGTGGGTAAGTTAGCATAATTGGGGCATTTAGTTGGAGGGCTTTTTGCAAACAAATTAAAATTCACCCTCGGAACTACAATCGGTTAAAAATAATCTTCTCTACCTATTCCCAGGCATGTCGTAAACCTAAGTGATACTCATCAACGAGGACTACGTGGTCATACATGTTTCAAAAAATCTTTGGGCGCCAATGTAATTTTACTATAGTATATAATCCGTTATCGCTTGAATGACAAATTTACATGTACACCATCACATTCATGGTTTTGAAATGTGAATTAAACATATATTCGGTCAATTTAGAAGAAAAAAACTAATCCTAAGAAGGTTGGGGTGGAAAACCTAATAAATAGAAGTTTGTAGGAATTGTTAGAACCGGTAAATTATGTTTCTTACCGGTGCTCAAGTTTTTGCCGAAAATGAAAATAATTTGAATATTTCAAATTCGTTAAGTGCGTAAGTTGAATTTTTTTTAGCACCTGTAGGAGGATGTTTAGGCAACGGTTTGATATACCGGTGCTCAACACTTAGAAAAAGTACAGGTCATTTCCCCTCTATCCAACTGTAAGAATTAAAATAATTAAAAAGCAGCAGCATTATGTGGATATGAGCACCGATATCCTCAACCGGTGCTCAATACTTAGAATATTTCTACTCGAATTGTGTACATATCGGTCTCTATCTAGTTCAAAGAATAAAACAATTAGGCAAAGCAGCTGGGCAAAGCAGTTGGGCGCAGCTGCGTTTTGTAAGCTATAGCACAAATTTTATGTACCGGTGCTCAAGACTTAGAATATTTCTACTCAACTTGCTCTCTACCCAAATGTGAATTGTAAAAAATATATACATAGCAGTTGCGCGAAGCTGCGTTTACAGATTATAAGCACCAGTATTGGTTTGGTACCAGAGCTATCAGATAGCATATAAAAGGCAGACGTTTCCACACCCACTCTTCCATCTACAATCTTCCACCATCTCCAAACTTAGCTCCACACATCACCATCTCCCTCGCCGCTCCATTTTTAAGCCCCACCATCATCGGTCGTCAGGCAACCCAACCAAAACCCCCACCACCACCAGCCATAAATCCCCACCACCGGTTGACCACACTGGCCATCACTCCCCACCACGCCGCACCTCCGCCACCTTGTCAGTCCACCACCTCCGCCGGTAAATTAACTTCAGTTACCGCCGTCATGAAGTTAAGGCCTTTTGTATGGATTTTTATGTTAAATGTGATATGGATGTGTATTTTGGATTGTTGACAATGTCGTTGAGAATTTCGTTGTGTACCCAAACAATCTAATGTGTTTGATATGTTTGAACAGTTTAGTTGTGATTGTGCTTTGGAATTTCCTGTTTGACAATTATATTTGTATTTTCTATGTTCAATTAGTTGAGTTGTGGTACTTAAGTTGTGACTACCATTTGTGATTCCCCTTTCAACACTTAGATTGTGAATGGAATGTCTGAATTGTTGGAGTTCTGGTTGTTGAGATGTGACTGAGATCTCTGATTGTTGGTTCGACACGTACATTAAGAATGTGAAAAGTGATTGCGAGGTTTGAATGGTTGAGTAGTGGTTGCTAAGTTGTGAATGTGCTTTGTGATTTCCCATTCGACACTTATATTCTGAATGTCAATTGTGATTGGAATGTTTGATTCGTTCTGTTAAGTTGTGATTGTGAATCGGTTATCGCCAACTGTGATTACTCTTTTTTGAATATTGGTTTATGATTCTTGCTTCATAACATTGAATCTCTAACATTCAATTTCATTGGCATGCATTAGATGCCTCCCAAGGGTAACAAAATGGCTACAAGAGGGAGGAAGAGAAAAAGGGGAAAGGCTGTAGTGGGAAAGGTTATGGACAAAAAAAACAACCACGCCCCCCCCCCCCCATGGACGACAGTAGGACCACCGTTCGACTACTATTACATATCGAGAAGCCCGACGCCACAGTTTAAGAGTATCCCCACAATGAACAGCCCCCAGCCTCTATTGTTGATGAAGAGTCTCAATTCGTCGAACCGTGAACCTCAAATAAGGATGGTACAGATGATGTTTCCATGGCGGGGGGAAGCATGGAAAAGCCTTTGATAGGTTTGAAATAAAAGAGTGGTGCAATGAATGTGGTACAGCCACATGCCAGTCGGTAATTCTAGCTAAGGAGAATAATGTCCCAGTCCCAGTCAGGTTCAAAATTTCTGACATGTCCTGCACGAAGAATTGGACTGCGTGGATGAATAGAGTCCAGGGCACACAAGCATTGGAAAAATATCCCCGCTGACACCAAGGAGGAGGCTTGGAAAGACATTTTGATAAGAGAATTTCACAACTCATATATGTTGCGTTATTAAATATAATTTAGTAGCTAAGATAAATTCCCATTTTTTACATGAATACAAGCTAACAACAGTTTCTATGCTAAATTTCCAAAATGCATGCGAGCTTCAGATTCGAGAAAAAGTTGACCAAATCACAACTTGAAAAGTTGAAACAGTATGTATACGTTGCAGCCGGCACTGCCTATTGTAACTGGAAATTAAAAGTGGCAAAGAAATTCATTCATCAAGTGGAAAAAACCAAGAAAAATTTACCATACAAACCTTGGGACAAGTACAAATGGATGGACAAAGAGGAGTGGTACAAGTTTTTGAAGATGAGAACAACACCTGAGTTTAAGGTAAACTTTATATCAACATTTAGCCAAAATCAACATGTCTGTCATTTTGGTTTACTTCAAAATTTCATTATTTTAACTTCCATTTGTTTCATATGGATAGAAAATAAGTTATACTAACAATGAGCACTCAAAGGAAAATTTTTACACACATCGGACTGGAAGGAGCAGACACCGGGTCACGCGGGAAAAAATAATCGAGAACAAGAAGGGAAATGAGCAAGTGAAAATGGCTGATCAGGGCTTGATGGAGGAGGAGATTAAGATTGATCTCGAGACCAAAGAGTTCAGTGTGGATATGTCCCTAGTCTACCACGAGTCAATCAAGCTGGCAGACAAAGACAAATACACTGATCCGGCCTACATAGCCATTGCAGAGAACATTGTAAGTTTTTCCACATTAATTGATCATTACAATGTTTAGTAATTCCACTTTGAATGATCTTGACATTCTTGCAAATTCAATTCATTGTTTATACTTTATGCCTGCCAAAAGATCAAAATGAATGAGGAGGCCGCTAAGGACACATTGGTTCTCAAACCTGGGCAAGACATACTGATAGCGGTGACCGGCAAGACGGATCACCCAGGGAGGTATAGTGGTACTCCATCAAGCCTCTGTAAAGAGGCTGATGTACCCCATCTGTTAAGAAAATGTAGAAGCAAATGCAGTAGCAGCTCATCTCCCTTTCTAGCAGTCCAACAGAAGAATGCAACTGACCAACAGGTGGTGAAGGCAATGGTGTCATACCTCTCCGAGCTCGTCAAGGGGATCGCATTAGCGGGAGGGGTCAAATACCACCTGGTATGGATGATCCCAAGTCTTTCATAGAAAATGCATTGGCTGAAGTGAGCGCGGCCCAGAAAAAATCATATGGTTCTCCTAGCGATGAGAGGACGATTAGGAGGTAAAAAATGGGATACCATTCGTCGTTCTTTCTTTCATTACTTGGTCTATTGCAGATTACATTTCATATATTTCATTATTAACAAAGTTCCAATATTAATGACTAGATGAGGAGAGGGTGAGTTTTTTCATGAAGAAATTGGATGGCTCAAGGGCCCTAGTGGTAAAGGTATTTCTCAAAAGAAAGTGCCATAGCTGTACATCAGCAAGTGGAATCGCTCATTTCTGGGTGATTGATCCAGTCTTCCATGCCAAAGTAGGACTGCCGTCTGCCAACCACACATTTGTCAATGTGGGAGAGGTTCTCAGACATGTCGTTGACTGGATGTAGTCTTTGATCGACCATGATTTAGACACCCCTGCTGAAAAATATAAGGACGAGCATGTCAAAGACTCTGTGGAAAAAAATTGTGACTTCCTTGAGGTCACCGATGACGAGGTATATCAAATAACTATTTCTAATATATTTTTAATTAATAACATATTCTAAGTGTTTAAATGTATGTTTTTCAAACTAAAATCTGACTACTTTGTCAACACAACTTGAGGATTCGACCACAAGTTGCAAGGAGGGAGAAAAAATGGATAAGACAGAGATCTCACCCCTGAGATTGGTATGCTATCATAGCTTGTGACTAAATCATCCACACATATTTGGAAATTTTACTTATCACTTAACACATGTGTTTTTAACAACGACGTGTAGATTGAAAATATGCGCACCTTAAAGAAGCATCCAATTATGAGGGAGTTCTTCAACCATTGCAATGGGAAGGAAATGGAAATGAATGCTATGGGAAGGTTATATTTTACAACCAGTTTCCTATATCCACATTTTCCAAACCGTGCATATCTGGCCTTTGCATCCAGCAACTATTGGATTTTGGAGACAAGCTCGGGAATTATCATGGGATAACATGGATCTCAAATGCACAAATGGATTTGTGGATGGGGTAGGTTCCAAACAATTCAATTCATGTATCTTGTTCTTTAACATGTTCGTGACAAGCAATAACTTCTGCTCTGACAGCAACTCGTGAAGTAATACGGAGGCCACGAACAACAGTAGAATCCAATTATGTGTCTCCAACACTAGAAGAAATGATAACTTGCCTCAGGAGGAAGACATAACCTCCCAGGTTCACCTCATCTTGGGCTCGATGATTAACTCAGACGCCACCATGTATTTGGTGTCATACCTTAGGAGGTCAGAAATTTTACATTTAAAATTATATTGATATCTGTTTTGTAAAATTCGACAGATATATTAACTTTAAAATTATTAATGCAGTTCACATTGGTTCTTCATCCTCATTTGTCCCCGAATAAACCATGTCTACACATTGGACACACTCACCAATGGTATTCAGCCTAAGGATTATATAGAGACACAAGTTATTCCCACGTAATAATTTTAACACCATTAACTCTACTTTTTCCAAAAATAGTATTTTCAAAGGTAGTAACTCAAACATGTCACAGGGTTGCGTATCAATATGAGAAGTTGAAGAGGAAGAATGAACCCTCACCGGATTTTAGCTGGAAGATAGCAAACATCAATGTAAGTAGTAAGCATAAATAGTTAAACATACTTCGTACATTTTCTTCTTTACGTACACTAATTTCATTATCGTTTCTATCATTCTATCTTAGCACTAACAACAAGGAAGTAGCTGGGAATACAGCTACTATGTCATGTGATTCCTTGAAGAGCTCGTACTCAAGACAACTTCCAACAATCCTATTAACGTAAGTATCGAAACTCCAACACAAATAACATAATATGTATATGGCTTATATTGCAGTAACTCCATCATACAAACTACCTTTTAATTTGATCGAAACGCAGATTTTTTTCGGAGAAGCAAGGCCCGTACAATACCTCCAAACTTCAAGAGGTGGCGGTCAAATGGTGCAAGGCATGGGTTAATATTTATGCAACGTTGACCAGGAATAATCCAGACCAATTTTTTTACTGATGTTCGTGGATGGGTGATGGGAATTTTTTGTTTATGGATTGATATGGCATGATGGTATATTGACATTGATTTCATTAATTATTTTGTTGAACAATTTGTTCATTGTTATTTACATCATTAGTTGCCTAGTAATTTTTCCAACTTATTGAAGGAATTATTTATAATCCTTTTTCCCCATGGTTGATCCGGGATGGCACAACAATTTAAAATTTTACCCATGCAGTTTTTTTCTAAAATCAGCACCGGTTGCTAATTTAGAACCAGTGCTATCAATTGAAACCAACCAGGGATACCGGTGCCTAAATCATCACAGCTACCGATGCTATTGTTAAAAGTACCGGTTCTATAAATCAGACTTACATGCATCAGAAAAATTTCCTTCCTGGTGCTATAATATGATCACGAGTACATATACTTACTGCCGGTGCTAAAAATTGTACCTAGCATGTTGATTTGTGCACTGGTAAATTAATTTTTGAGCACCAGTCCATAACATACTAGTTCTCAACTTTAGCACTGGTACTTATTCTTACTATCGATGCTCGAAAACTATACCTGGTCGGCATATTTGTGCATCGGTATCTAAATTTTCACGTATGTAACTTATTGGTTCTAATTTTTAGCACCGGTATGTCTTACCAGGGTTTACCTCTACCTTTTGCACTGGGTCACTTACGCACCGGTATCCCAGCAGGAAAACAAATGGTGCCTATAATGGGTTTCTACCGGTGCATATGGGGGGTCCTCCCAGTAGTGTTAGTATTATAAACTTTTTAAAATATATCTCAATATATATATATATATATATATATATGTATGTATGTATATATATGTATGTATGTATATATATATGTGTATGCATATAAATGATTTATATACATACATATATATATATATATATTAGTAGGTATATTTTGTTCTTTGAAATCAGGCTCATATGGTAATGAAACTATGTGTTTTTTCCTATCCCAAAAATCATTGGGATGATTTGAACAAACTTGGAGTTTAAATTTATGTTCCAATGTTGTTATTGTTTCTTGAATTGATTTAGTATTTAGTTGATTTTCTATTCTTGAATAGTTTAATTCTTCTTTTAGAAATACAATATCCTTTTGTTTGTTGTTTAATAACCATATTTTTTTATATATAATTTGTTTGTATTAAGTGTAATTCTACTTGGTTGGGTGGATTGATAAATTTGAATAATAATTGTCTTCCTAAGATTTTAGTGTTGATTCTTTCTTGAGTTTTTGTAAATGGAGTAATTTGGTATAAAAATGGATTTCCTAGTACTGCATCGTGCGAGGTATTTTCTAATATAAGAAATGATTTTTTAATACAATAATTATTGTTGCATATAAAACCATTTGGTATTTTTTTATGAATTGTCATTGGAGTACCATTTGCTGCTAATAATTTTTCGTTTGTCTTGGTTAAATATTTACTTGGGATTACCCCTGCTCTTATACAAGAGGTATCGGCCCCACTATCTATCAATGCTATGACTTGAATACTAAAATCTTTTACTCATATAGTAACTAAAGAATACCATTTTTCCATATTAATTTTATTAATAGTATTGAAGAATTGTTGGTCTGAGGGGATGCTTGGTTTGATATCTATATGTAACTTATCATGAGGCCAGTCTTTATTTTTATTTATTCCTATGAGTTCTAATTCTAATTCTACATCTTTTTCTTTTAATAATTTTAATTCATGTTTTATGGAAATAATTTCTTTTTTTAAATTGCTGATTTCTCTTTTCAAATCATCAGGTCTTGTAAGGCTCTTTTCGATTGCTGAATATTTTTTAATTGTCTGTGATAGACTAAAAGCTTCTTCTACTCTTGGTTTATCGGCTTCCTTGATCAATTCTTTTAACCTGGAAAAATATTCTTCCCTATCCTCCGAATTGCCTATCAATCATATCTAATAATACTTGTTTTTTATCTTTCGAACTATTAAGCATATTAATTGTTGGGATTTTGCATTGGCATACATTTGAATTTAGGGAACTATCTAAGCTGGATTCAGAATGTGATTGTTCACTGTCGGAATTATCTATTAGTATTGCTAATAATTTCTCCTTTAACTCTTTTTCTTCCGAAAACAAGGAATTAATTTTTCTTTTGGTTTTGCAGTGTGATGTTGTATGACCAAATTTCTTACATTTAAAACATTGAATATTTTTGTATTTATTATTTTTCTTATAGAAATTCTTGGCTTTATGAAAATCTTTGTTTGTAGGGGATGGTTTATAATATTTGGGGTTCCTATATCGGTTATATTTTTTAACTTTTTCTTTGAAAATAGATCTATGTTGTTTTGATGGTGGTTTAAACCCTATGATGCCAAATTGTTGACAAAAAGACCACATTTCTTTCTTCTCTGATCCATATTTACGTTGAATTTTTAAATCTTGACATAAGGTTAAAGCTTCTTTTTTAATAAAAGCAAATATTTGTCCAAAAGTTAAATTATTGTAATCTATTTTGTGTGTTCCTAATACTTTTTGTAGATTGGTAATTATCCTTTGTGAAAATAAACTTGGTAATCCTATAATGAATTTTTCTTTCCAAAACGGTAAGTTTGAATATGTTCTTCTTAGTACTTGAGTTACAAATATATCTTTATACCATTTGAAATCTGTTAATGAGGAACATCTTAAATTAATTAAGCATATTTTAGAACTATTTAAATCTTCGTCTGTGTTTCCTACAAAATACATTAATATGACATAGATTAGAAATGTGGATCCATGTTGTACCATAACATATTCCACATTCTCTCCTTCTCCTTGGGCTTCTTCTGATTCATGATTTACAATGTTTTGATTATCTTCTAAAGTAAGATGATTATCCCACCATCCTTTTAATTGTCTTGTAAATCCTGTTACTAATAATATTACAATATTTGGTTCAGTTATATTAATTTTAGCCTTATATGCCATTCTGGCCATACCCATTTCTTGTAGTGTAATCATAACTTGATATTCTCATGGTCCATCTATATTCTATTGATAAATTGATGATCCATCATAACTGTTAAATGAGGACCTTTGTTCCTCATACTGTATATCAGGTGGTGTGGGTCTTGGATAATAATTTTTTGTATGACTGTTTTTCCACTTTAATTTATTCTACTGAAATTGTGGTTGACGATGACTTTGTATTGGGTTCTCCTAAAATTGTCTTTCTACTTCATCTATTTGATGGCCTACTTGGTCTTCTGTTTCTTCATCAGACGTGAAATGAAACGAACTAGAGCTTGATGAACCTATTTCGTTTGGATTAGTTTGAGATATAACTCCAATTTGCTTAGAAGTGCTAGGAATATTTTGTCTGGAATTGGTCTGTCTAATCAACGAAACTGAGTTTTCCATATTGCTTGGGAATGGAGATACTTAGAAATGTGGAGTAGAAATCTTATTTGGAAATCTTTCTAATTTATTATATAATTTAGTAGATATTAGATCTACTTGATTAGCTATAGTATGTAATATTTGGTTTGAGTAATTATTTTGTTGGTAAACCTTTTTTATGTCTCCCAAATTTACTGTGTCAGAATCTACTTTCTCTGATCCTAATTTGAATGGAGATGCTACTACCGACTTTCCTTCTATAAGAAGTTCTACTTCTTGTAAAGGTAGATGAACAGAGCTTACTACCGTAGTATCTTGTAATTTCCATTTCTTATATAGATTAGTCTGAACATTAATAATTGGAATATTAATCTATCATAGCTGATTATGTTACCTAAATAGTATTTTAATCACATCAAAAATTCCATTTTTCTTATAACTCTTGCAGTTAATTCTGCATAAAATTCCTGTTTAATATTTTCTCTAATATCTTTGTCCAATTTTTCAATCCATAGCCGATTGTCAGTATTTTCTATTTTGTAATAGTCTTTATTCAGATATTCCTTCTCAATTGAAAATTTTGTAATAATGGTCATCATATTTAACTCTGGATTTCGCATCTGACTGTAAGTAGGTGATCCTATTGATGAATTAGAATCTTGAATTATTTCTGGTAAAGGAGTTGAGTATCTTATTTTGGATTCTTGAAAATTTGAGGGGATATCAGACATTGAGTACCTATGTGATTGATAATTATCTATACTTGATTCTTGATTGTTTCTGTGAGTTTCTATATACCTGCTAGACATGGATCTATTAAATTTTATAAGTATTTTCCCATCTCTTTGTTCATTAATGGTTGAGGGTTCAGTAATTCTTAAATTTCTTTGGATACTTATTGATCTTTCTGTTATTATTTCTTTTGGAGTAGTTATTACATTCCATTTTAATAATTTTGGGACTTCTATATTTGTATTATCTGAATTTGTGGTAACATACACTGATTCATCTTTTTCTGTTGGATTTAGTTTTAGGCAGTTGGAATAAATGATCTCATTAGTTTGAAATAAATCCTATATACTAATACGAAATGTTCAGTTTCCTCTATTATTTTGTTTTGCTTTAATTGGATGTCCAATTTTAGAGAATCCATTATATGAGGGTCTGTCAGGCTAACTGTGTAATTCGGAATACAGTTAAATCTTATTGTTCCATTACATATATTAGTCTGTACCATAGCTAATAATGAATCTTTGTATGTTTTAAATCTATCATCTCTTAAAGCCATAAATATTGGAGTATCAATTCCTAATCTTATGACTGGATGCAAAGCTATTTGGATTAAACCAAAATGCAAAAACCTATATCCTTGTTCCCTGTACTTATGAATAGCTACCTGCGAAAGTAATCTTATGGATTGGAATTATTGATGCATGGGTAGGACTTGCTCATGAATTTTAACTGGATATGTACTAGTAAAATTTAGTATTCCATGACTATAGATTGAGTTAATACTTTGACTTGGTATTAGAAAATACCAAATTGTATTACTTTTGCAGTACTTTTGCAGTACTTTAATACATATATAAATCATTTGAAAATATAATCCTATATATATATGTATGTATATATGTATGTATATGTATATGTATATATATGTATGTATATATGTATATATAATTATAATCTAACCCCAAAAATTATCAAAATGAAGTTTTGTATGATGGATCTAATTGTTAGACTTTCTCTTATTAATAATGAAATTGAAATAAAAGGGAAATGAATGGAAAGATAAATTTTTAACCTATGAATTGTTATCTAACTGGAAGTTCTGTCTTGTTTAATTTTAATAAACTAGCAGCCTAACTGCGTGTTCGATTATTTGATGGTAATCATATAGAGATTACTTGTGGGAATTATCTGAGAATAAATTAAGATAGCACTAATTAGTAATTAAAGAATTAGTCCATAATGCCGCCGTCGATGGAGAAGTGCATGGTGATCCCACGTGCATCTCGAGTTCAATCATGCGACGAGTGCAACCCCCACATGACTTGCATTATCAATCCCTGGCTTCATCATTTACACTTCACACAAACTAATAAACTATTTTTCGTCTGTGGGAACTGGAGATTTGTGATATGAATTTACTTTCGAAAATTCATGGTGGTGGAATAAATATCTTTATTCTAGTGAAGGAATCTCCCAAACTCTCACTATCTCGCACGAAATTTAGGTGTCTACCTTTTGGGGTACGCCTAATCTATACTTGTTCTCTAAATAGCCCTCAAGATCATATTATAATGTTTATTGATACTTAACTAGCCCTCGGGATCAAGCAACAATGGAATAGCTTGCAAGTAAAGAGTATGAACTCAAAAGATTGTATGTTTGATTGTTAAAAGTGTGTTGTAATATCATGAATGACATCCCCTATTTATAGGGTATAATTCGGTCCGTACAAATAGAAACTGGAATAACTTATGGAAGCTTTAAGAACCTAAAACCACATCTAACCAGAATACTTAAAATAAATGGATATTGTCTTATCTAATCTTACTGAATCTAATTCTAATTAAATCAGAACTAAATATTCTAAACCCAAATTAAAATATACCAAAACTCTTCTAGCGCCAACATGGCAGAGTTGGGTCTCATTCTAAAATAAAATAAAATAAATGATCGCACTACCTCATCAAAAAATCCAGTAAAAAAAAGAGTATAGTGTTATCATAAAAACCATAATTTAATAAATGAATTTAGAAACCCTTATTCGTATCAATTTGTTTACCCTCTCTTTAACAGATTTTGATGATCTATATAGAAATTTCGGTGAATGCTAATTTTTGGATGATTCCAGCTATTCAAATAGAGTTTCAACATGTTCAAAGAGTTATATCTGCTAATTTTGTTCTATTAAAATCATGTTATATTATATGTAATTTGGTTTCCCAACCATACTGGATTGTTTGTACACTTTCTAAAAATATATATTATTTATCTTAATTTATTGTAGTTTTCATGTTCTGTTCATATATTGTTCTGGAAAAGAAGAAGTGTATGTTAAGAGATGATTAAGAAGAAATTTTTTTAAAAAATAAAGATGAAAACTAATTCTTTTTCTTATCATTGTTCTATTCCTTCTACAACTCTATTAACTAAAATGATTTTTAATCCATTGGCAAGTGCCCTCTTGTACTTAAGGTGTAATAATTAATGATAACCTGACAATGATGATCTAACAAATTAAGGTGTAATAATATAATGATAACCCCATGCATAACTAATTAACCAGTGGACTTAAATCCTCCAAACAACGTGGAATGGATTAGATTAATAATAATCTGGTCCCAGGGGCCTCCTGCGATCCTTTTTGGCACTTGCACGGCCGCGATCCTCGCTGCAAAAAGCCCCACGTACCCAATCAAATGGCAGTTCATATGTAGTTTTTCTACCGAAGTTGATCATACACACATACCCTACATAATTGATCAATGATCTGTATTGATGGAGGCAGCAGTGAGCAAGTGAAACAGGGAGGACACTTTTATTACGGCTGAAGCGGTTGGTGTTTTATGAAACACAAAGTTATTTAAGTATTATTGGATTCGAGTAATTGTAAACTCGAGACATTAAAATAAGTTTGGTGGTGTGGAGTGCACACTTATATAAATTATCTACGAGTTTACAGCTGGAAGGATAAGGATTAATTGTGTTGGTGATAACTAACATATCTTGTCCTGGAGTGCGGAAAGATGATCACTTCAGAATTTTTAATAATTCTGATGGTGGTGGGGTGTAGTGTATAATTCCTTGACAGAAAGGATGAGGATGGATTAAGAATTGTCTACTAGATGCAGTGTTGGTAGCATGCCTAACTCCACTTGGAAGTAAACGAGTTTACTGCATTATCTGGGATGTGGAAAGATACATCGATACAATTCATAACTACGCAAGAAAAGTTGCATTGTTTCATGATACTTGCTCTCTATATATACATGTGCACAGTACGTATGCAGAGGTAGACAAATAGATAAACAAGAAAACACAAACATGACCAGGGGAAAAGACGAGATTTTCCCAGAAATATATAGTAACCAAAAACATGAGTACTCAAAAGCATTCTCCTAATTCAAGCCTAGAACAGGAGGGATTCTCGATTGTTTCATCTTGGAAGGGAATTCGTGTAACCCAAGTTGTAATAGGGTCGAATTACTCTTTAAGGAATGCGTACGTAACACGACTCATATCGATATCCAAGAAAATTTTTACCACAATCATCCAAGCGTGATTTTGTCATTCCATTAGAATGCATTATTACAGCATCTACCCCAACAATCTTAAAGAGTATTTTTTTAACGTATTGGAGGATGAGTTTGGTGGTGCTTTGAGTATTTTTTTAACGTATTGGAGGATGAGTTTGGTGGTGCATGTGGCGCATGCATGGATAGATATTGGACGAGGGATGCTGCTTGTAGCGTGTGGTGTAATTCCTTAAGGATTAAGGTAGATGGATCTGATTAAAGACGATGTGACTGCGATGGATGTCGTGCGTAACTCTTCCTGTCAACTTTCAGAATCATCTCGGTTAGTTTTAAACTTTCAGAATAATCTCGGTAAGTTTTGAGAATTTATAAGTTGAACTATGTTGTTGGCTGTCCATTTTGAATGAAGTAATTATTTATTTTTTGTCAAAACCGATGAAGAAACATTACACGTATGCATGCAATACAGACGAACAAACTTTCTTTGGTTCACAGTAGTAGTACACATGCAATAAAGTAGTGAATTAATTGCATATGAAAAACAATTAGAAACAGGAGAAAAGTAATAATAAAGGCCAGAAAATTTTTGACATTGTCAGGTGGCTCAGCCGAAACATGATCGCAATGATGGAATTTTTATGAAATACATAGCGGTGTATTTTCATGAAAAGGTTAAGGATGAATACTCAATGTAGTAGTTCAAATTGTGAGAATATTATTTTTAATTAATAGAACTGATGAAAATAATTCTTAAATTTTTATTTATTTATTGTTGAATGGATCAGAATGCAGTATTCTAGAATTTTGTATTACGAATGTGTTGGCTGTTATTGTGGAATTTTGTAATATGATGGGTTGACTCTTGAAAAATGAAAGGAAACAAGAGTTATCGGGTAATCATTCCTTACTTAGGAAAAAAGTGAAATTATGTTGTGACATAAGTCAGTGGGTGGCTAAGACTTATGGTGAAATGTTTAATGGCAAATGTAGACACTTGGGCGCTAGGTATAGCGTGAATCGTGAGTTAATAACTCATGGTGTGATTTCAGTTGATTTTGTGATATATCAATGCAATCTAGCGTAACACTTGACGAAGTGACTAGTTAGGAACTTGATAAACAAGTCGGTGATCGGGATGGATTTAAAGCCTATTTAAATCTTTGATAATGGGATACCCAATTTTGCTCTGATACGATGTTAGAGTAAAATTCAATGTGGAAGGCCTATTGTTTGAGATTGAAACATATGATTTCATATCCCAAAGGAAATATGTTTGGACCTGCATGGAAGTTAGATTGAATTTTAACTTCTTAATGGATTCTTTGACAAAGTACATCTGCAGGTGTACGATTAAAGAGATTCACCTATATGAAGTGTGAAGTATAGCCGCTTCAATAAGCTCAAGCTTGGCCTTTTATGCACTCATGAATGGATAGGGACACATGGCTTATATAGTGTCAAATTTAAGCTTTTGAGTTGTATTTGAACTTGTGGGTGGATTACATTCAAGTGTTCAAATTGGGTTGAAGGGTTCAATCTTTAGAGACACCCCGATTCTCGAATATTTAGAATGTGTACGAGACATATGTTCCTTACTGTACGAGACATGACAACAGTACGTGATATGACATCCAAGTTTGGGAAACTAGAGAAGTTTGAAGGCATTGATTTCAGTAGATGGCAGAAGAAGGTGCATTTCCTCCTTAAAACCTCAAAAGTGGCATATGTTTTGTCTACTTCAATGACAGAACCAGCAGAGAATGAACCATTGGAAGAAACTCGTCGGAGGAACAAATGGGATGTGGAAAGATACATCGGTACAATTCTGATAACTACGCAAGAACAGTTGCATTTTTTCATGACACTTGCTCTCTATATATACATGTGCACAGTACGTATGCAGAAGTAGAAAAATATAAAAACAAGAAAACACAAACATGACCAGGGAAAAAGACAAGATTTTTCCAGAAATATATAGTAACCAAAAACACGGGTACTCAAAAGCATTCTCCTGATTCAAGCCTAGTGCAGGAGGGATTCTCGATTGTTTTATCCTCGAAGGGAATTCGTGTAACCCAAGGCTGTAATAGGGTCAAATTACTCTTTAAGGAAAGCGTACGTAACGCGACTCACATCGATATCCAAGAAAAGTTTTACCACAATCATTCAAGCGTGATTTTGTCATTCCAATAGAATGCATTATTACAGAGTATTTTTTTTAAGTATTGAAGGATAAGTTTGGTGGTGCATGTGGCACATGCATGGATGGATATTGGACGAGGGATGCTGCTTGTAGCGTGTGGTGTAATTCCTTACGGATTAAGGTAGATAGATCTGATTAAAGACGATGTGACTGCGATGGATGTCGTGCGTAACTCCTCCTGTCAACTTTCAGAATCATCTCGGTTAGTTTTAAACTTTCAGAATAATCTCAGTAAGTTTTGATAATTTATAAATTGAACTATGTTGTTGGCTGTCCATTTTGAATGGAGTAATTATTTATTTTTTGTCAAAACCGATGAAGAAACATTACCCGTATGCATGCAATACAGACGAAGAAACATTCTTTGGTTCACAGTAATAGTACGCATGCAATAAAGTAGTGAATGAATTGCATATGGAAAACAGTTGGAAACAGGAGAAAAGTAATAACAAAGGCCAGAAAATTGTTGATATTGTCAGGCGGCTCAGCCAAAACATGATCGCAATGATGGAATTTTTATGAAATACATGGCGGTGTATTTTCGTGAAAAGGTTAAGGATGAATACTCAATGTAGTAGTTCAAATTGTGAGAATATTATTTTTAATTAATAGAACTGATGAAAATAATTCTTAAATTTTTATTTATTTATTGTTGAATGGATCAGAACGCAGTATTCTAGAATTTTGTATTACGAATGTGTTGGCTGTTATTGTGGAATTTTGTAATATGATGGGTTGACTCTTGAAAAATGAAAGGAAAAAAGAGTTATCAGGTAATCATTCCCTACTTAGGAAAAAAGTGAAATTATATTGTGACATAAGTCAGTGGGTGGCTAAGACTTATGATGAAGTGTTTAATGGCAAATGTAGACACTTGGGCGCTAGGTATAGCGTGAATCGTGAGTTAATAACTCATGGTGTGATTTCAGTTGATTTTGTGAGATATCAAAGTAATCTAGCGGAACACTTGATGAAGTGACTAGTTAGGAACTTGATAAACAAGTCGGTGATCGGGATTGATTTAAAGCCTATTTAAATCTTTGATAATGGGATACCCAATTTTTCTCTGATACGACGTTAGAGTAAAATTCAATGTGGAAGGCCTATTGTTTGAGATTGAAACATATGATTTCATATCCCGAAGGTATTATGTTTAGACCTGCATGGAAGTTAGGTTGAAGTTTTAACTTCTTAATGGATTCTTTGACAAAGTACATTTGCAAGTGTACGATTAAAGAGATTCATCTATATGAAGTGTGAAGTGTAGCCGCTTCAATAAGCTCAGGCTTGGCCTTTTATGCACTCATGAATGGATAGGGACACATGGCTTATATAGTGTCAAGTTTAAGCTTTTGAGTTGTATTTGAACTTGTGTGTGGATTACCTTCAAGTGTTGAAATTGGGTTGAAGGGTTCAATCTTTAGAGACACCCCGATTCTCGAATATTTGGTATATGTACGAGACAACTGTTCCTTACTGTACGAGACATGGCAACAGTACGTGATATGACATCCAAGTTGGGAAACTAGAGAAGTTTGAAGGCGTTGATTTCCGTATATGGCAGAAGAAGATGTATTTCCTCCTTAGAACCTCGAAAGTGGCATATGTTTTGTCTACTCCAATGACTATACCAGCAGATGATGAACCATTGGAAGAAAATCGCCGGAGGAACAAATGGGATGTGGAAAGACACATCGGTACAATTCTGATAACTACGCAAGAACAGTTGCATTGTTTCATGAAACTTGCTCTCTATATATACATGTGCACAGTACGTATGTAGAAGTAGAAAAATAGACAAACAAGAAAACACAAACATGACCAGGGAAAAAGACAAGATTTTTCCAGAAATATATAGTAACCAAAAACATGGGTACTCAAAAACATTCTCCTGATTCAAGCCTAGAGCAGGAGGGATTCTCGATTGTTTTATCCTCGAATTGAATTCGTGCAACACAAGGCTGTAATATGGTTGAATTACTCTTTAAGGAAAGCGTACGTAACGCGACTCACATCGATATCCAAGAAAAGTTTTACCACAATCATCCAAGCGTGATTTTGTCATTCCATTAGCATGCATTATTACAGCATCTACCCCAACAATCTTAAAGAGGAATTTTTTTAAACGTATTGGAGGATGAGTTTGGTGGTGCATGTGGCACATGCATAGATGGATATTGGACGAGAGATGCTGCTTGTAGCGTGTGGTGTAATTCCTTAAGGATTAAGGTAGATGGATCTGATTAAAGACGATGTGACTGCGATGGATGTCGTGCGTAACTCCTCCTGTCAACTTTCATAATCATCTCGGTTAGTTTTAAACTTCCAGAATAATCTTGGTAATTTTTGAGAATTTATAAGTTGAACTATGTTGTTGGCTTGTCCATTTTGAATGGAGTAATTATTTATTTTTTGTCAAAACCGATGAAGAAACATTACCCGTATGCATGCAATACAGACGAAGAAACTTTCTTTGGTTCACAGTAGTAGTATGCATGCAATAAAGTAGTGAATGAATTGCATATGGAAAATAGTTAGAAACAGGAGAAAAGTAATAACAAAGGCCAGAAAATTGTTGACATTGTCAGGCGGCTCAGCCGAAACATGATCGCAATGATGGAATTTTTATGAAATACATGGCGATGTATTTTCATGAAAAGGTTAAGGATGAATACTCAATGTAGTAGTTCAAATTGTGAGAATATTATTTTTAATTAATAGAACTGATGAAAATAATTCTTAAATTTTTATTTATTTATTGTTGAATGGATCAGAATGCAGTATTCTAGAATTTTGTATTACGAATGTGTTGCCTGTTATTGTGGAATTTTGTAATATGATGGGTTGACTCTTGAAAAATGAAAGGAAACAAGAGTTATCAGGTAATCATTCCTTACTTAGGAAAAAAGTGAAATTATGTTGTGACATAAGTCAGTGGGTGGCTAAGACTTATGGTGAAGTGTTTAATGGCAAATGTAGACACTTGGGCACTAGGTATAGCGTGAATCGTGAGTTAATAACTCATGGTGTGATTTCAGTTGATTTTGTGAGATATCAATGCAATCTAGCGGAACACTTGATGAAGTGACTAGTTAGGAACTTGATAAACAAGTCGGTGATCGGGATGGATTTAAAACCTATTTAAATCTTTTATAATGGGATACCCAATTTTTCTCTGATACGACATTAGAGTAAAATTCAATGTGGAAGGCCTATTGTTTGAGATTGAAACATATGATTTCATATCCCGAAGGTAATATGTTTTGACCTGCATGGAAGTTAGGTTGAAGTTTGAACTTCTTAATGGATTCTTTGACAAAGTACATTTGCAGGTGTACGATTAAAGAGATTCACCTGTATGAAGTGTGAAGTGTAGCCGCTTCAATAAGCTCAGGCTTGGCTTTGTATGCACTCATGAATGGATAGGGACACATGGCTTATATAGTGTCAAGTTTAAGCTTTTCAGTTGTATTTGAACTTGTGTGTGGATTATCTTCAAGTGTTCAAATTGGGTTGAAGGGTTCAATCTTTAGAGACACCCCAATTCTTGAATATTTGGAATGTTTAGTTCACTAAGATGAAAATTCAATCTTCAAGATATTTTCATTTATGCACTTGTTTGGTTTTGTTGGATTTTCCGAATCAAGGATAATACTTAAATGGGGGAGGATTGTTGGTGTTTTATGAAACACAAAGTTATTTAAGTATCATTGGATTCGAGTAATTGTAAACTCGGGACGTTAAAACAAGTTTGGTTGCGTTGAGTGCACACTTGTATAAACTATCTATGAGTTTACAGTTGAAAGGATAAGGATTAATTGTGTTGGTGGTAACTAAAATATCTTGTCCTGGAGTGTGGAAAGATGATCACTTCAGAATTTTTTATAATTCTGACGGTGGTGGGGTGTAGTGTATAATTCTTTGACTGAAAGGATGAGGATGGATTAAGAATTGTCTACTGGATGCAGTGTTGGTAGCATGCCTAACTCCTCTTGGAAGTAAACGAGTTTACTGCATTATCCTAGATGTGTAAAGATACATCGGTACAATTCAGATAACTACGCAAAAACAGTTGCATTATTTCATGACACTTGCTCTCTATATATACATGTGCACAATACGTATGCAGAAGTATAAAAATAGACAAACAATAAAACACAAACATGACCAGGGAAAAAGATAAGATTTTCCCAGAAATATATAGTAACCAAAAACACGGGTACTCAAACGCATTCTCCTGATTCAAGCCTAGAACAAGAGGGATTCTCAATTGTTTTATCCTCGAATGGAATTCGTGTAACTCAAGGTTGTAATAGGGTCAAATTACTCTTTAAGGAAAGCGTACGTAATACGACTCACATCAATATCCAAGAAATGTTTTACCACAATCATCCAAGCGTGATTTTTTCATTCCATTAGAATGCGTTATTAAAGCATTTACCCCAACAATTGTTGGTGTTTTAAAGAAACACAAGCTATTTATGTAGGATTGGATTCGAGTAGTTGTAAGCTCAGGATGTTAAAACAGGTTTGGTGGTGCTGAGTACATACTTGTATAAACTATTTACGAGCTTACAGTTCTAGGATATGTATTAAAATTGTTGGTAATACTAACACGTATTATCCTTTGATGTTATGAAACATTGGAAAAGAGAACTGGTGATTTGGCTTTTGGGAGAAGTAGAAGTAAATTATAAAACTGTATTCTGGTAAATGTTGGTGTAATGGAACTTGGATATCGATTTGAGTAGCGTTAACATACGCTTTCCTTAAAGAGTAATTCAACCCGGTTACTGCCTTGGGTTACATGAATTCTCCTCGAGGATAAAACAATCGAAAAATACCCTCTTGATCTAGGCTTGAAACAAGAGAAAGGTTTTGAGTACAGTATTTTTGGTTACTGAGTAAGTCTTAAAATTCTAAGATTTTCACTTGTAAATCTGTGCATACATACACATGTTTATATAGGAGATGTTCCGAAAAGACACTACCTATCGTGGAATTTGTAGGTTATAGGTCACCACGTTTTATGATGCACCACTCTGACACAATTGTAATAAAATGCATCTTTCCACAAATGATTATATTTTCCACATACAATGTATGCCAGTTGTCAGAAACCAATTCTGAAACAACACATCTTTTCACGTAAATGATTACATTTTTCACGTAAATGATTACATTTTTCACATCCTGTGTACCGTAGTTATCAGAATTTTAATAAACTCTGAATTATATATTTTTCCACATGACAATGCAGTAAGTTGAGCATGCCACCAACACTGCATCCTGTACACATCCTTAGTTCCTCCTCATCCTTTAAATCAAGGAGTCAGACACTATACACCACCACCGATATAATTATGTATAAATACGTATGTAGTTAGAATGATGCATATTTCCACAGGAAGGATAACACATGTTATTCTTACCAACCATTTTAATACATATCCCAAAACTGTAAGCTCGTAAACAGTTTATACAAGTGTGCACTCCGCACCACCAAACTTGTTTTAACATCCCGAGCTCACAACTACTCGAATCCAATCATACTTAAATAACTTGTGTTTCTTTAAAACACCAACAATCCTCCCCCATGAAAAACAGTTAGAAACAATTATGATCCTAGAAATGAGCATAAGGTTTGTAAACTTGTCAAATCATTGTATGGGCTAAAAAAACTCCTAAACAATAGCATCATAATTTTGATGAGGTGGTTTTATCGAATGGCTATAAGTACACAGGATGTGAAAAATGTAATCATTTAAGAAGATGTGTTGTTTCAGAATTGATTTCTGACAACTGGCATACATTGTATGTGGAAAATATAATCATTTGTGGAAAGATGCATTGTATTACAATTGTATCAGAGTGGTGTATCATAAAACGTGGTAACCTATAACCTACAAATTCCACGATAGGTAGTGTCTTTTCAGAACATCTCCAATATAAACATGTGTATGTATGCACAGATTTACAAGTGAAAATCTTAGAATTTTCAGACTTACTCAGTAACCAAAAAATTTTTGGGGTAGATGTTGTAATAATGCATTCTAATGGAATGACAAAATCACGCTTGGATGATTGTGGTAAAACTTTTCTTGGATATCGATGTGAGTCGTGTTAAGTACGCTTTCCTTAAAGAGTAATTCGACCCTATTACAGCCTTGGGTTACACGAATTCCCTTCGAGGATAAAACAATCGAGAATCCCTTCTGTTCTAGGCTTGAATCAGGAGAATGCTTCCGAGTACCCGTGTTTTTGGTTACTATATATTTCTGGGAAAATCTTGTCTTTTTCCTGGTCATGTTTGTGTTTTCTTGTTTGTCTATTTTTCTACCTCTGCATACTTACTGTGCATATGTACATATAGAGAGCAAGTGTCATGAAACAATGCAACTGTTCTTACGTAGTTATCAGAATTGTACCGATGTATCTTTCCACATCCCAGGATAATGCAGTAAACTCGTTTACTTCCAAGAGGAGTTAGGCATGCTACCAACACTGCATCAAGTAGACAATTCTTAATCCATCCTCATCCTTTCAGTAAAGGAATTATACACTACACCGCACCACCGTCAAAATTATAAAAAATTCGGAAGTGATCATTTTTCCACACTCCAGGATAAGATATGTTAGTTATCACCAAAACAATTAATCCTTATCCTTTCAACTGTAAACTCGTAGATAGTTTATACAAGTGTGCACTCAACACCACCAAACTTGTTTTAACGTCCCGAGTTTACAATTACTCGAATCCAATGATACTTAAATAACCGTGTTTCATAAAACACCAACAACTCTCCCCCATTTAAGTATTATCCTTGATTCGGAAAATCCAACAACCAAGCCAAACAAGTGAATAAATGAAAATATCTTGAAGATTGAATTTTCATCTTAGTGAGCTACACATTCCAAATATTCAAGAATTGGGGTGTCTCTAAAGATTGAACCCTTCAACCCAATTTGAACACTTGAAGATAATCCACACACAAGTTCAAATACAACACAAAAGCTTAAACTTGACACTATATAAGCCATGTGTCCCTATCCATTCATGAGTGCATACAAAGCCAAGCCTGAGCTTATTGAAGCGGCTACACTTCACACTTCATATAGGTGAATCTCTTTAATTGTACACCTGCAAATGTACTTTGTCAAAGAATCCATTAAGAAGTTAAAACTTCAACCTAACTTCCATGCAGGTCCAAACATATTACCTTCGAGATATGAAATCATATGTTTCAATCTCAAACAATAGGCCTTCCACATTGAATTTTACTCTAACGTCGTATCAGAGCAAAATTGGGTATCCCATTATCAAAGATTTAAATAGGCTTTAAATCAATCCCGATCACCGACTTGTTTATCAAGTTCCTAACTAGTCACTTCATCAAGTGTTCCGCTAGATTGCTTTGATATCTCACAAAATCAACTGAAATCACACCATGAGTTATTAACTCACGATTCACGCTATACCTAGCGCCCAAGTGTCTACATTTGCCATTAAACACTTCATCATAAGTCTTAGCCACCCACTGACTTATGTCACAACATAATTTCACTTTTTTCCTAAGTAAGGAATGATTACCTGATGACTCGTTTCTTTTCATTTTTCAAGAGTCAACCCATCATATTACAAAATTCCACAATAACAGCCAACACATTCGTAATACAAAATTCTAGAATACTGCGTTCTGGTCCATTCAACAATAAATAAATATAAATTTAAGAATTACTTTCATCAGTTCTATTAATTAAAATTAGTATTCTCACAATTTGAACTACTACATTGAGTATTCATCCTTAACCTTTTCACGAAAATACATCGCCATGTATTTCATAAAAATTCCATCATCGCAATCATGTTTCGGCTGAGCCGCCTGACAATGTCAAAACTTTTCTGGCCTTTATTATTACTTTTCTCCTGTTTCTAACTGTTTTCCATATGCAATTAATTCACTACTTTATTGCATGCGTACTACTACTGTGAACCAAATAAAGTTTCTTCGTCTGTTTTGCATGCATATGGGTAATGTTTCTTCATCGGTTTTGACAAAATATAAATAATTAATCCATTCAAAATGTACAGCCAACAACATAGTTCAACTTATAAATTCTCAAAACTTACCGAGATTATTCTGAAAGTTTAAAACTAACCAAGATGATCCTGAAAGTTGACAGGAGGAGTTACGCACGACATCCATCGCAGTAACATAATCTTTAATCAGATTCATCTACTTTAATCCTTAAGGAATTACACCACACGCTACAAGCAGCATCCCTCGTCCAATATCCATCCATGCTTGCGTCACATGCACCACCAAACTCATCTTCCAATACGTTAAAAAAATACTCTTTGAGATTGAATTATATCGGTGGTGGTTTATAGTGTCTGACTCCTTGATTTAAATGATGAGGAGGAACTAAGGATGTGTACAGGATGCAGTGTTGGCAGCATGCTCAACTTCCTGCATTATCATTTGGAAAAATACATAATTCAGAGTTTATTAAAATTCTGATAACTACGGTACACAGAACGTGAAAAATTTAATCCTTTACGTGAAAAGATGTGTTGTTTCAGAATTGATTCCATACAACACGCATACATTGTATGTGGAAAATATAATCATTTGTGGAAAGATGCATTGTATTACAATCGTATCAGAGTGGTGCATCATAAAACGAGGTGACCTATAACCTAAAAATTCCACGATAGGTAGTGTCTTTTCGGAACATCTCCTATATAAACATGTATATGTATGCATTGATCTACAAGTGAAAATCTTAGAATTTGCAGACTTAATCAGTAACCAAAAATACTGCACTCAAAGCCTTTCTCTTGTTTCAATCCTAGATCAAGAGGGTATTTTTCGATTGTTTTATCCTCGAGGAGAATTCGTGTAACCCAAGGCAGTAACCAGGTTGAATTACTATTTAAGGAAAGCGTATGTTAACGCTA
This sequence comes from Rubia yunnanensis, assembly GCA_037428765.1. Taxonomy (NCBI): domain Eukaryota; kingdom Viridiplantae; phylum Streptophyta; class Magnoliopsida; order Gentianales; family Rubiaceae; genus Rubia; species Rubia yunnanensis. Next base: position 85,095,662 of record CM075066.1, read on the forward strand.
CTCAAATCGATATCCAAGTTCCATTACACCAACATTTGCCAGAATACAGTTTTATAAATTTACTTCTACTTCTCCCAAAAGCCAAATCGCCATTTCTCTTTTCCAATGTTTCATAACATTCTTAAAGAGTAATTCCTTACTATACGAGACATGGAAACTGTACATGATATGACATCCAAGTTTGGGAAACTAGAGAAGTTTGAAGGCGTTGATTTCCATAGATGGAAGAAGAAGATGCATTTCCTCCTTACAACTCTGAAAGTGGCATATGTTTTGTCTACTCCAATGACAGAACCAGCGGATGATGAACCATTGGAAGAAACTCGTCGGAGGAACGAATGGGAAAATGATGACTACATCTGTCGTGGTCACATCTTGAATGGTATGTCTGACTCACTCTTTGATGTTTATCAAAATGTTGAATCTGCAAAAGAGTTGTGGAATTCCTTAGAGTCAAAATACATGGATGAGGATGCTTCTAGTAAGAAATTCCTTGTCAATAATTTTATGAATTACAAGATGTCAGACTCTAGGCCCGTTATGGAGCAGTACAATGAATTTCTCCGGACTTTAGGACAATTTGCACAACATAAACTTGGAATGGATGGATCTATTTCTGTGTCAAGTATAATCGACAAGCTTCCACCTTCATGGAAGGATTTCAAGTCCAGATATAAAGAGACAGTGGGACTCTCTTCAGTTAATATGATGGAAGAGGGTGATAGTTCTAAGAAGAAAAAGGGAAGAAGCGCCCATTTAACAACACAAGCAAAGAGTCCAACAAGAAGCCTAAGGGTGCATGTTAGATTTGTGGCAAGACAGGACCCTTCAAACGTGATTGTCGTGTCAGGAAGGGCAAGAAAGGAGTAACACCAAATCATTCCGGGCAAGGGTCTAAGGACCAAGGCCAAACTCCTCATCAAGGTCAGAATGTTAATTATGGTTTAAATTCGGTTGAGAATTATGTACCATTAATTTCTGAAGCCTTTTATGTATGGGATGATGAAATTGCTTGGTGGATAGATTCTGGAGCAACCAAAGATGTTTGCAAGGACCGTAGGTGGTTCAAGTCATATAAACCTACTAACGATGGTTCCATTCTTCATATGGGAAACGAATCTACCGCCACTAATATTGGTTGAGGAGATGTTGTGTTGGAATTTAGTTCTAGGAAAAATCTTCATCTAAAAGATGTTCTACATGTACCTGGAATTAGAAAGAACTTAGTTTCTGGTCGTATATTGTCTAAGTGTGGCTATAAGCAAGTGTATGAATATGATAAATTTATCTTATCAAAGTTTGGTGTGTTTGTAGGATTCGGATATTATTGTAATGGAATGTTTATGCTCAGTATAAATAATATGTGTGGTTCTATTTACATGATCTACTCCAATGTTGATTTACCATCTTTATGCCATGCTAGACTAGGACATGTTCATTACAAACGCATGCTTGATATGTCTAAAGATAGTTTGATTCCTGCTTTTGATATAAATGTGCAAAAATGTAATATTTGCATATTGAATAAAATTGTTAGGCAACCATTTAAAAGTGTTGAAAGAACTTCAAAATTGCTAGACCTCATACATAGTGACCTGTGTGAATTGCATGCAACACCTTCTTTGGGGAGTAAAAAGTACTTAATAACATTCATTGATGATTATTCAAGATTTTTTTACATTTATTTGTTGCATTCCAAAGATGAGGCAATTGAGAAATTTAAGACTTTTAAAATTGAGGTTGAATTGCAAAAATCAATTTTGATTAAAAAGTTACATACTGGTAGAGGAGGTGAATATTATGATCCTTCATTTATTTAATCTTGTGGTATCATTCATGAGGTTACCGCTCCATATACACCGCAACAAAATGGTGTGGCAGAAAGGAAAAATAGGTACTTAAAGAAATGGTTAATTCCATGTTATCCTATACTGGATTGAGTGACGGATTTTGGGGTGAAGCCATGTTAACGGCTTGCTATTTATTAAATAGGGTTCTTAATAAATGGAACAAGATCACTCCATATGAGCTTTGGTATAAAAAGAAACCAAACTTGAATTATCTTCGAGTTTGGGGTTGTCGGGCAGTTGTTAGACTTCCCAATCCCAAAAGAAAAACATTGGGGGAACGAGGTATTGATTGCATCTTTATTGGATATGCTATGCACTCCAAGGCTTATAGGTTCTATATTACAGAAACTAATGATTTTATTTCGATTTGCCCCGTAATTGAATCAACAGATGCTATCTTTGTTGAAAATCGATTCTCATCAGTACCAAGGCCAAGGGATTTAGTTCCTACTTCTAGTAGAACTATGGAGGAATATGAAATGTCTCATCAAGTCAAGTCACCTGAGCTTCGAAGGTGCAAGAGAGGTAGGATTGAGAAGTCTTTCGGTCCTGATTTCCAAATTTATTTGGTTGAGGGATTAAGAGATGAGATATGTTAACAATATTCATATTGTTATCATATTTAATAGGATCCTAAGACATTTAGTGAGGCTATGAAGTCTCGAGAAGTTGCTTTCTGGAAAGAAGCGGTAAATGATGAGATGGATTCCATCATGGGTAATAATACGTGGGTTCTTTGTGATCTCCCGTGTGGTTGTAAACCTTTGGGTTGCAAGTGGATCTTCAAAAGGAAGATGAAAGTCTATGGCTCTACTAACAAGTATAATGCTAGATTGGTTATCCAAAGCTTTAGGCAAAGGGAAGGTATTGATTATTTCGATACATATGCCCCAGTTGCTCGGATCTCCACTATTACATTATTGATTGCATTAGCGGTCATTAACAACCTAGTGATCCATCAAATGGATGTCAAAAATGCATTTTTGAATGGAGATCTAGAAGAGGAGGTTTACATGAAACAACCTGAAGGGTTTGTTATGCCTAGAAATGAGCATAGGGTTTGTAAACTTGTCAAATCATTGTATGGGCTAAAACAAGCTCCTAAACAATGGCATCATAAGTTTGATGTGGTGGTTTTATTGAATGGCTATGAGTTAAACCTATCTGACAAATGTTTGAATAGGAAATTTGATAGTTCTGGAAATGGAGTTATCATTTGTCTATATATGGATGATATGCTAATTTTTGGCACAAATCAGATCCAGGTTAACCTTAAGAAGCCATTCTTGTCATCAAGTTTTGACATGAAAGACATGGGGGAGGCAGATGTGATTCTTGGTATTAAGATCAAACGAGAGAATAAAGGAATTTCTCTGACACGGTCTCATTACATTGAGAAAGTACTTAAGAAATTCAGTTGTGAGAATTATTCCCTGGTCAGCACTCCAATGGATTCAAGTATGAAGCTTATGCCTAATAAGGGTAAAGCGGTATCACAACTTGAGTACTCACAAGTAATTGGTTGCTTGATGTATGCCATGACAAGCACAAGGTCGGACATCGCTTTTGCGGTTGGCAAATTGAGTAGGTACACAAGTAATCCCAGCACACATCATTGGCAAGCAGTTAGGCGTGTACTTAAGTATCTAAAGAAAACCATGAATTATGGTTTGTGCTATGTTGGATTTCCTTCGGTTTTAGAAGGCTATTCAGATGCTAGTTGGATAACAAATACAGAAGATCATTCTTCTACAACTGGCTGGGTATTCTTACTTGGTGGAGGTGTCATTTCATTGGCTTCTAAAAATAAAACTTGCATAAATCACTCCACTATAGAGTCAGAATTTATAGCTTTTGCAGCAGCAGGTAAGGAGGCGGAATGGTTACAGAATCTAGTATATAAAATTCCATTGTGGCCTAAGCCGATTTCACCTATCTCTATTCATTGTGATAGTACAAATAGTCTATCTAAGGCTTATAGTGAAGTGTACAATGGAAAATCTAGACACTTGGGCATTAGGCATAGCCCGATACGTGAGTTAATAACTCATGGTGTGATTTCAGTTGATTTTGTAAGATCTCAACACAATCTAGCAGATCACTTGACGAATGGACTAGCTAGGGACTTGGTAAACAAGACGGTGATTGGGATGGGTTTAAAGCATATTTAAATCTTTGATTATGGGATACCTAAGTTTGCTCTAATATGACATTGGAGTAAAATTCAATGTGGAATGCCTATTGTTTGAGATTGATACATATGATTTCATATCCCGAAGGTGTTTGGACCTGCATATAAGTTAGGTTGAAGTTTATCTTCTTAATGGATCTTTTGACAAAGTACTTTTGCAGGAGTACGATTAAATAGATTCACCTATACGAAGTGTGAAGTGTAGCCACTTCAAGAAGCTCGGGCTTGGTTTTCTATGCACTCATGAATGGATAGGGACACATGGCTTATATAGTTTCAAGTTTTAGCTTTTGAGATTTGTACTTGAACTTGTGTGTGGATTATCTTCAAGTGTTCAAATGGGTTGAAGGGTTCAATCTTTAAAGACACCCCAATTCTCGAATATTTGAAATGTGTAATTTACTAAGGTGAAAATTCAATCTTCAAGATATTTTCATTTATGCACTTGTTTGGTTTGGTGGTTAGATTTTCCGAATCAAGGATAATACTTAAATGGGGGAGGATTGTTGGTGTTTTAAAGAAACACAAGCTATTTAAGTATGATTGGATTCGAGTAGTTGTGAGCTTGGGATGTTAAAACAAGTTTGGTGGTGCGGAGTGCACACTTGTATAAACTATTTACGAGCTTACAGTTCTGGGATATGTATTAAAATTATTGGTAAGACTAACATGTATTATCCTTTCTGTGGAAAGATGCATCATTCTAACTACATCCGTATTTATACATAATTATATCGGTGGTGGTGTATAGTGTCTGACTCCTTGATTTAAAGGATGAGGAGGAACTAAGGATGTGTACAGGATGCAGTGTTAGCGGCATGCTCAACTTACTGCATTGTCATGTGGAAAAATACTCAATTCAGAGTTTATTAAAACTCTGATAACTACGGTACACAGGGTGTGAAAAATGTAATCCTTTACGTGAAAAGATGTGTTGTTTCAGAATTGATTTCTGACAACTGGCATACATTGTATGTGGAAAATATAATCATTTGTGGAAAGATGCATTGGATTACAATTGTATCAGAGTGGTGCATCATAAAACGTGGTGACCTATAACTTACAAATTCCACGATAGGTTGTCTCTTTTTGGAACATCTCCTATATAAACATGTGTATGTATGCATTGATTTACAAGTGAAAATCTTAGAATTTTCAGACTTACTCAGTAACCAAAAATACTGCACTCAAAACCTTTCTCTTGTTTCAAGCCTAAATCAAGAGGGTATTTTTTAGTTTTTTTATCCTCGAGGAGAATTCGTGTAACCCAAGGTAGTAACTGGGTCGAATTACTATTTAAGGAAAGCGTATGTTAACGCGACTCAAATCAATATCCAAGTTCCATTACACCAACATTTACCAGAATACAGTTTTATAAATTTACTTCTACTTCTCCCAAAAGCCAAATCGTCATTTCTCTTTTCTAATGTTTCATATCATTCTTAAAGAGTAATTCCTTACTGTACGAGACACGGCAACTGTACGTGATATGACATCCAAGTTTTGGAAACTAAAGAAGTTTGAAGGCATTGATTTCCGTAGATGGCAGAAGAAGATGCATTTCCTCCTTACAACTCTGAAAGTGGCATATGTTTTGTCGACTCCAATGACAGAACTAGCGGATGATGAACCATTGGAAGAAACTCGTCGGAGGAACGAATGGGAAAATGATGACTACATCTGTCGTGGTCACATCTTGAATGGTATGTCTGACTCACTCTTTGATGTTTATCAAAATGTTGAATCTGCAAAAGAGTTGTGGAATTCCTTAGAGTCAAAATACATGGATGAGGATGCTTCTAGTAAGAAATTCCTTGTTAGTAATTTTATGAATTACAAGATGTCAGACTCTAGGTCCGTTATGGAGCAGTACAATGAATTTCTCCGGACTTTAGGACAATTTGCGCAACATAAACTTGGAATTGATGGATCTATTTCTGTGTCAAGTATAATCGACAAGCTTCCACTTTCATGGAAGGATTTCAAGCACATGCTTAAGCACAAAAAGGAAGAATTGTCTCGTGTTAAACTCGGAAGCCATTTGCGCATAGAGGAAACTATAAGGGCACAGGAAAATGGCAAGTCCAGAGATAAAGAGACAGTGGGCCTCTCTTCAGTTAATATGATGGAAGAGGGTGATAGTTCTAAGAAGAAAAAGTGAAGAAGCGCCCATTTAACAACACAAGCAAAGTGTCCAACAAGAAGCCTAAGGGTGCATGTTGGATTTGTGGCAAGACATGACACTTCAAACGTGATTGTCGTGTCAGGAAGGGCAAGAAAGGAGTGACACCAAATCATTCCGGGCAAGGGTCTAAGGACCAAGGCCAAACTCCTCATCAAGGTCAGAATGTTAATTATGGTTTAAATTCAGTTGAGAATTATGTACCATTAATTTCTGAAGCATTTTATGTATGGGATGATGAAATTGCTTGGTGGATAGATTCTGGAGCAACCAAAGATGTTTGCAAGGACCGTAGGTGGTTCAAGTCATATGAACCTGCTAACGATGGTTCCATTCTTCATATGGGAAACGAATCTACCGCCACTAATCTTGGTCGAGGAGATGTTGTGTTGGAATTTAGTTCTGGGAAAAATCTTCATCTAAACGATGTTCTACATGTACCTGGGATTAGAAAGAACTTAGTTTCTGGTAGTATATTGTCTAAGTGTGGCTATAAGCAAGTGTATGAATATGATAAATTTATCTTATCAAATTTTAGTGTGTTTGTAGGATTCGGATATTATTGTAATGAAATGTTTATGCTCAATATAAATAATATGTGTGGTTCTATTTAAATGATCTGCTCCAATGTTGATTTACCATCTTTATGCCGTGCTAGACTAGGACATGTTCATTACAAATGTATGCTTGATATGTCTAAAGATAGTTTGATTCCTTCTTTTGATATAAATGTGCAAAAATGTAATATTTGCATGTTGAATAAAATTGTTAGGCAACCATTTAAAAGTGTTGAAAGAACTTCAAAATTGCTAGACCTCATACATAGTGACCTGTGTGAATTGCATGCAACACCTTCTTTGGGGAGTAAAAAGTACTTAATAACATTCATTGATGATTATTCAAGATTTTGTTACATTTATTTGTTGCATTCCAAAGATGAGGCAATTGAGAAATTTAAGGCTTTTAAAATTGAGGTTGAATTGCAAAAATCAATTTTGATTAAAAAGTTACATACTGATAGAGGAGGTGAATATTATGATCCTTCATTTATTTAATCTTGTGGTATCATTCATGAGGTTACCGCTCCATATACACCGCAAGAAAATGGTGTGGCAGAAAGGAAAAATAGGGTACTTAAAGAAATGGTTAATTCCATGCTATCCTATACTGGATTGAGTGACGGATTTTGGGTGAAGCCATGTTAACGGCTTGCTATTTATTAAATAGGGTTCTTAATAAACGGAACAAAATCACTCCATATGAGCTTTGGTATAAAAAGAAACCAAACTTGAATTATCTTCGAGTTTGGGGTTGTCGGGCAGTTGTTAGACTTCCCAATCCCAAAAGAAAAACATTGGGGGAACGAGGTATTGATTGCATCTTTATTGGATATGCTATGCACTCCAAGGCTTATAGGTTCTATATTATAGAACCTAATGATTTTATTTCGATTCGCACCGTAATTGAATCAACAGATGCTATTTTTGTTGAAAATCGATTCACATCAGTACTAAGGCCAAGGGATTTAGTTCCTACTTCTAGTAGAACTATGGAGGAATATGAAATGTCTCATCAAGTCAAGTCACCTGAGCTTCGAAGGAGCAAGAGAGGTAGGATTGAGAAGTCTTTCGGTCCTGATTTCCAAATTTATTTGGTTGAGGGATTAAGAGATTAGATATGTTAGCAATATTCATATTGTTATCATATTTAAGAGAATCCTAAGACATTTAGTAAGGCTATGAAGTCTTGAGAAGTTGCTTTCTGGAAAGAAGCGATAAATGATGAGATGGATTCCATCATGGGTAATAATACGTGGGTTCTTTGTGATCTCCCGTGTGGTTGTAAACCTTTGGGTTGCAAGTGGATCTTCAAAAGGAAGATGAAAGTCGATGGCTCTATTGACAAGTATAAAAGCTAGATTGGTTATCCAAGGCTTTAGGCAAAGGGAAGGTATTGATTATTTCGATACATATGCCCCAGTTGCTCGGATCTCCACTATTACGTTATTGATTGCATTAGCGGCCATTAACAACCTAGTGATCCATCAAATGGATGTCAAAAATGCATTTTTGAATGGAGATCTAGAAGAGGAGGTTTACATGAAACAACCTGAAGGGTTTGTTATGCCTGGAAATGAGCATAGGGTTTGTAAACTTGTCAAATCATTGTATGGGCTAAAACAAGCTCCTAAACAATGGCATCATAAGTTTGATGAGGTGGTTTTATCGAATGGCTATGAGTTAAACCAATCTGACAAAATGTTTGTATAGGAAATTTTATAGTTCTGGAAATGGAGTTATCATTTGTCTATATGTGGATGATATGCTAATTTTTGGCACAAATCAGATCCAGGTTGACCTTACGAAGCCATTCTTGTCATCAAGTTTTGACATTAAAGACATGGGGGAGGCAGATGTGATTCTTGGTATTAAGATCAAACGAGAGAATAAAGGAATTTCTCTGACACGGTCTCATTACATTGAGAAAGTACTTAAGAAATTCAATTGTGAGAATTGTTCCCTGGTCAGCACTCCAATGGATTCAAGTATGAAGCTTATGCCTAATAAGGGTAAAGCGGTATCACAACTTGAGTACTCACAAGTAATTGGTTGCTTGATGTATGCCATGACAAGCACAAGGTCGGACATCGCTTTTGCGGTTGGCAAATTGAGTAGGTACACAAGTAACCCCAGCACACATCATTGGCAAGCAGTTAGGCGTGTACTTAAGTATCTAAAGAAAACCATGAATTGTGGTTTGTGCTATGTTGGATTTCCTTCGGTTTTAGAAGGTTATTCAGATGCTAGTTGGATAACAAATACAGATGATGATTCTTCTACAACTGGCTTGGGCATTAGGCATAGCCCGATACGTGAGTTAATAACTCATGGTGTGATTTCAGCTGATTTTGTAAGATCTCAACACAATTTAGCAGATCACTTGACAAATGGACTAGCTAGGGACTTGGTAAACAAGTCGGTGATTGGGATGGGTTTAAAGCATATTTAAATATTTGATTATGGGATACCTAATTTTGCTCTGATATGACATTGGAGTAAAATTCAATATGGAAGGCCTATTATTTGAGATTGATACATATGATTTCATATCCCGAAGGTAATATGTTTGGACCTGCATGTAAGTTAGGTTGAAGTTTATCTTCTTAATGGATCTTTTGACAAAGTACTTTTGTAGGAGTACGATTAAATAGATTCACCTATACGAAGTGTGAAGTGTAGCCACTTCAAGAAGGTCGGGCTTGGTTTCTATGCACTCATGAATGGATAGGGACACATGGCTTATATAGTGTCAAGTTTTAGCTTTTGAGATTTGTACTTGAACTTGTGTGTGGATTATCTTCAAGTGTTCAAATGGGTTGAAGGGTTTAATCTTTAAAGACACCCCGATTCTCGAATATTTGAAATGTGTAATTTACTAAGGTGAAAATTCAATCTTCAAGATATTTTCATTTGCGCACTTGTTTGGTTTGGTTGTTGGATTTTCCGAATCAAGGATAATACTTAAATGGGGGAGGATTGTTGGTGTTTTAAAGAAACACAAGCTATTTAAGTACGATTGGATTCAAGTAGTTGTGAGCTCAGGATGTTAAAACAAGTTTGGTGGTGCGGAGCGCACACTTGTATAAACTATTTACGAGCTTACAGTTCTGGGATATGTATTAAAACTGTTGGTAAGACTAACATGTATTATCCTTTCTGTGGAAAGATGCATCATTCTAACTACATCCGTATTTATACATAATTATATCGGTGGTGGTGTATAGTGTCTGACTCCTTGATTTAAAGGATGAGGAGGAACTAAGGATGTGTACAGGATGCAGTGTTGGCGGCATGCTCAACTTACAGCATTGTCATGTGGAAAAATACACAATTCAGAGTTCATTAAAATTCTGATAACTACGGTACACAGGGTGTGAAAAATGTAATCCTTTACGTGAAAAGATGTGTTGTTTCAGAATTGATTTCTGACAACTGGCATACATTGTATGTGGAAAATATAATCATTTGTGGAAAGATGCATTGTATTACAATTGTATCAGAGTGGTGCATCATAAAACGTGGTGACCTATAACCTACAAATTCCACGATAGGTAGTCTCTTTTTGGAACATCTCCTATATAAACATGTATATGTATGCACAGATTTACAAGTGAAAATCTTAGAATTTTCAGACTTACTCAGTAACCAAAAATACTGCACTCAAAACCTTTCCCTTGTTTCAAGCCTAGATCAAGAGGGTATTTTTCGATTTTTTTATCCTCGAGGAGAATTCGTGTAACCCAAGGTAGTAACTGGGTCGAATTACTCTTTAAGGAAAGTGTATGTTAACGCGACTCAAATCAATATCCAAGTTCCATTACACCAACATTTACCAGAATACAGTTTTATAAATTTACTTCTACTTCTCCCAAAAGCCAAATCGTCATTTCTCTTTTCTAATGTTTCATATAATTCTTAAAGAGTAATTCTTTACTGTACGAGACATGGCAACTGTACGTGATATGACATCCAAGTTTGGGAAACTAGAGAAGTTTGAAGGCGTTGATTTTCGTAGATGGCAGAAGAAGATGCATTTCCTCCTTACAACTCTGAAAGTGGCATATGTTTTGTCTACTCCAATGACAGAACCAGCGGATGATGAACCATTGGAAGAAACTCGTCGGAGGAATGAATGGAAAAATGATGACTACATCTGTCGTGGTCACATCTTGAATGGTATGTCTGACTCACTCTTTGATGTTTATCAAAATGTTGAATCTGCAAAAGAGTTGTGGAATTCCTTAGAGTTAAAATACATGGATGAGGATGCTTCTAGTAAGAAATTCTTTGTCAGTAATTTTATGAATTACAAGATGTTAGACTCTAGGCCCGTTATGGAGCAGTACAATGAATTGCTCCGGACTTTAGGACAATTTGCACAACATAACCTTGGAATGGATGGATCTATTTCTGTGTCAAGTATAATCGACAAGCTTCCACCTTCATGGAAGGATTTCAAGCACATGCTTAAGCACAAAAAGGAAGAATTGTCTCGTGTTTAACTCGGAAGCCATTTGCGCATAGAGGAAACTATAAGGGCACAGAAAAATGGGAAGCCCAAAGATAAAGAGACAGTGGGACTCTCTTCAGTTACTATGATGGAAGAGGGTGATAGTTCTAAGAAGAAAAAGGGAAGAAGTGCCCATTTAACAACACAAGCAAAGAGTCCAACAAGAAGCCTAAGGGTGCATGTTGGACTTGTGGCAAGACATGACACTTCAAACGTGATTGTCGTGTCAGGAAGAGCAAGAAAGGAGTGATACCAAATCATTCCGGGCAAGGGTCTAAGGACCAAGGCCAAACTCCTCATCAAGGTCAGAATGTTAATTATGGTTTAAATTCAGTTGAGAATTATGTACCATTAATTTCTGAAGCATTTTATGTATGGGATGATGAAATTGCTTGGTGGATAGATTCTGGAGCAACCAAACATGTTTGCAACCGTAGGTGGTTCAAGTCATATGAACCTGCTAACGATGGTTCCATTCTTCATATGGGAAACGAATCTACCGCCACTAATCTTGGTCGAGGAGATGTGTTAGAATTTAGTTCTGGGAAAAATCTTCATCTAAAAGATGTTCTACATGTACCTGGAATTAGAAAGAACTTAGTTTCTGGTATTATATTATCTAAGTGTGGCTATAAGCAAGTGTATGAATCTGATAAATTTATCTTATCAAAGTTTGGTGTGTTTGTAGGATTCGGATATTATTGTAATGGAATGTTTATGCTCAATATAAATAATATGTGTGGTTCTATTTACATGATCTGCTCCAATGTTGATTTACCATCTTTATGCCATGCTAGACTAGGACATGTTCATTACAAACGTATGCTTGATATGTCTAAAGATAGTTTGATTCCTGCTTTTGATATAAATGTGCAAAAATGTAATATTTGCATGTTGAATAAAATTGTTAGGCAACCATTTAAAAGTGTTGAAAGAACTTCAAAATTGCTAGACCTCATACATAGTGACCTGTGTGACTTGCATGCAACACCTTCTTTGGGGAGTAAAAAGTACTTGACATTCATTGATGATTATTCAAGATTTTGTTACATTTATTTGCTGCATTCCAAAGATGAGGCAATTGATAAATTTAAGACTTTTAAAATTGAGGTTTAATTGCAAAAATCAATTTTGATTAAAAAGTTACATACTGATAGAGGAGGTGAATATTATAATCCTTCATTTATTTAATCTTGTGGTATCATTCATGAGGTTACCGCTCCATATACACCGCAACAAAATGGTGTGGCAAAAAGAAAAAATAGGGTACTTAAAGAAATGGTTAATTCTATGTTATCCTATTCTGGATTGCGTGACGGATTTTGGGATGAAGCCATGTTAACGGCTTGCTATTTATTAAATAGGGTTCCTAATAAATGGAACAAGATCACTCCATATGAGCTTTGGAGTGAAAAGATGTGTTGTTTCATAATTGATTTCTGACAACTGGCATACATTGTATGTGGAAAATATAATCATTTGTGGAAAGATGCATTGTATTACAATTGTATCAGAGTAGTGCATCATAAAACGTGGTGACCTATAACCTACAAATTCCACGATAGGTAGTGTCTTTTTGGAACATCTCCTATATAAACATGTGTATGTATGCACAGATTTACAAGTGAAAATCTTAGAATTTTAAGACTTACTCAGTAACCAAAAATACTGCACTCAAAGTCTTTCTCTTGTTTCAAGCCTAGATCAAGAGGGTATTTTTCGATTGTTTCATTTTTCGAGGAGAATTCGTGTAACCCAAGGTAGTAAATGGGTCGAATTACTCTTTAAGGAAATATGTTAACGCGACTCAAATCGATATCCAAGTTCCATTACACCAACATTTACCATAATACAGTTTTATAAATTTACTTCTACTTCTCCCAAAAGCCAAATCGCTATTTCTCTCAACGTAGCAGGCTGAGAGCAAGTGTCATGTATATTTGGAATGTGTAGTTCACTAAGATGAAAATTCAATCTTCAAGATATTTTCATTTATGCACTTGTTTGGTTTGGTTGTTGGATTTTCCGAATCAAGGATAATACTTAAATGGGGAAGGATTGTTAAAGAGTAATTTGTTGATTACCTGACGGTGGTGGGGTGTAGTGTATAATTCCTTGACTGAAAGGATGAGGATGGATTAAGAATTTTCTACTGGATGCAGTATTGGTAGCATGCCTAACTCCTCTTGGAAGTAAACGAGTTTACTGCATTATCATGGGATGTGGAAAGATACATCAGTACAATTATGATAACTACGCTAGAACAGTTGCATTGTTTCATGACACTTGCTCTCTATATATACATGTGCACAGTACGTATGCAGAGGTAGAAAATAAACAAATAAGAAAACACAAACATGACCAAGGAAAAAGACAAGATTTTCCCAGAAATATATAGTAACCAAAACCAAGGGTACTCAAAAGCATTCTCCTGATTCAAGCCTAGAACAGGAGAATTTCTCGATTGTTTTATCCTCGAAGGGAATTCGTGTAACCCAAGGCTATAATAAGGTCGAATTACTCTTTAAGGAAAGCGTACGTAACGCAACTCACATCGATATCCAAGAAAAGTTTTACCACAATCATCCAAGCATGATTTTGTCATTCCATTAGAATGCATTATTACAGCATCCACCCCAATAGAAGCCACACCAGAAAGTTGAAGATATGTGGTGTTATTGGACTGGAGAGATCGATGTGTTTTACTTGTATGAAAGGAGTAGTTAAGACATGTCTAGTTCAGCTGAAATAGAGATGAGTTGAGTTGACCTGAATTTATTTGAGTTGAAAAGAGATGAGAAGAGTTGAGAATAGCTGAGTTGCATTTATTGGAGGTCAGTTGAGTTGAGTTAATTAGAGGTGAGCTGAGTTGAGTTGATTGGAGGTGAGCTGAGTTGAGTTGAGCTGAGTTGAGTTGAGGTGAGCTGATTGGAGTTGAGTTAAGCTTATTGAAGCGGAGTTGAACTGATTGTAGCTGAACTAAACTGAATTAATTGTAAATGAACTAAATTGAATTAATTGTCGATGAACTGAAATGAACCAAAATCAACTAAACTAACTCAAAATGAAATTAACCGAATCTAATTGAACTTAACTGAGTCAAACTGAAATGAAATGAATCAAATTGACTAAACCAAATTAAACATAACTGAAACTAAACTGAACCGAACTAAATCAAACTAAACTGAACTGAATCAAATTGAACTAAATTGAATTGAATCAAAATAACTCAAACTACATCAAAATGAACCCAACTGGATAAAGGTGAAGTGAAATGAATCACACTAAATGGTTTCACGCTTCATAACTTCATTGGAATGCACAAGCTTGAAATACCTATTCTTGACCATGGGATTGGTCAAGGAGTTGCAAATTTACACATATTTGTTGAAAATTGGAAACGGGCTATGCGAGAAATAAGTAATAATATAGCTTTGCAAATTTGGAACTCTATTGGAGGCAATGATGAAGAGCAAAGTGCAAATTAAGAAATAAATATGATTAGTTGTGGATGAAACCGTTTTCAATCATTCTCCAGCAGTAATTTGAACTACCGTATGTAATTTTGCTAATATTAATGTTCATTTGAGTTATATATTTTTATCGTATTTATATGTATTAAACTGATTTAAACTATATATTGAGTAATAAACCTAGAGTTCAATCATTTTGAGGAAATTTACAATTAATAAGCCAAACTGAAATTTGACATTATGATAAACATCGACAATAATAGACCTAAATGAGGCATTTTCATAAAATTAACTCAATTCAACCAACCCGACCAGAACGTTGCAAGAACTAAATTCAATTGAAATGAACTAAACACGAAACAATTGAAAAACATGAAAGGTGATAAAGTGAATTGAACAAAATTTAAATAAATATAAATATACATAACTAAACTTTATTTAAATAATTTAAAATGCTAAAGTAACCTAAACTTAAATAACAACCCAAACAAACTAATTTGAATCAAAATGGATTTAGATGAATTGAACTGTTTAGAACTGAATCAAGCTGAAAAGAACTGAATTCGACATAAATGGAAGAAATAGATTGACCTAGATTATGTATAAAATATTAATAACTGACCTAAACGAGCGCATCTTTATGAAATTAGTTTATCTAAACTGAATTGAACTAAATTACGTACAATTGAAAAAAAAACTTAACCAAACTAAACTAAATTGAACTAAACTTAACAAGGTTGAAATACCTGAAAGGAAATGATTTAGTTGGACAAAAATTAAACATCTATAATTGTATGTTGCTTTTCATAGTCACAACAATTATAATAATTCATACATTCAAATATGAATAACATTTACTTTAAGTTTCATATTCAAAATAGATTAGAGAGTGAAGTGCGTTTTTAACCCTATGTTTTGGATGAAAGTGTAGAAATGACATTGTAAAATCAAAAAGTGCAAAATAACCCTGCAAATCGTTGACCAAACTGTCAACGGTCAATTTGGCCAGAAATTGATGAAAAGATCATAATGCCCCCGAGTTTAAGAATTCAAAAATAAAATAAAATATAAAAATACACCTTTACCCTTTCCTTCTCCATTTCTCTCCGCCGCTAATCAATTTCCATCTCCATTTCTCTCCATCTACTCCATTTCCACTCCACTTCTAATCCATTTCCACCGCTAATCCGCTACTCCATTTCTGCGTGGAAGAGCTAGGGTTGAGAGCGCGGTGGGGGAGGAGGGAGCAGTGGTGGTCAGTGGTTGTGGTGGTCGATGGGGCGGTGGGGCGGTGGTGGTCAGTGGTGGTGGTGGTGGTCGATGGGATGGTGGAGCAGCGGGGTGGTCAATTGGTGGTGGTGGTGGTGGTCGATTGGACGGGGTGGTGGTGGCAGACCTGGTGAGGAGGAGGTGTTTGAGGTGGTGCATTGGGAGGAGGAACGGCGGTGGTGGTCAATTGGACGGTGGAGCGACGGTGGCGATCCATAGGGTGTGGTGGTAATGGCAAAGCTGGTGAGGAGAAGGAGCAGTGTTTCTTGGGTTGAGAGGAAGAGTGGTGGGTAAGGGTTGAGAGGAGAAGCGGCGGCGGCATGGTAGTGCTCAGTGGAAACGCAACGGTGCTCTGGTTGAAAGGAGGAGCGGCGGTGGACTAGAGTTGAGAGGAGGAGCGATGGCGGACTAGGGTTGCAAGGAGGAGAGGCGGCATCATAGCGGTGCTCGGGGGCAGCGTGGTGGTGCTCGGCTTTTGTTCCTCATTTTTCAGATTTTAAAATTCAGGTTTTGTTCCTTGCTTTCATATTCTGCGAATTTGATGTGTGATTGTGAAGTATAATTCAATTTGTGTTGTTCCTATTGTTTTTTCGGTGAAGTAGGCTTTTAAGTAGTGTAGAAATGTTGTGTTGGCGGTAGACGCGGGCAGAGCTGGTGGTGCAGCGGCGGTAGGTGGCTGATATGGTGGTGCGGCAGGGTTGAAGATGAAGAAGAAGGAGAACTTATGGGTATATTTGTCATTCAATTTCTTGTTTTAAGAGTAGGGTTATATTTGTCTTTTCATAAACGGTCAATGCCTGAATTTGTTCGGTCAATGCAAAAATAGTGTAAATTGGGTAAAACTGCACAATTTGATTAAAATATAAGGTCAGTTCTGCACTTTTATATTATACAAGGTTATATCTGCACTTTCTCAATCTTATAGGGTCATTTTTGCACTTTTCCATAGATTAAAAAATGTTCTAAATTAAAAAGATTTGAATGGAGTTCAAAGTAAACAATCTAAAATTATTAGAGCTGAGATGAGTTGATTGGAGATGAGAAGAGTTGAGTTGAGAAGAGTTGAGTTGAGAAGAGCTGAGAAGAGATGAGATGAACTGAGAAGGGCTGAGAAATGTTTAGAAGAGCTGAGTTGAGTTGATTAGAGCTGAGTTGAGTTGAGAAGAGCTAAAAAGAGTTGAGAAGAGCTGAGAAGGGTTGAGAAAAGCTGAGTTGAGTTGATTGGAGTTGAAATAAACTGAACTAGACAGGGCCTTATTGGTTTGTGAAATTTGGTTTTACCAAGTTATCTTAATTATAACTACTATGTTCCAACATAACCTATCTAACCAAGTATGCAATAAAGTAAAGCATAGAGACACGAGACTTGGTTACGCAGTTTGGTGAAATCCACCTACATTCGCGGGGTCTGGCCCGGTTCAGAATGAATCCAATAATCAGACATATACGGTATAAAGTACTTGTTACAATTATACTTATCTTAACTAATTATATCGTGTGAATTCTGCAACCTCCCCTTGCTACCGATCCGCCTTGATCAGACTCTCTCTCACTACTGGAAAATAGGTGCATAGGCCCCAGTTACATGTACTAGTGCTAGAAAACCAAAATTTAGACCGGTACACAAAAAAAACCAGTGCCTAAGAATAAATTCAGCACCAGTACACTAAATACCGGTGCTACAAAACAAAAATTCAGCACCAGTACACAAAAGTACAAAACAAAAATTCAACAGCGGTATAAAAAAATTGGTGCCTATGAATAAATTCAGCACCGGTACAAAAAAAACGGGTGCATATGAATAAATTCAGCACCGGTAAGATAATTTTAAGCCACAGTGTAATTTTCCAAGAATTTATAGCATTAATCAATCTTGACTTTTGAGACCCTTCCATTCCCCCATACATTCCCAAATTGCAGAGTTACGATCGTATATATTGAATTGCATTTTGGTTTCGCCAATTTTGTGATTCGACGACTCCAACTTTCTTGGAGGGACATAAGTGCAAAAAGTAAAAACTTTACTCGTAACTCCAAATTGAAATTCACTCAAACGTGATCCTACACTATACACCCCATTGTATTTTTCATGCATGTGAGGGAATGTTTATAAAAAATTGAGCACAAAAACATATCCATAATCCTTTCCAATTTCACTTTGTAACTTCCAAGTAATCAACCATAAGTTACTCTAGAACATGTACTAGCGTTTTTCAATATTTCACCAAAAAATTATTTATTTTATATTTCCATATTTATGAAAGAATAACAAAAATCATGTATTTTATGCGTAATGGGGTAACATAATTTTGGACCATAGTGTAATTTTCCAAGAATTTATAGAAGCGATCAATGTTAACTTTCGAGATCCTTCTATTCACCCATACATACCCAAATTGCATAAATGCGATCATATATTATTGAATTGCATTTTGGTTCTGTCAATTTTGTGATTCGACGACTCCAACTTTCTTGGAGGGACCTAAGTGCAAAAAGTAAAAACTTTACTCAACTCCAAATTGAAATCCACTAGAACGTGATGCTATCCTATACACCCTCATTGTATTTTTCAAGTCCATTACAAAATATTCATCAAATTGAGCAAAAGAACATATCCATAATCCTTTCTGATTTCCCTTTTGATCTTCTAAGTAATCAACTCTAGGTTACTATAGAACATGTAATAGCGCTTTTCAAATTTTCATTAAAAAAAATTTATTTTCTATTTCTATATTTATGCAAGAATAAAAAAAATCGTATATTTTGGACAGAAGAATAATGTCGTAACAAATTTTTGGGCCATAAAGTAATTTTTTTAAAATATATTAGAGGCGCTTTTGTTCACCCATTGTACCTCAAATTTTAAAGACGCAATCATCTCTTATTTAATTGCATTTTTGTGTCTTCAATTTTTTGATTCGCCGCCTTCAAATTTCTTCTATGGACCTAATAGTAAAAACTAAAAAGTTAACTTATAGATCAAATAATACTAGCCCCGGCATTGATTTTCATTCATACTGGTGCTATGTTATGGTGGGATAATGAATTTTTTGAATTTTCATTCCAAATTTTGAAGGGATTGTTTAAACTTTTAAAATTTTTGAATTAGCACCAGTATTAGTTACTTAGGCACCGTTATGTGTACTGGTGCTCCATACTTGGAAAATATTTCTTGGGTTTGCTCTCGGGTTCAATATTTTAAAAAAAAATCAAAGCAGCCCCAAGCAGCTACTTTTCGTATATTTAGGCACCGGTATAAGCATTTTTTGGGCACCGGTATTTGTACCGGTGATCAACACTTAGAAAACAATTCTCAGGTTTGCTCTCAGGTTCAATTTTTTCTAAGAAAAACCATCCAAAGCAGCCCTGAACACCTGTGTTTCAATTTCTTAGGCACAGGTATAAGCATTTTGGGCCCAGGTACCAGTGCTCAACACTTAAAAAATCCAACTTGGTTTCATCTGAACCGTTGATTTCTTTTGTGGATTAAATCTCAACCGTTATAATTTGCCCATATATACTACCCTCTGAAACCCTAAACCTACCCACCCTCATTTCCCTCTCATTCTCTTCTCCTCTCGATCTTCTCCCTCCTCCTCCACCACCCTCCCTCCTCCTCCACCACCTCTCCCTCTCCGCCACCGCCGCTGAAAGCGCACCCCATCTCTGCATCGACGTCACCACCGACGATCCTTCTTTCGAACGCCATCCCGATGCCATCTCTTAAAGCAATCCCTGACACTATCTCACAGACCATCCCGACTCCATCTCTGTCCTCCATGCGGTGCACCATCACCGACGCATCACCCCGTGCTCTACTCGCTAGTCAGAGTTGCGAGCTCCACCAAGATTCAAGCTCACCTTCACTGTTTTGATTCGTTGATGTTATCTAGGGTTTCTGGAATTAGGTTCTAGTTTTTTTATGATTGATGTTGTTAATATATGTTTTGGTATAGCTTGTCATGAATTTAGAGGTGTTATGTATTTTCAATTATATGCAATGAAGTTCTGGATTACAGTATAAATCTTCCAGTTTCTTACATGAGCTTCTATTTTTTGTGTTTTGTTCATTCTGGGTTTCATATTACATCTGGTGAGTTTATTCTCACTTGTTGGATTTTTTAAATTGATTTCCTATTTACTAGCACATGTATTTCATGCATAGGCACCGGTAAATGGTACCGGTGCTGAAATATATTCTAGCACAGGTATGACTTACCGGTGCCTATAACACTACACCTTTTGCACCGGGTCACTTAGGCACCGGTATGAAAATTCTCAAAATACCAGTGCCTATGAGGTGAAAAGACCGGTGCCTATGTGGGGTTCTCCCAGTAGTGTCTGGCCTCAAAACTCGTCGACGCTGGATCTTCTCCTCCCGAGGAATTAAGGTATATGATTCTGAACTTTAAACAACAGGCTACGTATGTTGGAACATATATGCGCTAGCTCTCGCAAGACTATTAGAAAGATAGAAAATCTATTAGCGTATTTTTGCAATTAAGTTCGTGAGTATTACAGTCGTGATGTTCTCTTTATATAGTTCATTGAGCAGATCGGAACTCTCCATGATTATCTCCATAGTATTCCTATTCCTTAACTGCTTCTGAAGCATATCCAAATCCCATAAATAAAGGGATTTTCCTTATCTCAAATATCCCATGATATTCCATAAATCCAATTCCATATTTGTAGGGATTTTCCATAAACTCATTATGCTTCTAGCACCGCCTAACATATTGCAAAATATTCAAACCTCTATAAATCAGCACAATCACAATATTTTGTTCTTCCGTAACACCCTTTAGGCTACGGTTGTACGTATGTTCCAACATGGAACATTTTTCTTTTCCAAATTAGTTCACAAATTGCCAATTAAATAATCAATGCAAACCACCTGACTACAATCTCCCCATTTGGCATTTGTGGACCCAACCATTTTGGAAATAAGAACACAGAAAAACTTCCAATCTCACAATATAAGTCTTTCAGAAATCCACTTATGTTGGAACATATGCTAAGTATTGAATCTGATTATATAAGAATACCAAGAAAACCAGAAATCCAGAACATAGAAATAATTCAGATTACAGTACCATCTAATCCTCAAAAAATAATATCCAAAATAACCCAAAATATTCTCCCCTTAGGGCCATGAATATGCCAAAGGCAACAAAAGCACAAAAGAAACCAAAAAAATTCAAGAAAATCTACTCCCCCTGAACCAAACACCTAATCTATATTGGAACATAGCAGATTATAAACTTCAATCTTGTTCAGAAGTAGTAACATGTGCTTCCAATTAAGCCTTCTCCCCCTCAATTCTAGTTTTCTCAGTTTCTAATGTTGCAATCTGTATAGCCAAAGCTCCCAATTTTGCATTCATCACAGCAAGTCTAGCCTTCCTCTCATCAGTCCCAAAGGTTGAAGCATTTTAATTCCAAGGCAAATCATGAACCTTTCTCATCTCAAATGTCTTCTTGTTGGGCCAAAGATACTCAGTCTTCACAATCACATCCTTAGTCTTAGCTTTGACCCTCTCACTTCTAACCACATCATAAATAGGGCAAGGATATACCAGTGCGTGCTTAGCCTTAGGAGCAATATCCTGTCTTACAATACTCTACTGAATGAACAAGCCAAGATTGACTGGCTTTTGTGTTCCAACACAGTACAACAGCTTTTCCATCTCTCTTGTCAAATTTGTAGTGTAGGTAGATGGCATCCAACAATTCCCAACAATCTGAATAGACAGAAGAATCTGGAGGATAAAAATGAAGCCTTGGAATACCCTTGAGCTGGCCACTGAGTTTGATAACCACTAGAAATCTCAGTCAAAATTTGATCATTAGTTACCTCTAACTTTTCAGAAAATACCCCATCAAAGTATAGAGTTTTCAGCCCCAGCATCCTGTTAATTTTTCCAACAAAGAAATTCACATTTTTTTCCTCTTACAAACAGCCTATCACACCAGAGAGAGTCTTCTTCTAAATTTCTAGATATCAGATTTGAATAAACCTCACAAACTAACTGTTTATTGTAACTCTGATAGACTTTTGATGCAGTCTTCATCCCAATCAGCTCCAAGAAATCATAAAAACCCCTTGTTCTATATGCCTTTAGATATACTGTCCTTTTAGAAATAATCTTTCTTTCAGCAAAAACCTTGCCCATCTCCTCACAGTCATTATCACAGTAAATGTTTGAAATTGCATCACTTACAGGAGGGGGTGGATGTACATTCTTCTTCTTTGTTGTAGCTTGAATTTTCTTTTTGGATTTCTTGGCTGGTGGAGATATCTCAGTTGCAGGCATCTTTCTCTTAGCCCATCTGGTTTAATGAACTCATACAGAACCTCATCACTGGAGTAGGTCAGGTTTGGTTCCTGTGTTAGAACATGTTTAATCTTATCAACCTCTTCATCATACTGCTCAGTGTCTGCAGTAGCTTCACTCTATGTTCCAACATTGCCTGACTCCTCCTGCATTAGATCAAATCCCCCTGTCTTTCCTCCTTCTGAGTACTTCGGGTCATAATAAGCATTCCCAGTAAAGTCAAACTGATCTTGGTCACCCATATCAGCATCAACAATCCCCAACATAGGTTCTTAAACCTTCATATCTCCAATAGCCTCTGACTCTGCCCTCTGTGTTGGAATATCTTCTCCTTCACTGTTTATCACTACCAAAATCAAAGGTCTCCCAAGCTCTTCCATCCTCTGAGCAGCATCAGCATCATATACCACTAATGGCAACCGATTAGTGGATTTAACCATCTAAAATCCTTCAACCTCATCATCTTCAATTTCTTCAATTCTCACACTACTAGGGTCGGGAGCATAAGAATAAACATGAAATATATCCTTGCCATTATATATACCATATGCACCTCTCAAAAACCTAGGATTATAATTTTCCACATCCTCAAAATCCCATATATCCTCAGTAAATAGCTCTTTGACATCCACAGCAAGAACTTCCCCTTTCAAAATTTCAAACTTAGACAAATCTATAGAAGTTTTATTTGCTTGAACCCATTCAACGAATTCATCCAAAGAAATAAAAATCCATGTCATGCAAGTTAAAAAGTGGAGGATACAGACCAGATACCTTTTGGTAGGAGGTTTTGCCCCCGGCTGAAGTCTCGTCCATCTTCTCTTTGCCGTCGGAGGTGATCTTGGGGAGTTGAGCACCGCCTTGGTTCTTATTTTTGGCCATGGTAGTGTTACTGCAAGAATTTTCTCGGCAAGAGGGTTTTTGGAGCTGAAGATTTGGAGTTTGAGTATACTTTGATTGTGATATCAAATCTGTAAAGAAATCCCAAGTATATCGGCTTCCAAATTTTGAAGATAGTAACAAGAAGGGAGTATAATAGCCGAAAATAGAGGGAAGATGAAGAGATGAAAATTTTGAACCAAGAGTAACTTCTCCCTTATTCACCTCATTAACTGTGTCTCCCTTCCAAGAACCGCCATGATTGCCTTTTTCCCACTTGTCAACTCTTTTCACAACTCTTTGAACTTCCTACACAGCTCCTCCACTTCAATTTTTGTTCATCTTTTCTTCTTTCTATTTTGTTGTGTTTTTTCTAATTTTATGTACACAAAATTAAAATGGAAAAAATATTTACAGTTAAATAAAAGCTTTATAAAGGAATACCTCAAATTTGACAAACACCTAAGTGTTGTCTGAGGAGCTCAAACGGCAGTATCTAACGGCTTTGTGAAAATATCTGCAAATTGCTCAGATGTTGGAACATAGGCAACCACCACCTCCTTTCTTTCAACGAGATCTTGAATAAAATGATGTCTTATATCAATGTGCTTTGTTCAAGAGTGTTGGACTGGATTTTTAGAAATATCAATAGCACCTGTGTTGTCACATAAGATCTTCAAAGACCCTTGATG
The DNA here is from genome assembly GCA_037428765.1 of Rubia yunnanensis. NCBI lineage: Eukaryota > Viridiplantae > Streptophyta > Magnoliopsida > Gentianales > Rubiaceae > Rubia > Rubia yunnanensis. The sequence continues at coordinate 85,119,605 of CM075066.1, forward strand.
AGTTCCATAATCTTTCAACATTTGCTCCATCCACAATAGTTATGCACAACAACTTCCACCGGCAAGATATTCAGATTTAGCAATTGATAGAGAGATCAAATTTTGTTTCTTACTGTACCAAGAAACTAGATTCGTGCCAATAAAGAAACAGCCACCTGTAGTACTTTTACGATCATCTGCATTACCAGCCCAATCAGAATCATTGTACCTGATCAGATCAGAGTCTTAATTATTAGAATACCAGACACCATACTCAGAAGTCTCACTCACATATCAAATAATTCTTTTGACTGCGGTCAAATAAGTTTCCTTCAGATTAGCCTGAAATCTTGCACATATTCCTAAGCTGAAATATATATTTGGTCTACTAGTTGTCAAATAAAATAAACTCCCAATCATGCCCCTGTACAGTTTCTGATCAACCCCGACTCCTTTCTCATCTTTCACCAATTTATCAGACACTCCCATAAGTGTTTGAACTATTCTAGAATTGCTTAGTCTGAATCTCTTCACTAAATTCAGGGCATACTTACTCTGGTTTATGAACAGGCTATTCTTTTCTTGCTTGACTTGAAGCCCTAGAAAATAAATGAGTTTTCCAAACATACTCATCTCAAATTCGGACTGCATCACAATCACAAAATCATATACCATAGATGATGAAGTAGAGCCAAACACAGTATCATCAACATAGATTTTAGCTATCAAATCTTTGATGCTTTTTCGAGCACAAATAAGGTGTAATCTACTCCCCCTCATGATAGCCTTTCTGAATAAGAAAGTTAGTAAGTCATTCATAACATGCCCTAGGTGCTTGTTTCAGACCATACAATGCCTTCTTGAGTCAAAACACGTGATGGGGGTAATAAGGATCCTCAAATCCTTTAGGTTGTTCAACATGAACTTCTTCATTTACGAAACCATTGAGAAAAACACTTTTGGCATCCATATGGTATAGAGTAAAATTCATAGTGCATGCAATAGCAAGTAAAATTCGAATTAACTCTAACCTGGCAACTGGTGTGAATGTCTCATCAAAATCAAATCTTTCAACCTGGGTACATCCTTGAGCAACCAGTCTAGCCTTATTTTAAGTGATTTGACCATCAGCATCAGATTTGTTTTTGAAGATTCACTTAGTGCCAATAATGTTTACACCTTTAGGACGAGGAGCGAGATGCCATACATCATTGCGTGCAAACTACCCGAGTTCTTCTTGCATTGCTGCAATCCAATATTCATCAATTAAAGCTTCCTTGTAGTTTTTGGGTTCAATAAGAGAGATGAAACATTGAAATCCTGCTAGTTCTCTGTAATTTACCTGAGGGATTGATCGAGTTCTCCTTATGCTTGTTTTTTGTTGCACCTGTGTTGGAACATGTGGTGGTATAGTGGGGGGCGTTGTTCCAACATACTCGATTTCTTCAGGTTCATCAGGATTGTCAGTCTGTTCCGATGTACCAACATTGTCCTGGTCATTAGGATGACTGCTCTGTGTTGGAACATGGTCTTCATCTGATGCATCTTCTCTATCAGCTGCTACTTGTGGTTTGGCATAATCATCCACAATGACATTTATGGATTCCATAAGATCATTTTTCCAAAGATTGTAGACACGATAAGCTCTGTTGTTCACAGAATAACCAAGAAAAATCCCAACATCACTACGATTGTCGAACTTTGCTAATTGTTCTCTAGCACTTGCTTCCAAATACATGAAAATATGAGACATTTGGCTTCCTACCCTTCCAAATATCGTATGAAGTTTTGCTTGTGAATGGACGGAGATACACACAATTGATCGTATAACGAGTTGTATTAATAGCTGTTGCGCACCACTTTTTGTGGATCCCTTTCTCGGCTAGCATGACTCAGCTATCTCCTGAAGAGTCTTATTCTTCCTTTCAACAATGTCATTCTGTTAAGGAGTGATTGGAGCAGAGAATTCAAGTTGAATGCCAAGTTCATTACATAAATAACTAAACTGGGAGTTTTCAAATTCTCTGCCATGATCACTGCAAATTCTGACAATCTTTCCTACTGGACTTCCATTTTCTATCTACAGTTTTATCACCAAACTTCTAAACACATCCACCGTATCAGATTTTTCTTTTAGAAAAGCTACCCAAGTATATCTAGAGAAATCATTAACACATACAAATATATACTTCTTGCCACTCACATTGGGTGTATTGACTAGACCCATCAAATCCATATGCAGTAATTCTATATATCTTGAGGCAGTTATATACTGAACAGAATAGTTGGGAGATCGAATTTGTTTGCCTTGTTGGCATGGTCCACACAAAATTTCATTTTTGCTTGTAAGTGGAGGCATACCTTGTACAGCCTTTACATCATCAATTTATACTAGGGTTTTGTAGTTGGTATGCCCAAGGTTCCTGTGCCACAAGGTTCCTTCATCCTGTTTAGAGCTTAAACACTTCACTTCCTGTTCTAGCAAATAACAGTTGTCTGATGATCAAATGCTTGAAAGGACTTTATCTTCGCCTTGTTTCACTATGCATTTATCTTTCTAAAATTCTACAGTCATATTGGCATCACACAATTGACTGATGCTCAACATATTCATCTTTAGGTCTTCAACAAACAAAACACTCGTGAATACTGGGAATCGTTCAATATGCAGTTCACCCTTTCCAACAGCCCAACTCTTCTTTCCATCACCAAAAGTGACAAAACCACCATTATATGGTTTGATTTTTGTTAGAAATTCCTAATTTTTAGTCATGTGGTAAGAGAAACCACTATCAAAATACCACGAGTCTCCATAATGTGCTATGAGTGACGTATGAGTGACAAGGCAAGTACTAGTGTGTTTAATAACCCATACCTTTCTGACCATTCTTGATCGTTGAACATCGTCTATGTTGGAACATGCCTATAGTTGTCATCTAGTCTTGATTTCCCTGGGAAGTTTCTGATATTGTCCCTCTGTATGACTTTGATACATGTAGTAGCTACAAATGAGGGGTTTCCTCTGGTGAGTTATCTCTCGAATATTTAACTTGAGAGTGACGGTGCTTCCTGATAGTTTGTCATACCTGATTCCTTGTCTATCTCCAAAGTCTTTTCCCATGGTCAGAATGCCATCAAGTTTTTCCTTGCCAATGTTTAACTTGTTAATAGTTGTTTCAGCCATCTCAGCTCTCTTAGTTGTTGATATTAGACTTGACTCTAGTTCTTTAATCTCTCCATTGAGTTTGACTATTAAATCTGGCAAGACTTTTTCATGTGCAGCAAGTTGAATTTTCTCTTCCTTCAACACTGTGTTTGTATCAACAACTTTCATCCACATGTCATACATTTTTTGTATGATGTGTACATCTCCTCATGACTTACAACTTATCATTCATCATCACTGGAAGAGTCATTAGAACCTGTGTTGGAACATACAACAACGTTCTTCTCTGACATGATGGAACATGCATCGTCATCTGATCTATTGAGAGCTTCTGCTCCAAATGCCATATAATTGCTTGTGAGTTCATCTTCATCTTTCTCATCTTCTTTGTCTTCACTCCATGGGTAACATATGATTTTCCCGGCTTCTTTCGAGTATTTGCACATTCAGGCTGGATGTTACCATATCCTTCACACTCTCGATATTGAATTCTTCTAGGCTGTCTTGCTTCACCACTTTGATTTCTAGAGAATTGCTGATTTCCTTGTTCCATCTGAGTTCCACGATTACCAAAATCTTAAGGCCGAGGTCTATTTCCACCGGATCTTTCCTGTGATTTCTTATTTACCACATCCTTCAGCATTCTTGAGAAATTCTTAGTAATAAGGGCAAGTTCATTAATACTATCATCACTGTCAGAATCGTGGTTGATATTTGATGAAGATGATTTGAACGCCAAATCCTTTTAGGCTTTCCTCACAGGCTGTTGTAGGCTCATCTCATAGGTCTACAAAGATCTCATTAGTTCATCTAGGGTCATTGTGGCTACGTTTCTTGCCTCTTGAATTGCTGTGACTTTCATAGCAAATCTTTCAAGAAGTGATATCAAAGTCTTTTTCACCAATTTTGCTTCTTTGTAACCTTAACCAAGTTGATACGCCATGTTGGAGATGTCTCTGAGTTTCCTATTAAATATGGCAATAGTATCATCCTCCTCCATCTTGAGTTCCTCAAACTTTGTAGCCAACATCTGTAGTTTGGATTCACGGACATGACTTGTTCCTTCATGAACAGTTTGCAAGATCCCTAGCTTTCTTTGCTTGATGACAAGTTGAGATGAGTTTGAACTGTTCTTCATCCACCGTCGTGAAGATAGCATTTAATGCCTTTGAATTTTCCAATGATGCCTTCAGTTCATCTGGAGACCAAGTAGACTTGTCCTTGAGTTTTTGTGTCTTCGAACTTGATCCTCATTCTTTCTCCTTTGAGCTAGTTTTTGCATTTTTAGTTGGAGGATTCCATTCAGTTTCAACAAATTGCCATGCTAGTTCATCCAGTGAGTTGATGAAGACTCTCATGCGTACTTTCCAGTAATTATAGTTGGTTCCTTCCAATAGTGGTGGTCGAGACACCGAAGCTCCTTCTTTGGTCGCCATGGTAAAACTGGATCACACTTTCCTTGACACAACCAAGGCAAGAGTAAGTGACTCAGCTCTGATACCAAATGAAATTTGGTTTTACCGAATTATCTTAATTATAACTACTATGTTCCAACATAACCTATCTAACCAAGTATGCAATATAGTAAAGCATAGAGACACGAGACTTGGTTACACAGTTCGGTGAAATCTACCTACATCTGCGGGGTCTGGCCCAGTTCAGAATGAATCCACTATACAGAAAGCTACAGTACAAAGTACATGTTACAATTATACTTATCTTATCTAATTATATTGTGTGAATTCTGCAAGCTTCTCTTGCTACCGATTCACCTTGATCAGACTCCCTCTGACCTCAAAACTCATCGACGTTGGATCTCCACCTCCCAAGGAATTAAGGTATACAGTTCTGAACTTTGAACAATAGGTTACGTATGTTGCAACATATATGCACTGGCTCTCACAAGACTCTCAGAAAGATAGAAAATATGTGTGCAATTTTTTGCAATTAAGTTCATGAGTATTGCAGTTGTGATGTTCTCCTTATAAAGTCCATTGAGCATATCGGAACTCTCTATGATTATCTCCGTAGTATTCCTATTCCTTATCTTCTTCTGAAACATATCCAAATCCCATAAATAAAGAGATTTTCCTTATCTAAAAAAGCCCATAATATTCCATAAAACAAATTCCATATTTTTAGGGATTTTTCATAAACCCATTATGCTTCTAACACCGCCTAACATATTTCTGAATATTCAACCTTCCATAAATCAACACAATTGCAATATTATGTTCTTCCGTAAAACCCTTTAGGCTACGGTTGTACGTATGTTCCAATATGGAACGTTTTTCTTTTCCAAATCAGTTCACAAATTGCCAATTAAATAATCGATGCAAACCACCTGACTTTACAGTTTGTACGATCTACCAAGACCCAACTCAAAATTTCAGTTGTTGTATGGTTAACCATGCAAACCATGCATATTTCCTTTTCAATCAGATTTAGGTGCACGTCGGGTCGGTTTATTCAGTTTTCAGTTTATTTGCTTCACTTTAATTGGGTTGACCACTAAAAAACCTAGGAGAATCAAATTATCAAGAAACTCGAATCAACCAAACTGAATTCAAATTTTAGATTTTGGTTTGGCTCGACTTCAAACTATTTAATTTGAAGTATACCTAATCTGTAAAACTAAAATTCATATTAATGCTTTAAAAAAATCAGGATACTAGATGCTTCACGCTAGAGAGGAAGGGGGCGACGGTGGCGGAGGGAAGGAACGCAGGTGTTGGTGGAGAAGTGGTGGTGACGATGCACTATGGAGCGGTGAGGCAGTGGGGAATCAGTGAGAGGGTGGTGGAGCATTGAGAATGATGACAGCGCGAGGAGAGATTAAATGGTGGTGGTGTGAGGAAAGATCCAACGGTGGTGGAGCGGTGGTGGCACAAGGATATATTTAACGGTAGTAGCATCGATAATGAGTCAGTGGTGGTGCAGATGGTGAGGTAGAGGTAAGGCTCGATGTTGAGGTGATTGGGGCAGTGGTAAGGCGGTGGTGGTGGTGAGGGGGTGGGTGGTGGTGAGGGGGTGGGTGGTGGTGAGGGGGTGGGTGGCGGTGATGAAGGGATGTGTTTGTGAAGAAGAGGGAAATGGGGGTTGAGGGAAAATAAAATGACTCGTGGGGGTTGCTAAGAAAATGAGTGAGGCTGCATTTTGATTGCTATTGTTCAACATTTTAGCCTTTTATAAGATTATGGTTTATTGGGTTTTGGACTAGGTTTTATTAAGGCTCGGGAAATGGGCTAAGTTCATATTTATATTGCTCTAAAATGGGCCAAGTTCAGGAAATCCTCTATTTAAATAGCCTATTAGAATTATATTATAGTATTTATTTATTACAAGTCGGTATACGGGTCGATTTTTGGATTGACCAAAAAATAAACCAAAAACCAATTTAAAATTTGGTTTACTCAATCCGGTAATTCAAAAACCGTATTCTAAATTTGGTTCAAGTTATCATCGGTGGAGGAGGAAGTGATCGTTACTGCAAAGAATGGCCAGAGGGATTTGGATGAGCAGAGTCGATTGGGATGTTTGAGTTGGATGAAGTGCGTGAAAGTGGATGGGAAGCATTGGAATGAATAATAAAAGGAAAGAGGAGAAATGAGGTATTATATACTTTTAACCCATTTTTTATTTATGATGGGAAATTGACCTGTTTCAACCTGCAAGATTTATCTTACTGTTTCTTATAAAAAACATGTTAATCTCTCGTCTCACCATAATCTATAATCGGAGGGTTTCATAAGAGTCTTTCTATATATATATATATATATATATATATATATATATATATATATATATATATATATATATATATATATATAACGTGGCACTAACATTTTTAATGGGTTACTAGGATATAAAAGACAAAATCTTGTATGACGTCATTTCATGATGAAATCGGGTTATAGTAGAACTTTTGTAAAGTTTTGATGGATGGAGTTCCAAGAATAGAAAGTTTGGTCTTGTGTGCAAATATCATTTTTTTGGATATTCAGTGCAATCAAACGGGAATTTAATAATTTTGTGTCATAAGAATCTTGTGAAAATCTGGGTCATAAAACTTGTGGGTAAGATTTTTCCTCTTATGCTCGCACATCGCCACCCGTTTTAGGTCAAAATGTGATGTTTCAACTACAAGAGTTAGCGTTCCAACCAAACACGGTGATGTTCTTTCAAAAGCACTTTTTCCACTAAAATTGGGTTTTATTGTTAAAATTTAATGTTTTGATGTAAAGTCTTGTATTTATATGTTAAACTTTTTACACTTTAAGCATTTTAATACTACTTTGTAATATTTTACTATCTTGATTTTCAAATTCTTAATTTATACTTTAATTTTGATTGATAGTTCAGCTTTTCAGTGTGTCATTTTTTTAAAATTAATATTTATGGTTTTTTTCTCCCGAATAGTAGATTTTTTTTAATGTATGTCTTGATGTTTTCAATACTGTGAATTGATTATTAATTTTAGTGTTGATTTTTTTTTCGATATAAGTGGCACATTTGATTCCCTTTGATGTTTATAATTGAGGTATATCTTATTATTTTTATTTGATGTTTGCATGTTTTAATTTGATGTGTTGTTAATTGTATATATTTGATGTTTAACTATTCTAATTTGACGTGTATTTGAATATTGAGGAGGTCTCTTGACATGTAATCTATCATTAAGTTATGGAAGGTCCACTATATTTTTTCACATATACCCTGCATTTGTTAAATTACATACTAATTTTTTAAAAACTTAAATGTACTTAATATATCTTTTTTTAATTATTTTTTTCACATTTAAATACACATTATTTATTTTTTAACATATACTAGTGGAGTACCATCGTCCGTTGTGCGATATTATTAATTAAAGACTAAATTGTTTTTTAAAAGTCCCTTACACATTCTGCAATACTTTCTTTTGGTCCCCAAGGCCAATATCGCGTTTAATCAGCAATTAACATATTGAAATCGATTCTTTTGGTCCCCATAGGTGATTTTCAGGTAAACCAGAATGGTTTTCCGAATAGCCAGGGGGTATTTTAGTAATTTTACTAATTAAAATTTTTTAAAATTTAAAATTCCTAATTTTAAAATATTTCCATTTTCATTTCTTTTTATTTAATTTTCCTTTCTTTTTAATTTTCTTTTATTTCTCTTTTAGGGTTTCCTTTGAAACCTATATCCGTCAACCGGTCCCTTACTCCGCCGCCGACAACCGCTTCTCACTGGTTCACCAGGAGGTATGCTGGAGGATTTGGTTTAGGGTTTAGGTCGGGTGGGTGAAGAAAAGGAATTCGATGTCGGGGACGAAAGTGGCGTTAGTGGAGGAATTTGATGGTGTGATGGGGTCGGGGAGAAGAGGAATTTGATGGCTTCGACATCGATTATGGGCTAGGAATGAAGGTGGTATGATGGGGTCGCTATCGATTTAGGTCAGGGACGAAGGTGGCATTGATGGCGTCGCCACCATATTTTTTGTCTTTCTCACCAGCGTCAGATCAGAGGCGGTGCCAGATGTGGTTCCTCTCTTTCTAGGTCGGCCCTGGTTCCTCTCTTTCTTGGTTGAATGCGGCAGAGCACTGCCAGAGATGGATCCCTAACAATTGGAGCACTGCTAAAGGCGCCGAGGTAAGGTGGCTAGCCCCGGTTCCTCTCTTTCTAGGCCGTCAGCGACTCGCTTCTTAAATTCTTCCCCAATCGTAGCAGGCCATCAGTGTTTTCTGCGGGGTAAGATGGCGGTGGTTACTGGTTGGAGTATGGCTATCCAATTTCGTCGCTCCTCTAAACCAGAGTCGTCGCCGCCGCTATGTGGAAGCTGAGCGGGGAAGAGGTCTGGGAAAAGACGATCTTCTTTTTTTAAAAAAAAATAACCCAGAGGTATAATGGTCATTTTACAGATTTTGATCATTTTTTATCGTTAACTTACCTGAAAACCACCTCTGTGGACCAAAAGAATCAATTTCAGTATGTTAATTGTTGATCAAACGATGTATTGGCCTTGGGGACCAAAAGAAGGTATTGCAGAATATGTAAGGAACTAAAAAACAATTTAGTCTTAATTAAAATATTAGGATTAAGTTTTATGTACATATTGTATCTTACATTTAAATTAAAAACAAATAATTTTATTTAAAATTTTAAAGTTTAGTAATCTAAGGAAAACTATATGAGATGGTTAGAAATCGTTAAATATTGAATACAATAAAATTTGATAATTTTTATTAAATTTCATTCAAAGTATTTAAAAAGTAATTATTTATATGTTGAGATTCATTTTTAAAGGCTATCATAATTATATGTATTTCATTGAAATAAATAAAAGTAAATATAAAATGACCTTATTAGTCTCACTAATTATAAAATGTCCACATTTAACAATTAGTCGGTCTAAAAATTTTTTTTGTCATATATAAATAAATAAATAAATAATATGTATACATATTTCTATCAAAAGTACTCTATCATCGAACATTTTGTTATTTCAGATTATGTATTTCTTTGGGTTTTCTTCAGTGATATATTTATTACGATGAGATATTTATGGTTTTATTTATATCTTAAGAAGTTATATATTTTAACAAGTTATGATTGATTATATATAGTAAATAATTAAAATCATTGATTATAATATTAGCATGTTATTTTTCGACAACTTGGGTTTAGCTTAATCAAATATATATATATATATATATATATATATATATAGACACACATAACAATGAGATATATGTGATTTTAATTATATCTTAAGAAGTTATATATTTTAACAAGTCACGATTGATTATATATAGTAAATAATTAAAATCAACAGCATATTATAATATTAGTATGTTATTTTTAGACAACTTGAGTTTAGGTCAATAAAATGACTTCAGTAACGTCGATTGACAGCATCATCCAAACAATTTATATTATATGGTTCTTGGAAAATTCTAACGGTTCCTTTTTGATAAAGTTTGTTGAACTCCTCCACCGGATCTTTGCCTGAGTTCTTGATTTTAGTATAGCAAAAATTTGAAAGTTGGCATCAAATACCGTGGTTTGTGAAATTGGCCAACAATATAGAGGACGCATTTACAAAATGCGTCCTCTCGGAAATGATTTTTTTTTCCGATTTGAGCTGGTTGAATTTTTTTTTTGCAGAATAATTAGAGGACGCATTTACAAAATGCGTCCTCTTGGAAAATATTTTTTTTTTCGTTTTTCTGACAAGTTTTATTTTTGACTGATTGGTAGAATAAATAGATGACGCATTTACAAAATGCGTCCTCTTGGAAACTAATTTTTTTTCGTGGCAGAATAATTAGATGACGCATTTACAAAATGCGTCCTCTTGGATATTATTTTTTTTTCCGTTTTCGGACAGGTTTTATTTTAGACAGAGCCGGTCACACACGTCAATGTGTGGATGTACACACACGTCAATGTGTGGATATACACACACGTAAATGTGTATAAATATATACATAAATATAAATATAAATATATACACATATATAAATATAAATAAAGATATATATATATATATAAACATATATATAAACATAAATGCAGATATACATATATATATATATATAAATATATATAAATATAAAATATATATATAAATATAAAAATATACATACATATAAATATAAATATAAATATAAAAATAAAAATAAATAAAGATATATAAATATGCACACACGTAAATGTGTGGATGTACACACACGTAAATGTGTGGATGTACACACACGTCAATGTGTGGATGTACACACACGTAAATGTGTATAAATATATACATAAATATAAATATAAATATATACACATATATAAATATAAATAAAGATATATATATATATATAAACATATATATAAACATAAATGAAGATATACATATATATATAAATATATATAAATATAAAAAATATATATAAATATAAAAATATACATACATATAAATATAAAAATAAAAATAAAAATAAATATAAATAAAAATATATAAATATGCACACACGTAAATGTGTGGATGTACACACACGTAAATGTGTGGATGTACACGCACGTCAATGTGTGGATGTACACACACTTCAATGTGTGGATGTACACACACGTCAATGTGTGGATGTACACACACGTAAATTTGTATAAATATATACATAAATATAAATATAAATATAAATATATACACATATATAAATATAAATAAAGATATATATATATATAAACATATATATAAACATAAATGAAGATATACATATATATATAAATATATATAAATATAAAAAAAAATATATATATATAAATATACATACATATAAATATAAAAATAAATATAAAAATAAATATAAATAAAGATATATAAATATGCACACACGTAAATGTGTGGATGTACACACACGTCAATGTGTGGATGTACACACACGTCAATGTGTGGATGTACACACACGTAAATGTGTATAAATATATACATAAATATAAATATAAATATATACACATATATAAATATAAATAAAGATATATATATATATATATATATATAAACATATATATAAACATAAATGAAGATATACATATATATAAATATATATAAATATAAAAAATATATATAAATATAAAAATATACATACATATAAATATAAAAATAAAAATAAAAATAAAAATAAATAAAGATATATAAATATGCACACACGTAAATGTGTGGATGTACACACACGTAAATGTGTGGATGTACACACACGTCAATGTGTGGATGTACACACACGTAAATGTGTATAAATATATACATAAATATAAATATAAATATATACACATATATAAATATAAATAAAGATATATATATATATATAAACATATATATAAACATAAATGAAGATATACATATATATATAAATATAAAATATATATATAAATATACATACATATAAACATAAATGAAGATATACATATATATATAAATATAAAATATATATATAAATATACATACATATAAATATAAAAATAAAAATAAAAATAAATATAAATAAAGATATATAAATATGCACACACGTAAATGTGTGGATGTACACACACGTAAATGTGTGGATGTACACACACGTCAATGTGTGGATACACACACATCAATGTGTGGATGTACACACACGTAAATGTGTATAAATATATACATAAATATAAATGCGTCCAGGATATTGTTTTTTTTATACATATATATAAATATAAAAATATACATAAATATAAATATAAATATAAATAAAGATATATATATATATATACAAATATAAATAAATGTATATATAGATGTATGTATATATATGTATATTTATATATATATATATATATATATTTATTTATTTATATTATATATGTATATATTTATATTTATATGAATTATTTATAATTATATATGTATTTATTTATATTTATATTTTTATATATTTATGTATATATATTTATATATATATTTATATTTATATTTATGTATATATGTGTGTGTATTTATATTTATATTTATATATACATCCATACATTTATATTTGTATATACATATTTATATATATATATATATATGTATATATTAATATATATATATATATACACATATTTATATTTATATTTATATATACATATATATATTATATATGTATATATATATATTATATATGTATATATATATATTATATATGTATATAGATGTATGTATATATATATTTATATTTATGTATATATTTATGTAAATGCGTCCTCCATAATATGCGCTGTTTGTGGCTACTGTAGCCACAAACATAGAAATTTCTCTAAACACAAACATAGAAATTTCTCTAAACAACATGCGTCCTCCAAGCCTCCATGTAAATGTGTGGATACATACATGTAAATGTGTGGATATAAATAAAGATATATATAAATATAAAGAAAGATATATACAAATATAAATAAAGATATATATAAATATAAATAAAGATATATATAAATATAAATATAAATATAAATATAAATATAAATATAAATAAAGATATATATAAATATAAATATAAATAAAGATATATATAATTATATATATAAATATAAATATAAAATATAAAATATAAATATAAATATAAAATATAAATATAAATAAAATATATAAATAAAAATATATACATATACGGATAAATATATAAAAAATATATATATACGGATATATATATATATAAAAATATATACATATACGGATAAATATATAAATATATATATATATATATACGGATATATATATACATAAATATAAATAAATATAAATAAATATATATTTATATACATAAATATAAATAAATATATATATATATATATGAATATATATATATATATATATAAATATATACGTATGTATATAAATATATACATAAATGTAAATGTGTGGATATACATACATGTACACGTGTGGATATACATACATGTAAATGTGTGGATATACATGCATATAAATGTGTGGATATACATGCATGTAAATGTGTGGATATACATGCATGTAAATGTGTGGATATACATACACATATAAATATAAATAAAGATATATATAAATATAAATAAATATATATACATATATTTATATATATATGTATGTACATACATATTTATATTTATATATATAAATACACATATATTATATATATATATATATGTATATATTTATATTTTTATATATATGTATATATTTATGTTTGCATATATATATTTTTTATTTATATATACATGTGTGTATTTATATATATATATATTTATTTATATATATATATTTATTTATATATATATATATATATTTTTTATATTTATGTATATATTTATATATACATATACATATTTATATTTATATATACACATATATATTATATATATATATCTATACATTTATATTTGTATATACATATGTATATATTTATATATATATATATATATTTATTTATTTATTTATATTTATATATATATTTATATTTATATTTATATTTATTTATTTATTTATTTATATTTATATATATATATACATATGTGTATTTATTTATATTTATATATATGTATATATTTATATTTATGTATATATATAAATATATTTAAAAAAATAAATTTGGACCAGGATTTTTAAAAAAAATAGAGGACGCATTTAGTAAATGCGTCCTCGCCACTTGGCAGCTCCCCCTTCGCCGCCTGATTTTTTTGACCAGGATTTAAAAAAAAATAAAAAAACCAGAGGACGCATTTCGTAAATGCGTCATCTATTTAAAAAAAATTTAAAAAAAATTATACATGGAGAGGACGCATTTTCTAAATGCGTCCTCCGTATTCACTTCCGTTTGTGGCTACTGTAGCCACAAACATAGAATTTTCTCATCTTTGCCTCAAAGATCATAAAACCTTCTCAGCACAGCTCCCTCAAAAAATTTCCATTCCCAAGATCTTTTGGTGCGTTTTACACTTTCGAACCATACTTCTACTCTACCTTCCAGGTAAATATCCACTGCTTCAACCTTTTGAGCTTCTCCGATCTGAAAATAATGAAAGAATTGTTCGCACTTCCTGATCATTCCTTCAGTTTATCATCTGAGAATATTGTCAACTCAGTTTTTGGTTGGCCAATCCCTGTTATACGCCTTATCTTCTCCCTCCAAGCACCAGTTGCTCCCTCATCACTATGGTTTCTTATAAACCTATGTTGTGATTCAGAATCCTCCCTGTGCTTTAGATCTGGAGAATTGTGATGTCTTGTTGAAGAAGAACTTCATATATCCATGACTGCGGCCTTCTTTTTTTGCTTCTTTCTGCATCACCAATTTGGACATCAATTCCTTCATTACTTCAACTTCCTTTATTTGAATGTCTTGAGCTCTCCTGATGTGATCTAACTGTGCCTCCATCTCTGCATCAATCATCCTTCCCACTTTCTCCTCAATGTCAGAGCTCAGAATTTTGTATTTCTCATCAATTGCTTGATACACCTGCACACTATTCAACTCAAATTGATGCTTCACTTCCTGAGCTATGTCATTGATCCGTGATTCCAACACCTTTATCCTGGTGTTATCTGCCATTTTTTTCGAGGATTCAAGGGCTCTGATACCAATTGTTACAAGTTAAATGTCAAGAGGGATAAAATTGTAAAGTGTTTATTGATTTTCTGAATTGCGAATACAGAAGAGAGATTGAGTGGGCAGCAACGAATTAGAAGAATAGGAAATCTGAGTAACAGTGGTGGGGTAAGAAAGCAAGAACACATAGAAAATAAGGTTTGGGAATTCAACCAACAACTAACAGAATATTAGCAAAATTATCAAAAAGTCTGTCAATCTCTCGTCCCTCCCCAGCTTATATCGTAATTCCCACTTGGCTAACTGCCAACAACTGCACAGCTCCTCAGCTCAGCAATGGCATGAATAGAAAGCTGTTATCGAGTCGTTGCAACCTCCTGAATAGTTGAATTAATGGGAGATTTCCCTATCTACCCTTCTCTAATTGGGCTGAATATGACAGGTTGCTACCAAACCCGGAAAGCCTTTGACCCATCTTCGACTCGTCCCAGTCACTGATTAACTCGAACTTTGACCGAAGACCCAAGACCGTTGATTTTAGCTGGTGACATCACTGTAGATCTATCTAACTTTGCAGATCCGACAAACTCCACGCTAGTGAAAAAATTGACTTTTAAGGCTTCCAATTTAAGGCGGTTCCATGTTTTATTTGAAGAACCGCCTTCAAAAAGGTGTTTTAAAGTCAAATGCATGTTTAAATGAAGTTCTTAATTTTATAACAGGTTTTTGCATCCGCAAATTTTCTTATAACACGAAATTGAAATATCCGTGAATTAAACTTCAATTATGAAATATTTACGCCAACAAACTACTTCTGGCGCCCTCGAACTATCACCATCATCCACCTTTGGCCCTCCAAATTTTTTTCAACACTTTTGGCCCATGAACTTATAAAACTGGTGAATTATGGCCCTTCTGTCAAGTCAAATAGTTAAATTAGGTCAGAAAAATCAATTTTTAAGGGCAAAATTGACTTTTTCCATTTCTTGATTTTATTTTTCCATTTCCTTATCCTTTTTCTTTTTCCTTTCCCTTTTCTTTTCATTTTCATTTTCTTTTCCTTTCCTTTTCTTTTTCTATTTTCTCTTTCCCCCTTCCCCTTCCACTTCCCCCAGCTCCTGAAACCCTAGTTCCCCTGCCGACCACCACAGTCACCGCCAACCACCGCCGCCTTACGTCAACCCGGAAAGTCGACAATAAGCTCAGTTTCAGGCCTTGGGATCAAAACCCCTTCTTGAACACTCAGAACCAGTTCAGATCGCATCCAGATTCTCTGTTCCCTTTCCCCAATTTCCGGATTCCCTGTTTTCCGCCTCAGCCTAATTTCCCTGTTTTGCCTCTGCCTCAGCCGGATTTCTCTGGCTTTTCTGCAGGTGAACTCTGCTATTGCCGCCGGATTTCTCCGTTTTTGCCTTTGCATCCACCGGTTCTTCTCCATTTTTCGCCGGCGAGATCTTCTCTCTGTTGCCGGAAGGTTGTGACGAACTCTGCTTCCGACGTCGACGGTGCTCTCCGACGCTTCCAATGGGGACACCACTGCCGAGCGCTGACTCCGTGAGGCCAAGGTGCGGCTTTAGAGTTGACTGGATTAGATGCTTCCTATGGCGGCGAATGGTGACATTTCCGTCGGCAAAAGGAGAAGTAGCACGCTGAAGAAGATGGTGCAGGTGCGTGAGATGCACGCTGAAAAAGCAAGGCGTGAAGAGGGAAAATAATATAAGAAAAAAGAAAAATATTAAATATAAAAGAAAAGGAAAAAGAAAAGATAAATGGGAAATGTCAGTTTTGTCTTTATAATTAACGTTAAAAACAAACCTTAACGGTTTGACCAGGCGGAAGGGCCTTAATTCACCAGATTTGTAAGTTCATGGGCCAAAAGTGTTGGAAAAATAATTTGAGGGCCAAAGGTAGACGATGGTGATAGTTTGAGAGCCACAAAAGTCGTTTGCTCTATTTACGCCCAAGTTTCTCGCTTCTTAACCAAAGTTTTTTACTCTCTCTGTCTCATTTCAAGCAGTAATTTAACTATTCATTTAGTCAAAACTTTCTAACTTTGATCGTAAAATTGAATTGGTATATAAGTTTAAATACTATTGTCTGTGTTACCCTGACACCTAAGATTATGTGGAGAATTGCGTGTCGATTCGACACGACACGTGACACGACATGACACGCGTCGAAATTTGGCCGAGTTGCATATTGGTCGACGTATCTTTTTAATTAATTGATTTGTTTCTAGATTCTAGGTAATTAAGTAAAAGAGTTAATAAGTGCCCATATGACTTCATGTTTTGGTCGAAAGTGTCAATATGACCCTGTAAAGTCAGAAAGTGATCATATGACTCTATGTTTTGCTCGAATGTGCTAATATAACCATGGATGCCTCAATTTGGTCGGAATTCTGTGAATTGACTATTATACTCATGTTTTAACAAAATAAAAAATAAAAATTTGTGAAAGGACAGTTACACCCATCTTTTTTCCATCTTCTTTGTCCAATTCAATCTCACCCCCGCTGTCTTCTTCTTCCATCTTCTTTCTTCGTCTTCTTCTTCCTTGCCTTCTTCTTCGTCCATCTTCTTTGTCGCCCATCTTCTTCGTCTCCAGCAATAGGCTAATCGAGGCTAGGGTTCCACGACGAGGGTGGGTTTTTGGTCTCCGTCTTCATCGGCGAAGGGGGTTCCACCATTTTGAGGCTAGGGTTTTGACAGGTTGTGATTCGGTGGTGGGCAGATGAGCGGGGTTGTGGTGTGGGCGGGAGCAGGAGCGGGAGCGGGAGCGAGGGAATTAGTGGCTGGGAATTGGTGCTGGGAATTGGAGCGGATCTGGCTGAGAATTGGTGATGGCGGGGACGGGGTTGTTGTGGTGAAGCTGAGGAGCAGATCTGGCTGGGAGATCGGAGGTGGTGTTGGAGGCGGTGACTTGGCATTTTCCAAGTGTCCGGCCAGCATTGAGAGGCGGTGGAGATGGCGGAGCGGTGGCGGAGAAGATGAGATTACCAGAAGTACTCCATTGCTTTGAGTTAAACCCTCCGAGTATTTATCTTCCAGTTCCTCCTTTGCTGCGATTTATGAAATTGTTGGCCCGAGGAAAACAAGGATTGGGCGCAAGTGAGATTTGTATGATGGAAAATAAATCAACATAAGCTCAGAAGAATGTATGGGAAAGAGTCATTCCGCTCCAAATTCATCTCCACGATTCAGAAGTCATCACTCTTCCTACCCCACCCCTGCCCCCGTATGCTACATCCCATCACCCCATTTGTGTTTTTCCCTTTCTTTTCATTTTTTGGTTGATGGGTTTTGCCTAGAAATCCTTTCTTATTTTTTAGAAATGTGGTAATGCTGGAATCTTGGCTGATTTCGTATTGATATGTTGGAGTGGGTCTGAAGCTGTATCACTCACTCCCTCCGTCCCAGCTCAAATTGCACACTTTCCTAATTGGGTTATCCCAGCTCAAATTGTAATTTCTGATTTTGTCAAAAATGGCCTAGTTGACTTGGCCCAAAATTACTAAAATATCCTTTGTTTATGCTAAAATCACAAATGGGCCTGGGCTTGTTAAGACTAAGGTTTAGGTATTAATTTGAATTGGCAAACAAGTGCCTCTGTCTTTGCCTTAAATGTCAGCTTGGGTAATTACCCAGCACACGCCAAACCTTATCATCTCTTTTCTCTCAAAAATCATCTCCATCCCAACGAACTCTCTTCTCATCCCTACCTCCCCCCTCCATTGCTCTTCAATCTTGAAACCCTTCATTCCTCCATTCTTGAAACCCTTCATTCCTCCATTCTTGAAACCATTCCTCCTCCTCATCACAGGTCCGAATATCCCCCTATTTTCGCACATATTCTAGTTCCGTCCTTATATCCAGCTTCTCTTGCTATGTTATTTTCCAAATTTATTTGATTTTGAAATTAGGTTTGTCAAACCCTTGGTTTTTCGAAGTCCATCTGAGCTCGGATTGTGTTTGTTCGGGTTTGAGGACTTGGGTTATGCTTTTGTTTTTCTTTTTGTTCAATGTTTTGCAAGTTTTCTCGGTTTCGGGTTAGGGTTTTCGTAGATCTGAAAGATAAATGTATTTTCGAACAAAGAATATGAACTTTTGTTGACCAATTTGTGCTTTTGATGTGTTCTTAGACGACTTTTCAAACCCTTGGGTTTGTATACCCCTGCCGAGCTTCGAATGTGTTAGCCAGGGTTTGAATAGGTCTAGTTCATTCCTTTTTGGCTGTTTCCATTCTTTATTTTTCATCATTTTTTTATTTTTGGGTTAGGATTTCCATAGATCTATATACGAAAATAGATTTTAAACAAATAAATTTTATTCTTCTTGACCGATTCATATATTTGATGACCTTTTTAAACTATTTGCATGTTGGTGTTGTTATTTGATGAGTTTGTTTGGGTTTATTGTGTTGGGTCGGGTTCATGTTCGTCTACCGTTAATGCATATTCATATACTGACTGGTTCATGTTCGTCCACCCTTAATGCATATTCATGTTCGTCTACCCGTAGATCTATATACGAAAATAGTTTCGGGTTAGGGTTTCCGTAGATTTTTGGGTTATGATTTCCGAAGATTTATATACAAAAATAGTTTTTAACAAATAAATTTTATTCTTCTTGACCAATTCGTATATTTGATGACCTTTTTAAATGATTTGTATGCTGGTGTTGTTATTTGATGAGTTCGTTTGGGTTTAATGTGTTTTGTCGGGTTCATGTTCATCTACCCTTAATGCATATTCATATACTGGCTGATAAAGACTGAGATAGGGATTTCTGGTTTTGGTTTTAAACTGTTGGTTTTTATCTGCATGGTTTATATTTGCATTTGTAGCTTCTGGTTCAGATCTATCTTTTTTTGTGTTTTTGTTGTGGTCCTATGTATATCTTACTTTTTGATTTCATTTGTCTGGGTATTAATTAATGTGTACTTCCATGTTTATTGAAATTGTGTTTAATCTTCTGATTTCGGGATATCTATAACTGATGGTCCTTTTTCTGTGTGTGAAATGTTTGCGTGTGTACTGCCTTGTTCACTAAATTTGTATTTCAGATTTTGATTGAGTTTATTGATTGAACATGTGTGTAGTTGGTCCTCATTTGTTTCATTCAGTGATTCATGTTGTGATTTTTTTTCTTGTCGTCTTGTCTACCATCACAACCCCTAATCTTTTTAATGAGTGCACCTAGATATGAGCCCAAACACTTGTCCTAGTCATGTACCGGAGCTTCAAGCTCTAAGGTGCTGATGGACACTGAAAAGGGTGATAATTCACATTCATTTTGGGGATCTATGTCTGATTCAGATTTTCCGATAGCCACTCATTTCAGTCCAATCAACTTTGCTGACTGGACTTCATGGTCGTCGGAGACCCCTGTTGATTGTTCTAAGGTTGAGTATCCTCTGGACTCTGTCGACGCCCCTGATGATGGTTTTGTACTTGATAAGGAGAGTCGGGAAAATATAGATTGGTTTCCAAAGCTTGAAGGTGCTACTGATTATTGCACCATCAAGTTTGGTGAACCAGGATTCTATGAATAAGGATCATGATATTTTCAGGGAAATTGGCCTGAAAAAAAAATGACTGAAGGCAAGAAGAAGTGGTCCTTGCGTAATTTGCCCCCAAGATGTTCTTGATGATATATCCTATTGGGAGAATATGCCAAAACTTGAAAGGTATGTGCCATCCGAGCTGAGAAAGGGAAACCCTCCCAAAATCAGCTTGAAGGCACTACTTAAGGTTGCATCTTGCCTTTTAGCTATAGTTTTATCTTAACTTTATGGCACTCTTGAGTTGCAATCATGTGAATAATTAAATTTTCTGTGCAGGGAGTGGATGATAGAACTAGCAAATCAAGTGATTAACCTTGCGGGCTATTGGTTAAATACTTATGATGGGTTATATTAATCTTAAGTGTTCAATTCATGACTTGTTTTTACATTATGGACTGCATTTGATGTGTTACCTTACATTCTAATTTAATTTTTTGTTCCTGGACTGCCAATATATTATGTGGATTGTTCTTATGTGGACTGCTATTTTTGATTTGTTATACAGTCGTGTGGGGACTGTCTGGACTAATATTTACCTGTGATACAGTCGTGTGGGAATGTCTGGACTAATAGTTTTCTGCATTTCTATTTGACTACATGCTTTGTTTTATGTGTTATTCTTTTCTGAAAGTGTCTAACATGAAGCGTTGGATATGGTAAGGTAGTGAGATTAGAGTTTGTGACCGACACATTGTAGCCATGCAGTTGGGTCCAAAGACTTGGCTGTTCTTGGCGGGGCAGTGTGATCGGGTTGCAATTTAATTAATTGAGTCACAGTAGATATAGTAGGCCATAATCGATGATGAAGCTGTGATGTATGATTCTATGTTATGTAGCCATGCCTATCAGTTAAGAAATTGATTTGTTCTTGGCGGGATATTCATATGATTTGAAAGTAGCCTGAGATTTACTGTTCGAATGATTTCGAGTTATGGAAGCCTGATAATAATGATGACAAATGAATAAAAAAAAATCGTTGAATGCAACATGTTTTTGTTAATTCAAATCTCTTTGGATGGCGAAATGATGTGGTTTTGTAATTTGCATGTTCATGTAGTGTCTCAAAACCAGTATTTGTGGATTCAGTCCTGTGATTGTTTCAATCTTAGACTTGGGGTTTTTGCAATAGAAAATGCATTGATTCATTCATACAAACTGATTTTACATCCAAAATCAAACAGGGGAAAAAACCATCCCTATTTTACAAGGTTGCACCTTAAACATGACTCAGAAAACCAAAATGCATGTTTATACAGATTTTCAAGCACAACCTTACAAAAAAATTTTCATTGCAAACTTTTTCAGCCC
This sequence comes from Rubia yunnanensis, assembly GCA_037428765.1. Classification (NCBI taxonomy): domain Eukaryota; kingdom Viridiplantae; phylum Streptophyta; class Magnoliopsida; order Gentianales; family Rubiaceae; genus Rubia; species Rubia yunnanensis. The sequence goes on from CM075066.1 coordinate 85,141,664, forward strand.
ATTTCCATGCTCAGCATGAGATCTTGAACTTGTCCAGTCATTCCAACAACAATCAGGTCTTGCAAAAGGTTTTTTACAATTTCAGGATCCACAATCAAGTTTTTTGGCAAAATCCCCAGCCTAATTAGTCTTTGCTTACCCATATGTGGCAGTTTAAAGTTATTTCCCCTCTTATCCTTCATGATTTCAATCATCACATTTTGCAAAGACAAGAAAATTGGGTCAATTTTTTTTGGGATCCTCTCTTTCGAAAGCATTGTATACAGCCTGTAAAAGTTCCTCTAAGTCTGTGCTAGGGGTTTCATGATGTAAACTTTGAATGGAGGAAAAAAACCCCATGTCAAGGATGTTTAAATCTGGCGACCTAGCTGGTTAGCACACCATTTTAATTGTAAAACCATCTGAATTTGCAGCTGCTATGAACTCAGGGTCATTGGACAGTATATGGGATGGGGCATTGTCTTGTTGTATTGAGATTTGTTTGCTTAACCAAGCTGGCCACTTAGCTTTAATTGCAGAGATGAAATCATAAATAAGTTTCTTCCTAATGCATTCCCTATTAACCTTCTTAATTGGTGTTAAAATAAGGGTTCCCCTAAGCCTATTGATACTGGGTTTTTTTTTTGCAGCAACATATTCAGTGTAAGGAAAAACATCTACTTTACCATCAAAGACACAATTTCCCTCATGGTCAAATATAGGCCTACAAACTGCACATAAGAACATCAACTTGGGTATGTAATGCTTGTTATGTTGTGTTCTATATGGTTCAGGTTCTTCGGGAGCAAGTAAGTACCTTGTGGTTGATTCAGTGAGGTAGAACCACTTCTCATCAATGTGAATGATGTTATGCACGTCCTTGAATTGCATGTTGCATTCTATCCTTGATAAACACCATTCCATTCTTCTTAGCTTGGCTGTTGTTGATAAGAATGGATTAACTGCATTGGTATGGCTCATGATTTACTTGTTTATCACAGCTCGGTGAATGGTACTCTTGCTAATATGTAGTGCAACAACAGTTGCCCGTCAGGTTCTTCGCTTTGGGAGAGGTATAGCCATCAATGCTGCTGTGTCGATTGGCTTTTTCGTTGGGCATGGTCTTCCATGTTGCAATAATCTTGCGGATATTGTTGCCCCACCAGCAATCTGTTGCTTGACTCTCGCCCAAATGGTGCTGATGGTTCGGACAGAACATCCTCACTGATTTGCTGCCTGAACTCGTTGGTCATGCCTGATTTTTCCTTCCATGATATACTGCAACAAAAATTGTGCTATTTGCTGCCTTTCCTCAGCTATGAGATTCCTTCCCACCATCACAGCCCCACCAATATTAAGAGCCCAATGAGGATCTTTGAGGGACCAAAATGTGTTAAATGAGAAGAATCTGAGGGCTTTTAATGCTGCAAAAAAGGAATGAAGGACTTTGAATAGGTGGAAGTGAGTTGAAAGTGTGCAGAGAATGAAAGCTTTTATTGAGAACATAAAGTTTCTTCTGAATTTGTAATTTTTATTTTTTTTGGGCGCCCATTCTCTTTGTTGGCTCCAAAAATTAAAATTTTGGAGCCAAATCTGAATTTTTGGAGGGAAAGGTTAGCTTGTAAAGGCAATGTAAAAATATGATTACCAAATTCGAATTTTACTATTTACAGTCTTGTCCACAGTATTTTTTCCAGCTTTTTCAGTACTTTTTTCACTGTACATTTTTCCCACCTCAATTTCTCTTTCTGCAAATTGAGGTGAGATAGAGGGAGTAGTTATTCTGGGCTTTATTGATATTTTAGTGGGTTGGTTTTGCTACCCGGTTGGAAATTTTTGTTCATGTGGTTGTTCAGATTATGAGAAATTTCTGGAATAGACTTGGCATTTTCCAGATTTCGGCGGCGGGGGTGGCGAGCAGTGGCAAAGCGGCGGAGCAGCGGTGGCAGTGTTATGGAGAAAAAGAATAACAAGGGGTATTTTTGTCTTTACATTTTTAGTTATAAGACTAGGGTTATTTTAGTTTTTTTTGTTATGGTCAATGCCGGACAATGCCAAGTCAATGCCAAAAGAGTGTCAAAAGGTTATATTGGCACTTCTGATGCAACAGATAGGGTTACAATAGCACTTTCTAACTTCACAAGATCATATTGGCACTTATAACCAAAACATAGGGTCGTATCTGTATTTTTCCCTAAGTAAAACTAATGAATTTGGATGCAAAATACTCTCAAATTCATTAGTTTGACTTAACTTCCTAAAAACTAAAAACAAATCAATTTATTGAAAGAAAGGATAAACGTCTAAATGGATAAACTTCCTTGGCTTCCATACCCACGTCAACATACACAAAGCCATAAAATAATAAAATATAGGCATGTCAAATATATTTTACGATACTTTATATGAGAGACATGTAAAAAAATAGTCAAGACGCTTAGTTGGCCTAGTCGGCGTGTCGATTAAAATATCAAATTCGAGTGTCGCCGTATCGGATCCCTACTCGGATACGACACTTATTACGAGTTTGGGTAACATAGTGTGATATATTGCTAGATTCATTATAACATATATTTTTGCAAGATATCAAATTTTTACAAGTTTAAACTATTCTTAATGAAAGGTATTTTGGATCAAACTTTTTTCAAGTCAACCGCTAAAAGTCAAAATGTGAAACTTGAAATGGGGCAGAGTGAGTATATTTTTATTTGGAATGCCATGTCAATCCAATATTTCATTTTGACCATTTCCCCTAATATTATTGCACTTCATTTTAAAAATAATTGTATTTTGACATCCATCTATCTAGCCATACGACTGTTTTAAACAAAACTTTATACACTCCATTTATTTTCTTGAGAAAAGTGCAATTTTAACTTTATATTTTGGTCGAAAGTGCACATACAACCTTGTAAAATCTGAAAGTGTCAATTTAACCAAGAACTTTGTTGACAAAACTGTCAGCGACCAATTTGGATGAAATTTGGTATAATGACCATTATACCCCTGATTAAAAAATAATATAAAAATAAATGGGAAAAGACAAGAATGTCCTCTTTCTCTTTCTCTTTCTCTTTCTCTTTCTCTTTCCCCATTTTCCCTCTTTTTTTATTTCTCTTCGGATTCGCACGATACCACTATGCACAATTTCTCAAAAACATACTTGATGAGATGCCAAATTCTTTGGATTAGTAGAGAGATCTAGCGGGTGGAGCTCGAGTGGCGGAGTGGTGGTCTTATAGTGGTGGTCTTCAAGTGGTGAGCACCAGTGCTAGGGTTTAAGGTGGAGTGGCAGTGGTGATGGCGGGCAGATGATGAGAAGATGGTGAAGGGCTGAGATTGTGGTGGGTGGGATAGGTTTTAGAGTGGCATAGTGCGGGGAGGAGCTGGGCTAAGATGGTGGTGATGGTGGCAGGCTAGTCAGGGTGAAGAGAAATGGCTGGTGGCAGGGAAGAGAAGGAGGAACGGTGGCAGAGCAGAGGAGCAGCGAGGGGAATAGACTTTTTATTACTTGCATTTACCTTATAATTAAATATAGAATAACCTAGGTGTATTTTTGTCTTTTTAGATTAGGCCAATGCATGAATTCCTTTAATCCACACCGAAATAATGTGGTTAGTTTTGTACTTTCCAGTCTGTACTTTCCCCTATTTTCTTTATAATCACACACTTTCCATTCTGATTTTTTTAATACTTATTTTGTCACATTTCAATTTTGGTATAACTTAGATTTACTCTCATCCGCTCATCTTACGCTTCTACATTCGATTCGATTTGCTCCACTCATTTTATTTCTCTTTTATAAATATTCTAGTGTTATAAAGTTGATAATGACTGGACTGAAACTTGGAGGCGAGGTCACATCATCACTGGGTCAAAACCCACATAACCGAAGATCTCCATATTGAATATTACTTAAGTAAGCATGACGAGATTCCAAGTTGATTATGGAAAGGTGAACATTCCAACAAGGAATGCACAATATATTAAACCTAGTAGTATTTGGAAAACTTATAGGTGTTAGAATAAATCAGATTACTTATTAGATTATGATTAGTATGATTAGAGTCATTTCCTTATTTTACCTCTATTGTAATCCCTCTATATATTCAGTTTATCAATACATAATTATTTACGGCAAATCACTTTATCATGGTATCAGAGCCTCTTGTGACCCAAAACCTAAAACCCCAGCCTACTCTCCAAAATTTTGGCCGCCTCATCTCCTCTATTTTTTCTGGGGGCCGATCACTACTTTCCCCCATTATCGGTCCAAAATATCCGGCGTCACTCTCCCTCATCATGGCTCAAGAAAAATTATCCTACAATCATCTGCTTCAAATGATGCAGATCAAACTCGCTCTATCAAATTATCTTTTCTAGAAGCATCAAGCTGGTTATGCTCTTTGTCCTCAAGGTCTGTATAGATTCATCAATGGTACCAAACTCGTTCGACTCTCCCACCACTGTGCTTGTCCCCTCATTTGCCTCGACAGTCTCAACTCCACCAGGTGGAGCAATGTTGATCCCAAGGTTGCTTATCATAAAGAAAAAAAATGAGTATGATCAATGGGTTGATGAAGATCAACGTGTCTGTAGTCTGATGTTTTCCTCTCTCACCGCTAAAGTTCTCGCAGAACTCCCAAATTGTGCCACCTCCAAAGAGATCGGGGACAATCTTGCCCTTATCTATCAAAACATCAGTGTCTTCACTATTCTTCGTCTTCACGCAGATGCGCTTGGTATTCGTAAGTCTGGTATAGTTCATGAACTTCATCTCAAATTTAAGATCTTTGAACAATTGTCTGTCATGGGTAATCCGGTTTCAAATGTTGATCAAATTGTATGGTTTTTTTTTACTGTTATTGGTCTTTAATATAAGGATTTTCCCATTTGATTAATGTTGTACCTACTCCGTTATATGCAGATGTTCTTTCCCGTGCCAAAAACCACGAGGCCTTTTTGCAAAATTTACATGGACAATCAGGACTAGCCGCCAGACCAGTGACGTTTTAGACCGCCGACCAACCTCAAGCCACCCGTGCACGGGATCACGCATTTACTCAAGGAGGTTGCACGTGGCCTTCACGCGCCGGCCACTCTGGCAGATTTAGTGGAAGATAAGGTTGTCGGCAGCCCTAGTTGGGTTCTCAGGTGGCTGGTCCAATCCCTGGTCGTGGTAGTCCTCACTGCACTTGGTGTGGGCGACTCGGTCATTATGCTGCGACATGTTATCAGGTGTAGGCCCAGATAAGTTGTTCATTAAGTACGCATTTGGTAAACAATTATCACTCCTCTCAGCAGTCAGAGTCATGAGTGTCAGACTAATATATTGATTTCGGCCAGTCCCGTGATCGGATACATGTCGGCCCGCCTTGACCACCTCCTTCAATCGCGCCTGCGATCGGCGTGTCAGCCTCACCGCCACCGAGATTATCTCGGATGGTCACTCGTTTGTCTACCAGTGTTATTTAGCAGCGTGATTATTCAGACATTCATGCTCATAGTTTTCTCACAGCCCTTCTTGCTCAAAAAGAGCTGACTGATTATCGTTTTGCACTTCAGGACCCTTCTTGGTTTCTTCTATAGATGAGGATATAGTAGCTCTTCATAGTCAGCATACTTGAGATCTTGCTCCACACCCTTCGGATGTCAACATTGTTGGCTACAAATGGGTGTATCGACTAAAGTATAAACTAGATGGTTCGGTGGATCTCCATAAGGCACGCCTGGTAGCCCAGGGCTTCTCTCAGATTCCCGGTTTTAACTTTGAACACACTTTCAGTCCCTTGGTTAAGGCCTCTACAGTTCATATCGTTGTTTCCATTGCCACCATGCAAGCCTGGCCTCTTCATCAGTTGGATGTCAAGAATGCTTTTCTCAACAGTGTTCTTAATTCTCCGATTTTTATGGTGTAACCTGTTGGCTACAAGGATCCTATTCATTAGGACTATGTTTGTCGTCTACGTAAGACAATTTATGGTCTGAAGCGGGCGTCTCGTGTATGGTTTCAGCGTTTTAGCATGTATTTGTCTTGGCTTGGTTTTCATTGCAGTTCTGCTGATACATCATTATTTGTACTGTCTCGTGGTTTGTCACTACTTTATCTGCTTGTCTATGTTGATGACATCATCTAAACTGGGAATAACTCTACCCTTATTTGGAAGTTTATTGATCGTACCTATCATGAGTTTGCCATTAAGGATCTGGGTGTGTTACATTACTTTCTTGGCCTAGAAGTCATGCCTACTACCTCGGGACTTATTTAGGGATACGCAAAGTATGCTCGAGATATTCTCTCTTGGGTTGGTATGTCGGATGTGGTGCCGATCTTTACTCCATTTCTGCCGAATTTCCAGCTTCACAGCAGTACGAGTCCCCAGTTTAAGAATCTGATGCTATATCGGTCTTGGGTTGGTGCTCTCCAGTATTTGACCATTACCCGTTTAGACTTAGCCTTTGCGGTTAATTGTGTCAGTCAGTATCTTCAGGACCCTCATGAGGATCATATTATGGATATCACATGGATTCTCCGCTATGTTCGAGGGACTTTGCATTGTGGGCTCAGTTTTCGTGCTACTTCTTCATCTGAGGTGCTGGGTTACTCCGATGTTGATTGGGCAAGATGTATGGAGACTCGTCGTTCTACCTATGGATATGTTGGCTTTTTAGGCGGCAACTTGGTTTCTTAGAGTGTGAAGAAACAACCCACAATGTCCAGATCCAACACTTAGAGTATCAGGCTCTGTCTAATACTGCTTCTGAGGTTGTTTGGATGACTCATTTGCTTCGTGATCTTCATGTTCCTATGTCCGGTGCGCCTCTTCTACTTTGTGACAACAACAATGCGATCTTCTTGGCTCATAATCCAGTGGCTCACAAGCGGGCGAAACACATCGACATTGATAACCATTTTGTTCCAGAATTGGTTTCTTCTGGCAAGCTGCACATTACTCATATTCCTACTTCTCTTCAGATAGTGGACATCTTCACCAATGGTCTCTCTCATCCGTTGTTTGAGTTCTTCAGATCTAAGCTTTGCGTCTCTGGAAATCTGACATTTTGCTTGAGGGGGGTGTTAGAATAAATCATATTACTGATTAGATTATGATTAGTATGATTTGAGTCTTTTCCTTATTTTACCTCTATTGTAATATCTCTATATATTCAATTCATCAATACATAATTATTTACAGCAAATCACTTCATCAATAGAGTTGCACACCAATAAATACCATGATACATTTTTATTTTATTCATTCTATTTTTATTATTGATACAAAGACACCTTTGTTCTAACTTAGACATCATAGAGTTTCCTATCTAATACACCAAAGATTTTATCTTGCAGATCGTTAGTCATCGAATGAGGATCAACATCAAGTCCGTGTTCACCCAACATCAAAAGTAAAGTGACAATATAAATCAAGATATTTTATTAGTGTAATTCATTTAAAAGGAAAAAAAACTTGATCTCAACTCAACGAGAAGCTTAATCAAAAACCCTTTCTCTCAAAAAACCTTTAATGCACCCCTCTTCTTGCCGCAACCCCTTCTTCTTCAATATTTTTCCCATCTTCCTATTAGGGGAGATGGGGAATAATAGTTTATTTTAATTTATGTTTTTGTTATTCAATAAGTGTGAGATTTGTCTCCACGGATTAGTTTTGCTCTTTGACCTAATCGATTAGATAATTGTGTTCATGATGATAACTCGATTTAGTTGTTCACATTGATGTATTGTTCTCGATCTACTTGTTCAGATTGTGTGTTTTTCGTAATTTTGTTTGTGGTTTTATTTTGGGTTTCCATTAATATGGATTCGTCAGATCTGTGTTTTTCAAGGTGTTTACAATTTGGACAACAGAGATCGTGGTTGGATCAAGTTGTGCTACAGTTGTAGAAGATCCATGTTTGTCGCAGTGATATTGATGCATAATACACTCCTCTCTGCCAAGTGATCATGATTTTTGTGGGAAGCAAGTTAATATCCCCGAGGGCGTTGTTACAATTTTTGTCGGGTCTATGATCTGTAATAGTACAGACGATCAACCTGGTTGACATGTAATTTAGATATCCTTGCAATATGTTAGTTATTACTAGAGGCTAGTTAGGTTGGATGTCAATTGCACTCATTGTAATCGTCGCTAGATATTTTTCCCAGCATCTTGGAATGATTGATTTTTTTTTAAAAAAACTCAACGAGAAGCTTATGGTTGACCATCGGCCATTAGGGATGGCAATGGAGCGGGGCGGGTACAGATTATGGTACCTCCATACCCATACCTACCTAAAATTTTCATATCCATACCCGCCCATCACCCATGGAAGATACAATATTAAAATCCACCCCGTCCCATCAGGTATTATCTAAAATCCACCCCCGCCTCATCACCCACTTGAGTCTTCATACCCACTTCAAATCTATATTACTCACCTCATTTATATCTCCAAAAAACACCTAAATTTTACTTTAAAATTAATAATTTCAATATTAAAAGTTTAATAATATTTACATGAAAATATTATTAGTAAAACATGTGCATTATGGATAAACAATAGTTTATTATATAATAAATTCGTGTGTACATAACAGATATAGTGGGGCGGGGCGGGGCGGGGCGGGGCGGGGGTGAGGTGGATATGAACAAATATCCATGTCTGATCCACTACCCATGACGTGCATCAATTTTCATACCCTTACCCGCCCCACCCCAATGAAAACTCTACACCCATACCCGCCCCATTGAAGCGGATGCATGGCAGAACTCCACCAAAACCCGACCCACTACCATCTCTATCGGCCATCAAAAGGTTTGTCATATCAATCAAAAACCTAGTGAACAATATTTACCCAAGTCAAACCGAAAAGTCAAGAGAAAAAGGCAAAGTCTTGGGAAAGACCGTATTTCCATAGGCTTATGAAAAGACGAAATTTAATTAAAATAATAAAAAATAAATGGTTTTAGTTGCAATATTAATAATTTATATACAATGTGTAATAATCATAAATTTTATAACCCAATTCATGCTACCCAAAAATTTTATCATTATTTTTTCTAATTTGTACTTCAAATCTTATATTTCCATAGTTTATAGTATATTTCCATAGTTTATGAAAAAATCGTTTTAAAAAAGGACGAATTCAAAGAAAAATAGGTAAAATAAGTAGAAACAAAAAGAAGTAAAGTAATCCCCCTACATTCACTGCCGAGTGCCGATATCCCAATATCATTTTCCCGTCTCTGGATCTTCTCAGCAGTCCCTCACTAGTCCCAACCAACGCCTCCTCTGCCGCCGCGGCGACATTATTAACGCCCTTCGTTTCTCTACTCCTCAGGTACTGCTCATCTCCAACTCATACTTTATCCCTTTTATCTGCTTAATCCATAGCTGCTCACCGTCTAGGGTTTTTGATTCGATTTCTCTTAGATCTCGTGCTTCCGATGTACTTGATTATCGGACTCTTAATCGAGGATCGTTTGTTTTTGTTTCTGTTTCCTGTTTCTTTTATGCTTGTATGTTCTGTAATTGCTCATGTTATTTGGGGGTTTTAGATGGGCATAGCTACAATAGAAAAATAATGATTTTATGTTGTGTTGTTCTGCGAATTAATCCTCTGGAAGATGCTGTTGGGAAGAAGGCTAGGAGAATGATGTTACAGATAGTTTTTTTCAACATTTTCGGTCTATCCTGTTAATACGAATGAGATACTCTGGCTCTTTAGATCTATTGTCTATTGATGTAGATGTATACAGATTTTTGTTTGAGTAGCTTTTAAGTGTGACCTTAATCACTTATTTGCTGAAGTCTAGGTCTTTCTTTTGTGATTAGATGGCTGCGAGGTTGAAGCTGTTGCAGTCGAAGGCGGCCGAAGCTAAGAAATTGGCCTTCAAAGCTTCGGAATCGGTGTCCAAGCAGGGTACTACATACTACAGGCAGTTATTGGAGCAGAACAAACAATATATTCAGGAGCCACCAACTGTGGAGAAGTGCAATGAGTTGTCGAAACAGCTGTTCTACACTCGCCTTGCCAGGTTGATACCCTTGGTGATTTACATGAATTTTTGTTATATACAACCTGCTTGTTAGACTATTAAAATCTTTGATGGGAGTAAGGGGCTTGAGAGAGGGAAGAAGGTGATCAGTGTCTATTAGACTATTAAAATCTTTGATGTATTTGATACGGGAATATGGATAGAAAGTGCTATAATAATGTGATTTTGTGTAAGCCAGGGCCTATGTCTAAACTACCTAATGATAGTCTATTAATATATTGAAAAATAAATACTGAGCTCATTTGCGCTCTTACATCTGTCATTCCTTTACCCACTTCTTACAGTAAGTTTCTCAACTATTATGACTGTTTTCTTGTCTTTTATGAGTCTAGACCAAAGACAATGGCAAGATATCCTCCATATAGTCGACCCACAGAGTGGGGTAAAGGCTTAGATGTTGATTCTAACCGTCTTCACCATGTACTAGCACGATTTTACTTTATTGCTGGCCAAAGGTTTTTCTTTCTCCCTTCTGCTTTCATCAACCAATCTATACTCTTACATTTAGTTGGCTGTCTTTGTTATAGCGGAAGATGAAATTCATATGATTTATGATGTCGGATTAAGCCTGTGGATTACTATTATTTTCACATCATTATTTTCTCCTACTCTATATGTGGCAATCTCTTCCACTTCCATTTCTTTGCCTTCCCATCTTCTCTTTCTGGCAGAACCCACAGGAAAAAACCTATATTTACTCTTTTTTTTCTCTCAAAGAAGATGCTTACACAAATATACTTTTTCTAAGACCCCCCTTTATCTCTGGTTAACAAAAGAAAATGTGATTACTTACCCTCATGACTAGGATTTGATTAACTTTATAAATATCATGTCAACATGAGTCTTTGTTGGGATGGGGATGAGGGGAGAAATTCTTGGGAGGCTTGAAATTGTTTCTTTTAAATGGTGTAATTCAGCTGTACCAGTATATGTGTGTGGCCGTGGCTGATGTTATGCATAATTTTGATTTTAATGGAAATTTAGATGTAGTGAACAAATACTCCATGATTGAGTGGAATGATTGTGTACATATATTCACTGAGATCATATCTATAATACTAATATAAGAGGAAATTGATTTATAGTCGCCATTTGATATAGTATAATGACTACGAATTTTTGTTTGGTTTGATGGAAATAAAGTATACTCTTAGGACCTGAAAAGGTGATGCCAATGAAGTCTATTCATTTACCAACTTAGTTTTATAGCATTCCTTGACGTGACCAGCTAGGTAATAATAATTTTGTTTTCATTTATAAATTAGAATAAGTTTCCATAGAACATACTGGTGACTTATCATTAGAATAAGTTTCCATAGAACATACTGGTGACTTATCATTAGAATAAGTTTCCATAGAACATACTGGTGACTTATCTATCTGTTGCCTATGTAGCCATTCTCACACACTGAGATGTTATTGAATCTAAAATTATTTTACATGTTATGACTTCTTCTGTAATTTCCTGATTGGTATTTCATATGTGACTGGAACATGATTTAGTGGGATTATTTAAGTAATCACTTGTTTCAGTGATATGACTTGCAACTTAATATCTCTTTAGTTTTAAATGTGCTGAATATTTTCTCCTCCTCGTAGCCTACCTGGACGCTATGAAGCTTTCTGGAAGGAAGTTGATACAGTCAAGCATTTATGGAGAAACAGGCAGGAGTTGAAGGTTGAGGATGCTGGTATTGCTGCCTTGTTTGGGTTGGAGTGTTTCGCATGGTATTGTGCTGGTGAGATTGTGGGAAGGGGTTTTACAATCACCGGTTACTCTATCTGAAAACCAGTAGATGGTTAAGCCTTTTATTTAGGGAAGTCCGTCTCTTGTGAGCCCTTTCTCATCTTTAAGTCGATTCGGGTAACTGGAATTTCACATGCGAAGATTTTGTTTTCCTGCAAAAGTAGTAAAGCTGAGAAATCAGTGGTCATTTATACTGCCTCAATAATCTATGAACTTCTAGTTCCCCTCTCCAGTGCGATGGTGCTGAGCAAAATATTCTGTTATGGCTACTCATATTTTTGTTTCAGGCTACTTGAGATTGTGTTGAATGTAGTTTTGATAAGATTAAAAAAAGGTTAATTTTTGTCCCCTGGACGTCATGACTCATGATTCATGAATGTTACATTGATGTTATCTTATGGAATTCTTACTCGGCTTTCATTGAGAAGGTAAAACGATTACAGAGTAGCATAGCTTATTTATGTGTTCCTGGTGGTCATGAGTCAAGACTGTTTTTGGGAGTGCAAGGTTGGGTGCTGTTTCTTTGATAAGGATTTGATATGAATCTCCTTGCGAACAACACTCACGATTGCGGAATCAATATCTTTGATCTAGTTAAGGGATCTGCAAGTGAGCATTATCTCGCACGAAATTTAGGTGTTTAGCCCTCTAGGTACTTTGACTTGCTCTCTAACTACTCCCCAGGATTAGATTATACAGTTTATTGATACTTAAATAGCTATTGGGGTTAAGCAACAATGGAATAGCTCGTAAGCAACAAGAGTATGAACTTAAATGTTTATATTTCTGAATGATGATAGTGGTGTAAATCTCGAGAATACAACCCCTATATATAGGTTGGATTTCGTCCAAAACCCTAGTCCTAATCAAGATGGGATTTGATAATTCCCGTTAGAAACGGAATAGAATTATGGCAGATTTAAGAACCTAAAACCATATTTAGCTAAAATACCAAAAATAAACTATTAATAGCCGAAATTCATCCAGATTACAACTTGGATGAATATTGCCTTATCTAAACATACCAAAACTAATTCTAATTAGAATAAAACTCGATATTTTTTGAAACCCTAATGGACTGGTTCGAAAATCAGCTCTTCAAAGCCCACATGGTCGAGCTCTACAGTCTAAGATCCAAAATGAAATAATTTTACACTATTTCACAGTGATCACAGTACCTCATTAAAAAACTCAGTGGGAAAAAATAGTATAGTGTTCTTCATAATGTCTTCAGTTCGTCGACAATTTTGAATAATGAGTCCAAGATGTCGATGCTGACTCCTCCAATTCTTCATCATAAATTTGATCAATCAAAACATATAAAGCACTATCATAGCGTTTGATATTCGTATCATTCGCTCCCAGATCGAAAAGTTTCGTCCTCGAAACGGGAAACATATGACCTATAAAGACATCCTTGAAATCTCGTAACAACTTAACATACCGTGAAAGCATATCTACAGGAATATCTTCTTTGGCATAGTAACTTTCTTTAATAGACATTATAAGAACAAAAGAATGATTAATCAAAGCTCGATTCACATCTCTTACTAAAACATAAAATGATTTACCGGAGTCAATAGATAGTTTATGCCTCATCATATAAATAGAAGGTAAATGACTAAGATGTGAAGACAAGACTTTATGTAACTTATCATAAACATTTTGCAACTTACATGTTTTACTGCCCTTAGCATCGACCTGGAACTTGTGTATGACAACATTTACTCTTTTTTTGGCGGAATGGACACTATTTTGGTCAAAATTACTTACTCCTTGTGGGAAGTTAATTTTGGCAACTTCTGTGGAATATGCCTCAAAAACTTCTTGTGTGTCAGGACCTTGCTCACTCTGTCAACAATGATGATTTCATCATCTATTTGTTCTTCTTCGGTGTCATACCGTGCAGGCATATCATCATCTTCTTCCTCCTCCTATGTTGTTATAATTCGTTCATGGGGACAATTATTATGAACATGTTCTCGTTCATTACAATGAAAACATGCAGGAGTGTTAGAAAAAACGGTATCTGACAAAGTAGAAATTGATTTACCTGTATCTTGGCTAAGAGACTGATTGGTTGCGATCATTCTTTGATCGATGGGTTCAAATGGTGGATTTGAGTAGGTTTTGTTTGAATTAAGGTTTCCTCAGACACCCATGTTCGAATAGCTACCACCCCTGGTCGAATTTGGGCTTCTGAAATCAGAGACTTGCCTTTGACTGTCATAGTTGAAATTAGAGTTTCCTCTGGGCCTTAATGTCGACTCAACCAACCTGGCCTTGAACAATAAATATCGCATGGAAACATAATGCTGGAGGTTAACCGGAACTTGCAGATTTTCTCTTAAAACTTCAATAAACCGATTATTTATATATGCATAATCTTCTCTCATGCCAACTCTTCTCATAGTTAATTCAAGATCTTGCCAGTATTAATCTACACTGCGGTTTCCTTGCTTCATATTGGTAAGATACGAATTTTACTCCATCAAATATGTTCGTGGAACATGATGTAATAGAAGCTTGGTTTTCAATCTCTCCCAGGTGGAGATAGGCCTTTTACCAGCAAGCTGTCTTGATTTTTTCAAATCCTCCTACCATTATGTGGCATAATGGGTGAAAGAATAATGTGCGATCTTGACCTTCTCTTTCTCACTGTAGTTGTAAAGATCAAATAAGTTCTCGATCTGCCTCTCCCAATCCAAGTATTTTACAGGATTGTGTCGACCATCAAATCTAGGAATATTATACTTCAAATCTTAGATGTCACAAGCATATTCAACTTGTCTTGTAGAACGAGGTTTCGTTGGATTTGATAACTCATTTACCTTCCTAGAAAATCTATGGATCTCGCTCATTACGACATTTATAACATTCATGGAATTCATTTTAGGTTTATTGTTGGGATTGCCAACATATGGTGGGACGAATGGATCGTCCGCCATCCCTGCTAAGAAGAAACAAATCGTCAGTAATAAATGTCCCCCCTTCCCCCTTGGTTTAGTAAAGTCACTCACCAAGTGTATAACACTCACAACTCACAATTCACAATGTGAAGACTAATGCAAGGGCAATTGATTAATTCACCACAATTCAAAGCAATATATGGAGATGAGTACTGCAAACCTTATTTCAAAATTTAAAAATATATAAACTCAAATTGGGCTCTACGATATGGAATTCCAAATTCTACAAAGAATAAGGAACAAAACACAATTTTAATGACACGAATTAGATATGTAATGAAGAAGTTATGATAATAAGAAGGTTTTATATAGGCGACAAATAGGTTCCAAAAATTCAAGAAACGTTCAAAAACAAATCGAAATAGGAGCTCAAATTCAAATCCCTTTTGGTAAAGGATTTTTAATGACTTAATTCTCCCCCAAGTCAAAAATTCAAATCAAAAGCCATCTATCAATTGACTTTTATTTCCATTTCCTCTTGCAATTAGAATTTTAACTTTTTTTCCCTTTTTCAAATCAAATTTCCTTTTTCTTTCCTTCTTTTTCAGCCACAATTCATTTTTTTTGTACTATAAAAAACTTACAACCAGAATCTTATTCCCCAAGAAATTTTCGGTCACAATTTCCATTTTTTGGAAATTGCAAATCTGCCCCCAAACTTTTGACAATTGCAAATCTGCCCCCAAATTCCTGATTTCAAATCCTAAATTCCGATTTTGAAACCCAAAAATATGCTACCCTTTTTTAAAATTATTTTTTTGAAAAGTTTTGGAACAAAAATCACCTATACAAAACTTGGAATTAAGAAACTGCGACAACTTACTCTTGATTCAAATGAACTTCGAGGTATTCAAGATCGTAAGGATCAAGAATATGATACATATATGGAAAATGACACAAGGGTCTATTTTTGTTTTTGAATAAGGTGTAATCAAGAATCAAAGAATAATTCAAGATCACGGAATCAAAGAACGATAAAGAAAACAAATAGGATTATGAGCATGCAATAATTTTCAGAAGAGTTGATGAAAATATTACAAGCACATAAATGTCTAAGTTACCTAAAAACTACAAAACTGACCGGGAGGTGAAGGCAGATAATACTTGTTAGCGCTCAGACCCTTCGGCGTCTTCCTGACTCGATTGATGAAGGTGAAGACGGATAGTAATACTGAAGTATTCTAACTCTCGGACCCTTCGACGTCCTTGGACTCTAGATTCAATCATCATGATAAGAAAGATCAAACAAACACAGTTAAAATATGACACGAAAGAATTTATAAATTTAAATAAATCGAAAATAAATTCAACAAAAACTCGAAACCCCCCTTTTTTGTTTTTTTCAGCCTCAGTAAATCTTTCGCTTTGCTATGATACCAACTAATATGAATCTCCTTGCGAAAACTCATAATTGCGGAATTAATATCTTTGATCCAGTGAAAGGATCTGCAAACACGCACTATCTCGCACGAAATTCAGGTGTTTCGCCCTCGGGGTACGCCTAACTTCGACTTGTTCTCTAACTAGCCATCAGGATCAGATTACAAGGTTTATTGATACTTAACTAGCCATCGGAGTTAAGTAACAATGAAATAGCTCACATGCAATAAGAGTATGAACTCAAATGTTTATATTTCTGAATGGTGATAGTGGTGTAAATCTCGAGAATTCAACCCCTATTTATAGGGCTGGATTTCGTCCAGAACCCTAGTTTTAATCAAGACGGGATTGGATAATTCCTGTCAGAAACTGAATGGAATTATGACAGCTTTAAGAATCTAAAATCATATTTAACTAAAATACCAAAAATAAACTATCTATGGCTGAAATTCATCCAGATTACAACTTGGATGAATATTTCCTTATCTAAACTTTTCAAAACTAATTCTAATCAGAATAAAACTCAATTCGAAACCCTAATGGACTGGTTCAAAAATCAGCTCTTCAAAACCCACATGACCGAGCTCTACAGTCTAAGAGCCAAAATGAAATAATTCTACACTTATTTCACAGTGATCACACTAACTTATTAAAAAATCCGGTGGGAAAAAAGAGTATAATATTCTTCGTGATGTTTTCAGTTCATCGGCAATCTTGAATAATGAATCCAAGATGTCGATGATGACAATTTCTTCAATTTTTCATCATAAAGTTGATCAATCAAAGCATTTAAAGCACAATCATAGCAATAATTGGTATAAGGACTAATTGCATTGTCAAGTGTGTTACTCCTTAAGATTATTGAGTTTCAAACCCTGCTTATATCGGAGCATGTGGAGGCGCATTTTATTCGCTGCAAGTTTGCTGAGATTTGATTACATAATCTTGTTGCACTTCTCTTCTAATGTTTGATAGCAAGGTGCGGGACACCAAAATCTCCATGTTTTCTGATGCTAAAAGAAGTCTACAATTATAATTTTCTCTAGAAACCTAAGTTCAAAGTTCTCTTAAGATGGATTTCTAATGTTCTATGAATCTATGGTAACAACTTATAAGATTACTTCTCTTTTTATTACCCAGCACTTTCTATCTCTCACTTTTCATGAACTTTGATATGGTCATTTATCGCCCTTCCAGTGAAGAGGAAGACCAAACATGTAATGACGACGTGTAATCATTGTTTCCTAATTACACAAGGATTGTTTCATTAAGACTTATGGCATGAAAATGTCTACATACACAATTTAATTCACTTTTTATGCCAGCGATCGATTTTGATGCCCAAACCAAATGTATTCTTTGGAGAACAGATAGGATTAAATTGTTGGCAAATTTTTGAGAAACATTGTATTTCCATATACTTATGAAAAGACAATATTTGATTAGAATAATTGAAATTTAGTTTTACCACTTTTTCTAGTACTTACTAGTGTGTTCCAACATGACTAATCTAACCAAGTGCATAACGTAAAACGTAAAGGACACATGACTTGGTTACGCAGTTCGGTGTAATCCACCTACATCTGCGGGGCCTGGCCCAGTTCAGAGTGAATCCACTAATTAGAAAGATACAGTACAGAGTACATGTTACAAAATACTTATCTTTACTAACTATATTGTATGAATTCTGCTAGCTCCCCTAGCTACCGATCCGCCTTGATCAGACTCCCTTTGATCTCGAACTCCGTCGACGCTGGATCACCTCCTCCCGAGGAATTAAGGTTTATGATTTCGAACTTTGTGCGGCAGGTCAGGTATGTTGGAACACAGTAGTCTGACTCTTTGCAATTCTCGAAAGTCTCAAAAATTTGTAGGCAGATTTTTGCTCTGTTAAATCCGTGAGTAATTCAGTCGCGTTGGTACCAATTTATATCCACAAATAGATTGGAATACTCCTTGATTATCTCCACAAAATTCCTATTTTAAATCTGCTTCTTGAAGCATATCCAAATCCCATAAATAAAGGGATTTACCTTATATCAATCTATCCCATATATTCGAATATATCACCTCCATATAAGTAGGGATTTTCAATAAATCAATTATGCTTTATACGCCTGATATACTTAGTCAAGTATGCGAATTCCATATATTCCAAAATACTACAATATTCTGACTTTGATTTCCATAAATCCTCGGCATAAATATTCTGCACACATCATGTTCCAACATGGACAGAATTTCTGTTCAAAATAAGTTCACACAAAATTGCTAATCAAATATTCACTTGAAAATCCCTTGACTTTACAATCTTCCCCTTTGGCATTTTTGTGGACCCATAATATTTTGGACATGTAATTCCCAACAAACAACTTCCATCATAAAAACCATAGGCTTTCATCAAAATAGCAAAATAACAATCAACAGAATACCAGAATTCCCCTACACATGAAATCCGAAAACCAGAAACCAGAAATCCAAAACATAAATGTCATTACAGCCAAATTGAACAAAATAGTCAAATCCAACATCCAAAATTACTCCCCCTATGACCACACATAAGCCAAAGGTAACACCAAAAAGAACAAGTATGCTCCCCCTGCATCAGACATCAAATATAACAGACATCAAGCTTCCAACCGTGACTTCTCTGTCTCCAGACTAGTCTTCTCTGCTTCCAACGCAGCCATTTGTATAACTATAGCTCCAAGTCTAGCATTCAGAACAATCAGCCTAGCCTTCTTTTCTGCTGCTGATGAAGAAGTCATTCCAGATGGTTTCCAGGGGAGATCATGCACATGCCTTAATCCAAATGTCTTCTTGTTGGGCCTCAGAAACTCTGTATCAACCACAACATCCGAGGCCTTGCCTTTTACTTTTGCACTCCTGGCTAGTGCAGAGATTAGAGCAGGATAAATAATGGCATCATTGACCTTAGGGGCAGTAGCTTGTCTGACCAAATGTTGCTGAATGAGGAGCCCAAGATTAACATCCTTCTGTGTTCCAACACAGTACAGCAGTTTGGCCATTTATCTTGTCAAGGCCATGGTATTAGTTGAGGGCAACTAGCAATGTACAACAACCTGATATAACCCAAAGAACCTCGAGGTCAAGCAAGAAGCTTGTGAATACCCCGTTGCTGGCCACTCAACCTTATACCCACCCGAGATAGTAGCTAATATTTCATTATCAGAAACTCCTAAATCTCTAGGAAAAACTCCCCCTATCTCAGGTGTCTTGAGACCAAGCAATTTGTTAATTCTTGCAGCAGATGCATCAATGATCTTCCCCCGCACGTAAACCCTGCCATACCATGGGGAACTTATCTCTAAATTACCAGTCATAAGGTTAGAATATACCTCAAGTACAACCTGCCTGTTGTATTGTAGCTGAACTGTGGCTGCATTAGTCATGCCAATCTCATTCAGATAATCCGAGAAACCACTCTCCTTGTAGGCTTTTAAATCCACAGGCCTTTCAGCTATGAACTTCTTCTCAGAGAAAAATTCTCCAATCTCTTCACCTTTTGAATCAAGATATAAAAAGGAATATGCCTTGCTTACAGAGGGGGGAGGTAGGACTTTCTTCTCCTAGCATTTATGCCTTTTCTTACTCCTTTTTGCTTGAGCAGAAGCCTTAGCTTTGGCGGCCTTCCTCTTGCCTTTAGCTAGCTGATAGAATTTTCCAAGCACCTCATCGCTTGAGTATGCTAAATCAGGAATTTCCTGTGTTGGAACACTCCTTGACCCTTCAGCATCATTCTCCTTCTTAGATTCTTCTTCATCCAGACTATCTTGATTCACATCCTCATCAATCTCTTCACCACTCTCAGAAACATCATTCTGATTAGACAAATCTTCATCAGGTGCCTCATCATTCAGATCACCTTGAAAATCACCATTATCTGCACCCCCCAGATCAGTATCAGAATCTAAATCCATATAATCATGTTCACCCTCCTGTGTTGGAACACTGCCATCAATGTCTGACAATTCAATTATAACAGGTCTTCTTAATTCTTCCACCCTGTTGGCAGACTTCAAGTCAAAGAATCCAACCTGCAGTTTGTCTCCATTCCTAACAACTTCTCTTTCAGCCACTTACCTTTCATTTATCTCTCTCAAAGAAACACAACTCGGCAATGAAATATAGCAATGCACATAGAAACTGTCTTTTTCTCTAAATTCAGCATATCTTCCCATCACAAATTGCACATTATAATTCTCAAGCCTCCTTATTCCTCCTATGTTGCCCGTCACTAACTCTTTCACTTTAACATTAAGATATTCTCCTGTTATTCTCCTAATCTTTGTTAAATCTATGGCAACTCTGTTTGCCTCAAGCCATTCAAATATTTCATCAACACTCTTACATTCAATACCCATGAATTTTAATGGAGTAGGACCAGGACCAGTTACCGTGGGTTTCTTCTTTTTGGTTCCAGAGGATTTTTCTTGAGCATCGGGTTCAACTACGGATTCCCCATTTTGTTTACCGTTGCCGGGAGCCTCTTCCTCTTCCCCTTGTTCTTTAGTTTCATCAGGCTCTAGTACAACTGTCTCCTCAACCTCATCTTTATCCATGCTTCCTCCAGCCTGATCTTGATTTTCTTCCTCATCTGGTTCTCTTATTTCTTGGTTAGCATAATTTCTCTTTCCATCTGACAAAACCAATTCCAAATTTGTTGAACATTGATCTTCCTCCATATTATCTGGCACCTTTGGTTCATGCGTGGGAGAGTTTGGAGTTGACATTCTCTAGCACGATGTTGTGATGGAGAAGAGTTGTGGAGAGCAAAAATTTTCGGCAGAGATTTGAAGAGGAAAAGTGTGGCCGATTGTAGAGGGATACGAAAGGATTTTTGGGCAAGTTTGAATCCCAATTTAACTCTTCATCTATTCACCTCTTTTCCCGTAAAACACTTTTTAGATTTCCCAAGTGTGTAATGATGATACTTTCTCCTCTTGTCAAATCAAGTTGTCATTCCAAAAATAACTTCCAACACACTATACTAACAATCTCCTATTTTTGTATAACCTTGCTACCTTCCAATTTTTTGTTCTTTTCTGATTTTCTAAACAAAAATAACCAAAATATTTACAGAAGCAAAAATAATTACGGTAAAAAATTACCTCAGATTTAACAAACACCTAAGTGTTGTCGAAGGCTCTCAAAAGAGGTGGCATCCAACGGCTTTGTAAATATATCAACAAATTGCTCGTGTGTTGGAACATGGACTACTTCCACTTCCTTTCTTTCAACCAGATCTCTAATAAAATGATTCCTTATGTCAATATGTTTGGTTCTCGAGTGCTGAACTGGATTCTTCGAAATATCAATGGCACTTGTGTTGTCACATAAAATCTTTAAGGATCCTTGATGAATTCCATAATTTTTCAACATCTGTTTCATCCATAATAATTGTGCACAACAACTCCCTGCTGCAAGATACTCTGCTTCTGCAGTAGATAGAGAGATCGAGTTCTGTTTCTTGCTATACCAAGACACCAGATTTGTTCCAATAAAGAAACATCCACCTGTGGTACTTTTTCGATCATCAGCATTACCAGCCCAATCAGAATCACTGTACCCAATCAACTCTGAATCTTGACTCTCAGAATACCAAACACCATACTCAGAAGTCCCACTTACATATCGAATAACTCTTTTAACTGCAGTAAGATGAAATTCCTTCGGATCAGCTTGAAACCTTGCACATATCCCAACACTGAAACATATATCTGTTCTGCTTGCGGTTAAATACAATAAGCTTCCAATCATGCCTCTGTATAATTTCTGATCGACCGCAACTCCTTTTTCATCCTTCACCAATTTATCAGAAAAACCCATAGGAGTTCGAACTGCTCGAGCATTACTCAGACCGAATTTCTTAACTAGATTCAAGGCATACTTACTTTGATTTATGAATAAACCGTTCCTTCCTTGCTTGACTTGCAATCCCAGAAAGTAAGTAAGCTCTCCAACCATGCTCATTTCGAATTCAACTTGCATGATGGTAACAAAGTCATGTACCATAGATGTTGAAGTAGAACCAAATACTATATCATCCACATAAATTTGAGCAATTAAAAATGTTGAAGCCTTGTCAAGCACGAACAAATTGCGATCTACTCCCCCTCGACGATAACCTTTCTGAAGAAGAAAGGTAGTAAGTCATTCATACCATGCCCTGGGTGCTTGCTTTAGTCCATATAAAGCCTTCTTAAGGCAATATACATGATGTGGATAATGAGGATCTTCAAATCCTTTAGGTTGTTCCACATATACTTCTTCATTCACCACTCCATTTTAAAAAGCACTCTTGACATCCATTTGATACAAAGTAAAGTTCATAGAGCAGGCAATAGCTAGTAAAATCCGGATAGATTCTAACCTGGCAACAGGCGCGAATGTTTCGTCGAAGTCGACACCTTTCACTTGTGTATAACCCTGAGCGACAAGTCTGGCTTTGTTTCGAGTGATTAAGCCATCCGCATCTGATTTATTCTTGAAGATTCACTTCGTACCAATGACATTAATGCCTTTAGGGCGAGGAGTAAGGTACCAAACATCATTCCGTGTAAATTGACCAAGTTCATCTTGCATTGCAGCGATCCAATACTCATCAAGTAAGGCTTCTTTGTAGTTCTTGGGTTCAATGAGGGAGACAAAACAGTGCAATCCTAGGATATTTTACAAAACTGAAGAGTGAGGAGATCGAATTTGTTTACCTTGTTGACATGGTCCACATACAATTCCTTCCTTGCTGGTTAAGGTAGGCATTCCTCGTACAACTTTCTCATTTGCGATTTTTACCAATGTTTTGTAATTGATATGGCCGAGCTTCCTGTGCCATAGAACTCCTTTATCTTGCTTCGAAATCATGCACCTTACTCCTTGTTCCAGTAGATAGCAATTGTCTGTGGATCTTATTCCTGAAAGAACCGTGGTTTCTCCATGCTTTACTATACATTTATCCTTCTGAAATTCCACCACCATGTTATTGTCACACAACTGGCTTATACTTAACAAGTTTGCCTTTAGATCTTCAACAAACAATACACTTGTGAATACTGGAAATCCTTCAATTCTCAATTTGCCTTTTCCAATTACTCTGCTTTTCTTTCCATCACCAAAGGTTGTCCGCCATCATATGGAGTAATGTTCGTGAGATATTCTGGAGTGCCAGTCATGTGGCGAGAACAGCCGCTATCGAAGTACCACGAATCTCTGGAATAGGATATGAGAGAAGTGTGTGCAACCAGGCATGAGTTAGACCGTTTAACAATCCATACTTTTCTGATCGACTTTACTGTATGAATATTGCCTATGTTGGAACATGGTAGAGGTTGTCGTCCTGTCATTTGATCTCTGATCAGTTTTCTGCACTGTTTTTCAGCATGTCCTTGATACGTACAGTATCTACAAATGAGTGGCTTTCTTTGATAAGGCATCCCATACTTCCGTTTCACTTCTCGGATCTTAGCCTTGAGGGTTACTGGTTTTTCATGCGATTCAGTCTTCGGTTCTATCTCGTATCCAATCCCGTGTCGATCACCAAAGTTTCTTCCCATATCCAGAATATCATCAAGCCTTTCCTTTTCGGAATTTAATTTAAAGATAGTTGCTTTAGACATCTTGGCCCTCTTGACTGCTGCTATTAGTTTACCATTCAGTTCTTCATTACTCTTTTCAAGTTCTGCAATTGTGAATCGTAATTCTCTTTCTCTTTCAATTAACTTCCTTTTTTCTTCGTTCAGCTCTTTGTTCGTGTCAGCTACTTGAACCCGCATAGCATATATTTTTTCATAGGTGTTGCAGATTTCTTCATCACTTGCAGACAAATCATCATCTTTGTTGTTGTGTGCATCGTTTAGATCTATGTTGGAACATACAACTTTACCTTTGTTCAGTGTGTTGGAACATTGATCCTCTGATGTATCATAAACCTTTGCTCCAAAAGCTACGTAGTTACTGGTAAGCTCCTCTTCGTCATTCTCATCATCTTCATCTTCACTCCAAGAGGTTACATATGATTTTCCTTGTTTCTTGCGAGTGTTAGCACATTCAGCCTGAATATGACCATATCCTTCACATTCTCTGCATTGAATTCGTCCAGCCTGTTTTGGTTCGTTATTCTGATTTCTCCCGAACTGTGGATTCACTTGTTCAAATCTCATTCCGCGATTATTACTCGAGTCTTGTTGTCTTTATCTATTTCCGCCAAACCTTTCCTGAGATTTCTTGTTGACCACCTTCTTTAGCATTCTCGAGAAATTCTTTGTGATAAGTACAAGTTTTTCAATCTCATCATCGCTGTCCGACTCGTGATTGTCCTTAGCTGGAGACACTTTGAACGCCAATTCGTTAGAGACTCTTTTTGTAGCTTTCTGGAATGTCATCTCATATGTCTGTAACGAACCCATTAGTTCATCTAGGCTCATGGTGGCTACGTTTCTTGCTTCCTCTATTGCTGCTACTTTCATTGCAAACCTTTTGGGAAGAGATCTCAAGGTCTTTTTCACCAGCTTAGTTTCTTTGTACACCTTTCCGAGTTGATAAGCCATGTTGGAGATGTCCCTGAGTTTTCCATTGAGTGTAGCAATAGTGTCGTCCTCCTCCATTTTGAGTTCTTCGAAGTTAGTAGCCAGCATCTGTAATTTTGATTCACGCACTCGACTGGTTCCTTCGTGAACAGTCTGTAGAATATCCCAGGCTTTCTTTGCTTGGTGACATGTAGATATAAGCTTGAACTGATTTTCATCAACTGCAGTGAAGATTGCATTAAGTGCCTTAGAATTCGCCAGAGATTCTTTGAGGTCATCTGGAGTCCATCTAGCTTTGTCTTTGGGTTTCTGCTTCCTTTGACTTGACTCTCCTTCTACCTCCTTAGAACTTGTATCAACATCTTCTGTAGGAGGATTCCATTCATTCTCAACATAAAACCATGCCAGTTCATCCAGCGAATTGATGAAGACCCTCATGCGTGCCTTCCAATAGTTGTAGTTATTGCCTTCTAGCAGGGGTGGTTGAGAGACTGAAGCTCCTTCTCTTGTCGTCATGGTAAAACTGGATCTCACTTTCCTTGAAACAACCAAGGGAATAATAAGTGACGAAGCTCTGATACCAATTGAAATATATTTTTACCACTTTTTCTAGTACTTACTAGTGTGTTCCAACATGACTAATCTAACCAAGTGCATAATAACGTAAAACGTAAAGGACACATGACTTGGTTACGCAGTTCGATGTAATCCACCTACATCTGCAGGGCCTGAGCCAGTTCAGAATGAATCCACTAATTAGAAAGATACAGTACATAGTACATGTTACAAAATACTTATCTTTACTAACTATATTGTGTGAATTCTGCTAGCTCCCCTAGCTACCGATCCGCCTTGATCAGATTCCCTCTGATCTCGAACTCCGTCGACGCTGGATCTCCTCCTCCCGAGTAATTAAGGTTTTCTGATTTTGAACTTTGTGCAGCAGGTCAGGTATGTTGGAACACAGTAGTCTGACTCTTTGCAATTCTCGAAAGTCTCAAAAATCTGTAGGCAGATTTTTGCTCTGTTAAATCCGTGAGTAATGCAGTCACGTTGGTCCCAATTTATATCCACGAACATATTGGAATACTCCTTGATTATCTCCACAATATTTCTATTCCAAATCTGCTTCTTGAAGCATATCCAAATCCCATAAATAAAGGGATTTATCTTATATCAATCTATCCCATATATTCGAATATATCACCTCCATATAAGTAGGAATTTTCCATAAATCAATTATGCTTCACACGCCTGATATACTTAGTCAAGTATACGAATTCCATATATTCCAAAATACTACAATATTCTGACTTTGATTTCCATAAATCCTCGGCATAAATATTCTGCACACATCATATTCCAACATGGACAGAATTTCTGTTCAAAATAAGTTCACACAAAATTGCCAATTAAATATTCACTTGCAAATCCCTTGACTTTACAATAATAAAAAGTAAAATGTCTTAGTTGCAATATTAAAAATTTATTATGCATGCAGTAACTATAAAGTTTATAACCGAATTCATGCAATCCAAAAATTTTATCATCATTTTTTCTAATTTGCACTTTAAGCATTGGTCTTTCCATGACTTATGGAAAAACCGTCTTTCAAGAGAGGGACTCTAAATCGTTTCTAATAACAGTGCAAAATTCTGTCCCTGCATCATTTTAGTACTCCCCATGTCCCAATCAAATCAGCACAGTTTTTTTTCCAGTAACAAATGTCGAACTTTGACCACGTATTTGAAAACATATATGAACAATAATTTTATCGTGTGAGATATGGTTAGATTCGTCGTAACATGTAATTTCTAAATATCTATTTGTTATGTGTTGTTATTGTTCATGGCTATACATATTTACAGTCAAACATGTTTATTCGACACTATGAAAAAAATTTTGTGCAAATTTGACTGGGATAGAGGGAAGGGAGTAAAATCTTTCAAACTCATAGTTGTTTTAATTAGCTCTTATGTTACCTTTAGGCACGTTAGAGTATTACTTATTTTTTTCATTAAAAAATCGTTTTATAACTGTCCAAGTTCCATAGTAAATACTCGTGATCATTATGAAGAGTGATTATTGATTATTCAATCCACCACACAATTGTCATAAAATCTTATCCCATACTAAATAGTGATTATTGATATGAAATCTTACCGGTAATAATTTACTCAAAAGTAGATCATAGTAGAGTGTCATTTTCTCTCAAGTTAAAGATATAATGTTCGGTAGACTGTCTAACGGTTCAATATTTTTGAGTTAAGTGTCCATATGATTCTATATTTTGGTCAAAAGTGCTAATATGATCCTGTAAAGTTTAAAAGAACGATTATAACCCTTTTATTTGCTCGAAAGTTCCAATCTAACCATAATAACCTGAAATTGGTCGGAATTCAATTAAATGACCATTATACCCATGATTTAAAAAATAAATAAATAAATAAATAGAAAAAAAATCCTTTTTCCCCTTCCTCCTCTTCTTCTTCCCCATTTTCTTTTATTATCTCCCCCTTTTCTAAACCCTCGTCTCTAGACTCTTGCCTTCGTATTTTGTCGTATTTTTTCGATTCGTTCCCCGATTCACCCCCCTTTTATGAATCCCGATCGTCCCCCTTTTCTAAACCCCGATTCTATCCCGATTTGTCTCCCGCTGGTGGTGCTGCACGTGATGAACTCCACGGCGAGGATCCCGAACTCCGACGCAACTGCCGGAGCCCATGACTGAAGCAGGTCGTAGATGATGAGATCCGGCTTCACGCTTCTGAGGATGCGACGAAAGGCAGTGGATTTGTTGGTGGTGTGGGAGTGTCGCAAGAGGTCGATCGCGGTGATGTAGAGGTGTAGCTCCACCAGCTTGATGGAGTGGGAGAGCTTTTGGGTGATATTTGACCGGGCGGAGCTGAGATTCGCCGGAGTTGAGCTGGGGTGGATTTTGAAGTTCCTGATGGTGAGTTCTTGGCGAGTTCTAGGTATGGATACACGACGACGAAGAAGTTGCGGGACGGCGATGGTGGGGTACGACGGTGGGACACCGGCGATGATGGCGGGGGAGTCTTTGTCTTCTTCCAATGCTGGCGTAGCATCGATGAAGCTAGGTTCCGCGGCAGCCCTCTGGTAGGGTTCAACGGGTAGGGTTCAACGGCAATGGTTCAACGGGTAGGGCAGTGATGCTCTAGTAGTATTCATCTTCGTTTTGGCGTAGGGTTCAACAGCGGCGCTCCAGTTCGCGTCGGTGACTTCGAGTTTGTGGTATTGTCACCGTCGGACTGATTGTCACTTAACTGGAGTTCTTGGATTGCTCAGGATCCTCATTTATAAGGTTGTTTAAGCTGAGTTTTGTGGTATTGATGTCTGTTTGTTTGTCCTGTTTGTTCGTCCAGATTCCAGCGGCGGCGGCGGTGGTGGAGGGCTGGCGGTGGTGAAGGAGCAGCTGTGAAGAGGATGGATAAGAATCTAGGGGTAATTTTGTCTAGGTTTTTAGGTTTAAAACTTGGGATATTTCAGCCCTTTTAGCTTTAGTCAACGCCGAAAATTACAAAGTCAATGCCAGAATAGTGCCAAAAGGTTATATCAGCACTACTAATGCAAAACATAGGGTTATAACTACACATTCTGACTTCACATGGTCATATTAGCACTTTCAACCAAAATATAGGGTCATATCTTACCTAGATGGGTCAATTGAGCGGGATTGGAAAGAAATGAGATGGGAAACTAAAAAATGGGTAATTAATGGGATCGAGTATTAAATTACCAATTAACTTTTGGGATTGGGCGGGATGAGAATGATTATGTTAATGAGAAATTTTTATCACAATGAGTCCCATATTATGTTAACTCAATGAGAACCTAACAAATACCCAATAAATACCCAAAATTACCCAATTAAATGCATATGTACTATTTAGCATAAAAATTCACTATAATTAACAAATTATACATATTTAACGCATGTATAAATCAGTAGCCTAATAGTTCGGTGTTCTTAGACAGACCGCCACTCATTCACATGCTTAAATTATATTCTAATATGTCGTCGAGCAGGGTACAATTCGTGTCCTTTCATTTTATTTCTACAACACTTAGGGCTATAAATGAGTCGAGCCGAACTCGAACAAACACTAATTTGAATTTAACTTGTTTAAAATATCCCGAGTTCCAACTCGACTCAAACTCGTTCGAACCTGTAGTATATTGGCTCAAGCTCGAGTTCGGATGAAAGAAGTTTGACTCGAGTTTGATTTTGAGTGAAATAAATTTGATTCGAGCTCCTTTTTGATTTTGCACTAGAGTCATGATTAAATAAAAAAATTCTTCTAATATACATTTCAATATTTTATTAGTAAATAGTACATATTAAATATATATTATGTTGACTCAATAAGTCAGACAAGTTTGACGACTAATGTTATTTGAATTCGAGCTCGTTCTGGAACTCGATTACTATATGAGATGGTTCAAGTGCGCTTGAATTTGGTCAAACTTGAATTTGAGTCAGGTCCGACCCTAATATTTTTGGGGCCTGAAGATAATTTTTTTAAAAAAGGCCCCTCATATGATATTTAGTATCTAATATCTATAAAATGAGGCCTCACATAGGATAGGAAAATCTTTTTACTGAGTCAACTAATTTAAACATGTAATATGTATTGTTTTTCTCTCTATATATTTTTAATTTTTTTAAAGAAATGAGGCCCCTATTTAATTACTAATTTGGGGGGCCTGAAGCGAACACCTCATATGCCTCCACTATGAGGTCGGGTCTGATTTGAGTCGAGCTTTGATAGAGATGCTCGTAAGCAGTTCGGTTTGTTTACATCTCTAATGTGACGAATCTCGATCTCGTGAACAGTTCTGGTGTAAACGAAGCAAAATTTTTGTGAACAACTCGGTCAAATCTCGACTTGAATTCCAATTTGATCGAGGTCGTACAGTATTTGAGCTCGAGGTCGTACAATATTCGAGCTCGAGCTCGAACCCAACTAATACTGTTCGTTAATCTTGTCGAGTTTACAGAGCCACCATATTATATATTTTTAAATTTTAGTGAATATAATATAGTATAATCTAATTTAAATAATATAATATTTTTATTCATGGCTCGAGTTCGAGCTCGAACTAAATTAATTTCACTTGAGCTCGAGGTGAATTATGATTTTACATGTTCAATCGAATCGAACCGAGTTTGAAATATTTTAAACGAGTTGAATTTGAACAAACTCGTTTACCGTCGTAGTTAGGAATCCGATGAAGTTTGGAAATGTAACTATAAAAATAATCAAAAAAAAGTAATATTCACGCTTGAGTGGGGTCTAATTACACTAAATAATATCTTTATCAAAAGACGGGAATTGATCAAGTATTTATTGGGTACCCATAATTACCTAATTTTAAATGGGTATATGGGAAGATTGGGATCCCAATCTCATTTCTCCTTGTGACCCAATACTTAGAAAACTCATTTGATCATAATTCCAAAACTAGAGAATGAGTAAAATTTTCCATCCCATTAGCTTGTATTTAATGGATCCCAATAGTTATTGAGATTGATTGCTCCCTCTAATTTTACCCAATATATTTTAAAAGATTACATACAATCAACCAAATTACATATAACATCATAATCTATAATCCCTCAGTTATAAAGAGTGTGGATTACCATTAAACCAAGTTCAAACTTAATCATACAAAACACTGCATCACCAATCTAGTCTAACGGTTAGATTAATCACACCAAACTTCCTTGTTAAAACTTTTAATGTTAGATTATAATTATTTATATTTTGAGATATAATTTTTAAAAAAATCTTAAAAATATGAAATCTCACTGCAATAAATAAAAAGAAACATCAAATCATCTCATTAATTAGGGTCATATCAATTATAAAATGTTACACAGTAAAAAAACAAGAATTTATCATATTTTTCATTTAAAAACAAAATATTAACTGAAACGTGAATGAACCAATGAGAGAAGGGCGCTTACGTAGATGTGAATATTCCGAAGAGTTGGTTAGTACCATTTCCGGGGACCAGTTCAGCTACCTTCTCTTCTTCTCTGTTAACAAAACAAGAGCCGGAAACTAATCGCCGGGACGCCATTCACCGTAACAGAATACGGAGGAAGTCCGATCGGAGGAAGCCATGTTACAGGACCTCATCGTTTCCGTCCGGAAGCCGGTCGTTCTCGCATTGCTTTTCACTGCCCTGGTTTCTCTTCTCTCATTCCCCCCTGTCGCCGCTGAATCCTCAGACGATTCTCAGGTACCCTAATTTTAATCCTCCGACAATGTCTGACTTGTCCCGCGTTTTGATGTTTGTAAATTGTGGCCGCAGGTTTTATGCAGCAAATCCTGCGTGGCACAGAACTGCGACAGTAATTACAATATCTATCTCCCATTTTCATCCGTAGTTTTGTTTTTTCTTTGCTGTTGATCGATTTATTTATAATTTGTATTCCTGATGCAGCGATGAATATTAAATACGGCAAGTATTGCGGGGTGGGGTGGACCGGGTGTCCCGGGGAAAAGCCCTGCGATGATCTCGATGCTTGCTGTAAGGTTCATGACGACTGCGTTGACAAGAAGGGTATCTTTTTCAATTTTTCTTCTTAAATTTTGGTCATTTCAATGTCTGTTTGTGTTTGTGTGTGATTTCTTTTGCTCCTTCATGTTTGATCGAACAATGAACTGTCATTTTAAAGGAACCTATTGGTTTTAAATCTTCGTCGAGCCAGTATCATGCTAATACTGCTTTGGATTCTGAGGTTGGATCCTAGTTCACCGACTAGAGTCATCACTTAGTGTAGCTCCAGTCCATTTCAAGAATAGTGATACTGTATTTAGTTGAGTCCGAGTACAAACATAAAGTACCGAATTCTACTCTTCTCTCCTTACCCCATCGGATCAATTCCATGATTTCTGAAGGTTATAGTTCCAACCTCAAGCGGTTGCTCATACTCCCCGAGTCTCTGCACCAATAATGTGGCTGGCATGTTATATTGCTTGCTTGTCGCTACTACTATGATGGAATTTTTTTCCACTGACTTGTCTGGGATATGGTGATTGTGAGTTCAAAGTATTTCTTGCATAAATATTGCTGAGCTATCTTAATTAAGAGAGAGGTAACCTGGTTGTGTTTGTTCATTTTATCGTTAGACCCTACTCAATTTGAGGTTTTCTTAATCTTATCCTTTGTGAACTAGCCCTGAAGTTTAAATCATTTGACCTGACATGATTACAGGGGCAGGGGACAAAGAAATCGAGCTTATCTTGTTTGTGACATGTTGCAAAGTGCAAACTAGGCATGATTAAAGAAGTACTGACAGATTGTGGACACTGTTTGTAATGATATTGATGCATGAAAAATGCGTGCTTGCATTTGACTAACCTAATATTGGCAATTCTTGCTCCTGTTCAACATGCATACGAGGCTAAGCATGACTATGGATTGACTTATGGTTCTGTAGCCATTTGAGAGATGCATAAGCATGCTAATTCCATTGTTTTTATTCTTTGCTGCCAAGGGAGAAAATATAACTTCATGATAAATTGTTTGGTAAATCGGTCATTTTGTCTTGAATTGTGTCATATGGTGGCTGGCATACATAAAAGGGAGTATGGAAGTTAGAACTATCTTCTTTGTTTTTTGGTTGCTGCTGACATGTCTAATGTTGTATTATCAGGTTTAACTGATGTTAAATGCCATCAGAAGTTCAAGAAGTGTATAACCAAAGTTCATAAGTCTGGAAAGGCTGGGTTTTCGAGCAACTGTCCCTATGATACAGCTGTTCCTACAATGATTCATGGTATGAACTTGGCTATCATGTTCAGTCAGTTTGGTAATTCTAAGCTGGAGCTTTGATAATTTGAGCTATAGCCATATTCTCATAGGGTATTAGATTAAACGGGGTTCAGAATCAGTTGCCTATTAGAGAGGATCAAAACTCATAGCCCTTTGTTAACACTTGCAGTGTCATTAGCTGCTTAGGTGTTAGCTCATTCAATTCATATCCCACTAGAGATCTTTTTACTGTGTAATTGTTCATAGCACATTTTTGTCAAACTCTGCCTTTATGCTAATGACTATTTTGAATACTTATTCTGATTTGCCAAGAATTTGTTTTAGGTGCTTCTTCAGTATTCATAATCTCAGATCTTCCTACTTTACCAATAAATTGATACCGTTTTCAAGTATTTTTTTTAAAGAATAAAGTGCATTCATTTCCCTCAGTTCCTTGTTTAGGGCACATATACCCTTCAGTTTTTCAAAAGTGCACATATACCGCCAATTCCTTGTTTGTGTACATATACGGCTCAGTTTTTCAAGTGTCAATCTCCGACTATAAGGGTACATGTGTACTTTTGAAACACTGGGAGGGATATATGTGCACTTTCGAAAAACTGAGAGGGGTATATGTGCATTTTTGAAAAACTAGGGTATATATGCACTTTTTATAATCTTTAATAGAATACTCAAA
Organism: Rubia yunnanensis; assembly: GCA_037428765.1. NCBI lineage: Eukaryota > Viridiplantae > Streptophyta > Magnoliopsida > Gentianales > Rubiaceae > Rubia > Rubia yunnanensis. The sequence goes on from CM075066.1 coordinate 85,174,828, forward strand.
CAGCTCAATGATCCCCAAGTTTGGCCTTAGGAGACCTAACCAGGGGACATGTTCAATGAAGTCTAGAATTTTAGCATGTTAACTCATGTTGCTTGTTCTAAATTTCTGCTTGGTAACCAATTTATGGCTCAGAAGGCCTCTATTAAAAATTGTTCGTTTTTTTTCGTTTGCTATTTACTGATGGTTTATACATCATCACTTGCCAAATCTAAATCTTATTCATGGTTCTTACAACAAAATTATGACTGCTGAAATGATGTTCTTTCTATACAGTTATAATGTGATTTTATTATTCACTTCTGTTTTATCTCGCTAATGTGTTTTCTCTTGAAAAATTCACTCTTATCGAATTTCGTAAAAACAATGAGAGTCTCATTCCTGTTTTTCAGTTCTTATCTTTTGATGTCGGATTGTAATCCATGTTAACGAATTTCAACATCAGTTGCTTTGGAAAACTGAGGTTGATTGTGTATAGACACTGACATTGAAACTTCTTTCTGTACTAGTCAAAACACAACAAAATCACAACAAATAAGTCAAAACATAACTCCAAGCTAGCACTTGGATCAGAAGAGATCTTATATTGACTTAAGAAAATAACATCTTTGCTTGCGTGAACACATTCTTTTCTCTCATCTGCAAAACCGAAAGGAAAGCACCCAGTTTCTCCCTTGCATTCTCCTACAGCCCATTGGTAATTTCTGACAACATAGTCCCGGTCTGAAGGATGAATACGGGTGAATCCATCAAATTCTTGAGTGCAAATAAATTGTTAACTTCTGAATGGAGGTGGCTGCACTTCGGCAATGCTAGCTGGTCTGGAAGAAGCAGCCCCAAGTTGATTAAATATCTGCAATATTCTGTGGTTATACTTGCAATTAGCCTGAACCATTGTTCTAAGTCGCTGCAGAGTTAATGTCTGCTGTTGAGCTTCCACAGCAGCCATGGCAGCAGTAGCTTCTCAGCACAATGCAGCCATGCTGGATTTGAGCTCACGAAGCTTCGATTCTGCAGCTTCCAGCCTTGCTAAACATTCAGAAGAACCATTAAAGTCCCTCACTTCAGCTTCGCGTTTGGAAACTTCAAGATCTTGAGCTTCCACCTCCTGCCTCTCTGTCATAACGCTGCGCAAGATGCCGGGCTTCCTCCAGGGGAGCACCCAATACCATCGCACGCAGCGGCTCAGAAACCTGTGAACCCAGAGGCCAGAGCCTTTAACAAATCAGCATTTCAACCTCGGCAAGTGCACCACTATAACACAGTGCAACTTTTACAGATCAGACATGTTTTCACTTTCAGCAACGTATTTTCTGCTGTTTTCTGACAGCTTGGTGCCGAGGTCAACCTGCTTCGCTCCAGCAACAACGTAGCCTTCCACGCATCGCACGATATCCCTCTGAAAATGCTTCGTAGCGCGGGTAGAGATGCAGAGCTTCTCAAGTTTCTGATGCTGTTGGAATTCTGTTTCAACACTTTCTGGACCTTCAAGTCCAGTGCCAAAATGGTTAAGGACATTCTGCTGCTGCCTGGAGACTTCTTGCCTGAGCTTCTTTGCTTGTTTTCTGATGGCATCCATCCCACGCAATTGCTACAAGCCTACAAGTGTATTACGTGTCACAAAATAGAGAGGAAAGTTGCAATAATGGGCATATAAAACGACTTGACTTGCAAATGGAAATTTTTATAAAACAAGAAGGAGAGAAAATTCTGTAATTGGCGCTACAATAACTCCATGTGGATGTAGATAGGGAGGAGCATTCGATGAATGCGTCCTCTTTATTGTTAAATTTGTTTTATTTTGAAAAAATAGAGGACACACAAATGAACCTCATCATTTTTGTTTTTTAATTTTGAAAAATAGAGGACGCATTTATCATCATTTTAAAAAAAAAATTTTGGACCAATAGAGGACACATTTAGCATATGCTTCCTCGTTATTTTTTATTTTCATGATCCAAAAACTCTAAACTTCTTCGAACACCATCTGTGGCAGCAATCAATAATACTTTGAAAAACAAAAAAGAAGTTTAAAAATTGGACGCTTAAGAATAAGAATCCTTCTCTTGAAAGACGGTCGTTTCATAACCTATGGAAAGACCAACGTTTAAAGTGAAAATTAAAAGAAATAAAGATAAAAATTTTGGGTTGCATGAATCAGATTATAAACTTTATAACTACTGCATATTGTATAATAAATTTTTAATATTGCAACTAAAACCTTTTACCTTTCTATTGGTTATGGAATAAGTTTATAACCCGGTTCATGCAACCCGAAAATTTTATCTTCATTTCTTCTAATTTACACTTTAAACATTGATCTTTCCATTACTTATGAAAATACCGTCATTCAAGAGACAGATTCTTTTAATAATTTATATATTGTTCAATATTGTAAAACTAATAATTGTCACGTCATGTACAAGTTTGATTTAACTAATTAACATTGGTGACAAAAAAAATTATGAAGTGTAACCGTCAATTCAATTGTATTTACATCCTATCAAAATTCCATTAAAAATTTTACACATATAAATTATATTAGATAAAATTTGCATTCATGCGTTATCTTCATTTTTTAAAAAAATTTCCTTTTATTCTAATACATTCGATGTTCAAAATAAAAATTAAAAAAGAAATAGAAGATGCATTTATTCACATTGAAAAAAGAAAATGAAAAATAAATTTTTTTCACCCTATTTATATACAGATCGAATTCAGTTACCCCAGAAAGTAGCCAATGAACAGAATCACTTGGATTTGTCAAAGACTTTGACTTTATTTGGCTGTTGGTGTCTCTGATTTATTTGTCTAAATCCACTAATCTGAACTGGTTGTATAAATAACCCAACTATTTTCTTTTTTTAAACTGGTAATTAAACAATCTATCAAGAATCTCTCACTAAACACCAATATTTTTTAAAACCATAAAAGCAATAAATTATTGAACGACTTGAAGGCATAGAAGTCTGTCTCTTGGAAGACGGTATTTCTTTAAGTCAGGGAAAAATTAAAGTTTAAAGTGTAAAATAGAAGAAATGAAGATAAATTTTTTTGGATTGCATGAATTTGATTATAAACTTTATAACTAATAGACGTTGTATAATAAATTTTTAATATTGCAACTAAAATATTCTATCTTTTATTATTTTAATTAGATCCTGTCTTTCCATAAACTTATGGAAAAATGGTCATTCTCAGGAATTTGCCAATTAGTAATTGGACCTGAATTTTAAAAAGACTTGAGAAACATAAAGTAGTAGCTAATAGGCATTGTGTGAAATACACATTAGTAATCAATCCTATCAAAACATGATCTTTCCCAATACATTGTCAAAGGTAAATAGTACCTGAATTATAAAAGGACTTGAGACACATAAAGTAGTAGCCAATAGGCAATGCGTGAAGCACAAATCAGTAATCACTAATCAATAACAGATCTCCACGAAGTTATCGTAAACGACATTCATAAATGGATGTTGGTTTCACTTTGTGTGACCAAGACGTGTAATTTTTCTTTTAGTTTGTTCGTCTACTCTTCCACACGCAGCGCAATAACGCATCCAACATGTGTAGGCCTTTTATTTAGTTGACAGTTGGACGTGGACCCCACACAGTCAGTTGCACACCATGAAACTTGTGTGCCGGCGCATTAACAGTTTTAAAGTTAATAAAAACAGAAGTTTCAAGAGCATACAAAAAATGAGAAAAGTACGTTTTTAACCATATATTTTAATTGAAAGTGTATAAATGATCTTATAAAATTTTAATGTACAAAAATGGCCCTTTAGTTCGTTGACCGAAATGTCAATTATCAAATTGGTCTGAATTTGTCAAAATGACCATTTTACCTCTTGTTAAAAAATAAAAAAAAATGAAAGACAATAATACCCTCTCTGTTTTTTAACAGAGTAAATTTCTTTTCCCATTTTTCTTTCTTTCTTTCTTTTCCCATTTTTCTTTCCTCTCCTCTCGAAGTTGAAGTTGGCGTTGGAGGTGGCCAGGGCGGCGAAAGACAGTTTCCGATTGGAGCTGGGGTGGAGCACGATGGGATAGGGTGGAGAGCAACAAGGAGAGGTGGTAATGGGGCTAGGGAGGAGGTGGGCAGATCTAGGGTTTTATTGGAGGGAGCTAGTTTTGGGCGACAGTGGTGGAGCGGAGATGGGTCAGCGCCGGAGAGGAGATAGGAGGCTGAGGAGATGGGGTGATGGGGGAGATGGGGTGGCCGATAGTGGAGATGGGTGGTGGTGGAGATGTGGTGGCCGATGGTGGAGACGGGGCGGTGGTGGAGATGGAGTGGTCGATGGTGGTAGGGAGGTGGTTGGTGGTGGTGAAGGTGGTCAGTGGAGGAGATGGGGTGGTGGGCGGTGGTGGTGAGGAGGTGGCAGGTGATGGTAGCTACTAATTTCGCAAGAATATGTGTTTATCATTATCATCTCCGACCGGAGCGTGGTTGCAGACCCATATTTCACCGTCGGAGAAGCCATTGTAGAGGTTTTTCCGACGAGGGTGAGGGAGAACACGTGGGATGAGTGGCCCTTGAGGGTGGCCAAAAGCTAAGCATAGGCGACCGAAGCTGAGTGCTTCGGCGGTATGAGGGACAGAACAGATGGTAAACTGAACTGCGAGTACAAAGATGAAGAAGATGATGATTTGTTTGAATGAAGATGAACATACGAGATTTGTCGGAATTGTTGCAAGGTAGAGAATAGGGGAAAACACCCATTTTGGTGGTGGAAATGGTGGATTGGTTTTGGTGTTTTTGGTTTATAAGGATCGGTCGACGCCCATTATGGAGTGGGGAGCTGGGTTTCTGGTGGCAATGGGGCTTGGGTTTCCGGGTGACTGCTCGATAGCGGTGGTGGTGCTTGGTGGCGGCGGTGGTGCGTGGTAGTGGATTATGTTGTTTGAAGATGATGAAGAAGAAACATAGGGAGTATAATGGTCATTAAATTTTAGTTTAGGGGGTATTTTTGTCTTTTCACAAATGGTCAATGGCCGACTTCCTTCGGTCAATGCCAGGATAGTTCAATTTGGGTATAATTACACTATTTTACAAAAAATTAGGGTTATTTTTGCACTTTCATATTTTACAAGGTCATTTCTGCACTTCCAACCAAAACATAGGGTTAAAATTGAACTTTGCCCAAAAAACATTTGTGTATATTTTTCTTACTCCCTTATAAATAAGCTAGTGTAAAATATGAATGGTTGAATTTATTCATCATGAAAGGTTCCTATATATTAGGGCTGGCGAAATAGACCCGTAACCCGCTGGTCGAGTAGATTGTCTATTGTTAAACCCGGCTGGGTATGGGTAAAATGAACAATGGGTTAACTGGGTAATGAGTCAAATGGGTAGTTGAAAAATATGGGTTGGGTAGAATGACTTTTTGGGTTGACTAAGGGTTTACCCATATGGGTTGAAACTCGCGGGTTTACCCATATGGGTTGAAACTCGCGAGTTTACCCATATGATTTGGTATACAAACTCATATGGGTTGGTATACAAACCCATGTGGGTCAATATATGGGTTGAAACTCGCAGGTTTTAACCATATGGGTTGGTACATAAACCCGCATGAGTTTATATGTGGGTTATATAAACCCATGAGTTTACCCATTTTTGACCCGTGAGTTAAATTATTTTCAACCCGCGGGATGAGCGGGTTTCAACCCGACCCATTTTGACCCGATCAATTTTTTAACCTATCATAAAATGCAAAATGGGTTATACCCATATATTTTAGCTACCCATTTTACCCAACCCATATTTGACCTGTCCGCCCATTGGCCACACCTACTATATATACTTATATAGGGCGCTCTACAAGAGACCAAAGGTAGAATAGAAAAGGATTCCAATCTAATCATGTTACCATAAAAGTTCTAATTTATGTCTTAATCTAACAGGAAAAGAATATTGCATACTGTTTACAAAATATCCTAATACATCTCAATACTCCTCCTCAAACTAAAGCGTAAACATCCAAAATGCCCAACTTGTGAAGAAGTAATTAAATTTGATGACGACCAAGTGCTTCTGTAAGATATCTGTCGGTTGACTTGATGTGCCTGTATGATGAGTCTAAAGCTCAACAGACTGAACAAAAATCCCAAACAAAATGGCAATCAGAATCAATATGTTTCGTACGCTCGGGAAAAATGATGATTAGCTGCAATGTGAATGACTGCCTGACTATCACGAAAGAGGCTCATCGGAGAAGAATGATCAACACCAAGAAAATGAAGAAGAGATTTAAGCCAAATCAACTCACAACAAACCACAACCATCACACGGTATTCAGCTACTGCAGAGGAGCAAAAAACTGCAGGATGCTTCTTAGTTTTCCAAGACACAAGTGACTCTCCAAGCATAAAAAAATATCCAGGCACAGAGCACTAAGTGATTGGACAAGTTGCCTGGTTTGAATCACATTAAGTAGTTAAATGCAATGAACTCTTAGCAGAAAGAAAAAGTGCCTGACCTGACCAATGAATAACACATGGCTCCTGTATAAACTAAGAAAACGTATGAACATAATAACTTAATTCAGGTTGAGTGATAGTGAGATAAACCAGTCTCCCAATTAGAAGACGATAGCGCGCGAGATCGTCAAACCATGGCCTTGTCACGCATGCAAAATAACGGAGTTTCTCCATTGAAAAATTAGTTGGTTTAGCTACCAAAAAACCAGTATTAGAAAAAAAATTCAAGGACATATTTTGTTGAGAAAGAAATATCCTACATGTACTGTGAGCAATCTCGATATCAAAAAAGTATTTAAGAAGACCCAAGGTCCTTCATATGAAAACAAGAACTCAAGTACATCTTGAATTCACTTATAAGAGCAGACAAAGCACCAGAAATATTCAAATCATCAACATAAACTAGCACATGTAAGTCATGGGAATTTCTAGTATAAGAAAACAGAGAGTAATCTGCCTTATTATGCATAAAACCAAACGAAGCAAGAGCATTCACCAGATTCGCGAACCAATTGCGAGGAGCCTGGCGAAAATCATATAAATATATCTAAACCTTACAAACAAAATTAGAAGTAGAAACAATGTAGCATGGAGGGGGGCGAATGTATATCTTCTCCTTAAGGTTTCCATGTAAAAATTCATTATGAACATACATGTGATAGATGTACCATGACGTGCACCTGAGCGTCGTTGAAAATTTGAGTTCAATAAATCATAGATAAGATTTATACGGTTGCTCTCTAATTAATCCTGACTATCAAGAATAGTAGCTAGTGGTAAGTTGTGTGCCCTCCTCGGAGATAAAGGGGTGTAGTAGTGCACACAAGCACCAAATGTGAATGTTCATAACCAAAAGGCGGAGGGGGGGGGGGAGGTAGCGTGAGTAATAATCTAACAACTACAAGCATTTAAATATAGACAAAGATGTAAAAACGATACTAATAAGCCTTAGGGGCGTTTGCATCACATGTTTGATATTCATATTTGATCCTCACACGATGTGGAGAGGTTGACTCACTGGAAGGAAACTTCCAGATGACTAATATCCCAGTTCCCCCCCTCATCAAACTTTCACCTCCTTTGGATATATCTACGAGGTGCGCACACACACTCGGCCTCACAACCCTCACTACTGCGGTTAATAAATCTGCTCCCAAGATGAAGTGAATTAAACAAGGAATTAGCATGACTCTCATGAACACCCACTCTAAACCCATCTTATGCTACTAAGAGCATTAATATCTCATTAATTACCCCCTAAGAGTTTATCCGGCCTAGTTTGCCACAAACATCGGGACATGACCTTTGTGATTAGTATGCGTCTAACCCAACATGATTTAAATTATCGACCTAATCACCCGTAACTCACGTATCGTCTGTAGACTAACCCAATTAAGTGGTCTAGCCTAATATAATCAAAGAACCAACAATCATGCATAGTTGTCACTCCTAAACATGACGTTCATATTGACCTTTGACCAAACCTAATAAGAAGATAAAATCTTCCCGGGTTCATTCCCGAGCCTAGCGCTAAATCATGCAATAATCTTAATTAGTTGTACATCATAATCTTAATCATGCATAATCATAAGCATTTAATACAAGTAATAATGATAATAAATGCATAGAATAGATAAATCTAAGAATCTCCCAAATCTCTGATTAAACATGTTTGCAAATGCTCCCAAGTAATCAAACTGCTCTAATCTTTCAAGAAAAAAAACTACTTTAAAACCTATTACAAATTTGGGTTTGGAAAACACAAAGGAGATGAAATGAATGGGGAGAGGGGGTGAAAAGTACAATGGATAATGTTCATATCTGTCTCCCCCTCTTTTTCCAAAGGACAAATGGTTGATTTTTATAATGGGGAGTGAGAGAGAGAGAAAGGGGGAGATAGAGAAACCTGCAGTCAAACCCTAGTCAACTCGACTGACACAGACTGCTCCTAGATTTCTTGCACAGACCATGTAGATTTACACAATCCGTATCCTAAGCCTTGGTTATTGATCTTGATGAACACCTCTAAGTGCACAGACCATGTAATTTTACCTGGTCCGTTTCATGGGACCTTGATTCTAACCTTGTGACATTTCTAAGCAGCATGAACTGTGTGATTTTACATGGTCCATTTCATGGGGCCGTGCTTGTGGCTTATGAGTACAGGGATCGTGTAATATTACATTGTTCATTTCCTGGGACTGGAATCCGAGCCGTGATGCCACTTCTGAGCAATACAGTCTGTGCCGTATGAGTATCTTCCACACCTGGCTTCAAAACTTAGTCTTTTTCTCCTCTTCCTTCCTTCTGATCAAACCAATCTTCTACCACTTTGTCAAATGACCTTCAATCTTTTACCAACCTATCAATTGACTTTTTATCTATTATTATTCTTGCGAATGACCATCAATTAAGCTCACTAAACCGGTATAATTGACTAACTCATAGAGGTAAACACGTTAGACTCTAAATGCTCACACAATAGGAAAGTTATGGAAAATAACCACACTAGGTGATTCTAACCTCTTATCATGTGAAACAACTAATAATCTAACATTCCCAACAAGAAAACAAGATAAAAGGGTGTTAATTGTGCTAAGAAATCATCAAATTCCGATCTCATCACCCAAACTTTAATCACGGCAGTAGAAAGAAATATGTAAACAAAACTCACTTAGCAACATGAGCAAAAGTCACCCCTCAATATGACGATATTCAAAGAACAACAAGACGAGCTTTGTAACACTCAATAATACCATCAAACTTATATTTAGTACAAAGGGCCAACTTACAACCAATAGTAGACTTATTAGGTGGGATAGGAGATATAGCCCAAGTGCTATTATGTTCAAGTGCATCAATTTCCTCCGCCATTGCTGCTAGCCAATGTGAGAAGCTAGAAGCTTTGGTGTACGAAGAAGGATCTGTATTAAGAGTCATTGCACCCAAAAATTTAGAATACGAACAGGAAACATAATCACCAATATGATAAGTAATACCTGAAACGAGCGACGAAGGCAGAATTGATGAAGTAGCAGTGAGAGGGGGGTATTCATGTAGATGTACGAGCAGACATAATCTTGTAGTTGAGCAGGCGGATAATGTAAACTATGTCGAAGAAGACCAGGCACCAGCCTAAACTAATGATTAACAACCATCTCATTCGAGGTGACAAGAGCGGGAAGCTTGACCTCAGAGGAGGCCGAGACTGGGAGATCGAAATAGCACGATGAGGTAGGATTAGCGGTGGTGCAGATTCTGGAAGGTGAATGATGGGCCCCAATTTTCCGATGCTGTTGCACCGCTGTAGGTGTTCGAAATCTGCAAGACAAAGCCCCTGGAGGTTACTGGGGGGAAGAGGCTCCAACGACCAAGTAAGCAAACAGACTGCAAAAGTGTAAATAGGAATGATAGTTGAGTGTGTAGGGTTACCTTTAGCCTTTATATAGGTAGGCATGTAGGGAAACTGTTTTATTTGCTTGTGGGGCAAGTACTCCCAACTTGGGCTGGCCCAAAGGTCATTACCAAGAGGGCAATGCCATGGTCCAACAGTCGGCTGTATTAGGCACTTGGGTCCATATGGATTTACACATTATCAGTGATGACCCTTGAAAGGCACTAGGAGTGGTGGATGAAGACCAATCAGCGGGCGGAAAAAGTTTGGCAGAGAGATAGGCAACAGACGATGACTTGGTAGAGATTGGCAACAAGCTCCACCTCAGAGAGAAAATATGGTAGTGCAAGAACACCGTCGTGTCAAATGGTAAAATGACATTATTTTTTAGCTCAAGCTTGGGCTTCAAATTAGAAACATGGGTGAAAGGAAACTAGTCTTCATAAAACACAACAACACGACTATCAAAAAAGGTTTGAGAGTCCATATCATAAACACAACATAATCACCAAAATTGTGTTAATCCCTGGCGTGTCTTAGCTCTGTTTGGTAGAGCTTATAAGCTGATTTACTTATAAGCAATTCATTTTTAGTATTTGATAGAGTGCTATAAAGCGGCTTATTTTGAAAGCAAAATGTAGAAAATAAGGTTAATAATGTGTCTGTATTCATGATCACAAGATACATTATATATTGGTATAGAATACCTATACAAGCTAGGAAAATGTAATAAAATATAATTACAATTACAAGTAATATTCTAATTCCTTAATACTCCTCATCAAGTTAAAGCATGGGGATCAGAAATGCCCAACTTTCCAAAGCAAGGAATGAAATTGGTTACGTCCGAGAGCCTTAGTGAACAAGTCCGCATGTTGGTCTGACGTGCGGATATGTTGAGTAACAATAATGCCAGATTGAACAAGATCTCGGACAAAATGACAATAAACTTCAATGTACTTTGTGCATTCGTGGAACATTGGATTTGTCGCAATATGAAGAGCAGACTGACTGTCACAAAACAGTCGCATATGAGAAGTGTGCATAACCCCTAAGTTTTTCCAGTAAAGACTTAAGTCATAAAAACTCGCAATAGGTAACATCCATAGCATGATACTCCGCTTCAGCGGAAAACCGAGAAACAGTAGTTTGCTTCTTAGTCTTCCAAGAAACCGGAGAATCACCAATTATCATAAAATATCTGGAAAGAGAACGCCGAGTAATCGGGCATGCATCCCAATCTGAATCGCAGTATGCCGTCAACTGTAACACACTACTAGAAGAAAGAAATAAACCTTAACTAGGATGACTCTTCAGATAGTGCAACACACAAATAACAGCTTTCCAATGAGAAACATAAGGAGACTTCATGAATTGCGCAAGTGTATGAATTGAATACCTAAGCTTAGGATGAGTAATGGTCAGATATATCAGGTGCCCAACCAGATGCCTATACTGCTCCGGGTTATGGTAAGCCGGACCTTCAACACGTGCCAGATCATGTTGTTGCTCCATCAGAAAGTCAGTTGGTTTAGAGGCAGATAAACCTGTATCCGATAAAATATCCAAATCATATTTCCTTTGTGAAAGAAACATCCCCTCCAGTCCTCTAGCAATCTCTATGCCCAAAAAATACTTAAGCAAACCAAGGCCTTTCATATGGAAAGAAGAACTCAAGTATTTCTTAAACTCGATGAGCGCAGAAGAACTACAAGCAATGACCAAATCATACACATAAACTAGAACATGCAAAGAAACTGATCCACGAGAAAAGACAAACAAAGAGTGATCTGCCTTACTCTAAACAAAACCAAATACTCGTAAAACCTGAGCTAAATTGGCAAACCAATTCTAGGAGCCTGGCGAAGACCATAGGGATATTTTTGAAGGCAATATACCTGACCAGGAGGCACAACATAGCCTGGTGGGGGTCACATAAAAACCTCTTCATATAAATCACCATGCATGAAAGCATTATAGACATCCATCCGATGCAGTTCCCAACCATGAATGACCGCAATAGATAAGAATAGGTGAACATAACTCATCTTTGCGACCAGAGCAAATGTCTCAGTATAATCAATCCCTTCAACCTGACGATTCCCGAGAACCACTAAGCGTACCTTATGACGTTCAATAGTACCATCTGGCTTAAAATTAGTCCGGTAAACCCATTTGCAACCAATCGCCTTCTTATCCAGAGGTAGAAGAGCCAAAGTCCAAGTTTGATTGCACTCAAGCGCAATAAGTTTGTTTGACATAACATCTCATCAATGAGCATGCTGAGATGCCTCAGAATACGTAGTGAGATCTGCATTAGATGTTACTACACCCAAAAAGCAAGAATGCATACTAGAAAAATTATCACAGTTTACAGAATTAGTAAGATGATAGAGAATACCTGAGAATAGTGATGTCGCATGAGTAAACGTAGACGTAACGGGGGGAGGGGGGGTCTTCAGTAGTAAGAGCACATGCATAATCATCACAATCATAATCTTTCCAATAAGGAGGTGGTCAGCGAGCACAAATACTCTGTTGGTAGGTGGAAACTCGGGGGCAGAACTATCCGGAGCTGGAGATGCTGTGGAAGGAGGCTGGGTAGGCGGCGCATGAAGCGCATGGGAATCTATCCATGGCATGTGACGTGATGCGTTAGGGGGTGGATTCCCTGGTGATGCAATGTTTGGCTGAGCTTGGATGGGATCCGACGATGGAACCCCGTCCGCCGGGGATGAGCTGGTGTGCGCTGGTGGGTCAATGTCAGCGGTGGTCGACGTAGAAAATCCAACAATGATTGGCAGCAAGAGACAAACGATAACTGGCAGTGGAGGACCAATGGTGATCGAAGTCGAAGAACGAGCAGCTGTCGGCGATGAGTGACCGGTGGCGATCGACATCGAAGCTCTGACAGTGGCTAACGGCGAAGGACCGATATCGGTCAACGACAAAGGACCAGCAGTGGCTAGCGGCGAATGACCGACATCGATCGACGGCGAAGGACCTGCGACGACCGGTGGCGAATGATCGATGATGGCAGTAGGCCGTGCGACTCCAACAACAGTGATGAGGAGACCGGTAGTGAGGTGGTGGCGCTGCCGAGTTCTTCTGATGAGGGCGATGTCGATGTCGAAGTTGCAGAATACAGGAACTGGTCTTCAAAAAAATCAGCATCCCGACTGGAAAAGATTACGCAAGATTCCAAGTCAAAAAGGCTGTAACCTTTCTTTCCGGTAGGATAATCAAGAAACAAACAACGTCGACTTCTTCGTGCAAACTTGTCACGATATCTGGGAACATGAGCACCAAAACACAAGCATCCAAAAACTCTTAAGGATGAGTAATTTGGAGCTTTCCCATAGAGCAACTCAAAGGGAGTAGGATCATTGAGATGATTTTTTGGTGTCCATTTAATCAGATAAGCAGCAGTAAAAACACATTCTCCCTAAAAATCAATTGGAAGAATGGCTTGAAACCGTAATGCACGTGCCACATTGATAAATGGGGATGCTTTCTGTCAACTCGACCATTCTTTTGTGGTGTATCAACTATAGATGTCTCAAAATGATCCTAGATGCAGCAAAATGAGATCTCAAAGGCAAAAATTCAGTACCATTATCAGCCTAAACACAGAGTATGGTTCGGCCCCACTGATTCTTCACCAAAGCATAGAATTCCAAAAATCTAGAAGTTACTTATGATTTAGCCACTAATAAATAAACCCAAACAACTCGGGAATAATCATCAACAATAGTTAAAAAACAAAATGTACCACTAGAAGATGACGTTCTATAAGGACCCCAAACATCACTATGAATTAATTGAAATAGTGTAGTAGCATTTGTAGAACTCAATGGAAAACCATGTCTAGTCTGTTTTGCTCTATAACATATATAACAAAGAACAGAAGTCTTATTAGTGCTAAAATCAATAGAAGAAACAGAAGACAACACCGTAGAGGAAGGATGTCCAAAATGCTGATGCCATAAATCAGAAGATGACATAGAAGAAACTGTAGGAAGACACTACGTGATAGGAGGATGATCACGAGTCCAGCAGACGAAGCCAAAACACCCCCCTTTCTGTTCACCCACGCCAATCACTTTCCTCGTAGTGAGTTTCTGTAAAATGCAATAGTTTTCAGTAAACAAAGCTAGACATTTTAAGGCAGATAACAATCTAGAGCATGATAATAATTTGCACCGCAAAGTAGGTATATATAACACATGAGTATGAGTGACAACACCAAAGAAAATGGAACCATATTGGGTAATAGATGACACAAATCCATCAGGTAAATTACAATCACAATGTCAATAGCAGTAGTAAGATCAGTAAGAGAACCCTTGTCATCAGTCATGTGATATGAGGCTCCCGAATCAAGTATCCATGGTGAAGTAGACTTACCTGACCCATTGTCAGTAAGAGAATTGAACTGATTAAATAAATGCATGATCGTGCTCCAGTGGTCATCAGACAAAGCAGGGCCAAAATTGGATCGGGCAGGGATACGGCCAGGGAAGTCGCCACCACTAGGTTAGGTGGCAACATGGTGGCGCCGGTGAACGGCTGCGGGAGTGAAAGTGCAGTGGTGGAACCTCCGGTCACGGCGGAGGTCGGTCGGTCGAGAGGATGGTGCCGTCCTCTTGGCGCCTCTGGCTTTCTCCTTCAACCCATTGAACCATTCTGGTACACCAATGATCTGGAAGCAGGAATCCTTATCGTGACCCTTGTGATGACAATGTGTACAAACAAGATTCTTGCGGTCAGATGCAGAAAGAACAAATGGCGAAGAACTTGTCGATGGTAGGTGTCGTGCAGCATACACCATGGAGTTAGAGGAAGGCTCACGAGCTTAGATGACAGCTCGATGATTCTCCTCCTAGGAAACAAGGGCATATACTTTCATGACAGGTGGCATCAGATCAATGCTCATGATATGTGATCACAAGGTGTGAAAGCCTTCATCGAGGCCAGAGATGAATTGGTAGATCAAATCCCCCCCTCTCTCTCCCGGAAGACTCTCGCAGAATTTTACAATAGCATAGTGCCTGGCTATCTTCACACTCACAAACTAGAGAAAGCCGCATGCAGTGATAATCAACAAACAACTTCTTCAGTTTGCCAAAGTAAATGTCGATGGGCTGACCATTCTGCCTGCAACTCTGAATAGTCTCTTGCATTTGCAAAAACTTTCATACCATCACCAAGAATAAATCGTGCCTTCAGGTCATCCCACAGTTCCTTAACTGTGGCGAACAAGCTTGTAGAAGATCTCAACATCGAACCCAGGGTTTGCAATATTTAGCAGACAAGAGTAGCATTAACCCCAGGCCAATCAGCAGCATCAAGATAACCATCCCGAGGTTTGGTAATGGATCCATCTATGAACCCGATCTTGTTCTTAGAAAGGAATGTGTGGCACATCGCATCAGACCATTCAATGTAATTTTCTTGACCTTTCAGCATGTTCGGCATAAGTTGTAAACCCGGACCATCGACAGAGCCAATAAAGTAAGGATCAGTCGACACACAACTAATATGTACAGCAGTTCGAGGGCCAGAGTGCAATTGGAACTGCATCAGTAAAGTCGTAATCACATCATAACCACTCATATATTAAAGCTTCGGGACCTCAGGTGCAACATCAATACGGGCCTGTTCTTCGGGATTTCTTTCGGAGGCAGACATAGTGTAAAATCAGGTACAGATCAACAACAAGTACAATAACCAGCGGTAGATCGAATGAGCAAGACGCAACGACGCGTGGCATTGACGTCGATAGCACGTGAGACTTTGGATCGACGTGTGGGAGGCAACACACATTCAGATCGGAGCTGGGACAGAGCTGACGGATCAGCACAACCGGATGGCAGCGGCGGCGATGATCGACGAGTGACAAATGGATGCAGCGGCTGGTGAAGAAAACTTGCGGCTGATAGGCGACACTGGAGCTCGGTAATGACAGGAATTTTTTTAAAGGTTTTAGGATTTTAGTCTCCGATGCCATATAGAAAATAAGAAAAATGATGTGTCTATATTCATGATATTAAGATACATTATATATTGGTACATATACAAGATAAAAAAGGTAATAAAATATAATTACAATTACAATAAATATTCTAATTCATTAGTACAAAACTTATTTTTGGAGGAAAAACAGAATCAATTATTCTTCTGGAGATCCGGACCCATTTTTTTCTAATCCCTCAAAGTAAATTGAAAATCCCAGATCGTTGGTATTGGATGTATCGTTAGGGTCACGGGTTCAAATCCCGTCTCCACAACAAAAAGAGGTTGACATTGCCTCCTAGAGGGGCTAGGAGTTCAAAGATCTCGACTTTTTTAGAACAGGCTTTCAAAATAAATCAACTTTAGTTTTAAGCATTTTTGTTTGTGTCCAAGCAGACACGAATATCCGAGGGCAATCTGGTCAAAGCAAGGAACAAGTCAATGCGAAAACGAAACCTTCTATTTGACAATTACCCTGCACCTTCTTTTTTCCTTCCTAAATTCCAATTACACATAAAAACACGCTTCATGCCCGCTTTTCTTTCCAAGAAGAAGAATAATCTCCTCTGTGAATAACGTAGACCTCAATATATTTCAACATCCAATCAAGCTAATTATTATAATCACAAATATTTTTCAATATATTTTCCAACAAAATTTTGATCCAATTGAATCCTTTTTCGCCTTCGCGTTGCGTGCTCGTGGAGTTTTGAAGTGAACGGAGCGGAACGATGAAGAAATCAAGTCTCCTTCATAATCCGAAAGATATGCTTTCCAGGAGTTTTAAGCCTGCTAAATTGTGAGTTGTTATACCGTTCACTTTGTAATAATTTTTACAATTTTTTGTTCGTTTGATTGATTGAATTGTTGATTGAATTTGTGGCGATGCAGAAAGACGTCATTGAAGTTGGCGACTTCGAGGATGAAATTAATGAAAAATAAGAAGGATGTACAGCTCAACCAAATGAAGAGAGAGCTAGCGCAGTTGCTTGAGTCTGGTCAGGATCAGACGGCTCGGATTCGAGTAACTATTCGTTTCCATTTTTGTTGTTGCTTGGTGATCTTATGAATACTATGCTAGATTATGTGTTTTTATTGTTGACTGATTGTTGTTGACAGTTGATGGTTTAAGGATGTGATTTAACTCTTGAAAGAGGTCATTGACATTTAGTTGCTGGATTTGGTTTTAACCTTGATGAAAAGCATTTCGATATGATTTCCGATTAGGACTGAAGAGTTTGTTATTAGATTTTGGCATGATTAAGATTTGTATTAATTAGTTTCCTTCTCCACGGAGGTTTATCTAATGTTTATTTAGAAATATGGTTCGGGATAAATTTGACTCTAACATACTTTGATTGTATATTTGGAGACGTCCCCAACTTACTTGTTATATCGGAAACATATCACACTTCTCATGAAGTCCAAGCTTTACTCTAGTACATGTGGTTATTAGTTTATCCAGTAAGTTTTTATGCAGTAGATCATTCAAGTTTTGTTTGCAATTTCAGGTTGAACATGTCATTAGAGAAGAGAAAATGAAGTCAGCATATGAGCTTCTTGACATATATTGTGAACTCATCGTGGCACGCTTATCAATCATCGAGTCTCAGAAGTATGTATGCATTCCGTTCATATGTAGCCATCTTGCCATTTATGATATTGTTGAATTGTTATGTGGTTATAATAGTACTATACTCGCCCCTATTCTCCTACTTAGCCTTTGGTTAGTACCATGCATTTTGACTTTTGAGACTGTTTATTTGCATAAATAAGAATTCAACTGTGATAATATAATGTTGCATCTGGGTGATTTTTGAAAATTTAAATTAGCAAGTGACTTAAAACTATGCTTTGGTGGGTGGAGATTGCTGTCTTAAGTCTGTCAATCCAACTTAGATTTTTCAAATCCACTGTGATTCACAATGCCCAATTAGCTTCCTGAGTTTATTTTGTGCCTTCTATGCTAAATGATGAGCTAACATCTATGCTTATCGACACGTGCTCTCTGGCTTGGTTTTCTAATTTATTTCAGATTATATGAATTCATCTGATTATGGTGGGTTCAAAATTGATGGATACTGTGATTTTTTGTAATAGGGTGTGTCCCATTGACCTGAAGGAAGCAATCACAAGTGTCATATTTGCATCCCCAAGATGCGGTGATATACCTGAACTTTTAGATGCTCGGAAGCAATTGAGTACGAAATATGGAAAAGAGTTTGTGTCTGCAGCTATTGAATTGCGCCCAAATTGTGGTGTTAGCCGCTTGGTACGTGTTTTATTGAACAATATTCTGCATTTTGTTGTACAATTTTTTTTTTGGAAAGAGTGACTTATTTGCTAGTGTGTCTTATCCAGTTGATAGAGAAATTATCTGCCAGTGCACCTGATGTGCAGACCAAAATGAAGGCACTAGCAAAAATTGCTGAAGAGCACAATATCAAATGGGATTCAGCATCATTGGGACAGAGTGAGGCACTGCCTCCTGATGACTTGCTTGTATGACTTTACTTCTCAAACTTCTTAAGTTCATCTTTTGTTGGGAACAGGCATACACTTGAGGTTTAAAATACATATGAGTAGTTTTATTTGAGTAAATATTGACAAATTGTGTTTTTTCGGTTAGAATGGACCAAAAACCTTTGAGGCAAGTGGAGTGGTTCATAAAGCTCCTCCGACTCCGAATTTTCAAGCTCCACCAAATCATGATCCAATGGATAATCATCCAATAAATTTATCTCAGCAGAATGTGAGACCTTCACCAGTGAACCATGAATATGCTTCTGGACAAGATAGTTTCAGCAGACACACTACATCTTCCATCCCTCAGGCCCAAATGAAGCCTTCTGGTAAAAAATTATAAATTAGGATTAACTTTTTTTAAAAATTTCTATAGATTTCTATGCATCACTACTTACCTTGGATTCATTTTCTGCAAATCAGGAATTAGGCAGGAGAAAGGCCAAGTTAGCGGTGAATCATTTCAGAGGGAGGGAAGTAGTTCTGTCAGTGGGCAAAGTTGGAACATGGAGTTTAAGGATGCTGCCTCTGCTGCAAGGGCAGCTGCCGAATCTGCAGATCGAGCAACTATGGCTGCTAGAGCTGCTGCGGAGTTTTCAAGTCGTGTCCAGGATGCACAAGAACCACAATATACCTCTAAAGGACATAATTCATTTGGCGTCTTAAGTGGAGATCAAGGACCCCGGAAACATGAAAACTCAAAACTGACCAGTGATTACATTTCACAAGATTTCATTAAGAGCAACTTATCAGAAAAGCTACCTAGGTTTCAGAATGACCTGCCAGATGTCATTGAACAGGAAAATAGAAATAGATCATCCAAAAGGCCCGACAAGGATGGTCACACTGCAGGAAATGGATATCGCAATACTGCTTCGTCGAGACCTGAAGCTTCTGTTCAAGATATTGGTCATGGTGTCCAAGTACGAGCTGGTAACTTACAGCAAAATTATCCCAAAGAAGACGAAATGAGAACTGAAAGCAGTATGCGCCAACAGTCTGGTAGCTTTGAAGTTAAAGGTAAGGATCACTTGCGAGAAAGTTTTGATGCTGAGAATTTTGCTTATCATAAGGAAGGCATGATTAGCAAACAATCCAGTATTCGCTCTGCTAGTTCTCGTTCAAAAGCCTCTGGAAATGATGACGAATTCCCGAATTATGGAATATTTGGTAATGATGCTGGTTCAGGGCCATATGCTGGCAATGATGAAAGGGTATCCGGCTATAGTGCTGCTGATGCTCCTGTAACTTTTGACGATTCTGGTTCAGATGGTGAAGATTTTGGGCCTACTACAAGTTACAATATTAATGAAGAATCAGATTTGCACTTTGCATCACCGAGCAGAAGCTTTCCATCTAATCCGCACACTCTTTCAGGTAGTGAAAGCCTTATACATGCATATGGAAAATCACCATTAGGTTCTATGTCAGAGTATTCTCCAAAAAAGAAATTTTTTACTGAATTCTCTGAAAGTGTGGAAGCATCTCCAGCTCATCCACAAGCGGATAGTTTTGGCCCTGTAACATTTGATGATTCAGATGGCTCTGAAAGTGATACAGACGTGTTCCTATCCAAACAAGGTGCAGTAGAGGATGTTGGCAGACAAAAACATTCTCTTGAGTTTCCAGACTTGCAAATCGACAGGAATGATAGTTTAAAAACAGAAACTTTTGCCGGTGAGTCTCCAATCTGTCTGTCATCTTCAATACTTGGAAAGTCTCAACAAGAGTCCAGCGATGCTGCCAAGGATAACAAGGAGTACCTGCTTTTATCACAATCAAAGAAGGAAACTGCAAGCTCACCTCGCACTCAAGGGGAAAATTTGGATGTTGATGATTCAGATGACGGGAATGAGTTAAACTTCAACTTGTTAGCTGGTGGCTTCCGGCACAAGGGCTATTTCCACCCTCCTTACACAAGGGGTCAAGTAGATGGTACTAATTCGTCTAGTAGAGTTCCTGACGAAGATCGTGCTTCTATCAGGCAATCCACTGCTGCTTATACTGTCGAAAGATCTACAAACACCAGAAGGGGAGAACTAGTGGATAATGGTAGAAGCTCAAGAATTCCAGATCATTCTTCTGATTCTGATAGTGACAGTCCTGTTGCGGATGTCAAACAACCTTTAAACCTCAGACAAAAACAAAAAGATATTCGAGATGCTAATACTCAAACCCAATCAAGGTTAAGAGGTTCAGTGACATATTTTGATTCTGGGAGTAGTGAGTCGGAGGATGATTCTGCCGTACAAGTCAAGACTGGTAATAGCCAAGTGGGAAGTGGATTCTCTAGGAGGACCAAGGTTTCTCCGCCAAGCTCTACCACAGGTTCCAGACAAAAGGCTGGTTCTAGCTCTACCTCAGGTTCCAAAACAACGGCTGGCTCTAGTTCTCGGGTGCACATAAATGATTCTGAATCTGAAAGAACTCCAACTAACCGAACTCATGGTACAGAAACCCCTGAAGAATATCTGCAGAGGATCAGGAACTCAGATCAGCGGCGAAAGTCTGAGCAGGCTAGCTCTGGAAGAGTAGCTTCTAAGGTATCTTCGGCTTCTCGAACATCAACTCCAGAGGAAAAGAGCAAGCCATCTGTAGTACAACCACCAGTCAGAGCTGAATCTATGGTGGAAAAATCTGAAAAACCAAAGGCGCCACCCAGTGGGACCAGTATCGGAAGAGAGGATGATATCTCGAAGAATAGACCTAGTCATGTTCATCCAAAGCTCCCAGATTTTGACTCTCTAGCTGCTAGGGTTGAGGCCATTAGAATGAATCGGCAATGATCGTACACTGTTCCTGTTTTCATTATTTGAATCTTTAATGCACCTCAAGAACGATATCCAACTCGTCTATGCTAGGTATGATGTCTTTGTCAAGAGCATTTTTTGTGGCATTTATAATTTTGTGAAGCTAAGAGTGTTGCTTTCTGTACAAAACTGGCCAGCCTTTTAGATTATACTTGTACACACTTCCATTACATGTTTATATCTGTTGCTTTACATGTAAAATGGATAGAAATTCCACCTCTTAAAGCAGGGAATTCTCCAAGGAAATGTGGGTAATAATCTTTTGAAATTCTTTGCATTATTAGCATATTTTAAGCTTGTGAAAATGCCTGGAGACATATATCATCACGATGAGACCAGATTCTTTGATCAGGTTTGATAGAACAATCTAGCAAAAGAAGGTTCTATTCCCACACAAGGTTAATTCGAGAGGACCACTCTCCTAGATATGATGCTAAAACTACAAATAGTACTAGCATGGAAAATCACAGAATGTTTCTTGTCACTACTTATAACAGAATGCTACCGCCTACCAATCAAACCTCTATTGCTCCACAAAATTCTTCAGCCAAGTTGGATGTTTCTTTGTTCTTTTGTGCCTGTGCCCTCCCCCTCCAAGTTCCCATGGGCATTGGATTGAAGTGGGCTATGTTTCTTCTTCCAAATGAACCCAACTTGTCATTCTTTCCTTATCAATTATAACATCAGCCACCATATCACTTCTTCTTCAAAAACGACCTTGTCCTCAAGGTCGACCAAGTTGTAAATGGAGCAGAACTCTGACCATTCCTCCCAAGTGGCATTTTCCGATGGACTTGCGGACCACTGAACCAACACTTGACTTGACGATGATGCTCTCCGTTGTCAGTCAAAGTGCGAGTGGCTATGATTGCGATGGGAGTGAGAACTGGTGCATTACCCTTGCTGACCTCCGGCAGTAGAAAACACTTGGCTGCATGATCGCCTTTAAAAGGCTTGAGAAGAGAGACATGGAAGGTTGGGTGTTCGACTCCCCGGTGGTAGTTGAAGTGTATAAGCCACAGGTCAGCAACTGTAGATTGTCTAAAAGGCTTGAGTTTCACTAACACAAGGTCGCCAACCTTGAAGCTTCCCTCTCGGCGCTTACGGTTTGCCACTTGTTGCATTCGGTGTTGAGCTTGCCGTAGGTTGTCACGAAGCTGAGGCAGTGAAGCTCCTCGCCGTGTTAATAGTTCATCCACTGCCTGCACCGTGGATGTATAAGAGGAATAAACTGGAATTGTCGGTGGGAGGCGTCCATAAAGGGCTTGAAAATGAGTCATACCTATGGTTGAATTGGCGACCTTGTGTTGTAGTGGTACTCTGCCCAGGATGGAAATGAAGCCCACTTTTTCGGATACTCGGAAGTGAAGGCTCGTAGATACTGCTCGAGACAGCGGTTGTGCACCTCTGACTGGCCATCCATTTTTGGTTGATATGCCGAACTGGTCTTTAAGGTGGTTCCCATGCTCAAAGAGCTTCCGCCAGAATTGGCTTGTGAAAATAGGATCACGATCAGAGATGATGGTTCTGGGATGGCCATGGAGCTTGACAACCATGGAACAGAAGAGTTCCGCTACCGTGAGGCAGAGTGTTGGGTTGGCAGTGGGCCGAAATGTGCGTATTTAGAGAATCGATCAATGACCACCAATATGGCAGTAATTCCCAAAGACGCAGGTAGGCCGAAGATGAAATCCACGACAACATCATCCCAAACACGTTCCGGTATTTCCTACGGCGTAGGAGACCGAGAGGAGGTGATGCTGAGTATTTAACAGTTTGGCAAACTACACAATGCTCCACAAAGTTCATCACATCTCTTCGGACACCCTTCCAAAAGAAATTGGCGTTAAGGCGCAGCATGGTGCGGTTGACGCCTGAGTGGCCACCCATCAGAGCGTCATGAAATTCACGTATCAATGGTACCTAAAGATCTGAAGAAGCTCCCAAATATAGACGATTGTGGTGAAACAGCAGACCATCGCGGACAGAGAAGGGTGTCACTTCTCCCGGAGATGTCTCAAGTTTCCGCATAATGGCTTGTATTTTGTCGCAGCTGTTGTGTTCAGCTCGCAAGGTGCCAATGAAGTTGTACGTACCTGAGGATTTCACCATGCGAAGCTCAGTTCCCTGCAGCTCATCTTGGCGCATTCTCAGCGCCAGTTCTGTACTCAACCACCGCCCGTAGCTCTCTTATGTAGGTCGAGCTGCCTAATAATTTCAGACCTAACTTCTTGCTGAAGTAGGCAATTGGTTGACCACCTTTCCGCCGACGCCCGTGTTGGAAGCATCAGTTTTAACAATAAATGGTTATGTGAAATTAGGAAGGCGCAGCACCGGTGTACACGTCATCGCCTTCTTCAGAGTTTCAAAAGCCTACGAAGCGTCGAACTATCCACACGAAGCTATTGCATTTCGACAAATCAGTTAAAAGGAGTAGCAATGGTAGCATAGTGAGCTACGAATTGGCGATAATAACCGGTTAACCCAAGAAGACCCCGAAGTTGTTTTGACATTCTTAGGCTGAGGCCACTGCAGCATAGCACTAATTTTCGGCGCATCAGCGCTAACCCCAGAAGCTGAAACCACATGTCCAAGATAATGAATCGAGCGCCGGAAGAACTCACACTTGCTTTCTTTTGCGAAATAAGAACCAGTTGCCAAGTATTTCAAAACAGCCTCAAGATGACTTTCATGAGTGAGAGTCTTTACTGTAGATAAGAATGCCGTCAAGAAAACAATGACAAAGCAGCGGATGAATGGTCGAAAGAGATCGATCATGGCTGCTTAGAAGGTCAAAGGAGCATTCGAAGGACCAAAAGGCATGAGAAGAAACTCATAATGGCCTTCGTGTGTTTAAGAGGCTGTCTGTATGTCGCGTTGATCCATACGGATTTGATGATAGCCGGAGCGTAAATCCAGCTTTGAAAATATAGTAGCCCCGCCCAATTGGTCGAGCAGCTCGTCAATGGTCGGAATAGGGAATCGATCTCTGATAGTGTAAAGTCTAGATTTATCTAGTTGGTAATTTGTGGAAATTATGCAAATATGGTATTATTGAGTTGCAACATCAAAGAAGGAATTTTGGTGAAATAAGGAAAGGTTGGAGACTGAATCCGAGAAGGATACATCTTGTCCAGTTGTATTTGAGTTGGAGAATATATCAATTCCTTACTTAAAAGGATTAGATTTGGTAATTCTTATCTCCAAGAGAATATTATGTGGAGAAGAAATTACATTTGCACAAGACATACATGCGAATTAGCAGTATATTCACGCAAAGATGTTTACGGAAAAAGAAAACAGAATATTATGGTATTTGTGAGTTATGGAAATCTAAATATTTTGCTATATGTTTAGACGCGTGAAGCATAATTGGTTTATGAAAAATCTCTACTTATATGGAGAAGATTTATTCGAATATATGGGATAGAATGAGATAAGGTAAATCCCTTTATTTATAGGATTTGGATATGCTTCAAGAAGCAGATTTGGAATAGGAATATTATGGAGATAATCATAGAGAATTCAGATCTGCTCATGGACTATATATTGAGAACAAACACGGCTGCATTATTTACGGATTTAATAGAAAAAATCTGCACACAGATTTTTTATCTTTCGAGAATTGCAAAGAGCCAGAATACCGTGTTCCAACACACGAACCTGCTGCACAAAGTTCAGAATCATATGCCTTAATTCCTCGGGAGGAGGAGATCCAGCGTCGACGAGTTTCGAGGTCAGAGGGAGTCTGATCAAGGCGGATCGGTAGCAAGGGGAGCTTGCAGGATTCACGTTATAGTTAGATAAGATAAGTATAATTGTATGGTGTACTTTGTACTGTATCTTTCTGATTAGTAGATTCATTCTGAACTGGGCCAGGCCCCGCAGATGGTGGATTTCACCGAACTGCGTAACCAAGTCGTGTGTCTTTTACGTTTTACGTTATTATGCACTTGGTTAATTTAGTCATGTGATAATTGAATTAATTAGGTAAAACCAAATTTCAATTGGTATCAGAGCTTGGTCACTTATTATTCCCTTGGTTGTGTCAAGGAAAGTGAGATCCGGTTTTACCAATGGCGACCAAAGAAGGAGCTTCTGTGTCTCGGCCACCACTGCTGGAAGGAACAAATTACAACTACTGGAAGACTCGCATGCGGGTGTTCATAAATTCACTAGATGAATTGGCTTGGTACTATGTTGAAACATAATGGAAACCCCCTGTTGTTGGAAGTTCTGAAGGAGGAGAATCTAAGCCTAAAGAGTCGTGGACACCAGGTGAAAGAATGGGAAGCTTGGCGAACTCCAGGGCATTAAATGCCATATTTACTGCAGTAGATGAAGATCAGTTCAAACTTATCTCTACATGCCAACAAGCAAAGAAAGCATGGGATATCCTACAAACTGTACATGAGGGGACAAGTCGTGTACGTGAATCTAAACTGCAGATGTTGGCTACAAAGTTTGAGGAACTGAAGATGGAGGAGGATGATACTATTTCTATATTCAATGGGAAACTCAAAGACATCTCCAATATGGCGTATCAACTTGGGAAAGTTTACAAGGAAACAAAATTGGTGAAAAAGGCCTTGAGATCTCTTCCTAAAAGATTTGCTATGAAAGTTGCAGCAATAGAAGAAGCAAGAGATGTAGCCACCATGACCTTAGATGAACTAATGGGATCACTACAGACCTATGAGATGACAATGCAACAGCCTGCAAAGAAAGTCCAGAAGGAGTTGGCCTTCAAATCCTCTATATCAAGGATCATCCATGAATCTGATAGTGATGATGAAATTGAAGAACTTTCTCCTATCACCAAGAGTTTATCAAGAATGCTGAAGAAGGTGGTAAACAAGAATTCACAAGAAAGAATTGGAGGGAATAAAAATCGTCCTCAAGATTTTGGTAATCGTGGAACTCGGATGGAACAAGGAAGTTAGCAATTCTCTAGAAACCAAAGTGGTGAAGAAAAGCAGTTTGAAAGAATTCAATGTCGAGAATGTGGAGGATACGGCCACATCCAGGCTAAATGTGCTAATACTCTAAAGAAGCAAGGAAAATCACATGTCAACTCATGGAGTGAAGATGATGAAGAAGACGAAGAAGAACTTTCAAGCAATTATATGGCATTTGGAGCAAAATTTCGTAGTGGATTAGTTGAGGTATGTTCCAACATGTCAGAGAAAAACAAAGCTGTATGTTCCAACATAGGTTCTGATGGCACGTCCAGTGATGATGACGGACTAGTTGTGAGTGATGAAGATATCTATAGTACATATGAGCAGATGTATGCCATGTGGCTTCAAGTTGTTGATACAAATAGAGTGTTGAAGGAAGAGAAAACTCATCTGGGCGAGAAGGAGTTGCGAGTTTTAGTTAGTGAACTCAGAAGAGAGATTGAAGAATTAAATTTGAATCTAAGCTCAACAACTAAGAGAGCTGAGATGGCCGAAGCAGCTATTACCAAGTTAAACACTGGAAAGACAAAACTTGATGACATTCTGATCATGGGAAAACACTTTGGAGATCGACATGGAATTAGGTTTGACAATTTATCAGGGAGCAAGGTCAGTCTCAAGTCAAAGGTTCAAGAGGTGAAAATAAAGTTTATCAAGACCCATCAAAGGAAACCTCTCATCTGTAGCTACTGCATGTATCAAGGTCATACAGAGGAACAATGCCAAAAACTGCTCAGAGATATCATGAAAGGGCGACAACTCTCAGTATGTTCCAACATAGACGATGTGCAGCGATCAAGAATGGTCAGAAAGGTATGGGTTGTTAAACGCACAAGTACTTGCCTTATTGCTCCCACGTCTCCTATTGCACATTCTAGAGACTCGTGGTACTTTGATAGTGGTTGCTCTGGCCACATGACTGGAACTCAGGAATTACTAACAAACATCCAGCCATATGATGGTGGTTTTGTTATGTTTGGCGATGGAAAGAAGAGTCGAGTGGTTGGAAAAGGTGAACTGCATATTAAAGGATACCCCGTATTCACTGGTGTTTTGTTGGTGGAAGACCTAAAGTCTAATCTC
Organism: Rubia yunnanensis; assembly: GCA_037428765.1. Classification (NCBI taxonomy): domain Eukaryota; kingdom Viridiplantae; phylum Streptophyta; class Magnoliopsida; order Gentianales; family Rubiaceae; genus Rubia; species Rubia yunnanensis. The sequence continues at coordinate 85,202,100 of CM075066.1, forward strand.
CTGAGTATCAGCCAACTATGTGATGATAATATGACCGTGGAATTCCATAAAAAAAGTGCATAGTGAAACATGGCAACAACAAAGTGCTTACTGGTATTCAGTCATCAGACAAATGTTACTTATTGGAACAAGAAGTGAACTGCTACAGTGTCAAATGTGATGAAGTAGATTGTATGGCTGACCATGTTCCAACATTGGTTGATTTCTCAGATCAGGGACGTAATGATGTTGGAACATCGGATGAGACAAATCTTAAAGATAAAGCTGGTGATTCTTATATCTTCAACAATGTTGGAACATCGTCCTCTCCAGAACTCTCCTATGTTCCAACATCGGTGAAGGCTGAATCAAGCGGAAGAATGACTCGATCGATCCCTTGGGTTAATTATAGGGAACTTGCTGGTCTACAATATTTTCTCTCCCTCATTGCTGTTTCCTCAGTTGACAGGTTAGAATATATTCGCATTCTCCTTGTTATGGCTTACACTATGAATTTTACGATGTACCAAAATGCTGTCAAGAGTGCTCCCCTACATGATGTGGTTAATGAGGATGTATATCATCGACTCAAGAAGGCTTTGTATGGATCAAGACAAGCACCACATGGGTGGTATAAGCAACTCACAACCTTTCCTATTCAGAAAGGTTCTCGTCGAGGGGGAGAAGATCACATCTTGCTTGTTTTTCAAGAACAAGATTTTGTGACTTTGATGCAAACTGAATTGAAGATGAGTATGGTGGGAGTATTTGTAAGAATTCGGGTTGAGAGAAAAGTTGTGGTAGCCTATGTTCCAACATCGAGACCAATTGCGGATATTTTCACAAAGCCGCTGGACACTGCTATGGTTGAGCTCCTCAGACAACACTTAGGTGTGTGTCAGATTTGAGGTATTTCTTTAAAGCTTTTATTTAGCTGCAGGTTTTTATTTTGTTCAGAAAATTCAAAAAATTAAAAATTAAAAAGGAGAAAAAAATGGAGGCGTAGTTGGACATGTTGGAAGTTGGTGTTGAAGATATTATGGTGATTGATGGGATGCATAGATCAGAGAGATGGTTCTTCCCGGTATTCTAGTTTAGGATGATGAGAAGTTTGGAAGGCAGTGATGCTGGTCATGTTCCAACACAGAGTATGGAGACAGGTTGAGAAGATGTGGAAATGGATTAGAGATTCAGATGTTAAAACATCAGTAATTGTGGTTGGAGAAGATTATTATCTGGATGGTGAACAAGTCTATGTTCCAACACCAGATAGGGGGAGAAAGTACTGATGAAGTGAAGGAAGCTGAGTAGGAGATGTGTTGATTCTGAAACAATGAGAGCTGTTATGTTCAAACATTGGTGGCTGTGTTCCAACACAAGGTGAGCAGATTATTGAAGGCACTTCTGATCAAATTGCCATGAGAGATATAATTTTAGCCGAAAGGACAACTGATCTGGGTGTATATGAGGAGTGTGAATTTACAGCTTACCTCGACTATTTGGGTCTCAAGACTGCTACCTCAATCTACAAGAAGTACAACCGAGAGATTGTAGAAGAATTCTATTTGAGGCAACATTGATCCAGATTTTGAGTGGTACAATGGTGTGAAGTAGAGAGCTCAATCCATTCAGATGTTAACTTTGGAGGTAGAAGATGCCAGATTAGATGAGGCACAGATAGTTGCTCTTGAAGAAGTTTAAAGGTTCTGTTATGGCTATGTTCCAACATAGGCCAGAGATTTGCTTCAGGGGGAGCTGCATTTAATGGAGATTTTGGTTTTCTGTGTCTATTGCGTGTGACATGTTTATGGTCCCAAGGGGGAGATGTTTCGGATTTCTTGGATGACTTATTGGCTCAGTTGGGTTGATGTTCCAACATGCTTATTATTCCTGGATGTTGAAGGAATAGGGAATTCAGGGGGAGACGTTATGTTTCTATGTTCCAACATCCAGAGTGGTTTTCAAGGTTGATGTCTTTATTTGCATAAGCTCTTGTGATAAAATGCCAAAAGGTGATTGGTCCACAAAATACGAAAGGGGGAGATTGTAAAGTCTAGATTTATCTAGTTGGTAATTTGTGGAAATTATGCAAATATGGTATTATTGAGTTGCAACATCAAAGAAGGAATTTTGGTGAAATAAGGAAAGGTTGAAGACTGAATCCGAGAAGGATACATCTTGTCCAGTTGTATTTGAGTTGGAGAATATATCAATTCCTCACTTAAAGGGATTAGATTTGGTAATTCTTATCTCCAAGAGATTTGATTGTAATCAGAATATTATGTGGAGAAGAAATTACATTTGCACAAGACATACATGCGAATTAGCAGTATATTCACGCAAAGATGTTTACGGAAAAAGAAAACAGAATATTATGGTATTTGTGAGTTATGGAAATCTAAATATTCTGCTATATGTTTAGGCGCGTGAAGCATAATTGGTTTATGAAAAATCTCTACTTATATGGAGAAGATTTATTCGAATATATGGGATAGAATGAGATAAGGTAAATCCCTTTATTTATAGGATTTGGATATGCTTCAAGAAGCAGATTTGGAATAGGAATATTATGGAGATAATCATGGAGAATTCAGATATGCTCATGGACTATATATTGAGAACAAACACGGCTGCATTATTTATGGATTTAATAGAAAAAATCTGCACACAGATTTTTTTATCTTTCGAGAATTGCAAAGAGCCAGAATACTGTGTTCCAACACTCGAACCTGCTGCACAAAGTTCAGAATCATATGCCTTAATTCCTTGGGAGGAGGAGATCCAGCATCGACGAGTTTCGAGGTCAGAGAGAGTTTGATCAAGGCAGATCGGTAGCAAGGGGAGCTTGCAGGATTCACGTTATAGTTAGATAAGATAAGTATAATTGTATGGTGTACTTTGTACTGTATCTTTCTGATTAGTAGATTCATTCTGAACTGGGCCAGGCCCGGCAGATGTAGGTGGATTTCACCGAACTGCGTAACCAAGTCGTGTGTCCTTTACGTTTTACGTTATTATGCACTTGGTTAATTTAGTCATGTTGGAACACACCAGTAGTGATAATTGAATTAATTAGGCAAAACCAAATTTCAGATAGTGATAGCATTGAGTGCTCGATAGTCGACACAAAAATGCCAAGTTCCATCCTTCTTTTTAACCAACACCACCGGTGGCGAAAACAGGCTTGTACTGGGCCGGATGAATCCATCAGTCAATATCTCCTTGACCTATTTTCCCATAACATCATTCTGGAAGTAGGGACAATGATACGGACAGACGTTGATAGGAGCAGCACCCGGTTTTAAGAATATCCTGTGATCCACCAGCCGCGACGGAGCTAATGCATGAGGTGGAGCGAATACCTCACGGAACTGGACTAATAAATCTTGTATCGCCTTAGGAATCTCGGACGAAGTTTGGGATGCGTCCATTATAGACGAAGGGGAGTCTGAGAACGGATGCGTGATAGGCAAAATTTCAAACATCGAACTTATAGAATCATGATGTAGTAAAGTGATCAACTGAGGGTAGGATATTTGCTTTGAGAGCTGAGTCTTACTACCCACCATTTTCGTCTGCAAACCATTCCAAGTGAATTCCATTGTTAGAGTCGCATGATCATAGGCAACCACTGGTTGCCCAAAACTATATCCAACCCCAAATTGGTAGAATGAACAAGTCAACCGAACAAGTCAACCGGGAATGAATGGAGAAATTTCTATGTTTGTGGCTACAACAGTGAATACGGAGAACGCATTTGCAGAATACGTTCTCCAGCATGCAGATAGACTTTTTCTTGAGGACGCTGATGTGTGTTATATTGTGTTCATATTTTGTGGGATTATTATAATTTTTATTGAGATATAATTTGCACTTTAAGGTGTTTTTGGTGCAGGAATTCATGGATTGTGAAGAATTGAGAGGGAGCTATACATTGTATTCTTTTTCCCTTAACCAATGGTTTTTTCCCACTGTATTTTCCAGGTTAAGGTTTTTAATGAGATGATGTGCTCCAATGGAAAATGCTCTTCTTTTATAAGTCATTTTCCAGGGATGAAGGAAGAGAGACAAAAGAAGAATTGCAGAAGTTATGAGGTGAAAAGTGAATTATTGGAGAGATGTGGATTTGAAGAAATTAAAATATTCACTTCCCATATTGATAAGGCTTGTATTATCTCATTCCAATTAAAATTCCTTAATTTTAGTAATTAGCCATTTAGTTAATTTTCCTTATTTCGGTTGACACGTGAATTCGAATTAGACTTAAATTCGGTTTGTTTTCTTGGACGCGCACATGTATAAATACATGTAAGCCGGAAGCGGAAGAGGGAGATAGTCATTATAAGTATTACGCATTATTAATCTAGAGTTGTTTTGGTTTTGTTCAATGTTTAGTTATGTTTGGTTTTTGAATCTAATGCTACTGGAAGCTTTTTCACGTTGGAATTTTGATGGGTTTAAGCAATCTCTACATTTGGTCACACAGATTTCCGTGAGCCTCATTGATCAAGGATCCAGTAGAATTACGGTTTGGTTTAATTAATTAATTATCATGTTTAAATATTATATTCTTTATTTGTTTAATTTAATTATTATGAGTAGCTAATTCATATATTGGCAGAGAATAACAAATGCTAGTTTATAAATCGTGAGGCCTAATCACATTATAATTAATTTTTGCATGTTCTTGATTGTTCTTGGTTGAATTTTATTTCTAATATGTTTAGGCATGATTAACTTAAATATTTTTAGAATACTGCTATCTAATTTCCGCCAATACGTAATTGTTGGATGGGGTTAGTAAGTATCACAGTCTTGTAAAAAATAGCTAACTAGCTAAGACTGTAATAGCAAGATAGGGAATAATCAAGCGTGCATTACTATTTGCTTTTACTTTGGTAATTGCTATATCGGGTTCTTTTAATACTTAATGCTATCAAAATGTGTTATGGTTTAGCGAATACTTTCTGGGAACATTTTGGTAAGGGAAACAGTTGATTAATCATAATTAGTTGACTGTCGATAAAGTAAGAAAAAATTGGGGGGTTAAGCGTACCTACTTCCCTATAACCGGTAGATGTGTAGGAATTGATTTATTATTGCACATATGATCGATATTAACTAGCATGAGTTATTCTTAGCCGATATTATTCATTTATATATATATATTTATTTATTTCTCATATTTTTAAAGTCATCATTTGCATTTTAGAATTAGTAAAATAAATATATTTGAGGCGTGGTGGCATCACCGAAAAAGGTCTTCAAAAATTAGTTGGAAAAAGAATTATTGATTTTTGCTCCATTCCTCGTGGGATCGACTATGCTTACTACTGTGCTAATCTCATCTATAGAGTTTGCAGATTATTTTGGTGAGTGAAACGACGTTCACCAGACGCATATACCTAATGCGTCCTCTCCTTTTTAATTTTTATTTTTGTTTAACAATTTCAATGCTGGTGGAGGCCGCATGACACGTGGCGAGGACGCATTTAGTGATTACGTCCTCTAATCTGCGTTATATTCCAGCATTTCTTCTTCCTTCCGCCATTCTTCTTCTTCATTTCGCCTCCATTCCGCCATTCTTCTTCTTTCCCGAGACTTCACCGCCATTCTCCTCCGCCCTTGCGCCGCTTGTTCACCGGCATTCCACTCCAATCTCCGCCTCCTTCCCGGCCTCTGCACAATTTTGACTACTTCCGGTAATGTTGCTTTTTTTATACTCCTCCAATTTTCTAGTTTCTTATCTTTTATGTTTTTTGGTGATATTTATAATGGGTTTTTGGTTGTAGAGCTCAGAATTTTCCGCCTTTGACCACCGTTGACCGATGTTGACCGTCGATGACCGCTCCTGACCGCCACTTTGGTCACCTTGTCCGTGAGTCTCAGACACCCGCCCACTCAATTTTTCATTTTTGTGAAGTTGATTGAACCTTAAATTATTTTACGAATGTGTTCAACGATTATGTGTGAGTTGTCGTAGAAAGTTTGTTGTCGAATTTTGTGTTACATTATAATTTGTGGAGAACCCGAAATAATTTAGTTAATTTGCATGTGTTGTATGATTGTGTGTAGTTTGAATGATTATGTTTGGTCCGATGCTATGATAGCGTTTAATGCTGATGCGTAACTATATGAAGTAATTATGTGAATTGTTTACTGATGAATGTATTAAGTTTGTAGTAATAGTTTTATTATTGTTGCCGAGTGGAGCCCATATTTGTGGATACAATGAAAAGGAATGTCGAATGAAAAGGAATTAAAAGTTATGTATTTGTATAATGCAGTTGTACGACGTTTTTTACGGTGTATATGTACAGAGTAGGTCAGATTAAGTTTGATTTGACTGTGGGTGTGTATTGTGATCCTCCAATACCGGAGCGGAACGTGACTTTCGAGAGGATGTTGAACCACTCCGAGTTAGTTGATTTAATTGTCACAAGACTTGCCATTGCAAGTCAGGGGTATATGTTGAAAATATATTACCGCTGTCCTGAACTGATTGGTTTGGCCGTATACTATCGGTGTTATAATGTGGAAGATGATGAGTCAACTGCATTCTTCTTCAACATTGTTGATCGATTGTCGTTGTCCTCAGCGGATTGTACATTGTTACGGAACAGTTGACAAGCACTAATGACGGGGCACATCCAAGCACGTTCATGTCGTTGAGTAACATGCAGAACTTTGCCACTGTACCAAGTTTACCACCACTTGTTCATCACCGAGGTTTTGAAATTGGTGAGTCCAGCCAACCTGGTGCGTATGTTCACGTGGATTGCACTCAGCCGTCCACAAGTGGTGGTATGTATGGTATGGACCATGATGAGCCAAATGTCTTCGATGATGATTACGTGGGTGACATTGGCGACCATGTTGTTCGGCATGTTGGTAGCGAAGACGATGGTGAGGAAGCTGAACTTGAGGATGGAAGTGAGGATGATTGTTCCTTATCAACAGATTCGAATCCTGGGGACGACGATGAACAAGTGGTGTGCACGAACAATGTATCCACGTCGTTTCATATTCTGGCGAATCCTGATACACAGGCCTACTATAGGGATTATGGGGGCCCTGATGAGGATAGCTATGACCCAACTCATTTTGGTGCCGGAGTTTCTATTTATGTTCAAGAGACTGGTGAAGTTGAGTTGGGTATGCGATAGACGAAGCCGGAGTTGGTTGAAGCTATTTCTAGGTGGAGTTCTATGATGAACAGAGAACACAGAGTCGTGGAGTGTAGGTCACGTACATGGTATTCGGAACTTGGGAGGAATCATTTGAACAGCTACCAACGTAGATGGATGAGCTTGTCAGGGCTAATCCGAGCACCGTTGTTAATTGGGCTGACGTACCTGACAAAATACACGGTCACGGGTGTAGGAAATTTAATTTTGTGTTCTGGGCATTTGTCAGGAAATTGAAGCCTTTCACCATGGCAGGCCAGTCATTAGTGTGGATGACACTCAGTTGAGAGGTGCGTATAAGGCCACAATGCTAGTTGCCGTGACTCACAATGCGAATGACTACATATTCCCCATCGCTTACGCAATTGTTGCCACCAAAACGAATGAAGTTGGAACTGGTTCATAGGGAGACTGCATCTTCACGTTGTTGTTGGTGATAGCAGGCCAATCTGTATCATATCAGATATGCATGATGGAATTATAAATGCAATGAAACATATGGAGAAGTGGATGGAGCCAGCTGAATACCACCGATTTTGCCTACGGCATTTTCAGTCTAACTTCCTTACTGCTGATGGCAGGAGGTTCAAGAATGCTCTTATGAAGACTCTGGTGTGGCAGCTTGGTGGTTCCAGACAAGTGAGCAAGTGGAGGGAGTACAAGGAGGAGCTGGAGAGTATAGATCCATCTGCTTGGGCTTGGTTGGTACATCAAGATAGCAGTAAGTGGTGTCTTGCCTTTGATGAGGGTGATCAATGTTGGGGAATTCTCACAACGAATTTGTCAGAGAGTTTCAACAACTGTTTACGACGTGCATGCCATCTCCCGATAACAGCATGTGTCAAAGTGACGTTCGAGCGGACAGTTGAAATATTTGCCCAAAGGGTTATGAATGCCACGAATTGGAGGTACTTTCCTAATTCATTAGAGTTCTTTATGTGTTCACAGACCACTTTTTGGATTCTAAATTCTTGTGTGTTTGTCTAGGTCCGTGTTTCCTAAGAGGAATTGGAAAAAGTTTCAGAAGTAGGACACATGGGCACAGGGACATATCGTCACCTTGTTTGGTCATGCGTAGCAGACTTATAGGGTTGTGACAAGGAACATCGATGGGAGCATTAGTGAAAGACAGTACACAGTCAAATACTGGAGAAGGGAGTGTACTTTTCGCGAATGGAAATTCTGTTTCCCTTGTTCCCATGCCTTGGCCGTCTGTCGGCATAGGCGTGACGATCCTGCTAGTCTATGTGATAGGGTGTATTACACGACCACCTACGTGTAACAATATTGTCAGGGAATTCTCATGTCAGACACGTCTAGCCACCTAATCCCATTGCTCTACTTGTCGGTACTGATGGATCTAGGTGCAGCACATCAGTACAGTTGGGGGAGTGCCATTCTTGCACACTTGTACCGGTGCTTATGTAACGCTGCAATTCCACAAGTTACATCCATATCTGGGCCACTTGTCTTGCTACAGGTAAAATTGTTAGTCAATCTAGTCATTTGTACATAATTTTCATAATATTACTTTATATTACATTTAATTATATTTATTGACAGTTGTGGGCATAGGAGCGCATACCATCCATCCGATCTGCCGGTGCTCTACCAATAACAGTGACGATGAGTGCTCTTGGGTCCCGGTACGTGTCGAATTAGTCAAGAGACACTCTTTTTAAACCACAGGCAATTCCATATACTGGCTAATATAATTCACTCTATTCCTCATAGGTAGAGAGCCCATTACGATTTATCACAATCACCGATGCATGTTTTGAAAGTGTGCCGCGATCAGCTCACATCTCTCAATCACAATCAGGTATAGGCCAATTTAGATTATGATTTTTTAACTTCGTGGGAAAAATGGTTTTAGTTACCTAACTGCAACACTTGCATGTTGTTTCAGTTTATTTGGCAGCCATACACGGTGGATGTCGTGGAACAACTCCCGTGGTACTATACAGCTGGTAGCAATAATTGGCTACTTTGCGTTGACCTTATCATGCACATTGTGTTCTCAGGCAATTCGGCCTAATCTAGCCAATACCCACCCAGTTGGTCTGTAGGGATGAATATAAACTGCTTCATACTAGAGACCATCGAGGAAGGTCTGGCATGGATTGGCGTGTCGAACTAAGAAGATATCTCGATGCTTGAGAACATCAATCCGATTAACAAGTAAACACACTTGGGTGTGCAGATCCATACATACCCAGCCGTGAATACATGGAGTGATACTTTCGCAAGACGGTGACCATGATTGATCAGCCAGGACGGCCTCTAACAGCTACAGAGGGTTTCCATGGAGATGGTGCAACTATGGAGTATATGGTATTTCCTAAATTTCGAATATTGTCAAGAAATAATACTTCGGATTTCCTCAAAATTGTATATCTAACATATTTATCTCGATTCTGTAGTTGCAGGCAATGACCGAGTTGCACATCATGTCAGATATTAATTTGGATGAATGTCCCCCACGTTTCGCGGATGTTATCAGGGGAATGAATGGTGTTGTCACACGTAGTCTAAAATACGCGGATCAGCCCTCTAGATTGCAGTATTATCAGCCGTTTGTTCACTGTGAGGAGCCTCCCCCTAGTGTGAGATATAGTGACCTCAGAAGCCACCGTCAGGCTCCACCTGGTCGACAGGGAGGTCGGAGGCCGCGTGCTAGGGGCCATATAGAACACATTGGTTCATCATAAGCTGGACCCTCACATGCGAGTCTAGCGATTGGCGGACCATCACATGGTGGACACTCACAGTAAGACATGACTACATCAGATTACACTGCATATGTCACTCCCACAGCTAGTCAAGCATTCATGTCGCCTACCACTCCATTAGATACAGGTAGTGTTCCACATGTTATTATGATTCGAATGAGGAGACAGGGGACGAAATGGAGGAGGAAATACCAGAGGGAGCTCAACGTGAGGAAGTACATGTACCTACCGAGATGGTTGTTCCACGACGGACATCCAGGACCATACGTCCTCCCCCGTGTGGAACGGGTGGAAAGCTTTGCATTGCAGAGGTCGTCATTAGGACATTACACGCCACTCAACACTGATTTGCATTACATTTCACACGTATTCGGCTACTGTACCATTATGCTAATTTGTATTCATTCTAACTATGCAATAATTCATGCTATACTCCTATATTCAAGACTAGTTCAAAAATTGCAAATCACACAATCCTAATTTATCAAATTACGCAATCTTCACCAAAAACAAGTATATGAAAAATAATAAGTTATACTTTGTTACATTGAAAGAAATTTCATTACTTAAATTCACAACGCATTTTGTTGAATACACATTTGTTGAATTCAGGACATGATTTTTAAAAATTCAAGATACTTCCTCTACCGAATCTACAAAAAAATAAAATTAAAAACAACGAAACCAGATGCATTGCGAATTTTTCTTCAGACAATACGTTATTACAATTTTCACCATTTTGATCAAACTGAGAAAATATGTGATCAAACTGAGAAAAATATCCTGGAATAAAACAACAATTCAGGACTATATTTTGGCGAAGAAAAATATTCAGCAACAAAAATTATTAACAATATAGAGGACGCATTCTATGAATGCTTCCTCTCCATTTTCACGGGAAAAAAATTGGCAAATTAGAGGACGCATTCATAGAATGAGTCCTCTTCATTTTCAAAAAATTTTTTTGCCTAACAGAGGACGCATTCTTGTAATGCGTCCTCTTTATTTTCCAAACAAAAAAATTTGACTACAAGAGGACGCTTTCTTGTAATGCGTCCTCTAAATTTCCAGAAAAACAAAAATTCAGCAAGGAGAGGATGCATTCTACGAATGCTTCATCCCTCCTGACATTCAATTCCCAGCCCATGCCCACCTGCATCCAAATTTTAAATAAAAAACATATTAAAAATCAAGAACTCGAAAGAATGACCCTGAGGCAAAAGAGAGACCCTAGGACAGAAACGATCACAAACTTAGTGTTGCCCGTTGTCCATCTAAACAAGAAAGCGAGTCGCTGGTTCCCAAGTGATGCCCAATTTATCAACCAAATATGCTTGTATGAAATTGTAATGGTTGCCATTGTCAATGAGAACCTCCACACGTTCAGAACCTAGAACTGTATGAACCCAAAAAATACTGGGATCATCCAGTTGTCTCAAAGTGTTGAGGCTAACCTCGAGCTCAACTTCATCCGTCGAAACTTCAAGTGGGGTAGGATCAGGGACGTCCACATCATCCAAGAAGGCCTCAGTAAACATGAGAAGAGCGTGATTCTTGCAACGGTCGTTGAAATTGTATTTTTCATCACAAGTGAAGCATAACCCCTGCTCACGCTTTGCCTAACTTCTACTGGGCTTAAGCGACGAGCGAGGAGACGCTGCTCAGCCATAGTCACACGAGCGGAACCTGCAAGGACTGGAGTTGATGAAGATCGATGAGGGCTAGCTGGTGAGCTCGTTACAGCGTGAGGTGGTGAGGTGCGAACACCGTTCACAAGTCCCGGATCCCCACCTCTTCCCCTGAGCGCCGGCAGGGGTCCAAAATGAGTCACGATGAGAGCTACTCAGCCAATCCTCTCTACGTCACTCAAACAATTGGGCTTAAACATTGCGTCCAACAACGAGGATGGAGGATTAAGTAACAGCTCCCTTCAAATCTCGTGTTTCCAACCCCAAATCCAAAAATTCAAGAACAAAGAATTAGAAATCCCAGTAATGCACCACATGAGTGCTTCAAATTCATAACGAAATCGAGCTACAATAATGTAAAGTCAAAGGATTTGCAAGTGAATATTTGATTGGCAATTTGTGAACAAGAAAATATTCCATGTTGGAACATGCTGCTGCAGAATATTCATGTCAAGGTTTTATGGAAATCGAAGCTGAAATATTGGAGTATTTTATAATATATGGAAGTCGTATATTTGGCTATGTATATCAGGCGTGTGAAGCATAATTGATTTATGGAAAACCCCTACTTACAAGGAGATGATATATTCGAATATATGGGATAGATTGATATAAGGTAAATCCCTTTATTTATGGGATTTGGATATGCTTCAAGAAGCAGATTTGGAATAGAAATATTGTGGAGATAATCAAGGAGTATTCCAATATGTTCATGGATATAAATGGGGACAAACACGACTGCATACTCACGGATTTAACAGAGCAAAAATCCGCATACAGATTTTTGAGACTTTCGAGAATTGCAAAAAGTCAGACTACTGTGTCCCAACACACCTGACCTGACACACAAAGTTCAGAATCAAAACCTTAATTCTTCGGGAGGAGGAGATCCAGCGTCGACGAAGTTCGAGGTCAGAGGGAGTCTGATCAAGGTGGATCGGTAGCTAGGGAAGCTAGCATAATTCACACATTATAATTAGTAAAGATAAGTATTTTGTAAACTGTACTGTGTACTGTATCTTTCTACTTAGTGGATTCATTCTGAACTGGGCCAGGCCCCGCAGATGTAGGTAGATTACACCGAACTGCATAACCAAGTCATGTGTCTTTTACATTTTACGTTGTTATGCACTTGGTTAATTTAGTCATGTTGGAACACACTAGTAAGAACTACAAAAGGTGGTAAAACTAAATTTTAATTGGTATCAGGGCTAAGTCACTTACTATTCCCTTGGTTGTTCAAGGAAAGTGAGATCCAGTTTTACCATGACGACAAGAGAAGGAGCTTCAGTCTCTTGACCACCCCTGCTAGAAGGCAACAACTACAACTATTGGAAGGCACGCATGAGGGTCTTCATCAATTTGCTGGATGAATTAGCATGGTTTTATGTTGAGAATGAATGGAATCATCCTACAGAAGATGCTGATACAAGTTCTAAGGCTATAGAAGGAGAGTCAAGTCAAAGGAAACAGAAACCCAAAGACAAAGCTAGATGGACTCCAGATGACCTCAAAGAATCTCTGGCGAATTCAAAGACACTTAATGCGATCTTCACTGCTGTTGATGAGAATCAATTCAAGCTTATATCTACATGTCACCAAGCAAAGAAAGCATGGGATATTCTACAAACTGTTCACGAAGGAACCAGTCGAGTGCGTGAATCGAAACTACAGATGCTGGCCACTAAGTTTGAAGAACTCAAAATGGAGGAGGATGACACTATTTCTACATTCAATGGAAAACTCAGGGATATCTCCAACATAGCTTATCAACTCGGAAAGGTGTACAAAGAAACTAAGCTGGTGAAAAAGACCCTGAGATCTCTTCCCAAGAGGTTTGCAATGAAAGTAGCAGCAATAGAGGAAGCAAGAGATGTAGCCACCATGAGCCTAGATGAACTAATGGGTTCGCTACAAACATATGAGATGACATTCCAGCAAGCTACAAAAAGAGTCTCTAAGGAATTGGCGTTCAAAGTGTCTCCATCTAAGGATAATCACGAGTCTGACAGCGATGATGAGATTGAAAAACTTGCACTAATCACGAAGAATTTCTCAAAAATGCTAAAGAAAGTGGTCAACAAGAAGTCTCAAGAAAGGTTTGGCGGATATAGACAAAGAATACAAGACTCAGGTAATAATCGTGGAATAAGACTTGAACAAGGGAACTCGCAGTTCGGGAGAAATCAGAACAACGAACCAAAATAGGCTGGACGAATTCAGTGTAGAGAATGTGAAGGATATGGTCATATTCAGGCTGAATGTGCTAACACTCGCAAGAAACAAGGAAAATCATATGTCACCTCTTGGAGTGAAGATGAAGATGATGAGAAGGACGAAGAGGAACTCACCAGTAACTATGTAGCTTTTGGAGCAAAGATTTATGATACATCAGAAGACCAATGTTCCAACACATTGAACAAAGGTAAAGCAGAATGTTCCAACATAGGTCTGGACGATTCACACAACAGTGAGGATGATGATTTGTCGGTAAGTGATGAAGAAATCTACAACACCTATGAAAAAATGTATGCCATGTGGGTCCAAGTAGCTGACACAAACAAAGAACTGAATGAAGAAAAGAGGAATTTAATGGAAAGTGAAAGAGAATTACGGTTCATGATTGCAAAACTTGAAAAGAGTAATGAAGAACTGAATGGAAAACTGATAGCAGCAGTCAAAGAGGGCCGAGATGTCTGAAGCAACTATTGATAAATTAAATTCCGGAAAGGCAAAACTTGATGATATTCTGGATATGGGAAGAAACTTTGGTGATCGACACGGGATTGGATACAGGAGAGAACCCAAGACTGAATCATACAAAAAACCAGTAACCCTCAAAGCTAAGATCCGAGAAGTAAAACGAAAGTATGGGATGCCTCATCAGAGAAAGCCACTCATATGTAAATACTGTAGGTATCAAGGACACACTGAAAAGCAGTGCAGAAGACTGATCAGGGATCAAAATGACTGGAAGACAACTTCTGCCGTGTTCCAACATAGGCGATATTCAGACAATAAAATCGATCAGAAAGGTATGGATTGTTAAAAAATCTAGTACGTGTCTGGTGGCACACACTTCTCTAACAACTTATTCCAGTGATGCGTGGTACTTTGATAGCGGCTGTTCCCGCCACATGACTGGTACTCCAGAATATCTCACTAACATCACTCCATATGATGGCGGATATGTAACATTTGGTGATGGAAAGAGAAGCAGAGTAATTGGCAAGGGCGAATTGAAAATTAAAGGGTTTCCAGTATTCACAAGTGTATTATTTGTTGAAGATCTGAAGGTAAACTTGCTAAGTATAAGACAGCTGTGCGACGACAATATGGTTGTGGAATTCCAGAAATATAAATGTATAGTAAAGCATGGAGAAAACAAGGTCCTTTCAGGAATAAGATCATTAGACAATTGCTATCTACTAGAACAAGGAGTTCGATGTATGATTTCAAAGCAAGATGAAGGAATTCTTTGGCACAGGAAGCTCGGCCACATCAATTATAAAACATTGGTGAAAATCGCAAATGCAAAAGCTGTACGAGGAATACCTACCTTAACCAGCAAGGATGGAATTTCATGTGGACCATGTCAACAAGGTAAACAAATTCGATCTCCCCACTCTTCAGTTTAGTATATTACTACAGCTAGAAATCCGAAATTATTGCATATGGATTTGATGGGGCCGGTTAATACACCTAGTATAGGTGGAAAGAAATATATCTTTGTATGTGTTGATGACTTTTCCAGATTTACATGGGTAGCTTTTTTGAAATAAAAATCTGATACGATAGAAGTATTTAGAAGCCTTGTAGCGAAGCTACAAACTGAAAAGGGGAGTCAAGTAGGGAAGATAATTCGAATTCGAAGTGATCGTGGTAGAGAATTTGAGAATGAACAATTCAGTTCCTTCTGCGATGAGCTTGGAATCCAACATGAGTTCTCAGCTCCTATCACCCCTCAACAGAATGGTATCGTAGAACGAAAGAACAGAACTCTACAAGAGATGGCTCGAGTTATGTTGGTAGAGAAAGATGTTCACAAGAAGTGGTGGGCAGAAGCGGTCAATACAGCATGTTATACAATCAATAGAGTGTATCTTCGACCATTCACTAGCAAGACATCCTACGAGATTTGGAAAGGCAGGAAACCAAATGTCTCATATTTTCATGTGTTCGGGAGCACATGCTATATTCTCAGAGATAGAGAACAATTGGCTAAATTTGATAATCAAAGTGATACAGGAATGTTTCTCGGGTATTCCATAAACAGCCGTGCCTATAGAGTTTTTAATCATCGAACCAACACTCTCATGGAATCCATAAATGTTATTGTGGATGATTCAGAGAAGGAACAACATCCAGAAGGTGTAGAGAAAGAACCTAGCAACACTCATGTTCCAACACAGTCTCAAAACTCAGACAAAGAAAATCTATCAGTTGAATCTAACCTTCACCAACGTGATGGAACAACTGAGCAAAAGAATCCTAACTCTGCCGAAGGTGACCATGTTGGAACACTGTCCCCCGCGACTGACGCCCATGTTCCAACACATGACCAACCCGGTTCCACCATGAGAAGTACTCGATCAGTGCCTCGAGTTGATTACCGACGACTGGCTGGACTACACTGTTTTATTTCTCTAATTGAACCCAAGAACTATAAAGAAGCCTTACTTGATGAGTATTGGATTGCTGCAATGCAAGATGAACTTGGTCAGTTTACAAGGAATGATGTTTGGTATCTTACTCCCCGCCCCAAAGGCATTAATGTCATTGGTACGAAATGGATCTTCAAGAATAAGTCAGATGCAGATGGCTTAGTCACCCGGAACAAAGCTAGACTTGTTTCTCAAGGATATACACAAGTGGAAGGTGTTGATTTTGATGAAACCTTTGCGCCAGTTGCCAGGTTAGAATCTATCCGACTTCTACTAGCTGTTGCCTGCTCCTTGAACTTTACTTTGTATCAAATGGATGTCAAGAGTGCCTTTTTAAATGGAGTGGTGAATGAAGAAGTATATGTGGAACAACCTAAAGGCTTCGAAGATCCTCATTATCCACATCATGTATATCGTCTCAAGAAGGCTTTATACGGACTAAAGAAAGCACCCAGGGCATGGTATGAATGACTTACTACCTTTCTTCTTCAGAAAGGTTATCGTCGAGGGGGAGTAGATCGCACTTTGTTTGTGCTTGACAAGGCTTCAATTTTTCTGATTGCTCAAATTTATATTGATAACATAGTTTTTGGTTCTACTTCACCATCTATGGTACAAGATTTTGTCACCATCATGCAATCTGAATTCGAAATGAGCATGGTAGGCGAACTCACTTACTTTCTGGGATTGCAAGTCAAGCAAGGAAAGAACGGCTTATTCATAAATTAAAGTAAGTATGCCGTGAATCTAGTTAAGAAGTTCGGTCTGAGTAGTGCTCGAGCAGTTGGAACCCCAATGGGTGTTTCTGATAAATTGGTGAAGGATGAAAAAGGAGTTGCAGTCGATCAAAAATTATACAGAGGCATGATTGGAAGTTTATTGTATTTAACCGCAAGCAGACCAGATATATGTTTCAGTGTTGGGATATGTGCGAGGTTTCAAGCTGATCCTAAGGAATCTCATCTCACTGCAGTTAAAAGAGTTATTCGATACGTAAGTGGGACTTCTGAGTATGGTGTTTGGTATTCTAAGAGTCAAGATTCAGAGTTGGTTGGGTATAGTGATTCTGATTGGGCTGGAAATGCTGATGATTGAAAAAGTACCACAGGTGGCTGTTTCTTTATTGGAACAAATTTGGTGTCTTGGTATAGCAAGAAACAAAATTCGATCTCTCTATCTACTGCAGAAGCGGAGTTTCTTGCAGCAGGGAGTTGTTGTGCAAAACTGTTACGGATGAAACAAATGTTGAAAGATTATGGAATTCATCAAGGCCCTTTGAAAAAATCCAGTTCAACACTCGAGGACCAAACATATTAACATACGGCATCATTTTATTAGAGATCTGGTTGAAAGAAAGGAAGTGGAAGTAGTCTATGTTCCAACACACGAGCAATTTGCTGATATATTTACAAAGCCGTTGGATGCCACCTCGTTTGAGAGCCTTCGACAACACTTAGGTGTTTGTCAAATTTGAGGTAATTTTTACCATAATTACTCTTTTTTGTAAATATTTCTTTTGGTAATTTTCGTTGTACAAAAATTGGAAAAGAACAAAAATATGGAAGGAAGCAAAGGCTTACAAAAATAGGAGATGTTAGTTTGGTATGTTGGAAGTTAAGTAAGGAATGACAACTTGATGTGACAAGAAGAGAAAGGGCCATTATTACAAAGCTTGGGAAATAAAAAAGGGGGTTTCGCGGGAAAAGAGGTGAATACATGAAGAGTTAAAGTGGGATTCAAACGCCCAAAAATCCCCTCGCATTCCTCTACTCTCGGTCGATATTTCTCTCTCTGAATCCCTACCAAAAAAATGGCTTCCAGCCTGATCATCCCCACATGAGAAGAAGAGGTTCCGGAGGTTAATCAATCCTCAGAAGTCATGACAGAGAAACAGAGGACGGACAATGTGGAGTCAAATCTAACTGACAAAGGCGAACCCAGTACAGAAGAAGTTGATGCTGAACTTGTGCCCAAGAAGAATGTTGAAGTAGAGGTAACTGATGATGGTGTGAAGAATGCAGAGACTCTGGATTCGGGTAACAATGGTGACGTTTAGGAAGAACACCTCGGAGCCAAAACGAAAGGTCGATATGGGAAGGTAACTGGTCCTGATCCTCGTCCTCTAAAAATTATGGGTATGGAGTTCGGAACTGTTGATGAGATATTTGAATGGTTAGAAGCAAATCGTTATTCTGTAGACCTAACCAAAATCAAAAGTATAAAGAAGGATATGGAATTCTTGCATGTTACAATTGAAGAAATGGTCTCCGGTCATTTTACGGATGTTTGGGATATAGAAACCAAGAAAGTGAGTTATTTGAGGGGGATGTATGGTAGGCTAAATGGAAAGGGAAAGGATAGATTCCATATTTTCTGTCGCATGTCTCGTCGAAGCTATGTATGGTTAAGGGAGATTAGTGAGGAAGAAGCTACTGGAAGGGAGATTGTGAAGTATGGAGATAGGTTACATGTGAGTTTTTATGTTTCAACTGCTGCCAAAAGGATGGAAGAACTCAGGGAACCTGTGATCATCGAACTATCAAACAGTGATGAAGAAGACAATGTTCCAACACAGAAGCGTGGACTTGCAAATTCTATGGATATGGATTCTGATGTTGATCTGGGAGGTCAAGGCCAGAATGATATGTATGAATGTGATGTGGAATCTAATGAGGATATGACTGAACCAAAGGACATGGATCAAGATGAGATGTATGAAAAAGAATCTGAGAAGAAGGATGAAGCTAGAGGCTCAGAGAGTGTTCCAACACAGGATATTCCTGATCTGGCATATTCAAGTGATGAGGTACTGGATGAGTACTATTAGATGGAAAAAGGCAAGAGAAAGGCTGACAAAGTCAAGGATTCTGCTCAAGCAAAGAGGAGCAAGAGAAGACATGACAGCAAGGAAAAGAAGGTTTTACCTCCACCCTCTGTTAGTAAGGCATTCTCTGCTGTTTATTTTGATGAAAAAGGTGCAGAGATGGGAGATTTTTTCTCAGAGAAGAAGTTCATAGCAGAAAGGCTGTTGGATTTAAAAGCCTATAAGGAGAGCGGCTTCACAGATTTTCTAAAGCTGACTGGCATGACTACTGCATCAACTATCCAGTTACAGTACAACAGGCATGTTGCACTTGAGGTATATTCTAACCTCATGACTGGTAATTTAGAAATAAGTTCCCCTTGGTATGGTAGGGTATATTTACGGGGGAAGATCATAGATGTTTATGCTTCTAGAATCAACACTTTGCTGGGTCTGAAGACACCTGAAACAGGGGGAGTCTTTCCTGAAAATATGGAATTGTCAGACAATGAAATATTAGGTGTTATATCTGGTGGTTATAAGGTTGAATGGCCAGCAACTGGGTATTCACAAGCATCTTGCTTGTCTTCAAGATTCTTTGGCTTATATCAGGTGGCTGTGCATTGTTGGTTGCCCTCAACTAATACCACAACCTTGACAAGGGAAATGGCTAAACTGCTGTACTGTGTTGGAACACAGAAGGAGATTAATTTTGGACTACTCATTCAACAGCATTTAGTTAGACAAGCTACTGCTCCAAAAGTCAATGATGCCATCATTTACCCTGCTTTGATTTCTGCACTAGCCAAGAGTGCAAAAGTAAAAGGGAAGGCATCTGATGTTGTGATCGATACAGAATTTCTAAGACCCAACCAGAAGACTTTCGGGCTAAGGCATGTGCAGGATCTTCCGTGGAAACCATCTGGATCGACTTCTTTATCAGCAGCAGAAAAGAAGGTTAGGCTGATGGTTCTGAATGGCCGACTTGGTGCTATAGGTATTTAAATGGCTGCTTTGGAGGCGGAGAAAATAAGTCTGGAGGCCGAGAAGTCTCGCTTGGAAGATTGAGTCGTATGACTAATGCAGGGGGAGCATTACTGATTGCTGTTTTTTTTTGGTTTGATGTATACTTTGGCTTTCTGTGTGGTCCCAGGGGGAATGATTTTGGACGTTGGTTTTAAATTTGAATGTTTTATTCAATATGGATGTAATTTTGGATTTCTGGATTTCGACTTTCAATATGGATGTACTTTTGGATTTCTGGATTTCGGCTTTCATGCTTAAGAGAATTCTGGTATTATGCTGATTAGTATTTTGCTAGTCTGATACAAGCTTATACTATTGATGGAAGTTTTTGTTGGAAATTACATGTCCAAAATATTATGGGTCCACAAAAATGCCAAAGGGGGAGATTGTAAAGTCAAAGGATTTGCAAGTGAATATTTGATTGGCAATTTTGTGAACAAGAAAACATTCCATGTTGGAACATACTGCTGCAGAATATTCACATCAAGGTTTTATGGAAATCAAAGCCGAAATATTGGAGTATTTTATAATATATGGAAGTCGTATATTTGGCTATGTATATCAGGCGTGTGAAGCATAATTGATTTATGGAAAAACCCTACTTACAAGGAGATGATATATTCGAATATATGTGATAGATTGATATAAGGTAAATCCCTTTATTTATGGGATTTGGATATGCTTCAAGAAGCAGATTTGGAATAGGAATATTGTGGAGATAATCAAGGAGTATTCCAATCTGTTCATGGATATAAATGGGGACAAACATGGCTGCATACTCACGGATTTAACAGAGCAAAAATCTGCATACAGATTTTTGAGACTTTCGAGAATTGCAAAAAGTCAGACTACTGTGTCCCAACACACCTGACCTGACACACAAAGTTCAGAATCAAAACCTTAATTCTTCGGGAGGAGGAGATCCAGCGTCGACGGAGTTCGAGGTCAGAGGGAGTCTGATCAAGGCGGATCGGTAGCTAGGGGAGCTAGCAGAATTCACACATTATAATTAGTAAAGATAAGTATTTTGTAAACTGTACTCTGTACTGTATCTTTCTAATTAGTGGATTCATTCTGAACTAGGCCAGATGTGTCTTTTACGTTGTTACGCACTTGGTTAATTTAGTAATGTTGGAACACACTAGTAAGAACTACAAAAGGTGGTAAAACTAAATTTCAAATACCTGTTTGAGTCAGTTTGGCAATATGACCCAAAGGATCCTCTTATATTGACAAACCGAATCGAGCACGAAGAACGAGTCCCATGTACTGAATCCACCACCGCATTCCAACAATTGGAACGCTTCCCCGTCCAGGTGGAAAGAGATGATAGAAAGACGTGTTACCGGAGAGATGCGGTGGAGATCGAAGAATTTCTCAATCTTGTAGATCCAATCGTCCACCGAAGAGCCATCGAAACGGGGCAAATCAGGCCGAAGAGTGCGCATCAGAGGTTGAAGATCCGGACCTATATGATCTACAATAGGCTGGGGTTGGTGACCAATTGGCGGTGGATGATTGACAATCAACGACACAAAGTCTGCTACAGGCGCCGAGCTGGAAGCTCGATCTTGGCTCTGTGGAGAAAAGAGTTGCGAAAGCTGGGCCACTATCGAATATCGGTGCTCCTCCAGCAACGCCGTGAAGTGTCCCCTATGTTCCTAGAGTTGGGTGTGGGAAATCTCTCTAAACTTGGCCTCCACAGACTGAATTAGCGCCACCACATCTTCGTTCTTCATGTTGAGTACGAAGGATTAAAGCACCAATGATGGAACAATATAGCAAAAGAAGGTTCTATTCCTAGAAAAGGTTAATTCGAGAGGATCACTCTCCCATATATGATGCTAAATTTTTTTGACAATGTTTACAAAAGTTTCGATACGAACTGAACACAAATTTGGCAGGTTTGTTTCCACTTAAAACACACAAAAAGTCCACATGGAGTTAAACACGAATGATGCCAAAGATAGTAATGGAATGCCTGTACGAATCAATCTCTCTCTCTCTCTCTCTCTCTCTCGAGAGAGAGAGAGAGAGAGAGAAGCCAACACTACTTTGTTTTAAATTCTAATCCTAGGATAATGTTTTATAGTTTGTCAGTAGTAAAGATTGGATAGACAGCATTAGCGAAAGCCTACAACTTAGCACACTCCACCGCAATATGTAATCTAATCCCAAGTTATGAAAGAAGGTTAAATCACTTTTTACAACAATAACAAAAAATTGATTTTTCTTCAATCAATTTATCATCCTGCCTACACCGTCATCGTCCGTCGCCTCCGCCATCTGCTGTAGTCGTCACCACATGTAGCGCGTGAAGCCACGCGCGTCGTCTTTTCACACGCCTTCTTCTTCAGTGATAATGCTTCTTCCGCCGGCATCGCGCTTCTCTTTAGATTGTCATTCCTTCGACGCTGTCGTCGGAAGGGTCAGAAGCAAAAGATCTTTTCGGTGAAAAAACAGAGAAGAAGAAGGTGCGATGATGGGAGCTTCGGTGACCGCGACTCTGCAAACACAATGGCGAAGCTCATCGCCATCGATGAACCTCGAATCGGAAGCCTCCGCGACTCTGCAACCACAATGGCGGAAGAAGAAGAATTCCCAGCGATGAAACCCTAGCTCTGCCAATGATAATCGTGACGCCGCCCAAACTCTGTCGGTGAGACGTAATTGAGACGCCGCTGCAATAAACCATCACTGGTGCCCTAGCTCCGCTGTGAAGCCGACAGAAGAAGAAGAAGCGCGGCGGCGGAGGGCGGTGCAGAGCGGCGGAACGATGGCAGTTGGCGGCAGTTACAAGCTTTAGAGTTAGATCAGAGAGGAAAGATATGAAAAAAAACAAAATTTTGTTATATATAGCATTTGATAATTGCACAATAGGTCCCTGGGTTTTTTTAGATTTTTTTTACAAAACTCATCCTAAATTAAACTTTGCACAATAAACCCATCCCTAAAGTTTATACTGCCTAAAACAAGAATTTGTGTTAAATTCTTTTAAAAGATCAAATTTTTTTTAAAATAGCCATTCACACACATGGCTCAATCAAGTGCTGCCACATGTCCAAATGTTAGAACTTTTTTAAAAGCTGGTGACTTAGTGGGACACGTGGACCAATGAGAGGATGTCATGTGTCGCATATGAAAAAAAAAGAGCCTACACATCAGCAGGAGCCCAGGCACGTGGGGGAGAATATGAAAAGGAGTGGTTGCTATTTCTCCAAATTGCAGACCGGTTTCTTCACAAAGAAACCCCCCATTGTGAGGTTTTGTGGTTTCTTTGTGGTTTTTTCCAATAAGAACCAATAAAGAAACTTCCATTGCATATGCTTTAAACACCTAATCTAAGTTTTTCTCGATATGGATTATTTGGTACATACATTCAATTTTTTATCCAAAAACTCAAATTATTGATACGATTTTAGCGACTTTATTGGTCTAATAATTATATTTTAAATGTTTTATAATATTTAAATTATATATATACATATATATATATATATATTATATGATATACAATGATATTGATCCGATTACAATCGCCAATCCGCATCAACACATAGAAATTAGTTGATGTCATAACTTGTTGGAGCATTTCCAACCCAAGAGTTAGTTTTGGGGTTTCTTGTTCCACACGTCACATTTTAATTGAAACCTCAATATGACGTAAACAAAACAAATTGACCGATGATTTGTCTTTAATTACCTTCTCCAACACTACCGTCACAATTATAACTCTGTTATATCATGCCAAATGTCGAATGGACTTTGGTCCATTCATAACAATTATTTTGGCTCCCTCTATCCTAACCCTTTCTGCACACTTTCTATTTCAGTTAGTCCCAACCAAATATGTAGACTTTTAAAACTTTCCTCATTTGGTTAAAAGTTTTATTCAAATTTTCATTTTTACCCTTATTAGTAATAGAAATAACACCACATGCCAAAAATCAAACACCCAAATTCAAAATTTAAACAGTAATTAATTTCCCAAAAAATTTTATTTAATTGCCCCATTGATTTAACTCCCCCCAACTAACCCATCCCTCGTCTAACATCCACCGCCTAACCTCCCCTCTCCCCCAATCCATGTTTGTCTTGAGCATATGTGTTATCCCTTTTAGCTCACGTGATGCTCCCTACTAATAATGACCCTCACCCACCCAGTTCCCTCACTTGAATGCCCCCTAATTCAAGAAACCCAAATCGCATTTTCTCCCCTTTTGTGTTTGTTGTGTCCTCGTTGAAACTCTATATTTTTCTTGATCTCACCTTGTTCATCGATATCAACATATAGTCGATGACTTCTCAATCCACGGGTAGTGTCGGGTTTTGGTACAGGCCCTCCCAATTAGATCTAGTTTGGTCAAACGTGGCACCGCTGTGGACCTATTGCACAATGTAATGTTGTCGGCCGTCCCTAACCATAATATTTCCATCTCAGTGCCT
Organism: Rubia yunnanensis; assembly: GCA_037428765.1. Classification (NCBI taxonomy): domain Eukaryota; kingdom Viridiplantae; phylum Streptophyta; class Magnoliopsida; order Gentianales; family Rubiaceae; genus Rubia; species Rubia yunnanensis. The sequence goes on from CM075066.1 coordinate 85,226,625, forward strand.
TCAGATGGCTTGTGACCTATACCTTGGCCGATTGGACTATCCTGTGAGGGACTGGTCAACGGGACAACGGGGGACCTTCCATTCCCCCCATTGAGACTAGGTTTCCTACTTCGAGCTCCCCCAAAAGTGAAGGTTCCTCATTGATCGGAGTTGTCGAGGCTGAGACAAAATTTGTCTGAATGCATGTGCAAATCCAGTATAGGTCGGGGTGGTGCTGAGGTCTTGGCTCGGAGCCGTCGACTAGTGGTAGAAGTAATTGTATCATCTTTAAGCATCATATGTGATTCCGTTCAAACACCTAATTTTCAAATCTAAAGATATTAATAATGTTATTGATAAGAATGGGAAATATGTGGATTTATTTGGACTTTGAATATTTTGGTATTTATGAACTTTGGTTTTGCATGAAATTATAGCAACATGATGTACCAACCGTGTTCCGTCCCAGCTGTTATGCTACGCCGCCTAATGATTGAAGATTCAACTAGCAATCAAACTTGAAATTCTTGGTTAGAAATCATCTAAACATCACCTTGTTCTTACTATTTTTACACATCAAATACACGATCTCCTCCTTTATTCCTCAGATCCCTATTCTACCAAAGAAAAAACAAACCATTCTCCACAAGAAACAAAGAGAAGAAAGGATATATTAGCACTATAAATCACGTAGAAAGTCAGTTCAAATCAAAGCCTCAAAGAGTAGTAGAATCCATTCCTCCCCATGCTTTAGCACAACCTACTTCTTCATTATCAACACATTCTCTATTGTAGTCCCATCATCCACCCCAGTGGCATCTGCAATGATTCACTCCAAGTTGCCCTTCCGCTCGACAATCCCATTTTCTAACCAGGCACCACCAACAACTCCAAGCATATTTTTTTAGTCGTCAACAAGTACTTTCCCCCCAAGAAGCCCACCTCGGAGTTCTCCACTGCCACCAAAAACCTCGCCACCAACGTCGCTGCTTCCTATATCTTCCCATCGTTATACCCCACCACACCACCAACGTCGCTGCTTCCTACGTCTTCCCATCGTTATCCCCCACCACACCACCACTGATTAAACAAATCACCACCCTCACCACCGCCAGAAACCACCCCCAATTCTCCACCCCCGAACACCAGCTATCTGCATAACCACCTCCATCACCGTCGTACCCACCCCCGCTCCTCATCTTCGTCCTCGGTGGTGGTTCACCACACCCCACACCCCTGATTCACCACCCCCTAAACCCTACACCGCACAACCACCAAATTGCCCCCACCACTACAGAATCCTTGGTCAAGCCCTCTATCCCTACCTCGCTGAGAAAGAAAAAGGCAGAGGAACTTCATAGCATTATGAAGAAGGCGACGAAGGAGGAACTTAATAAGAAGAAGACAAAGACGATAGACTTATTTTTATAAGAAAAAGAAGACTATCAACAAGAAGACAATGTTGGAATTAAATTAAGAAGAGGAAGATGGATCTTTGATGAGAAGAAGAGGTAAACGGAAAACTTTTTGTTTTTTTTAAAGCTAAGGGCAAATTTGTCTTTTCACCAAAATTTGGTCAAATTAACGTTGACTAAAAAGTCAACCAATTTCAAGGTTAAATTGAAACTTTTTGAGATTGCAGAGTTATATTGGCACTTTCAGCCAAAAGCTAGAGTTATTTTAACGCTTAACTCTAAATAAAATTTCTACTCCCTCAAAATAATATTGTGCCACATCTGCTTGATGTTTCCACTTAATCCTTACATTAATGAATAATTACAAATACAATAATTTAATTTATTAAATTAAAAGGCACCAGACGCTTACTGCATGATATAAAAAATAAATAATGTATCTCCATTTTTTTTATTAACACTTTTATATTTTACATGGCATCATAGCCTAAGATCGTGAAACCTCTAAAATTCTAATTTCGATTGGGGTCGACATCCTTCTTGCCGCTTTCTGCTGCCGTTGTCCGCTAAATATTTACATCGTTGCCACTCGACTTTTGTTGCCGTTTAGTTATTGTTGACATCCGTTGCTCGCTGCTATCTACTGCTGTAGCTCGCCAACTTTTAATGCTTATTGTTGTTGTTGTCTCCAATGCTCACCGATATCTGCTGTCGCAGCCCGTAGATCAACTCCTTCAATGCAACCGCCTACTGATTTCTTCTGATCTCCAACATCCAACTTTTGCTGTCGTTTCATTGTTGTTGGTGTTCGCTGCTCGCCGCTATCTGTTGTTGTAGCTCGCTGATCAGCTCCTTTAACATAACCATCCATTGATTTCTACCGATCTCAAACATGTCGAATCCCTACTAATGCTAATGAATTTGAATACTGCTCTACCGTCTGCTGCTGGTACTTTTGTTGCAGCTACTTCTACTGCTACTGAAGTTGAATTGCGTTCTATGGAGACTAATTTTTTACTTTTTTTAAAATTATTAGCAATTTCATAATTTTCTTCGCATGTTGGGCATTCTTGTTCATCATGCTCCAACTTGAGGGAGGGTGATAAGGATGTAAAGTCACATGTTATGCACTTATAATGTAATTGTCATTTGTGAACTATTTTGGAAAAGAAAAACTTTTCATGTTGGAACATACGGAAATCTGGAGCTTAGAAGATAACGGATTGAAGATATTGCATGAATATTGATCTATGAAAGATTGGAGATTTCACAATAATTTATTTATGCGTGTTATTGAAGCATATTGAATTTATGGAAAATCCATATTCTTAAGGAATTTGATACATGAAATATTATTCTATTTAAGGGATTTGTGAAGATAAGAAAATTTTTTATATTCAAGGGATTGTGATATGTTTCAAAATCATATTTGGAAACAGATAATTTTGGAGACAAAGGTGGACAATTCTAATATGCTCGTGGGCTATAAATTGAAGGACATCATGGCTATGCTACTCGCGAACTTAATAACGAAAATCTGCATCCATGTTTTCTATCTTTCTAAGAGTACTACGAGAGCAAGAAATCATATGTTCCAACAAATCGTAACCCGTTGATTAGTTCAGAAGCATATACCTTAATTCCTCGGGAGGAGGAGATCCAGTGTCGACGAATTTCGAGTTCAGAGGGAGTCTGATCAAGTCAGATCAATAGCAAGGGGAGCTTGTAAAATCCACACGTTATAATTAGATAAGATAAGTATAATTGTATGATGACTTTGTACTATATCTTTCTGATTAGTGAATTTATCCTGAACTGAGCCATGCCCCACAAATATAGGTGAATTTCACCTGACTGCATAACCAAGTCTCATGTGTCAATCTTTTACTTTATTGCATACTTGGTTAAATAAGTTATGTTGGAACACGTTAGTAATTATTAGATAAATTAGGTAAAATCAAAATTTTAAAGGAAATAGAAATCATTTCCTTGCAGGAAAAGTTATGAATGTTAGTTATGTTATAAACAGTAATGTTAAGTTACTATTTGGTATCAGAGCCTAGTTTAATTTTCTTTTAATCCCCACTGGAGTGTTAAATTATTATCAATTGAGAAGTTTAGTGTTTGTATTAACTTGTATACTCTTAGCGTTGGTTTAGCACCCGGAGCCTGTAAATCGGTTGGTCAGCCTAAGGAGAGGTGGTCCACGTAAGGTATAGGTGTGGTCTCGTTAAGATACACGTGATTAATACAAAAATACACTGATCAATTACTAATAATTTAATATGGGAGAAAGGATAAAAAGATTTTTATTCGGCAGCTCAAGTACTACAAGTCCAGGATCTAAATCATCAAATATTTTACAAAGTCATGAAATCCAACAAATTTTACCCAATAAAACTATTAAATCAATTTATCAATATGGTATATTAGAATTTAATAAATCATACTCCATTAAAATTCATGAGGAAATATTGCCAATGAATCAGGAAGTACAATCAATCCAATTATTATCATCTAGGGCTATTTAAAAATATAGAGAACAAAATTACAGGTTCTTGCATTTTGGTCTAGTTCAAATTGCATTACATCCATTAGTCAGATTAGGAATAGATACTCCTATATTCATGGCACTTAGAGACGATAGATTAATAAGATATAAAGATTCTATATTAGCAATGGTACAAACTAATACATGTAATGGTACAATAAGATTTGATTGTATTCCAAACTATTCAGTTAGCTTAACAGATCCACATATAATGGATTCTTTAAAACTAGATATTCAATTAAAACAAGATAGAATAGTTAATGATACAGAACACTTTGTATTAATCTACAGAGTATAATTCAAACTAATGCAATCAATGATTCCATCAGCATTAAAATTAAATCCAACAGAAAAAGAAGAATCAGTATATGTGACAACAAATTCAGGTAATATTCAGATAGAAACATCTAAATTATTAAAATGGAATGAAATTACTATTCCTGAAGAGATATTGGCAGAAAGACCATTAGGAATCCAAAGAAACATAAGAATTACTGAACCATCAACAATAGAAGAACAGAACGATGGCAAAGTATTAATAAAATTTAACAAATCAATGTCCGGTAGATTTTCTCAAGGTCAATCATCTAGATATTCAAATACAGATAGTTATAGAACTCATAGGTATTCAACATCGGATATCCCTATACACTTTAACGATGCAAGAGTAAGATATTCTATTCCATTGCCAGAAGTTATTCCAGATACTAGTTCTTCAATAGGTTCTCCAACTCCTAGTCAAATAAGACAATCTGAAATCAATATGATGAATAGCATAGAAGAATTTGTAATTGATAAAATATATTTAAACAATGATTATTATAGTACAGGAAATATTACTAATAGATCTTGGTTTGAAAAACTTAGTAATGAAACTAGAGAAAAATTAAAACAAGAATTTTATAAGGAGTTATCAGAAAAGGAAATTAAACAAATGAAAATTTTTATGTGGTTAGAATATTATTTGAAAAAAGAAAGAATAATAAGAAAAGATAAACTCATAGAAATTCCAGTAATAAATGTCCAGTCAAATTTATACAAAAAATGGAAATTGTAAAATAATACAGTAGTTAGTTCTATACACCCACCATTCAAGTCATTAGATATTACCACTGATAATATTACAGTAACAGCCTCCCCTCTAAAATCAAGAAGAGAAGGAGCAGATACAAAATCTATAAATTTAGGAGATCTTAAAAAAGTTTATCAACAGAATAATTATTCAAATCAAATATTGCACACTATAGCAAATCAAGTTGATTTTATTTCTACTAAATTAGATAACAAGCCAGAGACATTTCAAAATAAACTTTCTAAACCTCATTTTCAGGTATCACCTTTTTCAAAACAAATGGAAGAATAATTATCACTAAAACAAAAGGATAAGGCTAGTAGTTCTAAACAAATAGGAGTTATATCCCAAATAAATCCACAAGTATTAGGGAGTTCAGATGATTCCTATTCTGAAATATTGGAAGAGGAGTCAAAAGATTATTTTCATAAACAAATTGGTTCAATAGAACAACAATTTCAAGGACAATTAGAAGATGAACCTGAGAAGCAAATTAATAAATTAAAAACTCACAAATATCACAACAATTGGAGAAATCACAATACAAAAGCTTATTATCCTAGACCTACTCCTCCAGATATTCAATATGAAGAAAGAAATCCAACATTAAATAATTATGATGGTTCATCCATATATCAATGGAACATAGATGGATTATCATAATATCAAATATTAAATATATTACAAGAAATGGGCATGGCCAGAATGACCTACAAAGCAAATTTAAACACTTCGGAACCAAACTTAGTAATGTTATTAGTAATAGGATTTACTGGTCAATTAAAAAGTTGGTGGGATAATCATCTCACCTTAGCAGATAAACAAAACATTATGAACCATGAAATTGAAGAAGCTCAGGGAGAAGGAGATGACATAAATTTTGTAATGGTTCCAGATGGATCCGCATTTTTATTATATGCCATATCAATGTATTTTGTAGGAAACCCAGAAGAAGCATTAGAGAGTTCAAAAATATGTTTAACTAATTTAAGATGCCCAACATTAACTGATTTTAAGTGGTATAAAGATATATTTTTGACACAAATTTTCAGAAGAACAGATTCAAACTCTCCATTTTGGAAAGAAAAATTTATTACAGGATTACCAAACTTATTTTCTCAAAGAATAATAACAAATTTACAAAAAACATTAGGAACAGATAAGATCGATTATAATACACTAACTTTTGGTCAAAATTTTGCTTTCGTAAAGAAAGAAGCCTTAACTTTATGTCAAGATTTAAAAATTCAACATAAAGAAAGGAGATGGGTTCATTTTGCCAACAATTTGGTATAACAGGAATCAAACCCCCATCATCTCAGTATAAACATGCGAGGAATCCTAGATTTAGGAGGCATAAATATTATCATAAAAAGAATAATCATAATTATGAAAAGATAAATCCTAGACAGAGAAAATTCAATAAAAAACAAAATAGGTTTCAAAATATTCAATGTTTTAAATGTAAAAAAAATTGGTCATACTGCAAATTACTGTAAAACAGAAAAGAAAATTAATGCTTTAGAAGACCAAGAAATAAGAAATAAATTATTATCCATATTAATTGATAATTCAGAAACTGAACAATCAAATTATGAATCCAGTTCAGAATTTTCAAGTGGTGCTGAAGATATATGCCAATGTAACATTCCAACCATTAATATGTTAAATAGTACAAATAGTAAAAGAAAAGAGTTACTAGATATGATAGATAAAATAGGAGATTTTGAAGATAAAACAGAATATATACAAAGATTGAAAATTTTAGTATTGGAAGAAAGTAAACCAAGAATAATAGAAGCCTTCAGTTTAAGTAAAACAATTAAAAAATATTCAGAATTAGAAAAAAAGAAACCAGTAATAAATCCAACAACTTCTCAAGATTTAAGAAAAGAAATTAATTTATTAAAATCAGAAATTAATCATATCAAAGATGAATTAAATGCTTTAAAAGAAAAAGATTTAGAATTAAAAATTGGAACATTAGAAAAACCTAGTAGTTCTTACATTCCAATATCAACTGAGACCCCATCCCATCAACAGTTTTTTAATGTTATTAATAAAATTAATATGGAAAAATGTTATTCATTAGTTACAATAGGTGTTCAAAATTTTAGTACAACTATAGTAGCATTAATTGTTAGTGGGGCAGATCAATCCTGTATTAGATCAGGAATTATTCCAAGCAAATATTTAGAAAAAACTAATGAACAATTATCAGCTGCGAATGGTACTCCAATGATTATTAAAAAGAAATTATCCAATGGATTTATATGTAACAATGATTATTGTATTAAACATTCATTTTTAATATTAGAAAATGTATCTTATGGTGCAGTATTAGGAAATCCATTTTTATATCAAATAACCCCTTTTAAAAAAAACTCAAGAAGGAATTAGTACAAAAATATTAGAAAAAAATTATTATTCTCTTTTATTAGTCCTCCTAGCCAAATCGAGCTACACTTATTACAATCTAATTCTATATATAAGAAAATATGTGTTTTAAATAGAAAACAGAAAGACATTCTATTTTTAAAAGAAGAATTAAGTTATTTAAAAATAGAAGAACAATTGGACAATAAAGTAATAAAAGAAAAAATTAAAAAATTAGAACAGGATTTTCAAAATCAAGTATGTTCAAACCATCCCAATGCCTTTTGGGATAGAAAAAAACATATTGTTTCATTGCCCTATGACAAAGAATTTAATGAGCAACATATTTCCACTAAGGCTAGACCTATTCAAATGTGCTGAATTAATAGAATTATGTAAACAAGAAATTCAAAGTCATTTAGAAAAAAGATTAATAAGGAAGAGCAAATTCCATGGAGTTGCTCGGCATTTTATGTAAATAAAAATGCAGAAAAGGAAAAAGAAATACCTAGATTAGTGATAAATTATAAACCATTAAATAAAGTTTTACAATGGATTAGATATCCTATTCCCAACAAGAGAGATTTGATTAATAGATTAGTTAATGCAAAAATATTTTCAAAATTTGATTTAAAATCAGGATATTGGCAAATTCAGATAGATGAAAAAGATAAATATAAGACGGCATTCGTAGTTCCATTTGACCAATATGAATGGAATGTCATGCCATTTGGATTAAAAAATGCACCATCTGAATTCCATAAAATAATGAATGACATATTTACTCCTTACTCATCATTTGTAATAGTATATATTGATGACATATTAGTTTATTCAAATACAATTGATAGTCATTTCAAACACTTACATATTTTATTAAAAGTTATGAAAGGAAATGGTTTGGTCATATCCGAACCTAAAATGAAACTATTCCAGACTAAAGTTAGATTCTTAGGATTTGACATACATTTAGGACAAATTAAACCCATTCAAAGATAAATTGAATTTGCAGATAAATTTCCAGATGAAATTAAAGATAAAAATCAATTACAGAGATTTTTAGGATGTGTCAATTATATTTCTGATTTCTTTCCCAATATTAAAATTATATGTAAAGATCTATATGAACGATTAAAATCCAATCCCCCTGCATGGTCAGAAAAACATACTAATCTAGTAAAAGAAATTAAATTAAAAGCCAAATCATTACCATGTTTAGGTATTCCACAACTAGAAGCATTCATGATAGTCGAAACAGATGCTTCTAAAATAGGATATGGAGGCATATTAAAACAAATGCATTTAGGAAAAGTATCCATAGTTAGGTATTATTCAGGATTTTGGACAAATACACAAAAAAATTATTCAATAGTTAAACAAGAAGTGTCATCCATAGTTTTATGCATTTCAAAATTTTAGTATGATTTATATAATAAGATTTTTTTTTTATTAAAAATTGACTGTAAATCGGCAAAAGACATTTTGCAAAAAGATGTTAAAATTTTAGTTTCAAAACAGATTTTTGCCAGATGGCAAGCTATTTTATCAATATTCGATTTTGATATTCAATTTATCAAAGGAAAGGATAATTCTCTTCCAGATTTTCTAACAAGAGAATTTTTTACAGGTCATCAAGAGTAAAAATTCAAGTTCTTCCAGTTCTTCTAATTCAAGATCAGCAAAAGATTATATGCCAAAACCATTGACTCCAATCACTCCTTCTCAGGATTTTCCCCCATTGACATATTCCACTATAGCTCAAACTCCCCATTCCAGGTTACATTCCACATCAGACTCCATCCCTTCCAATTTAACTTCAAATTTCACTCCTCTACCCAGAGCATATACTCCATTACCTAGTACCAAATCATTTCCATCAGGTTCCAAAACTCAAATTTATTTTGATAAACCCAAACCTGAACATATTATAGTTACTCATTTTGAATCTGAACCAGATATTCCATAACTAATTTTTTTTGTTTCAAATCTCTTTTTACCATCCTCTCCCTGGATGGCTGATGACATCCATAAGACTCAACAATATTACAAACTTATTTTGGTAGATACCCAGTCCATTGATATCCAACATATTCCAAAAAAAAATAACCCTAGTAGGATAGATTACTCAAAAATATATATCAAACAAATCCTTAGCCCTCATCAATTCTCCAATATTCATTCCCTTAATACTTTTTCAGTTGATTATTTCCCCACTGAATTTAATTATGCTGATTATATGATAGCCTGGTATAGAGCTTTCTTTATCAGGTCATTTGATCATTCATGGTTTATTAATTTTCACCAAACATTCAATAATCATATTCCAGTATGGTTCATTGATTGGTGGTGCAGATTTGGGCCATCTACGGACATATACCCAAAGCCCATATTAGAAGGATTTCAAACATTCCAGACCCTCAGCACTAAAACACTAAGCAAAATCAAACCTTTCGAAAAAGACATTTTATTTCATGCCATTTTCGAGTTCCTTGGATATTTGCTTGGAGCTTTCAAATCAAACCTATTCATTCAAATAGACCCTTCTCCTTAGTTAGGCAATATAAAATTAAATGGTGGGATAGCTATAATCCAGAATTTTGCTCTCCTAAAGCAGTCACTCATTATTTTCAAACAGGAGAGAAACTTAGAATTCCACCAAAACAGGGTAGTACTTCCATTATTCCAACCATCATTCAACCAACACCAATTCAGCAGATATTATAACCACAGCACATTCCAGGATCTCCAATTCCAGCAATTGAGCAAGATGAAGATCTTCAAAATTTTTTAGCATTTTACAAGCAACTCAAAAGTCAGGAGAAAACCATTAAAACTGAAGACAGTCAAATGTATGATCAAGACAGTCAAGATCCATTTGAATGAGGTAAGCAATGATGTATTCTAGAAGATAGTGGAGGGACCTACACTCCACTGCAGCACAAAGCAGCAGACAAGCAAAAGTGGTGGATCCCAGTATCCATAGAAATTGAACCCAATAATTCAAAGGAGCAGCAGAAGTGGATCCCAGCTTCCACCATGTTCAATCAACCATTTGTAAGGAGTAAATGTTAGTATCATGATACCATATACAGTTAAACCTCGATAAATGAATGTTCGATAAATGAATGTTCGATAAATGAATAATTTTTTCTGGTCCCGACTTGGGCTAAGGGCCTAAATGAATAACCTCGCTAAATGCATTAATGAATAATTTTCTTGAAATCCTTAAAGACCCTATGTAAATATAAATGAATAATCATCACATTTCATTAGATATATATATATAATATATATATATATATATATATTAAAAAAAATTCAATCAACAATGTTCATACAATAAGTCATTCTTTTACAAAAAAGGAGTCTATAGTTTTTTGATTTTTTTTCCACGAAAATTCATCTCATCCTTGATTTTTCCTAGCGCAAACAAAACTTTAGGAGTATTCTGCTCGTGTTGTAGAAAGTAGTTCCGTAAGGTGATTACTGCTTGATATGCTTCTTTTGATGACACATTTGGTGTGACACTACTATCATCTGGTTCTGGATCATTCTCATCATTCAGTACAGACTCAATAATTTCATCGTCGGTAGGCAATTCCACAACGACATCATTCTCGTTAGGATAGTTCAAAAGATGTTCGACGTCCATCACATTTCTATAGTGTAACTTAGAAATGACATCCGTTAATCCTTCGATATCTTCTTCTAATTTATCAGCTTCTGCTTCAGGAACATCGAGTTCTTCAGATCGTATCTTGCAATGTCGGAAACAATTTGCAATTGTTGTTTCCTTTACATCAAATCTCCAAGCCAAGGTAGCAAAGTTAATAGCATCGAGAATGTTAATCTTTTCAGGATTTGATGAGTCAACTTCAAGGCTCTGCAAGATGCTAGAATAAAAATGACGTCGATAGTGAAGCTTAAATGCCCGAATAATCCCAGCATCACATGGCTGAATTTTAAATGTTGTGTTAGGGGGAAAGAAGAATAACTTTACATTTCTCAACCCTTCAACAACCTTTGGATGAGCTGGGCAGTTATCTACTAACAAGAAAACCTTTCTACCATTCATTCTCTTGTCAAACCAATGACAAAATTCGTGAAAAAGCAAACCAGTCATCCTAGCTTTCTTGTTGAAACGATACTCGCAATTAAGATTGTTCATGTTCACATTCTTAAAGCATCTGGGTTTTGCATACTTACCAATAACCCAAAGGGGGAATTTGTCGGATCCATCACCATTACAGCAAACTGCAACAGTAATTCTCTCCTTGTCTTTCTTTCGTCCTTCAAGCTGCTTTGTGGCAAGTGAATGGTCAGCTTCCAACCGATAAAACAATCCTGTTTCATCCATGTTGTAAATATCCTTCAACTGAAATTGGTCTAATTTAGACCTTATTTCAGGTAAATCATTTTCAATGTCCTCCATGTTCACAGAACCGCTTTCACCAAACCGCCGGTAGGACTTGATTGAATATCTTGCCTTGAAACGTTCCAACCATCCACTTGAAAAGCTAAACTCTTGATTTGTTTCACCATACATTTTTTGAAAAAATTCGTTTTCTTTACCTTGAATCATTTCTCCTGACATATTCACCTTCTCTTGTCTTTGAAGAAACCATTCATACAAAACTTTCTCCAAATTGGGGTACTTCGCTGATTTGTGCCTTTTAGCATCGCTAATTTTCATCTCCTCCGATAAATACTCTGCTGATCTTTTGAGAGTATTTGATATTGTGGTTCGGCTAGAATCCAAACCAAACTTTTCCTTCACCCATGCTTGCATATCCTTTTGCATAAGTGTTGGATGTTCCTTCTTATGCTCACATATGGCCCTCCTTATCTTATCAGTCAAAGATGTTTTTGTTGATGGCTTTGGCTTTTGATTGGAAGCCATCAAATTGAATGTTAAGAAAGATATGGTACTGTAGAATGAATTACTTACCAAACCAAGACTTTAGAACTATATATAGTTTGTAGTGTAGGTTAGATACATTTTTTAAGATTCTAGATATTCCATACAGTACATACTATCTTATTAGTAGTCTCAAATACAATGTACATATGTACATTTTTGTACTTAGTCCACATACATACTGTAGTTTGTAGTGTAGGTTAGATACATTTTCTAATACTCTAGATATTCCATACAGTACATACTATCTTATTAGTAGTCTCAAATACAATGTACATATGTACATTTTTGTACTTAGTCCACATACATACAGTTCATGTATTACTAATATAATTTCTTCAATACTATCTAAATAAATAAAAATTTATTTATCGATAAATGAATAATATATTCATTTATCGATAAATAAATAATCTCGCTAAATGAATATTTTTTCCTGGTCCCAAGAGTATTCATTTATAGAGGTTTAGCTGCACTAATTAGTGAACAGTGATATCCCATTTGTAATGTTCACATTACAAATGCTGATGGTTGAATCATTGATCAATTACACTGATCAATTACACGTTGGACTTTAGATTGTAGCCTTATATATTGCAATTCTCATAAATAATGAGAGTTGTCATTGATGTATCAATGCACCATTTATTATATTTACATGGTATCAGTCTTCTAATTTATCAATATCTCAAGGAAGTAGTGGGATTTTCTCAAATGACTAAATTGTTTTTTTTGTCGCTGACATATTCTGCAATACCTTATTTTTGTCTCCAAGGCCAATATCGCGTTTGTTAAGCAATTAACATATTAAAATTGATTCCTTTGGTCTCCATATGTGGTTAATTAGTAATTTTACTAATTAAAAAACCTCAAAAAAATTAATCAAAATTTTTAAAAATGCACGTGAGAAGCCACACCTGAAACTTTTTTGGCTGGTGACAAAGCGCGTGAAGCCACACGTCTTCTTCCTCCTGCCTTAGTCAGGTTTCTCCAACGCCGTCATCGATTCATCTTCTCCGTCGTGAAATGCCATCGATTCATCTTCTCCGTCATTTCCATCGATAAATCCACTTACAAATTTTGATGTAAGTTAATGTTCATGGCTAATATATATTTGGCTCCAGAATTTTAGCTTCAATGCTCCATTTGTTTGCATTTGAAGGTACTAATTAAAGGACCATTATGTATTATGACACTTGTAGATATCAATGCGCTCATTTAGGAAAAATGAGTATGAGACATATTTTATAGATATTTTTCATAATTCATTTATTAACTTTTGTGGACAGTGTTAATGTTATACCTGGCCTCGAAAATAGTAAATCGATGCTGGAAATTGGAGCTTCTAATAGGCTTCAAATGATGTGCATCGACCATCTAATTACACCGTGATGTTAGAGATGGTGGTTCGAAAAATCCGTGCAACACTGGATTTAACCGTTGCTAAATACATTAATTTTGCACTAGTGATTGCACCTCAATGTCAGAGACGGAGGTTCGAAACTGCCGTGCTGCACTGGATTTAACGCCGTAAATACCCTAATTTTGCAATAGTGATATAGTAAAAGAAAGGAACTCACAACTTAGAGTATCCATAGTGACAACTCCTTGCCCGATATTTTGATAAGGAGTAACTTTTTAGTTAAGAAGTTGGTACCTCTTTCGACATAATTTGATTAACCAACATATGGATACCACTTGATATGAATTGTCTTTTCTAGTAGCTCATTAGTGGAAAGTGGGTCCCCTAAAATAAAATGTTAGTGTCTCATATTGGTGGTTGACAGAGTTACGACTCAATATATAAGATCATGAGTCACTCATACTTAGTACTAATTAGTTTTATGATAGTAGCTCATGATTCTAATATAGTATCAAAGCCCACAGGTCTGTGTCCCCTTTATATCCATGTTTACGCGATGATTAATACTGTTGCACGTGAGGGGGGTGTTAGTTTCCCACATCGGTGGTTGATAGAGTTACGATTCAATATAAAAAATCATGGGTTACCCCTACATACACTGCTGAAAAATAGGTACATAGGCGCCATTGAATAGTTCATGGCTGATAATGTTGCCCACATACAACCTTCCACCGTATTTGTGTATGAAGAGGAAATATGTGTTGATGTCTTTGTTAATTTCAGGGCCAAAATATCCCGAAAATGACATTGATATGTATCAGGCACCTTTGAAATAAGATTTGAAGGTTCTATGGCCCGACGGTGTTGACGTGTTTGATGGTTTTAGCGGATCAAAGTTCAATTTAAAGGCAATGCTTTTTTGTACCATAAATTATTTTCCCACATATGGAGTGCAGTCTCGCTATTTTTCCTTAAAACATAAAGCTGAACTGTCATCAACTCAGCATAGAAGGGTGTATGGAGTGTACCTTAAGAATTTGCAACCCTATTATTCCTACCAAAGTGCGCTTGTGCTGGTCCAACCGATTTCTTCCCAACTAAGTTTGAGGTGCCGTATTCAAAGATCTCCTCAGTGACGAACCCTTGCACGATGCTCGCATCCGGTCGGCTAATGAACATAACCATTGAAAACACCCATGTTCCACTTGAAAGGGTACATCCATTGCATACCCACTGGACCGCACTGTCAAATTTACCTAACCAAATGAATTACTAGATGAACCATGATGCAAAGAAGGATAGATGAAAATACTTCTCCAATTGACATAACACTAAAACCCCCTCCCACTCCAACACATGAAGTGCCTGCCCGCTTTTATTTTTCCGACAAATGGAGTTGAAGAAGAAACAAAGTCGCACAATGCTAAATTGCATATCCTCCTCCATAACACCACAGATCGCTACGGGTAACAATTGTTGCATGAGAACGTGACAATCATGCGATTTTAAGGCATTCAAACGCAAATCATTATTCACAAATCAACTAACATTAGAAGAGTATCTGAGTGGTACCTTGATCCCTTAGATACACTCGCAAATTGATCTACTCTCATCCACTGACAGATCGTACGGGGCAGAAGGGAGTTAAGTTCGCTTCCCTTTCACCTCCGGGGCTAGGTCCGACCGAATTCCAAGCTCCTACAAATTATTCCGCACATTCAAGTTGTACTTTGTCTTCCCCAGAATGTTAAGTAATGTTCCAATCAAACTCTCGCACACAATCTTCTTAATGTGTCAAACCTCGAAATGTTCCCAGTATGGTAGATCAAAGAAAACAGACCTCTTCTTCCAAGGTCCATCAGGCGTTGTACCAACCTTCTTCATCTTTTTCCCAAGAACAACATTCAATTTCTTTACCTTGTTGTGTCTGACAATCCCCTTCAATGGTCTTGGCGCCTTCCTTACCTCTTTCACACCTACAAACTGAAATGTGTCCTCACACAACTTGTGCATCATCGGAAAAATTTCTGGTGACCCAAATACACATCCCTACAACCATAGTTCAGCTGTTGGTAATCTGTGGACTCTTCACACACGGGATACACCCTGTGTACAGGCAGGGCATTCTTCCACATTTGTGAATTGGTTTTATAATCGTTGCAATATGGACGAGTAAACTTCGTGCCTTTGCAAGAAGGCCAAAATGCACCGTGAGAAGGTACTTAGGGTATGATAATAATGGATTTACTTTTGTAACGACTAAAAGGATAGCAAGAGCACGACACTCAAACAATGGTGTTTACATTGAACTCGAATCGATGTGACAGTTTAGCAAGAAAGACAAAAACCCTATCGTTGCACTGATGGTCTTTTACAGGGTGATTGAGAAAATATGGGAGTTAGACTATGTTGAGTTTAAAGTTGTGGTTTTCAAGTGCCGGTGGGTTGACAATGGAGTCGGGTTCCAACGGAGAAACCTATAGGATTCACATTGGTGGACCTTAACCGAGTTGGGTTTGGGGATGACAATTTCATCTTAGCTTCCCGGGCACGACATATTTTTTTATTTCTGGGATCCTAACAACGAGAAATGGCATGTCATCATAGGAAGAAACTCTACTTTTAAGAAGAGATTGATTGGCCCGTCCGAGCAGAATGTCCTGAGTTCCTATATGTATTTCCAATTTTGAAAGATGTGGGTGGCGCTATAGTAAGTAGACAGGCACATGGTGATGGATCATGTTGATGAGAGCGGTCAAATTGTAGGGGGTGATGTTGTCTTGAAAAGAAAAGGATAGGTGTTATACTTTTGTGTCCTTGCCTGTGTTATACTTTTATGTCCTTACCCGTGTTATATCTGTTTTGAACAATAATTTTAATATATTAATTAGATTTTACCTTTTCTGTAGTGTATTGTAGCTCATTTCTTTGTTTCAATTCGTTTTAAATTTGTCATCGTACAATTGAAAAACAAAAAAGCACCGGTTATTTTTGCAAAAATCGATGCTGGAAAACAGAGTATGTCCTCAGTTTATTGGAATGACACTGGTTTTTCTGTACGCATCACCGGTTTTAAGACCGGTGCTGGGTATTTAGAAAAAAATTTGGTCCCCCGCTCTATGGTTTGGAAGACAGAGAAGACGACGGAGTTTATGGCGGCACTGGAGTTGACCACGATGGAGAACAAATCGGAGAAGAGGAAGGTCTGATATTTTTTTTAAATGTGGGGGTATAATGGTTATTTTACACATTTTGATCAATTTTACTGTTGACTTTACCTGAAAGTCACCTCTAGGGACCAAAGAAATTAATTTCAATATGTTAATTGCTGAACAAACACGGTATTAATTTTGGGTACCAAAAGAAGATATTGCATAATATGTAATGGAAGAAAAAATAAAATTTAGTCTTCTCTAATTAAAGAGAGGCAGCTGCTATGCATAAAGTCAAGCTGTTGTGATCGTTCTAGATCTGATGATTTCTGCTCTTGTGGAGATTGCTGGTGAATTATTGGTTCAGAAGTAGAGTTAAAATTTCTAGTTATAATATTGTTTGAATAAATATGGAGAAAAGAAAATCGAATGAAGAGTGGAGAATTTAGTTACAGTTTTGCTTTGGAAAAATCAAAATATGGAGAAAAAGAAAATTGAAGGTAGCAGCAATATTTTCTGAGCGAGTGGGCTGGTGTGCAGGAAGTCAGGGAAGCTGAGTACACGTATCTTGTAAGAAATTAAGATCCAAAGAGCATTGGTCCAAAATGTCGTACGCCACTCTTAATTGACTCTGAGTAAATGCTCCGTCCGCCATTTTTAAAAGTAAGAACAGTGAGTGCAGAAATAATTAGAAAAGACAAAGTCTCAGAAAAAATGGCCTCCTAACTTTTATTTTAGTGTTGTAATTTTTTAAAAAAAAATTTAAATATTATATTTTTCAAGTAAAACAAGTAGCAAAATATGTATTTAAATAAAAACACATAATATAAAAGAATATTGAGCCAGGTGCTCATATGGCCCTATGTTTTGAGGGTTTGTGATAATATGACCCTCTGAAGTTCGAAAGTGCTATCGTAATCCTGTGTTTTGCTAGAATGTGTTAATATAACCCTGGAGGCATGAATTTGGCCGAAAATACATTAAATGACTATATACCCCTGTTTAAAAAATTAAAAAAATAAAAAATGTAAAAAGACAATTATGCCCTCATTGTTTATTAACAAGAAAAATTTCTTCTTCTTTTCTTCTCTTTTCCTCTCCTTTCCTCGTCTGAACTTGTCAAATCCTCGATTCCATTTTTTCACACTCTGTAAATCCCAGCCAATTTCCAGTAGCGTATCTCCTCTCCAGCTTAGCAACGGTGGGGCTTGGGTTTCCCGGTGGTTGGGGAAGAGTGGAGCTAGGGTTTAATCAGTGGTTGGGGAAGAGCTGTGGGGCTAGGGTTTCCGTCGATTAGTGGTGGTACTTGAAGGGGATGAGGAGGACAAGGGCGACGGTTGGGTAACGATGGTGGGGTACGGCGGCGATGGTGGGGTACGGTGGTGGCGACGATGGAGTCTTTATTTTTCAATTTGTGTTTTTGAGTTTTTCAATTTCTGTGGAGTCTTCGTTTTTTAATTTCTGTGGAGCGGCGGCGGTGGTGGTGGAGTGGCTGTGGTGGTGGAGCAGCTGTGGTTTTGGTGGTGGTGGTGGTGGAGCGGCTGTTGTGGTGGTGGTAGAGCAGCGGTGGTGGTGGAGCAACGGTGGCGGTGGCGGTGGTGGAGCGGTGATGGTGGTGGTGGAGCAGCAATGGTGGTGGTGGTGGAGATGAATGCTAAGGGTAGTTTAGTCTATAGATTTGTAATTTGAATGCTAAGGGTAGTTTACTCTTTTTAATATTGGTCAACGCATATTACTAAGTCAATGCCGAAATAGTGCCAGAAGGTTATATCGGCATTTGTGATTCAAAACACAGGGCTACAATGACATTTTTCAACTTCAAAGGGTCATATTAGCACAAACCTCCAAAACATAGGGTCATATTTAGTATTTTGCCCAAAAATATTTTCAAAGTTTCTAAATTTATTATGCAATTAACAAATGAAGTGTATAAGGTAATTTATAAGTGGCATGTCCATAAGCTTATGGACATGCCACGTGTCACGGGACCTATTCATTAGAAAATCACAATTACAATGAGTAGCCATATATTTTTTAGATTACATACAAGCAACCAAATTACACATTAACATCCTAATTTAGATCTACCTAGGAGATACCACCATTGAATTTATTGAATCTCAGTGGAGAGTGAAACTCCGTCCATTTGAATAGTTAGGGACTCCCTCTTGAAAACACCAAAATGCTACACCACCCTCTGAGTAGTCATATTTAACGCATTGTTATTGGTTATTATATCTGATTATTTCGACCAACCTATTTATTAACTTGATATTTAATGCAATGTCATTAGGTAAAGAGTGAGTCTCTTGAGTCCCGACAGGCGCATTTATTAAATTACATACTAAAATTAAAAATTATTTTTTATATTATATGTATATATATTACATTTTTACATTCAAATACACATTATTGCTTGTTTTAACTTTTGAAATATAATATTTAAAATTTATTAAAAATTACAGCATTTAAAGGTAAAAGGTATAGTGGACTGTCCATAAACTTATGAAAATGCCGTATTTTCTGAGACTTTCTCTTAGGTAAATTATAGAATAGAGGCATTCTGGATCGACTACATGCCCATCTAGTGCAGTGGCTTGGAAGAAAGCTACCTTGACCACATTCCCAAGTTATAAATAATCTACTGATCGAAGGCTGTAAGGGCGGGCTGGTCTACATTAAGCCACACCACAGTGACCCCCGAGGTCCGGAACCGGCCAGTAATGGACCTACTTACCTTGCTTGTAGACCGGCAGCGGAGCTAACCCCTGTTCTATTGGTTTGGTGGTTGCTAATCCACGACGACAAATTTGAATCATATACGGAACGAGGGAGACCCGTGGAAATACATCGATTTCTTACTCGTGCAAAGGAATTTTTCTTGGCAACTTAGACAACAACTAATTTGTCCCAGATATTAATTTTTAAAAGTCTTTATAAAGCTTTCTCTCAATTCAGGGATGTGTATCGCATTCTATCTCCAGTAGTACAATTTGCTTGCAGTTATTGATTAGTTAATTTCCACAATAAGTGGGATATGCGTCTGCATCGTATCTCAAGAATATGGTATACGAATTAGGATACTAAATAATTTATTTATCATTATAAAAGGGTAAAATGCATTTATGCCCCTAAATTCTTTGTTAGTGCACATATACCTTCTAGTTTTTCGAAAGTGCCTATATGCCCCTCCCAATTTTTTGAAATTGAACATACACCCCTTCCATTTTTCTGAAAGTGCACACATACACAAATAAAGAGCTGGGGATATATGTGCAGTTAAAAAAATCAAAGATATATGTACACTAAACAAGGAATTAGAGGGGCATGCGTGTATTTTTTTTCTAAACAAATATCCGGTATAAGAAAAATGGATGTTGATTTTTTTATGGTATTATTTTTCCTTAAAAGGTTTTTGATTATTTTTAATGGAGAATGCTCTATCAGATCATTAACGATTAAAAGATGACAAAATCCGTTCTTATAATTTTTAGGCCATGTTTTCTAAAACTTATTTGAAATTATTTGAACTTATCTGAACTTATTTGATTTGATTTGAATGAATTGAGCTAAAATAAGTGTATTAAAAATAGTAATGTATGACTAAATTGAGTTAGATTTTACCAATCTAAATTTAAACTTAATTGAACTGATTTACACTGACAATGAATGAACTGATTTAACTTGAATTGAATTGAACTGAAAAGCAGATAAGATATGGAGAACTACACCTTAGTATTAAAATATTATTTATATTTCGCGATATACTTTGAAGTCTTTCAAAATTTTAAGAATATCGTTATAATAAATGAAAATAAACATCAAATCATCTTATTAATTATAGAGATGATTTTCTATGATGCAGCCTAAACTTTAGTCATGGTTATTTATGCAATTCTAACTATATTTAATGCTTCAGGGACCTATCTCTAATAATTTTACTTGGACCTATCTCTAATTGTTTTACATGGAATTATCTCTAATATTTTTTTTCATGGGTTTTTTTTCCTAATTTTTTCCCCATAATTTTCCCGCCATGTGCAATATGCAAAAGGATTTTTAAAAAAATCAAAAATTATTTTTAAAATGTCTAAAAATAGACAAAAAAAATCAATATGATCATCGAACTGAAAATTATATACATCAGCAAAAAATAGTAGAACATCAACAGAAAATTATAAAATATCATCTTAAAAACCTGCAGCAAAAAATTCTTAAAAAACCAAATTAAACAGCAAAAAAATAAAAAATCAAGTCAAAATCAACAAAAAATTGAAAAAACGTCAAGTACAACTAATAAAACATCAACTAAAAATTAATCATAAAACTATCAACAGCTTCGATTATACATTTAAAAAAAAATACAAACGAACCAATGTCAACCCGGAACTAAAAATATAAATTCCTACCACCTAAACTTCACTTGAAAAATGAAAAACGTTAATATAAGAAAAAAACACTACAAAATATCAACCTATTTCACCCAAAAACTATTAACATCAACTTCTATCACCTAAAACTCATCTAGAAAATGAAAAGCATCAACATAAGAGAAAGAAAACAAAAAATATCAGCCAACACAATCCCCTAAAAACTACCAAACGTCAACTCATATCAAATAAAACTCACCCGGAAAATGAAAAACATCAACATGAGAGGAAAAAAAAAGAAAAAAATCACCAAAAAGCTAAGTTACCTCAAAAAGTATAAATTATTCAGTCTAAAAATCATAAAACACCAACAATTCTTTTATTAAAAAAACTATAAATATCAATCTGTATCACCCAAAAGCTACAAAATCAATTCATAACACATGAACCACATCTAGAAAATTAAAAAACATCAACATAAGAAAAAAGACACTACAAACTTCAACTCTTATTACCAAAGGCTCAGCCGGAAAATAGAAAACATCAACATGAGAAAATTTTAAAAACTACAAATATCAATTCATATCACCCAAAAAAAACTACAAAACATTAATTCATATCAATTAAACCTCACTCGAATAATGAAAAATATCAACGTAAAATAAAAAAAACTATATACATCGACAAAAAACTACAGTATCTCAAGAATAAAAAAAATCTTTTAAAACAAAAAA
Organism: Rubia yunnanensis; assembly: GCA_037428765.1. Lineage (NCBI taxonomy): Eukaryota > Viridiplantae > Streptophyta > Magnoliopsida > Gentianales > Rubiaceae > Rubia > Rubia yunnanensis. Next base: position 85,248,555 of record CM075066.1, read on the forward strand.
ACCTAGTGGGATTGGAACCTAGGTCTATAACCTCAAAGTCTAGAGTAATACCACTACACCAAAGACTCATTATTAAACATGAACTTGGTCAAATTATATTAAATCCCAACATGTACATCAAGAATATAAATTATTCAAAATAAAATTCAAATTGAGATTCAAACCCAAGACCTCTAACCTCAACAACAAGAATACTAACCATTAGACTAAACACTCTTTGTTGGTAGTGAGCTTAGTAGAGTAAATATTAAACCTCAAAAAGTCTTTGAAAAAATAAAACACAAAATTAAACCTCAACTCTAATACGCCGGCCCAAGCTCGACCACCGTTCCTCTACCATTGCCGACCGTTCATCGATCTCGCGCGTGGATGTACGCACGTGTCTTCTTCTACATAAAGTGCATGGATATCATGTGCCTGACGCAGCAATCGCTCGTTGTCGCCTCATCGTCACCTTGCTCGCATCGTTTTTGCCTCACAGTCGCCATGCTCATATCTTCGTTGCCTCACTGTCGCTTTGCTCACCCCATTATTGTGTCGCGGTCACCTCACCGGTGGAGCTAGTGCACAGTTTTTCGACGACGATACGTTAAATTGCAGAGGCGTAGCGGCTCCGTCGGAGCTAGGGTTTTAACTCACGGCAGAGTGACAGAGCTATGGCACGGAGGAGTCGCATTAGATCGCCGACGAAGAAGAATCAGATCACTGAAAGAAGAACCAGATTTTTGGAGTCGTATCATTTTTGCCGCTGGAAGAAAAAGAACTCCGATGGAGCATTTACACGGCGGTTTCTGATTAGGACGACATGAAAATCCAGCAACATCTGGCGAGTTTCCGGCATCCGGTGGTGGTTACCGATCGGCGGAGGAGGTTTCTGATCGGTTGTAGAAAAAAGTGAAAATGAAAATGTTAAAATTTTTGTGATATATATAGTATTTTGATAATTGCACAGTAGGTCCCTAAATTTATTAGCATACTTTGAAAAAAAAATCCTATATCAAATGAAACTTCTTATAATTGCACAATAAACTCTGGCCTAAAGTTTAGGATGTGTAAAACAAGACTTTGTATTAATTATAGTAGTTAAACAGTTTAAAATAAGGCTCTATGTTTTAATTATTTTTAACAAATATGCTTATCTTTAAAATATTTTAATTACATACTCTTTTCAGTCAAATCCATATACACTTTATTTTTTAGGGGTTGTTTGGGTTTTCAGGAAAAGGAAAAGGAATTCAGCACCCTCGATTTTCTTTAGGGATAAGTGTCAATATAACCCTATCTACTTGAGTAAGTACCAATATAACCCTATGATAATTTTTAGTGCAAATATAACCCTAACTAGTTAATGAAAGTGCCAATATAACCCTCATGCCTCATTTTTGGTATTGACCTCAATTTTTCGGCATTGACTCTAAGTAAATTGACCAAAATACCCTTTGGGCTAACTCTGAAATTAGGTGGATAATTTTACCATCATAGTTTGCTGGACCGCCGCGGGAACAGGTAGGGTTATATCAGCACATTATGCAATCTTATTGGGTTATATCAGCACATTCCTAATGTTTGTAGGGTTATATCAACACATTTCTAATGTTTGTAGGGTTATATCAGCACATCCTTAAAACTTATAGGGTTATATTGGCACTTTCACTAACTAGATAGGGTTATATTGGCACTTTTAAATATTGAAAGGTTATATTGGCACTTATGTCAACTAGGTAGGGTTATAAAAGCACTTTTTTCTTTCCTTTATTATTGTTTGGTCAAATACTTTTCTAATTTCTCTTTGTCCACTTTTCAGGATTTGTTTGCCTCAAAATTCCTTATTTTTATTTCCGACTACCACTACCGCTAACCGACATCAAACATCATTGATCACCGATTGTTGGGAGTAACCACTATAATCATCATTCTCTGATATAATAATTTTCCGCAAGGAATTGTATTATTGATTAATGAATATATAGATAATACAATAGAGGTAAAATAAGCAAACAACTCTAATCATGCTAAACACAATCTAATCAGTAATCTGATTTATGCTAACACCCTTCTTAAGCGGAACATTGGATTCTCAGAGATGCAAAGCTTGGACCTGAAGAACTCAAACAAGGGACGGGAGAAACCTTTGGTGAAGAACCGAGCACCTCCAGAGAAGAGGCTGCACAAAAACTAAGGCCAAAATGTAAAGTTTCTCAAACATAGCGGAGAATCCGAGTGACAGCCGAAAAATGATCCTCCCAAGGGTCTTGAAAATACTGGATACTAGAATTAACTGAAAATGCTAAGTCTGGACGAGTGATGGTGAGATACTGGAGAGCACCAACCAACGAGTGGTGCAACGTCAGATTCTTAAACTGAGGACTCGTACTAATGTGAAGCTGAGAATTCGACAAGAGTGGTGTAGAGACTGGAATCGTGTTAGACATGCCATCCCTAGAAAGAATATCTCGAGCATACTTCGCTTGACCCAGAAGATGTCCCAAGGCAGTGGGCATGACCTCCAAGCTAAAAAACGTAGTGCCTGGCACCCAAATCCTTGATAGCAAACTGATGATAGGTGCAATCAATGAACTTCTGAATGAGAGTGGGATGATTCCCAGTAAAAATAATATCAACATATACCAACAGATACAACAATAACGAGCCATGAGATAGCACAAATAAAGAAGTATCAGAAGAACTACAACGAAAACCAAGCTTCAGGACGTAGGCACTGAAATGCTGAAAACCATGCTCGAGGTGCCTACTTCAAACCGTACGAGAAGGATCCTTATAGCCAACAGGTTGTCCCATAAAGACCGGAAAATCAAGAACACTATTGAGGAAGGCATTCTTGGCATCCAACTGATGAAGAGACCAAGCACTCATGGTAGCAATAGCAAGAGCTTTCTGAACTATAGAAGCCTTAACTATAGGATTGAAAGTGTGATCAAAATTAAAATTGGGAATCTGAGAAAAACCTTGAGCTGGCGATCAACAGAACCGTCTGATTTATACTTTAGCTGATAAACCCATTTGGACCCAAAAATTTTTAACGTTTGAAAGGCGTGGAGCAAGATCCCAAGTATGCTGGCTACAAAGAGCTGCCATCTCCTCATCAATGGCAGAAACCCAAGAAGGATCCTGAAGTGCAGAACGATAGTCAATTGGCTCTTTTTGAACAAGAATAGCCACAAGAAGACCATGAGCATGAATATCCAAGTAATCTCGGTGCTGAATAACTCTGGTGGAGGAACAAGTAACCAATATGAGATATCATAACAGAAGCACAATTACCAAAAAAACATGAGATTTACCAGAATAAGAGTTACAGTGTCTAGGACTGAGACAGAAGATGCCATATGACTGGTAGCGCCTGAATAAAGATACCAATTTGACGGGTGAGAAGAATTGTCTGACTACTGAGAAGAGTGATGATTTTCTGCCAAATAAGTACTTATTGGACGACCAATATATGCCTACATCTGGTAACACGTCACATCATAATGACTGAGTCATCTGCACTAGGACCAGTGAGGACGATCGTGACTAGGAACCAGACCAGCCGCCTAAGAACCGGAGAAGGACTGTCGGCCGCTGCACCTTCCATTGAATTGGCTAGCATAGCAGGCCCGTGAAGGCTACACGCTACCACCTTGAGTCGGCGCATGATCCCATGTGCAACCGGCTTGAGGTGAGTCGCTGCTCTGAAACACCACTTGTCTTGCGGCTGAACCTGATTGTCCCTGTAAATTCACCAAAAATGCATTGTGGTTTTTGGCATGGGGAAGAACTTCTGCATATAACGAAGTAGGGACAACATTAATCAAAGGAGCAGAAAAATCCTTAGACTCAGGACTAAGAGCAGTAAAAAACCAAACAATTTGATCAACATTTGAAACTAGATTTCCCATGGCAGACATTTGTTCAAAAATATCCTTAAATTTGAGATGAAGTTCATGAATGGTACCAGACTTACGAATACCATGCACATTTATGCGAAGACGGAGAATGGTTGAAGCACTGTTATGCTGATAAAAAAGAGCAAGATTATCCTAGATTTCTTTGGAAGTGGCACAATCTGGGAGTTCCGTGAGAACTTCGGCAGTGAGAGAGGAAAATAGAAGACTGCAGAGATGTTGATCTTCATCAACCCATTGATCATACTCTTCTTTTGCTTTCAAATAAACCTCCCTGGGATCAACCTTGCTACCACCTAGAGGAGTTGAGACTGTGGCAGCAAAAGACAGGGTCTGCGGTGGTGTTGGGAGAGTGGGACGAGATCTAGTGCCATCAATGAAATCGTACAAACCTTGAGGACAAAGAACATAGCCTGCATGATACTTCCAGAGAAGATAGTTGAATGCAGTGAGTTTAATCTACATCATCTGGAGCAGAGTGATGAAGGAGAGTTTCTCTTGAGCCATGAAGGAGAGGGGGATGTTGGATCTGGAATATGAGGATGCGAGTGACCGCTGGGAGAGGAGATGCACGGCCGTTAGGAGCCGTTCGAGGCTGGTGGGAGCTGTTAGAGGCTGCTAGAAGCCGTTGGTGGCTACTGGGAGCCGGATGGACACGGGTGAGCACGGGTGGACATGGAGAAAATTTTTGATGAGAGAGGGTGTAGTGGCCGAAATTAGGAGAATATTTTAGGGTTTTAGGTTTTAGATTAGAAAAGGCTCTAAAACCATGATAAAATGATTTGCCGTAAGAAATTGTATTATTGATGTCTGAATATACAGAGAGTACAATAGAGCTAAAATAAGGAAAGAACTCAAATCATACCAATCACAATCTAATCAGTAATCTGATTTATTCTAACATTCTCTCTCAATTGAACTAGCAAGTACACAGTGAATGTAAAGGAGTCCGGGTGTGTTTGGCATGGCTTATAAGTTACTTTTCTTTTAAGCTAATAACTTGTATTTGTTTGGTAAAGTGCAAAAAGTATTAAATTTTAAAAGGAAATTTATTTTTTTAGAAAATCAAAATTCGGTCTCCTCCTACTTTCTAAATAAGCCAACTTTACTTATAAGTATAACTCTGTCAAACACACCCTTGATTCCTCTCATGATTCGAACCAAACATAAAAGGGAATCACCCTTTTTTTTTTATTTCTTTTACCCATCATTCCCTTTGTTTATTCCTTTCTATTTCCATGGTATAAACCAAACAACCTCTTAATTTATCTCACTCAAAATCACTTACTTTAGTTTTTTCTTAATTTGATAAAAAAAAATTTACCTCATTCATTTTTCAACTCCCATACTACTAAGTTTCTACCCCCCTATATTTTTCATCTCACATAATGGCTTAGTTGCACGAGAGTTATGGATTTTTTCTTCAGAACTACTGTATATCCTAAGTTTCAAACTCACAAACTGTGTTTCGGTAGTGAAATTGACAATAGAAGGCTTCGAAAATTTGTTAGAAGACTTTGGTGAATAATCACCGTCTAACATAGTATTATCAGGTTTGAACCGTCATTGAAAGTGTCATACGGTGGCTCCATCATTCACTTTATGCACTTTTGAGGGCAATTTCAAAGTTGGAACATGTGTGTGAAGTGCACTAAAGTAGAAAATGATGGTTGAACCGCTGTCTAAGAAAACCTACAAAAATATGCATTAAAAACTATTATTTAGAGGGAGTTCGGGGGCACATATGAAGTCGGAACATGTGTCTGAAGTGTAGAACTGAGGCTCGTTCTAACGTCAGAACATGTATCTGGAGTACATTTAAGTAGAAAACATAGGTTGAACTGCCATATAAGAAACCTTACAAAAATATGCACTAAAAGTTTATTATTTTAAGCGAGTTCCGAGAGTACTTCCGAAGAAGGAATATATGCATGGCGTGCATTTCCAAGGGTAGTTCTAATATCGAAATTGGCGTTTGGAGGGCACTAGAGTAAAAAACACTAAAAACACATTCCACCTTTATTAACTCCCTCTTTCCCAACAACCACCATTTTTTTCCTTCGCATTTTTTTCTTTCATTGTTCCTTTCTTTATTTCTTGCTTTTCTTCTTTCTTTCCTTCCCCAACTCTTACACTTACTCTGTTTCCTTTTAAATTTGATTCCGTGGCAAATTCAAATTTGAAGAATCTGTGGTAAAAAACTTCATATTATCATGGTATGATTTCTTCTTCATTTTAAATTTGTTATTGACAAATCCACTTACAAATTTTGATGTAAGTTAATGTTCATGGCTAATATATATTTGGCTCCAGAATGTTTAGCTTCTCTGCTCCATTTGTTTGCATTTGAAGGTACTAATTAAAGGACCATTATGTATTATGACACTTGTAGATATCAATTCGCCCATTTAGGAAAAATGAGTATGAGACATATTTTATAGATAGTTTTCACAATTTATTTATTAACTTTTGTGGACAGTGTTAATGTTATAACTGGCCTCGAAAATAGTAAATCGATGCTGGAAATTGGAGCTTCTTATAAGCTTCAAACGACGTGCATCGACCATCTAATTACACCGTGATGTTAGAGACGGTGGTTCGAAAAATCCATGCAACACTGGATTTAACCGTTGTTAAATACATTAATTTTGCACTAGTGATTGCACCTCAATGTTAGAGACGGTGGTTCGGAACTGCTGTGCTGCACTGGATTTAACGTCGTAAATACCCTAATTTTGCAATAGTGATATAGTAAAAGAAAGGAACTCACAACTTAGAGTATCCATAGTGATAAATCCTTGCCCGATATTTTGATAAGGAGTAACTTTTTAGTTAAGAAGTTGGTACCTCTTTCGACATAATTTGATTAACCAACATATGGATACCACTTGATATGAATTGTCTTTTCTAGTAGCTCATTAGTGGAACGTGAGTACCCTAAAATAAAATGTTAGTGTCCCATACCGGTGGTTGACAGAGTTACGACTCAATATATAAGATCATGAGTCACTCCTACTTAGTACCAATTAGTTTTACGATAGAAGCTCATGATTTTAATATAGTATCAGAGCCCACGGGTTTGTGTCCCCTTTATATCCATGTTTGCGCGATGATTAATACTGTTGCACGTGAGGGGGGTGTTAGTGTCCCACATCGGTGGTTGACAGAGTTATGATTCAATATAAAAAATCATGGGTTACCCCTACATACACTACTGAAAAAATAGGTACATAGGCGCCATTGAATAGTCCATGGCCGATAATGTTGCCCATATACAGCCTTCCACTGTATTTGTGTATGAAGAGGAAATATGTGTTGATGTCTTTGTTAATTTCATGGCCAAAACATCCCGAAAATAACATTGATATGTATCAGGCACCTTTGAAATAAGATTTGAAGGTTCTATGGCACGACGGTGTTGACGTGTTTGATGGTTTTAGCAGATCAAAGTTCAATTTAAAGGAAATGCTTTTTTGTACCATAAATTATTTTCCCACATATGGAGTGCAGTCTCGCTATTTTTCCTTAAAACATAAAGTTGAACTGTCATCAACTCAGCATAGAAGGGTGTATGGAGTGTACCTTAAGAATTTGCTACCCTATTATTCCTACCAAAGTGCGCTTGTGCTGGTCCAACCAATTTCTTCCCAACTAAGTTTGAGGTGTCGTATTCAATGATCTCCTCAGTGACGTACCCTTGCACGATGCTTGCATCCGGTCGGCTAATGAACGTAACCATTGAAAACACCCATGTGCCGCTCGAAAGGGTACATCCATTGCATACCCACTGGACCGCATAGTCAAATTTACCTAACCAAATGAATTACTAGATGAAACATGATGCAAAGAAGGATAGAGGAAAATACTTCTCCAATTGACATAACACTAAAACCACCTCCCACTCCAACACATGAAGTGCCTGCCCGCTTTTATTTTTCTGACTAATGGAGTTGAAGAAGAAACAAAGTCGCATAATGCTAAATTGCACATCCTCCTCCATAACACCACAGATCGCTACGGGTAACGATTGTTGCATGAGAACGTGACAATTATGCGATTTTAAGGCATTCAAACGCAAATCATTATTCACAAATCAACTAACATTAGAAGAGTATCCGAATGGTAGCTTGATCCCTTGGATACACTAGCAAACTGATCTACTCTCATCCACTGACAGATCGTACGGGGCAGGAGGGAGTTAAGTTCGCTTCCCTTTCACCTCCGGGGCTAGGTCCGACCGAATTCCAAGCTTCTACAAATTCTTCCGCTCATTCAAGTTGTACTTCGTCTTCCCCAGAATGTTAAGTAATGTTCCAATCAAACTCTCGCACACAATCTTCTTAATGTGCATCACATATAGACATGTCAAACCTCCAAATGCTCCCAGTATGGTAGATCAAAGAAAACAGACCTCTTCTTCCAAGGTCCATCAGGCGTTGTACCAACCTTCTTCATCTTTTTCCCAAGAACAACATTCAATTTCTTCACCTTGTTGTGTCTGACAATCCCCTTCAATGGTCTTGGTGCCTTCCTCACCTCCTTCACACCTACAAACTGAAATGTGTCCTCACACAACTTGTGCATCATCGGAAAAATTTCTGGTGACCCAAATACACATCCTTACAACCATAGTTCAGCTGTTGGTAATCTGTGGACTCTTCACACACGGGATACACTCTGTGTACAGGCGGCATTCTTCCACATTTGTGAATTGGTTTTATAATCGTTGCAATATGGACGAGTAAACTTCGTGCCTTTGCAAGAAAGCCAAACTGCACCGTGAGAAGGTACTTAGGGTATGATAATAATGGATTTACTTTTGCAACGACTAAAAGGATAGCAAGAGCATAACACTCAAACAATGGTGTTTACATTGAATTCGAATCGATGTGACAGTTTAGCAAGAAAGACAAAAACCCTATCATTGCACTGATGGTCTTTTACAGGGTGATTGAGAAAATATGGGAGTTAGACTATGTTGAGTTTAAAGTTGTGGTTTTCAAGTGCCGGTGGGTTGACAATGGAGTCGGGTTCCAATGGAGAAACCTATGGGATTCACATTGGTGGACCTTAACCGAGTTGGGTTTGGGGATGACAATTTCATCTTAGCTGCCCGGGCACGACATATTTTTTATTTCTGGGATCCTAGCAATGAGAAGTGGCATGTCGTCATAGGAAGAAGCTCTACTTTGAAAATGAGATTGATTGGCCCGTCCGAGCAGAATGTCCTGAGTTCCCATATGTATTTCCAATTTTGAAAGATGTGGGTGGCGCTTTAGTAAGTAGACAGGCACATGGTGATGGATCATGTTGATGAGAGCGGTCAAATTGTAAGGGGTGATGTTGTCTTGAAAAGAAAAAGATAGGTGTTATACTTTTGTGTCCTTGCCCGTGTTATACTTTTATGTCCTTATGATGTGTCCATTTTAGGCGCATTATTTAGTAGTATTTAGGATCACTTTTGTGCTCTTTTATTATCGAGAGCTTGTGTTTTACCTTGAAATTCACTTAGGAGAGGTAAAAGCAACTTTGTACTCTTTTACCTCTTTTAAGTGGATTTTGTGTGACAAGGGAAGAACACGGAACCAACGAAGACCGGAAGACATTGAAGACTATACTTTCGAAGACTTTTGGATACTCACTTCGAAGACATGAAGACCGGAGGCCGTTGAAGACCATTTTGGAGCTGTTGAAGACTTGAAGAGTGAGAGGGATGGCTATGAAGAAGACAAAGAAACAATGCAAAACTGTGGCTGCCGTCGCGACCCCGTCGCGACACCATCGCGATCCCGTCGCGACACCGTCGCGAGTCGCGACCAACGGGCGGCCAGAAATCATTCTTATTTTCTTTGCACTATAAATACCATCTCTTTCCCTCTTCTTCTCCAGCTTTTCCAGCCCGCGTTTTCTCTGGTTTTGGGCGCCAATTTTAGGTTTTTCTTCTTCTTTCTTTTCTTAGCTTTCTCTTAGTTTGATTATGTCTTTTGTTGTTGTTCTAGAGTAGTTCTTGTTCTTGGGAGCAAAGGATTGAAGCTTCCACTATCTATGTAGCAAGAACTCATTTCTATATATCTATTTGATGTTTTTGCTATTGTGCAATTAGTGTGCTTTGAATGTTAATTGTTGATTACATTGATGTTGTTAGGAGCCTGATGATATGAATGCTTGTATGAATTGCTAGCTAGGGTTTGGGGGATTTGGGTTGATTTCCCCCCTGTTCTTGTTAGTAATGTATGAGTGTGAATTAGAGCTTTTGATTGTGTTAGTGTGTTGACAATGTGCTAGGCGAATGTGATTGATGTCGAACTCTTCGTCATGTTCGTTTGTGTAGCAAACGAGAGAGTCATATGCTCGCGGATGAATGTGCGTTGCACGTTCATCCAATCTCGTGTAATTGCATGAATTGGTTCAATGCTTAGTCACGGTGTAGTGGTCATAGGCATTGCCAAGCTTGTTGGTCCTTCGTGCTAAATGCCACCAATGACACCTTGAGTCGTGGTCACGACTCGGGAGTCATTGGTGAGGTTTGACGAGAGATGTCGAACTCACTCTCGCAAACTACGAACTAAGAAGGATAGGAGTTCAGTCTCCACGACAAGTAGTTGAAGTATTGAATAGGTGATTTAAACTCATTCTTGAAGCATTTGTTGTTTGGCGTTTATGTATTCTTGACGGTGTGTTTCACTGCATGTGTGCCATGAGTGGTTTGAGCATAGGGAGTGCTTGTGTGGTTGAATTGCTTAGGTGTAGGAACGTGACGAACTCTGTATCGCCTTTGCATGAAGATCTACGAGCATGAACTTAGAACTCCTTGTGGTGTGTGTGTTGTGGTACTTGCTAGATGGGTGTGTGAGCGTTGGGTCATGAATGCTATATGATGGAATGCGTGAATGATTCGATGAACTACATTAGATGTGGAAGTGGATATCCGTTGCCCCCAAGGCATTTTATCTTTGTAGTTTGAAACCCCTTTTCTTTAGTTTCGTTTGATGATTAGCATAGTCACTTGACGTTGCTAGTTATCCTGTCTTTTTACTTTCGTAACTTAGGAACCAACCAACCAACCAACCCCCCCCCCTTTACATTGCTTTTAAGTGTGTGTAAATATAGTTACTCCTAGCCTAGTATATCAACCATTTGTGTGCTTAGACGCTTAGGAAGATCCCTCTTCTCATTGGACGATCCCGATTTGCCACTATCTACCTAGCTGTAGAAAGTAAGCATTTAGGGCTTATAAATTATCTTTTGGCGCGCGGGCGCGATGACCGCCCGCGCCTGTCACCTTACCCGTGTTATATCTGTTCTGAACAATAATTTTAATATATTAATTAGATTTTACCTTTTCTGTAGTGTATTGTAGCTCATTTCTTTGTTTCAATTCGTTTTAAATTTGTCATCGTACAATTGAAAAACAAAAAAAACACCGGTTATTTTTGCAAAAATCTATGCTAGAAAACAAAGTATGTCCTCAGTTTATTGGAATGACACTGGTTTTTCTGTACGCATCACCGGTTTTAAGACCGGTGTTGAGTATTTAGAAAAAAATTTGGTCCCCCGCTCTAGGGTTTGGAAGACAGAGAAGACGACGGAGTTTATGGCGGCACTGGAGTTGACCACGACGGAGAACAAATCGGAGAAGAGGAAGGTCTAATATTTTTTAAAAATGTGGGGGTATAATGGTTATTTTACACATTTTAATCAATTTTACTGTTGACTTTACCTGAAAGTCACCTCTGGGGACCAAAGAAATTAATTTCAATATGTTAATTGCTGAACAAACACGGTATTGATTTTGGGTACCAAAAGAAGGTATTGCATAATATGTAATGGAAGAAAAAATAAAATTTAGTCTTCTCTAATTAAGAGAGACAGCTGCTATGCATAAAGTCAAGCTGTTGTGATCGTTTTAGATCTGATGATTTCTGCTCTTGTGGAGATTGCTGGTGAATTATTGGTTCAGAAGTAGAGTTAAAATTTCTAGTTATAGTTTTGTTTGAATAAATATGGAGAAAAGAAAATCGAATGAAGAGTGGAGAATTTAGTTACAGTTTTGCTTTGGAAAAATCAAAATATGGAGAAAAAGAAAATTGAAGGTAGCAGCAATATTTTCTGAGCGAGTGGGCTGGCTGGTGTGCAGGAAGTCAGGGAAGCTGAGTACACGTATCTTGTAAGAAATTAAGATCCAAAGAGCATTGGTCCAAAATGTCGTACGCCACTCTTAATCGGCAAAAGGCGATCACCGCTCGTCCACAGCGATCCATACCAGCCCACACTCATATCATCGTATGAGAGGTAAATTACGGTAGTCCAGCACCAGGACCCATGGGCTTGGCATTGTCTCGGTGCGCACAAAGGAGCCTTGCAAAGCAAGAACTCCCCACACTGCCGCTGCCGAGGATCGAACCTGGGTTTATTGGCGTTCCCATCCATGTCCCAACCACTGGGGTACACCCATGGGTGTACGCCACTCTTAATTGACTCTGAGTAAATACTCCGTCCGCCATTTTTAAAAGTAAGAACAGTGAGTGCAGAAATAATTAGAAAAGACAAAGTCTCAGAAAAAATGGCCTCCTAGCTTTTATTTTAGTTCTAATTTTTTTTAAAAAAATTAAATATTATAATTTTCAAGTTAAAACAAGTAGCAATATGTATTTAACTGTAAAAACACACAATATAAAAGAATATTGAGCCAGGTGCTCATATGGCCCTATGTTTTGAGGGTTTGTGATAATATGACCCTGTGAAGTTTGAAAGTGCTATTGTAATCATGTGTTTTGCTAGAATGTGTTAATATAACCCTGGAGGCCTGAATTTGGCCGGAAATACATGAAATGACTATATACCGCTGTTTAAAAAACAAAAAATGTAAAAAGAAAATTATGCCCTCATTGTTTATTAACAAGAAAATTTTCTTCTTCTTTTCTTCTCTTTTCCTCTCCTTTCCTCGTCTGAACCTGTCAAATCCTCGATTCCATTTTTTCACACTTTGTAAATCCCCGTCAATTTCCAGTAGCGTATCTCCTCTCCGGCGTAGCAGCGGTGGGGCTTGGGTTTCCCGGTGGTTGGGGAAGAGTGGAGCTAGGGTTTAATCGGTGGTTGGGGAAGAGCTGTGGGGCTAGGGTTTCCGTCGATTGGTGGTGGTGCTTGAGGGGGATGAGCAGGGCGAGGGCGACGGTTGGGTAACGATGTTGGGGGTACGGCGGCGATGGTGGGGTACGGTGGTGGCGACGATGGAGTCTTTATTTTTCAATTTGTATTTTTGAGTTTTTCAATTTCTGTGGAGTCTTCATTTTTCAATTTCTGTGGAGCGGGGGCAGCGGCGGCGGTGGTGGTGGAGTGGCTGTGATGGTGGTAGAGCGGCGGTAGTGGTGGTGGTGGTGGTGGAGCGGTGGTGGCGGTGGCGGTGGCGGTGGTGGAGCGGTGATGGTGGTGGTGGAGCGGCGATGGTGGTGGTGGTGGAGATGAATGCTAAGGGTAGTTTAGTCTATAGATTTGTAATTTGAATGCTAAGGGTAGTTTACTCTTTTTAATATTGGTCAACGCCAGATATTACCAAGTTAACGCCGAAATAGTGCCAGATATTACCAAGTTAACGCCGAAATAGTGCCAGAAGGTTATATCGGCACTTCTGATGCAAAACACAGGGCTACAATGACATTTTTCAACTTCAAAGGGTCATATTAGCACAAACCTCCAAAACATAGGGTCATATCAGTATTTTGCCCAAAAATATTTTCAAAATTTCTAAATTTATTATGAAATTAACAAATGAAGTGTATAAGGTAATTTATAAGTGGCATGTCCATAAGCTTATGGACATGCCGCGTGTCACGGACCTATTCATTAGAAAATCACAATTACAATGAGTAGCCATATATTTTTTAGATTACATACAAGCAACCAAATTACACATTAACATCCTAATTTAGATCTAACTAGGAGATACCACCATTGAATTTATTGAATCTCAGTGGAGAGTGAAACTCCGTCCATTTGAATAGTTAGGGACGCCCTCTTGAAAACACCCAAACGGTACACCACCCTCTGAGTAGCCATATTTAACGCATTGTTATTGGTCGTTATATCTGATTATTTCGACCAACCTATTTATTAACTGGATATTTAATGAAATGTCATTAGGTAAAGAGTGAGTCTCTTGAGTCCCGACAGGCGCATTTATTAAATTACATACTAAAATTAGAAATTATTTTTTATATTATATATATTATATTTTTACATTCAAATACACATTATTACTTGTTTTAACTTTTAAAATATAATATTTAAAATTTATTAAAAATTACAGCATTTAAAGGTAAAAGGTATAATGGACTGTCCATAAACTTATGAAAATACCATATTTTCCGAGACTTTCTCTTAGGTAAATTATAGAACAGAGGCATTCTGGATCGACTACACGCTCATCTAGTGTAGTGGCTTGGAAGAAAGCTACCTTGACCATATTCTGAAGTTATAAATAATCTACTGATCGAAGGCTGTAAGGGTGGACTGGTCTACATTAAGCCACACCACAGTGACCCCCGAGGTCCGAAACCGGCCAGTAATGGACCTACATACCTTGCTTGTAGACCGGCAGCGGAGCTAACCCCTGTTCTATTGGTTTGGTGGTTGCTAATCCACGACGACAAATTTGAATCATATACGGAACGAGGGAGACCCGTGGAAATACATCGATTTCTTACTCGTGCAAAGGAATTTTTCTTGGCAACTTGGACAACAACTAATTTGTCCCAGATATTAATTTTTAAAAGTCTTTATAAAGCTTTCTCTCAATTCAGGGATGTGTATCGCATTCTATCTCCAGTAGTACAATTTGCTTGCAGTTATTGATTAGTTAATTTCCACAATAAGTGGGATATGTGTTAACTTTATATTTATATTTAAATTACAGAAAAGTAAGTTCGGGTATGACGTCTGCATCGTATCTCAAGAATATGGTATACGAATTAGGATACTAAATAATTTATTTATCATTATAAAAGGGTAAAATGCATTTATGCCCCTAAATTCTTTGTTAGTGCACATATACCTTCTAGTTTTTCGAAAGTGCCTATATGCCCCTCCCAATTTTTTGAAATTGAACATACACCCCTTCCATTTTTCTGAAAGTGCACACATACACAAATA
Source organism: Rubia yunnanensis (assembly GCA_037428765.1). Lineage (NCBI taxonomy): Eukaryota > Viridiplantae > Streptophyta > Magnoliopsida > Gentianales > Rubiaceae > Rubia > Rubia yunnanensis. The sequence continues at coordinate 85,263,608 of CM075066.1, forward strand.
AAGAGCTGGGGATATATGTGCAGTTAAAAAAAATCAAAGATATATGTACACTAAACAAGGAATTAGAGGGGCATGCGTGTATTTTTTTTTCTAAACAAATATCCGGTATAAGAAAAATGGATGTTAATTTTTTTATGGTATTATTTTTCCTTAAAAGGTTTTTGATTATTTTTAATGGAGAATGCTCTATTAGATCATTAACGATTAAAAGATGACAAAATCCGTTCTTATAATTTTTAGGCCATGTTTTCTAAAACTTATTTGAAATTATTTGAACTTATCTGAATTTATTTGATTTGATTTGAATGAATTGAGCTAAAATAAGTGTATTAAAAATAGTAATGTATGACTAAATGGAGTTAGATTTTACCAATCTAAATTTAAACTTAATTGAACTGATTTACACTGACAATGAATGAACTGATTTAACTTGAATTGAATTGAACTGAAAAGCAGATAAGATATGGAGAACTACACCTTAGTATTAAAATATTATTTATATTTCGCGATATACTTTGAAGTCTTTCAAAATTTTAAGAATATCGTTATAATAAATGAAAATAAACATCAAATTATCTTATTAATTATAGAGATGATTTTCTATGATGCAGCCTAAACTTTAGTCATGGTTATTTATGCAATTCTAACTATATTTAATGCTTCAGGGACCTATCTCTAATAATTTTACTTGGACCTATCTCTAATTGTTTTACATGGAATTATCTCTAATATTTTTTTTCATGGGTTTTTTTTCCTAATGTTTTCCCCATAATTTTCCCGCCAGGTGCAATATGCAAAAGGATTTTTAAAAAAATCAAAAATTATTTTTAAAATGTCTAAAAATAGACAAAAAAAATCAATATGATCATCGAACTGAAAATTATATACATCAGCAAAAAATAGTAGAACATCAACAGAAAATTATAAAATATCATCTTAAAAAACTGCAGCAAAAAATTCTTTAAAAACCAAATTAAACAGCAAAAAAATAAAAAATCAAGTCAAAATCAACAAAAAATTGAAAAAACGTCGAGTACAACTAATAAAACATCAACTAAAAATCATAAACTGAAAATCATAAAACTATCAACAGCTTCGATTATACATTTTAAAAAAAAATACAAACGAACCAATGTCAACCCGAAACTAAAAATATAAATTCCTACCATCTAAACTTCACTTGAAAAATGAAAAACGTTAATATAAGAAAAAAACACTACAAAATATCAACCTATTTCACCCAAAAACTATTAACATCAACTTCTATCACCTAAAACTCATCTAGAAAATGAAAAGCATCAACATAAGAGAAAGAAAACAAAAAATATCAGCCAACACAATCCCCTAAAAACTACCAAACGTCAACTCATATCAAATAAAACTCACCCGGAAAATGAAAAACATCAACATGAGAGGAAAAAAAAGAAAAAAAATCACCAAAAAGCTAAGTTACCTTAAAAAGTATAAATTATTCAGTCTAAAAATCATAAAACACCAACAATTCTTTTATTAAAAAAACTATAAATATCAATCTGTATCACCCAAAAGCTACAAAATCAATTCATAACACATGAACCACATCTAGAAAATTAAAAAACATCAACATAAGAAAAAAGACACTACAAACTTCAACTCTTATTACCAAAGGCTCAGCCGGAAAATAGAAAACATCAACATGAGAAAATTTAAAAAACTACAAATATCAATTCATATCACCCAAAAAAAACTACAAAACATTAATTCATATCAATTAAACCTCACTCGAATAATGAAAAATATCAACGTAAAATAAAAAAAAAACTATATACATCGACAAAAAACTACAGTACCTCAAGAATAAAAAAAATCTTTTAAAACAAAAAAACCTAGTGGGATTGGAACCTAGGTCTATAACCTCAAAGTCTAGAGTAATACCACTACACCAAAGACTCATTATTAAACATGAACTTGGTCAAATTATATTAAATCCCAACATGTACATCAAGAATATAAATTATTCAAAATAAAATTCAAATTGAGATTCAAACCCAAGACCTCTAACCTCAACAACAAGAATACTAACCATTAGACTAAACACTCTTTGTTGGTAGTGAGCTTAGTAGAGTAAATATTAAACCTCAAAAAGTCTTTGAAAAATAAAACACAAAATTAAACCTCAACTCTAATACGCCGGCCCAAGCTCGACCACCGTTCCTCTACCATTGCCGACCGTTCATCGATCTCGCGCGTGGATGTACGCACGTGTCTTCTTCTACATAAAGTGCATGGATATCATGTGCCTGACGCAGCAATCGCTCGTTGTCGCCTCATCGTCACCTTGCTCGCATCGTTTTTGCCTCACAGTCGCCATGCTCATATCTTCGTTGCCTCACTGTCGCTTTGCTCGCCCCATTATTGCGTCGCGATCACCTCACCGGTGGAGCTAGTGCACAGTTTTTCGACGACGATACGTTAAATTGCAGAGGCGTAGCGGCTCCGTCGGAGCTAGGGTTTTAACTCACGGCAGAGTGACAGAGCTATGGCACGGAGGAGTCGCATTAGATCGCCGACGAAGAAGAATCAGATCACTGAAAGAAGAACCAGATTTTTGGAGTCGTATCATTTTTGCCGCTGGAAGAAAAAGAACCCCGATGGAGCATTTACACGGCGGTTTCTGATTAGGACGACATGAAAATCCAGCAAAATCTGGCGAGTTTCCGGCATCCGGTGGTGGTTACCGATCGGCGGAGGAGGTTTCTGATCGGTTGTAGAAAAAAGTGAAAATGAAAATGTTAAAATTTTTGTGATATATATAGTATTTTGATAATTGCACAGTAGGTCCCTAAATTTATTAGCATACTTTGAAAAAAAAAATCCTATATCAAATGAAACTTCTTATAATTGCACAATAAACTCTGGCCTAAAGTTTAGGCTGTGTAAAACAAGACTTTGTATTAATTATAGTAGTTAAACAGTTTAAAATAAGGCTCTATGTTTTAATTATTTTTAACAAATATGCTTATCTTTAAAATATTTTAATTACATACTCTTTTCAGTCAAATCCATATACACTTTATTTTTTAGGGGTTGTTTGGGTTTTCAGGAAAAGGAAAAGGAATTCAGCACCCTCGATTTTCTTTAGGGATAAGTGTCAATATAACCCTATCTACTTGAGTAAGTACCAATATAACCCTATGATAATTTTTAGTGCAAATATAACCCTAACTAGTTAATGAAAGTGCCAATATAACCCTCATGCCTCATTTTTGGTATTGACCTCAATTTTTCGGCATTGACTCTAAGTAAATTGACCAAAATACCCTTTGGGCTAACTCTGAAATTAGGTGGATAATTTTACCCTCATAGTTTGCTGGACCGCCGCGGGAACAGGTAGGGTTATATCAGCACATTATGCAATCTTATTGGGTTATATCAGCACATTCCTAATGTTTGTAGGGTTATATCAACACATTTCTAATGTTTGTAGGGTTATATCAGCACATCCTTAAAACTTATAGGGTTATATTGGCACTTTCACTAACTAGATAGGGTTATATTGGCACTTTTAAATATTGAAAGGTTATATTGGCACTTATGTCAACTAGGTAGGGTTATAAAAGTACTTTTTTCTTTCCATTATTATTGTTTGGTCAAATACTTTTCTAATTTCTCTTTGTCAACTTTTCAGGATTTGTTTGCCTCAAAATTCCTTATTTTTATTTCCGACTACCACTACCGCTAACTGACATCAAACATCATTGATCACCGATGGTTGGGAGTAACCACTATAATCATCATTCTCTGATATAATAATTATCCGCAAGGAATTGTATTATTGATTAATGAATATATAGATAATACAATAGAGGTAAAATAAGCAAACAACTCTAATCATGCTAAACACAATCTAATCAGTAATCTGATTTATGCTAACACCCTTCTCAATCGGAACGTTGGATTCTCAGAGATGCGAAGCTTGGACCTGAAGAACTCAAACAAGGGACGGGAGAAACCTTTGGTGAAGATGTCTGCAATCTGTAGAGATGTGGGAACATTAGCAACACGAAGTTTGCCCGAAGAAACCAGCTCGCGAACAAATTGATAATCAATGTCGATATGCTTAACCCGCTTGTGCGCCGCCGGATTCTGAGCCAAGAAGATCGCACTTTTGTTGTCACAAAGCAGAAGAGGCGCACCTGAAAGAAGAACACAAAGATCACGAAGCAAATGAGCCAACCAGATGACCTCAGCAGCAGTCTTGGCCAAAGCACGATACTCCGACTTAGTGTTGGACCTGAACACGTTAGGCTGTTTCTTCACACTCCAAGAAAACAAGTTGCCACCTAAGGAGATAGCATAGACATAAGTAGAACGACGAATCTCCAAACACCTGGCCCAATCTGCATTAGAATAACCGAGCACCTCCAGAGAAGATGCTGCACAAAAACAAAGGCCAAAATGTAAAGTTTCTCAAACATAGCAGAGAATCCGGTGGTTCGAAACTGCTGTGTTGCACTGGATTTAACATCGTAAATACCCTAATTTTCCAATAGTGATATAGTAAAAGAAAGGAACTCACAACTTAGAGTATCCATAGTGATAACTCCTTGCCCGATATTTTGATAAGGAGTAACTTTTTAGTTAAGAAGTTGGTACCTCTTTCGACATTATTTGATTAACCAACATATGGATACCACTTGATATGAATTGTCTTTTCTAGTAGCTCATTAGTGGAACGCGAGTCCCCTAAAATATAATGTTTGTGTCTCATATCGGTGGTTGACAGAGTTATGACTCAATATATAAGATCATGAGTCACTCCTACTTAGTACCAATTAGTTTTATGATAGTAGCTCGTGATTCTAATATAGTATCAGAGCCCACATGTCTGTGTCCCCTTTATATCCATGTTTACGTGATGATTAATACTGTTGCACGTGAGGGGGTGTGTTAGTATCCCACATCGGTTGTTGACAGAGTTACGATTCAACATAAAAAATCATGGGTTACCCCTACATACACTACTGAAAAATAGGTACATAGGCGCCATTGAATAGTTCATGGCCGATAGTGTTGCCCATATACAATCTTCCACCGTATTTGTGTATGAAGAGGGAATATGTGTTGATGTCTTTGTTAATTTCAGGGCCAAAACATCTCGAAAATGACATTGATATGTATCAGGCACCTTTGAAATAAGATTTGAAGGTTCTATGGCCCGACGGTGTTGACGTGTTTGATGGTTTTAGCGGATCAAAGTTCAATTTAAAGGCAATGCTTTTTTGTACCATAAATTATTTTCCCACATATGGAGTGCAGTCTCGCTATTTTTCCTTAAAACATAAAGCTGAACTGTCATCAACTCAGCATAGAAGGGTGTATGGAGTGTACCTTAAGAATTTGCTACCCTATTATTCCTACCAAAGTGCGCTTGTGCTGGTCCAACCGATTTCTTCCCAACTAAGTTTGAGGTGCCGTATTCAATGATCTCCTCAGTGACGTACCCTTGCACGATGCTCGCATCCGGTCGGCTAATGAACGTAACCATTTAAAACACCCATGTGCCGCTCGAAAGGGTACATCCATTACATTCCCACTGGACCGCATAGTTAAATTTACCTAGCCAAATGAATTACTAGATGAACCATGATGCAAAGAAGGATAGAGGAAAATACTTCTCCAATTGACATAACACTAAAACCCCCTCCCACTCTAACACATGAGGTGCCTGCCCTCTTTTATTTTTCCGACAAATGGAGTTGAAGAAGAAACAAAGTCGCATAATGCTAAATTGCACATCCTTCTCCATAACACCACAGATCGCTACGGGTAACAATTGTTGCATGAGAACATGACAATCATGCAATTTTAAGGCATTCAAACGCAAATCATTATTCACAAATAAACTAACATTAGAAGAGTATCCGAATGGTACCTTGATCCCTTGGATACACTCACAAACTGATCTACTCTCATCCACTGATAGATCGTACGGGGCAGGAGGGAGTTAAGTTCGATTCCCTTTCACCTCCGGGGCTAGGTCCGACCAAATTCCAAGCTCCTACAAATTCTTCCGCACATTCAAGTTGTACTTCGTCTTCCCCAAAATGTTAAGTAATGTTCCAATCAAACTCTCGCACACAATCTTCTTAATGTGCATCGCATATAGACATGTCAAACCTCCAAATGCTCCCAGTATGGTAGATCAAAGAAAACAGACCTCTTCTTCCAAGGTCCATCAAGCGTTGTACCAACCTTCTTCATATTTTTCCCAAGAACAACATTCAATTTCTTCACCTTGTTGTGTCTGACAATCCCCTTCAATGGTCTTGGCGCCTTCCTCACCTCCTTCACACCTGCAAACTAAAATGTGTCCTCACACAACTTGTGCATCATCGAAAAAATTCCTGGTGACCCAAATACACATCCATACAACCATAGTTCAGCTGTTGGTAATCTGTGGACTCTTCACACACGGGATACACCCTGTGTACAGGCAGAGCATTCTTCCACATTTGTGAATTGGTTTTATAATCGTTGCAATATGGACGAGTAAACTTCGTGCCTTTGCAAGAAGGCCAAACTGCACCATGAGAAGGTACTTAGGGTATGATAATAATGGATTTACTTTTGCAATGACTAAAAGTATAGCAAGAGCACGACACTCGAACAATGGTGTTTACATTGAATTTGAATCGATGTGACAGTTTAGCAAGAAAGACAAAGACCCTATCGTTATACTTATGGTCTTTTACAGTGTGATTGAGAAAATATGGGAGTTAGACTATGTTGAGTTTAAAGTTGTGGTTTTCAAGTGCCGATGGGTTGACAATGGAGTCAGGTTCCAATGGAGAAACCAATGGGATTCACATTGGTGGACCTTAACCGAGTTGGGTTTTGGGATGACAATTTCATCTTAGCTGCTCGGGCACGACATATTTTTTATTTCTGGGATCCTAGCAACGAGAAGTGGCATGTCGTCATAGGAAGAAGCTCTACTTTGTAGATGAGATTGATTGGATCGTCCGAGCAGAATGTCCTGAGTTCCCATATGTATTTCCAATTTTGAAAGATGTAGGTGGCGCTATAGTAAGTTGACAGGCACATGGTGATGGATCATATTGATAAGAGCGGTCAAATTGTAGGGGGTGATGTTGTATTGAAAAGAAAAAGATAGGTGTTATACTTTTGTGTCCTTGCCCATGTTATACTTTTATGTCCTTACCCGTGTTATATCTGTTTTGAACAATAATTTTAATATATTAATTAGATTTTACCTTTTCTGTAGTGTATTGTAGCTCATTTCTTTGTTTCAATTCGTTTTAAATTTGTCATCGTACAATTGAAAAACAAAAAAACACCGGTTATTTTTGCAAAAATCGATGCTGGAAAACAGAGTATGTCCTCAGTTTATTGGAATGACACTGGTTTTTCTATACGCATCACTGGTTTTAAGACCGGTGCTGAGTATTTAGAAAAAAATTTGGTCCCCCGCTAGGGTTTGGAATAACATTTGAAAAAATAATTCAAGGCAACCTTAGGCACCTGCTTTGTCACATATCAGCACTAGTTTTTGTACAATTCAGAACAGGCCCTTTTGCAGTGGTGCTATGTACTTAGAATAATTTTTTAATTTTGCTCCCGAATTAGAAAAATATTAGGGAAAAAAAACCAGCCAGCCCCAGGCTGCTGCTCCATCAATTTTAAGGCACCGATGTAATCCAGCACAGGTGTTGTGGACTTAGTAAGTTTTTTAATAAGTTTCCTATCGGGTTCGAAAAATTAGCCAAAATTTTAATACAAGGTAGCTTCGGGCAGCTACCTTTCTCATCTCAGCACCGATTTTGCCATGGTATACAGGTGCTGACTAAAACTATTGTCACATAATTTAGTCCACAACAAGTACATGCGCATGTAAATTTAAACTATAAAAAGGAATTACATAAAATTCACTCATTTCGGCCATAATAATAAGATTCGGGTATTTAAAATCAATGGTGAATGTGATACTTTGTTTTGGGCAACACTGCAAATTCTAAAAATGTTGCACTAGTTTTGTATGTTTAGTTTAAAGGATGTTACATCCACCCAATCAAGTCCTAATCTCATAGTTATGATTATATAATACTCAATTTCAACATTGAATCGCCAATTTTGAGTTTCAACAATTCCAATATTCTTGGATGGATCTAAGTGCAAAAGGAAAAAACTTCACTCAGAGGTCCAAATTTTAGGATGCAATCCTAAATTATGAAAGGGGCATGTTAATTCCAAGAACAAATGAAAAAATTGAATAATATTTGGTGGGGGGAAAACACACCAATCAACTTTCCCGTTTGGATTTGCTAACTTCTAAGTTATCTAGAAAACGTTTGTCTAAAACATGCACTAGCGTTGTACCATATTCCATGAAAACATGAAATTCTATTAAAAACATATATAAACCCAAGAATACATAATGTGAAGTAATTTGGCTACAAAAACGACAGTGTGATTCAGTTTTGGGCCATAGTGAAATTTTAATAAAGATCCAAATGGAGCATTTTTGGGTATCCGTTCGCTACGATTTTGAACCACGAGATATATTGAATGGTGAATTGAATATTTTAAAGTCCAATTGAACTAAAAAAATAATGGACAAAAATATCCCCCTAATGAGGTACGTAAATTAAACATTGCAAAATAGTTGGAATTAATCAGCACCGGTTTTGATCGTCTCAAGATCGGTGCTACTTTTTGGAAGGGATCCAATTTTTTATTTTTTTGCATTTTGAAGAGGAGAGAAATTTTTTAAAAAAATCAAATCAGCACCGGTTATTATACCGGTGTTGGTAAAAATACCAATTCGCGCTCAATTATCGTTGGGCCAACAAAGATTTCAGCCCAGAGATTACATTTTAAGCACCGGTATCAAGAGATCGAGCACGGTCTAAAAAACAGTGCTTAAAATGGAATCCATGTCTGGATTAAGCTGTCTCACTCAGCTACTTTATTAGGTAGTGGGCATCGGATTTACAAAAACTAGCACCGGTTTTGGTGTCGGTGCTCTGTACTTGGGTAAATTTTTAAACTTTGCTCTTGGGTTTGGGATTAAAAAATCAATGCAGCCTCAAGCAGTTGCTTTGTTCCAAAAAGGAACCAGTTGTTAGCCGAACTAACACCGGTTTGTCGTACCAGTGCTCTGTACTTAGAAAATTTTTCATTGCTTTGCTCTCGGGTTAGAAAAATAAATAACCAACGTAGCCTCAAGCAGCTGCTTTGAATAAAATTGGCATCGGCATCATAATATTCAGCACCGATATTATAGGTTATGTACTGGTGTTGGATTTGTTTATATATAAAGAAACCGGTCATCTTCCTCACATAACGGTCGCATTGTTTCTTCTTCCCCGCCTTAACCACCATTAAAAATCCACGTTCACCCACATTTACCACCATTACAACTCCACATTCTAAACCATTAATCCCCATTCAAGCTACACTAACCCACTTTCTAAATCCCACACCCTATAAGATCCAAAAAAAAGCCCTGGTTTTCTTTCAAGCACTCAATTTTTGAGAACCCTTTGGTGGTGAAGCTAATTTCCAGAGAATTTCAACCAGATTATTTAAATTTAATGCTCCAAAACTTCATTCTAAGTCTTGTGCAAACCCTAGATAGATTGGCATTGAGTGACATTTAAATGATTTTATAGGTGTTTGATGAAATGTCTGAATGAAGCTATTATTGTGTGATATTGGAATGTCATGTTAAGTTTGTGATGTAGGAGTGTGATATGCCTAATAATCGATGGCCACTGCATGAGGATAAATTTGTTTTAATTATTTCATGTTGGAGTGATGTTGGAGAGTAGTTATGTAGGAGTGTGTTTACTATTTTGTGATGGTGATTGTGTGATCCAATTTTTTTTTGATTGTTTGATGTTGGAATGATTTGGAGGGTAGTTATGTTGGAGTGTGTTTATTATTCTGTGACGGTGATTGTATGATTTAAAATTTGTTTTGATTGTTTGATGTTAGAGTGATGTTGAAGGGTAGTAATGTTGGACTGTGTTTATTGTTTTGTGATGGTGATTGTGCCAGGAACGGTTTTGATGGTGTGATGTTGTACCATGTATATGTTGTATTGTGTTATTTATTATTTTCCATATGCATATGCCTCCTGAAACAAAAAAGGTGGCAGGAAAGAGGAAGAGGGGTGGCCCTCCGGCCAAACAGAAGAAGGTGGAGGAAGGGGTGGCTTTCGAAGTCGAAGAAGGGGAGGTAGCACCAGTGGTACCCCTCAACATTCAATTTGAGGAAGATCGAGTAACCGGAACTGCTGCTCCTGAGGAGGAAGTGGAAGATCACAATAAAGGTGATACCGAGGCATACCCCTATGAGCTCCTAGTGAAGATGACATGTCCAAAGCAGGAGGGAAACAGGGGAAGCTATTTGACAAATTCGAGATTGCATCATGATGTAGGGAAAGGGGGATGGCTACTTTCCAGTCCGTCATGTTGGCTAAAGAAAATCATCCTGTCCCCGTTGCCTTCGAGGAAGTTGATGGTCGGCTTATTTGTGTTAAAAACTGGAGCCCGTGGACCGCGTGTTGCAATTACGCATTCCAGAGGTGGGTTAGAGTTGGTATGTGGATACACTAGCCAGGCATCCCCAAGGATGTGTAGGAGGAAGCATTGACAGACATAAAGGTACAAAACTATTTCATAATACATAATTCATAATAGCCATATTTTTACTCGTAAAACTATATTATCATGTCCTAACCTAAATATTTTTTCCATAACAATGCATACAAGTTTCACGATGGAAACGAAATCACCATTTACTCAACGTGACGCGTGCCTTACGATTTCAAGCCAGTCTTCCAGTTGATTTTTGGGGAGAATGTGTTCTTGCTGCTGCTTATCTGATTAACTGGACACCGACGAAACATCTCAATGGTCGTACTCCCTTTGAGATGCTATATGGACGAGCTCCAAATTACTCATCTTTAAAAGTATTTGGATGCTTGTGTTTTGTTGCTCACATTCCCAGATACCGTGACAAGTATTTTAATGCTTGTGTTTTTACGCTCATCTCAGCGATGTTTGTTTCTTAGTTATCATGCCGGAAAGAGAGGCTATCGTCTTTTTGGCCTAGAATCGTGCATCATCTTTAACAATCGGGGTGCCAATTTTTTTGAAGACCAGTTCCCGTATGCAGTAACTCCGACATCCGCCTCATCAGTAGATCCCGGCGGTGCCACCACCTCACCGTCGCTGGAATCACATGACCAGATCGTGGCACCATATCTCCCACGATACCCGCCCGCTGCCACCGACCCTATACCGCCGGTCACTGCCGCTCATATCCTTTCGACCGCCGTTGTACTATTACCACCGGCCACCGTCGTGCCTATACTGCCGGCCGCTTCTCCAATTTTGGCAATTGACCTAGATCACCGGTAACCCTTGCCAACAGTATGGCCTGACAATGCACAGCCCAGGACACCGCCATCTCACGTGCTACCGCCAAATGGTGATCACTCGCCTCACGCACCGCTAGCTCCAGTGACTCCTTCTACTCCACCGTCCGATGTGGTGTCTCCAGCCCTGGGTAATACTGCCTGCCGTCTGCTTCTGTCAGCTCCACCGCATGTTTTGCCGGTCGTTCCAACTTTTCCTCCCACGGCTAAGTTGCCTCCTATCAAATAGAGTGTTCGTGCTCACCAACCTCCTCCATATTTGGAAAAATATGAATGTGATGATTATGTTTGTGCTCTTACTACTGAAGATCCCCCCTACTGCTACTCATGCGTCATCACTATCCTCAGGTATTCTCTATCCTCTTACTAATTATGTAAATTGTGATCAATTTTCTAGTATACATTCTAGATTTTTGGGTGCAGTAACTTCTACTTCAGATCCCACTACTTATTCTGAGGTGTCACAAAATGCTCATTGGCGGGATGCTATGACTGGAGTACTTACTACACTTGAGCGCAATCAGACTTGGACCCCTCTACCTCTGGATAAGAAGGCAATTGGTTGCAAATGGGTTTACCGGATGAAGTTCAAGTTAGATGGTACCATTGAGCTTCATAAGGCACGCATAGTGGTTCTCAGGAATTGCCAGGTTGAAGGGGCTGACTATACTGAGACATTTGCTCCGGTTGCGAAGATGAGTTCAGTTCGCCTATTCTTATCTGCTGCAGTGATTCGTGGTTGGGAACTGCATCAGATGGATGCACATAATGCTTTCCTGCATAGAGATCTGCATGAAGAGATTTTTATGCGAACTCCATCGGGCTATGTTATGTTCCCTGGTCAGGTATGACACCCTCAAAAATCTCTTTATGGTCTTCGTCAAGCTCCTAGAAATTGGTTTGCCAAATTAGCACAGGCTTTACGAGCATTTGTATTTGTTCAGAGTAAAGCAGATTACTCTCTGTTTGCCCTTTCCCATGGATCATTTTCTTTGGATGTTCTGGTTTATGTGGATGATTTGGTCATTGCTGGTAGCTCTTCTGTGCTTATCTATAAATTCAAGAAATACTTGAGTTCTTGTTTCCACATGAAAGATCTTGGTTTTCTTAAGTATTTCTTGGGCATAGAGATTGCTAGAAGATCGAAGGGGATGTTTCTTTCACAACGGAAATATGCCCTGGACATCTTATCTGATATAGGTTTATCTACCTCTAAACCGACTGACTTTTCGATGGAGCAACAACACGATCTGGCACGTGTTGATGGCCCGCTTTACCATGATTCTGAGCAGTACAGGCGACTGGTTGGGCACCTGATATACCTTACCATCACACGTCCTAAGCTTAGTTATTCGGTTCACACACTTGCTCAATTCATGAAGTCCCCTTGTGTTCCTCACTGGCAAGGTGCAGTTCGGGTGTTGCACTACTTGAAGAGCCATCCTGGTCAACGTTTATTTCTATCTTCATGTAGTGCATTATAATTGACTGCTTACTGTGATTCTGATTGGGTTGCTTGCCCTATTACCAGCCGTTCTCTTTCTGGTTACTTTGTGATGATTGGTGATTCACCGGTTTCTTGGATGACAAAGAAGCAACCTACAGTTTCTCGATCTTCTGCTGAAGCAGAGTATCGTGCCATGGTTGTTACCTGTTGTGAGTTCTTATGGCTTAAGTCTTTACTGAAAGACTTAGGGGTTGTGCATACTGCTCCTATGCGTTTGTTTTGTGACAGTCAATCTGCTCTTCATATTGCAGCAAATCCAGTGTTCCATGAACCTACAAAGCATATTGAAGCTGATTGTCATTTTGTCGGGGATCTTATGCAGTCTGGTACTATTGTTACTCATTATATCTGCACTACAGATCAACATGTGGACTTGTTTACCAGAACTCTCGGACGTAACCAGTTTCATCCATTACTCGGCAAGTTGGGCATTTCTGATCCCCATGCTCCAACTTGAGGGAAGGTGTTAAGGAAAATAAATATTACTTGTAATTATAATTAGATTCTATTTCCTTTTCCTAGTTTATATAGGTATTCGGTACTATTATATAATATACCATGAGGTCAAGAATACAGACACACATTATTACCCTTATTTTCTACATAAATGCATCAGATCTGGTCCAATTATCACAGCTCCTCACCTGCCGACGGCGTAGAAATAAGCAAGCGTGTCGAGCATTGAGAGCACCAGATTTCAAATTCGAGATCAAATTGCCATTCGGGAATGCCGATTATCATGACTTGCGGGGGGTGATGAAGTTTTCTGTGGTGGGGAAAATGAGGACGGAAACAAAGACCTGGAAGATGGTGAGGGTGTGGCTCTTCAAATCTAATTATTGGACCCAAAATAATGGGTTTGACCCGCAAAAAAAGATATTTCATTTTTATTAATTGCAAATAACTCTCTGGACTCAATGGTCAAATATTTACTCCCTCTATCTCATAGTTAAAGGCACAATTGCTTTTTCCAAGTCAAAATAAAAAAACTTTGACCCTAAATAAAAAATTAATACATACATAATAAATATATTATGTTGGGTCTTGTTAGATTCATCTTAATGTCAATTTTTTAAACATTAATTTTTTATGCTTAATTATTATATGATACTAGAGATATTACCGGTCAAATATAATCATTGAATACCGTAAAAAATAATTGTATCATTAATTATGAGATAGAGGGAGTATACCATTTATGATAGTATAGAGGAAATACGTGAATTGTGACTTTACCACTAGTTATGTGCAATTGTGGACATGTAATATTCTCCTTTCTCTTCGAGTTCACATGATGATGATTTTGTTATTCAACAAGGCATGGATCGGAGAGCTTCCATGGCACGTAGAAATGGCAAGTAATCAGACGGCGGGGACCTGCCGTCATTCCCGAATTTATACCTCCCCATTCAGTGTAAGGCCATGTCAGTTCAGATGAAACACATCTGAGTTGAGTTGACATAAATTTATTAGAGTTGAGAAGAGTTTGGTTGAGTTGATTGGAGGTGAGCGGAGTTGAGAAGAACTGAGAAGAGTTGAGTTGAGAAGAACTGAGAAGAGTTGAGTTGAGTTGATCTGATTGGAGTTGAGTTGAGCTGATTGGAGCGGAGCTGAACTGATTGTAGCATAACTAAACTGAATTAATTGTAGATGAACTAAACTGAATTAATTGTAGATGAAATAAACTGAATTAATTGTAGATGAACTAAACTGAATTAATTGTCGATGAACTGAAATGAACCAAAACGAACTAAACTAAATCAAAATGAAATAAACCGAATCTAATTGAACTTAACTGAGTCAAACTAAAATGAAATTAATCAAATTGGCTGAATCAAACCAAACTAAACTGAAACAACTGAACTGAACCGAACCAAACTAAATTGAACTGAATCAAATTGAACTAAATTGAATCAAAATGAATTGAACTACATCAAAATGAATCCAACTGAATAAAGGTGAAGTGAAATGAATCACACTAAACGGTTTTACACTTCATAACTTCATTGGAATGCACAAGCTTGAAATACCTATTATTAACCATGAGATTGGCCAAGGAGCTGCAAATTTACACATATTTGTTGAAAATAAAAAAACGAGCTATGCGATAAGTATGTAATAATATAGTTTTGCAAATTTGGAACTCTATTGGAGGCATTGATGAAGAGCAAAGTGCCAATGAAGAAATATGATTAGTTGTGGATGAAACTATTTTCAATCATTCTCCAGCATTAATTTGAACTACCATATGTAATTTGGCTAATATTAATGTTCATTTGAGTTAAATATTTTATCCTATTTATATGTATTGAACTGATTTAAGTTATATATTGAGTGATAAGCCTGGAGCTACAAATTTACACATATTTGTTGAAAATCAAAAAACGAGCTATGCGATATGTACGTAATAATATAGTTTTGCCAATTTGGAACTCTATTGGAACTCAATTTACACAATTTACACAATTTGCAAATTTACACATATTTGGAACTCATTAAATTACCCATTAATTATAAAATAACTAATGGTTATGCGAAAATTGACTAATCTATGGCAACGAACCCTATTCAAAACTTGAACACGATGCAAAAAATGACAAAAAATGAGAAAATACCCGTTGGTAAAATGCGAATAGTCCACCTACGGACAATAAACACAGATCTGACCAACGAAAAAAATGAAATCCGATGAGTATTAAACCATCAAACAAGACAAAATCAAATAAGAATTAAAATAGTGAAATCAGACAAAATTTGCGAGGAATAAACAACCAAAGGAAGGAACACAACGAGGATTCCCATCTCACTGCAAAATCCGATGACGATTAAACCAACAAAATTTGATGATGGCGAAGCGGAAAGGAGCACCAAAAATGATGAAATGGGAAGGAACCGTCGTGATTCAAAACTCCATGACGACATAATAAATAACTCAAAAAGGGAAATGTGACATTTTCTTTTTGAAAGATTACATACAAGCAACCAAATTACATATTAACATCATAATCTAGGACCTAATTAGGAGACACCGCCATTGAATCTATTGAAGTTCGATGGAGTCTGAAACTCCATCAATTGAATAGCTAGGGAAATTCTCCTGAGAACACACAAATGCTGCTCCACCAAAGAACCGCTACCATCGAATCCGAACCACTGCGATCTTACCATTATTGACCACTTGCAGTAGGACCTAACTAAGAGACACCGCCATTGAATTTATTGAACCTCAGTAGAGCCTGAAAGTACATCCACTGAATAGTTAGGGACACCCTTTTGAGAACACTCAAACGCTGCTCCACCAACGAACTGCTGCCACCAAAATCGGAAGCACCACGAGATCACCATCATTGACCACTTGCAGGTTGGAAAACCACAAAGGGAACCACCAACACAGTCCCATGATGCTAGGTAATCTCTATTAAGAAGTTGCATTAATATTCACAATATTTAACTGGGTATTTTTTTTGAACCATGGAGCTCTCAGTTATAGAAAGTGTGGATTAGTACTAAACCACAACAAATTCACTCACATATACTATAGAGTATAGAGGAAAAGGGGGGGAGGGGGGTAATCTATACTACTCTCTTCGTCCCAAGATTACTGGCTTATTTACTTTTTCAAAGTCAAACTTGGTAAATTAACTTAATAATAAATTAATATACGTACAATAAAAATATCATGTGAGATATTATTAAAATCATTTTAACGTCTATTTTCTAAATATCAATTTTATAGCAAAAATATTATATGTAGCTAGAGATATTAACGATCAAACATGATTATTGAAGACCGTGAAAAAGTAAGTAGACCAATAATTATGGGACATATGGAGTATATACTAAAAGAACACCTCTTAGCCAAATGTAACACTCATACTTAGTCGTGTCAGTTTTGCCACGTGTTACTTTCACACTTATCCACATCACTTTGTCAAGTGTCACCTTTAGAGATTGTCATCTATGGCTATTTAAAGTTGTATTTATTCTCCTACCTACCTTCCTTGATTAATGCACTTATATATGTTATTCCGGGCATTCAACTTTTCAATTTTATTCGGCTAATGTGCTTCATCACAAATGTTTAACATCCATTTTCATATTTACCTTAATTTCTTAATTCATTTCATGTTCATCTTTTAATCAATATATAATTAATTTGGTCTAATCTACTCTCTTGCAAATATTTATATGCATCTTAATTCATTTCATGTTCATCTTTTAATCAATATATAATTAATTTGGTCTAATCTACTCTCTTGCAAATATTTATATGTCATGTCTGCATTACGTCAGAAATAATAACATACCGCTTAAGCAAATTTAATTTGCTAACTTAATTTAACCTATAAATCATGTTTGATACCTTATCTAATAATCTTATAATATAATAACTCAAACTATTCAACCAAATACTTATTTACCCATATTATTATGGAATTTTTAGTTTTCTGTACGAGAATAATTTGTTCGAATAATGAATATGTAGTATAATTTAAATAGTTTATAGAATTATAATTTATTTTTTGTAGAAAATAAGGGTGATAATGTGTGTTTGTATTCATGATCTCAGAGTACATTATATAGTGGTACATAATACCTATACAAGCTAGGAAAATGTAATAGAATCTAATTACAATTACAAGTAATATCTACATTCCTTAATACTCCTCCTCAAGTTGGAGCATAGGGATCAGAAATGCCCAACTTGCCAAGTAATGAATGAAATTGGTTATGTCTGGGAGCTTTGGTAAACAAGTCTGCAGGTTGATTTGTAGTGCGGATACGATGAATAACAGTTGTGCCAGAATGCACAAGATCCCAGACAAAATGACAATCAAATTCAATATGCTTTGTACATTCATGGAATACTGGATTTGCGGTAATATGAAGAGAAGATTGACTATCACAAAATAAACGCATAGGAGTAGAATGCACAACCCCCAAGTCTTTTAGTAAAAACTTAAGCCATAACAATTCACAACATGTAATAGCCATAGCACGATACTCCACTTCAGAAGACCGAGAAACTGTAGATTGCTTCTTAGTCTTCCAAGAAACCGGAGAATCACCGATCATATCAAAGTATCCGGAAAGAGAACCCCGGGTAATAGGGCATGCAGCCCAATCAGAATTACAGTAAGCAGTCAATTTCAACGTACTATGTGAAGAGAAAAATAAACCTTGACCAGGATGACTCTTCAGGTAGTGTAAAATGTGTATGAACCGAATAACTTAGCCGTCGTTCTTAGAGAAATAAACCTTTCCAATGAGGAACACAAGGAGACTTCATAAACTGTGCAAGGGTATGAACCGAATAACTCAGCTCAGAACGAGTGATGGTGAGGTAGATAAGGGCCCAACCATACGCCGGTATTGCTCAGGTTAATGGTAAAGTGGACCTTCAACACGTGCCAGATCGAGTTGTTGCTCCATCTAGGAAAATTAATCGGTTTAGAAGCAGATAAAACTGTGTCAGGCAAAATGTCCAGGGCATATTTCTATTGTGAAAGAAATATCTCATCCAATTTTCTAGCAATCTCTATACCCGAGAAATACTTAAGTGGACCAAGATATTTCATATGAAAACAAAAGCTCAAGTATTTCTTGAATTCAAATATAAGCGACGAAGAACTACTAGCAATAACCAAATCATCCACATAAACCAGTACATGCAAAGATACTGAACCACGGGAAAAAAATTGAGAGCAATATGCTTTACTCTGAACAAAGCCAAATGCACATAAAGCCTGAGCTAATTTTGCAAACCAATTGTAAGGAGCCTGGCGAAGACCATAAAGAGATTTTTGAAGGTGACATACCTATCCAGGAGGCGCAGGATAGCCGGGTGGAGGATGCGTGAAAACCTCTTCATGCATATCACCATGCAGAAAGGCATTATGCACATCCATATGATGCAGTTCCCAACCATGAATAACTACAATAGACAAGAATATGCGAACTGGATTTATCTTCGTAACAGGAGCAAATGTCTCAGTATAGTCAATCCCTTCAATATAACAATTCCCAAGAACCACCAGGTGAGTTTTATAACGTTCAATGGTACTGTCAGATTTAAACTTGGTACGGTAAACCCATCTGCAACCAATTGCAGTCTTGTCCAGAAGTAGAAGAGCTATTGACCATGTCTGATTGTGCTCAAGCGCAGTAAGCTCTTCAGTGATAGCATCTCGGCAATGACCATACTTTGACGCTTTAGAATAAGTGGTGGGATTCGCACTAGAAGTTACTGCACCCAAAAATCTATAATGCATACTAGAAAATTTATCACAATTTACATAATTGGTAAGAGAAGGATAAAGGAGGATAGAGAACACCTGAGGATAGTGATGGCGCATGAGTGATCGTAGCAGTAGGGGGTGCTTTAGAAACAATATCACAAACATAATCATCGCAGATATAATCATCTAGGTAAGACGGAGGTCAACAATTATGGAAACTCTATCGTGTAAAAGATAGCTCGACAGCAGGAGACGGCGTCAGAGTAACCTGCAAAGCATACTGCGGAGCAGGCAGTAGGCGGCTGTGGTCGAAAGTATCCGGGGTCGGAGATGCCTCATTAGGCAGCGATGTAGAACTTTGGTCGGGAGAAGGGAGTTCTTGAGGCATGTTGCTGATGAGAGCTAACGGTACGTGAGGCGCATTGCTAACGGGAGCTGGCGATGCGTGAGGCATGTGTGGTGGCGTTTGCTCGGGCTGCGCATCGTCGAACTGGACATGTAAAAAAGGTAGCCGGTGGTCGGGACCGATCATCGGATTCGACATTAAAGGCAAAGGATGGCCGGTGGTTCCAGCAGGGCGGCGACCGTCACGTACAACTTCGGCGGTGGTGGAGGGGATGCTGGCTGTGAGGTGGTGGCACCGTCGGGATCCACTGATGAGGCCAATGTTGGAGTTTCTGCATACGGGAAGTGGTCATTAAAAAAATTGGCATCCCGATTGTTGAAGAAAGTGCGGAATTCCAGGTTATAAAGCCGATAGCCTTTCTTTTCGGAGGGATAACTAAGAAACAAACATCGCCAACTTCATGGTGCAAACTTGTCATGGTATCTAGGAATGTAAGCAGCAAAACACAAGCATCCAAATACCCTCAAAGGTGTGTAATTTGGAGCTCGTTTATATAGCATCTTAAAGGGAGTACGATCACTGAGATGTTTTGTTGGTGTCCGGTTAATCAGATAAGCAACAGTAAGAACACATTCTCCCCAAAAATCAACTAGCAGATTAGCTTGAAAATTGCAAGGCACGCGCACATATAGCGAATGACGATGCTTGCGTTCAACAAAGCCATTCTCTATGCGTGTATCAACCATAGATGTCTAAAATTTAACGAAATTCAGCAAAGTAGGATCTCAAAGGCAAAAATTAAGTGTCGTTGTTAGCCCAGACACGCAGAACAGGTCTGCCGAATAGGTTCTTGACTAAAGCACAAAACTCCATAAATCTAGAAGCTACATCTGACTTAGCTACTAACAAATAAATCCAAGCAGCTCGGGAATAATCATCAACTATTGTTAAAAATAAAATTCACCACTAGAAGATGGTTTTCTATAAGAACCCCAAATATCACAATGTATTAATTCAAATAATGTAGCATTTGAAGAACTCAAAAACTATGTCTAGTTTGTTTTGCCCTATAACATACAGAGCAAGGAATAGAAGTCTTATTTGTGCTAAAATCAATATAAAAAATTGAAGATAACATCGTAGACGACGGATGTCCAAGACGCTGATGCCATAAATCAGAAGTAGACACGGAAGCAATTGTCAAAAAAACTGCAGGATAGGAGGACGGACACGAGTATCCAGCAAACAAAGCCAATAAACCCCCCTTGTTGTTTACCCACGCCAATCACATTTCTCGTAATGATTTTCTGTAAAATTCAATAATTTCCAGTAAACAAAGCTAAACAGTTTAATGCATATAAAAATCTAGAGCAAGATAATAATTTGCATCGCAAGCATGTATGTATAGCACATAATTAATGGTGACATCATCAAAGCAGATAGAACCATATCGTGTAGTAGATGACACAGATCCATCATGTAGTATAACATTCACAGTATCGATAGTAGTAGTAATATAAGTAAGAGAACCCTTATCACCAGTCATGTGATTTGAGGCTCCCGAATCAAGAATCAAATGCAAAGTAGACTTACCTGACCCATGGTCAGAAAGAGAGTTAAACTGATTAAATAAATTCATGGTCGTGCTCCATTGCTCATCAAACAGAGCCGGGCAAAAATCAGAATGGGTGGAGGCACTACCAATGGAGGCTGCTAACCTTAGCAGCGACATAGCAGCACTGGCAAATGGCGGTGGAGGTGAAAGGGCCACAGCAGTGGGAACCCTGAAGCCAGCGGTGGCATTCAGCCGAGCAGCGCCATTTTCTTGGCGGCGTTGGCTTTCTCCCTCAACTCCTTGAACCATTCTGGAATGCATATGATCTGGAAACAAGAAGCTTTATCGTGACCCTTGCGATGACAATACGTACAGACGAGATTCTTGCGATCAACTGAAGTGAAGACATCTGTCGAAGAACTCGTAGGTGGTGGGCATCGTGCGGCATATGCCATGGAGTCAGAAGAAGGCTCGCGAAACTGGATGAAAGATGGGTGATTCTCCTCCTGGGCAACAAGCGCATACACATGATTGACTGGTGGCAGTGGATTGCTCATGATATGGGATCGCAAGGTGTGATAGCCTTCATCGAGGCCAGCCTTCATCGAGACCAGAGATGAATTGATAAATCAAATCCTTCACTCTCTAAGGAGGTGCGTGCAGCAAGATTACAAGTGCAGAACAATTTACTAGCTTCAAAGTCGCAAACTAGAGGAGGTCATACATAATTGTAGTCTCCAAACAGCTTCTTCATATTGTCAAAGTAGATGGCAATGGCCAGACTATTCTGCCTACAGTTTTGAATACCTTCGCGCATCTGCAGAATTTTCATACCATCATCAAGAGTAAAATGAGCTTTCAGGTTATCCCACAATTTCTTAACTGTGGCAAAAGAACTTGTAGAAGATCGCAATGTCGAATCCAGGGTTATCAAGATTCAGCAGACAAGTGTAGCATTAGCCCCAGGCCAATCGGCAGCATCAGGATGATTATCCTGGGGTTTGGTAATGGATTCATCAATGAATCCAATCTTATGCTTAGCAAGCATAGCACGGCAAATTCCGTTAGACCATTCAAGATAATTCTCTTGACCCTTCAGGATGGTGGGTGTTATAACCAAACCAGGACCATCAGAACTGCCAATAAAGTATGGATCGTTCAGTGAGCGACCAACAGAGACAGGTGAACGAGGGCCAGATTGTAACTACAACTGTATTAGTAAAGTTGCAATTACCTCATAGCCATTCATGTTCTGCAGCTTGGTGGCCTCAGATTCCGCATCGATGCGAGCCTGTTGAGCACCATTAGGAGTGGGTTCAGAGGTAGACATAGTGCAGAATCAAGTACAAATCAGTGGCAAATCAGTAGGATAGGGTCGGTGGGCAATGACGCGGCGGTGTATGATTGGATGGCGGCTCGTGGGTGGTATTATTGGTGCTTGAACAACACGTGCAGATAGATCTGGGCAGGTTCCATTGCTGTAATTGGAGAAACGGTGGTGGCAATCAGCAGACGGCAGTCGGGGAGCAGCGACAACTTAGACGGCAGCGACGCATGATAGGAACGCACGACTGACGTTTGGAGGATGCGACGGCTCGAGCAAAGCAGGGAAAATTTTCTTTAGGGTTTCAGGATTTTAAGCTCTGATACCATGTAAAAAATAAGTGTAATAATATGTGTTTGTATTCATGATCTCAGGACATATTATATAGTGATACAAAATACATAGGCAAAGTCTTGGGAAAGACGGTCTTTCCATAAGTTTATGGAAAGATGGGGTTTAATTAAAATAATAAAAGGTAAAAGGTCTTAGTTGCAATATTAAAATTTTATTATACAACGTGTAGTAGTTATAAATTTTATAACCCGATTCGTACAACCCAAAAATTTTATGTTCATTTCTTTTAATTTGCACTTTAAACTTTGGTCTTTCCATGGTTTATGGAAAGACCATCTTTCAAGAAACGGACTCAAATACATATACAAACTAGGAAAAGGTAATATAACTTAATTAAAATTACAAGTAATATCTACATTCCTTAATATTTTTCTCTGAAAATATGTCCTTGCATGTTTTTTGTATCTCCTTTTAAAAAAGATGATTTTATAAATTGAGTTAAATAATTATTCATTCGTTATCAACTAACATTTCTTAGTTTCATCACTATATTTTTTACAATGTAGAGTATTTTTATACAATAATTAATAATTTTCTATGTAAACAATGTATGTGTCAACAAAGATCGAGTCAATTTTCTTTCATTCAATGCATCATAATATTAATTAATTTACTAAAAATCTTGCATCATTTATAATTCTCATATATATATATATATATATGACTATAACTCAATACTTATTTACTCTATAAATTATATTATATTTTAAATTATCATTCTGCATCGGCGGCACTGGTGTTATCCTATAAAGCACTAATGAACAATATAGAGGCGGAACCAATGGTATGTGAGGTAGGGCTCCAGCCCTACCTAGATCGCCAGCCGGAGGTAGAAGGAGTCGGCCCGGCCGTCGAGCGCATCTTTCGCAGGAGCTTGGCGCATCTTCCGGCGACTGGTAGGCCTCTGCTCGGAGAAGAAGGCCGCGACGCGGCCTTCTCTTTTTTTTTATTCTTACGTAATAAAATGACGCCGTTTTCACGTTAGTGAAACGACGTTGTTTCATTTGTAATAAGAAAAAAAATAAAAATGAAATATGTATTGGATTGGGCCAAAACTGATAATCCATTTCAGCAAAAAATTAGAACGAGACAGCAGAGCATCCTCATTCCTCAGCCGAGAGCCAAGGCAGAGCATCTATCCACCACCGCCGCCAGGTCCGCCACCGCCGCCAGGTCCGCCACCAGGTCTCCGCCACCGGAAGCTGCCTCGTCCTGCCGCCTCTGCACACCGGACGCCGCCTCTCCACTAAACCACTGGTAGACTACTTCTCTTTATGCGAAGATAATTTAATTTTAGGGTTTATTCTCTTTTTTATTTTTTGCTTCAAAACTTAAATTTGTGTGAACATGATTTTTATGGTTGAAGTTATATGGTTGAATTGAAGTTATATGGTTGAATTGAAGTTATATGGTTGTATGATTGTTGAAATTCAGTTGAATTGCATATGTATGAATAATAAATTATAATTGTTTGATTTATTTTGTATGTGAAAATGAAATTTTCATAATCGGTTTATGGAATTATCAATTAGAGATATTTGTAAATTGAATTTAGATGAATATGATTTTATAAATTTTTTGTTATCTCAATTTGTTATTGTTTCATAACTCTTTTAGATTTTTTTAAAAATAAATCAATTTACATATTTTCCCTATTTGATATTTAATGGGTTATGGATAAATTTTTAATTCGAAGTAGCGGATCTCCATCTTTAATAAAGTTATATATTTTCAATTAACTGTGTTATTTTACCAAATTATTTAATTAATTTTAGACATAAATTTATTTCAATTGGGTCAAATTGATTTGTAAGTGTGATTTGTCGTATTTATAAAAATTGAATTGTTTTTTACTCACTTTATTATTTAAGCAAAATTTATTTGAATATGTTATATTAAGTTTTCAAAAAAATTTGTCAGTGTAGTTCAGCTCCAGAAAAAAATTACCAATATAATTTAGCGCCCCATTTTTTTGCCAATGCAAATCAGCCCTCCTAAAATACCAGGGAGAGGTAGAAACGCCAACCCCCACAACTATATAAGAAATCCTCGTGCTGTCCAACTCCTCCAGTCTCCTCCTCCGGTCTGCATTCAAGTTTAAACAAATACAAGAAAAGAATGGGGACCCAGGGCTTGTTGCGCAGCCGAGAGTTGCGCCAGGTACGCCGAAGTTCATTTTAATTACTACCCCAACTTCATTTCATGTTGATTTTATCTGACAATCGGAATGAATGACGTTGTTGGTTCTCAAGTATATACTGGATACGAGCGTTCATCCCCGAGAACCGCAGATTCTTAAGGACCTCAGAAATGCCACTCTTTCTCATCCTCTGTGAGTCATTCATTCTTCTTTCTGATTACGCTATCTTTCTGTTAATTCTTCTTAATTGCGAATGAATTTTTCAGTGCTATTATGCAAACCGACCCGGATTCGGGTCAGATGCTTGCTCTGCTTTTAGAGATGGTCGGTGCTGTGAAGACTCTGGAAATTGGGGTCTTTACTGGATACTCCTTGCTCCTCACTGCACTCACCATACCCCATCATGCCAAGGTTCAAAGCCTATTTTCACCTACTCGTAGTGTAATTCCCTAGATTGCAAGATCTGCATTTTATCGTGGTCATCTCGATCTAACCTTATATTTAGACCAAGTCTATATATTTCCTGTGCCCAGTTAAATCTATATACTTTCTTATCAACTTGCTGTTTGATCACCCTTAATTTAAGTTACGTGTAGTAACTGTGTTCTAAAATTTGATGTTTAAAAAATATATATAATGTAATAGGAATTATTTAACAGCATCTCACGTGATGAATGAATCAACTCTATAAGAAATTACCATATATAGCTAATTCTATAAGGAAATTAATTATCTAAGGTAACTACCATCTATAACATTTCCTTGTACAAGGAAATGATTCTATTTCCTTAACAATACTTATATACTAATTAAAATTTACGATGGAGTGCGTTTTTTAAAAAGTTGATGAAATATGTGTTTTTGTTATGCCGGTATTAGAATGAAGTGGAGTTTGCTTAGTCACTAGTCAGGCATCGGAGGTGTTTGGCATTGTGGGACACTTGAAGCAGAATGGAATCAATACTTAAATTAATAAATACAGTAGAAACTCGTGGATTGACGATTAGTGACGTTATAAATCAAAAATATGATGCGTGACAATGAAGGTTTTTATTCGATTGATCCTGATGGATATCTTTTGTTCACAACTCATGCTGACTATACTTTTATTTGATGTGTAGGTAACTGCAATTGACCCGGATCGAAATTCGTATGAGATTGGATTGCCCTTCATTAAGAAAGCTGGAGTTGAGCACAAAATCAACTTCATCAACTCTCCGGCTCATCCTGCCCTGGATCAACTCCTCCAAAACGTTAGATCAGCTTCTTTAACTCTCTCATCAAATTAGTTGTGTCCCTTCTAAAACTTCACACTTTATAGTCACAACTTTTTCACATCATATTTAACCGGCGACAACTACATTAAGGTATGCTAACAACTTGTAAAAAATTAATATTCAGAAATAAATATTGTGGGAAATCCAACAAGATAAACACTCGTACGATTTACCATAACTTATACTGAGACAGAAGATTAAGTACAGTTTTAAATATTATAGAAAGTACCCCATGTCATAGCTCATTTTTAAACAATAGTATTTAAACCATATGTCTTGCCATGAGATTGGGTGAGACTATCCCACCAAAGTCTTTGTAACCTAACAACACCTCCCATGATATGATTACCTATATAGCAGTCGGATTTGATGATCACGTGTGCTTCAGAAGGTTAACCAAAAAATGTGAAAATTCAGCTAACCTTGTTTTACCTGGGAATTGTGTGTTGAAGGCCGAGGAAAAGGAGAGTTATGACTTTGCATATGTTGATGCTGACAAAGTTAACTATGGGAAGTATCATGAAAAGGTGTTGAAATTGGTGAGGCCTGGAGGGATCATCTTGTACGATAACACGCTCTGGTTGGGAACTGTTGCAGAGGGTGAAGATACGGTGCCAGAGTTATTGAAGCAAGGCATGGTTTGCACAAAAGAGTTTAACAAAATGATCGCTGCTGATTCTCGGGTTCACATTTCCCACCTTCCTTGCGGAGATGGGATGACCATTTGCAGGCGTCTTTAACTGCTACTACTTCTCATGCATGAAGTATCGAATAAATTTGGCAGCTCCGGTCACTTAGTCTGAAAATTAATGCTATCTTATATTTCCCTCTGGTTCATTTGAAACTAAGTTTTGTTTTTTGCATTACGACTCTTGACTGAGATTCTTAAAAATCATCTTTCAACTGTGATTTTGTATAAACGGTAGAATAATGTCTTAAAAAATAATAAACCAAAAATTGATCAAACCGAACCACCGTCCATCCCTATTTATACTCCCTATGCTCCCTTATTCATAGCCCATTTTTCTTTAAAAAATTAGCACATGCTTGACCATCGATTCTTCAATTGTGTATGATAACGTGCTACAAAATTTTTAATTTTAAAAATTACACGTTAAGATAACTGAGGGCCTCCACATTGGGAACACCGGAATCCCCATCCCGAGCACAACCAACCATGGCTCTGATACCATTTGTTCAGACTGTCAAACCCACCACAACCAACATTATTATGACATACAAATGTACACTTAGGGCCAAGCCCGCACAATTGTGATGTTGGGTTCAACCTTAAAAGGCCTCAAAATCTAATGTGATAAGACTAGCGAACAACTAGCCTTCCAACTTCTAATGTGGAAATTTGGTTGAACACGCCTAACATGAACCAGAGGGAGCATGATGAATTTCGATAGCAAGTAGTAAAAATGGATTAATAGTCAAAAGAGAGAAGTTAATTCACCTGGGCTACTTTAGCCTGAAGAGTGAAGGGTGCTTTCAAGGTGATATTCACAATTTGGGACTTTTCAATTTCATGAAGAACTCTAAGACAAACTTGAACGTTTTAAGAATAATGAAATGTTCATTAGCAATAAACTAAATTTGTGATAATTAATTATATCACTATTTATTTACCAAGGGGGAGTACTATGTCACCACCCCCAAATTCTACTATAAATACCCCCTTAGAGAATGAAGAAAAATTACACATCTCATTCTCTCATTTCTCATTTCTTCTCATCTTATCCTCTTCTCCATCTTATCTTCTTCCTTATTCTCTCCTCCTTACTTACTTCCCACATCAAGCCCTTCACTAATTTCTCAACAAATTAGTGCAAGTTAGTAAAAATTACAACACGTTATCAGCACGATCACTCTCCATCTTCATTGACTATCATCATGTCAAACATTGTGAAGCTTGAATTCAGTCCACTCGACATCAGTGGAAACAACTATATGCCATGGATGATAGACGTTGAGATGCACTTGGAATCAGTGAACCTCCTTGAGACAATCCAAAAGGGGAATAACTCATCAAGGATGGACAAGGAAAGATCTTTAATCTTCCTTCGTCGACACCTTGATGGGAGTCTCAAAAAACAGTATCTCACTATGAAAGATCCAATTGAGTTTTGGGAAAATTTGAAAGAAATGTACGATCACACAAGGATGTAATGCTCCACATATACCTCAATGACTGGAAAAATCTACGGTTCCAAGACTATAAGAAAGTCTGCGACTATAATTCTGCAATGTACACGGAAGTAATCCAATTAACATATTGTGGGGTTACAATAACTGACAATGAAATGCTAGAAAAGAATTTTTCTACTTTCCACGCATCAAATGTGACCTTGCAACAACAATATCGTGTGTGAGGTTTTAAAAGATATTCTGAGCTAATTGCTTGTCTCCTCATTGTGGAAAAGAATAATGAGTTGCTGATGAAGAATCATCAATCTCGCCTGACTGGCTCAAGAACGTTTCCTGAAGTAAACGATGTTAACTCCGACGAACCTGAACGCAAAAAATATTTTTAGGGTCAAGGTCGAGGTCGAGGACGAGGTCGAGGTTGTTATAATTTTCCCTATAAGTCTGGTAACTACTACCACAAGAAGCATCAATATGAGAGGAACCATGAAAGTACCCATAAAAGGGGAAAACGCCAGTTCATCACAGGGATCTGGAACCTCTTGTTTCAGATGTGGTGGAAAAGGACATTAGACAAGAGTCTGCAGAGTCCCAAAGCACTTATGCGATCTCTACCAAGAGTCCATAAAAGAAAAGGGGAATGAGGCAAACTTCAACGAATCCACTCATCCTGAAGTTTCTGATTTCAGTGATGATTTCATGGGCATAGTTGGTGATTTCACTGAGCAACCAAGTGGTGGAAACTAAAAGAAGGACAATTGTATTACTATTATTGGGAATGAAGGTAGATGGTCCGATGTTTGTTTTATATATATAGCGGGTCTCCTGACAGGCGGCATGTCCATAACCTTATGGATAGGCCACTTATTTCTTACCTTATACACTGCATTTTTTTAATTACATATAAAATTTAAAATTTTCAAAAATATTTTTTTATATCATATATTTCTATATTTTCACCTTCAAATACATATTATTACTTGTTTTAACTTATAAAATGCAATATTTAAATTTTATAAAAAAAATTACAACATTTAATGCAAATGCCCCTGAGGACTGTTCATAAGCTTATGGAAAGGCCGTCTTTCCTGAGACTTTCCCTTATATATATATACGTATATATAGTTTTATTTAAAGCCTGCTACTTTCAAATTTATTATCTTTCTTATCAATTTTTTTTGTTTTTCATTAAAGAGGTGAAATGGATAAAGCTAATCATGAAACCAACCAAAGGATTAAAAATGAAGAAATTTGCATACTCGATTGTGGAACAACGCACACTATATTAAAGGATAAAAGGTTTTTCTCAAAGGTAAAACTAACACAGACCATTGTGAATACAATATCGAGACCTGTAGATCTGATTGAAGGAGTTGGCGAGGCAAACTTTACATTGCCAAATGGCCCAATGTTTACAATAAATAATGTCTTATTTTTGCCAAAAGCCAAAAGGAACTTATTGAGTTTCAATGTTATATATTCTCACAGATTTGATACCCAGTCTGTAACTGAAAGTGCCATGAAATATATGTTTCTCATTGTGTATAAATCTGGAAGGAAATGCATACTTGAGAAACTACCAATGCTCCATACTGGATTGCATTACACGCATATAAATGCAGTATAATCAAATATAGTAGTGATTAAACCTTCAATATTTACCATATGACATGATTGGCTGGGTCATCCTGGTTCAACTATGATGCGAAGAATTATTGAAAGCTCACATGAGCATCCACTGAAGGACCAGAAGATCCGTCATGGAAAATTCTTTCAGTGTAAGGCTTGTTCCCTTGGAAAGCTAATCATAAGCCTTCACCAGGAAAGGTTGAAACAGAATCACCGGTGTTTCTTGAACGTATTCAAGGTGATATATGTGGACTTATCCATCCACCATGTGAACCATTTTGTTACTTCATGGTATTGATAGATGCTTCTAGCAAATGGTCACAAGTATACCTGTTATCAACTTGAAATATGGCATTTGCTAAATTACTCGCTGAGATAATCAAATTACGAGCTCAATTTCCTGATCATACGATCAAGAAAATCGGACTTGATAATGATGTTGAATTCACATCCCAAACTTTCGATGATTATTGTATGTTAGTTGGGATTGTTGTTGAACATCATGTTTCTCATGTGCACACAAAAAATGATATGGCTGGATCACTAGTCAAACGTCTCCAACTCATTGCTAGACCATCAATAATGAGAACAATGCTCCCAACTTCATTATGGGTTTATGCAATATTACACGCTGTAGCATTGATTCGTATCAGACCAAGTGCATTTCATAAATACTCCCCGCTACAACTTACATCAGGCCAAGAACCAAATATATCCCATCTAAGGATTTTTGGCTACACTGTTTATGTGCCTATTGCACCACCGCAAAGAACAAATATGGGACCACAGAGAAGTCTTGGCATTTATGTAGGTTTTGAAAGCTCATCTATTGTTAGATGCCTTGAACCCCTAACTAGGAATAGTTGTACAGCTCGTTTTGCTGATTGCCATTTTGATAAAGAAAAATTTCCAACATTAGGGGGAGAAAGAAAACAGCTGGAAAGGAATATTACCTAGTCTGTACCAACATTATTGCATCTTGATCCTTATACAAAAGAGTGTGATGGAAAAATCCAAAGGATTTTGCATATGCAAGATATAGCAATTCAACTTCCTAATGCATTTACAGACACAAAGAGAGTAACTAAATCTCACATCCCAACTGAGAATGCTCATGCTCAAATTGAAATCCCAAAAGGCAAATTGAAAACAAATTCACACATGAGACCATGACACGCCTGAAGCGTGGAAGACCACTCGGTTCCAAAGATTAAAAAAATCCTTGTAAAAGAAAAAAATCAGAGAAACAAGATGACCTCAAAATGGAGGAACGTATTCCTGTAGAAATGCGAAACGAGGAAAATCAAGAAATATCGATTAATTATGCCAATACAGGTATAAGGTGGAACCGAAATGAGGAAATCGATGATGCAATCTCTTACAATTTTGCATGCGATGTTATAGACGAAAATAATGAAGATTTTGAACCACGGTCTGTTACCAAGTGTAAAAATTGACACGAATGGACTGAATGGAAAAAGGTCATTGAAACTGAGTTACACTCACTTAACCGGCACAAAGTTTTTGGGCCTATAGTACTCACCCCTGAAGATGTGAGACCGGTTGGATAAAATGGGTATTTGTGCAAAAAAGAAATGAGAAAAATGAGATAGTGAGATACGAGGCTAGACTCGTTGCACAAGATTTTTCTCAAAGGCCCGGAATTGATTTTGAGGAAACATATTCCCAAGTCATGGATGGAATTGCATTCAGATTCCTTATCAGTCTAGCAGTTCATTAGAAACTTAATATGCACCTTATGGATGTTGTTACCGCATACTTATACGGATTGCTTGATGCTGAAATTTACATGAGGATCCCTGAAGAATTCAAAATGCATGAAGCATTAAGTTCAAAACCCAGAGAAAGATAACCAATCAAATTACAAAGATCTTTATATGGGTTAAAGCAATCTGGACACATGTGGTACAACCGACTAAGCGAATATCTGTTACAAAAGGGGTATGTCAACGACCCTATTATCCCTGTGTTTTTATCAAGAAAACAACATTTAGGTGTGTGATTATCGCTGTCTATGTTGATGATTTGAATATCATTGGAACCAATGAAGATATTTTGGAAGTAATCTCTTACTTAAGAAGGAGTTCGAAATGAAAGACCTTGGGAAAATGAAATATTGTTGGTTTGCAGATTGAGCACTTGCAAAATGGGATACTTGTGTATCAATCAAATTACACGAAAAAGGTATTAAAGAGATTCAATATGGATAAATCAAATCCATTGAGTACCCCAATGGTCTTAAGATCCCTTATTTTGGAAAATGATCTATTTCGTCCATGTGAGGAATCTGAACAGGTTCTTGGTCCAGAAGTACCATATTTCAGTGCAATTGGTGCACTTATGTATCTAGCTAATTGCACTCGACCTGATATAGCTTTTGTTGTTAATTTATTAGCGAGGTTCAGTTCATCTTCTACTAAAAGGCACTGGAACGGAATCAAACATGTGTTTCGTTACCTTCAAGGGACAATTGATTTGTGATTATTTTATTCCAGCACCACGAAACCAGTTTTGGTTAGCTATGCAGATGCAGGTTACCAGTCAGATCCACACAAAGGGAGATCTCAAACTGGATATGTGTTTACTTGCGGAGGGACTACAATTTCTTGGCGTTCACAGAAACAAACATTCACCGCAACATCATCAAATTATGTTGGGGTTATCACATTGCACGAAGAAAGTCGAGAGTGTGTGTAGTTGAGGTCCATGACGTGACATATCAGATCCACAAGTGGTCTCCTATCAAATGAAAATCTCATCATACTTTATGAAGATAATGCCACGTGTGTTAATCAAATGAAGGAAGGGTACATCAAAAGTGACAGAACAAAGCACATTCCTTCGAAGTTATTTTCATTTACTCAAGAGCTGAAAAGAGTAATATTATCAACATTCAATATATTTGTTCCTATGAAAACGCAACAGATATCCTCACAAAGGCTCTCCCCACTTCAGTGTTCAGAAAACATGTTCATGACATCGGAATGCGAAGACTACGAAATTTATGAAAAAATCACCAATGGCAACATGGGGGAGCTATACGTGGCTGTACTTTTTTCCCTTACTATGATTTTTATTCCACTGGATTTTTCCAAGTAAAGTTTTTAATGAGGCAGCATGAACACGTAATTATTGAAATGAGCATTCCGGGGAAGTGTTAAGAATAATGAAATGCTCATTAGTAATAAGCTAGATTTGTGATAATTAATTATATCACTATTTATTTACCAAGGGGGAATACTATGACATCACCCCCAAATTCTACTATAAATAACCCCTTAGAGGATGAAAAAAAAATGCACCTTTCATTCTCTCATTTCTCACTTCTTCTCATCTTATCCTCTTCTCCATCTTATCCTCTTCTCCATCTTATCTTCTCCCCCGTTCTCTCATTCTTACTTTCTTCCCACATCAAACTCTTCACTAATTTTTCAATATATTTGTGCAAAATTAGTAAAAATTACAACATATGCGTTAGTCCATCGGAGCCCGGTCTCAACATAGGTGTTAATTTTTCCAGCAATATGTGGTTGCTGGCTCTACTATGGATAATAAAAAGCTTTTCCTTTGTCCGGAAGGAGGAAGGTGTTAGTTCATCAGAGCCCGGTCTCAACTTAAGTTCTTATTATGGACATAGGTGCCAAGTCAAGGTCCTAGTCTAGTTACGGTCCAACATAGGGGAGCTATACGTGGTACTCTTTTTTTTTTATTATGATTTTTATTCCACTGAATTTTTTCAAGTAAGGCTTTTAATGAGGCAGCATGAACACGTAATTATTGAAATGAGCATGCCAAATGGAGTTTAAGAATAATGAAATGCTCATTAGCAATAATCTAGATTTTTTATGATTAATTATATCACTATTTATTTACCTCCCCTATGTCATCACCCCAAATTCTACTATAAATATTCCCTTAGAGGATGAAGAATCTTGCACCTCTCATTTCTCACTTCTTCTCATCTTCCTCGCTCTCTCCTTCTTACTTACTTCTCACATTAAGTCCTTCACTAATTTTTCAATAAATTAGTACAAAGTTAGTAAAAATTACAATAGATGTAATCCATCGGAGCCCGGTATCAACAGGTGTTAAATTTTCCAGCAATATGCGGTTGCTGGCTCTACTATGGATAATAAAAGGCTGGCTCTCTATGGATAATGAAAGGCTTTTCCTTCGTCTGGAAGGAGGGAAGGTGTTGGTCCATCGAGCCCATCTCAACTCAAGTTCTTATTATGGACATAGGGGTGCCAAGTCAAGGCGCTCAGGGATCAGTCATGGTCCAAGTCCAAGTCTATGCACCAAGATGCTCCGGGGGTCCAAAGCCCATATCATGCACAGGTCTCCTTAGTTACGGGTCCGTCCCACGTTCAGGGAGGTCCAATGTGCTAACACCTCGCAGCCTCCACTTGGATTACAAGTTAGCGTCACCAAGCTCGGCTGCCACGCAGCGTGATGCCCCGGGTTATATGGTGTGCATCCGCTCTGTATTCTACCGATGTGGGAATCTTTACATTCTAAAATAAGGACCCCACACACCTCAAATAAAGGCCTGCAGTAGGTAATGCCAAGTAGGTAATCTCTTCTTTTGTAAATCTAGCACTGCCGCCCAAAACACGGAGTAGTCTTTTGCTCAACTAAATCCACCTTCATAAAAAAAATTTAACAAAAAAGGAAACTCTGGAAAAAAATCGTCTTTTCATTTAAGGATGGAAATGCAAGATTTAATTAGAATAATAAAAGTTAAAAGGTCTAAATTGTAACATTAAAAATTTATTATGTAATATTTAGTAGTTATAAAGTTTATAACACGATTCATTCAACTCGAAATTTTTATCTCCATTTCTTCAAATGTATACTTTAGACATTGATTTTTTCATGGCTTATGAAAACACTGTCTTTCAAGAGACGGACTCAAAAATTTAATCCACAATCTACCAATAATATTATTAACATCCCATTAGCTTATTATAATACTGTTTTTTTTTTTAAATGAAAACCACCATAAGGTGGAGGGTATTATATTAGGCACCCTAAACCCAAAAATTGAAATGAAATTAACAAGAATAAGCCCCGAAGGGTCAGTCAGTATAGAATAACTACTAAGCTAAAACTAGACTACTAAGCAATAGCTATTGCTTCCAAAAACAATGTAGTTGATCTGTAGTGCAAAAATTCCTATCAGATCGGTGAGAACTAGGAGATGTGCCTTGCTTTCTAAACCCCGAAGTATAGGGAGCAGATCGGTGATCGACAAATCGAAGCACCACTTAGCCACCTATAACACTAGGAAATTAGAAGCACCGGGCAGCGTATTGCAAAATGTACAAGTATCACTGTGAAGCACCAATGCAGGAAGTTGGGGTGTTGCTCAGAATGGGGAAGGCCGATGAATTGCTGTACTGAAGAAGCAAGCTGAGAACAGCTTGAAGTTTAGCTTGTGATTATTTGATCTGAAGCCTGAGTTCTGAGTAAGTCCTCTGTTTGAATGTTGCTGCAATGTAGCATCGGTTCCTGAAAAAGAATAATAATAATAATTTTGCTTATTATAATACTGTAACATTCATAAAAAACATCATGATGGTGATAATTATTGCAAATAATTTTAATATATTAAGATGAAACTAATTAAGTAATAATGATAATTCTACTGTTAATATGAAAATACTATAAATATATTATATTATATTATATTAAGAATTATATAGAACAAATCATTAGTTGCATCCGTAATTAAATACTCTCTCATCCCACGAGTTTTGGTACACTCTATTTTAATTTGTTCCTCATGTGATGGTATATTTTAAAAATTACCTAAAATAGCAAAGAATTTATTGTTAATTTCTACATCATCCTCTTAAACTTTAGCATTAGACCCATTGTTTTCCCAAAACATCCCTAATTTTTCACGTTTATTCTCTATCACGTCAGCATTTCTTAATATTTGATCCAAAAGCACTTAGGTCATTACTCATGACAAAAATTAGGTCTCTCAATATCTGATTCTTTATTATTGCATCTCTTACAATTTTTCTTAATTTGGAGGGGGGCAAAAAATTGAAAAGTTAATAATGCCTTCAATTTTATATATTAGCCTTTAAACTTGCATTTTTATTCCAAAAAAATTTATAGTATCTTTTCAACTCATCATTACCTTATCCAATCTTTCACTACAATCACCAAATACACTTTTTTAAAGAAAAACGTGCAAAAATGACCCAATTAAAATTTGAAAGTGCTGATATAATCCTATAAAATTTGAAAATGCAAAACTAACCCTAAGTTTTTTATAAAATAGTGCACTTATACCCAAATTGCACTACTCTGGCATTAACTGAACGAATTAAAGCGCTAACCATTCATAAAAAGACAAAAAACATATTCTTAAAACAAAAAAATGATAAAAAATACCGTTGAGTTCTTATTCTTCTTCAAACCTTCCACCGGCTTTGTCGCCACGCCACCAGCTCTACCGCCACGAACCCTACTCAGACCCCGCACCACCACCTTTGCAACTAATCCCCTGCGCTACCACACATGCAGATCTCCTACCCCGCGTCACCGCTCTCTAAACCCTAGCTCCTCCTCCGTCCGCCACCGCTCTACACTGCCAATAGCCCCCATCCCCATCCCTAGCCCAGAAACCCGAACCCCTCGAACTTGAGTAACAGAACAGTGTGGCCGATTAAAGAATGCAGAGCTAGGGTTATAGGTGTCAACCGCCGCGAGCACCAAGGAACAGGAGTTGCGGAGAGCTTGCGAGATGGCTAAGAGTCCTGGTTTCAGAGCGAACGCGAGGGGGGTGTAAACGGCGGGTTGAGTAGTTGTGATGGGGGGGCTGAGAGCCGAGATGAGAACGGGAAGAGATTTTGACTTTTGAATTTAGATTTATATATGAGTCAAAATCATTTAGATGAGGAGGTTATAAGTGTCTTTTATGATTTTTGAAATTTTTTTAACTCGGAGATATAATGGTCATTTCACCTATTTCCGACCAATTTGACCGTTGACATTTCGGGCAACAAACTCCAGAGTTATTTTTGTCCTTTCAAATTTAACAAGGTCATTTCTGCACTTTCGATCAAAATATAGGCTTAAAAACATACTTTTATCTTTTTTAAAATGTAAGTGTCAAATTAAATGATTGGGCAAAATACTGATATGGCCCTATATTTTGGAGGTTTGTGCTCATATGACCCTGTAAAGTTGAAAAGTACTATTGTAGCCTTGTGTTTTGCATTAGAAGTGCTATTGTAGCCCTGTGTTTTGCATCAGAAGTGCTGATATAACCTTTTGGCACTATTTTGGGGTTGACTTAGTAATTTCCGGCGTTGAACTAAATTAAAAAGACTAAACTACCCCCAGTATTAAAATTACAAAGAGATATACTAAAATACACTCGGGTTCTTCTTCCTCTACACCACCACCACCATCGCCGCCGCCCCTCCACCACCACATCTCTGTCACTCCACCACCACCGCCGCTCCACAACCACCACCACCGCCGCTCCACAACCACCACCGCCGCCGCTCCACAACCACCACCACCGCCGCCGCTCCACCATCACCACTCCACAACCACCACCACCACCGCCACTCCACCATCACCACTCCACCACCACCGCCGCCGCTCTACCACTACCGCCGCCAGAAACACAAAAAATTAGAAATCATCGATCATGAACATCGCCCACCGATCAACAAAGAATCACAAATCAAAACTCAAACAAACACAAAAAATTGGACAAAGAAACACAAATTGAAAAACTCATAAACACAAATTGAAAAACTAATGGCGCATCCGACGAAGACTCCATCATCGCTCCACCACCACCACCGCCGCCGCCGCCGCCGCTCCACCACCACCACTACCAATCGATAAAAACCCTAGCCCACAGCTCTTCCCCAACCACCGATTAAACCCTAGCCCCATCGGGAAACGAGCCCATCCCGCCCCCGCACATCACTCGTCCTCACCGGACAACGAGCACCAGCGCTCAGCCTAATCCAAACCCCATCGCAAAAATATCTGAGCCAGACCCAAGCCCCGCCAAAGGAATCGATGACAGAGAAGAAAAGAGAAGAAGAAAATGAAATCGGGGAAGGAAAAGGAAATGGAAGCGGGGTAGGAGAAGGAGAAGAAAATGGAATCGGGGAAGAAGAAGAAAATCGAGGAAGGAGAAGAAAATGGAATCGGGGAAGAAGGAGAAAGAAGAAAATCGAGGAAGAAGAAGAATATCGTGGAAAGAGAAGAAAACCGAGGGCACAATTGTCCTTTTACATTTTTAAAAAAATAATGGTATAATAGTCATTTCATGTATTTCCAGCCAAATTCAGGCCTCCATGGTTATATTAGCACATTCTAGCAAAATACGGGATTACAATAGCACTTCCCAACTTCACAGGATCATATTAGCACAAACTCTCAAAACATATGGTTATATGAGCACTTTACTCTAAATTATTCAATGTTAGTGAATCATATACTTTCCTAATCTCCTCCCTTACCTAAAAAATTACTCCAGATCTTTTGTAATCTGCAACTCCGGAGAAGGAAAGAATGAATGAGAGAGAGGGATTGTTGCGCACCCCGAAGTTGAGCTAGATACGCCGCTTGCAACGGTGCCATGCTATAATTTCACTTCATTTTCCATTTCAATTAATACTTGAACAAGAAAAGTTTGTATGTGGAGATTAATTATATTAAGGTGATGGTCCAATAACATCATGAAAAGTGTATATGGATTGGGAAGTTAAATATAGTTTTTTATTTCTATTTTTTTTCATTTTTTCTTAAACTATTTAACACTTATTAAAATACTATTGGACTATCACCTTAACATAATTAATCTCCTAACATACAAAATTTTCTCATACTTGAACTTCATTTTGATGCTAATCTACATTGCAATTGGAATGTTGTTGGTTCTATGCTATAATGTTGTTGCCGGTCCCAACACCTTGGCTTCAAGCAGGCCCGGCCTCAACGGAGGCAAATGAAGCATTCAGGCTCCCAATTTGGGAATTATACAGGAATTTTATTTTTGAATATTTTCTTTGTATAGATAGAAAAACATATACTTTCTCTGTCCCATTTAAATTTACACAAATTTTTGTTACTATCTTCAATAAATATATTTGACTGTAAATATGTGTAGTTACGAACAATAACAACACATAAAAAAATTTTAAAAAAAATAAAAAGTACATGTTACGACGAATCTAATCATATCTCACACGATAAAATTATCGTTACTATATATATTAAAATATGTGGTCAAAGTTCAACATCTTTGATTGAAAAAAATTATGTGCAGGTCTGACTGAACAGGGGAGTATCGCATGTTTTAGTTAGTCACATCAATAATTTTCTTTTCATTTTCACCCCATTTTATAAGACAGATACCCTAAATACTATAAATGGGGCTATATTTCTAATTAGTTTTATACCCTTAAAGTGTTAGGGTCAGCACTGGCTTCAAGATATTCTTTCAGAGGTTCGAATAAAATTTAAAAAAGCAAAATACAGATATGAGCATATGTTTTAATCATAAGTGTCAATATGACTCCACAAAATCAGAAAGTGCTATTGTAATCCTATGTTTTTCATCAGAAGTGCCGATATAATCTTTTGGCACTATTCCACCATTAACTTTGTATTTTCAAGCATTGACCAAATACAAAAGGACTAAAATACCCTAAGTCTTAAAACTAAAAAATTAAACAAAAGAATGAATACCCACGAGGTTCTTCTCCTTCATCATCTTCAAAACCACCAGCGCTGCCCGTTTTGTCACCATCACCGCCAGGTCACCGACGGTCCACCACCTCCGCTGCCAGATTGCTGCTGCCGGAATCTGGATTTTTTACTGTAGCGCCACCGCCAGAATCTGTTCCATTGACCCCACACCAATGTGTGCCATCGCTCCACATGCGCTCCCCCGCCGCCGTTGCTAGCCTTTCCCGCGGACACCAAACGAATTTCCAACCTCACCACGGAGGCGCCACCACGGCAGCATTGCCCCTACGAGAAACACCCCTTATATCATGACGATAAATGGACAATTTAGAGCCTATCAAAGCTTAACTAAGAGAGAGACAAGAAGCACGCCACGACTTTACATACATGCACAGTGCCAACCATCAGAGATTCAAAATCTAGCTGCAAGAGACATCATACCACACAACGAAGGCACACGCACTCGATATTCTTTATGGTACAATACAATTCACAGTACAAAAAAAGGTAAGATTAACCGATATAGAAGTATGGAGTTATGAACTAAAGCATATACAACACTTCATAAGCTACAAATATCATGGAGCAGTAAATCTCAAATCGAATGACGGAGAACTGCAGTGAATCAAACAGCCACTTAACTCAAGGTTATACTGTCCTAGAAACCTCAAGAGTATACATGATGCCTCGGTTATCCAGAGTATGGAAATGAAAGTGCTTCCCCACGCACAAGAACAAACACTACATATTGTATTTAAAACACACAATTGAGAGGTTCTTTACAAACTCCCTCGCATCTACTTCCATTCAATTGAACGATACGACACTAAATAGAAACTAGAAAATAAACCAACATCATTCAAAACATTATGAGTATAATAATGACATTATTTTGAAACAAAGGTTCTCTCTGTTCATCTCCAGGAGAAATCCAAAACAAGCAACAATCATAATCCTTAAACACTTGAGTACTATCTTAAAAACAGACAGCCCACCAAATGGAATTCACTAGGGATGCCTCTTAACTTTAACTACGGACCCCAAAACATCGGACACCAAACGACCAATCCCCTTGTACACGTGGTAGACCAGGGCGAGGGCGGCGATCTCGGTGGAGAGGGGGCTTCGGGGAATAGTAATATCAGGACATTGGGCGATTCGTATCCAAAATGCGAAATCGAATCTTTGTCCTGATATCATGCGATATCGATATCATGCTACAAAATGCGAAATCGTTGAGCTTCAACCATGATATCAAGACATCGAGCGATTCCAGCATTTAAACACCCTCACGCTAACCATGGTGGAGACTGGATCTGTTCGAGATGAAAACGAATCGAGAACCCTCGCACTAACTTGCAGACCGGCGGAGAGGAAGCCGACGACGGCGAATGGTTCTCCTTTCTTGGAGACTCCGACGTTGCTCCGCCGCTCGCAGAGGTCCAGCGCCGCCGCGAAGAAGCCCGTAGAAATATAAACCCTAGCTCGTAGAAATATAAAAGATCTCTTGCACTGTGAGATCTAGCACAACAAAGAAAATGTTGTCGCCGCTGTATTATTTTTGAAAGCCTGCCGGAGAGGCCTGTGGTTTAGACCCGTGAAAGAGGATTTGGGTTTGACCAGCGGGCATTTGGGTTTGGGTATAAACCCTTTTCTCTAGCAAGCTAGAAGAATCTGAGCAGCAATTGCAACCATTAATCGGGTTTGAGCAGCTAAAAGAATCAGAAGAGGATTTGAGCAACGGCCAAGGGATGTTAGGATAATGACGGACATTGCAACCATTCATGGTGAAAGAGCGGCGATAATGAAAGGGACATCACTTTTCCCTGGCAAGCTTAAAAGACTAGGGTTTCTTAATAGAGAAACAAGGGTAATATAAACTTTTCAATATTCTTTGAAATTAAAAATTTTAAAATAAGGGTATAATAGTCAATTCTCATAATTTCAGTTAAATTCAAGCCTCCAGGATTATATTTGCCCTTTTAAACAACTGTTAAAGTTATAATATCACTTTTTAATCTTGCAGAGTCATATTGAAACTTTCCACCAAAATATGGGGTTATATGGACACTTAACTCAATTAAAAATTTTGCATTCGGAGAAATTTAGGCGAATGATGTATGTATAGGCAGTTTGAATCATATTTCAGAATACATCGAATATTCCAAGAGTTATATTGACCTTATATAGAAAAAGAACAGACAAAGTCTGGTATAAGACCATCTAACGGTGAAACCAAGGATTAAATTGTAAAAATTTTAAGATGAGGTTTTATATTGATGTTTTAAAAGTTCGGAGATTTAATGTGTAATTGTGATAATTTGCAATTTAGTCCTATTATATAAATTATGTCGAACTGGTTGTTTTCCAAATTTGGCCACATTTTTCATCCCGTTTTTTCAGGAAGCTCAATTGTTCTTTCTCAGTATTCAAGTTTTTTCACTCACAATATTCAACCGCTCATTATTTTTCTATATAATCGGTTATCGCTTCGTTTTTTTCCAATTTCAAGTGTGCATTGGTCGGATTGAATTTGCGTTTCTGTTTCCTTCGGGTTTTTTGTTGATTTTCGTTCAGTTTTTTACGATCTATGACTGGAAGAGTTTGGATTGTGATTAATCTACAAAGGTAATGTAGTCGCTAGGGTTTTTTGTTCGTATTTTGTTGTTTTTCCCAATTTTTTGGATGCATGTGATGTTTTATGCTTTGAGTAGGTTTTCTGAGTGTTTCCTTCGCTTCTTTTGTATTTCTCTTTTGTTTGTGTAGTCTAATGTTGCTTTAATGTGTTCGATTTGAAGTTTATAGGGTTTCTGTTGTTGAGTGTATTTATATTTTGGGGATTGCTCTGTTTTTTGTGTAGGTCTTACTGTTTCTGTGTTCTATTGCTTGCATGTGATGTTATATTACCATTTTTTATGAGATTTTGCATTCATTTGGTTTATGTGTTGAATTTCTTTGACATTTTAGGGTTCATTTAGTTTGTGTGTTAATATCTGTGTTTTTGTTGTTGTTTTGTAGATGTTGAAGGACAAAGTTATAGATGATTCGGCTTTAGATGTTCTTGCGAACATTGCAAAGAACTATGTAGACTCTGATTAAGTTAGTCATCCTCCTTTCATTAAAAAAATCCAAGGAAACGAGGACCTGCTGAAGGTAATTCTCTTTCTTTGTTTTGGCGGGAATTTTTTAATGTATTTTGTAGTTGTTGAGTAACTTGTGATGTTGTAATTTTATGACATGATGTTTCATATACTTCTGCTGATGTTTCACTTTTGCTCTTTGTGATGTTATAATTTTATGACATGATGTTTAATATACTTCTATTGATGTTTCACTTTTGCACTTTGTGATGTTGTAAATTTATGAAATGATGTTTCACATACTTCTGCTGATGTTTCACTTTCTTACTTTGTGATGTTGTAATTTTATGACATGATGTTTCATATATTTCTGTTGATGTTTCATTTTTGCTCTTTGTGTGATGTTGTAAATTTATGACATGATGTTTCACATACTTCTGCTGATGTTTCACTTTTGCTCTTTGTGATGTTGTTATTTTATGAAATGATGTTTCATATATTTATGTTGATGTTTCAACTTTGCTCTTTTCATGTTCATCAGTCATCTATTTGTGTCTTTCTAGTGTAAATTTTCATTAATTGTTTCTTTCATGTGTTGTGCTTCAGTTTTAGTTATCTATGTTTTCAAGTATTTGATTTGTCATTTTTTGTTTGAGCTGATATGTTAAATTTTTAAGTTTATTGTATGGTGTTCTAAGTTTAGGTCATGATGTATAATTTTTAGTTTGATATGCTTTCAAGTTCAGTCTATGGTGTTTTATGCTTACTGAATGAATGTTGTTTTAAATTAAGGTTATGGTGTATGCTTTTTTGCTTGATTTTTTTTTTCAATTTCAGACTACGATGTTTTTTA
Organism: Rubia yunnanensis; assembly: GCA_037428765.1. Lineage (NCBI taxonomy): Eukaryota > Viridiplantae > Streptophyta > Magnoliopsida > Gentianales > Rubiaceae > Rubia > Rubia yunnanensis. The sequence continues at coordinate 85,307,262 of CM075066.1, forward strand.
GTTTGATATATTTTTCAAGTCAGGCTATGATGTTTCTAAGTTTGCTGAATGATGTTTTGTCATATTCGGTTTGTGCTAACATGTTGATTTTTAAGTTCATTGTATAATGTTCCAAGTTCAGTTCATGATGTCTGCCTTTTAGTTTGATATGATTTCGAGTTTTGGCTATGATGTTTAAGTTTACTGAATGATGTTTTAAATTCAGGTTATGGTGTATGCTTTTCAGCTTGATTTTCTTTTTAAGTTAATGCTACGATGTTTTAAGGTTACTGAAAGATATTTTAAATTTACATTATGATGTATGATGTCAGTTTTTTATATCATTTTCAAGTTCAGGCTATGATGTTTTAAATTTATTGAATCGTGTTATAACTTCAGTGTATGAACTTGTATGTTGGATGATATTTTGTGTATGTTGTATCTGTTTAGTTGTATGTTTCAACATAGGAGTGTGATGTAGTTTGTGATGTGGGATGAGTTTTTAAATTATGCTTGGTCTATTTTTTATCTTTGAATTTTTTTCATCTTACTGTTGCATTATATTTTCCTGATGTTTATATAATTAAATTTAATGTTTCAGATGTAATTGTTAGCTGTGTTGTGAGACAATCACATCGACTGAGGGATGATCCTAATGTTGATTTGGTTTCAAGTCTGTTTGTTCTTATTTACTTTTTGTGAAAGATGTATATTAATGTTTTGTATTTAAATTTTATGATCCTTTTCTGTTTCAAGACTGTCCTCTATGAAGAGGAGACTGAAAGAGAAAGCCAATAGAGAATCTTAATTTGGCTGATGAAGTTGAAACTGATGAAGTTCATAAAGATGAACCGGATGGTGCACGCATTTTGGAGACGGTGGTGACTGAATCAGGTTCTAGTTTGGATGGTGCTGATAAGGCTGACAAATCTGGTCCGGATGTTGCTAAAAACGCTGATAAGGCTGACAAATCTGGACTGGTTGGTGTTGTTGCTAATGAAGTTGCGATGCCTCTGGATTGTGTTGTTGCTGATGAGGCTGCTAAACCCGAGAGTTTGTCTTTCACTTTTTTATTTACTCTTCTGAATATGTATATTAATGTTTCATACATTTGTATTGATGTTGTTGTTCTGTTTCAGGAATCTTCTTTGCAAAGAGGAGACAAAAGCAGAAAGTGAAGAGGAATGTTAATTTGTATTATGAAGATGGAATTTCAGGAGATTCTGGTGGTCCCAATTTGCAGAATGTGATACCTGAATTAGGCTCTGATCCTGCTCAGGAAGTTGCTGATCCTGAGATTCCATATGATAGGAGGATGTTACGTAAGTTTGTGGCGGTGAAAAAATCCAAGAAATCCAAGGTTGGTGCTGAGGGTGTCAGGAGTAAAGGTATTCAAAATTAAGTTAGTTGTTTTAAAATTTTTAACCTTACAATGTTTTATCCTCTTTTCTTATAGAATTTGACGTGATGTCTTTTTTTTAGCTATTGGTGTTGGTAATGGTAAAAAGCCTCTTTTGAGGAGTGATGCTAGTTTGAAGAATGAATTGAAAAAGGATGATGATGTTGGAGGTGAAAGTGCCAAGAGAAGGGCTTTGCAGAAGATTGTGGCTGTGCGGAATACTCCGGCTGTGAAGACACCTAAAGTTGCTTCTGAGGGTGTTTGTGGCAAAGGTACTGTTTTAAATTAATAACGTGACGTTTTAAAATTATGGTATGATGTTTCATATTTTGTAGTTGGTCATTTCATATTTCTATCATTTTTTTCATGATGCCAAGGTCTGATTATCTGGTTTGATTTCTTTTCTTTTTTTTTGTCGTAGTTGATGATGTGAAGAAGAAAGTTGCTGAGAAACAAAAAAATAAATCTGGTGTTAGTGAGAAACAAGCTTCTGGAAATCCTGATGAGGGTGATATCATTTTTAATTTACTTGTAGGATTTAAAAAAACATTTTTAAATAGCTCTGCTTTTTAGATATCAATTTTTTATAATTTTCCATTTTGATATGATGTTTCAATATTTGTAGATGAAGAGGTGTTCTGCACTGTTCCTGAAACTCAAAATGTTCAAGTAAATGTTGATGTAGATGCTGGAGCTGATAATGTTGATGATGTTGAAGAGAAGTCTAGAAGTGAATCATCTAAAGATGAAGATGATAATGATAACGGTAGCTCTCATTCTGTTGAATTAGAATCTGAAAGTGTGGAGAAGAGTGGTAAAGCTGTGAATGTTGCAAGTGGTTTTGATTCTGAATCAGAACCTGAGCTGGTGGTTGTGAAGAAGCCTTCTAGAGCGTTTGACGAGATGAAAGTGAAAGGGAAATAGGCAGTGTCTAATGATGATGAAAGGTTAGTTGATATTTTAAATAATGTGTTTGGTGATTATTAGTTTATGTGTCTTGATGTTTTTTTTTGTGAAATTTGATGTTTTGCTTTCATTTTGTAGTTGTGTTGATGCATCTTGTTGATTAATATGGAGCAGTTTATGTATCAGTTATGTTTGTAATCTAGTTGTCGTTTTTATTTTTCTAGCATTGTATTTTCTCGGCATTTTTCTTGCTGTTTTTTTTTCAGTGACTGATGTTTTAATTTCTGCATATGATGTTTGATGAACTGTGTCATGTTGATGTTTTTAATGTGACTTGATGTTTTTAATGTGACTTGATGTTTTACTTTCAGTTGTTGATGTTTTAAAATTTTGTATGTGATGTTTCATGAATTTTTACTTTTCTTTTCCAGTGCTGAGAAGGGCTTCACTACGAAGTGTTGCCCTTGGAGAATTGAAAACGTGTCTTCTTTGCTCAAAACAGATAAAATCTGTGGAAGAGATTGGTTTTGATGGTCTCCTTAAAATTAATTTGTGTTCCCTTCCTAAAGACACCCTTCCCTACCTGATTCAGAATTTTAATCCAATTAGCTATGTTCAAACTATTGTTTCTAATAGGTATTTTATAACCTGTGATGATGTGTATGATGTTTTAGCACTCCCTACTAGTGATAAGGAAGTTGCCGAGGTTAGTAATGTTGGGAAGGGTGAAAGGAAGGACATAGAACTTAGGCAGAGAGATGGAGGGAAGAGTTTGGGTAACATTTGTTATGAGAGACCATTTGACAAGATGATGGGATTACGTGAAGGTGGGGATGAATTTAAAAAACTGTTGTTGATGTATGTAGTTTGCAGCTTCTTGAGTCTTACTGCTAGATCCTTTGTGGATTTTAAGCTAGTTCGTGTTATTGAGAATGTAGCAGAGACTAGGAGTTATGATTGGTGTGGGTATGTGCTTAAGAAGTTAGGTGATGTTGTGCATACATATAAGACTACAAAATACTCAGCAGTTAATGCGTGTGTAGTTGTTCCATTGATATGCTACATGTATAGGTTTCCTGTTCAAGGAAAACCATGCCTTCCCATAGTTCCTTTCATTCGTCATTGGGACACTAATTTGCTGTTGAAACGTTGTAGGAAGATTGTCGAGGCAGGTTTTGATTCATTCCCCATGTCTAAGGATGAATTTCCTTTGACTTTTATGGGGAATTATGTGGGCAGTGGTCCTGCTGCGATTTCCAAGCATGCTGCGACATCCAAAGAAACTGCGACATCTAAGGAAGGAAGTCATACAAAAGAAGAAGCAGTTGGTTCAAGCTTGCAAGTTTTATGCTTTGTGCTTCCAGAAGATTTGCCTATCGATGCTGCGATTATAAATTATGGGGGGTTCTGTGAGTATTCATATCTTTTCACTTTTGATGTTTTAATAGGAGTATCTGCTGTTTTATATTTTCTATGGGATGTTTTAAGATTGTGGTTTGGGTGTTAACAGGTTTGATGTTTTTACAATTAGTAGTTGGTGTTATAGAATTTGTATGTGATGTTTAATTTTAATCATTTAGTGTTACCAGCTTTGATATTTTAATATCAGTAGTTGATGTTTCATGTTTTATGAGGCATTTTAAATTTTAGATTTCTGTTGTTGTTATCTTTTTATAATTCTTTTTGTTTTTTCCCTAGGTTGCTGATCAAGTAGTCCGTAGGTTCAAGAGGAATATTAAGGTTGTCACTAGGGTTTTGGTTTCTGAGTTGGGTAGAAGTGCTAAGGATGCTGTAGCTACTGTTAATGCGCAGCCTGATTATCCTCCTTTTGACTCGGATGATTTTGATAACTCTGAGTTGTTTGATGTTGTTGATGAGATTGTAAGGAATGCTTTAAGGAATCGCACTCATGTTGCTGCTTCAGTTGCTACTGCTAGTAATATAGGAGTGACACCATCATTTGATCTTGGCACTGAAGAAATTAGAGGGGCATCATCTGCAAAAGGTCTAGCTATGAAGAGAATCAATAAGAATTAGGATTTGAGTGTGATGAACTAGTATTTGAGATTGTTTTTATGAATATTTGTTGGTTTGAATAGTTCATTTTTTAAGTTAGGGAGTTGATAGGGGCAGTTGAACCCTTTATTCGATTAATTGTGATATTATTATGGTTTGATAGTATAGGATGGTATAAAACTGTTTCTAGTTTTCTCTGCTCAGTTGGAAATGATCATTTTAAAATTTGATGTGTTGTTTCATTATCAGTGTATGATGTTTTATACTTTTGAGCAATCATTATCTGAAGGTTTATGTTTAATGGGATGTGATCATTTTTTTTTGATGTGATGTGTCATAATCAGTGTGTGATGTTTTATACTTTTGATCAATCAGTGTGAAGTTTTATGTTTTGTTGGTTGTGATCATTTTATATTTTTGATATGATTTTTCATAATGATTGTGTGATGTTTTATATTTTTGATCAACTAGTGTTTGAAGTTTTACATTTTCGTATATTTTTTTCGGAAAATACTTGGTTATTCATAAGATAGATTACGACTTATGAGGCAATTTTTATTTGTAAATCACCATCTAAGAAAATAATAACACCAGTGCATAGAAGTGTAACATCCAAAAATTCAATCCAATAACATTAGAATGTATAAGAACAACTTTAGGTTTCAAATATCATGGTAAAAAAAATTAACATCTTGATAAGAACTTATTTCTGAAACATCAAACTGTAACAATGTAACATCATTCCATAAGAGTGTAACATCACAGTATTGCAGTAAACATATACCAACAAGTTGGCTTTATATCAATTGAGCTTTTGGTGTCTTGGATCTGAATTCCTTCTTGACTGGCTTCTTCCTTTTTTCAAGCTTACCTTTCACTTGCACTTCTTCCTTTGTTTTTATTTTTGGTGGATCGAGCACTTCGGTAGCAACCTTTGTTGTTGAACCTCTTGCACTATTAGTTGTTGAATGCTCTTGTGTATCGATTTCTTTGATTTGATTGATTGTAGCCAAGTCTCCATTCAGCCCTTATTCAATGATTCTTCTAGTTTCTCTGTCCTCTTCACACTTCAAGACAAGATTGTAGTACTTTCGTAGCATATCATGACGTCATGGTATCTTACCTTTGATCTCCTTGTTTTGTGGTCCTGTTCCTCCTAGTACCTTGTTCCATATTTCTTGCTTTGCCATCTTTGTCCATCTCTTGAAGATATAATCTCCATGGATGGAAGTGATGTTTTGTAAATGTAGGATTCGAAGTGCATGGAAACACAACAGACCTACCTCTTTGAAGTACTTGCAAGAGCATTTGATTTCCACCTTTTGATCCTGTTTCTTGAAAGTAACCTTCTCTATTTTTGTGTCATCATTTTCTGGTTGTACTTCAAAAACATCTTCAAATCCAAAGTTGAATGTTTTTACCGCTTTACTTGCCATGGCTACCTTCCATTCTGCCTCGAAGTCCTTGTACAACTTATGTGTGTAAATTTCAGTCGCATGTTTCAGAAGTCCAAGTCCTTGTTCGCCTGACCTTGGTTTTCCTATTGATCTGCTGTATTCTTTGCTGGTTTCTGTGCTTCTCCATCTTTGTACCATTTTTCCAAAGATTGAGAAAAACTGTGTCAAGTTTGTTGTTTTGTTTGCACTAAAGCTGATTACTTTGTTTGTGCTTTCACTTCTCTGTGATGATAATGTCCCAGCCGAGAAGAAGTGTTTGCTCAATGGGGTACACCATTTCTCTCGTAGTCCGTATATGCACTTGAAATACTGGTTGTCATGAAGCTGGTACTTATCCATCATAGAGTTCCAGCATCTCTAGAATTCTTCTTCATTTGCGCTTTTTTTCAAACAATGGTCGAATGTCATGCCAAATTCTTCATCGTTCTTAACTTTACTGTAGTGACTGATTGCATTCTGTTTCAAATTCCATAGACATAACCTGTGTTTTGTGTTGCTGAACACCTGGTACAAAAATTTGTTTCAGTATGAAACAACATACTTTATTTATGAAAGGTTACCATTTGCTATTGAAACATCACGCATCGGTATTTTATGTTTAAATTGATTTCAGTAAGCATCAAGCAATTTATCATGAAATTTAATTTCATAGTACATGAGCATCATATATGATTTTTAGAAATGAATTTATGGTGTTTGTATAATCATATATGTTGAGTTATGAAAATTCAACTTAACATCACAGTAACTGAGCAAGTTCTGAAACATACAGATTCTGAAACATCATATACAGATGGTGAAACATCAACATAGTAACTGAGCAGGTTACGGTAAGTACTTTTTAGATTGCATATGCCATAGCTGAGTCCTGATTAGTAAATATTGTCACTGGTTCTTTTTCTTCCATTGACTTTTTGAATGTTTCCAACAGCCAAATGAAAGTCCCTTTCTTTTCGTGGCAAATAAATGCACAACCAAACATCACATTGTTCCAATGGTTGTTGATTCCCACAATCGGTGCACAAACAAGATTGTACTTGTTTGTCCTGTATGTGGTGTCAAATATGATCACATCACCATAGAGCATGTAATCCTCTTTCATCATTGCATCTCTCCGAAAAAGCATGGATAGTTTACCGTCCTCATCCAACTTGACTTTGAAGAAGAAATCTTCGTCTCTTCCATCTATATTGTAGAGCCCATCTATCACATTCTGTGCATCGCCTCCTTCAATTGCTTTCATCCTTAAACTGTTGACATAATTAATGTGGCCCCTCATTGTGTGCCCTACATTTTCTTGTCCAATTGCGTCACATGCCAAGTACTTGAAACTTGTTGTTGGCTTTAAACTTGCCAATTACATAGCCTCAATTGCTCTTGCCTTTTCAACCTCTATCTTTCTCTCACCACGCTGCAAGTGTTGCCACTCCTTGTAAGTTCATGGTTGTGCTCAGTGATGTGGTGCTTGATTTCATAGATGTTTTCATCTACAAGCTTGATCTTGATTGCAGCCCTACATTCTGTCCTTGTAATGGGAAAATCTTTTGCCTTTCTTCTCTTATTTTGTGGTTGTTGAGCCAGGGTGTCAATATTGTTTGAAACTGATTTCCCTTGGCGCGAGCATGTGTAATATTTTACCTTCACCTTTCCTTCACTTGTTAGTCTTTATGTTGACTTCCGTACAAAAAATCCAAGTGTAGTTGCATGTGCACAGTATAATGTTTCAAGCTCTTCCCATGTAGTTGCTTGCACTCCTTGGAGGGATTATGTTTGATCTATTTCCAACAAGTTTGGTAGACCTGTGATTGAAAACTCCCAATTAATAATAATGAAAATATGCTACACACAATGTTGCAGACTTAGAACATCATGTTATATGTTTGAAACACCAAGCAACATATGAGAAACATTACATCACATTTTCTGCAAATTGTTATTCTAATTATGCTCAGTTAGCATGTAACACCATGTTATATATTTAAAACATCATGCCAGATTGTATGAGCTGAGGAGAAGTTCATAAGATTTTACGATAATACGTGAACATGTTCGAGCTACTGAAATCTTTTGATTGTCATGAACATTAAAAAAGAGCACGTAAAATTCTCAGCAAAATGGCGTTATTCCTACATAAAAGCATCCTAACCCAACATACATCGATCAAACACAATTTTCAAATGCATAATAGAATTAGAAAGTACAGCTAAGTTCAAGATCTAAATTATTGATTAATGGCAAAAAATAGCAAAGTTGGTGAAACTCTAATTCATCACAGGACACAATAACATGGATAGAAACTAATAGAATAACTCATCATGTAATTGAAAACTCCCAATAAATTATAAAAAGAAGCTGTACATAATTTTTGCAGAGTTAGAATATCATGTTATATTTTTGAAACATCAAGCAGTACAAGAGTAACATCACACTATGTTTCTGCAAATTGTTATTCTGATTATGTACAACTAGTATGTAACATCATGTCATATATTTAAAACATCATGTCATATTTCATGAACATTGCTGCTATAAATCAGTACATTGTCCAGTTATTTGTCAATTTACAAAATGTGAACAAATCCTATTAAAAATAAGTTCTTATAACGCGACCTCTACAATTTGAAAGCTCTGACATTTTAAATGAAATTTGTAGCATATTCACAACTAATATACATTGTTCTAGAACAGAGCAGCATGATGTGTTCATTCATATCAGAATTTTGCTACTAAGTTTTTCTGTTGTTTATTTGACAGGAGCTAAATGTAATGTAATTGTTCACATACTCATTCCACTACTCTCGAAATCAGAAAACAGAACATCATACTCAAGTACAGAAAGTTCAACTTCTTACCTAGTGAAACATGTACGATCTGTTCATCATTGATATCAGTTTCATTTTCTTGAGTAGGATTTTGTATTTGCGTTGATTGTATGATTTCTAATTGATTTGCGATCTGGATATCACCATCTTCCATATTGATCCGATTTTGAATCTGCAAAATATCAAAATTCTGTTTAGTGTTAGATTTGTTTTTATTGATGTTGAATTTAAACCTAATCTAGTTGTACCTTGCTTCCTGGATGAAATTCTGATGTGAATTGAAGTTTTCATTCAAAATCGGACTGGTTGAATTTTGATGAAGAACAGTGTTGAGAGGTGTGAGAGGGAAGAATGCTTTTGGTTCAGATCTGTGTGTTTGATCTGTTTTTGCTCAACGCATTTAGTTATTTCGTGTTTTGGGACCGATTTTTTTCACGCTTTTGGGCTGGAAATGGGTTATGGGTTAGATCTTTCGTTTATCGCTCCATGGTCCCTCGATTTTTTAGCGCTTTATACCATTTACCCCATTTCCAGTTTTATTAGTTTTTTGCCCCCAAATTTAGTTTACTCTTTTCCTATTTTGTTTCTAGTCCTTGGTCTCACCATGAGACGGTCTCACAGGAGACGAACTCAAAAGAACAAGACATTTATACTCCCTCTAGTCCATTCCATTTTTCTAACAATTTTTTAATACATGTTTGACTATCGATAATTTAAATTGTTTATGATAACGGACTACATAAATTTACTTTTTAAAAATTACACGTTATGAAAAATTCAAAGACATGTCACATGATATTTGTTATTATATATAATACTCCCACTATTCCATTTCAATTTGCACACTTTAACTTTTGACAGTTGGGTTTAAAAATATTTGATCCTTAATATATTTTATTAAGGATAATTAAAACTTGTACAGATTTGATATTTTGAAAATATATGATATAATGAATCTAACAATATATCTCACAATACTAATTCAATTTTATGGTCAAAGTTGGAAAATATTAACTAAATTAATAGTTAAATTACAATTTAAAATAAGACAGAGGGAGTAAATATTATCGATGGCTACTAAAAATGAATTGATAATCATAGGGAGGAAAGTTAATTCACCTGGCCTACTTTGGCCTGAAGGGTGCTTCAACAAGGTGATGTTCACAAATTAGGAATTTTCAACTTCATTAAGAACTTAAAGACAAACTTTGAGTGCCTTTGTTCACCAAATTTGCGGTTGCTAGCTCTACACTACTGTTCTTCCTTCTGGAAGGAAGGGGGGATAGTTCATCGAAGCTGGTCTCAAACTAAAGTCCTTAGAGTCCTGTCCATTTACTAGTCCAAGTCACATGCACAAGTTCCAAGAGTTATGGTCCAACATGCTTTGGGGAGTCCAGAGAGACAGGCCCAAAATTCGCTAACACCTCATTTAGATAGTAAGATCAATGCTGTTCAGAACATCCTTTAGATTTTTCTTGGTTTTGCTTGGCATATTGAGCTGATTCTCTGTTCTTTGTTTCATAAAGGTATAATCCCTTTTCTTTGCGGCTGTATGTTATGGGAAAGGTAGCCCTTTTGGTTTTTGCGAGAGTGTGTTTATGAAATGCTTTGTGGGTTCTTTTTGTTTCTGTAAAAATGGTGTCTTTGCTTGTTTGGTGTTTCATTTAGAGTGGGATTTGTTTGGCTGCTCGGATTTCGTACTACCTGAAGAACCACATTCTCGGAATCTCGTACCCTGCTTCCGACATCATCCCACAATCGATGGTGTTCGGCGATCAACTCAATCCCTGGGACTCTTCCCGTTTCGCTCGCCATTACTAAGGGAATCCTTAGTAACAGAACATCCTTTAGAAAGACCAATGTTGTTAGACCAATGTTGTTCGCAATCGGCGACTGCCTCGACTGCCATTACTAAGGGAATCCTTAGTAACAGAACATTCGTTACTAAGGGAATCCTTGTTCAGAACATCCTTTAGATAGACCAATGTTGTTAGACCAATGTTGTTCGCAATCGGCGACTGCCTCGACCAGATGGCCGACTCCTCATTCTCTGAGGAGAATGAGTGACAGGGCCTTGAGGAGCTCACTCTCCCCATATAGCGCTTAGGTAGTGCTGATATGGCGCTTAGGTAGTGCTGATATGGCACAACATATAACCTGGGGCATCACACTGCATGACAGCCGAGCTTGGTGACGCGAACTTGTAATCCAAGTGGAGGTCATGGCGGCGTCGTCGTAGGGGGAAATGGAAGGGTTCATGCGGCTGGAGAGAATGTGGAGGGCGTAGCGGAGGGATTGCTGGAAGTCGGCGGCAGAGTAAGTAGGGTTTGAAGATGATGGGACTGACACCGAGAGTAGTCGGTGGACTAGCTCTTTGACGAGATCCAACACTTTCTGGTCGTCGTCTTCCATTGCGCCACAAACTTTGAAGCTTCAATACTATACATGGATCAATATTGTTGTAATCAATACCAAGCTCGGCATCACAAACTCTGAAGCTTCAATACTATACATGGATCAATATTGTTGTAATTGGCATGACAAGTGCTGCATAAACACCTCGTGCCCACTTTCTTTGGCACGGGTCATGCTGACCTGCCTTGGCACGAGGCTGGCACGGCCTGTGCCAAGCCTTGCTCCTTCCAACTTTTGTTGCAAAAATTCTTGCATCCAAAAACACGAGAACCAAGTGTAGCACCGTCAATCCAAAATCTGATGACTACTATTGTTGTAATCATCCGATGTGGGATTACCCACTCCCACCAATAAAAATGCCCAAAATTCGCTAACACCTCCTTTAGATAGTTAGACCAATGTTGTTCAGAACATCCTTTAGATAGTAAGATCAATAAAGGAGCGCCTTTGTTCACCAATATTAGACCAATGTTATTCAGAACATCCTTTAGATAGTAATATCAATAAAAGACAAACTTTGAGCACCTTTGTTCACCAAACTTGCGGTTGCTAGCTCTACACTACTGTTCTTCCTTCTGGAAGGAAGGGGGATAGTTCATCGAATCCGGTCTCAAACTAAAGTCCTTAAACTTAAGTCCAACTTTTGTTGCAAAAATTCCAGCATCCAAAAACACGAGAACCAAGTGTAGCACCGTCGATCCAAAATCTGATGACTACTATTGTTGTAATCATCCGATGTGGGATTACCCACTCCCACCAATAAAAATGCCCAAAATTCTCTAACACCTCCTTTAGATAGTTAGACCAATGTTGTTCAGAACATCCTTTAGATAGTAAGATCAATAAAGGACAAACTTTGAGCGCCTTTGTTCACCAATATTAGACCAATGTTATTCAGAACATCCTTTAGATAGTAAGATCAATAAAAGACAAACTTTGAGCACCTTTGTTCACCAAATTTGCGGTTGCTAGCTCTACACTACTGTTCTTCCTTCTGGAAGGAAGGGGGATAGTTCATCGAATCCGGTCTCAAACTAAAGTCCTTAAGAGAGTCTGGAAGGAAGGGGGATAGTTCATCGAATCCGGTCTCAAACTAAAGTCCTTAAGAGAGTCTGGAAGGAAGGGGGATAGTTCATTGAATCCGGTCTCAAACTAAAGTCCTTAAGAGAGTCTGGAAGGAAGGGGGATAGTTCATCGAATCCGGTCTCAAACTAAAGTCCTTAAGAGAGTCCAGTCCATTTATTGGTCCAAGTCACATGCACAAGTTCCAAGAGTTACGGTCCAACATGCTTTGGGGAGTCCAGAGAGACAGGCCCAAAATTCGCTAACACCTCATAGCCTCCACTTGGATTACACTTGAGCACGACTACAAAACGAATTGATGCCTGGTACTCCCTCCATTTTTTAAAGAATGGCACCTATATTTTTGCACTTGGATAATTGCTATGTGTAGGAATGGACATAAAGCTCATAGGTAATGAGTGTTTGGGCTGTAGATCCACTCCAAATTACTGTACATAAAGCCACGGAACGTTTGCTAATTCTTCCCTCCCAAATCAGGAAAGGGTGGGAAACTGTACACTTCAATTTAAAAGAAGCCAAGGAAGTCAGGAAATGAAATGACAGTTTGGTACATATCATCAAAAACTCGCTCATAACAGGGGACTTTCATCTCCCTCCTCTTTCACTCTTCACCTTGTCCTCTCTTCTTCTTCTCCTCTCTTCATCTTCTTCCTTCAGCAACCTGAGTAATTTTGAACAGCAATATCGTCATGGCGGAACGGGGTCGATTAACTGAGTTCCAACGCGGTCAAATTGGGGAGTTCATCCTCCAGAATTTAAAAGAAGGCAAGATTGCCCGCCATCGTCGGAAGGAGGCTGCCCAACTATGGAACACTTCGGTACGCACCATTAGTCGTCTTTCAAACCTGCACAAAAAACAAGGTCAGCAAGGGCTATGTACAGACTGGAGGAGGAGGGTGAAAGGAAAACAGGGAAGGAAGAAAGTTGAAATGAACAAAGAGGTAGCCATGGCTGTCCCCCTCCCACTGCGCACAACACAAAGAGGATATGCAGCAGCAGTTGGGGTTAGCACTTCCACAATGCGTCGTTGGATCAAGGAGGGACAAATTCGAAGCCATTCAAATGCAATAAAGTCACAACTTTCAGCAACTAATTAGCTTCACAGGTTATACTACTCAATATCTCACTTGAAGCATGATACAAATTCAGGAAAAACTTCTTTCATGGATATGCATCACATTATACATATAGATGAGAAATGGTTTTATATAACTAGAGTTGCGGAGAAGTACTATCTTCTCCCGGATGAGGACGAGCCTCAACGGACTATTCAGAACAAGAAATATATACAGAAGATAATGTTCCTTTGTGCTGTATGCCGACCTATCATCAACAATGAGGGGGAGGTCATGTTCGATGGGAAAATTGGGATTTGGCCATTCACACATGAAGAGGCAGCAAAGAAGACAAGCAAGAACAGACCAGCGGGTACTCTAGAAACCAAACCAATTCCATCAATCGACCGTGATGTTACTAAAGCATTCATGTTGACCAAGTTGGTCCCAGCAATCAAAAGGAAATGGCCTTTACTAGCTAGCACAAATATAACTATTCGACAAGACAATGCAAGACCTCATATATGTGATGACGATGCTGAATTTAGAAAGGCTGCGAGTTCCGACGGCTTCAACATAAAATTGGGTTTTCAGCCACCTAGAAGCCCGGATCTGAATGTTTTAGATTTGGGGTTTTTCAATTCAATACAAAGTTTGCAGCACAAGACAAAATCAAAAACTTTGGATCAACTCATTTCAGCAACGGAGGGAGCTTTTGAAGAATTACAACCAGAGAAACTCAACAAAGTGTTTCTGACACTTCAATGTGTCATGGTGGAGATAATCAAATGCAAGGGGTCTAACGGTTACAAACTTCCACATATGAAGAAAGATGCACTCCAATTACAAGGTATGCTACCAACTGACATAGAGGTTGACACAGATGTAGTTAGGGAGGGTTTACAAAGCTTGCTGTCAGCCGACAAAGCTACGGGTCTTGAGTACATTATTCAGCAACTTTTGTGAAAGCAAAGATGTTTGAAGTGCCATTAGTTTTTACAATGTGGTTGGATAGGGTTGGCTAACACGCAAACACAGTGCTAGGTTTTGTTGTGTTTGCAATCCAACCATCGTTGTAATAAGTAAATATTGCCAGGGAAGATTATAAAATAACCGAATTTGCAGTTTGTTCCACAGACAAAGTGTTGCACATTAACACAGCAAGATTTCAGCCAACTTTTACTGCAACACTTCACACAACTCCTACTATCAGATTTCACGCAATTGTTACTGTAATTTTCACAAAACTGTCACTGTACAATTCCACATAAGATTTCACAACTGTTACAGTCAGATTGCACAACGTGTAAATTGCTAAAGGAACTCAGCAGCAAGACTTCAGAACCTAGTCAGGAGAACTAGCGAACAGTACTATTTCACACAACTGTCACAGCAATATTTCACATAAGATTGCACATCAATTACAGTCAGATTGCACAACGTGTAAAATGCTGAAGTAACTCAGCATCAAGACTTCAGAACCCAGTCAGGAGAACTAGCGAACAGTACTATTTCACACAATAATGTTCCTACGTTTCAGTTTTCGACTACGTACCTACACAGGGAACCAATCCTTCCACATCTCCATTAAATCTTTTACAGGCAATTTTCCATACTCGTCGCTCCGGAATTGGGACAATAACAAGTTGTGAACCCAAGGATGTACCTGACATGGGACTAGCTTGTCAACGCCAAAAATGCAAGACAGAGTTACTAACTATGGATTTCAGACAGTGAATAATTATAGCGACAGACAGTCATTCATGAAGGATTATTTATCTTTTGCCGGTATCAGAAATGCCTCTAACGTCAAATTAGGGTGCAAGCATTTACCTTCGACAAGTCGATGGGCACTCCATTTAGATCGTAAACGTACTTCTCGGGTTCGGATTCTTGTGGCTCAATCTTTCCCGTCTTTTGTGGAGTGGCAAAGGAAGCGTCGTCCACCAGTGATTCGGAGTCAATCTCTTCGTCGGATTCGTACGTGTCAGCGACGCCGGGCCATCCCTCAGCATCAACGAAATAACGGCTAGTCGACCTAACCCGCCTCTTCGTGAAGGAGCTTGACCTCTGGAAGCAAGCGGCCGGAGACCAGCTTGTCAACGCCATGGATAAATGTTCCACCGCCGCCGAGGATTCAGCAACCTCAAATGTTGTCGGCCAGAGATGAATGGCACATTCGTCGGCAGGAGAAGTAGACGGAACGACCTTCTTCGACAGGGGACCTTCGCTGGCCGGGGACCTTCGTCGGCAGGGGGCCTTCGTCGGCAGGGGGCCTTCGTCGGCAGGGGACCGTCGTCGGCAGGGGACCATCGTCGGCAGGGGACCGTCGCCGGCAGGGGACATTCGCCGGCAGGGGACATTCGTCGGCAGGGGAACTCCGTCGGCAGGGGATCTCCGTCGGCAGGGGACCTCCGTCGGCAGGAAACCTCCGTCAGGCCATTCCGTCTCCTCGACGACGGTGTCGTCGATCTGGGAGTGAAATTCGAATTGGGGTTCAGATTCACCAGGAAGAGGAGGAATATTTTCGGATCCAGAGGATTTGCGGCTGAACATTCGTTGCTCCTGGGTTTAAGGGGAACTCAAATTTGCGAAATGGGTTTCATCGGTTTCAATGGTTTCAACGACCAAGAAGTGTTAGCAGTGGCAAGAAGGAAGAATTTTGTAAATAGGGTTCCAGCTCATTCCTTTTATATGGTGGCTTGGAGATAGGGTTTAGTGTTCAAATTTGGGCCATTCTTTGGGCTCCGCGTTTGGATTATAAAATGAGGGTGGGAAAATGTGGAGGGAAAGGTTAGGCATAGTTATCCCTCAGTTTATTAGATAATTGGTCCAGTTGGCAAATGTGAGGTTAATTGAGGTAATATCTAAAATGTGGAGAGGCTAAAATGGTCCAACCGAAAAATTGTCCTTTCCTTTTTAGGCAAGTACTGCAGGGTGCCAATTGAAAAAAACCTTCCACTTTAAGTAACTGTGCCATTCTTAAAAAAACGGAGGGAGTATTATAGATGGGGCATCCGCTTTGTTTTCTAGCGATGTGGGAATATTTACATTCTAAAATAAGGACCCCACCCCGCGTTCAAGGCCCACGGTATTAATTAATTCTATTCTCGGCTTACTTTAAATGCTAACTAGGAAATCTACGTCCCAAAATACCAAGTATTCCGTACACTCAACTATTTTTTCACCATTTTCTTTTACGTTCTATACAATTTTATACTGTACTTCACTTTATTTCCTCAGTTTTTATTCATTTTTTATGACAAAAAATAATAAAATTAAATAAAAAATAAAAATAAAATGAAGGTACCCCATCCACACATAAAAATAATAATAATAAATTCTTTAAAAAACTTCATTTTTATCTCTTCATAAAAATAGATGAGACAAATGGAGTAATATTTATTAAAATATCTTTTACTTCACTTAATCCACAATCTACCTATAATATTGTTTACGATCCCATCAAGTTATTATAATTTGAGTTCGTCTCTTAAAAGACGGTAAAATTTTCAGGTTGTATGAATCATGTTATAAACTTTATAACTACTACACGTTGCATTATATAGTTTTTATATTGTAATTAAAATCTTTTACATTTTAATAATCTAATTAAACTCCATCTCTCCATAAGCCTGTAGAAAGACGATCTTTCTCCAAACTCTGTCTTATAATCTTGTAACAATCATAAAAAATATCATGATGATGATACTTATTCTGTCTGTTTCTTTAATAGTGGCACATCACTTTTGGTGTTAGAATTTAGAAGATGCTTAATGAGTGGATGAAATTGAATTAAAAGAAGAAAAAGTAAAATGAGTTGATGTAATAACCTTAAACTTGCCATATATAGAAAGTGTCAATATAAAAGATACATCCAAAATTAGAAAGTGTGCCACTATTAAGGAAACGGAGGGAGTATTACAAATATTTTTGTCATATTAACATGAAATTAATTAAGTGATAATGATAAGGGATGAGATCAAGTGAGACAGCCTAAACTTTAAGCATAACTGTTTCTATAATTCTAACAATATTCTACCTCCACAGATTTATTTCTAATAATTTTACATGGGTCAATCTCTAATTATTTTATAGGAACCTATCGCTAATAACTTTTCAGGGGCCTTTTCATCCAATTTTTTTCCATCATTTTCCCGCCATCAACAATCTGCAAAAAAAATATAATTTTTTTTAAATGGAAAAAAACTGTAGCAAAAAACTGCAGAAACATCAGCAAAAGATAGCAGAATCTCATAAAAAATCATAAAACATCAATTAAAACCTGTTGCAAAAAATATGCTAAAAAATAAAATAAAACGGCAAAAAATATATATTAAAAATCAAATAAATCAACAAAAAATTGAAGGAAAAAAACCTCGACTACGACTAACAATAAATAAACTGAAAATCATAAAAAACTCAACAAAGCTAAATTATCATTTAAAAAAATATATTACAAACATCAACTCCTAACAATCAACCATTGAAACACTTACAAGTTATAAAATAAGCACCTACAACCTACATTTGAATCACTAACAAAAAATGAAAAACGACAACGTAAAGAAAAAAACACTACAAACACCAACTCCTAACAAACAATAATTGAAGCACTTAAAAGCAACGATTGAAACACTTACAAGTTGTACTCTAAGCACCAATTCGTTTTCATAACACAGACAAGTTATAAAATAAGCACCTACAACCTACATTTGAAGCACAAACAAAAAATGACAAACGTCAACGTAAGGAAAAAAACACTACACAAAATCAACCATATAATAAAAAAAACTAAAAACATCAACTTCTACCAAGCAACGATTGAAGCACTCACAAGTTGTATTCTAAGCACCTATTTGTTTTCATAACACATACAAGTTATAAAAATAAGCACCTACAACCTACATTTGAAGCACTAAAAAAATGAAAACGTCAACAGAGGGGAAAAAACACTACAAAAAATCAACCATATCATAAAATTAGCTACAAACATCAACCCTTATCACCTAAAACTCATATAGAAAATGAAAATCTTCAACACGAGAGAAAAAAATCTAAAAATATCAACAAAAAAACTACTATACTTCAATAGTATAAATTATTCACTTTGAAAATCATAAACAACAACAATTTTTTTTTAAAAAAAACTACACATATCAATATATATTACCCAAAAAAAACTACAGAACCTCAACTTATATCAATTAAATCTCACCCCGAATAATGAAAAACATCAGCATGAGAGGGGGAAAAAAAGCTACAAATATCAACAAAAAACTACAATGCCTCAATCATTCGGAAAATGAAAATCATCAACATAAGAAAAAATACACTACAAACATCAACTTCTATTAACAGAACACTCAGCCATAAAATGGAAAACATCAACATGAAAAAATAAATAATAAAAAATACAAATATCAATCTTTATCACCCAAACAAACTACATAAACATCAACATCAACATTAGAGAAAGAAAATCACAAACCTCAACAAAAAAATTACAGTACCTCAACAACATAAATTATTAAAAAAAACATGTTCTAATGGGATATGAACCTAGATCTACAACCTCAGAAAGTATAGTTCAAACCACTACACCAAAGAACATTTACTAGTCATATCTTTGGTCAAATAAAATTTAAACCTCAAATAAAATTTAAACCTCAGTTGTAAAATCTCAAGAATATTCTTCAAAAAAACGAAGCCTCGGGTGACAAGGTACTAACCACTTCACCAGAAAAATTTTTGTTGTCTATGAACTCAACCAAAGAATATTAAATCTCAGCAAATCTTTGAAAAAAATAGAACACGTGATTAAAACTCACCTCTCACAAATCAGATGCTTAGAAATCGGCCGTCGACCTCCGCCTCCACCGTCCGTCGTCAACCTTTGCCACCATCATCAGCCATTGACCTCGCCTCCGCCGTGCACTATCGACTCAGCTCCCTCGTTGTCACCTTCACGGTGGAGAAAATCAGACAGAGAAGCTCGTCGTTGATTGCAGCACTGAGCTGCTTCTCGGCGTCGCCGTCGTGGTGGAGAAGATCGGACATAGAAGCTCGTCACACCGTCGTCGTTGCCATAGCAATGAAGCTTTGTTGTCATCGTCGATTGCAGTGCAGAGCTTGTTGTTGCCATCGCAGATAAGCTCGTCGCCACAGATTCGATTCACATTGAGGCGGAGGATTTCATATTCAATTCAGATCCGATTCGCAGTGGAGAATTGTAGAGCTAGAGTTTCACAGAGGAGCAGAGAATTGCGCGGCGGTTTTCGAGAACAAACAGGCAAATTCCTGCGAGATCCAGGCGGAACAGCGGTGGTTACAGATTTCCGATCGGAGGGAGGAGGGTTCCGATCGATAAGAAAAAAAAATCTGATTTTTTTGTGATATTCATATTAGTTTGATAATTGCACAACATGTCCCTGCATTTATTGGCAGATTTTAAAATAAACTTCACCCCAATTTTAAATTTATAATAATTGCAGAATAACCCACTGTCTAAAGTAAGACTTTGTGTGATGATAATTCTATTGTTAATAATAAAATATTATAAATATAATTCTCATTTGTATTATACTATATTATATAATAAATGAATACCCCCTCTGGTTTTTTATTATTGACATTCTTTCCTTTTTTGTTAGATATTTTGATATTGGCACATTCTCTTTTTTGCAAAATTAAGATTAATTTCATCCACTCAATTTACCTTTTACCCTCCCTATACAATTCCCTCAACTTATTTTACTTTTCACAAAAAAAATGTGTCAATTGATTGAGTGCCAATGATTCTTGACCAAAGGGAGTAGAACAAATCTCTAGAGCCTCAAGTGCATTTGTAATTAAATACTCCCTCATTCACAAGTTTTGGCATACTTTTGATTCCAATCTATCTCACAAGTAATGAACTATACTTTGAAAATTAACTAAAATAACAAAGAATCTATTATTAATTTTTCACAATGACCTCTTTTAATTTAACCACTTTAAAACTGGTACTTCCCCAAACATCTCTATCTTTCCACAGTTACTCTCTACCACGGTTGCATTTCTTAATATTTGTTCCAAAACTACACAGGTCATTACTTATGACAAAAATTGGGATGTTATCAGGCTGATTTTGAGTCTCGCATCCATTTCATATACCCCCCCTGATTCACTAGGCTCATTTTTTATCTTGGTCTGATTTTTTAATATTATCTCACTTATGATGTTTCCAATTTTAGGGGGACAAAAAATGAAAAGCCCATAATACCCTCAACTTTATATTATTAGACTAAAGCTTGCATTAATTTTAAAAATAACCTATAATATTCTTTCAATTCATCATTGTCCCAACTGATTTTTTACTTCACCCATCAAAACATACTTTTCCTGAATATAAGTGTCAAAAGTAAGTAAGTCTATAACTGAACGATTATACTTTCCCGATCTCCTCCCTACCCTAAAACTATTTATTCAAGAAATCCACATCTTCTCCACTCCAGCAGCGGTTCTCGCCGAAGCCTCTCTCCGACAGACCAAGGTTCTCTCAACCAAGCCACATATTTTGTGGTTCTCTTTTGACTAATACTCCTCCCGTTTCTTTAATAGTGACACACTTTCTAATTTGAAATGTTTCTTTTACATTGACACTTTCTATTTATGGCAAGTTTAAGGTTATTACATCCACTCATTTTACTTTTTCTTCTTTCAATTGAATTTCATCCACTCATTTAACATTTCCTAAATTCTAACACAAAAAATGATGTGCCACTATTAGAGAAACAGATGGAGTACTGGTTTTGCTTTGTTGTGGTTCTCTAGAGAGCCACAAAAGAGAATCATTATTAGCAGTAAATATTATTTTTTTGTTAAAGGAAATTAGAAAATATTTTTGAATAGAAAATATTAATTTTTAGTATAATTAATTATTTAACATTTTATAATCAGTAGATGAAAATGTTTGTTATTTATTATATGTAGCTGATATTTACATTAGTACTTGAAAATACAGTTTGTGTTGATTTAAAAATATTTTTCATATGTTCAATTATATCAGTTTATAGTATTAATAATGATGGAAGAAAAGAATTTGGAATTTTTTTTCCAAATTCTAATGCAAATTTTAAATTTAAAAAGATAATTTAATTTTTACTTTCTGTAAATTAAATATTTATACGATATATATACGATATTAGGATGTAGATATGTAGTGCGTGATTTAACAATGGTGTTGATATAGCACGCCCTATATTTTACTAGTTACGCCCTAATATGTATATACATGTATAATACTAATTTTAAATTAAAAAAATTTAAAAAACTAAAACAAAAAATAAAAACAATAATATACCCGATGTCGGAACCACCGCCACCGCTGGTGCCGGAACCACCGCCACCGCCACCGCCTGTGCCGGAACCACCGCCACCGCCACCGCCGGTGCCGGAACCACCGCCACTGCAGGCGCCGCAGTCCCCGCCACTGTTCCTACCACCACCGTCCCCACCACCGTTCCCTAGCTCGCCGTCCCCGTCCCCGTCCCCGTCCCCAGCCACCTGCCAATGATGCTCCACCTTCATCCCCATCCATCCATCGTAGCCTAGCGAAGCAGAGCCGGGGCAGGGCTCTCGAGCGGCTGACGAGAGTAGGCCGGGGCAGGGCGAAGCAGAGTCGGAGAAGGAGAGCCGTCTGGAGTCCGGAGAAGGAGAGCCGAAGATTGAGAGTGGGGAATGGAGAGTCGGAGAAGGAGAGCCGGAGAATGAGAGCCAGGAATGGAGAGCCGGGAAAGGAGAGAGGCTCAGTATTTGACAAAAGAGAATCGGAGAAGGAGAGCCGGGAAAGGAGAGAGGCTCATGATTTGACAAAAGAGAATCAGAGAAGGAGAGCCATGCACATCGGTGGTGCACGGTCGGCGGCGGTGCACGGTGGTGGTGCACGGGTTCGGCGCACGACGGAAGATGGCGGCGGTGCTCGGCGGACGGTGGTGGCAGTGCTCGGCGGACGGCGGCGGCGGTGCACGGCAGACGGCTGCAGACGACGATGGTGCTTGGCGGCGGCGGTGCACGATGGACGGCGGCGGCGGTGGACGGCAGTGCTTGGCGGGCGGTGCACGATGGATGGTGGTGCACATCGGTGATAATGTGTTTAAAAATAATTTTTACTTAATATTAATTTATACATATTTAAATTAAATTAAAAATACATATTGTACGTATTGTATTTTCAATAGTATAAATACAGGGCTTAGCGTTCCACATTAACAATGTCCTAAACCTACCTGCATATAGGATTTCTGTAAACCGTACTTAGTTTACAGTTTGTGTTGAGAAATCCTCATCTTCTCCACTCCGGCATCAAACAATTAGGTCTTTTGTAATCTGCAACTCCGGAGAAGAAAATAATGAATGAGAGCGAGGGATTGTTGCGCAGCCCGGAGTTGCGCCAGGTACGCAGTCCGCGCTATAATTCCACTTCATTTTCCATTATAATTAGTACTTGAACTTCATTAGATGTTAATCCTATATTGCAATTGGATGTTGTTGGTTCTCAAGTATATACTGGATACGAGTGTTCTTCCCCGTGAACCGCAGATTCTCAAGGACCTCAGAAATGCTACTGCTTCTCATCCTCGGTGAGTAATAATCAATCAACAATTTGGTTGTAAATATCTCAAATTTATGTGAATTGAGGATAGATTTGCAGGGCAATCATGCAAACCGGGCCGGAGGAGGGTCAGTTGCTGGCTCTGCTCTTAGAGATGGTGGGTGCTGAGAAGACTCTGGAAATTGGGGTCTTTACTGGATACTCTCTGCTCCTCACTGCTCTTACCATACCCCAAAGTGGCAAGGTTCAAATTCATTTTTTCACTGGAATGGAAGAGTACCATTTGAACTAGCAATATTAGTAATTGATTCTAAGATGGAAGATCAACATACTGAAATTTTACCCGGTATCATAGGTTCAGTCGATTCCCATTTTAGATGTATCCAAATAGGGTGATGGAGGTGTTTTCACTTTGGCGTGTGAAATTAATTTGTCAACGTACTAGTTTAGACGAAAAGGAACTTGCTCATAACATCTTTGATCACTCTTACCCATTGGTTTTAAGATGAAAGTGTAATATATCTCATGAAATTTACATTATGAATGATTGATGTTTGGTAGTTAAGGTCTATGCTCAGTTGATGAATATTTTTGTTCATGATTCATGTGACTTCAAGCTGACTATCATTCTGTTTGATATGTAGATTACAGCAATTGACCTGGACCGGAGTGCGTATGAAATTGGATTGCCCTTCATTAAGAAAGCTGGAGTTGAACACAAAATCAACTTCATCAACTCTCTAGCTCATCCTGCCCTGGATCAGCTCCTCCAAAGCGTAAGATTACATTTTCAACTCTTCCGTCAAATTAAGTACTTCCTCTGTCTCAGCTGTAAGCCTGTAAATGCACATAACATATTTCATCATAAAATTTAACAAGTATATGGAGTAAGTGATAGTGGGTATTTTTCTAAATATCATTTTGTACACATCATTATTATATGTAACTAGTTATCAGTGGTTGAACATGTATTGACAAATGACAATCATGACTAAAAAGTGTGTAGTTGCAGTTAGGATGGAGAAAGTATTGGTTTTGGCTATCTGATCTGACCCTTTTGTTTTAATCTGGGAATCATGTGCTGAAGCCTGAGGAAGAGGAGAGTTATGAATTTGCCTATGTCGATGCTGACAAAAATTATGTGAAGTACCATGAGAAGGTGTTGAAATTGGTGAAGCCAGGTGGGATCATTGTGTACGATAAGACACTCTGGCTGGGAACTGTTGCAGAGGATGAAGATTCCGTGCCTGAGCATTTCAGGGCAAACAGAGCTCGCATAAAAGATTTCAACGAAATGATTGCTACTGATTCTCGGGTTCGTATTTGCCACCTTCCTTGCGCCGGTGGGATGACCATTTGCAGGCGTCGTTAACTACTTGCGATGCTAAAGTTAACTGTGTAGTGTTTTTCTTTCCTTTCCTGCTAGGCATGAAAATGTTGAAATGTTTTTTTAACAAAAATTAGACGCTAAATAATGTCATGGATTTTACTACCTTACGTATTATATTTATACTATTTCTTATATCTTTTGTATTTTGAAAAATAATAAAGTGGTGGTGGCGGTGGTGGTTTGACGGTGGTATGACGAGGTCAACAGGGATACAACGAAGCCACCCTTACCTCTCCACAAATTCCAACAGAGTTCCGGTTCAAGGTCAGAGGAAAGACCTTGGTTAAACTTGTACTGATAAGGTAGAGGTTCCATCATATGATGTTTGTGAAGCTACAATTACATGATCTGTTTACCAAACTTAGTTTTGGATTTCAAAAAATTCTTTTTGTACACTAGTACTCCGTATAATGGTTCAACAAACATTGTCATGCTTATTTGCGCATACAGACCTGATGAGTAAAACTGTATTCGCACCATTTAACTAAAACCATTTTGCTCTCCCTTCGATGAATATCAGTTTGAATCACAGCATTGCACATAGTCTTTTTCCTTGCTTGAGCCTGGAGTATCAAGCACTCGGGGCTGGAGCATCGAGCACTCGACCCGGGGGCATCGAGCACTCGAGCCGGGGGCTTCGAGCACTCGAGCCGGGGGCTTCGAGCACTCGAGCCGGGGGCTTCGAGCACTCGAGCCGGGGGCTTCGAGCACTCGAGCCTGGAGCATCGAGCAGCATCGAGCACTCGAGACTGGAGCATCGAGCACTCGAGATTGGAGCTTCGACCAAGCGAGAATGGAGCATCGACCACTAATACTTGGAACCTGGAGCATTAAGCATGGAACATGGAGTTCTAGAGACTGGAACATCGAGCACTTATGCTTGGAACCTGGAGGATCGAGCATGGAGCATGGAGCACTCGAGATTGGAGCATCGAGCACTCGAGACGGGAACATCGAGCACTCGAGACAGGAGCCTGGAGCATCGCGCTCTCTTTGGAGCCTGGAGCATCGAGCACTCGAGAGTGGAGCATCGAGCACTCGAGAGTGGAGCATCGAGCACTCGAGAGTGGAGCATCGAGCACTCGAGAGTGGAGCATCGAGCACTCGAGAGTGGAGCATCGAGCACTCGAGAGTGGAGCATCGAGCACTCGAGAGTGGAGCATCGAGCACTCGAGAGTGGAGCATCGAGCACTCGAGAGTGGAGCATCGAGCACTCGAGAATGGAGATTCGAGCACTCAACAATGGAGCATCGAGCACTTGACACTGGAGCATCGACCACTCGGGAATGGAGCATCGAGCACTGCTAGTGTTTGGATCATCGAGCACTCGACCCTGGTGCATCGAGCACTCGAGCCAGGTGCTTTGAAGACTTGAGCATTTGAGCCGGGATCATTGACCACTCGACCTTGGAGCATCGTGCACTCGAGCCAGGTGCATCGAGCACTCGAGCACGTGGAGCATCGAGCACTCGAGCACTCGGGCATCGAGCACTCGAGACTGGAGCATCGACCACTCGAAACTGAAGCACTCGAGACTGGAGCATCGAGCACTCGAGACTAACGCACTCGAGACTGGAGCTTCGAGAACTCGAGACTGCAGCTTTGAGCACGCGATCGAAAGACCACGACCCATGGAGTCCTGACACCATGGAGCCCTCGAATCTTGAAGCCCTTGAACTATGGAGCCCTCGAACACGAGCACACCACCCTTCGAGAACTAAGGCACTCGACAACTATGGACCCCTTGAACACGAGCACACCACCCCTCGAGAACTAAGGCACTCGACACCTCGAGCACACCACCCCTCGAGCACATCACCGAATCTCGACCCAGCAAGCTTTACTCCCTTCAGATTTCATCCGCCAGGCCACTACTATTAGTTTATTCTTTTGAAGGCAACGAGGTTGCCTTACCGATGTAATATCCCAAACATCTTTGTACTTCTTTTGGTTCTACATAGGTTTGGGGAACCTAATATATATCCCCCACCTTATGGTGCAATTAAAAAAAAATTTGCTCTCCCTTCTCACTAGAAACCCTAAATTTCATTTGCCTTGTGGGGGGACCGCCGCTGCCGGAAATCTCCTCCTCCGGTGGCTCCCTCTCCCAAATCTCAACTCCTCAACATCCTCATTCCCTTGTCCAACAGTCTCCAAACAATACGGCTCCAGTTCAAGTGGAGCGCCGGTCTCGCCTCTGCTGTGTCAGATATGAGAGCGGCGTCGAAGCAGCGGTCAAACGTTGATGCTCCTACCCCGGCGGTGCTCCGGTTGCTTCAGTGATGAACCACGCAGCGGCGATGGTGCTCCAAGCGACGCGACAATGCCAATGCTCCAATCTACGAGGCGTCGACGCTCATAGCCCCTCAATACCCGTATTCCCTTGTCTAGCAGTCTCCGTACAATACGACTCCAGTTCCGGCCACCAGAGGTAGAGTGTCGGTCCTGCCTCTGTTGTGTCAGATCTGAGAGCGGCGTCGAAGCGGCGGTCAAACGTTGATGCTTCTGCCTTGACGGTGTCCGGTTGCTTTGGTGGTGAACCACGCGGTGGCGATGGTGCTCCAAGCGACATGGCAATGCCATTGCTCCAATCTATGAGGTGTCGGTGCTCCAAGCGACGTGATGGTGATGCTCCACGAGCCAAATTGGGTTCAAGCGGTGCCGACTCTGACGCCACCCATGTCCACAGGTAAAGCTTCTTCTGCCTTTTACACCGTCAACCATCCCAGATCCGAGACCATATCCTCGCCATTTTTCTCAACTTTGCTGAAAAAGTGACATGCCAGAGGTCTTCTGAGTCTACTCGGATCTGAGTCGGCCAACTCAGATCCATTAACGACTAACTCGGTTCAACTCAGTAGCGGGTCAACTTAATGGCAAATTAACAATGGGTCGACTCAATTTCTACTCGGGTCAACCAGAGCTTAGTATAGCTCCAGAGATATAAGATTAAGATGGGTTATTCTCTATTTTCACTTTTATTCTTCTACTTTTCATATTTCTTTTCAGGGTGGGAGGCTTTTAATTATTTTGTTATATTTTGTGCTTTCAATTGGCATTTCTCATAATTAATGGGGCAGTTTCTAAAAAAAATAAGGTTTTTGGGCTGGAATGTTAGTCGCAAGCCAGAAGTTATATTAGTTTTTTTTAAAAAAATTTGGTATTAAATAAGAATTCTCTCAGTCAATGCCTGTTTTTCTAATGGTGCGCCATACGGCGGTGGTGCTTCACGCGATGGAGGTGTTTCAAGCGGTGACGAGATTGGTGTTCAAGTGGCGTTCAAGCCGCGCCAGTGTTGCTATGTCCACTGACGACGCTGTTATGTCCACTTTCAGCCTCACACTACCGTTTTTGCTATAAGTCATTCTTAGATCCGACGAGTTGAGATCCGAGCGGAGCTAAGAGCCCCCTTCTCCGAGGAAATCCCACTCCAACGAACTCCGACCCCTTCCCCGATCGACCGATGAATCCTGCTCCAATGAACTTCACTTGCTCGCTGTTCTCTTCCAATCCAGGCGATAAATCAAATCCGCTCGTTATTCTCTTCTAGTCTGCTTTGACAGAAGATTTGAGATTTATGTATACCAACGATGCCACCTGGAGAGGGAATTCGTCGGAGAAGAAAGCTCTTGTCGTTGGTCTCGAGCGGACTCTCGGTGGTGACGTCACCTGGAGGAGCGGGAGTGGAAAGTGGTGGTGGTGGCGGGGCTGGCTGTAGGGGGTGGTGGTGGCAGATGGCGGCAAGCTGGCGGTGGCAGTGGTTGCATGAGGGGCAAATATGTCCAAACACTTTTAGATTTTAGGTTAAAGGGTATGTTAGTCATTTTAAGTATGGTCAATGTTGGTCAATTCCAAAAATAGTGCCTTAGGGTTATATTGGCACTTCCATCAACTAATTAGAGTTGATGTTGCACTAAAAATTATCTGAAGGTTATATTGACACTTACTCAAGTAGGTAGGATTATATTCGTATATATCTCTAAAAATTAAGGAAAACAATTGTTTTAGACTATAAAAACTCCATGTGTTGGAAAGGCCTTGTATGTAAAGCAATATTTTGAGAAAATATTTTAATATAGCGCTCAATTATTTTATAAATGCATATGTAATTCCCAATCTTTTTAATGCATATATGACTCTTGTTTTGCCTAAGATTTTGGTCAATGCCAGTCAAAATTGGTTGAAGCTATAAAGATGAAAAAACCTTTAGAAGTTTTAAATTTCTTTTTAAAAAATTGGAGAAAAAAATAGCAGTCTGTAAATGAGAGAAACCTACATACACATGAGGTGTGAGTTTATTAGACATTTATAGGAAATACAATGCTTAATTAATACAACTTGGGCTTACAGCCCATTACTCAACTCCTATACCCCCCCTCAAGCGAAGCGTCGGGTTGATCGAAACGCGGAGCTTAGAACGAAAAAATTCAAGCAACGGCTTTGGTAGCCCCTTGGTGAAAATATCCGCAAGCTGCAAGGAAGTAGGCATATGACTGACACGAAGCTTGCCAGAAGCCACCAGCTCCCGAACAAAATGATAATCGATGTCGATGTGCTTCGCCCGTTTATGAGCAACGGGATTCTGAGCCAAGAAGATCGCACTGTTGTTATCACATAGCAACAAAGGCGAACCATCCAAGGGAAAATGCAACTCCCGTAGTAGATGAGAAAGCCAAACCACTTCAGCCGCTGTGTTTGCGAGAGCACAATACTCCGACTCTGAGCTCGAGCGCAAGACAGTGGGTTGCTTCTTGGCACTCCAAGATACTAAATTACCACCCAAGAAAACCGCATAGCCGTAGGTCGAACGACGCGTCTCCAAACAATGGGCCCAGTCAGCATCTGAGTAAGAACAAACATCAGAGGAACCACCCGAGCGGAAAGTAAGACCCATATGAGGTGTGCCAGCCACATATCGAAGAATCCTGGTGACAGCTGCAAAATGATCCTCCCGGGGATTCTGAAGAAACTGACTAACCGAGTTAACGGCAAAAGCCAAATCCGGACGGGTGATAGTCAGATACTGAAGAGCACCAACAAGCGAGCGATAAAGAGTCGAATTACCGAAAGAAGCACTGGAGCTACGGGAAAGCTGAGAAAGCGGTACAAACAGAGTGGTTACTGGAGAAGTCTTAGTCATGCCGGCTCGAGAAAGAATATCACGAGCATACTTGGCCTGGCCAAGAAAGATACCCGAAGGAGAAGAGGATACCTCAAGACCAAGAAAATAGTTCAAAGAACCTAAGTCCTTGATCGAGAATTCCTTATCAGTTCTGGTGATAAACTGACGAATCGCACCCGCATCATTGCCAGTAAGGATGATGTCATCAACATAGACTAGAAGGTACAACAGTGTAGAACCCCTAGAGAAAACAAACAGGGATGTATTCGAAGAACTGCAAAGAAAACCAACCTGGCGTAGATAAGAACTGAACCTATCAAACCAGGCCCGAGGAGCCTGTTTAAGGCCATAAATAGCCTTCTGAAGACGACAAACATAATCAGGACGAGCAGGGTCCTTATACCCGACAGGCTGAGCCATATAAACTGGAGTATCAAGAACACCATTAAGGAAGGCGTTCTTGACATCAAGCTGATGCAACGACCACTTCCAAAGTGTAGCTATAGCAAGAATATTCCGAACTGTAGTAGCTTTGACCACCGGGCTGAAGGTGTGATCAAAATCGAAACCAGGAATCTACGAAAAACCCTGAGCAACCAGACGGGACTTGTAGCGATCAATAGTCCCCTCGGATATTTATTTTAGACGAAACACCCACTTCGAACCCACAACATTGGCATCCGAAGGCTGAGGCACCAACTCCCAAGTGTTCTGTCGATGAAGCGTATTCATCTCTTCATCCATTGCACTGACCCATTTTGGATCCTTAAGAGCTGCACGAAAATCTCGAGGCTCAGAATGAACCAAAACTACAGCTAGAAGACCAGTGGGAACAAAATCAGGATGCGATGTAGGACGACGAGTACCATCCTGATTTCTGGTGGTCATATAATGAACCCTCTGTGGCGGAGCATCAGAATCTGAAGAGGACCCAGAGGAAGTGGAGGAACTTGAAGATGGAGAAGCCGGCGTCGACAGTGAAGTGATCAATGGAGTAATCGGGACCTCCGAAATGGGCATGGGAGATGGTAGGCAATCCGAGGACAGAGACTGATCACAAAGAGTACAAGGACCAGAAACTGCCGAGGAGGACAAGACCGGCTCAGAAGTAGACTGCTCAGGATCCAGAAAAGTAAGAACATCCAAGGATGAAAAATCCTGCTCAGTGCCCCCATTAGCTAAGGGAAAGCACATCTCGTCAAAACGAGCATGGCGAGTGATATTAATTCGACTAGTGACACTATCCAGACAGCGAAACCCCTTACATTGAGAACTGTAACCAATAAAGATACAAGGAATTCTACGAGGAGAGAGCTTATGATCAGCATAAGGTCGGACAAAGGGATAAACCCGACAGCCAAAAGGCCGAAAGTTCGAGTAGTCTGGAGTTTGACCAAAGAAGAGACTGTAAGGGGAAGCACCATCAAGAACAAGAGTGGGCAACCGGTTTATGGTGTAGAAAGCAGCTGCAAAAGCATTGTCCCAGTGTGACAAGGGCAAGTGAGAATGGAACAACATAGTTAACCCCATTTCAGTTATATGGCGATGCTTGCGTTCCGCACGACCATTTTGTTTCGGAGTATAGGGGCACAATAACTGATGATGAATGCCCTTAGAGGCAAAATAGGAGCGTAGACGATGATTGAGAAATTCCGTACCACCATCACTCTGGAAGGTCTTGATAGTGGTAGAGAATTTGTTCTGTACAAAAGCCTCAAACTGCATATAAACGTCTACAAAATCCGATTTTCCAGCGAAGCGGGTATAGCCAGGTAAAGCGAGAATGATCATCCACAAAGATGGCATAATAAGAAAACCCATTTTTCGATAAAACCGGGGCAGGCCCCCATAACTCACAATGAATCAAGTCCAAAACCTTCAAAGCCCATTTGGGATCAATAAGAAAGGATTGCTTTTGACCTTTAGCCATAACACAGGGAGTACACAGACCCGACTTAGGTAATAAGGAAGAATCATACAAAACACCAATCTTAATCAAAGTAGAAATAATGCTAGGGGCCACATGGCCAGGACGAGCATGCCATAAATCAAATTACGCTCGAGTTTTATTCGGAGAAATAAAAGACAATAAGGCAGCCTCTCCTCTATCCAGCACATAGAGACCAAGCTCACTGTGGCCTCTTCCCAGAATCCCCTTGGTAACTTTGTGCTGAATAATAAAATTCCGGTCATCAAATATCACATATGCATCAAGGTCCTTAGTAAGACGACTGATAGACAAAATATTTTTAGAAACTTTGGGAGCATATAAAACATCAGACAGTCACAAAGAATGAGTAAGCTGACAATCACCAGTGGAATGAATACCAATAGAATCACCATTACCAACGTAAATTTGAGAATTACCAGAGTATGGAGTGACACTCTCCAAGGTAGAGGCGGAAGAGCTGAGATGATTGGTTACTCCAGAGTCGATGTACCAATCAGAGGTGACATGAGAAGGCTCCATGTGAAGTGAGCACTGGAATTGTTCAGCCAGCAGGGCAGATGCACTATGGCGAGGACGCGGAGGAAAAAGCTTGAAGCACGTCTGAGTAGTGTGGCCGGGCTTGTCACAATAACGACAAGTGATATCATGGCGAGCAGAACTGGGACCACCAGTGCCACCAGAGTATGAAGGACGTCCACTGCCGCGATCCCGGCCGCCGGAGCGACCATTCCGGCCGGTGTATGAGCCCCACGCGCGGGTGCGTGGCTCCATGCACCACCACCACTCCTGCCGGATTTTGCCTCTGCCAGAAAGGCAACAGGGGCTGCTCCAAGACCCCCAAAATTCTGCAAATTCTGGGACCTCGAATAGGAGATGAGAAGGGGAAGGAAGAGAGACGCAAGGCGTCAGTTGTGGAAGAGAGACGCAAGGCATCAGTTGTGGAAGAGAGAAAGCCAAAAGGCACAGGCTGATACCATGTAAATGAGAGAAACCTCCATACACATGAGGTGTGAGTTTATTAGACATTTATAGGCAATACAATGCTTAATTAATACAACTTGGGCTTACAGCCCATTACTCAACTCCTATACAGTCGTTTCCATTTGAGAAGATGTCTCTCCTATGTTTGAGAGTTAAGTCAACTGGTGCTGATCTGGGGATAGGAGAATTGGATGGAAGAGATGCCACTTTGGTTTGCCTTGTGACCACCACTAAGCGCTGCAACCGATCACTGCTCTACCACCCGTTACAGTGCCTAAAAGTTTGCTCTTTCTTGACGCTGGTGATCAGGAGGAGGATTCTCGTATCTGACGGAAGACGATCACGACCTCACCATTACATGAAACACCAACTATTGCAGTTCTGGGGGACTTTTCACTTTGGTTTTCTTCAAATTCTAAGACCAACAGTAATTGTGGGCACAATAAAAAGTGTCTTTTAACTTCATTTTCGAACTGCAGTCATAGGCGAGGTGTCTTGACCAGGAGTCTATACCAAAGTTATAGAAGATGAAAATAGTCGATCAGACCAGGAGTCTAGACAAGATCAACAATGACAAGAAGATGAACAAGAAGATCGTATACGAGAATCACTAGAAACTCAGGATTCCCAACAGCTGCAACATGTGAAGATATACGTTGATGACTCTTTCCACAGTTTGAATCCATTGCCACAGGAACTTAGGTCTATGTTTAGAGGACAACACCAACAACATGCAATACTTGGATCATACTTCTTTATAGCAACCTCACCACTCTATGAAGAAGCACAAGAATGTTAGAATGCACTCAAGGCTAGAGTAAGAACACAAACGATGAAAGTCGGCATCTGCACAGACTCCCCCATCTTGGGGAAATTAACTCTCGAACTTGAGCTTGCATCCTGGAAAATTAAGAGTTTAGTTCTTGAAATTAGAAACTTCCTTGTATGTAGCTTCAGATCTTTCAAGTTGAAGAAAGTTTCTAGGGCTAGATTACAAAATGAGCACAACAAATCTCTACATCTAGGAAGAATACTTTGTAACAACCAATTTGGGTAATCAATACCTCCTCCGTCCCATAATAAATTTTTTATTTTTCTTTTTAATCTTTCCCCACAAATAACTTCCTATTTGTAATTTTTATATATGTAGTCATTCATTCTACCAAATTTACCCACCAAACCACCAAATTTACAATTATTTGCTACTTTTTGACACTATTTATGGCATTTATCATGCAAAAACTTCTAAAGTTGATTTTTAACATTAAGAGATATTGCCACGTCGGCTTGCATAAAAGATTGAGTTAAAAGTAAATAAAAAGTTTATTGTGCGGCGAATGGATTATGTTGTTAGACAAAGTCTTGTGTGAGACGATCACGCAGCGAGACCAGGGGTTGATTAGTAAATAATAGAGTCTCAATTTGGGACGGAGTATTAATTATAGTTTTCAAATTTTGTAGGGACTAAATTGCAAATGAATTATATAAGATTCCACCCTTACTATTCAGCATTCTCTTCGTCTTCCTCTCATTTTCATATGTACTTTCTCTCTCAAAAAACCGTTGTTTTCTCTCTTATTTTCCCCCTTTTTCTAGCAACCTAGCTTTGTGTTTTCGGCTGCGAATCTCTAATTTCATATGATTTCATTTCTTAATACGCATCGGATCGTGTTACTTGTTAGTGAACTTGGAGCTTTCGACCAGATTTTTGTAGTTTCTTCCGTGTTCACTTGCTAATCGGTTTGTTATTTCATCAGGTAACTCTGACAACCTAGCTTTGTGTTTCCGGCCACTAATCTTTAATTTTAGCCAATTTCGTTGCTCAATAAGCATTTTTGCCAGTGAACTCGGAGCTTTCGGTTGGAATTTTGCAGTTTCTTCTTTGTTCATTTGGAAATCATTTTCGTATTTCATCAGGTAATTCTAACACCGAAGGT
Organism: Rubia yunnanensis; assembly: GCA_037428765.1. NCBI lineage: Eukaryota > Viridiplantae > Streptophyta > Magnoliopsida > Gentianales > Rubiaceae > Rubia > Rubia yunnanensis. The sequence continues at coordinate 85,341,370 of CM075066.1, forward strand.
TTTCCTGTATATTTTTTGTTTATTAGGTTTTCATTGACGTCGACCAACTTTAACCGTATTATTGTGATTTTTTTTGTAGATGTCGAAGAAGGTAGGTCAAGTGTCAATTTGAACGAAGTTGTGTTGATAATCGCCAAATCTTACTCCCAGCCTTCTGGTTCTTCGAAGGTTGCTGCTAAGGAGAAGAAGAAGTTTGCTTCTCAAGGTTTGTTGTTGCTTTTCTTTATTTGGCAGGAATATTTGAATTTATTACTATTTTTTTATCGTCTAGGGTTTTAAGTGATGTTTTATTGTTTCAGTATGACGTTTCAAGTATTTTAATTGACTTATCTTTATGTTTATGCTGATGTTGTTATAGATGTTCATTTTGGAAGTGTCTTATGTATGTAGATCTCATAATTTGTGTTTTATGTTGAAATTATTTGATTTCTTAAAGTACGGCGCTTCTATTGTAATTTTTTAGTTGGAGTGATGATTCAAGAATCTTAGATGATGTTTTTGTCATCTAGACTTTATTGATCCGGAGTACTGATGTTGTCATACTTGTTCATTCTGTGAAGATGTTATGTATGGAGCTTTGATAATTTGTGCCTTTTGTTAATATTTTTAATTTTTTTAAAATCACGGTGATGTGTTACTTATTTTGTATGAGCAGTTGTTTCAATTTTTATAAACTTTGTTTATTCATGTGTTTTGCTTCAATTTTTTAAACTCTGTTTATTCACGTGTTTTTCTTTGTCTTCTTGCTTGATACCTCTATTGGGTTCTATGTGTGATGATGGTGCAACTTTTCACTTGTATGAATTAACTATTTCTATATGATGATGTATGTGTGTAGGCTTCACTTTTTTTCTATGCGTACATTTTTTGTCATTTATGTGCAGAATGATATTGTTAGGTTTCATATGGATGTTTTACATTTTTTAATGATCATCTATTTTGTTTATTTAATTATCCTGAACTCTGGTTCTAAACTTGCATTCTAAATAATGTTTATGTGAATATGCATATATATGTGTGTGTGTGTGTGTGTGTGTGTGTGTGTGATGTTGATGTTGATGTTGATGTTATTAATGCTATAAATTATGTTTTACAAAATCTAAATACAAGTTGAGAATTCCTAAATGCAGGTAAACTTAGTGAAGGATTACTATATTACCCTTAATTAGTTTTATTAGTTTTAATCTTCATCAAATTTTGATTATTTAACTTCATCTCTCATCAACAATCTTTATTCAAGATCAATCCACAATAAATATTATAATTACATAAACACCTTAAATTAGATTAACAACAAACATCAGGAAGCGGGATGGGAATGATGATTCAGGGTTTGGCTGCTAAGGTTGGATGTGATGAGTATGTTCTGACTGGATTGGTTTTGTTTTACTCCAAGCACTAGTGTAGGAATGACATATCTAAGGCTGTTATATCAGCAATTTTAAGGAACTTTTTAGGTGTCTTTAATGGTTCTGCCTTAAAAATAAGGCGGTTCGCGGAACCACCTTTAAAATGGCCTTTAAGCCGGTTTAAACTGCCTTAAAATTGATGACATAATCGCCTTAAAATGTTTCCGAACTCGGAAAATGTAGTAAGGTGATAGCATGTAGTGCAATATTTCCAAACTCTGAAAAAATAATTTTACGAGATCGAAAAGTTTGATGGTCGTGTCTTGGAAGAGTTTCTGAGTTTGGAAAATATTTGTCAGCTTTGTCTCTTTGGCGATGTTGATTTTAGTTTTCGACATCTTGTGCCATTTCTGTTCCCTTATTGTGAAACAGAAGGCGCACAATTTTTTTAAAACCAAATTGTTTCCGAACTCGGCGGTTTTGTTTCCGAGTTCATAATCGTATTCTGACCTATGCTCAAATGCAAACCCGGATACGAGATGATTTTTTTGGTTTCAAAAACTTCCTTTGGTCTTTTTGCCAAAAATGTGTTTCATTAACTATTCCGGCTCCAAAAAAGCCACGATTCATAGCACAATGTTAAAACAATGTACGATTGTATGTTCTATTTTAACAAAAATCCATAGATAAAGCTAACAAAGCAATGATCTATAGATAGGAATATATATGACCACAAATCTATTCTGCCATTTTTAAGCTACAATATTTATCTAAGTTGCGCTACCCTACCAATAGTAGGATTCCCCAGAGAATGGGACCGACTGAGAATTATATGCTTTGCCTAACAATTCCGTGCATTATTGATTTCAACTAGCGAGTAGGGCGTCGAATCCTTTTTGAAAATATGTTAACAACAATACGGTACACCATTAATATTTAGGAAGGGTTATATAAAAAGATGACTACAAACAATTACACAATTACCTTGTCAAGCTCTAGTGCATGTTCCTCGATTTTCTCTATGCATTCAGTTGCGTATAACATGACGTAATACCCACACTCCCACGTTTGTGTCTGTTTCTTGTACTAATTGTGAAAAACACAAATTTTTAGCTATGTTGGACCAATAGTGTAAATAAAAATAAAAATAAACTTATCGGTAGACCACCTTGATGTCGATCAACTGAAACAAATTTTTAGTTTGTTCGCTTGGTTCCTTCAATGCAGATTCCAAAATGTGAACGAATGCATCCAATGGTGAAAAGTGCATGGGATCGAGCCAATACACCCGCTTATTTGTGGGCATTATCAATATCAATCTCCAATGATCGCTAAAAACATAAATTTAAATTATCATATAAATGACAATGTAATGATTATGAAAAAGAAAATGAATGCAATAGATAACCTCTCGATGTATGGTGCAACAAAAAGCATTTTATCCTTCCGGTCTAGGCAATTACGAATGTAGTCAACTTCTCTTATTTCGTACAACCAACTTCTTGTATCATGACCAGGCACATGTATCCAAACCATCCCTTTTTTTTATTAGTGGTGAAATACATGTACCTCAAAAAGTACAATTTAGTCTTCATTAGTAATAATGCTCAGTGCATTGAAATTGGACTTTATAAATGAATTTTCAAAAATCACTCACAAGGTGTAGATCGACTCTCTTGATTAACTTGGTCACATCTCCACAGGTCTTCAATATCACTCTATAATGCCATGATTTCATGTTTGCATCCAAATACACATTCATTTCCTAAGAATGCGTATGTTGAGTTTCTATCATGCGGGTGTAGCAAATTATAAAGCAACTGTACAAAGTGAGGTGAGTCTCGAAGGGCTTGTCCCGTTCCCAGAGCTCTAACCCTAGTTGGGGTTGTTGGGAAGGATTTGGTGTAGTCTTCAGGGGTTTAGGTGATGCGGGCATAATTTCCTTCAAATGTCGATCCTTGATGGGATCAATGTAAATAAGTCTTCGGGGGAAGGAGCATTCCCTGGACAGGGACAATTTTCTTGTATTCTCTATCTGGGATTGGAAATGGGGCGCCCATCACCAAAGGATTCTCCAATGAAACCCTCGAAAGACCATCAGCAATATGCACAGAGTGATGATGTCTGATTAACTCATGCAAAACTCCATTGGCAACATGGAGCGGCGTACCTTTTATGTTTTGATCAATGTACAGTTCACACAGACATGATTTCTACGAACATGGATAAAATATATTTTAAACTCGATACATATTGATAGAGTGATAATCATTAGAAGGAATTATGTACCTTTTTCTCATTTGCAAGTAAGGCATTGTCAAGGTTGTCGGGTTTGAACAATTGCCTATCGATTCTTGGATTCTGAAGTATTGGCTTGTGATTGACCTCTACATCTGTAGTAGAATGTCGTGAACCCCTCGACGGTGGTGTCCAATCAGGCATCAAGTCCTCTAAATTGTCAGGAAGAACGAGCCCGATGTGTTAGACCAATCTCCGGATCAGGATGTCTTGTTGCTCGATTCGTTTTTGTTGTTCTTGTGATTGTTTTTCAAATTGTGAATTCCATAGGGTTCCACTCTATTCTAGGACCAAACAATTCCAAATACCCCCGTTATGTCAAGAAATCACCAACGCCTCTCGCACGCCCCGGGAAAAAAGTATTGTACTCTGAAAGAGTGCATCTCCTATGAGGCTGTCTCATGGTGAGACCAGGAATTAGAGGAAAAATAAGAAAAGGTTAAACTAAATTTAGGGGAAAAAATTAATTAATTTGGACTCAGGGTAATTAATGAAAAATTCAAAAAATATGGAGAACCAAGCAATAAATATCAAAAAGTAATCACAGGACACGTCTTCCTTCTTCTTGCTTCCTCCACCATTGGCTCCTGACCTCTCGCCGTTGCCACCTCGCATCCACGCTATCATCGCCTTGCATTCCTCCTTTCTCTGCTCAGCTTCTTTCACTGGCGGTTAATCACAGATTCCTTCCTCCTCTCCTTCTTTCACCGGCGCCGAACCCTAACCCCCAAATCCGCTCCGGCTCAACTCAATCTGGAGGATCTCCACCATCGCTCGTGCACTGAACGAGGAGAGAATGCGGAAGGAGCAACATAGCCTCTAGCTACAATAGTTTCTTTTGATGAAAACTATTGTTTCTCTCCAACCGTGTGTGGTAGAAACCAAGAAACAAATTGTACTCCAACCAAGTGGTAAAATTTCAGATCATCACTTTTCCTATTAACATATAGCAATTTGAACAATATTATGATGCTTCTAAGATTCCGCAGAGTCTTCAATTGCAGCAGATTAATTGTTTGCCAATTTTGTGAATACAAAGAATTGGGTGAGACTGTCTCACCCAAGCTTATGGTGAGACTGTCTCACCCAAGCTTATGGTGAGACCATGGGTCTTTAATAAAATTAAATAGTTTTAGTGACTTAAATACAATATTTTATAAGATATATAATTTAAGAATTATTCAGTTTTCTTATCATATTCTCTCGTTCACAAAATCAGAAAACCAAAACCGAAAAACCCTCTTCAAACTCCCTCCGTCAGATCCTATTTCAACTGCTCAATTTCAGTTTATAATCGTGATTTCGAAGCCTACATTGCTTCAATGTGTCTTTTGCTATCTGATAGAGGTAAGATTTTCTCTTTTTTTTTTTAATTTTGTGGTCTGATGAAGATAAGATTTGGGGTTTTTTGCTTTCTTCAAATTTCTGGTTGTTTTCTTGTTGATTCTGCCATTTATTTTCGTAAATCCGGTCGTGCATGTGTTATTTTGGCCTTATATTATGTTTTTTCGATTTGTGTTTTTCTATTTTGTAGATATGATGAAATCAAAGGAAGGTATTGCCGCTAAAGATGACTTGAATGTTAATAGCGGTGTTCCTACCTCATGCGCTGTTGAATCAAAAAGCAATTTTTTTTGTTAACTGTTCTATTGTTAGGGTTTTATCTTGTTTTTATTTGATTTTTCTATTTTATTGTTGATTGATTTGATTTGTTCTTCGTTCTTATTGATGCTGCTATGTTTTTTGTATTGATGTTGCTCTGTTTGCTGAATTTTTAGTTACACCGTTTTACTGCTTTTATGTTGTGATTTTCGGTATGAAATGGTGTATGATGGAGTAGTTAGGCTGTTTATGTGTTTAGTTAGCCCGGTTATGTGTTTACTTCAGGTTCTGTTGTGGTTGTACTCACAAGGAAGCAGGTTTCGTGTGCAAAGAAAAAGAAATTGAGGGTCTTATTAGTAAATAGTGACAGTGATATAAATTAAGTTCAGACATTTTCTTCTTTTTATATTTTCTTTTTCATCGACATTTTCTCTCTTTTCAGAGTGGAGGTTTTGCTTTTCAACCTTCAATTTTGTTGCGATCTCTTGCCAAAATCGTTGATTTTAAAGTGGAGATTTGGTAGAGGATTTCTAATTTCTTAATGCGACATAGGTTTATGTCATCAAACTGGGAGTAATTTAGAGAATTGCTTAATTTCTATCGTGGATGAAGGTTAGTGATTTGGTTCGAAGGTTGATAAACTTGTGAATCAAGTGCAGAAACTTTCTACTTACTATTGTTTGTGTGTTCGCTACTTTATTTTGTGATTTTGCAGCTTCAATCGTGGATTTCAATTTCATTTCTCGTGGAATGCATAACTTCTTAGCAACTAATTCATTGATCGAATAGTTTCCTTCTTGAATCGTGACGAATTTGGCACAATCAGTGTCCAAAAAGTTCACATTTTTCTAAATATATAATGTTCTTGGCCACTTTACAAAAGGTAAATACTAGGTATCAATTTCAATCATAGATATGTTAATTATTTTTTGGTATGTCATATTTAGTTACCAAGCACATATAGCACAATCATCACCCCACAAGATAAAGTTTTCGATTTTATAATTTGGAAATCAATATTCAGCTTGCACTTCTCATTTTGTCTTTGATTCGCTTATATAATTTCTTTGCTTTTAATGTACATGATAGAATATGGAGTTAGTCCTAAACCGAATCAATCACTGTATTTGATTGATTCTATAGTATCTCCTAGTATCTTGATTAATATTGATTTATATTGTGTATATATATATATGTATATGTATATTAGGTCCACTGAATCTGTACCATCTGTAAACTCTAGATTCTATCAGTACATTCATAAAGATTTATATTTTCTGAATACAAAAATGACTTATCTGCAAATGTTGAAAGCCGAACGCTGGATTTTATCCAGGTTTCTGATATATTAGAACCGGTAGACATGGCGACTTCATGTTTTTTTTTTCCAGTTTTGTTATATCAGTTTACTTGTTTTACTCAACCAGCATCAACGAGAATCTTCATTTGTTTTACTCAACCAAAGTCTCTTGTTACGTTGGCATTCTTCTTTCCAATGAAGTGAGCATTGATGTGTAGGTTGGAATCAGATACGAAGAAGAAGTCTATGTCCTTCTTTCCATGGAAGTAGAAGGCAAGTCCATCTGCCCCAACAAATCTCCATAAAGTTACAACATGTTTTAAAGGAATCTAGTTAGATTTTATGATTATAATTTATTCTTATGTTTTATATTGTTAGTTTGACTATTTGATTGATTATTTTATCTCTTTTAAAAACTTAAATTGATAAGGATAATTTTGTTGCTGAGGGCAGTGTAATCCAAACAAGTAATCTTTAGTATAATTTGTTAATCTTTTTGTATCATTAGTCTAGGTATTTTGCGTGTTTATTTGTTATATTATATAGTTGTTGTTGTGTCCTTGATGAATGATCCCGGTTTCAACATGTGAAAAAGATTCTGGTTAGATTTTATAATTATAATTCTTATTATATTTATATTGTTATGTTGGTATTTTGCTTAATGCACATGAACATATGCTGGTTATGCGTAAACTGGGTCATTAGTAAGGTATTCGACGACTGAATAAGGAGAGTATGAAACAACTTTTCAAGATGAAAAGTGATATATTTCTTCCATTTTCAAAAGGAGCATTCCAATGGAAAAATCAGTTTTAAGATTAACAGCATGTATGTTTTAAGATGAATTTTTCTCATGATTTTCAACCGTAGGATTGAAGTTGTTACTGCTGATATGAATGAGAGGTTGGAGAAGGTTAAGAGTGATGTTACTGCTGAGGGATCGCGCAACTTGCAATCAAATGAAGATGCTACTGAACAAACTCAAATTCAGCTGGATGACTTCGAAGATTCACAAGACTTTTGGAATGATAATGTATGCGCTATGGTTGATAAATGTGTCAACAATTAGAGGAGAAGGGAACATAACCAACATATCCTGACTTTTAACTTGTTTACTGATGGTGAATTGGATGGTTTAGATGGAGCGTACACAGTTGTACAACCCCCCGAATAAGGAGTTCAGGATGTTTGCTAGAACTTGCAATTCAAAAATAGATTTTGTAGTGTGATTTGAATATTTGGTTTTGTTGTATTTGAATGATCAATGATTTTTTTGTATGATTTTGAATGTAATTTGCTAGGTTGTTGAATTTGTTTTGTCGTAACTAGATTAAAACTTGGTTTTGTCGTAACTCAAATATGAAGTTTATCTCTTTAGTTTCATTGTATTTATCTTTAGTTTGTTATTAAAGTTTAATAGTTTGTCTAGCAACAATTTTTTGGGTGTTTAAATTTTGCTTTGCCAAATTTACTATTTTTTCTGATTGTTACTTCATGCATCATTCTTTTTATAGTCATGTGCTCTTTAGGAATATAGTTTGGTTATTTAGGTTTTTTATTTGATTATTTAGTTATTTAGTTCAAACATTAGAAAACTTATAGTCATGTGTTATGGTTTACTTTTTTGTCCTCATATTTTAGTTTACTTATTCTAACATTAGTTTGTATATTTTCATTTAGTTTATTCATTTGAGTCATTAGTTTCAAACACTGGTTTCTTGGTTTATATAAGTTTGAATATAACTTTATTTAATTAATCTACATTAGTTTGTTCAGATGTTCAAAACATATGAAGAACAATTTAAATGATTAGTCTCAGAATTTAAGTTAAATGTACAAAAAATAATATAAATACAATGTCAAATTGAATCTCATAGGTCTAGACTTGTTGCTTTGGTGTCTTTGTTCCAAACTCCTTTGTTTTTAGTTTCTTTCTTTGTTTGAATCCTTCAATTCTCTTGCTTCTTACTTTTGTCATTGTGGGAGATGGATCTTGGATTGTTGGCGGTGTAGTGATGGAAGATTCCGCTACACTGCTTGAATTTTCATGTTCCTTTGTAGGTTTTGAGACAAGAATTTCGATAGGTCTCTCAAATTGATGTCAAAATATGGTCCCGCAAATATGTATCCGCTCAGTAACTCATTACATCAACTAATTTTTTGATTAGTTCATGTATTTTAAAATTTAGTTCGGCCTTCATAAACAATTATTTAGTCATTGATAAATATGTATATAGAGGTACAATACCAAAATATTTTTTTTAAATCCAACTAATCAAATTCCAGACCTTCAATATCATAATACATCATGTATTTATTGAGTTAAATTGTGTATAACATATTATTTCTTTGGCTACATTAAATTTTAAAACATAAAAATATTTACAAAATGCATGTTATTAAATTCTAGATATTGATCAATCATCTTACAAAGTTTGATTATGTTATTTCATGTGCTAATGCAATTACATCATTTGTTTAATATGTTACTTCATACATTCCAGAAAATTTAAAAATAAAACATGTAAATTTTCTCAATAAAATGCATAAAGGCATTCTTATATAGCAATTTTAATACACTTAACTTCTTTATTTCATGTGTTTATAAGGTAAGTTCTTGTATATAAAATATTACTTTCGACATTTAATTTTTTTTACAATACCAAAATATTTTGAAAAATATCCAATTAATCAAATTCCAAACATTCAACATCACAATACATCATGTATTTATTTAGTTACATCGTGTATTTAACATATTACTTCTTAGGTTATAGTAAATAAAATACATCAAAATATTCATAACAAAATGCATGCAATTGAATTCTAGATTTTAACGAATTATCTAACAAAGTTCAATCATTTTACTTCATGTGTTAATGCATATACATCATTTATGTAATGTGTTACTTTATACGTTTTAGGAAATTTAAAAACACCTAAGTTTTTCCAGCAGTATGCATATAGCCAAATTCCAGACCTTGACGAATTATCCATCATCATAATATTACGTTACTTAATGTGCTCATGCAGTTACATCCAATGTTCATCATATTACTTATATGTTTCAGAAAATTAAAAAACACCTAAATTTCCTTAACAAATTGCATATAACCAAATTTCATATCTTTAGGAAGTATCCAGAAAAATAATATCATGTTAGTTCATGTGTTCATGCAGCTACATTTAATGTTCATCGTATTACTTCATACGCTTTAACGAATTTAAAAACACCTAAATTTCCTCAACAAATTGCATATAGTCAAATTTTAAGCCTTAAGGAATTATCCAGAAGAATAGTATCACGTTAGTTCATGTGTTAATGCAGTTACATCCAGTGTTCATCACATTACTTTATAGGTTTCAGTAAATTTAAAAAACACCTAAATTTCCTCAACAAATTGCATATAGCCAAATTTAAAACTTTGAGAAATTATCCATCTTAATAATATCACGTTATTTCACGTGTTCATGCAATTACATCCAGTGTTCATCATATTACTTCATACATTTCAACAAATTAAAAAACACTTAAATTTAATCAATAAATTGCATATAGCCAAATATAAAATCTTGGAGGATTATTTAGGAAAAAATATCATGTTACTTCATGTGTTCACACAGTTACATCCAGTGTTCGTCATATTAATTCATACGTTTCAGTAATTTTAAAAAAAACTCATAAATTTCAACAAAGAGCCAGAATTCTATGTTCTAACATATGAACCTGTTGTTCAAAGTTCAAAATCGTATACCTTAATTCCTCGGGAGGAGGAGATCTAGCATCGACGAGTTTCGAGGTCAGAGGAAGTCTGATCAAGGCGGATCGGTAGCAAGGGGAGCTTGCAAGTTCACGTTATAGTTAGATAAGATAAGTATAATTGTATGGTGTACTTTGTACTGTATCTTTCTGATTAGTGGATTCATTCTGAACTGGGCCAGACCCTGCAAATGTAGGTGGATTTCACCAAACTGCGTAACCAAGTCGTGTGTCTTTATGCTTTACTTTATTGCATACTTGGTTAGATATGTTATGTTGGAACACAGTAGTGATAATTGAATTAATTAGGTAAAATCAAATTTCAATGGGTATCAGAGCGAGGTCACTTATTTGTGCCTTGGTTGTGTCAAGGAAAGTTTGATCTAGTTTTACCAATGGCGACCAGAGAAGGAGCTTCTATGTCTCGGTCACCACTGCTGGAAGGAAAAAAATTACAATTACTGGAAGGCTCGCATGCGGGTGTTCATAAATTCACTAGATGAGTTGGTTTAGTACTATGTTGAAACAGAATGGAAACCCCCTGTTGTTGGAAGTTCTGAAGGAGGAGAATCTAAGCCTAAAGAGTCGTGGACACCAGTTGAAAGAATGGGAAGCTTGGTGAACTCCAGAGCATTAAATGTCATATTTACTGCAGTAGATGAAGATCAGTTCAAACCCATCTCTACGTGCCAACAAGCAAAGAAAGCATGGGATATCCTATAAACTGTAATGAGGGGACAAGTCGTGTACGTGAATCAAAGATACAAATGTTGGCCACAAATTGCGAAGAGCTGAAAATAGAAGAAGATGAGACTATTGCAGTATTCAATAGAAGACTCAGAGACATCACAAACATGGCACATCAATTGGGAAAAATTTACAAAGAGTCCAAGTTGGTGAAGAAGACGCTGAGATCTCTTCCTAAAAGATTTTCTATGAAAGTAGCAGCAATAGAAGAAGCAAGAGATGTAGCCACCATGACCTCAGATGAACTAATGGGATCACTACAGACATATGAGATGACAATGCAACATCCTGCAAAGAAAGTCCAGAAGGAGTTGGCTTTCAAATCCTCTTCATCAAGGGTCATCCATGAATCTGATAGTGATGATGGAATTGAAGAACTTGCTCCTATCACCAAGAATTTCTCAAGAATGCTGAAGAATTTGGTAAAAAAGATTTCAAAGGAAAGATCTAGAGGGAATAAAACTCATCCTCAAGATTTTGGTAATCGTGGAACTCGGGTGGAACAAGGAAGTCGGCAATTCTCTAGAAACTAAAGTGGTGAAGGAAGGCAGTCTGGAAGAATTCAATGTCGAGAATGTGAAGGATACAGCCACATCCAGGATGAATGTGCTAATACCCTAAAGAAGCAAGGAAAATCATACATCACCTCATGGAGTGAAGATGATAAAGAAGATGAAGAGGAACGTATAAGAAATTATGTGGCATTTGGAGCAAAATTTCACGGTGGATCAGATGAGGTATGTTCTAACATATCAGAGAAAGACGAAGATGTATGTTCCAACATAGGTTTTAATGACATGTCTAGTGATGATGGCGGACAAGTTGTGAGTGATGAAGAGATCTACACTGCATAGGAGAAAATGTATGACATGTGGCTTAAAGTTGTTGACACAAATAAATCATTGAAGGAAGAGAAAAATCATCTAGCTGAGAAGGAAAAGGGGCTGCGAGCTCTAGTTGGTGAACTCAGAAGAGAGATTGAAGAGTTAAATTTGAATCTAAGCTCAACAACTAAGAAAACTGTGATGGCCGAAGCAACTATTACTAAGATAAACACTGGAAAGGCAAAACTTAATGACATTCTGACCATGGGAAAAAACTTTGGAGATCAACATGGAATCGAGTTTGACAATTCATCAGGTAGCAAGGTCAGTCTCAAGTCAAAGGTTCAAGAGGTAAAAATAAAGTTTATCAAGACCCATCAAAGGAAACCTCTCATCTGTAGCTATTGCATGTATCAAGGCTATACAGAGGAACAATGCCAAAAACTACTAAGAGATATCATAACAGGGTGACAACTCTCAGTATGTTCCAACATAGACGATGTCCAATGATCAAGAATGGTCAGAAAGGTATGGGTTGTCAAACGCACAAGAACTTGCCTTATTGCTCACACGTCTCTTATTGCACATTCTAGAGACTCGCGGTACTTTGATAGTGGTTACTCTTGCCACATGACTGGAACTCAGGAATTACTGACAATCATCCAGCCATATGATGGTGGTTTTGTTATGTTTGGTGATGGAAAGAAAAGTCCAGTGGTTGGAAAGGTGAACTGCATATTGAAGGATTCCCCATGTTCACTGGTGTTTTATTGGTGGAAGATCTAAAGGCTAATCTCCTAAGTATCAGCCAACTATGTGATGATAATATGACCGTGGAATTCCATAAGGAAAAGTGCATAGTGAAACATGGCAACAACAAAGTGCTTACTGGTATTCGGTCATCGGACAAATGTTACTTATTGGAACAAGAAGTGAACTGCTACAGTGTCAAATGTGATGAAGTAGATTGTACGGCTGACCATGTTCCAACATCGGTTAATTTCTTAAATCAGGAATGTAATGATGTTGGAACATCAGATGAGATAGATCTTAAAGATGAAGCTGGTGACTCTTATATCTTCAACAATGTTGGAACATCGTCCTCTCCAGAACTCTCCCATATTCCAATATCAGTGCAGGCTGAATCAAGCAGAAGAAGGACTCGATCAATCCCTTGGATTAAGTATAGGGAACTTGCTAGTCTACAATGTTTTCTCTCCCTCATTGGAGAGACCCTTATTAAAGACACAAAATCAAAGGCGATTCTTGAGAAACCGCCTTTGATTGAGATCCGAATGAGGTTCCGATATTGGAACTAAGGTTCCGATGTCGAAACTACTTTTGGATCTCAATCAAAGGCGGTTCAAAAATGAAGAACCACCTTTGATTGCATCAATAGAAGGCAGTTCCATTGAAAAACCGCCTTCTATTACGTGTCTTTGTTGGGCCTATATAAAGAGAAACCCTAGTTTGTCAATCCTTAGAAATTTTTCTAGCTCCCTTACCCAAACACATCCGATTCTCCTTTCTCTCACAGCCTCTCTCTCCTCTCAAACTTCAGCTTTTCTCACCACAGCTTTTCTCCTACAATTTTTCTCCCTTACCAGCGCATTTCTTCCTCCTGCCGGAACCCTCACCACTGCCAACATTTCTCCCTCTCCATCGTTTCCCAGCCCACCATGACTCCTCTCCACCGCGACCCTCACCACTGGAGCCATCACTGGCGCTGCTCTCACCACCGCCGCTCTGTCCCCAATTCCCGCTGGACTGCACCGCTCTCACCACCGCTGGGCCGAAGCAATACCAGATATGGGCCGTGCTACAATCGCTGGCCTTGCCACTACCGGCGGGACTCACCACCACCGTTGGGCCTCGCCACCACTACCGTTGGGTCACACGACTCTCACTACCACTTGGCCAAAGCAATACCAGATCTAGGCCGCGCCACCACCATTGTCCCGCCACCACCGCCGGGTCTCGCAGCGCCACCACCGCAGGCGTATTATCACCTCCTAGAAGCTCTGATTTCTGTGTATTGTTGTCGCTATTGTGATTTTTTAATGAAAATAATAGATATTGATTATTCTAATTTTATATGCATTTTTTACTGTTGTTCTTTCCTTTTTCCAGATCTGGTATTGTTCGCCGCCGGAAATCGATTGATTTCCGGCAACTTTTTTTGGAACATATGAAACAAGTTCCAAATTCAAAATTGTTTCAGATGTCAATAGAAGGCGGTTCCACCTCTCGTTAGAAGGTGGGTTTGAACCGCCTTCCATTGGTGCATTAGAAGGCGATTCCAGGAACTGCCTTCTAATGTCATCAATGGAAGGCATGTCCAAAAAAGTCACCCCCAAAGTGACTTATATTGTCCAATAAAATCGCCTTTAATAGAGAAGTCTCCACTAGTGACCGTGATGTTACACTATAATGCTGTGATGGTTCAACTTTTTTGTGTGATGTTACACTGTAATGCTATGAAGGTTCAATTTTTTGTGTGCGATGTTTTACAAAAGTATCGATGGAGATGTTGATTTAAACAAGATAAACATATGTTCCACTGCACTTATACATTCCACTGTTATTGTATTCCAAATAATTTGTTAAACATCATTCATTACAAAAGGATTCAAAGGCACTAAAATTCGCTAAACTGCCTCTAACAATCCAGTGTCTCATCTCTAACAAATAAACCAATATTTTAAAAACATCATTCTCAAACAATACATCCCAACCAATCAAATTCTATTCCCCCCCTAACTTATTTCCCTTTGTTACTTGCTTATTCACAGGCTTGCCTTCTCTCCCGCTGGTTTTGAAGAGGATGACTATTCTATTCCACCAATGCCAAGATCAATGGTCGGCTCCAAGTCTCTGTTCAAGGGAACACCTTAATGAACATGATTCCTCATATAAATTTCTTATTATCTCATCAATTACATCGTAGAGCTCTGACTTGAAAAGTATTTATGTTAAATAAACATAAAATATCATATACAGTAATTAAAACATCAATATATGAAATTAAAACATCACAATAACGCACATAACATCACTGACAACTACATCGAGAAACATCAAATACAATATTTAAAACATCAATATCAAAAAATTAAAACATCAATCAATACACACTAAAATATCAAAAGAACGAAACTGAACATCAATTGCATACTTATATGTGAAAACACCATGCATCAAACACTGAAATTATAACATTACACTAACACACTTAACAATATTTAGAGCTTAAACATGAAACATCACATAAAAAACCAAAAACATCAACAACAGTATGTAAAACATCACATCTGAAAAATAACAAAAATTAAAGATCCTCCTTCCTTCTCGATTGCAACAATAGTGGGCAAGCGCTCTTATACATCTAAGAAACAAAAACAAAACACAAGAATTTGCACAAATACTACTCCCTCCATCCCAGCCTATTCTGCAAAGAATCCTTTTTTGGTCAAAGATGCCAAACTTTGACCACATATTTGAATAGGTATATGAACAATAATTTTATCGTATGAGATATGGTTAGATTCGTCGTAACATGTAGTTTCTAAATATCAATTTTTTTCATATCATTATTGTCCGTAGCTACACATATTTACAGTCAAACATGTTTATCAGAGATCGTGAAAAGATTATGTGCAGAATAGGCTGGGACAGAGGGGAGTAACAAAACCTTGAGATATCACACACAATCAAAACTGAACATGAATTGCACACTTAAACATGAAAACACCACAAGCATCAAGCGTTGAAATTAAAACATCACACCAACGCTGATAACATTATTTAAAGCCAAAAACCTGAAACATCACACTGAAAACGAGAAATATCATTACCGGTTCCTGAAACATCACTGCTGAAAATTAAGACAAATACTTCTTCCTTCTCGATAGCAGCAACAGGGATGCAAATCTTCTTAGACATCTAACAAACAACAACAATACAAATATTAGCACAAATCAAAACAAAAAGATATCGCACACACAATCGAAACAACAAAACTGGACATTAATTACACTCTTAAAACACTACAAGCATCAAATACTGAAATTAAATCATCACACCAGCACAAATAACATGATTTGAACCTTAAACATTGATGTGTGTTGATTTTGTTGTTTATTTTAATGGAATTAACTGTGATTTTACGGGATTAATGTGCACTTTAATTGTTTTATTTGTAACATATCATAGTTTTTGGGTTCAAGAGAAATTTGGAGGAGTATTGGGCAATTATTACAAATGAAGCAGTCAAATGGAGAGCAGAAATCGTAGCAGATATTTTGGAGCTGATTTGGGCTGATTTTGATGAGATTTATGGAGATATCTTTGAAGATATTTTGAAGATAAATTGAAGATTTAATTAGATCTTATCTCTTCAAATTAGAATTCAAATTTAGAAAGGATTCTATTGTATATGGAAGATTCCAATATGGACAAGATTTGTAAATGCTTAGGAAGGGAGTTAGTCTTAGTTTAATTCGTTTTGTATTTCATTTCACCGCAGACATACACAATTCGGATACACATACATCCAGAGGAGTAATTTCAGTATTGATTTGGTTTGTTTTATTTTCGGCGGCTTAATTATTTGGTTTCATCAATAACGTGATGCGCAGCAACATCATGCATGCAAGCCAATATCCTGGTTAATTTGTTTAGTTGAATTCGGTAGTTATTATTTTAATTATGTATTGTTCTTATATTATTTATTTTTTAATTAATTATCATGAGTAGCTAATTCATATATCAGCAGAGAATAACAAATGTAGTTTATAAATTGTGAGTCCTAATTGCATTATAAGTGATTCTTGCATGCTCTTGATTGTTCTTGGTTTAATTTTATTTCTAATATGTTTAAGCCTGATCAACTTGAATGTGTTTAGCATACTGCTATCTAATTTCCGCCAATACGTAATTGTTGGATGAGATTAGTAAGTAGCACAGTCTTGTGAAAAACAACTAACTAGCTAAGACTGTAATAGTAAGATAGGGAATAATTGAGTGTGCATTGCTATTTGCTTTTACTTTGGTAATTGCTATATCGGGTTCTTTTAATACTTACTGCTATCAAAAGTGTATTCTGGTTTAACGAATACTTTCTGTGTCATTTTGGTAAGGGAAACAATTAATTTATTATAATTAGTTGACTGTCGATAAAGTAAGAAAGAATTGGGGGGGGGGGGGTTTAAGCGTACCTACTTCCCTATAACCGGTAGATGTGTAGGAATTGATTCATTATTGCGCCTATGATCGATATTAACTAGCATGAGTTATTCTTAGCCGATATCATTCATTTATATATTTATTTCTCATCTTTTTAGAGTCAACATTTGCACTGTTAGTGTTAGTAAAATCACTATATTTGAGGCGTGGTGGCATCACAAAAAAAGGTTTTCAAAATTAGTAGAAAAAAATAATTACTGATTATTGCTTTTGCTCCCTGTGGGATCAACCATGCTTATCATTGCACTAATTAGTATTAATTTGAATTTGCAGGTTATTTGGCGAGTTAAACGACGCTCACCAAATTGGCGCCGCTGCCGGGGAGCAATAAGTCAATTTTTTATATATTTTTTACTAATCCGTGTGTTAGTGTGCTTGGTTTATGAGCAGATCATCCATGCCGAATTTAATATTCGACCCGGTAGTTGAGAAGACAGCCAAGCAGAACAGAAAGTGAACAAAAGTGCGAAAAGTAATTTCTGCTGAGACCCTTCGGTTTGGCCAAACCGAACCCAGCACGAATTCAGCAACTACCTCTAATTCGGGAACTGATATCGAGATGGACGGAGCTGACCGAAATCTGAATCTTGGGCAAAACCCAAACAACCCATACATGTGGGAACTTATCGGTCATAGTGAAGATGACCCCCCACTCCCATTCAGTTGCCAGAGACCAAAAATCCTATTGAAATCAAGCTGGTGTTCCTGAACGTACTCCAAAAGTTCCACGGGAGAAGCACTGAAGACCCTTACAATTTTCTGAGCGAATTTATCAAGATTTGTAAGGTTCAGAAAAGGCCATTCACCGTGATGGAAGATCAATTCCAATTGGTGGCATTCCCATTCAGTTTGGCAGGAGCAGCAAATCAGTGGTTTCCGAGCTTGCCCCTCAACTCCATTGTGACATGGGCAGAATTGAAGATATTGTTCTTGGAGTACTACTTTCCAGCCACAAGAACAGATGCCTTGAAAAATGAGATCACAAGCATCAAGCAAGAGTATGATGAGCCATTGAGTATGTTTTATCTGAGGTTCAGGAAGTTGGTAGACAGTTGCCCTAATCACCGAATAACGGAAGGCCAGTTGCTTCAATGCTTCTACCAAGGGATGACATCCAACAACAAGGACTTGGTGAACTCTTCCAGTAGTGGTGGATTTTCTCACCTTCGAGTGAATGAAGCTAGAGAGATCATCAAGAGGTTGGTGGACTCTAAAAAGGAGTATGATCAACAGGAGGTACGAATCTTGAAGAAAGTGGCATAGACATCCACTTCCGAAAAAGATGAATCAAGGAAAGGATTGAAAGAATGGAGAAAATGCTATCCAAGGTCGTTGACAAGTTTGTGTATGTACAAGAAGGGCCTTGCGATATGTGTGGAGCAGTCAACCATACGACGTCGCAATGCATTCTTACTATGGGGGAGATACCTGTTCAAGAAAATGCTATGGGAAATTTCAATGAGAGACATAAAAAAGGTGGAACATATCCCTAAAATTTCAATCCAAGGTATAGGGATCACCCTAACTTCCAGTGGAGAGAACAAGGTCTCCCTCCGCAGCAGTCTCAGCATTACCAACGACCCTATGTTCCACCAATGCAACGAGAAGCTCCAGTTTTTTCCTATCCCCAGCAAGGAGGTAAGGAGAAATATCTGAATGAAAAGATGGATATGTTGATGGACATGATGGTGAAGCAATCCAAGAAGACTGAATCAACCTTGGAGGAGCATGCACGACAAATTGCCCATCTGTCAAATTCTCTTAATGAACTTAAGATGAAGCAACCTGGATTTCCTTCTCAGGTCCAATTGAACCCTCATGAGATGGTAAATCAGGTCACACTCAGAAGTGGAAAGATAGTTGGTGCACTGCCATTAAAATCCGCAAACAAAGAAGCGAACCAGTTTACTGATGGAGGGTCCGGTTTGACCAAACCAAACCCTGCAGCAGAAATTCAGAATCAAGTAACGGAGGAAAAAGACGACGAAACCACCGTAAAATCTGAGAATCCTGAGCATACTGAGACCAGAGATAAAGGTAAATCCAAGGTACCAGCTGAGGTAAGTAAGAGGTTGAGTTACATGATTCTTCACTTAAAATTTTGCCTCCTTTTCCTCGTAGATTAGAAAAGAAAAAAAGAAGAGCCTATGGATTTTATATCAATATTTGGAAAAATGGAGATTAATCTTCCGTTCTTGTAGGCAATAAGGATACCACCAATAAGCAAGTTCTTGAAATATTTTATTGCAGGAAAGCCAAAGGATTCGAGCAAGATCATGATGAATTAATCTGTGTCAGCTGTGATCCAAAAGAAAATGCCTCAAAAGTGCAAGGACCCAGGTATGTTTTCCTTACTTTGTTACATTGGAGATAAGAAGATTGATGCTGCCATGTGCGATTTAGGAGCTTCGATTAATGTTATGCCATTATCTGTGTATCAAACTTTGAATGGAGTTGAAATGGTAGACACTAGAGTGGTAATTCAATTAGCAGATAAATCTTGTGTATATCTTGAAGAGTTATTGGAAAATGTGCTTGTGTGAGTCAATAACTTTGTGTACCCTGCAGATTTTTATGTGGTAAAAATGAATCATACTAATGATAAGGGAACACGAGGGGTATTGTTGGGTCGTCCATTCTTGAACAACAAACACCATTATTAATGTTGGTGATGGAACTATTTCTCTTGATTATTTTGGTGATAAGTACACATTCAACATTGATAAACCCATGAAGAAACCTATAGATTCTGAGAATGTGTTTGGCATCAATCATACTGACCCTCTTTTCCAAGATTCTCTTGAGACTAAAATTCTGCAGGATATGATGAAAATTCCATAAGAGGTAGATGTTCAAGTCTCAAGTGATAAGGAAATCCCCAAATTGTTGTGTTCAGTGTACTATCAGAAAGTGGTGCCCAGAACTGAAGTAAACCACGGAGGGCTCAACCCCACTCAATCCATGTCGGGTGTTTGGAAAAATTCTGAAGGGCGCATTGGGTCCAGTTTGGCCAAACCGGACCTGTCCGCCAAACTAGTGTCATTGGATGTGAAAGTCTTAAATTGGGAGTTGAAGCCGTTACCACCCGATCTCAAGTACGGTGATGATACTTTTCCAGTGGATATGGAGATGCTCAAGTGTGAGGAAGAATTTCCTCTACACACCACTCAGCCAAATTGACGGCATCCACAGTCTGGCCCAAGACTATAAACAAAGGCGCTAATTAGGAGGCAATCCATTTTTCTTAGTTTTTTTTCCTTTCTTTTAAGTTTTTTTTTAAAAAATTATCTGTTAGTAATTTAAATTTCTCATCTGCTCTCAATTCTTGATCTACAGAGTTGAAGTACTTGAATTTGCACCATGGAGAATTCACACCTTTGGAGAGTTGGGACTCGCAGGGTTCCGTTTGGCCAAACTAGAGGTCTGCGACAGAACCTGATTCAGATACAACACTCTGTTCTTGTTGGGAATTCCTCCAAACCCCTCCCAATAAGTTTCCCCATCCCTGATTTTTTTTTACTTTCTTTTTTCTTCAGAATTCTTTTTTTAGTTTTTTTAGGTGGTTTTGTTCTTTCTTACATTTTTAGTAAACTTGCCTGAGGGCAAGAAAGGTTTAAGTGTGAGGAGAATTATATGTTTATGTGTTATGTGTTAATGTCATTTAATAAAAAAAATACAAAAATATTTTGGATTTTTTTTGAGTCGAGTCAAATTAAGCATACTATTCTTGATATTATTATTTCTTGACGGACTGAACTTGCTTGTGAGAAAGCTCTTGTGTGACATATTTGGTTACTTGATACACCTCTAAAATTACTTGGTAAATGTGTCCAATATAATTTGGGTAAATTGGCCTAGATGATACTTGGGATGACGAAAAAGGACAAGTAATTGAACATTTGAGCCCAGTAAAAGTAAGGCTTGAGCTAGAGTAGAACAGTCTCTACATCAATTTGTTTTTTAGACTCATGGCAGTACTTGAATTATTTGGTGTGAAAATAATGAAAGGCATTAGGATTTAATCCCACAGCTTATATTGCCTACCATACATCACCCTTAGTAAACCCCTTGAAGCCTTGGCCATTTTCTTTGTTTGAGCCACAGAAAAATGAAGCCAAATCCTATTTTTTATCCCCTCTTTTGTGTCCTATATATATGCATGCTTGTGATTATGATAGATTTCTCAGATTATTTGCTGCTGATGTATTAATGAGTACCTTGATTTTGATGTATGAAGTGACCATGCGGTACTAAATTCAAAAGTGCAGTAAAATGATAATAAAATGAATGATTTGGAAAAAAAATTAAAAATTTCAGCACCAACACTTAGTAACTACAACCAATTTTGAGCAGATTTTTCCACTTTATGATGACTGAAAATTATCTTTTTGATTGAGGAATTTTTGGGCTGAAATGAGCATACATGTATATTTATATTTTTAGCTTAGAACCCTTAGGACCTTACCTCATTTTTTATTTTCCCTAGCCCCGTTACAGCCTTGAATAATGACCTTTCTGATTTGCAGTGAATGATTTGAGTATTGCCATGTGAAATTATATATTGAGTGACTGTCCCCTACATCTAGAGCGAATGTGTGAACCGTGAGAAATGTTTGATGTTTGTCTGATTTTGACCAAGTTGAGGGCTGGTCTGCATTAATTTGAGGATGAGTTTACCAATGACATTTGAAGGGTGTGAGAGTGTCAAGTGTATTATACATGAGCCTTTGTTATTAACAAGGTAAAGTTTGTCTATGAATCAAGAAATCAAGAATTGGTTTGATGAGTTTGAATTAGGGGTGTGCATGATCCGGTCCGGACCGGAAATGTAAGGACCGGAATTGTATAGATGAAATTCCGGTCCGGTCCTCGGTCCATGTTTTTGTTAGATTCCGGGTTCCGATCCGGTCCGGTCCAAAATTGGATTTTTTTCCGGTCCAGACCGGATGGACCGGTACTTTACATATATATATATATTTAAAATGATAATGAATTAGTTTAAAATACGAGTTTAGATTTATTCATGATAACTAGTATTCTTTTATTATTTTGAGGTAATTTTTTCTAATAACTTCTATTTTACTATGTTTTAAAGGGGAAAAAAATATTGATTTGACATTTTTTATAGCAAAATGTAAAGTAAAAAACATAAAGAATACTAAAATCTGGTCCAACCGATCCGGTCCCGGTCCAAAATTGCGCCTATGGTCGATATTAACTAACATGAGTTATTCTTAGCCGATATCATTCATTTATATATTTATTTCTCATCTTTTTAGAGTCAACATTTGCATTGTTAGTGTTAGTAAAATTAAATTACGAATCCGTTTGAATACCGTTTGAATACTGTTTGTGTGGGCGATTATAGTGCGATTGTGTGTGCGTTTGATTCCCTACCTCTCTTTAACCTAAATCTCGTCTTCTTCCCCAATTATATATTTCTCTAGTTCTGGTCCGAATCAATTTCTGATTGCCGATAACGGCTATACTGGCCGTTACGGTCGCCATGTCAGAACTTCTGCAACCCGTAGCTCAGGCTTCCACTCTGGAAGCCAATCCCACCCCTCCTCCGGTCTCCTTTGCTAATATCCTAAAAAACAAAGCCCCACCACTATCCACAATCCTCCCGAGCAACCCTGAACTTGTCCCCAAATCCCTTCATCTTGGGGAGGCGGCCTGTCTTTACTCGGAAGAACAAATTGCCAAACTGTCCTCCCACTATGCAAACGCCCTGGTTGGAAAGTTCACCAAAGGTAGATGCTCGATGGAGCAATTGGAACAAGTCTTCAAGACGGTGGGCTTCACAGGTAAATACCAACTTGGTTCTCTTGATTTCAAACATGTGCTCATTCGTTTTGAATTGCTAAATGATTACCAACGAGCTTGGATGAAAGGTGTCTGGAACTTTAATGGGATTCTTTTAAAAATGCTAAAATGGACTCCTGATTTTTCAATACATAAAGAATCTCCTATTGTTCCTGTTTGGTGTACAATTAAGGAGGTTCCTTTGTACTATTATAACACTGCAGCTATTGAGTCCATTGGCAACAGTATTGGGAATTTTATCAAGACTGATCTGGCCACTGATAACTTAACTAGACCTTCAGCCATTAAACTTTGTGTCGAAGTGGATCTTCTTAAACCTATTAGCACCTACATTAGGCTGGGATCTTTGACAAACAATAGAAAATATTACATTGAGTATGAGGACATCCCATCATACTGTGATCATTGTTCAAAATTAGGTCACTCCAAAGCACAATGTAGAACCTTTCCCCCGAACCTCAATGCTAAGATTGATGATCCTATCATACCTCAGATTCAACCAAAATGGCAGGCCACTGGGAAAAAATTTGACACCCCACCCCTCATATCCACTGAGGATCAGTCAGAGCTATTACAACCTAAAATTCCTACAAAATCTAACCCAGGGTCCCCTCCCTCCATCCTTGTTAATCTGGAAACAGATACTGACCTTACAGTGACTGAAACTCCCACAACTGTTAAGAACAATCCTCAAACTCTCAGCCCGAAGCCTTTATCTCGGGTCCCTCTAAATAACTCCCTTTCCAAACTGCTTAATGGTACTGCAATAAAAAAATTTACTCCTACGGTTTATGCTACTGATGATATCAGCATTGGAACTCTTCCAAATGCTAGTAAAAATAGCAATGTCTCTCCCTCTTTTCAGCACAGGTTGGGAAACAGATTCTCTGTTTTGCAGGTAGACATGGAGGAACTGGTTACTGACCAAGAAGCTACCTCTAACATGCCAGGAACCTCAATCTCTTCACCGATGCTCAATCAGGGCCTCTTGCCAGGTAAAGCAAAAAGTAAGAAAACTAATTATTTTACCCAAATTAATAAAATGATGTTGAGATCATCTACTAAGAGTCATAAGTCAAGTGAGCAATGATAGGTCAACTTTCAATTAATTTCTTGATCTGGAACATTAGGGGAATGGAAACTTCCATGTTGAGACTAATTAGTTTAATCAAATTGAAAAAATTCAATTTTTATGCATTATTGAGCCTATGCATGACAATTCCAAAATAAAATCCTATATGGATATGCTTAAATTCACGGATGGCCTGACCTTGCAAAATGGAAAAATTTGGATCATGTGGGATAATGGTTTCTCTGTTAACCTCCTTTCATCTCATAAGCAGTTCCTACATGTACATCTCACCCATAGCTCTTGTAATTTAACTATGGATGCTGTTTTCATTTATGCCCTTAGAAATAGGGAGGGCAGAAAAATATTATGGACTAATCTATCTTCTCTGTCCTCGGGAGATACCATTTTCATAGGTGATTTTAACACTATATCCTCCATTTCTGAATACAGGGGTCCTAGTAGCCCCTCCCTTGGGAGTATTAGGGATTTCAATTCTTGGATTAATACTTGTGGTATTCAGGAAATATCCACTGTTGGCAATCTATTTACATGGTGTAATTCAAGATTAAGAAACCCTACCTCCAAGAGGCTAGATAGAGGATTAAGTACTATATCTTGGAATACTAAGTATCCTTCCTCTTCCATTCAAATTTTAAACAGGCAGACTTCTGACCACTCCCCTCTACTACTTAGTATTTCCAATCTATCCAGTTTTAATCCGAGACCTTTCAGATTTCTAAATGTATGGTTTAAGCGCCCTGATTTTATCACTCTCATTCAAAATAACTGGGGCATAAGACTGAGGGAGACTGGATTGTTAGGTTTCTACTTTAAATTAGTAAGGTTAAAGAAGCAGATTAAAATATGGAATAGGGAATCTTTTGGGAATATAGATAATAATTTAATTCAAGCTGAAGAATCCCTAAGAATCCAAGAGGCTATCTATGATTTAAACCCTTCTCAAACTGAGCTCATTAATTTAAATCTGAAAAAGGCATTACTGTTGAGAGCTCAAAAAGAGAAAGAGAAATTTTGGAAGCAAAAGGCTAGATTAAAATGGCATAAAATGGGAGACAATAATACACAGTTTTTTCATATGGTTGTAAAGGAGAAGAATTGTAGACTACAGATTTCAAAAATAAAAAACAGTAATGGCCAATGGCTTAACACTGAATCAGAAATTCAAAATGAGGCCATATCTTATTTTTCATCTCTATTGACTGATCCTAATCAGGAACCAAATAATACCTACTATTCTCACTTTCTAAGTCAAATCCCAAGTATAATTACTGCTCAAGACAACTTAGATTTATCAATCCCAGCCTCAGAATCTGAGGTGGAGGCAGTAATTAAGAATTTAAGTAAGAATAGTAGTCCTGGTCCGGATGGCTTCAGTAATAAATTCTACTCTAAGTGCTGGCCTATTATTAAAAATGATCTAGTGGAAGCAGTTAATGATTTCATTAGGGGATCCCCTCTACCTATGGGAATATCTAGTACATGGATCACCCTAATACCTAAGAAAGCTACCCCTTCATCATTTGATGACTTCAGGCCTATCAGCCTTTCAAATGCTCTTAATAAGATCTGTTCGAAGGTGTTAATGGAAAGACTTAGGCCTTATATGGATTCTTTAATATCACAGAATCAATCTGCTTTTATGAAAAGCAGAAACATTACAGATAACATTCTTTATCTTCAAGAAATGGTCAGATTTCTAGATAGGAAGGCTAGAACTCCTAATTGTATGCTGAAATTTGACTTACAAAAGGCATTTGATAGGGTTAATTGGGATTTTCTAAAATGTGTACTGATGAAATTTGGATTTCAAGGCTTATTTTTAAATGCAATCATGTCTAACCTTTCACAAGCACATTTTTCAATTTTGATCAATGGTAATCCGGTTGGTTTTTTCAAAGCCTCTCGAGGAATCAAACAAGGTGACCCTCTCTCCCCCTTCCTGTTCAACATCTTTTCTGAAGCTTTTTCAAGAAGCTTATCTTTCATTTTCCATAACAGTAAACTTTCATATTATCAGATTCCATCAACTGTTTCTGCAATCTCTCATCTTATGTATGCGGACAATACTATAATACTGATGCAAGCCTCAAAATCTAACTTAATTAGGATTAAGGCTTTTCTAGACATATTTGAATTCACTTCGGGCCAAAAATTCAACTTTCATAAATCTGAATTCTTCATTAGTAAACGAGCTTCGACCATTAAACTTAACCAAATGAGGCACATCCTGAAAATGAAACAAGGTGTTTTTCCTTTCCAATACTTAGGATGCCCTATCTTTAAAGGTCGAACCTTAAATAGATATTTTCAACCACTTATGGAGAAGTTGGATAAAAAAGTGCAAAACTGGAAAAATAATTGGTTGAGTTCGGGGGGGAAAATGATTCTGATAAACAACTGCCTGTATTCATTGCCACAACACTTATGGGCTGTAACAAGACCACCTAAACAGATTATAAAATCATTTGAGAGAAAGCTAGCTCGGTTTTTCTGGGGTGAAACTGATGGGAAAAGAAATAAGGTGTGGAAAAAATGGAAAGATTTGGCCAAACCAAAATCCTTAAATGGCTTAGGTTTTAGATCAATTAAGGATATAGTAGATGCATGCTCCCTCAAGCTTTGGTGGCACTGTCAGCTAGGAATCACACTTTGGTCTAAACTCTTATGGTCCCTTCCACCTTCACATAGGAATTCTGTGACTTGGAAACAGATCTATTCTGTAAATAATATAGCAGAGGAAAACACTCAGATTATTCATGGTAAAGGGACAAGTAACTGTTGGACATCCACTTGGTGCCCTCATGGTCCACTGACTAACATGATACCTCACAGTATCTATGTCACTTTTCAGTGGTACTCCATATCAGACTTCATTAATAACAAAACCGAAGTTCTACCTCTGATATCTTCCTACCTGGAAAATGATGCTGTGGTTTTTTTACAGGAAGCTCAAGTAGTGGATAACAGAGAAGACAGACTCATCTGGAAACCGGATACCTTGGGTAATTTCTCACATAAATCTGCATATCGCACCATTACGAACTCACCAGGTAATTTCCCGGCTACTAAGAATGTGTGGAATAAGATGTTGCAGAAGAAAATATCAATATTTACATGGAAATTGCTTCATGCCTTCCTTCCTTTCGATGATGTGTTGATAAAGTGTGGTTATAGTATGGATTCAAAATGCCCTGTGTGCTGCAATTCAGATTCAATTGAACATTTTTTCATATCTTGTACACTGGCAAAACTGATTTGGCATAACCTGACTTCTCTGATTAATTTTAATATGGCTGATCAACATACTATAGCTCAGAGATTCTATGCTATGTGGAATTGCTCAGATCTACCGAAAGGTTTCCAGATGATATGTAAACTTTTTCCATCTCTTATTTGTTGGGGTCTATGGAAAGCTAGGACCAGATACCTTTATGACCAGATTCCTTTCTCGGCTGATCACATCTGTAGATAGCTCTGGCTCTCCGTTGTTCATTCACTCGGCCTCAATAGTAGCAAACTCCCCTATACATGCCGAATTATTAGCTATTCTCTCAGCATGCCAAATCTTTCCTAGTCGCGATCTTCCTGTCATATTTGAATCAGATTCCCTCTTAGCAATCAGGATGGTTCTGGATCCTTACTTAGCAAATTGGGATCTTTTTAATTTGGCTTTTCAAATCCACAGCCTTCTAAATGGAGCTGAACTTCATCATGTTTATAGAGAATGTAACTCTGTGGCAAATGCAATTGCCAAATACCATACAGCCAACAACCGGCCACTCCACCTTAATAACTTGACAATTCACATAAAAGGTCTCATTTCTTTGGATACTGAACAGGTTCCTTATATAAGAACCTGCAGTCGTGGCCGTATTTGAACTTGATACTGCTAATGAAAATGTTGGCCATGCAGGTAACCTGGTTTTAATGCCCACTGGAGCTGGCTGTATCAGGACTTCTGCAAGTGCTTCATTTCTGCAAATATTCTACTCTACTGAAGTTTCTGCATACATTAACTACTTACCAATTCATCATGATTATGAAGACCCTCCCTTCTCTCCGGAGTACTTACCAGTTTTTGTCTGTAAACTAACTACTTCTTGGTGCCTGTACTTTTCACCTCTACTCGTATTTGTTGGTATATCTACTTAGTTGCCTGGCCAAAGAGAGAATTAACACGGGGTGTGGAGATTCGTTTTTCTTTGGAATCGCAACTCATGGATATATTAATAACCCTGTATAGCCTTACTTATTTTGTGGCAATGATATTGCCTTTTGTACAAACTCAAGTCATTTCCGATGGCTACTTTTCATGGTTTGGGGCGCCAATATACAACCCCCACCTTAGGGTGTATCTATTTAAAAAAAAGTGTTAGTAAAATTACTATATTTGAGGCGTGGTGACATCACCAAAAAGGTTTTCAAAATTAGTAGAAATTTTTTTTATTGATTATTGCTTTTGCTCCCTGTGGGATCGACCCTGCTTATCATTGCACTAATTAGTATTAATATGAATTTGCAGGTTATTTGGCGAGTTAGACGACGCTCACCAAACATGAAACTTCACACAGAAAACCTGAAACATCAACAACAATATTTAAAACATCACATCTGCAAAATAATAAAATTTACTGACCCTCTTTCATTCTTGATTGCAACAACAATGGGCAAGCATTCTTAGACATCTAAGGAACATCATCAACAACAAATTGTTTTTTAGCACAAATCATAACAAAACCCTAAGATATCACACACAATCAAAACTGAACATCAATTGCACACTTAAGCATGAAAACACCACAAATATCAATCGCTGAAATTAAAACATCACAACACTGATAACAATACTTAAAGCCTAAAACCTGAAACATCACATTGAAAATGAGAAACATCATTAACCGTAACTGAAACATCACAGTCGAAAATTCAAAAAACTTACAAATCATTCTTCCTTCTCGATTGCAGTTGCAGTGATGCAAATCTCCTTAAACATCTAACAAGCAGCTGCAGCAACACAAATATTAGCACAAATTTGTAAGAACAACTCACAAAATGCAAAAGAATAGAGAAATCCCCAAATATTAACACATTGAACAACATAAACCCTATAAAATCACATTAACCCAAAAAACAAAAATTGAAAAAAAATGCATAAAAACTCTAAGTAAAAACATTACCTTCGAAGATAAACACAAAACAAAGCTCTATTGTATTCGATCGCCTGAAAATTCGTCAGAAAACTCTAAAAATCAAGCGCAAGAAAGGAGGAAGAAAAATGGAGAGGATGTGCGGTTGAATGGAAAAAAAAGAGCTCAAATTGCATTGGAGATGAGAGATTTGCGGTTGAATGAAAGAAAAGTGGAGAGGAGAGAGAAGGAGGAGATTTGGGTTGGAGAGAGAATATGAGGAAAGGAGGAGAATCGACTGAATAAGAGATAGGAAACGAGAGGAGAGAGAAAGTTTCAGAAAAATATGAGAGAATAATGAGGAAATGTTGGTATTTGTACGTGGAATTAAATGTAAAACAGTGAAATTTCACATCTTACCCATTGAAACCCAATTTGCAATTAAATCCTTCAAAGTATTTTAGACTTTCGTCTTAAAACCAATTGGTAATAAGTGGATGTCTTAGACTTTCATCTTAAAACCAATTAGTAATAAGTGGAGGTGACTCAAGACCTTATATATAAGTCATTTAGTTATTAAGAAACCAAACACTCTACGATCCGTATCGGACCAAATTAAAGGGGATCCACACATTGGTCCAATAACCCAACATAGGAGTGTGATACCATGTTAAATTTTAAGGTATTTTCCACTTACATTTTAAAATCAATTGGTACTAAGTGGCTGTAACCCAACAACTTATATATAAGTCATTTAGTTATTAAGAAATCGATGTGGGATATATCTTTCAACAAATTCCTGGTTACACTGTGACAAGGCCATGTACAAGACTTTGTCACTCTGAAAATGAAGGAAATAAAAAGGGCAAAATACTGATATGACCCTATGTTTTGAAGGTTTGTGCTGATATGACCCTGTGAAGTTAAAAAATGCTATTATAACTCGGTGTTTTGCATAAAAAGTGCCGATACAGTGGCACTATTTCGGTGTTGACTTTGTAATTTCCAGCATTGACCAAAAATAAAAAGACTAAAATACCCTTAGTCTTCAAATTACAAATCTAATGACTAAAATACCCTAGATTTCTTCCTCTTCACCACCACTATCACCATCGCTGCCATTATCACTGTTGTCGGCCACCACCAACCACCGCCACCGCCATCACCACCAGCCATCACCACCAGCCACAACCACAGCCACCACCACCACCACCGCCACCACCGCCATCACTCGTCCCAACCACCACTACCACCACCACTTGCCCCAGCAGAACCTAAACCTAGCTCCGCCACCGCCACTGCCACCACCAGCACTCGTCCCAACAACCACCAACACCACCCGCCCTAGCACTCATCCCGACCAACACCATCACCGCTCAACCTTAGTCCCGCCACCGCTCGTCCCTAGGCCCACCACACTCGTCCCTAGGCCCACCACCACTCGTCCTAACCACCGCCATCACCGCTCGTCCCTATCCCCGCCACCACTCGTCCCAACCACCACTACCACCGCTCGTCCCTAGCCCCGCCACTACTCATCCCAATCACCGCCACCAACACCGCTCAACCCTAGCCTCGCCACCGCTCAACCTCAGCCTCGTCACCGCTACCGCTCAACCCTAACCTAGTCGCGCCACTGCACTCCACCTCACCCCTTGCCTAGCTCCACCATCGTGCTCTACCTCTCCCTAGAACGCCGATTGGAAACCCGATTAGAATGCAACTTCAATTCACCTCCACCGCCGCCTTTGACTCATCTCCGCCACCATTTCCGCCATCATTTCCGCCTTCGATTCACCTCCACCGCCTTCGACTCACAGCCGCCTTCGACTCACAGCCGCCTTCGACTCACCTCCGCCTTCAACTCACCTCCGCCTTCGACTCACCTCCGCCTTCGACTCACCTCCGCCTTCGATTCACCTCCGCCTTCGATTCACCTCCACCGCTGCAGCTTTGCATTGCCAGGGAAAATAGAAAGCTCGAGAAGAAGAGGGAGAAAACAGATCTGACGAGAAGAGGGGAAAATGAGGTTTTGTCCATTGAGGAACAAGGGTATAATGTCTTTCTAACTTTTCTGACTTTTTATTTTTTTAATTACAAAGGGTATAATAGTCATTTAATGTCTTTCTGACCAAATTCAAGTCGGTGGGGTTATGTTAGCCCATTCTAACAAAACATAGGGACACATTTCAAATTTACATGGTCATATTAATACAAACCCTCAAAACATAGGTTATACGAGCCCTCTACTCAAATAAAAAATAAAATCAGTCTCATTTTCATAGACGGGGTCACGGGCATCCTGAAGCAGTCGACAATGGATGACCTCCCTACATCTCTGGTTCTGGACATACTGAGTCGACTCGACGACTCAGCGGACATCGCTCGCTGCCGGGTCGCCTCCAAGACCTTGAACTCCCTCTCGCGCGAACTCCGATCCATTAACCTGCGCTGCTCCTTCGACCGTTACGCAAAGTCTCGCTCTCCTCTGACGCGATCCACCATCACCCCTTTCAAAACGATCTTCCACAACCTGATATCCGACCTCGGGTCCGTCGATTCGGTTGCAATCGGCGTGGAGAAGCCGCTCCACACGGTTGCGTACGATGACGTGGAGGACGAGGATGATCTGTACCTGAGTGGTGACAATTTCGCGAGGGAATGGTTGCCTAAGTATGGCGGTGGATTGGTTTCGTGTTCCATTTCGGATTTTTGGGTCCAGTCGTGCTGGCGGCGATCCGATGTCTTATCCCTATTTTCTCTTTATTGTGAGCTCTCTTTCCGCTCTGTTATTTCAATTTATAGTCTTTCATTTATCGTCTCATAGGTTTTTGCATTTTCTTTGGCTTAATTTAATTGTTATTTCTACTTATTTAGCTCCTTAGATTCACGCAAGTGGATGTTTGTTGGCCGATGAAGTTGTGAGGGTAAAAGTAAAAACTATGGAGTACTTATGGTTTCGAATTTCGATTCACAGTTTTGCTCTGAAGGAAAAGCAAGGGAATGGTGAAATACCGCCCTAAGTGCTTTAGGATCATCATTTGAATGCAGTAAATATACTTTGGAACAGGACATTAGAAAATGGAAATGATTGATCTCTATCCAGTATTGGCTTTAATAATTTTAATTTTCTTCGTTGGAGTATTTTTGAGTGTTTTAGGAGATATTGCATTCACGGACAATCTTCATTCTTTTGTTAGGGAGAGTTATGCAGGAATCTAATCAAGTTTCACTGCTATGTATATCAGTTTCAAATTTTCAATTCATTGAGATGCTTTTGCCTTTTCATGTGCAGGTCGAAACTTGGTTGAGCTGCAGATGAAGAATGCTTGGCTTTCAGTAGATAGCTTGAGTCCTATGCCGAAGCTCAGTAAGCTGACACTTGAGTACATTAGGCTGGATGATGAGGACCTAAACAAGGTGAACGAGTGTTTCTCCGCTCTGCAAGTTCTGAATTTGATTGGGGTTGGAGGCCTTAAGGAACCCAAAATTCATCTGTTACACCTTAGAACCTGTCAGTGGGCTGTGTCTAATGCTGTCCATTCTGTTAGTATATATGCTCCAAGTCTTGTTACACTGAGGCTCAAATGTGTGAGGCCGAAAGCCCTGGTTATTGAGGCTCCATTGCTGACTGATTTGTATCTTTCCATTGAAGAGGCAAGCAATTTCAAGGTACGTGAGTTCATCAACTTGACAACACTTCATCTTGAATCATTTGATCTTCATTGGGTACTCTGCTCCTTGCCATTTGGTGAAACTATTAAGAACCTAAAGCTGGGCTCAACTAAATCTGCTGAGCTAACGAAGGTGGCTAAATTCGGCTTTGAGTTGTTGTTTAGCGTATTCCCCGATGTAAGCTCTCTTACTTTGACTCATTGTGCTTGGTCTGAGCTGGAGAAATATGAATATCTTGAAGTTAGAAATGAGATGAAGGGATTGAAAGAAATGACCGGATATTTAGAAATTCATGATTTTGAGACCACTCTCTCATTCATCCATTATATCCTTGATAACTGCTCAAACTTGACAGACATGAAGCTGCTGATTCATCGTGATGTTGTTATTAATGTCACCAACACTCTTATTTTGAGATGTATGACTCATTGTCCAAGGGTTAGATGGAGATGGGGAATGTGGAAAGAAGGAACCAAAGATGCTTGGCTTCATGATAGCTAGTAATAAGATACAATCATCCGGGAACTCTGGTGTGCCAGGGTAGCATCCCGTTTATGCATTATTGAAATAGATGGAACACGGACAGAGTCTAGAGTGCTTCAGCTTTACTGCTATTGTGATTTGGGATTGCGTAAGAAGCAGCAAAAATGTGAATTGTATGAAATTGCTTTTAATGGTGCATGTATCATCAAGTGGAACCTTGTATAGCTGGAAGTAGAACAAGCTTGGTGCTTGATTGCTGTGAAGAAATAAACCTTCGGTCTAGTGGCGCCCCCGGTCGGTCGCCTACACTTGTATAGTACTAGCATATTAAGTCTGTTATTTCTCGTCGCATATGCTTCTCTCCTTGTACATATTAATAAGCTGTAGTAAAAGATGGTGGATTTGTGAGTTTGTGAGTTTGGGTATTGGCCATTCTTTATCAGTATTTTCTGAATCTACATAGAAAAATCTACAAAGGTTGTTGATAGAGTTAGTCCCACCTTGATGGTTGAAAGTCATATAACTCAATATATAAGATAATGAGTCATCTCCACATAGTGCCAATTAGTTTTACAATAGAAGCCCATTATTCATCTAATAGTTGCAATTTCTGAGTTTGTGTAGTCCATCTGTTCGGATCATTCTTCTATAACCTAATAATTTGACATTTGGATAAAAGAAATTTTAAAGTAGACATAAAAATTAGGGGTGGAAAAAAATCAAAAACCAAAATTCGAGCCGAAAATTAAATTATCCAAATTTGAATAACCCAAACCGAATTTAATATGCGGTTTTTGGATATTCGAATTGAATAAATCGAATTTTGAATATGGTTTTTGGTTCGGTTTTGGATATTAAAATTCAAACCGAAATCAGAACCGAATACCGAATTGTAATTAATTAATTAATTAATTAAAAAATATATATAATTAAATTTTAAAACAACAAAATATAATTTATAAATAAATTTAAGTTGGAGGACCAATCTTTAAATTAAAAAATTATCCCCAAGCTCTAAAACCTAAGTAAATTTGTGGAGTGCTTGAAGGTGAAGGTGAATGTGAATGTGGATTGGTTGAAGGCCTGAAGAATGTGAAAGATTTGAAGATGAATATTAAAATGAACTATTTTTCTTTGATCTTAACTGTAATGCTAAAATTGTTATGGTTGAATTTGTATTGTATTTTTATTTTGAAAACTTGATTTTGATGATATAGAAATTAGATTACATATTTTTATTTAATTTATATAATTTTAGTAATTATTTTTTAAAATATAAAATCAATTTGGTTTATTCGGGTTGAATTCGGTTTCAAACCAAAACCGAATTCCGAATTTGGTTTGGATGATTCAGGTTATTCGGGTCGGATTTGATTTTTGGTTTTTAGGGGCAAAATTGAATAACCCAAACCGAATAAACCAAAAATCGATTAAACCAAACCGACGCCCACCCCTAATAAAAATAAGACATTTCATGACGATGATAGGTAAACCCGCAACTGGACCAAGAGGACCTTGGGCTTGCGTAAGCTCAGTAAATCTCCTCAATAGAGAATATTCAATCAAGGCGTACATTAAGGTGTATAATTTTGATATACGTTATTCCCTGATACAGTATAAATAGGTAGGTACGCACTTACCATTGATGACTTTTTGGAGACACCTACCAAAAACACTCACTGACTTAAGTATTAGAGAGTTTACCCATGGGACCTTCCAAGGCTTTTTGTTTGCAGATTATCACCGAGGGACTCGACGGTGTGGCTTAATCGATTTTCAGACACATCAATTGGCACGCCCAACGGGACCGATTTAGTCACGTTTGAGTTCCTTGGTTTATGTCTACCTTCACGAATACTCGGAGGAGTGGGAGGTTAAAGTTGAAAGGAACTGGTGCTACCGAGGAAGTACAATCTCCTTATCGAGGAAGAAGAATGAGAATGGTTAACCCTCCAGTATCCCAGGAAGTGGAGCGAGAAGCGATACAAGTCTCAGCCGGAGAGTGGGGAGGGAGGGGGGGCAAGGCTCCGTTGTACAGATTCCAGTGATATTCGAGGGCCCTCGAGATATTGTTGGACCCTCGAGGCCCACTGTGAGTAATGCAGACCGAGGAGCAGGGCTTGCAAATCCTATACCAGTTGTATACATCGGGGAATACGATGAAAGAGATGGCGATTTCATGGAGGTTTATGGTGATTCACAAATGGAAGCTTACGAGCCTTGCGAGCAAATCGAGCAAATGGAGCAACAGGTGTGAATACCTCGCAATCTGACTTAGCCAGGGCAGTTCAGATGTTGGAGGAGGCGGGATATCAGGTCACGCCTGCCTCGGCCCCGATAATCCCTTCGACGGTCATGGAATCCCCGGTAAGCAATGCTGCTCAACCCATGGTAGCGTTTCCTTACCTTGGGTATCCTCGAGAGGGGTTCCAGACATGACCTCAACCTTCATTCCCTGAACCCCGTGAATAGCACGTTCCGGACCCCCTGCAGTTCCAACAACCTTGATGGGAGGATATCCCAGAGCAGATCAGCCTCCATTCCTTGAATCCCTGGGGTTAGCACATTCCAAACCCCTTACAGTTCTGACAACCTTGATGGGAGGATATCCTAGAGCAGAGAGGGGATATGGGTCTCAGGGATATGGAATCATATGGATGCTGAACCAATCAGATGGTTATGGTTTGTACGACCCTTATGGGCTATATAATGGAAGTTCAGGGGTCATGACGGCTTGGGCAAGTCCTAAGCAGCCAATTTAGCCCCCTCAGTACCAGATGGCTTACGGCGACCCCCACAGGGGATTACCGATGCCCGAAGAGAAAATAGGAGATACTGGAGATGCCCTCAAGAGAAAGTTAGACATGATGATTGAACCACTTGGTCGGGTGGCAGGATACCCATTTTCGTCGCTAATAACCACAGAGCGATGACTCGCAGATACCAAACCCCCGAAAGGGCTCCAGACGTATAGTGGAGATTCAGATCCCAGGGAGTTCATTCAGACGTTCCTTAGTCTCATGAACTCAAGGGATTTCTATGAAAAGCTAACTTGCAAACTGGTGGGAAGTTATCTACGAGGAAAGGTACAAGAGTGGTACAAGAAGTTGCCAAAATGGTCCTTGCATTCCTACAGAGATTTTAGCGCGACGTTGTTAAGTCAATATGCCCAAAAGAAGAAGTTTACCAAAATCCTGCTGGAGTTATACCAGACGATACAAAACCCTGGAGAGTCAATAGAAGAAGCCTTCTACCATCGCTATGTAGATGAAAGCTTAGGGGTGGCGGAAACCACGAAAAATGAAGTGATCCAAGGATACTTGCTCGGGATGAGAGACATAGAGCTATACAAGAAATTAACAATGTTCCTCGAACCCTACAGAAGCTCCGGGAGATAGTCGAGTAGCACTCGAAAGTGGAATAAGCCACCGGAAGAAAGAAAGAGAGTATGATCGATAGGCCAGGAAGAAGCAATGATCATCGAGGGAAGAAGCCAACGGAGGCACCCATGCATAACTTCGAGAGGTATACTCCCGCTAGTAGGCTTCCAGCACAGATCCTAAGTATTTATAGAGAGGTATTCATACAACCACAACCCTTGTCAAATGTGTCTGCCGCAGTAGTGGGGAGAAGAGCCACGAACTTATTCTGCGACTTTCACAATGATTATGGCAATGATACAAATAACTGCATCCACTTGAAAAGGGAGATAGAAAGGAATGAAAGAGAGGGGAGACTTCAGGGACCCTGACCTAGACGAGGAAATCAAGGAGAACCTCCTCATCCCTGGGGGGACCGTTTATCATAAAGGATATATCCTCATAATAACGGGGGTAGAAGAGATAGAAGACATCAGGGACAAGAGCATCGAGACAAAGATCAGGCGAGGAGGGACGAGGGTCCACGAGAACAACCCACTAGAAACTAGAACAATAGGAACGGGGAAAATCCACCTATTCAAAGAGTGATCAACATGATAAGTGGAATAACAGAAGAGAGGTCATCAAACTCAATCATGAAGGCTGATTCTCGAAGGGCCCCCGTAGAAGAGCCAAATCACAAGAGATTCCAGCCGGACGGGACAATCACCTTCTCATAAGCGGATGCTGTCCCAAACCAAACCCTGCATGCAGATTCGATGGTGGTAACGGCGGTAATTGGAACGACCTTAGTGAAAAAGGTCTTTATTGATGATGGAAGTGGGGTCGAGATAATGTTTGTTGAATATTTTGATCAGTTAGATATTGGAAGGAATAATCTGAATCCCCTCTCAAGATTTACTGGAAAACTGATATATCCCATAGGAGAAGTCACCTTGCCAGTATGGATATCCGAGGGAGATAAGGGGGTAACGATCGAGTGCACCTCTGCAGTTGTTGATGCTTATTCTCTGTACAATGTAATTTTGGGAAGGCCTTGGATGTGCCAGGCTCAAGCAGTGTGGTCCCTGTATCAAATGATGAAATTTCCAACGAGTAGAGGGTTAGCTTCCACCCGAGGGGATCAGGTTGTGGCTAAGAGCTGTAACCTCACAGCGGTAAGAGAAGCAGGGAAGATGAGATATGTATATTGGGTTCATGTGAGAGTTAGCCTTTCTGAAACTAAACAGATGCTAAGGGGATAATGGCTGTAGGGAAACTTACCCCTGGGGATATAAAGGAAAAGCTGAAGAAGTTGATGGATGAATACGAAGATGTGTTTTCATGGTATACCTCAGATCTTACAGGGGTTCCCCGAAATTAGCAGTTCACGGGTTGGACATTGATTCAGGAGTCAGGCCTATCAAGCAAAAAATGAGAGTATTTGCGCCAGAAAGGGCAGAAGCAATCAAGGTCAAGGTAGACAAATTGTTGGAGGCTGATGTGATCGAGGAAGTGTTCTACCCGGAATGGCCAGCTAACCCAATTATGGTCCCAAAGCATGATTGACTTGGCGGATGTGTATAGATTTTACGGACTTAAACAGGTGTTGCCCAAAGGATAGTTACCCCTTACCCCACATTGATAAGTTGGTGGAAGCAATTGCAGGGTATAAAGTATTGGATTTCTTTGATGCCCACAAGGGTTATCACTAGATATTGATGGCTGATGAGGACAAAGAAAATACTTCGTTTATCACAGATGTGGGCGTGTACTTTTACAAGAAGATGCCTTTTGGCTTGAAAAATACAGGGGTGACATATCAGAGGCTAGTGGACAATTTATTCAGAGAGCAGATTGGTAGGAACGTGGAGATGTATGTGGACAATATGGTGTTAAAGAGCAAGAGCAATGAGGAATTCTTAATAGAACTGAAGGAGCTTTTCAAGATACTTAGGAGTGCAGATCTAAAGATGAACCCAGCTAAATGCGTCATAGAAGTGGGGGCGGAACAATTCCTGGTGTTCATGGTGTCGGAGAGAGGAATTAACGTTAACCCGGAGAAGGTCTAGGCCCTGTTAAGGATGAAGAGCCCCCAGAGCATGAAGGATGTGCATAAGATTATTGGATGCCTGGTGGCTTTGAGCAGATTTTTGTCAAAGGGGGCTAAAAAACAGTTGCTTTTCTTTGACGTGCTCCAAAAAGAAAAAAAGTTTTAGTGGACTGATAGGTGTGAAAAATCTTTTCAGCAACACAAGGAACATTTTTGAAAGTTATTGACGCTTATGAAACCCGAGAAAGGGGAGGTCCTGTTTCAGTGCAGTACTTGTGAAAGAAAAAGGTAAAGTGCAGCATCATATATACTTTGTAAGCCGAGCCCTGAGACAAGATATACCACCCTCGAGAAACTCTTACTAGCTCTGGTACATGTTGCGCGAAGACTGTGACCTTATTTTCAAGGGCACACGATCATCTTGCTCACTAATTATCCCATCGGGCAAGTCCTCTTGAAACCTAAAGCATCGAGGAGGATGATAAAATGGGCAGTATAATTGGGAGAACACGACATATATTTCAGCCTAGAGCAACGATTAAAGGTCAAGCCTTGACAGACTTTATAGTTGAAACCACTGAGCCTATTGAGCCTATTTAGATGGAGATGGGTCTCGAAGGAAAGACGTATGGAGGCTATATGTTGATGGTTCCTCACATTCAAGAGGAAGCAGAGCATGGGTATTTACTCACCAGCCCTGACAGAAAAGACTACCCATATGCGCTGTACTTTGCCTTCAAGGCAACAAATAATGAGGCTGAATATGAAGCCCAGATCACTGGTTTACGGTTAGCTGCTGAACTGAATGTGAAGAATTTGGAAATCTATAGTGACTCCCAGATAGTGGTGCAGCAGGTAAAGGGGGAATACGAGGCCAGGGAGTACAACTTGCAAAAATATCTAGAGTTTGTGAAGCCCCTACTCAGGAAGTTTAAAAGTTATACCTTGGATCAAGTACCAAGAGAACATAACCATAAAGCTAATGCCTTGAGCAAATTATCTTCTTCAAATTTGGGAGCAGTGTCTCAAGGGCAGTTGCTCATGGATACCCTTAATAATCAAAGTTTTCAGGAGCACAGGGTAATGGCCGTGGAGGAAGAAATTTGCTGGATGACACTGATTGTTAAGTATCTTCGAGATGGATAATTTCCGAAGGACTCTGTTGAGGCCAGAAAAGTCAGGCTTAAAGCGTCAAGATATGTGATGCAAGAGGGAATTCTGTAAAAAAAGAGGGTATTTACAACCATTGCTCAGATGTGTAAGCCCTCTCAAAGCTGATTATGTGATAAGGGAGACCCACAGGGGTATATGTGGGAGTCATCAAGGAGCTAGATAAGTATCGAGGAAGCTTATTCGAGCCGGGTATTATTGGCCCATGATGTTCTAAGATGCAAACCAATATATACAAGCTTGCCACCAATGTCAAAACACGCGCCATTGAAACACATTCCTCAGGAGGAGATGATGAGTATTCACGGTTCATGGCCATTTGATAAAAGGGGTATCGACCTAGTTGGGTCATTTCCCGAAGCCCCGGGAAAGTTCAAATACTTGATTGTGGCGGTGGATTATTTCACGAAATGGGTGGAAGCCGAGCCATTGACCAATATTCCAGGTAAGACGGTTATTGCCTTTTGCTTGAAAAACATCGTGTACAGGTTCGAGATCCCAAGGAAGATTATAACGGATAATGGGAAGAAGTTCGCCAATGATCCCTGTAGGAAGTGGTGTGAGGAGTATATGATCCAGCAAAAGTTGACGGTTGTTTATCATCCACAGGCAAATGACCAAGTAGAAGTCACCAACCCCACCCTTGTTAACGGAATCAGAGCTAGGCTAGAGGGGGCAGCCGAAAATTGGATATGGGAATTTCCTAGCATTTTATGGGAATACAGAACTATGGAATCTTCGGCCACAGGGGAAACACCTTATAGCCTAGTCTATGGTTCTGAGGCTGTGATCCCAGTTAAAATAGGGCTACCAAGGCCGAGGATGATGGTTATAACCGAAGAGGATGATAACAATGAGAATTGGCGTCTGGACCTTGATATGGTCGAGGGAGCGCGAGAGTTAGCCTCGATACATGAGGCTAAAGTGAAAGAAAAAGTGAAACATTACTACGATCAAAGGGTTAAGAAAGTGCAATTTACCCCTGGCGATCTAGTTATGAGAAAGAATAAGAAAAGTAGGCAGGAACCGGAGGGGAAGCTCACAGCTAACTGGGAAGGGACCGTATCGAGTGATAGAGGCGTACCCCAGAGAAAGCTACACCCTCGAGACCATGGGGGAACTTGGATCCCAAGAAGATGGAACATCACCAATCTCCGGAGATATCACCATGTATGATAGAGGCAAATAACAACGATAAATCTTGTGCTAAGCACCAAGATTGAGCTCAAACACTCCTGTAAAATATTCCAGCAAAAACTGAAGGCCCGAGCTCAAACTTGACTGTAAAGTATTCCAGCTAAGACTGAAGGCTCGAGCTCAAATGCTCCAATAAAGTTTTCCAGCTAAGACTGAAGGTTTGATCCCAAACGCTCATGTAAAGTATTCCAGCTAAGACTGAAAGCTTGAGCTCAAATGCTCCTGTAAAGTATTCCAGCTAAGGCTGCAGAATAGAGACACGGGCTCCTAAATTGTATTCCAGCTAAGGCTGTAGAATAGAGCCACGAGATCATAAATTGTATTCCAGCTAAGGTTGTAGACCAGAGCCATGAGCTCTTACGGCCAAAGAAAGAGGGGGGAGTGTAAAAGTAATATCCTTGATATCCCTGCTGATTGTAGATTCGCTCGATGATCTAGCGGATTTTTTTTGCAGGATATAGGTGGAAAACACTAACCCTGGGTAAAATCGTTGTTATTTTTATACTTTCCATTCGATTACTAAATGCGTGCAATTAACTTGTCGAGAGTTTGGCATATCACGCTTTAAGGTACTAAGGCTCAAACAGTCACGATCATAGAGGCAAATATAGGAGATAAATATACACAAAGGAAAGGAGTAGTTAAAAGTGCTAGTGGTATATAGAACATAGTTACAATATTTAGGAAATCAAGTGAATAGGTTCTTTAACTCCTTTTTGACTCTTGCTACTTCTTCTTGTATCCTTGTTATTTCTTCCTCCTTGATACCAGTGGCACGTTGAAAGTCCTTTCACTGTTCCTCTTCGGAATAATCATCAGCATTTATTGCCGAAGTGAATCGAGGACCACGGTGGTGGGTCCACTTCCTCACAGACCTCCCAAAGGGGTGCTTCAAATAACTACCGTCCCTAGTTGCTTCCTCTACTTCTAACCTCGACGACCCTCAATTATTAGGAGGAGGGATGGGTAACTTCTTTATCCATTTGAGGATGGCAGTGTAAGCTTCATCTGCTTAAAAGTCCCGCGCGTTTCTACTTCATTTTTATAAGCCAGTGATAGGAAGCCTCCAGAAGAAATTTGGGTAAAAACATGTTCGAGATAAGTTTGGGATTAGCAACACCATGAAATAAGCTATGAGCTTGAAAGCTCTGATAGGTAAGACGAGCTTTCTTGTCCAACTTGACGTTTTCTTTCCACAGTGTCTGGTTCTCTAAGAGCAACCTTTAATTTGTACTTAAAAAAGACTCCACTATTGAATGTTCATCACCAGTAGAAGCACTGGACCTTGACAACACCTAGTTTAGCCTCAAGATCTCATTCTGTGCGATCTCATAGTGCTGTGCTATATCACCAACTGAGCCATAAGCCTATAAGCCCGACCCTGAGCGGCTATAAGATGACTCAATTTTATGAATCCTTTCAGTATCTGAAAGGCACCTTTTGAGGGAACCAAATTTATGGTTTATGCTGTGAATGTCATTCTTCGCAGTTAGCCTCAGGAGGGTCAGTATCATCGACAACCTTGAGAGGGACGACACCCTTGAATTTTTTATGGTCGCGGTCCTTCAAGCGCGCCACAAAAATGGGTGCTTTCCACTTTCCCAAGCTTTTTAATCC
Source organism: Rubia yunnanensis (assembly GCA_037428765.1). Classification (NCBI taxonomy): domain Eukaryota; kingdom Viridiplantae; phylum Streptophyta; class Magnoliopsida; order Gentianales; family Rubiaceae; genus Rubia; species Rubia yunnanensis. The sequence goes on from CM075066.1 coordinate 85,384,093, forward strand.
ACCTTAGCAAGATCAAACTCCTTTTGGAAGGATATCGGGACTGAATTCAAGCAGGAAATGTTGTCTTGAAAGCCAACTATAAAGGGGTGGGTCTTACTACGCCACGACTCTAATTCTTCGGAGCTTTTCTCCAAGGCCACCATAGCTTGGGCTAAGTCCCCCCTAGCATTTTCAAGCTCGGCCTTGACCTTAAGGAAATCTTCACGGGCGGATTGAAGTTCCCGTTGCAGTGTGTTGAACAACGAGAATGAAATTTTTGAAAAACACATCAATAAAGATCAAAATCAATTACACGGGGCCAAAAGGGGCAATGTTATACATCAATCCCTACTACATTATCCCTCACATGGTTCTCCTGAGCCGATGCGGCCCCTGCTTCTGCCTTCGTCTCTGCATCTTTATTTTCTTCATCCGGATCAGGCAAGGTACATATATCATCTAGGGTGATGTATTTCCCCGAACCCTTCAAAAGGCCCATCATGGATAAGCTCATGCGAGCCTCATTCACGACACTCTCCCACTTTGATTTATCGTCTCAAGCCCGTTGGACTTAGCCTCTTCCTTTAATGCCTTGATATCATCCTTAGATAAGGATGATTCCATCTTAGGAAGGATCACTTCATCCACTAAGCTAGACCGCCCAACGCCAGGGAAACACTCAGGAGGTCCGCAAAGGGGTCGAATAGCTCCGGACTCTGAAGGACTTTTTCTTTGAATGCCTCTAACATGGCTATTTGAGCCTCAGGGTCTCGACTTATTTGGCATCCTCGAAAACAGAATTCTTTTTAAAGATAAGGCGCTTGTGAGGGCTATGTAGTTCAGTAACTTTTTGTTGGGAAGCCTTAAGCTCTAGCTATAACAAGGATATCTCCCCACTATTTTCCTCATAGGTGGAGGATAGTTCAGAACCTAAGTTCTGAATGAATGAGGATAGGGAAGAGGTCAGGGTGGCAGCAATGGTGGACCTCACACCATCCAACTCCTTGACAACCTGAAAATAGGCGGCAGGGATGAGTAGACAAACAACACGCATAATCGCTCTCAAATTAATTTTGAGAAAATAGCTGGCCTCAAATTCTTCACAAAAGGACCAAGTGCAATGGTTCCTAAGGTTGGGAGGCTCGAAGAAGATGTTAGGCCATGGGCGGCGGCGTCGATCTCCTTATTAGAGGTCTCAGGAGCAGACCTCTTGTGAGAAATCTTTTGACGGCCCTCCCTAACGGAAATATCGTCCTCAAGCTTCCACTTCTAAGATGTGTCTGCGGGAGCAACTGTCTGAAGAGGGGTAGCATGGGTAACTTTCTCCTTTGAGGAGATAGTGTTTGCTCCCTTCTTGGTCATAGCACCCGCTAGTCTCCGACCCACTGAAGAGAGAAAGAAGATATTAGACAAGGTACAAAAAAAAATATGTATGTATATATATAATAATAAAAAACAAAACAAAGCACAAAATACATGTATGACACCTTCAAAATTAAGACAGAAAAGGGAATCCTTGAGAGGGGGCTCTTGGATTACCAAGTCCTGAGAAGGCTATGACTTCTATCCTTCAACTAGTTTCCTTCTCTTTGGACCTACTGGAGGTTCATCTGAAGGAGCCAAGCGGGGCTGTCTTAACAATTTGTTTTTAGCAGGTTCGTAGACATACTTTTTGTAAACCTCGGGGGCTTAGACTTGACCCCCAACCAAGTTATTGGAATTGGTATAAGAGACATAGGAAAAGGGTGAGGATAACACACAATCTCGAGCAATCTTGAGGCAAGGTGGGAAAAAAACTTGTCAAGAAGTTGGGATTTGACTTTACAGCAGGATTCCATCGAGAAACCTTATTTCGAAGGCAGTTAAATGTGAGAGCCCTCTTGGCATCCTTCCACTTTCCCACGTTCCCGGGAAGGCTAAAAACCTCGTGTCTCCTCTGGCAGGGAGAAAAAGTGATGATATTCTCGGATGAGTTACTGCCGAAGGCCACTGTAAAAAGGGAGCGGAACAACTTATACTCGGGCTTGATGTCAAGGTTGTAACATTGACGGGGAAATAACATGAGAGTGATTATGGAGTTAGGATGGACTTGAGCAGGGCTTACTTGAAAGTCTCTGAGCACCATCGAGAATATTGGAGGAAAAGGAAAGCACTGCCATGGCCGGATCTGCTTTAAAAAATACGACCGACTTTTCCCCAGGGGGATCCTCGTAAGACTCCACTGCCCATAACCACTCTAATTCCACATAAGCGGGAATCTTCTTACCCGGGGGTAGGGATCGTAAGACCCCCAATATAGTCCAAGACTTATCTGGGGCTAGGGGCCCATACGTTTCTTCCTCCACATGGGGATCTGGGGCCAGGGGATCAACAATGGAGGATATTTTTGGGTAGAACTGTCCACCACCTTCCTCTAACACCCTCGAGGGGCCTCTCTCCTTAGGAGAAGGTGGCCCAAACTCAGTGTCTCCAAGGCGCAAAAACCTCTGAATATACCCTTTTCCCCAACCCCCCCTCAGGGAAATCAGAAAGATGTATGTAGCTTGAATTACCAATCTCTTCATCGCTAGGGTTGGAACCCTGGGGAGAATGTCCCAGATTGTTAAGTAGCTTCGGAATCTCCCCTTCTGGGCGATTCCCCCTCAAATCCTGCAAGCCCAATTATGTTAGAATGCCCATTCTCAATGGATTTCTCATCGCAATCAGCCATGAGCACAAAGGATATTGTAAAAGAAGTGAGGAAAGATGAAGGTTAGGAGAACTTACCGATGAAAGTAGGAGGGAAAATGTAAGCGTGGAACGGAGGAAGAGGAAAGCACTGAGAAAACCTTTTGAAGTCACCTGCAGTTAAAGTGAAAATAACGCGGGGGACAATGGGAAGTTAAGAAGCCCAAAAAAGGCGGCCAGAGTAATGATTAACTTGGAAGAAGTGAAAATTTGAAAATGTGTGAAAAGTTGACGTGCATTTTCGTAAACTGTTCCCTGTCATGCAGTTCCTTGCACAACCAACACACGCGCGTGTGCCCCATTGAATTCTGCTAAAAGAAAATAAAAATAAATGATAGTCATATAGAAAATTAGACGACGCCTCGAGTTTAGGGATCTCTTCTTCCAGAAAGACACAAGCGGGAATCCTTGACACCCTCTGCGAGAAAACGTGAACCCAGGGGCTCAGTATCGAAGGATAAACCCGAGACTCCTCGAAGATCTTAACACAAGGCTACCATCAAATTTGGGGGCTCTTGATGATAGGTAAACTCGCAGCTGGACCAAGTGGACCTTGGGCCGAGAGTACATTGGGCCCGCGTCAGCCCAGTAAATCTCCTCAATAGAGAATATTCAATCAAGTCGTACATCAAGGAGTATAATTCCGGATATACGTTGTTCCCTGATACAGTATAAATAGGCAGGTGCACACTTACTATTGAAGGCTTTTTGGAGACACTTACCAAAAACACTTATTGACTTACGCATCAGAGAGTTTACCCATGGGACCTCCCGGGGCTTTTTGTTTGCAGATTATTGCCGAGGGACTCGACAGTGCGACTCGATCAATTTCCAGACGCATCACATGACATGCATGGAGTATAAAACCCGTTAAAGTGAGATGTACTACATCGTTTCTTCTTAGGGCTGCCTTATCTTATTGAGATGTAGTGTGTTTCTTATGAAACCTCAAATTTCATAGCCGAACACGAACAAGTCTCTGGGTTTTGGTTTTGTTGAATTCTTCAAGTTACTATAATGATGAAAAGTTGCAAACTGCTGTGAATAAATTTATAGTAATCGTAATGCTACGCTACAATAATAAGAGTTAGGGTAATGTGTCACTTAAATGGAATGCACCAAGAACTATGAAGTAGCCCTCTCTAATTAAACAGAAATAAAGAAAGAACAAGTAGAAGTATATATTTCTTCTTCACGTGTAGTGTGTTTATGAAATGAGCAAAGCCTTTCATATACTTATTGGCATGCATGCATACCGAGTCAATTTAAAACGGATAGGCTGTCACTTTGTATTCATTTGGAAAATATTGTGGACCAACTACATCAAACAAAAGGGGGCGTTCCGAGAATCGTTTCTTCTTAGGGCTGCCTTATCTTATTGAGATGTAGTGTGTTTCTTATGAAACCTCAAATTTCATAGCCGAACACGAACAAGTCTCTGGGTTTTGGTTTTGTTGAATTCTTCAAGTTACTATAATGATGAAAAGTTGCAAACTGCTGTGAATAAATTTATAGTAACCGTAATGCTACGCTACAATAATAAGAGTTAGGGTAATGTGTCACTTAAATGGAATGCACCAAGAACTATGAAGTAGCCCTCTCTAATTAAACAGAAATAAAGAAAGAACAAGTAGAAGTATATATTTCTTCTTCACGTGTAGTGTGTTTATGAAATGAGCAAAGCCTTTCATATACTTATTGGCATGCATGCATACCGAGTCAATTTAAAATGGATAGGCTGTCACTTTGTATTCATTTGGAAAATATTGTGGACCAACTACATCAAACAAAAGGGCATACCGAGTCAATTTAAAACGGATAGGCTGTCACTTTGTATTCATTTGGAAAATATTGTGGACCAACTACATCAAACAAAAGGGTTGGCATGCATGCATACCGAGTCAATTTAAAATGGATAGGCTGTCACTTTGTATTCATTTGGAAAATATTGTGGACCAACTACATCAAACAAAAGGGCATACCGAGTCAATTTAAAACGGATAGGCTGTCACTTTGTATTCATTTGGAAAATATTGTGGACCAACTACATCAAACAAAAGGGGGCGTTCCGAGAATCGAACTCGGGACCTCTCGCACCCAAAGCGAGAATCATACCACTAGACCAAACGCCCGCCATATCTGGTGGTTAAGAAGTTAACACCATATCCTTAATTCAACTTATTAACGTTTTGCCTGATAACCACGGGCCTGTATTCCCCGTGTCAAACGGCTGGTGTTTGGGCTTAGGCCCAGTGCTGGAGCTCAGTATATATTCCACACATGGTGGGATTAGGCGGCAAACGGCACTGAAGAAGCATTTCCCGCCTCTAACAAATCCAAAACCCTAACCCCCAATCATGGGCACGAAGAACCAGGCCTCCTCCGATCCGGTCCCCTCAGAATCCAAGAAGAAGCGCCGTGTGGGATTTGCTAAGTCTGCGAAAACCGGTGAGTCCTCATCTCCAATTCATCTCCTTTCTTCATAATTTCCATTTCCTCTCTGAAACGGACTAATTTAGCACTCCCCCCCTCTCTAACCACCTGCAGATCCCGGTGTTGAAGCTAACGAGTGCTTGAAGATATATATTGGTGCGGTTTTGGTTTTAATGCTTTAATTAACTCGCTACAACGTTATTTTTCAAGCTTTCTAAGATTTTTCTCTTCTTCTGTACAGTGTCTCGGAAAGAGGAAGTTGACTCTGAGGACAGTTTCGGTATAGAGACAGTTGACTTAACTCCTTTCTTTGGAGATGATGGGAAAATCTATGGATACAAGGATTTGAAGGTGATCTTTGTACATAATCTGTAATTCCCCACTCTGTTGCCGAATGTTACAAATTAAAACTTATAATTATATGTAGAATTTTGGAATGGGTTTTAGCTAGCTCTATTTAACTATGCCATAATCAGTATTATGAGTGAATAAGTAGAACGTTTCGTTTGTCTTCTGACGGGTAGAATTGTGTTTGTCTACTCGTGCAGGTTACCATTTGGATCAGCAGCATAAGTTTTCACGCGTACGCTGATATTGCCTTTGAGAGTTCATCTGATGTAAGTGTCTGTTCAGTTTTTTGTTTAATGTGGTAACGATGGATCATGATCAAATATGTTAATGAGTGTGAGTTGCTCCTCTAATTTTGTGAGGCCTAAGCTTTTTCTGATAACTGCTCTATGTTTAGTGTGTACGATATCTTAGTCTTATTGTACTAAGACACAACAGCTGATATTGTAAATAAAAGCGTGGCAGGGCTTAGAAGGACGAGCCCCTGTTGCTAATTCACTTATATTTTTAAACTCGTTTTTGTAGTATCTTCTCCTGATAGTAAATCTCTTTTTAGTGTTTGATGAAATGTTAAGTCACGGTTGTGCTTAACTAGTGTGAAACAGATACCCTACAGAATGTAGGCCATTTAGGTTGTCTTACTGGTCCAGTACAGAGTTAAAAATGCTGAATTGCTGATTTACCTTGATGAAGTGAATTGCTTATGGGCTTAGTCTATTTACTATGTCTTTTTTCTCTGGGCAGGGTGGTAAGGGCATCACAGATCTCAAGTCTGCTCTTATGGTACTGCTGCCGAGTTTAACATAATTTTCTTGAATTCTTTATCTGTTGTTTGGTCTAAATTTAGTGAGGATCCTTATCTGGCTACTTTTTCTTTCAGAATATATTTGGTGAAAACCTTGTTGAGAGTAAAGATGAATTCCTGAACTTGTTTTCCAGTGGTCGCCAATATATTAAGTAAGTTCACTTATCAGGCTGTCACTTCAGTTTTCTTACTAGTCACTGTTATAATGCTATGGAAGTTGGAAAGTAAGTTTCATTTTTTCCTCTGGTATTAAATTTTGACTTTCCTTCAGATCAGTTGTCTCATCTGGAGTGCCAATTGAACTTCCTGCTAATGGAGGCAATGAAAATTCTGATAACAATTTAAAAGAAAAACCTTCTGACTCTGAGGTATCCCCTTTTGTCCCATCGGTATAGTCATTTGTCTGGCATGATGTTGAAATGTTACCTCGAATAGTCACTTTCTGCGTCTGCCTGCCTGCATGTTAGCCATGTCGGCCAATTTCGTTAACAGAGTTTGAGTGTTGGAAAAATAGACCTGCACTTAGTTGTTGCATCAATATATTATCACAAAATATGGATCTGGATCGATGAACAATTTTAAACCAGTGAATGTTTTTGTTGACTTTTCCTACGCCCTCTATCCAAGAGTACTCTTAACATTTATAGGTCAAAATTTGTAAACGTTTACCGTCAAATTCAATTCATACACAGATAAAATGCGAGTGAGCTTTGCCATTTCAAAACTCTGAGCCAAAACTCGGAGCCCATCAACCTCAGTGGGCTTGGTCCATTCCCAATCACCAAACCACACTTCATGTTCTCTCTTTTAGAATATGTTCAAAGTTGGTTTGAATGCTGTGTCCTTTTTTCTGAGTTTTTCCCTCTCTCTTTACCACTAAATCTAAGAATTGCAAACTGATATTCTTTGTACTTGTTTTCAAGCATAATCTAAGCATGATTCCTTTCTTCTTCAGGTGTTCCGAATTGTCGGTGAACCTGTTGGGCGCCTTTACAGTCGATTAGTGCCTCTTGTACTTCTTCTCATTGATGGTAAGAGTTTATTACCAGGTAAAAATTTGTGATTTCAAGTGAAGCTTATGTTATTGAAAGAAATTCATTTTGAACAGGTAGCAATCCAATTGACATAATTGATCCCAGATGGGAGATCTATGTGGTGGTTCAGAAGGCAACACATTCCCACGAAGATGGCTCAGTTAATTTGATTGGATTTGCAGCCATTTATCGATTTCATCGATACCCAGAAGCCACGCGTTTGCGACTTGGACAGGTTTGTTTAACAATCCTGCAGGCTCATTGAATGCCTGGTTGTCTTTACAAAATGATTATACATTTCAAATTGCGTAGCTGTTTTCCTCTTGTAATTTTCTAATGTGATCAGAGTCCAGGAGATAATAATATTGTAGAGATTCATATTGATTGCAGATATTGGTACTACCTCCTTACCAGTCCAAAGGTCATGGTAGCAGCCTTTTGAAGGTACTCAACCATGTTGCAATATCCGAAGATGTTTATGACCTGACTGTTGAAGAGCCTGAAGATGACCTTCAACATGTGCGGACTAGAATTGATGTGCAACGTCTGCTTGCTTTTAACCCTATAAAGGATGCACTTAGCTCAGTTGTGTCACGAGTAAAATCAGAAAATGTTTCTAAGAAAAGTGAACCAGTCCATTATGGTCCACCTCCGAGTGCTATTGAAGATGTTAGGAAGAGCTTGAAGATGAATAAAAGACACTTTTCTCAGTGCTGGGAGGTTCTTCTCTATCTCGGACTGAATCCAATTGAAATGTACGAGGAGAATTTCTGCGCAATTATTTCAGCCAGGATAAAGGCAGATCTCTTAGGCAAAGATTCTGAAGGTGTAGGGAAGCAAGTTATGGATGTGGCTACCGAATATGATCAAGAGACATCGTTTGTTATGTTCAAATCACAGAACGGCAATGCCCCTAAGACAGAGATGGCTGAAAATGGAAGCAATAAGGAGGATTCGCTCCGGCAACTGGTGGACGAAAGGATGAAAGAAATCAAATTGATCGCTGACAAGGTATCCATTGCTGGGTAGATGAAGAAGAGTTTTAGCATTTCCATCCTTGATAATCACTTCCTGTAACTGTAACCATGATATTGATCCGACAGGTCATTTTAGCTGCATAAAGACAATTGACCCCCTCTTATTTATTTACTCAAGTGACATCGACCAACTGTTGAGGTAATTAGCATCTGGATGTGCTATAAAGCTTATTTTACCTATATTATTCAACTTTTGGTGAGTTCTAATGTTGGACAAATGTATCACAAAATAGGGCTAGCAACATAAGAACGACAAATGTACAACGAAATTAAGACTGAATGGCAACATTTACCATAATATACAATACAATGAACACAACTGCAAAACATAATACCAAATCACTTGGTAAACACTTTGCATTTGAAAATGAATAGCTCCGTCACTAACAAAACAACAAAATCGTGTACAAAGCGTATGTTGACTCGTGTAAGTCAGGCAAGTATAGTAACTACACAGATTACAAGCCCTGACTGATGGCGTCGAAGTCTAATTACAAAAGACCACATCATCTGTTTTGTGCGTGAAGAGGTCTGACGCAGCTACCCATTCGCTGGATCCCGCAATCGGATTCTGTGACTTGATGCTCTGATCATGTAGGCCAACAAAAGAATATCGAGAGCTGCCATTCAAGTTGTCGGTGATGAATGGATGCTTCAACAACGCTTGAGCAGACCACCTATTCCGCGGATCCCTGTCCAAGCACTTTGCCAAGAAATCTTGAGCATCCTCATCAAAATGACCAGGTACTCGGTCTTCCAGTTTCAAAAGCTGATAAACAATTTGATCGTACAAATCCTTTTCCGGGTCCCAAAAATATGATCCCGTCATCATCTCAGCCACAATGATCCCCAAAGACCAAATATCAGCACAAGTTCCGTGTTCACCTCTGGCCACCGATTCAGGGGATGCATAAAGTGTGGTCCCCCTGTTCCCATACCTGTCATTCCAAAACTTAGCCCCTTTCCTTTCGCATACCATCCGCGCCAGTCCAAAGTCGGCGATCTTCAGCTGAGGATGTCCACAAGTACGAAATACGAGGATATTATCGGGTTTGAGATCGCAATGAACAATTCCATGGGCATGAATCCTGGAGAGGCCGGTGAGCAACATTCTTGCGAAATACGCTACTCGAGAGGCATATATTAGCCGCGAGCTACGAATCAGATCCGTCATTGTCCCTCCAGTGGCGTACTCGAGGAGCAAATTGTACGTACTCTGCCCATTCTCCGTACTCCAATCCTCCCCAAAACAACCAATGATGTACGGCTCGCCCTTCAATAATTCCAAGAAACTCGCCTCCGCTTCCAACGAATCGCATCTCGATCTGTCGTCAACATTCGCGGACTTCACCGCCATTACTCTCTCGTCTGAGTCTGAGGGACAAGCCAAGAAAACCTTGCCGTACGATCCCTCTCCCAAGAACTTTAGTTTCTCCCAACTTTCCATCGCCGATCCACAACTGATGTCTGAATTTTGGAAACAATGAAATTTCCAAAAACGCTATGAGAAAACTCTAATAACTGGAGAGAATCGTATTTCCTAAAAGGAAACGGAAAAGGCAGGGACTGATTTTGCGGAAGTGTGATTGTGTGAAATAAGTCGGTGGTATATATCCTAGGGTTATAATGGCTCCTCCGCGTTCACTAACCTAATTACCGGGAAATCCGAAAGTCGGTGGGGTTTGATAGCCTTTTTACAGTACAGTTATTTTTTCCGTTTAACCTTTTCTTTTTGTCAAAATTTTGGGAAAGACTGTGTCTTCATAAACTTATGCAAAGACGGAGTTTAATTAGAAATATAGAAACTTAGGAATTAAATAGCAAATTTCAAGAAACTGCACTTCATGCGTTGTAATAATGATTTTTTTCCCATTTCATTTAATTTTCATTTTAAATTCCAGAAATTCTCTCTCTTCTTCTTTGTCCATATTCTTCTTCTTCGTTAGAGTTTTTTTATCGCGATTTCCATCGAAATTTCACCGTGCATTTTTCCGAATTGGTGTTCCTTTGTGTTCGCCATATGTTATATTCTACTTTTGAGCTGAATTATTGTTTTAGTTTGGGTTTTTAACCTCGTATTTTAGGGCTTTTGTTTTGGATATGATATTTGTTGTGTGTTATTGCAGCATATTGGTGAAGAGGAAGGAAGTTTCAGTCGATAGTGTTCAGAATGAAGAAGGTGATGTTTATTTCTCTATTTTTGCTCTTATTGTATGTTTTTGTTGTCAAATGTTGAATGCTTTGCTTTATTTTGCCTTTTAACCGGGTTTTGATTATATTTGTGAGATAATTTTAGTTTTTTTTTAATGTTTTCCCCAATTTACTAGGTTTAGGGTTTAGAAAATTTGTTAATAGCTTTGGTTTTTACTATTACAAGATCTGTTAATAGCTTTGGTGTTTACACGAAGATTTTGTGTTTATAGCTTTGGTGTTTACATGAACTTGTAAAGGTTAATGTAATTTTGTTGAAAAGTATCCCTTCATAGTCTGCATGATACTATACTTTGCATAATTATTCTCATTCTCACTGGTTTAGCTACTAGTATTGTTGTCTTCCTCGGCATTCTGGCTTTCCAAAGGTAGTGATTCAAGTAAATTCTTATTTTAAACAGAAGCAACATCTTACAATTTTGACTAGATCTTATGAAGCATGGAAACTTGTTTTGTTACCTAGCTAACGGTCACTAGGTCAATCGATGTATATACTCTGAGTATACATTTGCATTGTATAGTTGGTTTAGTTGCTAGCTTAGTTTGTTTAGTATACATTTGCACTGTATACATTTGAGCTTGTCTTCTTGCTTTGTGCATAATTCTTGGTCTTGGGCAGCTTTTCCAGAGCATTCTCTATATTTAATTTTTTGAAGTTTTTTTTACTAGAGTATGAGAATTCGTGTTCTGCGACTTCCTCTTTCGAAATACCTCAAAAATAATTTAAGTTCATTTTCATGATTCCAGAACATCTTGTTGTTGTTTCTTTTCCCTTCTCCCCCCCCCCCCCCCTTAAGGAGTGATAAGTAAATTCTAAGAATATGAATTTTCTGCTACTAAATGAATTCCTTCCACACTGATAATGCACATTGTACATAAGGACTGGAAGTTTGAAAGTATAGAAAGGCATAATGAATGTTTCAACTTTCAACTGTGAAGTTTTACTGTATTAAAACTATTTGCTCTTATTGAACATAGTTTTACATTTAAAGTCCTCGTTGGTTGACTGCATTGCTTGCCTTTCAAGTCATTTGGCTTGTATAGTGTACTTATGGCTTCTCTGTTGTTTCTCTTTTCAAGAATGTTATTGTCTCCCTTTAATGTTGGCTGCTTGTTTTGGAGTTTACATTATTTTTGTAAAGGTTGCTGATGCAATGTAATCCCTAGTTTCATAGGAATCTTCTGGAGTTGATTCATGATTTACATTCATGTGCTTTTGAGACTAAGAATTGACTTAGGTTTCTATTTTCTTTTTTGTGTTTAAATTCACATGAGGCTCGAGGTTTTTTTTTTATTTTAAAAGCTTGTTACATTAGTATGTCACATTATCAGTTTATCTTATAAGGTTCATTATTATATATGTAATGTTGCTGTTTTATTATTTTTACTTATAAGTTTGGTTTTGTACAAATATGTCTGCCCAATCATCGCGCATTAGGAATTTATCGACTGTTCCATTGGATCTTCCCAATAAGGGGAAGAATGCGATTACTATGGTCATTGAGGAGCCAAAAACTGCTCCTCTCTGCAATTTTTAGAAGGTTGCAAAAAGGCGCACGGTTAGAACTGAGGTTGTGGATGCTGGGGGTGCTGACTTTGATGGTGCTGATGATTCTGATTTTTGTTGAGGATGTTTTCCTTAGTGAGCGACCTAAGAAATTCAAGTTTGGTGTGAGGAAAAGAGTTGGTAATGGAAAGTCTGATGTGGCTGAAAAGGTTGCAACTAAGAATAAAGCTACAACTGAGAAGAACAAGGCTCTTTAAGATGAGAAAACCAAGGCTGATGGTGATGTGAAGAAGATGGCAATTGAAGCTGAGAAGAACAAGGCTCTTCAAGCTGAGAAAGAAAAGGCTGATGGTGATGCGAAGCAGAAGGTTATTGAGAAGACAACAAAGAAGAAGGTTGATGGTGATGCGAAGAAGGCGGCTGTTGAGAAGACAACGAAGAAGAAGACTCATGGTGATGCTGGAGTCAAGAAGAGAGATTAGGAGGTTCAACAAGTTGTGATGTTGGTGGTCAGCGATGGAGTAAAGTAAGTTTTTCATTTTTCAACATGATTTTTTATTGGTGAAACATGTGCTTTTTGTCTTGAACATTTTCTGTTTTAGTTTTCTAAATACATGTCATAGTTTAGTTTAAAGGGTTCCTAGTTGACGTTTTGTGATTGTGATGCATTGTTGAGAGGCCTTCGTTTCTTGCTGATGTAGTGATAACTGTATAATTGAAAAATTACTGAAAAATGATGAACATAAAATAGTGTTATTGAATGATCATTTAAGAATCTAACTTATAAATATTTTTCAACATGACGTTTTTATGGTGTAACATGTGATTTTTGTCTTGAATGGTTTTTATTTTAGTTTTCTAAATACGTGTCATAGTTTAGTTTAAAGGCTTTACTGTTTCCTTGCTGACGTTCTGTGATAATGATGCATTGTTGAAAGGCCTTCGTTTCTTGCTGATGCAGTGATAAATGCATGATTGAAAATTTTCTGAAAAATGACGAACTGAAAATAGTGTCATTGAATGATCATTTAAGAATCTAACTTGTATGTATTTTTCAACATGATGTTTTTATGGTGAAACATGTGATTTTTGTCTTGAACAGTTTCTATTTTAGTTTTCTAAATGCGTGTCATAGTTTACTTTAAAGGCTTCACTGTTTCCTTGTTGACGTTCTGTGATTGTGATGCATTGTTGAAATGCCTTCTTTTCTTGCTGATGCAGTGATAAATGTATGATTGAAAAATTTCTGAAAAATGACGAACTGAAAATAGTGCCATTGAATGATCATTTAAGAATCTAACTTATATGTATTTTTCAACATGATGTTTTTAAGGTGAAACATATGATTTTTGTCATGAACAGTTTCTGTTTTAGTTTTCTAATTACGTGTCATAGTTTAGTTTAAAGGGTGTACGGTTTCCTTGTTGACGTTCTGTGATTGTGATGCAATGTTGAAAGGCCTTCGTTTCTTGCTAATGCAGTGATAACTGTATGATTGAAACTTTGCTGAAAAATGATGAGTTGAAAATAGTTTCATTGAATGATCATTTAAAAATCTAACTTATATGTATATTTCAACATGATGTTTTTATGGTGAAACATGTGGTTTTTGTCTTGAACGGTTTTAGTTTTCTAAATACGTGTCATAATTTAGTTTAAAGGGCCTACTGTTTATATTAAAGTACTTGTTGTTTATTCATCATGCGAATATCTGTTGCTTTTAGTGAGTGAAGTTATTATTCTATAAAGCAGTGTACCTTTTTTTTATAAATAAGGTTAACTTTTTAGTTATAATATATCATTTTATTGATGTGTTGTTATTTGCAATGGTAAAGTTGAGAAGTTTTTCAAGTCTTCTTGCACAATTGACTTGATTAAGGAGTTGAATGGCTTTTTGTATGAGTGTCAAGTGGTTGATATTCTCTCTCTTGGTTTTGGTAGTTTGTTGGAGATTGGTATCCGTAAGTTGCCCCTAAAAATCATTCCTTTTCTGGTTCAAAATTTTGATCCGGGCTTTTGTATGCAATATATTGGTGATGATAAGTATGCCCAGTGTCCCAGTGTCCAGATGATGTTTTTGATGTGCTTGGACTGCCTGTTTCTGATGAGGAAGTTGTTGAGATTAGTAATGCGGGAAAGGGTGAAAAGCGAGATTCGAAATTGAGGGGACGATGGAAGGAAATGTTTAAGATTGGAGACAAAGATGAGATTCCTTTAGAGCTAGTCATTGATTATATGATTGGGTTCAAGGAAGGAGGTGAGGACTTTCAGTGTTGTTTTGTCCTATATTGTGTTGGGCACTTCCTTGTTCCTACAAGGAGAAAGGGTATTGATATGAAGCTCTTAAGAGTTGTTGAAGATGTAAGTAGAATTAAGAAGCTGAATTGGTGTGGATATGTTCTTAAGAAATTGTGTGAGGGTGTGGAGAGATTTAAGAAGGTTCCTTCTTATAAGGTTGTGTGTGATTGTGTGTAGGGTGTGGAGAGATTTAAGAAGGTTCCTTCTTATAAGGCTGTGTGTGGCTGTGTGTACTTTCTCTTAATTCAGTTTTTGCAGCATGTACTGTATCATAGTGCGAATGATTCTTTGGTTGTACCCCTTCTTCAGCATTGGATTGAGGGAAAGATGAAAAAAAGTGTGAGTAGCTGAAGAAATGTGGGTATGAACGAGATGTGCTATGTTCATTGTTTTGCCATGAATTTGTTTATGTTTTTGCCTTCCCTTAATTATAATTTTTGCATTATAGAAGTTTTGTTTTCTTTTTACCTTCCAATGGTCGACAAATTGTTGCCAAATGTGACATGATTGCAGACACTATAACATATTAGCAAGTGATTTTGAAAAGGCTTTTTAGGTCTACGAAGTGAACCGAAAATTCTGTTATCATGTCAAACACGCATCTTAAGATTTTCTCAAAATTAAAGGGTGTTGTTATATCGCGCCTTGTATTTTACTAGTTTACGCCCTAATAGGTATATATATGTATAATAACAAATTTAATTTTTCAAAATAAAACAAAAATAAAAAACAAAAAAATGAAAATTGATGTGGTTGCTGGTCGACCGCCGCCGCCGCCGCCGCCGTCGGGCCACTGCCAATGCCGGCGCCAGACCACTGCCACCGTCGGCGCCGGACCACCTCCACCGCCGGACCACATCCACCTCCACCGCCACCGCCGGACCACATCCACCTCCACCGCCATCGCTTTCACCGGACCACTGCACCGCCGGACCACCGCCACCACTGCCAGAGAGAGAAGAGAACGGGAGAAGAGGAAGAAGAGGAAGAAGAGAGCAGTAGAGGGAGAAGAGAACGGGAGAAGAGGAAGAAGAGAGTAGTAGAGGGAGAAGAGAATGGGAGAAGAGGAAGAAGAGAGCAGGAGAGGGAGAAGAGAACAGGAGAAGAGGAAGAAGAGAGCCGGGGACGGAGAAGAGAAAGGGAGAAGAAGAAGAAGAGGAGAACGGGGCCACCAAAGAAGAAGAAGAACGGCTGGAGAAGAAGGCCGAAGAAGAAGAAGAGAAGAAGGCCGGAGAAGAAGATGAGGAGAAGAGGAAAAGGAGGTCGGAGAAGAAGAACGGGCCGGAGAAGAAGACTGACGGCGATAGCGGACGGCGGCGGCGGACGGCGGCGGCGGAAGTGGTGGTAAATAATCAATATAATTTAATATTAAATTAAACATATTTTAATTAATTAAATTAAATTAAAAATACATATTGTATACGAAATTGTATAAATACATGACGTAATCAAGTAAAATACAGGGCATGATATAGCAATTCACAAAGTAAAACATGCTCTGTTCTGTTAAAAAGATATTTAACATCAAGATTAGTAAGAAATGCATAAAGAAAACACTGCACTGTTACCTGCATTCTAACTGTTAAAGAAAACACCGCTGCCCCTAGAGCTGTCAATCTCTGACCCAAACCGAGAGCTCGACCTGGACCGATACGAATGAATCAACCTGAAATCCGATCTGATTTGAGAAATATTGATCCAAACCCGACCTGACACGACCACACTCAACCCGAAACTCGATTTTGACCCGATAAATATTGACCTGTACCCGAACTCGGCACGACCGAATTTAACCCAAAACCCGAATATGACCCGATAACCTGGACCCGAACCTGACCTGAATACGAACCCAAGATCAACCCGAACCCGATTTAACACGAACCTAATTCAACCCGGTAAATCAACTATATAACTCTGCATGTAATCAACCCAAAACAGATGCAGTTATAAAAAGTCAATTAACATTTAATATGGAACCGAGTCAAGTTGGTTATGCTTCAAACTAATAACAAATGAGGTTTTTAGCAATATGATTACTAGTACGTAAAGTCAATTCATAACAAATGTGAATATACAAGGTTAACTTAAAAATGCACACGACTAAATTTATATATCTAATGAATAATAGTCAAATAAAGAGAGATGTCTCATTAAAATTATGATTTTGAATTAGTAATTATAGAGAGTCGACTAAATATTAATTTCAAAAATCAGTTTGAAAATTATTGTAAAAATAATATTTAATAAATTATCACAAAATCTTGTTATAGACCGAGTCAATGTTAGATGAGATATTTTATAATTAGTGGGACTAATAAGAATAGGAAAAGTCTTGGGAAAGACGGTCTTTCCATAAGTTATGGGAAAGATAGGGTTTATTTAGAATAATAAAAGGTAAAAGGTCTTAGTTGCAATATTAAAATTTTATTGAACATGTAATATTTATAAATTTTATAACCTGATTCATACAACCCGAAAACTTTATCTTCATTTCTTCTAATTTGTCCTTTAAACGTTGGTCTTTCCATGGATTATGGAAAGACTGTCTTTTAAGAGATGGACTCATAAGAATATTTGATATTTAATTTTATTCAGTGAGATATATATAATTTTGATAATCTTTAAAATGAGCTCAACATATAAATAATTATTTTTTAAATAATTTGAATGAAATATTATAAAAATAATCATTTTTATTGTATTTAATATGTAACGATTTCTAACTAAACTAATTATTTCACTTCATTACTCATGTATTTTTCCTTATATAACTAAACTTCATAATTGTAAATAAAGTTCTTTATTTTCAATTTAAATGTAAGACACAAAAATATCTTTAAAAGTAATCCTAATTTTTTAATTAATAATGCCGCGAATGCGTGGTGGGACTTTACTAGTTTTTTTATTTTAAAAAAATTATAATCAGAATATTTATTACAACACAAAATTGCACTAAAGTATTTTAAGAAAGTGAATTGAATTCAATGAATACTCAACACTGCTATTCAACTAAGATAGTAGGCACAAAAGCATCTCTAACATATTTATGGAAAGTTACGCTATGGCCCAAAAAAATGTTACGACATTATCCTTATCTCCAAATTACACAATCTTTGTTATTCTTCCATAAATATAGAAATAGAAAACAAATGTTTTTTTTGGTGAAATGTTGAAAAACGCTAGTACATGTTCTAGAGTAACTTAAAGTTGATTACTTAGAAGTAAGAAAGAGAAATTGAAAAGGATTACGGATATGTTCTGGTGCCCATTTGTAGATAAATATTTAGTTACGGACTTGAAAAATACAATGGGGGTATATGGGGTATCATCACGTTCGAGCGGATTTCAATTTGGAGTTACTTATAAAGTTTTTACTTTTTGCACTTAGGTCCCTCCAAGAAAGTTGGAATTGCTGAATCACGAAATTGGCGACACTAAAAAGCAATTCAATAATATAATATTGCGACTTTGCGATTTGGGCATGTATGGGTGAACATAAGGGCCTTGAAAGTCAACATTGAATACTTCTACACAGTCTTGAAAAATAACACTGTGGCCCAAAATTGTGTCACCCCATAATTCGTTGCTTCAAAATACATTATTTTTTGTTATTCTTGCCTAAATCTGGAAATATTAAATAAATCAATTTTTTGGTGAATTATTGGAAAGCGCTAATACGTGTTCTAGTGCAATTTAAAATTGATTACTTAGAAGTAAGAAAGGAAAATTGAAAATGATTACGGATATATTTTTATGCTCGATTGTTGATAAATATTTTGTTGCGTACTTGGAAAATACAATGGGGGTGTATAAGGTAGCATCACTTTCGAGCGGATTTTAATTTGGAGTTACGAGTCAAGTTTATACATTTTGCAAGTTACAACTTACAACGAAACAATACTTGATAATAGTGCTGTTGTAACAATAGTATTATTGAAATATAACCTAAATCAACCCAAATTTAATTCGGTGACATAATAACCCGATCTAAAATGAACCAACCCAAAATATATTTGAATTCAATATGAAACATTATAAAAAATAATTGACATAATCAGACCCGATCAAAACTTCAGTACAAAAAATGACACGACAATAACCCGATCCAATCCAACCCGACAATATTCTGACCTGGCCCGATCTAATCCGAGTATAAAAATTACACGACAGTAACCCGACCCGATATTAATTCAACCCGACACGACCCAATCCGAGAAAAAAATGACACGTTTTCAACCCCGACACGATAAGTACCCAACCCAACCCGACCCGACACGACAAATGAAATCAACACGATTCAACACGACATGTTTCAACATGACACATTTCAACACGACACGTTTCCAATCCGATACGAATGTGACACGATAACCCGAATTGACACCTATAGCTGCCCCACACTAATAATCCCATGAATTGGTCTTCTCAAGTGGCAATAGTTTTTTGCATAAGAAAATTGCAGTTGCCTAATATACACGAACAAATATGAGACACATTATTGACAGTTGACACTGCAGTTTGCATATTGTGCGCTCAGAAAACACAAGTGGAAGATGTTTCAATACTGGGGAACTTCAATTCTCCAAACAATGATGGCATATATAGCGAAGATTCCAACAACAGAGTCATCACCAGATGCAACATTGACACCGGCGATGATGCTATTTGTCCCAAGACATACACAGGGCCTCTCTACAATCTTACCGTCACAGATACCTGGATTCGCACCAAATCTTCTGCGATCAAACTTGGCAGCGCTAGCTGGTATCTCTTCAATGGTTTCTTATTCGACAACATCACTATCTACGAGTCCCATCGAGGGCTCGCCTTCCAAATAAGAGATGGTGGTAAGACTCTGAAACATATTATCTTCTCCTTCCCAAGAAAAGAGTCTTGTAGCAGTAGTATTGCAAACAAATCTTGTATCAGCATAATGCGATCTGATTAATGGAAGGAGGTTTTGTTAATGCAGGAAATGTTAGCGACATTACATTCTCCAACATCAATATCAGCACAAGATATTATGATCCTTCACGGTGGGGAAGAGCAGAGCCTATATACGTGACAACCTGCCCAAGAGATCAGAATTCAAAACAGGGTTCGATCTCTAATGTACAGTTCATCAACATTTCAGCATCTTCAGAGAATGGCATCTTCTTATCAGGCTCCAAGAATGGAGTCCTGAGAAATTTGAGGTTTGTCAATGTGAATCTGACCTACAGGAGATGGGCTATTACGCCGGGGGATTGCTTGATTATCGGCCAGGATGCCAAGGACTGGTTAATCACAGCACGGCCGGGTTTGTGATGGAACACATCGATGGTTTGGATGCTGACAACGTAAACATGAAATGGTCCGATGATAAGCCCGGAGGTTGGGACAATCCTCTTCAGTTCAGGCCTTCAACTGTAACTAACATATCTTTCCTCAACTTCCATTCCGGTTGGTATTCAGGATGAGGGGCTTGGCAAGAATGCATTATACTGATTAGACACAGTGACTCCAAATCAAAGATATCACAGATTCAAAGGCCATGAATGGAAGCTCGGAATTTGAGAAGACTGTTGCAGTATAGAGAGGTCCATTACATGGGAGTCAATTCATTTGAAGTGTTGGGAATACGTTTTTAATGTTTGTCAGTTTTTCAATATCTGAACTATCGGGAAATAATACGGTTAAAAATAATACTACTAGAAGATAGCATCATTTGTTCTTTTCTCACACCAGCTAAAGTTTCTCAAGTACGAATCTATGACAATGATGTATTTGATGTAGCTTGTAAATCCCTTTGCTTCTCTCCCCAAATTTAGGGAAGGCAGTTCAGCTTGATCATAAAATAGGGCTACCAACATAAGAAGGATCAGTGCACTACAAAACTGAAACTGAATAGCAACATTCACCAAAATAAACATCGATCGAATGAACACGACAGCAAGCTGCAGCATGATGCAAACAAACACAATCTACTCCATTTGGTAGGTAACGATTTCCATTTGAAAATGAATAGCTCCATCACTAACAAAACAACAAAATCGTGTACAAAGCATATGTTGACTCGTGTAATTCAGGTAAGTATACTAACTGCACAGATTACAAATCTTGACTAATAGCACCGAAGTCTAACTAACTGCATAGATTACAAATCCTGACTAATAGCACCCAAGTCTAACTACAAGGAACCACATCATCTGCTTTGTGTGTGAAGAGGTCTGATGAAGCTACCCATTCGCTGGATCCTGCGATCGGATTCTGTGCTTTGATGCTCTGATTATGGAGGCCAACAAAAGAAAATCGAGAGCTTCCATTCAAGTTGCCCGCGATGAATGGATGATTCAACAACGCTTGAGCAGACCACCGCTTCTGCGGATCCCTGTCCAGGCACCTTGCCAAGAAATCTTGAGCATCCTCACCAAATTGACCAGGTACTCGATCTTCCAGTTCCAGAGGCTGATAAACAATTTGATGGTACAAATCCTTCTCCAAATCCCAAAAATATGATCCCGTCATCATCTCAGCCACAATGATCCCCAAAGACCAAATATCAGTACAAGTTCCGTGTTCACCTCTGGCCACCGATTCAGGGGATGCATAAAGTGTGGTCCCCCTGTTCCCATACTTGTCATTCCAAAACTTAGCCCCTTTCCCTTCGCATACCATCCGCGCCAGTCCAAAGTCGGCGATCTTCAGCTGAGGGTGTCCGCAAGTACGAAAGACGAGGATATTATCGGGCTTGAGATCACAATGAACAATACCGTGGGAATGAATCCTAGAGAGGCCGGTGAGCAGCATTCTTGCGAAATACGCAACTCGAGAGGCATACATAAACCGCGAGCTACGAATCAGATCCGTCAATGTCCCTCCAGTAGCGTACTCCAGAAGCAAATTATACGTACTCTGTCCATTCTCTGTACTCCAATCCTCCCCGAAGCAACCCACAATGTACGGCTCGCCCTTCAATAATTCCAAGAAACTCGCCTCCGCTTCCAACGAATCGCATCTCGATCTGTCGTCAACATTCGCGGACTTCACCGCCATTACTCTCTCGTCTGAGTCTGAGGGACAAGCCAAGAAAACCTTGCCGTACGATCCCTCTCCCAAGAACTTTAGTTTCTCCCAACTTTCCATCGCCAATTCCCAACTGATGTCTGAATTTTGGAACCAGTGAAATTTCCAAAGACGCTACAAGAAAACTCTAATAACTGGAGAGAATCGTATTTCCTAAAAGGAAACGAAAAAGGCAGGGACTGATTTTGCGGAAGTGTGATTGTGTGAAATAAGTCGGTGGTATGTATCCTAGGTTTATAATGGCTCCTCCGCGTTCACTAACCCAATTACCGGGAAATCCGAAAGTCGGTGGGTTTTGATAGCCTTTTTACAGTACAGTTATTTTTTTTCCCGTTTAACCTTTTCTTTTTGTCAAAATTTTGGGAAAGACTGCATTTCCATAGACTTATGGAAATATGTGGTTTAATTAGAAATATAGAAAGTAAGGAATCAAATAGCAAATTTCAAGAAATTGCACTTCACGCGTTGTAATAAGGATTTTTTTTCCCATTTCATTTAATTTTCATTTTAAATCCCAGAAATTCTCTCTCTTCTTCTTTGTCCATATTCTTCTTTTCCGTTAGAGTTTTCCGATCGCAATTTCCACCGGAATTTCACCGTGCGTTTTGCCGAATTGGTGTTCCTTTGTGTTCGCCATATGTTATATTCTATTTTTGAGTTGAATTATTGTTTCAGTTTAGGTTTTTAAGTTCGTATTTTAGGGCTTTTGTTTCGGATCTGATATTTGTTGTGTGTTATTACAGCGTATTGGTGAAGAGGAAGGAAGTTTCCCTCGATAGTGTTCAGAATGAAGAAGGTGATGTTTATTTCTCGACTTTTGCTCTTATTGTATGTTTTTGTTGTCAAATGTTGAATGCTTTGCTTTATTTTGTCTTTTAACCGGGTTTTGATTATATTTGTGAGATAATTTTAGTATTTATTTTATGTTTTCCCCAATTTACTAGGTTTAGGGTTTAGAAAATTTGTTAATAGCTTTGGTTTTTACTATTACAAGATCTGTTAATAGCTTTGGTGTTTACACGAAGATTTTGTGTTTATAGCTTTGGTGTTTACATGAACTTGTAAATGTTAATGTAATTTTATTGAAAAGATTCCCTTCATAGTCTGCATGATACTATACTTTGCATAACTATACTCATTCTCACTGGCTTAGCTACTCGTATTGTTGTCTTCCTCGGCATTCTAGCTTTCCAAAGGAAGTGTGATTCAAGTAAATTCTTATTTTAAACAGAAGCAACATCTTTCAATTTTGACTAGATCTTATGAAGCATGGAAACTAGTTTTGTTACCTAGCTAACGGTCACTAGATCAATCGATGTATATACTTAGAGTATAGATTTGCACTGTATAGTTGGTTTAGATGCTAGCTTAGTTTGTTTAGTATACATTTGCACTGTATACATTTGAACTTGTCTTCTTTCTTTGTGCATACTTCTTGGTCTTGGCAGCTTTTCGAGAGCATTCCCTATATTTGATTTTTCAAAGTTTTTTTACTAGAGTATGGAAATTCATGTTCAGTGACTTTCTCTTCCGAAACACCTCAAAAATAATTTAAGTCCATTTTCATTATTTCAGAACATCTTGTTGCTGTTTCTTTTCCCTTCTTTTTCCCCCCTTAAGGAGTGATAAGTAAATTATAAGAATATGGATTTTCTACTACTAAATGAATTCCTTCCTCACTGATAGTGCACAATGTACATAAGGACTGAAAGTTTGAAAGTATAGAAATGCATAATGAATGTTTCGGCTTTCAATTGTGAAGTTTTACTGTGTTAAAACTATTTGCTCTTATTGAACATAGTTTTACATTTATAGTCCTCGTTGGTTGGCAGCATTGCATGTCTTTCAAGTCATTTGGCTTGTATAATGTACTCATGGCTTCTCTGTTGTTTCTGTTTTCAAGAATGTTATTGTCTCCCTTTAATGTTGGATGCTTGTTTGGAGTATACATTATTTTTGTAAAGGTTGCTGATGCAATGTTGTCCCTGGTTTTCATAGGAATCTTCTAGAGTTTATTCATGATTTACATTCGTGTGCTATTGAGCTAAGAATTGACTTAGGTTTATGTTTTCTTTTTTGTGTTTAAATTCATACGAGGCTCGGGTTTTTGTATTTTAAAAGCTTGTTACATTAGTATGTTACATTATCAGTTTATCTTATAAGGTTCATTATTATATATGTAATGTTGCTGTATTATTTTTTTACTGATAAATTTGGTTTGGTACAAATAGGATTGCGTAAATCATCGCACATTAGGAATTTATCGATTGTTCCATTGGATCTTCCAATAAGGGGAAGAATGCGATTAATGTGGTCATTGAGGAGCTATAAACTACTCCTCTCTACAATTTTTAGAAGGTTACAAAAAGGCGCACGGTTAGAACTGAGGTTGTGGATGCTGAGGGTGCTGACTTTGATGGTGGTGATGATTCTGATTTTGTTGAGGATGTTTTCCTTAGTGAGCGACCTAAGAAGTTCAAGTTTGGTGTGAGGAAAAGAGTTGGTAATGGAAAGTCTGATGTGGCTGAAAAGGTTGCAACTACGAATAAAGCTACAACTGAGAAGAACGAGGTTCTTTAAGATGATAAAACCAAGGCTGACGGTGATGTGAAGAAGATGGCAATTGAAGCTGAGAAGAACAAGGCTCTTCAAGCTGAGAAAGACAAGGCTGATGGTGATGCGAATAAGAAGGCAATTGAAGCTGAGAAGAACAAGGCTCTCCAAGTTGAGAAAGACGAGGCTGATGGTGATGCGAAGAAGAAGGTTGTTGAGAAGACAACAAAGAACAAGGTTGATGGTGATGCAAAGAAGGCGGCTGTTGAGAAGACAACGAAGAAGAAGACTCATTGTGATGCTGGAGTCAAGAAGAGAGATCAGGAGGTTCGACAAGTTGTGACGCTGGTGGTCAGCGATGGAGTGAAGTAAGTTTTTCATTTTTCAACATGATTTTTTAATGGTGAAGCATGTGATTTTTGTCTTTGAACATTTTCTGTTTTAATTTTCTAAATACGTGTCATAGTTTAGTTTAACGGGTTACTATTACCTTGTTGACGTTCTGTGATTGTGATGCATAGTTGAGAGGCCTTCGTTTCTTGCTGATGTAGTGATAACTGTATAATTGAAAATTTGCTGAAAAATGATTAACATAAAATAGTGTTATTGAATGATCATTTAGGAATCTAACTTATAAGTATTTTTCAACATGACATTTTTATGGTGTAACATGTGATTTTTGTCTTGAACGGTTTTTATTTTAGTTTTCTAAATACGTGTCATAGTTTAGTTTAAAGGATTCATTGTTTCCTTGTTGACGTTCTGTGATAGTGATGCATTGTTGAAAGGCCTTCGTTTCTTGGTGATGCAGTGATTAATGTATGATTGAAATTTTTTTTGAAAAATGACGAACTGAAAATAGTGGCATTGAATGATCATTTAAGAATCTAACTTATATGTATTTTTCAACATGATGTTTTTATGGTGAACCATGTAATTTTTGTCTTGAACAGTTTCTGTTTTAGTTTTCTAAATATGTGCATACTTTAGTTTAAAGGCTTTACTGTTTCCTTGTTCACGTTCTGTGATTGTGATACATTGTTGAAATGCCTTCGTTTCTTGCTGATGTAGTGATAAATGTATCATTGAAAATTTTCTGAAAAATGACGAGCTGAAAATAATGCCATTGAATGATCATTTAAGAATCTAACTTATATGTAATTTTCAACATGATGTTTTTATGGTGAAACATGTGATTTTTATCTTGAACAGTTTCTGTTTTAGTTTTCTAAATACGTGTCATAGTTTAGTTTAAAGGGTGTACTATTTCCTTGTTGGCGTTCTGTGATTGTGATGCATTGTTGAAAGGCCTTCGTTTCTTGTTGATGCAGTGATAACTGTATGACTGAAAAATGATGAACTGAAAATAGTTCCATTGAATGATCATTTAAACATCCAACTTATATGTATTTATCAACATGATGTTTTTATGGTGAAACATGTGATTTTTGTCTTGAACAGTTTTAGTTTTCTAAATACGTGTCATAATTTAGTTTAAAAGGTTTACTGTTTATATTAAAGTACTTGCTATTTATTCATGATGTGATTATATGTTGCTTTTAGTGAGTAAAGTTATTATTCTATAAAGCAGTGTACCTTTTTTTTCAAAAAAAAGGTTAACTTTTTAGTTATAATATATCATTTTATTGATGTGTTGTTATTTTCAATTGTAGAGTTGAGAAGGTTTTCAAGTCTTCTTGCAGACTTGACTTGATTAAGGAGTTGAATGGATTTTTGTATGAGTGTCAAGTGGCTGATATTCTCTCTCTTGGTTTTGGTAGTTTGTTGGAGATTAGTATCCATAAGTTGCCCCTAAAAATCATTCCTTTTCTTGTTCAAAATTTTGATCCGGGTTTTTGTGTGCAATATATTGGTGATGATAAGTATGCCTAGTGTCCAGATAATGTTTTTGATGTGCTTGGACTGCCTATTTCTAATGAGGAAGTTGTTGAGATTAGTCATGCGGGAAAGGGTGAAAAGCGAGATTCAGAATTGCGGGGATGATGGAAGGAAATGTTTAAGATTGGAGACAAAGATGAGATTCCTTTAGAGCTAGTTATTGATTATATGATTGGGTTGAAGAAAGGAGGCGGGGACTTTCAATGGTGTTTTGTCCTGTATTGTGTTGGGCACTTCCTGTTCCTACAAGGAGAAAAGGTATTGATATGAAGCTCTTAAGAGCTGTTGAAGATGTGAGTAGAATTAAGAAGTTGAATTGGTGTGGATATGTTCTTAAGAAATTGCGTGAGGGTGTGGAGAGATTTAAGAAGGTTCCTTCTTATAAGGTTGTGTGTGGCTGTGTGTACTTTCTCTTAATTCAGTTTTTGCAGTGTGTACCTTATCATGGTATAAAGGATTCTTTGGTTGTACCCATTCTTCAGCATTGGATTGAGGAAAAGATGAAAAAAAATGTGTTAGTAGCTGAAGAAATGTGGGTATGAACGAGCTGTGCTACTGAAGGAAATGTATCCTTTGACTGAGTGTGGTAGATTGAGAGTTGGTGGGTTGAAAGGTAGTATAAGTGGGTCTCATAAAGTTGCTACTTCTGATAGTCGGGTTCTGCATTTTGATATTCCTCCTAGGGTTCTAACAGATTTAGATATTGCGGCCCTTAAAATGAATGTGAGTATGGTGTTTCATTTGTTTTTATTTTATGTTTATTTATTTGTATTTTAGTTTAATTATTTATTGTTTTACAGGATGCTAGTGAGGCATTTGCCTTGTTTCGAAGGGACATGGAAGGGGTTAGTGGCAAATTATCAGAGCGTTTGTTGAAAGCATCACAACCAGTGGCCTCTCGGGATGATCCCAATACTGATTCGGACCAGCAGCTTAGCTCTCAAGATTTTTTTGAAGGTCCTGCAATCTTGAAGTAGATTGTGGATTTGTGTGATGGTTTTAAGAAAAAAATAGTTGACTCCATGCCTAGTTTTAATCGTCACATTGATGATTGACCTTCACATTGTTTTGAAAATATTTGATAATAGGCTGTGGGGGATTTTGATGTTCTCAGAATTTGAGTCTTTTGGATGAAAACAAAATTTGAACTTTAGTTATGACAGGTTCTCTTACTTTAAGCATGATAGGGTGGATTTTTTGTGTTAAAACAGTGACGGTTTATTGTGATACATGCTCACTTTAAAATGTTCATTTCAGAAGTTTATTTTGTTCAGTGATTTCTCTTAAATTTCAAAGTTACCTACTTATTTGTCTGCCAGGTTGGATTTTAGGTTAAAACATTGCATGTTTGTTGTGATACATCTTAACTATAAGTTGCATTAGTCAAAAGTTTAGAATGCTATCAACCTGATTTTAATTTTGGCAGATTTGATATTTAGGTTAAAACATTGAGACTTTATAGTGATAGATGCTCATTGTGAAATGCATAATTCATAAGTTTACAATTTTAGTTATGATTTTTGAAAGATTACTTCTTGTAACGAATGCAGTCTATAATGTAAATTCTGCGATTGTAATGAAGGCTTTATCAAAAACCATTAATACTTTAGAATAAACATTGTAATGAATGTAGTCTATAATGTCACTTAAAAGGAACATTCAGTTTTTTTAATTGCGCTTGAAATAAGTTACTGAAGTGGTTCAAATGATATGTTGTTTTGGTGTTTTGGTACCAAACTCATTTGTAGATCGTTTGCCTTTCTCTAATGCCGACTTGATTCTTGCACGCCTTCCTTTTGTCTTTGCATACTTTGGATTGAGTATGTTTGTTGTGACTGAACTTGATGTGCTGATAGCCTCATTTTGTTCTGTGGCGCTTGATTCCGTAGACAAGATTTGCTTATTTTCGATTGTTTGTTTACCTAGTGCATCTTCGAGAACCCCTCTAGCATTTACACTATCTTCACTCTTCAAGATCAGGTTGTAGAATTTCCTTGCCATTTCATGACGCTATGGAATGGTGTCCTTCAATTTCTTTATTGTCGGGTCTATGTCTTGCTTGAGGTATTTATCCCAGACATGTTTCTTCACATTCTTTGTCCATCTTGTAGAAATGTACTGTGGGGGTATTATGGAGATGGAATGTAGGTGTAAAACTCTAATGCAATGAAAGCACAACATACATGTTTCAAGCAGTGAAGGGTTTACAGTTTATGTTAAAACAGTATTTGTTTATAAGAATAATTATTGATCAGCTACATGCCTGTTTCTTCAAACGCCTTGTAAGAACAGTTTAGCTAAACGGTTCTTGTGTTTTATTGAACATTACTGATTCTATTACTGTTGGGTGCTTCTCCCAACTTACTTCAAACAGTTTGAAATTGCCACTGTTGTAGCTTTCCACTATTGTTGTTGCCATTGCGATGTTGAATTCCTTCTTGAAGTCATTATATAGTTTCAAAGTGTAGACCTCGCCTGCATGTTTTAGAAGCCCAGCATGACTATCATGTGCTAATTTTGGGATGGATCGAGCGCAGTTGTTTTCGGCTATGCTTTCTATGCCTCTCATTTCTTGACAGTTTTCTCAAATATCTTCGAGAATTGAGTGAGAGATGTTGTTTTACTAGCATTGAACATGATGACACTATTGGTACTCCCACTCATTTAGGATGCTAGAATTCCGGCTGAGAAAAAATCCTTGTTCAAAGTTGGGCACCATTTATCGCGGATATTATATGGGCATTGAAACCAAATGTGGTCTTCCAAGCCATATGTCGGGATCATAGCCTGCCAACTGGCTTCAAATTCTTCATGATTAACACACCCTGTTAAGCAACGATCAAATGCCTTTTTGAATGAACTGTCTTTCTTCAATTCTTCATAGTGCATACAAGCATTTTGCTAAAGGTGCCATATATATAGTCGGTGCCTTGTTGTTGGTAAAACCTATTCCAATATGTAATGTTGAAACACATGAGTCGAATATTAAAACAGTAATTGTTTATGAAGAAGCCTCAATTGTTTATGAGAAGATCAGGATTTATAAGGTAAACAATACTTATTCTATTGCAGTTGCCATTGCTTAGTCTTTATCAGTGAATATGGTTATGGGTTTTTTCCCTCCCATGCATTTTATGAAGGTTTCAAGCAACCATTCAAACGTTGGGGCCTTTTCATAAAATATGAAAGCACAAGCAAACATGGCGTTCTTCTAATGGTTGTTGATGCCCACAAATTGAGCACATGTTAGGTTGTATTTGTTTGTTCTAAAGATTATGTCGAACACTAATACATCTCCAAACAATGTGTAATCCTCCTTCATCATCGAGTCCCTCCAAAATAAGGCCGATAACCTGCTTTCATCATCCATTTTCACTCGAAAGAAAAAAATCTGTATCTTCTTCATTCTTTTGTTGAAGCTGCTCGATACTAGTTTGTGCATCCCCACCTTCGATCACCTTCATTCTCAGCCTTCCAATGTAGTTTATATGGTTTCTCATGGTATGCCCTAAATTCTCTTCATCTCCAATTTCATGGACCAAGTAATTGAAGCCAATTGATGTCTTTAATCTAGCAGCTTACATCCCCTATATGATCTTGGCCTTGTCTGATGTGATTTTTCTCTCACTACGTTGTGGATATTGCCATTATGGTCTTGTAAAGTTATGGTTGTGCTACAAGATATGGTGCATCACTTTATAAAGGTTTTCCACCAACTTGATTCGTATTTTAGCCTTACAACCTGTTCTTGTTGCAGAAAATTCCTTTGTCTTTCTCCTTTTTGAAGTTGATTCGTTCAATCTATCACGGACTGGCATTGGTGGGATTGGTGTTGCTTTTTTCTCTCAAGTTTTCCCTTGACATGAGCATGAAAAGTACTCTTCAGTAATGACTCCTTCATTTTTCTTTCTTTGTGTGGTTTTTTTGTAGCTGAATCCCGATTGGTTAGAATGACGTTTGTAGAGGTCCTCCAATTCTTGCAGCATTCATGCTTGAAGCCCATCAAAACATTCAGTCACGTCAATTTCAGCTAAGTTTGGTAGATGGTCATACACTGCAGTAATTTCATAAAACACTAGAGTTTCAGACTGAAACACTTGATATATAATTTAAATCGTATAGATTTTATATATTAAAAATATAGAGTTACTCATTCGTAATTTTAGTTGACTTTTCTTTTTGGTTTTTCTTCTCTGATCCAAGATTCTTAAGTCTTAAAACTTGGACATTAAGTCTTAAAACAATAATGAAATTGGGATTCAGCTAATAACAATATTTTAGCAGCAGCAACAAGATGTTCTTCGATTTCATGAACAAAAGAACTACATATTTTTTTTAAAAAATACACTACTTATGATTTAAAAGGTATCATTGTGTATGTGCAACATTCAGTTTTTAATGAATCTAATTCTGTATGGATTAAAAGGGAGACATACACTAAGTAGGCATAATAGCAGCAACAACAAGATGTTCTTCGATTCCATGAACAGAAGAACTTCATATTTGTTAAAAAAAACATACTACTTATGATTTAAAAGGTATCAATGTGTATGTGAAACATTCAATTTTTAATGAATCTAATTCTGTATGGATTGAAAGGGAGACATACACTCAGTTGGCATAATAGCAGCAACAACAAGATGTTCTTCAATTTCATGAACAAAAAAACTTCATATTTGTTAAAAAAAATACTACTTATGATTTAAAAGGTATCATTGTGTATGTGTTACATTCAATTTTTAATGAATCTAATTCTGTATGGATTGAAAGGGAGACATACACTCAGTAGGCATAGTAGCAGCAACAACAAGATGTTCTTCAATTTCTTCTTCAGTTTCGACCATCTGAAGAATAAGATTCAATCAAATTAATAAAACATTACGATTATATTGCACTTCAAAACTTAAATCGTAAACGAAAATCATACAATTCTGGTCATAAAAAATGTAGAATTACTTCGCCTGAATTCATGATGTTGTAGCATTTTTCGGCGATTTATGAGGCAAATCGGTAATGTTTTCCAGTGAGTTTGCAACATTTTAAGATTTAAAGGTAGAATCTGAGTCGGTAGAATTGAATCTCAATTTGATGCGATGTAGAGTAGAGCTGGGTTTGGGGGGAAATTGCGGGTAAGGATTTGGGGAAAAATGGAAGGATGTGTTTTAGCTTATATAGGTGCATGGATTGTTATGACCCGAATTCATCCCGATTATGCTATCTTGTGACCCACGAATTTTTTCATGCCAATTGTCCTGAAATTGCAATGTAGTCCCTGGTCTTTCCATAGCTTATGGAAAGACCGTCTTTCAAGAGACGAACTCTTTCTTTTTTTTGAATTGCTTTTTTAACTATAACTATTTCACAATTCAACAAATTCAAAATGTGATAGTATCAATATAAAATTATCCAGTGACTTTGAAATTATATATTACAAATTTATAATGATCCCAATATATAAGTTTTAAATGGCCAACAATTTTATGGAATTGTTCTAGGGTATTAAATTTTCAAATTATTCTAAATGGTTTGAAATCATTTTAATAATTTCTTGTTTGAATTATGAATACTCTGAAGAGTCCGTCTCTTGAAATACGGTCTTTCCATAAGTCATGGAAGGACCAATGTTTAAACTACAAATAAGAAGAAATGAAGATAAAATTCTTGGGTTTTATGAATTGGGTTATAAACTTTATAACTACTACACATTGCATAATAAAATTTTAATATTACAACTAAGACCTTTTACCTTTTATTATTATAATTAAACTCCAGTTTTCCATAAACCTATGGAAATACGGTATTTCCCAAGACTTTGCATACTCTGAATACAATCCATTTTTTAGTAACATACAATTATGACTTATTACCTATAGTCCCTCAATCCCAACAAAAATGGCATGCATAATTAACTTTTGATATCAACTGTCTCAATATTTAACTACTCATATATTTAGAGAAAAGTGCATATATAAACCTATATAATTGACGAAAGTGCAGATATAACCCTGCGCTAATTGAAAGTGCAAATATAACCCTATCTATTCAGATCATGTGCAAATATAACCTTTTTCAGCAATTTGATGTCGGAATTAGGTGAGAAGACAAATTTACCCTAGCTGGTTTATGTTTTTAAAAAATTGAAAATTCCAAATGATGTAATGACCATATTACCCTTCGCCTCCTTCAGGACCACCAGCCCTTCGTCTCCTTCAAGCCCTTCATCTCCTGGTTTTATTATCTCTCCAATCTCTCATCTCCGACCTAATCACCTTTCTGATGCCAACCATTTTCTCCATCTGCTCGCCGTCGCCGACCTCACTCTGGTCAGAACCCTGATTGGGCAGGCCTTAACCATCGCGCTCTTCTCCTCGCAAGCCCAATCCTCATCTCAATGACTCTGCTGTTGGGCCTTACCGTGGCGGCGTGGTGGCGCTGGGGGGGTGGGGGTCTTGATTTTGATAGCTATCTTTAATGGAGGTGGTGGGTCTCAATTTTCCGGCACTTGGCTAAGCAGCGCTATAAATTGGGAAGGGTTTGGATTGAGAATGGATCACCGATGCTAGGGTTTTGGTGGAGGGCTAGGATGGTTGGCGTGCAGATTGGTTCCAGGATTAATGGAGCGGCGGTGGTGGAGTTCGTGGTAGAGGCGAGGCTAAGGCAAATGAGGCTAGGGCAGAGGGAAGTGGAGTGGCGGTGGCTCAACATAAATGCTGGTGGTGAAGGCGCAGGTGATGGCAAGGCGGAGCAAGGCTGAGCTGAGGCGGGGCTCTCTCTAACGAATTGAAGAAGCTCGAAACTGGCGGCGCTTGTCTCTAGCAAATTGAAGAAGCTCAAAATTGGCGGTGCTTATGAATGAGTGGTGGTGGCGGTTGAATGGTGGTGGTGGTGGTTGAAAGGTGGTGGTGGTTGAAAGGTGGTGGTGGTTGAATAGTGGTGGTTTGGCGTATGGTGGTGGTTGAATGGTGGTGATGGTTTGAATGGTGGCAGCAGTTTGAATGGTGATGGCTTGACTGGTGGTGGTTGAAAGTGGTGGCTTGGCAGGTGGTGGTGGTTGAATGATGGTGGCTTGGCGGGTGGTGGTGGTTGAATGGTGGTGGCAAATTGAAGGCGGTGATGGTTGAAAGGTGGTGGTGGCTTGGCGAGTGATGGTGGTGGCCTGACAGGAGGGTGGTGGTGGTGGTGGTGGTGGTGGTGGTTGGGGGAGAGGGTAGAATTGTCCTTCTCATTCAAGGCTTGGGTATAAGGGTATTTGAGTCTTTTCAAATTGGTCAATGGCCGAAATTCGTTAGTCAATGCCAGAATTATGATCTGAGGGTTATATTTGCACTTTCATTCAATAGTCAGGGTTATATTTGCACTAAAAAATAATTGAGGGTTATATTTTCACTTTCCTCAACATATATAGTTATATTTGCATAATACCCATATATTTATTTATGTGTGTTAAAAAAATTCCGAAGAAATAAAAATTATGTCATAACGAATTGAACAATATGTTGCATGATAATAGTTGCATATGTAACTTTAATAGTCAAATTATGTCAATTTTTATGGGAAAGAGGTACTCCGGTAAATAACAATGAAATTTTCTTTGATTTTGTGAATTCTGTTATGAGTGCGTCTCTTGATAGACGGTCTTTCAATAAGTTATGAAAAGACCAAGGATTAAACTGCAAATTGGAAGAAATTAAGATAAAATTTTGGGTTCCATTAATCGGGTAATAAAATAATAACAGTTAGACGTTGTATAATAAAATTTTAATATTGCAACTATAACTTTTTACCTTTCTATAATTCTAATTCAACCTCATTTTTCCATATGCTTATGAAAAGACAGTCATTCCCAAGACTTTGCCTTCTGTTATTCATAATAATTATTGGGTAAATCTAAATACAGGTTGAGAAATTCCTAAATGCAGGTAAATTTAATGAAATATTACTATATTATCCCTATTACCTGCATTTAGGAAATATTTTTAATTATTTAATTTTAGTCCTAAATAAATTATAATTATTAAAATATTCCCTATAATGTTAATAAACATTACCAACTACCTCACAATTTTAAATTGTGCTTTATCAAGTGTCCCTGCAAAACCTTACAACTAAGTTCATGTTGGTGGGTCCAAAACTCCACGGGGGATGGATCTCTAGAAAGCATAATGCTATCTATACAAAGCAGAATAGGTAGATTACTATCTATACAAAGCATATGGGTTGCGATCAAACCTCTGTAGTTATCCAACCATTTGCTATTCCAGATTGCTCCCTAACCCAGGTTAATGTTGTACAAGAATGGACTACTTACCTGATCAATTGGTTTGAGATTGAGAAAATTGCATTGAGAGAATGATTTACCGTAAGGAAATTATTATTGATGACTGAATATATAAAGAGTACAATAGAGGTGTAGTAAGGAAAGAACTCTAATCATAATAAATCATAATCTAATTAGTAATATGATTTATCCTAACACCCCCCCTCAAGCGAAGCGTCAAATTCTCAGAGACGCAAAGCTTGGACCTGAAGAACTCAAACAAGGGACGAGAAAGACCATTGGTGAAGATATTCACAATCTGTAGAGATGTAGGAACATGAGCAACACGAAGCTTAGCCAAAGAAACCAACTTGCGAACAAAATGATAATCAATGTCAATGTGCTTAGCCCGCTTATGTGCCACCGAATTATGAGCCAAGAAGATGGCAATGTTGTTGTCACAAAGCAGAAGAGGCGCACCAAAAAAAGGAACATGAAGATCACGAAGCAAATGAGTCATCCAGATGACCTCAGAAGCAGTGTTGGTCAAAGCACGATACTCCGACTCAGTGCTGGACCTAGACACAGTGGGCTGTTTCTTCGCACTCCAAGAAACCAAGTTACTGCATAAGAAGACAACATAGCCATAAGTAGAGCAACAAGTTTCCAAACACCTGGCCCAATCTGCATCAGAATAACCGAGCACCTGCGGAGAAGTAGCTGCACGAAAATTGAGGCTAAAATGTAGGGTCCCCCGAACATAGCGGAAAATCTGAGTGATAACCAAAAATTATCTTCCCGAGGGTCCTGAAGATACTGACTGACAAAATTAACTGCAAAAGCTAAATCCCGATGAGTGATGGTTAGATACTGGAGAGCACCAACCAAAGAGCGATACAACATCAGATTCTTGGACTGTGAACTCGTACTGCTGTGAAGCTGAGAATTTGGCAGAAACTGTGTAGACACTGGCACTGCTCTGACATACCAACCCAAGAAAAAAATGTCCCGAGCATACTTCACCTGTCCCAGAAGAAGTCCCTAGGCCGTAGGTGTGACCTCCAAGCCAAGAAAG
Organism: Rubia yunnanensis; assembly: GCA_037428765.1. Classification (NCBI taxonomy): domain Eukaryota; kingdom Viridiplantae; phylum Streptophyta; class Magnoliopsida; order Gentianales; family Rubiaceae; genus Rubia; species Rubia yunnanensis. Next base: position 85,419,321 of record CM075066.1, read on the forward strand.
TAGTGTAAGGCACCCAAATCTTTGAGGGTAAACTCCTAATGGGTGCGACCAGTGAACTGCCGAATATGAGTGGAATCATTCCCAGTCAAAATGATATCATCAACATAGACTAAAAGATACAACAACGACGAGCCACGAGACAATACAAATAATGAAATATCAGAAGAACTGTAACGAAACCCAAGTTGCAAAAGATAAGCACTGAAACACTGAAACCATGCTTGAGGCACCTGCTTCAGACCATAAATGGCCTTTCGTAGACAACAAACATAGTCCGGATGAGTGGGATCCTTATAACCAACGATTTGAGCAATAAAAACTGGAGAATCAAGAACAACGTTAAGAAAGGTATTCTTAACGTCCAACTGATGTAGAGACCAAGCACGCATAGTACTAATAGCAAGAACTGTCTGAACTATAGATGCTTTAACCATAGGGCTGAAAGTATAGTCAATGTCAAAACCGAGAATTTGAGAGAAACCCTGAGCTACCAAACGTGCCTTATGGAAATCAACTGAACCATCAGGTCTGTACTTCAGCCGATAAACCCATTTAGACCCAACAATGTTGACGTCCAGAGGGAAAGGAACAAAATCCCAAGTATGCTGACCACGAAGAGCAGAAACCCAAGAAGGATCTTGTTTTGCGGAACGATAATCAGCCAATTTTTTCTGAGCAAGAAGAGCTGCAAGAAAACTATGTGCATGAATGTCTGAATAATCTCGGCACTGAATAACTCATGTGGAAGAGCGCGCAACCATGCAAGAAGGTGTTGGACGTGGAGAAACCTGGGATGCGGCGGAGCCGTGACCATCCATGGCCGTGGCCGAGGCAAGGAAGAGGAGGTCGTCCATGGCTGTGGAGCTACCCATGGCCGTTATCGAGGTAGGGAGAAAGTGGTTGTCCGTGGCCGACCGAGGCCGTTTCCATCCATGGTTGTGGCCGACCGGGGTGCCTGAGCCCGTGGCTGCTGGGCATGGGCCATCACAACTGGACGCAGGCGTGTCCGTGGCAAGCCGTGGTCGGGGCCAACCGGGGTACCTAAGCCCGTGGCTGCTGGGCATGAGCCATCACGGCTGGGTGCGGGTTAGAGACCACTATGATCGAGCGCATACGAGATACCACTGCGACTGGCTGTGGGCAAGGAGTCACCGCGACCGGATGCGAGACGGGATGGCAGATATGGGTCAACTTGCGGGGCAGCTGGGCGAGATGGCTCATCATCAGGAAATCAAAATTGAGGTGAGAATGCAGCCGAGTCTGGTGACGGTGCCATCCCATGATCCAGATCAGTAAAGGCAGAGACATCCAAACCTGATGCGGGAGAGCTAGTTTGCGATACCGGAGCAAGAGGAAAATAAGCCTTGTCAAACTGAGCATGACGAGTAACATGAACCTTTCCAGTGGAAGGGTTGAGATAGTGAAACCCCTTATACTGCGAGCTATAACCGATAAATGCATGGAATACTTTGGGTAGATAGCTTATGATCAGCAAAAGGACGAACAAAAGGAAAAACATGGTAACCAAAAGGATGAAAGTTACCATAGATTGGATCCCAATGATAAAGAAGACCATAAGGTGTCGATCCCTACAGAACTGGAGTAGACAAACGGTTGATAATGTAGACAGAAGTGGTGAACGCATCATCCCAACGAGAAACTGGAAGATGTGAGTGAAAAAGCATTGTGAGACCCATTTCAACAACATGGTGATACGTGCGTTCAGCACGCCCATTCTGTTCTGGAGTGGCCGGACAAGAAACCTGATGATGAACACCTTTTGCTGAAAAATGTGATATGAGTCTGGTGTTCATAAATTCGGTGCCACCATCACTTTGAAACTTTTTAATTTTTGCTGAAAATTTATTCTCAACAAGTGTCTCAAACTGCAAATAAGTGTCAACAACATTTGATTAGCGATGTAGGGGATACAACCAAGTGAATCTCGAAAAATCATTCACAAACAATGCATAATACGAAAAACCATTTGCAGATAAAACCGGGGAAGGCCCCCACAAATCATAATGTATTAAATCAAGAACATTGTCATCATGTTTAAGGTTCTCAACAAATGCCAAACGTTGACCTTTCGCCATAACACATGGGGAGCAGGCATGCGGTTTAGGCAACAAAGAAGAAACTGAAAGTAAACCAGACTTATGTAAACTAGTAATCACTACACTAAGAACAGGACCTAGTTGTGCATGCTACAACTCATATGAAGCTCAACACTTATTATGCTGTAAAACTGAAACAAATGTTGCATCTCCCCGACCCTTGACGGCCCTGGTTACTTTGTTCTAAATGATAAAATTTCGGTCATCAAATGTAATTAAGACACCCATATCTCCAGTTAACTGACTAATAGACAGTAAATTCTTTATAATATCAGGCACAACCAAAACACTAGACAAATGCAAGTTCTCTGAAACTTTAGAATCACCAATATGGGATATCATAACTGGAGCACCATTACCAATAAGAACATGAGATTTACTAGTATAAGGAGTGAAATTGTCTAGGCCTGAGGTGGAAATCGCCATATAACTGGTAGCACCGAAATTAAGGTACCAATCTGACAAATGAGAAGAAGTATCAGACTACTGAGAAGAGTGATAATTTTCTGCCAAATGAGTGCTGGTGAACGGCCAATCTGTGCTTCATCTGATAACACGTCGCAGCATAGTGACCTAGTCGTCCGCACCAGGAACAGTGAGGATGACTGCGATCAGGGACTAGACCAGCTGCCTGAGAACCAGAAAGGGACTGCCGGTAGCCACCGTACCTTCCACCGAAGCAATCATCGTGGCCACCGTGAGAAGGCCACGTGCGGCCACCTCGAGTCGGCGTGCGATCCCACGTGCGGCTGGCTTAAGGTGCGTCGCTGGGTTGGAACATGACCTGTCCTATGGCTGGTCCTGAGTGTCCTTGTAAATTCATCAAAAAGCCCTCGTGGTTTTTGGCACGGGCAAGAACATTCGCATAAAGCGGGGTTAGAACAACATTAATCAAGGGAGCAGAAAAATATTTATACCCAGGATCAAGAACAATCAAGAATCATACAATTTGATCAACATTTGAAAATGGATTACCTATGACAGACAGTTGTTCAAAAATCTCCTTAAATTTGAGATGAAGTTTATGAACAGTACCAGACTTACGAATACCATGCGCATCTGCGCAAAGATGGAGAATGGTGGAGGCACTGCTATTCTGATAGATGAGAGTAAGATTATCCCAGATATCTTTGGAAGTGGCACAATCTAGGAGTTCCGCGAGAACTTCAGCGGTGAGAGAGGAAAACAGGAGATTTCTTTTCCTTTCAAATAAGCCTCCCGGAGATCAACCTTGCTACCACCCAAAGGAGTTGAGATAGTGGCAGCAAAATATAGGGTCTGCGGTGCTGGTGCTGGTGGGAGAGTGGGACGAGATCTAGTGCCATCAATGAAATCGTACAGGCCTTGAGGATGAAAGACATAACATGCTTGACGCTTCCAGGGAAGATAATATGATGGAGTGAGTTTGATCTGCACTATCTGGAGCAGAGTGTTGTAGGAGAGTTTTTCTTGAGCTATAACTGGAGAGGAAAAGCAACAGAGTGAAGCGTCCAGAGATGAGCCGCGTGGAGTGAAAGGGAGCCACGTGCGTCCGGGGGGAGCAGAGCGGAGCGCGGAGGGGAAGCGCGTGATGGAGCCGCTAGAAGAGGAGCCTTTGGCGACCGACAATGATTTTTCGTAAGGAATTGTATTATTGGTAATTGAATATATAGAGAGTACAACAGAGATGTAATAAGGAAATAACTCTAATCATAATAAATCATAATCTAATCAGTAATATGATTTATCCTAACATGCACACAGAAATTTCCTTTCACTAACTTGTAAGCTCCTCAACAAATTGGATGATGAACAACACAAGTTTATTTGTGTTTGAACCCGCCTACGAATTGCTGGCCTGCATTTACAACAGGTTCCCTTACTTGGAGAAGGTAGAAATAGTTTACTCGGGTTGGATGTCGAACTTAGGGAAACAATTAGATGATGAGGGGCTTCAGCTACTTTCGAGTAGCTGCCCTTTCATGAATGATCATACCTTAAGTTACTGTAATTATATTACTGATGCTGGTCTGAGTTCACTTGCTTCGTGTTCTAATCTTTCAGCTTTTAAGCTCAAATTTGCTCCTAGGATAACAGGTTGGGGATGCTGTCCCTTGTCATAGACTGTAAGAAGCTTCACCTTATTCGATGTTTTAATGTTACTAGTGCTGAGTGGTTGGAGTATTTAGGTAAGCTCGAAACTCTTGAGGATCTTTGTGTCAAGAATTGTATAGTAGAGCCATTACCGAGTGAATCTTGGTCCTGGTTGGGGAACTCTGAAAAGGTTACATTTTGAGGTGGATGCTAGTAATTATAGGTATATGAAGTCCTGTGATCTCATAGCCATAGATCGGTGGCAGGAGCAACGGATCCCTTACAGAAGCACACTACAGCTGACTTTGGTTGTTCTCTGATATCTGAACGTACGGTGCAAGGAGTTGCCAAGTCTATTGCTTACAATCAGGACTTATCTTGGATTTACTCAGGATTGTGACAGGTATCTATAATTGGTTTGCTGCTACAACTAGGGATTTTTAGGTTGGTTAATGTGTGGCACTAATTCATTTTGGCTATTATTGAGACTAGTGTGGCTACACCGCGCGTTGCGCGGTGAGCTTGATAACAAATTATAAAAATTGTATAGGAATATTAAAAGAGTTGTAATTGAAGCTACAAATGTACCCCTTCGAGGGCTGAGAGCTAGACCCTTCGAGGGCTGAGAGCTTGACCCCTTCGAAGACTGAGAGTCCATCCCTTCGAGGGTTGGGAGCTGGACCCCTTCGAGGATAGAAGAGTCCATCCCTACGAGGGCTGAGAGCATGACCTCTTCGAGGATAGAAGAATCCATCCCTTCGAGGGCTGAGAGCTAGACCCCTTCGAGGATAGAATAGTCCTTCCCTTCGAGGGCTGAGAGCTTGACCTCTTCGAGGATAGAAGAGTCCATCCCTTCGAGGGCTGAGAGCTAGACCCCTTCGAGGATAGAAGAGTCCTTCCCTTCGAGGGCTGAGAGCTGGACCCCTTCGAGGATAGAATATTCCATCCCTTCGAGGGCTGAGAGCTCGACCCCTTCGAGGATAGAAGAGTTCATCCCTTCGAGGACTAAGAGCTAGACCCCTTCGAGGGCTGAGATCTCGACCCCTTCGAGAATTAAGAGTTCATCCCTTCGAGGGCTGAGATCTCGGCCCCTTCGAGGACTGAGAGTCCATCCCTTCGAGGGCTGAGAGCTGGACCCCTTCGAGGGCTGAGAGCTGGACCAGTCGAGGGCTGAGAGCTGGACCCCTTCGAGGATAGAAGAGTCTATCCCTTCGAGGTCTGAGAGTCCATCCCTTCGAATGATGAGAGCTGGACCCCTTCAAGGACTAAGAGTCTATCCCCTTGAGGGCCGAGAGCTCGACCCCTTCGAGGACTGAGAGTCTATCACTTCGGGGGATGAGAGCTGAACCCCTTTGAGGATAGAAGAGTATATCCCTTCGAGGGATGAGAGCTCGACCTCTTCGAGGATAGAAGAGTCCATCCCTTCGAGTGCTGAGAGATAGAACCCTTTAAGGATAGAAGAGTCCTTCCCTTTGAGGGCTAAGAGCTTGACCACTTCGAGGATAGAAGAGTCCATCCCTTTGAGGGCTGAGAGCTTGACCCCTTCGAGGATAGAAGAGTCCACCTTTTCAAGGACTAAGAGCTGGACCCCTTCGAGGGCAGAGATCTCGACCCCATCATGGATTAAGAGTCCATCCCTTCGAGGGTTGAGAGCCCGACCCCTTCGAGGATAGAAGAGTCCATCCCTTCGAGGGGTGAGAGCCCGACCTCTTTGAGGATAGAAGAGTCCATCCCTTCGAGGGCTGAGATCTCGACCCCTTCGAGGGCTGAGAGCTAGACCCCATCGAGGATAGAAGAGTCCATCCCTTCGAGGGCCGAGAGCTCAACCCCTTCGAGGATAGAAGAGTCCATCCCTTTGAGGGTTGAGAGCTCGACTCCTTCGAGGATAGAAGAGTCTATCCCTTCGAGGGCTGAGAACTCGACCCCTTCGAGGATTAAAGAGTCCATCTCTTCGAGGGCTGAAATCTCAACCCCTTCGAGGATAGAAGAGTTCATCCCTTCGAGGGCTGAGAGTTTGACCCCTTCCAGGATAGAAGACTCCATCCCTTCGAGGGCTGAGAGTTGGACCCCTTCGAGGACAAAGAGTCCATCCCTTCAAGGGCTGAGATCTCGACCCCTTTGAGGGCTGACAGCTGGAACCCTTCGAGGACTGAGAGTCCATCCCTTCGAGGGCTTAGAGCTCGACCCCTTCAAGGATAAAAACCTCCATCCCTTCGAGGGCTGAGAGCTGGACTCCTTCGAGGACTAAGTGTCCATCCCTTCGAGGGCTGAGATCTCGACCCCTTTGAGGGCTGAGAGTTTGACCCCTTCGAGGATAGAACACTCCATCCCTTCGAGGACTGAGAGCTGGACCCCTTCGAGGACTAAGAGTCTATCCCTTTGAGGGACTGAGATCTCGACCCCTTTGAGGGTAGACAGTTGGAACCCTTCGAGAACTGAGAGTCCATCTCTTCGAGGGCTGAGAGATGGACCCCTTTGAGGATAGAAGACTCCATCCCTTCGAGGGCTGAGAGCTCAACCCCTTCAAGGATAGAAGCCTCCATCCCTTCAAGGACTGAGAGTTGGACCCCTTCGAGGACTAAGAGTCCATCCCTTCGAGGCTGAGAGTTCATCCCTTCGACAGCTGAGAGCTGGACCCCTTCGAGGGCTAAGAGTCCATCCCTTCGAGGCTGAGAGCTAGACCCCTTCGAGGATAGAAGAGTTCATCCTTTCAAGGGCTAAGAGTTGGACCCCTTCAGGGCTAAGAGTCTATCCCTTCGAGGGCTGAGAGCTGGACCCCTTCGAGGATAGAAGAGTTCATCCCTTCGAGGGCTGAGAGCTCGACCCCTTCGAGGATAGAAGCCTCCATCCCTTCAAGGGCTAAGATCTCGACCTCTTTGAGGACTGCGAGTCTATCCCTTCAAGGGCTGAGAGCTGGACCCCTTCGAGTGCTAAGAGTCGGACCCCTTCGAGGGCTAAGAGCTGGACCCCTTCGAGGGCTGAGAACTAGACCTCTTCGAGGACTAAAGACTCCATCCCTTCGAGGGCTGAGAGCTAGACCCCTTCGAGGACTGAAGACTCCATCCCTTCTAGGGTTGAGAGCTAGACCCCTTCGAGGATAGAAGAGTCCATCCCTTCGAGGGCTGAGAGCTCGACCCCTTCGAGGGCTGAGAGGTGGTCCCCTTCGAGGACTAAGAGTCCATCCCTTCGAGGGCTGAGATCTCGACCCCTTCGAGGACTGAGAGTCCATCCCTTCGAGGGCTGAGAGCTGGACCCCTTCGAGGGCTGAGAGCTGGACCCCTTCGAGGATGGAAGAGTCCATCCCTTCGAGGCTGAGAGCTCGACCCCTTCAAGGACTGAAGACGCCATCTCTTCGAGAGCTGAAGACGCCATCCCTTCGAGGGCTGAATACGCCATCCCTTCGAGGGCTGAGAGCTAGACCCCTTCGAGGATAGAAGACTCCATCCCTTCGAGGGCTGAATACGCCATCCCTTCGAGGGCTGAGAGCTAGACCCCTTCGAGGATAGAAGACTCCATCCCTTCGAGGGCTGAGAAGTCTACCCCTCGAATGTGTGCCCAAAACGATGCCGTTTTCATCGGCCACCTGGCAGCACATGCAGCCGCACATAGAGGCGCCGCAACTTTTTACAAATGGGATGCACAAAAGGACAAAAGTGGTGCCCAAAACGACATCGATTTGGGTGGTCACTTGAGAGCACATAGAAGAGCACACGTTCGACCTTGCTGGGAAATGACCACTATGCCCCTGACGACGGTTGACACAAGCGTGTCGTTTCCAAGTATTCCTTTTATATAGTAACCAGATTAAGGAGATATTTATTGCAAGGTGCATGATCCACCAAAGTTGGATGCAAATGTGGTGATTTTTAAAAATGGTCTGTTCAATTTTTTTTTGCGACCAATTTTGAGGACGCATATACGCATCCGCTGATGCGCCCTCAATATATTACCCGTAGTTTTTGCGACCAATTTTGAGGACACAGTATATTATTTTTTTAGTACTCGAATCTTCTAACATGTACGTTAGGATAATTTCGGATCCTCTACGCTATTCTACCTATGCCAATTATGCACAACAAATATTACGACATCATTTTATTGTATTTTGGAATATAAATTTTTTTAAGTGTATGCAGCATTTTGATTTTAGTTTGAATTTTAATTTGTTTCAGTTTTGTTTATTGAATTTATTGCAGAAAAAAATATGATTTTAGTCCTAATATTTATCCAAATATCATTAAAAAAAATAAAATGTAGGGTCCTTAGGTTTACTAATACTAGTATACATTTATATTAAATTATTAAAAAATGTCAAAAATATTATATTTTATATATAATGTTTAAATGTTATATAATATTTTATGAACGAAAATAATTTCACTCGAAAATAAAATTGCTTGATAACCCAAAAATAAAATTATTCAATGGCCATATTTTATAAGTTTAACAAAAAAAAATATTTTTACTCTTAAATCTATAATTTTATTGGAAGATTTTACTAATACAAATAAACATTTATATATTAAAGTATTCATAAGTAATGAAAATGTCATATTTTACATATAATTTTTTAAATTTGTTGTAATTATTTTATGGACGAAAATAATTTCACTCGATAATAAAATTGTTCGATAACTATATCTTATAAATTTAATGGAATTTTTTATGTTTACTCTTAAACAAATTATATGCATTGTTATGTAATTTAACAGCTTCAATCATTTTTTTGTCAAGAACTTGTGAATGCGTCCTCTAAAAAAAATTGATTAAAAAAATCCTGCCATTTTTGAGGACGCATTTGGTCGCATTAACCAAATGCGTCCTCAGCACTTACGTTAAAAATTTTTGAAAATTCGTGAGGACGAATGGGAAATTGATGATAACACATTTGCCAAATGTGTTCTCCACCCATGCATCCAGCATGCTCTACTGTAGACACAACAGTAGAATTTTCTCTGAGATTAAGGGGATAATTTTTTCTTGTACTCCCTTCGGTTTTCTAACAATGACTCACTTTCCTTTTTTGGATACCTTTTAAACATCGGCTCCTTACTCTTTTGGTAAATTCCAGATTGTTTTCATCCACACAATTTACTTTTTACTCTTTCAGTGCATTCTCCACCACTAATTTAGCATTTTCTAAATCCAAGTGCTACAAGCAATTGAGCCAATCTTAGAGCCAGTTGGAGTATGTAATTATAATCTTTATTGTGGATTGATCTTGAATAAGATTGTTGATGAGGGCTGAAGTTAAATGATCAAGATTTGATTAAAATTTAAACTAATAAAATAATTAAGGGTAATATAGTAATCTTTCATTAAGTTTACCTGTATTTATGAATTTTCAACCTATATTTAGATTTTGTGTAATTATTTTGAAAAATAACGAGCTATAATCATGTAAATCAGGAACAATAATACACCATTTAAAAATTATTAATTAAGAGTCCGTCTGTTGAAAGACGGTCTTTCCATAAACTCTAAACCCTAAACCTAAACCCTAAAGAAAGCTTTTTTTTCTTCAATAAAGCAAACGAATCGTTCCAATAACTTTGTAATAGATTAACCCCTTTGAATTAGCCAATCTTACAAAATAGATCGGGCGGGCTGGTTGGGAAATGGGTGATTAGCGGAGAAAATAATAGCTGAGAGAGATTCTACTATTTGGTCGGGGCGAATAAATGGATGTGTTATGGAAAGAGTCGAAAGACCAAGGTTTAAAGTGCAAATTAGAAGAAATGAAGCTAAAGTTTTTGGGTTGCATGAATCGGGTTATAAACTTTATAACTTCTACACGTTGCATAATAAATTTTTAATATTGAAGCTAAGACCTTTTACCATTTACCTTTTATTATTCTAATTAAACAACATATTTCCATAAACCAATAGAAAGACGGTCTTTCCCAAAACTTTGTCATTAATTAAAGTGAATCATAATTAATGATTTAAATAAATTCTCTTAAAAGTGATTCAACCATAAACAAACCACCTTAAGAAAATACTACTCCTTTGGTCCCTCCTTGACTTATATAGAATTGTTTTTAGTCAAATTTTGATCATAAATTTGAATAAATATATGAGCGATGATATTATCGTATGCGATATTGTTAGATTTATTGTAACATGTCAATTTTAAAATATTAATTTTTCCATTTTATTATTATACTCCCTCCGTCCCACCAGTAATGACATATTTAATTTTTTAAAGTTAAATTTGGTAAACTTTGACCATAAATATTAATTAATATGTATATAATAAATATATCATGTGAGATATTGTTGAATTCGTCTTAACATATATTTTCTAAATATCAATTTTTTATGCGGAATCGGTATATGTAGCTAGAGATATTGACGGTCAAACATGATTATTGAATATCGTAAAAAAATAAATATGTCATTAATGGTGAAACGGAAGGAATATGTAGTTACACAGATTTACAGAAATTGTATGCAAGTTAAAAAGGGATCAAAGGAGTACTAAAATTTTACTGGAAAGGTTGCATAAGAGATGTCATATCCTTAAAATGCTAATATGATACTTGCGAAGTACCCTTTTTAGCTCCTCTATTGGGTAAATTATCTTTCATTGCGTATAATCCCAATCAGTATATAATAGAAATTGTTTGATTTGGAGGGTGCAGGATGATTTTGTTATTTTAACTTTCCTAAATTTGTAAAACGACACCGTTTTGCTACAAACCTTCTCCTCACCATTTTGGCTCACAACTCTCTATTTCCTCCCAACATCGGCGCTCTTGTTTCCTTCCAACCTCGGCGCTCTTGTTTCCTTCCAACCTCGGCGCTCCGCCTGTCACCTTTTTGCCTCTCGCCGCTCTCTTTTTCCTCCAGATGGCACCATTTTCCATCTCTGTTATTCAGGAGTAGGTTGAAGATGATAATTACAGATCCAGTGTTTTCATGAACACAGGCACAATGTTTTTTTCCCAATTTGATGCAGCATCGGCGTTGTGAAATCCTCGACAAGCTTTCAACTCTTGCTAGAGTTCTGGATGAAGGCTTCTTCATTTTTGCTCTTGAAAGATGTAGTCTACATCCATCTGACAAGGTCCCTTTCCTCTCTATTTTTTCGAATTACAATTTATGAGTTAACAATTGATCAACTTTGTGCTGGTGCGTTGTGAATTTGTCGATTTGTGGATCGTTTCCTGCTTTCTAGAATTTATGTTGTTTATGAAATTTGTGCGTTATGACCTCCAGGTGAGCCTATTCACGAGGAAGAAATTGGAAATCGAAAAAATATATTTTAGTCAATTTCTGCCTGTGTTCCAGTTTTGTTCTTTCTGTTATATGGACCAAAGTTCTGAAATCACTGTATTTTAGATATTCAGGCCTTACTACAAAACCTGGGTTCAATCTAAAGAATCAACTGGCATGCTTTATCATTTATTTAGTGGAGCTTGGGATCCACATAATGTAAATAGTTGAGCCTAACCTATTATTCGTCTATTCAATTCTAGGTCCTGTGGACAATGAAGTGTGTTTTTCACTTTAAATTCTGACCACTCTTGCTTAAGGAAGTACAATGTAACTACTCTCTTTTAGGGGGGAAATTAGTCTCTTAATTAGTGCTGCATGTACGAAATATTACGTGATACGAAGCATAAGATTTTTGAAGAATCAACGATCTTTAGCAATTTATCATTTTTTGGAATGCTTGTACCTCCCTTAAATTACATTCTGTCAGCCATCAATTCTTTTGTGCTTGTAGGAAGACAAATTCAATTCAGCATGGACATGCCCGCATTGTTTACTATGACATTAAGAAGGATCATGTGCTTTTACACTCTTAGCTTCCATATTGCAATTTTTATTTCCATATGGTCTAAGCCCCAGGAATCAAAAAACCGTGGAAACTTAAGGTCTGCTGAAGTTCAAGAACCCAATTTCAACTACCATTGGAATTTGTTTGGGGAAAACTAAAACTGTGTTTACAGTGGATGTAATCAATTCAAGCCATTATTTTAATCTGCGAACATTTTGATAATGATCGCAAACACGATAATATGCACGGGAGTGACATTAGAGTGATTGGAAAACCATTGTAGTTTGAAAGTTGGGCTCCTTCATGGCGTTCTGTCTCATGTGTAGGTCAGTTTTGGCTGTCGTTATCGCTTGAGTTTGCTGTAATGTATTTCTGTCTCATTCGCAGGCATTGTATAGTGTTGTTTGGTATTTAAATAACACTTTTCCCATCTTTATGTGTATGCTGAGGAGAATTGTTTCGTTAATTTGCAATGTTCAATCAAGTGAAAGGGCCAAGTTTGTTTATTTTTAAAAAAAGTTGCTGACGAAGCAGTCGTAATCTGATCTTCGAGTTGTACTTTGAGATTTTAACAAGTTGAGTGTGACAACAATTGAAACAGCTAAAGCTAACTATTTGCTAGATTTTTTTCCTTCATTTTTTTCCTGTAGGTTATTTTAGAGTACAATTTTAAATGTCCCTATGTTTTTTTGGATATTGGAATAGGATGAACTGCTGAATTTAAGCATATAGTTGGCCTCACATAGTGCGATATAGGCATTGTTGTTGCTGCTGATGTTAATCTGACAGAACATGCATTTGAAGAATTGTGTGTTGAATGTTGAAATTAGTTTTAATTTTCCACCATTATCATCATGCAGAAATTCTCTATATGTTCAATGGTTTGCATATATGTTGTCTCGTGTGTAAGGTTAGGAAGAGGGGTGTGGCTTGGAATTCGATTTCTGCTTGTTGAACCTTTTTCACTAAAAAGTAAAGGTTAGCTAAAAAGAATGAGAGATGAAGGGATAGAAAAACTTTGATTGTTGACTTTGAAATGCAAATAGCGGTGTGTTCGTCATCACTTTATAATCCTTCATTTTCACTCCAACAACGCTGCTTGCTTGTGATGTTGCAAAGCATGTTACTAAAATACTTGGGAAGCAATTTTTTTAAAAGACGCTTATTTTTCTCCCCTTGTTCTTATGCCATATTTGATGTCTGTGATATACCATGCATGTGCATTGTGTGTATATTACCCAATGAAGGACATGGTTACCGAAAGCGGATATATCATCTTACCCAATGAAGAACATAGCGGCTCCAAATTTCAGTTGACCCGGGAAATGGAAACTTGAGGCAGTTCCAGAGAAGTAAGGCTCGGTGATAGCAAATCTAAAGTGTTTCACCTACGGGTTTGTTTTGATGATAGGAAGGCGGCGGGAGATAGAGGACACAGTGGTGGTGGTGGTGGTAGTGGAGATGGGGTTGCCGGCAGCGACGTCGTCGGTGATGGGAATGATTGGATTGGAGAAGGCGATGATGGAATGTTTCCAAAATATGGACGATGAGGTGCTAGGGATGACAATGGGGCGAAACGGGGCAGATACGGATTATGGTACTTCCATATTCATGCCCAACTGAAATTTTCACACCCACACCTGCCCTGTCACCCATGACGGGTAAAACATTAAAATCCACCACCGCCCCGTTACCCACTTGGGTTCCCATACCCACTTCAAAGTCATCGTACTCATCCCACTTTTATCTCCAAAAACACTTAAAATCTACTTCATAATAATAATTTGTCTTAAAATTTTAAAATGTATTTACATGAAAATATTATAAGTAAAATATGTGCATTATGGATAAATAATAATTTATAATATACTAAAGAGTCCGTCTCTTGAAAGACGATATTTTCATAAGTCATGGAAAGATCAAGGTTTAAAGTGTAAATTAGAAGAAATGAAGATAATTTTGGGTTACATGAATCGAGTTATAAACTTTATTACTACTACACGTTGCATAATAAATTTTTAATATTGCAACTTAGATCTTTTACCTTTTATTATTCTAATTAAATCCTGTCTTTCCATAAACCTATGGAAATACCGTCTTTTCCAAGACTTTTCCTATACTAAACTAGTGGATTTTTAGCGTGTTTGGTGGGGTAGGGCGGGGCGGGGATGGGGCGGTGTGAACTAATATCCATGCCCAACCCAGTATCCATAATGGGTGTCACTTTCATACCCATACTCACCCATTGGAGCAGTTGTGGGCGGACCTCCACCCAAACCCGCTCCACTGTCATCCTTGGAAGTGACCTTAAACCCGGTGACAGTGGGATCCACGATTGTGGTGGTGGTGGTGGCCAATTGCGGCAGTTTGAGGGGCGTTCTCAGCCGGGATGGAGTAGCCATGCCTTTGTCTATCGACCACAACGTTAGATTCTGATCTGCATGCCTTTGGAACATATACAAAGGTTGTTTTATTTTATTGTACATTTGAATGTCTAAATTTGGTGCTAGAACTTGATTTTTATGGGCTAATAATTGTAAAGTCAAGGGATTTGCAAGTGAATATTTGATTGGCAGTTTTGTGTGAACTTATTTTGAATAGGAAAATATTCCATGTTGGAACATGCCGATGCAGAATATTTACGCCAAGGTTTTATGGAAATCAAAGTCAGAATATTGCAGTAGTTTGGAGTAAATGGAATTCGCATATTTGACTAAGTATATCAGGCGTGTGAAGCATAGTTGATTTATGGAAAATCCCTACTTATATGGAGGTGATATATTTGAATATATGAGATATATTGATATAAGGTAAATCCCTTTATTTATGTGATTTGGATATGCTTCAAGAAGCAGATTTGGAATAGGAATATTGTGGAGATAATCAAGGAGTATTCCAATTTGTTCGTGGATATAAATTGGGACAAACACTGGTGCATATTCATGGATTTTACAGAGCAAAAATCTGCATACAGATTTTTGAGACTTTCGAGATTTGCAAAGAGTCAGATCACTGTGTTCCAACATACCTGACCTGCTGCACAAAGTTCAGAATCGTAAACCTTAATTCCTCGGGAGGAGGAGATCCTGCGTCGACGGAGTTTGAGATCAGAGGGAGTCTGATCAAGGCGGATCGGTAGCTAGGGGAGCTAGCAGAATTCACACATTATAGTTAGTAAAGATAAGTATTTTGTAACCTGTATTATGTACTGTATCTTTCTAATTTGTTGATTCATTCTGAACTGGGCTAGGTCCCGCAGATTAGGTGGATTACACCGAACTGCGTAACCAAGTCGTGTGTTTTTTACGTTTTACGTTATTATGCACTTAGTTAATTTAGTCATGTTGGAACACACTAATAAGGACTAGAAAAAAGTGGTAAAACTAAATTTCAATTGGTATCAGAGGTTCGTCACTTATTATTCCCTTGGTCGTTTCAAGGAAAGTGAGGTCCAGTTTTATCATGACGACAAGAGAATGAGCTTCAGTCTCTCGACCATCCCTGCTAGAAGGCAACAACTACAACTATTGGAAGGCACGCATGAGGGTCTTCATCAATTCACTGGACGAACTTGCATGGTTTTATGTTGAGAATGAATGGAATCATCCTACAGAAGATGCCGATACAAGTTCTAAGGAGGTAGAAGGAGAGTCAAGCCAAAGGAAGCAGAAACCCAAAGACAGGGCCAGATGGACTCCAGATGACCTCAAAGAATCTCTGGCGAATTCGAAGGCACTTAATGCAATCTTCACTGTAGTTGATGAAAATTAGTTCAAGCTTATCTCTACATGTCACCAAGCAAAGAAAGCATGGGACATTCTACAGACTGTTCATGAAGGAACCAGTCGAGTTCGTGAATCCAAATTACAGATGCTGGCTACAAAGTTTGAGGAACTCAAAATGGATGAAGATGGCACCATTGCTACATTCAATGGAAAACTCAGGGACATCTCCAACATGGCTTATCAACTTGGAAAGATGTACAAAGAAACAAAACTGGTGAAAAAGATCCTGAGATCACTTCCCAAAAGATTTGCAATAAAAGTAGCAGCAATAGAGGAAGCAAGAGACGTAGCCACCATGAGCCTAGATGAACTAATGGGTTCATTACAGACATATGGGATGACATTCCAACAAGCTACAAAAAGAGTCTCTAAGGAATTGGCGTTCAAAGTGTCTCCGCCTAAGGATAATCACGAGTCTAACAACGATGATGAGATTGAAAAACTTGCATTGATCACAAAGAATTTCTCGAGAATGCTAAAGAAGGTGGTCAACAAGAAATCTCAGGAAAGGTTTGGCGGAAATAGACAAAGACAACAAGACTCAGGTAATAATCGTGGAATGAGATTTGAACCAGGGAATCCGCAGTTCGGGAGAAATCGGAACAACGAACCAAAACAGGCTGGACGAATTCGGAATTAACACTTGCAAGAAACAAGGAAAATCATATGCCACCTCTTGGAGTGAAGATGAAGATGATGAGAAGGACGAAGAGGAACTCACCAGTAACTATGTAGCTTTTGGAGCAAAGGTTCATGATACATCAGAGGACCAATGTTCCAACACACTGAACAAAGGTAAAGCTGTATGTTCCAACATAGATCTGGACGACTCACACAGCAATGAAGATGATGATTTGTCTGTAAGTGATGAAGAAATCTACAGCACCTATGAAAACATGTATGCTATGTGGGTCCAAGTAGCTGGCACAAACAAAGAGCTGAACGAAGAACAAAGAAAGTTAATGGAAAGTGAAAGAGAATTACGGTTCACGATTGCAAAACTTGAAAAAAAGTAATGAAGAACTGAATGGAAAACTGATAGCAGCAGTCAAGAGGGCTGAGATGTCTGAAGCAACTATTGTTAAATTAAATTCTGGAAAGGCAAAGCTTGATGATATTCTGTATATGGGAAGAAACTTTGGTGATCGACACGGGATTGGATACGGGAAAGAACCCAAGACTGAATCACATGAAAAACCAGTAACCCTCAAGGCTAAGATCCGAGAAGTAAAGCGAAAGTATGGGATGCCACATAAGAGAAAGCCATTCATATGTAAATACTGTACGTATCAAGGACATACTGAAAAGCAGTGCAGAAGACTGATCAGAGATCAAATTACAGGAAGACAACTTCTGTTGTGTTCCAACATAGGCAATATTCATACAATAAAATCGATCAAAAAGGTATGGATTGTTAAAAAATCTAGTACGTGTCTGGTGGCACACACTTCTCTAACAGCTTGTTCTAGTGATTCGTGGTACTTTGATAGCGGTTGTTCTCGCCACATGACTGGCACTCCAGAATATCTCACGAACATTACTCTATATGATGGCGGATATGTAACATTTGGTGATGGAAAGAGAAGCAGAGTAATTGGCAAGGGCGAATTGAAAATTGAAGGGTTTCCAGTATTCACAAGTGTATTATTTGTTGAAGATTTAAAGTCAAACTTGCTAAGTATAAGCCAGCTGTGTGACGACAATATGGTAGTGGAATTCCAGAAGGACAAATGTATAGTGAAGTATAGAGAAAACAAGGTTCTTTCAGAAATAAAATCATCAGACAATAGCTATCTGCTAGAACAAGGAGTTCGATGTATGATTTCAAAGCAAGATGAAGGAATTCTTTGGCACAGGAAGCTCGGCCACATCAATTATAAAACATTGGTGAAAATCGCAAATGTGAAAGTTGTACGAGGAATGCCTACCTTAACCAGCAAGGATGGAGTTGTATGTGGACCATGTCAACAAGGTAAACAAATTCGATCTCCTCACTCTTCAGTTCAGTATATTACTACATCTAGAAATCTGGAATTATTGCATATGCATTTGATGGGTCCGGTTAATACACCTAGTATAGGTGGAAAGAAATATATCTTTGTATGTGTTGATGACTTCTCCAGATTTACATGGGTAGCCTTTTTGAAAGAAAAATCCGATACGATAGAAGTATTTAGAAGCCTTGTAGTGAAGTTACAAACTGAAAAAGGGGGTCCAGTAGGGACGATAATTCGAATTCGAAGTGATCATGGTAGAGAATTTGAGAATGAACAATTCAGTTCCTTCTGCGATGAGCTTAGAATCCAACATGAGTTCTCGGCTCCTATCACCCCTCAACAGAATGGTATCGTAGAACGAAAGAACAGAACTCTACAAGAGATGTCTCGAGTTATGTTGACAGAGAAAGATATTCACATGAAATGGTCGGCAGAAGCGATCAATACAACATGTTATACAATCAATCGAGTATATCTTCGACCATTCACCAGCAAAACATCCTACGAAATCTAGAAGGGAAGAAAACCAAATGTCTCATATTTTCATGTGTTCGGAAGCAAATGCTACATTCTCAGAGATAAAGAACAATTGGCAAAATTTGACAATCGAAGTGATACAGGAATTTTTCTCGGGTATTCTATCAACAGTCGTGCCCATAGAGTTTTTAATCATCAAACCAACACTCTCATGGAATCCATAAATGTTATTGTGGATGATGATTTGGAGGAAGAACAAAAGTCCGACGTTGTCGAGGAAGAATCTGGTAACTCTCATGTTCTAACACAGTTGTCTCAACCTGACAAGGCGCCTCCCTTGATTGAAACAGAATCACTTCAGAATACTGGCACGCCCAAGCAGATAAGTACTAAAACTGATGAAGCTGAGTATGTTGGAACATCAGCCCCCACTACTGAATCATATGTTCCAACACATGACCAACCCAGTTCCACCATGAGAAGTACTCGATCAGTGCCTCGAGTTGATTACCGACGACTGGCTGGACTACACTGTTTTGTTTCTCTAATTGAACCTAGGAACTACAAAGAAGCCTTACTTGACGAGTATTGGATTGTTGTAATGCAAGATGAACTTGGTCAGTTTACAAGGAATGATGTTTGGTATCTTACTCCTCGCCCCCAAAGGCATTAATGTCATTGGTACGAAGTGGATCTTCAAGAATAAATTAGATGCAGACAGCTTAGTCACCCGAAACAAAGCTAGACTTGTTGATCAAGGTTATACACAAGTGGAAGGTGTTGATTTTGATGAAACCTATGCGCCAGTTGCCAGGTTAGAATCTATTTGAATTCTACTAGCTATTGCCTGCTCTTTGAACTTTACTTTGTATCAAATGGATGTCAAGAGTGCCTTTTTAAAGGGAGTGGTGAATGAAGAAGTATATGTGGAACAACCTAAAGGCTTTAAAGATCCTCATTATCCACATCATGTATATCGTCTCAAGAAGGCTTTATACGGACTAAAGCAGGCACCCAGGGCATGGTATGAACGACTTACTACCTTTCTTCTTCAGAAAGTTTATCGTCGAGGGGGAGTAGATCGCACTTTATTCGTGCTTGACAAGGCTTCAATGTTTCTGATTGCTCAAATTTATGTTGATGACATAGCTTTTGGTTCTACTTCACCATCTATGGTACATGATTTTGTCACCATTATGCAATCTGAATTCGAAATGAGCATGGTTGGAGAGTTGACTTACTTTCTGGGATTGCAAGTCAAACAAGGACGGAATGTTCTATTCATAAATCAAAGTAAGTATGCCTTGAATTTAATTAAAAATTTTGGTCTCAGTAGTGCTCGAGCAGTTCGAACTCCTATGGGAGTTTCTGATAAACTGGTAAAGGATGAAAAAGGAGTTCCGGTCGATCAGAAGTTATATAGAGGCATGATTGGAAGCTTATTGTATTTAACCGCAAACAGACCAGATATATGTTTCAGTGTTTGAATATGTGCAAGATTTCAAGCTGATCCTAAGGAATCTCATCTTACTGCAGTTAAAAGAGTTATTCGATATGTAAGTGGGACTTCTGAGTATGGTGTTTGGTATTCTAAGAATCAAGATTCAGAGTTGATTGGGTACAGTGATTCTGATTGGGCTGGTAATGCTGATGATCGAAAAAGTATCACAGGTGGATATTTCTTTATTGGAACAAATTTGGTGTCCTGGTATAGTAAGAAACAGAACTCGATTTCCCTATCTACTGCAGAAGCGGAGTATCTTGCAGCACGGAGTTGTTGCGCACAATTATTATGAATGAAACAAATGTTGAAAGATTATGGAATTCATCAAGGTTCCTTGAAGATTCTATGTGACAACACAAGTGCTATTGATATTTCGAAGAATCCAGTTCAGCACTCGAGAACCAAACATATTGACATGCGACATCACTTCATAAGAGATCTGGTTGAAAGAAAGGAAGTGGAAGTAGTCTATGTTCCAACACACGAGCAATTTGCTGATATATTTACAAAGCCGTTGGATGCCACCACTTTTGAGAGCCTTCGACAGCACTTAGGTGTTTGTCAAATCTGAGGTAATTCTTACCGTAATTATTCTTTCTTGTAAATATTTCTTTTGGTTATTTTCGTTTAGCAAAATCGAAAAAGAACAAAAAATTGGAAGGAAGAAAAGGTGTACAAAAAAATAGGAGATGGTTTGTATGGTATGTTGGAACTTATTTTGGATGTGACATCTCGAGTTGACAAGTGAAACGGGGTAATCATTATAAGCCTTGGAAATAAAAAAAAGGGGGAGTTTTGCGGGAAAAGAGGAGGTGAGTTGAAGAGTTGGTTTGGGTTTCTATGTTGTCTAAACACATTCCAAAATCTCTCTCTCGGTTAGTCTCAACTTCCTCTCAAATTTATCTCGGAAATCATCTTCGAAATCCTTACTCTCCGAATCCCTGCCGGAAAAATGGCTTCCAGCCCGATCATCCCCACATGAGAAGAAGAGGTTCCAGAAGTTAATCAACCCTCGGAATTCATGGCAGAGGGACAGAGACGAACAATGTGAAGTCAAATCTGTCTGACAAAGGTGAAACCAGTGCAGAAGAAGTTGATGCCGAACTCTTGCCTAAGGAGAATGTCGAGGCAGAGGTGACTGATGATGGTGTGAAGAATGCAGAGACTCTGGATTCGGGTGACAATGGCGACATTCAGGAAGAACACACCGGAGCCAAAAGGAAAGGTCGATATGGAAAGGTAACTGGTCCTGATCCTCGTCCTTTAAAACTTATGGGTATGAGTTCAGAATTGTTGATGAGATATTTGAATGGTTAGAAGCAAATCGTTATTCTGTAGACCTAACCAAAATCAGAAGTATAAAAAAGGATATGGAATTCTTGCATGTTAAAATTGAAGAAATTGTCTCTAGTCATTTTGAGGATGTTTGGGACATAGAAACCAAGAAAATTATATATCTGAGGGGGGATGTATGGTAGGCTCAGGGGAAAGGGAATGGATAAATTCCATATTTTTTGTAGCATGCCCCAGCGAAGCTATGTATGGTTAAGGGAGATTAGTGAGGAAAAAGCTGCTGGAAGGGAGGTTGTGAAGTATGGAGATAGGTTACAGGTTAGTTTTTATGATTCAACTGCTGCTAAAAGGATGGAAGAATGGGAGGCCGTCGCCGTACCTCTCAAAGTTAATATTTATAAGCCCTAAATGCTTACTATCTACAACTAAGTAGATAGCGGCAAGTCGGGGTCGTCCACGAAGAATAGGGATCTTCCTAAGCGTTTAGGCACAAAAGGTTGATATTAGGCTAGGAGTAGACATATATACATACATATAAAAGCATGTAAATGGGGGGGGGGGGGTTTGGATGGTTTGTGGTCCTAAGTTATAAAATTAAAAAGACAAGATAACTAGCAAAGTCAAGTAACTAGGCTAATCATCAAACAAAACTAATAAAAAGGGGTTTAAAACTACAAAGATAAAGCCTTGGAGGCAATTGATATCCACTTCCAAATCTAATGTAGATCATTGAACCATTCACTCATTCTATCACATTCATTACTTGACTTAACATCGACATACTTATCTAGCAAGTATCACATCACATTTTTCACAAGAAGTTCTAAGTTCATGCTCATAGATTTTCATGCAAAGGAGCTAAGGAATTCATCACTTTTCTAACATCCGAACATTTCAATCGTAAGAACACTTCCTATTCTCAAACAACCCATGGTGAAACATACCATCAAGAATACATAAATGCTAAATAATAAAGGCTTCAAGAACGAGTGAAACAATCTATTCAATACTTCAACTACTTGTTGTGAAGATAAATCTTCCATTCTTCTTAAGTAGTAGTTTGCAAGAGTGAATTCGACATCTCTTTTCAAACCTCACCAATGACTCCCTTATTACTAAGAGTATCTCATTGATGGCATTTAGCACGAAGAATCAACAAGCTTAGCAACACTTATAAACACTACACCGTGTCTAAACATTTAACCAATTCATGCATTTACACAAGATTAGTCAAGAACGATCGACATTCATAGACCTCTCTCATTTGCTACCTAAAACAAACATGACAACGAGTTCGACATCATCACATTCATCTAGCAATTATCAACACACCAACATCATTTAAGAAGCTCTAAATCATACTCATATATTCCTAACAAGAAAAGGGGGGAAATCAACCCACTTCCCCCAAACCCTAGCAAGCAATTCATACAAGTATTTCATATACTCAAGCTCCCAACAACATCAATGCAATTAACAATTAACATTCAAAGCCCAATAAATGCACAATAGCAAAAATACCAAATAGATAGATATAATGGTTCTTACTACATAGAAATGGAAGCTTCAATCCTTTGCTCCCAAGATAAAACTAAGCTAGAGAACTAAAACCCATAACATAGAACAAAAATCTACAAAGAAAGAAGAAGAAATGGAAGAAAATGGTGAAAAACTAGGGTTTGAAGCCCCCAAGTCGGGCTTAGAGGCTTGGGAAGAAGTGGGTGAAGAGGTATTTATAGTACAAGAAAAAGGGGAGAAAAACGCAGGCTGCAGGACAAAATTCGCGAGGCCGTCGCGAGTCGCGACGAAGCATCACGAGTCGCGACGAAGCATCGATCAGTAAAATTTAGTCCTGTTTTGTTTTGCTTCCTCCGGGTGAACCGTTGATCCGTTTTGGGAGTTCTTGTAGTCGATTTTATAGTACTCGAGAAGAGGAATCCAATGGCGCCACTCTTGGAGGCTGATTCTTCTCGGAAAATTCCGAAAACTCTGATTTAAAACGTAGATCATCCTTCACCCTTTGCTTTGCTCTCCTTTCTTCACCTCTTCAACTCTTCATATCTTCAAAAAGCTCAAATGAAAGTCTTCAAATCTTCAAAGATATTCTTCAAAGTCTTCAAAGTTTTCAAAGTCTTCAAACAAATTACCTTGTCACACAAAATTCTCTAAAAAGTGATAAAAACGTCAAAGTCGCTTTTAACCCTCCTTAGATAATTTCAAGGCAAAATGTCACATTTAGAGCACAAAAGTGTACAAAAGTTAATCCCAAAAACCCTAATATAACCGTATAAAATGGGTACATAAAACCTCCCCGCACTTAAACCTTACTCGCCCTCGAGTAAGAAGAGATTCAAGCACAAGGAGGAATTCATATGTCCATATCCTAAACTAATATTCCCCCAATCAAAGTCTCACAAAAACTCTCAATATCATAAATCCCAAAATAAAAGCTCACATGAGAATTTTTCACACACACAACCCCAATCCTAAATCTAACCAAAGCTACCACTTATCAATTCACTACCCATAAAAATGTTTCAAAGTCTCGAATTGATATTCCCAAAGTCCAATGACACAAAATGAAGTTAAAACCATTTAAGAGGTTTAAGCACATACTTCACCTAATGCCAATATATCAACCAAAATCCAATGACATAAAATGAAGCTAAAACCATATAGGAGGTTCAAACACATACTTCACCTAATGTCAATATATCAACCAAAAATGAAGTATAAAGGGATCAAGAATTTCATAACCATACTTCATTTCCTAACCCGCTAAGTTACCCAATCCCAAGAGGTCTCTAGATGTTGAGCTGCCTGATCCATCCGTATGACAACCGCAACCTTATGACTCCAACGCCGGCAAATGAGTGAAATCATAGCATTTTTCAATTTCTCTCGCTTTCTCTCATTTTGCCTAGGAGCTCTTTCGAGTTTTCATCCTAGCCACACATAATGTTTCTTCGGCTCACCTCTCACCTTTTTCCACACATTTTAGCCTCTCATTTTTTCCTAGGCCGCCCTTTCGGGTTTTCGACCTATCCGGGCCCCCAATGTTGCCTTAGTTGCCCTCTCGGGTTTTCAACTTAGCGGGTTTTTTTTTCAATATATATTTTTTTTCATTTTCTCATGTTTTTCCAATCAAAAGTAGCAAAAAAACATTCCAAAACAAGCTAGCATGCATGTGATTCCTCTAACCCCTCCCCGCACTTAAAACATTACATTGCCCTCAATGTAAACATGTAAGGCAAGAACAATAAAACTCAAAGCAAGGGGTAGAGTGACACCCATTTCTCCGTGATATGGTGCAATCCCATGCACTTGTATAGAATCGGCCCCGCCATTGGTTTCGAAGCCGAAAGGGGGAGCAAAGATGTCGTAGAAGGACTCACCCCTCGAGAAAAGCATTGTCTCTGTGGCGCCGTTTGATCAAGACTAACACCACAAAGAACAAAATTAAACTCACAAGTACATAAGGATTTGTAATACTAGGTTTAGCACAGAGAATTGATAACCATAGTATTCTCAAAGAGCAACCAATCCACCCTCAACCACCGCTATAAGATTATTCATTAAAAATATCCAACATATATCAACATGTATACAAGCATCATTATAGGATATGCACTTATGGTCACAATGATGTAGTCGGCATACTACAATCAACAAAGGTACTATAAAGATGCAAGAATGTTCATATGCCAATATATGTAGGATGGTGGAGGAATGAGCGGGTATGTGGTGGTTCTTGGGAGTGTTGGGTGGAGAAGAAGGAAGGATCATGCAATGTTTAAGAACAGATGAAAACTTGGATTTTCCATCGCAACTCGAGACTGAACTGATCGTGACTCGCGACGGGACCGTCGCGACTCGCGAAAAATTGAGGCCGGGAGCAGATTTTTAGCAAAACTTTTCTGATCTCGTCGCGACTCGCGACCTCTATGTCGCGACTCGCGATGACCCATCGCGAGGCCTCGCGACTCGCAAAAAGTTGGTGCTGGGAGTGAATTTTGCTCCCCTGTTCGTCGCGACTCGCGACGTACCCATCGCGACTTGCGACGGCAGGGCATCCCAGCACTTAGGATTTTTCTTTACTTACCAACCGTCCAAGCTTTCTTCCCTTGTTCATTGATCTCATTCCTTCATCACCTCCATTGCATTGCACTTCACTTTGCTACAAAATCACAGAAAAACACACCATAAAAAAAACAAGACAAAACAACAAAAACTAAGCACAAAACTAAAATAAAGGCCGAATTTACTTACGTCGTCGGCACGACAAAGCTCTGTATATTTAAGGTCGTTGGCACGACCCTAATGTTATCAATATGGTGAAAGCTTGAACCCCTTCACCTTGAGCTTCCAAAAGTAGAGAGGTGGGGGTACAAAACTTTCAAGAGGAAAGTTTTGTTGAGGTGGAGAAGGTTTGAAGGGAGTTGAGTGGTTAGGAGGCTTGGGATAATCTTTCGGCTCCTCTCTCGTCTCCCTCAAAACGTCCAAAAATGATAGAGTTGGTTCATTAGGTGGGAGAAGGGGTGACGATGCTAATGAATGTAGCACAATCACCTCTTCGTCCATTTTTCTATCCTCAACAACCAACTCCTCATCCCCTTCGAACTCAAAATCATTTCCCATGGTGACCTCACTCACCGAATCCTCGAGTTTGATTTGGGATGGTGTATTTTTGAAATCACGAGCTTCTATTCGGGCCAACGCTTCTAATATACTCCTCACATGCCCCTCAATAGCCTCAACACTAGAAGAGAGCCGGGTGTCCGGCTCCTCACTAGTAAACGAGTTCAAGTTTGCTATTGTATTCATGACTTCCTCACGTGTCAAACTTGAACTTCCTTATTGGGCTTGGTTTTGGGGTACGATATAAGGTGGTGATGGCCAACTATTTTGCTCGTATTGTTGGTTTTCCGGCTCATTCTCATACCACCAATCCGGGCTACCACTCCATTCCGGATTGTAAGGATTGTGGTATGGAAACCATTCTTGAGCTTCTAGCCCTTGAAAACCAACATCTCCTACCTCTTGGTAGCACTCTTCATAATATCCTTGGTTTTGGAAACCAAGGGTTCTTTCTCCCTCATAGTGCTCTCCCCACAACAAATAGCAAGACTCGGTAGGATAGTCGGAATGACACATCCTACAAAACTTTGCTTGTTGAGCCTCTCTTCTCATCATGAGTTCCCTCAAGGTGAGACGGTCCATTTTTAAAAGTTTTTTTTTCAAAAGTCCGAAATCATATTGCAAGTGTTCTCGATAAAAGCTCACCAAGAACTCAAGAAATACCTATTCCGAACAAAAACAACCACCAAGGAGTGGAAAATAAAAACAACTAGCTAATATGCAACAAAATACACCTAAATACTTAAGAATAAACGCCCTTTCCCCGGCAGCGGCGCCAAAATTTGGGAGGCCATCGTCGTACCTCTCAAAGTTAATATTTATAAGCCCTAAATACTTACTATCTACAACTAAGTAGATAGCGGCAAGTCGGGGTCGTCCACGAAGAATAGGGATCTTCCTAAACGTTTAGGCACAAAAGGTTGATATTAGGCTAGGAGTAGACATATATACATACATATAAAAGCATGTAAATGGGGGGGTTTGGATGGTTTGTGGTCCTAAGTTATGAAATTAAAAAGACAAGATAACTAGCAGAGTCAAGTAACTAGGCTAATCATCAAACAAAACTAATAAAAAGGGGTTTAAAACTACAAAGATAAAGCCTTGGGGCAATTGATATCCACTTCCAAATCTAATGTAGATCATTGAACCATTCACTCATTCTATCACATTCATTACTTGACTTAACATCAACATACTTATCTAGCAAGAATCACATCACATTTTTCACAAGAAGTTCTATAAGTTCATGCTCATAGATTTTCATGCAAAGGAGCTAAGGAATTCGTCACTTTCCTAACATCCGAACATTTCAATCGTAAGAACACTTCCTATTCTCAAAAAACCCATGGCATAAATGAAGTGAAACATACCATCAAGAATACATAAATGCTAAATAACAAAGGCTTCAAGAACGAGTGAAACAATCTATTCAATACTTCAACTACTTGTTGTGAAGATAAATCTTCCATCCTTCTTAAGTAGTAGTTTGCAAGAGTGAATTCGACATCTCTTTTCAAACCTCACCAATGACTCCCTTATTACTAAGAGTATCTCATTGATGGCATTTAGCACGAAGAATCAACAAGCTTAGCAACACTTATAAACACTACACCGTGTCTAAACATTTAACCAATTCATGCATTTACACAAGATTAGTCAAGAACGATCGACATTCATAGACCTCTCTCATTTGCTACCTAAAACAAACATGACAACTAGTTCGACGTCATCACATTCATCTAGCAATTATCAACACACCAACATCATTTAAGAAGCTCTAAATCATACTCATATATTCCTAACAAGAAAAGGGGGGAAATCAACCCACTTCCCCCAAACCCTAGCAAGCAATTCATACAAGTATTTCATATACTCAAGCTCCCAACAACATCAATGCAATTAACAATTAACATTCAAAGCCCAATAAATGCACAATAGCAAAAATACCAAATAGATAGATATAATGGTTCTTACTACATAGAAATGGAAGCTTCAATCCTTTGCTCCCAAGATAAAACTAAGCTAGAGAACTAAAACCCATAACATAGAAAAAAAATCTACAAAGAAAGAATAAGAAATGGAAGAAAATGGTGAAAAACTAGGGTTTGAAGCCCCCAAGTCGGGCTTAGAGGCTTGGGAAGAAGTGGGTGAAGAGGTATTTATAGTACAAGAAAAAGGGGAGAAAAACGCAGGCTGCAGGGCAAAATTTGCGAGGCGCGACGAAGCATCGCGAGTCGCGACGAAGCATCGCGAGTCGCGACGAAGCATCGCGAGTCGCGACGAAGCATCGCGAGTCGCGACGAAGCATCGATCAGTAAAATTTAGTCCCGTTTTGTTTTGATTCCTCCGGGTCAACCGTTGATCCATTTTGGGTGTTCTTGTAGTCGATTTTATAGTAATCGAGATGAGGAATTCAATGGTACCACTCTTGGAGGCTGATTCTTCTCGGAAAATTCTGAAAACTCTGCTTTAAAACGTGGATCATCCTTCACCCTTTGCTTTGCTCTCCTTTCTTCACCTCTTCAACTCTTCATATCTTCAAAAAGCTCAAATGAAAGTCTTCAAATCTTCAAATCTTCAAATCTTCAAAGATATTCTTCAAAGTCTTCAAATTTTTCAAAGTCTTCAAACAAATTACCTTGTCACACAAAATTCTCTAAATAGTGATAAAAACGTCAAAGTCGCTTTTAACCCTCCTTAGATAATTTTGAGGCAAAATGTCACATTTAGAGCACAAAAGTGTACAAAAGTTAATCCCAAAAACCCTAATATAACCGTATAAAATGGGCACATCAAAAAACTCAGGGAACCTGTGATAATCGAAACGTCAGACAGTGATAAGGAGGACAGTGTTCCAACACAGCAGTGTGGACATGCAAATTTTATGGATATGGATTCTGATGCTGATCTGGGAAGTCAAGACCAGAATGATATGTATGAATGTGATGAGGAACCCGATGAGGATATGACTAAACCGAAGGACATGGATCAAGATGAGATGAATGAAAGAGAATCTGAGAAGGAGGATGAAGCTGGAGGCTCAGAGAATGTTCCAACACGGGGCATTTCTGATTTGGCATACTCAAGCGATGAAGTGCTTGATGAATTCTATCAGCTAACTAAAGGCAAGAGGAAGGCAATCAATGCTAAGGCTTCGACTCAATCAAAGAGGAGCAAGAGAAGGCATGACAACATGAAGAATATAGTACTACCTCCCCCCTCTGTAAGCAAGGCTTATTCTGTTTTATATTTTGACTCAAAGGGTGAAGAGATGGGAGAATTTTTCTCATAGAAGAAGGTCATTGCTGAAAGACCTGTTGATTTAAAAGCTTACAAGGAAAGTGGCTTTTCGGATTATCTCAAAGCAATTGGCATGACTACTGCAGCCACGCTCCAGCTACAGTACAACAGCCAGGTGGTACTTGAGGTATACTCTAACCTTATGACTGGTAATTTGGAGATAAGTTCCCCATGGTATGGTAGGGTATATGTCCGGGGGGAAGATCATAGATATTTCTGATACTATGATTAACAAATTGCTGGGTCTTACGACACCTGAGACAGGGGGAGTTTTTCCTGAAGACCTGGGAGTTTCTGATAATGAAATATTAGCAGTTATCTCTGGTGGGTATAAGGTTGAATGGCCAGCGACTGGATATTCACAAGCATCCTGTTTGTCTTCGAGGTTCTTTGGATTATATCAGGTGGTTGTACATTGTTGGTTGCCCTCTACTAATACCACAGCCTTGACAAGGGAAATGGCTAAACTGTTGTACTGTGTTGGAACACAGAAGGATGTTAACCTTGGATTACTTATTCAGCAGCATTTAGTTAGACAAGCTACTGCTCCCAAGGTCAATGATGTCATCATCTCTGCACTAGCCAAGAGTGCAAAAGTAAAAGAGAAGGCCTCGGATGTGGTGATTGATACAGAGTTTCTAAGGCCCAACAAGAAGACGTTCGGGCTAAGGCATGTGCATGATCTCCCGTGGAAACCATCTGGATCGACTTCTTTATCAGTAGCAGAAAAGGAGGCTAGGCTGATGGTTCTGAATGCCAGACTTGGTGCTATAGGTATACAAATGGCTACTTTGGAGGCGGAGAAAATAAGTCTGGAGGCAGAGAAGTCCCGGTTGGAAGATTGATTTTTATGACTCATGTAGGGGGAGCATTACTGATTGCTGTTGTTTTTTATGATTTTGGTGTTACCTTTGGCCTATGTGTGGTCCCAGGGGGAGTGATTTTGGATGTTGGTTTTAAATTTGAATTTTTTATTCAATATGGCTGTAATTTTGGGTGTATGTTTTAGATGTCCTGGATTTCTGGTTTCTGATTTTTGGCTTTCATGCTTAAGAGAATGCTGGTATTATGTTGATTATTATTCTGCTATTTTGATGCAAGCTTATGATATTGATGCTGGAAGTTTTCGTTGGGAATTACATGTCCAAAATATTATGGGTTCACAAAAATGCCAAAGGGGGAGATTGTAAAGCCAAGGGATTTGCAAGTGAATATTTGATTGGCAATTTTGTGTGAACTTATTTTGAATAGGAAAACATTCCATGTTGGAACATGCTGATGCAGAATATTTACGCCAAGGTCTTATGGAAATCAAAGTCAGAATATTGCAGTAGTTTGGAATAAATGGAATTCGTATATTTGACTAAGTATATCAGGCGTGTGAAGCATAGTTGATTTATGGAAAATCCCTACTTATATGGAGGTGATATATTCGAATATATGGGATAGATTGAAATAAGGTAAATCCCTTTATTTATGGGATTTGGATATGCTTCAAGAAGCAGATTTGGAATAGGAATATTGTGGAGATAATCAATCAGTATTCCAATCTGTTCGTGGATATAAATTGGGACAAACATGGCTGCATACTCACGGATTTTACAGAGCAAAAATCTACATACAGATTTTTGAGACTTTCGAGATTTGCAAAGAGTCAGTTCACTGTGTTCCAACATACCTGACCTGCTGCACAAAGTTCATAATCGTAAACCTTAATTTCTCGGGAGGAGGAGATCATGCATCGACGGAGCTCGAGATCAGAGGGAGTCTGATCAAGGCGGATCGGTAGCTAGGGGAGCTAGCAGAATTCACACATTATAGTTAGTAAAGATAAGTATTTTGTAACATGTACTCTGTACTGTATCTTTCTAATTAGTGGATTCATTCTGAACTGGGCCAGGCCCCGCAGATGTAGGTGGATTACACCGAACTGCGTAACCAAGTCGTGTGTCTTTTACATTTTACGTTATTATGCGCTTGGTTAATTTAGTCATGTTGGAACACACTAGTAAGGACTAGAAAAAGTGGTAAAACTAAATTTCAATAATTATTTTAAGCAATCAACTTACTCCCTCCATCCCAGATTAAACTGCACACTTTACTATTTGACATTGTTCACTGTCAAACTTTGACCACATATTTAAATATGTCTATAAGTAATAATATTATCATATGTGATATTTTTGAATTTGTCATAACAAATAGTTTTTAAAAAGTAACTTTTTATTTGATGATATTATACTTAATTAAACATATTAATGGTCAAACATGATTCTTGATAACTGTGAAAAGATTCCTTGCAATTTAATTCTGGACGGAGGGTGTAACAAGAAAACATGATAATCCAGGAAAAACTGAAGTTGAGGTTGAAGGTAGTGTGGATGACTGGAATGTAGCTTGAAGTATAGGTCTAATCCTAGTGTCAATTGAAGCACCTATATTGGCACCTCAAAACCTGAAAAATTGTGTACTCCCTCCGTCCCTGAATAATTTGCAAGAAAGAGAAAAGTGGAGGCAAAATTGAAAAGTGCCAAAAAATTACGTTTCAGTCCAAAAAGCTGAAAAAGTAAAAATCAAAATCAGCAATTACATGCCCTCAATTTGACTCGAAAACAGTGCTACATAATGTCAAAGTTGTGATTATTCACTCCAAAGTTAATCTTTGGCTCCAAAAATTTTAGTTTTGGAGCCAATTTTACACTTTTTCATTCACTGTTAATAACCTCCATAAATCAAAATTTTCATCTATAAAAAGGGTATTTATTACAACACTCATTCACACCCTACAGAACAAAAAACCAGAGCCCTCAGAATCCTTTTTGGCAAGTTCTTCTAGAACTGGCCAAATTCTGAAATCCCTAACCCACCTTCTTTCTGATCTTCATTATCGAGAAAAATTAGGGTTGTGATGGTGGGGAGAAACCTCACTGGTGAACAAAGCCAGGAGATTTCCCATTTTCTCCTTCAACACGTAAAAAATGGGCAGTTTGAGAACAGCAGTAGAGTTGAGGCAGCATAAAGATGGTCATGCTCAGTTATAACCATCAGCACATCTGGGCGCAAGTTAGGCAGCAACTTCAAAATGGTGAGGCTATGTGCGCACGTTCAAGAAGACACGACCATTGTGGAAGAAGCAAGAAGTCAATCGACCTGGAGGCTCTAATGGAATTGCCACTAAAGTTCAGGCATACATACCAAAGCAAAGCCACCAAGCTGCATGTTGGTAAAAGTAGCATACACAAAGCAATAGCAAGCAAGGAGATAAGAAACCACACAAATGCAGTTCATCCATGCCTAACAACAGCCCAAAAATAATCAAGGTTGGAATGGTGATTAAGCAAACTAGAGTGGAACATGCGGTTCAAGACCATGCACAATATCATACACATCAACAAAAATTGGTTCAACATCACGGAGGCTACAACGAGGTATATTCTTGGTCCCAATGAACCAAAAGCATATAGAATCACCCAAAGCAAGCTTCACATACCAAAACTCATGTTTCTATGTTCTGTGTGTAGACTTATATTTGACATAGAGGGTTATGTAATGTTGGATGGAAAAATATGTGTGTTTCCTTATGTTGAGCATGTAGCAGCTAAGTACACAATAGTAAATAGACCTAGGGGAACCATGATGCCACAAGCAATATCATCCATAACCCGGGATGTCATTAGACACAAGATTATCTGTGAACTCATAATCGTTATCAAAGCAAAATGGCCAGTTTGGGCAAGCACACACATTTGCATTCATCAAGATAATGCCCTTACCCACATATTTGCAAATGACCCTGAATTTTTAGCTGCAGCCACCTCGGGTGGATTTAACATTCTGTTAGTGTGCCAACCATCCAAATCACCCGATTTAAACATTCTGGACTTGGGTTTTTTTGCCTCAATTCAAAGTTTATAACAGCAAAACCCTAGCCAGAACCTAGATGGACTACTACAAGTTGTGTATGATGAAACCGATAGGGAAGATCCTAGGGTCATAGACAATATATTCCTAAGATTGCAAAGTGTTATAGTAGAAATCATGAAATGCATGGGTAGTAATGAGTTCAAACTGCCACATGTGGGAAAGGAAAGGCTAAGAATACTTGGTTTGCTACCTCACAATCTGATTGTGGATTCTGAGTTAGTAAGGGGTTGTTTGGAACACATGGTATCTATTGGCAGAACCATGAACATACATGATTTACTAATCATGATGGAGTTAGTGTAGACATGCAACTAATGTACTTTGTTAGGGTTGTGCTTCTAGATTCGGGTCTAGGGTAAATATACAAGTTATTTTGATAAGGTATGTTTATAGGGCAACCTTGTAAAAGTTGGGAGGGTTATACTCCCTTTTTGTTTGAAGCTTTTTTAAATGAGTTTGTATTTAAAAATATGTTTCTAAGTATGAGGCAAAACAGGTTAGTCCAGAATAATAAACCATTCAACCGGGAGGAATGGAAAACACACATATAAAACCGAAGGGACAAACACTATAAAATTGTCATCCTAATGTTTGTAAAAACATGGTTGCTTCCAAAGTGTTCATGCAAGATATCATCGCGGGTGGCTAATAACTACAATAGGGTCAACTAAGCAAATAATTTCAGAACTGGGTGTAATCACATCATTCCCCGCCAAGATTAGATCAGTTTAGCAACTAATAAGCATGGCTGCATGTTTATTCATTCATCACAGCTACATCATAAATTATGGGTTCAACCAGCACATACCCAACTAGCACACATATTAGCTATGATATCAATAAACAAATGTCCTTCCAAGATCAGGTAAGTCTAGTGACTAACACATAGGTCCGTCAAACGGGTTGGGTCACCCGTTGGATAACCGTTATCCATATATTATTTTCACTTATTGGATGAGACTTATTGGATAATGACCCATTGGGTTAATGGATACAATTGGGTTGTAGTTATTGGGTTTAGTTGGGTTGGATAATGGGTTACCCGTTGGATAATTTTGGGTGGGTCGAGTTGGGTTGGGTAATGGGTGACCCATGGATAATTTCATATCATAAGATAACTTGTTCACAAGTTTGATTACGAATTATTTAATTTTCCCCTAATATGTAATAATTTATTATATTATGTACATCATATTATATTATATTTAATAAAAATAAAAATATTTAATATGTTGGCTTTGTAAACTCGACTAAATTAACGAACAATATTAGTTAGGTTCGAGCTCGAATACTATACGAACTCGAATACTGTATGAGATATAGCTCGAATACTGTACGAACTCAAATATTGTACGAACTCAAATATTGTACGAGATTGATCTCGAATATCGTACGAACTCGAATACTGTACAAGATTGAGCGCAAATACTGTACAAGATTGAGCGTGAATACTGTACGAACTCAAATACTGTACAAGATTGAGTTTGAATATTGTACGAGCTCGAATACTGTACGAACTCGAATACTGCACGAGATTGATCTCAAATAATTTGTGAATTATAATTTGTATAATTTGTGAATTATAGTGAATTTTATGTTAAATATTACACATGCATTTAATTGGGTTATTTTGGATATTTATGGGGTATTTGTTAGGCTTCCATTGAGTTAACATAATATGGGACACATTGAGATCAAAATTTAATTATTCTCATTACGCACAATCCCAAAAACTAATGAGTGTTTAATACCCGATCCCATTGGATAATGACAACTTGTAACCCAAATCAGAAGAAAATGATAACCTATTGGGTTAATTACATAATGACTTATTGGATAATATATTTTAACCCATGGGTCATATGAGTTATCTCATGAGTTATCCAATGGGTTGTCCATTTAATGACCCAGCCCATTTATGATTCAACTCATTATAACTCATTAATAAATGGGTTAATTGGATAAAGACTCATTGGATAATGAGTTAATTGGGTTTGTATAATGGGTTGATCTAATTAACTCATTTGACGGGTCTACTAACACAACATGGCTGCATAAATAAACCACATAAACATGCATCACAATTTACTGCTCTCATTATTGCCCTTGATCTGAAACATGCATTTCCTGACTCAGGTTTAGCTTCAGATTCAGTTGAAAAATGGGGAACAGTCACCCAAGGTTTCAACTGAATCTGAGTCTAAATCTGAGTTGATGCACGTTTGAACATAAACATCACACGGATTCAAAAATCCAGCATAAAACAAGTAGCACATATGCTATCAGTGACAAGTAGCACACAGGCTACCACAGACAAACACGGAATGAAGTACTTGTTGTATAAAAGCAACAACGCCACACTGCATAAACAATCCTGCATTAAGAGGTAGACAATTACAATATGTTCAACAATTTGAAATTTGAAGGTAAAATCAGAACTGAAAAGAAGCCAAAAATACAAACCTGTGAGTAATGAAACTATTTTTTAGGATCATAATCACTTTTAGGCACATATTTTGGCCAGATACCAGGATATAGACAAGCCCCAGTTTCCCAGAAACATGGCTCGCCATACTTAGGGAATTCATTACCCTTGAAGTACATTAAGGGATGTGGATCACACCAAAATTCAAATGAATAAAATTTATAAGAATCGGGGGGTTGAGTTTCATCGAAATCAGGGGGTTGGGTTGCATCAGAATCAATATCGAAATCAGGGGGTTGGGTTGCATCAGAATCAGTATCAGGATCAAAGGGCTGTGTTTTATCAGGATCAGTATCAGAGGGTAGGGTTTCATCGGAATCAGGCAGTTGGGTTTCATCGGAATCAGGGGTTGGGTTGCATCAGAATCAGTATCAGTATCAGGGGGTTGTGTTTTATCAGGATTAGTATTAGGGAGATGTGTTTCATCTGAATCAGTATTTGATTCTGAGTGGTATAGGACCGATTCAGTTACAGGGCTAAAATGTGTGACCACATGGGTATCCAGGGATCCAAACGAGTCAGTGTCAAAAATAGGGTGGTGGGGTGGGATGACATCAGTGTGAATGAGTTGTGAGTCAATATCTTCAAGCCCAGTAAACAATGTAGGATCAAAGTAGGACTCAAACTGTGACTCATACTGGGAATCATTCAAGGGTTGGCAATGGGCAGATTTATCCTACCCAGCCATGAACTTATCCGTATGACTCATGTTTCAGCAAAAGAAAAGGATAATCAATACAAACACAACACCACAAGGTAATCAACACACAGGCAAAGCAACGGTGGCTAATACAAAGACAAAAAGGACACAATATAATCAGTACACAAACCTAGACAAGATAAAAGTGAATTATGTTCATATCCAACATCAAAACAACAATAACATGGACAAGATATCACACATCGGGCAAAACAGTGGCACCCCAAACATGAATCCTTAGATAAATTGCTGAACAAATTAGAAATCAGCACATGCAAGCAGTTTCTAATATTCGGGCAGAAGAGCGCAAACCCCAGCCCTAAAAAAATCAATTAATTTTTAAAAACCCCAAATTGAACTGATCAAACCCTAATCGAGGCTAAACAGAGAATATCAACATCTATGGGCTAAATCAGTAAGGACATGCATACAAAATAACAGATCGGCCAAAATAAATGAACATCAACATCATTAATCACAAACCCAACATGATTGACTTATAAAATGATCATTAAATTAAAAAATAAGTAACCTGCAATCGGTTTTAAACAACAAAAACGAAGAACGATTGCAAATGTCACAGATCCAACACAAGAAAAACCCTAGATCGGAACCTAGACCACAAAGAACATTAACTTATGTGCAAGAATCACAAACCCAACATCATTTACTTCGAAAATGACCATGAAAATAAAAAATAGGACACATGCATTTGGTTTTAAACAGTGAAAACGAAGAACAATGGCTAAAATCACAAATCCAACACAAGAAAAATCCTAGATCGGAACCCAGGCCACAAAGCACATCAAGTTATGTTCAATAATCTGTAAATCACCCAGCAAAACCTTAATCGAGGCTTGAAAAGTTGTGATTATCATCGAAAAAGTTAAGAATTCGATTTCGTTTTCAAAACCCCCAACCAACTCATAAAAACCCTAGATCTGGGCCAAAACGTTGTGATAAAACCAGATATAATCAACGAAAACAACACAAATAACACAAGTTTTCAGCAAAGAACAAAGCCGAAATAGAGCACAAGCGGGTAGGGTTTTTAGAATTTAGAGAGAAGAGAGGGGAGGCTGTGAGTTTTGAGTGAGAAATGAGATGAATGAGGAGATAAAGGAGCATTGAAGAGAGAATTCCAGAAGCTAAATGGGAGCATTGGGAGAGCAATAATAGAGCATTTGAAGAGTAAATGGGATGCATGTGAACTCTGGTAGGGGGTTGGGAGTTTAAAAATGAATCCCCACACCTACCACAATTATTTGGACGTGTGTCCAGGGGCTGTCCCACTTCCCTAATTAATCAGCCTTAATGGCTGAAATATGATGGGGTTCAGGGGCATTTTGGTCCTTTTAGGTGGTCAGAATGCTTGCAATTTAATCAGGGACAGATCCAAATAGAAAGTAAACAGTTTATTCAGGAATGGAGGGAGTAACTTCTTTGGGATCCGTACAAGTAACCGTGGACAAAAAAGAGACATGTATAGCAACTGCCGCTCTAATTTTTTAATGGTTCTTTGCTTTTATTGTTGCTTCTCTCTTTACTTCATGCATTCTATTTCAATAAGTTTTAGTCAGCATCTCAATCTTTTATGCAAATGAAGAAATTGAGGAACTTGACCTAAGCTTGAATGAAAAACCAAAAAAGAAAAGAAAGGGTACACATGGGTCTTCATGCTCACTATGACTCGTAGACAATCCTGAAACCACATCTTGTACTGTATCATGATTATAGCTTGGGAAAAGATAACATTTTTTTAGCATGATTATAGCTTTTTCTTGCTCCAAGTCTAATGTGCTTCCAATTGGGCTAATAAAGTGAAGTACACAATTGGACAAGATTGCATGGGATCCTGAACTAAGGTAGAAGAAGCCATTTCCATGAGGTACTAAACACCATGGTCATAGGCTTGTAGAAATCTAAAAGTGCAACGAATTTATGCGAGTTGATATTTCATAGCAATCACATTACAGAATTAACATTTTGGAAAAGTAAACCATCCATCAGAATGACTTTTAACTTCTATCTCCCGTGCCAGTTGGAAGTAATTGGGTTGTCTTCATTTTCTTCCACCTTATTAAATAATGCCTGAAGAACATCCGCTAGATGCACTAGTTTTAACTGCCTTGCATTCTTTAATCTGGTAATAACAATACCAGGGGATGTTGTAGAGCATGCCGATTTTCGGGAATTTGTAATCGACGTGGCTATCTAAGCTGCTCAGATTTTATGAACACTACAACCAGCATCCTCTGATGTGAAGTTCTCAACCCAATTTTCAAATTCAGCTCCACCAAACACCATTTGCTTGATTCCGACATAGCTGATTGACAAGAAACAAGACATAAATTTAGCTGGCGATCACATTGTAACATGTATGCAAGACCAAAACACACAAACTCTTTCTCTAATCAATGACACAAAACCGGATTACTCCAAAAAGGAAGCAATCAATGGGACAAATTCCATGAAATATAAGAATGTCAGCAACGCAACACAAACTGTGGTCTGATGAGAAAGTTGGCAAGAGAAGGCAATGTTCATAACAAATATCAGTTAAAACTTACTCATTACTAATCTGCGTCAATGCATTAATCAACACATCTAGAAGCAGTGGTTCACTTGTCCCTATATCCACCCTGCACAATGTATCCAACTCATCAGAAACAGGATATATAGATCAGAACTCACAAATTGAACGCTTGACTCACCATATCCTAGCTAGATTATCTTGAACCTCAAGATCTCCAATGTTATAGAATGTCGTTTGCGAGGTATTTGCTCCCCGAACAGCATCATAACTTGGCCTCTTATCCAAGGGGGACTGAGAGAGCTGTTGAAAAAACAAGAAAGCTTATCAACGATGAACTTCACATTCTCAAACAAGATGTCGTAATTTGCCTGATCAGCGCAAATATGTCCACACCTCTGAAGACGAGGATGGATTAATGGTATACAATTAAAACATCGATGTGCCATTAAACATCCAAATAAAGAAAAAATCCTAACAAAAACAAAAGAGGTTTATCTGGCACTTACTTGCATGTTCATTGAGTTGCATCCTCCAAGTCGTCCAATAATGTGCCAGGACCGAATTGTCTACATAAACACATCAAGCTTAATCACAGGATCCTACTACAAGGACAAATAATCGTTAGAACATAATGAAACATTACTTACGTCGCAAATCAAGGTAACATCTTTCTCTAGAGGAGCATGATAGAACTCAAACCATATGTACGAATTCGAAAATTCAAACCTGCAAACAAGCAATGTTTCTTTAATTGCTTCAGCTTAAGAAGCTAGGAGCATGATTCTGCTTATGCAATTTCACTGTATCATCATATTCTAACAAAGTCCCCAAAGGTACACTCAGAAAATATAGGATCTCTCCGGAATTGGATTCCAATATCCTTAAACCAAAGGAAAGAAGGAAAAAAAAACTGACAATCATGACTGCCAACTTACTTTTTGAATATGACTTTCATGGGAATAGCTGAACCAGATTTAGTGTGCAAGACTCTGTTCCTTTTCTTTCTCAGCCTCTCCTCCATCTGACATTAGTATAAAGTGACATAAACAAACAATTTAGCCACTTTAACGTAAACCCATTACAGTTAATCTTCAAAACCAACTGCAAGAACTTAAAAATGAACATACTTTGGTCCTAGCTCTTTCTGGGTCATCCAGACAGCTCCCAAGAATCTCTGCAAGCTCAGGGTCCTTATCAAAATCTTTCTCACCTCTTCTCCCGGAGAAGTCCTCGTCTTCGTCACCGTCTTCATCTTCTTCCCCGAATTCAAATCCCATCAGCTCCTCGTCATCGTTGTCGTATATTTCTGCATCAACATCGTGCACATTTTGTGCGTCTTTCAACCCATCGTTCTGGGCGGCCTGAGTGGCGAGTGTAAAGTTCCTTCTGTTGAATTGAGGATGAGCAGGAGCTGCAACGGCTAGAAATGGTGAGAGGTGGTTTGATCGGGAGGAGAAGGGTTGGGGAGTTGGGAAGGGTTTTGGGAAATATGGCGCGGAAGGGTTTAGGATGAACATTGAATGGAATTTGAGTCGGGGTTAGGACCAAGGTGCACAAGACATCATTTGTGCTCTCCCTCCCACTTCTTAATACACTTTCTTGGCCGGATTTTTACACTAACCCTAACTTTAACTGGACGTCCCACTTCTTAATTATGCAGTTTTAACATTTTGTTCTAATTCCATCGTTAACTAGAAAATGGGGGCATTGGCCAAAACTAAATGGACAAAAATACCCTTGCTCAATAAGCTGAAATTTTTTTCCCATAAGAGTTTACCCGCAAATGTCGTACCCACCTCCACCTTTGTACTCGTCGTCGATGTATAGGCAATGTGCGGTGTAAAGCTTCACCTCCTTGTCGAAATTCTTGATTTCATCGGACCTTTCAAGTACAAACGACAAGTATTCATACACCGTAATATCCCGATGTTCCTTTCTAAAGCTGAGCGTGAAAAAGCACTTCTCTGGGGTGTAGAAGTGGTTGTCTTTCTACGCCTCGAAGGAAATGAATCACCACTCTAATTCAGTCACCTTTGGAAGCTGTCGATGATTACCTATTCCTTCTCGATGGTGATGCTGAGGTTCTTCTGTTTGAGAGTTTTTCTCACCTTGAAACAGTCAGTGTTCGAGGAGATTTTGGTTCGGTCGGAGTTGGTAAGGGCCAAGGGGGAAAGGGGTTTAAGAAGAAGGGCGGGGGATTGAAGAAGAATAAGAAAAAAATGGCAATGAGGGCATTTCTATCTTTTCTCTTTTTATTTTTTTTAATCCAGGGGTAAATGGTCATTTCATTAAATTCCGTCCAAACTTCTTGTTGACAATTGAAGTTAATGGCGCCCAAAGTTAGATTGACACATACATCATAAAGTTAGGGTTATTTTGACACTTTCTCGTTTTGCAGGGTTATACTGACACTTTCATCATAAAGTTAGAGTCATTTTAACACTTTACTCTAATAAAATGTTCAGTAATCTATGGTTACATGAAAATTCATTCGTGTAGATTGAACTTATAAGACATTGAATTCATAAACATCCATCATGTGTTTTAGTAATAGTCATGGAATTTGAAATACAAAAGGTAAAATGAACCCTAGATTTGTCTGACCTAAAAGAGCAACAATTGTAGTCGTATCAAATGCAAAATGAATAAATTGAGGTTAGTTCATAACTCCACCCATTAAAGCTGGACAAAAAATCCAAAGAAGTATTAGAATCACTCGTACACATGGCCTTCGGGTGGTGGCTGTGAAAGACTCTTCTTTTCTTCTCAATTTTGTTTGTGGTGGATGGGCTATTTGCGAACTTGTTGCCTTTGCCTCCTTTTCTTGCATGCTAAAGAATGTTGTTGCAAGAATTGGTCCTATTAATTTAGTAGTCTTGGGACAAGCCTTAAAAGATATCCCACACATATAATTCTTAAAAGTCTCCATACCATCTCTTAGTTGCAACCTTTCTAGTGATTCTGAAGAAAGGTTAGCACCTGTGCAGAAGGAAAACCAGTTTACTCATCCAAAAAAAAAATGAAGAATGGCCCCAACCGGGGATTGCATCACACACAATAGTATAATATCCATTGCTAAGAATATTATTTCACAAATAATATAAAGTAGCAATACAAACAACAATATTCATGATTAAAAATAAAAATAACTTTGGAACCAATATATTGAATATTGATGGTTGGAAGTTCTTCAAGTGACTTTCCGTCCGAGAGGTTGAAAATATGTGCATTCAAACTTGACTTGTCCTAGCAAGTGAAAATAAATAAATAAAGGAATCAGTAATTACTTCATGTATCATTCAAAAATAAGAATGTATGAATATTACTTTAAAAACGAAAAAGGGTGAATTGGAGTAATTTTACCTTTGTTTCAAACAAGGTAGGTATATGTGCAATAGTATCATGCATTGTTCCGGTCTCAACGACGAACCCTTTTTCATCAATCTCGTTCAATGATTTCACGATATCATCGACAAAAGCTTCCAAAATAGGGGTTTCTTGAGCATTGGTGGCAACAACTTCCCATGCTTCCCCTTTATCCATAACAACTTCCCCTTCATCCATAACAACTTCCCTTTCATCCATAACAACTTTCTCCTCTTCCTCGTGACATTGTCACCCACTTGATCAACCGAAGGCCCTAAAATTTAATCACTATTGAACATGTGTCCAGTGTATAAAACTAGTGTTTTGTCTAAAGAAATGTCCATTTCATCAACTAGTAGGTCCTTCCCATGTCCACCTTCCTGGTTATCCACATGAACTTGTTCTCCAACTGTTCGATAATGGGGGCTAGAACGGTTTACGCTCTCCAGTATCCGGACTGCTCAATAGTTTCTTAACACTGTCCAATGAAGCAACCATTGGTTGCTCAAATTCTAACTCCATTTATGGAATTCCTTCATCTTAGACATCAGATAAGACCACATCTTCCACCTTACGAAATAGATATAAAGATTTCAACAATTTAAATGTAGGATTCAATTTTGTAAAATTCTTCATTTGATTTGGATGAATACCTCTTCAACTGTAGTATATTTTGATAGGTTTCCTTGAAGTTCGCAGGTTGGCACCTCCTGCAAAATCAGAAATCACAGTTTGATCACTCTACAGTTCCTTTACAACATTAATAATGTACTTGTATGTGCTAGTATGAACTGAAACCTTTGTCTGAAGTGAAAACCATTAATTTTTTTAAAAAAAAATGGATTAACTACTTGTGAAGCTTGTTCTAGAAGATCTATTTGCACAAGAGGTTGATCATCTGTAGCAGGCATTTTTTTTTTTTTTTTGCATTTTAGTAGCACAATTTGGGGTTACTTTTCTTAGGTTTCCTTGCTTCCTAGTTGGTTTGGAGGTAGGTTGTTGTGGTACCTCTGTTTGTTGATTTCCTTCCACATTCCATGTTGACTTTCTTGCACATTTTCTTCCATATTTTCAGTTGTGTCATGCACGTGAGGCTGACATTAAAGTATATGTAGCCTAATAGTGCATATGTAAGCTAAAAATTAATTGTTTACCCTGGTCAAGTTTTGCTATTTGGTCTCAACATTTTCTCATTTGATGTCAAATT
The DNA here is from genome assembly GCA_037428765.1 of Rubia yunnanensis. Classification (NCBI taxonomy): domain Eukaryota; kingdom Viridiplantae; phylum Streptophyta; class Magnoliopsida; order Gentianales; family Rubiaceae; genus Rubia; species Rubia yunnanensis. Next base: position 85,462,512 of record CM075066.1, read on the forward strand.
ATGCGCATGGCTTTCCTCTTTAAGGAGTGGTCTTGCCTAGATTAACAGAGTACGTGGGTTAAGTAAGTCAGGATAAAAAATTGCAAAATTACTAAATTTTCATGGTATACTAAGCAGTTTAAAGATTCTACCTTCCTCTCATTTTGGAAGGTTTGACACTTCCTTCACATGTATTCTAAAATTAAGTCTCTTCTCCTCCCTTTAAGATAAAACAACAAAAACTGTTGTGAAATTTTTTAATCTATTACATACAATATTTATCATGTGGAAATGGAATTCAAATATCTGACTTCATCTTCTAAAGTAATGCTTCTCCTTAATGTTTTTTTCCTTTAGTCGTGGGACCTCCAGTGCAGGTCTTTTAAATATGATCAAATTCACTGCACTTGTTGCACTTATGAGTGCTAGAACTTTTCAATTTTACCTCTCAATCTTCCCTTCCTCTCCTGGTCTTACGCCTTCCAAATTGCCATTTAAATTTGGGGGGTTTGCACGAGGTCAGATCAGCATCCTCCCAAAATAACTTGTGAGGCACTGTGAATATCATATGACCATAAGCCTTTTCAAATGAGGCTTTGGTTAAAATCCATGTATAAATGTAGTGGGCTCCTCTTGTGTAGTAACATTGTCGTTGCGTGTTTATATAGTATGCCATTGTGATCCCAACCTCCATAGTCACATGAAAAACTATTCATCATATCCACCATGATTAATGAGACTCACCATCTACAACCTCATATATTGTGTATGAGGATGAGAATAATGTTACTCTCTTGGCCTGCTTGGTGGCAATCATATTCATCTCATGTGACCGAGGACAAACAAAAGTATTCCACCCAACACTGTTTTGGTTACTTGTTTGTATCCTCGCCATAACGTAGCACCTTAGTTCTTCTAGTAATGATAATATTGGAAAGTTTCTGATGCCCCTGACTAGTAGTTGAACAATTTTTGTGATATTCGAACACTTCAGCTACTTGTTGAAGACATACCCATGCCCATAATGAATCCCCAAGCTTCGTAAGATAGTCATATGCATCAGTAGATAATTTCTTGATTCTAGACATGGCCTCTTTGAAGTCCCTCCCAATGTACGTCATCAACGCATTCCAAAACAATTTCTTCATAACCGCAGCCAGGTAATTCTTCCTGAAATATTCATAAATATGCTTGCTACACTTCCTCTATGTGGCATGAGACACTGCCTCTTCAATAGCCTCAACCAATCATTGTTAACCAAAATATATAATAATGAATCTGGAAAAATATTTAGTCTGGGTCAAACAATGCTAATATTGTACACACTTGGGAATAAAAAAACACATTATAAAAGTGTTGAGGGATGCGATCACACTTACATGGATTACAGAGGGTTATAATTGCACTCTTAAACAAAATATAGGGTTACAATAACTATATCCCCCAGTAATAATTAACATAAACTATTACACTAATAAGTGAGGCAAATTATAGCACGACAAGTAAATATTTTTCCAGGGATAACAAAATCTTAACATAGAGTACCTAACCAAATCCAACTAGCAAAAACACATGATTAGAAAAGCACACCATACACATACTAGGGGTTGGAGGCACAACTACAGGGATCACAACAAGTTATAATTGCACTTTAAAACAAAACATTGGGTCATACTGGCAAGAATCAAATGATGAACAAAAAATAAGTCCAATAAGCGAGGCAAAATATAGAATGACAAGCAAATTTTTTCCAAGCATAACAGATGCTTAACATAAATTACCCACCCAAATCCAACTAGCAAAAACATGTGGTTACAAAAGCACATCACACATGTACTAGGGGTTGCGAGCACAATTACAGGAATTATAGAGGGTCATAATTTTACTTTTAAGCAAAAGACATGGTCACTACAGCAAATTCTGTCAATTATCAAATAATAAATATTAAATATGAGGTCAAAAGGTAAGTCATTTACAGAATGACAAAAGAATAAAAAATAGAATAATTATTTTCATATTTTTATAACAAAAATATAACAAAAAGGGTGTACCTTCTGACGGTGAGTCATAAAGGTCCATGGCCTATCTTTTTCGATTCTTTCCAAAAACTCCTTCATCATGTTGAAAAAAAACAAGACAACTATCTTTGGACTCTCCTTCCATGATGCCACTGCCAAGAGGAAGAAAGCTTTGTCTGAATCATTGCCTATTGCACTAAGCAACATACCACCAAACATATCGTTCGTGTGGCAGCTATAGAATCCAAGATATGGTCCACAGCCTTCGAGAAATACCTTCTTCGCACCATCATAGCCAATGAAAACCCTCTTCACTGAGGATGCAATTTTGTTGAATCCCAGATCATATTCTATCATAGTCAAACTCCCATGGTTGCCCTCTCCAAACATTATTGGGGAAGAGTTTGAATGACTCCCCATTGTTTCCATATATAATTTCCAACGCCTTCCACTTTGCTCTCATTAGTTGGTGGCTCCTCGGCCGCACACCAAAAGTCAATAGTAAATCCATTAACATCTGGTTAGACATGTTCTTGTCAGCCATCAGCGTACTGATTATCCTTTTAGATATCTAAAGTTGGGGTTCCAATACTCTACCATCTATTCTGCAAATATGTTCACCTTCCAACTTCTTAATGCAAAATGTGAGGCCATCTGGTAAAACTAAGTAGTGCAGTATCCAAGTGTAACTATCATCTTTGCAAACCACTGTAACCCTTTTCTTCTCACTCTTTACATGTAAAAATTTGAAACCCAATTGAATGGAGAACTCAATTAGGGCTTGTTAAAGTCCTTTTATGTTTGGAATATCATCCCTTTCTTCAGCAAAATCTTGTCACCTTTCCCGGGCTCAAATTCCTCTCGGTTTAAGTACTTCCTGAGGGGATGATAATCTCCTTCATTATCAAAGTCATTCTCAAACTTCCTAACTGTATTACTATCCATCTCATTCCTGTCGACATCGGATTCCACCTCGCTGTCTTCTTCTATGCACCAATTCACCCACTCATCGAGCTCATCCGATGAATCTTCATATTATCCTTTCTCATGGTTGGACTCATCTGAGCTGCTATTCCCCAAAAATTGGACGTGCAAATCTGAACCAGCCACGTCTATTTCTCCAACATCCCTCACACATTTTTCTCAATTTATTCCCAACATGACTCCTGGTATGCACCTTTCTATTCTTCCGGTTACTCTCAACATTTTGAACAACCCAACAGAGACTCACCAGGTCCACATTGTCTCACCTGTTCCACAACTTCACCAAAAACATCAATGGCGTTCAACCCTCTACATTCCCTGAACATGTTCTATACACCAGCATCTGTACCCAGCTCCTTCATACCCACTGCTTTCATACCTTTTAAACTGAATTTTAGGTCCATCTTCTTCCATGCATCAACATTCCCCATAAAAACTTCTATGAAATATGCCTTTAGTACAACCAACGAATACATATCAGGATCAATGCTCTCTGTTACCTTCCACCTGTCACGATAATATATCTTCAAACTGTATAAGGGATCAAACTCATCCTACATCAAATTTACATTCAACATAATCAATAATGAATATAAATTCTGAGCGCAAAAATGTCTAACACAGTCAGTGGTATACATTCATGAAATGATATACAAGAAACCATACAGAACTACAACAACAAAATAAATATTCAAACACATACATGAAAACAACACAACAACACATATTACACTGTGAATTATTGATGAACACCCAACTAGGCATAACTCAAACGAACTACAACATAAATAAACCAACACAACTTATAATAACAACAAACAATCATCAATGCCAAACATAACAAAAATAAAAACCTGCTCATAGTCTGCGCTCTTTAGAACCAAAACCCCAGCCCAAACCTGAATCTACCAATATTTATCATTCTAATGCACAAAAATGTAAACAAAATCGACAAAAACATATGGTTTCACAACATATTGCCAATTTAACACCAATATTTTCACAGTTGTTTATGAATACAAAAAAAAAGAACAAAACAAAACGTAAACTTCAATTTTGTAGCAAATACAGTTCGGATTGTGTACCCCGACGAAAATGAACACAATTAGTTTAACCCTCAACGGTACAATGATATCAATGAACAAAAAATTATGGGTTTTAAAGACAACTAACCATTTCCGGAAGAGTTCAATCGTTGTGACTTTAAACTTATAGCTACTGGTATGCATTTGACGATGGTTCATTCCCGTCGTAGGTGCTGCTACAATCGTCGTATTCAGCCGATATTAAGGCTAACAACGTTATAGAGTTGGTGAGGACGATCGCTTGAAAATAGAGTGTAGATGGAAAGTGTTTTCTGAAGCGGGGAAACGAAGGGACATGACTTGGGATTAGGGCAAATTGATCTATTTAGAATTTACGTTTTCTTTCTATTTTTAAAGGACAAAACGGTCTTTTCATTAAAATCCAATAAGGCCCAAAAAATTTTATGAGACTAAAGCTATATTAGCATTTTCAAAAAAATTGAGCGTAATATTTGCACGTATCTAAGGATTGAGGATTATATAAACACTTTTTTTCAACATGAAATGTGTTCAATTTAAACTTTTTATATACAAAGAATAAAATATATACACATGACTCCTTGAATAAAATAGAGTAGAACGTAATTTATTAGTTTGGCATTATAATAATAATAATAATAATAAAGGGTAATCACAAATAAAGGAGATATATAGATTTTTTATCATGAATTGGGGGAGAAGTATGTTGCTCTTGGGCAGTTTACAGTTTTCAAGTTGTTGAATAACACCACCAGCTGGTAAATATAACAGAAAAATCACGGTCGCACGACACCCACCACTTCTAACTAACTCTGCCTAGCCTAACCGATTTATAGCCATCCCGCCTCTTGCTAACGTGACGATAATTTTTAAATTGGAGTCCGTAGACGTTTATTATAAATAGAGGAGGCTTAAATAATAATTCAAAAAGAAAGAGAGTAGAGTTTAGAGCGAGCAGCAAATATTCCCAAGTCAGTCCACCTCAAGTCCGGAACCGTTTTTTTTAAACTCAAACCAACAGAATCCCATTCCGGCGATGGAGTTGCTGCCGGCGCCGGCGAATCGCGAGAGCGGATTGGATTCGCTGGAACTAGTCATCCTCAACATGGACGATGTCCTGCCGGAGCATCCCTTAGGGACGGAATTCGGTCGCCTTGACAACGGCCTCACCTACTACGTCCGCTACAATTCCAGGCCTCGAATGCGCGCCGCTCTCGCCCTCGTTGTCCGGGTCGGGTTCGTGCTTCTTTTCTACTGCTTTCAGCTGATATAATGTTTATCGCCATTCTTGCATTTCCAATTTGTTCTTGTTTCGCAATTTTTTCCGGAATGAATTCGATCGCGTTATGTGTATGTTATACTGTACTGTACTGTTTGGTGTCTATTTCTGATTTATGATGTACTATAGGGAGATGCTCAGTTTCTGTATTAATGGTTGGCAGCTCAGTTTTGGAAGAGAATGAGGAGCGTGGAGTTGCTCATATTATTGAGCATCTTGCATTTAGTGCTACTACGAATTATAATAATCATGATATTGTCAAATTTATGGAGAGCATCGGGGCGGAGTTTGGTGCATGTCAGAATGCTTATACTTCCGTGGAGGAGACCATCTATGGGTTGTTTGTTCCTGTTGACAAGCCAGAGCTCTTATCCCAGGCCATTTCTGTCCTAGCTGAATTCAGCACAGAGGTATGAGTGACGTGATTAGACACTGGCTGCACATTGCCTTCATTTTATGATTTGCTTTGCTTCTTTTGTGTAGATTCGTTTATCACCTGATGACCTTGAGAAAGAAAGAGGGACTATCATAGCGGAGTATAGGGAGAAAAGGAATGCTAGTGGAAGGATGGATGAAGCCCATTGGATTTTTATGATGGAAGGTTCGAAGGTAGTTGGCTCATTACCTGCTCTAGTCTTGCTCCAATACTAGCTTCTTTGCATATCTGACGTGTATGATGTGATTCAGTGATACCTCTATATTAATTGTAGTACGCCGAGCGCTTGCCTATAGGATTGGAGAAGGTAATCCGAACTGTTTCACCTGAGATAGTGAAGCAGTTTTATAGGAAATGGTATAACCCGCAGAATATGGCTGTTGTTGCTGTTGGAGATATTCCAGATACACAGGTTTGAACAGCTTCTGATATTTTGTTATGTCTCATTAGTCCTGAATCTTGTACAATATAGCAATGCTGATTATACCTTTGTGACCTCTTTGTCTCATTATTGCAGAGCGTAGTTGAATTAATTAAAATTCACTTTGGACCTAAATGCTCAGCACTTGACGCTCCACATATACCGAACTTTCCTATGCCATTACATGAAGAGCCACGGTTTTCGTGTTTTGTGGATTCTGAAGCTCCTGGGGTCAGCTTCTCATGAAATTTTCTCTATCTTTACAATAACATTCCCTTCCTTACCAGAAACTGAAGACATGAATCTCTCTCTCTCTCTCTCTCTCTATCTATCTATCTCCCTCTCTCTCTCTATTAAAAAAATCTGCAAAACTTTTGATTCATGCTTTTACTATACTAGCTAGTTTACTTGTTGCTACTTTATTAATTCAAAACAGTCAGCAGTGGTGGTTAGCTTCAAGATGCCAGTGGGAGAGCTAAAAACAGTGGTTGATTTCCGTGATATCTTTGCAGAGAAAATGTTTTTTCATGCTTTAAATAGGAGATTTCTTAAACTATCATGCAAGAAGGATCCTCCGTATTTTTCATGCTCAGCTGCTCTAGATGTACTTGTTCGTTCAAGTAAAGCTTTTACAATGACATCATCTTGTAAAGAGAAGGGAACTATTGGAGCACTGGAATCAATGCTCACTGAGGTTGTGATTTTTTGCTTTTCAACTTCATGTATAGGATTCACATGCAATTCTCTGATGTTAGAGCGTGGTAATACTTCAGGTTGCTAGGGTTCGCATGCATGGGTTTTCTGACCGTGAAATAGCTATTGCTAGTGCTTTGTTGATGTCAGAGATTGAATCTGCATATTTGCAAAGAGATCAAGTGCACTCTATTGGTTGGCGAAATGCATTCTTGATGGTTGTTGTGCCAACTCCTTTTTCTTGGCTTTTCTTTATGAACTCTTTTGCAAGCTTGAAATCCCATTGCTATAATGAATACCTTGCTTAATTGTGCTCATTTCACCTCTTATCTTTAGCATTTTCTGCGCAATGAACCTGTGGTTGGGGCTGAGCATAAGGCACAAATTTACAAGAATCTTCTACCCCGTGAGTATTCCTCAGTCTTAGTCATCTTAGTAGTTATGCAGAAGCAGGACTGGCTATAACTGTTCTACCTCCTTTGTTGTTAATAGATATCACGGCAGGTGAGGTATCAAGATATTCTGAGGAATTCCAAACTTCATCAAGTTGCGCCATAAAGATAATTGAACCGCATGCAACAGCTAGTGTGGATGCTATGGAGGCAGTTGTGATGGAGATCAATTCTCTTGAGAAAGAGAAGAATATATCTCCGTGGGATGATGAGACCATACCTGAAGAAATTGTTAATACAATGCCAAATCCAGGGTATACTAAACCTGTTTGATTTATGAATTAGTATTGTTATATTTTTCCTGATAGTGGAGTCAGTAATGCATGTATCTCCTTTCAGGTCAGTAGTGCACCAGTTTGAACATTCCAGCATTGCAGCAACTGAATTAATTCTTTCAAATGGCATGCGAGTTTGTTATAAAAGCAATGACTTTCTTGATGATCAGGTATGGATATGTTTGAGCCTCAATATAAGATGAAAAGCTTTGATTGGAACTCATTTGTAACTGTCTTCTACACTCTAATGCTTTCTGCTCAGTGCATATTAGTATTTTTTAAATTCAGGTTTAGTTGTCCTGTCAAAGCTTGTTAAGATCATTGTTTTTTTCTCTATATGGCATTGTGTGATGAATTTATTTGTTTAAAACTGCCATCCCACAAATTTCTGATTGATTATTTATTTAAACAGGTTTTATTCAAAGGGTTCTCTTACTGTGGCTTATCTGAGCTTCCGGAAAATGAATATTTCTCATGTTTAATGGGCCTGAAAATTTCTTCGGTGATTGGTCCTTTTGGTTATAGACCTTCAGTGCTGATGGATATGCTTTCTGGCAAAAAAGCTGAAATAGGCTTAAAAGTTGGAACATATATGAGAACCTTTTTGGGTGAATGTTCACCTTCAGACTTGGAGACTGCTTTACAGGTTTGCTTCATATGCTGAAATAGTATCTAGTAGCCATGATTGTCACTTTGCCATGTTGAAGGTTAAGTTAAGGCTCCAGTTTTCTATGACATACTCTTGTCTTGTAGAGTGAGATCAGTTTTTACGACTTAAGAAGTAGAGCAAACATGTTTCTCCTTTGGTTATTCTGTGGTAGAAGAAGCTACAAATTCGAGTGTCCGTATGCTGATATTCACTTATTGGATTGGATGTAAGCAGTAAGCACATATGACGGTGAAGAGTGGTATGCTTTGTTTCATGATTAAATTCCAGACACATTTGTGCTGTTATCCTGAAGACAGGTGTTAGGAGTAGAAACATATAGTTAGGATCTCCTTTTGGTAGAATGGCTAATCGTCGCTTTGAGCTTTTCGTTGTTGTTGGAGACAAGCATATTGAATCATTTTCTTTTGCACTTGTTAGCTCGTGTATCAGCTTTTTACGACCAACCTGGAACCAGGGGAAGAAGATATTAGCATTGTGATGCAAATGGCAGAAGAATCAGTGCATGCTCAAGATAGAGACCCTCATACTGCAGCCGCTAATCGCCTCCGGGAACTCAATTATGGGAACTCTTATTTTTTCAGGGTAAGTTTGAACTTTTTCTGGGAGACCCTTTTATTCTCTTAATTAAACTGATAAGTGGAAACTTCCTGCAGCCAATGAGAATCAGTGACCTTCAAAAAGTCGATCTCTATAAAGCCTGTGAATGTTTTAGCAAATGTTTCAAGGACCCATCTACCTTTACGGTGGTGATTGTTGGGAAGATTGACCCTGCTACTGCATGCCCCCTGATTCTCCGGTATTTGGTAAGTTTTTATAATGCATAGGAAGGAGGTATTTCCATTATTTCTATTCACGTTTTTCCTATTTTTATAATGCAGGGAGGTATACCAATGCCGCCTGAACCAATTCTGAGTCTTGACCGGGATGACCTCAAAGGCTTGCCATTTGCTTTCCCTTCTACCACAATTAGGTATGTGGCAATAAGATATTGATGGATGTTGTTGGCAGAAAGTAAAAAAGATAAAGAATATCCATATTAAGGTGTACATTCTGTTGATGACAATATTCCTAAACTGCAAACTAGGAAAGAAATTTCTACAAGTTTAGGAAAAAGTCAGCAACCAAATGTACACCTTGATAACAGAAAACAAGCAGAGAGATGACCGTTTACTTCCTTTTTGGGGGTTTGAGAGATTCATTCACACAGGCATTGGATACTGGCACACAAATCTAGTCCTTCCACTGTCTAGGACCACTGGACACGCCCTTATATTCTGGAAGCTAATCTAGGTGTTGCTTTGGCTTTTAGAGAAGTTGTCCACAGAACCATGGTGGAAGCACAATGTTCAGTCCAGCTATGCTTTCCTGTTGAGCTGAAGAACGAAAATGTGGTGAGTATTTCTTGTTTCCTGATGGACTCCGCTTAAGTTCTGCAAATGATTTGGATGCTCTGTTTCCTTCCAAGGACCAATAATTCTGTTGTTTTGCCTGTTAGATGGAAGATGTTCAGTTTACTCATTATATAACCAAACTTCTTGAAACAAAGATGTTACAAGTCCTTCGTTTTCAGCATGGAGAGGTTAGCATGGCTATCCATTGGTTTATTCTCGGCTAGTGGCCTTGTTCTACAACCTAAATGCTGTCTTAAATTTTGTGTACTCAGATATACTCTGTCAAAGTTTCTGTGTTCCTTGATGATAATAAACCATCCAGAGTTGGTAATGTTCGAGGTGATATACGCATAAATTTCTCATGTGATCCAGATATTTCTTCAAAGCTGGTGTGTATGGCCTTCCTTGATAATTGTGTTACCTTGTTTGAATTGACCTGTGGATGCTTACAATTTTCTTCTTTGTACAGGTGGATCTTGCTCTGAGTGAAGTATCAAGACTTCAGGGGGAAGGCCCTTCAAATGATGATGTCTCGGCAATTGTTGAGATTAAGCAAAGAGCTAATGAAAATGTATTGCAGGTCAAGCTTACATTACTGAATAACATCTTTTTTCCTCTTTGTAAGCTTTTGTGGGGTTAAGGGTTGGTAGTTTAGAACATTTGGTTTTGTTGACTCTGCTTCTCATTATCTGAAATTCAGGAGAATGTCTTCTGGCTAGATAGGATTTCACGAAGCTATCAATCAAGAATCCATTTTGACAATCTTGTGTTACTATGCTGGTATGTTGCGAAGTTTATCTAGATTAGCTTCTTTTATCATTTCATATATTTGTGCAAGTTTGAAATTTATCTTAAGGCATTTACTGGATAATATTCTGTCAATATTAATAGAATTCTAGTCTTCTCTATTCCTGTGATAAGGAATTTTACTAATGATGTAATTATCCTCGCTTTGTAGTACTTTATATTTGTGTGGGTGCTCTGTTTGAAAAATTGAACTGCTACTAGCCTTGTTTGGCTCTATGAATTTATTTTTATTTTTCAAAGTTCACCTATTCATTTCCATATGTCTTTTCGATTATGACAAAGAACTCAACCTCATTGTGAAGGTTCTTGAGGAAATAACGTTTATTTTTATTCATGCCTCTTGGATAAAAAGTGCTAGTACATTAAGTCTGAGTACACATCCAGGTAAACACTAGCAATATATCATCATTGTCATCAAAAGTGTATTTGAAATTAAAAAAAGGTTTATCAAATATTGTGAAAAGTATTGGGACTGATAAAATTTATTACGTATGCAAAAAATGGTTTGATACATCATATCATATGGGTCCCAAACAAGTATTTGAGCCTTCCTGGTGGTGATTGTTCGTTGGTTTCTTCTGGTGGGGAATTTTAGAAGAAGAGTGCTGGAAGTTGATCTTGTAATTCAGATGCTTCTTAGTTCAGTGCTACAAGCAAAGCTTCGATTGAATATGCCTGGTGATGTTGAATATGAAAAGTAACATTCTTGTTTGAACTTGCATGCCCTGAACCCAGTTTTGCACTTTTGGGAGGATATACATTGAGAGTTACAAAATCTCTTCCTGCAGGGTGAAGACATCGTACGTATGAAAGTCAGAAAGATGTTGACACCAGCGACAGCACAGTTAGCGCTGCAAAGAATTATTCCATTTCCTTGCATCAAGCAGTACACAGTTGTAATCCTAATGCCGCAGGCATCTCAGTTGAAAAGGTTACAATCGTTAGTCCGCTTTGGAAGAGACCACTGTGTTAGTGATGCCAAGGTAAGTCCTTTTCTTCTCCCCACTTTTTGTGCTTCACTCGTAGTGATGCATGTGACTAAATGAGTTCTGGAATCTGCTTAAGGAATCTGCTCTAGATTCTGGAATCTGCTTAAGGAATCTGCTCTAGATTCTGGAATCTGCTTTTTAGCTTCATCTTTTGGTTTCTCAGGCTATCATGAATTTGGCTGGCATTGCTGGGTTAGCTGTTTTAGGCCTCAGTTTATGGAGGTACTCACGAAGTGCAGCAAGATCTTAGTGACCCGTCTCTGAATCTAGAGCTGCCAAGATCAAGATTTTTCACGGTCACGTAAGAGATGAAGTTGATGCAAAACCATCCGGCAAGAACTGTTTGTAAGAGAGTACTTTACATTGTAGATCACAACTGAAAACCGTGCAATGACTTTATTAGGAAACGTTACGAGGGTTAGATAAAAATGGTATAGTAGAAGTATAGCTATTCTTCAATGGATGATAGAAGATAGTTTCAAGTTTCAAGGCTTCCCAAGGCAGTTGGAGCTTGGAAGAGCATAAAAACCTCGACAAAATGTCTTATGAGAATATCATCATGATTGAATTGTAATTCTTTGGAGGGTTCGTGATGGGGTTCTGTTGTTGTACATTTTGAGTTTTGTTCGAAATGTCAACAAAATTGCCAAATTAATTATTTGGCAAACTATCATGCAAGTAGAGTTATCACTATCTGACTCAAACCAAGAATTTGACGTGCACTGATACAATCGAATTCAACCTCATTCTGACCCAAGAGATATCAATCTTAACTTGACACAACCGAACTTAACATGAAATCTGATTTTTACTCGAGAAATATTGACTTGAACCCGACACGATTGAACTCAACTCAAAATCTATTTCAGACCCGATATAAATCAACCCGAACTCGAATCCGACACGACCAAACTCAACCTGAAACACGAATCCGACTCTACTAGAATATCTTGATCGATTATTATTGTTTTAGATTGATCATGTTATCTTTACCATACATAAATAGGATTGTCTAGATTCATTGTACACTACCTATTGGACTGATATATTCTCAATATGACAGACTCACAATCAAGATGAATTACACACTTTCATCTAACAGGTGATCCAAATCCTGCCGGTAAAACTTTTCTTTCTTCCTGATCACCCTCGTTCTACCTTTCTTCACCAATTCCTACATTCCCACAAATCTGGGACCCCTTTTCTCCAATGACTTCCACTCTTCTCAGCTAAGCCACCCTAATCCACTTGCTTTCGATTAAACTTACCTATGTGAATTACTTACTGTGGAATTCACAAGTCCAAGTACTCCTCGAATCAGAAGGAGTATTCGGATTCCTTGATGGCTCTGTCCCATGTCTCTCGCCTGCAACCTTCTCTTCCTGCAATTCAATAATCACGGTCGACTACTCCAGCGGCTCTCCCTCAAGCTGGCATCCCGGACTGCTCAGGACAAAAGTCTCCAGGCACGGTTACATCCTTCTCTCACTGAAGAGGCCATGGTAGAGACCATTGGATGTACCACTGTCAAGGAGATGTGGGATTAGGGGTGGCAAAATAGACCCATGAATGGGTCAAGCGTTTTATCTATTTTTAAACTCGAGTGGGTATGGGTAAAATGGGTAATGAGTTAAATGGGTAGTGGGTTAAGTGGATATTTGAAAATTATGGGTTGGGCGGGTTGGGTTTGCGGGTTCACCGCTGGTATACCCATATGGGTAAACTCGCGGGTTTCAACCCATATGAGTTTGTATATAAACCCATGTGGGTCAATATATAGGTTGGAACCCGTGGGTATACCCATATGGGTTGTTATATAAACCCATGTGGGTTGGTATATAAACCCTTATGGGCTGAAACTCACGAGTTTGCCCAATTTTACCCATGTGTTGAATATTTTTTACTCGCGGGTTGGTGGGTTTCAACCCAACCCATTTGTGACCTGGCCCATTTTTTTACCCATCATAAAATGGGTCATACCCATATTTTTTTATCAACCCATATTCAACCCGACTGTCCATTTGCCACCCCTATGTGGGATGCTCTGGCAGCGGCTTTTGACAATGTCTCGGCGGCCCGGGGATTGCAACTCTGAAAAGAATTCCTCAACGTCCGTCGTGGCTTCAAAGCGAAGCTAGAATTTTATCATCATTTCAAGACAATGTTGGACAACATTTCCATTGTTGGGTCTTAGGTCTCGACCAAAGACAAAGTAATGGTGTTTCTTCGAGCTTTTGGGGTCGGGATTATCATAATTCACCTGGGTGCAACTAGCTCAGAATTAAGCCGACGTCGTTGCCTGTGCTCACGACCATGAAACTTTTAATCAGACGGGATCCACTGCTGGCAACCAATCCAATTCAGTGGCCTTTTATTCCGCACCAACCCCTGCTCCAACATTTTACAGTTCTAAATCTGGTGTGCGTGATCCTTGGGTGCGTGACTCAAGCGTGCGTGACCACGCGCTAGTCGTGGTGGTGGTTCTGGTCGTGAAGGCTGTAACATTCGTTTTAGTTCTGGGAATAAGAAGTGTTAGAACCCCAAGTGTCAAATTTGTAGCATTTTGGCCACGTAGCTCTTGATTGTTCCGGGTTTTCGTTAGGTGCTCGTAAGTAGACTCCGCTAATCTTGTCAATGATTTCTAGTTGTTGGTTTCTTTAGAGAATACTGTTGCATCAGATTGGTACTTGGACTCCAATGCCACAAACCATATGGCATCCTCTTCCCCTGACCTTGACAATGTTGTTCCTTTTAATGGTGATCGTTTTGTTAATGTTACTAATGGTCATCCTATTTCAATTACTCATATTGGAAAATTTTTATTTCCTCATGGCATAATATTAAATGATGTTTTGATGGTTCTGAATGCTACAGAAAATCTCCTTTTTATTAGTAAATTGACCAAGAGCTTGAATGTTGCATATTTTGATGAGACCTCATTTGTAATACAGAAATGGGTCATAAAGAAGGTAGGGGGCCAAGAGCAATATGAACGTGATTTATATGTGTTTGAACAAGGTGGTGCTGTTTTTGTTGCTTATATTCTGAATAAGCTAAAAATAATAATAAACGCTCATAACATAAAGCGTAATTGTCGCAAAAAACATGGAGATAATTCAAGAAAAACTATGAAAAACTAAGGTTGGAGGCCCAAAAGTTGGGCTCAAAATGAAAAAGTGGAAGACAGAGGCTATTTATAGGTGGAAGAGAGAGAAAATGAGCACAATCGATCAAACCCTAGCTAAAAGTAAATGGCACGTGCCCAAAAGTATGGTCCGTGGCTAAGGGGTTTGGTATGGGTCGTGCAGAATTGCACATTCGTTCTCGGGCCTCAAATTTGACCTTCAGAAGCATTTTGAAAAATACAGTCCATGCCCATTTGCACAGTCCATATTTTTAGTATTACTTCAGCCTCAAACTTCTTTTCGCCGCTACAAAAGAACCTTTGATCTGTTTTGGGAGTTCTAGTACTCCCTTCGTCCAAGCCATTCTGCACACTTTTTGGTCAACTTTCTCAAGACATGTTTGACCTTAAATTTCAATTAGTATATAGATGACAATATCATCATGTGAGATATTTTTGGATTCCCTCCATCATGTATTTTCTATTTTAATACACCATTAGTATACGTAACAAAAGTTATCGTGGTCAAACATGGCATGAGAAAGTTGACAAAAAGTGTGCAGATTTGGCTGAAACAGAGGGAGTAGTCATTCTTATAGTACTCACGGAGACAAACCCAACTATGCTTTCCATGGCCATCAGTTAGTCTCAGATTATTCTCAGAACTCAACTTCAAAACTCATGTCATTCTTCACCCGCAACTTTCCATTCTCTTCACTCCATCTCCAATCTATCTTCTACCACTTTGTAAGTGAGCTTCCTTGTTCTACCATTATTGTAAATGACATTTTTTTAAATATTTTACCATTCTTACCAATGACCTTCTCTGATGATTGATCTCTGATAAACACACAAAATCTCACTACAATGATCTAATCATAGAGGATAACACGTTAGTCAACTAATTGCTTACAATTAAGGAAATTAGGGTAACCCCATTTTCGGCAAAACATCTAATATAACATCTAACCGCCAACAAAACACATTAAAAGTGGGTATCATATATGCTAAAAAATAACATATTAACATCTTATCATCATTCAAAGCTTAGGATTTCCACCGAGAAGTGCATTTTTTTCTTCAAGTTAATGCATTTACTTCCTTTTTGATAAGTGTGTCTGATCACGCTTCTTCTTTCTAGACCCTTATATGTTCCATTAAGTTAGCAGAATGTCTTTATATATTCTTTTCAGCTTGCGATTGAATCTCTTGTGATAACAAAAATGGAAGGAACTAGAAATGAACATCCCCAAGTTAAGGTAAGCTCAGAGTCGTGTCTAATGTGCAAGGGCATGGTCTGGAATTTTTCTGAGCACTTTTGTGTGAAGCTTTATTTAGACTTTTATGCCAATTATGGTATATTGTGAAGTTGAATTGTTATGCTTTTAATACACGCTGAGGGATTCCCAACACTTCTCTTAATCCTTGCGGGAAAGAAAACTCTAATCCTGTGCATTGATTTTTGTGAATTGGATATTGTTCGATTTTATGCTTCCACAATAAACAATGACTCCTATCCATGAAAAATTCCAATTGAAGTTGATCGTATTGTGGTGGAAATGTATAAGTTTCTGAAGAAACACGCATCTATTCCGTATAAGATTCGAATATCAGGTGTTACTCCAACGTCCAAAGGTTTTAATGATATAGAAGGGTCTAAAAGCTCCCCATGTGAAGTAAAATATGAACAATGTTTATCTTAATAAAACATAAATACTTGTATCTTGTTGATTTTTAGCACTACTTTTAGGGTAGTATATCAGCAGCTTCCTAGTTCCTAGTCTTCTTATTGTGTGCAACAATTAGTGCGAATGACTTCATGGGCCCCTGAACTATTACAATCATTCACTTTTGTCTCCTTATTTTTTTTGAACACTTTTGATCTCTCAACTTACGAAACTGTTGAGTCGCGGCCCTTCCGTTAGGTTAAAACATCAAGTTTGTCAAAAACATCAATTTTGTCAAAAACATCAATTTTAAGGGGAAAATAGTCTTTTTTTAAAGAGCAAATGACTTGGGAGACCCTCCAACTCTTTCCATTTGACCCTTTTGGCCACTCATTTTTTTCCAATCACTTTTCACTTTCGTCACTGAACTAACAAAAGTGTTGAAATGTAACCCTTTTGTCCGGTCAAAGCGTCAAGTAATAGTCAAATGTCAATATTAAGGGTAAAAGAGTAATTTTTCATTTCCCTTTTCACGCCCCTTTTCACGTCCCTTTTCATTCCTTTTTCTCTCTCCTTTTCTCCTTTCTCAAGCATTCCCGTCGGCAATTTTTCCTCTTTCTCGAGAAACCTTTCTCGAGCAACCCTTACTTAATCGTTTAGTTTTTTCTTATTTTTATTGAAAACTGTTCCCGCCAGCGAGCGCTCTGATACCGTCGTTGTTGAAGCAGTGTTCCTATGGGCCACCACCGCCTGCTTCCGGGGAGTCCAGCCCGTGGTGGGAATGGTTTGGTGGAGGTAGCTGGTGGAAAAGCGGTGGACGCGAGGCTCTGAATCTGTAAATCGGGTATCCAAGCATCCAATTTGCAGATTTGGAAAATTGTGTCAATAATTTGGGTCCATATTTGCCAATTGGGTTTCCAACTCTCATCTATCATTTTAGGCTTCTTCGGAGATAAGAGCCATTCTTGGAGGACATCGGACTCTAAAACCCTCGGCGGAGATGGCGAAACCGAGTGGAGATGGCGATGCAGGTTCCTGTGGCGGTGGGGAGGAGAATAGATAATAGATAATGCGCGAGGAGGAGAATAGATGGTGGTGGTGGATTGGCTAGCAGAGGATAGAAGGTGGTGGTGAGTTGGCGGATAATAGATGAAGGAGATGAGGATCGGTACTAAGCAAAGCGGAAAATAGATGCTCTGCTGATAAATGAAGTCAGTGGTTTGCTCAGTACTTAGCAAAGTTAGTGGCAAAGGAAACTGTTGACAGACTCAATTCTCCTTTTCTTCTCATTTTGTATAGGAAACTGTTGTTAAAGTGATGCTGCAGGACGACTTTGCTGCTAAGTGGGTTGTCCAGAATCAGGGCCGTTGAAATGATGCAGAGTGCAGGGTGCAGGCGAAGAAGAAGAAGATGATGAAGGGGGTGGGCTGAATTGCAAATAAAAATGATAGGGCCATATTGTAAATTAGAATTATAGGGATTGTTTGTAATAAAAATGGATGTTTTTTTTTTAAAAAAAAGATAGGGATTGAATTTGTAATAAAAAGGATGGGGAGGGCTGAATTTGTAAATAAAAAGATGAAAAACCCCTTTTAACCCCAATTTTATTAAAAATTCAGCAGTTAACAGTCAAAACTTCAAAGTTAACTGTTTGACAGGAAGGAAGGGTCATGACTCAACAGTTTTGTTAGTTGAGGGGCTAAAAGTATTTATAAAAAAGATAAGGGGCTAAAAGGATCAAATGACAATAGTTGGAGGGTCTCCCAAGTCATTTGCCCATTTTTAAATTAATTTTTTTGTATTTCTATTTCTTTTTTCTTTTCCCTTTGTTTTCTTTTTTTGATTGTCTCTTCCCATTTCCCCCGCGGAGGGCTGTTCTCCGTCGCTGCTGTATCAAGCCCTCCCTAAAAAATCTTAACTTTTAATGGAGATCAATCATGATCTTCTCCTTCACACCGATGATTCTGTTGCTGTCATCCACGGAAAAATAAGGTGAGCCATCTAATTCTCCCTCTCCTTCCGATTTCTTAAAAATCCCTCCGTTCATTTGGGTCTGAAAATTTGTTGGCGAGCCATCAAAATTATCCCTCTCATTCCGCTTCCTGATCATGTGGCCGACATTGGAAGTATTAACATTGGAAGCGACCGAAAAGTAGTGGGACTTTCATGCATCAGAGAGACCTCTGGTTTCCCCAGTGCAGCCCAAACGAGTATAAAAATGTGCAGCGGCCACGATGAAGATAGCGACGATGATCCTTCCGGCGATAGAAAAACTTGGAAGGTGGTGGGCACACGGTGGCAGATCTATGGGAGAGGCAGCAGTGCGAGAGCAGCGGAAGGTGGAGGTGGGATGGCCGGAGAAGAAGAACATGTGGGGGTGGATTGTAATTAAGAAAAGATTAGTGGATGGGTTATAATTATTAAAAGATGGGGGAGGGGCTAGTTGCAATTAGTATAGATAGGAGCTGAGTTGCAATTAAAAAAGATATAGGGGGTTGGGTTTGTAAATAAAAAAGATGAAAAGTCCTTTTTTCCCTCAATAAACGGAGGAAACTTCATAGTTAACGTTGGACTTGGCGGAATGGGCACGACTTAACAGTTTCGTACGTTAAGTGGTCAAAAGGGTTCAAATAAAAGATGAGGGTTAAAGGTGAATAATGGTGATAGTTCAGGGCCCCCTGAAGTCGTTCGCCCTTTAGTTTATTTACTTTTCTTGTTGCAATCCCAAAATATCTATAAATTCATGTTCCTTTTATCTCATATTCAGTTTGTACTGTATCATTGATATATTGTTGTACTCGGAGGGGCGGAACCAGGGGGCGAGGGGGTGCTAGCGACACCACTAGGATTCAGTGGCCTTGAATTTAGGTCTAGGCGTCACCGAAATCCATTGATTCCGCCCCCTAAACTTAGGTTTTAGCTCCCCTTTCTGGCGAGCTCCAAGGAAGACGATGCCCATTTTTCTTGTTTCTTCATCAAACAAAACGACGTCATTTTTTGTATAAGTGAGACGACGTTGTTTGTTTTCGTCAAGGGCAAAAAACATAAATATGATAAATGGGCTTAATTGGCCCAATTACTCCTGTGCGGGCCGTTCCCAGCTCTCTCCTTTCAGAAAATCCTATCCCAATCACCCCCCTTCCACCCGTGCCTAATTACTCCTTTTCAAAAATCCCCAAATCAAACCGTCCCAGACTGCCGTGCTGCCCGCGCCCGCTGTATATCTGCCCCGCAAATATGTTTTTGCCTCTCTTATTCAGTCCCCTTACGTTATGTCTTGGTTCTGCCACTGTGTACTCGTACATACTTGAAGGGGAGTTGTTTGATTCCATTTCTCTTCGTCAGTATTTCAAGCATTAGCAGGCATGTGTAATTTTCAAATAGAGCAAATGACTTTGATAACCCCTTAACTATCACCATCACCCACCTAAGACCCCTTATCTTTCTTGTTTTTGAACACTTTGGTCCCCTCAACTTACAAAACGGTTCAGTTTTAGCACTTCCGGAGGGGCCACGATTAAGCTGTTTTGTAAGCTGAGTGGTCAAAAATGCTCAAAAAAGATAAGGACCGTAGGTGGACAATGATGATAGTTAAGGGGTCACCAAAGTCATTTTCTCTTTCAAATAATGATGATTACACAAATTTTAAATAATTAAAAATTTGTAGACTTGCATGGTTCAGTGCTACATTTCCAGTAGCACTTTGTAAGTGAGACATTTGCTTGTTTTATGTTTTTTTTCCTTCAGTTTATCATAGAAGGGGGGTTGATAAACATTTAGGACAAATTATTTATGACCTAACTTAGGTTAAATATTAAGTCCTGTTATTTTCAACTTGCTTAAAATTTAGTTAAGTTCTGGTAATTTTCTTCAGTGAGTTAGGTAAAATAAACTATACCCCTTAGAATTTAGGATACTTTCAGCATCATATCTCCAATAATATACCTTAAATTATAGATAATGGATTGACATTTATAATTTACTTTTGAGTGAAGTGCATATATAACGCCACATAATTCACGAAAGTGCATATATATTTCTGTGATAATTGAAAGTGCAAATATAACCTAAATAGTTAGTTTATGTGCCCTAGTTAGTTTAGGGCAGGTGGCAGAGGAAGCGGGTCACAGTGGATCCGCCGGGAACAAGTTCCAGATCTCGCTGGGTCTTCCTGTGGCTGCGATGGTGAATTGCACCGACAACACCGCCAATGCTATTACCGGTCCTATGCTAAATGAAAGGTTCTGCTATTTCTGGTCCTATTGGGAAGGAGTGTGCTGATCTCTGGCCTAGTATGCAAGTGCTGTCAATGCTATTGTTTGAGGGTTATGATTATGAGTTTTGTTTAATTTAGGTCCTTGAACTATGCCGGGTGGATGTGGTATTTTGATAGACAGTTTGGTTTATGTAAACGCTCAACCTATGTTTGGATGTCTTTTTGGTTTTCTGGGACAATATATTTTGTGTTAATTAGAATTTCGGGGCATTAATTTAATTGAGTAGAATCTCGCGGCAGAGTTTGCATTTGGACACCACTGTTGATGATGATTGGAGAAGAAGGAAGAAGAATATTTTTTCTAGTTTGCACTTATATAAGGTAGTTAGGGTTATTTTTGTGCTAAAATTTATTCCTGGGTTATATCTACACTTTCTCACTTATATAGAGTTATATTTATATGGTTCCCTTTATTTTTTATACACGTAGAGTAGCTAATTACTGAAGTACCATGGGCATTATAACCACAGTGTGCCATGTATTGAGTGTTTTTTTAGGGAAGATTACATGCAATCAGCCAAAGCAATATATACAGACATCCTACTCTAGGACTAAACTATGAGACACCACCATTGAATCTATTGATTCTCAGTGAAGCATGAAACTCCATTTATTTATATAGATAGGGATGCCTTTATGAGAACACCAACCGTTGCACCACCGACGAACCACCACCACCAAATCTAGAACCACCACGAGACACCTTCATTGACCACCCGCGGGTTGAAAAACCACAACGGGACCACCGACATGGTACCACAATATTGGGTAATCCCTATAAAAAAAATTGCTCTAAATTCACAATTCTTAACAGGGGTGCAATTTGAACCTTGGACCTCCATGTTATCGAAAGTGTGGATTAACCACTGAACCAATGACCAATTCACCCATGTATGGATTGAGTTGGTTATATTGATTGATGGTTTAAACCGCTAAGTCACAACTAGGGTATGTATAGTGTATTCATACATCATGCACAACCTCGTTATAATTTATCCAATCAATTCAACAGTTGCATTCTTCATCTCAAACTAAAATTTCTTTGCAATTTACAGTTTTTGTTCAAAGACTGTGTTGTATCTCGGTTTGTGTTGTGGAGGTTTCATGCATCTATTGTATAGAATTTGGAGAATGCTTGTTTTGCAAGGGCTCACCCCGATAAACAGACCACCTTTTCATATTAGCATTGATTCTGCTATACTTTAAGTATATATATTTTTTTTATAAATAAAGAGGATGTCTTAAGGGTAGGGCGGTTTGCTAGATCAATTTATTATGTGTTAATTGTGTGTCACTATCTCACGATATGCGAATTTCACCCGGAGTCAAGAGGAGGCCTTGGCAATTCGTTAGCGAATTTTTATGAAGCGAAAGAGCAATTGTTAGGGGGGGGGGGGGGGGGGGGGGGATTATCCGATACAAATTCGATGGGAAAACAAGGGTTTGGATTTGGGTAAAAGTGAAAGAGCAATTGTACAACTGTTGGTTCGAATTAAGTTTGAATTGAAGGTGAATATGTTAATTAATGAACCAAGATACATAATAAAAATAATATTTACTTCAAACAACAAAATAATTTTGATAAAATATTATAGAATATTAATTTTTATAACTTCATAATAATTTCTAGTAAAATTAATTATTTCCCTTTATAATTTAGAGTTCGTCTCTAGAAACACGGTCTTTCTATGGAAAGACCACAAACTCAAGTGCAATTTTAAGATAAAGGGCTGAAAACTTGTGGGTCCAAAGCAATTTAAATCTGGGACGAATTCCCGTTATAAGCTATTTGGGTAAACTCACGCGCCCATTGAAGGTAAAACCCCATCTTTCTTTCATTTTCCACAAACTTTCCATCAACTCAAATTTAATTAAATTTCATATTTTTATGATTTTATGTCTATGTTCCAACGTAAAGTTATAACATTTTATACTGAAGAGTTTCAGAAGATATTTAAAAATTACATAACAGGGAAGAATAACCGCAAAAAAAGTTAATTGAAAACAAATAAGTAACATATAACTTATATGTTTTAGTCTAATACGTAATGTTGTTAACCAAACTCAAATGTTTCACTTCTAATTACTGCAGAGTATAAACCCTTAGCTTCATATTATTCTAATTAAACTTAATTTTCCTGTATGCCTACGAAAAGATGGGTTTTCCCAAGACTTTTCCATAATTTATAAAGTTTTCAATGAATAAACTTTACAATTTAATAAAATTATTTATTTTCAATTTAAGAAATGAAAAAAAAAACATAAAACGGTGGGATCCAGCTAGTTTACTTTTTTTTAAAAAAAATGGAATGATGTGCATTTATACCCCAGTTATTGTGTTTGAGTCTATCAATTTTTTGAAAGTGCATATATACCCCTGGTCTCACCTGAAAAATTGGTCAAATGTGGTCTTTACAGTATTCATTTTAAATGACAGATTTACCCCTCTTTTTATAAAAGTAAAAATAAAATAAAATGTATATTAACCATTTTATCCTCACAAACCCTAAATCTCAAATCCCAATTCATTCTCAGTTCATTATGAGATTTTGAGGGTTGAGTTCGAGTTCTAAGGGATCGAGAACCTTGTGTGGCGAAGAGGTCAACGAAGAAAACGAAACTCCACTCTCAGTTCAAATAGCGCGGCTTGCTTGAAGAATACTGCTCCGGGTGACATTCAAGGTACTATATTTTTTCGTACATTACATGTGTTTCCATGCATCTTGTTTTTCTCCCATTTCATCTTCATAAGCCTTTCTTTACTCAATCTCTTATGCCCTAGTACACTATTTTTCCTTTCACCAAACCCTCCTTCCTAATCCACACCCAAAATGACTTCTGGAAACGCCATTACTACTGTTTCAATCCTTGCTTCTACCTCCAAGCAAGTTATCTACCACTCAACCTCATTGACTCGCACTAATAAATCGACATTTTCACGGGAGATCTACTAACCCGCGGCACAAGAGACCAAATATAAGGATTTATATTGTTGCTCTAGTACTCATTACATACTACCAAAGAGTAGTTAGTGGAAAGTCCGAGGTCGTCCACACGGATACTAGGATTCAAATGTTGTCGGGCATCACTCCAATGACGTCACTCTAATTGCGTGTCAGGCATAGCTACTGTTGTAGACATGGTTTGAGGGGGGGGGGGAGGGGTTGTCTATAAACTACTGAATATGCAAAATAAGAGAATAAACTATATTAATCTATGACTTGGGGATATTTGCGTAATATGACCGATATATGATATTTGCGAAATGACGATAATCACTACCTCACAACTCTAGTTGCTACAAACTATCATGCATTATTTATCGGTGTTCCTGACCCAGTCGAAAATAGGCATACACTCGTGTGGATTTGGTGCTCACGGCCTATGTACATACACTCACATAGCTGGGACTCGCGATCCCGCGTATGCTAACTGGACACTCCTAAGGGCAACAAACCTATTGTGTATCATAGAATATCTAACATGCATTTCACAAGAACGTAAAGATTAAATCAAGCATGATATTCTTAAACAAAAAAGGATAAGGAGACCTAGAATCTCACAAAATCTCTATCAAGTCATGAATACAAATTAAATCCCTAAGCAATTAAACTACTCCCTAAGCATTGAACCCCATTTTAGCTTTGGATTCAATACTTTTGGGAAAACTAGGAAGAATTAAAAGAAGAGAGAAGGGTTATTCCCTTTCTCTCTCTACCTACTCTTAGAAAACTAGGAGAATAGAAATTACAACTAATGCTAACTCTCTCTCTCTCTCTCTAACTACTAAACCCTAACAAACATAGGCTCTTTAAATACTTCACCTGTCCTATAATTAATGGCATAATTATTTTTTCCAAGTAAAATTTTAAAAACTTTGACCTTAAATAAAAATTAATATATATATACATAATAAAAATATCATGTGTGATATTGTTAGATTCATCTTAATATCTATTTTCTAAACATCAATTTTATATGCATAATTATTATATGTAGCTAGAGATCTTAAGGGTCAAACATGATCATTGAAGACCGTGTATAAGCCAGTGTGCCATTAATTATGGGGCAGAGGGAGTAGTAGGAAGAAAATTGGCCTCAAAGAGGCCCAAAACTAAGGAAACCCTAATATGCTGCTTCGGCACGGGCCGTGCAATAGCACACAGCCTACACGACATGACCTGTGCAAAAGCGCACAAGCCGTTGACTGGGCAGGGTCTCTAGGCCAACTGAGCGTCGCGACCGTGCAATTTCTTGCGGGATGCCGGCTGGAAGGGTCTTTTAACCGTCTACGCGGCGGGGGCCTGTGCAATTCCTTGTGAGTAGCGAGGTGGAGCTGAGCTTTTCTTCTTTAGATGACGCGATCATGCAATACGCCGCAGGGCGCAGGCTGGGCCTTCACTTCTTAATTTTCGAGGCACACATGCCGTGCAAAAGGACACGACTCACATTGGCACTTAGCCGCATAGTCATACTGAATGGCATGGGTCGTGCAAAAGGACAAGACATGCTCCTATACTTAACTGCGTCATCATTTTTGCTAGCAAGGGCTGTACAGAAGGGCATGACCGTGCCTGTCTTCTAAGTCGTACGAGCTTTAATTCTTTTCTCTTCAGCGCATTTCCATCTACTACCACGATTAATCGCGTGGCCTTTGGTGTACTCCCACCCTTGTGAATAGCTTTCAAATACCTTCAATCATTCTTGCGAATGACCTTCTACTCTGAAGTGTTTACGAGTGATTGATAATGAAACTCACAAAATAGGATCTAAATGTTTGTAAGGACATAGCATCCATTAGGTCTAAATAAATCTACAAAACGAAAGATTTAGACAATAAAACTGACAAAGGCTATTTAAATCCCTTGTTATGTAAACCTAATTAAACCTAGCAATCAACCATACAAAAACCACTAATAAATGTGCTAAATGCATTCAGAAACACATGCTTCTAGGTGCAGATCACTCATCCTTCTCCATGTTTTGGATGGCTTCTATTTTGAAATTTGTGTGTTTTAATGTTGTTTTTCGTAGGACAGTTTGAGAGCCGGGAGGCGAACAAACAACAAGAACAAAACTTTAATTGTATTCCCACCTGTCTAGGTATGCTATGCAAGCTGGAATCAATAAATTTGTTGATGTTGTTGGCCTCACCCTCGACCCCAGAGGTAATTACTTTATGAAGCTGTTAATTTTGAAATTATTTTTAGTGTGAAAACATAAGATTGAATGCTAGTCAGTAATTATTTTTTCTATTTTACTTTAGGTGCCTAGTTATTAATTTAATTTATGGTATGATTAAATTAATAGACCATAGAAGGAATGTTGTGTTGGACGAGTACATTACTCCCCGAGTGGTTAATGATGGTGTGACGATAGCCCGAGCCATAGAATTACCTGATCTTATGGAAAATGTTGATGCTCAGTTGATTAGAGAGGTCTGTTTAGTGCTCTCACTCTTTTTTTATCCATTAGTACTCATGTCTTTGTTGTCCCACTCTTTCAATAGAAAAGAAAAGAAATACAAGAAAGAGTGGTATTTTGATCATTGGTATCGAAGTTTAGCGTGTTGTTAGCTCGAAGATTATATATGATACTAATTTTATGCGTAAATTCTAATTTTTTCGCAAAGAGACGAGTTCGCTCTTGAATTTTGATTGTCCGAACTTCTTTTGTAATTTTAATTGGATGTTAATAATAATGAAGATATAAGTGTGTAAAAAATAAGTGCTGATAATATCTAGTCATTTTCTAACAGAGGAGCCCACTCCAGAGGTAAAATGTCTGGCTTTGACCGCTCAATGCTGGTCAATCTAGTCAATGCCGGCCTTTGATCGGTCAGCGACTGGTTATAGGGTACGAGTTTTTTTAATATTTCAAGATATATGTGCATTTTTTAAAAGTAGGAGATATATTTGCACCCAAGAACTAGGGTATGATTCGTATGAATGCAAAAATGAGATAGGTGTAGAGTTCATAGAGCAAATATTCCTAAGTCAGTCCACCGCAACCGTTTTTCAACTGCGTTGTGTATATGCAGTTATGCACTGAAACCAACAGTCCAAAACAAACCAACAGAATCCAATTCCGGCGATGGAATTGTCGCCGGCGGCCGAGGAGTCGGAGATGTCGGAGGAGAAATGCAAGAGCGGACTCGGTTCGCTAAAGCTAGTCAACATCAACATGGACGATGTCCTGCCGGAGCAGCCCTTCGGAGCGGAATTTGGCCGCCTGGACAACGGCCTCACCTACTACGTCCGCTCCAATTCCAAGCCTCGAATGCGAGCCGCCCTCGCCCTCGCTGTACGGGTCGGGTTCGTGCTTCTTTTCTACTGCTTTCAGCTGATATAATGTTTACATAGTAATTATATTTATTGCCATTCTTGCATTTCCAATTTGTTTTTGTTAATGTACTGTACTGTTTGGTGTCTATTTGTTATTGATGTATGATAGAGACATAGAAGCTCAGTTTCTGTATTAATGGCAGCTCAGTTTTGGAAGAGAATGAGGAGCGTGGTGTTGCTCATATTATTGAGCATCTTGCATTTAGTGCTACTAAGAATTATACAAATCATGATATTGTCAAATTTCTGGAGAGCATCGGGGCGGAATTTGGTGCATGTCAGAATGCTGTTACTTCCGCGGATGAGACCGTCTATGATTTGCTTGTTCCTGTTGACAAGCCGGAGCTCTTATCCCAGGCCATTTCTATCCTGGCTGAATTCAGTACAGAGGTATGAGTGACATGATTAGAACCTGGCTGTGCATTGCCTTCATTTATTGCTTTGCTTCTTTTATGTAGATTCGTTTATCACCCGATGACCTTGAGAAAGAAAGAGGGACTGTCATGGAAGAGTATAGAGTGAATAGGAATGCTAATGGAAGGATGCAGGAGGCCCATTGGATTCTTATGATGGAAGGTTCAAAGGTAGTTATCTCGTTACCTGCTCCAATATTAATTTCTCTGCCTATCTGGCGTATCGGATGTGTTTCAATGAAACCTCTATTTTTATTGTAGTACGCCGAGCGTTTGCCTACAGGATTGGAGAAGGTAATCCGAACTGTTTCACCTGAGACAGTGAACCAGTTTTATAGGAAATGGTATAACCTGCAGAATATGGCTGTTGTTGCTGTTGGAGATTTTCCAGATACACAGGTTTGAACAGCTTCTGATATTTTGTTATGTCTCATTAGTCCTGAATCTTGTACAATCTTGCAATGTTGGTTATACCTTTGTGACCTCTTTGTCTCATTATTGCAGAACGTAGTTGAATTAATTAAAATTCACTTTGGACCTAAATGCTCAGCACCTGATGCTCCACTTATACCGTACTTTCCTATACCATCACATGAAGAGCCTCTGTTTTCGTGTTTTGTGGATTCAGAAGCTCCTGGGGTCAGCTTATTGCGAACTTTTCTCTATCTTTACAATAAAAATTCCATCCAACAACCCCCCCCCCCCCCCCCCCCCCCAAGAGAAAATCGTCAAATTTTCATACTTTCACTATAATAGCTAGTTTACGTGTTTCTACTTTATTAATTCAAATTTAATTTATGCACAGTCAGCAGTGATGGTTAGTTGCAAGATGCCAGTGAGAGAGCTAAAAACAGTGAAAGATTACCGTGATTTATTAGCAGAGAGAATGTTTTTTCATGCTTTAAATCAGAGGTTTTTTAAACTATCCCGCAAGAAGGATCCCCCGTATTTTTCATGCTTGGCTACTACAGATATACTTGTCCGTCCAAGTAAAGCTTATACAATGACATCATCTTGTAAACACAAGGGAACTATTGGAGCACTGGAATCAATGCTCACTGAGGTTGTGATTTTTTGCTTTTCAACTCCATGTATAAGATTCATATGCATTTCACTGATGTTAGCATGTGTTAATACTTCAGGTTGCTAGGGTTCGTATGCATGGGTTTTCTGACTGTGAAATAGCTATTGTTCGTGCTTTGTTGATGTCAGATATTGAGTCTGCATATTTAGAAAGAGATCAAATGCAGTCTACGGGTTTGCGAGATGAATTCTTGCAGGTTATTGTGCCAACTTCTTTTTCATGGCTTGTCTTTTTTGACTCTCTTGCCAGCTTGAAATCCCTTTGCTATAGTGAATACCTTGCTTAATTGTGGTCATTTCATCTCTTATCTTTAGCATTTTCTGTGCAATGAACCTGTGGTTGGGGTTGAGCATGAGGCACAACTTCACAAGAATCTTCTACCCAGTGAGTATTCCTCAGTCTTAGTCATCTTAGTAGTTATGCAGAAGCGGGACTGGTTATAACTGTTTTACCTTCTTTGATGTTGACTAGATATCACGGCAGCTGAGGTATCAAGATATTCTGAGGATTTCCAAACTTCATCAAGTTGTGTCATAAAGATAATTGAACCGCATGCAACAGCTAGTTTGCATGCTTTGAGTGCAGTTGTGATGGAGATCAATTCTCTTGAGAAAGAGAAGAATATATCTCCCTGGGATGATGAGAACATACCTGAAGATATTGTTAATACAATGCCAAATCCAGGGTATACTAAACCTGTTTGAGTTATGAATTAGTATTGATTTATTTTTCCTGATAGTGGGTTAGTAATGCATGTATGCCCTTTCAGGTCAGTAGTGCAGCAGTTTGAACATTCCATCATTGCAGCAACTGAGTTAATTCTTTCAAATGGCATGCGAGTTTGTTATAAAAGCACCGACTTTCTTGATGATCAGGTATGGATACGTTTGAGCTTCAATATAAGATGAAAAGCTATACTTGGAGTCTTGGACAGTGCATATTAGTAACTGTATTTTAGATTCTAATGTTTTCTGCACAGTGCATATTAGTGTTTTTAGATCAGGTTTAGTTGTCCCGCTAAAGCTTGTTAAGATGATTTATTTCTCTATATGGCATTGGGTGATGAATTTATTTGTTTCAAACTTCCATCCCATATATTTCTGATTGACTGTTTATTTAAATAGGTTTTATTCACAGGGTTCTCTTACTGTTAGACCTGGCAAACGGGTCTCTTCGGTCGGATACGGGTGAGACCCAATCGGGTCGGGTATGATTCGGTGGATTTTTTTATTTTCGGGTATCGGGTCTTGATCGGGTGTGTTCAGGTTCGAATGTCTTTCGGTAGTTTTGAAAAATATTTGAACGGATCGGGTTTGGTTCTAGTTGTTTCAATTTCAATACAATTCGGGTATCATTTTTTTGAATCGGGTTCAGATCAAATTTGGTTCAGGTTGTTTCGGTAACAGGTACAATTCGGTTTTACATTTTTTTAATCAGGTTCGGATCGGGTTTGGTTTGAGTCAGTATGGTTTTGGTACTTTTCGGATACATTATCTTTCGGGTCGGGTTTGGATGGATTCCAATATATTCAATCCGGGTCTTGTTCAAATAAATATAGCAAATTGTCATTATAATTTATAATGAACATAAAATTATAATATATTAATTTTATAAAAATGCTTTCGCTCAACTAATCTATTATATATATATATATATATAATTTTAGTAGTCACTTTTTAAATGTATACTTCAATTTTTTGAAATAAAAATTTATTTCTCTTGGGAAGAACATGACATTTATGCAAACATTGATCTGTATATGTTACATCATAAATGTAAGAACAAAATAGAATAGTTTGTATTTAATTTTTTATTTTATTTTATGTTGATCATAACTCATAAGTTCTTAAGTCATAACGAACAAAACTCCTAACTTGCAAGTTATAATAATATATATATATATATATATATATATATATATTATAGTAATTCTCCTGACAGACTGTCTGTCTATAAGTTTATGGACAAGCCACTTATTTTTTTACCTTATACATTCACATTTAAATACATATTAATAATATTATTACTTGTTTTAACTTTAAAAATATAATATTTAAATTTTATATAAAAAAGCTTACATAAATTTTATAAAAATATAATATTTAAATCATCGTGAACTGTCCATAAGCTTATGGAAATACCGTCTTTCCTGAGATATATATATATTCTTAATATTCATGATTGCAATACATTTTAAAATTGTAGCATATTAAATTAAGATAAGAAAACATTCTAATTAAAAACATGCTCATTTTTTTTTAATCAGGTGAAATATTAGTATATTACCAATAACTCTGTTGACTTATATAATCAACCCTCGAAGTGGAATTTTAATAAATATCAATCCTCATTTATTTTTATAACTGTGTCTTACTATTTTACTTAGTTATATTCCACCGTAACTAATTTGATTAACATACATATTTGAGTTCTATACACACTTATTAATAGTTATTATATTTTATGTACACTTATGACTTAACTGAGTTAATTCTATATGATATCGTACACCCAAAAATTGAAATTGTCTAACTACATGCTTTATTAATATTTATAATGACGAGTAATACTCTTGTTTAACTTGTATGAATATCTTTATTTTCTAGTTCTAGTTAATTGCTTATATGATATATCCTCTTATAATCGAGTTTACTTTGAATATCCGTGATGTTTTATTTTATTTGAACGTTAATTACCTTTTAAGTTCATAATCCCAAGCACCATATAATATAAATTCTTTGGATGGTGCTGTCAACGAATATTTAAACCATTTTGACTAACCTAAACTTAAGTTGTCTAAAAATAACATACTAATATTATAATATGTCACTGATTTTAATTATTTACTACATATTGATATAATCAATCATAAGTTCATAACTTGTTAAAATATATAACTTCTTAAGATAATCAAAACCATAAACATCTCATTATAATATATATATATATATCATACTAAAGAAAATCCAAAAAATACATAATCTGAAAAAATAAAATGTTTGAATTGTTTTATACATTGTCATTTGTCACATTGATAGAGTACTTTTGATAGAAATACGTATATATATTATTATTTTATTTATGACAAAATCTTATTTTAGACCGACTAACAGTTAAAAGAGGATATTTTATAATTAGTGAGACTAATAAGGTCATTTGATATTTACTTTTATTTATTGCAGTGAGATACATATAATATAAGTATGATAGAATTTTAAAATAAATCTCAACAAATAGATAATTAATTTTTAAATAATTTGAATGAAATATTATAAAAATAATCAAATTTTAATGTATTCAATATTTAACTATTTCTAACGATCTCATATAGTTTTCCTTAGTTGACTAAACTTTAAAATTTTAAATAAAATTCTTTTTTTTCCAATTTAAATGTAGGCAAAGTCTAGAAAAAGACCGTCTTTCCATAGGTCCACGGAAAGACGGGTTTAATTAAAATAATGGAAAGGTGAAATTTTTTTATTGCAATATTAAAAATTTATTCTACAACATACTGTAGTTATAATTTATAAAGTTTACGACCCAATTAATGCAACCCAAAATTTTATCTTAATTTTTTCTAATTTGCAGTTTAAACCCTTCAATTAACTAGTATCAATCATTCAATCTATATTGAAATAAATTTAAAAGGTAAAACCAAAATATATCTAAGAGAGCTAATTAAGACTAATAAGTAAATAAGTAATAATGATCGTTAGTTAACTAATAGCTAATTAAAAATTTAAAACCAAACGATCTCCACTCCAGTCCAGAGTCCAAACTCCAGAGTCCAGACCAAACGAAACAAGAGACAGAGTCTCTGAGTCTGAGTCTCCTCCGTCTCAAGACTTCCTATTCTAATTTCTTTCTATCAGCAAAGCAACGGCCACGACGCAAGGATTCCCAAAAATATGGAGAAGTTATCAATTTCAATCTGCTTCCAGTATTTTCGCACGGAAAGAAATCGCACAACAACAACAAGCACGGCTCTTGGCGCCCAAAAGGTTCGTTCCCGCTTTATTTTACATTGAAGAATAAGATTTTGGCGCTCAAAGTCATGGTCTCCGAATCCGACGGAATTCAGCCCCATATCTGTAACTAATCTTATGTTTGAAGGAATATATAATATATATATATATATACATCTTATATTTCATCTGGTGGAGTATTCTGTATTCAGTTCAGATAATTCAATATTCTTTCAGGGCAAATAAGTGTTCTGATTCCTGAATTAGTTCATCAATTGAAGAGGTAATTTTCAATACTCATTGAGTCATTGTCTGTTTATATTGTATAATTTGTATGAGATGGTTAATACTAGATGGAGATAGTTTAATTTGCTGAAATTGTTTTGATGTTGATTAAACCGAGTTCTTTTCACTCGTTAATAAACCTCTTTTAACACGGATATTCTTACTAATTGAATGTGACTTTCTCTTTCTACAGAATTATGAGCCCACTAAATGATGATAATCATGAAGTAATGGATGCAGTCACAGGACACGGAGCTGATGGAAATGAGGTTCCATCTTTTGAGGTGGGATCTAAGGGAGCATGGGCTGGTCGCAGGAGTAAAGTTTGGAAGGAGTTTATTCAAATCAGTAGAGCCGATAGTCATGATGGATATTTGAGAAGTCAATGCAAGCATTGTAAGGTGGGATCAATTATTGCTGAATCCAGTAGAGGGACTACTAATCATACGAATCACCTTGAAAAGTGTGCAGCGTATCAAGCTCATCTTCAGACTTTGAAGAAAGAAGTTGATCAGGTTAGATTTTTTGATCAAAAGATTTACCGAGACTTAGTAGCAAAAGCAATTATCAAACATGGTTATTCTTATTCCTGGGTTGAACATGAAGGAAATAGAGAGATTCACGAGTACTTGAATGATAAGGTTAAATGTATTAGTCGAAATACGGCAAAAGCAGATTGCATGAAGATTTATAACACTCGGAAAAATCTCCTTAAAGCCATTCTGAAGCGTTCACCAGGGCGTATAAGTCTAACTAGTGATTTATGGACTTCTTGCCTTAGTGAAGGATATTTGTGTTTGACTGCTCATTTTGTTGATGAGAATTGGAAATTGAATAGCAAAGTTTTGAGCTTCTTTCATATCCCACCACCACATTCTGGACTAGAAATTTACAAGGTTATAATAAAATTAGTTAAGGATTGGGGCATTGATGATAAGCTTTTTTCTTTGACATTGGATAATGCCTCTAGTAATGATAGAATGCAAAGTCACATGAGGGTGAGGCTTAATGATTGGGGATTCCTGTTGAATAATGGTAATTACTTTCATGTTAGATGTGCAGCCCATGTGCTAAATCTTATCGTTAAGGATGAACTTAAGGTGATTGAGAATGTTGTGGTAAAAATTAGGGAGAGTGTGAAACATGTTAAGGGCTCCGAAGCAAGAAAAATTTCTTTTCGGAAAGTTGTGGACTTGTGTAGAATACGAGAGACTAAGTCATTGTGGTTGGATGTTGCTACTAGATGGAACTCTACGTACATGATGCTCGATAGGGCTCTTTTGTATAGAGATGCTTTTGATAATTTGCACACTGAAGATGTTACATATAAAAAATGTCCAGAACCTTATGAGTGGGACATGGTTGCGAAAATTCGAGATGCTTTGGAACCATTTAATGTTATTACTGAGTTATTTTCTGGTAGTGACTATCCTACGGCAAATTTGTACTTTGAGAATGTCTGGAATATTGCTATGTTGTTAAAGGACTTGGTTCAAAGTGAAGATGAGGTTTTGAAAGGAATGGCAGTAGAGATGCAAAGTAAATTTGATAAATATTGGGCTGAAAATGAAGAAAACAATTATTGCACCTTGTTTGCTTTTGCAATAATTCTTGACCCCCGGTGTAAACTTGATTTTCTCAAGTATTGTTATAAGAAGTTGTTTGACGGTGATGAGTTGAAAGCGGCAAGAAAAGTGAGTGACATATCTCTGAAATTGGCGATGCTATTTAATGAGTATTCTTTAAGGCCATCAAGTAGAATGTCTTCTCCATCAAACACTCAAACCAGATCCAACTCTAATGGGACCGATACACGCAAGCGCAAGTGTGACTATTCCGCGGTAAGTTTGTTGTCTTTAAAATAAATTATGATTAGTTAACTTATATTTTATTGCTTTGTTGTATTTTTAAGTACTTTAAATAGTTTATAATATGTAACTTATTTTTTCCGTAGGATTTTGATGTGGATGAGATGGATACTTTTAATGAAAAGTCAACGTTGCAAGTTTATTTAGATGAATCTAGAGTTCCCAGGAGTAGCAAACTGGATGTTTTAGATTTTTGGAGAGAACAGGAAAAGAGATATGGTGTGCTTTCTGATATGGCTAGAGATATATTGGCTGTCCCTCTCACAACTGTTGCTTCAGAATCAACATTTAGCATAGGAGGTAGAATTTTGAACAAGTGGAGGAGTTCTTTCATTCCTGAAAATGTGGAAGCTTTGATAACTACACGTAGTTGGTTGCACGGCTATAAATGTAAGTGCTTTTTATTGGTCAATTTTCATGTTCTTTTTCATCTCTTCTTTATACTTGAATAACTTTCTTTTGTTACCCATGAATCGAAGGCTTTGGAGACGAGGAATTTATTGGATGTCACGTGGAATGGATGTGATGGGATCTTGGTAATTGGTAAGTAATTAGTTGGTTCTTAATAATTTAATTTTGTTAAAATGATAGTTAGGCTATGAGGGAACTGAACCTTTCTGACACCGGCATTGATTATGTTTCTGAAGGCTTGGAAGATTTGTTCCAGCTCGAACGCCTTTTTATGCTTTGTTCAAGATTGAAGCACAAGATCATGCCCAAAGGAACCAACTGACTCTGCTGCTGTGACTTTTAGCATTTGTTTACTTTCGTTTTTCTTCTTACTTGTTTGTGATGGTCACAGCTGTACTGAGATTGAGTGGTTTATACATGATTGAGACTTCTATTTTTTGTCGATGCTTTATAATCAGCTGATATATATGATATATATGTTTCACATTCGATGATCACTGATCACTGTGATCAGAAAGAACTTTCTCTTATCCGAGTTTGTTCCAGATTCTTGAGGTTATGGGTGCTCCGCTGACTGGTACCGACTTGAGAGCATATGTGATGTCAGGAGGTGGTATCACACTGACGAGTTTCTCCCCTAAGTTTAGTAGCAAAAGATGTTTTCTTATTTTCCCGATAACTGGTTCTGAGAGGAAGGGCTTAGTAAGTGTTGAGGTCAAGAACAGGAAAGGCCAGGTTTCATTCTGAACTCCCTCTGTGTTATTATTATGCTTAGAAGTTCATTAGGCTTATGGGTTATGATACAAGACTGCATTGACATGATTGGTTGTTTTCTCAACATAATCTTGGGCTTTTTCTTGGTTGATATTATGTGTGTTGGCTGCAAAATAAACATAGGTTCTTGAGCTGAAAACGTAATATATTTTGGTTTTATAAAATGAAACTCCTTTGGCTATCTGATCTTCTTTGTGGAAGCAGAAAGGAAAAAAGTGACTGATTGTGTAATGTTTTAATAAAACAGGGCTGCAGAAGAATAAACAAAAATAAGATGGCGCCTCCGTTTGTCCTACCCACGAGCCAATTCAGCACATTTCCGCCCCCCAATCTTCTCCTACTTTTTTTAGAAAGTTTAAAGAACACCAAAATCAAGAAGCAAGATTGCATCAAGCTATGGGGGAAGGAAAGCAAGGAGTTGTGGCGGTGGAGTGGCCGAATATGGCGAAGGGTTTGGTGAATGGGAACCCAATTGTGCAGTTTCAGGCAAGTACAAGGAGCTGGAAGATGGGTTTAAAGGGTGGCTGGCGAAGCAGTCTATGCCGGTGGAGGCGGCGGTGGTAACCCTCACCAGCGCCACCCAGGGGGCGGCGATTGGTGCTCTCATTGGGACTTTTACCAGTGACTTTGCTTCTTCTATGCCTACTCCTCCACCTGGGTCCCCCGGTTTCAACCCTAAGGCCATGGCCTCTCTCAAGCAAGCTCAGGTATGTGTATGTCTGTGTGTGTTTTTGGTCGGTTTTGATGTTGATAATTTCTGGGTTTTGGGTTTTGGATTCTGGGTTGTATTCAAAATTTGAACTTGTGAAATGTTGAGTTGGGATATGGAGGTGATGAACGGAATTACAAAATGAATAGTAGACGGTTTAGAACAATATTTTTGGTTCATCACTACCTTCCTCAATCATCAATTTCACTGCTGGTGGGCCTTCAGAGGATTCAAATGTTCGAAAAAATGTACAGGTATGTCTACCATAATTGGAGCATATGTATGTTTGTGTATGCGTGTGCATATGTTATCTCAAGTGTAATGTGACACATTGTGGCGGTACCTTCAATTAGAAGTACTTTCTGTTTTATTTACTACTGAATTTCTATGTACTACTGATGTGCTGCAAATAATGTGCCATGTTCTACACAAAGCTCTGACGTATCTGTTACTCGTGTTGATCATTTACAGGGCGATGTAACATACACCCCTCGATTGCTTACGGTGAATCTACAAGGTACTGAACAAAATTGTTTGTGCTATTTTTTGTTAATGCTAGTGCTTCTGTAGATTGTCATATTTTTCTGATAGCGAATGAGCATGTTCATACATATTTCATGTCATTACTGATGTACCTTCTTGGGTATTTTTCTTTAATCTACATTATGGAACTTAGTGATGGTTCTATGTTCTTGTTTTACTGTGAGTCTGAAGTATTGCTCACCTAATGTTCTTCTACGGCTAGCTTGGATTATGGATTGAAGAACAATACGAACGGGAGATTTATATTCTCAAGCTTTCTCTTGCATGTCAATCTTAAAATTTGTGCTCTACATCCTATGAATTACATCATGTTAATAAGGGATTTGACACTGATTGAAGTTTCATGTCATTTAGTCTTCACTTGAGAGGCCTTAGTTCTCCTTTTATTTTCTCTGAATGGACAACAGTATTTGTGCAAGTTGTTCTCAGAAGGATATTAATTTAAACATTGTGTGGCAGGATCCCTAGGATCTATGGGTTCACGTGGAACCTTGTACAATCACTATTCTTCTGATCAATCACCGGATATTGTTTCATGGTAAGGCTTGCGAACTTCAACTATTGGTTTTATGTTATACTCTTTCTTCTTTTATAAGAGTGATTCTATAAGTAAGTTTTAAGCATTATGTTTCTTCATTTGTGACATTGCTTGAAAGAGTTGATATCCGGGTGTTTTGACCATGAATGCTTCCTGTCACTTTCCTAATTAACTATGATATTTTATCGACTATACAGAGAATATTTCATTAGCCCTTCTTGTTGTCATCTTGTCTTAAGCTGATGGGAAGATGCATATGTATTCCTGTTTTAAATGAATCTCTCATAGCCTCTCAAATTGGACTCAGAGTGTAATTGCATGGCATCAATAATGATAATGAGATTGTTATCGACTCCTTTGCCTTTACCTCTTTTCTGGAAGGTTGAATTGAAACATAATTATGCATTCTGATAGATGAATCCTGAAGTGTGATAGCTGGGTTTAACAGAATTTACAAGGCAAAAAGAGCTGTTTTGTTTTTGCTTGTATGATATTGTTATAATAACTTAAGAAAAGAAATAGACGTCTCTTCATACCAACTTGCAGGAGCGGTAAAGTCACTACCCAGGCATCTGAACCGATAAAGAAAAATGGATGTCATCGATACATCATACCTCTTCATGTCTGGAAATGGCCCGTCTAGCAGAAGAAGACTTTCCTTGAGTTCCTTGTGTAAGTCTGTACTAGGTTATGAGCTCCGGGATACTCAGGCATCACACCATCACATAATTGCCTAGACGATGCATGTGCTGCAATGAAACTTGTTTTGGCCAAAATTGAACGAGGAGTTGATTCTGCATTTCCACTGGCTGTCAATAATGCACCAGATGGGGATTTGAACAAACTTCTGGTCCACAGAATTCCAGTTAATGTTAGCAGTGAAGATCTGCTCAAAGTTATTCCAGGAGACTTCACAGTTGAAGTTGAGCCTGATAAGAGGATTAAAAGTGGAAAATATTCTGCCTTGGCAATTTTCAAAAATCAGCAAGGAGCAGATGAAGCATTTGATAGCATTGAAGGGAATCTGGATAAGGACTCCTATGGACGATTGCAGAAAGAAATATCTTTTCAACTAAGTAAAGGAATTACTGGTAGTTTATGCATTCGAAAAATGTCGAACAACTCTGCTGCACAAGTAACATCCAAGAAGAGGTCGCTTGAAATTGAGTCCATCTCACACAATTCAAAGAAGTTAAGGACTGACGGTGACTGTGAGAAGGTTGAGGAGGCTCTGCAGACAGATAATTGTGCTAGTCACATGAAGGAAATTGAAAGATTGAAGCAAGAGCTAAGTCGACGGGATCAGGAAATATCCGGCTTGAACAAGATCATTG
The DNA here is from genome assembly GCA_037428765.1 of Rubia yunnanensis. Classification (NCBI taxonomy): domain Eukaryota; kingdom Viridiplantae; phylum Streptophyta; class Magnoliopsida; order Gentianales; family Rubiaceae; genus Rubia; species Rubia yunnanensis. Next base: position 85,501,305 of record CM075066.1, read on the forward strand.
TTGCCCTAACAAGAAAGCAAGGGCTCTAAATCTGACAGTAATTTTATAAGAACAGCAGCTCCATCAAAGTTGGATGTTATTCCAAACGTTGCAATGCAAACAACTGCCATTGCATCTAATGGTGAAGAGCTGGGAGGTTATTTGCTGGAGAGAATTGGCTGCCAAGAGTAGTATTATCTACCTGTTTTGTTGATCTGGATGTAAATTCCACATGTGCAATAAGGTTGCTGGAGAACCTCTTGCTTGGTGGGGGAACATGAATACGCAGGTAGTGTGTAAAGTACAACTTCTTTTTGTTAGCCGATTATACTTATCGTAACTACACTCTTAAGTCTCTTATTGCTAGTGGTTTTGTTAGTTTTCTCATTTATCTGGATTATATTAGTTTGTGTATTATGTGCCAGGTACACTCGGGTGACAGTTGAAAAAAAAACAGTACTTCATTTGGATCGGGTGCCATATTTTCCTTAGTAAGCGGTATGGGAGGGCCAAATCCAGCAATGAATGTTCTATCATCTGGGATGCTATTTGCACTCTTCCAAGGTGGTATCTTCCAGGTAATTGACCACATGAGATCATTCTATTCTATGAATATAGATAGTTTTTTAGGCATCATGAGTTTGCTAGGGATTTTTACAAAGACCATCGGTTATGATTGAGATTTTTAAAATGACATGTTTTTATTCTGGTTTGTGCAGCTTGGACACAAGTTTTAGCAGCCACCAGCTGAAGACGTGTTCTATTCTAAAACAAGGTCCATGCTGTCCAACCTCGGATTACAGAACTACGAGAAGAACTTCAAGAAGGGCTTGTTAACTGACAACACACTGCCTTAAGAAATTCTATAGATGAACTTAATTGGGAGCTTTTTAATATTTTCGCACTCTGGGATCAAATTAAAGCTTTGAACTCTATTTTCTGGTGCTGTTGTTGATCTGTTGAGGTTAATTTTTCTTTTGCACTGTTTACTTTTCCCCCAAGTCCCACCTTTGTAAGTCCTAAAAAGGAGTAAACAAACACAAATGTTGGAATTTGGATGGAATAGCCAAAGTCAATCTCATCTAGTATTGCCAATTCTGCACCAAGAACCTGTTTAAAGAAGTTAGTGCCTTCCAAATTGGTACAATCAAGTTTAACTAAATAGACACAAAAGAGGAAAACGGAGAAAAGCTTCTTATCTACCATGCAAGAAAAGGAAGTTGGGAAGAAGAGCTGGTGCCCATTCACTCACATCTCAAATACAGTAATCAAGCGCTCGAAAAATGCGGATTTTAGCAGTTTACTAGAAACTAATAAGTAATAACTAAATGACTTCTACTTTTAACTTAAGCGGATCTTATCTTAGCAGTGTATGGTTTATACTTTTAAAATAAGTAGTTTTTAAGATGTTTATCATACACATAAAACTTGATTCTGCTTAGAGCACGAGCAGATCTTGACATTTTTACCAGACACTTAGAATTACAACTTCTTAGTTTATAAGCCACACATGCTAAGTACGGTAAGTTCATGGCAAGAAGTAACTGTGTCTCGAGAAGGTGGTGTTGTGGGGATGTGGCATGGATCACAGAAGACGGAGCCTTGAACTGTGATGACTGATGCGTGATGTAGGGATTCTAGGCCCTTCTTCATGGGATCGAGCCGGGAGGAAGAATTATTATAAAATAATTTTAAATTAATAATTTACAATGTTCTTTTATTTAATACATAAATTTTAAATATACTCTGAAAATAATTTCATCTAACTATGCTATTAATACACATTTTAAATTTATAAATTTAATTTATTATGTGATATTTTAATATTAAATAACATATCAACACTATTTATAATTCTGATGTTATTTTCAACTAAATATGATCAAATTTAAATTTTAGACAATAACAATTGTAACACACTATTCAGTCATATGACTCATATCCGGGTCTTGTTCGGATTGAGTTAACATTAATCTGGATATCTTCAAATTCGGGTTAACATCAATTCGGTTCATTTTGAATCGAGTAGTAGTCGGGTATGATCAGGTTTCTTTCAGGTACGGGTCCTTTTCGGGTTCGGATTCAGGTTCGGTCCAAGTGCGGGTCCTTTTCGGGTTTCGGTTCAGGTTCGATTCGGGTTCAGGTGTTGTTCGAGTTTGGGTCTCATCAGGTCTGGCAATTTAAGTTCGGGTGCGGTTCAATCGGGTGATTTCGGTTTCCGGTTATTGATTGGGTCTCACTATTTGGGTGCCGGTTCGATTCGGTTCGGTTATTTAATACCGGGTTTTCGGGTTCGGTTATATTTTGCCAGTTCTACTTACTGTGGCTTATCTGAGCTTCCGGAAGATGAATATTTCTCATGTTCAATGGGCCTGACAATTTCTGGGGAGATTGGTATCTTTGGTTATCGACCTTCAGTGCTGATGGATATGCTTGCTGGCAAAAGAGTTGAAGTTGGTGCAGAACTTGGAGCATATATGAGAACCTTTTCTGGTGACTGTTCACCTTCAGACTTGGAGACTGCTTTACAGGTTTGCTTCATATGTTGAAATAGGATCCAGTAGTCATGACTGTCACCTTGCCATGTTGAAGGTTGCAGTTTTGTGTGAATGGTCAAAGAGTTAAGGCTCTAGTTTTCAATGACATACTCTTGTCTTGTAATGTGAAATTGGTTTTTGCGACTTAAGAAGTAGAGCAAACATGTTTCTCCTTTTGTTATTGTGTGGTAGAAGAAACTACAAATTCGAGTGTCCTTATTGGGTGTAAGCACATTTGACGGTGAAGAGCGATATGCTTTGTTTCATGATTAAATTCCAGAGACATTTGTCTTGTTATCCTGATGGCAGGTGTTAGGAGTAGAATGATGTAGTTAGGATCTCCTTTTGGTAGGATGGCTAATCACTTTGAGCTTTTCATTGTTGTTGGAGACAACCATATTGAATCATTTTCTTTTGCACTTGTTAGCTCGTGTATCAGCTTTTTACGACCAACCTGGAACCAGGGGAAGAAGATGTTAGCATTGTGATGCAAATGGCAGAAGAATCAGTGCATGCTCAAGATAGAGACCCTTGTACTGCATTCACTAATCGTATCCGGGAACTCAATTATGGGAACTCTTATTTTTTCAGGGTAAGTTTGAACTTTTTCTGGGAGACCCTTTTATTCTCTTAATTGAACTGATAAATGTAAACTTCCTGCAGCCAATAAGAATCAACGACCTTCATAAAGTCGATCCCCTTAAAGCCTGTGAATATTTTACCAAATGTTTCAAGGACCCGTCTACTTTTACGGTGGTGATTGTTGGGAATATTGACCCTGCTACTGCATGTCCCCTGATTCTCCAGTATTTGGTAAGTTGAGTGTTGTAAGAACCACATCTTGCATGGGAATATCCCTTATTTCTGTTCACTTTTTTTCCTATTTTATTTTACAGGGAGGTATACCAAGGCCGCCTGAACCAATTCTGAATCTTAACCGGGATGACCTCAAAGGCTTGCCATTTACTTTCCCTTCTACCACAATTAGGTATATAGACATATTTAATTTGGATTTAGCAATAAGATATTGATGGATGCTGTCTGCAGAAAGTAAAAACCATAAAGAAATCTATCCAGAAAACATGGAAAGACATGGTTTAGTTGTATGAAGACAGCTAGAGCAGAGAGATGACCGTTAAATGCCTTTTTTGGGGTTTGAGAGATTCATTCACTCAGGCATCAGACACTGGCATTATGGCACACAAATCTAGTCCTTCCAATGTCTAGGACACCCTTGTTATTCTTATGTATTTATGTTATAATTTGATGATTTTTATAGTATTCCAATGGACACGTACTGATATTCTGGAAGCTAATCTAGATGTTGCTTTGGCTTTTAGAGAAGTTGTCCACAGCCCTATGGTGGAAGCACAATGTTTGGTCCAGCTATGCTTTCCTGTTGAGCTGAAGAATGAAAATATGGTAAGTATTCCTCGTTTCCCGATGGACTCTGCTTAAGTTCTGTTAATGATTTGGATGTTCTGTTTCCTTCCCAGGACCAATAATTCTGTTGTTTCCCTATTGTTAGATGGAAGATGTTCACTTTACTGGTTATATAAGCAAACTTCTTGAAACAAAGATATTACAAGTCCTCCGTTTTAACCATGGACAGGTTAGCATGGCTATCTATTGGTTTATTATTCTCAGCAAGTGGCCTTGTTCTACGACCTAAATTTTGTCTTAAATTTTGTATATTCAGATATACTCTGTCGGAGTTTCTGTGTTCCTTGGTGGTAATAAACCATCCAGAGTTGGTAGTGTTCGAGGTGATATACGTATAAATTTCTCATGTGACCCAGAAATTTCTTCAACGCTGGTGTGTTGTCATTCCTTGCTAATTGTGTAACCTTGTTTTAAATTGATTTGTAGAAGGTTACGATTTTCTTCTTTGTACAGGTGGATCTTGCTCTGGATGAGGTATCAAGACTTCAGGAAGAAGGCCCTTCAAATGATGATGTCTCTGCAATTCTTGAGATTGACCAAAGAGCTCATGAAAATGGATTGCAGGTCAAGCTTACATTACTAAAAGACCTTTTTTTCCCCTTTTTGTAAGCTTTTGTGGGGTTAAGAGTTGGCAGTTTAGAACTTGTGTTTTTGTTGACTCCGCTACTCATTATCTGAAATTCAGGAGAATGCCTACTGGGTAGAGAGGATTTTACAAAGCTATCAATCAAGGATCTATTCTGGCAATGTTGGTGCTACTTTTCTGGTATGTGGCCTAGTATATTTAGATTAGCTTCTTTTATATATTTGTGCAAGTTTGAAATTTATCCCAAGGCATTTTCCAGATAATATTTTGTCAACATTAATAGAAATCTAGTCTTCTCTATTCCTGTGGTAAGGATTTTATTAAAAAGTAATGATTCTCGCTTTGTAGTACTTTATATTTGTGTGGATGTTCTGTTTGAAAAATTGAACTGCTAGCCCTGTTTGGCTTTATGAATTTATTTTTCTAGTCCACCTATTTATTTCCATATGTCTGTTCGATTACGACAAAGAACTCCACCACATTGTGAAGGTTTCAAGGAAATAGTTTTTATTTTTATTCATGCCTCTTGGATTAGAATATGCTACATTAAGTTTGAGTACTAAGCAGGTAAATGCTATTACTATATCATAATTTTCCAAAACTGTGTTTTGGAACACGTGTCATCAAAATTGCATTTAAAATTTAAAAAGGTTTATTAAATATATTATGAGAAGTCTTGGGACTACTAAAACTTATCACAAAATGCAAAAAAAGTTTTGATACATCATACCATATGGGCCCCAAACAAGTATTTTAAACTTCCTGGTGATTGTTCTTTGGTTTCTACTGGTGGCGAATTTTATACGAGTGCCTACAGTTTTGTGGTTTTAGAAGATGAGTGCTGGAAGTAGATCAAGTAATTCAGAAGCTCCTTAGTTCAGTGCTACAAGCAAAGCTTCAACTGAAAATGCCTTGAGATGTTGAATGTGAAAAGTTATATTCTTGTTTGTACTTGCATACCCTAAGCCCAGTTTTGCACTTTTTGGAAGATGTATGCTGAGAGTTACAAAATTTCTTGCAGGTTCAAGATGAGGAACGTACGAAAGTGAGAAAGAAGTTTACACCAGTGACAGCACAGTTAGCGCTACAAAGAATTCTTCCATTTCCTTGCATCAAGCAGTACACTGTTGTAATTCTGATGCCTCAGGCATCTCAGTTGAAAAGGTTACAATTGTTAATCCGCTTTGGAAGAGACCATTGTGTTAGTGATGCCAAGGTCAGTCTTTTTCTTCTCCCCCCTTTTCGTGCTTCACTCATAGTGATGCATGTACTAAATGGATACCATTCTGTGTTTTATGTCAATGACATGAATATTATTTTCTGGAATAAAAACAATACAATACTTGTGGTTAAGGTGCAGGAAATCTTTTAAATTCTCATCAGGCAAGTTTCTTGGACAATTTTAATTCCAGAATCTGCTTTTTAGCTTCATCTTTTGGTTTCTCCAGCTATCATGAATTTTGTTCCATGTTGCAGTTTTTGGCTGGCATTGCTGGGTTAGCTGTTATAGGCCTCAGTTTATGGAGGTACTTACGAAGTGCAGCAAGATCTTAGTGATCCGTCTCTGAATCTGGGGCTATAGAAGAAGTTGATGCAAATCCATCCGGCAAGAACTGTTCGTTCAAGAGTACCTACTGGATTTAGATGGGAAAGGCATGTGAATTTACATTGTAGATCACAACTGAAAACCGTGTAATGACTTATAAGGGTTAGATAAAAACGGTATAGTAGGAGTATTAGCTACTCTTCAATAGAAGAAGAAGAAGAATTGTTTCAAGGTTTCTCAGGATTAACGGCAGCTCCCAAGGCTGTTGGAACTTGGGCGAACATGAAAACCTGGACAAAATGTCTAGCGAGAATACATGATCATGATGGAATTATTATTCTTTGAAGCGATCGTGATGGGCATTGTTTTTTTTGTTTTTTTTCCCCATTTTTTAACAAATAGTCGAGCTCTTTCTCATTAAGATATAGATATGGGTTATAATTTGTGGTGGATCGTATGCACAATCACCATTGTTAATCTATCTACTTTTTGGTGATAAACTAGTACTACCGCTAGTTTACCTTCTATAACATTTGAGCAACTGGAAATGTAGAACACCATAACTAAAATGAGAGTAGCATGTCTATTACAACGTGGGACAAACTCCCACATACCTGGCCCACACAGAGTGAGTGAGGTGAGCCTCCCACTTGAGCTCCACACCAATATGGTGTATTAGAGCTTGCTTCACGCTAACCTGACGTATAGAGACTTAAAAACCATTATTTATAAGGCGGGAGAACCCGAGTTGTGCCTGGTCAGTCGAACACAACGCCCTGGTTGCCTTGGTGGTTAAATATAAGGTTTTGCGTGGAATGAAGTGGTCCATCGGTACTGTGATTACCTCCGACAGTCTTAACCTCAACCCACCAAATAGTTATCTCAGTTCAAGCCAGCGTCCCGACTCAAATAGTCAGTATCACACATTAGACTTGGCATATCTATCTGGAAGATCTCTAACTCGAGCCAATTTAGACCTTCAAGATATGTCGATCTATCCTGAAATGTTCAAACTAGCCCCAATATACTAATCTACTCTTTAACCTTAAGAGGGTTTCACCAAAAGTATGTTGTTTAACTACTTTTGACTCGAATTTCTCCTAAATCAGTCTCTTTGGAAGGTCGTCGGAGAACCAAGTTAGCAGAGACCTCATAATCTAATGCTCTCGAAAAAAGGACCCAATTTGAAATCCGCCTTCCATGTAACTCAGAGAGCAGGAAAAAAGGAGGCGAAAAAAGGGCGCAGCCCTTCTAATGTTCACAGTAGCCAATTTTCGCCAGTTACTCTTCCTCGGCTCTTCTTCTCCGGCGAGGGGTCCGACAACTTTGTTAGGCTCCTCGCTGGGAATCTTTTAACATATGGTTTGCATCCCAAACTAGAAGTTACGTCGCTTCCAGAAACTCCGAAGCCAGTCCGTACGCTGCGAATGGGAAGACCTCCCACTTCCGATCTTGGAAACTGAAAGCCCATGCCTCAATTATGGGTTCTATTGAAGGGGAGAAGGCTTCTGACCTAGAAGCGTGGGAATTTTCAAAGGTGGAGTTGCGCGAATGACGGGTCACGACGAAACCCGTCGAACATGAGGGAGGATGTGCTTCCCCAAACTTGAAGGAGGAAGATTGGTATGGATTGCAATTCGGACCAAGATCCAAGCACAAATCTGACGCATCTCTGGGTTGACCTCAATATGGAATGCCGATGAATAGTGCTCGACGATTGTTTACCACTGCAAAGGTAATTTTAAATTTGTGCGGAATTGTGAGAACTTGTGTGGAATGCTGTTGGAGTCACTCTGCTCTGTGTGTGGATTTTGTGGATTGTGGTCGGTCTACCATATCTGTGTGGAAAATATGGGGGTACTCTGTTTCTACTCTGTTCGATAATGGCTTAATTTTTTGTGTGGAATGTGTAATTGTTGTGGTACTCGGTTCTGTTTGGATTACAACGGTGTAGATTTTAGACTCAGGACTGTGTGAATTGCTGTGGAAAGGGATGAGTTATTCTTGTGCATATTGTGAGGATCCGTGCTTGATGTTCATGTGAAACACGAAACTGTGACTAATTTGCCACAATTCTGAACTCTTTCGTTAATTTCTCATGATCACCAATACGAATCTGTATTTAGTCTAATAAATCTGGGCTGTGGATGGACAAAGATGCTCATAAACAGTTTGTGTCGATTCGTATGCAAAATTCTATCGGTTCGGGACAGGTTGAAATGAAATTCATGGGGGATTAAGTTTAAGGATGGTTCTAAGGCATAGAGAGTGTTAGTATTTGGGAGAACTCTTATTGGACTCAAGTAAACTTGTGTGCAAATCCCGTGTAATCGGCCGGCCTAGCCTGTGTTCAAACACCGGACCGCCCTTCCGGCCATGCTAGTGCCCAGAACCCGGTCACCTTCCGACCATGCTTGTGCTCGTCACCCCGGCCTTGTATGTGCTCAGATCTCAGACATTACCCGACCCTGTTTACTTCACCTGATTGGTATTCAAACCAATAGGCTATGTTCTATGCCATAAAAATCAGACTTGCCTCATTTACTCATGAAAGTTCATGTGGAATTTATGTGGGAGTGGGATTACAGCTAGGCTTCATGCATAAAGAGTGTTAGTATTTGGATGAGTTCTTCTTTGATTCAGTAGACTTGTGCTCAAACCCCATGTAGGACTCCAGCGCAGTCACTATCCGGCCAGGTTTACTTGAATTAATTGGAATTTAGACAATAGGCTATGTTTTATGTCATAATCTCATAATTAATCTTTCACACTCATGAAAATTGCCACGGATTTGGGTAATTAGTGGGTTATTGCTGGTTGAGACAAATGCTTTCGGGTCCGTCAGATTCAAAATGGATATCAGGAGATGTTTTGCTGTGTGCTGGTTGAGATTAGCCAATGCCTGGCGGCCGCCCATGGCAAAATGCGCTTACCGGAATCACTAATGATGGTACTCCCAAGTGTTTTCTTCATTCTCCAATCTCATCAGATTACCCAGGTCAGGATGAAGGGAGGAGCAAACTGTTAAAATCTAGCATTTTTCTGGAATTTTGCCCAAATTCAGGCGGCTAACTTAAGGAAGATGTTAAGTATGGAGGACCTTCGAAGGCTCGAGGGGCTGTTGTAGTTTGAAAAGGCATACGAGACATGGAGGTGTCCGAGTGCTCGAGAGGAGTATCCGAGAATTGGAGGTCTTCGAGCAATTCAAAAGGCCTTGGAGCGCTCGAGGAGGTTTTCGAGACTACGTGGATTCGAGCGCTCGAGGGGTATATTCGAGAGTTGGAGGCCCTCGACAGCACGAGGAGGTACTCGAGCACATATAGGCCCTCGAGAGCTCGAGGAGGTTATCGAGCGTAGGAGGAGTTCGAACGCTCGAGTGGCATATTCGAGAGTTGGAGGTCTTCGAGCACTATAGAAGACCCTCGACAGCACGAGGAGGTATTCGAGAACAGAGAGGCCTTCGAGAGCTAGAGGAGGTTTTCGAGAGCTCGAGGTGGTTATCGAGCGTAGGAGGAGTTCGAGCGCTCGAGGGGCATATTCGAGAGTTGGAAGTCTTCCAGCAATTCAGAAGGCCCTCGACCAAATGAGGAGGTACTCGAGCGCAGTGAGGCCTTCCAGAGCTCGAGGAGGCTTTCGAGAGCTCGAGGAGGTTATCGAGAGTAGGAGGAGTTCGAGCGCTCGCGGGGCACATTCGAGAGTTGGAGGTCTTCGAGCACTACTGAAGGCCCTCGACAGCACAAGGAGGTATTCGAGCGCAGAGAGGCATTCGAGAGCTCAAGGAGGTTTTCGAGAGCTCGAGGAGGATATCGAGCGTAGGAGGAGTTCGAGCGCTCGAGGTGCATATTCGAGAGTTGGAGGTCATCGAGCACTTCAGAAGGTCTTCACCACCACGAGGAGGTATTCAAGCACAATGAGACCTTCGAGAACTCAAGGAGGTTTTCGAGAGCTCGAGGAGGTTATCGAGCATAGGAGGAGTTCGAGGAGGTTATCGAGTGCTCGAAGGGAGCAGTGAGTGATGGAGTCCATCGAGGTACTCAGTGGGTGCTCGACGCAACATCTGGTTGGGTCCTCGAGGGGATCAACAAAGGTTAATTATGCGCTCTAAGCCCGCGCTGCACTATGTGCTAAATTGGCTTACAGCTGACCATTTGCTCAAAATGGTGTGGGCGGTTACATAATTGCCACGTTAGATGCACACGGTATAAGTGCGTCCATTCTCTCATCCTCAGGAAGGTGATCTAGCTCGAACTCTCAAGGACATGGGGCACGGCCTCAACACATCCTTGACCACTACATTACCTCGGAGCCAACAAGAGAATGCTGAAGGCCAATAACATCCCTCTTTCTCCACTTTAGGGGTGTATATGGTAGAAGCAGGTATCCCCCCCGTACCGGTTTGGTGCAACCAGGGACATCACCTTCACTTTTATGTGACATCCAAGACCCGAGACACTCTCGGCTGCATTAGGAAATTTCAAACTATTCGTGCTTGGATCTTTGTACCTTCATCCACATCCCAAAAAAGAAATTAGTTAAAGACCTGAGACCCACAACTCTCGGTTGCATTACAGATTGCGATTGGAGATGGCCCCACTTGTCAGGGGTAGAAGCGGATTACTTACTAATGGGTAGTGAGTTTGTTCTCACCCCATTTGTTTAGCGGCTTTTAGCCTGTGTCTTTCCAGGTTGCTTTTGTACTCCCTTTGCAAGACTTGTTCTAGCTTAGGGTTCGTAGTTATTTAATCAGGACAAAAGGGGGGGAGAGTGTTACCCTTTGGGGTTTACATTCTCGCATCCCCCTATCTCTCGTGATTTGCTCCTTAGGTTCATCACGTAGCCTAAGGTTGGACTGGTTTTTTGTATTTGGTAGGGCTCTTCTGGGCTCTACCGCAGTTCCTACAGTATATACTATTTACCTATTTACCTCGAAGAGAGCAGGAAAAAAACCCCCCTAAAGTTACTAAGCTGATATCATAGCAAAGGAACAAAGACACTAGAACCAGAAAGGGATTAATTAGCCAAACTAAAGTAAAACCAGAAATTATGTTCAGTTAGCTCAATATGATGACCTAGTTCAGCCATTCCAGATCTGACCGAACCCGCCACTGTTCTTATCCCTGTATTAACGGATCTGACCCACGATTGATAATCATCTTCTGCGACGTTTCCGCCAATCACCATTAGAGAAATAATACCGGGATTTTACGCTGTGATGGTTGGATGAGCCGTCGTCTTCAGTGTTTGTGCACCAGATCTGGATTAACACAGTGCGCCGGATGGGTTTGTGCCGTCGTGTGCCACCCTCTGCCTCTTTGTGCCGCTTTGCACCACCGATGAAAAGCCATGCCCAGCTTTTGTGCGAAGGTCTGCTACCTTTTCCGTGCAACACTGAACCTTGCCGCAGCTCCGGATCCAACAGGCCGAGCACCTCTGTGCGCCGGGAAGACGAGAGCCCTTCCTTCGGTGAAAAAAATTGGTGCCACTGCTTGGCTTCTTCGCATGATGAGTGATCCCAGATAGTGTCCTCTCCGTCGTCTGTCCCGATTCCTTGCTCCGACACAGATCTACTACTAGTGCGGGAAATACAAGTTATGTTTAGGGGGGCCGCCGGACCGCTAGATTTGCCCCCAAGGTTAGGGTTTAGATATGTTTTCTTTGGCTGAGAGAGTTTAGAGAGTTTTTTTTATCTCTGTCTTTGGCTCCACGTACAACTCTTTAGAGCCAGATGACCATTGTTATATTGTACTCCCTCCGTTCCAGGTCAAACTGCACACTTTCTATATTAAGGTGTCCCAGCTCAAATTGCAACATCACAATTAGCCCAAAAATGACCCCTTTGACTTGAGTGAAAAATCCAAAAATACCCCTGAAGTTGGTTTTATTTACTGGGCTTATGGGCTAAATTATAAGTGGATTAGGGTTTGATTTTATGTGCTGTCAGTTTTGTGTGTGTTGTCTTTTCCATTCTCCAAGACACACAATGAATTAACTTTTCCTTTCCCCAATTTATTCTCTCTCTCTAATTTCCCAATGCTATTCCTTTCTTCTCCCTTATTCTCTCAAACAGAAGCAATCTCCCAACGCTCTCAATTTCTTCTCTCAAACTCAACCATTCCTCTCACTTTTCCTCTTGTTTCGCCGTGTTCATATGCTATCCAAATCTCATATTCACTCATTTTTTGCTTGTTTTTAACCCAAACTAGGGGTTTCTCCTCGATCTGTAAGTGTTCTTCATGTTTTAACCCACTTGTTTGATTTGTGTCAATGCATAAGTATTTGTATGTTTATGTTTTTCTTCATGCTGTTGAACTCGAGAATCGTGGTTTTGATGTTAGATCTGTTTGGTCTCCATCAATTCGATAGGTATTTATGAGTTCATAGTTGGTCTCCACAAATTGATGTTTTATGTTGTGGATTTTAGTTTTAATGGCATATTTTCTTGTTTGTTTCTTGAGTATTGAATGGATTGAGGGTTTTAAATATGATATATTGATGGTTTTGTTTGTTTTCTTTTCCAGATCTGAGCCCGAACGGTTCTTGATGTTCTTTGTTTGGGTGTTTATTTATTTCCGTGTTTGCTCGGTTCTTCTTTTTCTTGTTGGATGTTAATGTTTTTTTTCTGTTCTTCACAGCCTGGGGATCTTGTTGAAGAAGACGAAGTTGAAGGCCCAGAAGGCTAAAAGTGCAGCTTTTTAAAATTTGATTTGCTAATGCCTTTATTAAAGGAATTTAGTGACAAATTTGTAAATTTAAAGAGTTAGATTAGTGTGAAAATTCTATAATTAACGTCACTATTTCCAGTAGCTTTCTGTCCTTTCAGAAATTACTTTTTCTCAGCTTTCTCTGACTTTGTCACTGTAGATAAATACCCCCTTTATTCCTCTCTCTGCAAATTGAGGTGGGATAGATGGAGTACACAATTTTGATTTAGTTCAAAATGTAGCCGAAATAGCCCAAATAGCCATTTCTCAAACTATCAAGCAAGCCATTACAATATTTAATAATATTGTTGGAGACTTTAGTGAATTTTATGAATGATGTTTTTGGGCTAAAGGGTATATGAGTCATTTTATAATGAGTCAATATCGGAAATACAAAGTCAATGCCAGAAATTGGGTCTTAGGGTTATATTGGCACTTTCATGAACTAGTTAGGATTGTTTTTAAGTAAAAATTATCTGAGTGTTATTGATGAAGCTATTTTGTGTGATCGCTTAAGCTCCAAAGTGGGTTGCCAGTCCAGTGATATTTGTCAAAAAGTCATATGGAGTTACCCTAATCATCTGTTCCAAACTCCCAATTGATGGATGTCACTAATCATATTGTGAAGAGTTGCTCCAGAGTGATCCTTCAAAGAAAAATAACATCACTCTATGTCGTTAACACGTTGGCACAACTTGTCTCTTTCCAAAAAAAATATTATCCAGTGTTATCTTAAGTGAACAGATTTATTTTTCTCTATCAAGAAGCATGCTTCGAAGCAACTCCACTTGCTCTAATATACCTTCAACTTTTCCCCCCAAGCTTGAGCAGCAAAAAAAAGTGCAATTTTGTGTGACTTCTATCTAGAGTGGGTTGCCAATCTAGTGATGGTAAAAAAGTCTACCGCAAGCAAGGAACACAATTGCTATCATGTGCTACGATCTAGCTCTTCAAGAAATTTTTTTGAGCTTCGGCATAGATTTCAGTATGGTCTTGGTTTTTCCTTCGTAATTTAGCTATGAATGCTCTTAGATAATATGGGATGTTCTCAATCAATGAAAGGTTCACTTTACCATATTCCAAATTGTATGTGTGGTTTTAATTTATACTGAGTGACGGTAAGAGTCAATTGTTTCATATCGGTACAAAGACAATTAAGCTCTCCACCCTGATGACAAAGACAACATCCTTGTTCATTTAAGTCTAACCATCCTCCAGGCAACATTTTTTAGATCTTTATAGTCAATGCACATTTGTCATCCTCCAGTTGACTTTTTAACCATCACTGGATTGGCAACCTAGTATGGATAAAGAATCTCCTCAATGATGTCAACATCCAATAGCTTATGGACCTTGAGTTTAATGGCTTCAGCCTGATTAAGTGCAAACACTCAGCATTTTTGCCTAATCGGTTTAATAGAAGGGTTAATGTTAAGTCTATAGACCGCAAGATGATGAGGTATTCTCATCATATCATTTGTGCTCCATGTGAATATATCTTTGAATTACTTTAGCATCTCGATCAACTTTTTCTACGCCTCTTTCGGCAAGCCCTAACCAATTTGGATTACTCTTGTGGTGTCAAGATTGTCTATTGATACTACTACATTTTACAATGTTAACAATTGCGTGGATTCATCTTCGCGGAGCTTCCCATGTATAGCATGGACCTTAGGGCATTGCACTGCCTTATGCATGACTTCCTTACTTGCCACCATCATACAACTCTTGGCTACAACTTGATCACCTCTAATTGAAGCAACTCTTTGATCTGTTGGGAACTTCATGACCAGATAATTTAGGGACCATATAGCTTTGACTTGACTCATTCATAGTCTACCAATGATTACATTAAATAGACTTGGTGTGTCTATTACTGCCAAATTACAAATAATAGTTTTGCGTTGAGGGTATGTTCCTATGGTGATGGATAAGGTGATGACTCCAATAGGTTGCTCTGTATGCCCTATGAAGCCCGATGGAGGTGTTCAATACTTTTGTAGCTTGGATCATTCTATTCCCATATGATCAAAGCAATGTGCAAACATTACTTCTACCCTGCTCCCATCCTCTATAAACACCCTTTTTACTTGTATGTTTGCTATGATTGTGGAAATCACAATCGGATCCGCATGCGGGACCTGGTTAGGAACAACATCTTCGTTGGAAAAAGTTATGACTTTTTCATGTTGTAGTTGCTTCTGCTTTGGTTCTCCCGGGGACAGGTAGTGACTACAAGGCTTTAACATTGAGTTTGAAGGAATGTTTCCTAAGACACCAAAAATAGCATTGATGACCCCCGTTAACTTTAGGACTTGGCTGCTGGTTTGGGGTTGATTAGTTTTGAGGTAATGTTCGACTTCCTTGGCCCTGGTTTCGATTCCAATTCTGAACTGGCTTCTTGTAGTTGTTTGGCTTGTAAACTAATGTCCTAGACTTGTCATATTTTCTCTGGTTCCCTACTACATACTCCTGAAGTTGTCCCTTACGCACCTAATCCTCAATTTCTCTTTTGAGGTCGTAATAGTGGTCTGTTTCATGACCATGGTCCTTATGGTACCTACACTAGCAATCATGTGAACTTTTATGTGACGGTGACTGTAAGTGCTGAGGGGGGCGAAAGAGGGACTTGTGTATTGACAAAAATTTTGACCGAGGCTTCGTTAGTGGAGTGAAGGCATCATACTTTGTCATTGGCAATAGAGGAATAAAATTTTTACCTTTTCCATCCTTAACTCAATCACAATGTTTTACTTTATTGTTTTCCTTCTTCTTTTAGCCGCTTCTTCAACCTTTGCATATTTTTCAACGAGCTCCAGTAACTGATGCACAATCTCCGGTGTTTCTTCCACATGCTTATTATGTAGCCTCCCATGAACCATACCATTTATGAATCCCATTATAGTAGTTGCATCAGTCCTATCTACCACATTCAAAATTTCATTTGTAAATCGTTGGTAGAATTCAATAATCGAGTCATTTGTCTTCTGTCGGAGGTTAAGTAGCTTAGGACTAGTTTTGTTGAACCATTTCTTTTGGTAGAATCTGGAATATAACAACTTTCCAAAAATAGAAGTAGGAGAGATGAAGCCTCTTGGAAGTGATTCATACCAAGCTAAAGCATTTCCCCTAATGTATGACCTCACCATCTTACATATAAGCTCAATCGGAGTGTCTCGAGTGAACATCAAATTTCTAAATGTCTCTAGAAATTATCCATTACAAATAAGTTGTCTGGTGTTCTGAAGTATGGTAGACATGCTTAAACTGCTATGTAAGATACAAATGGGGAAAATGCTGCTTGATGATCCCTGCCGATCAGCCGCTCTAGCTCTTGATCTAATGTATTTGCGTTGTGTTGTTTTGCACTTTGGTCTTTCATACTGAAGTATGACAGAGGTTAGGGCTTTGCACCATATGATTTCCCAGTGGGTTGAGCTAGTAGATATGTTGGCCCAATTTATGGTAGTGGCATCTGCATTGACGACTTCCCTTCATGCATCCATCATGGATAAGCCATCATTAAACATTAATGTAATACACTGGTAGTTGTTGATGGTGCTTCACCCATCATCCCTTATGATGCCAGACGTGCTGGTGGTGGCCCCCGAATGATTAATAACCATCGGGTCGCATATGTTATTGAAAACCTCGCTTGACCTCTGAAATTGGAAACTGGGGAGGGTGGCTATTAGGGTTGAATCCTTGAGTATACATGGAGTTATAGGTGCATCAATCTTGGATAAGCCATCATTAAAGGTTGATTTAATCACTGACAATTGTTGTTGCTGCTCCGCCCATCATCCCTTCTTGGCGCCAGACGTGATATTGTGGCTTCCAAATGATGGATAACCGTCAGGTTGTATATGTTATTGAAAACCTTGTGTGACCTCCAGAATCAAGAACTGGGAAGGGTGGTTGTTAGGGTTGAATCCTTGAAAATACATGGAGTTATTGTAGATTGATTTAGTGGAGGTCCTTGACACAAAAAATCCAGCACAACGATTCCTGAGGATACAATTTCCATGGCGATTGAATGAGAGATATTTGTCCACCGAAGTGTTATGGGTTGAACATATGCAACAGATGTTGGATCTAGTTTTTGGTGTCCATGGGAGTTATTCATTACTTCAATTACCCTCTGTGGTACTTGCTGACCGCGAGCGGGTTCAACTTCCGAGGTATGGAAGTTTTGCTCCCGGCGATTCCTTCTAAAGTTTTCAAAAATCTACCCTTTGGGCTGCCATAAAAGCTACTTCAACTGAATCCTTTTATGAGTGGAAGGATGAGATGAAGCAGTAACACTGTTTGTTTTTCCATCCCGATTCTCTTAAACCCTGGGTTATGAAGCCGCTTGACGTTGGGAAATATGCGCTTGCCTTTGGTTTTTCGTTGGGAGGATCTGTGTTTGGATAACCAAGGTGAGCACCAGATTTGGATGTACATGTGCATCTGCAGTGATGGTAATTCCCAAGTGTTTTGATCGTGTGACGCCTTGTGATGCGTGAGTTACCAACCATTAACGAAAAAATGAAGTACTTTCAAATAGGTCCCACTGGGTGTGCTAATTGATGAAGCTATTTTATGTGACTGCTTAAGCTCCGAATCTTCGTTTGATGGATTGATAACCTGCAAGGCAAATCCCTCAAGTGATTGGGGGAAAAGACTCTGGCACTCAAATTAGTCTCGAGTTTGTTCTTAGTTTAGACTTCCTACTGAAGGTTCAAGACCTATCTTTGATCGAGAATAGAGACATGAAGAAGGTTAGCTCTGATGTCTGACTTGCTATTGTGGCATATGTTGTTTACTTATGTTTGATCTAATTTCCCTTTTTTGTTGTGTTGCTCCAATGTTGCTCCTTTGAAGGGAAATTAATAATATAATTTGTATTGCTTTTCAGTGTTCAATTCTCTCTACCTTTGGTCGCCCCTCCTTGAATCATTTCTACCTAGAATGGGGAGTCTTGCGGATCCATGTGTTCAACTTCCATATTTTTATTTGCTTCACTTGAGTCATCGACATGGCCTTCTTTCCAAGTAGTGCCTTCATCAAAAGTCAGTTGCTTTAGGTCTTCAGCAGTCAATATGCTAGTACACGAGACTGTATGGTCGAGAAATGACAGCTTAAGCCCATAATCTTGAATAGACTCATCCTAGATATGATCCACCTTCTTGGAAACTTCAGGATGCAAGTGTCTTTTAAGAAAGTTGTAGTGTACGCTTGCGGGTTGCTTAAGCAATCTCTTGGCTAAGTCATTCTCACCTTTTTTATGACCTAAAGTCACTAGCTGGATAAAGAATTCCTCAAATCCCGTTGATTTTACCAACTTGTTCATGAATGCCTTCACAAATTGGCTTTGGCCCATGTGGGTAAACATTGAACTTGTTCCCTCAAGACTTTCGATATGAACATGAGCCAAAGTGAGCTCGTTGATTGCACCAGCTTTTGAAGTTGTCAACTCATAAAGTTGCCTTTAGAGATCCCCGTCTGGAGCTTAGCTTTGGACTCAGCATTCTCCTTATGAACGAGAGCAAAAGAAGCCATCTCCTTCAAAGTAGACACTTCTGACAGCCATGACTTACAAATCCTTGACATGACAGTGGTTATGGCTTCCAGAATCTACAAAAAAATGCACCTTTTCCATTAAAACACATATGCGATAAATAATAATTAAAAAGTTAAATTTGGAGCTAGAGCTTACCATGGTTGGGCAATAGATGACGTGAAGCTTTCAAGGAGTGACTCCAAAGTCTTAAGGGACTCAAGGGGAGCCAAAGCACTAACACTACCAAGAGGAGTAGATGTTACACAAGGGGGAATTCCCGACTTGAAATTTTTAGTATTTATTTTTTGCTCGGTTGAAGCTTTATCTAACCATGCTCAGAAGATGTGTACCCAAAGCAAGTTGATTTGTGAGGGTCGATGCTAGCATCACCAATAGTATCTAAGGAATTCTCAACATCTTTTCACGAAGTGGTAGGATCAACAACTTTAGCACTCTTTTGGTTGACATTGTCCATAAATCATATACCTACAACATTATAAAGCATAAGTTCAATAATAGGGTGAAGACATAGAAGCAAGACATGCAACAAATGTCTTTAGAAGAATGACAAGTAAGCCAATGTTATACCCAAGTCGAGCACCACTTCTAAAAAGAACATTTTGTATCATACACATACGAAGGACAAAGGTAACCTTCACCATGCTTAAAAAGTTTTAAGATAATGCTTTTCCTTACAAAATCCTCAACGAAGGGGACAACTTTCTTTCCTTTACCCCTGGTGGATATCTTGATCTCACTATCACCAAAGACATCATGATTACAGGGCGGGAATAAATAGCTCTTAGAGCTCAAAAAGAGGTACTTATTCATCCAAGATTTAGAACAAGGAGAGTCAACCACAAACCTTCCACACTTTGGATAGGAAGTAAGCCATCCAGATTCCATATTACATCGAAAGGTATACATATATCAAAATAATTCTAATGTGGGTTTCACTTCCTCTTCATAGCACCTCACCAAAAATCCAAAAACACAAAGAATGACATTCGGGTGAAGCTGTCCTAGGGCGGTGTTGTAAAATTTTAGAATATCAACCAATAAAGGAGGAATCAAAAATCTCAACCCATACAACAATTGTAGTCGGTACACCACCGACATTATCGCATGGGGATTATCAACCATATCCCCTTGAACAGCAACGGTTAAGACCCAATCTAAAGAAGAGGTTAGTTCCTAAAAAAAATTAGGGTACTCTCCCGTTTTATAGAATCTAAAACAGAAGGAGAACTTGAAGTAGATTTCACTGAAATTATCTTCATCTTCATAGACTTTCTCCGATGATTGGGTTGCATATCATAAGGAGACTTAGAAGAATTCCCATTCAAAGGAAAGGAAATTTTGAGGGAGCGTCCGTCATGGTCTATTTCGGGTGCCGATTTAGGTGATGAATTTTCAGAATGACATATTTTGGTAAGAAAAATACTACCACCACTCTCCAAATGTAGATCTCCAGTAGGAATTTGTTTTGTAAAAGACGTGACAAAGAAAGAGAATTACTTGCTTGATATTACTTCACAGGCAAGGGAAATTGAGCCTTAAAAGAAATCTTGTCTTCAAAATCCCTGTAGAAAACAAGTAGAAGGAGAGGGAAATATGAGAAGAAGGCTGGAGCATGAGATAAATATGTGTCTGGTACATTAAAAGGCAAAGCAACGACCTTCAAAATTGCTTCAAACGAGAAACTAGGCCTTTTGAAATTTAAAGTCGAAAAAAATTTAAGCAATAATGACAATACATGCACTGGAGAACGAGACAAAGGCATCTGTTGTCAATATATGGAGCTAGAAGGTCAAAGAGGAAAGCAAAGACTATCAAATTAATCTACACATGGATAGAAATGTATGAATTGACAAGACACAACAAAAGCTGACAAAAGCTTAGATCATGTATAATGGAAGAAACCGTAAAAGTGATTTTTTCCCATTAAATACAATATATCTGTCAATCTCTCTCTTACACCTCACCAAAAGTAACTACAAAGAAACCACTCAAATTTTACCTCCACAATGGTAGAAACTAGAAGCCACTAAGAAATTACTTCATGGACCCCATTTGATTTTCTCTATTCTACTCATTAATTTTACTATCAATATTTAATTTAAATAAAATTTTCAACCCAAAATAAATTGAAATGTAAAATTTAATAATACATTTTTAACTTTAAAATTTAATGTCATTTATTTAATTTAATTTTTTACTTTAGTTTCATTTTTATAAAATTTAAAATGAAAAAAACACTTATTAAAACTTTTAAAAAATTACATTCGGACATGTGGCCCAATCAGGTGGCACTACATGTCCAAAGCAAAGTGAAAATAAAAAGAAGAAGATAGTGGCTTAGTAGGACACGCGGCCCTATCATAGGTTGCCACGTGTTCAATTGGGGGAGCGTGGGCCCAAGCGCACATGGGGTGAAGTTAGTGGACTGGTTGCTAATTGAAGCAACCACTGGCCGGTTTCTTTGTTAAGAAATCACAAAGAAACTCCCATTGTGGGGATTTGTGATTTTTTTGTGATTTCTTTCCAACAAGAAACCAAAAAGAAACCTCCAATGCACATGCTTTTATAATGATAAAAGCTTGTCAATTAGTCTACGTGGAATACATGAAATTAAAACCAAGCCTCATTTTGAATAGGGCGAACGACCTCATAGCCCCTCCAACTATCGGCATTTGACACTTTTGGCCCCCTTTTCCGATCAGTTTCATCCCCGAACTAAAACAATCATCCACTTATCATACTTCCGCCCATTCTGTCCGTCAATTTCTCATTTTGCTCCATTTTCTAAAGGCAACATGACTTTTAAAGGGGTAAAAACATCTTTGTCAATTTTTTACATTTGACTTCCTCCATTCCTCTTCATTTAAGATCCTTCAACCGGAACCCTCGTTTTCATTTTTTCTTGCACCAATTTCTTCATTCAATCTCTTTCTCGCACAAAATCTTCCACAATCTCATTCCAGTTAGGTTAGATCATCCGATGGCTTGAAGTGGCGAATCTGTCAGCATTGGAAACAGTTGGGTTAGTGGTAGAAGTGAGCGCATCAATCATAACAAATCGAAGAATTTGATCTAGAATTGGGGGCACCGGGTGAAGATGTTTACATCTTGGACCGACCAAAATCCGGAAAGGTAATTTATTTGCTGTAGGTTACCGAAGGTGAGAAAAAGTAGTGCAGTCGAATTTCTTATGTGGATTAACAAATTCGTTGTATTTGTTGTTAACTATAAATAAGATATTGTGCTTTTTGTATGTATATTTTATCTGTTGTTTTTTGAATTGAAGGCTGATGGTTGTGGTTTGTGGGAGTGGATCGATCCTGAAATGTGTCCTAGAGCAGTGAAGGTTATTCCCGTATTGTTGAAGAGAATCAATTGTTTGGAAGAAGAAGTTCACAAGTTGAAAGAAGTTACAACAGAAGCAGCCGTTATGCTGGAGAAATCAAATTACAAGAATTGGAATTTTAGCTTTAGTGTTTGAATGATTTTAGTCTTAAATTAGTGCAATTGTTTTAGCTATTGCTTGTCATTGATTTCCTGCCTAATTAGTGCAATTGTACAAGTGTATTAGGTATTGCTTCTCTTTGATTTGGAGGTCATTGCAAGTAGACCTAATGTTAATTTTGAGTTGGTTGAAGAAGATGAATGAACATGGTAATCTGTTTGGATGGTTTTGTTTTGATCTGCTCGAAGGTCTTGAAATAAAATTGAATCATGTTTGTGGTGTTGCTTTTATCCGAGTTCCATTGATAAAGATGATTGGAAATGGAACTTCCTTGGTTGTTTGTAATTCAGTGGTGTATAAAAATAGAGCATTAGTGTATTGGTGAATGAAAACAGAGGTGTGAAATACCCATGGGATAAAAAAAGTTGAAGATTGGTATGCATAAGAGAATAGGTCTTAAACCTTCATTCAAGTGAACATTCATTGTACACCAACCAACATATTACCAATTCAACAAATGCACTAATTGCATTAAGACAAAAGAAAGGGGGGAGGGGGGGGGGGGGGGGGTTCACATGTCCCATTTTTTTACTACCTATCTAGCACACACAATAAGAAATCAGTCAACATAAGTGGGCACAAGTACTCCCTTTAGTGGGAATCTTTTACAGTCCAAAAGATAAGATGATAGCAAAAAAATATGATGCCCAATCCCAAACTAATCTAAGCTTGTCTTTCTCTTTTCATTGGTGGCCTTCCTCTCCTTCTTGAACCTCCATCCGTACCTCCACCCCTTTTCCAATTTCCCACGGTGAATGGTATTGGCTCCCCTAAATAAGCACAGTTTGCATTAATTGCTACCTTATCTCCATCTATTAGAGGGTGCCTTTAAGATCTCCTGAGAGGCTGCGTATGTGGATTTTCACCGGAAGTAGCAGCAACAGAAGTTCCTGTGGCAGCACCACTTTTTCGGGAAGCAGAAAAGAGGAAGAAATGCAGGTTAGGTACTGATTTCATTAAAAAAAAGTTAGTCAGATATGATTTCGTCATGAATAGAAGTTGAACCTGAATTTTTTCCCTTTCTGTGGTTGTTCTTGGTTATTAACCCCCCCTCTTCCTTGTGCGAATTTGCACTATTAGCTTCAAAATTAATGTATGACAATGAAAGGAACAAAATTGTTAGTATGTTACTTACCTCAATATCTGGTGATGGATCTATGGCTATTTGTTGGGGTTGCTCTTGTGTTGTAACATTTGGTGTCTGAAAAAAGATTTCCCAATTAAAATTTTAATTATTGAACAATTTTTTAGAGAAATTTCTTGAACAATATGCCAAACAAACCTGGGCAGCAGGAGCTATTTTTTGTGGACATGTTTTGGAATTATGGCCCTCAACCTTGCATAGCCTACAATGAATTGTCACCAATTTCTTCATTTTCTTCCCCTGGCTCCTCGGTTCATCAGGCTCTATGTCCTTGCCTTTTTAGGCCTATCAGCTTGTTTAATTGGGACTGGAGGGTCTAGAATCAAGCCATTTATAGAAGCTGGCCAACTCTCTTGGCCACTAATAGGAAATATGACATTCTCATATATATATATATATATATATATATATATCCATAAATCTATCCTTAGAGTAGCATTCATCCACAAAGTCATAAACTTCAACTCCTCTATGTTTCAGCGCTGAGATCGTATGAGTACATGGCAATCCAGTCAGCTTCCAAACACGATAACTACAACATCTCTTTCTAACATCAACAACACATCTATAACCAGCAGGGCCCTTCACCTCATAACCCTCAGTTCCATTAAAGAGAATAGTCCATTTAAAAGAATATTTGATCCTAATCTCTAACAGTTTCTAAACAAGTGGCCCAATAGGTTTATTCCATTTCAGCATGCTAAGTCTCACTCTCTGTATCCTATCCATAAGAAACTCCCTAACTGATTCCATCAAGGACAATATTAGCTTATCCCTAGCATCTAAAATGTAACCATTGAAAGCCTAACAAATATTGTTAGTCATCATATCACACTTAGTATGGTGCGATAAGAAGGCCTTACACCAGTGCATAGGATGGGAAGCTTCTTTCACAGATTAGTATGCTCCGGGGCCGAAAGCCTCTAGTTCTGCTATCCTTTCTTTGTAAAGCTCCTCTGTATCGCTCCCAACAATTGACCATAACATCCCCTTCAACACCTTGCCTGTGTGTTTTCTTGAATTTGCAGTACAAGTGCGCCACACAGTAGCGGTAAGTTGCACCGGGAATGACTTCAGTCAAAGCTCTGTCCAAACTCTACAATATAAAGCAAGATAAAGAACCAAATGTCACAAAAAATCAAGAAATCAGCACAAAATCAACTTTAAATTAGTATGTGAAAACCCTACCGAAATGAAATTAGAGTACATGTAATAATTAAATTTTTATTAAAAAAAATTCCCATCTTTCCTTTAAAATTTCCGAAATATATATATATATGTGTGTGTGTGTGTGTGTGTATTTTTTAAATAATATATATATATTGATAATAATACTAATAACAATAAATAAATTAATAAATAAGTAAGAGAAATTACCAAGAAGAAATTACACATAATCATACGTATATATATATTGTATGACAATAGTAATAATAAGCAAATAAATGAGCCAAGGAATAAATAAATGCAAGAAATTACCATGAAGGAAATAGCTAGCATCGGATGTGAAAAATTATCCAAAGTAAGTTTTTGGGCAAGTGGTATTAATGGGAAGGAATGAACGGCGGACGTGAGGAGTACGCTTGAGGTTACAGGATAAAATTTTAGGGTGAGTAGGTGTCAGAACCTATGTTTTATCTAGTATAAATACTAGTGACTTCCTTCTCAAAATCACACCTTAAGAAAAAATCTTACCAAAGAACAGTGGTTAAGCAGTGAAGTAGAAGCGGTGGTTGTCAAGCCAAGTTTAACTAAGGTGAGTGTTGCATCGCCCTAGCACGAATTTAGTACAATCTGAGTTTATGTTTACACACACACACACACACACACATATATATATAATGCCATCAGAACCTGACTCTCTCGAGCTAAACTCTCCGCCTCTCGAACCTCTGCTGTAACTCCACCTCTCGAACCCCTGCTGAAATTTTACCTCTCGAACCCCTGTGAAGCTCAATCTCTCGAACCCCTGCCAAAATACTACCTCTCAAACCCTGCCAAAATACTAACCCTGCCACAACTCTACCTCTCGAACCCCTGCCAAAACTCTATCTCTCGAACCCAACTGAAAATCCCACCTCAGGAACCCCTACTAAAACCTTTACCCCTGGAATATGTACCCCTCGAACCTTACTCCTCGAACTAGTTCCCTGAAGCCTCTACCCCTGGAATATGTACCCTCAAACCTTTACCCCTTGAACTAGTTCCCTGAAACCTTTACCCCTCGAATATGAACCCCTCGAACCTTACTCCTTGAACTAATTCCCTGAAGCCTTTACCCCTCGAATATGTACCCCTCGAACCTTTACCCCTCGAACTAGTTCCCTGAAACCTTTACCCCTCGAATATGTATCCCTCAAACCTTTACCCCTCGAACTAGTTCCCTGAAACCTTTACCCCTCAAATATGTACCCCTCGAACTAGTATTACTGAAACCTTTACCTCTCGAACCTTACCCCTCGAACTAGTACTACTGAAACCTTTACCTCTTGAACCTCACCTCTTGAACCTTACCCCTCGAACTAGTAATACTGAAACCTTTACCTCTCGAACCTCACCTCTCGAACCTGTACCTCTCGAACTAATATCACCGAAACCGTTACCTCTCAAACTGTACCCCTCGAACCTTACCCCTCGAACTAGTACTACTGAAACCTTTACCCCTCGAACCTCACCTCTCGAACCTTACCTCTCAAACTGGTGCCACTAGAACCTTATCTCTCGAATTGTACCCCTCGAACTAATACTATTGAAACCTTTACCTCTCAAACCTTACCCCTCGAACTAGTACTAATGAAACCTTTACCTCTTGAATCTCACATCTCGAACCTGTACCTCTCGAATTAATATCACTGAAATTGTTACCTCTCGAACTGTACTCCTTGAACCTTACCCCTCGAACTAGTACTACTGAAACCTTTACCCCTCGAATCATACCTCTCGAACCTTACCTCTCGAACTAGTGCCACTAGAACCTTACCTCTCGAACCTCACTAACTGAACCCATACCTTTAGAATCTCTCCAACTGAACCTCACCACTTGAACTGCTACCATTTACCACTTGAACCAGTACCACCTGATACCCATACCACTAGAACCTTCTCCACTTGATTTCTTTTCTCAAACCTTCTACCCAACTACTCGAACTATAAGTACTCAAACCCCTGTACTCAAAACGTGATACTCAAACCTTTTTTTACTCAATACTCTAGCCATGAGAGAGAGATATGATGGTTACACTCAAATGATGGTATTTACTGACTATTGAATTAAGTGTGTATTTTATCATACTATACTAGATTATCGTGAAACTGAACTACTCTGATATTTTCTGTGAAAGACCGGCTTGTACTTTATCTTACCGTGTCAAACTTGAATCATATGCCGCTCTAATGACCAGCTTGTACGTTATCTTGCCGTGTTATACTTGAATTACCTGCTACCTGATTACCTGTCTGTGAATTTTGGGGTCCCGACGTAATTATATTTTGGTTAAAGTCGGTGGGGAATGGTACTGACCAGACCATCTGATTAGACTGGCTACACATGAAGTTTGGTATGCTAGCATAACCACCTGACTGATACGAGCTCGTAACTGAACACCAACGTGAATGGAAAAGTGAATTCTGAACTGATGGCCTTCGAGCATCACTGACTGGGTTATGTAGTGTATGTTAGTTATAGTTTCCATATAGGCACTTGGCAGCAACTCGGCATTAACCACCCGTATCCTTTTACTGTGTGCTAGGACATACGTGGCTAGTTGTTAATTGTTATTTTTTTATCACTAAAACTCAACTGGGTAAATACTGGTGATGGAACCTCACTAAGAAAGGAGCTTA
The DNA here is from genome assembly GCA_037428765.1 of Rubia yunnanensis. NCBI lineage: Eukaryota > Viridiplantae > Streptophyta > Magnoliopsida > Gentianales > Rubiaceae > Rubia > Rubia yunnanensis. The sequence continues at coordinate 85,528,155 of CM075066.1, forward strand.
CCCTAGTTAAATAACCCTTTTTTCAGGTGAAGAAGAATAGTAAGAGAAGAGTGCTTGTTGTCTTTACTTCATTTGATAAAGATCTAGGGTAAACTGCTAAGAGTGTTAAAGTAAACTTTTGATTCTGTAACAGTTAGGTGAAACTTCCATTTAACATTTGTAACAATACTGGTACTGTAATAGTAAAGTTAGGTTTTTGAATTTATCTAAATCGCTTCCACATAAAATTTATCTGCTCATTACTGTTAGCACTTTCGGTAGCATACCCAGACTCGACCCAACACTTGCGTTTGGGTTTAGGGGTGTTACAAATGTGGTATTAGAGAAATTCTCAAACCAAGTATAGGCAATTTCATACTTACCTTGATAAAAGATTGTAGAGGAAACTAAATGAATTGTGAATAATGTAAGGGGGGGGGGGAGTTGTGAATAAATTGTTAAGCTAATAAGTTTGTTGTGTCAATAGATGGAAAATAACGTAAAAATTGCGATCAATGACTTTCAAGAATTTATTGAGGAAAAAAGACATTTTGGAGAATTCCCAGAGACGTTTCTTCCTTGGACGGAAGAAATAAACAATCCTCAGTGTGTAGAAACTCACACTTACCCAAATTGAATTATGCATGCTTTAATCATAGAACAGGCAGAATTAATGGGCGGGTCCTTAATCTCGAGACCCGAGAACAATTAACGAGAGATGCAATGTGGGAACAATATCTGCGAGCTAACGCACAAGAGACAAGGGTGAATACGACGGTCGTAAAAAATAACTGACTGAGAAATCAAAGAAGTAGGGAGCTTGGACAACGGGATGCAGAGCGACAAGAAGTCTTTCGACAAGTAGACTTAGCCCCGGTAAATGCCCAAGAACTACAGGGAGGTTTGATCGCCTATCATCGACAACCAATCAAATCATGTTGGAGGCATATAAGGGAGACTCGAGGCACGATGGAGCAAGATCTCACCACATTGTAGGATGATTTAATGGACCGAGCGTACCCTGGAGCTGAGCAAGAAGTAGGAGGTGACTCCACCAAGGATTCGAGAGTCGATTAGATTTGGAAGCAGACTTTTGGGGGAAAACCTTACAGCTAAGATACTAACCGTTTGTAGAATAAGAATTAGAACAAGAAGTGAGTCCCAATTTTTGACGTCAAAAGACGACACTAGAGGACTATAAAACTTATCGCAAATATCTTATAACAAAGCTACAACTACTGTAAAAGTTTTGTGATCTATAAAAATATTTTGTGAACTATGTTCTTTTGGTTAGGTAACTAAATGAGGATTGGTTCAATCCATGAAACTAACTTATTGAGTATAGGACAATGGAAAGGGAACAAGGAGAAAGTTAGAACTCACCCGTGGAATACAATCTCCAACCGCTAGGATGGAATTATTCGCAAGTCAAGTTACTGAAATTTTGAGCCGCATGATAGAGAGGGATAATCGAGCTCAATCTTCGATCAAGGATCAAAATCATAGACCATAGATGGAGGACGCGGTCTTGGAATGATTCAAGAAGTTTCATCCACCTAGGTTCAACGGCAGCCCAAGAAGTTTCTATCCTAGTTTCATCCACCTAGGATAGAAACAATGGCTTGAACCTTCCAAACCTTGGGATATGGGGATGGACGAAAGGTGAATTTTTCTATATTCCAATTAGAAGGTGCCGCACTAGATTGGTGGAACATAATACAAAGGAAGTGGGACATGGAGGAAACTCCCAGGACCTGGGAGAATTTCGAAAAAAAAGTTTAAGAAGAAGTCCATTCCACCTTTAGTTATCGAAAGAAAAGAAGTGGAGTTCATAAACCTGAAACAAGAACTGATGAGTGTAACAGATTATGGGGCAAAGTTTTCTCAACTCTCTAAATTTGCAGAAAAGATGGTATCGATTAACGAGGAATGCAAGAGGAGATTTATCCAAGGGTTAAGGATGGAATTGAAGAATGCACTAGCCCCGACCTATCAGAATAGTTATGCCACATCCATCAAATCTACTTGCAGAGTGGAAGAAACCAAGAATGCCTTACGAGCCATGCACCAGTCGAGAAGGATAAATGTGAAGTCCCAATCCCTATACATCCCCAACCCACGGGTAGTAAATTTTGAGTAAAACAAAGTCCCTATGGGAGACACATCCCGACCCTCGACCACTTCAAGAAGCCTGAGCATTGCCTCGAGAGGGACAACTCAGGTGCATTGTACGTACTGTGGAAAAGAAGGCCATGATGAAAAGGATTGCTGGAAGAGGGCAAACAAGTGCCTATGGTGTGGAAGCACTAAACATAGAATATTTGAATGCTCGCAAGCTCAGCCGAGTCGCTTGTCTCAACCCATGGGGTTCCAGGCATCGGTCGCTAAACCTACTCTGAAGGGAGGAGCAAAAGGGGCAGTCAACCAAAGGTGCAAGCTCGTGTATACCCGATGGAAGATAATGAATCCCCGGTTTCGACCGAGGTCATCGTAAAGTTTTGATTGATCCTGGTGCTTCTCATTATTTTACTAGTTACTCATTTCTTGAGAATATGGAAGAGAAAATAGAGGACTTACCCTATAAATTAGAAGTTAGCACTCTTACAAATGATATTAAAATCCTAACTGGACGTGTATGTAGAAACTGTGAGGTGAATGTGGGACATTGGGAATTGCACATAGACTTAATTGTTTTACCTTTAAATGGATATGAGGTGATACTTGGCATGGATTAGATCGCTAAAAAATATGCCTAGTTAAATTGTCATACGAAGGAAGTTAAGCTGTGTTGACCCGGGGAACTTCCGATTAAAGTAGATGTGGGAAGGAAAAGATCCTCCTCCTTGCTTGTGGCGGGAGTCAAAGCTCGACGAATGACTTGTAAGGGAGCAACTGGAATATTGGCTTATATCTTGAATAAGCCAGTGGACCAGTTAAATGGAGAAGGTATAACTGTGGTCCAAGACTTTCCTGAGGTATTTCCAGAGGAACTAGTAAGTTTACCTCCTGAAAGGGAGACTGAATTTACTATTGATCTAGTACTAGGAGCCACACCTATTTCTTGAACCCCTTATCGTATAGCGCCGCTAGAGCTACAAGAGTTGAAGCTACAACTTGAAGACTTATTGGCTCAAGGATTTGTTCAACCAATTACCTCTCCTTGGGGAGCCCCGGTATTGTATGTTAAGAAGAAGAATGGCTCTCTTCGGATGTGTATCGATTATCGAGGCTTAAACAGTGTGAAAATTAAGAATAAATACCATCTTCCCATTATAGAGGAGTTGTTTGATCAACTCCAAGGGGCAATCGTATTTTCCAAACTGGATTTGCGACAAGGGTACTACTAGTTACGAGTGAAGATGGAGGACATATCCAATACAACTTTCAATACTCAATATGGTCATTACGAGTTCCTAGTAATGCCATTTGGAGTAACCAATGCACCAGTGGCATTTATGGACCTCATGCATCGAGTATTTTGGCCATACCTAGACGAGTTTGTTGTCATCTTCATTGATGACATCTTGGTCTATTCCAAATCTCAGCAGGAGCATGAAGGGCATCTAAGGAAGGTATTACAACTACTGAAGGAGCACGAGTTGTACGCCAAGTTTAGCAAATGTGAATTCTGGCTAAACCAAGTGAACTTTTTGGGGCACGTGATTAGTAGGAAAGGAATATTTGTGGACCCCTCTAAAGTCGAAACAATTCTAAACTGAAGGGTACCGAACAATAGTACATAAGTGCGGAGCTTTCTTGGACTGGCAGGATATTATCGATGTTTCGTAAAATACTTCTCTAAGCTAGCATCCCCTTTATTATACTTAACTCAGAAGGGAGTTAAGTATGAATGGAATGAGAAGATTGAATCCAGTTTTCAAGAATTGAAGAAACGTCTGACCACTGCCCCAATCCTTACCCTACCTAAGGGAAATGATGGATTCATAGTATATACTCATGCTTCAGGAGATGGTCTAGGGCGCGTATTGATGCTAAAGGGCCACGTGATTGCTTATGCATCTTGGAAGTTGAAAATTTATGAAAAGAATTACCCCACCCATGACCTAGAACTAGCTGCAGTGGTGTTTAATTTAAAGAAGTGGCGACATTACTTATATGGAGTCACATTTGAAGTAATGTCAGATCATAAGAACCTGAAGTACCTATTTTCCCAAAAGGACCTGAATATGCGCCAACGTCGGTGGATGGAGTTTTTGGGGGATTATGACTGTGTAATCAATTATCATCCTGGCAAGGAAAATGTGGTGGCGGACACGCTAAGCCGGAAGGTGAATTTGGCGCATATCTGGATAATGGAGACATAAATGTTATCATAGGTAGAGAATTGGGAATGCGAAGATAAACCTAACCGACTTGTATTCTTCAATCTAAGGGTACAAACCGTTTTACCCACAGAGATTAAGGAGGCTCAAGAGTCGGATGAGTCCTTGGTGAAGAAGAAAAAACTTATCGCTAAAGGGAAGTTTCCGGACTATGAAGTAAACAGTAAAGGAATACTGATTTGTAGAGGTAGCCTTTGTCTACCCCAAAAGTCAACAATCACCCAAAGAGTGTTAGAAGAAGCTCACCGATCCAAGTATACGGTACACCGGGGACCAAAATGTACCGAGACCTGAAACAATGGTACTGCTGGGATAATATGAGAAGGGACATAGCAGAATACGTAGCACGTTGTTTAGTGTGCCAACAGGTCAAGACCGAGCATCATAAGCCATTGGGGTTGTTACAACCATTGGAGATTCCCAAATGGAAGTGAGATCACATCACGATGGACTTTGTGGGATTACCCCACACACCGAAGAATTTTAACGCAATATGGGTAGTGGTTGATAGGTTGACCAAGTCGGCTTATTTCCTACCGATCAACGTTAAATACTCCTTGGAAAGACTGACTGCCCTATGCATCTGGGAAATAGTAAGATTGCATGGGGTGCCGATAACTATCATATCTGATAGGGACCCGAGATTCACTTCCCATTTTTTGAGGATACTGCAAGAAGCTTTGGGAATCAAATTGAAATTTAGTACAAGCGCCCATCCACAAACAACGGATAGTCTGAGAGGACAATTCAAACCCTGGAGGACATGCTCCAAAGCTGTGTTATGGATTTCGGGGGAAGTTGGGACACTCATTTACCTTTGGTAGAATTTGCTTATAACAATAGTTATCATTCGTCTATTGGTATAGCCCCATATGAAATACTCTATGGTAGGAAGTGTCGGACACCCCTCTTTTAGGACGAAGTGGGAGAGAAATTTTTTTTGCCAATGGCCAGCATGCCTTGGATTGAGGAATCCGTGGATAAGGTCAAACTGATAAAGCAACGCCTACAGGAAGCTCAAAGTCGACAAAAGATTTACGCAGACCATCAGAGGAAGGATTTGGAGTTTGGAATGGGTGACCAGGTGTTTTTTAAGGTAACCCCTCACAAGGGTCTAGTCCAACATGGAAAGAAAGGGAAACTGAATCCTAGGTACATTGGCCCTTTCGAGATAGTGCAGCGAGTCGGGCCAGTTGCGTATCGACTTAACCTACCCAGCCAGTTGGGGAAATTACACAATGTTTTTCATGTGTCCCTTATGAAAAGTACAACCCTGACCCCAAACACGTGTTAAACCATGAAGACTTTGCAGTTAACGAAAAGCTAATGTACGAGGAAAATCCCGTGAAGATATTGGATCGAAAAATCAAAACCTCACAAACTAGGGAGATTCCTATGGTCTTGGTGTTAAGGAGAAATCAAAAGGTCGAGGAAGCAACTTGGAGTTGGAAGCTGAAATGAAGGATAATTACCCGGAGTTGTTTGCTAGAAATGGAATTTCGGGGACGAAATTCATTAAGGGGGAGGGGTGGGGATTGTGAAAACCCTACCGAAATGAAATTAGAGTACATGTAATAATTAAGTTTTTATCAAAAAAAAATTCCCACCTTTCCTTTAAATTTTCCGAGTCTATTTTTTTAAAAATAAAATATAATATTTATATATATATTGATAATAATACTTTTAACAATAAATAAATTAATAAATAAGTAAGAGAAATTACCAAGAAGAAATCACACATAATCATACGTATATATATATATATATTATACGAAAATAGTAATAACAAGCAAATAAATGAGCCAAGGAATAAATAAATGCAAGAAATTACCATGAAGGGAATAGCTAGCATCAGATGTGAAAAATTATCCAAAGTATTTTTTTGGGCAAGTGGTATTAATGGGAAGGAATGACCGGCGGACGTGAGGAGTAAGCTTGAGGTTACAGGATAAAATTTTATGGTGAGTAGGTGTCAGAACCTATGTTTTATCTTGTATAAATACTAGTAACTTCCTTCTCAAAATCACAGCCTTAAGAAAAATTTCTTACCAAAGAGCAGTGGTTAAGCAGTGAAGTAGAAGTGGCGGTTGTCAAGCCAAGTTTAACTAAGGTGTGCATCGCCCTAGCATGAATTTAGTAAAATCTGAGTTTATGTTTACATACATATATATATATATATATATATATATAATGCCATAAGAACCTGACTCTCTCGAGCTAAACTCTCCACCTCTCGAACCCCTGCTGCAACTCCACCTCTCAAACCCCTGTTGAAGCTCTATCTCTCGAACCCCTACCAAAATACTACCTACTGAACCCTGCCAAAATACTACCCCTCAAACCCCTACCAAAACTTTACCTCTCGAACCCCTGCCACAACTTTACCTCTCGAACCCAACTGAAAATCCCACCTCTCGAACCCCTACTGAAACCTTTACCCCTCGAATATGTACCCCTCGAACCTTAGTCCTCGAACTAGTTCCATGAAGCCTTTACCCCTGGAATATGTACCCCTTGAACCTTCACCCCTCGAACTCATTCCCTGAAACCTTTATGCCTCGAATATGTACGCCTAGAACCTTACTCCTCGAACTAGTTCCCTGAAGCCTTTACCCCTCGAATATGTACCCCTCAAACCTTTACCCCTCAAACTAGTTCCCTGAAGCCTTTACCCCTCGAATATGTACCCCTCGAACTAGTTCCCTGAAATATTTACTCCTTGAATGTGTACCCCTCGAACCTTACTCCTCGAACTAGTGCCACTAGAACCTTATCTCTCAAACTGTACCCCTCGAACCTTACCCCTCGAACTAGTACTACTGAAACCTTTACCTCTTGAACCTCACCTCTTGAACCTTACCCCTCGAACTAGTACTACTGAAACCTTTACCTCTCGAACTAATATCACCGAAACCGTTACCTCTCAAACTGTACCCCTCGAACCTTACCCCTCGAACTAGTACTACTGAAACCTTTACCCCTCGAACCTCACCTCTCGAACCTTACCTCTCGAACTTGTACCACTAGAACCTTATCTCTCGAACTGTACCCCTCGAACCTTACCCCTCAAACTAGTACTAATGAAACCTTTACCTCTCGAACCTTACCTCTCGAACCTTACCCCTCGAACTAGTACTATTGAAACTTTTACCTCTCGAACCTCACCTCTTGAACATGTACCTCTTAAACTAATATCACCGAAACCGTTACCTCTTGAACTGTACTCCTCGAACCTTACCCCTCGAACTAGTACTACTGAAACCTTTACCCCTCGAACCTTACCTCTCGAACTAGTGCCACTAGAACCTTACCTCTCGAACCTCACCAACTGAATCCGTACCTTTAGAATCACTCCAACTGAACCTCACTACTCGAACTGAAACCATTTACCACTGGAACTAGTACCACCTGATACCCATACCACTAGAACCTTCTCCACTTGAGTTCTTTGCTTGAACCTCCTACCCAACTACTCGAACTGCAAGTACTCGAACCCCTGTACTCGAAACCTGATACTCAAACCTTTTTTTACTCAATACTCTAGCCATAAGAGAGAGATATGATGGTTACACTCAAATGATGGTATTTAATTACTGTTGAATTAAGTGTGTATTTTATCATACTATACTAGATTATCGTGAAACTGAACTCCTGAACTACTCTGATATTTTCTGTGAAAGACTGGCTTGTACATTATCTTGCCATGTCAAAATTGAATCATATACTGCTCTGATGACCGGCTTGTACTTTATCTTGCCGTGTCAAACTTGAAATACCTGCTACCTGATTACCTGTCTATGAATTTCGGGGTCCCCGACGCGATTGTAGTTTGGTCGAAGTCGGCTGGGAATGATACTGATCGGACCATCTGATTAGACCGACTACACGTGAAGTTTGGTATGCTAGCATAACCACCTGACTGATACGAGCTTGTAACTGAACATCGGCGTGAATGGGAAAGTGAATTCTGAACTGATAGCCTTCCGACATCACTGTTTGGGTTATGTCTTGTATGTTAGTTATAGTTGACATATAGGCACTTGGCAGTAACTCGACATTAACCAACCGTATCCTTGTACTGTGTGCTAGGACATACGTGGCTAGTTGTTAATTGTTATTTCTGTGATCACTAAAACTCAACTGGGTAAATACTGGCGATGGGACCTCACTAAGCAAGGAACTTACCCTAGTTGAACAACCCCTTTTCAGGTGAAGAAGAACAGTAAGAGAAGAGTGCTTGTTGTCTTTACTTCGTTTGATAAAGATCCTGGGTAAACTGCTAAGAGTGTTCAAGTAAACTTTTGTTTCTGTAACAGTTAGGTGAAACTTCTATTTAACATTTGTAATAATACTGTTACTGTAATAGTAAAGTTATGTTTTTGAATTTATCTAAATCGCTTCCACATAAAACTTATCTGATCATTACTGTTAGCACTTTCGGTTGCATACCCAGACCCGACCCGACACTTGCATTTGGGTTTGGGGGTGTTATATAGTACATGATCACTACCAAACAAAGTACTAAATCAGCACAAAATCAGACTTAATCATAATCACATAATAAGTATTAACTCCCAAAATGTTACCTTTTGCTATTCAGACATGAATGTGAAATGATGCTCATTTTGGATGCCGAGATCATTACGGAGGAGCTTCAAAAACTAGGTCCACTAAAGGGTGACTTCCTTCTCAACCATTGCCCATGCAAGGGGCCACCAACCATTATTCTGATCAATTGTCATTGCTGCCAATATTTGCCCTGGATATGTCTCATATACATGACACCCATCCAACCCAATCACCGACCTACATAATTTGAAACCCTCCTTCAAAGGCCCCAGAAAATAGTACATTCTCATAAATCGTGGATTGCAATTTTCAGTCCTGAAGGGAGTGAATTCAACTTCCATTGTTGTCCCAAGATTTCTCCTTTTAACCTCATCATAGTATTCGTAAATTTTCTTGTACAACTCTACAACATTCCCCTCTATCAGCTCCACAAGCCTCCTCCTGGTTCTATAAGCCACATTTTTTGAAATTGTGGCCTTGAATTCTTCAACAACGGTATTCCTAATGCATCTAATCGGCATTGACATGTTTGTTCTAATCCTTTCAGTATATTTCTTGGCCATCCATTTTGAGTTCAAAAACTTTGCTTCTACAGATGGGAGCAGTTCTCTTGGAGATCATTGTATGTCTTGATGTATAGGTCACTGGTACGGAACTTTTTGATCCTTGATGCAAAGCAAACCCAAGGACATGGATCTTTGCACTTAGCTCTGACCTGGTGCTTTTCATTTTTTGGGAAACTAATGTACTTCTTCTTCCAGTTAGCATAATGTCAAAAAGCTTCCTTGAATTCCTCGTAGTTGGAAAATTGCATCCCAATCTGAAATCAAAGCCTAAACATGTCTCTTTCTGGGTTGAAATCAACAAATTGTACTCCATCGTGGCCTTCACAATCACTACCTTCATCCACCTTATTACCCTCCTGCTCCATTCCTCTATCTTCATTATGATCCTCATCCAATACATCATCAAAATTCTCCATATTTTCCTTTCCTTTTCTAGTTGCCCCATTCCCTATTTTAACACTGTTTTTTTTTGCAGGTTCAGTTGTGCCTTCTACGGCTAGACTAGGCTCTTCTGTGGGCATAGTAGGTTCAGTTAGTCTAGGACTCGTACACTGCTCTGGTGTGGCCTGAGTGGGAATATATGCTTCCTGATCACCACTCCCAGCCCCATTATTTTCAAAACCCGAACCTGGGAATACACCAACTGTGTTAATTGACTCAATTGAAAGTTCAACCAACTGTCAAACTCCTCATCGTTGCTGACAAAATCCCCAAAATTATCTAATCTTACTTGCCTTGCATTCCAGTTAAGTACAATTGCATCAACACTAGTCAGATTATTAGCCTCCAAATCATTGGTCTCCTCATTTTCATCAACCTCTGTTTCACCTTTGCTATCACTGTTTGGCGAGCTCTTCTCAAGGTAATCATCAACACAAAATTCATCATCATCAGTAAAGGGTTCTATATCTATGCTACTGTTTGTTGTTTTGTAACCTTCCTCCAAAACTACAACCTCTTCCACTTCAAAACCTACTCTAGTTTCAACTCCTTGCCCCCCATCAGTTTCAGCATATTTTCCCACATTATTTTCCTCAGTTTCAGGACCCATTTTCACACAAGTCTCAGCTGTTAAACCTTTCTCACCACTCTCAACCACCCATTTCTCACCACTATCAGCACCTCGTTTCTCAAAACTCCCAGCCCTTAAACCTTTATCACCACTCCAAGCCACCCATTTCTGCATAGTACCCTCTCCCATCCCATCTTTCACACTAATTACTCCAATATTAACCCTTAAAACTTTATCACCACTATTTGCAACATCTATCTCTATAATACCCTCTCCCATCTCATCTTTCACACAAAATTGCTCCATTACCAGCCACCCCTTTCTCACGAGTCTCAACAACAAAAATTACAGTAATAATATTGTTGCACTTCACCCATATGCATATCTCCATGATTTCTACATCCCCATGTATACGATACATTCCTAGGTGTACAGGAAAACCAGGTTTAACTGTCCATAACTTCAACCTCCATTCCACCCCAATCTCAGCTGACATTTCCTTAAGCTCTTCAAGTGAGAACATGTCCTTGTCGACATTGTCAATGAAACCCACAATTCCTCCCTCATAACATATTACCTCACAACCTGCAAACTGCCCTCCTTGTCTTAGCTCGATGGAAAAAGTATCAGACAAACCCTCTGCACATCAATGAAACCCACCGATTTTCATCATTACATTCAAAACTAAACTAAAAATTATCATGTCATATATGCATTCAATGAGATAATTCTGACAATAAACATTTTTTGACCACAAACATATGACAAAATCATCGACACATAAATAATAGAGTGAGACACCTCAATTTTCAGTATTCAAATCCCAAAAATAAAGTGACCGAAATTGAAATAACAAAAACCCTAGCCCTGGGCAACACAATGCCAAATCAAAGCTTTGGTTACAAATGCACATATATCATACATTTTCGAGGATTAAAGAGTAATTGAAGCTTACCGTACTCCTTCCGATGATCAAACTTAGCACCCATTGAACAAACGACCTATACCATTTTTGAAATTCAACCAACAGTGCAAGTCGGCAATGGAACTTCAACGATTACTGCGCCATTACATGCTGAGCATCGAGCTTCGGTTGGTGGGTGAAGTTGAATTTGGAAAGGTTGGAATTTGTGGTCATTCGTGAATTTGGAAGGGTTTTTCTGGGTGTGTTGTCTAAAACAATGAAATTGTCCCAGTTTTAGGAAGTTAGATGGACATTTCAGGAAAGGCATTTTTACCCCTTCAAAAGTTAGGTTAACTTCAGAAAATGGAGCAAAATGAGAAATTAACGGACAAAATGGATGGAAGTATGATGAGTGGACAGTTTTTGTAGTTCGGGGATGAAATTGATCGAAAAAAAGGGGGGCCAAAATGGTCAAATGACGATAGTTGGAGGGGCTCTGAGCTTGTTCAGCCTTTTGAATATTAGGACACTAGTTAGTCTATATAGAATTTATAAGCAAAACCAAACCCAATTTTGTTTGGTGAAAACAACAACAAAACCTTATTCTTCAGCAGCGGAAGAGATAGGGAAGAGTTTGGTGGAAGTTCTAGTAAATAATTTTTCTTAATACTAGAATCCATACATGTAAGGATTTCTATTCAAAATCAAAGAGATAGAAAATATATTATTTAAGAAATATAAATTAATTTTTTATTTATATTTCCATGGGGCTTATAATAGTATTGTGGTAGAAGTGGTACAGTTTAAGACATAAGTCATCACTTTAAACAGCTTAAGCTAGCACATGTGATGAATTAAGGAGCTTAAGTTGAATAACTTGAACTTGGGCTTTAGTCTGAGAATCATTGTATCTAGAACGGCTTAAGCCAACATAACTAGTCAAAAGCATATTGCTTCTTAAACGGCTTAAGCCAACGGAAATGGTAAATTGCATACAAAACGATCGACATGATGCTAAGAACAGAAAGATTTCAAAGTGGAAGAATCGGAAGTATAAAAGGTTGAGGTAAGTACATCAAAATGCGAAAGCCTTTGAACTAAGAACTAACTCGAGACTAATTTGAGCATCGGGGCCTTTTCCCCTGATCACTCGCGGGAATTTCCTTACAAACGAAGATCCGGACCTTAATTGGTCACACAAAATAGCTTCATCGGTTATATTAGCACTTACTCAAGTAGGTAAGGTTATATTCGTATATATCCCAAATATTATTGAACATCAATTGATGCGGCAAGTGGATATCTGGCCCAAAACATATCAGCCAGGTCTATATTGTGTTAAATAGGGGTGGATGTCGGGTCGGTTTAATCGATTTTTTATTTATTCAATTTGGGTTATTCGATTTTGTCCCTAAAAAACTCAAAATTGAAACCAATCCGAATAAACTAACAAATTGAATCATCCGAACCGAATTTGAAATTCAGTTTCTGTTTGAATTCGGTTTCAAACTAAATAAAAGGAATGCATGGGAAATTTTATAAAAAGTTACTAAAAATATATAATCTAATTTTAAATTTCTATAAAAATATGTAATTTAATTTCTACATTATCAAAGTCAAGTGTTTAGAATAAAAATCCAACAACTACAATACAAATTCAACCAAAACAATTTGAAGTTTTAAAGTTATATTATTATTTTATAATTAATTTATTTTTTTAATTGCAATTCGGTATACGGGTTGATTTTCGGATTGAGTTTCAGTATCCAAAATCAAACATAAAAACTACATTAAAAAATCGATTAACTCAGTTCGACTATCCAAAAAGCGTATTTTTTTTAAATGATATTCGAATTCGAACTACTGATTCGGTTATAGGTTTTCGGGTTTTTTTTTCTTCACCCCTAGTGTTAAACACTGCTTCATTGTTGGTCGCTCCTTTCCATTCTCCACTGGCCAGCCCTAACAGGTACTCTTAACTCCATTCATCCTTCTCGAACATTTGATGCTTGTCATTCTCGCGATTGCACCTATCCATGAATTTTGCCGAATTGTTTTTCGCCTGTTATTCAGTGAAATACATATGGGAAAGAGGAGTGGAAGAAAGGGCTTAGTGGCGGCGCGTGATATGTGAATGTGGCGGGCGGCAGGTAACCGTGCGGCGTTCCAGCTCGGCGGGCGGCGGGCTTGGAATTTAATAGCGTGGTCGGGGGCTCACACGAATAGCAATAGGCTGTCGATATGGAGGAGGAAGAAGGAGATCGGGAAGGAGGGACTGATGATTGCTAAAGAGCTGAAGCGCGTGCAGACCAATCCCCTCCGGTTGGACCGGTTCATCAAATCACACGTCTCCCGCCTCCTCAAATCCGACCTCGTTTCTGTTCTGGCCGAGTTCCAGAGGCAGGACCTCGTCTTCCTCTCTCTCAAGGTCTCTCTCTCTAGCCTTCTTCTTTCTGACTTTCCCTTTTTCAGTTCCATGTATAGACGTGATAGGCTCCACTTTGGGGCTGTGCATATATGAAAATGCTAAATACATATACATTTTAATGCATTCTGATATCCTTTGGATAGGATTTCTGTATCTGTACATTGATAGCATAGATTCTGTTACCAAATTGGATGTTGGTATCTTCTGTGCAGTGTTTAGACAGTTTTAACAATAATTGAAAGTGAATTTGACTTGGATGAAAATGGGGATGCACTTTCTCGACTAATTCTATGCTTGGTTGCTGTTATTATCCAGCTGTATGATGTAATTCGCAAAGAGATATGGTACAGGCCAGATATGTTCTTTTACAGGGACATGCTCATGATGCTGGCTAGGAATCAAAGGGTGGATGAGGCAAACAAAGTGTGGGATGACTTGAGGACCGAAGGTGTTGTTTTTGATCAGCATACTTTTGGTGATCTCATCAGAGCCTTTCTAGATAGCGGTCTACCTGACAAGGCTATGCAGATTTACGACGAAATGAGGCTCTCTCCTGATCCCCCCTTATCGCTGCCATATCGAGTCATCCTCAAAGGCCTGATCCCTTATCCCGAGCTCAGAGAAAAGGTGAAAGATGATTTCTTGCAACTTTTTCCAGGCATGATCATTTATGACCCACCCGATGACTTATTTGAACATGAAGAATCCGGAATGGATGATTTGGATGATTCAGATGAATAGTACCTCAAGTCCATCCACGTTCCTCCGATGTTTGCTGAGGGACTTGTTTTCCTCATTAGGTGCAATGACATGTTGATCTAAGAATGCATTGGCATCAAGCAGACAACTGTGCTCTGCCACAATGCTTAAATGGGTAAAGAGTCTGCTTTGCTATGCCCTTCCTGAAAACTGATGACTTACCTGACTAGCTGTTCTAACATTCGGACGGTTTATAAGGCACATTGTTGTAGAAATATTTTTGCTAGTGATACTTCATATATATATATATATATATATATATATATATATATATATATATATATATATATATATATAATTTTGTGTTCTATATTTAGTAATAGCTTTTTGTGAAAGCAATTTTATAGATTGAAATTCTACCATTTCAAGGATCATGGACAGCATTTATAACCGAGTATGATAACATTATGAAAACGACCGAGTATGATAACATTATGAAAACGACAAAGTACAATCAAAACAATAATAAAATAATCAAAACAGTTTGTATGTAGAAAATAATCTTAAAGAGTACCTTTAATTTGAATGAATTATATTCTTGAATGAATTAAGGAAGATTGGAAGTACATATGGTTTGAGGGTAGGTTGGAAGTTCG
The DNA here is from genome assembly GCA_037428765.1 of Rubia yunnanensis. Lineage (NCBI taxonomy): Eukaryota > Viridiplantae > Streptophyta > Magnoliopsida > Gentianales > Rubiaceae > Rubia > Rubia yunnanensis. The sequence continues at coordinate 85,543,311 of CM075066.1, forward strand.
TTTGAACTTAGAGTGTGGAGGTTAAGGAGTAAGAGGGGCTGAAATCCAGCGTGCTTAATCCTGAACTAATGCTTCTCTATTTGTAGAAGCATTGGGCTATTCTATTACACTGAATTGAACTTTCAATTTGAAATCCGGAGTGCAGTCTACACTATTGAGTGGAGTCTGGGACCCTCCATTATTAAGTGGAGTCTTGGGTAGAGTTGAGTGGAGTCTGAGACCCTCCACAATTGAGTGGAGTCTTGAGTGGAGTTGAGTGGAGTCTGAGGCCCTCCATTACTGATTGTCTTATAGTCGAACCTGCTTACGTATTCAAAAATCAAACGGGTCTTGACCCATTGGACCTCCAAACGGATATTCTTCTTGAATGTCTTCTATTTTAACTTCTTTGGTCTTCTGACTTTTGAATTGTTTGTAGAATGCTAACATCTTCTTGAAATCTTCATCTTCTTCATCATTTGGAATTTGTGTCAGTAAGGGTTGAATACTTAGGGACTCGCAGAGTAAAATTCTGTTTTGTAATTTGTCCACCATTTAATTTTGAATTGTCTAACCGGAGAAAAGGGCAAATTTGAATGTATTGGTTTGATCTGGAAGCTCCAGGCAAAAATCCATGGAACTCTTAATATTGAATGAAAATGTAGGGTTTTCTCAAAAGGTTTGAATTTGCTGAGTCTGTTGAATGTATCTAATCCTTCTAATACTGGAATGGGGAGTGTGTCTTTTTATGATCCAACTTTAACCACCAATCATAGAACCACATTGGAATATCTCCATTGAATTGCGGGTGAAAATTAATAAACCATGAATGATCAAATGACCTAATATAGAAAGTTCTATGTCAGACTTGCATATAATCTGCATAATTGAATCCTCTGGGAAAGTAATTGACCAAAAAATTTTGAGTGGAATGAATATTTTGAAAATGGTTGGGACGAGGAACCTGTTTAATGTATAGTTTTGAATAATCAATCCTACTGGGATCGTGTTTATTTTGGATATGTTGAATTTCGGTGGATTGAGTGTCCACTAATATCAGTTCATAATAATTTTGGGTTTTATGAATATCTCTTGCCATCCATGGGCATGTTGGTATGAATATACTAGATACAAAGGTTTTGAGTTGGGGAATATCTGGTTCTGTTTGGAATTGAGTCATAAGTATATATTCTGGGTTTGGTTTATCAAAATAGGATTAGATAGGGTTCGAAGATGATGGAGTAGATTTTGGACCGGGAGTTTGAGTGGCTGGTCTTTGTGGAGTAAGTACTGTATAATTTGAAGTCAATATTGGGGTATGAATCAATCTGGAATATGGGGTCTGGGCTGTTGTTGAATATGTAAGTGGAGGAAAATCTGGAGTAGATGTTTTTGGTGTTAAAGGCTTTGGAATCTCATAATCCTTAGAAGATTTTGAATTCGAAGAACTTGCTGGACTTGAATGTTTACTCATGACTTCCTGTAAGGAATTCACAAGTTAAAAAATCTGGAAGGGAGTTATCCTTCCCTTTAATGAATTCAATATCAAAATAAAAAACTGATAAAATAGCTTGCCATCTGGCAAAAATCAACCAAATTTCTAACATCATTTTATAAAATTTTCTTAGCTGATTTGCAATTTATTTTTAATAAAAATTTCTTGTTGTATAAATCATCTTGAAATTTTTAAATGCATAAAACAATTGATAAAACTTCTTTTTTGACTGTTGAATAATTAATTTGTGCTCATGTCCATAATCTTGAATGATATCTAACTATTGACTCTTTTTCCAAATGTGTTTGTTTTAATATGCCTCCATATCCTATATCTGATGCATCTGTTTCTATGATCATGAATGCTAGTGGATGTGAAATTCCTAAGCATGGTAATGATTTGACTTTTAATTTTATTTCTTTTATGATTTAAGTATGTTTTTCTGTCCACGTAGGTGGATTAGTCTTTAATCTTTCATATAAGGGTTTACAGATTATTCTTACTTTTGGAAAGATATATGATATATAATTTAAACACTCTACAAATCTTTGTAATTGATTCTTATCTTTTTCATCTGGAAATTTGTTAGCAAATTCAATTGCTCTTTGAATTGGTTTGATTTTTCCTAAATGACTATCATAACCTAGAAATCTGATTTGGGTTTGGAATAGCCTCATTTTTTGTTCGGATATTACTAATCCATTTTTCTTAATGATATTTAATAATATGCTTAGATGTTTAAAATGGTTGTCTACTGAATCAGAATAAACTAATATATCATCTGTATAAACTATGATAAGGATTGCATATGTCATTCATAATTTTTTAAAATTCTGATGGTGCATTTTTTAATCCAAACGGCATGACATTCCATTCATATTGTCCGAATGGAACTACGAATGCAGTTTTATATTTTTCTTATTAATTTATTTGAATTTGCCAATATCCTGACTTTAAATCAAACTTTGAGAATACTTTTGCATTAGCTAATCTATTTACTAAGTCTCTTTTATTTGGAATAAGGTATCGAACCCATTGTAATACTTTGTTTAATAGTTTGTAACTTATAACTAATCTAGGAATTCCTCTTTCTTTTTCTGCCTGTTTCAGATTTTACCGGTTTCTTCTTATCTATTTCTGAATATTTTTTAATTATTCTACTCAAACTAAATGCTTCTTCTATTCTTGGTTTTCCTTTTCTCTTACCAAATATTTTAATCTTTGTAAATATTCAGTTTTATTTGTTGAATCTTCTAATTTATCAATTATTTCTAATAATGCTTTTCTATTATTTGTTGAATTATTTAGCATATTGATTGTTGAAATCTACGTGGACATATATCTTAATTACTTGAGCTATCTGAACTAGATTCATAATCTGTTTGTTCACTAATTGAATTATCTATCAATAATGATAATAATTTGTTTTTTAACTCATTTTCTTCTGAAAATAATTAATTGATCTTTTTCTCAGTCTTACAGTGTGATGCTGTATGACTAAATTTCTTGCATTTAAAACATTGAATATTTTTATATTTATTACTTCTTTTGTAAAAATTCTTATTATTATCCCTATAGTTTTTATAGTTACCTTTGCTGTAATATTTATTATTTCTATACTTTTTGTTTTTCTTAATTACTTCTTTGTGTTTGGATGATGGTGGTTTAATACCCATTATGCCGAATTGTTGGCAAAATGATCTCATCTCCTTCCTTTCCGAACCATACTTATATTGAATTTTTAAATCTTGACATAAGGTTAAAGCTTCTTTTTTGAAAAAAAAAACAAATATTTGACCAAATGTTAAAGTATTGTAATCTATTTTTTCTGTCCCTAATGTTTTTTTTGTAAATTTGTAATTATTCTTTGGGAAAATAAGTTTGGCAATCCTGTAATAAATTTTTCTTTCCAAAATGAGGAATTTGAATATGTTCTTCTTAATACTTGAGTTAGGAATATATCTTTATACCATTTGAAATCAGTTAAAGACGGACATCTTAAATTTGTTAAACATATTTTTGAACTAGTTAGTTTATCTTCTGGGTTTCTTATGAAATACATTGATATAACATAAATTAAATATGTTGAACAATCTTGAACCATTACATATTCTATATTATTACCTTCACCTTGAACTTCTTTTGTTTCATGATTCATAATGGTTTGTTTATCTTCTAATGTGAGATAATTATCTCATCCTATTAATTGTCCTATAAATTCGGTTACTAATAACATTACAATATTTGGTTCTGTAATATTAATTTTTGCTTTATAAGCCATTATGGTCATACCTATTTCTTGTAATATATTTAATATTTGATATTATGATTTTTCATCTATATTCCATTGATATAATGATGATCCATCATGACTATTTAATGATGTGTTTTGTTCTTCATATTGAATATCAGGTGGAGCAGGTCTAGAATTTTGCATTAGTTTTTTTAAATAAAAGATAAGAAATATAAAATGCTTCTTACTCCTTAACCTCCACACTCTAAGTTCAAACGAACTTCCAACCTACCCTCACGTATATATATGTATGTATGTATATACATATATATATATATATGTATATATGTATGTATATATATGTATGTATATATATGTATGTATATATATGTATGTATATATATGTATGGGGAGGGGTTCTATGCACTCCCTTATATTAACTCAAATCTACACTCAAAATCCTGACCGTAGGATCACATCAAAAAAACCAATGGAATAAATAAAAGAGGTTTGATCTGATGTGATCCTACGGTCAGGATTTTTGAGTGTAGATTTGAGTTAATATAAGGGAGTGCATAGAACCCCTCCCATATGTATGTATATATATGTATGTATATATATGTATGTATATATATATGTATGTATATATATGTATGTATATATATGTATGTATATATATGTATGTATATATATGTATGTATATTTTTTGGAGATGTTCCACACTTCATTCAAATCCAAGTTGCCTCATGTGTCTCACACAAAGGTGGGGTGAGACTCCCACATGACTTACACGAATTGAGGCTCCCCACCTAACACGGTGTATACAGAGATTTAAACCCCATAATAATGCAACTACATGGGGGAGGGGGGAGTTGAACCTGGGTTGCACCTGGGGGGCACATTGCCCTGGCCACTGGGATATCCCAAGTGGTTATACTTCAGATATTAAAACTGTAGTTGGTAGTGGAAAATATTTTGAATCTGGTTACCAAGTGCAGGGGTGGATTCAGGAATTTTATTGAGTGGGGTGGGGGAATCGAAACTATATTAAAATAACAAGGGTTAAAAATACAAATATTAAAGACAATTGTTGTTATAGAAAATATAGGGGTTATATATCAATATAATCATATATAGTCGCGAAAGGGTCAATATAACTTTCAATTGTTTGAAAGTGAAAAATAACCCTAATTAATTAATGAAAGTGTCAATATAACATTCAGGTAGCACATTCGGCTTTGAACTTAATACTTTGGCCGACGACCACATTGGAAATGACAAAAATGCTCCCTTGAACCAAAAGCTTAATTTGTGGGAACAATTATACCCTTACCCCACCATCCACCATCACTGCTCTACCACCACCGTTGCTCCACTGTTGCGCCACCACACGCCATCCTCCCTCCCACTGTGTCACCTTTTCTCTACCCAAAATTAGCCCGTTCTCCTCCACCATAAGGCCCAACCCCGATCTCTAACGCCCACCATCACCATCTCCGATCTCCACCTCTCCTCCGTCAGTGCCACCACAGCCTGATTCCCACCCCATCCCACAGTCCCTCGTCTCACCACTGCAACTCGACTCCAACCCCATCGCTCCTTGTCCCACCCCATAACCCCACCACACCATCGCACTAGCTCCAGCCCTGTCATCCTGCCACTGCCACACCACACACCACCACAACTCGATTCGTCACACCACTGTACCAACCCTTCCACCCTGCCACAATAACACCACACCACCATTGCCGCACAATTCACCACACAAGAAGAAGATGACAAAGAAGAAGAAGGGATGAGAAGAAGTAAAAGACGACAATAAGAAGAAGAAGGCTGTGGAGAAGAAGAAAGAGATAAGAAGAAAAAGAGGAAGAAGAAAGCAACATAAGAAGATGAGAAGAAGAAGGTTAGGGTTTAGGGGCATTACAATCATTTCACCTTTTTTTCTTTTTCTAGAGGGATAAAAGAGTAATATTATATATTTTTTTACCAAAATCCATAGATGTATCTTTGTCTATACCCACTGATGCGCCCAGTTTGCTGCCGCCGCTATGGATGATCGAAATCTGCAAAGACAAAGCCCCCTGAGGTTTCTGGGGGGAAGAGGCTCTGACGGCCAAGTTAGCAAACATGCTACCAAAGTGTAATTATGAATGAATAGTTGAGTTGTGTAGGGTTACCTTTGGCCTTTATATAGGAAGGAAAGTAAGGCAACTGCTTTGTTTGCTTGTGGAGTAAGTACTCTCACCTTGGGCTAACCCAAAAGGCTTTACCCAAAGGGCAAAGCTATGGACTTAAGATCGGCCGCATGGGTATTTAGGCCCATATGGATTTACACATTATCAAGAAGCCCATGGAAAGCTAAGGGCTCAGCATTTGAATTCATCCGGGGATAGTGGGCTCGAATATGTGCTTGAGTCAGCGGGTTTGTCATAACTCCCTTTTGACGGGGGTGTTTCAAACTGACATCCAAGTGGGGGTTTACCCTCTGAAATCCTTTAACACTTTCAGGGGTATGATGTTAGCACCCCTGATGATGCGTTGAAGGTTTGTCCCAGGTTGAGGCTTCAAACATACCATTTGAGCTGATTAATGTCTCAAGTGTTCGACCCTTGGATTTCTAGTTTGTGTCAGAGCCCAAGGACCTAAATGCTGCCTCTTTTTATCTCCCTAGGGGCCTTCGAGCCCCTGATAAAACTTCTCGAGGGATCCGGTATTTGGGTCTTCTAATATGTGTTTGGGACCCCTGAACCTTCGAGGCTCGAGGACAGAAACATGAAGTTTGATTTTCTGTCTTCTAATCTGAGTTAGAAAACATGGTCCTTTGATTTCTATCGTACTTGGAAAAAAATCAGGCATCTCAGAATCTGGAGCTTCTAATCTGTGCTAAAGTCGGAGATCATGCAAGTCTTAATTTTTCACCCCTAGGAGGTACGACCTTCAGGTCTCTAATTCTGTGTTAGAGCTTGCGGTCTCTCAAATTCCTAGAGCCAGGATAGATTTGAATGTCGACGTCCCAATCTACGCTAGAAGTTTGGTACGTCTGAACATGAGCTTCTGGTTAAATAGGAATTCCCACCTTCTGAACTGTGCCAAAATCCAAGGAATCCACATCCTTGGTATAATGCGTTTGTCCTTCGAGCGTCTGGTCTGTGCTAGAGTTCGAAGGGTTCACACTTACACATTTAAGTGCAAACATGTTGGGGCTCCCGGGGTTCTAGTCTGTGCTAGCACCCCTGGAGCTCGAATCCACGCATTTAGGCATAGAGGCTCCAAGCTTCCAGGGTTCTAATCAGTGCTAGTGTTCCTAGAGCTTGAATCTAATTATAAAATGAATGAGGGGTTCAACCTTCGGGCTCCTAATCTGTGTCAGAACCTACATGGTTCAAACTTATAGCGGGAAATGGGAAGGTCACGTGGGATTTCCTCGATTTGCATAATTCAAATTCAAGCTGGGAAGTAGAGGAGTCACGAGTGTGGTGTTGACTCTCTGCTTTTGGGGCATGTTAAGCCCCTATTGGATCTCCATGCATGCACCACTCTCACCATAAATGCCTTGTGTTTGGCTCCCCCAAGCGGCCTGTTTACCCATACAATTACTTTTTGCGTGACGTCCCAAGATAATGATTACCTTTTAATGTCTGTATATATATATATATATATTGGGAGCAATTTGGGAAAGATAATGAAGTGAGAACGGTGGAGAGCCCTCATATATATATATAAACCTTTTTTGTCTGCACGGTTATCCGATGATCTTTCTCAGAAAAGCTTGAGTCTTTTTTCCCGCCACTCTACAAGTAAGTTCCTTTTCCCTTAATCTCTCATTTTGATTCTATAATGTCGCAAACACCGTTGGCAGGGAAGAACTCCATTCTGACCTATTTCCCAACCTTTTCTACCGCTGGTGGCGTAGAGAGTTCTTTCCTTTAGGATTCCGATGATGTTCCCTCATCAGCGGCCAATTCCCTTCTGACGGGTTCAGAGGCTGGGGGAAGTTCTACCAGTTGCTCGGTGCCGCCCAAGGGTTATCGCCAAAAGTGGGTTTCTTTGAGGTTTCAGTTTCCGAATTGGGCCAGAGTTCAGAAGTACAAAGATGGTCATCTCTATTTATTCAAAAAGATTCTAACTCCCGTCCTCAAAAGTTCTCCACACCCCATGGATTCGAAATTCGCTGAGTTGTTGAAGACGCTGCCTTTGTGGGTCCATCTCCCAAAGGATTTACAGTTGGTGGTGCTTTGAGGAGATGAAAATCCATGGGATAAAAGGCTCAATCGGTGTACAGTCTACGACTGTCACCTTTGGTTTGGCTTATGTTTCCCCTTGCCCCCATCCTCTCTCATCTTCTCGTGGAGCATTGGATAAGCTTGGCCCAAGTGCATTTAAACGCCATTCTCCTCGTTCTCCTTGTCATGGCCTTCCTGACTCAATGCAACAGCTTGGGCCTCAAACCCCGCTATGAGGTCTTTAGATCTATGTAGTATCTCTCCAGGAGTAAAGCTGTGGTGTACTCGGACGGGGTTCAAGATACAAAGCTTGGAGGGATCGTAACCCTGTGTAATAGATTCTCAGACCATCATGTAAATATTTCTTCTAATTGTAAAGGGTGGCATCTATCCCCTATTTACACGTTCGAGAAAGAGGCCAAGGAGTACTATGTACTCGATTGGTATCCAAAGCCCAAGTTTGAGAATCCTTCCGTCTATGTTGCTTCAGAGGATGTGATAGCTGATAGAGATTGGCTGCTGAGTTACCCCCTCAACATTTCAAGGAATTTTGACTTTGTCTGGTCGGAGGAGGTATATGACTGGATCTATCACCAAAAGCCAGTCCTAATAGAATCTCATCCTTCAGCGGAGACCGTGAAACCTCCTTCCAGCTAGGGGAAGAAAAAAAGTAGTTCGAAGGATAAGAAGGGGGAAGGATCTGGAGGTGCTCAAACCAAGAAAGGAAAGGAAAAGAGGAAGGCCTCTTCGATTAATGGTGAAGAGGCTTCGAAAAAGCTGAGAAAATAGGAAAAAAAGGTTGATAGCTTGAAAACATCTGGGCGTGCCTCGAAGCCCGTGGGGGTAAAACTGGAGCTCGCTCGAGCATGCAATCTCGGGGAGTCACCCATTGGGATTTCTCCCTCCACCTCCGAAGGTGTTTGCGACACCCTTAGTTTATGTTTTACTTACCTTTGCTTTTATCTAGTGTTCTTTTACTTTCTTTATGTTGGCTAATTTGTGCTTTTCCCCCTTTTCTTTTGTTTAGTGGATTTTGCTGCTACTTTTGGCTTTGACAACGAGATGGAGGCCGAGACAGTGTTTGTAGAGGCCTCTCTAGAGGCCCTTCACAACTATCCTATTTCCAGCCTTGTTCGATCGGAAGCTCAATCTGAGTTTCAATTGAAGCTTTAGGATGAAACCGCTAGGAGCAAACGGGTCGTGATGGTGCTTTGATACCCCAGCATTCTCCTCGAAGGTTAAGAACTGATACACCCCCCATTCAACCACTATTCCAAACCTGATTTGTCTGGAAACACTAGTTCGGAGACTTTCCACCTCTTTGGGAGGAGCAATTTGCCTCCTCCGAGTGGGGAAGGTCGTTCTTTGACCCTTATCCTAGGGGCGCCTTTCTTCATTGCCTTATTTGGAAAAGGTTTAGGAGGCTGAACAGGCTATTGCTAAGTCTAAAGAGCTTGAAGGGGAGTTGCGCGAGGCTGCTTCCCATTACAAGGAAGACCTGAAGATGGTGGCCTCCGACTACGAGGTCGAGTGTGCTATCACTGCCCTTGCCCACCAGGTGAAACTGGAGAAGCAGGCTCTTGTTCACAAAGGGGGGGGTCGAGAAACAGGCCACCGAGAAGGACAATCTTTTGAAAGAGCTCAAACTGAAACTCTCAGAGTCCCATGCAGAAATTTCCAAATTGTCTGCCCTTTATTCTCCTGAACATCAGACTTTCTCTTTTGAGGCCTATATTAATAGGATAGTGAAGACCCAGGGGTTCCAGGATTTTTTCTCCTCTCTCTCCACGGTTTTGGTTGGGGTTACCCGGAACAATTTGGCTCATTCCATTTCCAAGGGCCTCCTGGCTGAGTACGCTACTATGTTGAATGTTTATAAGAACAACACAAAGCCTAAATAGCCAAGCCATCTCTGGTGGAAGTCTATCCAAGATGGGGGGATTAAACTTCCCTTTCTCGATCATTTGAAGGCTTCCAACAAGTACTTCTTGGTGGAGGAGATTCGAAACCTGGAGGTGGACAAAGACACCAAGTGGAAAGCGCTGGATCTCCTTATCGCTCTGAGGTCTCGGCGCAGGCCTGCCCCTTCGAGTTCTTCCCAAGAGACATCTAGCATAGGAAAAACTGTATGAAACTTTTTCCCTTAAGGGCTCCTGATGTACTTCTTTTCCTTTTGTTAATAAGGACTTTCATTTTCTCGTACTTATCTATTTCTCCTTTTGTATTTCGTAGACGTTAGACTTAGTACCCTTTCCCCCCTCCCCCATCTGCAAAGCAGTACTTTCTTCTATTTCTTCTTTCAAGTCATGAAGGAGTGGTATTACCGAATCGAGGAATGGGCTTGGGAGCATCGAATCAAGGCATCCCAGTTTTGGTTCAAGTCTGGCTGACTCGAAAAGGAGCTTCGAGTTGTGTATGAGGAACTGGGCTTATGGTGTAGCAGACTTCACGAAAGGCAACAAGAAATCCTCAAAGCGTTGAGCCATTCAAGGGAGGAAAAGGATTCCTTAGCTACTGTGTGAGTGTATGTGTGCCTTTCGGCTGCTAAAGCCTATAAAGCCACTGAGGGAGCATCAACTTCTCAACTAAACAAGTTCATTGAAATTTACTGCCATGTGGCTCAGATGGCTCGAGAGAACATAGAGGTGGCTCGAGCAGCCCTAACAACTGCTACCAAAAAACTCAAGCGGTGGAAAGAAGAAGCCCAAAAGTATTAGCGATGCCCGGTCCTTCCTTGGAACGAAACCTTAAGGAAAATTATGCTATCATTGATGTCGTTTGTAGGGATAAAGTGAAGGTTGATAAAAAAATCTGAACTGTATACAACGTACGAGGCAAAGGCCAACAACCTTTGAGCGTACAGGCTCTGAATCGGGACAGTTGAAGCTCCACTGATTGAATATTTTGATGGCTTTCTTTGAGAAAATATCATTATCATGGAGCAGAAACATATTACTCAAAATCCCAAGTATTGCGAAGCATATGATAAGGTTAGGAGGTGGAAGGACAGGGTGCAGAAAGCGAAAGAGAGATCTTAAAGTTCCCATACTGCCCCTAGAAGAAGGGAGGCTTCAGGATCTGGTGAAACCCCTCCTCCCGTGGCTTCGACTCGGAGAACTAACGTGGGGGGCAACTTGATCGGCGCTGCTATCCGAGGAAGAGGTTCTTTGTTCGGTAGGGGAGGTAACACTGCTGGTCGAAGTCAACCATGGCCCCTCGATGACGAAGAAGAACCTTTAGTTAGGAGACCCCGACGCTAAGTCTTAGGGTTCCTGTATTTTCCATCCGGAGGCTAGTAGCATAGGCCCCCTGGAAGTTTTCCTACTTTGTAAAATAGTTGTAATTTATTTATATGTACTAGTAAGCCGTGGTGGCCTAATAATGTAAAATAATATTTTCTTCTCTTTGCCATTGTCAGAGCATTTTTTCCTTTTTTAGGTAGGATCATTGCCCCAAGCTAAATTTCTTTAACTTGTTTCTCTTTCCACTAGTCCTCGGTCAAACTCATCTGACTTTTTCAAGCGAATTATGAGGTCTAAGCCTTGTATGGTTTACAAGGTCAGGTGGGGCTTTGTTAGCCCTTCAAACATTTTAAAAGGTCTGTGTCTTGGGTGTTTGTTACGCGTTCGACGAGGCTTTTTTTGTCCTTCAAACATTTGACAAGGTTTGTGCCTTTGGCGCTTATTGTACATTCGATGGGGCTTTGTTGGCCCTTTGAACATTTTACAATGTATGTGCCTTGGGCGCTTGTTGCACGTTCGATAGAGTTTTGTTGGCCCTTCGAACATTTTACAAGGTATGTGCCTTGGGCGCTTGTTGTGCATTCGATAAGGCTTTGTTGGCCTTTCAAACATTTTACAAGGTTTGTGCCTCGAGTGCTTGTTGCGTGTTCAAGGGAGCTTTGTTGGCCCTTCGAACATTTTTCAAGGTCTGTACCTCGAGCGCTTGTTGCGCGTTTGATGGGGGTTTTTTGTCCCTTCAAGCATTTTACAAGGTCAATGCCTTAGGCGCTTGTTGCGTGTTCAATGGGGCTTTGTTGGTCCTTCGAACATTTTACAAGGTCTGTGCCTTAGGTGCTTGTTGCGCATTCGATGGGGCTTTGTTAGCCCTTCGAATTTGAGTTACTCCAATTTTAGGAGAGTGGAAACCAAGAACATGATTGATAGTAATGCTTTCTAATACAAGGTTGCCAAAGGTAAAAAAAGTTCTCTCAGTTTACCATGCTATCGAACCGAGGGTCTTCTCCAACCCAAATGTGCTTCTAAGTAGGCCATTTTTTTACCTTCCCGAGCCTATTGGTATTTTAAAGAATAATACCTCCTAAGGTTGGAAACGTTCCATCTGTGTGGAACCATTTCACCTTGGATGGTTTCTAACTCATAACTGCCTCCCGGGCCTGCTTCAACAACTCGGTAGGGTCCTTCCCAGTTTGTTGACAGCTTTTCCTTTGGCTCTCTACGACTTTTCTTGTTCCTTCTCATCACGAGGTATTCTTTGGAAAACTGTTTTTTTTGGACTCTTCAGTCGTGATACCGCTTAACCCTTTCTTTGACCATGGCTTCATGGAGGTTTGCCTTCTCTCTTTTCTCTTCAAGGAGGTCCAGGTCCAAGCTGCGCTGCTCATGATTGTCTTCTTGTCATCCATTGCATATAGCAAACCTTCTAAAGGTAGGTAGCCTTATCTCCGCTGGAATGACTGCCTCGGAACCGTAAACCAGGCCATATGGGGTTTTTCCCATAGCAGAAGATTCCACTGTTCAGAATGACCAAAATGCACTGGGTAACTCACCAATCCAGTTCCCACATGCCCCTTCGAACCTTGATCGAATTTCATTGATAATGGTTCGATTGGTGACCTCTAACCGCCCATTGGCTTGGGAGTGGTAAACGTTGGTAACCCTTTGACAAATTTCGTACTCCTTGCACCAACTTCTGAATGGGTCATTTACGAACTAAGCGCTATTGTCACTTATGATCATTCAAGGGATCTCAAATCTTCATATAATATTCTTCTAGCAAAACCCAATCATCCCCTTACTCTTTATGCTGGTTAAGGCTTTAGCCTTGAACAACTTCGTAAAGTAGTCTATGGCCACGATCAGGTATTGAAAGTGGCCAGGGGATTCCGGAAAAGGTCTCACCAAGTCAATCCCCCATTTTTCAAATGGCCAGGAACTGTTAATATTATTCATTTCTTCCTGGGGGACATGGGTGATTGGTGCATGCCTTTGGCATTGGTGGCAAGCTTGGATGTGTTTGTTTACTTCTTCGAACATCTTTGGCCAATAATATCTAGCTAGGAGAAGTTTCTTTGCAATAGATCGAGCCCCCTGGTGGCTTCCGCAGGCGCTTTCATGGGTTACACAAATCAAGTAATCAGCTTCGTGATGGGCTTCACATCGGAGGAGTGGTTGGAGAGGGTCTCCGCGGTACATGACATCTTCATGAATCACGTATCTAGGCGCTTTCAGCCTAATTTTTCTGGCTTTGATGGGGTTCTCAGGGAGAGTCATATCTTGAAGATATCTCATGATATGCGTCATCCAAGACTTTTGCTCCTCGACTAGCATTACTGTTGATTCCTCTTCGAAGCTATGCATATTTATCATCTCCATCATTAGATGCCCCTGGGATTGCAAGTCCAGATCCAATGAGGCCAATTTGCTTAGGGCATCATCCTTGTGATTCTTTTCTCGAGGGACTTGGTTGAGGGTATCATGGTGTAAGTGTTTGAGAAGGGGTTTTACCACTTCCAGGTAGCATTGTAAACTTCTTTCCCTAGCCTCATATTCCCCCTTGATTTAAAGGACCATGATTTGGGAGTCACTAAAGATGTCAATTTTTCAAACTCCCAAATCTTTGGCAATTAGAAGGCTTGTAATTAGTGCTTCGTATTCTGTTTTATTATTCGTGGCCTTGAAGTCAAAGTGTAAGGCATATGGGTAATCTTTCTTATTGGGGCTCATGAGAAAAAATCCATCCCCACTTCCTCCAGAGTGAGAGGACCCATCAACGTACAACAGCCATGTCTCATCTGGTTTATTTTCCTCTTTGATTTTTATCGGTTTGGTGGTTTCGACAATGAAGTCTACTAATGCTTAGCCCTTGATAGCTATTCTTGGGTGGAACTGGATGTCGCGTTCACCCAGTTTGATTGCCCATTTCATCATTCTTCCCGAGGCCTTCGACTTTAGAAGCACCTGCCTAATTAGATGGCTAGTGAACATGTTGTATCCCATGGCTTTAGAAGTATAACCGGAGGCGTATTGCAGCGGGAACAAGGGTCAAGACAAGTTTCTAGAGGGTAGTGTAGCAGGTCTTTGGGACATCCAGTGTTGATCTTATGAAGCATATTGGGAATTGGGATTTTTCCTTCTCTTTTACCAGAACGGCACTTATCGCCAAGGGGGGATGCAGTGATGTACAAATACAGATCTTCCCCCTTTTCTAGTTTCATGAGGGTGGGGAAACTTCGTAAGTGCTCTTTTAGCTCCAGGAAAGCTTTGTCACAGTCATTCATCCATTCAAATTTCTTTGCTTTTCAAAGCACATCAAAGACTGACTGGTGTTTTTCAGCCTCATTTGAGAGATGTCGATTGAGTGCCGCCAACGATCCTGTGAGCCTCTGGATGTCTTTAACTATTTTGGGGAGCTTCATGTTAACCAATGCTTTGATTTTCTCGAGATTGATATCGATCCCCCTCTCTAAGACCATAAATCCTAGGAATTTACCTGCTTCTACTCCAATTACGCACTTGGCGAGATTTAGCTTCAAATTAGCTTCTCGAAGCTTTCGGAAGGTCTCTTCAAGGTATAGAAGAAATTGGTCAAAGCCCCTACTTTTAACCACCATGTCATCAACATATATCTCAATGTTTTTGCCAATTTTATTTTCAAAGATCTTATTGACCAACCTTTGATAGGTGGCCCCTACGTTCTTCAACCCGAATGGAATTTTCATGTAGTAGAATGTTCCCTTGTCAGTTATGAACACCATTTTTTGCTTGTCCTTTTCTGCCATAAGTATCTAGTGATAGCCCTTATGGGCATAAAAAAAAAGCCAGGACATCATATCCAGTTATGGCTTCGACCAGTATGTCAATGGAAGGAAGGGGAAAACTGTCCTTGAGGAAACACTTGTTGAGATTTGTGATATCGATACACATCCTCCAAGTACCATTGTGCTTGGGGACCATCATAGGACCCGCTATCTATTCAGGGTAGAATACCTCTTCGATAACTCCAGCTTTCAACAAATTTTGGACTTCCCCTTTATGGCCTCAGCCTTTTGGGGGAGAAAGATCTACGCTTTTGTTTGATTGACTTATAAGAGGGGTCCACATTCAACCTGTGGACTATTAATTAATTAGGTACCTCTGTGAGGTCAAAGGTGTCCCACGAAAATACATCGACGAAATTGTCTAAGTGGTCCTTCAACTGTTGCTTTGCTGCAGGTGGAATGATTTTCCCTACGGGCATCATTCCCTTATCTCAAATAGTCACTGGCTATGTGTTTGTAGGCTTAATCTCTCCCTCAATTAAAGCCACACTGTCCTTCTTTCTATTCTCTTTGAGGGCTAGAGCCAAACAATTTCTGGCAGCTGGTTGATCCCCTCTAATAACTGCTATCCCCCTTTTCGTGGGGAACTTCATGGTCAAATAATAGGGGGACCACACCGCTCGTGCCTGACATATCCAAGGCCTTCTGAGGATCACATTGTATGGGGAGATATCGTCAACTACTACAAAGCTACAATCAATTGTGATTTCCTTATCCCCCTTAGGTACTTTAACAGGGAGGGTAACGACCCATAGGGGTTGCACCATTTTCCCGGTGAAGCCAAACAAGGGAGAGGTTTTTCTCTATAGGCTTTCACGCCCAAGCCCTAACTGGTCAAAACAGTTGGCGAACATTACTTCGACCCCACTGTCGCCATCTACAAACACCCTTTTGACATAACAATCATCTATGGTTGCGTGGATCACCAACGGATCCGTGGGAGGAGTTTGGCTGGGTACCGGGTCTGCCTTTGAGAAGGTAATTGCTTCTTTGGATCAGAAACATTTTTGACAAGGTTCTTCAAGGCGCACATATCGGGACTGGACTTTGACGATTGTGTTTGAAGCTTGATCAATTTACACCATCTCTCTGGTTTATGTCCAGTCGAGCCTCGGTTTCAGCTCAGACACATGCTTGGTTTCCATCTTGGTCTCCATCATTCGCCTGATATTCTCTGCCATTTTGGTTGGCTTTCTTTTTGCCTCTCCAATGGCATTTCATTCGGCCATTCGAAGAGGATTCTCCTTTCGGGCCCTCGACACAGTCAGGGAGTAAACCTTCCCTTGCACATCTTTCCACTTCCTATCTAAAATGGGTACACTAGTTTGTGTCATGGCCTCATTCTTTATGGTGATCACAAAATTTGGGGGAGTCTTTCTTCCTATAGTAGTATTTTCTGAGAGGGGGGTTTCGAAACACCCCTTTATGGATGAAGTGTATCTCTATCAGGAACTTGGTTAAGAGAATAAAGCTTCCAAACCCTTTTTTCATATGGTCTTGCCTTTTTTACCTAGGCTCAGTGTGTTTTGGTCCCTTATTGAGCCATCTATACACTTCCCATTTTCTCTTTATGGCCTCTTCAATTTTCGAATATTGCTTTACGATTTCCTATAATTGTTGTAGGGTCTCCGGATTCTTTGAGACCAACTTTTTGTGAAGGTCGAGGTTTGACATCCCATTCATATATCCAAGAATTACCCCCTCCTCAATTCGATTGATTACGCTAAGAATCTCATCCATATATCGATGGTAGAACACCTTCGTTGACTCGTTCGACCTCTGCTTGCTTTGGCACAGCTCTATTGAGGTTTTCGTGAACCTTTTCTTTTGAAAAAATTGATTCAAAAAGGCCTTTCCGAAATCTCTGTACGGGTGTAGCATCTCTCTGCCCAGCTTGTTGAACCATTCTTGGGCTTTCCTTCAAAGGTAACCTCTGACCAACTTGCATGTTAGGTGTTCATTGAAGTCCCGAGAGTACGAGTCTGTATGAACTCGCAAGGGTCCAAGTATCCCCTATAAGTGGGGAACCCTTTGGGTGGTTTCATTTCGCTGGGCCATCAGGCAGTCACTATTGCGGGACTAAAAGGGAACGTTGTGACCTGGCCTGAAGGCCCGATCAGCCTGTTGAGTTCTCTTGTCAAAGAGTCACTTGGTTCCCCTCCCATCCATGGATCTCCATATGGGCTGGGCCAAAATGGGGCATCAAAGCTTGGAGGCGTAGGGAGGAGATGATTCAAAGCCATGTTCCCTGAGTACAACCATCCCCCTACCAATCCATAATATAACCCTGGCCGGTAAAGGTCTAGAGGGGACCTTCGGAGGGAGTCCTAAATATATTTTACTTTCAAAACCCGAGAGAATTCCCATTGGCTCTACCATCAAATGTGAAACAGACTCTCTCAGCGTTGAGGGCACCGAGGTAGGCATCGGGATCGGCGCAGAGTATGCCATCATTTGTGGCATGATCGGGAGTGTTAGTTGATACCGTGTAAGGGCACTAACATCGGCTTGATAGGACACTCTCAGGGGGGTGTAAGACTGCAATCTTGGCTGCAAGACCAAGAGCATTGAAGGTTGGGGCCCCATCTTCTATTGAATCACCCTATGGCAGAGCATTGTAGGCTCCACCTGATAGCCAGCATATCTGAGGGCATGAGCCTACGATGCTAGATCTTGGTGTGCTGGGGGACCCACTTTGCACGTACCCCTTGATGCTTGGGTGGCTCCTCTCAAGATCTTTGTTTTCAAATCCGCATTAGTCTCCGTAAAATGCGGTTCATTCTCCCTTTATCGATGCGCTTGGCTTTGTGAGGTAGGAGCTTCAACTTCACCTATCTAGGATTTGACGCTGACCTTCATGGTCTGTGGGGGTGTGTCAGCTTCTTCGCGAGGAGCTTCCGGACCCCTCCCTTCTGGGACCTGGTCCTGACCAGCTTCTGGAGGCTCAATGCCGGAGATAGAGGGAATGGGACCCGGAGGCATATTGGATCTACGCCCCTTATTTTCCGATATAGGGATTGTACTTCTTCACCGATGCCTAAAGCTTTGCCTTTTAACCATTCACTCCTATGGAAGGCACTTGTTGTAGACGTGGACATAATAAACAAGTATTTGATCGCAGATATGACTGACGGTCCCACTGGGCGTGCCACTTGATGCTCCCAATTTACCACTGCCACCGTGGGTGATTGGAATCTACAAAGACAAATCCCCTGGAGGTTTCCAGGGGGAAGAGGCTCTGACGGCTAATTCAACAAATAGGCTACTAAAGTGTAACTAGGAATGAATAGTTGAGTTGTGTAGGGTTACCTTTGGCCTTTATATAGGTAGGCAAGTAGGACAACTATTTTTTTGCTTGTGGAGCAAGTACTCTCACCTTGGGCCAGCCCAAAAGGCTTTACCCAAAGGGCAAAGCTATGGACTTAAGGTCGGCCACATGGGTATTTAGGCCCATATGGATTTACACACAATTCTTACTCCCTCTGTCACTATTGAATTTGTACTCTTGCTTTTTTGACACTATTCTCTATCAAAGTTTGACTATATATTTGAATAGCTATATGAACAGCTATATGAACAACAATATTATCGTATGTGATATTGTTCAATTCGGCATAACAAGTAGTTTCTTAATATCAACTTTCTATTTTCCGTTATTATACGTAGGTAAACATATTTATGGTCAAACATATTTCTTAACAACATGATAATGATTATGATGCAAATTCAGCTGGGACAGAGAGAATATATTCTTTTCACAAAGTCTTGTTTTAGACTGATTAACCATCAGGCCAGGCTATTTTATTATCGATGAAACTAATAAGGTGATTTGATGTTTATTTTTTATTTATTTCATTGAGATTCTTATAACTTTGAAAAAAAAAATTTCAATAAGTAAGGTGTGTATATAGGCTCCCCATGTCTCTTTTAAAAGAGAAAGGAATATTAGGCCATTGCTTGTTGCATAGTTAAGTTTAGGCATTGGCTGTTACAGAGTTATGAAAGAATAGTGCAGTAATTGAACTTAGGTAACTTAGATTGCCATAAAAATGAGGGCGGTACAAAAGTAACTGATTAGTGTTTTTTCCCTATTTACATTCTTCCATGTGATTCCATCCATCAAAACCCCTACCCCTGTGTTAGTTTGGAGGTGGCCAAACATGAGAGAATTAGAGAAAATAGATCATCGAGAACTCGATGAGATGATGCAATGAAGTGGCATGTGATTAAACCGAATCTCAAACATAAGATACGGGAGTCGATTTCCTTCTTTCTCGTTGGGTAGTTTGTTGGGTAATGAGCTGGACATTGAGGTTTTGAATAGCCTGATCTTTTGACTTCAGCGGTAAAATGTGACATGGAATAAAATTTTGAAAAACTTTTAAATATATCGTAATGTATAAATAATTATAATTTGACCGTAAAATTTATTGGAACGAGGTATTTCATAATGAGTAAGTCTCCTGACAGGCGAACTGCCCATAAGCTAATGGTCTGACTACTTATTTTTTACCTTATACACTCCATTTATTCAATTACATACTTGTGTATGTGTAGCCTAGTGGTCAAGCATCTGATGACCACCAGGGCCAGTCCATCTTCACCCAGTAGCGAAGTCCTGACAGGCGGACTGCCCATAAGCTTTTGGACTGACCACTTATTTTTTACCTTATACACTAAATTTGTTCAATTACATACTGGTGTATGTGTAGCCTAGTGGTCAAGCATCTGATAACCACCAGGGCCAGTCCATCTTCACCCAGTAGCGAAGTCAAAGCTATTACGGCCCAATGCTTCAACCGTTTATATGGAAGAAGTCTGGTCGTTAGAGAGAACATGGGTTAGTAAACACAGAATGAGTTAGCCACGACCTAAAAACATGGCAATCGTGATAAAACCCATGATCTTCGTCCCTAAAAATAGGGAACTATGACTATTCTAGTCTATAAATGCTACGAGCCCTGGATGAGCTACGGTAAGCATTATTATTCCAAGAAATTCCAACTCGAAAGGGGATACTGACTTGATCATCAAATTATTTTCCCCAGAATCACTTTTGGGATAAGTCTTACAGGTTAAGTAGCCTCTGGAGAGGGTGATAAGCGCATTTGAGCAACCTACCACATCATTTGGCACCGTCTGTGGGGAATGAGAGTTCTTGTTTTCATTTTAAGGTTATTCAAGTGAGGTAATAGTGTTCACCAGAATTCAGAGTAGCCACAACCATCAGTCACATGAACAAACACTGGGACATGATAGAGAAACGCATCGTCATCAGGAACGCACGGCGAACAGAGGAAAAGAACACAACAAGGAAGAAATAAAGGAAGAGGTAGAATCTCTAAACAACAATCACGAGGCACTTTCGCGGCATTCTTAGAAGCAAACAAAGAAATCCTGTGCGACCAATTTCTGAAAGCGCTCAAACAGAAACCCTCAAAGCCATAAGGAATGATACATCGAAAGCGTGAGGTTCTTAACCACGAAGACGAGTTGCATGATATTATCACAGAAAATGACGAAGATAAATTACCCATGGCTCCACATTTACATGATTTTAGAATTCCAAGGGACTTTAAACTTCCTTTGTATGTCAATATTTACGATGGTACAACAGATCCTGAGGAATTTTTGCTCTCCTACAGAAATAACATGAGGTTTTGCGATGCTAACATCGAGCTAGTTTGCAAGGTGTTCCTGATGTTCTTGACAGGTACAATGATCACTTGGTACATAGACCTTCCAAACGGAAGTGTCAAGTCGTGGGAACAAGTGTCAGATCTATTCTTGGGCCATTTCTATCCAAAGCAAAGGTTCACCAAGACGATCACAGATCTCAACAATATAACTCAGCGAAGTGACAAAAGCCTAGAAGAGTATCATAATCGGTTGGTTACATAAATTTTACAGGTTTGTGACTTTTCATTCCAATCTTCGTTAGGAGCTTTCACAGGAGGAATGCGGCCAGGAGAGTTCTACAAAGAACTCACAAGGAACATACCCAAAACCCCAAGGGAGCAGCAAAAGCTGATCGAACAGCATGTGCGAATATAAGAGGTGAATAATAAAAAAATTGAGCAGGGACGAGGTGGGAAACGGGCAATGGAAGAATCGCAGAAAGGAATAATAAAAAAGGGGAAGGAAGGTACCACATTTCAGAGAAAGAGAGTCGGGTTCACAAAATGTGATATTTCAAGATACACCGTTGACTAAATCAAGGAAAGAGATTTGGCATGCATATAAGGATCTATTCAGAGAATCAGTGCCCATGCTAGCACCACCAAAAAAAGGATCCAGGGAATATCACTGCATTTTCCGAAGAGACCATGACTATGACATTGAATATTGTAAAACTTAAGAAGATAAATAGAAGAAAATTTGAGAAATGGTCTCCTAAGTCAATACATAAAAGATGGGGGAAGCCAGTATGGGGAAAATAACAAGACCGCGAGTACTCAGCCAAAAAACCAGGGGAAAATGTCCACACTGCCAAGGAATAAAAAAATGATTGCAGCAATTGATTACAAGGAGAATAAAGGTGACGAACAGCCCAAAATAGTAATTCTAGCTATACATGGGCCAACGGAGTCATTGTCCAACAATGCTTGGAAAGCTAGGGCACAATATTCGCCTCTGCAAGAGCCTGTTGATAAAAGATTCCGCTCAGATAAGGCAATCACTTTCAGCGGAGATGATGCAGTACCAAACGCTTCCTCTCATAATGATCCCATGTTATCATAGCCAAAATTGGAAATGCTACAGTACACATAGTGTTTGTAGATGATGAGAGTGTAGTAGAGATATTATTTGTAGACTATTTTGACATGTTTGTTTTCAAGCAAATGGATCTCAAGAAACCAACGTCTTCACTAATTGGGTTTATAGGATGGTCAGAAACACCATTAGGTAACATATGGCTACCTGTTACCATTGGGGGAGAATGGAAAGAACTGCACCATACTTTGCAATTTTGTAGTTATGGATGGCCCGAGCACTTTCAATGCTATTATAGGAAGGCCATGGATGAACATAGCGAAAGCCATGTGGTCTTCTTACCATCTAGTCATGGAGTTTTCAACCCCGGCCGTGGTCGCAACTATTAGTGGAAACTAGTAAACAGTGAGGCAATACATGGTTATCACAATGATAACAAGAAGGTTGGGTGACAAACCAAAGATGGTTTACGCGATCTCTAATGGTGGGCCACTAGATCAGCGAGAACTGGTAGCAAACTTAGGAGAGGAAATGGAGCTATTAAGCCTGGACGATAATGATAGCTCAAACTGTGTAAGAATAGACAAATACCTTCTCGAAGAAGGGAAAAATAAATTCACAAAAAACTTCAAAGCCACAAAGAAACCTTCGCATGGAATGTTCACAACATGGGAGGGGTGGATCCATGCATTGCAATGCACTCTTTAAATATCAGTGATGCAATCAACCCAGTTAAGCGGAAGCAGTGCAGTTTCACCAGCAATAGGCAGAAGGCAATTGAAGAGGAGGTCATAGACTGCTTTAAATGGGCATAATCCAGGAAGTCATATACCCAAAATGGCTCGCAAATCCAGTAATGGTAAGGAAATCTGGCGTGGGGTGGGGGATGTGTATTAATTTCATAGACTTGAATAAGGCATGCCCCAAAGACTGTTATCCTTTACCAAAGATCGACCAACTGGTTGAGGCGATTGTAGGGTATCAAGTGCTATCTTTTTTGGATGCTTATAAAGGTTACCATCAGATACAAGACACATACAAAATGACTTTCACTACAAGTTTTGGGGCATTCTGCTACGTAAATATTTTGTTTGGGCTAAGGAATGCAGAAGCAACATACCAGCGAGTAATGGATACCACTTTTAGTGACCAGAATGGGAGAAATATTGAAGTATATGTTGATGACATGGTCATTAAGAGCAAAAGAACAGATAGCTTTGCAGCAGACCTACAGGAGACTTTAACACATTAAGAACCTTAGGGATGAAGCTCAACCCCAAGAAGTGTGTGTTCGGTGTAGGTGCGGGGAAAATTTTGGGATACAAGTGTCTTCTAAGGGAATTGAGGCCAACCTAGAGAAAGTCCAAGCTATAGTTAATCTTTCCCAACCGCGAACGGTAACAAGTGCAAGTCCTAATGGGATTGCTGGCAGCACTTAGCAGATTTGTTTCGAAGGCGGCAGATAAGCATTTCCCTTTGTTTGAAGTCCTCAAAATAGCAAAGAAGTTTACCTGGAACCAAGATTTCTAAACAACATATAACGGTTTAAAAGAGCAACTCCTGACGCTGCTAACGTTGAAGTCGCCTACACCTGAAGAAACGTTATATTTGTACTTGGCAATCTCACAGAACGCGGTTAACTTTGTATTAGTTTTCCTGGAAGACCAGAGACAGGTGCCAGTGTATTACATAAGTAGAATGCTGTAAAATGCAGAAATGAGGTATATGCCAGTGGAGAAGCTAATTCTAGCCTTAATATATCCAACAAGAAGACTGCGAATGTATTTCCATGCTCATCGCATTGTGGTGTACATTGGTTTTCCCAATTAAGAATATTCTCAGCTAGCCAGATTCTTCAGGCAGATTAAGGAGGTGGGCTTTAGAGTTAGGCCATTTTGAAATAAAGTTCGAGCCCAGAACAAAGATCAAAGCCCTGGCATTAGCAAACTTTATTGCAGAAATGATAAGTGAGGAAGCATCAAGAGAGACCATGTATTAAAGCCTCAGAATTGACAAAGGCAAATCAAAGTGGGAAGAAGTCGCTTGGACTTTGTTCGTCGATGGTGCATCCAACAAAGAAGGGTGCGGAACAGTGTTGCTACTTATAAATCCAGACGGAAGCGTACACAGATACTTGTTGGGGTTCGACTTCCTCCTCACCAACAACAAAGCAGAATACAAAGCCCTAATCTATTGGTTAGATCTTATAAACATAATGAAGATCAAAAGTGTTAGAGTGTCAAGCAATTCGATAATTATTGTACAACAAGTGTGAGTGGACTTTGAAGTATGAGAGGAACAACTAGTGATGTATTTAAGGAAAGTGCAACAGCTTCTAAACTAACTCGAATACTTCGACATGCAGCATGTGCCACGAAGTGAGAATATGAATGCGGACGCACTTAGCAAGCTAGCAACAGCAGGGTTTGACTCTCTCACTGGGCAGGGAGATGTCATTGTGGAAGTCATCCCGGTTAGAAGCATGCATCAACGATTGTCTCAGCACTTCTAACAGGAGCATCGAGCTGGATGTTCCCACTCGTGGATTTCTTTACCAAGGGGACATTGCCGAAGATAAGTTACATGCCAGGAAGCTGGAGATATTTTCTAAAAATTATGCCTATGAAGATGGAACCTTGTGCGAAAAAGACTTCTTGTCTTCATGGATAAAATGTGTGAGATCAATGAAATTGACTGAAATTTTAAAGGAAGTACATGAGGGATTATGTGGAATGCACCAGGGGGCTAGGACGATAACTAAAAAGATAATTAGAGTGGGATACTACCAGCCAACCATGTTCAACGATGCACACAACTTTGTTCTCAAGTGCGGGACTGGCCAGATCAATGCCTCGTTGTCACACAAACCATAGTCAACATTGACAGGAGTCTATGGAGCCTGGCCATTTGATAAGTGGGGAATAGATTTAGTCGAGCCATTTCCAAGGGAAGATAGCAATGCTAAATTTCTAATAGTAGCAATTGATTATTTCAAAAAGTGGGTTGAGGCCAAACCATTAGAACATGTTACAGCCGAAGTCACTAGGAAATTTGCATGGAAAAATATAGTATGTCGCTTCGGGGTGCCAAATACAATTGTCACAGATAATGGTACACAATTCACAAGTACAGTGTTCACTGATTGGTGCTCGAAACTCGAGATTCTTCAAAAGTTTTGATATGAATCTCCTTACGAAGACTCACGATTGCGGAGTTAATATCTTTGATCTAGTGAAGGGATCTGCAAACCCTCACTATCTCGCATGAAATTCAGGTGTCTAGCCCTCAGGGTACTCCTAACTCTGACTTGCTCTCTAACTAGCCCTTGGGATCATATTACAAGGTTTATTGATGCTTAACTAACGATCAGCGTTAAGCAACAATGGAATAGTTCGCAATCAAAAAGTATGAACTCAAAAAGATTGTATATTTTATTGATAAAAGTGTTGTATAAAATCATAAATGGCCTCCCCTATTTATAGGGTATAATTCGGCTAGTACAAATAGAAACTATAATGACTTATGACAACTTTAAGAAGTTAAAACCATATATAACTAGAATACCTAAAATAAATGACTATATTCTTCAAGATAAATCTTAAATGAATATTGCCTTATCTAATCATACCAAATCTAATACTAATCAAATCATAACTAAATATTCTAAACCCTAATTAAAATATAACCAAAACTCTTCTAAGCCAATATGACTGAGTTAATGGGTCTTATTCTAAAATTAAATAAATTATAAATGATCACACTACCTTATTAAAAAACTCAGTGGGAAAAAAAGTATAGTGTTTTCCTTCTAAAAATATTAAACTAAGAAAAATATAATAAATGATATTTTTGACATCGTATCATTCCCTCCATGGTCAAAAAGTTTTATCCTCAAAGAATGACCTTCAAAAATAAATGGAGATAAATGTCCCACGCCATACCTATGAAATCTTGCTAATAAACGGTGACTCGGTGCTTACTAGGATGTTGATGTGGCCCTGACTCGCGAGATAAAGAGAACCCGTGAGAAACTAAATTAACCCGCGAGAAGCAGTGTCCACTCACGATAAAATGAAAATATCCCAAGATGAAGAGTTTCACCAAGAGACTTGCGCGTGCAAAGTGACGGTAGTGAATTTCACGTGCATGAGGTGTGAGCCGCGCGTGTGGTCTTGCACCTTCTTCTTCTTCAAAAACTTCTCGTCACTCGACTTTCTTGCGCTGAACTGAGATATGAAGATGAGCTCCCGGAGAACGACATGGAAAATTCAGAAGAAGAACTCTGTGAATTGATGTGGCTGAACGCCGACTTGGAACGGAGAAGAGTAGGTCAGATCGGTCGGAGATGATTGGCATAGTTGATCGGAACAATGGTGGATGATATTTGCTGTAAATGCTGATGATGCTGAGCAGAGATGATCGATGGCAAGGATATCTAGCGGCGATGTGGAAACGGCTTCAATGGAGATGAACAAAGTGGCAACGGGTAGGATGTCTAGCAGCGGTGAAGATGTCTGGCGGCATAAGCTCTGATTTTTTTATAAAAAAAATTCAAACAAAACTTGAAACCCCTGTTGAATTTTTTTCCACCAAGAATTTGTCGCTTTACTCTGATACCAACTGATATGAATCTCCTTGCGAAGGCTCATGATTGTGAAATCAATATTTTGGATCTAGTAAAGTGATCTGCAAACCCTCACTATCTCGCACAAAATTTAGGTGTTTAGCCCTCGGGGTACTTCTAACTTCGACTTGCTCTCTAACTAGCCCTTAAATTCATGTGTCTAGCCCTCGGGGTACTCCTAACTTTGACTTGATCTCTAACTAGCCCTCAGGTGCAGATTACAAGGTTTATTGATACTTAACTAGCCTTCGGGGTTAAGCAACAATGGAATAGTTTGCAAGCAAAGAGTATGAACTCAAAAAAGTTGTATATTTTATTGATAAAAGTTGTATAAAATTGTGAATGACCTCTCCTATTTACAGGGTATAACTCGACCAGTACAAATAGAAACTGTAATGACCTATGTCGGCTTTAAGAAGCTAAAATCATATCTAACTAGAATATAACCTAAAATAAATGACCATGTTCTTCAAGATAAATCTTGAATGAATATTGCCTTATCTAATTTTACCAAATCTAATTCTAATCAAATCATAACTAATTATTCTAAACCCTAATTAAAATCTAACCAAAACTCTTCTAAGCCAACATGACTGAGTTAATGGGCCTTAGTCTAAAATTAAATAAATTACAAATGATCACACTATCTCATTAAAAAAACTCAGTGGAAAAAGAGTATAGTGTTATCCTTCTAAAAATATTAAACTGAGAAAAATATAATAAATGATAATTTTGATATCGTATCAAGTTTACCTCCGTGGTGCACCCTCAAGCTAATGGCTAGGTAGAAGTGACCAACAAGTCCATATTTTAAGGGATATAGAAGCGACTGGAGGGAAAGCGAACATGATGGATAGATGAGTTACCAAACACATTGTGGTCATATAGAACAACTGTGCGAGAACCAACGAAGAAGATGCCATTCATTTTGGTATACGGTCACGAAGCGGTCATACCCATAGGAATCGGTAACTCAATCCTTAGAACAAGCAACTATAAGGAGATAGATAATCCAGATGTAATGAAGCTTGAACTAGAAGAGCTTGAAGAAAAAAGAAATCTGGAAATGATCACAGAAGCTAGGTACAAAGAAAGAATGGAAAAGGCGTATAATCAGAGAGTGAAGGAAACACAATTTCAAAATGAGTATCTTGTGTTGCAGAAGAATGATGCTAGCCTGGCTGAAGAACGGGGGAAGTTGTGCCTGGAGTGGGAAGGACTATATAAAGTCACGAAAGCTCACAAGTCTAACTACTATGAATTGGAAAGAATGGATGGAACCACAGTCCAAAACACGTGGCATGTAGCCAATCTAAGGAAGTTTTATTTCTAGAAGGAAGAAATCAATTATCAACGTGAATAGATACCAGGATATTGTCCTTGGTTTAGTTCATTCCTTTTTCTAACGTGCTATAATCACCACGCACATTCAATATAAAACCATGTTGTTGGACCAACATTAAACTTTCTCATACTTTACTTGTTACAAGACGGTCTATTCGTAACAAGTTAGCGCAAAGTTCCCTATACTTTAATATGAGAACAATAAACTGCAAGCAATAGACCTTGCACAACCATTACAACCTTTGGATCTTGCAGAACCAAACAAATGCAAGATCTAGATCTTACACAACTATCGAAGCTTGCAAGCTTTGGATTTTGTAACTTCACAATTCAAGCAAAATGCAAGCTATAGATCTTGCAAAATTACCAAACATAGCAAACTTTGGATCTTGCAACTTCGCGCAAGCTATAGATCTTGCAACTTCGCGCAAGCTATAGATCTTGCAAAAATATCAAACAAGGGCAAGCTATAGATCTTGCACATGAGCAAATTTGCTCGAATAAGAACCATATGCAATAAAGGGGAAAATGAGGAAGTCATTCTAACAGCTTCATAAACTAGCCAGAATCAAGCAAATCACAAGGCTGGAAATTTTGTAGTCTATAAAATTCACTAGCTTAGGTAACGAAACAGAGACAAGGAAAATTCTTCAGCAAAGGCTTAGGCACACGTTTCTTCAAATCGTAAAATAATTATTATCTATATATGCCTTGAAGCTTGCAAAGATCCAAATGATGATGATTCACCACTGGGACGACCACACTCTGATTCGCGATAAGAATGCTCCACCCTACAACAATTTTCTTCAGCAGCCTCTTCTTCGTTAACCAAGTGGTCATATCGCCACCTCATATGCAAATAAGTGGGATTACGTATAAAACCACTTCGCTCCATATGCCCAAGATGTTTAGCATAGTACGCCTTAAAATTGGTAATAGGGCCAAATTTCTCTCGGTCCAATTGCATACTCATTACATTGACTGTTTCTTCATATCTTTTCATCTCAGCTTTCAGGTCCTGTATTTCCTTTTCCGAAGATTGAATGTGCATCTGCATTGACTCTGACAAATGGATTCTTTGGCCACCAAACTCCATGGTAACATCCCCAAAAAGAGCAGATCTTCGTGAAGACAACGGGAGAGCCAGAAGTCTGTCCTTATATTCAACACAAGCCTGCTTAAGTTAAGGCACATATTTATCAAGTCATTCACATTTAGCGTAAAGCTTGACATTGTCACTTTAAAGCTGTATATTGATAGCAAACTATTCGTCGAACTTCGTTTGCCAACCTACGATAGCGCTAGATAGGTGATCACACTTCTCTTGTTGTTTCTTTAGCCGCTCATACAAACCATCAATACGGTCACACTACTTGTCTGCAATTGCTGTCTTCTGGTAGACTTCACGTGTCTTGTCCATGACATAGTTCCTGGCGTCCACCTGTTGATGAAGCATCTTAACCATGTTCAACTATTGGCAATAAATAAGATCATGTTTCCTGTTGCAAATTCTTCGTAAATCGCAAGCAGCTTCCTGAATCTCCTTCAGAGTTTTTCCCCATTCCTTTTCAAGGTCATGAATGGCTAATAGCATATACTACAGATGAATACCCAGGGTTAATGACCATTCTTGAACGTGAACATAGAGGTTGAGCAAACAAAAATACACTACAAATGATTCCAGGTCAACCAAACCACAAACAATATCTTTTCCAGGAGAGGAAACATCATAACCATCAGAATAAGTTTACTGCAAGAAATAGAAGGGGAATAAGGCGATGTCTTCATTGATAATAGAACTTTCCATCCAATATGCATTGGAACGGAATCCACTTGAGGTAAGCAGTCAGAGGTAAGGAGCTGCAAATACTTTGCCGACATGCACTCGGTCGCTTCAGTTACATTCACAGGGCAGCACCTACAAGATGACATAAAACCATTGTCATAAACAAAATGACCTAAACAACCAACATAATCAACGTTTTTCAAGAATTTACGGTCAATCAAAATATTGAAACCCTGCACCCAAGTAGAGGCGATAAGTAAGCATAGAACAACATGAAAAACAACTTCAATATTTAAGATCGCACAAACAGTTCATGCAAACACCAAAATATTTTTTAAGGTCACACACAAATTCAAGAAGATAATTAATTCTAAGAGAGTGAACTAACTTTGCTATTAGGGTTAGGGAGAGTCAGAGTCTGAGCAACAATGGCACCAATATCTTGGCTTACCTGCTGAATGGAACCCCCTTCGTTGACCTGTTGGAGGGAGGCTTCAACGTTTTCATTACCCACACTAGCATCGGCATTTGTAGTG
The DNA here is from genome assembly GCA_037428765.1 of Rubia yunnanensis. Taxonomy (NCBI): domain Eukaryota; kingdom Viridiplantae; phylum Streptophyta; class Magnoliopsida; order Gentianales; family Rubiaceae; genus Rubia; species Rubia yunnanensis. The sequence goes on from CM075066.1 coordinate 85,573,308, forward strand.
GTAGCATCGGTGCTAAGCTTGAATGGTAGTTCTTCGAAGTAGTCCACCTCACACTTCTTAAGTTCGGCCACAGAAGGCAGGCTGGGAAGGTTAGCAAGATGAGCAAGCGGGGCATATGGATGCCCCCTGTCAGCAATTTTCTGGACGAAGGCTTCGTTCAAGTCACTCTTCCTTTTCTCCAGGTTTTTAACACTTTGCTTCATCAATGGAAAACTCTTACAGGAGCACGAAGGATTCCATTGACACTGGTTCTTCAGAGCCTCAAAATACCTGACAGTGTGAGCTTTCTCGGAGATATCCTCAAAGAACTCATACAACGATGTCATCTTACATGGACAATCCACTAGCACCTGGGGATATTAGGGTGAAGCAGGATCACTGGTGCACATCTCATCTAACTCAAAACAAAGCTGAGTCACCTCTATTCTTGCAAGCCTGGCGCACTCCTCAACAACGCTAACCTTTAGCAAACTTTGCCTCAGCTTCGGTAGCCTTAAGCGATTGCTCTAACTTGGCGCATTTCATCTCCAACGTTTTCACCTTCTCAAATGATGAATCATCAACAGAAACATGTTCAGACAAACACTCACTTTCTATCTGGAGACTTTCACTAATCTTCATAGACAAACACAAAAAGCACAGTTGTTCAGGATAGGTTAGAGAGTTACGCAACACTACCTAATTTCACTTGCATACTCACCGTGGCTAGCATATCAGGTAAAAAAGGTTGGAGAAGATGTCAGAAATCATCCCCTCCACCAATGGGCCTTCGGTTCGCACAATTATTTGCGAACCGCTAGGATTGCCATGCATCCTTTTCACAAGGGGAATAGTGTGCCCCGGGGATCCTCTGCTTCTATCTCTCTTGTGCTTATTCTTCTTCTGCGAGCCAAAGGGAGGATGGTTGATAGTCCTCCATTCCTTTAGCTAGTCTGGCCTCATCATCAAGACCTGTAGTACTTGTATCCTTTACCACGGTTTCATCACCTATAGTGGTTTCGGCCGGAACAGTAGTTGCATTCATCCCCTCATCATTGCCTTCGAAGAGTGTTATGTAAATATCACCTTTGAAAAGGTCTGTATTTATTACAAGTTCAACAAAAAAAGATCAAAATAAACACTCTCAACAATAAAACCATTCGCCAAATAAAAAGCAAGACATATTGAACACATCAAAGCGTAAGTAAACAAACACCTTCTACTCCAGAGTCAGCGTGGCAGACAAATTATGTATGCACACGAAGCATGACCATGATTTCCATCTTTTCGGCATAACAAACACTTGGATCAGGAAGCTTACATCTAGGAATTTTGTAGTTCTAAGAGGGTACATCAGACTCAGGAACTTATTTGGCTCTAATGAATAAGTATTTACTACGCCACTCACCTACATTACTAGGGAAATTGCTAACAAGTCCAACCCGGGGAATCACGAGATAAAAGGCAAATTCGTCTATGGTTTTCTTCACCTTTTGAAGATGATAGAAATTATGAAACAAGTTGACCGTGAAAGGCACATTCGTGTTTAGGGTGAAATTTGGACAATGAAAGTTTGTACGATCAAAGGACTTCAATAACGTGCCCAGGAATAGGGAAGTACAAACCAAAGTTTAGATAAGTCACGTAACAAGAAATGTATTGAGCAGGGGGTTACGAACGCATTCAGATTGAGAGGGCAAACAGAGCTTATACGAGGATAGACAAGGGAAATACTCTTTTAGCTCATTCACATAAGAGCTGGTTAGAATACTGTGAATGGTGGGAAATTTGGCGGCATGGTTGGAATCTTCACCGGATGGAGCATTATTCATAGGGGACTTACCGCAGTTCGAAGAAGACATAATGATCCTAAAGGTGGAGACAAATGTTTTAGTTCAGGTTAAACCTCAAGAATGTAGGATAAGCACAGTAAGGATTATAGACGGTAAGTCGGAGAAGATAGTCGGAGAACAACCAGTTAAATCACAAGAATTATTATAAACAGAGGAATTACCTTAGAATATCTATCTCGGAAAATTCAACACAACAAGGCAGTGAAGAACTAAAGAGCAAAAAATTACTCTGGGAGGAGACAGAGGATAATGGTGCACAGAAAACCTAGAATAGCTCACTGGAGAAGAATATCTAGCAATGAAGATGAATAGCTGAAAATGCTAAAGGATATTTAAGGGCACATAATAAAAGGAAAAAAAGGCAAACAATTATCAAGAGTAAAAAATAATATACTGAAAAATGCAACAACGATGGTCTGACACAAAAAGCAAAGTACCATTTGCTTGTAACGAGACGGCAGTGGTAGACGAAAGGATAGCTCACTGATTGAGGGTTGCATTCAATTATCCGTTTCAAATTCCTGATTTAAGAGGTAGAGCAAAAACAAACACCAGGGAGTTACGGAAGGGAATGCTGAACATTGAGGTGCAAATCTATGACTTTACAAACCATATCATCGCAAAAATAGCCTCAACAACAGGAGCTTAAAGTTCAAATATTCAAAAACAGTGGATTGAAAGAAGAAAGACCTATAGCCAAAGAAAAATACATCACTAAGCGATAGCATTACGCAAAGAACATTCTGCATTATAGAAATATGTGTTCACACGAAAGCTCCACCACTATGCCATCGCTTCATTTCTTCCAGTCTTCATGGCAGGGGGGAGGGGGGCTTATGGTGTATGTGTGGCCCAGTGGGCGTCTGGTGACCACCAGGCCCAGTCCATCTTCACCCAGTAGCAAAGCCAAAGCTATTACAGCCCAAAGCTTCAATCGTCCATGTGGAAGGAGCCCCGCCGTTAGAGAGAACATGGCCCAGTAAAACAGAACGAGTTAGCCACGACCTAACAACATGGCGATCGTGATAACACCCACGATCTTCGTCCCTAAAAATAGGGAACTATGACTATACCAGTCTATAAATACTACAAGCCCTGGAGGAGCTAAGATAAGCGTTATTATTCCTAGAAATTTCAACTGGAGGGGGGATACTGATTTGATCATCGGAGTATTTTCCTCGGAATCACTTCCGGGCTAAGTCTTGCAGGTTAAGGAGCTTCTGAAAAGGACAATAAGCGCACCTGAGCAACCTACCACATCATATTCAAAATTTAGAATTTTTGAAAATATTTTTTTACAACATATATTTTTATATTTTCACATTTAAATACATATTATTACTTATTTTAAATTATAAATACAATATTTAAATTTTATTAAAAAATTACAATATTTAAGGTAAAAGTCCCCGTAGACTGTCCATAAGCTTATAGAAATACCGCATTTTTTGAAACTCTCTCTTTCATAATTGATCTAATAGTGGGTCTAACATGAGACTTTTTCTTTTTATTTAAAATTAATTTTTGATAAAATAAATATTTCATGACAATTCCTACTCCCTCTGTTTCACTAACAGTGGCACCATAAGTTTAGGTGTTTGGATTTAGGTGGAAGAAATGAGTGGATAAATTGAAGGTAGAAAGTAAAAAGTAAAATAAGTGGATGAAACTGAAGGAATCTTGAAAAAAATAGAAAGTGTGTCAATATAAAAGAAATAACTCAACAAAGAAAGTGTGTCACTAATAGAGAAATGGAGGGAGTATATTTTTAAGGCAAAGTCTTGAGAAAGACCGTCTTTCCATTGGCATATGGAAAAACGGAGTTAAATTATAATTATAGAAGGCAAAGTCTTGGGAAAGACGGTCTTTCCACAAGCTTATGGAAAGACGGGGTTTAATTAAAATAATAAAAGGTAAAAGGTCTTAGTTGCAATATTAAAGTTTTAGTATGAAACATGTAGTAGTTCTAAAATTTATAACCCGGTTCATGCAACCCGAAAATTTTATCTTAATTTCTTCTAATTTACACTTTAAACCTTGGTCTTTCCATAACTTATGGAAAGACCGTCTTCCAAGAGACGGACTCATTATAGAAAGGTAAAATATTTTAGTTGCAATATTAAAATTTTATTATTTAATGCGTAATAGTTATGCAACCCAAAAAATTTATATTGATTTCTTCATTTTAAACATTGGACATCCCATGAATTATAAAAATACCATTTTTCAATAGACCGACTCTATTTTTAGATTTCTTTAACGACTCGAAATTTGAATTGCATTGATATTTGGGTTGCGGCAAATGGATAGTGAGAGGAAATCCGGCCCAGTTGGGCCCAAAATATGTCGGCCTGGTCTAGACCGTGTGCCCTAGTTATTAAACCCTGCAACCGGCTCCTCCCAGCTCCATTGTTGGTCTCTCCTTCTCTTCCTCCTCTCCACTCGGCATCCTAACGGGTACTCTAAATCCATTCTTCTTTCTCTCGCAACCTTTGTTATTCTTTCCTAAATCGCCCTTGTATTTATCTATACATTTTGCTGATTTTTTTTGCTTGTGATTGTCCTTTTTCCTGATTCAGCGGTATACAAATGGAGAAGAGAAGCGGAAGAAAAGAGGAGGTGGTCACCAGGGAGTACACCATCAATCTCCACAAGCGCTTGCATGGCTGGTAATATTTTTTTATTCTCAGCGGATATGTGATATCTTGGAAATCAGAAAGGCAAATGTGAAGAGTTGTTAGGGTTTTCGCATAATTTTGTTCATCTTCTACCATTATTAAAAGTATTGGAATCCCCATAATTATAATTTCTTTAATTGTGCAAACTACAGAGGATGATTGTAGCCCTTTGCCATGTATGAAAACCTGTCTGAGTGGCTGTTTGAATTGAGATTAATAATATCTTGTTCTCATTTTTATACTTCATTGATAACTTTGATCACCTGTCTCCATTGCTCTGTGGTTTGTTTGTTGTTGTGCTAGTTTGCCTTACTATTTGGGTTTTGTTGCTTGTGACAGCACTTTCAAGAAGAAAGCTCCCAACGCCATTAAGGAGATCAGGAAATTTGCCCAGAAAGCTATGGGAACTGCAGATGTGAGGGTGGATGTGAAGCTCAACAAGCACATATGGAGCAGGGGTATCAGGAGTGTCCCAAGGCGTGTCAGAGTCCGCATTGCTCGCAAGAGGAATGATGATGAGGATGCAAAGGAAGAGCTCTATTCTCTGGTGACTGTTACTGATATCCCGGCTGAGGGGTTGAAGGGTCTTGGTACCACTGTCGTTGAGGATGATGATTAAGTTGTCTGTTTTGAAACAGGTTATTATTAGTGGTAATAGGCAGAACTGCGAAGAGGATACCTGAATTTTTGCTCCTATTTTTGTATTTCGTTAGGGTTGGAGGTAGTATTTTTGCGGTAGATTGCGTCTAACTTCATGCTGTCTAAATTCTGCTGCAATGGTCAATGTGATTTTTCAGACTTATAGTTTCAGTTGTTATGAATGGTTGTGTATTGATGAGTGATGATACATGTTTGCAAAACAGAACACTCATAACCTAGAATAGCATTATTATAAGACGCGATAATTCGATCATTGTGCTAAGGACTACGTTAATTAGGAAATTACCTGTTAATGAGAAGCGAATATGTTCACAAAGAACTGAAAACTGTTAAAACACTAAGCCGAATATGTTTACAATGATAACTCAGAACATTGTGCAAAGTGCCTTCTGTTTTTAGAAGAGCTAAAACACTAAACTGACATGCTTACCATCTACAAAGCACTGAAAGCAGTCATCCAACCGCAGGCAGCGCACAAAGTGCATTCTTTTTTTTGTAGACGTTAAATCACTAAACCGAGCATGTTTACAAAGCAGTCATCCAACCAGAGGCAGCGGATACTTCTGGTGTAAAATTTTGGCTTCTTACATATGCAGCCCCTTTATGAAGTTCATATTGATTCATACCTCAAACCACAGGACTTGTCCACCAACCAAATTGGTAAAAACTGATTGTTGTGCGTGGTGAAACTATCCACGAACCTAACTGCCCTTGTATGAGTACATGTATCCACGAAGTTTTGTAACTTCTAAAGATGATTCATTCAGTAAATGGTCCACATAAAGACAGATTCCAGCAGCACTACAATAGTAAAGGAATCAAGTCATCATCATTGAATGAACAAGGAGTTGCAGATAGGGATATTTCAAAATCAAGCTCACCTCAGTGGGCCTAAAGGAAGCCACAAAACTTCCCATCTAAACTTTGACAATCTGCAAATGACAACCGAGTAAAATGAGAACAGCAGTGCGATTAGGCACTTTAGAAAATGTCTTCGGGGTGGATTATATCATAATTATATCACAATTGTTGTAAACGATAACAATAGTTTTATTTAATAATTTTTTTTCAAAACAGTGTATGGTTTAATAGCACCATAATGTTGTCAGAACATCTTGTAACGAGCCACATGCCCTAGTGCTCAAGCTGAACTAAGCCTCTCCTCTATTATAACACCAAAGTATAAGTATGAAAGATTTCAAATTGTCACTGATTAAAGCCCTACTCCCACAGAAAATTAGAGTAGAGAAACTAGAAGAATAGCATAGAAACACACAGTGTGAGAATTACAGACCTAAGCATATGATATAACCAAAAGAACACCAGCGGTGTTCCTGGTCCACATGAGTACCAGATCCATCTCCTACGACGGCTTGTGTTGTGCATTAACCCCTTAATGGCGATCAAGCAGACCAGAACAGCGGCACAATCTGTCACATGTTTTATTTGAGAACTGTTACAACAGTCGAGAAGCAATAACAAGAACAATAGAGAGAAAAGACAACAAACCTGCAGTTATGATGCTCCACGAGTCAACCTCGTACATAAAATACGCATGATAGCGCTGTTCGACAACAAGAAAGCAACACATTATACATCAAATTCCCCGTCCAGGGCATAAAAAAGAATTCGGCAAAGAAAAGTCATAACGATGATATCATCACTACTACTACAACTACTAAGGAAAGAAGATCATGGCCTTCAGAAGGGGGCATCAAATCCTGTCAAACTTCATTCTATTACTAATCCACTCGTAAGGCAAACAGAAAATCAACATTCCTTTTCTAATCAGCCAAGCAATGAATGAAAATAAAATAAAATGGGGAGTGATGATAGGGACAGTGAAAATTCAAAGTGAAATTGTTTAGTGAATGATGTGGAATTCAACCAAAGCACTAATCACCCCATCTCCCTTAACAGGTGCAATTAACCACATATGTCTTTTAGTTAATGTCACATCAGTCACCCCGTAATTTCACTTTAAATTTTCAATATATATATCATTACTCAAAAATGGCAGCGATATAATACCAATTCCCATGGAAAATAAGTCTGCTGATAAATTGAGTAGATGAGAAACGCCGTGTATACGAATAGCAGCCCAGCAAACACGCTCTGCAATTATGCCCAAAAAACAAAATCAACACTAATGAATTATGAATGCATCATTCACCAAAAATGTAGTTTATATGAGAGAAATACCCTCCAAAGAAGAGACTGCTGCGCTTGAATACTCTCCAATGATCGAACCAGCTCCTCTTGTTCTGCAAATTCAATTCAAATTGTCACGCACCGAGCGCAAATGTTTCAATTCAATCAAATGTTGAGAGAGAGAGGTGGAACCGTGGGGTTCGACGGGGAGGGAATCGTCGCGCTTAGGGAGAGAGAATTCGTCGTCTTCGTAATCGTTGCCTTTTCGCCATTTTCTCTTCAGAAATGTCGTCATCTTTCGCCCACCTCCCGTTACGCTGACTTCTGTTTACACTCATTCTGCACGTCGTCGTTTCTAATAGAGAGAGAAATGGAAATCAATTAAAATGATAACAAATGAATGCCTTTTTTATTATTTTTTTTCTGTTTCATATTTGTTTCCACTTTATATACCTTGTACTTGATATATATGAATAAATACAGTCACAATTACTTATGAGTTTTACATTCTATCATGGTATCAGTTATATCTCTTTAAAATTTCTGACTTTTATCTCTCCTTTTATGAAATTACAAACCCAAAATTTGTCCATTTTTTACCGGTCGCTGCCCACCGCCCACCGCCACCGTTGTCTTCTTCCGCCATTTTCTTCAACCTCCGGTCAGCTGCTCCGGTTACTCTAATCACTGTTCTTTGCCGTCTTCAAGCAAGATTGGCATTTTATCTCTGGTCTTCTGCTCAGATAGCTTCTCGATTGTCGTTCGTCTCCGGTCATTTTCTTCGTTCACGTTGCTAGTTCACCGCCACTGAAGACCGATCGATTCTAGCGATATCAAGTTTTGTCGTCAAATCGTTAGGCCAATTTTGTTTTTTTCTTCATCTTCTCGTCGTCAATAGCTCCAGTCGCCGCTGCTTACTCCATCGTCGATTTCAACTCCACGCCACCGTTAATTTTCTGGAGAACCACACACGCCCACCACTTAGCCCGCGCGTGCATCTTTGCTGGCATCTAGTAGGCCTGTCAAATGGGTTAATTGGATCAACCCATTATCCAAACCCAATTAACCCATTATCCAATGGATCTTTATCCAATTAACTCATTTATTAATGGAACATAATGGGTTGGATCATAAATGAGTTGTGTCAATAAATGGATAACACATTGGGTAACTCATGAGATAACTCTTATGACATAATGGGTTAAACTATATTATCAAATAAGTCATTATCCAATAAGTCCTTATGTAACTAACTCAATAAGTTATCATTCAATATTTTCTTCTGATTTGGTTTACAAGTTGTCATTATCCAATGAAATTGAGTATTAAATACTCATTAGTTTTTGGGATTGAGCGGAATGAGAATAATTATGTTAATGAATAATTTTGATCTCAATGGGTCTCATATTATGTTAAATCAATGGGAATCCAACAAATACCCAATAAATACTCAAAATTACCCAATCAAATGCATCTGTAATATTTACCATAAATATTACTATAATTCACAAATTATACAAATTATAATTCACAAATTATTCGAGCTCAATCTTGTACAATATTCAAGTTCATACATTATTCGAACTCAATCTCGTACAACATTCGAGTTCATACAAAATTTGCACTCAATCACGTACAGTATTCAAGTTCGTACAATATTCGAGTTCAATCTCGTATAGTATTCGAGTTAGTACAATATTCGAGCTCAATCTCGTACAGTATTCGAGTTCGTACAATATTCGAGTTCGTACAATATTCGAGTTCGTACAATATTCGAGTTCATACAGTATTCGATTTTGTATAGTATTTGAGCTCAATCACGTACAGTATTCGAGTTCGTACAATATTCGAGCTCGTACAGTATTTGAGCTCGAGCTCGATCCTATTAGGGGAAAATTAAATCATTCGTAATGAAACTTGTGAAAATTTAGTTATCTTGTGATATGAAGTTATCCACGGGTCACCCATTACCCAATCTAACCCAACCCACCCAAAATTATCCAATGAGTAACCTATTATCCAACCCAACTAAACCCAATAACCACAACCCAATTGTATCCATTAACCTAATGAGTCATTATCCAATAAGTGAAAATCGTATATGGATAACGGTTATCCAACGGGTGACCCAATCCGTTTGACGGGCTTAGCATCTTGTCCCTGAGCGTGTGCCGCATGTGTCTCACCAACAGAGGAGATTCTCGCATGTTAATTTATTGCGAGTTAAATCAACTTTCTCGCGAGTTGATCTCCTAAATCGCGAGAAATTCAGCATCCATTCAATTAAAAAAACATATTGGCTTATCTTTGTATTATGGCTCTTTTCAATCAACCACTGTGTCAATATTGTTATGTTCTAGGCTATGTTGCTTCTTCTTGCTCTAAGTTTCAAGGTGAATGGTACCAGTTGCAGTGTCAGTGGTGTAAGAAATTTGATCACTTTGCCTCGATGTGTCCTCACTTGGTCTCTCAGGCTCTTTCTCCTAGCTCTTTACCACATGCTCCCTGGATAGCTGATTCTGACGTGACCAACCACATGACATCTTCTCAGTCCGCTCTTGATCGCGTGACTCCTTATTCTAGTAACAAGCGTGTTATTGTTGATAATTGTTCTTCTCTTAACATTACCCATGTTGGTCATTCTCGAGTATCTGATTCATTATCCTTACCTAATGTTTTGGTGGTTCCACAATTACAAAAAATTGTTGTCTATTAGCAAGTTGACTCGGTATATGAATGCTATTATTTGTTTTGATGATTCCTCTTTCACCATTTCAAACAAGTTTACTAGAGATATTATTGGTAAAGTCATAGTGATGATGGCCTATATGTTTTGGATTATGGTGGTGCTGCTTTATCTGCTTTTATTGCATCGAGTGCTTCTAAAGCATCTTTTGAACTTTAGCGTAGTAAATTGGGTCATGTGCCTCACAATATCATTTCTTTTTTGAGAAAGTCTGGATGTTTGTCAGTTACCAGTTTGTTGCCTAAGCCTCATTTATGTTCCGCTTGTGAGATGGTTAAAGGCAAGCGTCTTTCTTTTAGAGATAATTTAAAATGTACACCATGCATACTTGATTTGGTGCGCTATAGTATTTGTTGATTACACATCCCGACTTGTCCTATACTGTGAATACGGCCAGTTAGTATATGGAGGCTCCTACTGATGACCACTACCAAGCTGTCACTCGAATTTTGCACCATGTGCGTGGTACACTCCATTATGAGCTTCAGTTTTGCGCAAATTCATCCGATTTATCAGTTTTGGGTTACTCTGATGCTGATTGGGCTCGTTGTATAGAGACTTGTAGGTCTACCTACAGTTATGCCTTTTTTCTTGGTGGCAACCTAGTTTCATGGAGTGCTAAGAAGCAACCTACAGCTTCTCTTTCTAGTTCAGAATCAGAGTACCGTGCTATGACTAATACTGTTGCGGAGCTAGCTTGGTTGATGAATCTTCTTTTTCTTTGGGACTTATGTGTGATGACGCGCATCCCACCTGTGTTGCTCTATGATAATAATAGTGCTCTCTTCCTGGACCAAAATCCAGTTTCTCATAAGAGAGCCAAACATATTGATAATGACTATCATTTTGTGTGTGAGATGATGTCTTCTGGTAAGCTCATGATTGCTCATGTTTCTACAGACTTGCATTTTGGTGACATATTTGCGAAGAGTTTACCCCGTCCTCAGTTTGAGTTTATACGTTCCAAGCTTTGCGTTGCGACCAGTCCTACGCATCGCTTGAGGGATGATAATAGAGATATAAATCCATTAGAATCATGATAAGAAAGGAATACCATTTCTTATTGCTTTTGTCATGTCTCATATTTTTTTCTAATTTATATACTCTTTACACTCATTATATATATGAATACACATACAGTTACTTATGGGTTTTACATTCTATAGGTTTCGCTTTCATTTTACAAATTTGACGTTGTTGATTAGATTTATTGTTCAAAATTATATTCATTTTCGTTATTATTTGAAATCCACACTTTCTTATTGGTTCTCTCAATTTAGTCCCCTTTTCGTTTGGTAAAATCTCAAGTTCCAATTCCCACCTCACTGATTTTTCATCTCATTTACTCCCTCCGTTCCTCAGTTATTGACACTATATATATAGATGTTTGAATTTATGTGAAAAAAAAAATAAGTAAATGAAATTAAATGTAAAAATTAGAAAGTAAAAAGTAGAATTAATGAATAAAATTGAAGAAATCCTACTAAAAATAAAATAGTGTGTCATTTGAAAGAAAAAAACATCTCAATAAGGTAGTGTGTCATTAATAAAGAATAGAGGAAGTATATTATTTTGTGTTTGGTTTCCCTCCTCTTTATTTTCCTTCTATTTTTTCACCGTGCTTTATTTTCCTTTATGAAGTTTGGTATGCTCCCTCTGTTTTATTATTTATGATACACTTGCTATAAATGAATGTTTTCTTTTATTTGACACCTTTTCAATTTTTTGGCGAGATTCCTTCAATTTCATCCACTCATTCTTATTTTTACTTCTTACATTCAATTTCATCCACTCATTTTTCCCCTATCTAAATCCAAACACCTTAACCCATGATGCCATAAATTTTTTGGACTGAATGAGAATGATTCTCTTTTACCATAAAAAAAATGAAGCAATCTTATAAAAACATATTGAAGTAGAAAATACTCCCTCCGTCCCACTTTACATTGTTTAATTTAACTTTTGCTAGTCAATGTTATCTAACTTCGACCATTAAATTCTGTTGTTGTATATATAAAACTATTATCATGTTATATGTTGTTGAATTCATCGTAACATATATTTTTAAATTATTATTTTTTTTAAAAAAATTACACATAAATAAAGATAATAACTTTAAACATTGATGCAATTGACTCTCAAAAGTCAAATTAAGCAATATAAAGGGGCGGAGGGAGTATGTCACAGTGGGAGTGAAATATATTTCTTTTGAAATGTCAAGATTGAATATCATCTGCATCAGATGTAATGCAGATGGTTCTGCTGTAATGCCATACAGCCTTGATGCTACCGGCAATCAACAGCTCGCCCTCAACCGCCCCGGCTACCCGATACCACAGGACTCACCGGAGAGGTAAATCACAGCACTCCCTTAACAAAATTTCTACATCCACACCTGATTGTGAGTAACTGTGATTGTCCATTGCTCCATAAGCGTACTGGCATTTCTCGTTTCATCAGTCACCCTCCAAGGTGAGGTCTGCTATCCGTTGAGTATGATGCACACCAATCAGAATGTACCTCAAGATTAACGGGAGACACAGGGGAGGTGCGACCATGGGGCTCAACGAGAGAGTCACCAGGCATGGGGAGACAGAACTCAAGGGATAGTTGCCAGATTTGAGGCTAAACTGAGGAAAGCGACATTGGGGAAAATATGTGCTTCAAAAAATTTCAAATCTCATTCAACCATGAGCATTGTCATAAGTTCAGTTGATGGTTTCAGACTATCAGTAAAGAGCAAGGAAATCCGAGAACATTGAAATGCTAAATCTGCAAGTATATATATTGGCAGAGTCCTACTCTTGCAGGCAGTGTAAACTGTGGAGAATATCCATTATGGTCTACTATAAATTACTGCAACAAAGCTACTATCCAACACAAGAAAAGCAACTCTTTTTGAATATTGCATATGTTAAGCATGGGCTAAAACAAGAATAACAAGGTGACTATTCCTCTGTTTTACCTTCAAAGATCTGCTCTTCCCGGGTATCTAGGGAAGGGAATGACCTCTCTAATGTTCTCGATCCCTGTGGCAAAAAGCAGCATCCTTTCAAAGCCTAGACCAAATCCACTGTGTGGAACTGACCCATAGCGCCGTAGGTCAAGATACCACTCGTATGGTTCGAGTGGCAGACCCATTTCCAGTATCCTGCAATTCATCACAAACTTTTCTTTAAAGAGAACCACACACTGATCCAAATATGGATGATTCGGGGAGTCAAGGGAAACAACCAAGTAAATGAATACCTTGCTTTAAGGACCTCATAATTCTCCTCTCTTTGGCTTCCTCCCACCAATTCTCCAATCTGAATACAATTAACAGTACTCAGTCATTAGAGAATGAGCGGGCAGTCTTTTGAGTAGCATATGTAATAAAAAAACTACTGATTGCCTAGTAAAAAGAGAACATACCTTTGGAACCAGTACATCCATAGCTGCAACTGTCTTATTGTCTTCATTCACCTTCATATAGAAGGCTTTAATGTGTTTCGGGTAGTTGTACACAATGACAGGTTTCTTGAACACCTCATCAGTCAAATACCTAGCAGGAGAGAAAAACAGGCGTTAGAAAACATATATATCTGTAACACAGTTTCAGAATAAACAACTAAGTAGCATTACTTTTCATGTTCTGAAGCCAAGTCGATTCCCCATTCTACTCTGTTATCAAATTTCTTAACTTCAGATGCTTTCAAGAGAATTTCTATAGCATCCGTGTAAGACAATCGCTGGAAGTCACTTGAGGCTACCATTTTAAGTCTGTTAATAGCAGTTCCATCAACATTCTTAACCATCAGTTCCATGTCATCAAGGCAATGGTCAAGTAACCACTGACACAAATATTTCACATATGCTTCTGCACAGTTCATGTCATCCTGCAAAACACTATTTAACTCAGCCACACATCACCACAAACGAATGTAAGCAATCAAATGATTTAGTATTCAAAACCCAACCAGTAAAACATACGATGCCAAGGGGAATAATCTATAAATTAAAGAAGTCGCGCCTTTAAGCCAAAGAGAGGTGAGGCATAACTAAATGCATAACTACATTTTCTATCTTGTATTGGGTAGATCTTCAAAGATATTTATCGCTCATTCAGTCTTCAAAGGTAAGTATAAATGTAGTACCCACTTCAAAACAAAAACTTAACCTATGGGATCCATCAGATCATTATATTTCAGTTGTTTTACTTTGGCCAACAGATCTTATAAAACAGTTGTATACCTGGATATCTGCAAATGCGATTTCCGGCTCCACCATCCAGAATTCTGCTAGATGCCTCGAAGTGTGCGACTGTTCAGCTCGAAAAGTTGGTCCAAATGTATAAACACTACTGAGTGCACAAGCATATGTTTCAACCTGGAGCTGTCCCGAAACAGTCAAAAATGCTTGACGAGCAAAGAAATCTTCAGAGTATTCAATCTTTCCATCTTTTAGGGGCAAACCAGCTCTAAGACGACATCTCTCTTCCAACTTAAACTTCTCCTGCAGTTCTGCAAGAGCGTCTTTTGCCTTTTTCAGCAAAGAAACAGCACCACTGATCTCCTCCTTGCTTGCTTTAGCCGATTTCAATTCAGTAACAGCATTTCCCTTCTCCTTAACATCAAGCTCAGTCGCCTTTATATCAGCTTCTAAAGAAGCAAGATCAATAGGATTCTGTTTCACCTCCTTCACCAATTTTTCAGCTTCACTGAACAACGACGTGACTTGAAACATCTCCCCCGCTCCCTCACAGTCACTCGTAGTTATAATAGGAGTGTGGATATATAGAAAACCATGCTTCTGGAAAAACGTATGTGTTGCAAAAGCCAGCGCATTACGAATCCGAGCAATCGCAGAAATCTAGAAACAAAAACCAGAGCAATACAGGTTCAGGAAATTTGAGCAAGCAAAGAAACAAAATAAGTTGTCTGCAATTCAAACACCTAAAACATAAACGCTCAACGCTAAAAACAATTGGCACGAATGTAACAAATATCCAAAACATTTCACCATCTGAATTACGCACTTAAGTTTGACAGTAATATCAATTGAAAAGCAGAAAAGTAAGTCAGTAATTACAATGTTGGTTCTGGAGCGGAGATGCGGATAATCCCTGAGAACTTCGAGGGAAATCTTGCCCTTAGGCAGCGGGTACTTAGCACCGTCAACAGTTCCGACGTGCATGACCTTGACGACTCGGAGCTCAATCTTCTGCTTAGTTCCCTCAGGCGGAAGCTTGAGCTCGCCCTCCACGTGCACGCAGGTGCCCCTGGGAACCAAATCGCTGAGCTTGTAGACCTCCTTGTCCACCATAACCTGCAGGTTCGCGGGGCAGGAGCCGTCGTTGAGCTCCAGGAAGGCGAAGGCGCCCTTCCCCTGTTCGCGACCGGTTTTCACCCATCCACCGACCTTGATCACCTGCCCGGCCAGCCCCTCGCCGCCGTCGGGGCGGCACACGATCGAGCGGATCAGGACGCGCTGGGAGAACTCCGCCTTCAAATCGGTGTCGTTTAGGGAGATTGCCGGCGCTGGATCACTCGACATTGGGGAATGTTTTTGGATTGCGTTTGGACCTTCCCCTCAATCCTATCTCGTCGTAGCTGTTGCGGGCGGGAAGTGCGTACGGAGTTTTTGATAAACCCTGATGCAGGAGGACTGTATTACGTAATTCTTTTTTCTTTAGGTTTTGTGAGTGTAAAAAGTACATTTTCACCCCCCTTCTTTCTTACTGTGGACTTTTGTGTAAATCGTGAATTTTCTTTGGCCCCATCTTCTTCCTTGTGGTCTCTTGTATTTTTTGTTTTTAGTGCTTTCACACAACGTTCCCTCAAAACTATCTTTCCTTCCCACTTGCTGTTCCTGAAAATCAGGTAGCCCCAATTTATGAGTTATTGCTTGCTTATGGTGTTGATAATTGGTCGCCTCTGCTGCCCGTTCTGGTCTTTGTTGATCTCCAGTGTGAAGTTTCTGATGTATTCTTTTTTATTGCAGGTGGTGCATTTGGTGGGAACCAAAACTTGTTCCGCCGGGGAACCGGGTTTTCCCATTAATATGCACTTATGTTGCAATTTTAGCTCCCCAAGGATTACTTCTTCTTGGCTTGAGTGATTTGGGATTAAGTACTGCTTTTGAACGCCTGCATTATATGTAGGCTTCTCTATTCAGACCATCTAAATTGCTAATGTTTCAACTTTTCTAACTTATTACATCATTTACAGGTTTCAACGGGTGTGGGATATAGCTACTACTTCCTCGATGCGGTAAGAAAATCATCATATTATATTAGTGATATAAGTCCATTTTTGTAATTTTCTGACGTCACCTTTTCCACAACTGATGGCTCTTACCATTGCTGATCTCTTAGTTTCATGTATACGCAGTATGAAAGTTGGTTAGCTTTTGACAAAAAACCCATTCAGGCCTTCAACTGTAAATAACATATCTTTCCTCAACTTCCATTCCGGTTGGTATTCAGGATGAGGGGCTTGGCAAGAATGCATTATACTGATTAGACACAGTGACTCCAAATCAAAGATATCACAGATTCAAAGGCCATGAATGGAAGCTCGGAATTTGAGAAGACTGTTGTAGTACAGAGAGGTCCATTACATGGGAGTCAATTCATTTGAAGTGTTGGGAATACGTTTTTAATGTTTTGTCAGTTTTTCAATATCTGAACTATCGGGAAATAATACGGTTAAAAATAATACTACTAGAAGATAGCAGCATTTGTTCTTTTCTCACAACAGCTAAAGTTTCTCAAGTACGAATCTATGACAATGATGTATTTGATGTAGCTTGTAAATCCCTTTGCTTCTCTCCCCAAATTTAGGGAAGCCAGTTCAGCTTGATCATAAAATAGGGCTACCAACATAAGAAGGATCAGTGCACTACAAAACTGAAAATGAATAGCAACATTCACCAAAATAAACATCGATCGAATGAACACGACAGCAAGCTGCAACATGAGGCAAACAAGCACAATCTACTCCATTTGGTAGGTAACGATTTCCATTTGAAAATGAATAGCTCCATCACTAACAAAACAACAAAATCGTGTACAAAGCATATGTTGACTCGTGTAATTCAGGTAAGTATACTAACTGCACAGATTACAAATCCTGACTAATAGCACCGAAGTCTAACTAACTGCATAGATTACAAATCCTGACTAATAGCACCGAAGTCTAACTACAAAGAACCACATCATCTGCTTTGTGTGTGAAGAGGTCTGATGAAGCTACCCATTCGCTGGATCCTGCGATCGGATTCTGTGCTTTGATGCTCTGATTATGGAGGCCAACAAAAGAAAATCGAGAGCTTCCATTCAAGTTGCCCGCGATGAATGGATGATTCAACAACGCTTGAGCAGACCACCGCTTCTGCGGATCCCTGTCCAGGCACCTTGCCAAGAAATCTTGAGCATCCTCACCAAATTGACCAGGTACTCGATCTTCCAGTTCCAGAGGCTGATAAACAATTTGATGGTACAAATCCTTCTCCAAATCCCAAAAATATGATCCCGTCATCATCTCAGCCACAATGATCCCCAAAGACCAAATATCAGTACAAGTTCCGTGTTCACCTCTGGCCACCGATTCAGGGGATGCATAAAGTGTGGTCCCCCTGTTCCCATACTTGTCATTCCAAAACTTAGCCCCTTTCCCTTCGCATACCATCCGCGCCAGTCCAAAGTCGGCGATCTTCAGCTGAGGGTGTCCGCAAGTACGAAAGACGAGGATATTATCGGGCTTGAGATCACAATGAACAATACCGTGGGAATGAATCCTAGAGAGGCCGGTGAGCAGCATTCTTGCGAAATACGCAACTCGAGAGGCATACATAAACCGCGAGCTACGAATCAGATCCGTCAATGTCCCTCCAGTAGCGTACTCCAGAAGCAAATTATACGTACTCTGTCCATTCTCTGTACTCCAATCCTCCCCGAAGCAACCCACAATGTACGGCTCGCCCTTCAATAATTCCAAGAAACTCGCCTCCGCTTCCAACGAATCGCATCTCGATCTGTCGTCAACATTCGCGGACTTCACCGCCATTACTCTCTCGTCTGAGTCTGAGGGACAAGCCAAGAAAACCTTGCCGTAGGATCCCTCTCCCAAGAACTTTAGTTTCTCCCAACTTTCCATCGCCAATTCCCAACTGATGTCTGAATTTTGGAACCAGTGAAATTTCCAAAAACGCTACAAGAAAACTCTAATAACTGGAGAGAATCGTATTTCCTAAAAGGAAACGAAAAAGGCAGGGACTGATTTTGCGGAAGTGTGATTGTGTGAAATAAGTCGGTGGTATATATCCTAGGTTTATAATGGCTCCTCCGCGTTCACTAACCCAATTACCGGGAAATCCGAAAGTCGGTGGGTTTTGATAGCCTTTTTACAGTACAGTTATTTTTTTTCCGTTTAACCTTTTCTTTTTGTCAAAATTTTGGGAAAGACTGCATTTCCATAGACTTATGGAAATATGTGGTTTAATTAGAAATATAGAAAGTAAGGAATCAAATAGCAAATTTCAAGAAATTGCACTTCACGCATTGTAATAAGGATTTTTTTCCCATTTCATTTAATTTTCATTTTAAATCCCAGAAATTCTCTCTCTTCTTCTTTGTCCATATTCTTCTTTTCCGTTAGAGTTTTCCGATCGCAATTTCCACCGGAATTTCACCGTGCGTTTTGCCGAATTGGTGTTCCTTTGTGTTCGCCATATGTTATATTCTATTTTTGAGCTGAATTATTGTTTCAGTTTAGGTTTTTAAGTTCGTATTTTAGGGCTTTTGTTTTGGATCTGATATTTGTTGTGTGTTATTGCAGCGTATTGGTGAAGAGGAAGGAAGTTTCCCTCGATAGTGTTCAGAATGAAGAAGGTGATGTTTATTTCTCGACGTTTGCTCGTATTGTATGTTTTTGTTGTCAAATGTTGAATGCTTTGCTTTATTTTGCCTTTTAACCGGGTTTTGATCATATTTGTGAGATAATTTTAGTATTTATTTTATGTTTTCCCCAATTTACTAGGTTTAGGGTTTAGAAAATTTGTTAATAGCTTTGATTTTTATTATTACAAGATCTGTTAATAGCTTTGGTGTTTACATGAAGATTTTGTGTTTATAGCTTTGGTGTTTACATGAACTTGTAAATGTTAATGTAATTTTGTTGAAAAATATCCCTTCATAGTCTGCATGATACTATACTTTGCATAAATATACTCATTCTCACTGGCTTAGCTACTCGTATTGTTGCCTTCCTCGGCATTCTGGCTTTCCAAAGGAAGTGATTCAAGTAAATTCTTATTTTAAACAGAAGCAACATCTTGCAATTTTGACTAGATCTTATGAAGCATGGAAACTTGTTTTGTTACCTAACTAACAGTCACTAGATTAATCGATGTATATACTCAGAGTATAGATTTGCACTGTATAGTTGGTTTAGTTGCTATCTTAGTTTGTTTAGTATACATTTGCACTGTATACATTTGAACTTGTCTTCTTTCTTTGTGCATACTTCTTGGTCTTGGCAGCTTTTCGAGAGCATTCCCTATATTTAATTTTCCGAAGTTTTTTTACTAGAGTATGGAAATTCATGTTCAGTGACTTCCTCTTCCGAAACACCTCAAAAATAATTTAAGTCCATTTTCATTATTTCAAAACATCTTGTTGCTGTTTCTTTTCCCTTCTTTCCCCCCCCCCCCCCCCCCCTTAAGGAGTGATAAGTAAATTCTAAGAATATGGATTTTTTGCTACTAAATGAATTCCTTCCTCACTGATAGAGCACAATGTACATAAGGACTGAAAGTTTGAAAGTATAGAAATGCATAATGAATGTTTCAACTTTCAACTGTGAAGTTTTACTGTATTAAAACTATTTGCTCTTATTGAACATAGTTTTACATTTAAAGTCCTCGTTGGTTGGCTGCATTGCATGCCTTTCAAGTCATTTGACTTGTATAGTGTACTCATGGCTTCTCTGTTGTTTCTCTTTTCAAGAATGCTATTGTCTCCCTTTAATGTTGGATGCTTGTTTTGGAGTTTACATTATTTTTGTAAAGGTTGCTGATGCAATGTAGTCCCTGGTTTTCATAGGAATCTTCTGGAGTTGATTCATGATTTACATTCATGTGCTTTTGAGCTAAGAATTGACTTAGGTTTCTATTTTCTTTTTTGTGTTTAAATTCATATGAGGCTCGGATTTTTGTATTTTAAAAGCCCGTTACATTAGTATGTTACATTATCAGTTTATCTTATAAGGTTCATTATTATATATGTAATGTTGCTGTTTTATTATTTTTACTGTTAAGTTTGGTTTTGTACAAATAGGATTGCGCAAATCATCGTGCATTAGGAATTTATCGACGGTTCCATTGGATCTTCCCAATAAGGGGAAGAATGCAATTAATGTGGTCATTGAGGAGCCATGCTTTTAAAATACAATGTATTATATAAAATATATTTGACTATATATATATAGTCGAATATATTTTTATATAATACTAGATATATATGCAACTACATATAATAATAATATTAAAAAAGTTAATATTTAGAAATTACATGTTATGACAAGTTTAACAATATATGATACGATAAATTATTATTCATATATCTATTTAAATATGTGATCAAAATTCGAAAACTTTAACTGTCAAATAATAAGTGTGCAATCGACTGGTATAGGGCAGTACTTCTTCCAATCTCTTTTCAAAAACATTGTTTCATTTTCTCATAGTTTCAAGACGTACTTCCACTGTTGCTATTAATTAAAATTTTCACTTTTCACTTTTCACTTTTATCTTTTCTCAAAATCTCATTTTTAATTGGGAACTCCAAAATGAGAACTCCAAACAGAAGAATTGGGATGATATTTTTCTTTAAAATGAAAATATTTTTAAGTATTATATGCGCAATTATCACAAAGGGGATCCAATGTTAGATGGATCCACACATCGGCCCACTAATCCCAACCTGAGCTCTGATACCATGTTAAATTTCAAGACATCTTAGTATAAAGTCAAGTGATGTTCATTGAATATTTTAATTGGAAATTTGTGAACATATCGAAAAACTTTCCTTCTTGGAACATGCGGGCAGACATAGTTACGTCTTCAGAATTGAACGGAAGAAGATCAAAATATTATGGTATTTTTTATTGACTAAATTATTTTTTTGGTCCCCTACAAAGTATCTTTTACTATCTTTTGGTCCCCTACAAAGTATCTTTTACTATCTTTTGGTCCCCATGTGCAAAACTGCCCTTAGACAGTACCCAACAAATTCAAAATGATATGTTTTGGTCCCCAGAGGTGGTTTTCCGGTGAGCCTAAATGGTTTTCCGGTATAGTCAGGAGTATAATGGTAATTTTACAAATTAAAAATATTTCAATTAAAAATTCCTAATTTTAAAATTTCTCCGTGTTTCCACCGCCGCATTCACCAGTTAATGGCAGAGCTAAAACACCGCTGCCTTCACCACTGAGCTCTGCCATGGCCATCCACCGCCGTCGTTGGTATCCGCTGCTCGTCTTTCACATTTCACCAGTTTGCTCTGCCTCGCCTTCCGCCGCCTCTTCCGGTCAAAGTACTCTGTTCCATCTTCAAGCTCCGGGACAAGCTCTCATTTGGTCGAGTACCCTGTTCCGTCTTCAAGTACTCTGTTCCATACTCAGGTACTCTGTTCTGTTCCATCTTCAAGCTCCGGGACAGGCTCCGTCTCAGCCTCAGGTACTTTGCACTCGGGCTGGATATCAATAGAGGATTTGAAGACGAAGGATTTGCAGCAAGGCCCAGAGTTCATCGTTGAGCGGTTGAAGTTGTAAAGGCGATTACGACGCCAGCGAAAAATCCGTCAATGAAGCGGTGGCGGAAGGCGAAGAATCCGCCATTGAAGGGAAGAAGACAAAGTAATCGAAGTGAAGAAGATGAGGCATAGAAAACTGGTGCGGAAGAAGAAGAAATTAAAGCGGCGGAGAAGCAAAGAAGACGAAGACGAAGATGAGAAGTTTTTTCCCTTTTTTATTTTTGTCTAATCTAGGGGTAAAATGGTCATTTTATAGATTTTGACCAATTTTACAGTTGACCTCACCTGAAAACCGCCTCTGGGGACCAAAACATATCATTTTGAATTTGTTGGGTACCGTCTAAGGGCAGTTTTACACATGGGGACCAAAAGATAGTAAAAGATACTTTGTAAGGGACCAAAAAAACAATTTAGTATTTTGATTTATGGAAATTTGTATATTATGCAATATGCGAGGCGGTGGTAGAAGCATAGTTGGTTTATGGAAAACCTCTACAAATATGGCATTGGTATTATCGAATATATGAGAGATATTGTGATAAGGAAAATTCCTCTATTTATGGGATTTGGATATGCTTCAGAAACAGATAAGGAATTGTAATATTATGGAGATAATCATGGAGAGTTCTGATATGCTCATGGCTTTAAAAGGAACACCACAACTGCATTAAACTCATGATTTTAACTGAGAAATCCTACACACATATTTCCATCTTTCCAAGAGTCTTGCAAAGAGCTAGATCTATATGTTCCAACATACGTGACCTGCCGTTCAAAGTTCAGAATCGTATGCCTTAATTCCTCGGGAAAAGGAGATCCTGCGTCGACAAGTTTCGAGGTAAGAGGGAGTCTGATCAAGGCAGATCAGTAGTTAGAGAAGCTAGCAGAATTCACACGTTTGATTAGTAAAGATAAGTATTTTGTATAGTGTACTTTGTACAGTATCTTTCTGATTAGTGGATTCATTCTGAACTGGGCCAGGCCCCACAGGTGTAGGTGGATTTCACCGAACTGCATAACCAAGTCTTGTGTCTTTTATGCTTTACTTTATTGCATACTTGGTTAGATAGGTTATGTTGTAACATACTAGCAATTATTAATAAAATCTGGTAAAACCAAATTTCAGTTGGTATCAGAGCTTGGTCACTTATTTTTCCCTTGGTTGTGTCAAGGAAAGTGTGATCTGGCTTTACCATGTCAACCAAAGAAGGAGCTTCGGTGTCTCGGCCACCTCTACTGGAAGGAAACAACTAAAATTATTGGAAGACACACATGCGAGTTTCCATCAACTCACTGGATGAACTTGCTTTGCCCTATGTTGAAAACGAGTGGAACCACCCTATTGAGGATGCTGATACAAGCACTAAGACGAAAAAAGGAGAGTTAAGTCAAAGGGAGCTGAAACTCAAAGACAAATCTACTTGGACTCCTGATGAACTCAAGGCCTCACTGGCAAATTCAAAAGCATTAAATGCTATCTTCACGAAAATTGATGAAAATCAGGTCAAACTCATCTCTACATGTCATCAAGCCAAGAAATCATGGGATATTCTGCAAACTATTCATGAAGGAACTAGTCAAGTTTGAGAATCTAAATTACAGATGTTGGCTACAAAGTTTGAGGAACTCAAGATGGAGAAAGATGACACTATTGCTGCATTCAACGGAAAACTCAGGGACATCTCCATTATGGCATATCAACTTGGAAAAGTCTACAAAGAGGTAAAATTGGTGAAAAAACCTTGAGATCACTTCCTAAAAGGTTTGCAATGAAGGTTGCAGCAATAGAAGAAGCAAGAGATGTAGCCACCATGAGCTTAGATGAACTAATGGGATCATTACGGACTTATGAGATGACATTCCAACACACTAAAAAAAGGGTCCAAAAGGAGTTGGCGTTCAAAACATCATCATCAAAGGACAATCACGAATCTAACAGTGATGATGAATTTGAAAAGCTTGCACTCATCACAAAAAATTTCTCAAGAATGCTGAAGAAAGTAGTAAATAAGAAATCTCAGGAAAGTTTTTGTGGAAATAGACCAAGGCCACAAGAATTTGGAAGTAATCCTGGGACAATATTTGAACAAGGAAATCAGCAGTTCTCCAGAAATTAAAGTGGTGAACCAAAACAGCCTGGATGAATTCAATGCAGAGAATGTGAAGGATGTGGTCATATTCAAGATGAGTGTGCAAATACCCGAAAGAAATAGGGAAAATCATATGTCACCTCTTGGAGTGAAGATGAAGAGGGGAAGAAAGACAAAGAGGAACTTACAAGTAACTATGTGGCATTTGGAGCAAAAATTCATGATGCATCGGAAGATGGATGTTCCAACACATCAGATAGAGCCGAAGCTGTATGTTCCAACATAGATTCATATGAAGAGTCTAGTGATGATGATGGACTTGATGTAAGTGATGAAGAAATGTACAGTACAAACAAAAAGATGTATACTATGTGGCTCCAAGTAGTTGATACAAACAAAGTGCTGAAGGAAGAAAAAAAATCATCCGGCGGAGATAGAAAATGAGTTGCATATGGAAGTTGCTGAACTCAGAAAGGAGAATGACGAGTTGAATGTGAAGCTGATTTCAGCAACCAAGAGAGCTGAGAAGTCTGAAGCAGGCATTACTAAGCTGAACTCTAGAAAAGCAAAACTCGATGATATTCTAGCAATGGGAAAGATCTTTTGAGATCGGCACGGAATTGGGTTTGACAATTCACCGAAGAACACAGTCACACTCAAGTCAAAGATCCAAGAGATAAAGAGGAAGTTTGGCAAGCCTCATCAACGGAAACCTCTCATATGGAGCTACTGCTCATACCAAGGGAACAATGCTAGAAACTACTTAGAGACATCATGGCAGGTCGTTAACTCTTAGTGTTTTCCAACATAGACGATATCTAGAAATTAAAGATGGTCAGAAAGGTATGGATTGTCAAAAGCTCTAGTACGTGCCTTGTTGCACATACTTCTCTTATAGCACATTCCAGATATTCGTGGTACTTTGATAGCGGCTGTTCTTGCCACATGACTGGCACCCAAGAATTCCTCACAAATATCACACCTTACGATGGTGCTTTTGTCACTTTCGACGATGGAAAGAAGAGTAGAGTGGTTGGAAAAGGTGAACTACAAATTGAAGGATTCCCAGTATTCACTAGTGTTTTGTTTGTTAAAGACTTAAAGGCTAATATGTTGAGCATCAGTTAACTATGTGACGACAATATGATTGTGAAATTTCAGAAATACAAATGTATAGTGAAACATTGAGAAGCCAAAGTCCTTTCAGACATTCGATCACCATATAATTGTTATCTGTTGAAACAGGAAGTGAGGTGTATGATCTCTAAACAAGATGAAGGATTTCTGTGGCACAGGAAGCTCGGTCACATCAATTACAAAACCTTGGTGAAAATTGCAAATGCAAAGGCAGTACGAGGTATGATTACATTAACAAGCAAGGATGGAATTTTCTGTGGACCATGTCAACAAGGTAAACAAGTTTGATCTCCCCACTCTTCATTCCAATATATAACCACCTCAAGAAATCTAGAATTATTGCATATGGATCTGATGGGTCCAGTCAATACACCTAGCATAGGTGGCAAGAAATATATTTTTGTATGTGTTGATGATTTCTCCAGATTCACGTGGGTAGCATTTCTAAAAGAAAAATCTAATACTGTGGAAGTGTTTAGAAGTCTTGTGATAAAATTACATACTGAAAAAGGAAGTCCAGTCGTGAAGATTGTTCGAATTTGTAGTGATCATGGTAGAGAATTTGAAAATTCTCAATTCAGTGACATCTCTGATGAGCTCGGAATTCAGCATGAGTTTCTGCACCAATCACCATTCAGCAGAATGGTGTTGTAGAATAGAAAAACAGAACTCTGCACGAGATGGCTCGAGTTATGTTAGCCGAGAAAGAAATTCACAAAAAATGGTGGGCAGAAGCTATTAACACAACTTGCTATACAATCAATCGTGTGTATCTGCGTCTATTCACAAGCAAAACATCTTACGAGATTTGGAAGGGCAGGAAACCAAATGTATCATACTTTCATGTGTTTGAAAGCAAGTGCTACATCCTTAGAGATTGAGAGAAATTGGAAAAATTCGACAATCGCAGTGATATTGGAATCTTTCTTGGTTATTCTGTGAACAACTGGGTGTTTACAACCTTTGAACAGACACTCTAATGGAATCCATAAACATTATTGTGGATAATTCTGAAGAAGGACAAGGTTCAGAAGCTGTGGAAGATGAACCCGATAAAGACCATGTTCCAACACAGCCGAGTCAACCTAACAAGCCAGCCTCATCGCATGTTGGAACATCTGATTAGACTGATTACCTTGCTGAACCAGATGATACTGAGCATGTTGGAATATCGTCCCCCACTACCTTATCACATGTTCCAACACAGGATCAACCTGAACCAATGACACAGAGCACTCGATCAGTTCTTCAGGTTGATTATAGAAAATTAATAGGATTAAAATGCTTCATCTCTCTCTCATTGAACCCAAGAACTACAAGGAGGCATTACTGGATGAATACTGGATTGCTGCAATGCAAGAAGAACTAGGTCAGTTTGTAAGAAATGATGTATGGTATCTCACTCATCGACCTAAAGGTGTAAATGTTATCAGCACAAAGTGGATATTTAAGAATAAATCTGATGCTTACAGACATATTACTCGAAATAAAGCAAGTCTAGTAGCTGAAGGATATACACAAGTTGAAGGAGTTGACTTTGATGAGACATTTGCACCAGTTACCAGGTTAGAGTCAATTCAAATTTTACTTGTTATTGCTTGCTCTATGAACTTTACTCTGTATCAAATGGATGTTAAGAGTGCTTTCCTAAATGGTGTGATAAATGAAGAAGTATATGTGGAACAACCTAAAGGATTTGAAGATCCTCATTACCCTCATCATGTGTATCGCCTCAAGAAGGCTTTATATGGATTAAAGCAAGCACCGATGGCATGGTATGAACGACTTACTAACTTTTTTTCTAAGAAAGGTTATCGTCGAGGGGGAGTAGACCGCACCTTGTTTGTGCTTGAAAAGGCATAAAAAATTCTAATTACCAAAATTTATGTTGATGATATAGTTTTCGGCTCTACTTCACCATCTATGGTACATGATTTCGTCACTATTATGCAGGCTGAATTTGAGATGAGCATGGTTGGAGAGCTCACTATTTTCTAGGACTGCAAGTTAAGCAAGGAAAAAATGACCTGTTTATAAATCAGAGCAAGTATGCCCTGAATTTGGTAAAAAAGATTTGGTTTAACCAATGCCAGAGAATTTCGAACACCTATGGGGGTTTTTGAAAAATTGGTAAAGGATGAGAAAGGAGTCGCAGTTGATCAGAAGTTATACATGGGCATGATTGGGAGTCTATTGTATTTGACAGCAAGTAGACCAGAAATATGTCTCAGCGTAGGAATATGTGCAAGATTTTAGGCTGATCCAAAGGAATCTCATGTCACTGCGGTCAAAAGAGTTATTCGATATGTAAGTGGGACTTCTGAGTATGGTGTTTGGTATTCTAAGAATCAAGATTCTGATCTAATTGGGTACAACGATTCAGATTAGGCTGGTAATGCTGATGATCGAAAGAGCACTACAGGTGAATGTTTCTTTATTGGTACAAACCTAGTTTCTTGGTACAATAAGAAACAAAATTCGATCTCTTCGTCTACTGTGAAAGCTGAATATCTTGCTGCTGGAAGTTGTTGTGCACAATTATTATGGATGAAGCAAATGATGAACGACTATGAAATTTATCAAGGCTCTTTGAAGATTTTATGTGACAACACAAGTGCTATTGATATTTCAAAAATCCAGTCCAGCACTCTTGAACTAAGCATATTGACATAAGTCATCATTTTATTAGAGATCTTGTTGAAAGGAAGGAAGTTGTGGTAGTCTATGTTCCAACATCCGAGCAATTTGCTGATATTTTTACAAAGCCATTAGACACTGCCACTTTTGAAATTCTCAGACAACACTTAGGTGTTTATCAGATTTGAGGTAATTCTTTCCTTTAATTAGCTGTAAATATTTTTTCCGCTTTATTTTTGTTCAAAAAATTAGAAAAAAATTGAAAGAAGGAAAATGCTACAAAAATAGAAGCTGCAAGGTTATGGTATGTTGGGAGAAAAAGAAAACTACCAAAATTGGAGTTATGGTATGTTGGAAGAAGGTGTGCCTTGAGTTGACAAGTGAAAAAAGTAGAATCATTACTTTTCTTGGAAAGGTAAAAAGTGTTGGATTTTTGCTGCAAAAGAGGCAAAGAAGTGAAGAGTTTGAGTTTATTTCAAAATTGTCTCCATCTCTCCATATCCCACTCTTTTCGGCCTACACTTACACGATTCTTGGTGTTTTTCGGATTCTTGTTGCCAAAAATTTTCCAAGATCTTCTCATTCACAACAAACCACTGCCGAAAAATGTCTTCAAGCCCAAAATCTCTCACGGTCGAGAACAAGATTCAAGAAACTCCTCAATCTCCAAAGGATGACAATTTTGAGCAGAGGGAAGAAAATGTGGAGGCAAACCTGAACCGTGATGACGTACAGAATGAAGACCTCAAAGGAAAAGTGAAAGGTCCCTATCAAAAGGTAATTGGCCATGATCCTACTCCTTTAAAGGTGCATGGAATGGAATTCAAATCAGTAGATGATGTTTTTGAGTGGCTTGAAGCAAACAAAACCACAGTAGATTTGACTAGAATTAAGAGCTTAGCAGGGGATTTTTTTAATGTTAACGTCAAGGAACTTGCGTCTGGTGATATTGGTGATCTAGATGATATTAAAAATTATGAAGTCAATTTTTTGAGGGGGAAATATGGAGTTTATAGGGGAAAAGATAGATTTCATGTTTAGTCGTCTATTCCTGGCCCTAGCTATGTTAACATTGAAGAGATAGGTGATAAAGAGACTGAGGGGATGGAGGTGGTTAAGTCCACCGATATGATGCCTGTAGGGTTTTATGATGCTAAGGCTGCCCAGAGGATTGAAGAGCTTAGAAAACCTGTTATCATAGAGATTACACATAGTGAAGATGGAAGCAGTGTTGGGTATGTTCCAACACAAAGGGCAGATTCAGAAAAAAACTGAAGACATGGAAATTGATGATAAGGAAATGGGAGGTCAACACCAGTTTAATGTCTCTGGTAATGCTTATAATGATGTGGAGTATCAGACGGAGATCAGATTGGAGGACCTGATTTGAGGCAAGAAGAATTAGTCAAGCATCAGTATGTTGGAACATAGGGCAGAGCAGAGACTGTTGAAGAAGATGTTGAAAATTCCATGTATGTTCCAACACAGGAACTTGGGTTGAACTACTCCATAGATGAAGTATTGGATGAATTCTTCCAAGCTGCTAGAGGCAAGTGGAATATGGCTGCTGCTGAGGACTCCCCACCACCCAAGATATCCAAGAAAACCCAAGGTGCTCCCAAGAAGAAGTTGCTGCCACCTTCTCCTGTAAGTGAAACACTATTTTTTTCTTACTTTGATATGAACTATGAGGAGATAAGAGTGGTGTTTGCTAAGAGAAAGATAATCTCTAAGAAACCAGTAGATCTAGATGCATATATGGCTAGTGAATTTTTAAATTTTTTTGAGACAATTGGGATGAGGAGGGTTGCTACAGTATAACTTCAATACAACAAGCAGATGGTCACTAAAGTATATTCCAATCTGATGGTTGGGAACTTGGAGACTAATTCCCTATGGTTTGAGAGGGTTTATGTTAGGAGGAAGATTATTGATTTTTCTGCTGCTAGGGTGAACAAAATTTTGGGGCTGAAAACTCCAGACTTTGAGGGAGTTTTTCCAGATAATTTAGAAGTGTCTGATGACAAGATATCAGAGGTAGTCTCAGGAGGGTACGAGACAGAATGTCCTGAGACTGGATACTCACATGCTTCCTGCCTATTCTCTAGGTTTTTTGGTCTATATTAGGTAGCTGTGAACTGCTGGATGCCATCTTCCAACACAAATGCTTTGATAAGAGAAATGGCAAAGTTGGTGTACTGTGTTGGAACACAGAAACTAGTTAATCTAGGGCTATTTATCTAGCAGAGTCTGGTTAGGCAAGCCACTTCTCCAAAGGCTAAGCATGCTCTAGTGTATCCCTGTCTGATATCTGCGTTGGCTAAAAGAGCTAAGGTGAAGGGAAAAGCAAAGGATGTGATCATCGACATAGAGTTCCTCCGGCCTAAAAAGAAGAATTTTGGCATGAGGCAAGTTCATGATCTTCCATGGAACCCTGAAGCTACTACCTCGGCAGATGCTGATTAGAAGGCCAAGATAGTGGTGCTCAATGTAAGGTTGGGGGCTATAGCCATCCAAATTGTGGCACTTGAAGCGAAGAAGGCCGGACTTGAGCGGGGGAAGGCTCAGCTGGAGGCACAAGATGCTGCTTCTGAACATGATTGATTTTTCTGCAGTATCTATGTTCCAACATAGATCCCATGTTATGTTCAGGGGCAGCTGGTTTTCTATTTGTTTCAAACTTTATTTCTATGGTTTATTGCCTTTGACATATTCATGGCCCCAAAGGGAGAATATTTGGTGATTTTTGCATATTATTATTTTGGATGACTGTTATCTGAATATTGTTTTGGTATTTAGGAATTCTTGTTTTCAGATGGTATTTTTATGATAAAATTTAGTAGTATGCATATGTTCCAACATAGGTGGAGTTCAGAAAGCCTTATGTGTTTGATTGGAATTTTTTTCCACTGTGTTCTTAATGTCCAAAATGGTTGGATCCACAAAATGCGAAAGGAGGAGATTGTAAAGTCAGGTGATGTTCATTGAATATTTTAATTGGAAATTTGTGAACATATTTGGAAACGAAAAACTTTCCATGTTAGAACATGCGGACAGCCATAGTTACGTCTACAGAATTGAACAGAAGAAGATCACAATACTATGGTATTTGTGATTTATGGAAATCTAAATATTCTACAATTTGCTAGGCGGTGGTAGAAGCATAATTGGTTTATGGAAAATCTGTACAAATATGGCATTGATTGTGAAAACCCCAACCGTAATGGTTGAACCTCGTCTGCAAAACTAACAATTTATATTACTGTATAATAGGAAAATAAAATAATTTATTAAATGTAATTAGAAATACAAAATTCTATGATGATTGCGAAAAATAAAAGGTAATAAATGAATCCAATCATTACTGAAGAATAATAAAATTCTTCCGGCATAAGATCTCCAGTGAGAATACTAACATGTAGTACCACGATAATTAGTGCAACAAGAATGACATTAGTCTCAACATGTTGTCAGCAAAAGATTGATAAGGATATAAGATAGAAGAGGAAATGTGGTTTTGAAATGTCAGATAAATTTATATATATATATATATATACCATAAAATATAGCCATTTATAACTGTTATATTACCGTTGGGAATATAGCCGTTTATAGCCGGTATATTATCACTATACATATGTTGTCTAATTATAATCAAATGCTAAGAGTTAGTGTTTTCAAAGAAGATATAAATCTATATATATATTGTGAGTATATATATACAATAATAATAATAATAAATAAATAAGTAAGTAACAAATAAATAAATGAATGAATGAACAAGTAAGGAAAATTAAGGAGAAATGGACGGTGGACGTAAGAAAATTTATCCAAAGTAATTTTGGCAAATGGAATTGCTGGGAAGAGAAAATAAACGGCGGAAGTAAGAATTTAGTCCAAAGTAATTTTGGCAAGTGGAATGACTGGGAGAAAGAAACGGCGAACGCAAAGATTTTATCCAAAGTAATTTTGGGCAGATGGAATTACTGGGAAGAGGAAATGAACGGCGGACGTGAGGGATAATTTTCCAAAGTAATTTTTTGGGCAAGTGGACATAGGTTACAGGATAAAATTTCAGGTTGGTAGGTGTCAGAACCTAGGCTTTCATCCAGTATAAATATTTGATCCCCAGTTCTTACTTCTTACACAACCTTAAGAAAAATTTCTTCCCAAAAGAATAGTGGTGAGCAGTGATAAAGCAGGAGACGGAAGTTGCCAAGCCCAAGTCTAACCACAGTGAGTGTTTTCATTGTCTTAGCATGAATTGAAGTAATATATATATATTGTCTTGTATGCTTACAGACTGCCACCAGTGAACAGTACCCCTCGAACCCCTATCCTCGAATCCCTACTAAACCCCTGCCCTCGAATCCCTGTCCTCGAATCCCTGTCCTCGAATCCCTGTCCTCGAACCCCTGTCCTCGAACCCCTGTCCTCGAACCCCTGTTAAACTTTGACCCCTCGAACCCCTGCTAAACAGTAGCCCTCGAATCCCTGTCCTCGAACCTTTGCCCTCGAACCCCTGTTAAACCTTGACCCCTCGAACCCCTGTTAAACCTTGACCCCTCGAACCCCTGTTAAACCTTGACCCCTCAAACCCCTGCTAAACAGTAGCCCTCGAATCCCAATCCTAGAAGCTCTGTCCTCGAACCCCTGTTAAACCTTGACCCCTCGAACCCCTGCTAAATAGTAGCCCTCGGATCCCTGTCCTCAAATCTCTGTCCTCGAACCCCTACTAAATAGTACCCCTCGAATCCCTTTTCTCGAACCCCTGTCCTCGAATCTCTGTTAAACAGTAACCTCTCGAACCCTTGCCCTCGAACCCCTACTAAATAGTACCTCTTGAACCCATTGAAAACCTTCACCTCTCGAACCACTGAAAATTTCACCTCTCGAATTATCGAAACACTTCACCCCTCGAACCTACTAGACTTCACCCCTCGAACCTTACCCTCTAACCAGTACCACTGGAACCTTACCTCTTGAACCACTTACCACTCGAACCTCACCACTCGAACTAATACTACTTAGCACTCGAACCTCACCACTCGAACTGGTAATACTTACCACTCGAACCTCACCACTCAAACTGGTACCACTTACCCCTCAAACTAGTACCACCCAAAAACCATTTCACTTGAACCTTCTCCACTCGAGTTCTTTACTCGGACCCCTTGTACTCGAACCTAACTACTCGAACCCAACTACTCGAACCCCCTGTACTCAAACCTAACTGCTTGAACCCCTATACTCGAAATACATACTCGAACCTGTACTTGAACCCCATTATAAAGGGACATACCTGTCAAACATAAATTGATAATATAATGACTGTTAAACTGAGTGTGTATAATACTGTGTTCAATTATCGTTAAACTGAGTTATAAACTACTTCGATATTTTTTGTGATGACCGGTTTGTACTTTATCTTGCCGTGTCAAACTTGAACTACCTGCTACCTAATTACCTGTCTGTGGAATTTGGGGGGTCCGATGCGATTGTAGTTTGGTCAAAGTTGGTGGGGGAATGGTACTGACTAGACCGTCTGATTTGACCATCTACACGTGGAGTTTGGTATGCTAGCATAACTACCCGACTGATACGAGCTCGTAATTAAACACCGGCATGAATGGGAAAGTGAATTCTGAGTTGATAGCCTACGGCCATCACTGACTGGGTTATGTTGTATATGTTAGTCACAATTGCCATATAGTTGTTATTCTGTGATCATTAAAACTCAATTGAGTAAATATTGGCGATGGAACCTTACTAAGAAAGGAGCTTACCCTAGTTAAATAAACCCTTTTCAGGTGAAGAAGAACCGCAAAAGAAGAGTGCTTGTTGTCTTTACTTCGTTAGAGAAAGATCCTGGCTACTTGAATTTTTATATGAACTTAGATATTATAACGGTTAAGAGAAACTTTTATTTGACATTTGTAATAAATCCTTTTCGTTGTAATAGTAAAGTAGGTTTTTTTAATTATTTAAATCGCTTCCGCATAAACTTTAATTGCTTGTTAATATCGGCCCTTTCGGTAGTACGCTCAAACCCGACCCAATACTTGCGATAGGGTTTGGGTGTGTTACAAATGTGGTATCAGAGCATTCTCAAACTAAGTAAAGACAAACTCATACTTACCTTAATAAAAGATTCTTGAGGAAATTAAATGAATTATGAATAAAGTAACGAGAGTTAGTTGTGCATAAATTATCAAACTGACAAGTTTGCTATTTCAATAGATGTACCATAATGTAGAAATCACAAGTAATACTTTTCAAGAAGTTATTGAGGTAAAAAGATATCTCGAAGCCTTCTCGGAGGCGTTCTTTCCTTGTACAGAAATTGTTGACGATTCTCAGTGGGTGGAAAATCACGCCTATCCAAATTGGGTAGTACACACTTTGATTATGGAACAAGCGGAATTAATGAATAGGGTCTTTAGCCTCGAGACCCATGGACAGTTGATGAATGATGCAATGTGGGAGCAGCACATGTGGGAGAACGCAGAAGAAGCGAGGACAAACACAGCGGTCACCGAAAACCATCGACTAAAGAACTAAAGATATAGGGAGCTCGGGCAGTGGCATGCCGAACAACAGGAAATCATCCAAGAAGTAGGCTCGGTCCTGGTAAATACCCAGGAGCTATAGGGTGGTTTGACTGCCTATCGTCGACAACCAACGGAAGCACGTTGGAGGCATATTAGAGAAACTTGAGGCACGATGGAGCAATCTCTCACTACATTGCGGGATGATTTAATGGACCAAGCATACCCTTGAGCGGAGCAAGACGAAGGAGGTGACTCCACCAAGGATTCAAGAGTCGATTAAAATTGGAAGCCAACTTTTGGAGGAAAACCTTACAACTAAGATACTAACCGTTCGTAAAATAAACATTAGAACAAGAAATAAGTCCCAATTTTTTATGTCGAGAGACGACGCTAGAGCACTATTAAGAATATCTTACAACCACTACTGTAAAAAGTTTTGTGATAATATAAAAATATTTTGTGAAATATATTCTTTTGGTTAGGAAATACAATAAGGATTGGTTCAATCTGTGGAACTAACTTATTGAATGTAGGACAATGGAAAGGGATCAAGGAGAAAGTTCGAACTCACCCGCATGACAGAATCCCCCAACCGATGGGATGGAATTATTCGCAAGTAAAGTCACTGAAATTTTGAGCCGCATGATAGAGAGGGACAATCGAGCTCGATCTCCGATTATGGATCGAAGTCATAGACTAGAGACTGAGGACGCATCCTTGGAACGATTCCAGAAGTTTCATCCACCCAGGTTCAGCGGTGGCCCAAATGATGAAGTTGCCAAAAATTGGATTGAAACAATGGCTCAAACCTTTCAAGCCTTGGGATATACAGATGGGCAGAAGGTGAATTTTTCTATATTCCAATTAGAAGGTGCCGCACTAGATTGGTGGAACATAGTACAATGGAAGTGGGACATAGAGGAGACTCCTAGGATCTGGGAGAATTTTGAAAGAGAGTTTAAGAAGAAGTTCATAGCATCCCTAGTTATCTAAATGAAAGAAGCGGATTTTATAAACTTGAAATAAGGACTGATGAGCATAACGAACTATGGGGCAAAGTTTTCCCGCCTCTCTAAATTTTCAGAGAAGATGGTCTTGATGGACGAGGAATGCAAGAGGAGATTTATCATAGGGTTAGGGCTGGAATTGAAGGATGCCCTAGCCCCGACCTATCAGCACAGTTATGCTACAGCTATCGAATATGCTTGCAGAGTGGAGGAAACTAAGAATGCCTTACGAGCCATGCACCAATCGAGAAGGAAAAATGCGAGGTCCCAATCAGTATACATTCCCGGTCTACAGGGAGTAAATTTTGAGCAAAACAAAGTCCCTAGGGGAGACACATCCCGACCCTCGACCACGTCAAGGAGCTCGAGCTTTGTCTCAAGAGGAACGACTCAAGTACGTTGCACGTACTGTGGAAATGGAGGCCATGATGAGAAGGATTGCTGGAAGAGTGCAAACAAGTGTCTACGATGTGGAAATGCTGAACATAGAATATCTGAATGCTCGCAAGCTCAGCCGAGTTGCTTGTCTCAACCCATGGGATCCTAGGCATTGGTCGCCAAACCTGCTCAAAAGGGTGGAGCAAGCAGGGGCAGTCAACCAAAGGTGTAGGCCCGTGTATACGTGATGGAAGATAGTGAAGCCCCGGTTTCGACCAAAGTCATTGAAGGTACCCTTCCTATCTTGGGTAAAATAGTTAAAGTTTTGATTGATCCTGGTGCTTCTCATTCTTTTGCTAGTTACCCCTTTCTTGAGAATATGGAAGAATAATTAGAAAACTTACCCTATAAATAGGAAGTTAGCACTCCTACAAATGATATTAAAATCCTAACTAGACGTGTATTTAGAAACTGTGAGGTGAATGTGGGACGTCGGGAGTTGCCCATAGACTTAATTTCTCTACCCTTAAAGGGCTATGAGGTAATACTTGGAATGGATTGGCTCGCTAAAAGTCATGCTCAGTTAAATTGTCATACGAAGGAAGTTAAGCTGTGTCGACCAGGGGAACCTCCGGTTGAAGTGGATGTGGGAAGGAAAAGATTCTCCTCATTATTAATTGCTGGAGTCAAGGCTCGACGAATGATTTGCAAAGGGGCGACTGGAATATTGGCTTATATCTTAAATAAGCCAGTGGACCAGTTAAAAGGAGAAAATATAAATGTGGTCCAAGACTTCCCTGAGGTATTTCCAGAGGAACTCGTAAGTATACCTCCTGAAAGGGAGACCGAGTTTACCATTGATCTGGTACCTGGGGCCGCACCTATTTCTCGAACCCCATATCGTATGGCGCCATTAGAGCTATAGGAGTTGAAGCTACAACTTGAAGACTTGTTGACTCGAGGATTCATTCAACCAAGTACCTCTCCTTGGGGATCCCCGATATTGTTTGTTAAAAAGAAGGATGGCTCTCTTCGAATGTGTATTGACTATCAGGGCTTAAACAATGTGACGATTAAGAATAAATACCCCCTTCCCATTATTGAGGAGTTATTCGATCAACTCCAAGGAGCAGTTGTATTTTCCAAATAGGCTTTATGACAAGGGTACTACCAGTTGCGAGTGAGGGGGGATTATGATTGTGTAATTAACTATCATCCTGACAAGGCAAACGTGGTAGCAGACACACTAAGCAGAAAGGTGAATTTAGCGTACATGTGGATAAAGGAGGTAGAAATGTTATCACAAGCAGAGAATTGGGAATCCTAGACCAAACCTGACCGACTTGTATTCTTCAATCTAAGGGTACAAGCTGAGTTACCCACAGAGATTAAGAAAGCTTAAGATTCAGATGAGTTATTGGTAAAGAAGAAAAAGCTTGTTGCTAAAGGGAAATTGCCAGATTTTGAAGTAGACAGTGAAGGAGTGCTGACCTGTAAAGGTAGGTTTTGGCTACCCCGGAATTCAGCAATCACCCAAAGAGTGTTAGAGGAAGCTCACCGATCCAAGTATACGGTGCACCCAGGAGGAACCAAAATGTACCAAGACCTGAAAGAATGGTACTGTTGGGATAATATGAGGATGAACATAGCGGAATACGTGGCACATTGTTTGGTGTGCCTATAGGTTAAGGCCGAACATCAGAAACCATCCGGGTTGTTACAACCATTGGAAATTCCTGAGTGGAAATGGGATCACATCACGATGGACTTCATGACAGGACTACCTCAAACACTGAAGGATTTTGATGCAATATGGATGTAGTTGATCGGTTGACCAAGTCGGCTTATTTCCTACCAATCAACGTTAAATGCTCCTTGGAAAGACTGACTGTCCTATACATTTGGGAAATCATAAGATTGCATGGGGTGCCGATAACTATCGTGTCTGATAGGGACCCAAGATTCACTTCCCATTTTTGGAGGCAACTGCAAGCTGCATTGGGAACCAAATTGAACTTTAGTACAAGTGCCTATCCACAGACAGATGGGTAGTCAGAGAGAACAATTCAAACTTTGGAGGACATGCGTCAAAGCCATGTTATGGATTTTGGGGGAAGTTGGGACGCTCATTTACCTTTGGTAGAATTCGTTTATAACAACAGTTACCATTCATCCATTGGTATGGCTCCATATGAAGTTCTCTATGGTAGGAAGTGTCGAACACCCCTCTTTTGGGATTAAGTGGGAGAGAAAAAAACTTTTCCTATTACCAGTATACCTTGGGTTGAGGAATCCATGGATAAGGTAAAATAGATAAAGCAGTGCTTACAGACAACTCAAAGTCGATAGAAGAGTTACGTGGATCATCGGAGGCGCAATTTGGAGTTTGGAGTAGGTGACCAAGTGTTCTTGAAGGTAACCCCTCACAAGGGTCTCATCCGGCATGGCAAGAAAGGAAAACTGAGCCCTAGGTACACTGGCCCTTTTGAAGTCTTACAATGAGTCGGGCCAGTTGCTTATCAACTTAACCTACATAGCTAGTTGGGGGAAATTACA
This sequence comes from Rubia yunnanensis, assembly GCA_037428765.1. NCBI lineage: Eukaryota > Viridiplantae > Streptophyta > Magnoliopsida > Gentianales > Rubiaceae > Rubia > Rubia yunnanensis. The sequence continues at coordinate 85,611,526 of CM075066.1, forward strand.
TGATGTTTTCCATGTGTCACTTCTGAAGAAGTACCACCATGATCCCGAACACGTGCTAAACCACGAAGACTCAGAAGTGAATGAAAAACTTATGTATGAGGAAAATCCTGTAAAAATATTGGATCGAAAAATCAAGACATTGCAAACCAAGGAGATCTCTATGGTTTTAAAATTATGGAGAAATCATAAGGTCGAAGAAGCAACTTAGGAGTTGGAAGCAGACATGAGGAGTACTTACCCAGAGTTGTTCACGGGAAATGGGAATTTCGGGGACGAAATGGGAATTTCAGGGACGAAATGGGAATTTCGGTGACGAAATTCATTAAGGAGGGGAGATTGTGAAAACTCCAACCGTAATGGTTGAACCTCATCTACAAAACTAACAATTTATATTACTGTATAATAAGGAAATAAAATAATTTATTAAATATAATTAGAAATACAAAAATCTATGATAATTGTGAAAAATAAAAGGTAATAAATGAATCCAATCATTACTGAAGAATAACAAAATTCTTCCTGCGTAAGATCTCCAGTGAGAATACTAACATGCAGTACCACGATAATTACTGCAACAAAGAATGACATTAGTCTCAATATGTTATCAGCAAAAGATTGAAAAAGATATAAGATAGAAGAGGAAATGTGGTTTTGAAATGTCGGATAAATTCATATATATATATATATACTATAAAATATAGCCGTTTATAACTGTTATATTACAGTTGGGAATATAGTCGTTTATAGCCGGTATATTATCACTATACATATGTTGACTAATTATAATTAAATGCTAAGAGTTAGTGTTGTCAAAGAAAATATATCTATATATATATATATTTTGTGAGTATAAATATACAATAATAATAATAAATAAATAAATAGGTAAGTAATAAATGAATAAGTGAATGAATGAACAAGTAAGGAAAATTAAGGAGAAATGGACGGCAGAAGTAAGGAAATTTATCCAAAATAATTTTGGCAAATGGAATTGCTTGAAAGAGAAAATAAACGGCGGACGTACGAATTTAATCAAAAGTAATTTTTGCAAGTGGAATGACTGGGAGAAAGAAACGGCGGACGCAAAGATTTTATCCAAAGTAATTTTGGGCAAATGGAATTACTAGGAAGAGGAAATGAACGGTGGGCGTGAGGGATAATTTTCCTAAGTAAGTTTTTGGGCAAGTGGGCATAGGTTACAGGATAAAATTTCATGTTGGTAGGTGTCAGGACCTAGGCTTTCATCCAGTATAAATATTTGATCCCCAGTTCTTACTTCTCACACAACCTTAAGAAAAATTTCTTCCCAAAAGAATAGTGGTGAGCAGTGATAAAGCAGGAGACGGAAGTTGCCAAGCCCAAGTCTAACCACAGTGAGTGTTTTCATTGTCTTAGCATGAATTGAAGTAATATATACATACATATTGTCTTGTATGCTTACAGACTGCCACCAGTGAACAGTACCCCTTGAAGCCCTGTCCTCGAATCTCTACTAAACCTCTGTCCTCGAACCCTTGTTAAACCTTGACCCCTCGAACCCCTGCTAAATAGTAGCCCTCGAATCCCTGTCTTCGAATCCCTGTCCTCGAACCCCTGTTAAGCCTTAACCCCTCGAACCCCTGCTAAACAGTAGCCCTCGAATCCCTGTCCTCGAACCTTTGTCCTTGAACCCCTGTTAAACCATGACCCTTCGAACCCCTGCTAAACAGTAGCCCTAGAATCCCAATCCTCGAACCTCTGTCCTCGAACCCCTGTTAAACCTTGACCCCTCGAACCCCTGCTAAACAGTAGCCCTCAGATCCCTGTCCTCGAACCCCTGTTAAACATTGACCCCCTGCTAAGAAGTACCCCTCAAATTCCTTTCCTTGAACACCTGTCCTTGAATCCCTATTAAACGGTAACCTCTTGAACCCTTGCTCTCAAACCCCTACTAAATAGTACCTCTCGAACCCACAGAAAACCTTCACCTCTCGAACCACTAAAAATTTCACCTCTCGAATTACTGAAAGACTTCACCCCTTGAACCCACTAGACTTCATCCCTCGAAACCTTACCCTCGAACCAGTACCACTGGAATCTTACTCTCGAACCACTTACCACTCGAACTGGTAATACTTACCACTTGAACCTCACCACTCGAACTGGTACCACTTACCACTCAAACCAGTACCACCCGAAAACCATTTCACTTGAACCTTCTCCACTCAAGTTCTTTACTCGGACCCCTTGTACTCGAACCCAACTACTCGAACCCCTTGTACCCAAACCCAACTACTCAAACCGCTTGTACTCAAACCTAACTACTCGAACCCCTGTACTCGAAATACATACTCGAACCTGTACTTGAACTCCATTATAAAGGGACATACCTATCAAACATAAATTGATAATATATAATGACTGTTAAACTGAGTGTGTGTATTACTGTGTTCAATTATCTTGAAACTGAGTTATGAACTGCTCCAATATTTTTCTGTGAATGACCGGCTTGTACTTTATCTTGCCGTGTCAAACTTAATTTATATACTGCTATGATAACCGGCTTGTACTTTATCTTGCCGTGTCAAACTTGAATTACCTGCTACCTGATTACCTGTCTGTGAAATTTGGGGCCCCCGACGCGATTGTAGTTTGGTTAAGTTGGCGGGGAACGGTACTGACCTGACCGTCTGATTTGACCGGCTACACGTGGAGTTTGGTATGCTAGCATAACCACGTAACTAATACGAGCTCGTAATTGAACATCGACGTGAATGGGAAAGTGAATTCTGAGTTGATAGCCTACGGGCATCACTGACTGGGTTATATTGTGTATGTTAGTCATAGTTGCCATATAGGCACTTGGCAGTAACTCGGCATTAACCACCCATATCCTTTTACTATGTGCTAGGGCATATATGACTAATTGTTAATTGTTATGCTGTGATCATTAAAACTCAACTGGGTAAATATTGGCGATGGAACCTCACTAAGCAAAGAGCTTACCCTAGCTAAATCTTTTCAGGTGAAGAAGAACAGTAAAAGAAGAGTGCTTGTTGTCTTTACTTTGTTAGAGAAAGATCTCGGCTACTTGAATTTTTATATGAACTTAGATGTTATAACGGTAAAGAGAAACTTTTATTTGACATTTGTAATAAATTATTTTCGTTGTAATAGTAAAGTAGGTTTTTTTTAATTATTTAAATCGCTTCCGCATAAACTTTAATTGCTCGTTAATATCAGCCCTTTCAGTAGCACGCTCAAACCCGACCCGATACTTGCGATAGGGTTTGGGCGTGTTACATTGATATTATCGAATATATTGGAGATATTGTGATAAGGAAAATCCCTTTTTAAGGAATTTGGATATGCTTCATAAGAAGATAAGGAATAGGAATATTATGGAGATAATAATCAAGAGTTCCAATATGCTCATGGCTTTAAAAGGGGACACCACGACTGCATTAAACCTATGATTTTAACTGAGAAAATTTTTCATCTTTCCGAGAGTTTTGCAAAGAGTCTGATCTATATGTTTCAACATATGTGACCTATCGTTCAAAGTTCAGAATCGTATGCCTTAATTCCTCGGGAGGAGGAGATCCAGCGTCAAAAAGTTTCGAGATCAGAGGGAGTCTGATCAAGGCGGATTGGTAGCTAGGGGAGCTAGCAGAATTCACATGTTTAATTAGTAAAGATAAGTATTTTGTATGGTTTACTTTGTAATGTATCTTTTTGATTAGTGATTTCATTCTGAATTGGGCCAGGCCCCGCATATGTAGGTGAATTTCACCGAACTGCGTAACCAAGTCTTGTGTCTTTTATGCTTTACTTTATTGCATACTTGGTTAGATAGGTTATGTTGGAACATACTAGCAATAATTAAAAAAACCCGGTAAACCAAATTTCACTTAGTGACCGCCCCTCACGTGCCAACGTGGAAACACTCCACGACCTATATCGGGCCAAATTAAAGGGAATCCACTGTTAAATTTCAAGGTATCTTGGGCTTCCATCTTAAAACCAATTGGTACTAAGTGGAGGTGACCCAAGACCTTATATGTAAGTCATTTAGTCTTTAAAAAATTGTCTGGGATATATTTTTCAACATGCCCCCTCACGTGCCAACGTGGAAATACTCCACGACCCATATCAGGCCAAATTAAAGGGGATCCATTTGACGCAGGGGGCAGTGGCAAGTGAAGGCACGATCTTTTACGAGCAAGGAAAATTTTAGGGTTCTCAGGATTTAGGCTCTGATACCATGTTAAATTTCAAGGTATCTTGGGCTTCCATCTTAAAGCCAATTGGTACTAAGTGGAGGTGACCCAAGACCTTATATGTAAGTCATTTAGTCTTTAAGAAATCGATGTGGGATATATCTTTCAACAGTAATTAATGGGATTGGGTATCAAATACCCATAATATTTTGGGATTGGGTGGGATGGGAATGGTTATGTTAATGGAAATCTTGAACCCAATGGATCCCAAATTATATCGTTACAACAGGAACCCATTAAATACCTAATAATTTCCTGATAAATACCCATAAATTCCTGATAAATATCCATCATTACCTATCTAAAATGAAACATGACATCCAATTGATTACAATGCTACCTATTTAGAATATTGATGGTACAATATTAGGACATACCAGCAGTGCGCTTGCATAAATGCCAATCAAATGTACATCAAATAGACGTTTAAACAAAGACTCCTGTCTGTCTTACATATTAGTCTTCCAAAAGTCCAGTTGAGTTGAGCTCAGCTTGACCTGATTTGCAAACAACTAAAGATTTCCAAACTTTCAACAAAACATTCCTTTTCCACACTTCTTCGCAGGGAAAGAAGAATCTGATTCATCATCATCATTTTTAGTCCATCTAAAATAGTCTAGAAAAGATGTAAAGAAAGTTCAGTATAGAGATTTCAAGAACCACAGTGGATTCTACACTAGTCGACCTTGACTTGCTGAAATATTCTTTGATAAGGACCTGCATATTGACAGATTCAAACCACTTTTGAGAGCATGAAAACTAAGTATAGATTAAAGGGGACGTGATGACATGCTAGACATACTCTTAAAAGATGCTAGTCACCCCTCAAAACTTCGGAAAAAGCTTGGCCCTCTGGCTCTGATAACTACGGTTTATTATCTAGAGAGAAAGGAACAATGTAGTCATAGATGGTATTCAACCAAGTTCGGCCAGCGTATACAAGCTTATCATAAAGGTTTGCTATATGGTCCTTAAACGTCTCTTCCCAAATGAACACTTGTACTAGAGAGTTGGATGCTCGAGGCTGGCCACAGACACTAGGCGCTATGCACTGGTTGTTAATGCCATGAAATTGGCGCTGTGTGTTGGAATGTTGGAACTGGTACTAGCATTATGCACAGGGCGTTAGTCGCTAGAAGTGTGGCACTGGGCGATGGGAGCAATGGGCGCTAGTTGTTGGAAACTAATGGGCGCTGGCGCTGTTTCGAGGGGTAGATGGTTCGAGGGGTAGCAGCTTGAGTGGTGGATGGTTCGAGGGATTGGTGGTTCGAGTGGTGTATGGTTCGAGGGGAGGAAGGTTCAAGTGTTGGATGGTTCGAGGGGTGGATTTAAGGGGTCGATAGTTTGAGAGGTGGATGGTTCGAGGGGTGGCGGCTCGAGAGGTGGATGGTTTGAGAGGTGGATGGTTTGAGGGGTTGATGGTTAGAGGGGTGGATGGTTGGAGAGGGGGTTTAGGGTTTGAGAGGTGGTTTGGGGGGTGGTGGCTTGAGAGGGGGATGATTTGAGAGATGGATGGTTACAGAGGTGGGTTCGAGGGGTGGATGGTTAGAGCGGTAGTCAAATCCAACCAACACCTGTGGTTCAAGAGGTGGCAGCTCGAGAGGTGGATGGTTCGAGAGGTGGATGGTTAGAGGGGTGAATGGTTCGAGAGGTAGATGGTTCGAGAAGTGGGTTTAAGGTTCGAGAGGTGGTTTGAGGGGTGGCAGCTTAATAGGTGGATGGTTCGAGAGGTGAATGGTTAGAGAACTGGATGGTTCGAGAGGTGGATGGTTAGAGAACTGGATGGTTCGAGAGGTGGGTTCGAGGGGTGGATGGTTCGAGAGGTGGATGGTTCAAGAAGCGGATGGTTCAAGGGGTAGATGATTCGAGGGGTCGATGGCTCGAGGGGTGGTGGGTCGAGAGGTGGCGGTTTCGAGGGGTAGATGGTTCGAGGGGTGGTGGCTTGAGTGTTGGAATTGGTGCCATTCTCTAAGCACCAGATGGTGGACTACGGACCTGGGCGCTGGCGCCATTCACTTGGCGCTATGCCCTAGAACTGTTGCTGGTGTCATAGGGCTTGAAATTTGAGCACTATGGCTAGACTGTAACTTGGAATTAACGGAAATTTGGCAATGGATTTTCATGTAAGGGTCTTTGGCCCATACTTTATCATCTAGCCTAGTTTATTACTTAGATTTGACAGTTATTATGTGCCTTATGCCCGTGCTACACTTTGTCTAAAATTGGCATAAAGCTGTCAATTTGCTCAAAAATGAAGTGGGTGATTACATAATCACCATGCATGATGCACGCAGTATAAGTATGTCTGTTCTCTCATCTTCAGGGAGATTATTTTAGTGGGATTCACAAGAGTTATAGGCACAGCCTCACAACACTCTTGCCTACTAAGTTAATCTTGGCCCTACTTAAGAGAACGCTTGAAGGCCAATAACATCCCCCTTTCTTCACCTTAGGGATGTATATGGTAGAAGCAGACCTCCATTCATGCCAATATTAGCACAATGACGGTTCCAGCTTCACACAGACGGAGCAACACTTGTAAACCATCCAAGACCCGAGACCACACTCGGCTGCGCTAGAAGATCACAAATTTAAACCACTTGGATGAAGCTTCATAAAGGCTTCAACGATCAAAACTTTTCAAGACCCGAGGAACCAATACTCGGCTGTGTTAAGGAGTCCACATGAAGAGCCAGTTTCACATTACTGGTTGTATATTCATCTCGGCTTTTACAAAATCGAGGCTTGTAATTGTTATTATGTATTACTTGATAGATCCCATATTTCCCGGTTTGCAGAAGGCCTCACATGCATGGGATAGAAGCAATTTTATTGGCTTGGGTCGTGAGTTTGTTCTCACCCCAATACCAGTCTCTCTTGCTTTTACTTATTTTCCCAGCTTGTTTTGGGATTTGTTTTTTACTTCCCCCGGCTAATCTAATTAGCTAAGGGGGAGCATAACTACATTTGTATTTGGAGGGTTGCCCAAAACGGTACCCCTATCACAGACTTTCCACCATTTTTTCTATTTACCATATTTACCCTTGAAAAGATGCTAGTCACCTATTCTGATGAACTCGGGTGGGCACATCCTGATCTGGCATCAGCATGGCTACTGTTTTTGAGTTCAAAGAAAGCTTCAAAGGATATCCATCAACAAGGCCAGTATAAACACTAACAAAATTTGGCTTTTATATTAGAATAATATGTTGAATAACAAAGCTTCCCTGCAAAACAAAATTGAGAAATCGAATCAAGAATGCTACTGCACACTAGGATAAAACGTATGGCTTTGTCTCACTGTGTGCGGAATAAGACACAATATTACTCTATTTTATATTATTCAAACTCTTCACAACACAAGAAGGCACAAGAGAATACATACTTCCACATGTAGAGAGGGAAAAATCATATGAACACTTTCAGTAAAGTGAGATGCTCAAAGGAATCCATCTGAATTACATCAATTAGAGCTCATTAGGATTAATACCTGTAGTGTGAAGTAGAAGTAAAAGATCATATCAACTGCTAAGTTGAGCAAGCAAAACTTCTAATATCAGTAGAATTACACCCCCCCCCATCATTGCCTTAAGAATCAAAATCTTAGTAATCTACAACAATAAAAAATCTGAGGGAACTTTTTGTTGGCAATAATTATAGTAAATGAGAATAGAAAGTAACTACCTTTAGCATACAACCAATCATTTCCGCAATACGTGCCTAACATTACTAGCAAAATAAAACTTTGATATCTGTCAATAAGTCTTCCACCAAAACTAAATGAGGATTCTTAAGCAACTGTGGTTAGAGGAATACTCAATACATCCTTTGCCATCAATGATTACTCCGGCCACTTAATTGTATTCGACTTCCAATAATCAAGAATATCTAGCTTTTGATTTCTTGGAAGACTTACTTCATCCAAATAAATTTTCATTTGTGACTTCTTCTCTTCCATACCATATTCATTCTCATGTGCTACAAATTCCTACACTGAACAATAAAATATTAGTACGATAAATTATAAATTGTTGTGAGAATCTAGACCATTATAAAAAAAATCACTTACCAAATCAATATCATCCAAATGTTGATTACCATCCCCATAATCATATCTTGAGAGGCCAACATAGAAGCACTATAAGTATAATTCATATACTCTTCAAATAAAGATAACAAAGTCTCCTTAACTTTTTCAAACTTGTCCTCATATGTTGTTTTTTTAAGAAAGACGAAAACATTCCTCACATAGCTAAGTTTGAATCGAGGATCCAAAAAAAAAATAGCCAAACAAAAGATGACGCTATAACATTCACAATACTTATGAAACTTTTCATACATAAAAGTCGCATATGATGCATGACATGATCAGTGCTTTTCAAGTGCTTTAAAATTAATCCGCCAGTCTTGAACACGAAAAGAAAATACAGATTTGCAGTCGGATAAAGTGAACCGGAGAACAAAGTAGTTATCTAATTAAAAGGTCATAAGAACTTAGCAATATCTTCCAGCTTTACCCATTCTTCTGAAGTAGGAAAATGAACATACTGATTATCCACATACTGTAATTTATGATATGCATCACATAATGAAATTGCACTATCAAGCATAAAGTACGTGGAGTTCCACTTCGTGGTCACATCTTGTCTCACGTGTTTAGTAAAATTCAGCCCTACAACTCGACAACAATCAGCAAATTTCAGCATTCTTGATTTGGAGCTTCTCACAAACTTAGCACTCTCCCTAACTTTGTCCACTAACTTGTCAATAGCTTTTAAACCTTGCTTTACAATTAAATTCAAAATGTGTACACCACATTGCACATGAAGAAAATCTCCCCCACCCAATAGAGCATCATGGAAAATCAATTGATCTCATAGTACCTTTACCATACCATCTTGATAAAATGCACTGTCTAATGTAATAGTAAAAACTTTTCTATCTATGTCCCATTCTTGTAAGAAGTTGACAGGTAAATGACCCAAAATCTTATCACTATGTGGTGGAGGCACATGTCTAAATATTAATATTCACTTCTGCAACAACCCAATCTGAATCAATATAATGAGCAGTTAAACAGAAATACCCATCCATGGTTCAAGAAGTCCATAAATCAGACATCAAACATATCTTACCATTCACAACCTCTAAATTGCCCTTTTAATTTCTCTTTATACATCTCATAGATTCCCAATACATGACTTTTAAGAGTGTTCTTTGAAAGAGTTTTCACCATTGGGTTCAAGAACTTATAAAATCTCATATTTCCTTCTTGTTCAACATATTTATAAGGATAATTGTGCCTCAAAACAACATAGCTAACTTCCTTACGATAGGCAGAATGTTCAACGATAGGATACTTGAGCGAACCTCCACCATGACAAGTAAAAAATATGACGCTTAAGACCTGATGTACCTGACCGACCATCTCACAAGACCTCTTCCCCACATTGTTTGCACTTACTAGCACTTCTGCTCTTATCATTAATTACTTGTCAAACAAACTCCAAGGTTTTGATCGCAACTTTCATGCACTCCTATTCAAAATTATTGTGTTGTCTTCTTGAATAGAAACATTGTTGATTGATTCCATATTCACCCAATGGAGCCACCACAAGCTCCCCTCACTAGTCTTTGGTCCTCATCAAGAAGACCATTATAAAAATAGTAGACAAAGTCTCCCTTCGAATAGCTATGGTAAGGGCAAATTGAGAGAAGCATCTTGAACCTCTCCCAATAGTAATAGAATGAATCTTCATGCCATTGGAGGATGTTTCTTATGTCCTTCAAAGTAGAGAACTTTGAGGCCGGGAAGTACTTGGTGAGAAACTCTTTCTTCATGTAAAGCCAATTTTTTATGCTTCCGGGTGGTAGGTAGTCGAGCTAATCTCTTGCGATATCTCTCAATGTGAATGGGAATGGCTTCAATTTGTAGAGGTCTTCATCTACTCCTTGGGGAACCGTACCACCACAAAAAAGTGGAATTCAGAAAGATGTTTGTTGGCATTTACCCCTTGCCTACCAAGAAATATAGTTAGTAATTTTATCAACCCGGTCTTAAGCTCGAAGTGCCCATTTGGTTCAACCAACGGATACTCTATGCACATTGGTTATTGATCAAGGCTGGGGGCCATAACATCCCTCAATAGATATTTCGTCAAAGGAATAGCTCCTCCAAGAGGAGAATGTTAAGGTCCTCCTCCTGGGAGGAGGGCCTTAACATCCTCCTCTTGGAGGAGCATGTTAAGGTCCTCCTCCCGGATGCTCATCTTCTTGCTCCATGGAAGTGGAAGAATCCGCAAAATTTTCACTAGGAGGAGTGTTATTCACACTTTCCAGAGAAAGCCTCATAGCCATTCTCAAATTCAACTCTAACTCGGGGTCGTAATGTAGGGGCTCTTTTGAAGAGGATCACGTACGAACCATACACCAAGAACTCGAACAATACATCTCCAAGTCAAGAAAAATAGGAAAATCAACTGAAAAAAACAAAAGCAAACTAGAAAATATTTACAACTAGCGCATACTCACACATAATTTGCACAAATAATTAAAAATAAATGCCTCTTCCTCGATAGTGGCGCCAAAATTTGGGAGGTCATCGCCGTACCTCTCAAAATTAATATTTTTAAGCCCTAAATGCTTCATATTTACAATTAAGTAGATAGTGGCAAGCCGGAGTCATCCACGAGAAGAGGGATCTTGTTAAGGATTTAAACATATATAGCGGAAACCATACTAGATATAGATATGCACATACATAAAAAAGAAAGTAAGTGGGGGGGGGGGCAAAAGAGATCCCAAAAGTCTTCTTGTTGTCTTCTAGCCTTCACTCCATTTCAGTTTTCTTCAACTCTTCAAGTCTTTAAATCTTCAAAACTAATCTTCAAATCTTCAAAGTCTTCAAAAGATAATCTTCAATGGCCTCCAGTCTTCAAATCTCTATGTTCTTTCCTTTCCACAAAAAAATCCACTTAGAAAATGTAAAAGAGTGTAAAAGTCGCTCTTATCTCTTCTAAGAGAATTTCAAGGTAAAACACAAGCTCTAGATGACAAAAGAGGGCAAAAGAGATCCCAAAAGTCCCAAATTATGCACATAAAATGGACACATCAAACCTCCCCACACTTGAACCTTACTCGTCCTCGAGTAAGAAAAGATTCAAGCACACAAAGGAATTCACGTATCCACATCCTAAAAAAATATTCCCCCAAATAGTTACCTCGTAAAACTCTCAATATCACACACCCCAAAGTTAAGTTGAAATGAGAATTCATCCACAACCCCCATTCCTAAATCTACCCAACCATACTAACCTATCAATTCATTAATATCCATAAAACATCTCAAAATCCTGAATTGACAATTCCAAATCCAATGACACAAAATGAAGTAAAAAATATGTATGAAGTTCAAACACATACTTCACTTTAGGCCAATATAGCATCCCAAAAATGAAGCATATCAACAATCAACAATTTCATACCTTACTTTGTTTTCCCCTCTAAATTACCCAATCCCAAGAGGGTCCATGATGGTAAGCTACCCAATCCATCCATATAGTAACCGCAAACTTATGATCCCAATGCCGGAAAATGAGTGAAATCATAGCATTTTCCTTTTTTCTCTCTTTCTCTCATTTTGCCTAGGAGCCCTTTCGGGTTTTCATCCTAGCCACACATCATGTTTCTTTGGCTCATATCTCACATTTTTCCACACATTTGGCCTCTCATTTTTACCTAGGTTTCCCTTTCAGGTATTTGACCTATTTGGCCCCCCAATGTTACCTATTTTCCCTCTCGGGTTTTCATTTTTATTTTGTTCTTTTTTATTTTTCCAATTTTCAAAAAAATTTAATTTTTTCGTGTTTTTCCCAATAAAAAATAAAAAAAAAAGATTTCCAAATGTCAAGGATAAGAAAAATATCAAAGCTAACAGCATCTGAGTACATCAAAAGGAAAGCATCCCCAAAGCAAACAAAAATATCCCAAGCATCCAAGTCTAAGAAAAACATCTACAACAAAGCAGTCAATGGTTAATACCCCTCCCCACACTTAAAACACTGCATTTCCCTCAATGTAGAAAAAATAGGGCAAACACATTCAAAGCAAAGTAGGGGGAGTGCAAGAAAATAATGCTCACAATCACTGCTGTGAGGATGAACCACCATCATCAAAGTAGCGCTGCCCGTACTGGGTCATCCACTTCTTGTCTCTCTGACATCGCTTTTGATGCCTGGATGCTCTGGGATCATGGCTGGAGGGACTACCATAGTATGCCTGCATACCCCAGACTCGAGCTATGAGCTGATCAATCTTCTCATCCTGCTTCATAAGTCTCTGTGAGACGAACATATTGTGCTCAACCTGCCCACGGAAACCATGCTCTACTGTCTGCATCAGTCGGGTGTAGAAGTCTAGTGGAGGCTGAGGGAACTGAGGTGGCACATGATCCTCTTGCATCAGTTCAGTCTTTGGCGGAGGCAGTGGAGGATGAGGCTGATCCCGTGGCTTAGTGAACGAAAGGCCACCCTCGTCAGCCTGAACTGGAGGTGGAGCTAGGTTCTTGAGCTCCCGCTCAAAATATTCTCTACACAAAGTATCTGGCTCAATCGCCAAATCCTCTACAGGTGTGTCAAACTCAAGCTTGGTGCACTGGGTGTTGGGCATCTTCATGAACGTGACATTCCTCGCCCCATAAACCTAATGGTACATGCCTCAAACATCTGTGCTTTTGATCATGTTGAATTTCTTCATCCTCTTCAATGTGATGAGGTATGAAGAACCTCTATCCATTCACGGGAAGCCATTCGGGGAAACTAAGCCTAAATGCTCTACAAGGAAGGTGATCATCCCTCTTTTGGAAATCTTACCAGTTTTCTTCTCAGCCACACTTACGACCCTCTTCATCCACCACTCTACCCATTTCCCAAAACCTGTCCCCTCACTCGCTAGATGCCACATATAGTGGATGTCGAGATCAGGCACCTTCGTCAGCTCCGACAAAGAAAATAGTGCGCCCGCCAGGAATCTATGCACAAATTGGAGAGCGGAATGGATGATAAGGTTGTTCTTGTTATGGGAGTCTCTCGTCCTCCTCGTGAATATGCTCTAAAAGTGCATGCCCTCCTCAACCGTGCGCTATGTGGCCTGTGGGGTCAAAGCTCACCCTGATCCCCGGCATGTTCCACTCAAACACAACCTCAATCTGCGAGACCGCCATCTCCCAAGAGACACCATCTAAGTGGGAGGTGATGTATCTCTCAAACGGCTCATCATGTATGGTGCTGCACATCCTAGCGATGAAAAGGAACTCCAGAGTGTACCGCCTATAACCTATAAATCCCTCCAATCCTCCTTTGGCAAGGAGGTAGCAAATTGGCTCTGTGAACATGAGAGCATCAAGTACGATCTGATCGATGAAGCTCATTTCCAGGATCTTGTGGGTAGCCAAGATGTTTCACCTCTCCGCATAAGGCCTGGTGATCCGGGTCAAACTCATGTACCAGTATGGAGGAAGAGGTACATGGTTTGACCCTGGAGCCGGTGGCAGAGATGGAGGTGGAGCGGTGGTGCTCGCTCCTCGTGGAGCAGTCCTAAATCTCTTGGAGGCCATGTCTATCAATCACAACAAACATGTCAATAGCACAAGGATATAAATGGATAAAACCCATGCAATATTCACTAGAAAATATCACACAAAAATATGCAATATACAGTGACAAAAATCCAAGCATCAATATAAAGTCTAGCGTTTACTGTCAAAATGATGAAGTCGATACACTACAATAATTAAAAGCCATTATAGAGATGCAAGAATGCTTACAAGCTCATACATGTAAAGTTCAATCCAATTTCATAGCTAGAGAAAGCATGCAACAATTATATCCCATTTCACCAATCAAATCATGCATTGTACATCTAATCCTGCTAGAGATCATCCTACAACCCAACCTCCCATATGTAATACTCTAGAAACACAGTCATAGGTACATATCATCATGTTTATCCCGTGTGAAAATATCCAAGAAAGCTATAACATTGAAATCCAAAGCCAATTTAACATAAGTACTTTCTACAACTTTCACATCAACAATCACAATATGCCTAGAATATCAACAATCTCAATCAGGTCCAACAATTGCATATCATCCAAAAATTTCACATACATCCCATGAATCATTCACAAACAAGTCCAACAATCCCACAACTTTGTAAGTTCATACAAATCATCACACTCACGAATATCATAATTCAAAAGCACAAAGGTGAAAAGCACAAAGATCTACAAAATATATCACCAATTCACAATTCCCACAATTTCAACAAAAATTAAAACTACACACATAATACAATTCAAGGATATAAAAATGAGGGATTGTACTAATTATATGTGTAGGGGGGTGGAGAGAACAAGCCCATAAGGAATCCTAGCTTCAATGAAGAGGGAATTTTGAAATCCATAAGTTCTAGGGTTTTGGTGCTCTTAAGGGGAATTTGGTTAATTTGTGGAGGATTGTGGTGAGGATAAGGATTGAGGATGGATAAGGATGGAATTCCGGCCAATAAGTGGTTGATTGGTGGAGGAATAGTGGTGGAGTGGTGGAAGAATAGTGGAGAAGAGTGGAGGTGGCAGTGTTGGGAAGAAAGAAGTGGAGGAGACTAGCGGGTTTTGCCTGCTTTAAAGGCTTAATGAACAAGCGTTGCAAGCCAATATGGAATAGTCGTGACTCGCGATGAGAAAGTCAACATCGATCAAATTTAACCCCGTGGTCGTGGATCACAATTAAACTGTCGCGACTCGTGAAATGTGGGACTTGGGAGTTAAAATTTTCCACCTTTTTCCTGATTTAGTTACGACTCGCCGCCCAATCTTCGTGAGTCGCGGAAAGTTCATTTCAACTCGTGATGAATCCTTTGCAACTCACAAAATCTTGGACCTGTGAGCTCCAATTCTTCAAATTTTCCCTGATTTGGTTGCGACTCACGATAGGTTCATTGTGACTTGCGATGGAACCTTCGCTAGTCACAAAATCTTGGGCTTGGGAGCTCACATTTTCTCCATTTTTTTGATTTCATCGTGACTCGTGGCACCACCGTCCCGACTCGTGACAAATGGCACTTCTCAACACTTAGAAAAATTTCAGGGTTACCAAATATCTAAGCTTTTCTTCATATCTCCAAGCATTTATCTCTTCATCAATACAATGACATGCATCTCAATTTGCTACAAAATCATGGAAAAACACACCCGTGAAAAGAACAAAGCAAAATAGTGAAACTAACAACAAAAATTCAATTAAAAAACATCGACGAAAAGCCAAAAGTAACAATCTAGACAATCAAACCAAGTTTATTTAACATTGTCGGCACAACTTACTCCCCTTGTTGGAGCTTACTCCAAACCGAATCAAGAAGATTAACATCCTCTCCTTTGTCCGGCACAAAACCTTCATGGTAAGGCTTCGTTGCCCATTGACCTTGAAGGTCTTAAACATGTTATGATCCATGATCTCCATCGCACCATGTGGGAATACCTTTACCACTTTAAAAGGGCCACTCCATCGCTACCTTAGCTTACCGGGAAATAGGCGGATGCGGGATTGGAATAGGAGAACTGTTTGTACCACAATAAAGTCTTTCCTATTTATCATCTTGTCATGCCACGCCTTGGTATTCTCCTTGTAGATCTTAGCATTTTTATAGGACTCTCTTAGTATCTCTTCTAACTCTTGCAATTGCAACTTTTATGTAAACATGCCTCGTATACATCAAGGTTGAAACTCTTGACTGCCCAATATAGGCTTTGTGCTCTATTTCCACTAGTAAATGACATGGCTTCCCAAAAACTAACCTATGGTGACATACCAATCAACATCTTGTAATCCATCCTATATGCCCACAAGGCATCATTCAACCAAGAACTCCAATCCTTCCAGTTAGGATAAACATTTTATCAAGAACGAACTTGATTTCCCTATTGGAAACTTTGGCTTGGTCATTGCTTTTTTGGTGGTACACGGTCGAGGTATTGCGCGTGACACCATACTTCTTCAAGAGTGACTCTATTGTCCGGTTGCAAAAATGGGTGCCACAGTCACTAATCAATGCTCGAGGGATCCCAAACCTAGAGAAGATGTTATTCTTCAAGAACTCCGCAACTACTTTTGAATCATCAGTTCTAATGGGTTTTGCTTCAACCCACTTTGACACATAATCAATCACAAGAAGAATGTATGTAAAACCACAAGAGTTAGGAAAAGGTCCCATAAAGTCAATGCCCCACACATCAATATTTCACAATACAACATAGCTTTTTGGGGCATCTCATTCCTAGAAGAAATATTTCGTACTCTTTGACACTTGTCACAAGCTTTGCAAATATGTATGCATGTTTATTCAAACTAGGCCAATAAAAACCACTCTCTAGGACTTTCCTAGCAGTCCTTTTTGCTCAAAAATGACCTCCACATTCATAAGAATGACAAAACACAGGAATTGAATGCACTTTATTATTGGGGATACATCTCCTAACAACTTGATCTACACAATGTTTCCACAAAAAGGGATCATCCCACACATAATACTTAGCATCACTTCTTAGCTTATCTCTTAGAGCCTTAGAAAAATGAGGAGGGAATTTACCGGAGACAAGGAAGTTCACAATGTTGGCATACCACAGTTGGAGGTCCCTTATTGTGAACAATTGTTCATTAGGGAACTCCTCTCCTAGTTTCTCCTTCATTGATGAATTTACCTCAACTTCTTGGCATGGAGTCAACCAGCTCAATTGATCAACCACAAGGTTCTCCGTGCCCTTCTTGTCTCGCACCTCCAACTCAAATTTTCTCAAAAGCAAGATCCATCTAATCAATCTTGGTTTGACCTCTTTCTTCGTCATCAAATGACGAAGCACTGCATGGTTAGTGTACACAATAATTTTTTTACCAAGCAAATAAGATCAAATTTTTTCTAAAGAAAATACCACCGCTAGCAATTCCTTTTCCGTGGTGGAGTAGTTTCTCTGGGCCTCATTGAGAGACATGGATGCATAGTAGATGGTGTGAGGCGCTCTCCCACCCTTTAACCAAGCACCACTCTGACGATGTAATCACTTGCATCGCACATGATTTCAAAGGAAAAATACCAATCCGGGGGCCGTATGATAGGGGCCGAAATAAACCTTTCCTGCAATGTATCGAAGGCCCCTTTACAACCCTCATCCACCACAAATTCCACATCCTTTTGCAACACCTTGCACAAAGGAGATGCAATCTATAAAAAGTTCTTGATGAACCGGCGGTAGAGTCCTGCATGACCAAGAAAAGAGCACACTTCAAGCACATTAGTAGGATACGGCAAAGTTTGAACTGTGTCTATCTTTGCCTTGTCTACCTCAATACCCTTAGAGGAAACATGGACAAATAAAATGCCTTGTTCTATTATAAAATGACATTTCTCAGAATTTAACACAAAATTAGTATCAATGCAACACTTAATAACTTGTGCTAAATTTGCTAAACAATTATCAAAAGAATTACCATGAACAGTGAAATAATCCATGAACACCTCAACATAGTTTTCAACAAATTCCGAGAAAATGCTTATCATACACCTTTGGAAAGTGGGGGGCATTACATAGCCCAAAAGGCATGCGCTGATAAGCAAACATACCGAAGGGGCGACTGAAGGTTGTCTTCTCTTGGTCCTCCGGAGTAATGGCCACTTGAAAATAGCCCGAGTACCCATCCAAAAAGCAATAGAATGGGTGAATTTCTAGGCTCTCGAGCATTTGATCAATGAATGGCAATGAGAAGTGATCCTTCCGGGTTTCCGCATTTAGCCTCTGGTAGTCGATGCAAACGCGCCGCCCGTTTTGGACTCGAGTGGGCACCATTTCACCCTTTTCATTCTTAACTACTATCATCCCACTCTTCTTAGGTACCACTTGAGTTGGGCTCACTCATTTACTATCCGAGATTGGATAGATCATACCCGCTTGAAGCAACTTGAGGATCTCCACCTTCACCACCTCCATCATAGGTGGGTTCAACCGGCGTTGGGGTTGTCATACGGGTCTTGCATCCTCTTCCAACAAAATTTGATGCATGAAAGTGGATGGAATTATGCCCTTGATGTTGGAATAGTCCATCCAATTGCTTCCTTATTCTCCTGCAACACCACCATTAACTTCTCTTCTTGCTCTTGGGTGAGCTTACACGAAATGATAACCAGGAGCGTCTCTCCTTGCCCAAGAAACACATACTAGAGGTCACTTGACAATGGTTTAAGCTCAATAACTGGGGCTTTCATAAGTGATGGGAGGAATTCTGATTTCTTGGGCTCCTCTAAAACTAGAGGAGGAGGGCTTAGAACCACTTCTTCGAGAATGCTCAAATCCTCAATGCTTTCCTTCAAGTTAGTATTCATGGAATATACAAAACATGCATCTTTAATGTTATTTTCCAAAGCAACTAACAAGGAATCATCACCATCAAATCAAAAACATCTTGCACGGCATCATCAACTATATCAATAGCATGGCAAGAATATTTATCAATAGGATACTTCATAGAGTCATTTATGTTAAACTATACTTTAATCCCATCAAATTTCATGGTGAGGGTACCATTATGCACATCAATGATAGTCCTTGAATTTTTCAAAAATGGTCTCCCCAATAAGATCAGGGCGACGTGTTTATCATCCTCCATGTCAAGGACATAAAAATTTGCGGGAAATATAAAGGAATCCAACTTAACCAACACATCCTCGATAATACCCTTAGGGTATACACTAGAACAATCGGCTAATTAGATCATCAGCCCGGTTTTGTGCAAAGTACCCATATTGAGGCTTTCATACAAAGAGTAAGAAATCACATTTATTGATGCACCTAGATCAAGCATGGCTTTTTCAAAGTGTGTATTTCCTATCATGCATGGGATTGTGAATATGCCTAGATCGCTACATTTAGGGGGCAACTCCTTTTGGCACAAAGTGAAGAAATGTTCATTTTCCCCTTTTTAAAGCTTATTCTTTGCTCTTTGTTTTCTATTCACAACACACAATTCCCTTAGAAACTTAGCATAACTAGGAATTTGTTCAATGGCATATAAGAGAGGGATATTTACCTCATACCTACGAAAGACTTCGTAGATGTCCTTGTTGGACTCCTTCCTCCGCTTATCCTTCGAAGCTTTCAGTTCTGGCACATATGGGGGAACTTCCACCACATTCACCTTTTTGTAACGAGGGGATGAAGGTTCGGGAATGGAGGTTGATTTCTCAATAATGACCTCATCTTCCTTCTCGTTCCCCTTCCTTGCTTTCTCCTTGGACAATTTCTCGGCCTCTTCTTCCACCTCCTTTTCAAACACCTCATCCCTTCTAGGCTCATCTTCAACAATTTCACCACTCGAGGGAGTGCCAATATTTTTACCACTTCTCAAAGTGATAACAGTAGCATTTTGGCAGGGATTCAATTCCAATTGGGAAGGAAGTTTTCCCTTTTCCCATGCCTCTCATCGATTCACACCTTGTGCTATTTGGCTCACTTGATATTCTAAGTTTTTATGCTCGCCTTGGCTTCTTCTTGGAATTTTTTGGCCTTCTCCACACACATACCCAACCTTCCAATAGCTTGCATCACTTCATCTTTTGACAAGCCCGATCTTTCCCCTTGATCTAGGTTAAAACCTTTGGTATTATTGTTGAGGGGGCTGATATTGTTATTGATGAGGGCAATGCGTTTAAGAATTTTGACCTCCTTGAGGGTTTCTATACCGGTGATTTGGGCAATCTCTATTACCTGCATTGTAAGGCCGATTTTGGTAGCCTTGATTCCCTTGATAGCCTTGACCACCTTGATATCACATGATACGCACCTTCTCGACATAAGCATCTTGCAAAGTAGGGCAAGCATTTGTAGGATACGCCGATGAACAAATTTCACAAGACTTGACATGTGGCACATTTCTGGACTTGGTCATAAAAGACTTCACCATAGAAATAAGGGTCGAGACTTGGTCTTCGAGCTTTCCATTGTTAGAAGGAGCACTTGTGGTGTTGGGATTTTTTCTTCTCAAATCAGCCCTCAAACTAAAGTTCCTCGACTCCTCGGCTAACTCCTCATAGAGCTCCATAGCCTCCATCAAAGTCTTGTTCTCAATGGAACCACCACAAGCTCCCCTCACTATTATTTGGTCCTCATTAACAAAACCATTATAAAAATAGTAGACCAAGTCTCCCTCCGAATAGCCATGGTAAGGGAAACTTGAGAGAAGCATCTTGAACCTCTCCCAATAGTTGTAGAACGCCCTTTCATGCCATTGGAGGATGTTACTTATGTCCTTCTTTAAAGCGGCGGACTATGAGGCCGGGAAGTACTTGGTTAGAAACGTTTTCTTCATGTCAAGCCAAGTTTTGATGCTTCTAGGTGGTAGGTAGTGGAGTCAATCCCTTGTGGCACCCCTCAATGTGAATAGGAATGCCTTCAATTAGTATGAGCCTTCATCTACTCCTTGGGGGACCGTACCACCACACAAAAAGTGGCATTTTCCCTTTTCCTACCAAGAAATATAGGTAGCAATTGAATCAACTCGACCTTAAGCTTGAAGCGTCTGTTTCGTCCAACCAATGGGCACTCTATGCACATCGGCTGTTTATTAAGGTTGGGGGCCATAACATTCCTCAGTAGAGCTTGCCTAAAAAGAATAGCATCTACAAGAGAAGGATATTGAGGTCCTCCCCCCGGATGCTCATCTTTTTGCTTCATGGAAGTGGAAGTATCCGCAAAATGGTCACTAGGATGAGTGTTATTCACACTTTTAAGAGAAAGCCTCCTAGCCCTTCTAAAATTCAACTCTAACTGTGGGGGTTTTTGTGAAGATGATCGCGAACGAACCATACACCAAGAACTCGAACAATACATCTCCAAGCCAAGAAAAAATGGCAAATCAACTAAAAATAAAAAACAAAATCAAACTAGAAAATATTTACAACTAGCACATACTCACATATAATATGCCCAAACACTTTAAAATAAACGCATCTTCCCCGACTGCGGTGCCAAAATTTGGGAGGTCATCGCTGTACCTCTCAAAGTTAATATTTTTAAGCTCTAAATGCTTCTTATCTACAATTAAGTAGATAATGACAAGTCGGGGTCGTCCACAAGAAGAGGGATCTTTTTAAAGGTTTAAACATATAAAGCGGAAACCATACTAGATATAGATATGCACATACATATAAAAGCAAGTAAATGGGGGGAGGGGGGTTGGTTGGTTTTACCAAAGTTTTGAAATTGAAAGACAAACAACTAGCAAGGTAAGAGAACAATGCTAATCATGCAACAACAGCTAAAAAGATGATTAAATCAACAATTAACGAAGTCTTGGGGACAATTGATCCTCACTTCCAAACCTCTTATAGGTCCTAGATTCATTCGCTCATTATTTGACATTTATTGTCTATGGGGAATACTATTACTTCCCTATTGAATATCAACATTCATTTCTTCTTAATAGTAATTTGCAAACGCAAACAACGACATTTTGCAAACCTCGTTGACAATATCTTTGGACAAAAAATTCCTAAAGGTATTTCATCAACGACATTTCACATGAAGAACCATAGATTTGATAACAACAAGCCTTGTACCAAAGACATAGTCATTTAACCAAACAAAGCCTATCCCTTGAACAAACTACATTCAAGGTTCAACCTTTCTTTGCTTCTATAGGGAAAATATGAGAACAATCCACATTAACATACTTATCTAGCAAGAATCACAACACATTATACACAAGAAGTTCTAATTCCATGTTCTTGGATTTTCATGTCAAATAAGCTAAGAAATTTGCAACTTTTCTAACACCCCAACACTTCAATCATACAGACACTTACTATTCTCAAACAATCCTTGGTATAATTGAAGTAAAACATAGCATTAATGGCACAATAAATTATTCCCAATAAATGTTCATAAATGAGCAAAATCAAGAATCTCACTACATGGGTTTGAAAGATTCAATCAATTGCTCCAAAGAGATTAACTTAGCTACTAGAATCCATACTGATTAACAACAACAATCCAATCATAGATCAAACTAATGAAAAGATGAAAATGGTGAAAAGCTAGAGTTTGAATAGTAGAAAGTCGGACTAGAAAATAAGTGAAGAGAGAGAATGGATAAGTGCTATTTATAGTACAAGAAAAAAATAAAAGAATTCTAGCCACCCGTTTATCGCGACTCGCGACAGGTTCATCGCGAGTCGCGACGGGCACCCAGAAACAAATATAATTTCTTGTTCTTCTTTTCTTCTAGCCTTCACTCCATTTCAGTTTTCTTCAACTCTTCGAGTCTTTAAATCTTCAAATCTATAATCTTCAAATATAATCTTCAAATCTTCAAAGTCTTCAAAAGATTATCTTCAATGACCTTTGGTCTTCAAGTCTCTATGTTCTTTCCCTGTCACACAAAATCCACTTAGAAAGGGTAAAAGAGCGTAAAAGTCGCTCTTATATCTTCTAAGAGAATTTCAAGGTAAAACGCAAGCTCCAGATGACAAAAGAGGGCAAAAGAGATCCCAAAAAGTCCCAAAAGATGCACATAAAATGGACATATCAATAAAATATCACATTAATCCTACTCCACCTTCCACAAAGATATCAACTATAAGTTTAGAACAAATAAACGAGCAGTAGATGAAGATAGTACTTTATTGTATTCGGTTGTCATGAAAAGCTTGCCCAAAAAATAATGACAATTTGTGGGGATCATGACACACATACATACCAAAACTTACTAGAATCATCACAACAAATGACATTTAGCATTCGTAGAGTGAAAAAAACAGGCACCCTAAAAGCAAAAAAACAATCAACACAAAAGAAAATGGTATGTTTTAAAAGGCACATTTCCTAGTTTAAAAAGTCAGATAAATAAACATTCAGATTACAACATATGAAATCAATACTCTAACTTACTCGTTGATTTGTATTCTAGTTCATTAACAATTCATTCAACAACCAAGATAGGCATAGAGAACAATTTACTTCAATTGGATAAAGAATGTTAACAAGTGAATCATCAGACAAAGTATATTGTTTTGTTTCAAACTATCTAGTTCTTATGGCAGATCCGCTCTAGACAAAAACTAGTATTGAGGATAATAGGCATCCTGTCCCTACCCTGAATTTGAAAGACTACATACAAACAACGCCTATTCTGCTTTCATAGTTCTTACAGAGATAACAGACTCACCAGAAGAAAACCTTATTCTGCCAAAAAACTTACGAATCATTAAAGAGCCCCCAACTCTAATCAACACTTTCACAACAGTTTTTTTGAAAGTTATATATAGGCATCACAATAATTAATCAAAAGATTCAAAACTCTAAACTTCAAAATATTCAAACAAGATCACGACATAGGTATTGGACAAGCACTTTGTAAATAACTAAACACGATTACCAGCCATCAACAATTGTCTAAATCAAAATATAAACTTGAATATATATATATATATATATATATATATATATATATATATATATATATAAGTCGAAAGGTTTATTGTACTTACAGACTTGTATATCTTAGCGTTGGTCAGCACCATGTGTTTATACCTGTAAAACGGTTGGTCAGCCCAAGGTGAAGGAGGTGGTCCACGTATGGTATGGGTGTGGTCCCGATAAGATAAACGTGATTTGTACATCAGTAATACTGATTATTGTATTAAATATTCATTTTTAATATTAGAAAATGTATCTTATGATGCAGTACTAGGAAACCCATTTTTGTATCAAATAACCCTTTTTAAAAAGACCCAAGAAGGAATTAGTACAAAAATATTAGGAAAGAAATTATTATTTTCTTTTATTAGCCCTCCTAGTCAAGTTGAATTACATTTACTACAAACCAATTCAATATACAAAAGAATATGTGTTTTAAATAGAAAACAAAAAGATATTTTATTTTTAAAAGAAGAATTAAGTTATTCTAAGATAGAAGAACAATTAAGTAACAAAATAATAAAAGAAAAAATAAAAAATATAGAGAAAGAATTTAAAAAACAAATATGTTCAAGTCATCCCAATGCATTTTGGGATAGAAAGAAACATATAATTTCATTACCATATGAAAAAGGTTTTAATGAAAAAAATATTCCCACTAAGGCAAGAACTATTCAAATGAATGCTGAATTAATAGAATTATGTAAGCAGGAAATTCAAGACCATCTAGATAAGAAATTAATAAGAAAAAGCAAATCTCCATGGAGCTGTTCTGCATTCTATGTAAATAAAAATGCAGAAAAAGAAAGAGGAGTTCCAAGATTAGTTATAAACTATAAACCACTAAATAAAGTATTACAATGGATTAGATACCCTATTCCAAATAAAAGAGATTTGATTAATAGGCTAGTTAATGCAAAGATATTTTCAAAATTTGATTTAAAATCAGGATATTGGCAAATCCAAATAAGTGAAGCAGATAAATACAAAACAACATTTGTAGTTCCATTTGGTCAATATGAATGGAATGTTATGCCATTCGGATTAAAAAATGCACCATCTGAATTCCAAAAAATCATGAACGATATTTTTAATCCCTATTCATCATTTGTCATAGTATATATTGATGATATATTAGTATATTCAAATACAATTGATAGTCATTTTTAATATTTAAATATTTTATTAAAAATAATAAAAGCGAACGGGTTAGTTATATCCGAAACTAAGATGAGACTATTCCAAACACATATTAGATTTCTAGGATTTGATATACACATAGGTAAAATTAGACCCATTCAAAGGTCCATAGAATTTGCAGAAAAATTTCATTTGTCTAATTTTCTTAGTTGTGAGTTCATTATAAAATTCTTTTTTAATTTGTTCTCTGTTATCTATACTTAGTTTTTCAAACATAATTCTATTTGTAGTATTTTCTAAATTGTAGTAATCATTATTTAAATATACTTTATCTATTGTGAATTCATTATTATTATTCATCATATTAATTTCATATTGTCTCATTTGACTAAGAGTTGGTGAACCTATTGAAGAACTAGTATCTGAAATAATTTCTGGCAATGGAGTAGAATATCTTACCCTTGCATCATTGAAATGTGTTGGAATATCTGATGTTGAATACCTATGGGTTCCATAACTATCTGTTAAACTAACTGAATAATTTGGAATACAATCAAATCTTATCGTTCCATTACATATATTAGTTTGTACCATAGCTAGTATAGAATCTTTATATCTTATTAGTCTGTCATCTCTTAATGCCATGAATATGGGGGTATCTATTCTTAGTCTAACTAAAGGATGTAATGCAATTTGTACTAGACCAAAATGCAGAAATTTATAATTTTGTTCTTTATATTTTTGAATAGCCTGAGATGATAATAGTCTAATTGATTGTACTTCTTGATTCACTGGTAGTATTTCCTCACGAATCTTAATTGAATATGACTTATTGAATTCTAGTATGCCTTGTTGATAAATTGATTTTCGAGTTTTATTTGGCAAAATCTGTTGTATTTCATGACTTTGTAAAACATTTGAAGATGAAGATCCTGAACTAGTAGTACTGGAGCTTCCGAATAAAAATCTTTTTATCCTTTCTCCCACATTAAAATTATTAATAATTGATCAGTATTACTGATGTACAAATCACGTTTATCTTATCGGGACCACACCAATACCATACGTGGACCACCTCCTTCACCTTGGGCTGACCAACCATTTTACAGGTATAAACACATGGGGCTGACCAACGCTAAGATATACAAGTCTGTAAGTACAGTAACCCTTTCAACTTATAATAATTCTAACACTTTAGTAGGGATTAAAAGATTGACACACTTGGCTCTGATACCAATTGGGTAAAGGATCAATAAAACGTAACAATATAAAAATGTAACAAATATGAAAGTAGTATAACAAATACTTGAATCAAATATGAAAGCAGTATAACAAAATAAACAAAACAAATACTTGAATGAATTTTTCTTTATATCAGAACAATATAAAAATGTAACAAATATGAAAGTAGTATGACAAATACTTGAATCAAATATGAAAGCAGTATAACAAAACAAAACAAAACAAATACTTGAATGAATTTTTCTTTATATCAGAATAGTTTTTGGCTTACAGTGGGAATGGAACTCAAGATTGTACTTTGAGCTCAGATGGTGGTGATTGTAAGAGAATACAAGAGGGGGCGATATTTCAAGCGTATTTAAAACTGGAATGGAATGCTCCTACTTATAGGAATGGACTTCTAATACATCAGATTGAATTTCATTTGGAATCTAGATTACATCTCAGCCCTTCTTTTGAATGTAGTGGAAGTCTGGGGTCCACCATGGTGTTGATTACTTGATGGTGGAATCTTTGGAGTGGAGAGCGGAGCCCGCCACTTGCTGATTGATTTATGGTGGAAGCTGGGATCCACCTTATCACTTTGTTTGGCTGATTGAGTCCACTTGCTGATTGATTTCTAGTGGAAGTTGGGATCCACCATTAACTTCTGTCTGGATTGAATACTGCTGGAGTGCGACATTGCTTACGTCCCCTACATTTCAAAGGGATCTTGACTATCTTGGAGAAAATCATTCATTTGAGTGTCTGTTTCCTGTTTGAATGCCTATTTTTTACTAACTAGTTATTTGTAGAATTCAAGAGCCTTTCGGAAATCTTCCTCTGGCTCATCTTTTGGACTTACAGCTGTTGTAATCTGTGGAATTAGACTTTGTCGAATGGGTGTTGGACAAGGAATTTGAGGCTGTGGAATTGTACTGGCTGGTCCAATGGGTGTTGGACGAAGAGATTGAGGATACATGGTAACGGGTGACGGAAGTGTTTGTGGAATAATTGGTTAGAATGCTATCTTTAATTTCTGTCCAGTTTGGAAATAATGAGTTATTGCTTTTGGGGAGCAAAATTCTGGATTATAATTGCCCCACCATTTAACTCTGTATTGTCTTACTAAGAAAAAATGGTTTTGAAGGGAAGAATGGTTGGACTTGGAAACTCCAAGCAAAGATCCAGGGTACCCTGAAAATGGCATGAAATAAGATATCTCTCTCATAGGGTTTGGAATGGCTAAGGGTCTGTTGACTGAGTTTCTGGAATGTCTGAAATCCTTCAAGAATGGGCTGTGGAAGGATCTCTGTGGATGGTCCAAATTTGAACCACCAGTCTATGAACCAATTTGGAATATGGTTATTAAATTTTTGATGAAAATTAATAAACCAGGAATGGTCAAAAGACCTGAACAAGAAGGTTCTATACCAAGCTTGAATTTAATCAGCATAATTAAATCCATGAGGGAAATAATCAACTGAAAAGGGAGTAATGGAATGAATATTGGAAACTTAGTGAGGACTCAAAATTTGCTTGATATAAATCTTGGAATATTATATTCTATTGGGGTCCTGTTTATTTGGAATGTGTTGGATTTCAATGGACTGTGTATCTACTAGAATTAATTCATAAAATTGTTGAGTCTTATAGGTATCATCAGCCATCCATAGAGATGATGGCAGGAATAAATTAGAGACAAATATTTTTAGCTGTGGAATATCTGGTTCAGATTCAAAATGAGTAACTAATATGTGCTCTGGATTGGGTTTATCAAAGTAAGTTGGAGAAGATTTTGAGCTGCTGGGAATGGATTTTGTGTTTGGGAGTGGAGTATGAGCTCTAGATAATGGAGTAAAATTTGAAGTCAAAGAAGGAGTCTTATTTTGAATAAATCTGGCATGGGGAGTTTGTGCTATGGTGGAATAAGTGAGTGGAGGAAAATCCTGGGATGGAATAGATGGAGTAAGAGGTCTGGGATTAGCATAATCCTTGCTTGTTCTGGAATTGGAGGAACTGGATGATTTTGAATTGTCACTCATGGTTCCCTGTAAGGAATTCACGAGTTAGGAAATCTGGAAGGAAATTATCCTTTCCTTTTATAAATTGAATATCAAAATCAAAAACTGATAAAATTGCTTGCCATCTGGCAAAAATCTGTTTTGAAACCAAATTTTTTACATCTTTTTGTAAAATATCTTTGCTAATTTGCAATCAATATTTAATAAAAACTTTTTGTTGTATAAATCGCCTTGAAAATTTGAAATGCATAAAACTATGGATAAAGCTCTTGTTTAACTGTTGAATAGTTTTTCTGTGTATTTGACCAGAATCCTGAATGGTATCTTACTATAGATATTTTTCCTAAATATTTTTGTTTTAGTATGCCTCCATATCCTATGTTTGAGGCATCTGTTTCAACTATCATGAATGCATCTGGATGTGGAATTCCTAAACATGGTAATGACTTAGCTTTTAATTTAATTTCTTTTACCAAATTAGTATGAATGTCAGACCATGCTGGGGGATTGGATTTTAATCTCTCATATAAACTTTTACATATGATTTTGATTTTTGGAAAGAAATCTGAAATATAATTGACACATCCTAAAAATCTTTGTAATTGGTTTTTGTCTTTAATTTCATCTGGAAATTTTTCTGCAAATTCTATGGACCTTTGAATGGGTCTAATTTTACCTATGTGTATATCAAATCCTGGAAATCTAATGTGTTTGGAATAGTCTCAAGATTGTACTTTGAGCTCAGATGGTGGTGATTGTAAGAGAGTACAAGAGGGGGCGATATTTCAAGCGTATTTAAAACTTGAATGGAATGCTCCTACTTATAGAAATTGACTTCTAATCTATTACATCAGATTAAATTTCATTTGGAATTTGGATTACATCCCAGCCCTTCTTTTGAATGTAGTGGAAGTCTGGGGTCCACCATGGTGTTGATTACTTGATGGTGGAATCTTTGGAGTGGAGAGCGGAGCCCGCCACTTGCTGATTGATTTATGGTGGAAGCTGGGATCCACCTCATCACTTTGTTTGGCTGATTGAGTCCACTTGCTGATTGATTTCTAGTGGAAGTTGGGATCCACCATTAACTTCTGTCTGGACTGAATAATGCTGGAGTGCGTCATTGCTTACGTCCCCTACATTTCAAAGGGATCTTGACTATCTTGGAGAAAATCATTCATTTTAGTGTCTGTTTCCTGTTTGAATGCATGTTTTTGACATACCAATTGTAACGAATGAATACCATTTTTCCATATTAATTCTATTGATAACATTAAAGAATTGTTGTTTAGTTGAGGTTTCTCTTGAAATAGGAATATCATAACTACTGGGTTTTTCTAATGATATTATCTTTAATTATAATTCTAAATCTTTTTCTTTTAAAGTATCTAATTCCATTTTGATATGACTAATTTCTGATTTTAATAGATTAATTTCTTTTCTTAAATCTTGAGTATCAGTTGGACTAACTATGGACTTCTTTTTCTCTTGTTCTGAATACTTTTTTATTGTTTTACTTAAACTAAAAGCTTTTGTTATTTTTTTTTATTTTCTTCTAATACTAAATTTTTTAATCTTTGTATATATTCTATTTTATCCTCAGAATTTCCTATTTTATCTATTATATCAAATAATTCTTTTTTCTTATTATTTGTACTATTTAGCATATTAATGGTTGGAATTTTACATTGACATAGCATATACTAGGAATGCAGATCCTGAACTAGTAGTACTGGAGCTTCCGAATAAAAATATTTTTTTATCCTTTTTCCCATATTAAAATTATTAATAATTGATCAGTATTACTGATGTACAAATCACGTTTATCTTATCGGGACCACACTCATACCATACGTGGACCACCTCCTTCACCTTGGGCTGACCAACCGTTTTACAGGTATAAACACATGGTGCTGACCAACGCTAAGATATACAAGTCTGTAAGTACAGTAAACCCTTCAACTTATAATAATTCTAACACTTCGGTAGGGATTAAAAGATTGACACACTTGGCTCTGATACCAATTGGGTAAAGGATTATTGATTGCATTAGTTTTGAAAAAGGTGATACTTGAAAATGAGGTTTAGAAAGTCTATTTTGAAATGC
This sequence comes from Rubia yunnanensis, assembly GCA_037428765.1. Taxonomy (NCBI): domain Eukaryota; kingdom Viridiplantae; phylum Streptophyta; class Magnoliopsida; order Gentianales; family Rubiaceae; genus Rubia; species Rubia yunnanensis. The sequence goes on from CM075066.1 coordinate 85,641,793, forward strand.
TTCTGGCTTATTATCTAATTTAGTGGAAATAAAATCAATTTGATTTTCTATTGTATGTAATATTTGATTTGAATAATTATTTGAAAAAGATTTAGAATTAGAATTAAAGATAATATCATTAGAAAAACCCAGTAGTTCTGATATTCCTATTTCAAGAGAAACCTCAACTAAACAACAATTCTTTAATGTTATCAATAGAATTAATAAAATGGTATTCATTCGTTACAATTGGTATGTCAAAAACAGGCATTCAAACAGGAAACAGACACTCAAATGAATGATTTTCTCTAAGATAGTCAAGATCCCTTTGAAATGTAGGGGACGTAAGCAATGACGCACTCCAACATTATTCAGTCCAGACAGAAGTTAATGGTGGATCCCAGTTTCCACTAGAAATCAATCAGCAAGTGGACTCAATCAGCCAAACAAAGTCATAAGGTGGATCTCAGCTTCCACCATAAATCAATCAGCAAGTGGCGGGCTTCGCTCTCCACTCCAAAGATTCCACCATCAAGTAATCAACACCATGGTGGACCCCAGGATATTGGCAAATCCAAATAAGTGAAGCAGATAAATACAAAACATCATTTGTAGTTCCATTTGGTCAATATGAATGGAATGTTATGCCATTCAGATTAAAAAATGCACCATCTGAATTCCAAAAAATCATGAACGATATTTTTAATCCATATTCATCATTTGTCATAGTATATATTGATGATATATTAGTATATTCAAATACAATTGATAGTCATTTTAAATATTTAAATATTTTATTAAAAATAATAAAAGCGAATGGGTTAGTTATATCCGAACCTAAGATGAGACTATTCCAAACACACATTAGATTTCTAGGATTTGATATACACATAGGTAAAATTAGACCCATTCAAAGGTCCATAAAATTTGCAGAAAAATTTCCAGATGAAATTAAAGACAAAAACCAATTACAAAGATTTTTAGGACGTGTCAATTATATTTCATATTTCTTTCCAAAAATCAAAATCATATGTAAAAGTTTATATGAGAGATTAAAATCCAATCCCCCAGCATGGTCTGACATTCATACTAATTTGGTAAAAGAAATTAAAATAAAAGCTAAGTCATTACCATGTTTAGGAATTCCACATCCAGATGCATTCATGATAGTTGAAACAGATGCCTCAAACATAGGTTATGCAGGCATACTAAAACAAAAATATTTAAGAAAAATATTTATAGTAAGATACCATTCAGGATTCGGGTCAAATACACAGAAAAACTATTCAACAGGTAAACAAGAAGTTTTATCCATAGTTTTATGAATTTCAAAATTTCAAGACGATTTATACAACAAATTTTTTTTATTAAATATTGATTGCAAATCAGCAAAGATATTTTACAAAAAGATGTAAAAACTTTGGTTTCAAAACAGATTTTTTCCAGATGGCAAGCAATTTTATCAGTTTCTGATTTTGATATTCAATTTATAAAAGGAAAAGGATAATTTCCTTCCAGATTTCCTAACTCGTGAATTCCTTATAGGGAACCATGAGTGACAATTCAAAATCATCCAGTTCCTCCAATTCCAGAACAAGCAAGGATTATGCTAATCCCAGACCTCTTACTCCATCTATTCCATCCCAGGATTTTCCTCCACTCACTTATTCCACCATAGCACAAACTCCCCATGCCAGATTTATTCAAAACAAGACTCCTTCTTTGACTTCAAATTTTACTCCATTAACTAGAGCTCATACTCCACTCCCAAACACAAAATCCATTACCAGCAGCTCAAAATCTTCTCCAACTTACTTTGATAAACCCAATCCAGAGCACATATTAGTTACTCATTTTGAATCTGAACCAGATATTCCACAGCTAAAAATATTTGTCTCTAATTTATTCCTGCCATCATCTCTATGGATGGCTGATGATACCTATAAGACTCAACAATTTTATGAATTAATTCTAGTAGATACACAGTCCATTGAAATCCAACACATTCCAAATAAACAGGACCCCAATAGAATAGAATATTCCAAGATTTATATCAAGCAAATTTTGAGTCCTCACCAAGTTTCCAATATTCATTCCATTACTCCCTTTTCAGTTGATTATTTCCCTCATGGATTTAATTATGCTGATTACATTCAAGCTTGGTATAGAACCTTCTTTTTCAGGTCTTTTGACCATTCCTGGTTTATTAGTTTTCATCAAAAATTTAATAATTAATCAGTATTACTGATGTACAAATCACGTTTATCTTCGGGTCCACACCCATACCATATGTGGACCACCTCCTTCACCTTGGGCTGACCAACCGTTTTACAGGTATAAACATATGGTGCTGACCAACGCTAAGATATACAAGTCTGTAAGTACAGTAAACCTTTCAACTTATAATAATTCTAACACTTCAGTAGGGATTAAAAGATTGACACACTTGGCTCTGATACCAATTGGGTAAAGGATAATTGATTGCATTAGTTCTAAATATACTCTGTACATTAATACAAAATGTTCTGTATCATTGACTATTCTATCCTGTTTTAGTTGAATATCTAATTTTAAAGAATCCATAATATGTGGGTCTGTTAAACTAACTGAATAATTTGGAATACAATCAAATTTTATCGTTCCATTACATATATTAGTTTGTACCATAGCTAGTATAGAATCTTTATATCTTATTAGTCTGTCATCTCTTAATGCCATGAATATGGGGGTATCTATTCCTAGTCTAACTAAGGGATGTAATGCAATTTGTACTAGACCAAAATGCAGAAATTTATAATTTTGTTCTTTATATTTTTGAATAGCCTGAGATGATAATAGTCTAATTGATTGTACTTCTTGATTCATTGGTAGTATTTCCTCATTAATCTTAATTGAATATGACTTATTGAATTCTAGTATGCCTTGTTGATAAATTGATTTTAGAGTTTTATTTGGCAAAATCTGTTGTATTTCATGACTTTGTAAAACATTTGAAGATGTAGATCCTGAACTAATAGTACTGGAGCTTCCGAATAAAAATCTTTTTATCCTTTCTCCCATATTAAAATTATTAATAGTTGATCAGTATTATTGATGTACAAATCACGTTTATCGTATCGGGACCACACCCATACCATACGTGGACCACCTCCTTCACGTTGGGCTGACCAACCATTTTACAGGTATAAACACATAGTGCTGACCAACGCTAAGATATACAAGTCTGTAAGTACAGTAACCCTTTCAACTTATAATAATTCTAACTTATTATCCTAGACCTACTCCTCCAGATATTCAATATGAAGAAAGAATTCCAACATTCAATAGTTATGATGGTACATCCATATATCAATGGAATATAGATGGATTATCAAAATATCAATTATTAAATATATTACAAGAAATGGGTATGGCCAGAATGGCCTACAACGCAAATTTAAATACTACTGAACCAAGTATAGTCATGTTATTAGTAACAGGATTCACTGGTCAATTAAAAGGTTGGTGGGATAATCATCTCACTTTACAAGATAAACAAACTATTATGAACCATGAAACAGAAGAAGCTCAAGGAGAAGGAGATGACATAAATTTTGTCATGATCCAAGATGGATCTGCATTCCTAGTATATGCTATATCAATGTATTTTGTAGGAAATCCAGAAGAAGCATTAGAAAGTTCAAAAATATGTTTAACTAATTTAAGATGTCCAACATTAACTGATTTCAAATGGTATAAAGATATATCTTTTACCCAAGTATTTAGAAGAACAGATTCAAACTCTCCATTTTGGAAAGAAAAATTTATTACAGGATTACCAAATTTATTTTCTCAGAGAATATTAACCAATTTACATAAAGCATTAGGAACAGATAAGTTAGATTATAATACAATAACTTTTGGTCAAATTTTTGCTTTTGTAAAGAAAGAAGCTTTAACTTTGTGTCAAGATTTAAAAATTCAACATAAATATGGATCAGAGAGAAAAGAGATGGGATCATTTTGCCAACAATTTGGTATAAAAGGAATAAAACCCCCATCCTCTCATCACAAACATATAAGAAAAAGTAAATTTAGAAAACATAAATATTATCAAAAAGGGGATAATTTTGACTATGAAAATCCATATCACAAAAAAGAATATTAAAAACCCAGGAAAAGAAAATTTAATAACAAATAAAATAAATTTCAAAATATTCAATGTTACAAATGTAAGAAATTTGGTCATACTGCAAATTATTGCAAAATAGAAAAGAAAATTAATACATTAGAAGATACAAAATTAAGAAATAAATTATTATCTATATTAATTGATAATTCCGACACTGAACATTCAAATTATAAGTCAGAATCAGAATCTTCTAGTGGTTCTGATAATATATGTCAATGTAAAATTCCAACCATTAATATGCTAAATAGTACAAATAATAAGAAAAAAGAATTATTAGATATAATAGATAAAATAGGAAATTCTGAGGATAAAATAGAATATATACAAAGATTAAAAAATTTAGTATTAGAAGAAAATAAACAAAAAATAACAGAAGCTTTTAGTTTAAGTAAAACAATAAAAAAGTATTCAGAACAAGAGAAAAAGAAGTCCATAGTTAGTCCAACTGATACTCAAGATTTAAGAAAAGAAATTAATCTATTAAAATCAGAAATTAGTCATATCAAAATGGAATTAGATACTTTAAAAGAAAAATATTTAGAATTAGAATTAAAGATAATATCATTAGAAAAACCCAGTAGTTCTGATATTCCTATTTCAAGAGAAACCTCAACTAAACATCAATTCTTTAATGTTATCAATAGAATTAATATGGAAAAATGGTATTCATTCGTTACAATTGGTATGTCAAAAACAGGCATTCAAACAGGAAACAGACACTAAAATGAATGATTTTCTCCAAGATAGTCAAGATCCCTTTGAAATGTAGGGGACGTAAGCAATGACGCACTCCAGCATTATTCAGTCCAGACAGAAGTTAATGGTGGATCACAGTTTCCACTAGAAATCAATCAGCAAGTGGACTCAATCAGCCAAACAAAGTCATAAGGTGGATCTCAGCTTCCACCATAAATAATCAGCAAGTGGCGGGCTTCGCTCTCCACTCCAAAGATTCCACCATCAAGTAATCAACACCATGGTGGACCCCAGGATATTGGCAAATCCAAATAAGTGAAGCAGATAAATACAAAACATCATTTGTAGTTCCATTTGGTCAATATGAATGGAATGTTATGCCATTCAGATTAAAAAATGCACCATTTGAATTCCAAAAAATCATGAACGATATTTTTAATCCATATTCATCATTTGTCATAGTATATATTGATGCTATATTAGTATATTCAAATACAATTGATAGTCATTTTAAATATTTAAATATTTTATTAAAAATAATAAAAGCGAACGGGTTAGTTATATCCGAACCTAAGATGAGAATATTCCAAACACACATTAGATTTCTAGGATTTGATATACACATAGGTAAAATTAGACCCATTCAAAGGTCCATAAAATTTGCAGAAAAATTTCCAGATGAAATTAAAGACAAAAACCAATTACAAAGATTTTTAGGACGTGCCAATTATATTTCATATTTCTTTCCAAAAATCAAAATCATATGTAAAAGTTTATATGAGAGATTAAAATCCAATCCCCCAGCATGGTCTGACATTCATACTAATTTGGTAAAAGAAATTAAAATAAAAGCTAAGTCATTACCATGTTTAGGAATTCCACATCCAGATGCATTCATGATAGTTGAAACAGATGCCTCAAACATAGGTTATGCAGGCATACTAAAACAAAAATATTTAAGAAAAATATTTATAGTAAGATACCATTCAGGATTCTGGTCAAATACACAGAAAAACTATTCAACAGGTAAACAAGAAGTTTTATCCATAGTTTTATGCATTTCAAAATTTCAAGACAATTTATACAACACATTTTTTTTATTAAATATTGATTGCAAATCAGCAGAAGATATTTTACAAAAAGACGTAAAAACTTTGGTTTCAAAACAGATTTTTGCCAGATGGCAAGCAATTTTATCAGTTTATGATTTTGATATTCAATTTATAAAAGGAAAAGGATAATTTCCTTCCAGATTTCCTAACTCGTGAATTTGTTACAGGGAACCATGAGTGACAATTCAAAATCATCCAGTTCCTCCAATTCCAGAACAAGCAAGGATTATGCTAATCCCAGACCTCTTACTCCATCTATTCCATCCCAGGATTTTCCTCCACTCACTTATTCCACCATAGCACAAACTCCCCATGCCAGATTTATTCAAAATAAGACTCCTTCTTTGACTTCAAATTTTACTCCATTATCTAGAGCTCATACTCCACTCCCAAACACAAAATCCATTCCCAGCAGCTCAAAATCTTCTCCAACTTACTTTGATAAACTCAATCCAGAGCACATATTAGTTACTCATTTTGAATCTGAACCAGATATTCCACAGCTAAAAATATTTGTCTCTAATTTATTCCTGCCATCATCTCTATGGATGGCTGATGATACCTATAAGACTCAACAATTTTATGAATTAATTCTAGTAGATACACAGTCCATTGAAATCCAACACATTCCAAATAAACAGGACCCCAATAGAATATAATATTCCAAGATTTATATCAAGCAAATTTTGAGTCCTCACCAAGTTTCCAATATTCATTCCATTACTCCCTCTTCAGTTGATTATTTCCCTCATGGATTTAATTTTGCTGATTACATTCAAGCTTGGTATAGAACCTTCTTTTTCAGGTCTTTTGACCATTTTTGGTTTATTAGTTTTCATCAAAAATTTAATAACCATATTCCAAATTGGTTCATAGACTGGTGGTTCAAATTTGGACCATCCACAGAGATCCTTCCACAGCCCATTCTAGAAGGATTTCAGACATTCCAGAAACTCAGTCAACAGACCCTTAGCCATTCCAAACCCTATGAGAGAGATATCTTATTCCATGCCATTTTCAGGGTACCCTGGATCTTTGCTTGGAGTTTCCAAGTTCAACCATTCTACCCTTCAAAACCATTTTCTCTAGTAAGACAATACAGAGTTAAATGATGGGGCAATTATAATCCAGAATTTTGCTCCCCAAAAGCAATAACTCATTATTTCCAAGCTGGACAGAAATTAAAGATAGCATTCAAACCAATTATTCCACAAACACTTCCTTCACCCATTACCATGTATCCTCAAACTCTTCGTCCAACACACATTGGACCAGTCAGTACAATTCCACAACCTCAAATTCCTTGTCCAACACCCATTCGACAAAGTCCAATTCCATAGATCCAACAGCTGTAAGTCTAAAAGATGAGCCAAATGAAGATTTCCAAAAGGCTCTTGAATTCTACAAACAACTAGTTAGTCAAAAACAGGCATTCAAACAGGAAACAGACACTCAAATGAATGATTTTCTCCAAGATAGTCAAGATCCCTTTGAAATGTAGGGGACGTAAGCAATGACGCACTCCAACATTATTCAGTCCAGACAGAAGTTAATGGTGGATCCCAGCTTCCACTAGAAATCAATCAGCAAGTGGACTCAATCAGCCAAACAAAGTGATAAGGTGGATCCCAGCTTCCACCATAAATCAATCAGCAAGTGGCGGGCTCCGCTCTCCACTCCAAAGATTCCACCATCAAGTAATCAACACCATGGTGGACCCCAGACTTCCACTACATTCAAAAGAAGGGCTGAGATGTAATCCGGATTCCAAATGAAATTCAATCTGATGTAATAGATTAGAAGTCCATTCCTATAAGTAGGAGCATTCCATTCCAGTTTTAAATACGCTTGAAATATCGCCCCCTCTTGTACTCTCTTACAATCACCACCATCTGAGCTCAAAGTACAATCTTGAGTTCCATTCCCACTGTAAGCCAAAAAGTATTCTGATATAAAGAAAAATTCATTCAAGTATTTGTTTCGTTTTGTTTTGTTATACTGCTTTCATATTTGATTCAAGTATTTGTTATACTACTTTCATATTTGTTACATTTTTATATTGTTACGTTTTATTAATCCTTTACCCAATTGGCATATATATATATAGTATGTCTGTTGGTCCAAGCAGGAGGATTAGTTTTTAGTTTATCATATAATTCTTTACAGATTATTCTTATTTTAGGAAAGAAATCAGATATATAATTTACACATCCTAAAAATCTTTGTAGTTGATTTTTATCTTTAATTTCATCTGGAAATTTATCAGCAAAATCTATTGCTCTTTGAATTGGTTTAATTTGTCCTAAATGAATATCAAAACCTAGGAATCTTATTTTTGTTTGGAATAGTTTCATTTTGGGTTCACTTATGACTAAACCATTTTTCTTTATGATGTTTAATAGAATATTTAAATGTCTAAAATGACTGTCTATAGTATTAGAATAAACTAATATATCATCAATATATATTATGACAAATGTCGAATAAGGATTAAATATATCATTCATAATTTTTTTGGAATTCTGAAAGAGCATTTTTTTTATCCAAAAGGCATTACATTCCATTCATATTGACCAAATGGAACTACAAATGTTGTTTTATATTTATCCTTTTCATCTATTTGAATTTGCCAATAACCTGATTTTAAATCAAATTTCGAAAATACTTTTGCATTGATTAATCTATTAATTAAATCTCTTTTATTTGAAATAGGATATCTAATCCATTCTAATACCTTATTTAGTGGTTTATAATTAATAACTAATCTTGGAATTCCTCTTTCTTTTTCTGCCTTTTTATTGACATAAAAAGATGAGCAGCTCCATGGGGATTTACTCTTTCTAATTAATTTTTTTATCTAAATGACTTTGTATTTCTTATTTACATAATTCAATTAATTCTGCATTCATTTGAATTGGTCTAGCCATAGTTGGAATATGTTGTTCACTGAAATCTGTTCATATGGTAAGGAAATAATGTGTTTCTTCCTATCCCAAAAATCATTAGGAACAAACCTGATTTTTAAAGTTCTTTTCTAAACTTGTTATCTTTTCTTGTATTTCTTTATTACTGAGTTGTTCTTCTATTTTTGCATAGCTTAATTCTTCTTTTTAAAAAGAAATATTTTTTTGTTTTGTAATTAATAAACATATCTTTTGATAGATAGAATTAGTTTGTAATAGATTTAATTCTATTTGACTCGGTGGATTTATGAATGAAAATAATAATTTATTCCCTAATATTTTTGTACTAATACCTTCTTGAGTCTTTTTAAAAGGAGTTATTTGATATAAAAATGGGTTTTCTAGTACCGCATCATATCCTACATTTTCCAGAATAAGGAATGAATGCTTAAGACATTAATTGTTATTACATATAAATCCACTATGTAATTTCTTCTTAATAATCATTGGAGTACCATTTGCTGCTGATAACTGTTCATTAGTTCTTAAAATATTTATTTGGAATTATACCGGCCCTTATACAGGACTAGTCTGCACCACTATCAATTAAAGCTACTATTGTAGTGCTAAAGTCTTTTACTCCTATAGTAACTAAGGCATACCATTTTTCCATATGAATTTTGTTAAGAACATTAAAAAATTGTTGATCATTTGGTATTTCTTGTGTGATTGGAATAGTGAAACTACTGCTAGGTTTATTTTGAAAAATTTTGGCAATTTTTAACTCTGGTTCTAAATCTTTTTCTTTTAAAGAATTTAATTCATCTTTTATTGCAGTAATTTCTGATTTTAATGTATTTATTTCTGTTCTTAAATCTCGAGGAGAAGCTTGAGAAACTATTGGCTTTCTTTTTTCTAATTCTGAATATTTTTGAATGGTTTTGCTTAGACTAAAAGCTTCCGTAACTTTTGGTTTATCTTCTTGAATAACTAAATCCTTTATCCTTTGTAAATATTCAGTTTTGTTTTCAGAATCTTCTAACTTATCAATCATATCTAATAATTCTTTTCTTTTGTTGTTAGTAATATTTAGCATATTTATAGTTGGAATTTTACATTAACAAATGTCTTCTGAATTATTTGAATAACCTGAATTGGAATCATAATTTGATTGTTCATCTTCCTCTGAACTGTCTATTAGTAGTGCCATTATTTTATCTTTTAACTCCTGGTCTTCTGAAAACAGTGAATTTATCTTTTTCTCAGTCTTACAGTGAGATGATGTATGACCGAATCTTTTGCATTTGAAACATTGAATATTCTTATATTTATCATTTCTTTTATAGAACTTCTTATTATCATAATTTGCCTTATTGCTGTATTTCCTATTATGATGCTTAGAATGTTTATCATAATATTTATATTGTCTATGTTTGTGTTGTTTCTTTAATATATTTCGATGTTGGGATGATGGAGGTTTTAGCCCAGTAATACCAAATTGTTGACAAAATAACCCCATCTCTTTTCTTTCTGAGTCATACTTATGTTGAATTTTCAAATCTTGACATAAAGGTAATGCCTCTTTGTTAACAAAAGCAAATATTTGGCCAAAAGTTAAAATATTGTAATCTACCTTTTCTGTTCCTAATGTTTTTTGTAAATTGGTTATAATTCTTTGTGAAAATAAGTTTGGTAATCCTGTAATAAACTTTTCTTTCCAAAAAGGAGAATTTGAATCCGTTCTTCTTAAAACTTGAGTTAGAAATATATCTTTGTACCATTTAAAATCAGTTAATGATGAACATCTTAAATTGGTTAAACATATTTTTGAACTAGATAATTCTTCTTCTGGATTTCTTACAAAATACATTGATATTACATATAGTAAAAATGTGGATCCATCTGGAACCATTATGAAAGTAACTTCATTTCCTTCTTCATGAGCTTCTTCAATCTCATGATTCATAATATTTTGTTTGTCTTCTGAAGTGAGATGCTTATCCCACCAACCTTTTAGTTGTCCTGTAAAACCTGTTACTAATAACATAACTATATTTGGTTCTGAAATATTAAGTTTTTCCTTATAAGCCATCCCGGCCATTCCCATTTCCTGTAAAATATTTAATATTTGATATTATGATAATCCATCTATATTCCATTGATGTATGGATGAATCATCATAACTATTTAACGCTGGATTTCTTTCTTCATATTGAATATCGGGAGGAGTAGGTCTAGGATAATAAGCTTTTGTATTATGATTTCTCCAATTATTGTGATATCTATGAGTTTTCAATTTATTAATTTGCATTGTAGGTTTATCATTTAATTGTTCTGGATAATCTTGAAATTGTTGTTCTATTGAAACAATTTGTTTTTCAAAATGATCATCTGACTCGTCTTCCGATATTTCAGAAGAGGAATCATCTGAGCTACCTAATACTTGTGGATTTACTTGGGATATAACTCCTATTTGTTTAGAAGTACAAGCCTCATCTTTTTTTAATCAGAGATAATGAATCTTCCATTTGTTTTGAAAAGGGAGATACTTGAAAGTGAGGTTTAGAAATTTTGTTTTGGAATGCATCTGATTTATTGTCTAATTTAGTAGAAATAAAATCAACTTGATTAGCTATAGTACTCAATATTTGATTTGAATAATTATTCTGTTGGTAGATTTTTTTTAATATCCCCTAAATTTACTGTTTCAGTATCTACTTCTTCTCGTCCTACTTTGAGAGGAGTAGCTATTATTGTCTAATTATCCAGATTAATTTCTAATGACTGTAAAGGTGGATGTATTGAACTAATTATTGTGTTATTTTGTAATTTCCATTTCTTATATAGATTTGTCTGGACATTTATCACCGGCATTTCTGTTAATTTATCTTTTCTTATTACTTGTTCTTTTTTTAAATAATATTCTAACCATATAAAATTTTTCATTTGTTTGATTTTCTTTTCTTGTAATTCTTTATATAATTCCCGTTTTAATTTTTCTTCAGTTTTATTATTGAATTTTTCAAACCATAATCTATTTGTAATGTTTTTTGTACTATAATAATCATTATTTAAATATATTTTATCTATTGAAAAATCTGTGACCTTATTCATCATATTTATTTCTGGGTGTCTCATTTGACTATATATAGGCGATCCTATTGAAGAATTGGAATCTGGAATAACCTCAGGTAATGGTGTTGAATATCTAACTGTTGAATCTTGAAAATTTGAAGGAATATCTGATGTTGAATACCTATGTGGTCGATAATTATTTGTATTTAAATACCTAGATGATTGACTAGATGATTGACTAGAATAATATCTATTAGACATTGATCTATTGAATTTTATTTTTATTTTACCATCATCTCTTTCTTCTATAGTTGATGGTTCTGTTATTCTTATATTTTGTTGAATACTTAATGGCCTTTCTGCTAATATTTCTTCAGGAATAGTAATCTCATTCCATTTTAATAGTTTAGGAGTTTCTATGTTAGTGTTATCTGAATTTGTTGTAACATATATGGATTCATCTTTTTCTGTAGGGTTTAGTTTTAATGTTGCTGGAATCATCGATTGCATTAGCTTAAAATATACTCTGTATATTAATACAAAATGTTCTGTATTAGTTACTACTTTGTCTTGTTTTAATTGAATATATAATTTTAATGAGTTCATTATGTGAGGATCTGTTGGACTTACTGAATAGTTTGGAATACAATCAAATCTGATTGTTCCATTACATATATTAGTTTGTACCATTGCTAATAAGGAATCTCTATATTTGATTAACCTATCGTCTCTAAGTGCCATAATATGGGAGTATCTGTCCCTAATCTGACCAATGAATGTAATGCTATTTGAACTAGACCAATATGTAGAAATCTATAGTATTGGTCCCTATATGTTTGAATAGCCTTAGATGAAAGTAATTGAATGGATGTAAACTCTTGATTCATGGGAAGTATTTCTTCATGAATCTTTATTGAATATGATTTGTTAAATTCTAATATGCCATATTGATAAATTGATTTAATAGTTTTACTTGGTAAAACTTGTTGAATTTCATGACTTTGTAAAATTTTTGATGAATTAGATCCTGGACTCGACTGACTAGAACTACCAAATAAAAATCTTTTAACTCTTTCCGTCATATTATCTTATTTTTAATTGTTCAGTTTATTGTTTGTATTAGTCACGTGTATACCACCGGGACTACACCTATACCTTGCGTGGACCACCTTTCACTCAGGCTGACCAACCGTCTTACAGGCTCCGGGTGCTAAACCAAACGTGAAGTGTATACAAGCCAATGCAGACACTAAATGAAACAATGGCTAATTAGATAATACGGAGTACTTAAGATTGAGTATAGAAAGATAATTAAATGTGGCTCTGATACCAAGTACAAACCAGGAAAAGATAATTTAGATAACAACAAAAACGTAAATAATGAATAGTAGTAATAGGGAATAGTGAATAGTAAATAGTAATAGTGAACAGTAATAGTGAACAGTAAACAGTAATTAGTGAACATTAAACATCAATTAGTGAATAGTAATCATGAATAGTAATCGTGAATGGTAAATAGTGAATAGTAATCATGAACAGTAAATATACAAAACAATTATTGAATGTAAAAGGACAATCAAGCACTTAAAATCAGAAATTAAACTTACAGAATAACTTGAATGAATTTCTTATTTTGAATGAGATTTATGAACTGGGGATATAGTACAGGCGGTTGGGTTTATATGAACATATGGTTTAAGGTTTAAAAGTACAAGCGGTTGGGTTCGAGTCGGTGAACTTGTTGCAGGAGGAGGTTTCTTACAAGGTTGGTAAAGGCGAATATTTAAGCGTGTCTAAAACTGGAACGAAACTCTCCTATTTATAGGAGTGGAATTCTAATCTATTACATCAAATTGAATTACATTTGGAATCCGGATTACATCTTGGTCGTTCGTAGTGGAAACTGGAGTCCACCACTGCTGCTTCTTTGAATTATTGAGTTGAATTTGGTGGAAGCTAGGATCCACCACTTTCTCTTGTTTGCTGTTTTGTTGAATGCTTTATTTTCGGAGTGGAGTGTGGGACCCTCCATGACCGACTGTCTTCTGGAATTCGTCATTGCTTCCGTCATTCAAAGGTCAAATGGATCTTAACCCAATGGGCCTCCAAATGGGTCTTCATCTTGACTGTCTTCTTGCTTAATGAGTTTAGTCTTTTGATTCTTGAATTGCCAATATATTGCAACTATTTTCTGAAAATCTTCATCAGCTTCAATGTTTGGAATTTGGGATGTTGTGATATGAGGAGAAATAGATAATATAGGAATAGTTGGTGGATTGGAAACTAGTTTCTGAATGGGATTGTGGACTAAGCTATTATTCTGTTGGAATGGGATTCTGAGTTTGGTACCTGTCTAGCTATAATGAGTGACTGTTTTTTGGGAACAAAAATCTACCTTGTAACTAGACCACCAATTTAACTCTGAATTGGCAGACTAATGAAAAAGGCATGTTGGGATGGAATGGTTTGATCTGGAAGCTCCAAGCAAAAATCCATGGAACTCTAAATATTGAATGGAAATATAGGTCTTTTTCAAAGGGTTTGAAGTGGCTCAAGTTATGGAAGGTTTCTAACCCTTCCAATACTGGAGTGGGAAGTATTTCTCTGGATGGCCCGAGTTTCAACCACCAGTCATAAAACCATACTGGAATTGTGCTATTGAATTGTTGATGAAAAATAAACCAAGAATGGTCAAACGATCTAAAGAAGAAAGTTCTATACCATGCTCGGATGTAATCTGTATATGTGAATCCACTGGGAATATAAGGTACTGAAAAATTTCTGGTTGAATGAATATTTTGGAATTGGGTGGGATGAAGGATCTGTTTAATATATACTTTGGAGTAATCAATCCTAGTAGAATAATGTTTATTTGAAATATGTTGAATATCAATAGACTGGGTGTCAACTAAAATGAATTCGTAGTATTGTTGAGTTTTTTGAGTATCATATGTTAGCCAAAGACTGGATGACAAGAAAAGGCTTGATACAAATGACTTTAATGTAGGGATATCTGGTTTGTTTTAAAATTGAGTAAGAATAATGTACTCAGGATTTGGTTTATCAAAATACATGGAATTTGGTTTTGAAGTAGATGGTGAATGTGTTTGATTTGGTGAGGTTGGAGTAGGTAAGTTTTGAATAGGTGAAGATGGAGTAGGTGAGTATTGAATTGGTGAAACTGGAGTATGAGGTAGCTTGGAATGAGGAGTTTGTGCAATGGTGGAATAAGTAAGAGGAGGAAAATATTGAGTAGGTATTTTTGGAGTTAAAGGTTTTGGAATAGTATAATCTTTAGAGGATCTTGAATGTGATGAACTTGTACTTGAATTACTCATGGCTCCCTGTAAGGAATTCACGAGTTAAAAAATCAGGAAGAGAATTATCCTTCCCTTTAATGAATTGGATATCCAAATAAAAAACTGATAAAATTGCTTGTCATCTGGCAAAAATCTATTTTGAAACCAAAATTTTAACATCTTTTTGTAAAATGTCTTTTGCTGATTGACAATCAATTTTTAAAAGAAATTTCTTGTTATATAAATCATCTTGAAATTTTGAAATGCATAAAACAATGGATAAAACTTCTTTTTTGACTGTTGAATAATTCTCCTGTGCTCCTATCCATAGTCCTGCATAGTATCTGACTATTGATGTTATCCCTAAATGTACTTGTCTTAATATGCCCCCACAACCTAATTCGGATGCATCTGTTTCTACAATCATGAATGCATCTGGATGTGGAATACCTAAACATGGCAATGATTTTGCTTTTAACTTCATTTCCTTTACCAATTGAGTATGTCTGTTGGTCAAAGCAGGAGGATTAGTTTTAATGCTGCTGGAATCATCGATTGCATTACATTTGGAATCCGGATTACATCTTGGCTGTTCGTAGTGGAAACTGGAGTCCACCACTGCCGCTTCTTTGAATTATTGAGTTGAATTTGGTGGAAGCTGGGATCCATATATATATATATAGATTTATATATATATATATAGAAATATATATAGATTTATTTATTTATTTATTCTCAGAAGTTCAAACATAACACTAATCTCATTCAAACTGCTAACGTAGTTTTAACAGAAACACAAAATGTTAAGGAATATAAATATTACTTGTAATTATAATTAGATTATATTTCATTTTCCTAGCTTGCATAGGTATTTTGTACTACTATATAATGTACCCTGAGATCATGAATAAACACACATCATTACCATTATTTTCTACATAGTATCAAAGCTTAAAATCCTGAAACCTAAAACCTTAAAATACCGTCCTAAATTTTCCACAGTCGTCCGTGCGTGACTTCCACGTGCCACCGATCCGGACTACCTTTTTGCAAAAAAAAAGTTCTTCTTCAGCCCGCCGCCGGTCCTGCTCACCACGGGCCTTACTCAGCACGCTGTCGGCCTTACTCCGCCGCCGGTTCTACTCCCGCTCCGTTGGCCTGCACCTGCTCCCGCTCCATCCAGCCTGTGGTGAACCCAATGTGAAATATTTCTGGCTTTCTCCCTCTCCATCCGGCCTGCTCCAGTTCCGTTCGGCCTGCCCCCGTTCTGTCCGGCCTGCTCCTGCTACGTCTGGCCTGGTCCTGCAACATCTGGCTTCCATCTGCAACATCCGACGACCGAAAGAGGCGCGCGTGAAATTCATGCGCATAACCTTCCAGAAGCACGTGTCCAAGCGCGGTTGTCCCATCAGGCACGTGTTTCCACGCGCTACATCGGCGTGTGTCCCTTTAGGCACTGAGTAAGACGATGTGAAATATTTCTCTACCCTTACTTTAATTGTACTTACCAATGGAGTACGACCATACATTTATTTAACCAGTTTTATTCGTTATCTGACCATGGGTCAGGTAAGTCTACTTTACCCTGGATTCTTGATTCGGGAGCCTCATATCACATGACTGGTGACAAAGGTTCTCTTACTGATATTACTACTGCTACCAATACTGTGAATGTTATGCTACCTGATGGATCTGTGTCGTTTGCTACACAATATGGGTCTAATTGTTTTGGTGATGTCACCCTTACTCATGTGCTCTACATACCCACTTTGCAATGCAATTTATTATCATACTCTAGATTGTTATCTGCCTTAAAATGTCTAGCCTTGTTTACTGAAAATTATTGCATTTTACAGAAAATCAGTACGGGGATTGTGATTGGTGTGGGTGAACAGCAGGGGGGGGTTATTGGCTTCGTCTGTTGGATACTTGCATTTGTCCTCATATCCTGCAGTCTTTTCCGACAGTTGCTTTGGTTTCTTCATCTGATTTATGGCATCAACATTTTGGTCATCCGTCATCTACGGTGTTGTCTTCTATTCCTAATCTTGATTTTAGCACAAATAATACTACTGTACCTTGCTCTGTATGTTATAGAGCAAAACAGACTAGACATAGTTTTCCATTGACTTCTACTAATGCTACTGCATTACTTGAATTAGTACATTATGATGTTTGGGGACCTTATCGAACACCATCCTCTAGTGGTGCATTTTATTTTTTGACTATAGTCGATGATTATTCCCGAGCTATTTGGGTTTATTTGTTAGTAGCTAAGTCTGAAGTAGCCTCTAGATTTTAGAATTTAGTGCCTTAGTGAAGAACTAGTGGGGCCGAACCATACAATGTGTTCGGGCTGATAATGGGACTGAATTTCTGCCTTTGCAATCTCATTTTGCTATATCTATGATCATCTTTGAGATATCTATGGTTGACACACCACAACATAATGGTCGGGTTGAAAGAAAGCATTGCCATTTACTCAATATGGCGCGTGTTTTACGATTTCAAGTCAGTCTTCCTATTGAGTTTTAGGGAGAATGTGTTCTTACTGCTGCTTACTTGATTAACCAAACACCGACCCAACATCTCAATGGTCGTACTCCCTTTGAGTTGCTCTATGGGCAAGCTCCAAATTACTCATCATTAAGAGTTTTTGGATGCTTGTGTTTTGCTGCTTATGTTCCCAGATATCATGACAAGTTTTCCCCAAGAAGTCGGCGGTGTCTATTTCTTGGTTATCCTGCCGGAAAGAAAGGCTATCGCCTTTTTTACTTAAAATCCTGTGTGATCTTTACCCGTCAAGATGCCGATTTTTTGAAGGCCAATTCCGGTATTCTACTACTCCGTCTTCGGCCCCTTTAAACAAACTCGACGGCGCTACCACATCACCGCCGGTCTCCTCCAGCTCACTGCTGGAGTCGCATAGAATTTTCATTCCGTTATTCGCCACCAGCCACCACCGCCGGTTAGTCGCCGCTGTCCGCAGCCAGTCAGTTGCCGCGGTCGCCACCGGTCAGTCTCTGCCGTCCTTCGCCAGTCAGTCGCCGCGAGCCGCTGCCGAGCAGTCAATGCCGGAATCTCTTTTTACCGCATCTCCGGCTCCGGATGGTTTCGCTGCCGAGTTTCCACCTGTCAGACAGAGTAGTGGTGCTCGCCGACCGCTTCCTTACTTGGCAGATTACGATTGTGATGATCATGCCTGTGCTCTTACTACTGAAGACCTCCCCTTACGTCTTCGTTCACTCATGCATCGTCACTTTCCTCACGTGTTCTCTATCCACTTACTGATTATGTAAATTGTGATAATTTTTCTAGTATGCATTCTATATTTTTGGGTGCAGTAACATCTAGTGTAGATCCACTACTTATTCCGAGGCTTCCCGGCATTCTCATTGGTGAGATGCTATGACCGAAGAACTTACTGCGCTAGAGCGCAATCAGACATGGACATTGGCTCCTATGCCCGCGAATAAGAAGGCAATTGGGTGCAAATGGGTCTACCGGACAAAGTTTATGTCAAATGGTACTATTGAACGTCATAAGGCGCGCCTTGTGGTTCTTGGGAATCACCAGGTTGAAGGAATTGATTATACTGAGACATTTGCTCCTGTTGCGAAGATGAGTTATGTTCGCCTATTCTTATTTGTTGCGGTCATTCGTGGTTGGGAACTGCATCAGATGGATGTCCATAATGCTTTCCTGCATGGTGATTTCCATGAAGAGGTTTTTATGTGACCCCCACCAGTCTATGCCGTGCCCCATGGTCAGGTATGCCGCCTTCAGAAATCTCTTTACGGTCTTCGCCAGGCTCCTAGAAATTGGTTTGCTAAATTGGCTCAGGCTTTACGAGCATTTGGTTTTGTTTAGAGTAAGGAAAATTACTCTTTGTTTGTCTTTTCCCGTGGATCAGTTTCTTTGCATGTTCGGGTTTATGTGGATGATTTGGTCATTGTTGGAAGCTCTTTCGCGCTTATCTCTGAGTTTAAGAAATACTTGAGTTCTTGTTTTCATATGAAAGATTTTGGTTTACTTAAGTATTTCTTGGGCATAGAGATTGCTAGAAGACCGGAGGGGATGTTTCTTTTGCAAAGGAAATATGCCTTGGACATTTTATCTGATACATGTTTTTCTGCCTCTAAACCGATTGACTTTCTAATGGAGCAGCAACACGATCTGGCGCGTGTTGATGGCCCTCTTTACCATGATCCTGAGCAGTACATGCGACTGGTTGGGCGACTGATATACCGTACCATCACACGTCCTGAGCTTAGCTATTTGGTTCACACACTTGCTCAATTCATGAAGTCACCTTGTGTTCCTCATTGGCAAGCTGCAGTTCGTGTGTTGAACTACTTGAAGAGCCATCTGGGTCAGGGTTTATTTTTCTCTTCCCGTAGTGCATTATAGTTGACTGCTTAATGTGATTCTGATTGGGATGCTTGCCATATTACTCGGAATTCTCTTTCTGGTTACTTTGTGATGATTGGTGATTCTCCTGTTTCTTGGAAGACCAAGAAGCAACCTACATTTTCTCGGTCTTCTGCTGAAGTGGAGTATCGTGCTATGGCTGTTACCTATTGTGAGTTGTTATGGCTTAGGTCTTTACTGAAAGACTTAGAGGTCGCGCATACTACTCCTATGCATTTGTTTTGTGACAGTCAATATGCTCTTCATATTGCAGCAAATCCAGTGTTCAATGAACGTACGAAGCATATTGAAGTTGATTGTCAGTTTGTCAGGGATCTTGTGCAGTCTGGTACTATAGTTACTCATCATATCCGCACTGCAGATCAACTTGTGGACTTGTTTACCAAAGCTCTCGGACGTAACCAGTTTCATTCATTAGTTGGCAAGTTGGGCATTTCTGATCCCCATGCTCTAACTTGAGGGAGGGTGTTAAGGAATATAACTATTTCTTGTAATTATAATTAGATTATATTTCATTTTCCTAGCTTGCATATGTATTTTGTACTACTATATAATGTACCTTGAGATCATGAATAAACACACACCATTACCATTATTGCCTACACAAAATCATGGACAAATGTGCTGGACAGAAGCATGAACTAAATTAATCCCACATTTATGCTCAGAAATTCTGAATGGCATGAATTGTACAGAAGGCATGTGATCCCCTATGCCTGGTTTTGAGCATGAATTGTACTGCACTGGCCGAAGATCTTCGAACTTATCTTGCCGGCGAACTGCAGATGAGTGCTGCCGAGACAGTGCATGTTCGTAAAACGTACTTCTCGGAATCAAGCTCGAATAGCTAAACGGAAACCATATGAAACCCTTTCAACATATTGTAAAGAAACCCAAAGAAAGATGAACCTTAGATTGGTAGAGCCATGCCGGGGCGTGAACTTGGAACAGAATCAATTGGGTACCCGTTTTTCCCAATACTAAACGGGTTACTGGGAACACCCGGTTTCCCACCCATATTTCTTATAACCCAACCCAAGTAAACACATTTACTGCTGATCCCAATTTGTTGAAATAAGAATATTTTCCCGTTTCATAAACTTATTTTTAGCTCATTAACTTACGGGATATTTTGACCCCTCGTGTTTTAACCTACGCATGGCATTATGACCCGATCGTTGGGTTTCTCCCCAGACATCACCAGTTCCCCATTCTACTTTCTAATCAAACAATTCCTTATCTTCATATGCTTTCAAGAGATTTTTTATAGCATGTGTGTGACAACCGCTTGATATCGTTTGAGGCTGCCATTTTAAGTATGTCAATAACAGCCTCGTCATGCGCTCAACCACCAGCTCCATATCATCAAGGCAATGCTCACACTCACGGGTGTACTCAGTGGTTGGGAGATGGGTGGGTAAGCCAATGATCCCAGGTTCGATACTCGGCAGCGACAGTGTGGGGAGCTCTTGCTTTGCAAGGCTCCCTTGTACGCATCGAGTCCATACCAAGTCCATTAATCCTGGTGCTGGACTACCGTGATTTACCTCTCATACGATAATCGGGGTATCGACTGGTATGGATTGATGAGTGCGAGCGGTGATCGCCTTTTGTCAAGGCAATGCTCAAGCCGTGGTATTCAATAATACACGATGGTTATACATCCACGTGCATTGTGCAACAAAGAACAATTGCGGTCCCCAGGGTCGGCATTAAATTCGCAATCTTTAAGTCGCGTTAACAGCCGTTGACACCCATACTCTCCACTAGTGTGATAAACCTAGTTGAACTAGTTTAGGAGTTTCTTGCTTGAAATACTGTATAGAAGTGAATTAATAATTTATATTTAGAAATGGTAATTGACAAGTGCGCTTTTATTCACATTAAATATTATTATTTTATTTTTATATAATTTTTAGGGATAAGTGCCAATATAACCCTGTCTACTTGAGTAAGTGTCACTATAACCCTATGATAATTTTTAGTGCAAATATAACCCTATGATGATTTTTAGTGCCAATATAACCCTATCTAGCTAATGAAACTGCCAATATAACCCTCAGACCCCATTTCTGGCATTAACCTCATTTTCCGGCATTGACTCTATGTAAATTGACCAAAATACCCATTGGGCTAACTCTAAAATTATGTGGATAATTTTACCCTCATAGTTCGCCAGACCGTCGCCAGATCGCCGCCGGACCACCGCCGGATTAGGTAGGGTTATATCAGTACATTATGAAAACCAGTAGGGTTAAAGTAGCACATTCCTAAAATTTATAGGGTTATATTAGCACATCTATAAAAAATGTAGGGTCATATCAGCACATACTGTAGAATATAGGGTTTTAATGATATTTTGTTTATTTTGTTGTGTTTAGTCCGGATTGATGATTCGATGACATTTGGTGTTGTGTGTGATTGTTATTTTGCTGTGTTATTCGACCTAGGATTTTAATTGTTGATAAGTTTTGAAATGAGGCTATGATATGTGATAATGGTGTTTAATATTAATGATGGTGTCATTATGTCAAATTTTATGTTGTATATGACATTTTTATGATGTTATAATGGTGTATATGATGATGTGGTCGCCCATTAAGGCCGGCCAAGTACCACACACTTAATATTTATAATATGTGCTGATATAACCCAATAAGTTTTAAGAATTTGCTGATATAACCTTACAAACATTAGAAATGTACTGATATAACCATACAAACATTAGGAATGTGCTGATATAACCCAATAAGATTACATAATGTGCTAATATAACCCTATCTGTTCCGGCGGTGATCCGGCGGCGGTCTGGCATAGGTCCGGCAATGAGTCTAAGGGTAATAACGTCATTTCCTATTTTTTGTATTTTAATTTTTTTTCAGAAGGGAAAACATGTAATTTTATGAAATTCCTGCTAAAAGTTGCCGGAGAGGGTTATATTAGCACTTTCACTAACTAGATAGGAATATATTGACACTTCAAATACTGAAAGGTTATATTGGCACTTATGTCAACTAGGTAGGGTTAAAAAACATTTTTTTTCTAATTTTTATTACACTTATAAGTACTGGAAGAAGTTATGATGGCGCCACGTAAATGTGGATCTATATTTGGTTTTTTATGCAAGGCCTCTGCCTTCTAATTCAATCTTAGGTAGAGAATGGGTTGATGGTTGTTTAATCCCTAAGATTAGGGTTATTCCTAAACCACAAATTTTGAAAATTAGATGGATTAAACCAAACACGGGCTTTAAAATTAAGAGCGAAGTGCTAATATAACCCTACATAATTCACGAAAGTGTATATATAACCCTGTGATAAACGAAAGTTCAAATATAACCCTATATAGTTAGTGTATGTGCATATATAACCTTTTCCAAGAGTTTAAGGTTGGAATTTAGTGAAAATACTATTTTACCCCTATGTGAAAAATAAAAAAAATCAAAAAGCATTGATTACATTCATACCCCTAAAGCTGCTTGGAAGAAATTACCCCTCTATTTTTCCTCTTTCATTTTTACTCAACTGCTTGGAAGAAATTATCAAACACATATCTATCGTCATAGACATAAAGTCGTGCAGTGGAAGGCATCGACATCGGCGGCATATTCAGGTCAAAAGGCAACGGCGGCTTCCGGGAGGATGAAAAGGTGATGTCGTGATCTCCAGCGTCCACCACTGATGACGATGAATGCAGTCGATGTGGCAGTCATCCGGAGCCACCGGCGGTGACCGGGGATGCTTCCTCACCGGTTAAAAAGAGTTCTGGTGCTTCTCCACCATCTTCCATGGTGCCATATTTTTTTCTCCCGGCCACCACCATCACCCTAGCGGCGACGGAAGCAAAAAACTTCTCTCCGGGGAAAATCTCACTCACTCTCACTGAAAGGGCATTTTGGTCATTTTCATTTGATTAATGCCCGAAATGATCGGTCAATGCCGAAATTGATTCCGTAAGGTTATATTTACAGTTATGTAAATTAGTTAGGGTTATTTTTTCACTGAAATAATCTCAGGGTTATATCTGCACTTTCTCAATTATATATGGTTATATTTGCATACTTCCCTAAAATTAATATTGATGCAACTTGGAATAATCTAAACTCGCTGGTATAGGAATCATTTGTAGAGATTATAGGGGTTTACTTTTTGTTGCTAAAGTTCTTACATTGATAGTCGAATCCCCACTGGATTAAGAACTCTTGGCTATACAACATGGCACTTTCTTTGGTAGATTAATTACACAAGCTTAATTCCAAATTGAAACAGACTGTCTGAATGCAAAAAAGTATATGCTAAATCCTCTACTTGCTCCATGGTCATCCTATTCATTGGTTTGTAGTGTTAGAACCTCTACAAATGGCTGCATCATCTCTCATGTGAAAAGAGAAGGGAATAGGGTGACTGGTAGACTTGCTAAACTCAGCTCTCGTTCTAACTTGAATGGAGACCTAAATTATCATTCTCTAATAGATCATTTCAGACGACTCATTCAATTAGATAGAATATGTTTGCCTACCATTAGACTCAATGATCATCCACCATAGAACAATTTATCGCTTTTTATATTTATTTTTATGCAGATTCAGGTAGACGGAGCATCACAAGGTTGGAAACAAAACTTTGCAATTAAGTAGCACCTCTCAAATGTCTACACAATTTCAGCTACAGAGGAAGCAGATCTACTTATCACTTTTGTTGCTTAGAATCCCAACTCACTGGAGTTTACCTCTTGTCTTATAGAATTTGGCCCGTATTTATAAATCAATGTATACTATATGGATTCTCGGTCTCATTGGAAATATGGCCTAAACTTCGCTAACACAGGGGGGGGGGTTGTGGAGGCAAGTTAGGAAACACTTCCAAAGCGATCATCATCCATTTCACAGCTTATTTTCTAGTTTATCAAATGTATCCCAAAACCGAACACACTCTTTCATATTTTATTTTGGGGTTTGGAGAGCCCAATTTACTTCTCCCATCCACCAATAGTGGATGTTTTAATTTGAAGAAATCTTAAGCGTGGTTCTGTGTAAAAAAAAATCACTGTTAAAAGTGGTTATGAGGGAGGTTCATTCCAATACTGCAATATCAATTTATGGCAGTTAATTACAGACCAATTTTAAAAGGGATTTTTACATTTCTGACCCTAACTTTAGGATGAAAGTGCCAATATAACCGTACAAAATGGGAAAGTGCCAAAATAAACCTAACTTTATAACAAAATGTGCAGTTATAACCTTTTGGCCTATTTCCGGCATTAGACTAAAAGAATTGGCCATTAACAAAATCTAAAATGATAAAAATACCCTTCACCCAAATACTAAATTTTAATTACCCATTTTACTCATTTCTTTTTCTGCTTCAAAATCAGAAAATTCAACCACCTGCCTTTTCTTCTTCAGCCACCGCCCGCCACCACCCGCCACCACCGACCATCGTCTACCACCGCCGACCATCTCTCTTCTAGCCCCTCTCTTTTCCAGCCCATCCCCGCCGATTAGAGCTTGAACCAAAGGCTTTGGACATTGACCCAAATCATGAAATGTGTCATCATTCCTTCCCGAGCGGTGCCTCTACCGTTGTTATTCTATATGTTATTACAATGAAGAAATCAATGGGAAAGAGCAAACAAATCCTTAGATTTGGGGGGGGGGGGGTTCAAGAGAGATCACACACACAGAACTTGGATTTTCACAAATTTGGTTCTCTAGAGAAAGTGAATGAAAGAAATTTGCAACTAAATTAATTCTCCACCGTGGGTTGAGTCAAAATTCACATGTCGTGAGTTGAGTCAAAATTCTCCACCGATCGGTAGAGGGGTTATTTTGGCCACCCTCCACCTCCCTTTGGTCACCTCAAAATGCACCCCGCCACCCTCCACCTTTCTCCGCTCACCTTAAAATGCACCCTCCCACTCTTCACCTCCCTGCAGTCACCTCAAAATGCTTCTGCAACTCTTCAGTCACCTCAAAATGTACCCCCCATGCAACTGCCACCTCGAACCCACATTCTCACAGAAACACCATCCTCTGGTTCGAAACATTCTCCCTAAACCCAGAAACTTAGAAACACCTATAATGGGTTCGAAACATCCGAAGAAAAGAAATAGCACAAGCAGGTTCCAATCACAATTCAACCAACCTAGCTTCATTTACATCCAATTGTAATGGATTAACGCTTCTGTACTGGAGATGTAGACACTTGAAGGCAGTGGGTGTTTTTGTCGGGTGTTCAAAGAAAATGGGGAAGAATAAAAGAAAAGGAAGAAAAAGGGATAAAATATGAGGGTATTTAGACTTTTCAATTCTTTTTAATTCAGGAGTAAAATGGTCAGTTTAGTCAATCTCCGCCAACATTCTCGTTGACAATTAAAGTTAACGGTGCCCTGGTTAGATTGGAGTACATCAATAAGTTAGGGTTGTTTTGACACTTTCTCATTTTGCATGATTACATTGACACTTTCAACCTAAAGATAAGGTTATTTTAGCTCTTGACTTATTTTAAAATTATTATTTAAAGGCAGTTCGTTAACTCTATGACGCGCGCCGCCACTTAGAGCATTCAAAGCTCTCTGTAGGATGCCGAGAGAAAGACTCACTAATCACTCTTAATCCTTTCCACACACACTTATCAATCTAAATGGATTCTTATTTTATACATAAGAAGTTAGGCAGTTAAACCAGTCGATCAGTTTGAGCTAGTTGAGTGATTGAGTTTTTCCAATTATCCCACTGGAGTTATAACATCTTCGCCTATTATTTCCTTTAAGAGAAAAACTCACCATCTCACCATAGCGAATGGTGAGATCAGGGGCCAAGTTGAAATAAATAGCGAGGAGGCAAAAAAATGGGATCAGATTGCAAATACTAGAAAATAGGGTAAAATATGGGTCAAAATGGATTGTAACAAAAAATGGGTCAACCCAATTTTCTCTCTCCTCCCAAATAACTGTTAGATCATTTCCTCCCAAAAATCAAGGAATTTTATTCCTCTTCAAACTCAGCCTGAAATTCAAACTCTGAGAAGCTGGTCAATGCTCTGAAATCTCTGGTTGAAGCTCACAATCAAGCTGTG
Source organism: Rubia yunnanensis (assembly GCA_037428765.1). Taxonomy (NCBI): domain Eukaryota; kingdom Viridiplantae; phylum Streptophyta; class Magnoliopsida; order Gentianales; family Rubiaceae; genus Rubia; species Rubia yunnanensis. Next base: position 85,668,535 of record CM075066.1, read on the forward strand.
AAACCATTTTTACAATTGATTGAAGGATCTACAATTACGATGGAAATTAAAAATTTTGACGGAATCGCATCGGAATTGCTTCATATTTGCGCTGGGATCAGATTCAGCGACAGAGCTTTGCAACGGAAACATCATACAAACTTCTACATATGCGAAGGTGAGATCTGCGATCTAAGTTCTTAGTTTTACAGTTTAAAATCTTTGTTTTAACGGTTGAAATCTACGATATAAGGTGTTGCTGTGATAAACTATGGAAGACGAAGCAATTCAAGGCAATGAAATTGTTTTGTATAAAGGAGAAAGCAACGATTATGTTCAATCTGAAAATTTAACTAGTTTACATCAAGTTTAGGTTTTGATTTTGTATATGCAGTTAACCGCATGAAGTAGTTGCATGAACACATGAAGTAACATTTATTTATTGTGAATTTTATTTTGACAGATCTGGAATTCAGTTATATGCATGTTGGTGTTTTACAATTTTCTAAAACATATTAGGTAATATGATGAACATTGGATGTAATTGCATGAACACATGAAGTAGCGCGATAATAGTCTGATAGATAATTCCCTAAAGGTTGAAATTTGGTTATATGCAAACTGTTGGGAAAATGTTGGTGTTTTTTAATTTTCTGAAATATATGAGGTAATATGATGAACAAATGATGTAGCTGCATAAACACATGAAGTAACGTGATGATATTCTGATGGACAATTCCCCAAGGTCTGAAATTTGGCTGGATGCAATTTGTTGAGAAAATGTAGGTGTTTTATAATTTTCCGAAACATATGAGGTAATACGATGAGCACTGGATGTAACTGCATGAACACATGAAGTAACGTGAAATTATTTGATGGGACATTCCCAAGGTCTAAAATTTGGTTATATGCAATTTGTTGGGAAAATGTAGGTATTTTTAAATTTTGTGAAATGTTTGAAGTAACATAGTAAATCAATGATGCGACTGCATGAACACATGAACTAAAATCAATTACATTCATTTTGTTAAGACTATTTTTATATTTTCAAATTTACTTTATCACAACAAGTAATATGTTAAATACACGATGTAACTCAATAAAAATATAATCTGTTGTGATTAATGTCTTAAATTTAATTAGTAGGATTTGTTATCAAAATATTTAAAAATTGTACAAATTTATCAGTGACTAAACAACTGTTAATGAAGCCCGAACTAAATTGTGAAATACACGAACAAACCAATATAATAGTTGATGTAATGAGTTACTAAAATGATACAATTTTCCAAGACCAGATTCTGTCACCAATTTAAGTGGCGTATCGAAAGTTGATGTCACAGATTGCTTCAAAGGTTTGAGAGCAAAAACACTATCAGAGTTCCATGATTTATACCAAAAACAGTAAAATGCATTGGGATTTGGGGTGTGATGTTCAACCCAAAGAGGTAAAAAAGACGGAACCATCATAGAGAAGTATTTTGTTTGCTCAAATCAGGGAAACACAAAATTAAAGAATGAAACACCCAACACACCTTCCAATAACAATATCATTGAAGAGGGTTGTGAGAAGAAAAGAAGAAAAACAAGGAAAAATGTGGTTACGAGAACCGGATGCAAGGCTGAATTCAGATTAAATGTATCGATGAAGCCTATGAAGTTTTGCATCATGTAACATCTCAAAATCATCCTTTCACTTGAGTCGAATGGCAGTATTTACCACTCGAGTCGAATGGCAGTATTTGCAGAGAAGTGAAAGGATAATTACCGAAGAAAAAGGGAAAGCTATAGAAGGAATGGAAGGCGCTGGATTAAAACCTAGTCATGGATTAAAGTTTATGACTTTTGAAGCTAGTGGTATTCAGAGTCTTGGACACACGATTAAGGATCATCTAAACTACATGAACATGTTGCGCATAAAGAAGATTGAAGGAGGCGATGCTCAGCAAGTAATTGAAAGACTCTCACAGAAGAGTATCGAAGAGGAAGATTTCTTCTTTAGAGTTAAATTGGATGATAATGGTAGGCTGACAACATTATTTTGGAGGGACTCAATGATGAAGGAATACTATTTCCTCTACGACGATCTAATGGTATTTGACACCACATACATGCATGGTTTATATTTTGTAAAATACATTTAAAAAATGAAGTAACGGCTGGAACACATAGAGTAGTATGTTATACACATGATGTAACTTCACGAACAAACGAAGTAAAAATAAGTTACATTTTTTTGGAGAAAATTTGGCTGTTTTTAGATTTGCTAAAATGTATAAAGTAATTTATTAGAAACACGATGTAACGGTATGAAAACATGATTAGAAGTGATATAATTCAACTTGATAATTCACCAAAGTCTAAAATTGGCATATATGTATTTTATTGAGAAAATTTAGATATTTTAAAGTTTGCTGAAATGTAATAAGTAACATATTAAATAAATAGTGTAACTGCATTAACACATGAGTTAACATGATCTAACTTTGTTAAGTGATCTGTCAACATACAGGACCAACAAATACAACTTGATTTGTGCTCCAATAGTCGGAATGAACTACCATGGCAATATAGTAATGTTTGGATGTGCTTTCATTGCTGATGAGAAAGCTTCAACTTTCGAATGACTTCTTGATGTTTTCAGAAAACTAATGGGTGGTAAAGAGCCGGTAACAATATTTACAGACCAAGATCTGGCCATGGCCAAAGCAATCGAAAAGGTGACCATTCTTTAATTTGATTGATCTGGACTATAATGGGTTGATATGTTTATGTACTTACCTTTAGTATTTCGTTCAATAGTTCTTGTGTTTTTTCACAATATCTAATGTAATTTTAGTAATCATTCTCGATAAAAAAACCTTATTATTGGTAAAAAATCATGAACAATTACATTCCATGTTCATGCTTTTAGTTCATGTTTAATTGCTTTTAGATCATATGTTTATACATGAACTTGTTCTGAATAAAACTATTCATGAAATTTTACAGGTTTTCAAAAACACGAGGCATAGGTTGTGCCTATGGCACATTACACAGAATGCCATCGGTCATTTTGGTGAATTAAAAAAGAACAGTCCCTTCAAGGAAACATTTAAGCATTGTTTGAAATACTATAAAAAAAGAAGAAGAATTTGAAATGGCATGGAACAATATGATCAACAATTTTCAGCTTGAAGACAAGGAATGGTTCAAGAGACTTCATTCTATTAGAGATAAGTGGTGTCCTGCAATGAGCAAAGACTTTTTCTCCGCAGGAACTCTTTCATCACAACGAAGCGAGAGCACAAACAAATCTTTGTCATTCAATTACAACAAAATAACAACACTCAACAGGTTCTTAACAACCTTCAATGAGACTATTGATCGCTGGAGAGCAAAGGAAATAGAAAGGAAAATCAATGCTCAAAATCTGTGCCAGCTATGCATGGATCAAAACTAATTAAACAATAGCTCAAGAGTACACATTATCAATGTACTATATATTTGAAAAGGAATACAAGATTGCACAAGCAACAAAAGCATGCATAGTTTTCACCCTAGGATCGACAACAAAGTATGAAGTAAGTCCAGAAGAAGATGATACAAAAGTTGAAATTGTCACCTTACACAACAAAGTGGAATGGTGGAAGTTAACTGCTCTTGCAAAACTTTTGAAGAAACATGTATGTATTGATGAAATGAAATTTACATGTTACCTCTTATGTTAATATCTTTAGTTTTCAGTTTGGATCATTACCTTTTGGTTAAATATTAAGGTTCATCTTTTTGTAAGCAGATTTCATAGCAAGTTTCTTATAATACATCTTATATATATATATATATATATATATATATATATATATCATTAGTTCTTCATTCGCATATTTAACTTTAAAATGCAGGACATTATATGGTTTAGATCTTTAGTTTGGATGTTTATCTAATTAACTTAAATATACGCATGGTTATATTTTTATGCAAGCAATGCCTGCTTTCACTATATCCGTATATTGCACATCAAATCAATCAGTGAGATACCATCACAATAAATTCTAAAGCGATGGACAAAGCTTGCTAAAATGCAAGTATGGGACAAATCGAAAGCAACACAAGAAAATCAAGAAGTGGACAAAACCAAAGACAAAGTTCCACGGCGACACCAAATGGCAAGAAACTACTACAATTTGGTACTAAAATGTGAAGGTGACATAGAAACCCGACAAATTATTGAAGAAAGCTTCAAAAAGACAATGAAAAGGTAGACCAAATTCTTGTCTCAAAAAGTACAAAAGAGCATGAAAATTCAAGCAGCATAGCAGAATCTTCTATTACTAAACCGCCAACAATCCAAGATCCATCTCCCAAAAAGACAAAAGGAAGAAGCAAGAAAATTGAAGGATGGAAGCACAAAAAGAAACCAAAAACAAAAGAGTTTGGTACCAAGACACCAAAGCAACAAGTCTAGACCTATGAGTTCCAATTTGACATTGTATTTATATTAATATTTTGTACAATTATCTTAAATTCATGAACAAATAAATTAAATTGCCCTTCAAATGCTTTAAACACCTGAACTTACGAGTGCAGTTTAATTAAACAAAAATATATTCATCAAGTAAACTGTGTCTGAAACTAATGACTCTAACAAATGAGCTAAAGTGAAATATACATGAACTAACATTAGAAAAATTAAATGAAAATATAAGGGTAGAAATTAAACAACACAAATTTGGAAAATATCTAATATTTAAATAGAACTATAGACCTAAATAACCGAACAATTTACCTAAAAGACACATGGCTTTGAACATACAAAATATAATTACTAGAGAAACTGTTAAACTATAATAGAAACTAAAGAGATAAACAGTGCAACTAAAGAGATAAACATCAGAACTAAACTCATGCTGGAATCATCATTAAAAAATTAATGTTTCAATCCATACTGGAATTGTCTTAAAAACATGTTTCAGAATCATCTAAAAAACATCATTCAGAATCATTCAATCCACCAACCTAGCAAATAGACTATTCAGAATCATCCATAACATCATTTCAACAAATTCAAACATTCAAATCACTCCATAAAAAAATCCAAATCACACCATTCAAATCAAATCATTCAAATAATATCTTAAACCACGTTGTTTGTGGACGTTCCTCCTATACCATCCAATTTACCATATTTAAACAAGTTAAAAGTCGGAAGAGGCTGGTATTGATTCCTTCATCTCCATTGGTTGCATTCTTCATCAACCATAACAATTAACTTGTCATTCTATTCGATTGGTGATTCTTCAATTGGTGGCGAGTCATCTTGTTGATTTAGAAGTTCTGCACTAGTCCCAACAATACGTGGCAAGTCTCGTAATGCTTCATCCCCAACATCAACCTTCACCATCTCCAACCTCTGATACATATCAGTGGTAACAACTTCAAAGTTGTGCTTCACAGTCCTCAAGGCCTCATCACAAGCCTACACAAGAAAAATATCAATAAATTTATACATAAACTTGAACAAACATATTAAACAGCCAATGAAAGCACAATCAACTAACCATAAACAGTTCATATATAAAAGAACCAAACTATTAAACAGCTAAACAAAAATGATTAAGCACATGAACTAACTATACTAAAAGTCGTCAATCTAAAATAATGAAACTAAAAACCTAAATTAGCACATAAAATTTAAACTAAATCTAAAACACATAAGAAATCATGTTAACCACCAGAACTAACACAACAAAGACATCATGTAAAATTTTAAACACTTACATTCTTAGCAAGATTTTTTATCTTGGAGTCGGTCAAAAATCCGTGTGGGATTTTGAACTGCATCACTTCATCACCTTCAGGAACAGAAATATCAGGCTGAGCTCCAACATCATTCTTACACCTATTACCCTCTTTCACTTTTCTGGCACAGTTGATTGGATAGCCCTTTACCATGATTGTCCTGTCATAAATTCTGCCAATGACCAACATCTTCACTCTCTCCCTCAACTTTGCATCTGTCCAATACTGGACTAGAGGAATGGATGTTTGCTCCTACATACCACGAGCAGGAAATCAGTGCAAATACAGAATCAGAAGGATGATGGCACAAACACTACATGTTTGGTATTTTACATTGTTGTTATACCTCCTAATCATTGAAGCCATTTTGTCTTTCACGAAAGTACACTAGTCGAGATTATTAATCTCATCAACATTTTCAATAACTTCAAGAATTTTCATATCTACCTTCCCAGTAGCTATAGGACCTAAAAAGTATGAAGAACAATAGATCACAAAAAGTTTCTTAAACGCATCCCCTCCCCCCTTAAGTTCATTTATCCTATCTAAAATCAAATGAAAGGGGTATATCATGTTCATTCTCCCTACCAAACCTAGCCTTGTAACTATCCTTCAATTCCATCCCTGAATTTCTCTTTTTCACAACTTTCCTACCAGAGTTTCGAGGCAAGCACATAACATCATATACATCATTAGTAGTAACAAAGTACCTATCTACCCCAACCAGCCGAACACATCTACCAGGGTTTAAATTACTCACCAACCAAGGCACAATACCCGAGGGAAGTGCAATCTCCAATCTTAGCTTCAAAATGCCCCCAAAACCAATGGCTTCAACATCAGCCTCTGCTTAGCACTAAGATCAGGGCACATAAACTTCTTTAAAACCTAAAAAACAATATAATACAGTAAGTTAGTAAATATAACAACTATGCGCACAAATACCTAAACAAAGAGATAAAATACATCAAGTAAACATACGGTGATTTTAAAAAAGAAAGTTTAATTAATACACAGCAAAATCAGTATAAAATTAATAAAAAGCAACTTATTATTTAATAAAACTAAATAGTTAAACACATAAATAAAATCAACAAGTACATAAACTATTTATACTGCAACTCTACACATAAACAATTAAAAGTATAGTGAAACAAAACACTGAAACACCAGAGGTAAAGAACAACATACCTAAAGTAATAAATTCTAAATCATTCAAGTTATATGAAAAAATATTAAAACTGAAATATTCAAAGTATATGTGTACACACATAAAGTAAAATCACAAATACATAAAGTAATAAAACATACCTAGAACCACCAGGAAGTTGAATTTCATAGACTTGTGTTAATCTGGTGTGTCACTTCTGTGCCATCATTAGTGTTCCTTGCTAAACGATGAGTAGAAACATTTCTCTTCACAACAGGTCCAAAAACACCATCTCCATCCTGCTTGCGCTTTCCCGCAACAGAAGAATTCTTCGACATCCCACTCCCATCTCCTGCAACATCATCATCATTGTTCCCAGATGGTTTCTTTGCAGCAAGCTTCTTCGCTACAGACACCTTCGGTGCAGGCTCCATCATAGCTGACTTGTTCGCTGCAGGTTTCAATGCAGACTTTTTCAATGCGAGCTTCTTCACTGCAGGTTTCTTCGATGTGGGCTTCACAGTCGGCTCCTTCACAACTGGCTCCTTTGCAGTAGCCTCGTTCACAGTCAGCTCATTTGCAGCAAGCTTCTTTGCAGCCGGCTTCTTCGCAACCGGCTTCTTTGGAGCCGCCTTCTTTGCAGCCGCCTTCTTCGCCCCCACCTTCTCCGCAGCCGCCTTCTTCGCAACCGGCTCATTTCTTTTCCCTTCACAAACTTTTTGTTTTCCCTTTTCATTTGCATCCACCATTGCAGGAGGCGGATCAATAAAATCATCATCTTGCATAGAATATTCATCACTAATAATTCATTTAGCTTTAACCTTCTTCGTAACACCTTTCTTTTGGAAAATATTTCTGACCTATAACAAACAAATGAAAAAATAAAAAATAAATACAAAATCAAAAACACAAAGTAGAAGCAGAGAAATTGATAAATACCAGAATCAGTTTCACATCTCAAACCTTCAATAACAAGTTTTATCTGAGCACTTATGGGACTTGCAGCAACAAAAGTAGAACCTACAAAATTTAAAAATTAACAAATTCCAAATAAACATAAAGTAATGAAAGATACACAATAACAAATATATTAAAAAGTACCATCAACATTTCTTTCAACAAAATCCTTATTTCTTTCTGTAAAATCCTCATTTCTTTCAGCAGACACATTTCCAGGCTCTGATGCAAAAAATACAAAGACTAATGAGTTTAATAGCAAAACTAAACAACAATAAATATGAACTAATAATTCAAATACTAACCACTATGTTTAAAGTTTGCTGAAGCAGTAGGATAAATAATCATAGGATTCTCCACAACTGCATAATAAAAAATGTTTATAAAGATTATAAAGTGAAATCTCCAATCTTAACTAATGAGTAAAATAACATAACTAAAAATTTATAAATTGAAACTAAAAAAAAACTAGTTGAAACTCCTAATACTAACCATTTTGTTCGATAATTGCTAAAAATGGAGGACTACTGTTCATATACGTCTCCACAGCTATATCATAAAAAGAGATTCAACTAATAAATTTCATACCCGAACTAACAAAATGACAATAAATCATAAAACATTAATTTAACCTGATTGTGTAAGGTTTGTTGAAGCTGGATTATTAACAACAGTTTCAACCTCATCAACAGCTACAAAATGCAAACAGATAATGTAAATCACAAAGCTAAAGCAATAAAGAAAAAAAAGTAGCAAGAAATTGGGATATATTAAATCATAAAGTATTAATCTAACCTGATTCTGTAAGGTTTGTTCAAGCTGGAATATTACAAACATCAGTTTCAACCTCAACAGCAATTACAAAATACAAACAAATAATTTAAACCACAAAACTAAATCAACAAACAGTAAAAACAAAAAAAAACATAATATATTAAAATTACCCGTGTTATGTTGACCCCCCAGTCACATCACATGCATCTACAATAACAAAACAAAAGGCATAAATACCAAAGGTAACACACTAAACTGTAAAAGTAAACAAAAAACTAAATATATTAAATTTACCAGTTTTATCTTGAACCCTAGGAAAATCACTTCCTTATACAACAGCAAAACAATATACTTAAATGCCAAATGTAAACAACTAAACAGTCAAAGTAAAACAAACAGAGACCAACATGTATTAAATTTACTAGGCTTGTCTTGAACCCTAGCTATATCATATACAGCTACAAATAAAAAACAAAATATTTAAATACCAAAAGAAAATCACTAAAGAGTCAAAGTAAAACAAAAAATTAGAATTCCAACCCGTAACGGATGCTCTAGCAACTATATCTAGCTTATCCACATCAGATTTACTACCACCTTTGTGCAATCTTTTCACAATATTAGCTATAAAAAAGAAAAGAAATTATCAGCAATACATAAAGCAATCAATTAAAAGCCAACAAAAAATTTGAATAAAATTCAATCATATTTAAATACCAATGGTAGTAGTTTTCTTATGATTTTATCCTTTTATTCACAGGAGGTTTAGAACTTGAAAATTACACAATCAATTAAAAGAAAACATAAAGATTAAAATAAAAAATTTACAAACTAACAATATGCATACCATCTGGCAATTTGGACTGCAATCTACTTGATTTCCTCAAGAAAATTCCATCTCTACATTTTAAAAAGTAATCACTTAAAAACTTAAATTTAAAATGGAAACACCTGCAGTAAATAAACCAATATAACTGTGTATATACACATACAGAATGACAGTGCAAACAAAAAACACATTAACATGCGAACTAAACACATAAATGGGCTAACTCAAAACAGTGCAAATAGAAAACATGCATACTAAACAGATCCTAAACTAAGCCACAACAGATCCACAACAAAGCCTGAACTAGATACATAATAGCCTAAAAACACACAAACAACCTAACTAAACACATGAACAGCCTAGCTGAGAGACAATGCAAACTAAAAAGAGCCTAAAGTAAACCACAACAAAAGTCTAAACTAAACACATGAACATGAAAACTAAACACATAAACATCCTAACTTAAAGACAATTCAAACAGAAAACATGCAAAGTAAACAAAGCATAAAATAAACACAACAGAGGCACAAGAAAGCATGAATCAAACACATGAACAACCTAACTAAACACATGAACAACCTAAATAATTTATTATACACCATTTCTTACTTAAAACAGAGCAAGATCTAAAAATCAACAAAACAGAGCAAACACATCACAAAAAAACATAGCAGATTCAATAACAACGAACAACACATCAAATCAACAAACAATGAAATAGAAAAATCAAAGAAACCAAACAAAAAACCCTAACAATACAAAAATTAACAAAAAAATAGAAAAAACCTTTATATTCAAGCGCGGATGAGGCACGAACAACATCATCAACCTCCAGGTCATCTTTACTAGCAATTTCTTCGTTCGATTTCATCATATCTACAAAATGCTGAAACAAAACTAAGAAACACACAATATAGGGTAAAATAACACACGCACGATCAGATTTACAGGGATAAATGCCAGAATGATATAGAAATCATTGGAGTGGTAGAAGAAAACAAAATACCCTAAATATAAACCCCAAATCCAACAAAAATAAGAAATTCTCACCTCTATAGAACCGAATTGAAGAGGGCAATGTAATTCCACCGAGAAATTGCGAATTTGAAAGAATTTAATCAGTTGAATTGCGAATTTATGGCAGTGATTTTGAGAGATTTGAGAGAGGGTTAATGCGCCCGTGTGAGTGAGAGAGATGAGTTGGTTGGAGCGGTTGAATTTAAAAACTAAAAAATGAAAATTAACTTATATATATTATATGGTATTGCTTCAAGGCACCTAAAAATATTTAATTTATGTTGAGATCCCTGGTCTCACCATAAGCTTGGGTGAGACGGTCTCACCCAAGTCTTTTTATTCCTTTAATTTCAAGCGCCACCGCCGTCTCCTTCATTATCCGAAACGTACCAAGAAAATTGCAGCCATGGAAGATGTCAACCGCGACGTGATGGACATTAACAGACCTAAAAAATGCGCCAAGAGAACAGCCATGGGTGACAGAAAACCGTACGTAGATGGAAGAGCGCAACCCAAAGGTGACAGGCGAAATGTTCCTCTTCATTCCACTGGAACAACTCATGAAATTCAAACTTGCGTCAAGAACGTTGCGCCCTCTCATCACCAACTTCCTCCACCGCCACACTCCCATCACCCACACCGGCCTCATCATCATCCTCTCACGCGTGCTTCGACAAAACCATTATTTTCGATACTATGAGTCCATCTTTTGCTCGCACCGCCAAGGCGCCCAAGATCCGCGGTGCCCATCACTATAAAATGGAAACATCAACTGCTTAATTTGAAGGGCTCCTGCAATGGCTTCCTCCTGTACGAAGGCGGCGGCTACGAATTTATCGTGGACCATTTCCAATGCACAGGTACAACTCCGTAAACATCATGAATATAGTCGCCATCGCCATGCCCGTGTGGGGCTTGCTTATGAAGTGGCTGGGTCCAACTTTCAACTCCTTTATATTTTCTATAAAGAACTTGAGAATGTATTAAAGAATGTAGATATTACTTGTATTTGCAATTAGATTTTATTATATTTTTTTAACTTGTACAGGTATTCTATACCCCTATATAATGTACTCTGTTAATACAAGAATTTTCTATCCACCTACAGATGATCTCCTTGAGTCCACTATGCTTTCGGACCTGCAAGATAGGCAGACTAAGGTCAGGCAGACAAGCGCAGGGCCGTGCCTGCTCCGACGCTCCGGTCAGCCATGAACGTAATGTAGGAGAATCCTCAAGTGAATAGTGAATAGATTGTATGTGTCTTACCTCTGAACGTGCTCCCCCCTTGTTTTATGTGTTTAGGTGGCTGATGGGCCGCTCTCCGTACGTTAGGTCCTATCAGCCACTTGTTGTCTCCGTTGGGCTTTTCCTAGTCTTCCCTCAAGGCTTTGGGCCGACAATCCTAAAGCTGGGCCATAAGGCCCGTACATTATCAACTCCCCCAAGCCTGAGACTTAGCTGGAAAGGCTAAAAATGAGGCGTTAGGATGAACTTCTCACCATAGGCTCACAAGGACGTGGGCTCTCTGGTCTGAAGGGTCACAGGCAGCCTGCATGCTCCCTGCTTCCTGCGAGCGATCTTTTTCGACAGGAAAGTTGACAATTTCCCAATTTTGAACCACCTGGATCGTGCAGGAGTAGTCTTATTCAAAGCAGGTTTTGGCGGTTACGCTACCTGTTCAGGTTTGTGCCACATGTCTTTCTCTCTCCTATTTTCGGATGCAGACCCTTGATTTTTGCCTTTTCCCAAGACGGTTATCATCATGCCTCAACCGCTTTGTCTTCCGAGGCATTTATCGGGCCTCTCGGACTCTCATTTTTCTCTTTAAATTCCTACTGCCTTGACCTCTTCCTCCTTTCATCACTCTCTTTGCTCATTTCGCTTTCAACTCTCTGGTCAGCTTTCCAGTCCTTCTCAGGTACCTTTTCTCTGCTCTCTCTCCGCCTTTCATTTTTTCTATCATGGTTTTGACAGTGGGGCCTCCCAAAGAGGATTCTTACTGTGTTTCCACTAACCTTGAGTATCGTTCTGCCTGCCAGCCTCGGAGCATTGCTGCTTTAGATTTCCTTTTCCCCTTTTTTCTGGGTCGTATTGGACTATTATGGACTAACACTGACTGACCTTCTTCCTAAATCTGTCTGGCTCCTTTTGGGCTTTGAGATTCTGTGTCGCCTTCATCATGTTGAACCCAATATCCCTTTTTTGTGTCTTCTGCCAGCCAACCCAGATGCCCCTAGCGGGACCTTTCTTAAGTTCAGGCAGGACACTCATAAATTTCTGACTGACTTTCCCACTCGCATCGTCTAGAAGCGAAGGTTTGTCTTTGTGGATGAATCCCTGGTTGTAGGTCTGGAAGGTGCCCCGTCGGGCTTCAAAATTGGCACCGAGAAGGGGCGTGAGTCCCAGCCCAGCGACACTGGGATGGTTTTCCTTCAGCCCTTCATTTCCCATCTCAAGGCAGTGATAGTGAAGTGTGAACGCCTCCTGCGTGACTCCGCCTTTTGGTCGTTGGTCTCCCTTACCTGCCAGACGGCATAGCCTCCCCGATGGGCCTTCTGATCTGAGTGGTATAGGCTTGTAGTTTCATTTACATGGCAGTTTTTTTCTTTCTGCTCTTTCTTTTTTCCACATACATTGTAGAAGCCGGACCTTCTTTCTTCGCGTTGCAAAGATGTCCATTTCGAACTTCCTGGGTAATTTGTCGAGGTCCCTGCCGGGCTTCCAGCTCTCATCTACTGCTTACTAGCGAGGAGACTGCTGGCGTGGTGGACCAGATAGTGGTGACTATTGAGGTGTCTGACACCGAGGTGTCTGATGAGGAGCTCTCGTAGAAGATAACTAATCGGTCTTCTGAGAGAAGGTCCAAGAAGGGGGGAACTAGCACTGGCTTTGAGGTAATCCCTGGGGAGGTCCCCAAGACTCAAGCCTCCCATACTTCTTCCCAGCCCCAAGGCATCACCCTTGGGATTCTACCTATCCAGGCGGTCCCCTTCTTGCCTTCGTTTGCTTGATGCTCTTCCTCTCAAGTTAGCTCTGTGTCAGCTCCTTACATACTACTGCAGCTTGGGTGGAATTTGTCTCCCAGACTCTCCCCATCTCCCACTTCAATGCTTAGCTCTAGGGGAGATCTCTGAATGTGGCTGGGACCAACTCCCTGACTGATCGGTCTACTTCAGTTGTTCTCAAGGTATGCGCTCTACTCTTTTTCCTTCTCTGTTGGTTGCTCTGCTTTCATTTTTCTTTAGTTTATTTGCATTGCTAAGTTTATGACTTTTCTTGGCTTTTTCAGCATCTCTGTGCTGCCTGAGCCCTGCAAGAAGTGTTATTCAACCTCAGGCAGAGAACAACAAGTTTAAGCATGGGTTCACCTCCTTGAAGGCCAAGGCCCAGCATTTCACTGAGGTGAAACAGGACCTCGAGCTAGAGAGAGGAGCGACTGTCTCCCTGCAGACTTTCTTGACTCATGGTAAGGCTAAGATCGCTGAACTGGATGCTTTCCATCATGGGGCATTCACCCCCGATTTCCTGAGCCTCTACTTTCACGTTGCGTAGAGTAACATGGCTTCTGAGTTGCTGAGCGATGCTCTGTTGAAGGCCATCCAGTTCTATTCCACAAACGAGGATGTGGACGAGGAGGCGCTGCGAGCTAGGCTCGGTGATACTTTTGTTCCCTTTTGCTAGCATAGTTTCATGGAGTACTTCGCCAAGCTGGACCCTGGTATGACACTGGCTGAGCTAGAGAATTGGAATCCAGACAGCGATTCTACTGAGCCGGATGTGCATTCTGCAAGCGGTCCACATCAGGCTACCAATGCAGGGAACTAGGTTAGGGAGAGAGCTCAGGCTGTAGATAGTGCAAACATTGAGGTAGCTTTGAAGGGGAGAAGCTCAGGCTGCAACATGGAGGGGGGGGGGAGGGGGTGGTCAGATTTAGGCTGGTGGTGATGCGGTTAAGCCTTGAGTGCTTTGTAATTTTACTTTTGTTCTGATAGTGTTTGTATTTCCCCTGCTGAGGGATGTAACTATGCTACTTTTTCTGCTGTTTTTTTTTTATTTTTTTTCTCCGGGGTGTGGATTTCCACGATGAACTTTAGGGGGTTGGGTATCCCCCCTTTTAAGTTGCAAACTTGAATTCTCCTTTCATGTTTGCTTTCATTCCTTTTCTGCTTTGATTTCTCTTAACTTGCCTTACGGCTTTTCTTAACCTCGTGTTTGGATTATCTCTATTTGATAATTGCTGGCATTCTTGTTTGTTAGTTGGGCTTGTTACTTTCCCTTTTTTCCCTTTTTGCTGCTATTTTGAAATTGATTTATCTTTTTGCTGGTCACCGGTTCTCGAAAAATATCAGATTTGCTGGAATACATGTTTTTATTTACATGTTCTTAACCCAAGGACTTTCCTGGCTATTGGAGCCAAGATTGTGGCTTTTCCATGTGGTTGTCACTGCTACCGTAGTTATATCTTTTTGCCTACTTGACCCTGGCTAGCAGATTTCTTGCCTAATGTGGCCAGTGTTACTTCTTTTAGCCAGGGTCGGCTAATTTTTTAACGACTTTAGCGGTGGTCGAATAATGATCCTACTGCCTGCTTGCCACGAGCTACCAATTTCTTGGCTGTTAGGGCCAAAATTGCCACTTTTAGCCAGGCTCGGCCCATTTTTTCAACAACTCTAGTTGTGGCCGAAGATACATCCCATTGCCTGCTTACCCCTGGCTAAGCCATTTCCCTGGCTGTTAGAGCCAGGGTTTCCACTTTTAGCCAGGGCCAGCCCATTTTTCGATGGCTCTGGTTGTGGCCGGAGTTGGATATTTTTGCTCATCTATCCTCTCCTTATAACAATTTCCCTAATTGTCAGAGCCAGACTTACCGCTCTTTGTCAGGATTGGTTCATTTTACACGTTCTTTTGGCTACTTCTTCCCCTGGATTTGAAGTTGGAAAAATAGCAAAAGAGGGCCAGGATGCAGGTCGGGATTCCTTTAAGATCATGCCCCTTATGGACTTACAAAATACTTGATCTCCTTAGGAATCACCCCCTTGCTTGCCAGTAAAAGTCATCCTATTTTTTTGCAGGTGTTGACTACATAATCATAAATCATAATTACTTATGCATAGTACCTCCTAAGGTGAATGATGTTCCAGGTGCACGGGATTGGCCTGCCATCAAGTGCTTCAAGCTTGTAAGCTCCTGTACCCAACGCCTCGACAACCTTGTACGGGCCTTCCCATTCCACATCTAGTTTTTTTGTCCCCGGACTCTACTCGCTTAATTTTTCCTTAGCTCTAGGTCTCCCCCCTTCAAAAATCTGGGCCTGACTCTATTGTCATAGTGATGCTCCATCCACGACTTATACGCGGCCTCTTTCAGCGATGCTCTCTCTCTGAGTTCATCCAGATCCTCTAGGTTCTCCCTGATTGCTTGGCCATTTTCTTATTGACTCATTTGCTTAACTACCCTCCTGGTAGGCACAACAACTTTAGGCGGGGTGATGGCCTCCATCCCAAAGCACGTCCTATAAGGGGACTCCTCTGTGGTTGTTCTGGGTGTGGTCCTGTAAGCCCATAGCACCCTTGCTAATTCTTCCTCCCATTCTCCCTTCATTTTCCCCAGCCTCCCTCTTCAAGTCTTGCACTATCGTTCTGTTTGTCACCTCTGCCTACCCATTTTCCTGTGGATGCACTACTGACGTAAACTGTTGTCTTATGTTTAGGCCTGTGCACTAAGATTTGAAAGGCTCATTGGAAAACTGCTTCCCATTGTCACATACTATCACTCGTGGGATGAAAAACCTGCATACTATGTTTTGTCAAGCAAAGTTTGTGATCTTTGTTCCGGATGCCTTCACTATAGGATCTGCTTCCACCCATTTTGTGAAGTAATCAATTGCTACCACCAGGAACCTCTTCTTCCTTATTGCTTCTGGGAATGGCCCAGAGATGTCAATCCCCCATTTGGCAAAGGGCCATGGAAATCTTATGTTGGCCATCCGCTCTGTAGGGAGCCTCTGTATCCTAGCATGCTCATGGCACCTATGACAGGCATTGACCAAAATTTTGCATCTTCCCTAATGGTTGGCCAGTAATATCTTGCTTGCATTGCTCGTAGTGCAACTTTCCTTAGTCATTGATGGCTTCTGCAACACCCCTTGTGTATTTTACGGAGGACCGTGTCTGCCAGCTCGAGCTCTGCACACTGAGCCACAGTTCAGTGTATCCCCTCTTGTATAGCATATCAATTTTCAAATCAAACTACGGTGCCTTTCTCTTGATCATCCTTGCTTCCTTACCATATGTTGGGAGTATCCCATATATCTGTTGATATGCTTGTTAAATCCTCAATCGACACAGACTTAGTTAAGTGGGCGTGTGCTGAGGATGCCAGCTTACTAAGCGCGTCGCCCTTGTGTTCTGGGTCCTTGGGACCTCGGTGACATCAAACTCCTCAAACTCGGATGCCAGGCTCCTGACCTTGTCCCTGCATTTCATCATCGGCTCCCTAGTAGCGTAATGCCCATTGTACTGGTTAGCCACCAGCATGGAGTCCCTGTAGGCTTGCAATTTCTTTTCCCCTAACTTCTTGGCTATCTCCATGTCTGCTATCAACGCCTCATACTCAGCCTCATTGTTTGACGCAGGAATCTGTTATCTCCATGTCTGCTATCAACGCCTCATACTCAGCCTCATTGTTTGATGCAGGAATCTGTAAACGGAGGGCGTAAGTTTCCTCCATTCCCTCTGGGTCAAATATCACCAGGCTTGCTCCTGCACCTTCCACTCCTGATGCTCCGTCCACATATAGCTTCCACACGTTTGGCCCTATCAGGCAGTGTGAATTCATTGCCTTGATCTGGTTCTGTGCTTCTTCCGATGCTTTCATTTTTTCTTCCTTGGGCATTTCAGCCAAGAAGTCTACCATTACCTACCCCTGCATTGCCCTCTTGGGGCGTATTCAATAACATGCTCTCCCGAATTGCTTTAATTTTCTTCGGGTTTGCTCTCAACCCCTCTTTTGACACCATGTTCCCTGTAAACTTCCTTGCCTCTATGCCAAACTGACAATTGGCTGGGTTCAGCTTCATCCATGTCTCTCTGATGTGCACTAGGGTTTCCCTGACATCCTCCAGGAAGGTTCATATTGGCTGCTCTCTATGACCGTGTCATCCACGTACACCTCCAAATTCCTTCCAATTTGCTTCTAAAAAAATATTATCTACCACCCTCTGATAGGTGGCACCAGGTCTCCTCAGAACAAATGGCATCATCTGATAACCAAAGGCCCCCTTTTCAGTAATAAAAGCAATTTTTTCTATGTCGCTCTCTAGCATGGGGATTTGGTTATACCCCTTATATGCATCAAGGAAACATTTAATTGGATAGTTGGTAAGAGCATCTACCTTTTGGTCTATGATCGACAACGGGTAACGATCCTTGGGGAAGGCCTTGTTCAAGTCAGCGTAGTCCATGCATATCCTCCAGCTGACATCCACATTTTTCACGAACACTGGGTTAGTCACCCAAGTCGGGTAGGGGATTTCTTGTAGTATCCCCATTGTGACCTGCTGGCTCACCTCCTTCTTTACGACTTTGTTTCTCTCCCTGTAGAGCATCCTCCTCTTCTGCGTCATCGGCCTATGGGATGATCCACTTTCTACTTTTGGTAGCCCACATCTTTTTGAACTCCCATCATATCCTCCAATCTCTGAGCAAAGGCATTCTTGTTTTCCTTTATCACCTTTATCAGCTCCTTTTTCACCTCAGGAGGGAGTGTTATTCCAACCTGCACTGTTTGGTCTCCATTTTTATCTGTTGCTTCTAATTTTGCACCCAGTTTTGATGGGCCACTTCCGCCCATGATCATCTTGACAGGTCAGGGATGGTTTGCCTTTTACCCCTGGCATGCACCATCATCTTCTTGCTTTCGCTTGCTAAGAGCGATTCTATGGAATTCTCTAGCTTTCAGCTAGTCTCCCTTAACAGCTGCTATCCCTTCCCTCTTAGGGAACTTTAAGTGTAGGGTTGACACAATCCCCTTCAGCAGGGCTAGGGCCTGCCTACCCAATATCATGTTATATGGGTTGTTTTATTTTACAACTATGAACTCCATGTTCACAGTTTTGCTCTTCTCTCCCTTCCCCATTGTCTTGGGGAGGAGTATGATCCCTTTCACCCATACTATTCTATCTGCAAAATCCACTAACGGAATTTCCTTTGGCTGCAATTTCCTCTTTGTGTTTTCGTCCAACTTCTCAACATAGCTCCAATACGTGATTTCTGCCGAGCTTTCGCCATCCACGTATGCCCGGTGGATCCTCTTGTCCTCACCCTTACCATTTTCACAAAAACATCCCCTCATGCTGGCCAGTCAGGTATAAGGTTATTGGTGTCAAACGTTATTGCTTTGTTTGGCCCCAATTTTATGTCTTCCAGTGTCGGCTGCGGTGTCTGTCTGCAGCGAGCCTTTTGATGGGACTCCACTACCTCCGTCACCTCCTCCTATGATGGCATATATGTCTGTTACCATGGCTGGCCTATTTTCCTCCACCTGGGAGTCTCCCATTTGCCTTTTTCCCGTTCATTCTTAACCTCAGCCCTGTCAACCTTGTTGCCCCTCTCTTGCCTGCGCTCCCTGTCTGGGCTCCTAGCTTTGTTGTGCCCTTCCTGTCTTCAGGACCCTCCGTGCTTATTTTTTCCTTGCCAGGAAGCTTTTTATGGGCCCTTGCGCTCTTTGCCATGTGTGCGAGCTCACCGCTCTGGATGCAGTTCTCGATGTTGTGCTTCATATGGATACAGTTATTCGTGTCATGGCCATGGTTATCATGGTAATCACATATTTGGATTTGTTCCTCTTCTCGGGATCTTTTTTCATCCTTGGCGGCACATCCAGTATACCTTTCTATGCACATAGGGCAAAGATCTCCTCGGGTGTTTTGATGAGCAGCGTGAAGACCCTTTCCGGCTTGTTAAACCTATTGGGCAAAAGCTTTGATGTGTTCTGCTTTCCTTGTCTTTCTATTTGTCTCAATCCTTCTTTATCCATGGCCTCTATGTGCCTACTTTCTCCTCTTATCAGCCATGCCCACCCTGCTAAAGATTCCTACTCTCTTCATTAGCTCATCGATTGTCCCTGGTGGATCCAAGGTGCAGTTCATCAGCATCAGCTCATGCCTTAAGCCATTGATGAACGTGTCGATGAGGAATTGGATGCTCCTTTCTTCTACCTGATTAGCCTCTTCATTGAAGCACTCTCAGTATGCTGACAATGTCTCTGCTGGCTTATGCCTGATTGCCAACAGCTCAGAGCGCATCTTCACAAATTTCTTCCTCTGCACAAAGCGTGCCAAGAAATTCCACTCTAGCAGACTGAAGTTGTCAATCGTCTCATCCTCCAAGTTCTTAAATCACACCTTGGTTACTGATATCGGGGTGGTTGAAAACACTTTGCACCAAATGGCTTGCGGTATTGCAAAGGTAGCCTTGTTGGTGCAGAACGTGTGTAAGTGGTCATTCAGATCTGCCTCGCCATTATACTGCCCCAAGTTTATTGGTATCTTCAACTTTGGGTCAGTCGTGAACATCTGGACTCTCCTAGTGAAGGGAGAACCCCTGCTCTCCTTCTTCGCTTTTGACTCCAGCTCCCTAGCTGGGGCCTTCCCCTTGTAGCGTTATTTCACCCTTGGCAGTAGTACATAGCCTTCTTACCACTCGTGATCTTCTTGCGTCTCTCCTTCTCCGACTGGCTCCTTCCTTCTAGAGTGGGCCTTGCTCCGGGATGTCCTTGATCCCTTCTCCTTCCGGCTGGGTTCCCCACTTTTTAGTTTGGGGAATAGCTGCATTTGAGGAAAATCCACACCTCTCCACCTCATCTCACCATTCTGATGGTCCTCTATGTTCTTCATCCTCCTTAGCATCTCGTTTTGAGATGCCAAGAGTGCTTGAAACACCTCGAAGCTGTTTGCTAGCTCCGTTGAGGTGCGTAGTTAGTGCTTCTCTCCAGTCGGCATTAACGTTGTGGTCGAGTCTTCTTCTAGATGCGTCACATCTTCCATCACCACTAGGTTGAACATATTTCCTACTGGTTGTGCCTCTATGTCGTCTAAGCTACGTGGATGCTAAAAAATTTTTGCGATCCCCACAGACGGCACCAAATTTAATACTAGAATTTGCCATCCACCTACAAATGATTTCCTTGAGTCCAGTATTTTTCTTGATATGCAAGACCAGCGCCTGCTCCGACACTTCGGTTAGCCATGAACGTAATGTGGGAGAATCCTCGATTGAATAGTGAATAGATTGTATGTGTCTTACCTTTGAACGTGCTCTCACATTGTTTTATGTGTTTCGGTGGTTGATAGGACACTTTCTGTATGTCAGGTCCCATCAGCCACTTGCTGTCTTCACTGGGCTTCTCCTAGTCTTCCCACAAGGCTTTGGGTTGGTAATCCTAAAGCTGGGCTACAAGGCCCATACGTTATCATACCCTGAGATCATGAATACAAACACACATTATTACCCATATTTTCTACATGGTATCAGAGGCTAAAATCCTGAAACCCTAAAGAAAATTTTCCCTGCTCTGTTCAATCCGCAGCCACCTCTAACGTCATTCGTGTGTACCAATCACGCATCACCGCTGTCCAGTCGCTGCTGCCCGTCGATCGCCACCACCATCTCTCCGTTGCTGCGACCGACACCTACCCCGATTCGTTCGTACGTGTTGCCCATATACTGACAGTCCAACCCACGTGCTGTTGTTGTGATACTCATGCTCCACCACATCATCTTGCCATTGATCTGATCAACCGCCGCCTTTTCCAGTTTGCTGTTGATCCTAGCCCTAAACCATGTCTAATTCTTGAGTTAATCCCGATGCCGCTCAACAGGCTTGCATCGATGCTGAATCTGAGGCCATCAAGCTGCTGAACATGAACGGCTATGAGATAATTGTGACTTTATAGAAACAATTACAGTTACAATTTGGCCCTCTTTCACCTGTACTTGTTGGTCACCCAATGAACGTCCCTACTTTATTGGCTCTTCTGACGTTCCTGGTTTGGTTATTGCATCATTATCCTGAAGGGTTAAGAGAATTACCTTGAATGGTCTGATGGGATTTTTTGTGCTATGCTTGCTAAGCATAAGATTGGATTCATTGATGGATCGATTACCAAAACCAAGGATGATCATCCTGATGCTGCCGATTGGCTTGGGGTTAATGCTACCATGGGTTGCTGGATCTTGCAAACCCTGGATCTGGCATTGCGATCTTTTACAAGTTCTTTTGCCCAATTTAAGGAATTGTGGGATGACCTGAAGGCACGTTTTACTCTTGGTGATGGAGTGGAAATTTTGCAGATACACGAAGATATTCAATACTATAGGCAGAATGGTCAGACCATCACCATTTAATTAGGCAATGTGAAGAAGCTGTTTGGAGACTACAATTATATCCGGCCTCCTTTAGTTTGCGACTGTAAAGCTAGCAAACTGATGTGCACCTGCACTCTTGCTGCACACGCCTCCCTAGAGAGAGAAGAATTTGATTTATCAATTCATTCCTGGTCTCGATGAAGGCTATCACACCTTGCGATCCCATATCATGAGCAATGATCTGCTGCCACCAGTCAATCATGTGTATACGCTTGTTGCCCAGAAGCAGAACCACTAAGATGTCATCTAGTCTTGTAATCCTTCTTCTGACTCCTTGGCATATACCACATGATGCCCACCACCTATGAGATCTTCGACAATTGTCCTCACTTCAGCTGATCGCAAGAATCTCATCTGTATGCATTGTCATCGCAAGGGTCACGACAAAGCTTCATGTTTCCAGCTCACAGGCTATCTAGAATGGTACACAAAGTTGAGGGAGAAACCCAATATCGCCAAGAAGACGGTGCCAACTCCTCGGCCAAATGCCACCACCATCCCCGGGGTTCCCACCGCCATGACCCATCCACCTCTGCAGCCATTCGCCGGCACTGCCATGTCGTTACTAAGGTTGCGGCAGCGGCCTCCAATGGTACTGCCCCTACCCATTCTGATTTTGGCCCTGCTCTGTCTGATGAGCAAGGGAGCAAGATTATGCATTTTTTTAATCATTTTAATTCTTTGTCTAACCATGGGTAAGGTAAGTCTCCTTTACCTTGGATTCTTGATTTGGGAGCCTCATATCACATGACTGGTGACAAGGGTTCTCTTACTGATATTACTACTGCTATCAATGTTGTGAATATTATACTATCTGATGGATTTGTGTCGTCTTCTACACAATATAACTCTATCTGCTTTGGTGATGTCACCCTTAATCATGTGCTATACATACCTACTTTGAATTGTAACTTATTATCATGCTCTAGTTTGTTATCTGCCTTAAGCTGTCTAGCTATGTTTACTGAAAATTAGTGCATTGAACAAAAAATCAGTACGATGACTGTGATTAGCATGAGTGAACAACAAGGGGAGAGGGGGGCGGGGGTTTATTGGCTTCATCTGTTGGATACTCGTGTTTGTCCTCCTATCTTGCACTCTTTTCTGACAGTTGCTTCTGTGTTTACTTCTGATTTATGTCATCAGCATCTTGGACATCCTTCCTTTACGATGTTGTCTTCTATTTATCCTATTTATTTTAGAACAAATAATATTTATGTTCCATGCTCTGTGTGTTATAGAGCAAAAAAAACTAGACATAGTTTCTCTGTGAGTTCTTCAAATGCTAGTTCATTGTTTGAATTAATACATTGTGATGTTTGGGGTCCTTATAGAACACCATCTTCTAGTATTGCATTTTATTTTTTAACCATAGTTGATGATTATTCCCGAGTTTTTTGGGTTTATTTATTAGTTTCTAAGTCAGATGTAGCTTCTAGATTTATGGAATTTTGTGCTTTGGTCAAGAATCAGTTTGGCCATCCAGTGTTGCACGTCCAGGTTGATAACGGTACTAAATTTCTGCCTTTGAGATCATACTTTGCTGAATCTGGCATTATCTTTGAGACATGGTTGATACACCACAGTAGAATGACCGTGTTGAATGCAAGAATCTCCATTCATTGAATGTGGTGCGTGCCTTACATTTTCAAGCTAATTTGGTAGTTAACTTTTGGGGAGAATGTGTTCTTACTGCTGCTTATTTGATTAACTGGACACCGACAAAATATCTCAATGGTCGAACCCCTTTTGAGATGCTCTATGGACGAGCTCCAAACTACCAACCTTTCAGGGTGTTTGGATGTTTGTGTTTTGGTGCTTACGTTCCCAGATTCTGTGACAAGTTTTTGCCAAGAAGTCATCGATATTTGTTTCTTGGTTATCCTGTCGGAAAGAAAGGCTTTCGCTTTTATGAATTGGAATCCTGTACTTTCTTCAACAATCAGGATGATAATTTTTATAAGACCAGTTCCCATATGCAGTCACTCTGACATCGGATTCATCAGAAGATCCTGGCAGCACCACCACCTCATCGCCTCCGCCGCTGCCAGAGTTGTTCCCTCCGATCGGCGCTGCGCCAATGTCACCGATCACCGATCCAGATTTGTAGCTGGATCCGACAACCGGCTCTGACCAATAGCCATCACGTTTGCAGATTCAGTCCAACGATGCACCACTAGAGTCGATGCCGATGCACGCACTACCGGCGCCCATCGCCCACGTACTACCGGCGCCCATCGCCCACGCACCTCCCACGCCGTTGCCTCCGAAGTCGATGCTTGCACCGCTGCTTGACGTGGATTCTTCAGCCCCAGACTCTGCCATCCACAACCAGTTGTTGCCCACTCTGCCATCTGCCTTGCCAGTTACTCCAGCGCTGCCTCTTGCCACCGAGCTGTCTCCTCCCTGACAGAGTGTCTGCAATCATCGACCTCATTCTTACTTGGATGATTATGTCTATGATGATTACGTCCGTGCTATTACTGTTGAAGAAACCCCCCCCATAATTCTACGATCACTCATTCGCTATCACTATCCTCAGGTGTTCTCTATTCTCCTACTGATTTGGTAACTCATGATAAAATTTCTAGTATGCTTTCTAGATTTTTGGGTGTAGTAACTTATAGTGCAGATCCCACCACTTATTCTGAGGCATCAAAGCTGGCTCATTAGAGAGATGCTATAGCTGATGAGATTACTGTGCTTGAGTGCAATCAGACATGGACGATTGCTCCTCTACCTCTGGATAAGACTGCCATTGGCTGCAAATGGGTTTACCGTACCAAGTTTAAGTCTGATGGTACTATTAAGCATCATAAAGATCGCCTGGTGGTTCTTGGAAATCATCAGGTTGAATGGATTGACTATACTGAGACATTTTCTTCCGTAGCAAAGATGAGTTTGGTTCGCATGTTCATATCTATTGCAGCTATTCGTGGTTGGGAGCTGTATTAAATGGATGTGCATAATACTTTTCTACATGGTGATCTGCATGAAGAGGTCTCCATGCGGCCTCCCCTGGCTATTCTGTGCTCCCTGGAAAGGTATGTTGCCTTTGGAAATCTCTTTATGGTATTCGCCAGACTCCTCGCAATTGGTTTGCCAAATTGGCTCTAGCTTTGCGTGCATTTGGATTTGTTCAGATTAAAGCATATTACTATCTGTTTACATTCTCTTGTGGTTCGGTATCTTTGCATGCACTTGTTTATGTCGATGATTTGGTTATTGCTGGTAGTTCTTCGTCGCTTATCTCCAAGTTTAAGAAACGCTTGAGCTCTTGTTTTCAAATCAAAGATCTTGGTCCGCTTAAGTATTTCTTGGGTATAGAGATTGCTAGAAGACTGAATATGGTGTTTCTTTCACAACGGAAATATGCCCTGGATATTTTATCGAACACAGGTGTATCTGCTTCTAAACTTACTGACTTTCCGATGGAGCAACAACATGACTTGGCGCGTGTTGAAGGTTTAATTTACCATGATTCTGAGCAATACTGGCGTCTTGTTGGGCATATAATATACCTTATCACCACTCGTCCTGAGCTCAGTTATTCAGTTCATACACTTTCCTAGTTCATGAAATCTCCTTGTGTTCCTCACTAACAAGCAGCAGTCGAATGTTGCGCTATTTGAAGATTCATCCTGGTCAATGTTTATTTCTTTTTTCAAGTAGTACATTACAGTTGACTGCTTACTGTGATTCTGATTGGGCTGCATTCCCCATTACCTGGCGTTCTCTTTCCGGATACTTTTTCATGATTGGTGATTCTCAAGTTTCTTGGAAGACTAAGAAGCAACCTACGGTTTTTCATTCTTCTGCTGAAGTGGAGTATCATGTTGTAGATGTTACTTGTTGTGAATTGTTATAGATAAAGTATTTACTTAAAGACTTGGGGTTGCGCATACTACTCCTATGCGTTTATTTTGTGACAGTCAATATGCTTTTAATATTGCGGAAAATCCAGTGTTCCGCGAACATACGAAGCATATTGAAGTTTGTTGTCATTTTATCTGGGATCTTGTGCAATCTGATACTATCATTATTCATCATATCTGCACTTTAGATCAACATACGGACTTGTCCAGTCTCGGACTTGGCAAGTCTGGCATTTTTTATCCCCATGCTCCAACTTGAGGAGGAGTATTAAGGAATGTAGATATTACTTGTAATTGTAATTAGATTCTATTTCCTTTTCCTAGTTTTTACATGTATTCTGTACCACTATACAATGTACCCTGAGATCATGAATACAAACATACATTATTAACCTTATTTGATGATGATCTTGAATGGGAGTATGCAGTTAGATCGGTGGTCTGAGTTCCGGACTTATGCTTTCAATCAAGATTTGCAGCAACTGATTCTTTTTGTGTCGCCAAGGTGGATCATTTATTACATCTTGGAGACAGGTGAATTCTAGTAGGATTGGCTCTTTGAGGAAGTGGAAGGCTATAATACTGAGGTTAAGGAGATTATGCCTCTTCTGTTCAAATCTGCACCTTCATCAAGGATTCTTTGGAAAAGAATAGACTAGTTTCAAGCCTATACTAAACATCTTTTCAGGGAATCTTAGGAATCTTAGAATGCAACACAAGTATAGAGTAGCTATTTTGAATGCATTGCAATGACTTGTTTTTTCTCCATACTGATATGGTTTCAAGAACTATGCAATTGTGTTTACCTGTGGATATTCGCAGTCATACACTTGTAGTTTCACAGTGATATTTCTGTTATTCGCAGTCAAATACTTATCGTTTTACAGTGATGTTTCTGATATTCGCTTTCATATATCTCGTGGTCTGTTATTTATGGATTTTCAGAGTGATGCTCTGTGGATATCGTGTTATTCTTTGATGGTTGCTTCAAAGTTTTACGGACTGGTATCTCGAAATCATCTCCATCCTTAATCTGTCTATTACTTCTTTTCTTTTTTTGCTCTATTTTTTCTTGTTTAAGTTCAGTTTACTTCTGATAATTATGACCTATCATGTGTTCATTACACGGTGCTGAACTATTGACTATAGAAACACTCTTATTCACTGATCTATAGTTACATCTATTTTCCTTTGATAAGAACTGCAATGATCACTGAATAGGATTGAATGGAACTATTATGAAGCCTTCGTTTTGTTAAATATTGACAGTGGAAGTCATTGCTTGAACTGTTGTTTATAATAGAGATGTAAATCAATTAGATTCGGGATAAGAAAGGAATACTCTTTCTGATTGGTTTTGTATGTATCTTGTTCCATATTTGTTTAGGTCTTGTATACCGTTTGTACTCACTATATATGAATACAGACAGCCACATTATTTGTGGTTTTACTTTCTATGTGTTTGTAGATTCTTCTTCTGTTTTTTGAGTTGTGGGAGTAATTTCCTGTTCATCTATGATATCAAAGGTTCTTGATATAATTATTGTCAATATGGTGGTCATTTTGCTTGCTTTGTTCATCATATGGGCCAGTAAAAAGCTCATTTTGAGTGTTTTGAACAATATTTATAGCTTCATATTTCTGTTGATAAATTACATATATCTGAAGATAATCAAACATCTCAGATCAAATGCAAGAAAATCAAGAAACCATGGATGCTGTTTAGACATTAGGAGAACTGATTGCTGAACTTATTTGGGAATTGGTTATGACCAATCCTACTGCACCAAATCAGACACCCATTTAAAATTTTGGATCACCAATAACACCCAGAAAATCGTCCTTTAAATTGTACAACGGCAATATTTACTGTTACTGTGTGCGATAAGGTGCGATACTGGTGCGATTTCATTTCTTCCTTCTTCCTTAATCCCAATTCTTCAGTTCATCGTCCCCAATCCGGATTCGGATAATCAGTGGTATCGATTTTCCTCCGACGTGCGCGCTGGGGGTAGTCATGGCAACCGCTCCAAATCCTCCCATCCCTGACAACGGTAACCCAATCCAAACACCTCCAATCCAGCTATCCTTTGCCGCTGCTCTACAGAGCAAATCACCTCCCCTAAGCAAGACCTTACCCAACAACCCTGAGATAATACCCAAATCCCAACACCTTGGTGATGTAGCATGCTTATATTCCGAAGAGCAGATTGCTAAACTATCCTCCCACTATGCAAACGCGCTAGTAGGAAAATTCACGAAAGGAAGGTGCTCCATGGAACAACTTGAGCAATTCTTCAGAACTGTTGGTTTCTCAGGTAAGTACCAACTCGGTTCTTTAGACTATAAGCATGTTCTTATTCGATTTGAACTGCTTAATGACTACCAGCGTTGCTGGATGAAGGGAGTGTGGAATTTTAGTGGCATTTTACTCAAACTCCTAAAATGGACCCCCAAATTCTCAATTCATAAGGAATCTCCTATAGTTCCTGTATGGTGTATCATTAGAGAGGTTCCCCTATACTACTATAACTCGGCTTCAATTGAATCTATCGGTAACAGTATTGGGAGCTTTATAAAAAATGACATGGCCACTGACATGCTCACAAGGCCCTCGGCCATTAAGTTATGTGTTGAAATTGATTTGCAAAAACCATTATGCTCTCATATTCGCTTGGGATCTGTCACTAACAATCAGAAATATCAAATTGAGTATGAGGACATCCCATTGTACTGTGATCACTGCTCGAAGCTAGGTCATTCGATGGCCCAATGCAGAGCTTTTCCCCCTAACCGCACTGTTAAACCTCAGGAAGAAATTAGGAAAACTAATCAGGCTCTGTGGCAGCCAACTGGAAAAATATTTGATACCCCTCCCTTGATCCTTACGGATGAACAGCCTGATCAAATTCTCATGGAGATGGATAAGACCCTTGACTCTGTGGATATACCATCCTCATCTCATAACCCTCAATCCACACCTATCATTGAGTTATCTCATTCACAGCTTCATAACACACCTGACAAATCCTCTGCTCCTAATGCTAATGATAGTTTTGATAACTCTTTGAAGAAGCTAATCCAAGACTCTGCTCACATAAATTTTACTCCAAGGATATATGCCAGTGATGATATATATTTGGACAAACATAATTTATCTTTGGACATACAAAAGTTTACTGTTAACTTCCCTCATGGTCGAGTGGGAAATAGATTTTCTATTTTACAGGACCAGCAGGAGGACTTAACTGGTATCCAGGAGGAAGTAACAGAGGCTGATCACACCACTCATGCCATAACTGCTTCCCCATCCAACCTCAGTCAGGATACTTTGCAAGGTAAGTCCAAAGGTAAAAGGACTAACTACTTCTCCCAGATTAACAAAATGATGCTTAGATCATCTACTAAAAGTAGTAAATCTAGTGAACAATGACTAGTCTTACCTCAGTAAATTTTTTAGTTTGGAACATTAGGGGAATGGAATCTTCAATGTTGAGACTAATTAATCTCATTAGACTTAAAAAGATTCAGTTGCTTTGCATTATTGAGCCTATGCATGACATCTCAACATTTCACTCTTATAAGGAGAAGCTTAATTACCAAAATGGTTTGACTCTATTTAACAGTAAGATATGGATTATGTGGTCGAACTCAATCTCAGTCTCTCTACTGGCATCCCATGAACAATTCTTATATGTGCACATAGAGCATCTGTCATTTAATTTTCATATGAATGCTGTCTTTGTATATGCACTTAGAAATAGAGAAGGTAGGAAGACTTTATGGGAAGATCTAGCCCCCATCTCTAATGGAGATACTATTTTCATTGGAGATTTCAACACTATCACCTCCCTTTCTGAATATAGGGGTCCAAGCACACCATCCTTAGGCAGTATTAGGGATTTTAATACATGGATAAACTCCTTGGGCTTGCAGGAAATTAATACGGTTGGCAACTTATGCTCTTGGTGCAACTCTAGACTTAGAAATCCCACATCCAAAAGGCTAGATAGGGGTTTAGCTACTATTTCCTGGAACCTTAAGTTTCCATCCTCATCCATTCAGATTCTAAACAGGAAAACCTCTGACCACTCACCACTGTTACTGCAAATATCTGATTTAACCATCACTAATCCTAAACCTTTTCGGTTTCTGAATGTATGGGTTAATCGTCAGGATTTTATCCCCGTCATAAAGGCAAGTTGGGACAAACAATTGAATGTTAAGGGCCTGCTTGGTTTTTATCTCAAACTGATCAGACTAAAAAAAGAGATAAAAATATGGAACAGAGAGTGTTTTGGGAACATTGGCACTAATTTGTCAAATGCTGAAGAATCCCTTAGACTCCAGGAATCTAGATTTGATCTTAATCCCTCTGATACTGAACTTATGGAGTTAAATAGACTTAAGGCTTTACTGTTGCGAGCTCAAAAGGAAAAGGAAAAGCTGTGGAAACAAAAAGCAAAGTTGAAATGGAATAAATTAGGGGATAACAACACCCAATATTTTCACAAAGTGGTTCAAGAGAAAAATTGTAGACTTCAGATAAGTAAGATCAAAAATACAGAAGGTCAATGGCTTAACTCTCAAACTGATATAAACTCTGAAGCCATTTCTTTTTTTACGAATCTGCTGCAGGAACCTAACACTGAACCTAATGATACATACTACCCACATTTTCTGAATCAAATACCTCTTATCATCTCTGATGCTGATAATAATGATCTTTCTAAGCCTGTAACTGAATCTGAAGTTGAGTTTGTTATAAAAGGCTTGAATAAAAATAGCAGCCCGGGCCCTGATGGCTTTACACCTAAATTTTTTCTGAAATGCTGGCCTATTATTAAAACTGATCTAGTCATGGCAGTTAATGATTTTCTAGATGGTACTCCTCTGCCCAAAGGAATATCTATTACTTGGATTACTTTAATCCCCAAAAAACCCACTCCTAGTTCTTTTAATGACTTCAGACCTATCAGCTTGTCTAATGTTCTTAATAAAGTATGCTCCAAGGTGCTAATGGAAAGGCTTAGACCACATATGGACAAACTGATCTCCCCCAATCAATCGGCTTTCATGAAAAATAGGGATATATCAGACAATATCATTTATCTTCAGGAAATGATTCGTTTTTTAAATAAGAAAACTAGGACTCCTAACTGTATTCTCAAACTGGACTTGCAGAAAGCTTTTGATAGAGTGAACTGGCACTTTTTGAGAAGCATTTTGCTGAAATTTGGTTTTAAAGGGAAATTCCTACATGCTGTTATGTCTAACCTTTCTCAAGCTTACTTTTCTATTCTTATCAATGGTAATCCTGTTGGTTTTTTTAGGGCAACAAGAGGGATTAAGCAAGGTGATCCCCTTTCCCCCTCCCTGTTTAATATATTTTCTGAAGCATTCTCTAGATCTTTATCCTTCATTTTTCAGAACAATAAACTTGCATACTATCATATACCTTCTTCAATTACTGCTGCTACACATCTTATGTATGCAGATGACACCATTATTCTTATGCAAGCTTCTAAAGCTAATCTGGTTAGAATTAAGGCTTTTCTGGATGTGTTTGCATATACTTCTGGCCAGAAATTTAACTTCAACAAGTCTGATTTCTATATTAGTAACAGGGCTTCACTTGGAAAAATAAATCAGATGAGGACTATTCTAAAAATGAAGCAGGGTTCATTACCTTTTCAGTACTTAGGTTGCCCAATTTTTACAGGAAGAACCCTCACTAGGTATTTCCAACCTCTAATGGAGAAATATGATTAAAAACTTCAAAACTGGAAAAATCTGTGGCTAAGTTCAGGAGGCAAACTAGTTTTGATTCAATCCTGCTTGTATTCAATGCCTCAACACCTTTGGAATGTGACCAAACCACCTAAATCAGTAATCAAAAACTTAGAAAAAAGACTTTCTAGGTTTCTATGGGGTGAGACTGATGGAAAAAGGAATAAAGTCTGGAAAAAATGGACTCACTTAGCTACCCCTATCTCCAGCTGTGGTTTAGGCTTTAGATCAATCAATGATATCCTAGAGATATGCTCACTAAAGCTGTGGTGGAAAAGTCAAATTGGAAACTCATTATGGGCAAAATTGTTATGGTCACTTCCTGAGTCTCATAAAAAATCTGTTACATGGAAAAGGATTTGTTCAGTTAACCAGTTTGCTGAACAACACTCCTTAGTAATTCATGGTAAAGGGCTGTGTAACTTCTGGACTTCAAACTGGGGCAACATTGGACCACTTATTGGTCATGTTCCTCAACATATCTCTGCTCCAATTCTGCACTTCACAGTGGCTGATTTTATCCTCAATAAGTCTAACATTCTGCCGCTTATTTGCCCTTATTTAGGAAATGATACTCTCTCCTTTTTACAGGAAGCCAAAATTGAAGACACAAGGGAGGATAGGCTTATCTGGAAACCAGATCCATTTGGTAATTTCACATCTAAATCTGCATATCATGCCATAACTGGTTCATCAGGTAATTCTCTGATTTTCAAACTGTTATGGCACAGAGTTTTACCAAAAAAGATATCTATTTTTGCTTGGAGGATGTTCCAATCTTTACTTCCATTTGATAATGTCCTCATTACATGTGGTTTTATTCTTGCCTC
This sequence comes from Rubia yunnanensis, assembly GCA_037428765.1. Lineage (NCBI taxonomy): Eukaryota > Viridiplantae > Streptophyta > Magnoliopsida > Gentianales > Rubiaceae > Rubia > Rubia yunnanensis. The sequence goes on from CM075066.1 coordinate 85,700,946, forward strand.
AAAATGTCCTTGCTGTTGCCATAGAGATTCTCTTGAACATTTTTTTATAAAATGCACCCTGGCTAAATCTGTATGGAGATATATGGCTTCTTTGGTTAATTTCAATCTACCTGAACCTCAAACCTTAACCCAAACCCTCTTCACCTTTTAGAATACTAGTGATTTGCCTAAGGCCTTCCAGCTACTTTGCCATATCATCCCTACCATCACTTGCTGGTGCCTTTGGAAATCTAGGAACAGATTCCTCTATGATCAGATTCCTCTACTTGCTGACTACATCATTAAGGAGGCTATAGACACTATTAGGCTAGCTATGTTTTCTAACCCTTCTTATCTGAAATCCACATGTAGCATGCCCCAGTTCATAAAGAATCTATTCCCACTGTCAAGACCTCCTCCAAAACCAATCATTAGACTTGTTTCATGGGATAGACCTCCACAACATTACACAAAAATTAACACTGATGCATCATGGTTCCCAGATAGGGCTTCTGTTGGGGTAATTATTAGGGATTGCACTGGTTCACCTTCACTGGTTAAATCGGTTTCCATCTCTGCTAATTCATCCTTGCATGCTGAAATACTTGCAGTAAAAATTGCTTGTCAGTCCTTTATCAACCTGATTGCCTCGGTTATTATTGAGTCTGATTCTTTACTTGCTGTTAAGATGATTTGTGAGCCTTATACTGCTCATTGGACACTTTTTGATGAGGTTTATAAAATTCAAATGCTTCTGTGTGGTGCTACTCTTAAGTATGTTCCTAGGGAAGGTAATTTGGTTGCAGATGCAATAGCAAAACATCATCATGCTGCTCATAACATTTCTTTGGACCTTAATAACCTGTCTCTGCAAATCCAGGGCCTCATTGCCCTTGATAGATTACAAATACCCCAAATTAGAACCCCTTTACATGACTTGAGATAGGATTGATACTGCTGATGGCTTGATTTTATCTTTGCAGGTCACTTCTCACTGAATTCAACTTGCTGTCCTGATGATCATACTCGGTGGCTACTGTTTTGGCCAGCTGACTGTGGACCTCTCCTCCGATGATGACTCTTGCTGCTTCTGAGCCACTACTGCATTGCTGATGCTACACTGCTGCACCGTTTACTCAGCTACACTACTGCAGTTATCTACTACACTGCTTGGCAATGTCTCATACTGATAGTGCATTGATATTCATGTTAGTTGCCTGGTAAAAATGCGAATTAACACGGGGTGTGGAGATTCGTAGCTTTGGAAACACAACTAACATAACTGGATCTTCGCCAGTTCATGTACAGTCTCTAGATTAGGATTACTTTTGCGGGCAATGACGTTGCCTTCTTGTAAAATCAACCTTCTATACTCTGTTTCCTATTGGCTTGGGGAACCAATATATATATACCCCCACCCTCGGGTGTTCGTATTTAAAAAAAGAAAATCGTCCTTTATAGTACGCAGAAAATTTCTATAGCATCAACTCGAGTTCCAATTATCTTTAGCCGGATCTCACTATCCTTGTGGATCTTGACAGGTCCATCTGATGTTGTGTAATGAGGCAGGTCACCATATCGAAACTCCATATCATCTGGTATCAAGTGATTGGAAACAAAAATCTGGGCTGGCCCCGCTTCGGCGAAAAACCCTATCTTGTTAACCATAGTAACAAATGCTTCCAAAATTTCTCCTTAAAAAGGTCAGAACACAATGCACTGATAATGAACCAGGAACATCACAAATCCGGTTACATCTAATTTATCTGATATGACTGCAATGAACCCCAAGCCAAAAGCACTCATTTGAGATGTTAATCCCTTAAAAGGACAAACTAAGCTCTTTCTCAATCTCCACCAATATATCCTGAATATAAAAAACTTGACCACTTCCACTTAAATTCTCTCAAGACCCATAACAGCACCAACAATGTTAACACAAAAATTACCAACACCTCAATCCTCAAGGCACTTCTCCAATATCTTCCAAAAATATGGACTTAGAAACACTCACCTCACTCTCGAATTCCCACTTAACCAATATCAGAATATAATCGCAAGACAATATCCACATTCTTATAGTTTCAGAATCAATCATTAACAAGTCTATTCTCTCTTGAACATTAACAAATGAAACTAAAGTTTCATTCAGGCGCTTCCTGCAAAAATCTCTAGGTAACATTAGATCGATACTAGTTCCTCTTATGTATGAAGTTTTTCTTTCTACCCCTCTAACTGTTGGACATATGTTGATTTTATCATGTGAAAATTAAATAATGAAAATTGAACAATTTTGAGAGAATGATTTACCGTAATTAATTGTATTATTGATATCTAAATATATAGAGAGTACAATAGAGGTATAATAAGGAAAGAACTCTAATCAGAATAGATCATAATCTAATCAGGAGTCTGATTTAGTCTAACACCCCCCCTCAAGCGAAGCGTCGGATGCTCGTCGACGCACAGCTTGGACCTGAAGAACTCGAACAGCGGACGAGAGAGCCCCTTGGTGAAAATGTCTGCAATCTGAAGAGAAGTCGGAACATGAGCAACGCGTAGCTTTCCGGATGTCACCAACTCACGAACAAAATGATAGTTGATGTCGATGTGCTTCGCCCACTTGTGCGCCACTGGATTCTGGGCCAAGAAGATAGCACTACTATTGTCGCATAACAAAAGTGGAGAACCAGAAAGTGGAACCCGAAGATCACGAAGCAAATGAGTGAGCCAAACCACTTCCGAGGCAGTGCTGGCGAGAGCACGGTATTTAGACTCAGTGCTAGAGCGAGAAACAGTGGGTTGTTTCTTGGCACTCCAAGAAACCAGATTCCCACCAAGAAAAACTGCATAACCATAAGTGGACCGACGAGTCTCCAGACAGCGAGCCCAATCAGCATCAGAGCATCCTAACACATCAGAAGTACTAGCAGAGCAAAACCGGAGACCAAAATGAAGAGTGCCACGAACATATCGCAAAATCTGAGTCACATCAGCAAAATGGTCATCTCTGGGATCCTGAAGATACTAACTCACCGTGTTGACCGAGAATGCCAAATTCGGGCGAGAGATGGTGAGATATTGGAGGGCACCAACAAGAGAACGATAAAGTGTAGGATCTCGAAATGGAGGACTGGTAGAGCTGTGAAGCTGAGGACCAGCAACAAATGGAGTAGAAATTGGTGCTGCGTCAGACATACCAGCCCGATTCAAAATATCCCGAGCATACTTTGCTTGGCCAAGCAGTAATCCTGAGGAGGTAGACGAAACTTCAAGACCAAGAAAGTAATGAAGAGCACCAAGATCCTTGATCGCAAACTCTCTGTGTGTCTGATCAATGAACTAGCGAAGAAGAGTCGAGTCATTGCCTGTAAGAATGATATCGTCCACATACACAAGTAGGTACAGTAATGACGACCCTCTTGAAAGGACAAACAAAGAAGTATCAGCTGAGTTGCACCAAAAACCAAGCTGTGTCAGATAACTGCTGAAACACTGGAACCAAGCCCGGGGAGCCTGCTTAAGACCATAAATGGCCTTTTTCAAACGACAAACATAGTCTGGATGGACAGAATCCTGATAACCAACGGGCTGCTTCATGTAGACAGGAGCATCAAGAACACCATTAAGGAAAGCATTCTTGACATCCAACTGATGAAGTGGCCAGGAACGCATGGTGGCTATGGCAAGAACCATCCTAACAGTGGAGGCTTTGACCACATGACTGAAAGTGCGGGCAAAATCAAAACCCAGAATCTGCGAGAAACCCTGCGCCACAAGTCTAGCTTTGTGATGCTCAATAGTGCCATCTGGTCGATACTTGAGCCTATAGACCCATTTGGAGCCAACAATATTGACATTCGAAGGTCGAGGCACCAAATCCCAAGTGTGCTGACCACGAAGACCATCCATCTCATCATCCATGGCTGAAACCCAAGCTGGATCCTGAAGGGCACTGCGATAATCAGTGGGCTCTGTCTGAGAGAGAAGTGCAGCAGTGAGACCATGAGCAATAATATTCGAATAGTCTCGCCGCTGAATGGCACCAGTAGAAGACCGAGTGGCCATCCGATGAGTACGAAGCTGGGGCGGCGAATCTGGAGGAGTCGAACCAGCTGATGACACGGAGGAAGATCGAGCTGTGCTGACCGGAGAGTGGCCTTCGGAAGTCACCGGAGAAAGAATAGCCGATATAGGCTGAGACGTGGTGGCCGGTGGTTGAGACGGTGGCTGAGGAGTGCTGGCCAACGGCTGAGATATGGTGGGCGTTTGGTGAGGAGCCGGGTCTAGGTCGGCCGTCCAGATGGAAGATGGTGGTGAAGGAGGGGCAACTGGAACAGGCACAGACACAGGCGAGGTGGCCCCAATCGATGATGTAACAGTTCCATCAAATGATGAAATCTCCAGATCTGAAATCGAACGACTGTCCGTGGATGATGAAACATAAGGGAAGAAAGTTTCATCAAAATGAACATGGCGAGAGATATAGATGCGCCCAGAAGTCTGGTCGAGACACTGGAAGCCCTTGTGACAAGGGCTATAGCCAATAAAAACACAGGGAATGGATCGGGGTGCAAACTTATCAGTAGCAGTTGCACGCAGACATGGAAATGCACGACAACCAAAAGGGTGAAAGAGGGTATAGTCAGGCACATAACCAAAAACAACCTCAAAAGGTGATTTTCCTCTCAAAACTGAACTAGGCAAATGGTTAATAATGTAAACCGCAGAGAAGAAAGCTTCCACCCAACAACAGTACGGCATAGAAGAGTGAAAAGTATGGAAAGACCAGTCTCTGTGATGTGACGATGCTTCTTCTTGGCCCGGCCATTCTGAGCAGGTGTATAAGGCAAGGACATCTAATGATGAATGCCACATGATATGAGATGAGCCTGAAGTCGGTGATTAGTAATACATGGGAATACTTAAAGCAATACATGGGAGAAAAAAATCACATTTCAATCAATAACAAATTGATGGAGTCACGAGTAAACTCGCTGCACTTAAAATGAATGAGTCGCATCGTAGACATCGTTCCCTAGGGTACAACCATCAAAGGTAACAATTAACACGTAAGAGTTACCTTGGATTCATGCAAGGTCCGAAGGACTATCACCTCGACAGAGCAACGGATGAAAACTTCGAGAAAGACAGAAAGAAGACTTAAGTTTAGTATATGGAGGGACTTGAGAAATTGGTGCAAATTTTTCTGATTAACTTAGAAGCTCTATTTATACTGCTCTAAGAGACCCTAATCATGGAAACATGATATTCTGATTTTCTGTAATTGGAGAAGAATATTCTCCAATCACCAACTCACCAAATCCGAGACATTCCATGAATACTCAAATCAAATCTGTTGGAAAAGGAAGAAATATTTGCACAAATATTCTTCATCGTATTAAACATGGTAAACCGCATATATGTTTAAGACGAGATATCTCACAAAATATGGAAGTATTTTGATCTTATCTCTTAAGAATTATACACAAGCAATTCCATATATACTATGCGGTAGGGCCTTCCAGAGACTTCCATGCTGTCCATACGCATTTTGGACAGTCCAGAGAAAAATTAATCTAGGCCAATTTACGCCTAATTTTTCTCTTCCAAGAGTGACATTTCAAACATCCATATCTCATTCACCCTTGATCCGTTTTGAGAGTTTAAATAGTCAATTTTATAGTACGCGGAGGAGAACCCAAAAATGACATCCACCGACCCAAAATCCGTTTGGGTCTCACTCAAAATGATGCCCAAAGTTGACGAATTCCAACCTTTTAACCATCATTTTCCAATAATCCCCCACATGAATAGATATTGATGTAGGAATCAGAACAATCACGTCAGACACAGAGTTTGACTAGGTGATAGATTCATTTCGACAGCATAGATGCTGCATAGGATAAGTAGGTGTCACCCTTTGAACTTTCCCTTGAGAGAGTACACTTAGCCCACTGGTTAGGAAGTAGATGCGATGTCCTTGAACTTCCCTTACAGCTTGTGTAAACGACAATGCACTTCCCACAGACACCTTTCCTAGTCCTTGCGCTTTCCTCGGTTGTGTCCATTAATCAGGCCATGGCACACGCCTAGTTCTGTAAGGTTTCTAAAGAATTGCGTCCTAACCATTCTCTTTCGAAGCGGCCGCACTTCTCGTTTACATAGGTGATTCTTGGCATAAGAGCAGTTCCGTAAACTATTACACTCTTTCAAGTACTACACACTCGATGCCTTGAATCATTAAAAGCAATTTAATGCTTAACCTCCATTCACATCATTGTTTCTTCATCATAGGAATAAGACAGGAGGTATGAAACCCCCCACAGTGATCGCGATGGGTCTTTGCAGTTTAGTTGTCCCTTTGAACCTAGATCTTGGGATCTCCAGTCACATAGGTTGGGTGTCCACGTACGTAACCCACAATTTATTGGACTTAGTCATATTCCTTTCGATGAGTTCTCAACCAACTCTCGATTCAATTTCTCTGCCAAGAAATTGATTCAATCCTTTCATCAAAGAATCACAACTCTTATTATATTGACCTTACGTAGTCAACATCGATAATTCTCCTAGAGAGTAGTCATCCAATGGTAAAGTGTGTTTGTCAAGACACACCATCACCGATATGGCTTTACGCTACACCAATAAGCATACAAGTGCTCTGGTCATCCTAGGGTATATCTTTCCCAATTTTTGTCCAACACAATGGACTTAGATTCGTCTATGAATCTAGCAGGAGAGAACCATTTCTCTACACAACTCAAGCCATATTCACGAGTCTCACACACATCTTGTTTCCAATGATCATTTCTAGTTTACTCGTGTATCATCTTACTATCCATTGTAAGAATTGTCTAATGTGCACTTTAATAAGTACTTCAGACTATCAACGACTCTTGAGTTATCTTCTTAAGAGACACCTCACCTTTACAAAAGGTAACTCATAATGTTTAGAGTTATTCCATTGAATACGACATATCTTCAAGAGACTTAATCATCGTATCAATTTTACTATCAATGAGAAAATCATCAATTCAAAGACATAAATGACATGGTCATTTTTCGTGTCCCTTAGCATATCCACCTTCATCAAACTCATTGATTCAATATCACTGACTAAATAATTATTAGTTTGGTCACATGGTGGGTCATTTAGAAGCATTGAGCTTTTCATTTTGCTCTATTCGGATTTTAATATCTAAATCTCCAAATAACCATTTAGGTCAATTAGATGTACTTCTAGATTTCACAAAGCCTTGATAGAAAGTACCATCACCCTTGGACTCATTCTCACGTCTAGAGAACACCCATCAAGTACACAAATATACTTACTAATTGTTAAAATCTACTAGTACTCTAGTGATTTGCAATCATGGTAGATCAATCTCTCTATTGATCACCACTTTCCACAAAAATTATTTCATGGCATCTCGTGTCCTTCGTTGGTTTATCCCTGATCCTTAATGATTTCATCTATTGACTTTTAAGTCCATTTAAGATAAATCAGGATCTCTTACTGAAACTTCCACAAAATAGACTTTCCATTAAGATGTATTTCTAGTTTCCATATATTGTTTCTTGTAAATTTCAAGATATTGATAGCACTTCAACATTGTGCATATCTAGTAAAGATACTGTTTAAGTATTACTTTTACTACCTTCGTAATATGCCGACCCCACATTCAAAAGAACTTGTAGGATGGCTCTATGAGGAGTTTTATTTTCCTCCTTGGGTCATCTTATTTAAAAGATCGCCAGCCAATCTAAAGGCTCTTCCACATCCTTTGATCATTTCTAGCGATTTCGTTTAACCACCATATGACCTTGTGAATGTTTCAACATTGTGAATCACATTCACCAAAGGAGTATGTGTCTTCACATCATGGTCACATATAACCACATATGGTTTCTATGCATCACACAAGTGGCTTCGTTAATTTACAAACCCCACTTACTAAAAGTCTCGTGTGTTCAATAATAAATCAAACACTAGGTTCTTACCCATAAAATTTCTTTTAGGGCTAGATCATTTTAACAATCAAAACACCTTCATGTATTGATCTTTTATCACAGAAGTCTCTCTTATTCCTTCAACTCCCTTGGAATTAGAGATAACTAAACTTCCCGATCTTAATTAATCGTTCTTCCTTGCATGACCAATACCACCACAAATGTAGTATCAATCAATCGAGGATTCGATTAACTCTTACTAGGGTGCAGTGTGAGTTTACCAACTCCACACAGTTTCATGCCCATTTTAAAGCCAAGTTTCAGTACAACTGCACTTTACTTTCAGACTACTCAAATCAAACTTGAGTGCCTCTATGCTCGAAACACATTCAAGTCCATTGCTCGACTCAAGTTTGAGTGCACTGCTCGACTCAATTTTGGGTTTACCTTTTTGGTTCGAGTTAAATTCCTCCCAACTTGAACAACTTGATTCAAGTCTCTCGTGATGACTTTTCATCTCAAGTACCTATCAAATTCATATGGTCGTTGAATTTTTAGGTTTTCGTTTACCTCCCACATTGGGCTGGTTTTATTAAACATTCCCACACATGTTAAGTTTCTCAAAAACTCGTGTCTGGGGTTTCTAGACTAAATGTCTTAGGATTCCTTATCTCAGAATTCCAAGGCTTTCCAACCAAAATCTAGAGAATTGACCAAATGTCTTGGGATTCCCTGTCTCATAATTCTTAGATTTTTCAACCATAAATCAAGAGATTTGACCAAAAGTCTTGGGATTCCCATTCTCGGGATTCTTAGTTTTCTCAACCAAATTCTTGAGATTTTCCCTCAATTCTTTGATTACAAGTAATCATAGTTTTTAGCATAGTCGTGATAACTCATGCTTTAGGGTTTATGCCATGGTTCACTAGAACCAATACCCTAGACATAGTCATAAACTAATGTCTTCACGTTCACATTTATCACGTCATACAAAATAACCAGAATATGTCGAACTTTGAGCCCATATGCTCTATCTGTGCAATCTAACAATTGTCACTCGTGAGCCATATGCTCGTAAACGATCAATCAAGATAGTCAATTATCGGGACAAGCCTTGTCAAACCTTTCATTGCATCAAAAGGGCACTTTCCCAAACAATTAATATAATCATAGCATATAAAAGCATAACACAATTTTGGACACATCATAGATCTAAAAGTTTTGTTTATGTAGCTAAATCAAGTCCCTGAACGAGAATACATCATGGATCAAATAACTCAATGTCACATCCTTCATTCATGCACGAACATATTACACTCTTGCCGAGAGATGTCATGTTTAAGTGCAAATAAAGTTTACCAATTTTTTGCATGTGATTCTCAGACCAAGCAAATAAAAGTCATGAATCACCAGCAGCACATTCTCACACAAAATGTGGTTTTAAATTTTTTTTAACCAATACGAGCAGCCCACACAACCAAATTATTATACCATACAAAATAGGTATTTCAAAATTTGATCAAGTATTTAAAAAAATACTATAACATTTCTAGGGCTTTGGAAATTAAACATGTCTCATAATTTTCAACCATATACACTGCTTTCAAGTAATTGAATAATAATGTCTGATCCCATATTCTAAACTCATGGCATTTTCCCTAAATTTAATCCAATCTTTCATGCAAAGAATCAAATATGATTTATTACCATATCAACATTTAATCTCATAAGCATGAATATTACGGAATTAACATATTTTCATAATTACGCCATGTAATTTAACATACATGCTCAACTCATTTTTCCATATAATTAAGGGATTAATATAACCAAATTCATTCACTATCAAATTTGGTAGCCTTAGTATACTGGACATATATGTGCAAATATTATTCACATAACTCTCATTGTAACAAAGTCATGTTCACATCCAGATTCACGCAAATGGTTATCAAATATAATCCAAGCAATATATGTATATATAGCATATGCCATGATTCACTTTAATTAACGTGTATACGTACCATTGTTTGCAAAACCGTGGGTACAACTCTTGACCAAAAGTCAACCCTTTTAACTCTTTCATGCCACCAAGCGATAAATTTTGTCGTACCTTCATGCCTAGTTTCTCTTCCATAAGAGATATACAACCGTGTATACTCGGACTCACCAATGCATACATACAAAAGATTTACATCGTTAAATATATGTACAAATCTCATGTCGCAAATAAATATTTCACAAAGTATTCAAAAGCATTGAATTTCGAAACTTTTAACCAAATTCGAAATAAATTGTTGCAGAAAATTAAAGCATAATTTTCAAACACATTTTTCAATCATGCAATTTCCAATTTAAATTGCATCAAATTCCAGAATAAAATTTTCTCATAGAAGCATGCAAACCCAATGAATATACAACATAATTATGGCAAATTAAAGCCTCAGGTTTTCAACAATCAGTATAGCATGTATATCATGAATTATGACGCAATTCATGCAAGTTCAAGTTTATAACACAAACACTTGAAACCTAAAGTTCGTTAGACAAATACAACATGCTATTCCCATAATGTAATTTTCGAACAACCTCAATTAAGGCATAAAATTTGGAATATATATTTTTCCATGCAAGACCGAACATTGATGCCCAATTTATTCATGCAGGTTGCATATTTCATTCAATATGCGATTTCCGATCGAATCAATATAATTCAACAAAATAAATCATTCATTTCAAGACTGTTGGACATATATTGATTTTATCATGCGGAAATTAAATAATGAAAATTGAACCAGCAATTCACATATGCGAATAATATACTTTTATTAATTATTTAGGCATACAATCAGAAAGCTTAAATTACGAATACTTAAAGCAATACATGGGAGAAATAAATCACGTTTCAATCAATAAAAAATTGATGGAGTCACGAGTAAACTCGCTGCCCTTGAAACGAATGAGTCCCGTCGTGGACATTGTTCCCTAGGGTAAAACCATCGAAGGTAAAAATTAACATGTAAGAGTTACCTTGGATTCACGCAAGGCCCGAAGGACTATCACCTCGACAGAGCAACGGATGAAAACTTCAAGAAAGATAGAAAGAAGAATCAAGTTTAGAATATGAAGGGACTTGAGAAAAATGGTGCAAAATTTTCTGACTGACTTAGACGCTCTATTTATGCTTCTCTAAGAGACCCTAATCATAGAAATATAATATTATGGTTTTCTGTAATTGGAGAAGAATATTCTCCAATCACCAACTCACCAAATCTGAGACATTCCATGAATACTCGAATCAAATCTGTTGGAAAAGGAAGAAGCATTTGCACGAATATTCTTCATCGTATTAAACATGGTAAACCGCATATTTTCTTAAGACAAGATATCTCACAAAATATGGAAGTATTTTGTTCTTATCTCTTAAGAATTACACACAAGAAATTCCATATATACTATGCAGTTGGGCCTTTCAGAGACTTCCATGCGGTCCATATGCATTTTGGACAGTCCAGAGAAAAATTAATCTGGGCCAATTTCTGCCTAATTTTTCTCTTTCAAGATTGACATTTCAAACATCCATATCTCATTCATCCTTGATCCATTTTGAGACTTTAAATAGTCGATTTTATGGTACGCGGAGGAGAACCCAAAAATAACATCCACCGACCCATAATTCGTTCGGGTTCCACTCAAAACTACGTCCAAAGTTGATGAATTTCAACCTTTTAACCATCATTTTCCAACACTAACTGCTCTACATGAACTCCCATAAAACTCAATACGAATACCAGTATCATAACACCTATTGGGTTCAACATTTTAGCTAATTTTATCATTCCTTTCTATATTCTCAGTCCCAAGCCAATCACTGTCACATAGTTAGGTTAGTTTGACCACTCCCTTCCAAGCTACAGAATTCACAATATTCAATTTCAAAATTTCATCAGCTAAAAAGTTACCATTTTCAAAGAATTCATTTAGTTTTGCCACACCCTTCCAAGCTATGGAATCTGCACTATCCAATTTAAAATTTTCATCAATTAAAATTTCACCATTCAAATCACTTGGTCCTATCGATTTTTCCATCCTTATTTGATCATGAATATGAACAGAGACATCAACAAAAACTTCGACAACATTTAGGTCATAAACTTCTCCATTATTCCAATTCCAAGATGCCTCTTTATCACTAATTTCAACAAATTCAGAAAATTCCTCTTCATTTCTATGCTAAACCAAATCATCAATAATAAGGACCCTAAGAAAAGATTCATCAAGCTCAATAGATCTGAACTTTACCTCTTGACACTGAAGATTTGCATTCTTTAGCCAGACTCTCAAGAAAATCTCCTCTACTATGCTTGCTTACAATATTTTAAGGCCATCGCCATACAAGCTTTGAGGTCTTCCTTCAAAAATGAAATATATTCTTTGATTTGAGAAAAAATGTTTTCATTTTTCTCCAGCGAATTCTGAATTTTGCTGTCACGAATCTCGACCTAATACCGCAGTTCTTGAATTTCATTAGTGAATTTTGATTCCAACTCTATGAGTTGCATCTCCACAGTAGGTAAAGATATGTTTTCCTCCATCAATGCCTGTGAATTGTCATCTTCTTCTTGAGAACTCTTGACCAAGTTCAACTCCTTGGTTCTTCTATCCTAGTATCCAAAGCATTCATTTGCATCGGAGCTCGTCAATTTCGTTGATTTTTTCAATACCTTTCTTTGGCTGAACTTCCACTGCATCTGTACATTCATGTGTCGTCTATTTGAAAACATGTAGTCATCCTCCAACAGATAGCTCATTTCCTTTCTTAGGGGTTTATACAAGAATCGTTCCCACCAGTTTCCAAATGCTACAAAGATCTAATAAGTAAAATCATTCCAAGATACCTTTCCGCCGTACTTTTCTTGTAACCATTGAAACCAATCTTGGGCATCTCCTTCCAAATAGAATTGTAACAACAAAATATTCACATCATCTGGAAAGATTGAGAATACCTCATCACACTGCTCCAACCAAGACCTTGGATTATGGCCAGAAAAAGAAGGAAAACCCATCGTCGCTTGAATATTTGAGAAACGCCGAGAAATCAATAGTTAATCCCGAAAAAATCTTCAGCTGATAAGCGTTAGCTCTAATACCAATTTGTCATGATCAAGCCAATTCCACACAATTGACAAAATACACCTTGAATTAAGAAGAGTGAGAAGAGAAACAATGATAAAATACACAAAAGTAAATCACTTAATTCGTAATCTTTCATCAGTGAAGATGACCTCTAATCAACTCCTAATCACAGTTTCATACTCCCAGCTTCCCCCTTCAAATGAATTTGAGGAGTTGCTTTGTTATTTTTTTGCAAAATAACGATTCTCAACCGTTTGGTTGCTGCAATCGAGCCTTCCGTTGTGACGAATGAGCTCTTTTAATTTAATGGAATCGAAGTTCCTATTCTGCCCCCGCACTTTGTGACATTCCAACCCCCTTAATTTGAAGCTTGACCTGAAGATTTGAATTGAGGGAACCAATTTCGAATTTATAGAGAAAAATCATGAAAATGGCAAGAAACCAGGCATGCAGTAGCTTGAGATTGTATGCACTAAACCAAGGAAATTGTTTAGAATACGAGTAGCTGGAAATGTATTCACTATGGTAGTGACCTAGAAAATGAAATTGCATGCACCAGAGAATTCCACGCACAAAACCAAGAAATTGCATTCCCAAAACAAGATATTGCATGCACCATTTTTAGCCCTGCACCTTTTAAGCTTCTGAACTTCCCCTCTTGTGTTTGCTGGTTCCTCCTCATGTCTACCATTATCTTCTGTTTTCGCATCTAGATTAAAAGATTCCATGGCTAGAATATATTTTACACCATTCTTTTCTTTTGTTGTTGCCGCACAGCCTGTATGAAGCACGTGACCCATGCTTTCCAGTGGTGCAAGTAGAATCAGAATGTATACTGCAACTTCTTGCTGTGAACTCTCCCAAACTGATTCACCATGAACTTGAGATCCTCGGCTCTCAAGGAAAATGATTCAACTACAATAAATTCTCGAACTGTTCAAGTTGATGGAGACATATTACCAACACCCCAATTCTCAAGGAACTTCTCAAATCTCATTCCAATCTCTTCCAAAAACATGGACTTAGAAACACTCACCTCACTCTCAAATTTCCACTTAACCAATATAAGAATATAATTGCAAGGAAATCTCCATAGTTTTATAGTTTCAGAATCAATCATTAATAAGTCTATTTTTCTTGAACATTAACAAACAAAACTAAAGTTTCATTCAGGTGCTTCCTGTAAAAATCTCTAGGTAATATTAGTTCGATACTAGTTCCTCTTTTGTATGAAGTTGTTCTTTCTACCCCACTAACTGCCCTACATGAACTCCTAAAAAACTCAATAAGAATACTAGGATCATAACACCTAATGGGTTCAACATTCTCACTTATTTTATCACTCTTTTCTATATTCTCAATCCCAAACCAATCACTGTCACATAGTTCAGTTAGTTTTACCACTCCCTTCCAAACTACAGAATTCACAGTATTTATTTTCAATATTTCATCAGCTAAAAAGTCACCATTGTCAAAGAATTCATTTAGTTTGGCCATGCCCTACCAAACTATGGAATCCGCACTATTCAATTTCAAATTTTCATCAATTAAAAGTTCACCATTCAAGTCACTTGGTCCTACCGATTTTTCCACCTCTATTTCATCATGAATATGAATAGAGACATCAGCAAAAACTTTGACAAAATTTAGGTCAAAAACTTCTCTATTATTCCAATTCACAGATGCCTCTTTATGACTAATTTCAACAAATTTAGAAAATTCCTCTTCATTTCTATGCTCAACCAAATCATCTATAACAAGGACCCTAAGAAGAGAATCATCATGCTCAATATTAAGATCAATCTGAACTTTTCCTCTGGAGACTGAAGATTCGTGTTCTTCAGCTAGATTCTCCAAAAAATCTCCTTTACTATGCCTGCTACAAGATTTTGAGCCATACCCATACAGGCTTTGAGGTCTTTCTTCATAGATGAAATATCTTCATTGATTTGAGCCAAACATTTTTCTGTTTTCTCCTGTGAATTCTTAATTTTTCCAAATCGCTCTAAGCACAGCCAAATCGCTCAATTCATGATCCTTCTACAATGAAGATGACCCTTAATCAACTCTCTATTCACAGATTCATACTCCCAGCTTCCCCCTTCAAATGAATTAGAGCAGTTGCTCAGTTAATTTGTTGCAGGATAACGATTCTCAACGATTTGGTTGCTGTAATCGAGCCCTCTGTTGTGACAAAGGAGCCCTTTTGATTTAATAGACTCGAAGTTCCTATTCTGCCCTTGCACATCGTGACATTCCACCCCCCTTAATTTAAAGCTTGACCTCAAGCTTTGAATTGAGGGAACCAGTTTTGGATTTAAAGAGAAAAATCATGAAAATGGCATGAAACTAGGCATGCAGTAACTTGAGATTGTATGCACTAAACCAAGAAAATCATTTAGTATTCTAGTAGCTTAAAATGCATTCAGTATGGTAGTGACTTGGAAAATGAAATTGCATGCACCAGAAAATTCCATGCACCAAACCGAGAAATTGCATGCCCAGACCAAGATATTGCATGCACCATTCTTAGCCTTGCACCTTTTAAGCTTCTGAGCTCCGCCTCTTGTGTTTGCCGGTTCCTCCTTATGTCCACTATCATATTCTATTTTTGCGTCTAGATTTAAGGATTCCATGGATTTAAGATATTTTACCATCATTCTTTTCTTTTTTCGCTGCCACACAGGCTGTATGAAGCACGTGACCCTAGCTTTCCAGTGGTGTAAGTAGAATCAGAATGTATGCTACGACTTCTTGCTGTGAAGTCTCCTAAACTAATTTGCCATGAACTTGAGATCCTCGACTCTCAAGGAAAATGATTCAACTTCAATAAGTTCTTAAACTGTGCGAGTTGAAGATGACAGATTGGTAACTGACTTATTTAAAAAGCCAGTTAGGCCGCCATTCGTTGTGGAACTCTCAACGTACAAATGCTTGTCCAACTCTTTACTAAGAAGGAATTTCTGGAACTTAGCCTATAATTTTGGCACCCATGTGGCACCTTCAATGCGTTCTATATCATATATTTCCCCAGGATTCACACCAGAATCAGTGGCACCAGCATCTTCATTATTCATATACAACCTCTCTTGAGCATGTTTAAACTTTTCTTTCAATTTTCTATGCATTCGATCATCAATGTCCCAGCACAAAATCCCAACCTCCTTAGAAAAATACCCCGAGTTTATTGTGTGCACCAAAAGAAAAGGTTACGCATGATCTAGTCTCAAGGTAATACTCCCTACCTGATATTAACCATGTCCTCAAGGTTGCCATAATTTGCCAAGTAGTCTTCTCGTCTTCAGAACTTTCTATCAACACAATTTTCCCATTTGAAAAGCTCCATGAACATTGATCTCTCTCATTCTCACAAACGAATTCATCCAAGATTACATGTGCCTTAACTGTTGCAATGAAAGCATATATAATTTGGCTTCCTCTTCCAGTAGAATTATACAACTTTTTTTTTCAAACTTAGCTCCATGCTAGTCTTCAAACATCACAACCCTCTCCCTTGATAGATTATTGTTATCATTTTTGGAGTACATAAAGCTAGTGAAATTTCCACCCATGCAGTTCCCCACTAAAGTGTGAATATTACCAATAAACCCATCAATTGTCAGCACCAAGAAGTTAAAATTTGTCATAGGGAAAATAAAATCCAGAATCCATGCTTCTAGGTTGCTAACTTTACTTAGAAAAATCAAGCATCTTTGCCTATGAATGACAACAATGAACCCTGTGCCAAAAGCACTTATCAGAGATGTTAATACCTTAAAAGGATAAACTAAATTCTTTCTCAATCTCCACCAATATAGCCTAAATATAAAAAAACTTGACCACTTCCACTGAAATTCTCTCGAGACCCATAACAACACTAACAATGTTAACCCAAAAATTACCAACACCCCAATCCTCAAGGAACTTCTCAAATCTCTTTCCAACCTCTTCCAAAAAACATAGACTTAGAAACACTCACCTTATTCTCAAATTTCCACTTAACCAATATCAGAATATAATTGCAAGGTAATCTCTATAGTTTTATAGTTTCATAATCAATCTTTAACAAGTCTATTTTCTCTTGAATAATAACAAACAAAACTAAATTTCATTTAGGCGTTTCCTGCAAAAATCTCTAAGTAACATTAGATTGATACTAGTTCCTATTTTGTGTAAAGTTGTTCTTTCTATCCCACTAACTGCTCGAAATGAACTTCCATAAAACTCAATAAGAATATGAGGATCATAACACCTAATGGGTTCAACATTCTCGCTAATTTTATCACTCCTTTCTATATTCTCAATCCCAAACCAATCATTGTCACATAGTTCAGTTAGTTTGACCACTCCCTTCCAAGCTACAAAATTCACAGTACTTAATTTCCAAATTTCATCAACTGAAAAGTCACCATTCTCAAAGAATTCATTTAGTTTGGCCATGCCCTTCCAAGCTATGGAATCCGCACTATCCAATTTCAAAATTTCATCAATTAAAAGTTCACCATTCAAATCACTTGGTCCTATCGATTTCTCCATCTCTATTTCATCATGAATATGAACAGAGACATGAACAAAAACTTCAACAACAATTAGGTGAAAAACTTCTCCATTATTCCAATTCATAGATTCCTCTTTATAACTAATTTCAACAAATTCAAAAAATTCCTCTTCATTTCTATGCTCAACCAAATCATCAAAAAAAAGGACCCTAAGCAAAGACTCATCATGCTTAGTATTGAGATCAATCTAAACTTTTCCTGTGGACACTGAAGATTTGTGTTCTTCAGCCAGACTCTCAACAAAATCTCCTCTACTATGCCTGCTTACTAGATTTTGAGCCATCGCCATACATGCTTTGAGGTCTTTCTTCATAGATGAAATATCTTCATTGATTTGAGCCAAATCTTTTTCAGTTTCTTCCAGTGAATGCTTAATTTTTCCAAATCGCTCAATTCGTGATCTTTCTACAATGAAGATAACCCCCAATCAACTCTCTAATCACAACTTCATACTCCCAGCTTCCCCCTTCAAATAAATTTGAGCAGTAGATCTGTTAATTTTTTGGAGAATAACGATTCTCAACCAATTGGTTGCTGCAATCGAGCTATCTGTTATGACGAAGGGGCTCTATGATTTAATGAACTTGAAGTTCCTATTATGCCCTTGCACTACATGACATTCTATCTCCCTTAATTTGAAGCTTGACCCCAAGCTTTGAATTAAGGGAACCAATTTCGGATTTACAGAGAAAAATCATGAAAATGGCGTGAAACCAGGCATGCAGTAGCTTGAGATTGTATGCACTAAACCAAGAAAATCATTTAGAATGCTAGTAGGTTAAAATGCATTTAGTATGGTAGTAACATGGAAAATGAAATTGCATGCACTAGTAAATTCCAAGCACCAAACAAAGAAATTGCATGGCCAGACCAAGATATTGCATGCACCATTCTTAGCCCTGCACCTTTTAAGCTTCTGAGCTCCGCCTCTTGTGTTTGCCGGTTCCTCCTCATATCCACCATCATCTTCTATTTTCGCATCTAGATTAAAGGATTCCATGGATTGAAGATATTTTACCATCATTCTTTTCTTTTGTCGTTGCCACACAGGCTGTATGAAGCACGTGACCCAAGCTTTCTAGTGGTGCAAGTACAATAAGAATGTATGCTGCAACCTCTTGCTGTGAAGTCTCCTAAACCGATTCGCCATGAACTTAAGATCCTCGACTCTCAAGGAAAATGATTCAACTTCAATAAGTTCTCGAACTTTGTGAGTTGAAGAAGACAGATTGGTAATTGACTTATTTAAAAAACCAGTTCGGCCACCATTCGTTGTGGAACTCTCAACGTTAAATTGCTTGTCCAACTCTTTCCTAAGAAGTAATTCCTGGAACTTAGCCTGTAATTTTGGCACCCATGTGGCACCTTCAATGCGTTCTATATCATATATTTCCCTAGGCTTCACACCAAAATCAGTGGCACAAGCATCTTCATTATTCATATACAACCTCTCTTGAACCTGTTTAAACTTTTCTTTCAATTTTCTATGCATTCCATCATCTATGTCCCAGCACAAAATCCCAACCTCCTCAAAGAATACCCCGAGTTTATTCTGTGCGCCAAAAGAAAAGGTTACCCATGATCTAGCCTCAAGGTAATACTCTCTACTTGATATTAACCATGTCCTCAAGGTTGCCATACTTTGCCAAGTAGTCTTCTCATCTTCAGAACTTTCTGTCAACACAATTTCCCCATTTGAAAAGCTCCACGAACATTGATCTCTCTCATTCTCACAAACGAAATCATCCAAGATTACATGTGCCTAAACGGTTGCCATAAAAAATAATTCTGCTTCCTCTTCCATTAGAATTATACAACCCTTTTTTCAAGCTGAGCTCCAGACCAGTCTTCAAACATCACAACTCTCTCTCTAGATAGATTATTGTTATCATTTTTGGAGTACATAAAGCTAGTGAAATTTCCACCCATGCAGCTCCCTACTAAAATGAGAATATCACCAATAAACCCATCCATAGTCAGCACCAAGAAGTTAAACTTTGTCATATGGCAAATACTATCTAGAATCCACGCTTCTAGGTTGCTAACTTTACTCGGAAAAATCAAACATCTTTGCCTATGAATGACTGCAATGAACCCCATGCCAAAAACACTTATCTGAGATGTTAATCCCTTAAAAGGATAAACTAAACTCTTCCTCAATCATCACCAATATAGCCTGAATATAAAAAACTTGACCACTTCCACTGAAATTCTCTCAAGACCCATAACAGCACTATCAATGTTAACCCAAAAATTACCAACACCCCAATCCTCAAGCCATTTCTCAAATCTCTTCCAAAAAAACATGGACTTAGAAACACTCACCTCACTCTCAAATTTCCACTTAACCAATATCAGAATATAATCGCAAGATAATCTCTACAATCTTATAGTTTCATAATCAATCTTTAACAAGTCTATTTTCTCTTGAACATTGACAAAAAAAACTAAAGTTTCATTTGGGTGTTTCTTGCAAAAATCTCTAGGTAACATGAGATCGATACTAGTTCCTCTCTGTTATGAAGTTGTTCTTTCTACCCCCACTAACTGCTCTACATGAACTCCCATAAAACTCAATAAGAATACCAGGATCATAACACCTAATAGGTTCAGCATTCTCGCTATTTTTATCACTCACTTCTATATTCTCAATCCCAAGCCAATCACTGTCACATATTTTAGTTAGTTGACCACTCCCTTCCAAGCTACATAATTCACAGTATTCAATTTCAAAATTTCATCAGCTAAAAAGTCACCATTGTTAAAGAATTCATTTAATATGGCCACGCCCTTCCAAGCTATGGAATCCGCACTATCCAATTTCAAAATTTCACCAATTAAAAGTTCACCATTCAAATCACTTGGTCCTGTCAATTTTTCCACCTCTATTTCATCATAAATATGAACAGAGACATCAACAAAAACTTTGACAACATTTTGGTCAAAAACTTCTCCATTATTCCAATTCACAAATGCCTCTTTATCACTAATTTCAACAAATTCAAAAAATTCCTCTTCATTTCTATGCTCAACTAAATCATCAATAATAAGGACCCTAAGAAATGATTCAGCATGCTCAATTTGAGATCAATCTGAACTTTACCTCTGGACACTGAAGATTTGTGCTCTTCAGCCAGACTCTCCACAAAATCTTCTCTTCTATGATTGATTACAAGATTTTGAGCCATTGCAATACAGGCTTTGAGGTCTTCCTTCATAGATGAAATATCTTCTTTTATTTTTAGCCAAATCTTTTTCAATTTTCTCCAGCGACATCTGAATTTTGCTGGCACGAGTCTCGACCTGATGCCACAGTTCTTGAATTTTATCATTGAATTTTGATTCTAACTCTGTGAGTTGCATCTCCACAGTAAGTAAAGATATGTTTTCCTTCATCAATGCCTGTGAATTTTCATCTTCTTCTTGAGAACTCTTGACCAAGTTCAACTCCTTGGGTTCTTCTATCCCAGTATCCAAAGCTTCCATTTGCATCTTGAGCTCGTCGATTTGTTCAACACCTTTCTCCGGCTGAACTTCCACTGCATCCGTACATTCCGATTCCGTCCAAATCTCTGAAAACACGTAGTCATTCTCCAATGGATAGCTCATTTCCTGTCTTGGGGGTTTATATGACAATTGTTCCCACCAGTTTCCAAATGCTACAAAGATCCAATAAGTAAAATCATTCCAAGATACCTTTCCGCTGTACTTTTCTTGTAACCATTAAAACCAATCTTGGGCATCTCCTTCCAAATAGGGTTGTAACAGCATAATCTACACATCATCTGGAATGATTGAGAATACCTCATCACACTGGTCCAACCACGGCCTTGGATTATGGCCAGAAAAAGAAGGAAAACCCATCGTTGCTTTAATATTTGAGAAATGTCGAGAAATCAATAGTCAATCCCGAACAAATCTTCAGCCGAGGAGTATTAGCTCTGATATCAATTTGTTATGATCAAGCCAATTCCATACAATTTGACAAAATACACCTTGAATTAAGGAGAGTTGGAAGAGAAAGAATGTCTAACTATAGAAAAGTAAATCGCTCAATTCGTGATCTTCTACAATGAAGATGACCCCTAATCAACTCTCTAATCACAGCTTCATACTCCCAGCTTCCCCCTTCAAATGAATATGAGCAGTTGCTCTGTTAATTTATTGATGAATAACTATTCTCATCCATTTGGTTGCTGCAATCGAGCCATCTGTTGTGACGAAGGAGTTCTGCTGATTTAATGGTCTCAAAGTTCCTATTCTTATCGTGCACTTCGTGACAGATTAGTCTACGAGAAAGAAACAGTTAAAAATTCACGAAAAATAATTATGGACCTTATATGAAAAGCCCGATCCATGGGCGACAAGCAAGCCATTCATTAATTTTAATGAAATAAACAAGGAACTTTTCCTTAAACCTATTGGACCATAATATTAAAATTTTATAGGTTTATATAAACTCAGAGATCCCCAAATTGCGAGAAATCCCCAATTTTGTGTGCATTGAGAAGCAAATAGGGGTAAGGTTCACGGTTCTTTGGCTCGTGCGGGTAAGGTGAAAGGACAGACTCTAAAGGTTCCTAAGAATCAAGACAATAAGCAGCGAGTTCTTGATTTACCTAGGGTTTTTATTTGAATGTTGGGAGGCGGTTGTGGTGGTGCTGATAAATGGAGGAGAAGGTGGAGGACGCATTACCCGTCCTCATGAAGAAGTCCGTTTTAATTTTTTTGGCCACAATTTAATAGAGGACGCATAAGCTATATGCGTCCTCATCATCCGTTAATTTTTTTTTTTGCAATTTAATTTAATAGTGGACGCATAACCTATATGCGTCCTCATGAAGCCTTTAATTTTTTTTTGCAATTTTTTTTGTCAATATTCGCTAAATTGGCTAAAATAAGCATGTGGGGAATTTTAATTTTCTAGCAAAATGCTTATTCCAAAGACAGTTATGCGGGATTTTTTTTTAATTGCAGCGATTTTTTCTCAGTTTTTTCAAAATCATGGAGTGCTTGATTTCAGTAGGGTAATTATTTGAATGTTGGCGGCTAGTGGGGTGGTTGTTAGAATATAAATATATATATATATATATATATATATAAAGTTATAAATATAAATAAAGTAATGAGTCCTCATGGCTGGGATTTATATATGGCAAAGTCTTGGGAAAGACGGTCTTTCCATAGGCTTATGGAAAGACGGGGTTTGATTAGAATAATAAAAGGTAAAAGGTCTTAGTTGCAATATTAAAGTTTTACTATGAAACATGTAGTAGTTATAAAATTTGTAACCCGGTTCATGCAATCCGCAAATTTTAATATTGCAACTAAGACCTTTTACCTTTTATTATTCTAGTTAAACCCCGTCTTTCCATAAGCCTATGGAAAGACCGTCTTTCCCAAGACTTTGCCTATATATATATATATATATATATATATATATATATATATATATATATATATATATGAGGATGTGAGGATGCATTTACTTCATGCGTCCTCTACCACGTGTAACATCAACGTCTGCCTCCGCTGGCAACTTTGACCAGAGGACGCATTTTTGACATGAGTCCTCTCGCCACGTCCTCTCGCATTTACTCATCAAAATTAAAAAAAATTTAAGAGAAAGAGATGATGTATTTACTACATGCATCCTCCCTATTCTCTTCCGTCTGTGGTTACCGTAGCCACAGACATAGAATTTTCCCATAAGCAGCCACCCAAGGCCGTGCCGCAAGCGCATGATGTACAACCACCATTTCGTCAATGCGGGTATTTAAGTTTGATGATTAGCAGATAGGGTGTGGACACGTATTAAGTTTGATGTTGGAAGATATTCAACCAATAAAGAATTAGACCATGTTCTCTCCCATTTATTTATAATTCAGTTCAATTCAATTCATTAAACTTTTGAATTGATACTATTTAGCTTACTTTTGATTTTTTCTCTTCTCCTCGAGATTGTTGTGTTCATAATGATCACCTAATTTAATCGTTCATATTAATGTACTTTGTCCGATCTATTTGTAATGTAGATCGTGTTTTCATAATTTTGTTTGTGTTAATCTATCAGGAGTCATGTATGTTTTTCAAGTTGTTTACAGTTTGGATAACATACAGTGTTTTGGATCAAGTGGTATTACGTTGTTGGAGATCCCTATTTGGTGTAGTGATATTGATGCGTGATACGCCCCTCTCTGGCAATATGTCATGATTTTCGCGGGAAGAGAGTTAATATCATTGAGGACGATGTTACCGTTTTTATTGAATCTCTAATCTCTAATAGTATAGACGATCAAACTGATTAATATATAATTTCTAGCATTCAGTAATAGTTGCTATGCGTTTTTCACAACATATTTAATTGATTTAAATAAATAGGCAAATATTGCCCTCGTTTATATGTAGTGCCAGCATAATTATATGCATAATTACGTAGTGCCAAAAAGACTACATAATTAATAGTGACAACTTGACAAGTTTATACATGTAAGCAAAAATGGATGTAATTTCCTCGTTAATGTTGGGCCTAAATTAATGTATTGTCAAACTTAACAAATTACAGTTGTACTCATTCCTTTTCAATTTGATACTTACTGATTTAGTGAGTAAAAGATACTACTTTCCAGACCGTTGGTTGAAAAAAAGGAATGAGTACACCGTTGCTTGAATGATTACACGTTTTTGACAGAAACCTTTTGATGGTAATAATATTAGGAGGATGCATATTTTCGACTAGTTGAAACGTCTCGACTCATTGTTTCCGGTCTAGTGGCTCGTGAAAGTGGCAGAAACTATGATGACATTGGCAGTCATTTATTTAAATTAATGTAGACACTCTGTTCTTTAGGAAAAAATATTGCTAGAAACCAAAAAAAATAGCTACAAATTCATCATAAAACCAAAATGGAATAATCACAATGGCGAACTCGTCCATGAAGTATTGCAATAGTCAATGGCGGCCTGCAGACTGTTACTCCGTTCTTCGACATCGTCCTGACTATAACTGAAACTCGAACTCAGAAACACCCGTCGGCTCCGGTTGCTCGACATGCCGGTCGCCCGGAAACATTTCAAATATCTATTCAAACTTTTTACCGCTGATTTCCATATGCTTTTGCTACGACCGCAACGACACTCGTTATACACAACTTTTGGCTCAATCGTTGATGGTACTGGTTTCGGTGGGTGCGGATTGTTTGACGTTAACAACCTTTCCGGCAGAGGAGCGGGAGTGTAATAGCACCACATTTTAATACTAGAATAAAAGTATGACGAATAAATTGAGAGACAACTGGGATTGAAATTGGAGAAGAAAAATGGATTTTCACTCAGCATATGACACAATTTATAGTGTGGCACTGTCATTTCTAAAGGAAGTAGGCTAAATTTGCTTTTATGGTGACATAATTTCCTACTTCATCCTTTAGCCGCATATCAGGAAATTTGGAAAACCTTCAGGATTTAGGAAGGCCTTATTTTAGCCAATATTGACTCTTATCACACTATTATATTCATGGTCTTCCAATAATTAGGGGAGAAATCAAAGTGATAAAGGTGGTAGGTGGAGGGCGTTTTCAGATCGACCATCGTCTTTCGATTCGTCCGACATTAAAATGATTGTCACAGACAATGGATGGCAGGAGGGGTGGAACAAGGAATTATTTTTAAGCGGTGCCTAAATTATACATAAATAGTTATTGTTCGGATTCATTTCCAACGAGTTCAATTGGAGTAAAGGTTGTGTATCATTTTCAATATTCTTGTCATTTTTAAAAGGAAGTATGATGTGATTTATTTTCCCTTTAGCATATTTTCAGAATGGGCTTAACACAATAAACAATTTTGAAGTCAAATTTATAAACAGACATGCCCTATGCCGCTACCGCCGTTGCTGACTACGATCGGAGCTTCGGCAACCGCAACTCTGCAACCAGCACCGTCGCAACTCTGCAACTACAACGGCGGATCTCCTTGCTATCGATTGCTCCTCGCTGCCGTGACTCTCCAACCACAGCGGCGGAGCTCCTCTCCATTGCTCCTTGCCGCCGCCGCGACTTTGCAACCACAACAACGGAGCTCCTCGCCGTCAATTGCTTTCCACAGCGACAGTGGCGGTTGCAGGTTTCTGGTTGGAGGAGGAGAATTGTAATTGGGAAATAAAAATGAAATTTCTGAAATTTTTTGTAATATATATAATATTATGATAATTGTACAGTAAGTCCCTAAATTTATTAGCATATTTCAAAAAGAAATTCCATCCAAAATAAAACTTACAATAATTGCATAATAACCCTTGACCTAAAGTTTAGCCTGCCTAAAACAAGACTTTGACCTTTAAAAAACAATGGAGCAATAGAGCATTTGTTGATGGGCAAACCCGAGGTCGGCCCTCAAGGACTTTGGGGCGAGAGCATTTTGGGTCTACGTCGGCCCAATAGGTCTTTCCAGGATGAGAATATTTGGTTGGCGAATACTGAGACGTATAATCAAGTAGTATACTGTTTGGTGATACGGTATATATAGCAGGAACATATTCATTACTTGACACTTGAGCAATCATCTACTCAAATACTTACTTAGGCATCATAAAGTTTACCCCTGAGATCTCCCAGGGCTTGTTCTTTGCAAGTTACAATTGAGGGACTCGACGGTGCAACTCGATCGGTTTCCAAACGCATCAATTGGCACGCCCAGTGGGACCGATTTAGTCACATTTGGGTTCCTTGGTTTATGTCCACTTCTACAAATACTCGAAGGAGCGAGAGGTTAAAATTGAGGGGGACTGGTGCTGCTAAAGAGATACAATCTCCCTTCGAGGAAGAAGAAGAAGAAGAGGGATGGTTAACCCCCCAGTGTCCCAAGAGGCAGAGCAAGAGACGATACAGATCCCGGCTGGAGAACGAGTAGTATAAGGCCCCGTTGAACCTATCCTGCCGATAGTCAAGGTCTCCGAGACATGGCGGGACCCTCAAAACCCAATAAGGATGATGCAGGACAAGGAACGAGGGTCATGAACCATGGGCAAGATGTACCTGCTAGGTCATATGATGAAAGAGATGGGCGGTTCACGGAATTTTCTGGTGACTCTCATGTGGAGGCTTATGAACGGGCCCTACAAGCGAATTAAGCAGCGGGGATGACTGTCCTGCAGTTAGATTTAGCTAGGGCTGCTCAAATGTTGGCGGACACCGGGTATCAAGTTACGCCCATCTCAGCCCCTGCGGTTACTTCGAGGGATACAATTCCTTCAACCGTAGTGGAGATACCAATTAGTAAAGCTTCTCAGCCTATGGTGGCATTCCCCTACGTTGGGTATGCCCGAGAGGGGTATCAGGCACGGCCCCAACCTTCGTTTCCAGATCTCCCCTGGGGTTAGCGTACTCTGGGTCAATCTCAATCCCAATGGTCTCAACCATGAAGAATCCTAGGACTAAGATAGGATACGAGCTTCTAGGGTATGCACAAACGGGAATGCTAAGCCATCCCTTAAGCTATGGATTTTATGATTCTCGTGGGTCGTATAACGTAAGCTCGGTGGCTATGCCAGCCTGGACGAATCCTGGACCAACAACTCAGCCACTTCAGTATTAAGCAGCTAATGGAAATGTCAACAGGGGATTACCGGCATTCGAAGAGCAATGGGGACCGGTGGGGGATACTGGAGCTACGATGAGGAGAGAATTAGACAGACTAATTAGGCCACTTGGACAAGTGGCAGGATCCCCTTTCTCCCCACTGATAACCTTGGAGCGATGACCAACACACACTAAGCTCCCGGAGGGGCTCCCAACTTACAGTGAAGAGTCTGACCCTCGAGAGTTCATTTAGACATTCCCCAGTCTAAGGAACTCGAGAGATTTCAATGAAAAATTGACGTGAAAATTGGTGGGAAGTTATCTTCAAGGGAAAGCTCAAGAGTGGTACAAAAAGTTGCCCAAGGGGTCTTTACACTCCCACAGGGATTTTAGTGCGGCGTTGTTGATCCTGTATGCTCAAAAGAAAAATTTTACCAAGACTTTGCTGGAGTTATACCAGACCAAGTAGAATCGAGGGGAGACAACAGAGGCCTTCTTTCATTGCTACGTGGATGAAAGCCAAAGGGGTGGTGGAGACCACTGAGAACGAGACGATTCAAGGAAATCAGTTGGGAATGCGAGATCTGGAGCTATACAAAAAATGAAGCACCAATGTCCCTCGAACCTTACAGAAGCTCCAAGAAGTAGTTGAACAATAGTCCAAAGTTGAAGAGGCTACCAGGAGGAAAAAAGATAGTATGGTCGGTCAAATGGTAGGGAGCAATGGTTATCAAAGCAAGAAGTCGATGGAGGTATCTAGGCTTAACTTCGAGAGTTCTACCCATACGAATAGGCTTCCTACACAGACTCTAATCATTTATTGATGGGGTATTTAGATAGTTGTAACTCTTGGTAAATGTACCTGCAGCAGTGGTGGGGAGAAGGCTACAAACTTTTTTTTTCTATTTCCATAAGAACTACGACCATGATACAGATAACCGCATCCACCTAAAAATAGAGTTAGAAAGACATGAAAAAGAGGATGACTTTAGGGCCCTGGACCTAGGCTAGGGAATCAGGGTGAACCCCCTCGACCCCGCTTAGATCGCCCTCCGTATAGGAGGAATTACCAGAACAACGAGGGTAGAGAGGACAGAAGACCTCAAGGTCAAGATCCTTGAGAACCCCGAGATGGAGATCATGCAAGAAGAGATAGAGGTCCGCGTAAACAACCAGTAGGGAATCAGGATAATAGGAATGGGGAAAACCTATCGATTCGAAGACTAATCAACATGATAAATGGGGTAGTATGCGAAAGGTCTTCAAACTCAGTTATGAAAGCTGATTCTCGAAAGGTTCACACAGAAGAGCCGAGACATAAGAGGTTTTGGCCAGATGAAGCAATAACCTTCTCAGAGGCAGACACGGTTTCAAACCAATCCAGCATGCAGATCCAATGGTAGTCTCTGCCGTAATTGGAACTTCTTTGGTGAAAAGATTCTTCATCGATGATATAAGTGGGTTGGACATAATGTTTGTCGAGTGCTTTGATCAGTTGGATATAGGAAGTATTAACTTAAAAAAACCAACTACTCTCCCCCCTCTTGGGGTTCACGGGAAACCCTATATACCCCATAGCAGAGATTACTTTGTCAGTTTGGATGTCCAAGGGGGATAGAGGAGTGGCGATAGATTGTAACTTCACAATTGTGAATGCTTATTCTCCGTACAACGTAATTCTTGGGAGACCGTGGATGTGTCAAGCCTAAGCGGTGTGGTCTCCCTACCATATAATGTTGAAATTTCCCACAAGCAAAGGAATACGAGGAGATCAGGGCGTCACTAAAAGTTGTAACCTCACAGCAGTAAGGGATGCTAGAAAGATTAAGAATGTGAAAACCCCAACCGTAATGGTTGAACCTTGTCTACAAAACTAATAATTTATGTTACTGTATAATAGGGAAATAAAATAATTTATTAAATGTAATTAGAAATACAAAAATCTATGATGATTGTGAAAAATAAAAGGTAATAAATGAATCCAATCATTACTGAAGAGTAACAAAATTCTTCAAGCGTAAGATCCCCAGTAAGAATACTAACATGCAGTACCACGATAATTACTGCAAAAAAGACTAAAATTAGTCTCGACATGTTATGAAGAAAAACTTGAGAAGGATATAAGATAGAAGAGGAAATATGGTTTTGAAATGTCGGATAAATTCGTATATATACACTATAAGATATAGCAGTTTATAACTGCTGTATTACCGTTGGGAATATAGCTGTTTATAGTCGGTATATTACCACTATACATATGTTGACTAATTTTAATTAAATGCTAAGAGTTAGTGTTGTCAAAGAAGATATATATATATATTGTGTGTATAAATATATATATATATATATATATATATATGTATATATACAATAATAATAATAACAAATAAATAAGTAAGTAATAAATAAATAAGTGAATGAATGAACAAGTAAGGAAAAATTTAGGATAAATGGACGGCGGACATAAGGTAATTTATCCAAAGCAATTTGGGAAATGGAATTGCTGGGAAGAGAAAATAAACACGGTGGACGTAAGAATTTAATCCAAAGTAATTTTGGCAAGTGGAATGACTGGGAGAAAGAAACGGCGGACGCAAAGATTTTATCCAAAGTAATTTTGGGCAAATGGAATTACTGGGAAGAGGAAATGAACGGCGGACGTGAGGGAGAATTTTCCAAAGTAATTGTTTTGGGCAAGTGGACATGGGTTACAGGATAAAATTTCAGGTTGGTACGTGTCAGAACTTAGGTTTTTATCCAATATAAATATTGGGTCCCCAGTTCTTACCTTTCTCACACAGCCTTAAGAAAATTTCTTGCTAAGAGAATAGTGGTTAAACAGTGAAGTAGAGGCGGAGGATTGCCAGCCAAGTTTAACTAAGGTGAGTGTTTTCATTGCCTTAGCATGAACTGAAGTAATATATATATATATATATATATATATATATATATATCTTGTATAGGGACAGGCTACCCTCGAATCCCTATCCTCAAACCTCTATCCTTGAACCTCTGTCCTCTGCCCTCAAACCCCTGTTTCTGCCCTCGAACGTTTTCCCTCGAACCCTTGTCCTCTGTCCTCGAACCTTTGTCCTCGAATTTCTGTCCTCGAATCTCTGTTCTCGAATCTCTGTTCTCGAATCTCTGTCCTCGAATCCCTATTAAACCTCTGCCCTCGAATCCCTAATAAACCCCTGCTCTCGAATCCCTAATAAACCCCTGCTCTCGAATCCCTGTCCTCGAACCCCTGTTAAAACTTGACACCTCGAACCTCTGCTAAACAGTACCCCTCGAATCCTTATCTTCGAACCCCTGCTAAACAGTAACCTCTCAAACCCATGTCCTCGAATCCCTATTGAAAGCTACATTTCGAACCCCTGTTAAACAGTACACTCTCGAAACCCTGTCCTCGAACCTCTACTAAACAGTACTCTCGAACCACTGAAAATTTCACCCCTCGAACCCACTGAAAGGCTTCACCCCTCGAACCTTACCCCTCGAACCAATACCATTGTAACCTTACCTCTTGAACCACTTACCCCTCGAACCTCACCACTCAAACTGGTAATACTTACCACTTGAACCTCACCACTCGAAATGGTACTACTTACCCCTCAAACCAGTACCACCCGATACCCGTTCCACTTGAATCTTCTCCATTTGAATTCACTACTCGAACCCTTTGAACTCGAACCCTTTGTACTCGAACCCAACTACTCGAACCCCTTGTACTCGAACCCCTGTACTCAAACCCAAGTACTTTAACCCCTGTACTCAAAATACACACTTGAACCTGTACTCAAACTCCATTATAAAGGGACATACCTGTTAGACTTAAATTAATAATATATACTAATTGTTAAACTGAGTGTGTATATTACTGTGTTCAATTATCGTGAAACTGAGTTATGAACTGCTCCGATATTTTTCTGTGAATAACCGGCTTGTACTTTATCTTGCTGTGTCAAACTTGAATCATATACTGCTCTGATATGTTATGTGTATAACCGGCTTGTACTTTATCTTGCCATGTCTAACTTGAAATATCTGCTACCTGATTATCCGTCTGTGAATTTTGAGGCACCCGCCGTGATTGTAGTTTGGTTGAAGTTGGCAGGGAACGGTACTGACCGGACCATCTGATTAGACTAGCTACACGTGGATTTTGGTATGCTAGTATAACCACCTGACTGATACGAGCTCATAATTGAACACCGTCGTGAATGGGAAAGTGAATTCTGGGCTGATAGCCTACGGGCATCACTGACTGGGTTATGTTGTGTATGTTAGTCACAGTTGCCATATAGGCACTTGGTAGCAACTCGACATTAACCACTTGTATCCTTTTTACTATGTGCTGGACATACATGGCTAATTGTTATGTTAGTTGTTATTCTATGATCACTACAACTCAACTGGGTAAATACTGGCGATGGAACCTCACTAAGCAAGGAGCTTACCCTAGTTAAATAACCCTTTTTCGGGTGAAGAAGAACAATAAAAGAAGAGTGCTTGTTGTCTTTACTTCGTTTGGGAAAGATCCTGGCTATTTGAATTTTTATATGAACTTAGATGTTATAACGGTTAAGAGAAACTTTTATTTGACATTTGTAATAAATCCTTTTCATTGTAGTAGTAAAGTAGGTTTTTGAATGATTGAAATCTCTTCCGCATAAACTTTAATTGCTCGTTAAATATCGGCCCTTTCGGTAGCATGCTTAAACCCGACCCGATACTTGCGATGGGGTTTGGGGGTGTTACAAAGGATGTAGCTTCAGTGCATGGAGGGGTGAGCCTTTTGGAAACTGAACAAGTACCAATTCATAGCAGAGGAATGGTGAGCGTAAGAAAACTTACCCTCGAGAACATAAAAGCGGAGTTGAAGGAGTTAATGAATAAATATGAAGATGTATTTTTGTGGAATACTTTGGATCTCACTGGGGCCCCTTCGGGGTTAGCAATTAACAAAATGAACATTGATCTGGGGGTTAAGCCCATCAAGAAATAAAGGAGACTATTCGCACCTGAAAGAGCAGAAACGATCAAGGTGAAAGTAGACAAATTGTTAAAGGCTGATGTGATCGAGGAAGTGTTCTACCTGGGATGGTTAGCTAACCCTGTGATGTGTATCAATTTTATAGATTTAAGCATATGTTTCCCAAAGGATAGCTATCCTCTACCCCCACCGACAAGTTAGTGGAGGCAATTTTAGGGTACCAAGTGCTGGCTTTATTCGATGCTCATAATGGGTACCATCAAATATTAATGGTAGAGGGGGATAAGGCAAAATTTTTGTTCATAATAGATGTGGGCATGTATTGCTATAAGAAAATGCCTTTTGGCTTGGAAAATGCAGGGGCGACATACCAGAGGTTAGAAGAAAAGCCATTCAAAGAACAGATTGGCAAGAACATGGAGATACACGTAGATGATATAGTTGTAAAAAGTAGGGATCACAAGCAGTTCTTAACAGATTTGAAAGAAACCTTTGAAATGCTTATAGGAGCAAACCTAAAGCTGAACCCGGCCAAATGTGCGATAGGAGTGGGAGCAGGAAAATTCCTTGGCTTTATGGTATCCAAAATGGGAATCGATGTTAATCCAAAAAAGATCAAGGCCCTGTTAAGAACGAAAAGTCCTCAGAGCGTGAAAGACGTGCAAAAGCTTACTGGGTGCTTAGCGGCTTTGAGCAGAACTTCATCGAAAGGGGCTAAAAAGCATCTACCTTTCTTTCATATCCTTCGAAAGGTAAAAAAGTTCAAATGGACTAGTGAGTGTGAGCAAACGTTCCAACATATTCGAAAACTGACCAGAAAAGGAGAGGTTATATTCTTGTATATCTCGGCTTCACCTTTGGCCATTAGTGCAGTACTTGTAAAAGAGAACGATAAAGTACATCACCCCATATAATTTATGAGTCGAACCCTATGAGGACCTGAGATAAGGTACACTGCCCTCGAGAGACTCATTCTAGCTTTGGTGCATGTTGCTCGAAGGCTGAGACCGTACTTCCAAGGACATACAATCTATTTCTTTACCAACTATCCCCTTCGGCATGTTCTCTTAAAGCCAGAGACATCGGGGAGGATGATGAAGTGGACAGTGAATTTTGGGGAGCATGGCATACAGTTTCAGCCTAGGATGGTGATCAAGGGAATAAGCTTTGGCCGATTTTATAGTGGAAACCACCGAATTCGTTGAGCTCGAAGGGGGGGGTCATGAGGGACTGAAGTCTGGAAGTTGTATGTTGATGGATATTTGCATTCAAGAGGAAGTGGAGCTGGAGTTTGCTTAATTACCCCTGAATGGAAGGACTATCTGTATGCGTTGTAGTTTTCTTTTAAAGCAACAAACAACGAGGCTGAGTATGAGGCTCTGATCATGGGGTTTTGGTTAGCTACAGAGTTAAAGGTGGAGGAATTGGAAATATATAGTGACTCTCAGATCGTGGTCCAATAGGTTAACAGCGAGTATGGGGACGGAGAGCATAATTTGTAGAAATATGTAGAGTTTGTAAGACCTCTGCTCTCAAAAATTAAAAGCTATGTTTTGAAGAAAGTGCCAAGAGAGGAAAATCACAAGGCTAGCACCTTGAGTAAATTAGCATCGTCGAACTTTGGAATAGAACCTCGAAAGAAGTTGCTCGTGGAGACCTTGGGTTGTCAAAGCTTTGAGGAGCAGACGGTAATGGTTTTCGAGGAAGAGAATAGTTGGATAATGCCGATTGTGAATTACCTTCAAGGAGGAATCCTCCCAACCAACTCCAAGGAAGCCAGGAAAATTAGGCTTAAAGCGCCAAATTATGTGCTGTAGGACGGAATCCTATATAAGAGGTGGTATTTACAGCCGTTGCTACAATGTGTGAACCCCCACGGGGTAGACTATTTAATAGGGGAAGCCCACGAGAGTATATGCAGAAACCATCAGGGGGCCAGATCAGTGTCAAGAAGACTTATCCAAGCGAGGTACTACTAGCCAATGGTGTTCGAAGATGGCAATGGGTACATACATGCCTATTAACAGTGACAAAGACATGCACCGCTCAAGCACATATCCTAAGAGGATATGGTAAATATTTATAGCTCATGGTCATTCGATAAATGGGGTATCGAGCTGGTCGGACCATTCCCCGAAGCCCTGGGGAAGTTCAAATATTTGATTGTGGCCGTGGATTATTTCACAATGTGGGTAGAGGTTGAGGCTTTGACTAACATGACAGGTAAATTGGTGGTAGCTTTCTGTTGGAAAAACATTGTATGTAGGTTTGGAATTCTGAGGACTATTATAACTGATAATGGGAAGCAGTTCGCTAATGACCCATTCAAGAAATGGTGCGAAGAGTACAAGATACAGCACAAGTTGACAGCAGGAAAATGGCCTGGTAGAAGTAACCAATCGTACGATCATTAACAGAATCAGAGCTAGGCTCGAAGGAGCAGTAGGGAATCAGATATGTGAATTGCCCAGTGTCCTATGGGCATACTGGACTGCTGAATCCTCAGCCTCGGGAGAAACACCTTATAGTTTGGTTTATGGCTCCGAGGTTGTAATCCAAGCTAAGATAGGAGTGCCAAGCTTGAGAATGGTGGCAATACCTGAGGAAAGTATCAACAACGAGAATCGATGTTTAGATCTCGATATGGTCAAGGGGATACAAGAATTAGCTTCGGTCCGGGAAGCCCAAGTGAAAAAAGGCTAAAGCGTTATTATGATCGAAAGGTTAAGAAAGTGCAGTTTACCCCCAGAGATTTAGTCATGAGAAAGAATGAAAAAAGTAGGCAAGAGCCAGAGGGGAAGCTAGTTGTTAACTGGGAAGGACCATATAGAGTGGTAGAAGCGTATGCTGGGGGAAGCTATACTCTCAAGACCATGGGAGAAACTCGAATCACGAGGAGATGGAATATCGCCAATCTCCGTACGTACCACCATTTATGATGAAAGCACACAGAACCGATGAACCTTATGCTAAGCGCTAAGATCATGTACAATATTCTAGTTAAGACTAAAGGCTCGAGCTAAAAGATTCTGTACAATATTCTAGCTAAGACTGAAAGCTCGAGCTAAAAGCTCCTGTACAATTTTCCAGCTAAGATTGAAAGCTCAAGTTAAAAGCTCTTGTACAATATTCCAGCTAAGGCTGTAGATTAGAGCTACAAGCTCCTAAATTGTATTCCAACTACGGTTGTAGAATAGAGCTACGAGCTCCTGAATTGTATTCCAGCTAAGGCTGTAGACTAGAGCTATGAGCTTCTAAATTGTATTCCTGCTATGTAGACTAGGACTATGAGCTCCTCAATGTTATTCCAGCTAAGGCTGTAGGCAAGAGCCACGATCTCTTAGGCTAAAAGGGGGGGGGGGAGTGTATAAGTAGCATCCCTGTAATGCCCCTTTCAACTGTAGCTTTTGATTGATGATCTAGTGGAAAAATTGTTGTAGGATGTATGTGGAAAAACACCGAACTTGGGTAAAATCATTGTAGTTTGTATACTTTCCAGTTATTAATAGCTTCAAAATGCATGAAATTAACTTGTAGGAAGTTTGGTATATCACAATCTGAGGTGTTAAGACTCAGAAGGTTACGATCATAAAGGCAGACATATGAAAGTAAGATACACAAAGAGGAAAGAGTAGTAAATAGTAAAATTGTTATACAGAACATAAACATTTAGGGAATCAAGAGGATAGTCTCTTTAACTTCTTTTCTACTCTTGTTACTTCTTCTTGTATCCTTGTTATTTCTTCTACCTTGATACCAGTAGCATGCTAAAATTATTTTTGTTGTTCTTCTTCGGGATAATCATCATTATTTATTGCCGAAGTTCATCGAGGACTCCGAGTGTGGGTCTATTTCCTCGCAGACCTTCTAAGGCTACGACTCGAAGAACTGCCATCCCTAGCCGCTTCCTCTACTGCTTACCTTGAAGAACCTTGGTTCTTAGAACGAGGAATGGGTAACTTCTTTATCCATTTGAGGATAGCAGTGTAAGCTTCCTTCTGCTTAGAGGTCCTGTGCGTCTCTACTTGGTCTTTTATAAGCCAGTGATGGGAAGCCCCCAAAATATATTTTGGTAAAAATTTGTCCTCGATAAGTTTAGGATGAGAAACACCATAAAATAAGCTATGAGCTTGAAAACTCTAGTTGTAAAGATGAGCTTTCTTATCCAACTTGGCATTTTCCTTCCACGGTGTCTGATTCTCTGAGAGTAACCTTAAATTTTGACCTAAAAGAGACTCCACTAATGAAGGTTCATCATCGGTAGAAGCATTGGACCTCGAAAGTGCCACGTTCAGCCTCGAGATCTCATTCTATGCAATCTTATAGCATTGAGCTATATCATTCAACTGAGACACAAGTCCATAAACCTGACCTCGAGCGGCTATAAGACGACCCTCGAGTATGTACATCCTCTCAGCATCTGAAAGAAACCTCTTGGGGGAACTAATATTGCAGATTATATGGTGAATTTCATATTCACAGTCAGCCTCAGGGGGGTCGGTATCATCGACAGCCTTGAGAGGGGCGACACCCTTAAACTTTTTATGGTCGTGGTTCTTCAAGCGCGCCACTAAAACTGGGTGTTTTCCACTTTCCCAAGCTTTTAAATCCACCTTAGCAAGATCAAACTCCTTCTGGAAGGATCTCACAGCTGCATTCAAGCCAAAGATACTATCCCTACTACATTAAACTTACCCCCCACTTGGTCCTCCTGAGCTCTAACACCCTTGAGGGGCCTCCCTCCCCAGGAGAAGAGGGGCCAAACTCAATGTCTCCAAGATGCAAAGACCTCTGGATATACCCTTTCCCCCGTTCGGGAGGCCAAACTCGGGGAAAACCCCTCTCAGGGAAATCAGAAAAAGGTATATAACATAAATTACCAATCTCGTCATCGCTAGGGTTAGAGCCCTGGGGAGAATGCCCAGAATTGCTAAGCGTGGATTCGGAATCTCCCCTTCTGGGTGATTCCCCCTCAAATCCCTCAAGCCTAGTTTCATCAGAATGCCCCTTCTCATTGGATTTCTCACCAGAATCAGCCATTAGCACAAAGGATAAAGAAAAATAAGTGAGGACAGGTGAAGGTTGGGAGAAGTTACTGATGGAAGTAGGAGGAGGAAAAATGTAAGTGGGGAACGGATGAAGAGTAGGGCACTCAGAAAACCTTTTGAAGTCACATGCAGTTAAAATGAAAAAAACGTGGGGGAAAATGGGAAATTAAGAAGCCCAAAAAATAGCAAGAATAATGATTAACTTGGGAGAAGTAAAAATTTGAAAAAGGCGTGAAAAGATGGCGTGCTTCCTTGTTCACGCGCTTCCCTGTTCAGAAACTGTCCCCCATTCATGCGCTTCCCTGCATGACCAACACACGCGCGTGTGCCCCTTTGAATTCTGCTAAAAGGAAAATGATAATAAATAATGGTCATGAAGAAAATGAAATGGCGCCTTGAGTTCCGAGATCTCTTCTTCACGAAACACAAAAGCGGGAATCCTTGAGATCCTCTACAAGAACACATGCACCCAAAGACTCAGTAATAGGATAAACTCGGGACTCCTTGAAGATCCTAACCTCGAGGCTACCATCAAATTTTCTGGAGGCTCTTGATGAGTGGCAAACAAGAGGTTGGTCCTCAAGGACTTTGAGGCGAGAGTATTTTGGGTCTGCACCGGCCCAATAGATCTTTCCAGGATAAGAATATTTGGTTGGTGGATATTGAGGCGTATAATCAGGGAGTACACTGTTTGATAATATGGTATAAATAGTAGGTATGTATTCATTACTTGACACTTGAACAATCATCTACTCAAATTCTTTGCAAGTTACAACCGAGGGACTCGACGGTGCGGCTCGATCGATTTTCAAACACATCAGCATTTAACCATATAAAATGTAGTAAAGACCTTTGAAAAACAAAAGAGAGAAAACTATATGAATAACCTTATCAGTAAAAAAATGGAGGGATCATGCACCCCTAGTCCTCCGCTCCTGGACAGAGGTCCCATTTTTATCGACAACAGATGTTTGCAGAGCCAACGGTTATTTTTGCCGCGTCAATGCTCCAACCCTAT
This sequence comes from Rubia yunnanensis, assembly GCA_037428765.1. Lineage (NCBI taxonomy): Eukaryota > Viridiplantae > Streptophyta > Magnoliopsida > Gentianales > Rubiaceae > Rubia > Rubia yunnanensis. The sequence goes on from CM075066.1 coordinate 85,739,213, forward strand.
AATTTACCTATATTTAGTATATAAATTAAGGCAATGTCTTGGGAAAGATGATATTTTCATAAGGTTATGGAAATGCGAGATTAATTAGAATAATAAAAGGTAAAAAATGTTGTAAACATAAAAATTTATTATGCAACGTGTTGTAGTTATAAAGTTTATAACCCGATTCATGCAACCCAAAAATTTTATCTTCATTTTTTCTAATTTACACTTTAAACCTTGGTCTTTCCATTGTTTATGGAAAGATCATAATTCAAGAGACGAACTCATAAACTTACGTGAAATTATATTTTAGAAAAATACCAAAATTTTCCGAACTGATCACCTATTTTTAAATTTCATTTTTACCTAAAAATATTATCACATTATTTACTTCATTTTTATCATTTTACTGATGAAACATATTCGTTCAAATGTTCACAAAATTTGACCCGGTTATGGCAGGCTATTTGCAGTGTCGACCCTACCATTTTAGATGCATGAAGCAAATTTGTTTTAAAATGGTATATAATTGATAGGAGATAGACACAGTCGGTAGAAATGTCCCCCACTTCGATTTCTGTCCCGTTGACATTTCCAACCTGAGATAAGGAATTACCCCATTAAGTCTTTTAGGTCTGAAACTGGCAAGTAATGGACCTACTTACCTTGCTTGTAGGCCGGCTGTGGAGCTAACCCATGTTCTATTGGTTTGGTGGTTGTTAATCTACGACGACAAATTTGAATCATATACGGAACGAGGGAGACCCGTGGAAATACATCGATTTCTTACTCGTGCAAAGGAATTTTTCGTATATGAAACCAACTAATTTGTACATATAATATTTAAAGTGTGTTATATTTATAAAATGGAGCCTCATGTATAAATAATTTATTGTGGCAATTAATTTTAAAATATAATATGTGTTAATTTTTTCTTACATATATAGTAAGAATATAAAAAATGAGGTCATTATATAACTAAAAATTTTGGGGGTTGGGGCGAACATTTCAGTTGCCTCGTGGCTTGGTCGGGCCTGGCTATTTGTGAATTAAGCTTTGGTTTCAATTTTCATGTTACAATCTTATAATAATATTGAGAGAAAGTTTCAGGAAATACGATTTTTCCATAAAATTATGGACAGTGCTCAGCAGCTTTTACCTTAAATATTATGATTTTTAATAAAATTTAAATATTACATATTATACGTTAAAACAAGTAATAATATGTATTTGAATGTGAAAAGATAAAAATATATGATATAAAATTTTTTAAAAAAATTTTAAATTTTGTATGTAATTTAACAAAAGCATGTATAGGGTAAAAAGTAAATGGTCTATCTATAAAATTATGAACATGCCGTTTGTAAGGAGACTCACTCTTTAATATTGATATACTGTGCACTCCTATTTTAGGCAATAAATCAACTTTAAAACTTCTCTACCGTCTTCCATTTCGCAATGAATGAAGAAAACAAAATTTCATACAAAAATACACACATGAGTTTAGAATAGCAGTATGGCTTCACACACACACAAGCCAAAGATGCAATATAAAGCACAACACTGTGGAGCAAACGCTCGTAATTCAGTATATTGCAAAATGGTAATCGGGTGTGGATATATATATATATATATATATATGTGTGTGTGTTTATACTATATTTTTATTTGGGAAGTGATGTGCCCCAATAAACCACAGTCGTGCACGCCGCCGTCCATGGCCGGAATCTGCAAGACAAAGCCCCCAGAGGTGTCCGGGGGAAGAGGCTCTGATGGCCAAGTATGCAAATAGAATTACAAGATTGTAATTAGGAATGAATAGTTGAGTGTGTAGGGTTACATTTAACCTTTATATAGGTAGGCAAGTAGGGAAACTGTTTTGTTTGTTTGTAGAGCAGGTACTCCCACCTTGAGCCGGTCCAAAGGTCATTATCTAAAGAATAATGCTATGGACTAGAGATCGGCAGTACTAGGCTCTTGGGCTCAGTACAAAAATACACATTATCAATAAGCCCCTAGAAATTTTAGGGTTCGGCCTTCGGGTTCGCCCCAAAGTTTCGGGTTCATTCTAGGTTGGCTTTGAATATGTTGTTCGAGCGGATTAATACAATCCAAAGTGCTTTTCTTGTGTATAGCGTTTATGTATATGTATAGATATATGAGGATCCGTGTCCTGGGGTTTGACCTTCAGCATTCTAATCTGTGTTAGAGCCCAAGGGCCTGGATCTAGCCTCATTTGCTTCCCAAGGGGACTTCGGGCCCCAGAGCTTCTGAATAAGGGATTCGATCCTCGGTCTCCCAATCTGTGTTGGAATCTCATAGCCTTCGAGCCCCATTGATCAGAAGTAGGGGATTCGAATCTCAGCCTTCTAATCTGAGTTAAAGTCTGAGGATGTTCGAATTCTAGTGTTTAGGAATTGAGGAATTTTCCTTTGGGTTCCGATATGTGTTGGGACCCAACATCATTCGAATCCAAGCATTTAAGAGTAGGGGATCTGACCTTCAACCTTCTAATCTGGGTTAGAATCTGAGGACGTTCGAATCCCAACAGATAAGAATAGGGGATTCTGCCGTTGGGTTCCAATCTGTGTTGGGACCCAAGGGCGTTCGAACCCAAGTATATAAGAATGAGGGATTCAATCTTTAGCCTTCTAATCTGGATTAGAATCTGATGACGCTCGAATCCTAATAAATAGGAATGGGGGATTTGGCCTTTGGGTTCTAATCTGTATTGGGACCCAAGGGTGTTCGAACCCAAGTATTTAAGAACAGGGGATTCGATCCTCGGTCTTCCTTCTAATATGGGTTAGAGCCCGAGGACGTTCGAATCCTAATATATAGGAATAGGGGATTCATCCTTTGGGTTCCAATCTGTGTTGGAACCCAAGGACGTTCGAACCCAAGTATTCAAGAAATGGGGATTTGATTTTCGGCCTTCTAATCTTGGTTAGAGTCCAAGGATCTTTGAATCCTAATATATAGGAATAGGGGATTCAGCCTTTGGGTTCCAATCTGTGTTAGGACCCAAGAGCATTCGAACCCAAGCATTTAAGAATAGGGGATTCGAACTTTGGCCTTCTAATATGTGTTAGAAAATAAGGTCGTTCAAATCCAGAGCGAGAAGTGGAAAAGTCACAAGGGTATGACACTCACTCTTATTTCTGAGCGTGTGAAGTCCAAGTTGGGTTCCACGCGTGACACTTTCCTCATAAATACCTTAGATTTCTCCCTCACGTGGCCCATTTACCCACGTACTTACTTGTTACGTGGTGGGCCGAGGCAATGATTACCTTTTATTCCTTCTATATAAAATGCCTTTAGCTTTTACTTCACTATTTCCCCAAATCTTTTTCAAATTTCAAAACTCCTCTCTCTCCCTTAGAGCAACTTCCAGGTGTTTTTTCCATTAAGCTTTCTAGAGAGCTCCGGTCAAATGCGGCTATCAACCGGAATGTTTTCTGACCCTTTTTCTCTTTTAACAATGTCGCAAACACCATCAATAGGGAAGAATTCCATTCCAACCTACTTTTTGTTTGTGTCTTCTGCCAGTGGTGTAGAAAGCTCTCACAAGCATGATTCCGATGTCATTCCCTCCTCGGCCCCCGGTTTCCCTTCAGCTGATCTAGAGCCGGAGGAAGCTCTGCTAATTGTTAGGTGCCATCTAAGAGTTATCGCTGCAAGTGGGTTTCATCGCGATCTTGGGTTCCAACTTGGGAAAAAGTTCAAGAGGATAATGAGGGTCGTCCTTTCTTCTTCGAGAAGATTTTGACCCCAGTATTTGAGAGCCCCCATCCAATTATGCCAAAAATCTCCAACTTACTATCTTCTCTGCCTCTTTGGCTTAAGCTTCCTGAAGACTTGTGACTAGAGGTCCTTTGGGAACATGAAAATCCAAGGGATACGAGGCATGGTCGGTGCACCATCTACAAGAGTCATCTTTGATTTGGATTGTGTTTTCCCTTGCCCCCTATCCTCTCTCATCTTCTTGAGGTACACCAGGTTAATCTGGCCCAGCTTCATTCAAACTTGATACTCGTAGTTATTGAGTGTATGACTCAATGTAATGGCCTAAGTATAACCCCTAGATACGAACTCTTTAGATTCTTGATTACATCTCTGCTAGCAGGCCCGTGGTGCACACAGCCAGTGGCAGGGATACAAAACTTGGGGGGATCGTAACTCTTAGTAATAGGTTCTCGGACCACCCCATAAAGATCTCGCCGAATTGAAAAGGGTGAGATAGAACCCCTATACACATTTTCGAGAAAGGGACAGAGGAGTACTACGTACCAAAATGGAACCCGAGTCCTAAGTACGAGAATGTTGCCACTTACGTTGCTCCAAAGAGTATAGTGGTAGATAGGGATCTACTGTTAAGTGACCCCCTTGATATTTTGAATAGCATCAACTATGTCTCACTGAAGGAGGTTTACGAGTGGATATATAGCCAGAAACCAGTTTTGATAAGACCCCTCCCCCTTTCGGAAAAATCTTCAAAAGCCCCTCTAGGCAAAGGAAAAAGGAAAAAGAAGGTAGTTGAGGGAGACAAGCCCAAGAAGACTAAGAGGAGAGCCCCTTCAACTGTTGATGACGAGGCTTCGAAAAAGCCAAAGAAAAAGAAAGCCAAGGTTAACACCACGAAACCTGCCGGAATCCTGGAGGCGAGAACTATCGAAACTAACTCAGAGCCCTTGAAGGTAAACAATGCTGAAGAGGCCCCTTTGAGGAGTTCTCCCCACCCTCCGAAGGTATTTGCAGCATCCTTGTTTTCCATTTTTACTGCTTTAACTTTACCCCCCCTATTTTTGCTTCTTTTCCTGACCTGTATTTCTCTTATCTTGTTCAGTGAATTTTGCTGATATGCTTGGTTTTGAAAACGAGGAGGAGGTGGAGGTGGTTTATGAGAAAACCTACCAGTAAATTCAATCTGAGCCCTTGGTCCCCAAACTTATCATAACGGAGCCTGCTTTGGAGGTCCAAGCTTAGGTCCATTACAAATATGCAAGAAACAAACAGCCTCAGAAGGATGTTTCCCCTCATCGCCCTTCCCCTCTGAGGCGGCGGAATAACGGGCTATGTCATCTCAAAACCCCTTATTGAAATTCAAGCCAGAGACTGCAAAGATGCCCCTGGAACACAAGGAGCTGAAGAAGCTGAGCTCCGAGAGGGACGTCCGCCTGAGAGAGCTCGAAACAAAGCTGTTGGAGGCCCAGGTGGCTAATGGGACTCTGGCCAGCACAAATGCTAAGCTGGCCAGCCTTTGCTCTCCTGAGCAGCAGGCATCTGTTATCGAAGTCTATACCAATAAGATGGTAAAAACTCGAAGATTCCAAGACTTCTTTTTGTCCCTCACCACAATTTTGGTGGGGCTTACCCAAAAAAACCTGGCTCACTGAATCTGCAAAGAACTCCTCTCCGAGTATGCTAAAAGGCTAGATGTTTATAAGAATAACACGGAGCCGGGGCATCTGAACCACCTCTGGTGGAAGTTCATCCAGGATGAGGGCATCCAACTTCCCTTTCCTGACCACTTGAAGGCCTCCGACAAGTACTTCTCATCGGAGGAGATCCGCCATCTAGAGGTAGACAAAGAAAAGCAGTGGCGCGAGTCAGACTCCCTAACCATTTCAAAGTCCCAACGCCGGCCTACCCCTTCAGGCCCTACCCAGGCAAATCCTAGCATAGGAAAAATGTATGAACGATTTCCCTATGGCTTCAGATGTATTCATGAACTTTTGTGTATCAATGAAAATTTTTATTTATTTACTTATGTGCTTCTACTTTTTGCTTGTAGACTCTAGACTTGGTACTTTATCACCCTCCCCCTCTCCCCATCTACAAAGGGGTACCTATTTTGACTTCTTTTTCCAAGTCATTAAGGAGTGGTAACACTTAATAGAAGAATGAGCCTGAGAGCATTGAATCAAGACCTCTCAATTCTGGTACAAATCCATCCAGCTCGAAAAGGAGCTTCGAGCAGCTTATGAAGAACTTAGTGGGAGGTCATCGCCGTGCCTCTCAAGCATTTGGGATTTTCTCAAGCGTTTAAGCACAAAAGGTTGCTATTAGGCTAAGTTTAGATATATATATATATATATATACATATATAAAAGCAAGTAAATGGGGGGGGGGAGTTTGGTTGATTGGTGGTCCTAATTTATGAAAGTTAAAAGACAAGACAACTAGCAAAGTCAAGCAACTATGCTAAGTTTTCAAACAAAACTAAGGAAAGGGGTTTTAAAACTACAAAAGATAAAGCATTGGCGGCAATCAATATCCACTTCCAAATCTAATGTGGATCATTGTACCATTCATTCATCTTATCACAATTGTTATCTATGGGGAATGCAAATGGAAGATCAACATTCATTCCTTCTTAAGAGTAATTTGCAAAGACAAACAACAACCATTTGCAAACCTCATTGATGATAACCCTAGACAAACAATGACCATAGGGGTATTTCATCAATGGCATTATAAACGAAGGACCATAGATTTGACAACGACGAGCCTTCTACCAAAGACATAGCCATTTAACAAAACATAACATTCATTAGGCTAAACCTAGAACAAACAACATTCAAGGTTCAACCTTTCTTTGCATCTATAGGATAAATATGAGAACAAACCACATTAACATACTTATCTATCAAGAATCACAACACATTATGCACAAGAAGTTCTAAGTTTGTGTTCCTAGATTTTCATGCAAAGGAGCTAAGGAATTCGTCACTTTCCTAATGCCCAAACACTTCAATCATACAAACACTTCCTATTCTCAAACAACACATGGCATAAATGAAGTGAAACATAGCATTAAGAACACATGAATTCTAAATAACAAAGGCTTCAAGAACGAATGAGAAAATCTATTCACTACTTCCACTAATCATGCATTTACACAAGATTAGCCAAGAACAATCAACATTCATTGCCTTCTCTCATTTTCTACCTAAAACAAACATGATAATGAATTCAACATCATCACATTTATTTAGCAATAATTAAGACATCAACATCATTAAGAAGCTCTAACTCATGCTCTTGGATTCCACATTAAAAGAGGGGAGACTTAGCTACTTTCTCCCAACCCTAACAAGTAATCATATAAGCAATTCATATACTCAAGCTTCTAACAACATCAATGACATTAACATATCACATTAAAAGCTCAATAAATGCACAATAGCAAAAGCACCAAATAGATATATATATATATATATATATATATATATGTGTGTGTGTGTGTGTGTGTGTGTGTGTGTGTGTGTGTGTGTGTGTGTGTGTGTGATTCTTACAAATAGAAATGGAAGCTTCAATCCAGGGATCCCAAGATAGAAATAAGCTAGACAATAAAAAGACATGATTAATCTACAAAAACTATGAAAAGAAAGAAGGAAAAACTAGGGTCTTAACCCACAAAAATGCAGGAAGAAGAGGCTACCAAAACTTGTTGAAGATGAGAGGATAAGGTGAGTATTTATAGTGAAAAAAAGCAAGAAGGGTTTCTGACCCCTCATCCATCGCGAGTCGCGATATGCTCGCGACGGCCTCGTGACGGAGTCCAAGTCCAGCACCGTTTCTTCTTTCTCCTTTTTGTTTCATATCCTCCTCTTCTCTTCACTTCTTCAAATCTTCAAAAGCTCAATTACAAGTCTTCAAATCTTCAAAGGTATTCTTGAAAGTCTTCAAAGTCTTCAAAAAAATTACCTTGTCACACAAAATTCTCCAGAAAGGTAATAAAAGCGTAAAAGTCTCTTTTAACCCTCCTTAGAGAACTTCAAGGAAAAATGTAACATTTAGACCACAAAAGTGTACAAAAGTGAATCATAAAAGTCCTAATATAACCGTATAAAATGGGCACATCAAACCTCCCCGCACTTAAACCTTACACGCCCTCGAGTAAGAAAGGATTTAAGCACACGAAGGAATTCATATGTCAACATCCTAACTAATATTCCCCCAATCAACACCTCACAAAAACTCTCAATATTATGAATCCCAAAATCAAAGCTCAAATGAGAATTTTTTCACACAACCCCAATTCCTAAATCTAACCAAACCTACCACTTATCTTTTCACTACCCATAAAAACGTTTCAAAGTCCCGAATTGATAATCCCAAAGTTCAATGACACAAAATGAAGTTAAAACCATTAGGAGGTTCAAGCACATACTTCACTTCATACCAATATATCAACCAAAATCCAATGACATAAAATGAATAAAAACCATAGAGGAGATTTAAGCACATACTTCACTCAATGCCAATATATCGACCAAAATGAAGTATAAAAGAATCAAGAATTTCATACCCATACTTCGTTTTTCAACCCACTAAGTTACCCAATCCCAAGAGGTCTCTAGATGTTGAGCTACCCGATCCATCTGTATGACAACCGCAACCTAATGACTCCAATGCTGGCAAATGAGTGAAATCGTAGCATTTTTCTTTTCTCCCCTTTTCTCTCATTTTGCCTAGGAGCTCTTTTGGGTTTTCATCCTAGCCACACATCATGTTTCTTTTGCTCACATCTCGCCTTTTTCCATACATTTTGGCCTCTCATTTTTGCCTAGGCCGCCCTTTTGGATTTTTGACCTATTCCCGATGTTGCCTAAGTTGACCTCTCAGGTTTTCAACTTAGTAGGTTTTCTTTTCTTTCTATGTTTTTTCATTTTTTGTTTTTTTTTTTCTTTCTTTTTCTCGTGTTTTTCTGATCAAAAGTAGCAAAAAGCATTCCAAATGAAGCTAGCATGTATGTGAGTCCTTTACCCCCCCCCCCCTCGTACTTAAAACATTACATTGCCCTCAATGTAAACATGTAACGCAAGAATAATAAAACTCAAGGTAAGAGGTAGAGTGACACCTGTTTCTCTATATAGTTGCCGATGATATGGTGCAATCCAATGTACTTGCATAGACTCGGTCCCGCAATTGGCTTCGGAGCCGGAAGGGGGAGTAAAAGTGTCGCAGAAGAACTCACCCCTCGAGAAAAACATTGTCTCCTTGGCGCCGTTTGATCAAGACTAACACCACAAAGAACAACATCAAACTCACAAGTACACAAGGATTTGTAATACTAGGTTTAGCATCAAGAGTAAATAACCATATTATTATCAAAGAACAACCAATCCATCATGCAATCACCACTATAACATTGTCCAATAAAAATATCTAACATATATCGATACATATCCAAGCATCATTATAGAACATAGCAATAAAAGACTCAATGATGTAGTCGGCATACTACGATCAACAAAGATACTATAAAGATGCAAGATTTTTCATATGTTAATATATGTGAGATGGTGGAGGAATGAGTGGATATGTGGTGGTTCTTGGGAGTATTTGGAGAAGAAGGAAGGATTATACTGTTTTTAAGCTCAGTTGAAAAATTGGATTTCTCATCGCGACTTGCAACAGCACTGGTCGCGACCCGTGATGCATCGTCTCGAGTTGATGGCTTTTGGCCTCGAGGACCCAAGGATTTGAGGGTATGATGCACTTTTGGGTTCTACTTTAAATAAGTGATTGTGGCCTCGAGGACCCGAGGTCTCGAGAACTTCAGCTCGAGTTGAGGAAATGCAGTCTCGAGGACCCGAGGTCTCGAGAGTTTCTGCTCAAATCGAGTGCTTGTGGCCTCAAGAACCTGAGGTATCAAAGGATTTTGTTCGACTCGAGGAATTATGGTCTCGAGTAATGATGGTCTTTCAGGTTCGGCTTAAGCCAAGGATTTTGTGGCCTTGAGGTCTCGAGGGGGTGATATCTTGAGGGCTGGTCTCAAAGACCTGAGGTCTCGAGGGCTGATGGACTTGTAAGTTCTGCTCGAGTCGAGAGCTTTTACTTGAAGGCTTTTGAGGGATTGTGGCCTCGAGGACTCTAGGTCTCGAGGGCCTCGGCATCAAGGACCCGACATCTTAAGGGGATGAGGTCCCGAGAGCTTCATTTTGAGTCAAGGCTTGCGGCCTCGAGGACCCAAGGTCTCGAGAGCCTCAGCTCGAATCGAGGGCTTGTGGCCTCGAGGACCCAAGATCTCGAGGGCTTGCACTGTTGGGCTCATCTCAACTCGAGGGCTTGTGGCCTTGGGGACCCGAGGTCTCAAGGACTTCACTGGCCTCGAGGGCTTCTACTCGAGTTGAAGGCTTTTAGCTTCGAGGACCCGAGGTCTTCGAGGGCCTGCACTGTTGAGCTCAACTTTACTCGAGGGTATATGGCCTTGAGGAACCGAGGTCTCAAGGACTTCAACTCTAGTCGAGGACCCGTGGCCTTGAGAACTGATGGCTCTTTGCGTTCGGCTCGACTCAAGGTCTCGAGTGGATGCAGTCTCGAGGACCTGTTGGTCGCGACTCGCGATGCCTCATCGCAACTCGTGGAAAGTGGTGGCTAGGGGATGATTTTTAGCAGGAAACTTCTTATCACATTGCAACTAGCAATGGTCCATCACGAGGTAATCGTGACTCGCGATCACAAGCCCTCCCAGCACTTAGAAAGAATTCAATCTTTTCTCACCAACATTCCAAGATTTCTCCCCTTTCTCATGAATTTCATTCCTTCATCTCCTCCAATGTAATGCACTTCACTTTGCTAGAAAATCGCAGAAAAACACACCATAAAAAGAAAAGGACAAAACAACAAAAACCAAAATAAAAGGCTGAGTTTATTTACGTCATCGGCACGGCAAAGCTTCGTATATTTCAGGTCGTCAGCATGACCCTAATGTTATCCATATGGTGAAGGCTTGAACCCCTTCAACATGAGTGTCCAAAAGTAGAGAGGTGGGGGTACAAAACTTTCAAGAGGAAAGTCTTGTTGAGGTGGAGATGGTTTAAAGGGAGTTGGGTGGTTAGGAGGCTTGGGGTAGTCTTTTGGCTCCTCTCTTATCTCCCTCAAAACTTTCAAAAATGGTGGAGTTGGTTCAATGGGCAGGGGGTAGGGGTGAAAATGCTAATGAATGTAGCACAATCACCTATTCCTCCTTTTTATCATCCTCAACAACCAACTCCTCATCCCTTTCAAACTCAAGATCATTTCCCATAGTGACCTCACTCACCGAATCCTCGAGTTCGATTTGGGATGGTGTATTTTTGGAATCACGAGCTTCCATTCAGGCCAACGCTTCTAATATGCTCCTCGCATGCCCCTCAATAGCCTCAACACTAGAGGAGAGCCGGGTGTCCGGTTCTTCACTAGTAAAGTTGTTCAAGTTTGCGATTGTATTCATGACTTCCTCACGTGTCAAACTTGAACTTCCCTGTTGGGCTTGGTTTTGGGGTACGGTATAAGGTGGTGATGGCCAACTATTTTGCTCGTATTGTTGGTTTTCAGGCTCATTCTCATACCACCAATCTGAATTACCAATTCACTCTTGATTGTAAGAATTGTGGTATTGATGCCATTCCTGAGCTTCTTGCCCTTGAAAACCAACATCTCCTACCTCTTGGTAGCACTCTTCATAATACTCTTGATTTTGGAAACCAAGGGTTCTTTCCCCCTCATAGTGCTCTTCCCACAACAAAGAGCAAGACTTGGTAGGATGGTCGGAATGACACATCCTACAAAACCTTGCTTGTTGAGCCTCTCTTCTCATCATGAGTTCCCTTAAGGTGAGACGCTCCATTATTTTATTTTTATATTTTTTTAATTTTCAAAAGTCTGAAATCATAATGCAATTCTCGATAAAAATTCACCAAGAACTCAAGCAATACCTACTCCAAACAAAAACAACCACCAAGGAGTGGAAAATAAAAACAACCAACTAATATGCAACCGAATATACCAAAACACTTAAAATAAATGCCTCTTCCCTAGCAGCGGTGCCAAAATTTGGGAGGCTGTCGCAGTGCCTCCCAAAGTTAATATTTATAAGCCTTTTTTTATTACTATCTACAACTAAGTAGATAGCGGCAAGTCGGGGTCATCTACGAAGAAGAGAAATTTTCTCAAGCGTTTAAGCACAAAAGGTTGCTATTAGGCTAAGAGTAGATATATATATATATATACACATATAAAAGCAAGTAAATGGGGGGGTTGGTTGTTTGGTGGTCCTAAGTTATGAAAGTTAAAAGACAAGACAACTAGCAAAGTCAAGCAACTGTGCTAAGTTATCAAACAAAACTAAGAAAAGGGGTTTTAAAACTACAACAAATAAAGCCTTGGGGGCAATCAATATCCACTTCCAAATCTAATGTAGATCATTGAACCATTCATTCATCTTATCAAAATTGTTATCTATGGGGAATGCCAATGGAAGATCAACATTCATTCCTTCTTAAGGGTAATTTGCAAAGACAAACAACGACCATTTGCAAACCTCATTGATGATCACCCTAGACAAACAACGACCATAGGGGTATTTCATCAATGGTATTATACACGAAGGACCATGGATTTGACAACGATAAGTCTTCTACCAAAGACATAGCCATTTAACCAAACATAGCATGCATTAGACTAAACCTAGAACAAACAACATTCAAGGTTCAACTTTTCTTTGCTTCTATAGGATAAATATGAGAACAAACCAAATTAACATAATTATCAATCAAGAATCACAACACATTATGCATAAGAAGTTCTAAGTTTGTGTTCCTAGATTTTCATGCAAAGGAGCTAAGGAATTCGTCACTTTTCTAACACCCAAACACTTCAATCATACAAACACTTCCTATTCTCAAACAACACATGGCATAAATGAAGTGAAACATAGCATTAAGAACACATAAATGCTAAATAACAAAGGCCTCAATAACGAATGACAAAATCTATTCACTACTTCCACTAATCATGCATTTACACAAGATTAGCCAAGAACAATCAACATTCATTGACTTCTCTCAGTAGAGGCTCCCAGATCCCGATCAGGACCTTCCAATCCTCCACTTTTGATGACTAACCCTACAAGTAATCAAGTGGGCGCCTCCGTTAGAGGGAGGGGGGGTTCTTACTTCCTCCAGAGGACCCTCCTTTAGAAGAGGGTCCATGTTGCTGGTGGCAGGGGGTTGGGTCATTCCTCCCAACTCGGAAGGCTTTGAGGATGTTCCATTGGTGAGAAAACCACGAAGTTCCTACTGTGGATCTTCCAACTCATCTCGAGGACCAGAAGCAAGGGAGTATGAGGGACAGTCTTCCCTTAAACTGTATGTCGATAGTTGTTGTAACTCCTAACAATTTACTTGTAAGCCTTTAAGGCCTTGTATTATTGAAATAACACTTTTTGCTACTTGTTATTTTCAGAGCATTTGAATTTTCATGAAAGGTAATAGCCCTTCTAACCAAGTTGAGTTTTTCAACTTTTTTTCTTCAAACTTGTCATTCGATTGGTTGGGTTAACCTTTCGAATGCTTTACAAGGTTTGTGACTCGAGCGCCTGATGCGCTTTTAAGGGTAATTCATGTCTTAAAATGTTTGAGGGGCTGTGTTGGCCCTTCGAATGTTATACAAGGTCTGTGCCTTGGACGCTTGATGACTTTAAGGAGATCTCAACCCCAACTTGTTCGATGGGCTGTGCTAGCATTTCGAGTGTTTTACAAGGTCTGTGTTTTGAGTGCTTGATGCATGTTCAATGGGCTTTGTTGGCCCTTTGAATATACATTACTCAAATTTGAGGAGAACGGCGCTTGATTCATGTTCGATGGGCTTTGTTGGCCTTTCTAATATATATTGCTCCGATTTGAGGATAATGGCACTTGATGCGTGTTCGATGGGCTTTGTTGTCCATTCGAATATATATTACTCCGATTTGAGGAAAGTGGGGGAACTTTCATTCCCCTGTGGCAATGCGTGTTTTAATTCTTAGGAACAAGAATCGATCATAAGAAACACACTTCCATATAAAATCCACAAAAATAGAGGAACCCTATTGACTCACAACACTATTTTATCGAGGGTGACCTCCGACCCATAGCTACTTTGAGGCGGGCCCTTTTTTATCCTTATCAAGTCTATTGGGATTTAGAGGAATAATACCTCCTAAGGTTAGAAACATTCCATCTGCGCATAATCGGTTCACCTTAGGGGGTTTCTGGCACATAGCTACCTCCCGGTCCGGCTTCAAAAACTTGACAGGGTTCATCCCAGTTTGCTAACAGTTTCTCCTTTGGCTCTTCTCATTTCTCCTCATTACGAGGTCTCCCATGGAAAACTAGACTTATCGGACCCTCCGGTCATGATACTGCTTAACCCTTTCCTAGACTTTGGCTTTATGGAGGGATGCCTTCTCTCTTTTTCTTCGAGAAGGTCCAAGTTCAAGCGGCGCTACTTGTCATTGACCTCCTGTCATTTGTTACTTATGGAAAACCTTCAAATGGTTTATCTTTGAGGGATGACAACCTCTGAACCATAGACCAGGCCATATGGGGTTTCGCCCGTGGCAGATGACTCCGTTGTTCGAAATGACCAAAGTACACTAGGAAACTCATTAATCCTGTTTCCTCCTACCTTTTTTAGTCTCAATCGGATGGTGTTAACAATGGTTCGATTCGTGACCTCCACCTACCCATTGGTTTGGGAGTGGTAAATGCTGGTGACCCTTTGATGATTCTTGTCTTCCTTACAACAGTCGAGGTTGGACATCTCGTTCATGTAACCAAGGATCACCCCATCCTCAGTTCAATTGATCACACTGAATATCTAGTATACATATCGATGATAGAACACCTCCGTTAATTCACCTGGCCTTTGCTTATTCTAGTAGAGCTCAATTGGGGTTTTCTTAAAAATTTTCTTTTGGAAGAACTGTCCCAAAAAGGCCCTTCCAAAGTCTCTATACAAATGTAACACCCCCCTGCCTAGATTGTTAAACCACTCTTGTGCCTTTTCTCAAAGGTAGCTTCCGACTAACTTACATGTCAAATGTTTGTTGAAGTCCCTCGAATTCATCAGACTGGGGAAAGTCTGTATGAACTCCGGGGGTCCGAATCTCCACTATACATGGGAAGCCCCTCGGGTGGTTTCATATCGCAAGGTCATCGCTGGGCTAAAGAGGGAGGCTGCGACTTGGCCTGAAGGCCCAATCAGCCTGTCTAGCTCTCTTGTCAAGGCATTGCTCGGCCCCCATCCCATTTACGGGTCTTCATAGTGACTTGGCCAGAATAGAGCGTCGAAGCTGGGGATCTGGTTCGAAGCAATGTACTCGAACCGTGGTCCTCCTAGCGCTGAGTTATAATACAACTTTGGACGGTAAGCATCATAGGACAGGACCTTTGGTCGGGGCCCTGAGTACATCTGGCTTTTGAAGCTCAAAAAGAAACCCATTGGCCTAGTCGTGGAATAAGGAATTGTCTGGCTCAAAACAGAGGTCATCGAGATGGGTGCAGAGTATACCAACGTTTAGGCCATGCCTGGGACCATTGGTTGGGGTTGTGTTTGGGCCCTAATATCTGCTTGATAAGATACTCTTGGGGGGATCTGCAATTGGAGCCTCGGCTACACCACCAAGGGCATCAAAGGTGGGAGCCCCACCTGCTGCTAGACCATCCTTTGGTATAGCATTGGAGGCTCCACTTGATAGTCAGCTGATTTGAGGGCTTTGGCCCATAGCGCTAGGTCCTGTTGCGATAGGGGGAATGTGTTGTTCGTGCCCTTTCTTGCCCAAGCAACCCCTCTCGTAGCTTCTGTTTGTGAATCCATCGTAGCCTCCGTAAACTGTGGCTCCTCCTACCTCGGTTGGCGTGCATGGATTTGTGAGGGAGAGGCTTCAACACCCCCTACACAAGGCTCGATGCTGACCTCCATGGTTCTTGGGGGTTACTTCTGCTTCTACTGGGAGGCTTCCAGACCCCTTATTTTTGGGATTTGGCCTTAGCCGACTTCTAAAGGCTTGTTACCAATACTAGAGGGGTGGGGTTCAACTGCATATTGGACCTGCGCCATT
This sequence comes from Rubia yunnanensis, assembly GCA_037428765.1. Classification (NCBI taxonomy): domain Eukaryota; kingdom Viridiplantae; phylum Streptophyta; class Magnoliopsida; order Gentianales; family Rubiaceae; genus Rubia; species Rubia yunnanensis. Next base: position 85,755,069 of record CM075066.1, read on the forward strand.
TCCTTCTCCGGTAGGAGGATTGTACTTCTTCGCTGATGCTTAAAGCCTTGCCTTTTAGCCGCTCACTCATACGTAAGGCATTTTCCATAGATATGGACATAAACAGCAAGGGAAATGCATATATGTCTAATGGTTCCACTGGGCGTGCCAACTAGATGCGCTCCAATAGACTGTTGCCACCGGTGGCGGGAATCTACAGGACAAAGCCCCCGGAGGTGTTCGGGGGGAAGAGGCTCTGACGGCCAAGTAAGCAAACAGAACTACAAGAGTGTAATTAGAAATGAATAGTTGAGTGTGTAAGGTCATCTTTAGCATTTATATAGATAGGAAACTAGGATAACTGTTTTGTTTACTTGTGGAACAAGTACTCCCACCTTGGGCCAGCCCAAAGGTCATTATCCAAAGGATAATACTATGGACTAGAGATCGACCGTACTAGGCTCTTGGGCCCAATACGGAAATACACATTATCAGAAAGCCTATCCATCTCTCAATATATAAATAACTCTTCTTCTTCTGAAAGAAATTGTCCTCTAAATTCTACTTATTTTTAATTAGTAAGTAATTAAAAGTAGGAGACAATTACGTATTAGAGAGTTTGGAAAGATTATCGGACCATGGAATGGCAAGTGCCACCCTTTAAAAATGTTTATTAGGTGAATGTTTTTAAATCAAAGATTTTAATATATATATATATATATATATATATATATATATGACAAAGTCTTGTGCGAGACGGTCTCACAGCGAGACCGGGGGTTAAATTATAAATATTATATACTTAATTTGGGATCGGGTATTAATTATAGTTTTCATATTGTTATGGGTTAAATTGTAAATACGGTAAATATGGTAAATATGAGCATACATTTACTGTATCTCTTCCTCTTCACCTCATTATTTACCTTTTGTTTTTCTCTCTCGAAAACCGCTTCTGTTTTCTGCCGTCCTTCGCGTTTTCCCTCTTTTCTGGCGACCTAGGTTTTCTTTTTCCGTCGCGGTTTCTATACTTTCTTGTGTTTTTGTTGCTTATTACGCATTATATAGTGTTTTGACGTGAGTGTAATCGGTTGTTCTGGTCCGATTTTTGGAGTTTCTTGGAATTTTGCTTGATAATTGGTTCGGCTCTGCATCAGGTAACTCCGACGACTTAGATTTGTTCTTCTAGCCGATAATCTTTGTTTTTTAGTCGTTTTATTGTATGGTAAGCTTTTTGTTGTTGAGCTCTGAGGTTTCTGTACTTTTTTTACGATTATTACTCTATTCTATTTTGAGGTTGTTATCGTAAATGAAGAGGATATTGCGAAGCTGAATGTTTTTACATGCATGTTGTTTATTAGGTTTTCATTGATGTCGATCTTTTTTAACTCTATTATTTTTCATGTTTATCGTTTTGTAGATGTCAAAGAAAGTAGATGTTGTTGATTCCGCTGGTATATACGATGCTGCAACTAAAATTGCAAAGGCATACTCGCAGCCTTCAGTTTCTTCGAATGCTGCTGTAAAGCAGAAGAGGAAAACTTCTTCCCAAGGTTTGTTGCTTTTTTTAATTTGTTTGGCGGGAATATTTGAATTTATTACTATATTTGTTCATTTTTTGTCGTCTAGGGTTTTACATGATGTTTTAATGTTTGATTATGATGTTTCAAGGTTTTCATTTGACTTTATTTTCTGTTTATGAGATGTTTCTATTGGAAAGGTGTTATGTATGTTGTTCTTATTATATGTGTGTTTTACTGTCAATATTGTATTATTTTTAAATTACAGTGATTCTATCATAATTTTCAGTAAGAGTGATGATGTAAGTATATCAGTTGATGCTTTCATTATATATGTTTTATTTGATGCTTTACAGTTCTGATTTGATGATACAAGTATTCCATTTGACTTTACTGTTCTTATACTGATGTTTCTTTGTACTGTTTGGTTTTATGTGTTATGATGATGCTGGTGTTTATTAGTTTGATGATACCAGTCTTCCATTTGACTTTACAGTTCTGATGCTTTACAGTTCTGATGTGAAGTATATCAGTGGATGTTTTCATTATATATGTTTTTATTTGATGCTTTACAGTTCTGATTTGATGATACAAGTATTCCATTTGACTTTACAGTTCTGATGCTTTAAAGTTCTGATTTGAAGTATATCAGTTGATATTTTCATTATATATGTTTTTATTTGATGCTTTACAGTTCTGATTTGATGATACAAGTATTCCATTTGACTTTACAGTTCTGATGCTTTACAGTTCTGATGCTATAAATATTTTTCCTTTTTGTTTTAGAGTGTGGTGTTGTTGTACGAAAATCTGATAGGATTCGTGGCTTGACAACACCTACGTTTACTGCAGGTATATGTTTATCTGTATAATTTTGTTGTATGTTTTGAATTTTTATTAATATTTTAGTTTTCCTCCAGATTTGAATCCTAGGAATGTTAAAAAGAAGAAAGTTGCCGAGGTGTCCATTCCATCATCTCCAGTTCCTGATTCATCCATTCCTACAGAAATTGTCCGGAAGCGGTGTGTAAAACAAGCGGCTGTTAAACGAGTCAAATTGATTAGCGGTAAGGGTAAGGTTCTTGCTGATCGTGATAGTTTAGCATCTGCTGGGGCTGGAGAAATTTCTGCTAAAAAAGGTAAACATTATTTTTCTCTAATACTTCTTTTTCTGATTTTGATTTTTAATCCATTACTCTTTACCCTTTACCAATATGGTTTGATGTTTATGTAATTCAGGTGATGGTGTTAGTCAAGGTTCTGCTGTGGCTGAAACAAAATCTGCTAAAAAGGGTAAAGATAGTTTTTCTTTCCAATACTTTCATACTTTTGATTTTTATTATTTATTATCTTTTACCAAATAGGACTATGTTTTGATGTTTCAGCTTCTGATCTGCCTGTTAAAAAATCTGCTACAAAAGGTACAATATTTCTGATTTTTTATGTTTCAATTATTACCTTTTACCTTTTATTAATATGGTTTGATGTTTTATATGTTTCAGGTGATGATGTAAGTCTAGATGCTGGAGTTGCTGATATCCTATCTGGTAAATCATATGTTTTAACCTTGCTGTTTTAAATTTTCAATACATATGATATTTTTTTGTTACCCATTATTTGACTGTATTTAATATTTTTGTTTGCAGGGGAGATCTTCAGTACTGCTCCTTCTCAATCTCAAGGACTTCATGCTACCACTGATGAAACTGGTCATGCAGATCAGGCTAGTGGTGATGATGATGAAATGAAGACAAGTGATAGCTCAGAATCTGATGACAGTTCTGATGATGAAGGTGAGAAGCCAAATGATGTTGAGGAAGATGGAGAGGCTGAAGAGGAATCTGAGAAGGAGGGAGGGGATGAAAGTGAAGGCAATTCTATTGAAGGTGAAGAATCTGACAAGGGGGAGGATTCTAAAAATGTTATTGATGTTTCAGAACAAGTTGGTGATGGTATTGGTAGTAAGTCTGACAGTGAGGAGGATTCTGATGAAAATGAGGATGATGATGAAGATAGATGTGATGTGAAGGAGGATGACTCTGATTCTGATGAAGTGTTTGATGATGCTGGTGGAAAGTCTGATGATTCAGATGATGAAGGTGGCAAAGGTGTTAGAGAGAAGAAGAATGTTGGTAAAGGGAAATCTGTTGTGAAGAAGAATGTTAGAGAGAAGAGTGGGGGAGTTGTGAAGTCAAAAAATCTAAAGGGTGTCAATGATCCATCCAGGTATGCATTAATGACTAACAGTTTTATGATATGTTTCATATTTCGGTGTTGCTTATCTTTTTTTATATTTTTTTGCAGCTCGAAAAGGGGCTACTCTACGAGGTGTAGCCCTGGTAAGATTGTAAAGCTTGTGAAATCATTGACTGATGGGCAGATCAGGTCAGTTATTGATATAGGATTTAAAGGATTATTGAAGATAAATTTTGGTGTCTTGCCCAAAAATGTGATTCAATATTTGATATCTAACTTCAACCCAATTAGTCGCTTGCAGCGAATAGGTAGTGATAAGTATTATATAACCAGGGATGATGTTTATGATTCCATGTGTCTGCCTATAAGTGATGTTGAGGTTGTAGAGGTTAATAACTCGGGTAAGGGCCAGAATAGGGATATGGAGTTGAGGCTTAATTGGAAGATGGATTTAGGGGCTGATAAACATGACAATATTCCTTGTGATAGGTTGCTATGTAAGATGTCATTATTGACCGAGGGAGGTGATCTTTTAAAGAAGTATTTTCTGATGTATGTGCTATGTACTTTCCTTGCTCCCACATCTAGAAGTACTGTTGATTTTAAGCTTTTGAGGGTTATGGAAAGTGTGAATGAAATCAGGAAGATGGATTGGTGTGGGTATGTGTTGAAAAAATTCTGTGATGCTGTTGAGAGGTACAACAAAGGTCCATTTGATGCTGTAAATGGTTGTGTATTTCTACCTTTGATGTGCTATCTTTATAGATTTCCATTCCAAGGAATCCCATTGCCTACTTCCCTCCCCTTAGTCCAACATTTTAATGAGAGTAAGGTTAAGGTAATTTGTAAGTCCATAGTGAGTGCTGGGTTTGATGCTTGTGTGATGAGCGGCAATGGTTTTCCTTTTACTTCAATGGGAAAATTAAAGTTAGGTTCAGGACCAGGTAATGGCACTGCCCGCAGTACCTCTTGCTTTGTAGTGTTGTAAATTCCTGACGATTTACCCACCGACGAGAAAATTCTTGCTGAAGCTCCTTCTGTAAGTTTTTTTATTTATCTTATGTTTGTTGTTTTTTATATGATGTTTCAAATTATGAATAATAATTTATTTTTTTGTAGGATGTTGTTGAGCGCTCAATGCGATTTGCTAGGAATATTGAAATTGTTACCAGATCCTATGTAGCTGAGATGATGAAGCTTGGTGAAAAAGCTCCAGCTACTGCACAAGATAGTGTTCCTCCAGTTCATATTCCCGTTTGTTCACAGGATTATTTTTCTGATGGTTTTTTTTATCATATTGAAGAAATCATTAAGAAGTCAGTGAAGAAGTGCACTCTTGAAGTTCCAATATTGAAGACTGGACCTGAACCATCCTTTAGTCTTGGGATTGAGAGCTTGGAAGATATTGGACGAGTTGCAGGTTCTTCTACTGTTGTACGTGAAAAGAAGGGGTCTACAGTTGCTCAGAAGAAGGGAGGACAAGTGGGAAAGTCATCAAAGGGATTGAAGAAGAAATAATTCTTTTTTTAATGATGTGATGATGTTTTTAATTACTACTGTTGGATGGTTTTTAGCATTGTTGGTTTTGGATGGTTTTTGGATGTGATGAACTTAAGTTTGTGGATGATGTTTCAAGTATTTTGGATTGTTGGTTAGGTGATTCTCATAATTCTTGTTTGAATTTGGCATTTTAAAGTAATGCAGTGATATTTCATGAGTAGGTCTTGTTTGAATTTTTATGCTTTATTTGTAGAGTTTTTTTTTACATTAATGATTATGTTTTAAAATTAGGTTCTCACATTTTAGGTGTTGTCTAGTTTATTTATTAAAAAAATGTGACATATTTCTAGTTGTAACTTTTGGTATATGTAAAAATCCAGTAAACTTTAAAAGCTCATTACATATCTGTAAGTTATCACACATTTAAGTTAAAAGATCACGTTCCTGCAAATTAAATTTGAGTACTCAAACAAGAAACTTATAGAGAATAGTAAACTCTATAATGATTTCCATAATAAAAGCATATGCATTATACTAAGTTGAGTAGTAATTTTAATTCAAAGTCCTCACTTTTGAAAAATGTAACATCCAATGAAAGTCTTAAAATGTCAAATGAAAGTATTGAAACATCAAATTTGTTCTGCAATTTCAGAATTCACCCTTCATCAACTTTGGTCTTCCCTAATTAAGATGATTTGGGCTTTTGGAGTCTTTGACCCAAATTCCTTCTTTTGTGGCTTCTTCCTTTCTAGCTTTCCTTTCAACCTCTTAATTCTTCCCTTTGTTTTTGCTCTTTTTGGATCTAGGACTTCGGGAGCACTTTTTGTTGGTGAGTCTTTGGCATTGTTTGTTGCTGAATGTTCAGTTTTGTCTTGATCTTTAAATGAAAGCAGCTGACCTACTGTAGTCGAATCCCTGTTCAAACCATCCTCAAGTGTTCTACGAGTATCTTTGTCATCTTCACATTTCAACACTAAATTGTAGTATTTTCTGAGCATCTCATGGCGCCATGGTATCTTACCTTTCATCTCACTGTAGTTTTCACTATTTTGTGTTGATGCACCTCCAAGTACTCGGTTCCATATTTCCTTCTTTGCCATCTTTGTCCATCTCTTTAGTATATAATCTTCAGGTATTGTTGTGATGTTGCGCAAGTGGAGCACACGAAGGTTATGGAAGCACAACAGCCCAACTTCTTCAAAGTATTTACATGAACACTTGATCTCCACTTTACCATCCCTGAGTGTATAATAAACCTTCTCTACCTTTGTTTCATTAGTTTCTGGGCTGACTTTGTAAATATCTTCATAGCCAATGTTGAATATTTTCTCCACTTTACTTGCCATTGCTAACTTCCACTCTGTTTCGAAGTCCTTGAAAATTTTAAGAGTGTATATCTCCCCAGCTTGCTTCAGTAATCCAGGCCCTTCTACAGCTGCTCTTGGTTTTCCTATTGAACCACTGTATTCCCTGCTTGTCTCCGTACTTCTCCAACTTTTGACAGTTTTTCCAAATATTGCAAAAACCTGTGTCAAGTTGGTTGTTTTTGAAGCATTGAAGCTGATTGCTTTGTTGGTACTTTCACTACGTTGTGATGACAAAGTTCCACCTGAGAAGAAATCCTTGCTTAGTGCAGTGCACCATTTATCTCGGAGTTCGTACAAGCGCTTGAACCAATCTTTTTCTTGCAGCTGGTAGGCTTCTATCATGGAATTCCAGCACTTTTCAAATTCTTCTTCATTTGCACAACCTTTCAAACAGTGGTCGAATGCCATTCCAAATTCTTCATCACTTTTAACTTTACCGTAATGACTAATTGCATTCTGTTTCAGATGCCACAAACAGAGTCTATGTTTTGTTTCTTTGAATACCTATGAAACAACAATTTCAGAAAATGCATCATCAAATTGTTTCTTAAAAAGTTCATATGCTACTAATGTATCATCAATTATAAATGTAGGATGCTCATGTTGCAGTGTCAAACCAAAAGAAATTGTATACATGTCCATGATGAGTTATCAGATGTTCTAAAACTGGTTATGGTGATGACTTAAAAATTAAATTATTGACACATCACAATTAAGATAATTAGAAGCATGGTTCTAAAATATATATTTAGAACATCAACTGTATAACATTACATGTTAGACCTTTTTGATGAAACATCAACTAAATAATATAATAAGTTACACTGGTTCAAAACTTCAACTGAAGGAATATTTAAAACATCATAATAAATATTTAAAAGGTTAAACACATAACTTGAAACATCAATCGTCAGATAGAGTTTAGAAATACCTCTTTAATTGCCTTTGCCATAGCCAAATCCTGGTCAGTGAATATAGTCACTGGTTGTTTTCCCCCCATTGATTTTTTAAATACCTCCAGCAGCCATACAAAAGTTTCAGCCTTTTCATCTCCAATAAAAGCACACCCAAACATTGCATTGTTCCAGTGATTGTTTATCCCGACAATCGGAGCACAAATGAGATTATACTTGTTTGTCCGATAAGTGGTGTCAAAAAACACAACATCACCATATAGCATGTAATCTTCTTTCATCATCGAGTCTCTCGAAAAGAGTGCAGTTAGTTTTCCTTCATCATCCAGCTTGACTCTAAAAAAGTAGTCTTCCTCGGTAGCAGCAATCTGATAAAGATCATCTATGACATTTTGAGCATCCCCTCCTTCTATAGTGTCCATTCTGTACCTATTCACATAGTTAATGTGATCTCTCATAGTGTGCCCAACATTTTCTTCTCCTTGGGCAGCACATGCTAAATATTTGTAACTTGCTGCTGGTTTGAGACATGCCTTTTCCATTGCTTCGATTGCTCTTGCTTTCTCATTTTCAATTCTTCTTTCACTACGTTGTAGGTACTGCCATTCTGATCTTGTGCACTCATGGTTATGCTCTACAAAGTGGTGTTTGATTTCATAGAACTTTTCATCAACAAGCTTAATCCTGATCTGAGCTTTGCATCCTGTTCTTACCACTGGAAAATCTTTTGATTTTCTTTTTCTCTTCCTTTCTAGCTGTAGAGTAGGTGTGGTTTTAGTTCTTGAAATGAACTTTCCTTCACATGAGCATGTGAAATATTTTTCTCTAATTACTCCTTGGTTTGACTGCCTTGTTGTTGACTTCCTTACACAAAATCCAAGCACAGTTGCATGTGCTCGATACAGTTTTTCAAGCTCTTCCCAAGTTCTTGCTCTCACTCCTTGCAAACACTCCCTTGCATCTATCTCCAATAGATTAGGAAAATCATCTGGCAGATCTGTCATTTAAATCAAACATCACTCAGATTGATTATAAAATAACATATTAATTCTATCAGTTTCAGTAACAGTTGACATCAGGTGCCGAAATGTCGAACACTTTTATTAAAACATCAATATATATGATAGGAACATCACATACTAGTATATGCAGGTCAGTTTCTGAATTAGGTGGAGAAGCATCAAACATTTTTCTTAAAACATCAATCTGTATAATAGAAACATCACATAGCAGTATATGCATGTATGTCTTTGAATCAGAATTCCAAGATTTGTTACCCATGCCAGAACTGAGCATCCAGTTTTATGAATGAGCATAATCTAATCACTCATTCTGTTTATAGCATGTTACACTAGTTCTACCAGCCAATATTCAATAACAACTGAAATTAGATACACAAGTACCGGTCACTTTCATTAACACATCAATCTCTATGTCAGTAATATCACATAACAGTTTATTGTGGTCAACTTGATACAGATATACAACAGTATTTTCACATACTGGAACAGAGCATCAATTTTGAACATTAAAACACTGTGAAGGTTTTTGAGCTGAAAGATCAGTCTGCATCAAAATATTCACAAGCTTCATGAGCTGAATTATTCGCAAGCAGATTAAATCAGGTTTTGTATGATGATTCCAGTTTTTCATACTCACCTTTTACAGAATTTTTTTCGATTTCATTGATTGTGTCGTTCACCACAGTAAGTTGTTGTTCATTGTTCAGAAGGCTTGTTGATGAAGCTTCGGTTTTGCTATCATCTTCTTCGCACATCAATTGATGTTCAGATCTACAAAATAAATGAAATTTTACATAATCTAATTGTACAATGTTCAACAAACTGATTTGATTATGTAGTTTTGAATAACAAACCTGATTTCTTGTTGATCGTCGTTGTTCATTGTTATTCGCAGAAGTTGGGGATTTGATCTTTGAAGGTTTGGGATCGATGGATTGCAGTGGTTGAGATCGATTGAAATCGTTAGAATGTTTTGGAATTTGAAGGTTTCTTCTCAGAACCCGTGTTTCTTCTCAGAACCCGTGTTTCTTCTCAGAATTCTTTCCATATTTTTTATATTTGCAGGCTAGTCCTTCTATTTTTTCGCGCGTTTTAAATAGGCACCGAAAATAAAAATAATTATTGATGTGTCCATTTTAGACAGGCGGGCCAAAAGGACCCCTACAAAACCCCGCCTGTCAAAAGGACCCCTACAAAAGGGGTTTTGATGTGGCCATTTCATGCGGGTATTTTAGGGTTTTTAGGATGTGGATATGTTATTTCCTCCGTGTGCTTGAATCTTTTCTTACTCGAGGGCGAGTAAGGTTTAAGTGTGGGGAGGTTTGATGTGTCCATTTTAGATGGTTATTTTAGGGTTTTTAGGATTAGGTTTTGGACAATTTTGTGCTCTAAATGTGGCATTTTGCCTTGAAATCATTTAAGGAGGGATAAAAGCGACTTTGGCGTTTTTATCACTTTTTAGATGATTTTGTGTGACGAGGTGATTTGTTTGAAGACTTTGAAGATTTGAAGACTTTGAAAGATATCTTTGAAGATTTGAAGACTTACATTTGGGCTTTTTGAAGATATGAAGAAGTGAAGAGGTGAAGAAAGGAGAGCAAAGCAACGGGTGAAAGATGGTCCGGGGTTCTCGGTTAGTTTTGTTTGATGATTAGCATAGTCACTTGACCTTGCTAGTTATCTTGTCTTTTTACTTTCGTAACTTAGGAAAACCAACCAACCAACCCCCCCCCCCCTTTTACTTGCTTTTAAGTGTGTGTAAATATAGTTACTCCTAGCCTAGTATCAACCATTTGTGCTTGATTGCTTAGGAAGATCCCTCTTCTCATTGGACGACCCCGATTTGCCGCTATCTACCTAGTTGTAGAAAGTAAGCAAAAAGGGCTTATAAATTATCTTTTGCACGGCGGGCGCGACGACCGCCCGCCTGTCAATTATGCAAGGACCCTCGATTTTTTTTTTGCATTTTACCTTAAATTACTGTAAGTCCCTGGTCTTACGGTAAGACGGTCTCGCAGGAGACGGACTCTATATATATATATATATATATATATATATATATATGTATGTATGTATATATGTATGTATGCATGTATGTATATATGTATGTATGCATGTATGTATGTATATATGTATGTATGTATGTATGTATGTATAGATAGATGTATGTATATATGTATATGTGTGTCGGGGAAGGGTTCAATTGACACCTTAATCATGCACCAATTTTACACCAAATCATGGCCCTTCATCTAATCTAATCCTGGTCATTCATTCACTAAATCTGAATTTCGTAATTGATTAATAATTAACCTCTACAGCATAATTTCTGAGGCCTGAGAACTAATCAAACACTGGCCGGAGATTCTGAGTTGTGAGAACTCCGTGAATAGAGGAAGTTGACACTAGCGTTGGTCTGTTTTTCTTCTTTTTTTTTCCGATTTAATTTTGTAGGCACCGTGTTGTTTCATGGTAATCTAGCGTCTGAAATTTAAGTAAGATGTTGTCCGTGGTCTGTAAAGTTGGCCCTTGGAGCAACTTAAAATATAATCTCAAATCTAAATTCGAGAACCTCTGTAAGTTAACTCTTAAGTTTTTGTTCGAGAACCATAATTATGTCAACTTCGTGGTCTGTAAGATGGTTTTCGTTCTTGATGTGGACTATAATTACGTTAACTTCGTGGTCTATAAGATGGTTAACTTCGTGCTCTTCGTAGGTTGGCAATTAACTTAGCTGCTTGTGTCCTGTGTGGACTATAATTAGATTACGGTTGTCATCGATCTTGATGTCTTTTTCATCCTATATGCATTGGATAGTTTAGTACAAGTAGTCAAAAAAAGAAAAAGCACCAGTTCAAAACTTTGTGTATGCTCACATTCCAAGTTGCACGTAAGTCTTGTAGCAATTTGGTTGTGTAGTGGCGGAACCAGTACGAAATCTTAGGGGGGTTTAAATACAGTGTTCATTTTTTTTTAACGTCATTTAGATTGAACTCTATGTGAAATTTTTTTGACTACTACTCTTTTTATTATGTCTTTCTTCATTTGATTTAGTCTCCGAAAAGTTAATGATTCACTATAATAATTTATCCATAACCTATTTGTCGTTGATACGAAAGTATTTTCAAATCAATCATTACTATAACAAAACAGCGACACCGATAATAAATTAAACATACAGAGAATTCATATTCATTCATTCAAATCAAGCTAATAATCAAATTCAAATCTAACTTCAAATTAAAAGTAAATATAATTCATAAAATTGCAAATCTTAATCATTTAAATCAAAATCAGTTTATATCTAATTACAATCAATTTAGCTGAATAACTTTATCGGAATCTATCTATATCTAATAATTTGACTGAATACTTTAATATAAAATATATACCAAGTTAAGAATTGAGATTTTCTTAGATTGAGATTTGTACATCACAAACCTTGAAAAAAAAGCAATTCATATTTGCATAGATAGTCAATTGAAATTCAATTTTTCCACATCACAAGCTTGCCTTAGGGAGAGCAAAATCCATCATGCAGTAGAAATTCTTTGCCATTTTCATTTTTTATATAGCAATTCATTTGATTGCCTTTGGGACAACATAGTCAAATGCTTGTGGAGAAATAGTCCATTGGCGGTTGGTTTGGGTTGTGAACTTCGAATGGGCCATATTGAATGGGCTTTGATTTTAAAGGCTTTGTTCTCTGAAGGCAAAAAATAATTAAACCCAGTACCTCAAAGACATCGTTTAAGTATCTGGGTTGAAATTTTTTTTAAAAATAGCAGATGTCGTCTTCCTCATGGAAGAAAACAGGGGCAGAGGTACAAAGAAGGGGTGGCGGAACCAGAGATTCCAGTGGCGCCCTATGGTTAGTTTCCGCATCACCGAGTCCTAGGGATGGCGCCAGCACCCCCTCGCCCACCCCTGGTTCGGCCCCTGGTTGTGGCTATATTGCTATTAAGTCTGGTAGCACTTTGTATGAATCTTGTTTCTAATACTTTTGTTCTAAATATATTGTTGGTATGCCTTGAATACTGTAATAGCCGCTTCTGCAACCCTGTCCTGGGGGTCCGGGGGGCGGCAGACGCCCCCGGCTAAATGGGGGTCTAGCTGCCCGGTCAGCGAGTCAGGGGGGCGGAGACGCCCCCGGTCCGACGGTATAGCTTGTCTCTTCATTGGACTGCTGTTGATTTGGGCCGAATTGCATTTTGGCCTAGTTTGTTAGGGTTTAGTGGAGACAGCATATAAAGTGTCTCTCTCCTCCCTGTAAACACTAATTCTGTTCTGCACTTAGATAGGTAGAAATCTGGCCAATTTCTTGGCGTCTGTAACTTGCTACCTACTATAGTGAATCTGTCTCCCATGGATGTAACCAAAATTGGTGAACCACGTAAATCTTGTGTCTTGTTATTTTCGTTCATATTTTCTGTTCTTTCCCCATTCCGCACAAAAAACTGGGATCAGAGCCGTTTCTTTTTCCGGTGAGATCCGTAGTAGGTGTATCGGATTCTGGGCTCATCAGATCGGGGCTGATCGGGGAGAAAGATGTCTGGGTTGAACGTGAAGATCGACAAGTTTACTGGGAGAAACAGTTTCAGTTTATGGCAGATCAAGATGCGAGCTTTGCTGAAACAGCAAAGTTTGTGGGCTCCACTGACTAAGGATTTCACGAGCAGTTCTGGCGATGTGGCGGGTCTGGAAGAAAAGGCACACTCGACGATTATGATGTGTCTCGCGGACGAAATCATCACTGAGGTCTCAGATCAGGAGACTGCTGCACAGCTGTGGCTGAAGTTGGAGAGTTTGTATATGACGAAATCTCTAACCAACAAGCTGCTTCTGAAACAACGCCTCTTCGGTCTCCGAATGCAGGAAGTTACGCAACTCAGAGACCATCTAGAGCAATTGAATACTTTGTTATTAGAATTGCGAAATATAGATGTGAAAATTGAAGATGAAGATGCTGCTTTGAATTTGCTAGTGTCTTTACCGCTTTTGTATGAGAATTTTGTTCAGTCATTTATTGTTGGTAAAGATTCCGTGTCTCTGGAGGAAGTTAGATCCTCTCTCCATAGTAGAGAGTTGCGACATAAGGCAAACGGTACAGGTACCGAAAGTCAGGCCTTTGGCTTGTTTGCTAGTGGCGGAAACACAAAGGGCAAGGGAACCGGCAGTAAGAAGAAGGGCAAGAAGTCATTTTCAAAGGGTCCCAAGGCCAATGATGTTTGTAACTACTGTAAGGAGAAGGGGCATTGGAAAAAGGAGTGTCCGAAGAAGGCTAGTAAATCTGGGAGTACATCTGGTACTGCTATTGTGGCTGAAGGGGATTTCAGTTCTGAAGATGATTTTGTTCTAGCTGCTACTGGCCAAAATAATCACCCTAATGCGTGGTTTCTTGATTCTGGGGCATCTTACCATATATGCCCAAGGAGAGATTATTTCTCAACTTATGAGCAAGCTGAGGGCATCATTACTACGGCAAATGGTGTTGCGTGCAAGGTAGTTGGGATTGGTTTAATCAAGATCAGGACGCATGATGGTAATTTCTGTACTTTGAACGATGTCAGGCATGTTCCATCGATGACAAAGAATCTAAATTCTCTTCCTACGTTGGATAGAAAGGGTTTCGTCTACTCAGGGAGTGATGGAGTTTTATGTGTCTGCAAAGGTTCTAGGCTGGCTCTGAAAGGTGTTCTGCATGGTACTTTGTATTTTCTACAAGGTTCCACGGTTATGGATTCTGTTAATGTTGCATCTTCGAAGGTTCACCAGGATGATATGACTAAGTTATGGCATATGAGGCTTGGTCACATGGGTGAAAGAGGGATGCAGATACTGTCGAAGAATGATCTTCTTGGTGGCCACAAGGTCAAGAGCTTGGACTTCTGTGAGCATTGTGTTTTTGGGAAGCATCACCGCAACAAGTTTCCTAAGGTGATTCATAGAACAAAGGGCACATTGGATTACATCAATTCTGATTGTTGGGGACCTTCCCGAGTTGAGTCACTGGGAGGTCACAGGTACTTTGTTTCTCTTATTGATGATTACTCAAGGATGACATGGGTTGTCATGATGAAACATAAGAGTGAAGCTTTCTCAAAGTTCAAGGAGTGGAAAGCTTTGGTGGAGAATCAGACCGGGAAGGAGATCAAGAGGCTTCGAACTGATAATGGGCTGGAATTCTGCTCATCTGAGTTTGATCAGTTTTGTAGGGATGAAGGGATTGCTTGTCATCATACAGTCAGGAATACGCCACAGCAGAATGGCGTAGCTGAGCGGATGAATCAGACATTGCTGGCGAGAGCGAGGTGCATGCTCTCTAATGCTGGTTTGGAAAGGAGATTCTGGTCAGAGGCGGTGAGTACAGCTTGTTACTTGATTAACCGCGGGCCTCACACGGGTATAGAGTGCAAAATACCTATGGAGTTGTGGTCAGGTAAAGTTGTTGATTACTCAAAGTTAAAAGTTTTTGGTTGAACATCTTATTATCATGTTAGTGATGGTAAGTTAGAGCCCCGAGCCAAGAAAGGTGTCTTTGTGGGTTATGGAGGTGGAGTTAAAGGCTCCAGGATATGGTCTCCATCTGAGAAGAGGGTTATTCTGAGCAGGGACGTTGTCTTTGATGAAAATTCTTTGCTTAGATCTATGGTGAAGCCCACAGTTGTGCCAGAAACTAGTGGAGTTGATAAACAGGTGGAGCTTGAAGTCACTCAAGGTGAAAATAGATTGGAACAATTTGAGGTGGATCAAGAGCCACAGACAGAATCTGAGATACCGAAATCTCCACCATCAGATCCTCAACCATCAGGAGCTACAGTCCGGTGTTTAGCTCTGAACCGACCCAGGAGGGTTGGAGTTGGGGCGCCCAAGAGATATGGGTTTGATGATATGGTAGGCTATGCACTGTCAGTTGCCGAAGAAGTGGATACACAAGAGCCATCAACCTTCAGAGAGGCTACTTTATGTACTGATACTGATAAATAGCTTGCTGCAATGGGAGACGAGATGGAGTCTCTTCAGAAGAATCAGGCATGGGAATTGGTCAAACAGCCTCAAGGGAGAAAGGTAATCAGTTGCAAATGGGTTTTCAAGAAGAAGGAAGGAATATCACCTGCAGAGGGAGTCAAGTACAAGGCAAGAGTTGTTGCAAGAGGTTTCAGTCAAAGGGAAGGGGTAGACTATATTGAGATCTTCTCACCAGTGGTCAGACACACTTCCATCAGAGTGTTGCTAGCCTTGGTGACACATCAGGATTTGGAGCTCGAGCAACTTGATGTGAAGACCGCTTTTCTGCATGGAGAGTTGGAGGAAGAGTTGTACATGACTCAGCCAGATGGTTTTCAGGTTCCTGGCAAGGAAAAGTATGTTTGCAAGTTGAAGAAGTCTTTGTATGGACTTAAGCAGTCTCCGAGGCAGTGGTACAAGAAGTTTGACAGTTACATGCTTCAGTTGGGATACACGAGGTGTGCTTATGACTGTTATGTCTACTACAGCAGGTTGAGAGATGGGTCATTCATCTATCTGGTACTTTATGTAGATGACATGCTGATAGCCGCAAAGAGTAAGCATGAGGTTCAGAAGTTGAAAGGACTTCTTAGTGTTGAGTTTGAGATGAAGGATCTAGGTGCAGATCGGAAGATACTAGGAATGGAGATTCTTAGGGATCGAACTCAGCGGAAGCTTTTCTTGTCATAGAAAGGCTATATTCAGAAAGTGTTGGCTAGGTTTGGCATGTCTACAGCGAAGCCTGTAGACACTCCTAGTGCTGCAAATATCCATCTCACCACCATGTTTGCTCCTCAGTCAGACGAGAAGAAGGAGTATATGTCTCGGGTTCCTTATGCCAGCGTGGTGGGGAGTTTGATGTATGCTATGGTTTGCATGAGGCCAGATTTAGCACAGGCAGTTAGGGTTGTGAGCAGGTTCATGGGGTAACCGGGAAAGGAACATTAGCAAGCTGTGAAGAGGATCTTCAGGTATCTTAGAGGTACGTCTGATGTGGGTCTCATTTATGGAGGTAATACCGAGTGCTTAGTTACAGGCTACTCTGATTCTGATTATGCTGGTGATGTTGACACGAGGAGATCGATGACTGGTTATGTATTCACTTTGGAAGGTTCTGTGGTTAGCTGGAAGGCGACTTTGCAACCTACAGTGACGTTGTCTACTACGGAAGCAGAGTACATGGCTCTGACAGAGGCTGCAAAGGAGGGAATATGGCTGAAGGGCTAGTTAGTGATCTTGTTCTACATCATGATCAGGATACTGTGTACTGTGACAGCTTGAGTGCAATCTGCCTAGCCAAGGATCAGGTACATCATGAGAGGACCAAGCATATTGATTTCAGATATCATTTCCTGAGGAGTGAGAGGAGAATCAGGGTGAAGAAAGTGGGTACTGCTGATAACCCCGCTGATATGTTCACCAAACCTGTTCCACATAGCAAGTTTCAACATTGTTTGGACTTGCTGAACATCAGAGCTGATTAGGTGCTCTATGGGAAGTTCCAGGAGTGAAGGGCGAAGTCTACTCATCTGGCACTGTAATGGTGCATCTGGAGTTTTCTACTTTGAGGATTCAAGTCAAGGTGGAGATTTGTTGGTATGCCTTGAATACTGTAATAGCCGCTTCTGTGACCCTGGCCTGGGGGTCCGGGGGGCGGCAGACGCCCCCGGCTAAACGGGGGTCTTGCTGCCCGGTCAGCGAGTCGGGGGGCGGAGACGCCCCCAGTCCGATGGTATAGCTTGTCTCTTCATTGGACTGCTGTTGATTTGGGCCGAATTGCATTTTGGCCCAGTTTGTTAGGGTTTAGTGGAGACAGCATATAAAGTGTCTCTCTCCTCCCTGTAAACACTAATTCTGTTCTGCACTTAGATAGGAAGAAATCTGGCCAATTTCTTGGCGTCGGTAACTTGCTACCTACTATAGTGAATCCGTCCCCCGTGGATGTAACCAAAATTGGTGAACCACGTAAATCTTGTGTCTTGTTATTTTCGTTCATATTTTTTATTCTTTCTCCATTCCGCACAACATATATATATTGCATCACTTTGTTGTGTGTACAATGGCTATGAACTAAACTTTTATCTCCGTGATAATGCAGCAAATATTAAACATAATGGAAGACATGTCACTTGATACAACAATAGAATAAGTGATTTAGGAATCGTCTATGTCCTCTGAAAGAGGTAGGTTGCATTCTTATAAATTTATATGCACAATTCATTTGGTTTATTTTTAGTGAATTATCGATCAAGAATTCTTATTTAGAATTTGTTGACACAATAGAATTTGAAGCTTTGGACAAGAGTAATGGGGTGAATGGTATTATAACAACTCCCATCATTGATACGGATTGTAGAACCCTGACCAAAGTTATCGGAGACACTGAAGAAAAACCTTTTGTGGGACAAATATTTGAATCGATTACAACTGCTAGAGATTATTATGAAAAGTATGGAGAGAGTAAAGGGTTTTCAGTAGTTTAAAGATCTTCTAAAAGAACTCTGAGTCGCTGTGAAAGAATCACATCAGTTCTGTTTATTTGTTCTCACCGCGGTTTGTATCATAAAAAAGTGGATGAGAATGTGCCAGTAGATAAACGATGTCTAAACACTTCAACAATGAGAGGGGGTGCATGGCGAAAATGGGGATTCTACATCGTGTTACGATGAATCAGTGATTGGTTCGGCAGTTTGAGGATGATCACAATCATGCTCTTGTAACAACTCCAAATAAAATGCTTTTGAAAATGAGTTGGATTAAAATCCTCGAAGAGTCAAAGTTATGGTTGAGTTGTTTAGTCGAGAGAGATGCACTGAGATTCAATGACCGGGCTTATTGGAATCATCTTTGTGATGTTCATCAGAAGTTAGATGTTAAAGATGCTCAATGGATGTATATGTACTTTCATAAAAGACATGATGAGAACCCTCAGTTTTACCATGCCATTCAGTGTGATGGAGAAGGAAGAACGGTTAATTTCTTTAGTGTTGATGCAAGGTCCAGGTTATCGTATTAGAAATTTGGAGATGTTGTGACATTTGATACCACCTACAAAACTAACAAATATAGTTAGCCTTTTGCTCCTTTCACGGGTGTGAAACACCATTTCCATACTATACAATTCGGATGGGGATTATTGCAAGATGGGACTGAAGCTAGTTTTGTGTGGTTGTTTGAGACCTGGAAAGAAGCAGTGGGAGGGATTTCTCCAACATCTCTAATTACCGATTCGGATCCAGCAATGAGAGCAACAATTCCCAAGGTATTTCCTAATACACGTCACAAGCTCTGTTACTGGCATATTAAAATGAAGTTTGGAGAGAAATTGGGACATTTGTATTTTAAAAATTCAGCTTTCAAGAAGGAGATGAAACAGTGTCTCAAGTATACGTACATGATTGAAGATTTTGAGAGAAAGTGTAAGGAACTAATGGTCAAATATGAATTATAGAAAAATTCTTGGCTTCTAGGACTTTATGAAGATCGAAAAAGTGGGTTCCTGTATATAATCACACTACATTCTTTGTTGTTATGCATACCACAGAAAAAAGTATAGGATTTAATTCTTTTTTTTAAAGATTATGTTAATAGTAGAACTAGTTAGAGAGAATTTGTTGAGAAGCTTGATTAGGGTGTTACGAGGATAGAGAGTAGGGAGAGAGCGGAGGATCACGAATCCGAACAATAGTTTCGTCTTCTTATGGATAAAAGCTTTATATTGAAGCATGCTTGCGACATATATACAAAGAATTTATTTAAGAAGTTTAGTTCTATGTGGCATGATGTGGAATTGTATATGGTTGATGTTGTTTCTGAACCTAGAAAATATATTGTGAAATTCAAGTGTGGAACAACAACCAATCATTGGGTAGTAAAGTTGAATTCTAACAGTTCTGAGGGAGATTATGAATGTCATTATTTTGAGTTCGCGGGACTTCCATGTGGACACATTATGAAGGTTTTCTTTAAACTTGATGTTGATGAAATTCCTAATTACTTCATTAACAGAAGATGGTTGAAGGGGGCAAACAGGTTCAGGCTGGACGATAGAGTGAAGAAAAATTCTGAGAAGCAAACAAACACCATGAGGTTTAGCCATCTTCGTCGAGAAGCTACTCAATGGGCATGTCTAAGTGAATTGGGAGAAAAGATTTCTCAATTTTCCCTAGCTAAGGAAAAGAGTGAAGAATCTCCAGTCGTGTCTTCATTAGAAGAAATTTCTAAAGAACAAGAGATTATTCTGGATCCCAGGGTATCTCAGATGAAAGGAAGATATAAAGAGACGAAGGAGAATGATAAAGTCAAAACAAATGTCAAGTACAAATGGCCAATAGAAGTGGCACAAGAGAAGAGAGGAAGAAAATGTGTTATTTGCGGAACTGCTAAAATCACGACAAACACAATTGTCCAAAGAAAATAAAAGCGAATGATTAAGGTAATTATTTTTGTATCTCAGACGAGTACAATTGTCCAAAGAATATATTATATCCTTTTCATTTTCCACTCATATATACTTAATTTTCATTTTCAGGTACCTTGGATGCATAGAACTTTCCCCGAAGATCGAATAAGATATTGGGTTTGCTATTGTAGGTGATGATGGAGCCATGTTAGCTGGTTCTGTTTAGTGTAATGGTTTTCTAAGAGATGGATGGTGAATAAGAAACATTAGTTTAGTGATATTATTTGAAGTTGATTTGTTTTACTCCTCTGAACTGAGGTTTTTTTAGTTGTGATTTGTATGGAAAGAACCATATCTCCGAAAAAGCTTTCCATTTGTTTCAAGTTTTCTGAATAAAGAAACACTGCATAGCAAAGTTGTTTTCCTTTGTTATTCTGCAGCTCTGCTCGTATTAATGAACTATGGTTAATCTTATTCTGCAGCTTTGTTATTTAGCCATTCCTTAGGTAATCCTATGCTGCCCAGGTTCTCTTAACCTTGTACCTGCTTAGTTACTGTCAACACTACTTAGAATGCTTTCGGTTGCTGCAGATACATCAGTATCAAGGGAAACTCAAGGATTTCTGCTAGCTGAAATAATGACTTGAATGTTGCTAGCTTGCACTTTATTTCATAATGAACACGTAAAGTTAAATCGTTATACAATCCAACACTAAGTCTACAGGCACAGAAATAAAACACTACCAAATGAAAATACTATGCCCTGCTTCTATTCGAGCCTCATTCACCTTAAGTTCAAACATCTCAGCCTCACGATGCCCTCAAGCTCATCAATTTGTGACTTTTTTATCTGCCTTTCCATCTCCAATAATGCTACTTCTCGTGTCTTGTATTTGAGCTCCTGGTCACAAGATTCAACAGCAAAAATAATTGACCACAACTGATCATCTGATTTCTGCAACTCTTCAAGAGGGTTTGCAGGGCTGTTGAGTGGGTTCTCCAAATTACTCAGAGAACGAGGGAATGTGTCTTCCTTCCGGTGTATTCGTCCCATGCCACCACCAACCTGAGAGGACAGAAACATGATTAATCATAGTTCCAATAAACCAGAGAGTATATACTCTAACAACAATGTCCACAACACTAAATACATTCAAAATCTATCTTTTGAGTCACACATGGAGTATTCATGTTTCAGTGCTCACTTGCAAGCAGTTGTAGACGAGTATCAGTAGTAACAGATCAACCGAGTACTAACAACTACTCCAAGAATTGAGTTTCATAAATAACTTGAGGCGATTCGGGATTTCTATTGAGATCACCACAACACCTGTGCCAAACTTAAAAACACACCTATCCCAAACACCACCAATAGCAATCAAATTGCATTGAAAATTTGAAATGCAAAGCTCTCAATCTCTAGTTGAGTGAATTCAGTAAGATTTACCAATTGCGGTCAAACACGAAGGTAGCGCAGGTCGTTGGCGTAGCCTCGCTCGGTTTGGTGCTCTACTGGACCAGCGAAGACATGTGAGAATATACTCCAGTTTACTGCTTCGAAGTAGGCTCGTTCAACTGTGCATAGCTTTGATCACCCGTCAGCTGAAAGGTCCTCGAAAGGGTCGATAATTGCTGCAGATGAATAGCTAAATGATCACAACCTTTACCTTCCAAGTACAAGCATAACATCAAAATGCACAAACCACCACCGGCAAGGCTGGAGTTAGATTCCATTGGAAACGCCATGGTCCTTTCTAGATTGGCTTATCTTCTCTTTGGTTCACCCAATAATAAGGGCAAAATACTGATATGACCCTATGTAATAAAGGTTTGTGCTGATATGACCCTGTAAAGTCTGGGAAGTGCTAATGTAGCCCTGTGTTTTGCATCAAAAGTGCCGATACAACCTTGTGGCACTATTCCGGTGTTGATTGACTAATTTCTGGCATTGACCAAATTTTAAAAACTAAATTACCCCTAGCATTCATCTCCAGAAGCACCACCACCACGCCACCGCCGCTCCACCACCACCACTCAACCCTAGCTCCGCCACCATTGGTCCCAACCACCACCGCCTGTCCCTAACCACGCCACCATTCGTCCCTAGCCCCGCCACCATCCAACCACCACCACCGCTCATCCCTAGCCCCACCACCACTTGTCCCAACTATCACCACCACCGCTCAACCCTAGCTCAGCCACCACTTGTCCCAACTACCACCACCACCACCGCTCAACCCTAACTCTGCCACCACTCGTCCCAACCACACCACCACCACCGCTCAACCCTAGCCCCGCCACCACTCGTCCTTAGCCCTGACCCAGAAAAACCAAACCAAATCTGCTCCGCCACACAGAAACAAATAAACCCAAACTCAAGAACCGACCCAGAAAAGCAAGAAAATCGAGAAAAGGATCTAATTGCATACCTGAAAAGAACAAAACGACGGCGGTGGTGGGATCTGATTGTGGACGGCGGCGGTGGTGGCGATGGGGAGTACGGTGAGTTTGAGAAGGAATCAGAACCAGGGCAGGGCGGAGCGGAGGTGGCAGGGGCGGAGCGGAGGTGGCAGGGGCGGAGCGGAGGTGGCAGCGGCGGAGCGGAGGTGGCAGCAGCGGAGCGGAGGTGGCAGCGGCGGAGCGGAGGTGGCAGCGGCGGAGCGGAGGTGGCAGCGGCGGAGCGGAGGTGGCAGCGGCGGAGCAGAGGTTGCGGAAAGAATGAGGAACAAAACTGAAGTTAATAAATAGCGCTCCCCGCTCTGAAGTTTGTATAAACTGAAGCTTATACAAAACTGAAGTTACAATATTTAATGTTAAATGAATGAGGGCATAATTATCCTTTCACTTAATCCGAATTTTTATTTTTTTTAACATAGTAAAATAGTCATTTAATGTATTTTCGGCCAAATTCAGACTCCAAGGGTTATATTAGCACATTCGAACAAAACACATGATTACAATAGATGATTACAATAGTATTTTCCAACTTCACGTGATCGTATTATCTCAAACCTCCAAAACATAGGATTATATGAGCTCTTTACTCCAATAATAACACAATGCTAATAGCCAGTAGAGTCCAAGAATCAAGAATACCAAACTCTACTCATTTCTCAAGCAAAGGTACACCAAAACTATTCATCTTTAATCCAAGAAATTAACTTAACTTTAGATTAAGAATAAATTAACACAAAGTAATACGTCAAAATGAGACTTGGAATTAATCATGAAAGAACAGTGGATGGAGAAATGACTGATTGCTTTGCTTACCAGAGTCATGGAAGAAGAGGGTATTTGCCGCTGTATTCTCTGATCTTTGGTATCACCGGCGATCTGGAGCCTTTGGACCGCCGCTGAGGAACCGGATCTGAAGCCGCGCGCCACCACGTAAACACGCGAACCACCGCGCCCTGTTTGTCGACGTCTGTTGCTACTAACGGACAGGGAGAGGCCCGCGGAGGTGGACCTGGTGGTGGTCTTGCCGGACGTTGACTAATGTAGGAATGGAAGGAATTACTAATGAATGAATGGCCAGGATCAAAGGCGATCACCGTTCACCCTCAGCGGCGGTCCACATCAGCCGATATTACAGTTATCATGTGAGAGGTAAATCACGGTAGCCTAGAAGAAGGATCATTGGGGGCAGTCATACTCACCCTGATTCATATTCATCCTGAAGCCCAAGCAGCCCTTGGCCCAAACACCAAATTAACTCAGGACATTCCCACATGGTGGCTGCTGAACGATCAAACCACTGAACTCATGAAAGACCAGCCAACTCTCAACCACTGGGATACACTCACGGGTGTATGCATGGCCAGGATTAGATCAGATGAAGGCCATGATTTGGTGTAAAATTAGTGTATATTAAGGGCGTCAATTAAAACCTTCCATATAGTATATAGTATGTACGTACGTATATGTTAAGTAGGAATCTCAGGGACATTTGGATTAAATGTTATAATTTTTTATAAAATTTAAGTATTGCATTTTATAAGTTAAAACAAGTAATAATATGTATTTGAAGGTGATAATATAAAAATATATACATATATAAAATATTTTTAAAATTTTTAAATTTTATATGTAATTTAAGAAATGCCACTTATAAGGTAAGAAATAAATGACATGTTCATAAGCTTAGTCCGGAGACCCACTCAAATAGAAATATTATAGAAATTAATTTTGTTTAGATTAATAGTACGTCCTCTATTAATCTTTCCACTTTAATTACTCTCTTTGTTTCACTAAAAGTTGCACCATACGTTTATGTGTTTGCATTTAGGTGAATGGATGAAATTGAATCTAGAAAGTAAAAAGTATGATAAGCGAATGAAATTGCCAAAAATCGAATGTGTGTCAATATAAAATAAACAATTCAAAAGAAAAAAATGTGCTAATAATAGAGAAACAAATGGAATATTTTGAATAGAAAAATGTATGTTCTTTGATTAAAAATTTCACTGAGGTATAAATTAGAAAAATATTTTACAATATCTTGTCGTCACGTTTTTCTACTTGTCATATTTTATAATTTTAATTTTTTTTTATATTTGAATACATTATCTGTCAAATTTATGTGCCTTTTGTACTTTAACATGTTTAAGTGAGAAGGTTAAAAAGGATAAAAGTATATTACAAAAATAGATTTTTAAAATAAATTTGAATCATAAATAATCAATTTAAATATTAATGATAAAATACGTTTCTTGGATGGAAGCTTTTTTTTATACATTATAAGATTGCGTCCACCCAAATATATTTAGGGAATTTCTCCCCCTTTCAAATAAATGAATTAATTTTCTAAAATGATGAAGATTCTGTTTCTATATAAGTATCAGATCTGTGCAGTACAGTGACAGGTGGGTATGATATGTAAGAAAACATAAACTGCAAAAATAAGAAATAACAGACCAACTAAGATAGATAACATCAATTTATAATTTCAAAAAAACTGAATCGTACTAGTGTTGAAAGAACGAAACTTAAGTTTGCCGGATTAAACATTAAACAAAAATTAAGGTGGTCAAAGTTAAAATTTAGAGGAGAAATAGGTTTCATACTTTACAACCTTCACTTTTGAGAGAGGATCCATCTTCAAAGAAAGGAAATTACTTATTTGTGTGCAAACAAAGCACGGCGTTATTCTTCGGGGCTGAAGAATACTTGTCGCACTGTAAAATTGATATTTCAAAAATTAAATCAATTCTCAAAAATATATATTGTTATTACACCCAGAATTTGTGTAATCTGTCATATGATACAGAAAAGTGAGAATCAAAATGGAAAAGAACTAATCAAGTGGATGAGTTCACCCGATACGAGTTCTTGCAAAATTCGATGGCCTCCTTCAAACCTTCTTGATCGGCATCCTTGTTTCGATAAGAAAGACTAGAGGTTGATGTAGCCACTCTTTGCCTCTGGAGGGTGGTCTGACTGAAACATTTCACATATCTATGTAAATTTCTAGTTTTTGGTACCCAATCATCGTGGTCGTGTTGAAAATTGTCTCCAGAACTGACAAAAGATTGATTCTCGATAGATTTTGTCGGAGAGACTAAATATCTCACCCTTGATCCCCCAAGATCTTGGTTGCTAGAACTGATTAGAGGCTCATTTTCGATAACGTGCGAAGAAGAATCCGATGAATTAATTGAATGGCTAGTCACCAAATTTCTTTTGGGTAGAGGAGGCGGTCTGTAATAGCACCACATTATTAGAACATGCAAGAGGATTGAAATTTTTGAACAAAATCGATTATTTTTCCTTTAAGCTATAGAACTCAAAAATTTATAGTGGGAAGATGAATTCTAATTATGGCTTAATAATTATTAATGGAAGGTAAGATTTGATTTTATGGAGAGATTAATATTTCCTACTAAAACCTACTTCGATGTATTAAAGGAAACCCTTGATTGAGGAATGAGTAAGGCTTCAATCAAATCTTTAAATTACGTGGATATTAATGGTTAGAGCTTTATCTTTCCGTTTTGTTGTTATCAACTAATCTCTCAACAGATGAATCGGGAATTTATGTAATGGAATTAAAAAAAAAAATCTAATTTCAATCACCGTATAATGGAAATTATTTGCTTTGGATGGTTCTTGAACCGGGAATATTAAAGTCATTTTGACTAACCTAAACCCAAATTATCTAAAAATAACATACTAATATTATAATATGTTACTGATTTTAATTCTTTACCATATGTAATCAATCATAACTCGTTAACATACTAATATTATAATTTGTTGTTGGTTTTAATTCTTTATTATATATAATCAATCATAACTTGTTCAAATATATAACTTCTGAACATATATTTAAAAATCATAAATATATTATTGTACCGTATATACATATATATACACATATATCAATAAAGAAAATACAAAGAAACACATAATAATGAAATGGCAAAATGTTCTAATTTTTTTTATACAACGATATAGTAAAATATGTATACATATTATTTATTTATTAATGTATGACAAAGTCTTATTTTAGACCAACTAATTGTTAAATGAGGACATTTTATAATTAGTGAGACTAATAAGATAATTTGACATTTACTTTTATTTATTGCAATGAGATACATATAATTATGATAACCTTTTAAAATGAATATCAACCTATAAATAATTGCTTTTTAAATAATTTGAATGAAATATTATAAAAACAATTAATTTGTATTGTATTAAATATTTAACGGTTTCCAACTAAATTAATTATTTCACTTCAAAACTCACACTCTCTCTATTTTGTTATTTATGGATCACTTATGATAAATGGATGTTTTCTTTTATTTGGTACCATTTCCATTTGTGGCAAGATTCCTTCAATTTCATCCACTCATTCTACTTACTTTCTACATTCAATTTTATCCACTCATTTTCTTCACCTAAATCCAAACACCTAAACCTATGGTGCCAAAAATAGAAAAACTGAGGGAGTATAATTTTCCTTAGCTGACTAAACTTTAAAATTTTAAATAAAACTTAGAGTTAAGTGCCCATATGACCCTATATTTTGGTCAAAAGTGCCAATATGACCCCGCAAGATCAAAAAGTGCCAATATGACCCTGCAAGATCAAAAAGTGCCAATATGACCCTGCAAGATCAAAAAGTGCCAATATGACCCTGCAAGATCAAAAAGTGCCATTGTATTCCTATTATTTGCTTGAAAGTGCTAATATAACCATGGAGGTCTGAATTTGGCAGGAATTATGCGAATTGACGATTACACCCCCGTTTTAAATTTTTTTAGAAAATGTGAAAGGACAATTATACCCATGTTAATCAAACAATATCCTTTTTCCCTTCGTCTTCTCAGATCTCTTCTTCTTTAAATCTTCGGTCTCTCAGATCTGAGAAGGCGTCGCCGAAGCGGGGCTGGGTGGGCAGTGGGTGACTGTGGCGGCGGGTGCTGTCGGAGTGGCTGAGCTAGGCGGAGCGGTGTGGCAGGGCGAAAACCTAGCGGTGGGTGGGGGGCAAGCGGAGTGGAGGAACGACGGTGGTGTGGGTTCAGTGAGAGACAGAGAAACAAAGAATGCCATACTTGGTGTGGGTTCAGTATACGATGCAGATTTGGTGAAAATTTGGGGGGAGGGGGTGTCGCCGGAGCAGGCGGCGCCGTTGTTGTGCGCGGTGGCCTGAGAAGGGTAATTTTGCCTTTTCCAAATCAAACCCTAATTCTCAAATCGACTTAGTAATTTTATTACTCCTATCAGTATCTGTAGCGTTCTCTCATCTTTTTTGTTGAAATCCTATCTCTATTCGCCATTCATAGTTAAGGGAAGGAGCATTGCCATTGTGTCGAGGGAGAAGTGGGATTGAATACTATTGTTCTTGTAGAAATAGAAAGGATGAATTGAATTGAATAGAAAATAGAAAAGAAATGTGAATGAAAAGAAAAAAGCAGGATAAAGGAAAAGATTAGGGAATCATTTTTTGGAAAAGGGATTGGCAGATGAGCTGGGGCTTGTTTTGTGTGTCTTTATGCAAGTACTTGTGTGCCTTTTGGGTGGTGGTCGAGAGTGATGCCAAAAATGTTGGAATTGGGCCGAGTGAGGGATCGGAAACGAGGGTTTCAGATTTTGGCGGCGGCGTAAATCCATATTTTGGCGGTAGTGGCGGTGGAGCTGCGGTGACCTAGTGGAGGTGGTGGTGGAACGGGTGGAGGTGGCGCTAAAGATTGTTTTGAAGAAGAAGAAGGTGGTACAGAGGGGTATTCTTGTCTTTAATTTTAAGTTTTGAGACTAGGGGTATTTTAGTCCTTTTATATTAGGTCAACGGAATTACAAAGCAATGCCAGAATAGTGTCAAAAGGTTATATCAGCACTTCTGATGCACAACATAGAGTTATAATAGCACTTTATGATCTTGCAGGGTCATATTGACACTTATGACCTGAACATAAGTTTATATCTATATTTTACCCTAAAACTTAATCTCAAAATTTTAATTAATGATATCACACGACGCATGATTATACTCCACTAGTTTACCTTAGAAGATAATATGGATATGCACACCACTACTGAACACCAATAGGCAAAAATTGGAACAACATCCACCATCAATTGATCAATTGTGGGCGAGCTGTATGATCGCCTTTGCCATCAATTGTGGGACAACCGTGGCTCAGCCAAAAATTGAATCTTCGGAAGTTAAATTTTTTTACCCTTGTCTATGAGATCAACTTTACTTGTTTTATAATTAGCATATTTATTTGGTAAAAAAAATGATTGATTATGAATGCTTCATAATTGCAGAAATTATGTGAGGGAAGGTACGAAGAAACCACAGAACACAATCCTCATTACTTATAGAAGAAAAGTGTGCATCTAAGTTCTCCAAAAAATGGAATGGGAGGAAAATAGTTTAAACGGAAGGAGATGGATGAGAGCATTAAGAGAAAGAGGGGATTCAGAGGCCAAGGGTGGTGTGTGTGGTGGGTGAGTTTCGAGTCAGTTTAGTTCGTTTGAGTTAATCAGATTTGTTGGTATGCCTTGAATATGTATTACCCGCTTCGATAGGTTGGTACGGGGATCCCGACGGTATAGCATGTCCTCTGTTTGGGATGTTATTCGCATTCTGTCTCCTGTTCTAGTTTGGGCCAGATTGTTTCTGGGCCCAAAGCCGTTAGGGCTTAAGGTGGAGAGGACTATATATAGTGTCTCGTCTTTTATTGTAACCTGTAAGAGATAGGATTGGTAGAGAGTAGGAAATCTGTAATTCTGGCCTTTCTCTCTAGTGGAATCCGATATTGGTCGGCCGTGGATGTAGCCAATTGGTGAACCACGTAAAATCTCGGTGTCTTATTTTTCACTTTATTTTCTTTGCTTGTTCTTTCTCGGGTATTCCACACAACAAACTGGTATCAGAGCTTCTGGTTAGATCCGCAGTGGGTCTATCGGATTTTTGGGTCTATCGGATCTGGGGTGGTCGGATCTCTAATCTGATCGGAGAGAAAGATGGCTGCGCTGAACGTGAAGGTAGACAAGTTTACCGAGAGAAACAGCTTCAGTTTATGGCAGATCAAGATGCGAGCTTTGTTGAAGCAACAAGGGTTGTGGACGCCGCTGATGAAGGGGTTCTCGGTCGTTAGCACTTCGAACATGGTGGGTGTGGAAGAAAAGGTGCATTCAACAATTATGCTGTGTCTCGCAGATGAAGTCATCACTGAGGTCTCAGATCAAGAGACTGCTGCAGAGCTGTGGTTGAAGTTGGAGAGCTTGTACATGACGAAGTCTCTGACGAACAAATTGCTTCTGAAACAACGTCTATTCGGTCTCTGAATGCAGGAAGGTACGCAACTCAGTGATCATCTAGAGCAATTGAATACTTTGTTATTAGAACTGCGAAATATAGATGTGAAAATTGATGACGAGGATGCTGCTTTGATATTGTTAGTATCTCTACCGCTTTCATATGAGAACTTTGTTCAGTCATTTATTGTCGGGAAAGATTCTGTGTCTTTGGAGGAATTTAGATCCTCTCTTCATAGCAGGGAGTTGCATCATAGTGCTAGCAGTTCAGGAACAGATAATCAGGCATCTGGTTTGTTTACTAGTTGCGATAAGGGAAAGGGAAATGGCGGAAAGAAAAGAGGTAAGAAGTCAAAGGTTCCCAAGCCCGGTGATATCTGTAGGTACTGTAAGGAGAAGGGACATTGGAAAAATGAGTGTCCAAAGAAGTTGATGATGAAGCAATCAGAAAACAAATCGGGTTCTGTTGCTCTAGAGGAAGGAGACGTTGATTCAGAAGAGGATATTGCTCTGGTTGCTGCTGGACACACTCATCACTCCGATGTGTGGTTCCTAGATTCTGGGGCATCCTACCACATTTGTCCAAGGAGAGAGTCATTTTTTACTTATAAGCAGGCAGGGGGTAGCATTACTACGTCTAACGGTACTGTCTGTGAGGTAGTTGGGACAGGTTCGATCAAGATCAGGACACATGATGGTAGTTTCTGTACTTTGAACGAGGTTATACATGTTCCATCGATGACGAAGAATTTGATTTCTCTTAGTCTGCTGGATAGAAAGGGTTTTGTCTATTCATGGAAAGATGGAGCTCTAAGTATCTGCAAGGGTTCTAAGCTGCTTCTGAAAGGTCTTCTGCATGGTTCTCTGTATCTTCTACAAGGTTCCACGGTTATGGATTCGGCAAATGTTGCATCGTCAGAGGTTCACCGTGAGGATATGACTAAGTTATGGCACATGAGGCTTGGTCACATGGGTGAAAGAGGGATGCAGATTCTGTCGATGGATGATCTTCTTGGTGGCCACAAGGTCAAGGGTTTGGAGTTTTGTGAGCACTGTGTCTTTGGGAAACTACACCGCAGCAAGTTTCCAAAGGCTATTCATAGAACGAAAGGCACGCTAGATTATATCCACTCTGATTGTTGGGGGCTATCCCGAGTTGAGTCGTTGGGAGGGCACAGGTACTTTGTGTCTTTGATTGATGACTACTCCAGAATGACTTGGGTTATCATGATGAAACATAAAAGTGAAGTCTTCATGAAGTTCAAGCAGTGGAAAGATCTGGTGGAGAACCAAACAGGGAAGAAGATCAAGAGGCTGCAAACTGATAATGGTCTGGAATTCTACTCGTTTGAGTTTGATCATTTTTGTAGGGATGAAGGGATTGTCCGACATCATACGGTCGGGAATACGCCACAGTAGAATGGTGTAGCTAAGCGGATGAATCAGACATTGCCGGCGAGAGCGAGGTGCATGCTCTCGAATGCTGGGTTAGATAGAAGATTCTGGGCAGAGACAGTGAGTACAGCGTGCTACTTGATCAATCGTGGACCTCATACGCGCATACAGTGTAAGACACCTATTGAGGTATGGTTGGGTAGAGTTGCTGATTACTCTAATCTGAAACCTTTTGGTTGTACAGCTTATTATCATGTGAGTGATGGTAAGTTAGATCCCCGAGCCAAGAAGGGAGTCTTTGTGGGCTATGGAGATGGAGTCAAGGGATCAAGGATTTGGTCTCCATCCGAGAAGAAGGTTGTTCTGAGCAGGGATGTTGTCATCGATGAAAACTCTTTGCTTAGATCTATGGTGAAGTCCACATCTACAACAGAAGTTGGTAGCATTGATAAACAGGTGGAGCTTCAAGTCACTCAAGGTAAGAGTGGTTTGAAGGAACTTGAAGGAGATCAAGAGCTACAGACAGAAAGTGAGTTGCCAAAGCCTCCACCATCAGATCATCAACCATCAGGAGCTACAGTTCATTTCTTAGCTAAAGATCGACCAAAGAGGGTTGGAGTTGGTCCACCCAAGAGGTATGGGTCTGAGGATATGGTGGGTTATGCACTACAGGTTGCTGAGGAGGTGGATACTCATGAGCCATCCACCTACAGAGAAGCCATTTCAGGTACTGAAGCTGACAAATAGTTTGTAGCAATGGGAGATGAGATGGAGTCCCTCCAGAAGAATCATACATGGGATTTGGTTCACCAGCCTCAAGGGAGAAAGGTTATCACTTGCAAATGGGTTTTCAATAAAAAGGAAGGGATATCACCTACAGAGGGAGTCAAGTACAAGGCTAGAATTGTTGCTAGAGGTTTCAGTCAGAAAGAGTAGATTACAATGAGATTTTCTCACCAGTGGTCAGACACACTTCCATCAGGGTGTTGCAAGCTATAGTGACACATCAGGATTTGGAGCTTGAACAACTTGATGTGAAGACCGCTTTTCTACATGGAGAGTTGGAGGAACAGATATACATGACTCAGCCAGATGGTTTCCAAGTTCCTAGCAAGGAAAAGTATGTTTGCAAGTTAAAGAAGTCTTTATATGGGCTTAAGCAGTCTCCGAGGCAGTGGTACAAGAGATTTGACAGCTACATGCTTGAGTTGGGCTACACAAGGAGTTCATGTGATTTTTGTGTCTACTATAGCAAGTTAAGAGATGAGTCATTCATTTATCTTGTGCTTTATGTAGATGACATGTTGATAGCCTCAAAGAGTAAGCATGAGGTTCAGGAGCTGAAGGGTCTTCTCAGTGCTGAGTTTGAGATGAAGGATTTGGGTGCAGCTCGAAAAATACTAGGAATGGAGATTCTCAGAGATAGAGGTCAGAGGAAGCTTTTCTTGTCACAAAAAGGCTACATTCAGAAGGTGTTGGCTAGGTTTGGCATGTCTTCAGCCAAGCCTATTGACACTCCTAGTGCTGCAAATATCCATCTCACTTCTATGTTTGCTCCTCAGTCAGAAGAGAAGAAGGAGTATATGTCTCGAGTTCCGTATGCTAGCACTGTGGGGAGCTTGATGTATGCTATGGTGTGTACGAGGCCAGACTTAGCACATGCGGTCAGTGTTGTGAGCAGGTTCATGGGGCAACCAGGTAGAGAACATTGGCAAGTTGTGAAGAGGATCTTTAGGTACCTTAGAGGTACGTCTGATGTGGGTCTCATTTACGGGGGTGATACTAAGTGTCTGGTTACGGGTTATTTTGATTCTGATTATGTTGGGATGTTGACACAAGGAGATCTATGACCGGCTATGTCTTTACCTTGGGTGGTTCTGTTGTTAGCTGGAAGGCGGCTTTGCAACCTACAGTGACTTTGTCTACTACGGAAGCAGAGTACATGACTCTGACGGAGGCTGCGAAATAAGGTATATGGCTGAAGGGGCTAGTCAGTGACCTTGGTCTACACCACGATCAGGCTACTGTGTATTGTGATAGCTTGAGTGCTATCTGCTTAGCCAAGGATCAGGTCCATCATGAGAGGACCAAGCACATTGATGTCAGATATCATTTCCTGAGGAGAGATAAGAGAATCAGGGTGAAGAAAGTGGGAACTGTTGATAATCCTGCTGATATGTTCACCAAGCCTGTTCCACATAGCAAGTTTCAACACTGTTTGGACTTGCTTAACATCAGAGATCAGTAGTTTCCCGGTAAGGTAGTCCCAGGAGTGGAGGGATGAATCTGCTCATCTGGCACTGTAATGGTGCGTCTGGAGTTTCTACTTTGAGGATTCAAGTCAAGGTGGAGATCTGTTGGTATGCCTTGAATATGTATTAGCCGCTTCGACAGGTTGGGCCAGATTGTTTCTGGGCCCAAAACCGTCAGGGTTTAAGGTGGAGAGGACTATATATAGTGCCTCATCTTTTATTGTAACCTGTAAGAGATAGGATTGGTAGAGAGTAGGAAATCTGTAATTCTGGCCTTTCTCTCTAGTGGAATCCGATCTTGGTCGGCCGTGGATGTAGCCAATTGGTGAATCACGTAAAATCTCGGTGTCTTGCTTTTCGCTTTATTTTCTTTGCTTGTTCTTTCTCGGGTATTCCGCACAACAAGATTAACCCCTGAGAAATCTAAAACAAAATCGAATTACCACGAAATCCAAATTAAACAAACTGAATTTGGAGTTTGGATTTCGGTTTGAAACCAAACAAACCGTTTAAATCAAATTCTTTTGAAAATCTGGGGAAATATTTATACAATTTTTAAAAATTTGAATAATATGAGGATGTCTCCTGACAGGTGCCTTATCTTTAAATTATGAACAGTAAGTTGTATTTTTCTCTTATATGCTACATTTGTTAAGTTACATATTATATTTGTAAATTTATAAATATATTTATTTATAATATTTTTTTTATATTTTCACATTCAAATACACATTATTACTTGTTTTTAACTCATTGTAAAATAAAATATTTATTTATTTTTATAAAAATTATAACTTTTAAGATAAAAGGTTAGGGGGCCTATATGTGCATGAATTTATGGATAGATCACTTTTCCAGAAACTTCCTCTACTACTAAACTCAACTATTCATGGCTTTAAGTACCAAACACATTACACACTTATACACCAATTCAATGAATTCACAAATTATTTAGAATTATACTATGTTATTTGACTTATATTTTCATTTATTTATATAATTGCAGTTCGTTATTTGGGTCTGTAAAGTCTAGATTTGTTTAATTGACAATTTATGGAAATTATGCATATATGGAATTATTATGTTTTAACATCAAAGAAGGAAGTTTGTGAGTTATGGAATGATCGAAGATGTAATCTGAGAAGGATATATTTCGTTCAACTGCATTTGATTTGCTGAATATATCAATTCATATATTTATGAGATTGTATTAGATTTATGGAATTGAGATTGAGATAGGAGTTTAGTAATGGTAAAAAGATATGGATGAAATATTACAATTCATATCTCCAAGGGATTTGACTGTGATCAGAATATTTGATGGAGAAGGAATTCTGTTTGCACAATGAACTTGATAAATGCAACCGAGCTTATATATTGTGGACATTCTGGCTGAGCTACTGACAGATTTATTTTGAGAAAATCTGCACTCAGGTTTTTCGATATTCAGAGGTAGCCATGAGCTATGTGCTTGTGTTCCAACATGATCAAAACCTTTTGATTAACTATTCAGAATCATATGCCTTAATTTCTCGGGAGGAGGAGATCCAGTGTCAACGAGTATCGATGTCTGAGGGAGTCTGAATAAGGCGCATCGGTAGCTAGGGGAGCTAGCAGAATTTACACGCTTAATTAGATAAGATAAGTATATTGTATGATGTACTCTGTAATATCTTTCTGATTAGTGGATTCATTTTGAACTAGGCCAGGCCCTGCAGTTGTAGGTGGATTTCACCTAACTGCATAACCAAATTGTGTGTCTTTGTATTTTACTTTATTACGTACTTGGTTGATTAGGTTATGTAGGAAAAAATTAATAACAATTGAATTAATTAGGTAAAGCCAAATTTCAATTAGTATCAGAGCTGAGTCACTTATTCTTACCATGGTTGTGTCAAGGAAAGTGTGATCCGATTTACCATGACGATCAAAGAAGGTGCTTCGGTGTCTCAGCCTCCTCTATTAGAAGGAACAAACTACAACTATTGGAAGACACGCATGAGGGTCTTTATTAGCTCACTTGATGAACTTGTATGGTACTTCATTGAAACAGAATGAAGTTACCCGATGGAAGATGTCGAATCTAGCTCAAAGCAGAAGGAATGAGAAACAAGTGCAAAGAAACAAAGGCTTAAAGATAAGTCAACATGGTCTCCAGATGAGCTGAAGGCCTCGATGGAAAATCAAGGCTTTAAATGCTATCTTCACAACAGTGGGTGAAACCCAGTTCAAACTCATATCGACTTGCTATCAGGCAAAGAAAGCATGTGATATATTACAAATGGTGCATGAAGGAACAAGTCGAGTGCGTGAATCAAAGCTACAAATGTTTGCCACAAAATTTGAAGAATTGAAGATGGAGAAAGATGAAACTATTGCTATGTTCAACGGAAAGCTAAGAAATATCTCCAATATGGCGTACCAACTGGGGAAAACCTACAAGGAGGCAAAATTGGTGTAGAAAACTTTGAGGTCTCATCCTCAAAGATTCTCAATGAAGGTTGCTGCTATTGAAGAAGCAAGAGATGTGGAAAATATGACACTAGATGAATTGATGAGATCATTGCAGACATATGAGATGAAACTTGAACAACCATCAAAGAAAATGCCAAAACAATTGGCTTTCAAAGCCTCCTACTCAAAGAATGATCATGAAGGTGACAGTGATGATGGAGAAGAAAAACTTGCTTTTACACAAAGAATTTCTCAACAATGCTGAAAAAAGCAGTGAATAAAAAATCATAAGAAAGATCTGGTGGAAATAGACCTCGTCCACAAGAATTTGGAAACTCTTGAGGATCACAAATGGAACATAACAATAAGTAGTTTTCAAGAAATCAGAACAATGAATCAAAACAGACAGGAAGAATTCATTGCAGAGAATGTGAAGGTTATGGACACATCCAGGCTGAATGTGATAATACACGAAAGAATCAAAGGAGGTCACATGTAACTTCATGGAGTGAAGATGAAGAAAAGGAGGAAGAAGAGGAACTCACAGCAACTATGTAGCTTTTAGAGCAAAGATTCATGACATGATTGAAACTGGAAGTGCATGTTCCAACATTGGTACGACAGAGATATCTGTATGTTCCAACACAAACAACATCAGTGATCTTTCAAGCGATGATGATGACCAGGAGGTGACTGATGAAGACATCTACAATACCTATGAGAACATGTATGCTATGTGGCTCAAGGTTGTTGAGGCCAATAAAGTCCTAAAAGCTGAGATGCATCTACTGATCGGCGATTCTTGCTGAAAAACTTTAAAATGAGATTGAACAACTGAAACAAAATATGAGGATGGCACATGAAAAAGCTGAGATGGCTGAAGCTGCGATCATGAAATTGAATACTGGAAAAACAAAGCTAGATGACATACAGATGATGGGAAAGAACTTTAGAGATAGACAAATAATTGGATATGACAAAGCTTAAAATGGCACGATTGATTTCAAAGCAGATTTACAAGCTATAAAGAAGAAGATAATGAAGACGCGTTGATGCAAGCCTATTTTATGCCATTACTATTCCTATCAATGCCACATACATGAACAATGTTTCAAACTGCTTAGAGACATTATGAATAGGCGACAACTATCAAAATGTTCCAATATGAACGATGCCCAACGATCTAAATTGGTCAGGAAGGTATGGATTCCTAAACAAAGCACTATTTGTCAGGTTGCACACATATCTCTTATTGCACATTCTAGAGATTCTTGTTACTTTGATAGTGGATGCTCTAGGTATATGACTAGAACTCAGGATTACTTGAATAACATCAAACCATACGATGGTGGTTTTGTTACTTTGGGTGATGGAAATAAGAGTAGTGTTGTTGGAAAAGGAGAACTATAGATTAAGGGATTTCTTAGTTTCACAAGCGTTCTGCTAGTAGAAGATCTGAAAACTAATCTATTAAGTATCATTTAGCTGTGCGATGATAATATGACCGTGGAGTTTTACAAAGACAAATGCATTGTAAAACATGGTGAAGATAAAGTATTTTTTGGAATTTGATCTTCAGACTACTGCTACTTGCTAGAATAAGAAGTGATGTGCTGAAGCTCGAAAGAAGATGAAGGAACTATGTGGCATAGGAAGCTTAGTCATATCAACTACAAAAATTGGTAAAGATGGCAAATTCTAAAGCAATTCGAGGTATGCCCACTCTCACAAACAAAAAGGGAATTGTGTGTGAACTATGCCAACAAGGTAAAAAGATTTAATCTCCTCATCCATCTGTTCAGTATATGACCACTTAAAGAAATATTTAATTACATCACATTGACTTAATAGGTCCAGTCAATACACCTAGTATAACTGGCGAGAAGTATATTTTTATTGTGTTTATGATTTTCTAGATACACTTGGGTGGCATTTCTTAAAGAAAAAACTGATACGGTGGATGTTTTCAAAAGTCTGGTGATCAAGCTACATACTGAAAAAGGGAGTCCAGTTGGGAAGATTGTGAGAATCCGTAGCGATCATGGAAGAGAATTTGAAAATTCTCTTCCAGTGAGTTATGTGATGAACTTGGTATCCAATATGAATTTTCTGCACCTACCACATCTCAGCAGAATGGGATGGTTGAGAGGAAAAAAAGACTCTAAAGGAAATGGCTCGAGTTATGTTGGCAGAAAAAAGAATTCACAAGAAATTATGGCCAGAAGTAGTCAACACAGCGTGCTATGCAATAAACAAGGTGTATCTCCATTCATTCACGAGAAAGACGTCATATGAAATCTTGAAGGGAAGGAAGCCTAATGTCTCATATTTTCATGTGTTTGGAAGCAAGTGTGACATTCTCATGGATAGAGAACAATTGGGAAAATTTGACAGCCATAGTGATAATAGAATCTTTCTTGGTTATTCAGTGAACAGTCCTGCATACAGAGTGTATAATATCCGCACTAATGCTCTCATAGAGTTAATTAATGTGATTGTTAATGATTCAAATGACAATCAAGTATCAGCAGAAGGAGACGATGAACCAATGCCAGTCCATGTTCCAACTCAAAGCAACTCGACCAATCAGCAAGTCGATGTTGGAACACCAGATCCTTCTGAGAATCTTGATGACCCTGAAGACATCGATGTTGGAACATTGACCCTCCAGTTCTTCACCCAATGTTCCAACACAGGTTGAGCCAGAGCTGAGTATGAAGAGAACTCGAAATTTACCACGGGCAAATTACAGGGAACTTGCAGAATTACAATGTTTCACCTCGCTAATTAAACCAAAGAATTACAAAGAAGCCCTACTTGACTAATACTGGATTGCGGAAATGCAAGAAGAACTTATGCAGTTTGAAAGGAATGATGTGTGGTATCTCACTCCCCGTCCAAAAGGAGTAAATTTCATTGGTACCAAGTGGATTTTCAAAAACAAGTCA
This sequence comes from Rubia yunnanensis, assembly GCA_037428765.1. NCBI lineage: Eukaryota > Viridiplantae > Streptophyta > Magnoliopsida > Gentianales > Rubiaceae > Rubia > Rubia yunnanensis. The sequence goes on from CM075066.1 coordinate 85,793,797, forward strand.
AATGCTGATGGTTAGATTAGTCAAAATAAAGCAAGGCTGGTGGCTCAAGGATACACTCAAATAGAAGGAGTTGACTTTGATGAGACATTTGCACCAGTTGCCAGGTTATAATCTATTCAGATTTCGCTTGCTATTTTGTGTACTATGAACTTTACACTGTACCAAATGGACATGAAAAGCGCTTTTCTAAATAGAGTGGTGAATGAAGAAGTCTACGTTGTACAACCAAAATGATTAGAGGATCCTCACTATCCACATCAGGTGTATAGACTAAAAAAAGGCACTATATGGTCTGAAACAGGCGCCAAGGGCAAGGTATGAACAACCCACTAACTTTCTAATTAAGAAAGGTTATAGTCGAGGGGAGTAGATCGAACTTTATTTGTGCTGAACAGGTCATCAAAAATCTTGATTGCTTAAATTTATGTAGTTGACATTGTATTTGGCTCTACTTCACCATCTATGGTACATGATTTTTTTCAATCTCATGCAGGATGAATTCAAGATTAGTATGGTTGGCAAACTTACCTATCTTCTAGGATTCATGTGAAGAAACAAAATAATGGCTTGTTTATCAATCATAGTAAGTATTCTATGAATCTTGTGAAACGATTTGGCCTAAGAAATTCTAAACCAGTTCAAACTCCAATGGGAGCTACAGATAAGTTAGTGAATGATGAAAAAGGTATTTCAGTTGATAAGAAATTATATAGAAGTATGATTGGTAGTCTATTGTACCTTACAGCCAGTCGACCATATATATGTTTCAGTGTTGGTGCATGTGCAAGATTTCAGGCTAATCCGAAAGAAAATCATCTGACTGCAGTCAAAAAAATTATTCGATATGTTAGTGGGACAACAGAGTATGGTATCCGATATTCTAAAAGTCAAGACTCTAATCTCTTTGGCTATAGTGATTCCGATTGGGCTGGTAATGCAGATGATCGCAAAAGTACTACGGGTAGATGTTTCTTTGTTGGCACAAATTTGGTATCTTGGTATATCTAGAAATAAAATTCAATTTCTTTATCATCTTCCGAAACTGAATATCTTGCTGATGGAAATTGTTGTACACAACTATTATGGATGAAACAAATTCTGAAAGATTAGGGAATTAATCAAGGACCTTTGAAGATTTTATGTGACAGCAAAAGTGCTATAGACATATCCAAGAATCTAGTCCAGCATTCTCGGATGAAGCACATTGATATAAGGAATCATTTTATTCAAGATCTCGTGGAAAGAAAAGAAGTCAAGGTGACCTATGTTCCAACATCAAAGCAAGTTGCTGATATTTTTACAAAACCATTGGATTCAGCCACATTTGAGCTCCTCAGACAACACCTAGGTGTGTGTAATATTTGAGGTATTTTTTTACAAGTTTTTTATTAGCTATAGAAATTTTGTTGGTTTCTTATTTTTGTGTACAGAAAAATTGAAAAACATAAAAAAAATTAGAAAGGAGAAAAAAAGGAACTAATATATAAGGGATGTGCGTGTTGGAATATGGGAAGTTGAATTAGAGGAGAGAGAAGGACTAAAAGGATTTGACGGATGGTAGGTGAAAGAAGGTAATTATTACCCTGGAAAGAGAAAAGTGGTGTGGCTTTAGAGAAAAAGGAAAGTAAATTTTTAAAAATTTTACACATTCCATCTTCTTCTCACTTTGCCTCTTTCCCGCAAACTATTTACCTCTCCCGATATTCTTGCCATTTTTCTTGATTTTGTGGGATTGTGCTTGGATTTGTCATAAAAACCCTACAGTAAAGAGCTTGTAAGCTTTTGAGATTCTCATAAACTTGCATTCAGCAGTCGGTCTCCAAAAAAAGTCATCATGGAAAATAGCAAGAACTTCAAGAAGCTTTTTGGGGAGTCTGAGCAGAGCATTAATTTGATAGAGAGCAACATTTTTGAGCCTTGGGATGGTGTACTAGAACCAGGGGTGGAAATTATCCCACCACCAGTTCAGCCGGTACATGATCCCTCTCTGCTAGTCAAAATCAAGGCAACCCGGGATAAATCTTTCACCTTTGATGGTCAAACTTCTGGATAATTGCATGAAGTATTATTTGAAGAACAATAAGATGGTAGATTTAAGAGGGTATAAATCTAAGTCTGGGAAGATTAATTGCTACGATTTAAGCCATTTGTTCAAGAAAGGCTCCATTTGCTAAGGATACACTGAATGCAAACTTCTTCAATAAATCTTGTCAGGATAGCTGGGATCTCATTAGTGAGAGAACTATCATTGCAGAAAGGTCATTGGGTCTGGATACTTATGAAGCAAGTGGGTTTGCAGCTTTCCAGGAGCATATAGGATACACTACTGCTGCCACGGTCTACAAAGAATACAGCAAGGAGCTACTTCTAGAGTTCTATGCCAATGTAATGGCAGAGAACTTAGATGTTAATTTAGAATGGTTTGGGTGGACTATGTGCGTGGCAAGGTGGTTGGATTTTCTACTGAACAAATAAATAAACTTCTAGGGTTGGCCACTAATGAGTTTGTTGGTCCATATGCAGAGGATTTGGAGTTTTCCAATGATCACATTATACATGAGATCTCAGGAGGTTTAGTATCCCTGTGGCTAGCTCAAGGGAATGCTGCCATGTTTAATCTTACTAGCAGATATTTTTATCTGTCCCAAATTGCTATCAACTGCTGGATCCCGTCCACAAATACATCAGCCTTAACTAGAGAGATGACCAAGTTGCTGTACTGCACAGGTAAGAAGATTCCAGTGACTCTAGGAAGAATTATCCAGGAAAACATTGTATTTTAGGCTGTGTCATCTAGGAAGAAGAATTCTCTTCCACATCCTTGTGTGATTACTGCACTAGCTAGAGCAGGGAAGGTAAGGGGTCAAGAGTGATGATGAGTTCATAATGCCTAAGGTTGTCAAGGAAAATTCCATGACCTTGTCCACAAGGAAGATTGATGATCTCCCCTAGACTTCTTCTGAACCTGGTACTTCATCTACGATAGCATCATAGATTGCTAAGGAAGCTAAGAAGCTAAATGTGAAGCTAAGATTACAACACTTTAGGTTTAAATTGCTGCACTTGAATAAGAGTTAAAGAGGTTGGATGAAGACCAGGAGGAGACTACTGATGAAGCCTGATCTTTTATTTTTCTTGATATTCTGAATTATATGACCCCTTGGCATGTTTTATGGCTCCAAGGAGGAGTACTTTTGGGATTATTTTTTGAATTTGATTCCGTGATTTTGGATTTCTGGATTTCCGGTCTGTCTTGATATTATTTTGGGCCCAACTAGAAGCTCTGGGCATATTGGAATTTTGGTGTTTGATATTTGATCTTATTCTCAAATTTTTAGTACTTATAATTTTGTCTTGTTGGTTATGTGTTCCAACATGGTTTTCTGAGTAGTTAAGTACTGAATTCAGTTTGATGTTCCAACATGGATGTTGAGGTCTTGATTTGGAGGTGTGGTATTTAGGGGGAGCTAAATTCTTTTTGAGCTCATGTTCCAACATCCATATTAGTTTGAGTTGATCAGTCTAATTGCATAGTTGTTGGTTTGAAAGTCCAAAAGGTTGACGGGTCCATAAAATGTCAAAGGGGGAGATTGTAAACTCTAGATTTTTTTAATTGGCAATTTGTGGGAATTGTGCAAATATGGAACTATCATGTTGTAACATCAAAGAAAGAAGTTTGCTAGTTATGGAATGATCGAAGATTTAATCCGAGAAGGATATATTTTATTCAACTGTATTTGATTTGGTGAATTTATGAAATTCTATATTTATGGGATTTAATTAGATTTATGGAATTGGGATTGAGATAGGAGTTCACTTATGGTAAAATGATATGGACGAAATATTACAAGTCCTATCTCCAAGGGATTTGATTGTGATCATAATAGTTGATGGAGAAGGAATTCTATTCACACAAGGAACTTGATACATGCGACTAAGCTTATATATTGTGGACATTATAGCTGAGCTACTGACGAATTTATTTTGAGAAAAATTGCACTTAGGTTTTCAATATTCAGAGGTAGCCAAGAGCTTTGTGTTTTTGTTCCAACATGATCAAAACCTTTTGATCAACATTTCAGAATCGTATGCCTAAATTCCTCAGGAGGAGGAGATCCAGCATCAACGATTATCGAGGTTAGAAAGAGTCTGATCAAGGCAGATTGGTAGCTAGGGGAGCTAGCATAATTCACATAGTTAATTAGATAAGATAAGTTTATTGTATAGTGTACTCTGTACTATCTTTCTGATTAGTGGATTCATTCTGAATTGGCCCAGACTCTGCAGATGTAGGTGGATTTCACCTAACTGCGTAACCAAGTCGTGTGTCATTGTGTTTCACTTTATTACGTACTTGGTTGACTGGGTTATGTTAGAACACAGTAATAACAATTGAATTAATTATGTAAAACTAAATTTCAGGGTCCGATTTATATTGATATCAAAACCAAATTGAAGACTATGTTCCAAATTCTCTTTACTCAGTTCGATTATACGAAAAATGTATTTTAATTTTGGTTCGAGTTATTAAAATTAAAATTATTCATTTTTTGTTTCAATTTTCCCCAACCCACCGATTGTGGGAGGTGTATGTTTGTATTTTTTCACGAATTTTGTAAGAACCCAAATGTCTAATACTTTATATGTGTATATATATATTTCAATAAAACATTCAAAATTTATTAATTAGATGATTTATTAGCAGTTTGGGCCGGTTTATGAACCATAGATACACATTTCCTAGGAACTTTTATGACATAAACTTGAACCAAATGGCCCAACAAGAATGTTGTCATAATAAGAGGGGTATTTTAGTAATTCTTTTGGCTGTTAATGGGATTGCAGCTCAAACAGTTAGCTTGGCTAATTGATTTCTTTTGCCAAGTTGCAGTAGTTGCAAACCGAGATGAATCAAGAACAAATGGAAGATTCTAGAGTTGGTCATAACTGATTTTCGGCGACAACATTGAAGAGGGATTAGAATAGATTTGGATATTCAGTTGGAGTTTTTAGCTAGGTATTTGGATATGAAAATTGTAAACTCTATTGAGATCCTCTATTTTCCTTCATCTTTCTAAATATGATTCTTTCTTTTTCTTGTTTCTGTCTTTCTGTTCTATTTTGTTTGCCAATTTACCATTCAATCTAACTGAAACTCTTCCATTCATGACATACTTAGCTTTCCTGCACTGCTTGAACAGAAACCGGTGCATAGACATTCTTAGATAGAAATTCCATTCCCTTGAGGGAATGGATTTGGATTACTTCTATGAAAATATCTCTTTCCTCGATCGATTCCAAACAGTTGATAATCCCAAAAATTTCTGCTTGCAAAGGGGAAAAGGCAGTGTAGATCGAGATTCCTTGATATTGAATTGATCTGTACCCAGGTCGTGGTTGTTGATCACGTTTCCTTGTAAAATGCTGCATATCAAAAAGAGAACTCATCATTTGTGGTTAGTTAAGAACCTTTGAAGCACTCTTGGTTGAAATCAATTCATCATCCCTAATGATGGGCAAGCCCGAGGTTAGCCCCAAAGGGACTTTGGGACGAGAGCATTTTGGGCCTGCGCCAGCTCAATGAGTCTTTCCTGGATGAGAATATTCGGTTGGCGGATATTGAGGCATATAATCAAGGTGTATACTGTATTGTGATACAGTATAAATAGCATTTACATATTCATTACTTGGGACTTAAACAATCATCTACTCAATTATTTACTGACTTAGGAATCCAAGAGTTTACCCCTAGGATTTCTTGGGGTTTGTTATTTACAGGTTACAACTGAGGAACTCGATGGTGTGGCTCGATCGATTTCCAGACGCATCAATTGGCACGCCTAGTGGGACTGATTTAGTGACATTTGGGTTCCTTGGTTTATGTCCACTTCTACGAATACTCTAATGAGTGATAGGTTAGAATTGAAGGGGACTGGTGTTGCTAATGAGATACAATCTCCCTATCAAGGAAGAAGAAGAAAAAGGATGGTTAACCCCCAGTGTCCCAAGAGGCAGAGCAAGAGACGATACAGATCACTGCTGGATAACAAGTAGTACAAGGCTCCGCTGAACCTATCTTGTCGATAGTCAAGGCCTCCTCAAAACATGGCGGGACCCTCGAGACCTAATGAGGATAATGCAGGTGAAGGGGAAAGGGTCATGAACCATGGGCAAGACGTACCTGCTAGGTCATATGATGAAAGAGATGGGCGGTTCACGAAAGTTTTTGGTGACTCTCATGTGGAAGCTCATGAACGAGCCCTGAAGGCAAATCAATTAATAGGGATAACTACCCCGCAGTTAGACTTAGCTAGAGCCGCTAAAATTTTGGCAGACGACGAGCATCAAATTACACCCATCTCAGCCCCTACGGTTACATTGAGGGATACAATATCCTCAACCGTAGCGGAGATACCAATAAGTAATGCTTCTCAGACCATGGTGGCATTCCCTTATCTTGGGTATACCCTAGAGGGGATTAAGCACAGCCCTAACCTTCGTTTCCAGATCATCAACTAGGGTTAGTGTACTCTCGGTCCTTCTCAATCCCAATGGTCTCAACCATGGAAAATCCTAGAACCGAGATGGGATACAGGCTTCAGGGGTATCTGCACACGAGAATGCTAAGCTATCCCTTAAGCTACGGATTTAATGATCCTTACGAGCTGTATAATGTAAGCTCAGGAGCTATGCTAGCTTGGATGAATCCTAGACAAGAAACTCAACCACCTCAGTATCAAGCAACTTATGGAAATGTCAATAGGAGATTATCGGTATCCGAAGAGCAGAGAGGACTGGTGGGGGATACTAGAGATGCACTAAGAAGAGAATTAGACAAACAAATTAGGCCACTCAGACAAATGGCAGGATCCTCTATCTCTCCATTGATAACCGCAGAGTGATGTCCAACAGACACTAAGCCCCCAGAGGGGGTCACAATACTGTGGAGAGTCTGGCCCTCGAGAGGTTATCCAGACATTTCTCAGTCTAATGAACTCAAGAGATTTCGATGAAAAGTTAACGTGTAAGTTGGTGGGAAGTTATCTTTTAGGGAAAGCTCAAAACTGGTACAATAAGTTACCCAAGGGGTCTTTACATTCCTACAGGGATTTTAGTTTGGCTTTATTGAGCCAGTATGCTCAAAAGAAAAAGTTTACCAAGACTTTGATGGAGTTTTACTAGACAGAAAAATCCAGGGGTGACAACGGAGGTCTTTTATCATCGCTATGTGGAGTAAAGCCTAGGGGTGCTGGAGACCATAGAGAACAAAGTGATTCAAGGATATCTGTTGGGAATGCGAGATCTAGAGCTATACAAAAAATTAAGCACCAATGTCCCTCGAACCTTACAGAAGCTCCAAGAAGTAGTTAAACAATATTCGAAAGTTGAAGAGGCTACAGGAGGAAAAAGGAGAGTATGGTCGACCGGATGGCGAGGGGCAATAATTATTGAGGCAAGAAGCCGATGGAGGTTGCCAGACCTAACTTCGAGAGGTATACCCCTATGAATAGGCTTCCTGCACCGACTCTTAGCATTTATCGAGGGTATGTAGATAGCTACAACCCTTGTCAAATGCACATGCAACAGTGGCGAGGAGAAGGGCTACAAACTTATTTTTGCAATTTCCATAAGAACTACAACCATGATACAAATGAATGCATCCATCTAAAAAGGGAGATAGAGATATATGAAATGAAGGAACAACTTCAAGTCCCTGGACCTAAGCGAGGAAATCAGGGTGAACCCCCTCGACCCCGGTTAGATCATTCCCCATATAAGAGGAATTTCCAAAACGAGGGTAGAGGGGGTAGAAGACCTCAAGGTCAATATCCCCGAGAACCCCGGGATAGAGATCAGGCAAGAAGAGATATAGGTCCGCGTGACCAGCTAGTAAGGAATCAGGATAATAGGAATGGGGAAAATCCACTAATTTTTAAGGTAATCAACACGATAAGCGGGGTAGTAGGCGAAAGGTCTTCAAACTCAGTTATGAAGGTTGATTCTCAAAAATCTCCAACAGAAGAACCGAGGTATAAGATATTTTGTCCAAACAAAACGATAACCTTCTCAGAGGTAGACGCAGTTCTAAATTAAGTTCCGCTTGCAGATCCAAAGGTAGTCTCTGCCGTAATTGGGACTTTTTTTTTGGTGAAAATAGTCTTCATCGATGATGGAAGTGGGGGGAAGATAATGTTTGTCGAGTGCTTTGATTAGTTAGATATAGGAAGGAGCAACCTTAAAAAATTGAATACACCCCTCTCGGGGTTCACGGGAAACCGTATTTACCCCATATGAGAGATTACCTTGTCAGTTTTGATGTCCGGGGGGGATAGAGAAGTGGCTATAGTTTGTAATTTTGCAGTTGTATATGCTTATTCTATATACAACGTAATTCTTGGGAGACCGTAGATGTGCCAAGCCCGAGTGGTTTGGTCTCCCTACCATCTAATGTTGAAATTTCCAACTAGCAAAGGAATAGCTTCCTTACGAGGAGATCAAGTCGTCACTAAAAGTTGCAACCTCACAGCTGTAAGGGAAGCTATAAAGATGAAGGATGTAGATTCAGTGCATGGAGGGGTGAGCCTTTTGAAAACTGAACAAGTGCCCATCCAAGGCAGGGGAACGGTGGCCGTAGGAAAACTTACCCTCGAGAACATAAAAGGGAAGCTGAAGGAGTTGATAAATTAATATGAATATGTATTTTTGTGGAATACTTCGGATTTCACAGGGGTCCCTTCGGGGTTAGCAGTTCACAAATTGAACATTAATCCAGGAGTTAAACCCATCAAGCAAAAAAGGAGAGTATTCACGCCTGAAAGAGTAGAAGCGATCAAGGTAGAGGTAAACAAGTTTTTAAAGGATGATGTGATTGAGGAAGTGTTCTACCCAGAATGGTTAGCTAACCTGGTGATGGTCCCAAAGAACGATGAAACTTGGTGAATATGTATCGACTTTACACACTTAAATAGTTGTTTCCCAAAGGATAGCTATCCTCTACCCAGATTAACAAGTTAGTGGAGGCAATTTCAGGGTACCAAGTGTTGGCTTTCTTTGATGCTCACAAGGGGTACCATCAAATCTTAATGGAAAAGGAGGATAAAGACAAGACGTCGTTCATAACAGACGTGAGCATGTATTTCTATAATAAAATGCCTTTTGGATTGTAAAATGTAGAGGCGATATACCAGAGGTTAGTATACAAGCTATTAACATAACATATTGGTAGGAACGTGGATATATACATAGATGATATGGTTGTAAAAAATAGGAGTCACGAGCAGTTCTTAACAGATTTGAAAGAGACCTTCAAAAGGCTTAGGGGTAGGAGTGTGGGCTGGAAATTTCCTTGGCTTTATGGTATCCTAAAGGGGAATCGATGTGAATTCAGAAAAGGTCAAGGCCCTGTTAAGGATGAAAAGCCCTCAAAGCATGAAAGACGTGGAGAAGCTTACTGCGCTTAGAGGTTCTGAGCAAATTTTTATCGAAGGGGGCTGAAAAGCATCTGCCTCTCTTTGATGTCCTTCGAAGGGAGAAAAAGTTCGAATGGACTAGTGAATGTGAGCAAGCATTCCAATAGCTGAAGGAACATGTTCGATAATTGCCAACCCTCATGAAACCAGATAAATAAGAGGTTTTATTCTTGTATATCTCGGCTTCACCTTTGGCCATCAGCACAGTACTTGTAAAAGAGAAGGATAAAATACAACATCCCATATACTTTATGAGCCAAGCCCTTCAAGGACATGAGATAAGGTACACTGCTTTCGAAAGACTCACTCTATCTTTGGTGCATGCTGCGCGAGGGCTGAGACCGTACTTCTAGGGGAATACGATCATTTTGCTTACCAATTATCCCCTTTGGCAGATCCTTTTAAAGCCATAGACGTCAGGGAGGATGATGAAGTGACGTTAGGGAGGATGATGAAGTGGGTAGCAGAATTATGGGAGCATAACATACAGTTTCAGCCTAGGATGGCAATCAAGGGACAAGGCCTACTGATTTTATAGTGGAAACCACCGAATCCATTGAGCTCAAAGGGGGGTCACGAAGGAAGGAAGTTTGGAAGTTGTATGTTGATGGTTATTTGCATTCAGGGAGAAGTGGCACTGGGGTGTTGCTTACTAATCCCAAAGGGAAGGACTACCGTATGCACTACGGTTCCCTTTTAAAGCAAAAAAAAAATGAGTCCAAGTATGAGGCTCTAATCACGGGTTTCTGATTAGCTACTGAATTAAAGGTGGGGGACTTGGAAATATATAGTGACTCTCTAATCATGGTCCAACATGTTAATGGAGAGTATGAGGCCAGGAAGCTTAATCTCCAGAGGTATGTAGAGTTTGTAAGACCGCTGCTCAAAAAAATGAAAAGCTATGTTTGGAAGCAAGTGCCAAGAGAGGAAAATCGTAAGGTTGACGCCTTGAGCAAACTAGCATCGTCGAACCTTGGAGCAAAACCTCGAAAGAAGTTTCTCGTGGAGACCTTGGGTAGTCTAAGTTTTGAGAAGAAGACGGTCATGTCTATTGAGGAACAGAACAGTTGGAAAACGCTGATTGTGAATTACCTTTGATGAGATGTCAAAAGCATGTATTTTACAAAGCATTTAACATCTCTTTTTATCATATTTTTGTTGTAAGGTTGCTACATTTAGTAGGTTTACATGGTAAGGGGTTCAGATGACCATTTTTGGTTTTTATATCTAAATCCTTCATTTTGTAACCTATGTTTAGTCTAATGGACTTTTGGTACTTATGAGCATCTAGATTCCTTTTTGTAAGATTAATTTGTAGATTACTCATGAGCACTTAGGAGTGGTTTAGTGAAGGCAATTCGAAAGGATGGTAGAAGATGGAAGGCCACTCACAAAGTGGTAGAAGATAAAGTGAAGAAAGGAGAGCAAACAAAAGGGTGAAGAATGATCTATGTTTTGAAGCAGAGTTTTGATAATTTTCCTAGAAGAATCAGCCTCCAAAAGTGGTACCATTGGATTCCTCTTCTCGAGTACTATAAAATCGACTACAAGAACTCCCAAAATGGATCAACGGTTCACCTGGAGAAAGCAACACAAAACGGGACTTTTTTCCGTCGCCACTCGCGAAATGTTGACCTGGGAGCTCAAAATTTTATGGATCTGGTCGCGACTCGCGACGGAGGCATCACGACTCGCGATAACTACCCCACAACTTGCGTTTTACTCCCTTTTTTCTTGTACTATAAAAAGCTTTTAACCCCCTTCTTCCCCAACTCTCAAAGCCCGGCTTGGGGGCTCTAAAACCCTAGTTTTTCACCATTTTCTTCCATTTCTTCTTCTTTCTTTCTAGATCTTTGTTATATATTATGGGTTCTGATTATCTAGCTTAGTTTTATCTTGGGAGCAATGGATTGAAGCTTCCATATCTATGTAGTAAGAACCATATCTATCTATTTAGTGCTTTTGCTATTGTGCATTTATTGAGCTTTGAATGTGATTTGTTCATTGCATTGATGTTGTTGGAAACTTGAGTATATGAATTGCTTGTATGATTACTTGTTAGGGTTGGGAGAAAGTAGCTAATTCTCCCCTCTTTTAATGTGGAGTCCAAGAGCATGAGTTAGAGCTTCTTAAATGATGTTGGTGTGTTGATAATTGCTAGATGAATGTGATGATGTCGAACTCGTTGTCATGTTTGTTTTAGGTAGCAAATGAGAGAAGTCTATGAATATCGATCATTCTTGACTAATCTTGTTTAAATGCATGAATTGGTTAAATGCTTAGATACGGTGTAGTATTTATAAGTGTTGCCAAGCTTGTTGATTCTTCGTGCTAAATGCCATCAATGGGATACTCTTAGTCCTAAGGGAGTCATTGGTGAGGTTTGATGAGAGATGTCGAATTCACTCTTGCAAACTACTATCTAAGAAGGATAGAAGATTTATCTTCACAACAAGTAGTTGAAGTAGTGAATAGATTGTTTCACTCGTTCTTGAAGCCTTTATTATTTAGCATTTATGTATTCTTGATGCTATGTTTCACTTCATTTATGCCATGGGTTGTTTGAGAATAGGAAGTGTTTTTATGATTGGAGTGTTCGGGTGTTAGGAAAGTGACGAATTCCTTAGCTCCTTTGCATGAAATCTGTGAACATGAACTTAGAACTTCTTGTGCATAATGTGTTGTGATTCTTGCTAGATAAGTATGTTAATGTTAAGTCAAGTAATGAATGTGATAGAATGAGTGAATGGTTCAATGATCTACATTAGGTTTGGAAGTGGATATCAATTGCCCCCAAGGCTTTATCTTTGTAGTTTTAAACCCCCAATTTTTCTTAGTTTTGTTTGATGATTAGCCTAGTTACTTGACTTTGCTTGTTATCTTGTCTTTTTAATTTCATAACTTAGGACCACCAAACAACCAAACCCCCCATTTACATGCTTCTATATGTATGTATATATATCTACTCCTAGTCGAGCCATTCAATAAATGGGGTATCGACCTGGTCGAGCTATTCCCCGAAGCCCCAGGGAAGTTCAAATACTTGATCATGGCCACATATTATTTCACAAAATGGGTAAAGGCTTAGCCCTTGACTAACATGACAGGTGAATCGGTGATTTCTTTCTGTTGGAAAAACATTGTGTGCATGTTTGGAATTTCGAGGACTATTATAACTGATAATGGGAGGCAGTTCGCTAATGACCCATTCAAGAAATGGTGCGAGGAGTACATGATACAACAGAAATTGGCAGCTGTTTACCACCCCCAAGAAAATGGAAAGGTAGAAGTAACCAATCTTATGATTATTAACGGGATCAGAGCTAGGCTCGAAGAAGCAGTAGGGAATTGGATATGTGAATTGCCCAGTGTCCTATGGGCATACACGACTGCTGAATCCTCAGCCACTGGAGAAACACCTTATAGCTAGGTCTATGGCTCAGTGGTTGTAATCTCCGTGGAGATAGAAATTCTAAGCTCGAGAATAATGGCGATACCTAAGGAAAGTGTCAACAACAAGAATTGACGTTAAGATATTGATATGGTCGAGGGGGCATAACAATTAGCTTCGATTCGGGAAGCCTAACTGAAGGAAAGGGTGAAGCGTTATTATGATTGAAGGGTTAAGAGAGTATAGTTTACCCCATAGATTAGTCATGAGAAAGAATGAAAAAAGCAGGCAAGAGCCAGAGGGGAAGCTTGTTGCTAACTGGGAAGGACCAACAAAGTGGTAGAAGCATATTCTGGAGGAAGCTATACCCTCGAGACCATGGGAGGAACTCTAATCCCGAGGAGATGGAATGTCGCCGATCTCTGGAGGTACTACCATTTATGATGAAGGAAAATAATACAGATGAATCTTATGCAAACACTAAGATCCTGTACAATATTCCTACTAAGACTAAAGGCTCGAGCTAAGAAGCTCCTGTACAATATTCCAGCTAAGACTAAAGGCTCGAGCTAAAAGCTCCTTTACGATATTCCAGCTAGGACTGAAGGCTCGAGCTAAAAGCTCATGTATAATATTCTAGCTAAGTTTGTAGACTAGAGCTACAAGCTTTTAAATTGTATTCCAACTAATTTTGTAGACTAGGGCAATGAGCTTCTCGATGTTATTAGAGCTAAAGTTATAGACCTGAGCCATAGGTTCTTAAGGTTGAAGGGGGGGAGTGTATAAGTAGCATCATTGCAATGCCCCTATTGACTGTAGCTTTTGATTGACGATCTAGTGGAAATATTGTTGCAAGATGTAGGTGGAAAACAACGAACCTGGGTAAAAATGTTGTCGTTTTTATACCTTCCAGTTGTTAATAGCTTCTAAATGCATGCAATTGACTTGTAAGAAGTTTGACATATCACAATCTAAGGTGTTAGACTCAGAAGGTTGCGATCATAAATGCAAAGATATGAAAGTAATATACACAAAAGGGAAATGGTAGTAAATAGTGAAAATGTTATATAGAACATAAATACAATGTTTGGGGAATTGAGAGGATAATCTCTTTAACTCCTTTTATACTCTTGCCACTTCTTCTTGTATCCTTGTTATTTCTTCCGCCTTGATACCAGCAACACGTTGGAAGTATTTTTTCTTGTTCTTCTTCGGGATAATTATCAGCATTTATTTCCAAATTTGATCGAGGACCCTGGGTGTGGGTCCACTTCCTCGCAGACCTTCTGATGCTACGGCTCAAAAAACTACCGCCCCTAGCCACTTCCTCTGCTGCTAACCTCAAAGACTATCAGTTCTTAGGAGGAGGAACAAGTAACTTTTTTATCCATTCAAGGATAGCAGTATAAGCTTCCTTCTGCATAGAGGTCCCGTGCATCTCTACTTGTTTTTTTTATAAGCCATTGGCGGAAAGCTCCCAAAAGAAATTTGGGTAAAAATTTGTCCGTAATAAGTTTATGATTAGCAACACCCTTAAATAAGCTATAACCTTGAAGGCTCTGGTTGTAAAGATGAGATTTCTTATCCAACTTAGCATTTTCCTGCCACAGTGCCTGATTCTATTAGAGTAACCTTGAACTTTTTCCCAAAAGAGACACCACTAATGAAAGTTCATTACCGGTAGAAGTACTGAACCTTGAAAGCGCCTCGTTCAACCTTGGGATCTCATTTTATACGATCTTATGGCATTGTGCTATATCATTCAGCTAAAACACAAGCCCATAAACCTGACCGCGAGCGGCTATAAGATGACCCTCGAGTGTGTACACTCTCTCAGCATCTGAAAGACACCTCTAGAAGGAACCAAACTTGCTGATTATATGGTGACCGTCATCTTCATAGTCAGCCTCAGGGGGGTTCGTATCATCAACAACTTTGAGAGGGACAACACCCCTGAATTTTTTATGGTCCTGGTCCTCCAAGTGCTCCACAAAAACTGGGTGTTTTTCACTTTTCCAAGCTTTTAAATTAGCCTTAGCAAGATCAAGCTCATTCTGGTAGGATCTCGCAGCTGCATTCAAGCTGGAGATACTGTCTTAAAGACCAACTATAAAGGGGTGGATCTTATTACGCCACACCTCTAATTCTTTAGAGCTTTTCTCCAAGGCTGTCATAACTTGGGCTAACTCCCCCCAATAGTTTCAAGCTCAGCCTTGACCTTAATGAAATCTTCACGAACAGATTGAAATTTCCGTAACAATGCATTGAACTATAAGAATGAAAATTTTGAAAAACACATCAATGAGAGAAATAAAATGTTTATATAAAAGATGGAAATGAGTTACATGGGGCCCAAAGGGGCAAAGTTATACAACAATTCCTACCACATTAAACTTATTCCTTACTTGGTCCTCCTGAGCTGACACAGCCTCCACCTCTGCATCTTTTTTTTCTTCATCCAGGTCAGGAAGGGCGCGAATATCATCAAGGGTGATCTACTTCCTCGAGCCCTTTAAAATTCCTATCATGGATAAGCTCATGTGACCCATATTCACGACATTCTCCCACTTTTTATCTATCACCTCAAGTTCCTAGGACTTGGCCTTTTCTTTTAACACTTTGATGTCGTCCTCAGATAAGGACGAGGCTATCTCAGGAATAGAAACTTTATCCACTAAGATGGAGTGCCCAACACCCTGGGTAACACTGAGGAGGTCTGCAAAGTGGTCAAATAGCTCCGTGCTCTGAAAGAATTTATCCTTGAAAGCCTTCAACATAACCATCCGAGCCTTAGGGTCTCGGGCATGTTTAGTATCCTTGACAGCAAAATTCTTTTCAAGGATAAGGCGCTCATAAGCACTCTAAAGTTCAACAACTTTTTGTTGGGAAGCCTCAAGCTCCAGTTACAACATGGATATCTCCTTTTTCTTTTCCTCGTACGTAGTCGAAAGTTTAGAACCCAAGTTCTGAGTAAAGAAGGAGAGGGAAGAGGTCAGAGTGGCAGTAATGGTGGACCTCACACCATCCAATTTCTTAACAACCTAAAAATAGGT
The DNA here is from genome assembly GCA_037428765.1 of Rubia yunnanensis. Taxonomy (NCBI): domain Eukaryota; kingdom Viridiplantae; phylum Streptophyta; class Magnoliopsida; order Gentianales; family Rubiaceae; genus Rubia; species Rubia yunnanensis. Next base: position 85,809,711 of record CM075066.1, read on the forward strand.
AGTAGAGTTGAGTAAAACAAACAACATGTATATTCACTTTCAAATGAATTTTGGAAAGATAACTAACATCGAAGTTCTTTACAAAAGAACCAAGAGAAGTAGTCCCTACAGCTGAGTGGCTCGAAAAAGATGCCAGGCTATGCATGGTGGCTTCGAGCTACTAATTAGAGGTGTAAGGAGCTGACCTCTCATGCAAAATCTTTTGACAACTTTCCCTGGCGGAAAGATCGTCCTCAGACTTTCGCTTCAAAGATATGTCAGTGGAAGCAACTGTCTGAAGGGGGTAGCGAGGGTAAATTTCTCCTTCAAGGGGACAGTGTTTGCCCCCTTCCTGGTCATAGCATTCGTGAGACTCCTGCCCACTGAAAAAAGAAATAATATGTTAGACAAGGTAAAACAAAACAAAACAAAACAAAACACCAAAATACATGTATGACACCTTCAAAAATTAGGACAGATAAAGGAATCCTCGAGAGGGGGCTCTCAGATTACCAAGTCCTGAGAAAGCCGAGACTTATATCCTTCAACTAGTTTCCTTTGCCTTGGGCCTATGTAAGGCTCATCTGAAGGAGCCAAACTTTGCTGCCTCAACAATTTTACTTTTCCTAGCAGGTTCGTAGACATACTTTTTGTAAATCTCGAGAGGCCAGGCTTACCCCCCAACCAATTTATTGGGGTTGGTATAGAAGACATAGGAAAGGGGTAAGGATAGCATGCACTCTCAAGCACCCTTGAGGAAAGGTGGGCAAAAAAATTTATCTGGATATTAGGATTCGACCTTAAAGTCCGGATTCCACTGAGGAACCTTATATCTAAGAAAGTTAAAGGTAAGACCCCTCTTGGCATCCCTCCACTTTCCCACATTCCTGGGAAGGGTAAAGACCTTACGTCTCCTTTGATGGGGAGAAAAAGTGATGATCTTCTCAGATGAGTTACCATCGAAGGCCACGATAAAAAGGGAACGAAATAGCTTATACTCGGGCTCGATGACAAGATTGTAGCATTGGCAGAGAAATAACATAAGGGTAGTAATGACGTTGGACGGGCCTGAACAGGGCTTACTTGAAAGTCTCTGAGCACTCTCGAGAATATTGGTGGAAAGGGAAAGCACAACCCCGAGAGGATCTGCTTTAGAAATATGACTAATATTACTTTAGAAGGATTCTCGTAAGATTCCACTGTCCCTAACCACTCTAATTCCACACCAGCAGGAATCCCCTGACCTAGGGGTAGCAACCGTAAGACCCCTGATATAGTTCAAGACTTATTTGGGGCTGGGGGCTTGTACATTTCTCCCTCCACGGGGGGATACTAACCATCATCCCCAAGGGTATCGATGGTGGAAGATATTTTTGGGTAAACATGCCCACCATCTTCCTCTAACACCCTCGGGGCCCTCCCTCCTCAGGAGAAGGGGGGTTAAACTTAATGTCCCTAAGAAGCGAAGACCTCTGAAAATACTCTTTCCCCCAACCGGGAGGCTAAACTCTGGGAAAATCCCCCTCAGGAAAATAAAAAAGGGGTATGTAACTCGAATTACCAATCTCTTCATCGCTAGGGTTGGAGCCCTGGGGAGAATACCATGGATTGCTTATCATGGCTTTGGAATCTCCTCTAGTGAGCGATTCCCCCTCAAATCCCTTAAGCTTAGCTTCGTCAGGATGCCCCATCCCATTGGATTTCTCACCAGAATCAGCCATGAGCACAAAGAATAAAGGAAAATAAGTGAGGAAAGATTAGGGTTAGGAGAACTTACTGATGGAAGTAGAAGGAGGGAAAATGTAAGCGAGGAACGGATAAACAGGAGAGAGCTGAGAAAACCTTGCAATTAAAATGAAGAGAACATGGGGGAAATAGGAAGTTAAGAAGCCTAAAAAGGCGGCCAAAATAATGATTTACTTAGGAGAAGTGAAAATTAGAAAATGTGTGAAAATTTGAAAATGTGTGAAAAATTGGTGTGCTTTTTCAGAAACTATCCCTGCTCACGTGCTTCCCTGCACAGCCAATGCCTCTTTAAATTCTATTAAAAGAAAAATGATAATAAATAATACCCATGAATAAAATTAAATGGAGCCTCGAGCTTAGTAATATCTTATTCAAGAAAGAGAATAACAGGGATCCTTGAGATCCTCTACAAGAAAACACGCACCCAAGGATTCAATAACAAGAGATAAACTTGGGACACCTCAAATATCCTAACCTCGAGGCTACCATCAAATTTTCTAGGGGCTTTTGATGATGGGCAACCCGAGGTTGGCCCTCAAGGGACTTTGGGGTGAGAGCATTTTGGGCTTGTGCCGGCCCAATGAGTCTTTCCAAGATGAGAATATTTGGTTGGTGGATATTGAGGCTTATAATCAGGTTGTATACTGTTTCGTGATACGGTATAAATAGCAAGTACATGTTCATTACTTGGGACTTGAACAATCATGTACTCAAATATTTACTGACTTAGGCATCAAAGAGTTTACCCCTGGGATTTCCTGGGGCTTGTTATTTGCATGTTACAATAGAAGGACTCCACAGTGTGGCTCGATTGGTTTCCAGGCGTATCAATCCCAGTTCTCATATAGATGAAGAAGGGACTACAATTGATTCCAAATGGTTATTTCATCAATATGTTCAATATAATGGTGACCTTTCCAAAGCACTTGGTTTCTATTTTCCCAGATGCTTCATATTATAAAACTAGACAATATCAGCAACTGATCCAATGGAGCCCTTTGAATCCAATGTTTAAGCCATTGAGAGAAACTTCATTGGTTTGAAAAATCAAAATCTCGTATACTAATTCTCCATACCGCTTACTAATTGAGCACTCAACAAATAGATGGCTTCAGAAGTGTAGGTAGGGGGATTAAAGGAGGTTTTATTGGACCAGAGACGACACTTTTTTTTGTGCCTTCTCTGTTACTGCCTTTGATCTCCCTTGATCATTTGTTGGTAACCGTAGAAGGAGGCTAATTTCCGCCTTTAATTAGATGATATAACCGCCTTTAAACTACTTCCTGAGCTCGAAAGAACAGTGACTTCCTCGGGTGGTAAATGCATTTCTGGTACCAGAACTATATGTTCCTTCCTGTACTTGAAGAAGTACTAGGAACTTTTTTGGGGTTCCTCAATCGGGAGTCAAATCCGGTTATAATTTACGAACTCGGAACTGGCATAATATTGTCAGACGATCTACTGCTTCCTGTACCATAAGTGTTAATTATTTCCTATGTCAAGTGTCATTTCCAGTCCAAACCTACATTTTTGAACTAATGAATGTTTTTCCTATAAATAGCTTCCAAGTTCGTAATTTGGATCGGGCTTAACGGTTCCAAGACCGGAACATATAATTATATTTTTGAAAATTTTGGAATGGAAGCACATGGAAAACTTCCGAATCTGGAAGTACACTCAGCTACAATGGTACAAAATTTCATTCATTGCTATAACCCCATAAAATTTAATCTAGCACAGTACGATTTCAATTAATCATCGAATAGATACCTTCTTGTTGAGCTTACAAAAACGTATAGATAACACTCAACAAGAAGGTATCTATACGTAGGAATAGATTTCACTTAGATTTCTATTCCACAAATGCATGTCAATGCCTAAGTCTACTCAACACTCAACAACACGATCGTAGTTTCAACAAAAATCTATAGATAAGGCTAATCAAGCAACTATCTATAGATAGGAATAGAAAACATGCAAATTCTATTCCTGAAAATACATGTCAAGAGTGTTGGAAAATTTGCTAAGGCACCACATTCAGAGATCCAAGAATTGCGGATCGTACATGAACTAGATGTCTTGCCAAACAATTTCTTACATTATTGATGTCATCTTCTGACTACAGCTTAGAATCCTTTGGGAACATCTCTACAAATGGTAAACAATATTAGTTTTTATGTAGTACTTTAGATGAAGAAAAGTATGCATAAGTATTGAAAAGATACTCACTTTATCAATTTTAAGGAAATCCAATCATATATCTTTAACACACTTTGCTGCATATAACATTACGTAGTATCCACACTCCCAGGTCTGTGCTTGTTTCTTGTACTAATATTTAGAGAATATTATTACTAAATAATAACTAGCAACTTCAACTGTAAATGTTTATTGAATTTCATACCTTATTTAGTAAGACCGTTGTCACATTCAACCCATCAAATTCACTCTCCAAGATATCCACAGAAAAATTTGAAGGTTCAGAGTGCAACGAATCCATCTAGTACACAAGCTTCTTCTCTGGAAGAACCAAAATTAATCTCCAATGATCACTACAATCAACATGTACTTTAATAAAATGTTTACTCAAACCCTAATATCGAAGGGCATGTAGAACAATATTAAATTGAGAACATCACCTTTCAATGTAAGGTGAAACGAATAATTTCTTATCTTTCCGAGGAATGTATTTTCGAACGTAACCAATCTGGTCTTGCCTCGAACACCCAATCCCCTGGATTATCAATGGACACAAGTACCCTACCCAACCCTTTCGTATTTTATTGGCAAAGTAATACGTGTACTTTATCCATAACATGTTAAAGATTAGACAAAATAAATATGAAACACAAATAGTACACGATTGGAAAATTCTAAAAATTAAAAACGTAATTACAATAAGAATAAGGACATGATTGTTTGGTTCACTTAGTCACACTTACATAATTCCTCCGGATCAATCCTCAACGCAATTATGTCTCAATTTCTTTCAAAAATACATTCATTCCCCAAAAATGTGTACGTGGAGTTATGATGGTGTGCGTTGAGCAAATTGCATAAAACATGGATGAATAACGGGGAACCCTTCTGGAATTGTGGCTTTGTCATAGCAGCTTTTTGACATTAGTAGTCTTTGAAATTTTTTTGTTTGTATGTGGCTGGCTAATCTTCAAATGACCATCTTTTGTTGGATAGACATATACTAGACGTCGAGGCCATAGAATGAAAATCCCTTAAACGGTTCCGACCTTCCTATAATCTCCTCCTGGCATTAGTAAGCTTAAAATTTTCACATAAGCTTTCTCCACCATTACCATTTTGATTCCATCAAGGATTGCAATTGAATGATGATTTCACATCGACTCATAGAAAATATCATTCACATCATGGATGGGGTTTGCACTCTCACCCGCCTCTATGAAAAGCTCACATAATTGGGAACCCTACATCATTCAGTTGATGAAAACATTAGCATCATCAGTAATAAACTAAAAATAGTCAATTTTACCTTTTTCGAAGGAGAAAGAATTTTTTGATTTGGAGAATCTTCAATCCATGGAATGGGTTGCACTACGTTGTGGTTCACTTCTATTTCACCTGGAGAGTGGTGAGACATTCTGGAAGGTGGCTCCCAATTGCTATTCAGATCATTTGGGTTGTCAGACATGGTGGGAGAGATATCTTCGAATGTTGTGATAAAAGCAAAGGCTTGAAGGGTCCTTGCGGAAGAGCCTATCTGCAAGAGGTTTTGACCGGACAATACAGTCACTTTCTCGGAAGTGGATGTCATGCAAGACTAAACACTCCATGCGAATCCTATGGTAATTTCAACCATTATTGGGACATCTTTGATAAGAAGAGTATTCATTGATGATACAAGTAGGGGTAGAAGTGATGTTTGCTGAGTGCTTTGACCAGTTGGATATAGGCCGCGACAACTTGAAAAAGTTAGCTTCCCCTTTATTTGGATTCACGGGTTACCCGATATTCCCCCTCATAGTGATAACCATGCCTATTTGTGTAGCTAATGGTGACAGAGCTGTGACTATCAGGTGTAATTTTACTGTCGTGGACGCCCCTTCCCCTTATAATGTGATTTTAGGAAGGCCATGGATGTGCCAGGCTTGGGCGGTCTGGTCACCCCACCACCTTATAATGAAGTTCCCGACTGATAGAGTGGGTGGCATCCATTCGAGGAGATCAAACTGTGGCTAAAAAATGTAACCTTACTGTGGTACGAGAAGCAAAAAAATAAAGAGATGTGGCAATGGCGCACGCAGACGTGGGATTGGCCGATACAATATAGATGCCTATTCGGGATATGAGATCAGTAGCTATAGGGAAGCTAATTCCTGAAGATGTCAAGGAGAGACTAAGAGACTTATTGGGAGAATATGGGGATGTGTTCTTGTGGGGTACATCTGACCTAATGAGAGTACCTTCGAGTCTCGCACTACACAGGATGAACATTGACCCCTCAATAAAGCCAGTGAAGCAGAAGAGAAGGGTGTTTGCTCCTGAAAGAGCTGAAGCAATTAAAGAAGAGGTGGAGTAGTTATTGAGGGCAGATGTCATCGAGGAAGTGTTTTACCCCGAATGAATTGCTAACCCAGTCATGGTTCCAAAGCATGATAGGGCCTGGAGAATGTGTATAGACTTCACCGATTTAAATAAATGCTACCCCAAATATAGTTACCCGTTGCCACCAATCAAAAAATTGGGGGAAGCCATCACTAGATATTAGATTTTAGCCTTCTTTGACATGCATAAGGGGTATCACCAAATACTTATGGCAGAGGAAGACAAGGAAAAACATCGTTTATTACAGATGTGGGTATGTACTGTTATAATAAGAAGTTGTTTGGCTTAAAAAATGCTTGGGCTACTTACCAGAGGCTAGTTGATAGGCTGTTTAGAGGGCAGATAGGGAAGAATATGTAGATTTATGTGGATGATATGGTCGTCAAAAGAAAAAGACAGGGAGAATTCTTAAAGGACATGGAAGAAACATTTAGCAGGCTCCGTGGGGCTAATTTAAAGTTGAACCTATCTAAATGCGTTATTGGTGTAGGGCGGGGAAGTTCCACTGATTCATGGTCTCAGAGAGGGGTATTGATGTAAACTTGGAAAAGGTTAAAGCTTTGAAGACAATGAAAATCCCACAATCAATAAAATATGTACAAAAGCTTACAAGGTCTCTAGCAGCATTGAGCAGGTTCCTATTGAAAGAGGCAAAGAAACACCCATGATTCTTTGATGTTCTTCGAAGGGCAAAGAAATTCGAGTGGCATGGAAAATGCGATGAGGTATTCAAGCAGTTCAAGGAGCCCTTGGGGACACTACCTACCGTTGGCAGTCAGTACGGCCTTAGTAAAAGAGAATATAAAGGTGCATCATCCAATTTACTTTGTCAGTCGTGCCTTGCAAGGGATGGAGACGAGGTGTACCATCCTCAAGAGGTTGATTCTAGCCCTCGTACATGCAGCCATAAGACTGGACTGTGCTTGGCAAGGGAACAACAGGTGGAGGAATTGGAGGTTTTCAGTGACTATTAAATTTTGGTTCAACAGATGAACGAGGAATATGAGGCCAGCGAGCATAACCAGCAAAGATACCTCGAGGTAGTGAAAAACCTGTTGAAAACTTTTAAATCTTACACTTTAATGCAAGTTCTGTGGGAAAGAAATCATAAAGCAGATGCTCTAAGCAAGCTCACTTCTTCGGAGTTGGGAACCCAATCCCAGAAGAAATTACTCATGGAAACTTTGAGCAAACGAAAATTTGAAGAACTTGTGGTTATGGCAGTGGAAGTGGAGGACACCTGGATGATGCCATTCATGGAATATCTCCGAGAAGGTGTCCTATCGAAAAATGAAGTGGATGCTAGAGAGATAAGGTTGAAATCTCCAATGTATGTGTTGCAGGAAGAAGTGTTATACAGAATGGGTCATTTGCATCTGTTGTTTAAGTGTGTTAACCCTCTTGAGATTGATTATCTCATAAGGGAAGTCCACGAGGGGGGTATGCGACAGCCACCAGGGAGCCAGATCCGTGGCGAAGAGGCTTATTCGAACAGGATTTTACTTGCCAACAATGTTCGAGGATGCGAATCAATACATTCAAGCTTTCCACCAATGTCAGAGATATGCCCCTATGACGCATGTTCCCCAGGTTGATATGATAATCATCTATAGTTTGTGGCCATTTGATAAGTGGGGGATCAACCTGATGGGCCCTTTTCTAGAAGCCCCATGGAAATTCAGATACCTAATAGTGGTCATTGACTATTTCACAAAGTGGGTAGAGGTCGAGAAACTGACGAACATAAGGGGAAAACTAACATTTCCTTTTGCTGGAAGAACATTGTGTGTCATTTCGGAACCCCAAGGATGATCATCACAGATAATGGAACACAGTTTGCTCAAGATCCCTTTAAGTGGTACGAGGAATATCAGATTAAGAAAAATGTGACATCAGTTTACCACCCCGAAGCTAATGGGTAGGTAGAGGTGACCAACAGAACAATAGTAAATGGTATACGAGCATGCCTCGAGGGGTGGAAGGTAATTGGATATGGGAATCACCTAATGTGTTGTGGGCATATTAGACAGCCGAGTCTTCCACTACTGGTGAAATGCCTTATGGCCAAGTATATGGCTTGGAGGCGGTAATCCCTGTAGAAATAGGTGTTCCTAGCCCAAGGATGATGGCTGATACAGATGAGATAAGCAATCAGCAGAACCGATGTTTGGATTTGGACATAATGGAAGAAAATAAAGAGTTAGCTTCTTTACACGAGGCTAAAATTGAAGAACGGGTCAGAAGATACCATGATAGACGAGTAAACAAGGTTTTGTTTAATCCAAGGAACTTGGTAATGAGGAAAAATGAGAAAAGCATAAAATAAACCTGAAGGGAATTTAGCAGCAAATTGGGAAGGACACTATAGGGTGGTCGAATCGCACTCGGGAGGAAGCTATGTTCTCGAAGAGATGAATGGGATTCGAGTGCCAAGGCGGTGGAACATCACTAACTTGAGAAAGTAATACCAGTTTTGATGAGTGGGTTGCTTTTAAGTGGCACTCTAGTTGATGCTTAAGCGGGTTGCTCTTAAGCGGTGCTCTAGATGATATTTCCAGCTACGGTTGATGTTCGAGCAGTTTGCTCTTAAGCGGCACTCTAGATGTTTTCAGCTATAGCTGATGTTCGAGTGGTTTGCTCTTAAGCGGCACTCTAGATGATGTTCGAGTGGTTTGCTCTTAAGTGGCACCCTAGATGATGTTCGAGTGGTTTACTTTTAAGCGGCACTCTTGATGATGTTTGAGTGGTTTGCTCTTAAGTGGAAATCTAGATGATGTTCGAGTGATTTGGTCTTAAGCGACACTCTAGATGATGTTCGATTGGTTTGCTCTTTAGCGGCACTCTAGTGGATGTTCGAGTGGTTGGCTCTTAAGCGGTGCTCTAGATGATATTTCTAGCTACACCTGAGATTTGGGTGGCATGCTTTTAAGCAGCACTCGTGGGCTACTTTTGTAATCTTGAAATGATGAACTAGTGGAAAAAATTGGCAGGATGTAGGTGGAAACACCAAACCTGGGTAAAATGCTTGTGTCTCTGAACTTTTTAATTCCTACTTATCAAAGATATTCATGCTATATTGGCTTAAAGAAGTTGCTGTGACACTCATATTTGAGGCGTAAAATTTTTGAAGAAGTATAGGCATGACCAACTCGAATCTTGTTACAATTTTTAACCTCAGTGACGCTAACAATAGAGGTTTGAGAAACCTAACTTGCATTTTTTAGGAGCGAGAGTTAAACATGCTTTAATTTTGTCAATAAATAGAAGTACAATTTTGGTGCCAAAAAGTACATGAATGTATTCATCTAAATGGAGGAAACCCCTCCCAAAACAAATCTTCAGTGGAAGGAGCTAACCCCTTCACCTTTGCCTCTATTTCTTCGTGCTCTTCAAGCTTGATACCTGCAGCTCTCTAAAAATCCTTCATTTGTTCTTCCACATGATATTCAGAAGAATCCATGGGAGCAATGGTCTTACCCCGCTTCTTCGTGGAGGGTTTGAATGGACCCTTCGAGGAGGACCCAACACTCTTAAGACGCTTTGTGGAGGAACCCTTGGTAGCTTTGCTCGAGGGTGCAAGATGCTTTAGCTTCTTTGATGACATATTTCTGTGACCGAGAATTAGAGTGATAACTCACGGGGGGTAAATCCCTTTATCTTTAGTTCCGCCAACCAATCAAGAATAAAGTCAAAGGCCTTTTTCTGGCAAGGAGTTCCATTCTCATGGATGTTAACTTTCTCCATCCAGTATTGAGTGGATTTGAGTAGAAATTTTGGAAGCTGATCATTTCCAATTAAATATGAGGAAGGAATTCCGTGAGAAAGCATGTGGGCACGGAGACTCACTTCGTGGGCAGCAATTGTTTCTTTAAAATTGGCATTACGCTCCTCAATTTCCTTGGCCTGTACCTTTCAGGCCTCGATCTCCCCCACAAGTCATGTGTACTTGGATAAGAGAGATTCTACCAAAGAACTATCCTCAAACGAATTGTTCTTTTGAGGGGTTGCATAGGGCTCTCTTGAATAAAGAGGGTCTTCGCTAGCTATCTTCCAAGTGAGCAATTCCTCTTCAAGGCTAGTTATTTTTCTCTGAGCCACTAGATGTTGCTCGGAAATCAACTCCCTTTGTGCCACAAACCTGCAATTCTCGCCCATGCAACACATTAGACACCCTCCCACTGCTGAAAGCCTAGTCCCAGTAGCAACACATGACTTCAAAGAACCAAATTTTAGATATATTTGATGCATCAGCTCTTCAAAATCTTTATCTGTAGGATCATAATCTTCGACCACTAAAGGATATGTACCATTAAATTATTTTCACAGGAAATCCCTAACAAATCCCTTAAAGGTTGGATGGTCTTTGGGCTGCCATAGCTTCATCTCAGCTTCGAGCTGGTTAAACTTGTCCTTCAAGGATTCCTTCTCTTGGTTACAATTAGATAAATCTCGTGTGGCTTTCAATAGCTGTTTGTGAATCTCACTCAACTCTTTTTGAGCACTCAAAAGCTCCTTACAAGGGCCTTCTAACACTCTATTCAAAGAGTTAAACTATGAAAAGAGAACAAAGGTAAAATCAATAAATAAGTTATAGAAATGGCAAAAGAAATTCTTATATTGAAGTTTCAAAAAAGAGTTACAACTGGAGGCCCTAATTGGCAAAGTTACAATCAAGGACAAACCTTAGAATCATCATCTTTCGAGGCAGATGCAATCATTTCCTCCACTCGAGCATCTCTAAGTTCTGCTCGGAGGATGCGTCGGTGGCCTCGGGTAGGGGGATTGTACGAATCCCCTTAGCAGTGAAGAACTACCCTTTGGATTTATGAAATTCATAAGGGAAAAGTGAAGGCCATCATTCTTGATTTCCTGATCCCATTTTACATCCAGAGTAGCCTCAAGCTCTAGCTTATCTAGCTCGTCCACTTGCTTAGGGAGTTCTTCAGACAGGGAGGCGGGCACTTGAGGCTTCAGGAATTCCTCAGCTAGATCGCTACAGTTGAGATGCTTGGCCTCCTCCAGGAGGTCCACAAACACTTGAAGCAGCTTGGGGATGTTCAATAATTTGCTTTTAAATGCCTCAAGCAGCTGAACCTGCGAATCTAGGTTCTCAGAAGCCTGAACCCTCTTCTCGAGGGTATCCTTCTCCAGCATCCATTGACGCTTCTCTAGCATCCATTGACACCTCTCAGCATTAACATTAGCCGTCTTTCACCTCTCCTCTTCTTGAGTTTTTGGTTTTCCTTTAGCGCTCTTTTCTTTTCCTCGAGCACCCTCTTCAACTCCAAAATTTTAGCATCCTTTTTGCCTAGCTTCTCTTCGAGAGAACCATGTCCAGAAGTACAAGCATAGGAAAAGGCATCCATCTTCTGAGTTGCCTCATGGAAAATTTGGGAGACCTTGAAAAATAATTAAACTTAGACCAATGCTAGGAAAAAGCACACTAAAATGAAGTTTTCAAAGAAATGGAGGAAAACCTCGGGGTTAGAGACCATGCTTGCGAGATGATGCTCAATGCTAGATATGGTACCACATCACTCGAAGGGGAGACCAATTGTTGATGGGTGTTGTCACCACCACGTGCTCCTATTAACGATGGTTGAGAGGCATTGCCAACATTGCTACCATCTGCCATTGTCTTATGGCGAACATTCCTAGTATTGGGGGGCTGGCCATCAGCAATGGTTGAAGTAGGCCTTCCACCACGTACAGGGAGAGTGGAAGCCTGATTCGAAGGAGTGGAGGCCTGATTTAAAGGAGTACCTTTAGGAAGACCCTGACCCTGCTTCGAATGTGGCTTCTTGTTCCTAAAGCCGCTAGTGAGACCCACTAAAAAAAGAGAATAACAATATCAGTAAAAGTAAATGCAACGGCATAAAAGATAGGAGAAGTAGAATTCTATTAAGGCACATTCGGAGGCTTTCGAGTGCCTAAAATCACTAACGAGGGTCCCGAGAGGAGGGCCTTCTTTACGGCCCTCGAGTTCTCTTATCCTCTTCCTGATATTCTTCCAAAGTTCTTTATACACATACTCTTCATAGATTTCAGGGAAGAATTCAAAGCCGCTAATCCAGGGGTTAGGATTGTTGAATCGGCTATACTCAAGGGAGCTGGACAATAACTTTTGCCTATCCCTCTAGAGGGCATCCCGAAAAGTATACTCCCCTAGTTTGGGAGACTCAACTAGCACATCCCAGTTCCACAGGGTCACTTGATACCTCCCGTTGTCAAACAAAATCCCCTTCTTCCAGCATCTCCAGTCACCCAAATTACTAGGAATAGCAAAAACTTTGTGATGTGCCTCCCGGTTGGTAAAAGTGATTATCATGTCGGTGGACCGTCCACTGTAAGACACGAAGTACAATGAATGAAGCAACTTATACCTTGGCTTAATACCAAACTCTTCACATCGTGTTAAGAACATCATAATTGCGACAATAGAAAGTTTGGAAGATGATTAGTCTTTTGTAATTAGTTTTTTGTGAGTTTGGAAGATATTTAGTCTTTTGTAATTAGTCTTTTGTAAGTTTGGAAGATGATTAGTCTTTTGTAAGTTTGGAAGATGATTAGTCTTTTGTAAGTTTGGAAGATGACTAGTCTTTTGTAAGTTTGGAAGATGATTAGTCTTTTGTATAGGGCCTCACTTGTACTATATATAGCCATGTAAATCCTAATACAATTGCAAGAAGAAATTCATTTGATATGGTATCAGAGCATTGACCGATTCTGAGACATTTTTTCGCAGTACCTTGGCTGCTCTTTTCTCCCTCAAATTTCTTCCTAATTTGCTCAGCATAATTCCCAGTACCTTGGCATCAGCGACACTAAATTTCCTTTCTTCCTACTAAATTTGCTGTTTCCCCCTCAAATTTCTTCCCAATTGCTCAGCCCTGAATTTATGTTTCTACCAGCAACTTGAACCTTCCAAATTTCTTCCTAAATTTCTTCCTAATTCACAGTACCTTGGCACCGGCGATCGACTTTAGAATTCAGATTTTTTTTTCTTTTTTTCTTTCTTTTATTGTTTCATCATGGCTGAAAATAAGAATTCAGATCGGCTTTCTCTCAACACCATGATCCATCTTCTCAACACGAAGTTGGATGCTACGACATATTTGCAATGGAAGCAGCAGGTGCAATATGTGTTCCGACCGCAGGGTCTGTTTGGCCACCTTGATGGCTCTTCTCCATGTCCGGCATTTCTGGTGATGCAGACACTGGATTCCTCCTCCTCCACTCCACCGGATAATGATGCTCTCCTCAGGGTCAAGGAGGCTTTTGATAAGGCCAAGCGCACTTTTGATGTTTGGGTTGCTGATGATCAACGAGTTTGTAGTGTACTTTACTCCTCTCTATCTTCCGATGCTAAGAATGAGATCTCTCAATGCACCACCGCGAAGGATATGTGGGATGCTTTCGCCACCGCCTATCAACATAGCACTGCGATTGCAGCGTTCAGCCTCCGTCAACAGGCTTCTGTGATTCGCAAAACTGGTACGGTCCATGATCTCCATCTCTCTTTCATGAAAATCATTGATCAATTATCTGTTATGGGTGATCCTGCTACCAATCGTGAGAAGATATTGTGGTTTCTTACTACTTTGGGTCCTGAATTTAAAAGTTTTAGTGCTCCTATTGCTGCCTGTGATCCCCTTCCTGCTTATATGAATGTTGTTGATGAAGCGAAGGAGTATGAAGCTTTTGTGCTTAGTATAGAGAAACCCCATTGCCAAGTGTTCAGGGACACATAAATTTAGGGCCGGTGGTTTTTATAGCCTCTGAACAGACGCAGCAGATCGCTGGTACTGACCAGCAGCCCACAGGAGGCGGCAACCCGTGCGTGGTGGTGGTGCGTGGGCCCCACGTGCGGCTGGGAATTACCGCTCCGGTGGTCGCCGAGGTGGTCATGGCTCCTGGAGGTCCTCTAGTCGTGGTCCCTGGTCCAGGACTTCTGCAAATGGCTCTCCAATTCAGTGCTTTACCTGTGAGGGTTTCGGGCATATTTCCAGTCAGTGCCCTTCGAACTATCCTCGTCCTATGACTTCGGCTCCTCTGCCTCATGTCCAGCCGCAGTACCCATCTTATGGTGGTCATGTTCCTCAGACTGTTCAGGCCCATCTTGTTCAGCAATATCAGCCGTATGCTCCCCCGATGCTTCAGGCTCCTCCAGCTCCACCTGGTTTTACGACACCTCTGTCTCATGCTCCTCAGTATTTGACCTATCCCACTCAGCCATCCATTGCTCCTGCTCCGAGTGTTGCTCCATCGGTTACTGCCTCTGATTGGTTTCTTGACACAGGTGCAACCAATCACATGAGCTCCTCTGTCTCAAACCTGTCGAGTGTCACTCCTTACAATGGTAACACTTTTGTCTCTGTTGGTAATGGTGCATCTATTCCTATTGCTGGTATTGGTGATGCTAGAATTAGTCCCTCTTTGCATTTATCTGATGTACTTCTTGTGCCTGCCGTTACTAAGAATCTATTGTCAATTAGAAAGCTTACTCGTGATCTTTGTGTTGTTGTTACCTTTGATGATCGATCCTTTGTCATTCAGCACAAGGTCACCAAGGCAACTCTGGGGCGGGGGCACATTGAGGATGGTCTCTATATGCTGGACCGTGGTGACGAAGCACTCATTTCATTTGTGAAACATCAGAATAATAGAGCATCTTTTGAGATTTGGCCTGCTCGATTAGGGCATGTGTCCTCTAGTATTGTTTCTTTGTTGAACAAGAATGGTTACTTATCTCTTACTTCTGTACTTCCTAAACCTGGTATTTGTGAGCCATGTGCTATGGCAAAGGGACAGAAGTTATCATTTGTTGAGAATCCTAAGCGTGCTGCTCATGTTCTAGATTTAATACACTGTGACTTATGGGGTCCTTCTCCGGTTTTGTTTGGAACTGGTTTTGCATATTACACGGTATTTGTGGATGATCACTCGCAATTTACCTGGTTTTATCCTCTTCGTCGTAAATTCAACTTCGTTGACATCTATTTTCAGTTTGAGGCATTCGTAGAGAATCAGTTTTCAACCCACATCAAAGTCTTTCAAAGCAACGGGGGCACTGAATTTGTCAACAACAGGTTACAGTCACACTTTAGTACTCGGGGCATCCACCATCAGGTGTCTTGTCCATACACTCCGGAAGAATGGTAGGGCTGAACAGAAGCATCGCCATATCACAGAGATGGGTATATCTATGCATCTGCATTCTCACATGCCTCTCTCGCACTGGGATGACGCTTTTGGTGCTGCGGTTTTTACCATTAATCGTCTGCCAACTCCGGTTCTTGGTAACTTATCTCCCTTTGAGGTTCTGTTTGGTTGGCCTCCTACGTACTCCAACTTTCATCCTTTTGGGTGTAGAGTTTTTCCTTATGTTCGACCCACTGCATCCCACAAGCTTGCTCCTCGTAGCCTTCCATGTGTCTTTATTGGTTACAGTGCTCACTACAAAGGATTTCGATGCTTAGACACAATTTCTGGACGCATTTACATGACTCATCATGCTCGTTTTGATGAGTCTTACTTTCCCTTTGCTACTGGATCTTCAGAGGCTCAGTTCACCTCTCTTGATGTGTCATCGTTTTTGGACCCTACCGATCCGGACCCATCAATCACCATCCTTGATCATGCTCCAGCTTCACAGGCATCTCCTTGTTCGGCTTTAACTGAATCCTCACCTGAGGTAACAACACTACTAGTTGTTCCAGATGAAGATGAGGTTGTTACACCACCTAGATCGTCTGTGTCTTTGAGCTCATCGCCAGCTTCTTCCAATGGTTCGGCTGGGTCCTCCAGTCCTAGCTTTAGTTCCTCGGGCCATGTATCTCCGACTCCTCCAATGCCTCGTACTCATCCTATGACCACTCGTCTTCAGGATGGGACACGTGTTGCTCGGGATCTTGGACCTGATTTTGTGGCAACAGGGTTACTTGCTGAGCTTCTAGATCAAAGAGAGCCACATAATTATCGTGCTGCTGTGAAGGATTCTAGGTGGATCACTGCTATGGATGAGGAAATGACTGCTCTTCGCCATCAGCAGACATGGGACTTGGTGCCTTGTCCTCCGAACGTCAATGTTGTTGGCTCCAAGTGGATTTATCGGCTAAAGTATCGTCAGGATGGATCTGTTGATCGCTATAAGGCTCGTCTGGTGGCCCAGGGATATTCTCAAATCCCGGGATTTGATTTTGATCATACCTTCAGTCCGGTGATCAAGGCTGCCACTGTTCGCACTGTACTTGCCATTGCCACTATGAGGAAGTGGCCCCTCCATCAGTTGGATGTCAAGAATGCTTTCCTTAATGGTGTTCTTGACACTCCTGTTTTCATGGCTCAGCCGGCAGGTTACCAGGATCCTGATCGTCCTAATTATGTATGTCGCTTACGAAAAGCCATCTATGGTCTCAAGCAGGCACCCAGGGCATGGTTTGACCGGTTCAGTGCATTTGTTCGGCAGCTCAGTTTTGTTGGTAGTCTATCAGATCCATCGCTGTTTGTGTTCTCTCGTGGCACTGTTATTCTCTATCTTCTTGTCTATGTTGATGATATAATCCTCACAGGGAATAACAGTGTTGCTATTCGTCAGTTCATTGCCCGTGCTGATCGTGAGTTTTCGGTCAAGGATCTGGGTTTTCTGAGCTGGTTCCTTGGCTTGGAGGTTACTCCTACCGCTACAGGTTTGTTTTTGGGACAGGCTAAGTACGCCAGAGATATCCTTCAGCGAGCTGGCATGTTGAAAGCTTCTTCGGTCTCTACACCGTTCTTGCCTTTGTCTCAACTTCATAGCAGTACGAGTGGACCATTTCACAATCCTAGGCTGTACCGTTCCCTTGTTGGCGCTCTCCAGTATCTTACCATTACTCGACCCGACTTGTCCTTTGCGGTCAATTCGGTCAGTCAGTTTCTTCAGGATCCGCATGACGACCACTTTTCCGCTGTTACTCGAATACTCCAATATGTTCGTGGCACAATGCATTATGGATTAACCTTTGGGTTTGGAGGTGTTCCGGAGGTTCTTGCCTATTCAGATACGGACTGGGCACGTTGCCTGGAGACGCGTCGGTCCACTTACGGCTATGCCATTTTTCTTGGTGGCAACTTGGTTTCTTGGAGTGCGAAGAAATAGCCTACTGTCTCCCATTTGAGCTCGGAATCTGAGTATAGGACTCTTGCTAACACAGCTTCAGAGGTTGTTTGGTTGTTACATATTCTCCGTGATCTTCAGTTTCCGTTGCAGGGCTCGCCTGTGCTCCTTTGTGACAATAATAGTGCTATCTTTCTTGCTGAGAACCCTGTTGCTCACAAGAGAACTAAGCACATTGACATTGATTACCATTTTGTGCGGGAGTTGGTGACTGCTGGTAAACTTCGTGTTGGTCATGTCTCCACTTCCTTGCAGGTTGCGGATATTTTCACGAAGGGGCTTAATCGTACTTTGTTTGACTTCTTCAGGTCCAAGCTTCGCGTCTCGGTCAATCCGACGCTCCGCTTGAGGGGGGGTGTGACAATAGAAAGTTTGGAAGATGTCTTTTGTAATTAGTCTTTTGTAAGTTTGGAAGATATTTAGTCTTTTGTAATTAGTCTTTTGTAAGTTTGGAAGATGATTGGTCTTTTGTAATTAGTCTTTTGTAAGTTTGGAAGATGATTAGTCTTTTGTATAGGGCCTCACTTGTACTATATATAGCCATGTAAATCCTAATACAATTGCAAGAAGAAATTCATTTGATAATAATAATCACCAAGGCATTGGGTTGAACTTGTGCAGGGCTTACCTGGAATTGTTTAAGAAGTTTGGAAAAGAGAGTCGAAAAGGGAAATGTGATCCCGTAGCGAAGATGTCTGTGGGAAATAGCTGACCTTCCCTCAGGGAGGTTATAGGAGGTATCTTCCTCTCGAAAGGGTTGAAAATCAGCATCTGGGGCTACTCGTAGGCCAAGAGGGATCGAGTCCAAAATATTTGAGATAACTTATTTCCCCACTACTAGTGTAACACCCCCAAACCCGCCACAAGTATCGAGTCGGGTATGGGCATGCTACCAAAAATGCTAACAGTAACGAGCAGATGAATTTATGCGGAAAGGATTTAGATAATTCAAAAACCTAACTTTACTATTACAGTGACAGGATTAGTACAAGTATTAAATTAAAGTTTCAACTAAATGTTACAAATTCAAAGTTTACTTTAAAATCCTAACAGTTCTCCCATTCTCCCAAGATCTTTCTCAAAAGAAGTAAAGACATCAAGCACTTTTCTCTTACTATTCTTCTTCACCTGAAAAAGGGTTGTTTTACTAGGGTAAGCTCCTTGCTTAGTAAGGTTCCATCGCCAGTACTTACCCAGTTGAGTTGTAGTGATCACAGAATAACAAATAACAAATAACAACTAGCCAGATAAGTCCTAGCACACAGTAAAAAGATATGGGTGGTTAATGCTGAGTTGTTGCCAAGTGCCTATATGACAACTCTGACTAGTATACAAGGCATAACCCAGTCAGTGGTGCCCGAAGGCTATCAGTCCTGAATTAACTTTTCCCAATCACGCCAATCATGCCAGTGTTCAGTTATGAGCTCGTATCAGTCAGGTGGTTATGCTAGCATACCAAACTCCACTTGTAACTGGTCTAATCAGACGCTCCGATCTGTACCGTTCCCTACCGACTTTGACCAAACTACAATTACATCGGGGCTCCAAAAATCACAGACAGGTAATCAGGTAGTAGGTAGTTCAAGTTTGACATGGAAAGATAAAGTACAAGCCGGTCATCAGAGCAGTATATGATTCAATTTGACACAGCAAGATAAAGTACAAGCCGATCATCAGAGCAGCATATGATTCAAGTTTGACACGGCAAGATATAGTACCAGCCGGTCTTTCACAGAAACTATCATAGCAATTCAGGAGTTCAGTTTCATGATAATCTAGTACAGTATGATAAAATACACACTTAATTCACCAGTCAGTTAATACCATCATTTGAGTGTAACCATCATATCTCTCTCTCATGGTTCAAGTATCAAGTAGAAAGGTTTGAGTATCATGTTTCAAGTACCGAGGTTTGAGCAGATGAGTTTGAGTATAGGGGTTCGAGTACACACAGTGCGAGTAATTGGTTTCGAGTACAGAATTCGAGTGGATAAGGTTTAAGTGGTATGGGTATTAGGTGGTACTGGTTCGAGTGGTACGTGGTACCAATTTGAGTGGTGAGGTTCGAGTGGTGAGGTTTAGTTATAGAGATTCTAAAGGTACTAGTTCAGTTGGTGAGGTTCGAGCGGTAAGGTTCTAGTGACACTAGTTCAAGAGGTAAGGTTCGAGAGGTGAGTCCGTAAAGGTTTCAGCGGAACTAGTTCAAGAGGTGAGGTTCGAGGGGTAAGTTCGAGAGGTAAAGGTTTCAGTAGTACTAGTTTGAGAGGTAAGGTTCGAAAGGTAAGTTTGAGAGGTAGTGGTTTCAGTGGTATGAGTTTGAGAGGTACAGGTTCGAGAGGTGAATTCAGGATGTACAGTTCGAGAGGTATAGTTCGAGGGGTCAATTCAGGAGGTTCGGTTTGAGAGGTACGGGTTTTAGTGAGGAGTTCTAGAGATATTCTTTGGTTCAGTGGGTGAGGTTCTCGAAGTACGGTTTCAGATGGTGAAGTTCAAGAGATAAGGGTTCAAGGTATTAGTTCGAGAAGTATAGGTTCGATAGGTAAATAGTTCAGTGGTATTAGTTCGAGAGGTACAATTCGAGGGGTAAAGGTTTCAGTGGCACAAGTTCGAGAGGTGAGGTCGAGAAGTAAAGGTTCTAGTAGTGAGGGTTCCAATGAAAAGGTTTCTAGAGGTGAAGATATCGAGGTTACTAGTTCGAAGAATACGTTCGAGATATATTGTTCGAGAATTAAAGGTATTAGTGGTACTAGTTTGAGACATAGGTTCGAGGTGTACTGTTCCATAAATAAAGGTATTAGTAATACTAGTTCGAGAGATACAGGTTTCCAGTGGCGGTTTAAGAGGTGAGCTTTTCAGAAGGGGGTTCGAAAGGTGAAGTCTTTCAGTGGGTTCAATAGGTGAAGTTTTCAGTAGGGGTTCGAGAGGTGAAGGGTTCAGTAGGGATTCGATAGGTGAGATTTTCAGTGAGATTCAAGAGGGGAAGTTTCTCAGTGGGGGTTCGAGAGGTGATGGTTTCAGTAGGGGTTCAAGAGGTGGGGTTTTCAGTAGGGGTTCGAGAGGTAGAGTTTTGGCTGGTGTTTGAGAGGTAGAGTTTTTAAGTAGGGGTTCGAGAGGTAGATTTTTTCTGTAGGGGTTCAAGAGGAAGAGTTTCGGCAGGGGTTCGAGAGGTGGAGGGTTTCGTTTGAGAGAGAGTCAGGTTCTGATGGCATCATGTGTATACATATGTAAACATAAACCCAATTTAACTCAATTCGGGCTAAGTCGATGCAACACTCACCTTAGTTAAACTTGGCTTGGCAACCTCCGCTTCTACACCTACCACCTAAAATCTTATCATTTAGCATACGTTCACTTTACGAAAAATTACTTTGGATAAATTTCTCACGTCCACCGACCTATATTTCTCTCCCCTGTATTTTATTATTTTATTTATTTATTTAAATTATTGTTTGTATTCTCCTGTACCCAAATGTTTCCTTATGGCATAACATTTCAACATACTATTTGTTTTCCTTTTTGGTACGTATTTTAATTTGTTTGCTTACTTATTGTCTCATTTATTGGCTTTTCTTCTTTTTAATGTACAATACTTATAATCAATTATATATATATATATATATATATATATACGCACAATTATATTCCTTGAAATCAAAACAATACTAGAAATGATAACTTATTTATTTTATTCTTGTTTGAAATTACACATGAAAATGACTATTACATATAGTTGTGATAAGTATGAAAAACATTAGGAAGTTATAAAATTAGCGTTCCTCAATAATTTAAAGGAATATTCGTTTCAGAGGAAGGTACAAGGTAAACTATTGGAGATGCTTTTATAAAAATCTATATAATTATTTAACAACTCAATTTATCATTTCTTACTTTACTCTTTTAAAATGTGCAATTTGTATATCGCGTTTCCATTCTGATTCGACGTACTATTATTTCCTCCCTCTTTCTTAAGTGAAACCTATACTAAACACCAATACTTTATCATCGTTTGATATTAACTAATATATATTTTTCAATAATTAAGATTATTAATTCTAATTTGCTTCGTCCGAGATTAACATCTAGGTTAATCCATAATAATAATTTTTCCAAATTTATACTTTATAATTAGTATATCGTTCAAAATTTTTATAAATAAATAAACAAATATATATATATTCCATTTAGAGTGATATTAAAAGGTTCAAGTCAGATAACATGATTTGTATCGGAGGTATATTTTATTTATTAATCTAATTGGGTTCGGAACACTATCTCCCCCCCGTTAATGAACTTTGTCCCCGAAGTTCACTGTAATTTTACCCAAAATAGATAGGGTACCTTCAATAACCTCGGTCAAACCATGGTTCTCATCACTCTCTATGGCATAAAGTTGAGCATGCACATTTGGCCTACCACTTCCATCAGCTCCACCCTTCAGAGCCAAATTGATCACGAATGGCCGTGACCAAGTGGTTGGAATGAGGATTTCGTCTAAGTTATCGGGACTTCATTATTGTGTGCTCAGAATTCCCACATTGCAACATCGCAAACATTTATTTTCCTATTCTTTATGTCTTCCTTTCTCACCATACAACAAGGGACTCGAGGTGGATACTTGGACCACGTTGTATGGTCCAAGTTTTGGGTTACATCTCTTCTAATTTGAATGTAGACAACTCACCCTCCTTACCCATTTATCCTAGGGTTAAAGGATTTGAATTATTGTTTCCACAATATTTTTTTGATTACTTCGTCAATTAATCATCCGTTGAACTTTGACATCTCCATGATCTGTCATTGGGTTCTCATCCCTAGCTTGAATGATTATCAAAGAGAATGAATTCTTAGGAACTACAAGTACTTTTACCAAAGTTATATACTACTACATCCCTCTAGATTGTATTCTTAACCAACCCTAAATCATCCACTAGAGTCAAATTCTTTATCCCATTCTGTACCATGAGAGGTCTATTCCTAAGGTTAACCTGAGGTTCATAAATGTTTTGATCAATTATCACTAGAGTTTTATCCATGTGACCCCAACCTTTTCTTAGGGTCCCTTTACGAGTTCTGCCATTTGCGTATGCAGCCAATGCAGGACTCGGATGCCACCTTGAGTCTGAGTCAACTTTTGCGTGCTATATCCTGCAGCTCTAGTTCCTGTGTCTTAATATTCTTATTTGATCGGGTTCTATGTAAATTGCATCGGTTCTATATCCATTACTGATTCTCTATGATAAGGACTTTTTTGGGATTATGGCTTCTCATTCCCTAACCATGATTTATCTCGTCCGATTAGGGTAGGATACTTGTTTGATATTTTAGTTAAGCATTTTTTTAGTTTAATTGTATTTAACGGCCTAATATTACTGCATATGTTATGAAGATTCATGTGATGACTAGTGCTTTATTATCCGTTTTGAGGTCTAAAATTTTATCATTATTATTTAGGGACCTTTCAATTTAATGAGAACCTGATTCGAACTTTGGGCTGGCCATCCCCAAATGATTCAAAGGTTTTCTCAGGTCAAATGGAGAAAGGATACTTTTTTTTAAAAAAATATTTTTATTTATTTAAATAAATATAAAAATTCATGCTTTGATCCAATATCCTTTTAATGGAATATGTTTTGTTGAGATTTAACTTTTTTTTAAAATTCTTTAGGAGAACACTTTTATTTTTAATTTAGAAAGTATTTGAAAGTACAAAAGAAGCAATTATTCATGGCACTATTCTTATTTCTCTACTATGTGTTTTTACATCTTGTTTGATAACATTAAACTCTTAGCATTTAATTACAATTAGTCAATATATATTTAGTGGTAATGTACCGGCTATAAACGGCTATATTCTCAATGGTAATATAATAGTTATAAACGGCTATATTTTATAGTATAAATATGAATTTATCCAACAATTCAAAACCATATTTTCTCTTCTATCTCATATCCTTCTCACCATATTTTCTCTCAATTTGCTAATAACATGTCGAGACTAATGTTAGCCTTTTTTGTCGTAATTATCGTTGTCATACATGTTAGTATTCTCACCGGAGATATTACGCCGGAAGAATTTTGTTACACTTCATTAATGGTTGGATTCATTTATACCCTTTTATTTTTCACAATCCTCATAGACTTCTGTATTTCAAATTACATTTAATAAATTATTTTATTTCCCTATTAGGCAGTGACATCAATAAATTGTTAGTTTTGTAGACAAGGTTCAACCATGTCTCTAATATCTATAAGTGTTAAGCAAATGTGAAGTCTTTTATTAAGTTAAGTTTTTGATTGTCTTTACTTGATTTGAGGAAGCTCTGATACCACATCTGTAACACCCCCAAACCCACCACAAGTATCGGGTCGGGTATGGGTGTGCTACTAAAAATGCTAATAGTAACAAGCATATAAATTTATGCGGAAGCGATTTAGATAATTCAAAAACCTAACTTCTATTACAGTGACATGATTAGTACAAGTGTTAAACGAAGGTTCAAGTGGTATGGGTATCAGGTGGTACAGGTTCGAGTGGTAAGTGGTACCAGTTTGAGTGGTGAGGTTTAGTTGCAGAGATTCTAAAGGTACGGGTTCAGTTGGTGAGGTTTGAGTGGAAAGGTTCTAGTGGCACTAGTTCAAGAGGTAAGGTTCGAGAGGTGAGTCCGTAAAAGTTTTAGCGGTACTAGTTCGAGAGGTAAAGGTTTCAATAGTAATAGTTTGAGAGGTAAGGTTCGAGAAGTAGTGGTTTCAGTGGTATGAGTTCGAGAGGTACAGGTTCGAGAGGTGAATTTAGGATGTACAGTTCGAGAGGTACAGTTCGAGGGGTACAATTCAGGAGGTTCAGTTCGAGAGGTACGATTTTCAGTGAGGAGTTCGAGAGATATTCTATGGTTCAATGGGTGAGGTTCTCGAGGTACGGTATTAGACGGTGAAGTTCAAAAGGGTAAGGGTTCAGTGATATTAGTTCGAGAAGTATAGATTCGATACGTAAAGGGTTCAGTGGTATTAGTTCGAGAGGTAAGGTTCGAGAGGTACAATTCGAGGGGTAAAGATTTCAATGGCACAAGTTCGAGAGGCGAGGTCGAGAAGTAAAGGTTCTAGTAGTGAGGGTTCAAGTGAAAAGGTTTCTAGAGGTGAAGATATCGAGGTTACTAGTTCGAGGGGTAGGTTCGAGATATATTGTTCGAGAAGTAAAGGTATCAGTGGTACTAGTTTGAGACATAGGTTCGAGGTGTACTGTTCCATAGGTAAAGGTATTAGTAATACTAGTTCGAGAGATACAGGTTTCCAGTGGCGGTTCGAGAGGTGAGTTTTCAGAGGGGGGTTCGAGAGGTGAAGGCTTTCAGTGGGTTCGATAGGTGAAGTTTTCAGTAGAGGTTCGAGAGGTGAAGGCTTTAGTAAGGATTCAATAGGTGAGGTTTTCACTGAGGTTCGAGTGGAGAAGTTTCTCAGTGGGGGTTCGAGAGGTGATGGTTTCAGTAGGGGTTCGAGAGGTGGGATTTTCTATAGGGGTTCGAGAGGTAGAGTTTTTCAGTAGGGGTTCGAGAGGTAGAGTTTTAGCAAGGGTTCGAGAGGTAGAGTTTTGGCAGGGGTTCGAGAGGTGGAGGGTTCAGTTTAAAAGAGAGTCAAGTTCTGATGGCATCATGTGTATACATACGTAAACATAAACCCAATTTAACTCAATTCGTGCTAGGGCGATGCAACACTCACCTTAGTTAAACTTGGCTTAGCAACCTCTGTTTCTACTTCACTGCTTAACCTCTGAATTTTAGTACCCAAAATATCTTAAGGCTGTGAGTTTTGTGGAGGAAATCATTGGTATTTATACTAGGTAAAATATAGGGTTCTGACACCTAGAATTTGATCCCTTTAACCATATATTTGGATAAGTCCCTACGCCCACTTGCCAAATTCACCTTTGGATGAAATTTCACGTCCGCCGTCTACTTCCTCTTTCATGGTAATTTCTTGCATTTATTTATTCATTTGCTTATTTATGTATTTGATTATTATTACTATTATATAATATATATACATATGTATAAATATATAGATTCTCTTCTCGGTAATTTCTATTATTTATTTATTTACTTATTTATTTTTTGTTATTAGTATTATTATTATATATATGTATATAACATTCCATTTCGGTTGGAGTTTTCACAGAGGCAGTAGTTGCCATTTACACTAGATGAGGACATAGGTTTCTGACACCTACCACCTAAAATCTTATAATTTAGCCTATGTTAACTTTACGAAAAATTACTTTGGATAAATTTCTCACGTCCGCCGACATGTATTTCTCTCCTTTGTATTTGATTATTTTATTATTTATTTATTTATTTTTAATTATTGCTTTGTTTTCTCCTGTACCCAAATATTTCCTTATGGCACCAAATTCCAGCGTACTATTTTTTTCTTTTTGGTACGTATTTTAATTTGTTTGTTTACTTATTGTCTCATTTATTGGCTTTATTCTTTTTAATTTACATTACTTATAATCAATTATATATATACGCACAATTATATTCCTTGAAATCAAAACAATACTAGAAATGATAACTTATTTATTTTATTCTTGTTTGTAATTACACATGAAAATGACTATTACATATAGTTGTGATAAGTATGAAAAACATTAGGAAGTTATAAAATTAGTGTTCCTCAATAATTTAAAGGAATATTCGTTTTAGAGGAAAGTACAATGTCAACTATTGGAGATGCTTTTATAAAAATCTAGATAATTATTTAACAACTCAATTTATCATTTCTTACTTAACTCTTTTTAAATGTGCAATTTGTATATCACGTTTCCATTCTGATTCGACGTACTATTATTTCCTTCATCTTTCTTAAGTGAAACATATACTAAACACCAATACTTTATCATCGTTTGATATTAACTAATATATATTTTTCAATAATTAAGATTATTAATTCAAATTTGCTTCGTCTGAGATTAACATCTAGGTTAATCCATAATAATAATTTTTCCAAATTTATACTTTATAATTAGTATATCGTTCAAAAATTTTATATATATATATATATATATATATATATATATATATTCCATTTAGAGTGATATTAAAAGGCTCAAGTCAGATAACATGATTTTTATCGGAGGTATATTTTATTTATTAATCTAATTGTGCTCGGGGTTTCACAATCTCCCCCCCTAATGAATTTCGTCCCCGGAGTTCACTGTAATTTTACCCAAAATAGAGAGGGTACCTTCAATAACCTCGGTCAAACCATGGTTCTCATCACTCCATATGGCGTAAAGTTGAGCCTGCACATTTGGCCTACCACTTCCACCGGCTCCACCCTTCAGAGCCAATTGATCACAGATGGCCGTGACCAAGTGGTTGGAATGAGGACTTCGTCTATGTTATTGGGACTTCATTATTATGTGCACATAATTCCCACATTGCAACATCGCAAACATTTATTTTCCTACTCTTTATGTCTTTCTTTCTCACCATACAACAAGGGACTCGAGGTGGATACTTGGACCACGTCGTATGGTCCAAGTTTTGGGTTACATCTCTTCTAATTTGAATGTAGACAACTCACCCTCCTTACCCATTTATCCTAGGGTTACGGGATTTGAATTATTGTTTCCACAAATGTTTTTTGATTACTTCGTCAATTAATCCTTCGTTGAACTTTGACTTCTCCATGATCTATCATTTGGTTCTCATCCCTATCTTGAATGATCATCAAAGAGTATAAATTCTTGGGAACTACAACTACTTTTACCAAAGTTATATGCTACTACTTTAGTCCCTCTAGATTATATTCTTAATTAACCAACCCTAAATCATTCAGTGGAGTCACATTCTTTATCCTGTTCTGTACCATGGGAGGTCCATTCCTAAGGTCAACCCGAGGTTCATAAATGCTTTGATCAATTATCACTAGAGTTTTATCCATGTGACCCCAACATTTTCTCAGGCTCCCCTTACGAGTTCTCCCATTTGCGTATGCAGCCTATGTAGGACTCGGATGCCACCTTGAGTCTTCATCAACTTTTGTGTGCTATGGATTTGGAGGAGGGTAGAAGCCAATTTTGCCACTGGTAGGGGATTTCCTTATATAGGGCTTGCCCATGCCTGGTGGCCAGTTCTCGATGGGCTCTCGAGGAGGCATATCAGTTACTAGGAAAACTCTCTCTTCCCCAGGACTATTAGTAATGTGATAAAATATACCTCCTCCGGCATCAAAATCACATTGGAATTATTTGGAATGAGTGCATTCAGAGTTAGTAATAGCCCACTCTGGCGTACTAATCCCCGCCCCTCTTACCTTAATCTCACGTGAAAATCTTTCGGAGGTAGAACCCTCGTCAGAATAGGGCATGATTATAAGGCGAAGAAAGGAAAAGATTAGAATGAAGAGAGAAATGAAGGTACTTACTGATTTTCTGGGAAAGACGATAAAAATTAAATCGCTCCAGAGAGAAGGAGATAAAGAGTGCTTGTAGAGGTTGAGCCTAAGAAGGGCAGTGGGCTGAAGATGTGGTGGCCCAATTAGGGTATTATTTAATACCCTAATATAATCACCGCATTCATGAGTAATTAGGGGAAATAATTAAATAAGATGTTATTTAGGACACAGAGTATAAATATAAGGTACGTATTTATTTATAATTCATTCTGTCTTTATCATATAAAAATCTTGTACCAACTTAGGCATCGGAGAGCTGACTCTGGAACCCCCGGGGACAATTTTATTGCAGGTTGGTTCAAGAGGAGCTCAAGCCCACGAACTGGTCGGTCGTTCAAGATGCATCACTCCAATATGAGGAAATTAGCCCAAACATTTGTGGAATTTGGCCCAAATTAAAAGGGGGCATTTTGGTTAATTTAGCAAACCTTTGGAGTAGGGTTTACTTGTGGTTGTGGTTGTTTTGGTTCAGTTGGGAGAGACAACAAGAGAGGGAGAGAGAAAGACATAAAGTGTGTTAAAAGTGGATTTTCGAGTTCCATTGTTGCAGATTTGGTAAATCTGCATTTTCTCACGATCAGACCGTTGGATTTTGCTGAAATTTTGGAAGGGTGTTTCAAGACCATGTAGCTAAATTTCTATTGATGGAGATTGATTTTGTAGGTTTGGAAGTGACTCATTCATTCCCGTGGAGTAGCTCAAAAGATTTAGTGATTTCTTCTCCTATTGTTGTTTAATCTTCATTGTTGTAGTTGTTATCGATCCTATCTTTGTTGAGAAAAACTTGTGCTAGTATTAGTTGATTGTTGAGCGTCTTGTAACACTCTTGGTTGGTTAATAAAGATGGTTGAAGTGGGTCGATTGACCCCGTAGATTTTACCCTTCGCATTGGAGGGGTTTTCCACGTAAATGCTTGTGTCTTGTGTGCTTGGTTTGTTGTTTATATTGCTTCTATTATATTGATATTGTTGCTTCTCATAGATTAAAATAAATAGGGAACATATAGTTTTGGTTATCTTCTCATCAAAGTGGTATTAGGGCCTTGTTCCGTGTTAATTGGTTTTCTTGGATTTTGGCTTATTTGGTATTTGTTTGAATGATGGAGGAAAATGTAGGCAAGATGATTTGTTTGAATGGCACCAATTACCAAAAATGGAAAGGAAAGATGAAAGATCTGTTGTTTGTAAAGAAGATGCATTTACCCGTCTTTGCTTCCGCTAAGCCTACACATTATAGTGATGAAGATTGGGAGTTTGAGCATCTTCAAGTTTGTGGTTATATTAGGCAATGGGTTGAAGATAATGTTCTTAATCATATTGCTAATGAGATACATTCTAGAACCTTATGGGATAAGTTGGAGACCTTGTATGCTTCTAAGACCGGCAACAATGAATTGTACATGTTGAACCAAATGTGCAATTTGAAGTATAGGGAAGGTACTTCGATTTCTGCTCATGTGAATGATTTTTAGGGTATTTTTTATCAGTTGGCTGGTTTGCACATCACATTTGAAGATGAGGTGCAAGCTTTATTTCTGCTTAATACTCTACCTTATTCTTGGAATACCGTTAAGGTTTCTTTGGAAAAATATGCTCTTGGAGGTAGTGTTACCCTTTACTACATTAAGAGTGGCATTTTGAATGAAGAAATGAGAATGAAGTCTCAAGCTTCATCGTCGCGATCAGAGATTATGTATGTTGAAGAGAGGGGGAGAAGCAAGAGCAAGTATCAGGGGAAAGAGCGAGAGAAAAATAGAAGCAAGTTAAGATCACACTACAAGATTGTCACTTGTCATCATTGTGGTAAACTTGGGAATGTCAAGAAATATTCACCTGTGGAGGAAGGCCTATTAAAGGCAGCAATGGAAGGCGATTCTCTGAGAACTGCCTTTAATCAAATTTGCGAGTTTGGAAACCCCCTTTCATGTCCCCCTAAAGATTTAAAGATAGTTTTTTGTGGATTTAAGGCAGTTTTCCATAAATTGCCTTTAATTAAAGGTGGTTCAAGGTATAACCTCCTTTTATCAAAGGCGATTCAAGGCATAAGTGCCTTTAATTAACCCTAATTAAAGGCAGTTATGAGTAACTGCCTTAAAAAATGATTGTTTACGAAATCGGAAACATGGAACAAATGCATTTCTGAGTTTGAAAAAGGCGGTTCTAGGTCACTTTTAATTTTAAAGGTTGTTCTAATTAGAACCGCCTTTAATGGTCTGAAAACCCACACTTATATCATTGGCCCAAACCATTCCTCTCTTATTATTTCCATTCTTCAGCCTATATCATCTATCAAACCCTATTTTCCATTACTTAGCCACCTTATTTTCCATTCTACAACCTCCTTAACAAACCCTAGTTCCCATATATCAAACTCTCATCAAACCCACATGTGCCTCACAAAGAATTCGGCGCCTCCGTTCGGCCAGCTCTCATCACACCCGTTCGCTGCCTCACTCTCCCACCAATACCTCACTCTTTCTTGAGCACCTCACTCTTCCTCATCACCCCGACACCTCACTCTTCCTGTGCCACCTCAGTCTTTCTCAGCACCACTGGCGCCAGACTCTTCCTCCGCCGCCTCATCCTCCCTCTGCCATTGAGCCCCTACATCATGCCACCATTCTAGATCAAGCTTCACCACAACTGCCTAGTTGAGCCCCACCACTACTAGATCAAGTTCCACCATCACTGACACCAACGCCAACGCTCGGTTGCCCTTCTCGTGTACTCTGTAGTTCTCATTTAATGTATGTATCAATTACTCATTTGTTTGCTTCCTCAATGAAGAAACTTGTTTTGAATGTTTTTGGTTATGTTGAATGTTGTTGATTGTGTTGTATGAATGCTATTTTTTTCATTTGTGTTTCAGATCTGGTTTGTGCTGCCGGAAACCAATCAGTTTTCATTACCTATTTTTTTAATACAAGAAAGAGTTTATGAGTTTGGAAACTTATTAAAGGAAGTTCCCAGATGTAATCGCCTTTAAATGAAAATTTTAAAGGCGGTTCCGGGAACCGGGCCCGGAACCACCTTATTTTAAAGGCACAACCATTAAATGCACAAAAAATGCCTTTAAATTGCCGATATAACCACCTTTAATAGGCTATTACTACACTAGTGATTGCTACAAGTTGAATAATGAGAAGAAAAATGATGGTGGTGAATCGAAGGATGAGGCCAATGTTGTGTGTACCCTCCAGCGGTTGGTGATCTTCTTGTTGCTTGTGATGAGTATTTTATCAACCTTGTTCAGTTGGAGTCTGGTTGGGTTTTTGATAGTGGAGTTTTTTTTCATGTCACCTCGAGGAGGAAATTATTTTCATATTATACTGCCGGTAATTTTGGAGTGTTGAAGATGGGAAACAATAATTACATCAAGGTGGATGACCTTGGAACTATCTGCTTGGAAACCAAGTTGGGATCAAGGTTGGTACTTCATGATGTGAAACATGCATCGAATATTTTTTATAATCTTATATCATTTGGTTGTCTTAATGATAATGGTTGCCATAATTCCATGGGTAATGGCCATTAGAAGCTCACTAAGGGTTCTTTGGTTTTGGTACGAGCAAGGAAGTATAACAACTTGTATATCATAGAGGCTTCAATTTTGGGTAGCTCAATCAATGTGGTTTGAAATGATGACTTGCAACAGTTATGGCATTGGAGGCTTAGCCACATGAGCGAGAAGATAATTGACTGTTTGGCCAAGAAGAATCTCCTTTCAGGCATCAAAGGTGTGAAGCTGGAGGGTTGTGATCATTGTTTGGCTGGGAAGCAAAATAGGGTATCCTTCAAGAGTCATTCTCCTTCAAAGAAGTCAGAGTTGTTAGAGCTCATGCATTCTGATGTTTGTGGTCCTTTCAAGGTACGATCTCATGGTGATGCAATTTATTTTGTGACCTTTATTGATGATTGTTCTAGGAAAATTTGGGTCTATGTGTTGAAGTCCAAGGACCAGGTGTTTGAGAAATTCAAGGAGTTCCATGCCTTAGTGGAAAGGCAAACTGGAAAGAAGTTGAAGGCTATTCATTCTGACAACGGTGGTGAAAATTGTGGTTTATTTGATTCTTATTGTAGAGGTCATGGTATTCGACATCAGAAAACTCCTCCCAAGACTCCTCAGTTGAATGGTTTGGCAGATAGGATGAATAGAACCTTGGTTGAGAGAGTTAGATTCTTACTTTCAGAGGCAAAGTTGCCTAATTCCTTTTGGGCAGAGGCTTTGAGTACTACAGCCTATGTAATTAATCTGTCTCCTGATGTTGCTTTGGATGCTGATGTTCCTAGCAGAGTATGGTTTGATAGGGATGTTTCCTATGACCACCTTCGCATCTTCGGTTGCAAAACTTCTGTGCAAATTCCAAAAGATGAAAGGTATAAGTTAGATGTGAAGGTGCGGCAGTATATTATTATTAGTTATGGTCTTGATGACTTTAGCTATAGGCTTTATGATCTAGTTGAGAAAAAGCTAGTCAGAAGTCAAGATGTGGTATTCTTTGAAGATCAAACCATTGAAGATATTAGAAAGGCTCAAAAGGTAAGCTCTGAAAGTTCTAAGTAATTGATTGATATTGATCCAACTCAGGTGAATCGTGCAGGTGAACAGGTGGTTCATGAAGTCTCCAATGATAATCATGAAGATGAGCAGCAAGCTGGAGATGACTCTCATTTGAATGAGGGTGAAAATATTGAGGAAGAGGTTGTTGTAGAGTCTACAGTTGAGCTTAGGAGATCTAAACGAGAAAGAAGACCTTCATCTTTTTTGTCTTTGAATGATGATGTTTTTCTGACTAATGAGGGAGAACCCAAATGCTATGAAGAAGCTGCAGGGAGTGATGATAAATCCAAGTGGATTGAAGCCATGAATGATGAGATGAAGTCTCTCATAGAAAACCATATCTATGATGTTGTTGAGTTACCTAAGGGTAAAAGAGCTTTAAAGAATCAGTGGGTTTATAGATTGAAGCATGATGACAAGTCTATGTTTCCGTGGTATAAAGCTCGGTTGGTTGTTGTTAAAGGCTTCAGTCGGAGAAAAGGGGTTGATTTTGATGAGATTTTCTCTTCAGTTGTGAAGATGACTTCCATCGGAGTCGTGTTGGGCTTAGCTACAAACCTTGACTTAGAGATTGAATAGATAGATGTGAAGACTTCTTTCCTTCATGGTGATTTGGAGGAGGACATCTACATGAAGCAGCCTGAAGGCTTCAAGCTGAAAGGGAAAGAGAAATTTTTGCGCAGGTTGAGAAAGAGTTTGTATGTCTTGAAGCAAGTGCCTCGACAATGGTACAAGAAGTTTGAGTCTGTGGTAAAGAAGCTCAGCTACAAGAAGACTAAGTCTAACTATTGTGTTTTTGTACAAAAAATCTCTGAGTAGGATTTAATCATTTTGTTGCTCTATGTGGATGATATGCTTATTGTTGATCAAAGTGCTTCTATGATCAACATATTAAAGCAAGAGTTGAGCAAGTTCTTCGTGATGAAGGATTTGGGTCCAGTGAGACATATACTTAGCATGGAGATTACTCGTGACAGAATAGATAGGAAGCTGTGGCTATCTTAGAAGAAATATGTTGAGAAGGTACTTCAAATATTTCGAATGGATAGTGCTAAACGCGTGAGTACACCTTTAGCGTTTCATTTTAAATTTGATAGCAAGTCTTCTGATGATGATAAAGGGACAAATAATATGAAGAATATTCCCTATGCTTCGGTTGTTGGTAGCTTGATGTAAGATATGGTGTGTACAAGGCCTGATCTAGCTCTTGCAGTTGACGTGGTGAGTCGTTACCTTTCCAATCCCAAGATGGTGCATTGGGATGTTGTGAAGTGGATTTTGAGATATCTTCGTGGTACTACAGATTTATCTCTTTGCTTTGGAAGCAGCGAGCCTATTCTTGTTTGCTACTTTGATTCCAATTAGGCGGGTGATGTTACGCGTAAATCTACTTCAGGTTATTTGACTACCTTTGCAGGGGGGCTGTGAGTTGGCAATCAAGATTGTAAAAGTGCATTGCTTTGTCTACCACTGAATCTGAGTATGTTGCAGCTGTTGAAGTGAGCAAAGAGCTTGTGTGAATGAAGAGGTTTCTTCGTGAACTCTATTGTAACCAAGAGAAGTTTGTCTTGACATGTGACAGTCAGAGTGCGATTCATCTTAGTAAGCATCCTACATCTCATGGAAGGACAAAGCATATTGATGTTCGGTATCATTGAATACAAGATGCTTTAGAGTCTAAGGTGTTTGAACTTGAGAAGGTTTACATAGATGACAATGGTTCGGACATGTTGACTAAGGTGTTACCGAGAAGGATGTTTGAAGTTTGCAAAGATATTTTTGGTTTGGAAATTTATTCCACATAGTCGAAAAGGAGGAGAATTGTTTGGTTTTTCCTCTAATGTGAGGAAATTAACCCAAACATTTGTGGAATTTAGCCCAAATTAAAAGGGGGCATTCCAATCATTTTAGTAGACCTTTGGAGTAGGTTTACTTAGGGTTGTGGCTGTTTTGGTTCAGTTGGGAGAGACAGCAAGAGAGGGGGAGAAAAAGACACAAATTGGGTGAAAAGGGGATTTTCGATTTCCATTGTTGTAGCTTCGGTAAGTCTGCATTTTCTCACAATTTGACCATTGGATTTTTATGAAATTTTAGCAGGGTGTTTTAAGCCCATGTAGATAAATTTTGAACGGTGGAGATTAGTTTTGAGGTCTGCAAGTGACTCATTCATCCCCATGAAGTAGCTTGGCAGATTTGGTGATTTCTTCTCCTATTGTTGTTTTATCTTCATTGTTGTAGTGGTTATCGATCCTATCTTTGTTGGGAGTAACTTGTGCTAGTATTAGATGGTTTTTAAGGTTCTTGTAACACTCTTGGTTGATTACTGAAGATGGTTGAGGTGGGTCAATTGACCCCGTGGTGTTTACCCTTTACATTGGAGGGGTTTGCCATATAAATGCTTGTGCCGTGTGTGCTTGGTTTGTTGTTTATATTGCTGCTATTATATTGCTATTGTTGCTCCTCGTAGATTCAAACAAATAGTTAAGGATAGTTTTGGTTATCTTCCCACCAAAGTCAAAAGAAGGTATTCTTATTCGGCTTGAGAGGGACTGTAGGGACCACCACATCGCTCTGCATGGCCTTCACATTTTAACCTCTAATAATTTCCAAAATAATACAGGGATAAGGCAGAGAGTTCTATGCCTGAGAAGAAACAGCCTTCGTGGATAAAGAGACCAGGATTAATAGGAGTCTTAGTGCCAATGCAATGAAGAAACTTGGCCATTTCTCAGGTGAAGGAAATGGTGTTCAATGAGGGAATCCAACAAATAATGGATACCTGGAATAGACAGAAGTACCTGGCAGTTAGGCTCGATGTAGTGATAATCCCTTGAGCATGCCAATGAGACTAAAATTCTCTAGTGATTGCTGAAAAAAATTGATCATCTGTCACAACAAATTTCTCAGCATAAACAATCTCAAAATCTTAAGGGGTAGGTATCCTAAGCCACCGATTGATCAAATTTCTACAAAATCTCACCACATTGCCTCTGATGTAGACCCTGTTATATCACTTAGAAGCTGGGTCAATATTGCCTCCCGAATAAAATTCTTGCACAATCTCCCGGTTGTACTCCTTATAGACAGATGTAGTAGTTTTGAAATCCAAATAGGCTAGATAGTTGGTAAATTCAGACTCATAGCCACTCCAATCAATTAGTCTCTCAGCTATCATTTTTTATTTGCACAAAAGACTCCCTGAACTCTTCACAATCTGCATCAAAGAATGTAGAGGACAAAGCATCCTTAACTGAAGGTTTTAGAACTATGTCCTACTTCTACCGTAAAATTTCTTCTTTTCTAGCTTTGGTGAAGCTGGTTCTGACTCCTACCTCTTTGATCTTATTTAAGATGGTTGAGCTTCCTCTTGAGCTGCCTATGTTGGAACATCTGAAATGATGTTGGAACATGACTGCCTTCAACCTCAGGTTCTTGCTACTATGTTGGAACATGAATGCCAGCCTCTTCATTCTGAATGCCTGGTGTTGGAACATTACCAAGGCATGTGACATCTGTCTCCGCAGCTGCTTCAGTATTTTCTCCCCTATCTGCAAGTCTACTGTTAAAACACGAAGGTCATCAGCTTCTTCAACCTGTTCTACAAGTTTTTCTTTCTCCTGTGTTGGAACATGAGAAGCTCCTCCACCAAAATCATAATCCTTATCAGTCTTCTGAGCCTCAAACAACCCCAGTTCATCAATCTCCACATCTACAGATTCCTCTCTTGTTTCCACATCCTCTGTTGGGACATAACCATCATCTCTAGTCTCCAACTCCTCATCATCTGAAACCATACTCACGCGAGGGGGAATTTTCCTAAGTCTCTCAGCCAGCCCATGCATCTTATAATCAATTTTTACAATTTTCCAGTAAGATGTGGATTTTGTAGTTCTATGATCACTCTCAGCATGCCAATCATAGGATTTTCTAAGCTTGATTTTTTGAGATCCAAAAGCACAAGTGTAGAAACAAAAGAAAATTTTACCATTATAATCTATACATGCAGCCTTAGTAAGCCTGTGATTCAACTTTTCCATGTACTGAATATGCCCAATAAATCCAACCAACATGTGACTCAAATCAAATCCATTTATCATCCTAGACAAGGACTTATACGACCTCAAATCCACAATCTTCTTATTTGTCACATACCATTCTACACAATCCATAAAAGAGTATATGTACATACATATATATATATATATATACATATGTATATATATACACATATATATATACACACACATATATACACACATATACATACATGTATATATACATACAATATATATATACCATTGAATGTGAAGGAGTCGTCAATAAGCACCTCGACTGTTTTTTCTTCGTCTTTCTTCGAAGAAAGAATCTCCACATTAGGATCACGCATGTCATCACAAGGATGCAATCTCCTTAATTGGCTCTTCAAAGATCTTCTTGAAATTCTTGTTGCTCTCCATTGTTGATTTTTCGAGTGTGAATAGAGAGTTTGACAAAAGAAGTTTTGGATTCCTTCAACCTTGATACTTCTAAAACTCTTCAACCACTCCCCCTTTGTCATTAACCACGATAAATCCAAGAAATAATCTCCAAATTTAGAAAATGGCTAGAAAATTGGGAGTAAGGTGCGGGTTTGATGCAAAGAGAGAAGAAGGTGGAGAGGTGAAAATTTGAAAAATATATACTTTCCTTTTTCCTCAATAGCCATACCCACCCTTTATCTTTTCAAGGTAAATTCATCATTACCTTTCACCCACTTGACATCACATCACTTGCTATAAAGTCTTCACTTGACTCCATATTTTTTGTTCTCATTTTTCTCTTTTTCATTTTTTTGTAATTTTCTAAATTACATACAGAAAAATAAAATCGCTCAAAGATTGAGAAAAATAAGTACCTCAAATTCGACACACGTCTAAGGAGCTCAAAAACTGCGAAGTCCAAAGGCTTAGTGAATATATCTGCAAATTGCTCTGTCTTGGAACATAATCAACCACTACTTCTTTCTTTTCAACCCTCGAATAAAGCAATGTTTTATATAACAATGTGTTTTGTACGATACTATCGTACAAGATTCTTTGAGATGCCAATTGCACTTTCGTTATCACCTAATACTGTTAGATGCCCTTCTTAAATACTATAATCATTCAGCATTTGTTTCATTAATAATAATTGTGCACAAAAACTTATAGCTGCAAGATACTCTGCTTCAACAATTAATCGTGGTTAATCCTGTATTTTTTCACTATTTTTGGTTTATTGACACCTTGGTGGGTGTCTTTTCCATTAGGCTTTGCCAATAAGAATTCCAAAGAGATATATAGATGGAGATTTTGAGCTTCTCGATGTAGATGATTTCCAGCTAGGACAAGACGACAGTCTTCTGCGGTTTTTCATGGCTCGTGCATGGCTCCGCCGACAGCTTCATCAAGAATGAGGATCTTATAGATGTTATTGTTGATCATGCAGAGGATCCCAACTTTGGTGAGGTGGTGCAGTTGAAGAATGGCTCAGTACTATGATCTCTCATCTACATGTCATATGGCCATCTTGAGCATGAACACCAAGGCGGACGTTCTTTGGCCAAAGGGTCTCAGTGTCTGGTTCACCGTTGAAGAAACCAAAGAGGTCGTTAAGTCTAGACTGGAGAAATTGTTCAAGTTTGGAAGTGGTAGGGCCCTGGCCAAAGAAATTTCTCAAACTGATAGGATAGTTTAAGCTGAGTTTTTGTCAACTCCCAAAAAAAATTATATTCTCTTTGTTGTTTTGTTTATTGTCTCACAAAAACTTATTTTCCACCCCCGAAGACCTAGTATTTTGCAAGTCTTCAAAATGTCTATAGAGTTGGTTTAATTGTCGATCTGTAGAGATGGTGTAATTAAATCTTTAAACTGCGATGGGAGATTTTGGAGGGATTACACCATTATAGCGGGCTCTTGGCCCTTTGATGCATGTATTCCAAAAGCATATTCACCTAGTTAGGATTTGGTTTGGTTAGGTGATCATACCCACTCAAGCCTTCACATCTTTGTACATCTCCCTAGAATACCCTCTGATGGGATAGAGTGGAGTGGTTTCCAATGAAGGCTATCCTCTGGTGGGATATTTAGTAGATTAGTTTGCCAATGAAGGCTATCATTTGATGTGATATTTAGTAGAATCACTAATGGAGACTATTATCATGTGGAAATGGAACATAAATTTTATAAATTAAAAAATGTATATGGCCATATAGTCCCTCTTGGGATGAACTACTCTCTAGGGATCAGTTAAAATGATTGTTTTTAGCCTATAACTCTTTATTTGTGGAGGAGCTATGCCTTTGATGGAACTCAATATCGTCATTACAGAGAACCTTAGCTCATCAGTTTCATATTTTGAGAGCCCTGGGAAGTGTGGTTCACTGGTAATACCTTCGGAGATTGATGATATTCCACCTTCTGGGAACCCGATTCCCTATTGCATATTATAGTACTTAGCTTCCTCTAGTATATGCTTCAATGACTTTGTACGGGTCTTCCTAATTGGCTTCTATCTTGCCTTCTTTCTCTTATCAACTTTCTCATTCCTTATCATCACTAATACACCAGGAACGAATTGGGTTTTTCTTATCCTAAAGTTGTCGTAATTTTTCATGTTATCCTTCACCTTGGCTTTGGGAAGCCTAAATTTCTCTCTCTTTTCATCCAATAAATCTAAGTTTGTCTGAATTCTTCATCATTCTTTCCTTTGTGCGTTCTAGTCGTTCAAAGACTGGCAAGCCAATCTCGACTGGGATCACAACTTCCATTCCATATACCAGAGTGCATTATATTTCTCTCTTGGTTTTCCTCTTGGTAATCCAATATTACCATAGCACACTAGGCAATTATGTACCCAATTAGCTTCAGTTTCTACTAACTGAGCCCTTATACTGTTGACAATCTTCGTCGGTGACTTCAACTTGGTCGTTAACTTAGGGGTGATAGAACAAAGTGAGCTTCCGCTGGATATTAAAGTCTTTACACCCATTTTTAATGAGGTTATAAGCGAACCACCTACAATTATCAGTGATGACCGTCCTAGGTACACCATACTTGCATTATATATATGGCCAATAAGATTCGATGGAACTCGTACCTCTTTGGTTGGTCCAAGTATCAACCTCGACCCACTTGGTAAAGTAGTCGATGGGTACAATTATGTATTCCACTCCTCCTGCCGCTTCTGGGAATGGTTCTACAAGATCAATCTCCCAATTTTTGAACGGCTAAGATCCATGGGTTGTCATCATCTCTTCCTCGAGGACACGTACCAGCTAGTCATGCTTCTGGCATGGTGGGAAAGTCTAGATCAATTCGAAAGCATCTTCAAGTATCTTGGCCAGTAGTATTGATGGGACAGTAATTTCCTATTTTCTTAACACAATTAATGCCCCTTTTATTATATTTTGTTGGTAGTTAGCTAAATTATTAGGTGTTCTACCAAATAGGGGGTTTGGATCACCTTGTATGCTAAAAATATCTCTGGCTAAAGCTTAGATGGCCTACAACAAGACTACTTGATAACTATTTTAATTTGATGTTTTAATAATTTTATTTAATTTAGTTTTTAATTATTTTAATTTGATGTATCATTGGTGTGAGTTTTAGAACAAATCCAAATATAAATTTCAGCCCACTCAAAAAAACTATATATCAGCCCAAGTTTAATTTGAGTTTGACCATATGTACTGCACTTACTATGTCAGGAAAATTTTGAACATGATAACACCAACCACTTATTACCCCATATATTCAAACTACATGTACTATAGTCTATATTTACTCTACAAGGAACATTTTGGACACATATCTACTACGATGTCCTTCAACCAACCGGAAAATAGTCGTGAAGACAGATTAGGTTCAAGGTTAAAACTGAGTTGTTGACGTCACTGCTAAACGACATCATTCTGTTTTTGCATTCTAGTTTTATTTCTATTTTCCTTTTTAGTAATAGTTTGTTAGACATCCACACACGTCAGGTTGTCATTAGCTACACACATTTGTACAATTCTGCTGCTATATATTTCTAGACCTGAACATTTGCAGAGGATAGGAAATTATACCTTTTTTTCTCTCAAAACCATATCTCCATATCTTTCTTTCCTTAATTAAATCATTG
Source organism: Rubia yunnanensis (assembly GCA_037428765.1). NCBI lineage: Eukaryota > Viridiplantae > Streptophyta > Magnoliopsida > Gentianales > Rubiaceae > Rubia > Rubia yunnanensis. The sequence continues at coordinate 85,850,323 of CM075066.1, forward strand.
TATTGTCAGTTTTGCTTCTATATTTGATTGTTGAACATGATATCGGAGCAGTAGATCTTGCCTGCTAACTGATTTCTTCTGATCAAAAGCTTGCTAGTGGAAGAAAAATGGCATCCATATTTATGAGAGAAGTGGATACTTCAAAAACACCAGTTAGATGGCCATTTAATCAAAATCTTGAAGGCACAAACCTATATAGATCTAATGATTCAATTTTTCTTCATGTCTCAGACCACTCTACCCTAGTTTTCGTCGCAGAATTGCTGGATGAAAGTAATTACATCACTTGGAGCTGGAGCATGATGATTGCATTGGATACAAGAGATAAGTTGGGCTTCATCAATGGAAAATCAAGGAACCAAATCTGGATGATCCAACCTTTAATCAGTGGAGAAAGGTTAATTTGACGCTTATATCTTGGGTTTTGAATTCAATGAAAAAAAAATACTCCCAGTTTGTGGGTTGAATTGGCAGAGAGGTTTAGGGTAAGTAATGGACCTTTATTAAATCACCTTAAACGTGATTTAACTAACATTAAGCAGGGAAACAATTCTATGGCTGCTATTTTACTAAGCTTAAAGGTTTATGGGATGAGTATGCTTGTTTTGGACCTAGAATGTTTTGTGCATGTTGTAATTGTGGAGTAGTTAAATCAATCATTGAGCAGGATGAAGATGACAAATTGCACCAGTTTGTAATAGGGCCAAATTCTGAGTGTAGTTCAATGTGTAATCAGTTATTGGTGATGGATTCACTTTCCATAGTATCTAAGGCTTATTCCATGATTATCAAAGTTGAGAGTAGAATCTGGTCCATGATGAACACTTGGACACTTAAAGAAATTCAATTATGGCAGTAAAAAGCTTCAGACCTGGAGCAAATCAGTATGTTAAGCATTTTGTTGGGAGAGAAAGGACTTTTAAAAGGCAATTCAAAAGACCTAACCTGAAATGTGACCATTGTGGCGCTTTAGGTCATCTTAGGGACACAAATTTTAAGTTGCACGGATACCCAAATTAGCGGGAAGGTAGTAGGGATCCTCAGGTGAGAAACAAATTTTTTGGCAATCAGTTGGCTCATAAGGCCACTGTTCAGCAAGACACACCACTAGATACTTCTGAGCAGAACTTACAAGATATGGTTGCCAATCTTCAATTGTAGGTGGAGAGGTTGATAAGGAAAGGCCATCATGGAGTGTAGACCGTCAGCACCAGGACCCGAGTTAACCAACATTGCACACTACCATGACTTTGCAGGTAGCACCTTAATTTATTCTTGTGGCAATAATTATCTCTTTGAGTGTGGATCTTGGATACTTGATAGTGGTTCCACTAGCCATATGTGTACCTCTTCAGCCTATTTTATTTAATATAAACATGTTTTTGTCACAACTATAATCTAAAGCTTACATGCTAGATTATTCAACTAAGTTTGTTTAGTTTGTGGGATCGGTCTCTTTTCATCCAAAACTCAATCTATCAAACACCTTATGTGTTTCTGACTTCAAATGTAACCTGATTTCCATTCGTAAGCTAGCCCAAGTATCTCATGTTAACACAAGCTTTTTTGGCCCTATCTATTTACTCCAGGACCTCAAGACTAATGAAGTTCTTGCAGTGGCAGAGAAGTCTAATGGTATGTACCTTCTTTAGAATTCATCTTTCAGTCCTAAAGTTATCAACAAATAATCAAGTCCAGATTCAGTTCCCATATCCCACAGAGTTTACCACATAGTTAGTATGCTCTTGTTTTTATTCAAAGAAATATTGTATTACATGCTAGGGCATCCTTCTCAGGATGTACCGATGCATCTAAATGTTAATAGAAATGATCAAAATTTTCCTTGTTTTGTATGCCCTCTGGTAAAGCAGCACAGACTGCCATTTCCATGTTGTGAAACAACTTCAACTGTTTCATATTCATACTGATTTATGGGGGCCTTATAAATTACCCAAATTGAATGGCTGAAAAAATTTCCTGACAATTGTTGATGACTACAGTCGTAGTACCTAGACTTTCCTTTTGAAAACTAAAGATCAAACGTGTTCTCTGATTCAAACTTTTTTTTATGGTGCAGAGGTTTTTTATTAGTCTATTAAGATCACAAGATTAGAAAATGGTACCAAATTTTAGAATCGAGAATGTCTACAGCTATTTTCTAAACTAGGTATTGTTCATCAAAGATCTTGCCCATATTCACCTCAGCAAAATGGCATTGCTGAAAGAAAACATAAACGTCTCCTACGGGTTGCTAAAGCACACCTTTTTCCATTCCAATGTTCCAAAATATTTCTAGGGTGAAGTTGTTCTTACAGCCACATACTTGATAAACATACTTCCCTCTTCAATTTTGTCTTGTAAATCACCCTATGAATTGCTTTTTAACAAGACTTCTGATTATTCCACTCTTGGAGTATTTGATTGTCTTGTTTTGGCCACAAACACTTCTCCTTCAGAGGATAAGCTTAGCCCAAGAGCTTTTCCTTGTGTCCTCCTGGGATATTCCATTGGGAAAAAGGCCTACATGCTGTATGATCTATCCAAAAAAAGGGTCATTATCTCCAGAGATGTCACATTCTATGAACATTTTTTTCCTAATAAAGATTAGTCAGCATATCCTCGGCCTTAGACTTCACCACCTGATCATTCAACTTCCAGTTCTCTACCTCATCCTATCTTTGATCTTATTTCTAATTCCCACACTTCTGCACCTCATATCTCTCCTACATATTATTCTTAACTTTCCCCACAATATGATCAAAAATATTCTTCCAAATCCCCTCTCATCCAGCCTCTTGATACTTCTAATCAGTTACCACCATTTCATCTTCCGGATAATCATGATGAACACCAGCCTCCTCCTAACCATTATACACTCAAAAATTTTCCTTCTAGAGTTAGAAAGATTCATGCCTGGACTAAAGACTTTGTTCTTTCATCCACCACTAACTTCATTCCTATCCCAGTCTTTACCCCATCCTATGTCACACACCTTTGCACCATTGCTTCTATCTCTGAACCACACTCTTATAAACAGGCTTGTCAATGTACTGAATGGGTTAAGGCTATGGCAGAAGAGATCCAGGCCTTAGAGGAAAATGATACTTGGGATCTTATCCCTCTTCCACCTTATAAGCATGTTGTAAGTTCCAAGTGGATTTTAAAATTCAAATGCAATCCTAATGGATCTGTTGCTAGATATATAGCTCAGTGGGTAGCCAAGGGCTATAGCCAACTAGAGGGCATTGATTACTTTGAGGTTTATCACCTGTTTCTAAAATGGTTACAATCAGATTCCTTCTTGCCCCTGCTGTAGCTAATTCTTAACACATTCACCATATAGACATTAGCAATGTCTTTTTACATGGAAAAATGGATAAGGAAGTTTACATGTCTCCTCCACCTGGTTTTCCTCTACCTAAATCAGGTATGGTTTGCAAATTAAAAAGAGCTTATATAGTTTAAAGAGGGCTTCTAGACAGTGGAAGAAACAGTTTGCTAGCCATCTGACTTCTTTGGGTTTTTCACAATCCCCTCATGATTATTGTTTGTTTTATAGGTTCAGTTCTCACTCTTTCTTGCCTATCATTGTGTATGTCAATGATGTGCTTCTCATTGGGATTTCTTTCCAGCATATCTCCTTTGTTAAGCACTCACTCTATACAACCTAAACTATTAAGGATTTACAGGAAGCTAAATTCTTTTTAGGAATCGAACTAGCCAGATCTTCCGATGGCTTGTTTCTGAGCCAAAACAAGTATATCCTTGATATTATTTCAGACTGTGGACTCTCTAATTCCACTGCAGTCAATGTTCTTTTAGCTGCTACATAGAGGGATGATACCACTGCCCACCCATTTTCTCATTGATCCAGGTGTTTTTTGGCGGTTGAATGGAAGACTCCTCTATTCGGGCTTTACCCCCCTGATATTACTTATTATGTTCACCAACTGTCCCAGTTAGTGTAGAATCCCACTACCCACCATCTACAGGCTGCTCTTTACATAGTTCGCTATTTGAAGTCTTGCCCAGCTCATGGCATGTATTATCATGCTACTCCCTAGCCCTCTACCATTACCTATTGCGAAGCTGATTGAAGTAAAGGTACTGATTCCCGGTGCTTTGACACCGAATTCGCTATTTTTGTCGGATGTGTTCTTATCTCATGAAAGTCAAAGAAACAATCCACAATATCGAAATCATCACTTGAGTCGGAGTACCGCAACAAGTTTATCACTGTCTACGAACTCAAGTGGATCAGTTTCTTGGCCTCCAATCTCCACCTCCCTTTCCAGCTGCCTTTGCCCTTGTATTGTGACAATCAAGTTGTTGTCTACATCTAAGTCAATCCAGTGTTTCATGAGAGAACCAAACACTTGAAAATAGACTATCACCTTGTTCCTGATTACTACTTGGTTGGCTTCCATCTGCCAACCAAGATTGCTTCTCGATTTCAATTGGCTGACATATTCACGAAGCTTCTTCCTGCTGTTGCATTCCACTTTAATTTGGCCAAGCTGAACTTTCAAGTTTCATCTCATGTCCAGCTTGAGAAGGGGCTAAAGATAGACCAGGCGTCACTGCTATTTGTGCGTTCTGCTTTTATTTATATTTTCCTTTTCTGTAATAGTTTGTTAGACATCCACACGTGGCAGGTTGTCATTAGCTACACACAGCTGTACAATTGTGCTATTATATATTTTTGTACCTGAACATTTACAGAGGATATGAAATCATACCTTTTTTGCTCTCAACACCATATTTACTCCATATCATTCTTTCCTTAATTAAATCATTGTATTGCCGATTTTGCTTATATATCTGATTGTTGAACACACCCGCACACGATTCTGTGAGCTTTCCTTCCCCTCTTTCGCTCAACCAAATTTCTAACAAGAAAACCCTGTGTTTACACCGAAGAACACTGACAGTGGCGATGAATTTAACACGTCGGCGAGAATTTGCAGAAAAAAGAGATTATTTTTTCATTCTTGACTATTTTCAATCCAGTCCCTTAATTTTAGAGTTTCAGCTTAATTTGACCCCAAAAATAATTAAGAGTAAATTGACCCCTGAATTTTACCAACTTCTGTGTTATGATTATATAACCTCAAAACATTTAAACATGAGTTTGGGAATTCCTAAATGCAGGTAAATTTAATGAAGATTTACTGTATTAACCTTAATTAGTTTTATTAGTTTTAATCTTAATCAAATTTTGATTATTTAACTTCACCCCTCATCAACAATCATTTTTCAAGATTAATCCATAATGAAGATTATAAATACATAAACACCTTAAATTAGATTATCTTAAGAATTCATGGTCAAAGTAAGTTCAACAAGCATTAGGCCAATGATTCTTCTTCCGCCTCCCATGTGTCGAGGCCACCGATTTATATCATATCTTAAGATTATCTATCATAATTTAACAAACTAAAAACAACATTCCACATGCTGCATCTGCAATGGACCAAAACAAAAAATGAGTCGGTTAAACTAACCTTTCTTCTCCATTTCACCTTTTCTCTCAGCTCCTCCAGCAAGACGTCGACTTCGAGGCCCCATCCTCTCCTCCTCCGGTGCTGCCGGTGCTCTACCTCCTGGGGCTCCCGACGCCGGATCCCTAGTACGCGGTGACAATTGGCGCCATCCCGCGGGGCTGGAGCGGGAGAGGGAGGCAGGCCGGAGGGTTCGGAGCATAGTGTTCTAGGCGGAAGATGGCCAACACGGCAGTAACAAGCACCTCATTTCCATACAGACTAATCGGATAAAGAATCTCGTGAATCATATGGGCCGCTCCTTCTTTCTTTCCAGGCTTTTTGATCTTGAAATCCGGCCCGGGTTCGAGTCGGATGAGGTTATTGAGAGGACCCCCCGCGTTTTGCCCAGATTGCTTCATTTGCAATCAGGGACTGATGACATACTTAACGTTACTTTCATAAGAGCTCCGTCAAATGCTCTTTTAAAGGTGGATGTTCCTCTGGTGTTGAGAAAAGGGGCTTAAGAAAAGGGGCATTCCCGGACGTAATCAAGAGAAGTGTTAAGTACCTCTTATCACCAGAAGAGTTAGCCGTTGGCCAAAAGCTTGTAGCGCGTGGCCTTAAAGTTCATCCTGCTTTGAAACTCGTTAAAGCAGAGGGTGAACCTTTCATCAAGATCATGGGAGCCCGTGTATCCGACCAGGAGAAATCCAAGTGAAACGGTTAAGCTTTTACTTTTAGCTCTTGTCAATTTAGGGATGTATATTCCCTAGTATTGCGGGGTTGTGGGCCCTTCAAGCCGAGGTAGATTACTGGATCAATAGATCCGTTGTTCAATGATTAGAAGCTTAAGATGGTGATCTGCAAGAGTTTTGTTTGATGGAATGAGAGCAAGTCAAAACTATTTGATCAATGATGACGAATTTTCTGGGGGATGAACTTGAATGTTCAATAGTCCATCATGGATGAATTGTATTTAAAAAAATTGTTAATTAAACTAAACGAATTGCCATGGAGAGATCCTTAGATCTAGACAGAAAGACATGCATATGTATACAGGGGCGGATTGAGGGCGGTGCTCTCAATTCCGACGCACAAGAAGGAAGAATCGGATTTTCGTTTTGAGATTGGGGAATATTTTAAGAATTAAAATTTATTTGGAATTAAAACTAAATAGTTGAAAACATTTCTTAAATACAGGTCCAAAACTCATAGCATTTCTCAACCTATATTTAGATTTGCCACGTAGCGGCAGGTAAAAGCTATAAAACTAAAACAAATTCCTTTCTAATAATTCAACCCTGAAAATAGTATTACATCAAGAACTCAATCAATCTAACACCAAATCAATATGATACAGAAAAAAGTAGTAAAAAAAAGGGGAGAAGAAAAAAAACTGTAATCTCGCGCCAATCACTATGTACTAGCTCACCCGATAAGATAGCTTGCAATAATCAATGGCATCCTGCAAAAATTTACTTTGCTCGTCACCCTTATTGCTGGTGTAACTACCAGGGGTCACCGGCCTCACCCGATGTCGAGCAGGGCTCCAACGGAAACAGCTCGCGTACTTATTCATATTGCTGACCGCTGATCTCCACATACTACTTTGGCAGTGACGGAACTTGTCGAAAACAACGATTGACTTATTATTTTCCATAGAACACATTTGCGACAAACATGGATCCGTACATGCTTCCGTACGCGTCGGTTCATTAATCTGTGAAGTAGCGGAAGGAGGAAAACCAAACGACTCCAAACACGGTTCCCATAATGACGGTTGGGTAAACAGCGAGTGCGGTTCGTTTGTGAGCCACAATGGCTCAATATATGGTGAGTGCGGTTCGTTTGTGAGCAACAGCGGTTCCGTATGTGGTGACCGCGGTTTGTTTGTATCCGTGCATTCTGGTTCCGATTGTGGTGAGTGCGGTTCGTATGTGAGCAACAATGGTTGCGTGTAATACGTATATGGCGACTGCGGTTCGTTTGTTGTCAGCAGCAAGGGTGAAGTGGTGGGAGCATAATGAAGCCTCCTGTCGAACCAGGATCCGATGTCGGGAGAAAACATTGATTTTTCTTGCTTATCACACGCAGAGATTAATAAAACGCACTTTGATATAATTTAATTTTAATATATAGTGTGAAGATGAGTAGTGTATTTATGGCACAATCGTTGTTAAATGGAAGGATGAGTTGTGTATTTAGGGCACAATCGTTGTTCAATGGAAGGATGGACTGCGTATTTATGGCACAATCATGGTTTTTTTAAGGGTATACGTTGACTTATTTGAGAGTTGATTTGATGCATCACTTAAACTGCGCGTAATAGGAAACGCGAATATTTTTCTATTCAAAAAATTCAGAAAAAGAAACGCGAATATTTTTCTAATCATTTTAATGTTACTAGCTAGCAGCTATCTCTTCCATATTAGAAAGTAAATTATACGCTATTTATAGAAAATAACCTTTTTGCTTCTTATATTCCCGTTTTTTTTATCAAACACACTCATTTTATTAAATATGAAGACTCATTACATTTCCACAAAGTTCTATGCTAGGCGGGCTAAACTTTACACAGATGTTTATTTTGCAATTATTATAAATTTAAAATTGGGGTGGGGGTTTTTCTGAATTATGCTAACAAATTCAGGTACCTACTGTGCAATTATCGAAATACTATAAACATCACAAAAAACAAGATTTTTCAATTTTCATTTTTTACCTCGCCGATTGGAAACCGCCACTGCGGACGGTTCCCAGAGGTTTTACACCGAATTTACCCCAAAATTTCATGTCTGTTCTTCTCAGGGTCACCGGAATTTCATGTATGTTCTTCACCGGCGAGATCGTCCAGCGCTAATGCACTGGCAGCGGAAGCTCTGAACCGCTCCGTGGGAGGTCGTCGCCATACCTCTCAAAGTTAATATTTATAAGCCCTAAATGCTTACTATCTACAACTAAGTAGATAGCGGCAAGTCGGGGTCGTCCACGAAGAAGAGGGATCTTCCTAAGCGTTTAGGCACAAAAGGTTGATATTAGGCTAGGAGTAGATATATATACATACATATAAAAGCCTGTAAATTGGGGGTTTGGTTGTTTGGTGGTCCTAAGTTATGAAATTAAAAAGATAAGATAACTAGCAAAGTCAAGTAACTAGGCTAATCATAACACAAAACTAAGAAAAAGGGGTTTAAAACTATAAAGATAAAGCATTGGGGGGCAATTGATATCCACTTCCAAACCTAATGTAGATCATTGAACCATTCACTCATTCTATCACATTCATTACTTGACTTAACATTAACATACTAATCTAGCAAGAATCACAACACATTATGCACAAGAAGTTCTAAGTTCATGTTAATAGATTTTCACGCAAAGGAGCAAAGGAATTCGTCACTTTCCTAACACCCGAACACTTCAATCATAAAAATACTTCCTATTCTCAAACAACACATGACATAAATGAAGTGAAACATAGCATCAAGAATGCATAAATGCTAAATAATAAAGGCTTCAAGAACGAGTGAAACAATCTATTCACTACTTCAACTACTTGTTGTGAAGATAAATCTTCTATCCTTCTTAGATAGTAGTTTGCAAGAGTAAATTTGACAACTCTTGTCAAACCTCACCAATGACTCCCTTAGGATTAAGAGTATCCCATTGATGGCATTTAGCACGAAGAATCAACAAGTTTGGCAACACTTATAAATACTACACCGTATCTAAGCATTTAACCAATTCATGCATTTACACAAGATTAGTCAAGAACGATCGACATTCATAGACTTCTCTCATTTGCTACCTAAAACACACCAACATTCATCTAGCAATTATCAACACACCAACATCATTTAAGAAGCTCTAACTCATGCTCTTGGATTCCACATTAAAAGAGGGGAGAATTAGCTACTTTCTCCCAACCCTAACAAGTAATCATACAAGCAATTCATATACTCAAGCTTCCAAAAACATCAATGCAATTAACAATTCACATTCAAAGCTCAATAAATGCACAATAGAAAACACCAAATAGATAGATATAATGGTTCTTACTACATAGAAATGGAAGCTTCAATCCTTTGCTCCCAAGATAGAACTAAGCTAGAGAAATAAAAGACATAATTAATCTACAAAAACTAAGAAAAGAAAGAAGAGAAAACCTAGGGTTTTAACACCCAAAAATGCAGAAGAAAGAAATGGGCAAAAACTATTGAAGAGGAGAGGATAAGGGGAGTATTTATAGCACAAAAATCAAGAAGAAATTTAGACCACTCATCCATCGTGAGTCACGACATGCTCGCGATGAACCATCGCGGGTCGCGATAGCCTCGCGACGGACACAAATTCCAGCATTATTTCTTCTTTCTCTTTCATATCTTATATCCTTCTCTTCTCTTCACTTCTTCAATTCTTCATATCTTCAAAAAGCTCAAATCCAAGTCTTCGAATCTTCAAATCTTCAAAGATACTCTCCAAAGTCTTCAAAATTTTCAAAGTCTTCAAACAAATTACCTTGTCACGCAAAATTCTCTAAAAAGTGATAAAAACGTAAAAGTCATTTTTAACCCTCCTTAAATAATTTCAAGGAAATATGTCACATTTAGAGCACAAAAGTGTACAAAATTTAATTCCAAAAGTCCTAATATAACCGTATAAAATGGGCACATCACTCCGATCAATCAATCTTGTAACCGCTGCTCCAATCGATCAATCTCGTCCAGCGCTAGGGCAACCGTCGGCGATTCACCTTCTTCTTCTTCCACTCTTGACATCAAAATTTCTCTGAATGCGATGGCGACAGCGAGGAGCAATCAATGCGAGGAGTAATCCACTACGATTCTCTGCAACCGCTCCTGATCGGCGAGATCGATGAGAAGTGGATGACATCGAAGCAACGTGGCACATCCACAGCGAGTCTGCGATAAAATGAGGCTCCCATGATGGCGATGCGAGGCGATGACATTGCTTCATTTTTCCGCCAGGCACGTTAGATCCCCGTGCTTCCAGGAGGAAGATAACATGCGCGTGTAAACACACGCCAGCAACGGTGGCAGACGACAGTGGTCGCGACAGACGACGGTGGACTGTTGTTGCCTATGAGAGGTGAGGTTTAATAGTGTGTTTTACTTTTTTCAAAGATTTGCTGAGGTGTAATTATTAATTGACTGAGTTTGTTGTCAACAAAGTTTGTTTGGTCTAGTGGTCGGTACTCTACTTGTTGAGGTTGGAGGTCTCGATTTCAAATCTAACTGTGATCTTTATTTTCAATCATTTATGTTCTTTATTTACATTGTGAGGTTTAATATTATTTGACTGAGTGTATGCTACATGAGAGTTATTGGTTTCGTGGTTATTGCTCTAGGCTTTGAGGTTAGAGACATGGATTCAAATCCCTTAAGGTTTATCTTTTTTTAAGGAATTTTTATTCTTGAGGTACTGTAGTTTTTTTTATGTATGTAGCTTTTATTCTTTTATGTTGATATTTTTCATTTTTCATTGATGTTTGAGGTTTTGTAGTATTTTTGGGTAATATGGATTGATTTTTGTTGTTCCTTTATTTTCTCATGTTGATGTTTGCCATTTTCTGGCTGAGGTTTTGGTAATAGGAGTTGGTGTTTGTAGTGTCTTTTTTCTTATGTTGATGTTTTTCATTGTCAGGATGAGGTTCAGGTGTTAGGAGTTGATGTTTGTAGTTTTTTGTTTATAAAAAAAATCGTTTATATTTTATGATTTTCAGAGTGAATAATTTGTACTCTTGAGGTACCGTAGCTTTTTTGTTCATGTTTTTACTTTTTTTTTCTCTCATGTTGATATTTTTCATTTAATAGATGAGTTTTAGGTGATATGGGTTGATGTTTGTAGCTTTTTTTGATGATATGGTTGATTTTTTTTTTCCGGTAATAAGAACTAATGTTTGTAGTGTCTTTTTCTTATGTTGACGTTTTTTTCATTTTTTGTTAGTGCTTCAAATGTAGGTCATGGGTGCTTATTTTATAGATTGTGTGTATTATGAAAACAAATTGGTGCTTAGAGTACAACTTGTAAGTGCTTCAATCGTTGCTTGTTAGGAGTTGATGTTTGTAATTTTTTTTATGATATGGTTGATTTTTTGTAGTTTTTTTTCCTTACGTTGATGGTTTTCACTTTTTGTTAATGCTTCAAATATAGGGTGTAGGTGCTTATTTTATAACTTGTAAGTGATTCAATCGTTGCTTGTAGGTGTTTCAATCGTTGCTTGTAAGTGTTTCAATCGTTGCTTGTTAGGAGTTGATGTTTGTAGCCTTTTTGATGATATGATTAATTTTTTGTAGTATTTTTTCCTTACATTTATTTTTTCATTTTTTGTTAGTGCTTCAAATGTAGGTTGTAGGTGCTTATTTTATAACTTGTAAGTGCTTCAACCGTTGCTTGTTAGGATTTGATGTTTGTAGTTTTTTCTTTAAGAAAATGATAATTTACCTTTGTTGAGGTTTTTATGATTTTTAGTTTTTTTATTAGTCGTAGTCGACATTTGTTTCTCCATTTTTTTGTTAATTTTTATTTGAATTTTTATATACATTTTGCTGTTTTATTTGATTTTTAAATATATTTTTTACTGAAGATTTTAGTTGATGTTTTATGATTTTTCGTTGATATTCTAGTATTTTTCTGATGATGTTTCTACAGTTTTTTGCAGCACTTTTTAATTGATTTTTTACATTTTAAAAATATTTTTTGCAGATTCGAGGTGGCGGGAAAATGATGGAAAAAAAATTGGGCAAAAAAGCCCCTGGAAAGTTATTAGCGATAGGTCCCTGTAAAATAATTAGATATAGGTCCTTGTAAATTAGATATAGGTCTCTGGAGCTAGAATATTGTTAGAATTGTAGAAAGATCTATGCCTAAAGTTTAGTCTGCCTCATAGAAGACCATCCCTTACATTTTTCTTCAAAAGTTTTTGAAAAAAAGGATCAACAACAACACGGATGTTAAAGAATCCAACCATTTTGTACTCCCTCTATTTCACTATTAGTGGCACACCACTTTTGGGTGTTAGAATTTAGGAGATGCTAAATGAGTGGATGAAATTGAATTGAAAGAAAGAATAATAAAATTAATGGATATAATAACCTTAAACTTGCAATAATTAGAAAGTGTCAACTTAAAGTAAACATCCCAAATTAGAAAGTGTGTGACTATTAGTGAAACCGAGGGAGTATCATTTTAAGCAGATTGACAAAAGTCTATATTTTGAATGATGTTTAGAGCATATATGATATGAGATAATTTCATTTATATGTGAATACGATCTTAGTCACAGAAAGAAGATACATTCTATAGTTGGTCATTTATCGTCGTGGCATCCAACAAACTCGATCCAAATCCGTCAGACTATCTAACCCACTCAAGATAGTGTCTGATAATATGTCATGTAAGACTGCTTTACCTTGGATTCTTAACACCGGTGCTTCCTACCACATGACCGGCGACAAGGATCTTCTTTATGATATTGAGCATGCTGATAATGTTGATGTCATACTTCCTAATGGGTCTATTTCTACTACTGTTGAACATGAAAAGATTTAATTTAGAGATATCATTGTGAATCATGTTTTGTTTATTTTAGCATCACAATGCAATTTGTTATCGTTTTCCAAGTTAACAGCTAATTTAAAATGTCTAATTTTGCTTACCATAAAGTTATGTGTATTACATGATATCAGCATGAGAACAGTGATTGGCGCGGGTGAAAAGCAAGGAGGGGTTTATTGGTTATGCAGATTTGGAGTTTCACAGTCTACACATCCATTCTTGTTCGTTGTTGTATCAGTGTCTTTGTCTACTTTATGACATCAGCATTTCAGATATCCATCTTCTTCAGTGTTGTCTTCTATCCCAACTATTTCTTTACCTACTCCCTCATCAGTTTGCCATCGAGCAAAACAATCTAGACTTAGATTTCATGTTAGTTCTGCTCAGGCTATTCATTTGTTTGAACTTAGACATTGTGATGTTTGGGGGCCTTATGGTTCACTTTCTTCTAGTTGAGCATTTTCATTTTTAACCATAGTTGATGATTATTTCCAAGCTGTTGAGTTTATTTATTAGTTTCTAAGTCTCAAGTACCATTGAAGAGGAAGGTTTTCTTTGCTTTTGTTCAGACACACTTGAAGATGACGGAGTTCTTTAATAGGTTTAGGCTGACAACAGAACTAAATTCTTGCCTCTTAGATCATATTTTTTTTAGAGAAAGGTGTTTGTTTTTAAACTTCCACGGTGTATACACCTCAGCAAAATGGGCACGTGGAATGAAAGCACAGATATATTTGAAATGTTGCTCATGCTCTTCGTTTCTAAGCTCATTTGCCCATCGAATTCTAGGGAGAATGCATTCTTACAGCTGCCTACCTCATCAATCGCACACCAATATCTGTGTTAGATGGTCTATCGCGCCACCAGCTTTTGTATGGTTGCGCACCAGATTACAGCCATCTCCATGTGTTTGATTTTCTGTGATTTGCTTCTCAGCTTCCACAATCGCATGATAAGTTTGCATCTAGAAGTCGGAAGTGTCTTTCTTGGCTATCTAGTTGATAAGAAAGCATGGTGTTATTATGACTTGGAGTATAGTACTGTGTTTGATAGTCGAGATGCAATATTTTATGAAGAATGTTTTCCATATGTGTTGATTTCTGTAACAAAAGTGCCTGTTGATCCACTACCTTTATAGTCACTACTGCTTATGAAAACTCTATTCCAAAGCCATCTATTCAGATAGAGCTGCCGCTAGCTCAAATGCAGGAGCCACCGCCTTTGAACAGTCAATGGCATGCTCAGCCTGAGCCACATTCGTTCATCACCGGGTCAACACCATTCCCTCCTCACATTCTGCCACCACCGTTTGTAGATCCGCTGGTTACCTCTGAGCTGTGGCCTGTTCTGGAGCCACCACTTGAGCATGTTCGACCAACATCCAGTTAAACTGAAGGATTATATCTGCACAGCTACTCGTTCGATAAACCCCTCACCCATCCCCTCTGCTGATCTCTCGTCGCTTGCTGTACTGTCCTCAGGTACTCGTTACCTTATTGAAAATTATGTTCCATGTGATAATTATTTGGTTTCACACTCTACATTTTCAGCTGCAATTACAGATGTTGCTGATCCAATTATTTATGTTGATGCTTCTCGCCATCCTCATTAGCATGCTGCTATGTTCGATGAGATTGACACACTCGAGCGTAATAATAAGTGGGTTCTTGCTCCTCTTCCATGTGGTAAAAAGGCCATTAGATGCAATTGGGTGTATCAGACCAAGTTTAAGTCTGAGGGTTCTATTAAGTGCCACAAGGTGCATTTAGTTGTTGGTAATCGTTAAATTGAGAGCACTGACTTTACTGAGACAATTTATCATGTTGCCAAGCTGAGTTCAGTTCATCTTTTCTTGGTTGTTGCTGCTATTCATGGTTGGGATTTGCATCACATGGATGTGCACAATGCATTTCTCCATGGTAATCTTGAGGAGGAGGTGTACATACGTCCGCCTCCAAGTTATACACTCCCGGTGCCTGGTTTGGTTTGCAAGCTACGCACATCTCTTTGTGGTATTCGATAGTCTCTGCAGAATTTGTTTGTTATGCTTGCTGCTTCTCTTTGACTCTTTGGTTTTGTTTAGATTAAGGCAGATTAATCTTTGTTTTCTTATTTCTAAGATGGTGTGCTTATGTTGATGATTTTATTATTGCTGGTTCATCTTCGGAGATGATGACCTTATTATTGTACTCTAATCACTATGTACTAGCTCATTCGATATGATATCTTGCAATAATCAATAGAATCCTGCAAAAACTTACTTTGCTCGTCATCCTTATTGCTGGTGCAATGACACCGGCCTCACCCGACGTCGAGCGGGGCTCCATCGAGAAATAGCTTGTGTACTTATTCATATTTCTCACTGCTGATCTCCTTATACTCTGGTTGTGACAAAAAAATTCAAAAAAAAATGATTGACTAGTTATTTTCCTTACAACATAGTTGTGCCAAACATGGATCCGTACACGCTTCCGTATGCACTGGTTCATTACACTGTGAAGTAGTGGAAGGAGGAAAACTAAATAACTCCAAACATGGTTCCCATAATTATGGTTGGGTAAACTGCGAGCGAGGTTCATTTGTGAGCAACAATGGTTCAAAATATGGCGACCGTGGTTCCTTATATGGTGCGTGTAGTTCTTTTGGAGCAAAAGTGGTTCCATAAATAGTGATTGCAGTTTGTTTGGCTCAGTACACTCTGGTTCTGAATGTGGTGAGTGTGGCTCGCATGTGAGCAATAATGGTTGTGTATAATACGTATATGGTGACTGCGGTTTATTTGTTGTCAGCAATGAGGGTGAAGTGGTGGGAGCATAACGAAGCCTTCAGTCGAACGAGGTCTTGGCTTAGCTCATAATCAAGTGTGAAGATGAGTAGTGTATTTATGGTACAATTGTTGTTAGATGGAAGGATTATTTGTGTATTTAGGGCACATCGTTGTTTAATAGAAGGATGAATTACGTATTTATAGCATGATAACGTATATGCCATAAGGCCCAATAACAGCCAAAGGCTTCAGGCCTGCGTAAGCATGCAAGAGGATGAAAATGGGATTGGTAGGTGGCTGATGGGACTTGACCTACGGAAGGTGTCCCATCAGCCTCTAAAACACATAAAATAAGGGGCACGCACATGGAAAATGGTAAATTACAATAAAAATACTATTCACTTAAGATTTTCTCTACGCAAGGTCCATGGGTGGCCGGAGCGTCAAAGCAGGCACGACCCTGTGCCTGTTTACCTGACCTTAGTCTGCCTGTTTTGTAGGTCCAGAAGCATGCTGGACTCAGGGAGATCATCTGTGGGGATTGCTATACTTCTTTCAAGCTCACACAAAATGGATGCACTAAAAACAGAAAATCTATTCAACCAAGTGATGATGGAGGATGTGACACACCTGGAGGAGGACTCAACACTGACCTTGACGCTGATGGGAGAGAGACACCAGTTGCGCACCTCAATAGAGCTGGGAAAAAACTCAGAGGTACTTCAGACGCTCCTAGCATCCCAGAATGAAATACTAAGGAGAATGAAAAGCCTGGAAGACCGCCTTAACGGTGAGACAAAGTGAAGGGGCGCGGACCTGCAGCCAACACAGTTATTTCCTGAGCAGGAGGCGGAGAGCAAGGAGCCCATCCAGAAGGATAGTGGCTCGGAGATAGCTCTGAGCAGGACCTATTATAAAAGGAAAGAACCAGTTATAAAGGGAGAAATGGTGGAAGATTGCGAATGGCAGAAAGGCTATGTGCCACCGCCCAGAATGAAAGAGCAAGACAGAGGTAAGGCCCCAACGAGAGAGCCGAAGTTGGAGGCAAGGAAGGATGGTAGGGGATCCCCCTTCACCATGAGGATTTAGGTATTTACAGCTGACCCAAAGCTAAAAATACCGGTAAATCTAAGGCATTATAATGGTGAGGAAGATCCGGAAGACCACTTGCACACATTCTGCACCAACATGGAAACTTTTGCGATACTGCAGGCCATTTGGTTGCGACCACCCTGACAACTACAACAAGGTGTGGTTCAACAACTTGGAGGACAAGACAATCGACAGCTTTGGCCAGTTGGAATGGAAATTCTTAGAACATTTCATGCAGAAAAAGAAGTTTTGGAAGATGTGCTTCGAGCTACTGGCTATCAGGCAGAAGCTAGAAGAGACACTGTCAGCGTATTGGGAAGCCAGTTCCTCGTCGACACGCTCATATATGGCTTAAGGTATGGACTGTTGTTGAGGGATTGCACCCTAGACCCGCCACAAGCGATTGATGACCTGATGAAGAAAGTAGGGAACTTTAACAGGGTGGATCTGGCTGGCAAGAGGAGGAAGGAGACACAGGTCGACCAGGGGCAGATAAGGACTGAGACGGATGGAAAGGCCAAGAAGCCAAAATGTACTAAGGGAGCTGCCTCCCTATTTCCCAGCAGGTTTAACTGGTCGGATAGGGTCTTCAAGCCACTCATCAAAATTCCCAAGGAGAATTTTTCCTTGTACGAAGGCAAGAACATCTGGGACGTGCTGCCAAAAATGAGGAACAACCCTGACAAGAGGAATAAGTCTCAGTTCTATGATTATCATAGTGATCACACCCATGATATGAATGATTGCATTTATTTAACGCACAACATTGAGGATTGTGTCCAGAGTGGCAAGCTACTTGGAAGAGCAAGAACAAGCATGGAGAGCCTTACAGGCAGGGAGGCCCTGACAAGAAGAGCAAGGCCAAAAGCCCAGATAGAGAATGCAGGAGTGAGAGAGGCAAGAAGGCTGGTAGGGCCGAAGTCAAGGATGAACGAGGAAAAAGGAAAAGGGAGGATTCCCAAATGGAAGATAGCAGGCCTACTATGGTAATGGTAATATATGCCATTATAGGAGGAAGCGCCGGAGGCAGTATAGAATCCCAGCGAAAGGCTGGCTTTAGGTAGACCCCACACGCGATGCTGGAAGATTGGAAGCTAGGGTGAAGCAATAACGTTTGACTCCAGCGACTCCGTACTAAACATGCCAGCGGGAGGAGATGTTGTGGTAATAAGAGTGAGGGTGATGGATAAAATAATTCACTGGGCATACGTGGACAGTGGGAGCTTGGCAGAGATCATGTACTGGAGTTATTTTGAAAAGTTGGATGAAAACACAAAGAGGAAGCTACAACCTACAGAGATCCCGCTAGTGGAATTTGCAGGCAGAATAGTATGACCATAAGGGACCGTACTCCTCTCTATCATGGTGGGGGAAGGAGAGAAGAGCAAGAATGTGGACATGAAGTTCATAGTTGTGATAGCAAACAATTCGTGCAGCATGATTTTAGGTAGGCCAGCCCTAAGGATTGTGTCGACCTTGCGCTTACTTATGAAATTCCCTATGAAAGGGGGAATGGCACCGGTGCAAGGGGATCATCAGAAAGCTAGGGAATGCTACATGATCGCTCTTAGCAAGCGGAAGCGAGATAACTATGACACAGGCCAGGAGAGCCAAGGAAACCACCTCCAACCTGTTAGGATGGTAGTGGGTGGAGATGACCCAACCAAGTTGGACGCATAGATGGAAGCAACAAAGATAAACAGAGACCTGAAAATGCAGGTAGACATGGCCCTCCCTCCTGAGGTTAAAATGGAGCTAATAGGGGTTTTGAAGCAGAACAAGGACGCCTTTGCATAGAGGCTAGAAGATATAATGGGAGTCCAAAAAAGTGTGGGTTGTCATGAGATGAGAGTAGACCCTGCTCACAAAGCGGTGAAGGAGAAGAGGAGGATGCTCTGTAAGGAGAGAAATGAGGCAGTGAACAAGGAGGTAAGCTAGCTAGTCGTAGCGGGGATCCTACAAGAAATTCCCGACCCGGCCTGGCTGGCCAACCTCATCTAGGTAAGAAAAGTAGATGGTAGCTGGAGGATGTGCATGGATTACACAAACCTGAACAAGGCCTGTCCCAAAGATTGCTACCCGTTGACAGTCATAAACTAAAAGGTAGATGCTCTTACCAACTATCCAATTAAAATTTTTCTTGATACATATAAAGAGTTTCACCAAATCCCCATGCTAGAGAGCAATTTAGAAAAAAACTGCTTTTATTACTGAGAAATGAGCCTTTGGCTACAGAATGATATTGTTTGGCTTGAGGAATACTGGATCCACATATCAAAGGGTAGTGGATAATTTTTCAGAAATAGATCAAAAGGAATCTGGAAGTGTATGCGGATGACATGGTCATAAAAAGCAGCCAGTATGAGACCTTCCTGGAGGATGTCAAGGAAACCCTAATGTGCTTTAGGGAGATAGGAATAAAGTTGAACCCAGCCAAATGCCAGTTTGACGTGTGGGAATGGAAGTGCTTGGGGCACATGGTGTCGAATGAAGGACAAAGAGCAAACCCAAGAAAGTTAAAGCAATACTGGAAATGATATCACCCGGCACGGTGAAGGAGATACAAAGCTTGAACGGGAAGCTAGTAGCCAAGAACCATTTATATCTTAGGCAGCAGAGAGCTCTCCCTTTCTTCAAAACCTCAAAGGGGTGTGTGGATAAGAAAGGAGCAATACAGTGAGGGAAGCTCGAGGAAAAGGCATTTGAAGAGTTCAAAGCTTACCTGAAGGACCTTTCCATGTTGACTAGCCCAAAAAAAGGAAAACCATGTATTTATATGTGGTGGCCCACAAGGAAAAGCAATCAGTGGGACGCTAGTGAAAGAGGATAACAAAATACAGCAATCGTTATATTTTGTGAGCAGGGCCCTGTAGGGGCTGGAAAAGAAGTACACGGATCAGGAGAAATTAGCGTTGGCTGTAGTTCATTCTGAGAAAAGGCTCAGACAGTACTTTCAAGCTTACCTTATGATAGTGCTAACCAACCGGTAGTTGAAGACAATATTGACTAAGCTGGAAGCCGCGGGGAGGATAATGAAATGGGTACTGGAGCTTGGAGAACACGTTACTAAATATGCCTCATGGAGAGCAATGAAGGGGTAGGTAATGGCGAACATTTTGGCCGAAATGCCCAAAGGAGAGAAAATAAAAGCACCGGAGGAAGCAATAGGATAGGAAAAAATAGTCAACCCTCATAGTCTGATGGGGCCAGATGTGTGGAAGTTGTATGTTGACAAGGCGTCTAGAGTGGAGGGCGCTGGGGCAGGCCTAGTAATATAGGACCCTGAGGTATGAGGGACTGATAGCAGGCATGGAGATAGCCAAGAAATTATGAGCAAAGAAGCTGTAAGCCCATAGGGACTCCATGCTGGTGGCTAACCAGTATAATTGGCAGTACGCTGCCAGAGAACCGCCATGAAGTACAGAGACAATGTTAGGAGCCTAGCATCTAATTTTGAGGAGTTTGATATCACCCGGGTCCCAAGGTCTTAGAACACAAGGTCCAATGCACTTAGCAAGCTGGCATCCTCCGCACATGCCCACTTGACTAGGTTGGTGTTGGTCGAAGATTTAGCAAGCAAGTCGACAGAAACAGGCATGGTGGCCATGATACAAAATGCAGCACCTAATTAGACGACCCCTCTCCGAGCATACCTGTAGTATTGGGTGCTGCCAATGGATGACAAATAGGTAAGTAAGATGAAGAGGAGGACTTTGTAGTTCGCCCTGAGAAATGACTTGTTGTACAAAAGGGGATACACAAGCCCATGGCTTAGATGTACGGAGCCAAAGCTGGCAGACACGGACCTCCGTAAAATACATGAGGGGTGTTGTGGAAGCCATAAGAGACCAAGAATAGTTACGCTACAGGCTATGCGAGCGGGGTATTACTGGCTAACAATAAGGGCAGATACCGAAAACCTGGTCAAGATATATCATAGGTACCATGAGCAGGCCAAGATCTAGAGGCTCTCTGCAGAGCAAATGACTAGCATAAGATCGCGATGGCCCTTTTCCAAATGGGGGGTTGACATCGCCTGACCTTTCCCGGAGGAAGAACATTTTTCTAGTGATGGCAATAGATTATTTCACAAAATGGGTGGAAACAGAGGCTGTAGCAATGGCAACAAGAAGAAAGATCACAAACTTTGTATAGAGAAACATAGTGTGCAGATTCCGAATCCCACAATTGATAGTGAACGATACGAGAAGTAGTTTTCCGATGAGCCTTTCAAATCGTGGTGTGTGGGCCTGGACATAAGGCAGCAGTTCACGTGAGTAGCAAATCCCCAGGCAAACGGGCAGACAGAGGTTACACATAGATTGATTGAACAAGGCTTGAAAAGGTGGCTGGGAAAGGCCAAACGAGAATGGGTGTAAGAACTGGCAAGTGTGTTGTGGGCATACGGGACCACACCCAGGACAGCCACCGGGGGATCTCCCTATAGGCTGTGATTTGGGATGGAGGCCATCATTTTGCCTGAAATCACTGTTCCCAGTAGAAGGGTAGTCGAGCAAATGAATCAAGAAGAAAACAGTCAAGCAATCAGGGAAAACCTGGAGGAGCAAGGTAACCGAAGTGTTGGCCAAAAAAGCTTACAAGCTGGAGACACGGGACGGAAGGTCGATCCCACGGACCTGGAACATTGTCCACCTCAGAAGGTACTATGCATAAATAGTTGTGAAATATGATTATGTAAGAAGTGTCTACAGGCAGAAAGAGTCATTTTTATGAACAGGTAGGGCGGTGATTCCCTGGGTGGTCTTTTGTAAACACATAAGGGGTATGACCCATAGGAAATACCGGCATGTACATACCTGTCTTTTTTTGCTGTTTTGCCAGTTTCGAATGTAGGAAAACAAGTAGCTAAAAATTAGGCAATTATCTCTGTATATGACAAGCTAACCCCAAAAAGAAAAAAAGAGGGAGCAACGACCCTAGACGGGGAAGAAAAGGCTTAAAGATTTGGCACCGGTCACAATCTAAGTTAGGGACAAGTAGGCAAGGGGATATACCTTCGACCATAGCTAGAGCCGAAGGAAAATGGGTCAGCCCTGACTCAAAGTCACAGCCCTGGTTCTGATAGCTAGGGAAATTGCTAAGTCAAGAATAGGTAGACAAGAGGACATACCTTCGGCCACAGCCCGAGCCGAAGGAAAATGGGGCGGCCCTGACTCAAATTCGTAGCCCTGGCTTTGGAAGCCAGGGAAATTTCTATGTCAGGGATAAGTAGGCAAGAGGATATACCTTAAGCCACACCCAAAGCCGAAGGAAAATGGGCCGACCCTGACTCAAGGTTGCAGTCCCAGCTTTTACAAGCAGGGAAATTGCTAAGTCAGGGATAAGTAGGCAAGTGGATATACCTCCGACCACAGCCAGAGCCGAGGGAAAATGAGGTTGCCTTGACTCAAAGTTGCACCCCTAGCTCTGACAGCCAGTGAAGTTGCTAAGTCAAAAGCAGGCAATTAGTAAGATTAGCATACGACTATATTTAGGTTTTTCAATCCCGCCTAAAAAAACAATCTTAACCCCAAAAGTCGAGAAACATATTAACCAGGAGCACTTAGCCAGAATAACCAAACCCCGACGACAACAATTCTGCTCCCAATATCAAGTGGGATCAAATCGAGAACTAGAAAAAAAAAGGGGATGTCCAAAAAAATGGTCAACATTCAGACAAGACACACAACTTCCAGCAATCGACAACTAACAAAAAATAGGTCAGATGATCAAAATAAAGCCAACAAAGGAACATGATGCTAGTAGCAACAGAAATTAGCATTGATGCAAAAACCTGATAATTTTTTGGCAAATAAGGTTGTCAAGGTAACAATTTTCCAAGGGGGGGGGGGGGGAGAAGGATACACACCCCCAATGAGAGTTAAGTTCCAAAAAAAATAGCAAAAGAGCAGAAAAGTTTCATCCCTTAGCAGGGGAGATACAGACTATCATCATAAAAAGAAAAAAAAAAGAGAGAGATAAAACTACAAAGCCTTCAAGACTTAGCTTTGTCATCAGCTTTACCCCTTCCACGGCCCAAGATTCGTCCTCACTAATCGCCTCCCTATTAGCACCACCAGAAGCGTTAGCCTTTTGGTCAGGCTGTTTCTCAGTATCAACGA
Source organism: Rubia yunnanensis (assembly GCA_037428765.1). Taxonomy (NCBI): domain Eukaryota; kingdom Viridiplantae; phylum Streptophyta; class Magnoliopsida; order Gentianales; family Rubiaceae; genus Rubia; species Rubia yunnanensis. The sequence continues at coordinate 85,873,365 of CM075066.1, forward strand.
CCTGCTGCGAACCATTGGCAGAGTGCACATCTGGCTCAGCATTGGCACTGTCTAGGTTCCATTTCTCCAACTCGGACAAAGTCATGCTAGGATCCAACTGAGAAAAGTACTCAGTGAAACTATGTTCACGAAAGGGAACAAAGGTATCACCAATAACAGCCTGCAATGCCTCTTCATTTGTATCTTCATTCATGAAATAGAACTAGATGGCCTTCAATAGGGAGTCACTTAGCATCACGGAGGCCCTATTGCTTTGCACAATGCGAGAATAGAGACTCGGGAAACCACGAGTGAAAGCCCAGTGGTGGAAATCTTCCAGCTCAACGATCTTAGTCTCGGTGCAGTTCAAAGAGCTCTTCAGGGAACCAGTAACCCCCTTTTCGAAATTAAGATCCTGCTCTATCTCAGAGACTTGCTGAGCCTGGACTTTCAGAGAATCAAGTTCACACTTTATCTCACTGTTCTTAGCCTGCAGGTTAGACAGTTTCTCCTGCATGGCCCAAGCAACACAGAGATGCTACAAGAAAAAAAACAAAGGGAGAGGTGTGAACATAGCAGTGAAGAGAAATCAAATAAAACAAAAGCCAAAACAAGCAGTAAGCATACCTCGAGGACAGGCGAAGTAGAATGGTTAGACAGAGAGCTGGATCCAGTAACGTTCAGGGATCTCTCCTACAGCCAAACATTGAAGTGAGGGATTAGGAGAGACTAAGTGAATAATTTAGCATGAGCAACAGTAGTTCGAAGGGGAGTATACATGAGCCTGGCGAGAGACGAAGAGCCGCAGCTAAACGGAGGTGAGAAATGGACTACCTGGATAGGATGAACTCTAAGGGTAACACCTTGGTGCTGGGTGGTAGGCTAGGAGGTAGGAGTCTCTGGAACCTCTTTAGGTATTGTTTCAAAGCCAGCTCCAATTCCCCCCTTTATGACTCTCTTTCAAAAGATCGACGGGTCCTCTTTCTCAGTGGCTCCTCGTCGGAGACCTTGGTGTCATACAACTCAATAGCCGCTACTTGCTGGTTCACAACACTAGGCATCCCTACTCTAGTAGCCGAGGGCAAGAGCTGGAGGCTTTCCGAGGAATCTTTGACAAGTCACCGAGAAAAATTTGCAACCGACATGTCTGCAAAGGAAGAGAATAAGGTTAGAATAGGAAGAACATGCGTACATATAAAAAATGACAGTCATAAAAATGAAGCTATGGGCTTATATCGTTCAAGTCAAAAGATGCCTCATCGGGGGCTATGTCGTCTGGCAGGAAGGGAAGGCCAACATCCCGTAAGGCTGAGTCTCACAGGAGACGCTCAAATTTCACCATTACCGCCTTAAGGTGGGAAATGAAGGGTTGAAGGATAGCCATCTTGGTGTCACTAGGCCGAGACCTACTCCCTCTCCCAGGACCAGCTTTAAGGCCCTGTGGGGCACCTTCCAAACCCATCACCAAAGATCCATCCAAGAAGGTGAATTGTCACTTCCAGTTGATGCGAGTAGGAAAGTCAGTCTGAAAATTATTAACATCCTGCCTGAATTTCAGGAAAGTCCAGTTGGGGGGCACCCTAGTGGACTGAAAGAAAATATGAAAGAGGAGGATGCTAGGCTCTACAATGAGAAGGCGGCACAAAATTTCTAATCCCAGTAGAAGACAGAGTTGGGAGGCATGTTAGTCAGGCTCAACCCGTAATAAGCCAGCAAGGCCTGGAAGAGGGGAGATAAGGGAAACCTAAGGTAGCAGTGCTCTAGGGTATCCATGTAGGCTGCAACAGTGCCGGAAGGTGATTCCAGCACGGTCTGGTTGTAGCTAGGCAGCAATACGTGGTCGCAAATATCATTGAAGGATGCCTCGATCACCTGGCAGGCAGAATGGAACATAAGGTTGGTGGTATCACAGAAGGAATTTTATTTAGAGGGACCCACTGTTGACACCATGGCAGCATAAATAAAAGTAGAGACGAAGAGAAGAGGAAGGAAACGATACCTAAGAGGAAAGGAAGGGCAAGCTGTAGAGAGAGTTAGAGTGGAAGCAAAGTGAAGGTGGAATGGGAGAAGAGATTGGTAAAAAAGGAAGCAAGTTGAGACAGCAGGAATTTGAAGGGAAAAAGGAAAAGAAGCCAGGCATGCTCAATAAATGCCTCGGGAGGCAAAGCGGTTAGAACGTGTGATAATCACCTCGGGAAGAGGAAACAATTAAGGCCCAACATGTGGAAGTGAGAGAGAAAAGAAACACGTGGCACACGTCTGAGCAGATAGCGTAACCATCAGAATCCGCCTAGAATAAAACTGCAGGCGCATGACCCAGACGATTCAAAATCAGAATACTAACTACTCTCCCACCAAGAAAGCTCACCGATAGCCAGCAGGAACTGGACAAGGTACCTGCAGTCTGGGAGGCAGGAAAAATTTGTGTTCTCATAAGCCAAGGGTAAGCGTCTTAGCCCAAAGCCACAGACACGGCCTTGCTTGCAGAGTCTTGGGATGTGGGGACTTGATAATGTAATGACCATAAGGCCCAATAACAGGCAAAGGCCCCAGGCCCACGTAAGAAGGCAAGAGGATTAAAATGGGATTGGTAGGTGGATGATGGGACCTAGCGTATGGAAGGCATCCCATCAGCCACCAAAACACATAAAACAAGGAGCACGCACGAGGAAAAAAAGGTAACTTACAATCAAAACTACTATTCACCTAAGATTCTCTCTACGCAAGGCCCGTGGCTAACCAGAGTGTCTGGGCAGGCATGGCCCTTTGTCTACCTGCTTGACCTTAGTCTGCCTGTTTTGCAGATCCAAAAGCACGCTGGACTCAGGTTGATCATTTGTGGGTGAAGGTACAAATTTTGGCATTAACATGACACAATCATGGTTATGTTTTAAGAGTATACTTTAGCTTATTTGAGAGTTGATTTGCTGCATCACTTAAACTGCGCAAAATAGGAAACAATAATATTTTCACATTACAAAAAATAAAGAAAAAGAAAATGATATTTTTATCCCATTTTATTCACTATTTCTAATCAATTTAATGTTACTAGCTAGCAGCTATCTCTTCCATATAAGAAAGTAAATTATACGCTATTTATAGAAATTTACCTTTTTGCTTCTTATATTCCCGCTTTCTTTAAAAAATTTAAAAATAAATCTTCAACAACATCAAGGATGTTAAAGAATCCAACCATTTATATCATTTTGAGAAGATTGACAAAAGTCTATATTTTTAATGATTTTTAGAGAACGATATCACTAATGTAGGAATAGCCTATTAAAATTGGTTATATCGTCATTTTAAAGTCACTTTATAGGTGCCTTCTCTGACCCTGCCTTTAATCAATCTGAAAATAAGGCGGTTCCGAGAACCGCCTTTAAAAATTGCAATTAAAGGCGGTTTAAAAATGTCTTTAACTTACCCAAAAAAACCACCTTTAATTTCTTTTTGAACTCGGGGACTCTCCTCGTGCCCTGCTATAGTTTCTGAACTCGGAAAGTATATATATTTTCTGAGCTCAAAAAGTGGCACTAGCTGTGTGTCTACCCTTTGTAAAATGATGAGTAGTTTCTAGATTCATGTCTATTTTGCGGTCCCTCTCTGGAAATCTTTTGAAGAGCATTTTTTTAGGAATTTTTGAACTAGGAAACTGTTTCCGAGTTCAGAAAATGTTTTCTGCCCTATGAAACTTGAACATGAAAGAGACGATCGACTTTCCAAATTTGGAAATGCTTTATGGTCTTCTGGTAAAATTTTGTTTCTTTAATATTACCGGCATAAAAACAGCCTCGATACACAGCCACAAATTCAAAAAAATACACGATAGTATCTTATACCTAAATAAAAATCCATAGATAAATCTCACCAAGCAATAATCTATAGATAGGAATAGAAATCGCTGCAAATATATTCCAACATTTCTAAGGTTCATTTTTTTAAAATCTAACTTGAGTGTCACTACCAATATTGGGATTTTCCAGTGTGTGTGACTGATTGAGAATTAGATGCCTAGCCAAATGAATTCCATGCACTGTTGACATCTTCTTGCGAGAAGGGTTTCCAATCATTTTTTAAAATATGAAAAGAAAACTATAGTATTAATTATTTGATGAAGGCTATTTAGAAACATTATCACTAAGCATTTGTACAATTACCTTGTCAAGTTCAAGTACATCTTCCTGGACTTTGTCTATGCACTCAGATGTGTATAGCATGACATAATATGCGCACTCCCAAGTTTGAGCCTATTTCTTGTACTATATGTAATAAACATAACTTATTATGACAATTGCATTAAATAATTGAGGATAGTATTTGGGAAATAAACATATTGGTCATCCTACCTTGATTTCGACCACGTGAAATGAACAATTTGTTTGCTCATTATTTTCATTCATTGCAGATTCCAAAATCTCAACAAATGCATCAGACGGTTGGAAGTGGAGGGGATCCATCCAATACACTCGATTCTTTGCGGGTACTATCAATATTAGTCTCCAATGGTCCCTGAATAAAAATGATTTGAAATTTGAAATTTGCGGAAATGATGTTGGTAAAGAAATTGAACGTAATAAATAACCTCTCAATGTATGGCGCAATGAAAAATATCTTATCCTTCCGGCTTAGGCCTTTGTGAATGTAGTCGATCCTGTCTTGTTTTGTACAACCAATTTCCTGTATCATCACTGGGCACATGTATCCAATCCATCATATTTTTTATGACTCGTAAAAAACATGTACCTGGACAATTTCATAGTATGTATTAATTGTAATAATGCTTAGTGAAATTCAAAATCAATTTTGAAATAAAATGAATAAAATCACTCACAAGGTTATATTGACGTCATCAATTGATTAACTTGCTCACATCTCTATAGGCCTTAAAAATCACTCCATAACGCCATGATTTCACGTTTGCATCCGAATACGCATTTATTTTCCGAGAATGTGAATGTTCAGCTTCAACATAGGGTTGTAACAAATTATAAAGGACACTTAAAAAGCAAGGTAAGTCTCGAGGGACGTTAGATCTTGCCAATGGAGGTCTAACCCTAGTTGGTGTTGTTGGCACCATTTTGGGCATCGATTTGACCGGTTTTGGCGATGGAGACATTGTTTCCTTCAAATGTCCATCCTTGACTGGATCGGCGTATATAAGTCTATGGAGCCAAGTAAGGAACACTCCCTAGAAAGGCTCTAGTTTCTTGTATTCTCCGTCTGGGATTGGCAAAGAGACACCCATCACCAAAGGATTCTCTATGGAAACCCTTGAAATATCTTCCGCAATTGGTATGGAGTGATGATGTTTCATTAATTCATGCAAAAATTCATCTGCTACATGTAGCGGCTTACCGTCTACGCCTTCATCTATGTGTAGTTCACACAGACATGATTTCTAAAACATAGGTAAAATATATATTAAATATAAAACATAAATCAAAGTGACATAATTTAGAAAATGATCCTTTGTACCTTTTTTCAATTGTGAGGTTGGTATTGTCGAGATTGTCGGCTTTGAACAATTGTCTATCAATTCTTGGATTTTGAGCAATTTCCCTGCAATTTACCTCAACATCTATGGGAACAAGTCGTGAACCCCTAGATGGCGGTTTCCAATCGGGCGTTAAATCCTCTAAATTTTCTGGAAGAACTAGCCCAATGTGTTGGACCAACAACCGAATTACAATTTCTTGTTGCTCAATTCGTTTATCTTGAATTTGGGATTTTTTTTTGTAATAAATGGACTCTCAAGGATTCTGCTCCGTCGTAGGACTGTACGATCCTAAATGCTAGTCGGTGGGTTATGAAACTATCCATTCCCCTAATCTGGCCCGGATGGTCCGGTTTTTCCGTGACATCACAAAGGATGTCGTGTTTATCCCTTGGTATGAATTCCCCTTGAAATGGATCATTCTTCAATTTTTCCTAAGTGGAAAAATAAATAGATATACCTTTTTTTATTTCGATATAACATGTACATAGTTCAATTTAATAAAGTATTTACCTAAAAATTTACATACCACTTTTTCGGCTAGTAGTTCCTCTTCGAGCTTAACATATAGACCCTTCTTGTTTTGTTGGCCTTTGAGAAATAGATCGCACCTCTCAATGTCATCCCTAGAAATTAGTTGTACAGATGCCCTTGCCTCATCTACCGTCATCTCACATGCTATTGCAATTTGCACGTCTTCTTCTAGACGTTCCTTTACTAGCTCGATTACCGCTAAGCCATAATCCCCACTACTCAATCGGTGAGGAATTTTGTTCTCCCCGGAAACATGTTGTTTTACTCCCCCTTGCACCCAAGGTTGGATGTTAGGTTCAAGTTAACACTATAGACATTTAATGTAATTAATCACACTAATAATTTTCATATTGTTTTACTAACATTTTCACTATTCTCCAATGCCCTTTTCTTGTGAATCTCCCAGCTTTCAGGTTGAATGTGCATATAAGTTACCCATGGGTGATCAATCACCTTTCTTATCGCTAAATATGTAATCTCTGGACAAATTGTATTTATGTTCACACCAAGTCTTTAACATCATGGACATTGCCCTCTTTCACAAAGCACCCACATCTTGTGCTTCGATTTGAAAAGGCCTCTACGGGGACTATGAAACAAAGTGATATGAGGATGGGGAGTATATGTGAAGACAAATCGTAGAAGAAAAATGTAGGAAAAATGATTCACTAGACCTCCACAACGTGTCCTTGTATTCATTTGGGACACCATGCCAAGTATCGTACTTGGTATCTACCCTTGTTCTACAAACCTTTTCCACCCAACTAGACAATTTGGCACGTTGCTCCGACACACAATTGCCCAACTTGTCAAAAAACAATGACGTTAACTCTATCCTAGCCATTCTATGTTCTGATGCTCTACAATGAGTTTGGTGTTTTTGTAAATCCCTCATACCATCATCCTCATCCCACGTCGTGTCTATTATTGGGGGATTGATATTACCGGATTGTGACACATCATCACGAGTCTGCTTTCTCATTGCCATTTCGAATAATACATTTACAAATATATCAAAAAATAACTAAACCTCAGAAAGAAATAAGTTGCTAACATTTATAAGAAAATTTGTACAAGACCCTATGCAACATAACAAATTCAATATACGATAAATTTACCTTTCTACTTGTAGCAACAAAATAATTTATCAACATAATCCTAGCAATTAATCTAGCATTTAAGCATGCTAATACATCGCTCAACCAATAAATCTAGCACTATACCATTTATTATCAATTTCCTTGAATCATTTTATCAGCCCCACTAAGACAACAAAACCCTAATATTATACACAACTTATTATTAATTAACAAACCACACTTAAAATAGAATTCATAACAATAAAAAAATCCAAACCCTAGGTAGCAAGAACAAAAAATTATTGCGCTTGCTCATTCATGTTAGGAAATAATAAACCCCATTTATATATTGAAGAGTACATTGACCTTTTGATCAATCAAAGGGTATGAAATACTCCTTCATAGGTTATACCTACATAACATAGAAAACCCTTGTTGAAATTTGAAAATATAAGTGAGAAATTGGACGTGAAGAGATGTAGACATACCTTAAATCATTAAAACTTGAAATGGAAGATTTGGAGATGAAATGGATTGATGATATGGTTTGGAAGTGTTTTTTGAAGGGAGAAAGAGGGGAAATGCGGGGCTTTTAAATGAGAGTAAATGCTCATTTGAAAACCCTTTATGCATTTTTTAATCCCGATGGAACGGGTTTATGAGTTTTGAAAATTGTATCCAAACTCATAAATGTGTCCCCTCTTCTATATTATAGAGCCTAGAGATTTTCGAGTTCAGAAACTCTTTTCCCCTTTTAAAAAAGGGAAAACAGACAGATTAAAAACCCCCAAATCAAAATTCAAACATTCATTCTCCAAAACCGTACATTTACGAATTTCACAATCCAAAACTCACAACCTCCAAAATTTGATTGGTAATGAGTCGTAAGAGTGCTGCCTCGAAGTCAAATGGAAGTGATCAGGACCATTTTCCTTTCACGCAAGATGGTGCTTCCACAAATTTCTTCAGTGATACCGCCGAGCAAAGGTATGTTGATTTTTTGAAGAGAAAAATTTCCAATTCAAAGGCTATATTAGCGTTGGACGTTGATACCTTAGGACTAGGCTATTTGCTTGCACATTTCAAAACCCAACATCTAGAGAAATTACTATGTATGGATGAGCCGGTTTATGTCCATGAAGTGATTCAATTGTATGCAAATTTGGGTCAAAATAGCAACAATAGTGATATGACTAGGGTGAATGGGAAAGATGTACATGTTACTACATCTACAATTAATGCAGCCCTAGATTTCCCTTACACCACCGCCGAGAAATTAAGGCTTAATGACCCCAATGGTCCCCTTGATATTTATCACACACATGTTTGGCCAGGTGTGAGTGATGCTAATTCTTTTTTTCCCATTGCTATGGCTAGGAAATATTTTAAGAGGGTGGGAACCGATGCCGGTAAGGCGGAGAGTTTTGATATTGGTGTGTTACCCGTGGAGGAGCTTCTCATGTATGAGTGGATATGCCTTAATGTTTTTTCCCATATGCGTCCATATTTGCGAGCCTACTATTGCTAACCTCATGATGTTTTACTAAATCATAGAGGTTAGAAAGGTAAACCCGGGCTTTGCGGTCATCTCATTCATATTGAAGGTCATGCCAATCAACATGGGTGCCCCTCGCAAAGAAACCTCTTGTGCCCTTGGAGTCTTACAACAGTGTTTTATTTAACAAAAATTGGTGTCCTTCTCACACACTGGACAAGCAAAGTGGTCTTTCACATAATATCTAGAAAAATTCCCATATATAGGAACATCATTAATTGTGCAAAATAACAACCCTTTAAGAGTGAAGAGATCTTCAAACAACCAATCATACACTCAAACACTGTCATTAAACAAAGTCAACAAATCCTCCACTAGAGAAGCGATATACATCAGTATCATTACCAGGTTGCTTTGGACCCGATATCATCAAAGACAACAACACATACTTACATTTCATGGTTAACAGAGACAGAAGGTTGTATACGACCAACATGAGCTATGTGTGCTACTCATGTTACCAAAAGAATTAATACCATATGTACACAATCCTAACTCAAATGCCGAGAATCTTTGTCAAACTCAGGGTACATAGCATTGAATTTCCGCGTGCCAATGCAACAATTTTGCATCTTCCCTATAAGCATACAACTTCTTCAAACGGGGAATGATCGGGAGGTACCATAACACTTATTCCGGTGCCCTTTTCTTTGATTTCAATGGAACTTCCACACCCACTGCAATCACACCTCTTTTCAACTTGTATCGAGATTAGCCGCATACCCAAAAAGTTTCTCAATATTTATCTACATCCCCCCTATACAACATAAAATCGTTCAGGCATGAGTGGATTTTTTGCAATTCCAATCCCACCGGACATAGTATTTTTTTTGCAGCATATAACCTATTTGGCATTAAATTACCCTTCGGAAGAAAATCTCTAAACAACTCCAGAGCCTTAGTCATCGACTTGTATGTTCATCCAAATTTTGATTCAAGTTCATTATCCGCAAATTCGCACTCAAAATTGATTTTTTCGAACCATTGTACAAAGGCGTTCCTTTGTCGTTAATCAAAGCTTGTAACGACTCTGGTTTATCTTTGAACTCCATTGCAATATCTTCCACCATTTCATCAAACTCGGTGTTACCATCTAATTCATCACCCACCATCGTGTCCTCCAATTCATTCAAATGAGAGGCTTCCAGAACTTCCCCATGCAATACCCAACAAGTGTAGCTAGTTTGGAACCCTCTCATAATGAGATGTTCCCACAACTTCTTCCTTCCTAAATACACATCATTTCCACAAGCCTTACAAGGGCATCTTACCCGTGAAGAACTATGTTTAGAAGCATGTTCAAACGCAAACGAAACAAATGATTCAACCAATGGAATGTACTTGGGTGATTTCCTAAGATCATTACCAATTAGTTCCTCTCGATCCATTCTCCTAAATAGAAATTAAAATGCAACCCATGAGGATCCACTCAACAATAATCGTAAACCTAGCTAATCTCAAACCATAATTGTAAATATGGATATATAGGAAACATTAAATAAACCTTAAATATTTTTTCAAGAAAATGGTAAACATGATAATTTTGATTAAACTAACCTTCTCCAATGCAAAATGATGAAATCTCAAGCACATCAATAGGTAATGAGTAATGGATAATGAATGAATGAGCTTCTTCTTCAAAGTTTTAGGGTTTTGTGGCATTTAATGAAAATAAGCGCATTTTTTAAAAATATGCAGGGTCATTTCCAAACTCGAAACCTTGCCCCAATTTTTTGAAGACCAGAAAAACAACATCCGAGCTTGGAAAATAGACACGATGCATTTACGAGTTCGGAATATGTTTCTCCTCTTTGTAGTTCGCAAACCATGGGTTTTTCCGAGCTCGGAAACCCTATCGTTTCCACTTTCCGAGTTCGTATAATATCAATTTTAAAGGCGGTTAGTCATACTGCATGTTGTATAATAAAATTTTAATATTGCAACTAAGACATTTTACCTTTTATTATTCTAATTAAGCCACATCTTTCCATAAGCTTATGGAAAGACCGTCTTTCCCAAGACTTTGCCAAAAATATTATAAACTTAATATATATATAGGCAATATTTTGGGAAAGATGGTCTTTCCATAGAAGTATGGAAACACTGAATTTAATTAGAATAATAAAAGGTAAAAGGTCTTAATTGCAATATTAAAAATTTAGTATGTAACATGTAGTAGTTATAAAATTTATAACCTGATTTATGCAACCCAAAAGTTTTATCTTCATATCTTCTAATTTTCATTTTAAACCTTGGTCTTTCCATGACTTATGAAAAGACCGTCTTTCAAGAGACGAACTCATATATATATATATATATATATATATATTAAAAATGGATTTGATCTCTTAATTACTCAAATTCGATCTAATGTTATTTTAATAATAAAATAGTTAAATATTATTTTAATAATATATATCGTCCAATATTATAAAACTAATAATTGTCAAGCCATGTATAAGTTTTGTAAGTTTTTCAGCGTGCGATTGAAAGTGCGAATACACACACTACTGTTCATTTTCTTCTTCATTTCACTGATAACGGTTACTTTCTGATCCAATTCCTCCACTCACATGGCGGCTCCTCCGTCAGGCCGCGGCGGAATCGCGCCGGCCAAAACATTCCTACAGGCCTTAGGAAATCGACCCCCCCTGTTGAACACTTCCCTTCCCTCCAATCCCGAGATCATTCCCAAAACCAATTACAAAGGGGAAATTGCTTGTCTGGTAACCAGAAAGGAGGTAGAAACTCTCGCCTCGCACTACCAAAATGCCCTGGTGGGTAAGTTTGCAAGAGGCAAACCAACCATGGCGGCACTGAACGAGGCTTTCAATTCCATTGGTTTCAAAGGAAAGTTCCAAATCGGTTCGATCGATTTCAGACATATCCTCATCCGCTTCCAGGATAGGGAGGATTATTAGAGACTCTAGATCAAAGGTCAGTGGATTTTTAATCATGTTCCTATGAAAGTGCTTAAATGGACAACTGACTTCTCCCCTGAGGTAGAATCGTCTATAGTCCCTGTCTGGGTTACCATACATCATGTTCCGATTTTCTTCTACAACATAGCTATACTAGAATCCATGGGAAATCAGATAGGCAATTATATTAAAATGGATTCTGCAACTGCTGGTTTGACTAGACCTTCTGCTGTCAAAATGTGCATTGAGATTAACTTAAAAAAACAACCATCATTCATTAGAGTGGGCATAGAGGAAGATGGAATAGAGTTCAATGTTGTCAAACTTCCTATTGAATTTGAGGACCTCCCACTGTACTATCACCACTGCAAAGTCATAGGACACGAGGATAACCTATGCATTTACTTACACCCAGAACTTAAGAAACCAAAGACCGCTAAGTTTGATAAAAGGAACCCTATGCATACTGAACTAAGAGAAGGGAAGATTGTTCCCCACTCTAATGAACAACATAGGGGTTCTGATGAACCTGATCAGGTTGAAGTTAGTAGATTGAAGGATGATCTAAATAGTGCTGGAGGTTCAGGTGTCTCGGCTTATGATAAATTCAAAACCCTGACTTCACAGAACCTTAGATATGTTCCAAAACAGAAAATAGGCTCAGTAACAAATGTTCAATCAGTAAAAATAGCTGAGCATGAAGAGGATAAGATCTCTTCACATGAGATGGAAAATATTTTGAATGAGGTATTAACCAGTATCAATCTTGTAACTGAACAGTCTGATGTTATAGTTCTGGACCCTGAAGGTGGTAAAGAATGTGATGAGGATAATTTTTCGGTCCTCAATCAGGAAAATGTTTTGGATAAGAATAATTGGGATGCTAATACAGATTTGCCAATATTGAGACAACAGAAGAATGCTGTGCTCTCAGCTTCTCTGTCGAAGTCTCCTGTGCTTCTGACTAAACAATCTTTATCTGCTCCTCCTCTTCTCCATACTAAGACATGTTTTTCTAAAGATGATATTCACGGTAAGCGGGGTAAACCTTTCTCTCCTTTCAATCCTATTACTGCTGCAAAAAATTTTATTTTTCCCCAACAGAAACATAGGCAAAACAGATTCCTGCCTCTGGAGGATGAAGACATATCCACGGATGTTGCTACTCCAAAGAACAACTCAGATTCTTCCTACTATGATAATGATGATGAAATGGGGGATCCTCAGTTAAGCCAGGTAAGTTCCTCTGATCATGCTAGGCAAAACAAGTCGAAAAAAGGGAAACAAAATGACAAAGTGTCTAATCATAGGAATGAGACCTATTTAACACAGTTAAATACTATCATGACTAGATCAAAAAGCTCTAACAATGTTTCCTTATGAATAGCTCGACTATGAAGATAAAGTTTCTGGTTTGGAATCTTAGGGGAATGGATACATCTATGATAAGACTTCATAACTTGATAAATAGGCACAACTTTGAGCTCTATGCTTAATTGAGCCTAAACATGAAAATGTGCAATGTGATTCTTACAGACAACTGCTGAATTTTGACAACTGTGTGCAGGCTAATAATGGCCAAATTTGGCTTTTTTGGAAATCCAGCATAGATGTAACAGTAAAATGGGATAACTTGCAATTCTTAGCAGTGACTTTGTTCAGTCTGACTTTGAATAAAAATATGGATGCCTACTTTGTGTATGGTCTCAGGAATGGGAATGGCAAGAAACATATGTGGTCTGATCTTAGGTCAGCTAGTCACTCTGAGTCTATTTTCATAGGGGATTTCAATGCCATAACATCAATAAATGAATATAAAGGTCCTTCTACTCCTAAATTAGGTAGTATGAGGGATTTTAATGATTTTATTAATATTATGGCTTTGGAAGAGATTAATACTGTTGGGAATTTTTTTACCTGGAGTAACAATAGGTTAAGGAACCCCACTGTACAGAGATTGGACAGAGTTCTTTGCTCTCCTTCGTGGTCATCTACCTTTCCTAATTCTTCTGTCCAAATTCTGAATAGGATCTCCTCGGATCATAACCCAATGCTACTCACTATTGGTAGTGACATACCATCTACTCCTAGACCTTTTAGATTTTTAAATACATGGTACAAGAGGAGAGACTTCAGTGAAGTTATTAAACAAAATTGGGATTTGCCACATCATAAATCAGGAATGCTAGGGTTCTTCCTCAAACTCATTAGACTAAAAAAAGAACTTAAAATCTGGAATAAAGCGAAATTTGGCAACATAACTGACAATGTTTTACAAGCTGAGGCTGCTCTTCAATCTCTGGAACATATATATGATCATGATGCTTCAGTTGGAAACATGATGAAGCTAAAGGAAGCCAAGGCTAGGTTAGTAAGGGCCCTAGTTGAGCAATAACGTTTTTGGAAACACAAGGCTAAGGTTAAATGGCTGAAAGAGGGTGACAATAACACTAGTTTTTTCCATAACTCTGTTAAGGAAAGATTGAGTAGACTAAAGATCACAAAAATTAGAGGTAGTACTGGACAGTGGCTAGATAATATGGAAGACATTGAGAATGATGCCATTAATTACTTCCAAGATCTTTTAACAGATGACACATCCTCTGACAGCAGTTTCTACAAGCCACATTTCCTCAGCCAAATTCCTAAGTTGATCACTCAGGAAGACAATGACAAAATACTGAGACCTGTTTGTATGACTGAACTTAGGGACATTGTTATGAGTCTAAATAAGAATAGTACTCCGGGGCCAGATGGATTCACAGCTAAATTTTACATTAAATCCTGGGACATAATTGCCAATGATTTATTGTCTGTTGTTAATGATTTCCTGACTGTTAATAATATTCCAAGGGGGATAGGAAGCACCTGGATTGCCATTATTCCAAAAAAGAAAACCCCTGTCTCCTTTGACGACTATAGACCGATTAGTCTTTCCAATGTTCTTAACAAAATCTTTTCCAAAATCTTAATGGAAAGACTTAAGTCTATTATGTCAAAAATAATCTCACCACAACAAACAGCCTTTCTAAATGGTAGGGATATTTCGGATAATGTCATCTATCTATAGGAAATGGTAAGGTTTTTGAATAGAAAACAAAGGGACCCTAACTGCATTGTTAAACTAGATCTTAAGAAAGCCTTTGATAGAGTTAAGTGGTCTTTCCTTTATTCTGTGTTGGCTAGGTTTGGATTTTCTCCTAAATTCATCTTTACAATTATGAAGAACCTATCACGGGCTTGGTTCTCAATTTTAATTAATGGGAAGCCAGTTGGTTACTTCCAGTCCACTAGGGGGATTAAACAGGGGGACCCCCTCTCCCCTTTTTTATTTAACATATTTTCCGAGTCCTTTACTAGGAGCCTAACTTTCATTTTTCAGAATGGGAAATTGGCATACTATGACATTCCAGGTAATGCACTCAAAATCTCTCATCTATCTTATGCTGATGATACTGTGGTTTTTCTAAAAGCCAATAATCAGACTTTGATCAGATTTAAGGCTTTCCTGACAAAATTTGAAAGTGTTACTGGACAGAAGATTAACTATAGTAAAAGTGACATTTTCATTGGGAAACATGCTAGTGTACATACAGTCAGCAACATTAGGAGGATACTAGAGATGAAAATTGGGAGATTCCCATTCACATACTTGGGAGTTCCCATTTTCACAGGGAGAGTAAGGAATATATATTTTCAACCTTTAATTGAGATGATAGAGAGTAGGATAGGAGGTTGGAAAAATAGGTGGCTATCTACTGGGGGGGAAAATGACCCTGATTCAGTCTTGTATATACTCTATCCCTCAACATATATGGTCAGTTCTAAAACCTACCAAAGAGATCATCTCTACCATAGAAAAAAAAACTGAGTACATTTTTCTGGGGGTCCAATGATCTGAAACCTAAAAGAGCATGGAGGAGATGGGATGGACTTTGCTATCCTATAAACCAAAATGGTCTAGGTTTTAGATCATTAACCACCATAATAAACACATGTTCAGTAAAGCTATGGTGGAAGTATCAAAAGGGTGAGGCTTTATGGACACATCTAGTAGCATCACTGCCACCCTCTTCTAGATCCTCTCCTAACTAGAAGAGGATTACCTCTATTAATGGTTGGGCAGAATTAAATTCAAGGGTGATTGTAGGTACAGGAGAGTGCAATTTCTGGACTTCAAACTGGTTGGATATTGGTCCCATTGAAGATCTATGTGACCAAAACCTTGTTGATATCTCTGTTTCATGCTCGGTTGCAGAGTTCATATCAAACAAATCAGTTTTGCTACAAAAAATTTCCCCTTTCCTACCCCCTCATGCTATCATTCTGTTGCAGGAAGCCACTCTATCACCACACAGAACTGATAGACTTATATGGAAACCAGGTATCAAGGGTGAGTTCACTTTCAAATCTACGTATCTACTGCTCAGGAACCAGAGAGGTACTGTTTCTTCTACTAAATATGTCTGGAGTTCAAGAATTGAAAAAAAGGTTTCAGTTTTCATGTGGAAAATGATGAACTCTTACCTCCCTTTTGATAATGTCTTGCGAAAACTGAGAATTTCGATGCCTTCTAAGTGTTGCATGTGCAATAAACATGAGGAATCTTTGGATCACTTTTTCAATTCTTGTTCTTTTGTTGTGCAAGTTTGGAGGTCAGTCCATGCATTCATGGGGATTAAACACAGGGCTTATCCATCTATTTGGGATAGACTTTCCTGCTATTTCACCTATACTAGTCTGAGCTCTTTACACACAATAATCATCAGATCTGCTACTGTCATAACATGCTGGAACATGTGGAAAATGAGGAACAAAATTCTATATGATTCTGCCATTCCACAAACTGGAGTAGTGTTAACTCAGATAAGGAATCACATTTTTTATATGTTTACTGCTAAACCAGCATGTATAGTTTCCAAGATAGACCAAGAAATTGCAGATCATTCCTTCCTCCCACTAATCAAACAGCCTCCAAAGCTAAAAATTCTCAAAATAGCTTGGTCTAAACCATGTAGGGGATATAAAGTAAATGTCGATGCTGCATGGTGCAGGAAAACTAACAGGAGTGGAATTGGAGTGATCATAAGAGATAGTAGGGGTGCTTTTATTGCTGCTCATACTAACTTTACATCTGCTAACTCCCCACTAGAGGCTGAAATGAAAGAAATCAAGTTTGCCATTGGGAAAGTTGATCATTATACTCCTGTATTCTTAGAATCTGATTGTATAAATGCGGTTTCATATGTTCATGATCCTCTCAATGCTCCCTGGACTCTGTTTCAACTTGCTGATGATGCAAAACAATTGTTGGGTTATATTACGCTATTGCATACTCAGAGATAGGCCAATTTAATGGCTGATGCCCTTGCTAAAGAATGTATACATGTTGAGTATGGTTCATCTATGTATAGGTTTAATGTGCTGTCCAATAACATTCAGGGTCTAATCAGGTTAGATCAAATAGGTACACCTTCGTTAAGGCTGGTTAATTGATCGGATGCTACTGATTGCAGTTATTATTTGCAGGTGTTTCAGCTGTGGCTCACTAGTTTCTGTGGACTATGCTTCAATTCGTAGGCTAAATGGCAATGATATGCAGCTGTAAAGCATATGGATCTCCTTATTGCTCAAGCCCCGTTTCTTTTGGCACTATCATTATGTAGAGGATAGGTTCCTTAGTGAATTTTGGGGTGTGTCTGACTGACTTGTGTTTCGATGATTCGATTCACTAATAAGTTCGACATTCTTCCTAAATTTACTAAGTGTTTCTGTAACCCTCTACCATATAGATAGATATATTACTTCATTTTGGAAGCAACTAATGTTGCTTCAAGAGCTTATAGCTCCCTCATGTATATATCAACTAAGCCAATGGCTTCAACTTTTATTTCGGATTATGTTCTTGTCCTTTACACGGCTTGGGAAGGCCTAATATAACTTCCCCCATCTCCGGATGGTTTCCAAAAAAAAAGTATAAGTTTGATTTATCTAGTTAACATTCATGAACAAAATTCTACGGGGTGTAACCATCAAACCAATTGTATTTACATCATATCAAAATTCAATTAAAATTTTACACATGTGAATTATATTTGATAAATTTTTCTAAATGCGTTATCTTCATTGATAAATTTTGCTGAATGCGTTATCTTCATTCTTTATTTTTTGTTTTCTTTTATTCCAATCATAAGATGTTCAAAATAAAAAGGAAAAAAGTGTCATCTTCATTCACACTAGAAAAAAGAAAATCAAAATAGATAACGCATCCCAATATGCATCCGGGTTTAAATTTCCACCATATTTGCGTGCAGGTCGAATTCAATAACCTTAGAAAAAGAAAGCACTCAATTTCAGGTGCCTCTTGGCGTCTAACATCCGATGTCACGGGCAAGATGATCACAACCAGATAGAGTTCTTCATCTCCACACGGCACCAGAAGCTTGTGACGGCAAGGGTTTCGGATTTTGAATTAGGGTGAAAAGGCTATGGTTGGATTGATGAACATCAATCCGGACCATTTGGCAAGAAAGCAATGCAAACACTTTACCATCAAAACTCACAGGTGTCACTAGGTTTTTTTTAAATGATTATAAAGTTAATATATATATTAAAAATGGATTCGATCTTTTGATAACTCGAATTCCACCTAATATAATTTAAATAATAAAATATTGAAATATTATATTAAAGCAATGTTTTGGGAAACACCATCTTTCTATAGGCTTAAGGAAAGACGAGTTTTAGCTACAATAATAAAAGGTAAAAGGTCTTAGTTGCAATATTAAAAATTTATTATGCAATGTGTAGTAGTTATAAAGTTTACAACCCGATTTATGCAACCCAAAAATTTTATATTCATTTATTCTAATTTGCACTTTAAACCTTGGTCTTTCCATGACCCATGAATGCTTTCGGTATGGTTGAACAGAAGTAGCCATTCGCCGTCGTCTGAGCAGTAAAGAACCATCTTCTTGTGCAAATGGGGGATGTTGACGACCTCGCAGCATACCGGCCCAGATCATGAAATCCAGCGAAGAGACAGTTTTTCGGTATACTGACCATGAGGATACACTAACATACATTTCAATTCCCGGTGCCAGCAACATGGGGATTTGTATTTCTGTTTCTTCTTTACTGGCGGAACAGATTAACTCGAAGTATATGAATTATATTTCGAATATGAAAAAATCCGATTAAATAAGCAGAGCGGGTCTTCTGACCGATGGGACATTTATTTTTTACCTTACACATTGCACTTGTAAAATTATAAAAAAAATTAGAATTTTTAAAAATAATTGTTATATCATATATTTTTATATGTTCATCCTCAAACACATATTATTACTTGTTTTAACTTATAAAATACAATATTTAAATTTTATAAAAAAAATTACAACATTTAAGGTAAAAGCCCTGTGGACTGTCCATAAACTTATGGAAAAACCGTCTTTCCTGAGACTATCTCAATAAAAGGTACAAGAATTGTAAAAAGTAAATGGAAAAATCTTGGAAAAGACCGTCTTTCTATAGGCTTATGGAAAGACGGAGTTTAATTAAAATAATAAAAAGGTAAAAGGTTTGAGTTGCAATATTAAAAATTCATTGCGCAATGTGTTGTAGTTATAAAGTTTATAACCCGATTCATGCAACCCAAAAATTTTATCTTCTTTTATTTTCATTTGCAGTTTAAACCTTGGTATTTCTATGGTTTATGGAAATACCGTTTTTCAAGAGACGGACTCAAAATAAATATATTGGTCCAGTTCTCTAATTTTTATCCACTCTAATTCAATTAAGTAAACATAAATTTACATAGAGAAAAGTGCTTCTATAACCCTACCTAGTTGACACAATTGCACATATAACCTTCCAGACTTCGAAAGTGCCAATATAACCCTAGATAGTCAATGTACGTGACAATACAACCCTCTCCGGAAACTTTTAGTCGTAATTTTATAAAAATACATTTTTCCCTTCTGAAAAGAAATTAAAATACTAAAAAAATTAGGAAATGATGTTATTACCCTTAGAGTCATTAATACTCCAATATAGCTGGACCACCGCCGAACCACCGTCGGACCACCGCTGGATCTTCGTTGGACCACCACCGGACCACTGCTACACCGCCACCAAAATAGATAGGGTTATATCAGCACATTATGAAAACTAGTAGGGTTAAATCAGCACATTCCTAAAACTTATAGGGTTAAATCAGCACATTCGTAAAAAGTATAAGGTTATATCAGCACACAATATAGAATATAGGGGTTTTAATGATATTTTATTTATTTTGTTGTGTTTAGTCAAGATTGATGGTTGGATGACCTTTGGTGTTGCGTGTGGTTGTTATTTTGCCGTGTTTTTCCACCTAGGGTTTTTAATGTTGAGAAGTTTTGATATGATGCTATGATATGCGATAATGGTGCTTATTTTGAATGATGGTGTCATGATGTCAAATTTTATAGTGTATAAGATATTTTTATGATGATATAATGGTGTATATAGAGGGTCAATTGGGCAGAGGATTGGGAAGAAATGTGATGTGAAATAAGTAAATGGGTAGTTAATAGGATCGGGTATTAAATATCCATTAGATTTTGGGATTGGGCAGAATGGAAATGATTATGTTAATGAGAATATTTTATCTCAGTGGGTCCCATATTATATTAACTCAATGGGAACCCAACAGATACCCAATAAATACTCAAAATTACCCAATTAAATGCATATGCAATATTTAACATAAAAATTCACTATAATTCATGAATTCTACATCTTTAACGCATGTATAAATTAGTAGCCTAATAGTTAGATGTTATTAGACAAACCGTCACTCATTCACATGCTTAAAATATATTCTAATTTGCCGTCGTTCAGGGTACAATTCATGCCCTTTCATTTTATTTCTACAACACTTAGGACCATAAATAAGTCGAGCTGAACTCGAACAACCACTAATTCGAATTCAGCTTGTTTAAAATATCTCAAGTTCCAACTCGACTCAAACTCGCGTGAACCTGTAGTATATTGCCTCAAGCTCGAGTTCAAATGAAATTAGTTTGACTCGAGTTCAATTTTGAGTGAAATTAATTTGATTCGAGCTCCATTTTTTAATTTTGCATTAGAGCCATGATTAAATATAATTATTCTTTTAATATACATTTTAATATTTTTTAACTAAATGTATATTAAATACTCCTGGGAGGTCATCGCCATACCTCTCAAAGTGAATACTTTTAAGCCCTAAATGCTTCCTATCTACAATTAAGTAGATAATGGCAAGTCGGGGTCGTCCACGAGAAAAGGGTCTTTTTAAGTGTTTTAAACATATATAGGAGAAAACATACTAAGCACTTACATACATAGATACATATAAAAGCATGTAAACAAGGGGGGGTTTTGGTTGGTTTGATCCTAAGTTAACAAATTAAAGTACAACAACTAGCAAAGCAAGAGAACGATGCTAATCATGCAATACAACTAAAGATAGGATGAAAATAACAATTTACGGAACCTTGGGCGCAATTGACTTCCACTTCCAAACCTCTTATCCATCATTGAACATGCAACTTATTTACTACTTTCACTACTTGTTGTGAAGGCTAAACTTCTATCCTTCTTAGATAGTAGTTTGCAAGAGTGAATTCGACATCTCTTGTCAAACCTCACCAATGACTCCCGTAGTCGAAACATGACTCAAGGTATCCCATTGATGGCATTTAGCATGAAGAATAAACAAGCTCGGCAACACTTATAAACACTACACCGTGTCTAAGCATTTAACCGATTTATGCATTTACACAAGATTGTTCAAGAACGATCAACATTCATATACTTCTCTCATTTTCTACAAGCGAAAAACATGACAAAGAGTTCAACATTATCATATTCACCTAGCAATTATCAATCCATCAACACAAACAAAAGCTCTAACTCATACTCTTAGATTCCTATCAAGAAAGGGGGGAAATCAACCTACTTCCCCCAAACCCTAGCAAGCAATTCATACAAGTATTTCATATACTCAAGCTTTCAACAACATTAATGATATCAACAAACTCATTCAATGCTCCATAAAAGCACAATGCTAAGAGCAATAAATAAGCTACAAATTGTTCTTAAGACATGGGCTTGGAAGCCTTAGTCATTTGCTCCCAAGAGATAGATTAGCTACAAGAGTTCATGCTAATCAATGCTAGACAACTAATCATAAAAACAAGAGAATTCAAAGATGAAAAATGGAAAGAAAAGGGTTTGGAACAGTACTGAAATCGCAGATGCAGAAGGTTGTGAATGAGAGGAAAGAGAGTGTTATTCATAGTACAAAGAAGATAAGGTGAAATTCTGGCCACCCGTTGGTCGCGACTCGCCACGGTTCGTCGCGACTCGCCACGGTTCGTCGCGACTCGCCACGGTTCGTCGCGACTCGCCACGGTCTCGCGACGATGCCATCGCGACTCGCGACGGGTGCCAGAATTTTGCATCGTGTCTTTTTCTTCTTCTTGTGGCATATAGTCATCTTCATAGTCATTCCTCTCAATCTCCAAGTTTTCAATAGCTCCAAAAATGGTCTTCAATGGCCTCCGGTCTTCATGTCTTCGAAGCAAGTCTTCAAAAGTCTTCGAAAGTGTGGTCTTCAATGGCCTGCGGTCTTCATTGCCTCCGTGTTCTTCCCTTGTCACACAAAATCCGCTTAGAAGAGGTAAAAGAGCATAAAGTTGCTCTTACCCCCCCCCCTAAGAGAATTTCAAGGTAAAACACAAGCTCTCGATAATAAAAGAGCACAAAAGTGACCCAAAATAGTACTAAGATATGCATATAAAATGGACACATCAAGCCTCCCCACACTTGAACCTTACTCGCCCTCGAGTAATAAAAGATCCAAGCATACGAAGGAAATGATATATCCACATCCTAACTACTAATGCCCCAAATCAATACCTCACAAAACTCTCAATATCACACATCACAATGTTAAAGTCAAATGAGAAGTTTCCCACAACCCCTATTCCTAAATCTACCCAAACCATGTCATCCCATCAATTCATTGATTTCCCTAAGATATCTCGAAATCCCGAATTGATAATCCCAAATCCAATGATAAACGATGAAGCCAAAAGTATGTATAAGGTTCAAAACACATGCTCCACTTTACATCAATATATCAACCTAAAAACGAATCATATTAATGATCAAGAATTTCATAACTTACTCCGTCTTTTCCCGCTAAAATTTTCCGTTCCCAAAAGGTCCTCAAAATGTCGAGCTACCCGATCTATCCATGTGGTCACCGCAACCTTATAACTCCAACGCCGGCAAATGAGTAAACACTTAACTTCTTTTTTTCTCTCTCAATTTCTCTCATTTTCTCTCATTTTGCCTAGGAGCCCTTTCGGGTTTTCATCATAGCCACACATCATGTTTCTTTGACTCACATCTCACATTTTTCCGCACATTTAGCCTCTCATTTTTGCCTAGGTCGCCCTTTCAGGTTTTCAACCTATCCGGTCCCCCAATGTTGCCTAAGTTGCCCTCTCGGGTTTTTAACTTAGCGGGATTCTTTTTTTTTTCCTTCCTTTTTTTTTTGTTTTTTTCAATTATTTTTCACGTGTCTCCAATCCAAAAAGTAGCAAATTGCTTTCCAAATGTGAAGGTTAAGAAAATTATCAAAACCAACATTATCCAAGTACATCAAAAGAAAAACAATATCCAAAACAAAACAAAAGAGTTTGTACAAAAGTATCTCCAACCCTAATCACCTAAGAATAGTAGATAACCCTCCCCATACTTAGAAAACTACATTGCCCTCAATGTAGACAATAGGCCAAAACCGTACAAAGTGAAGTATGGGAAGGGTAAAGATGTGGTGCTCACACAATCAATGCTGTGAGGAAGAAGGGCCACCGCCGAAGTAGCGCTGCTGGTACTGTGCTAGCCACTCTGTGCTCCTCTGCCTCCTTGCTCTCCGTCTCTCCGCTCTCGGATCAAGGCCTGAAACACCGCCTGTCTGGGACTGCAATTCATGGATTCGTGCCCAAGCTCATACAGTATTTGAGCTTGAGCTCGAACCCAACTAATATTGTTTGTTAATCTCATCGAGTTTACAGAGCCAACATATTATTTATATTTATTTATTTATAAAATATAATATAATGTAAATAATATAATATATTTATTCATGGCCAGAGTTTGAGCTCGAACTAAATTAATTTCACTCGAGCTCGATGTGAATCATGATTTTACAGGTTCAATCGAATCGAACTGAGTTCAAAATATTTTAAATGAGTTGAACTCGAACAAACTTGTTTACAGCCGTAGTTAGAAATCTGATGAAGTTTGGAAAATGTAACCATAAGAATAGTCAGAAAAGAGTAAAAAATATTCAGGTTTGAGTATAGTCTAATTACACTAAATAATACCTTTATTAAATAATGGGAATTGATTGGGTATTAATTGGGTCCCCATAATTACCCAATTTTAAATGGGTATATGAGAAGATTGGGATCCATATCCCATTTCTCCATGTAACCCAATACTACAAAACCCATTTGATCATAATCCTAAAATTAGAAAATAAGGGAAATTCTCATCCCATTAGTTTGTATTTAATGGGTCCCACTAGTTATTGGAATTAATTGCACCCTCTAGGTGTATATGATGATGTAATCACCCATTAAGGTCTGTCGAGTACCACATACTTAACTTTTGTAATATGTGCTGCTATAACCCTATAAGTTTTAAGAATAAGCTGATATAACCCAAAACATTCTAGGAATGTGCTTATATAACCTATCAATTTTCATAATGTGGTGATATAACCCTACCTTTTATGGAGGCAGTTTGGCAGTGGTCCGGTGAAGGTCCGGTGGTGGTCTGGCGACTGTCCAATGGTGGTCCGACAAACTATGAGGGTAAAATTGTCCACTTAATTTCAGATTTTGCCCAGAGGGTTTTTTGGTCCATTTATGTACAGTCAATGCCAGAAAATGAAAGTCAATGCCAAAAATGGGGTTTGAGGGTTATATTGGCACTTTCATTAACTAGTTAGGGTTATTTTTGCACTAAAACTTATCTCAGAGTTATATTAACACGTATCCCATTTACATAACAATGATACATTTTAATATTTCCTCTATTCTATTTGCACTGATATACTTTTTAAGTTGATTATAATTATTTTTTACTATTAATATTTTATATGTATATATTTAGCACAATGTTTTATATTATGCAGTAAGTCAGGGTTTATTGTGCGATTATAAAAAAATTCATTTGGGATGGGGTTTTTTTAGGGTAATATGAAAAAATAACCCTATATGTTGGAGAAATTGTAGATATAACCCTGGGTTTTTTTTAGTGCAAAACAACCCTGACTATTGAATGAAAGTGAAAATATAACCCTCCGACCATAATTCCAGCATTGACTAAGAAGTTTTGGCCATTGACCCACTTGCATAGACTAAAATACCCTTATGTTGAAAGCCTCAAATAAGATGGACAATTATGCCCTCTCCGCTGACCACCACCCACCCACCCGCCTGGCTCCACCTCCACCGCCAGGCCACCCCCACCACCCGCTTGGCTCCACCCCTCAATCTCACCGATGTTGGTGGCCATCCACCAATCTCACCACCCCTAAAACGTTATTCCCGATCACCATGCCACCACCACCACCTCTCCTGGCCCATGCCACCACCACTAGCCAGCCCCCCACAGCCCTACGCCACCATCTACTACCATTTTCAGTGACAGTTAGCCAGGCACCAAAAAATTGAGCCACAGACACCACCTTCTCAATTGTCCAAGACAAGCTGTGAGAATTGGCCGGAGAAGATAGAGAAGAAGTGGCCGGAGAAGATCTAGAGGGATTAGAAGTTTCAAAGTGGTGACCATCTTGCCTCAATCTCCGGATCCAATCCCGAGGCCATGTGAAACCCATCACGCACCAAACACCACCTCCTCATCCTTCATGCTCCGCGAAGATTTGACACCACCACCCCCGCTGCAGATAGCATCTTTCATTTTGTATTTACAAATCATGTAGGACACAGTAAGTAGAAGCAAGTGGAAATGGAAATGAGGTTTGGTGGAAATAGACATGAGAATTGGGACCTTGCGCTCTAAAATCTGGACGGCGAAGAACTCGACCTCGAAGTGGGCAGCGGGGGGGGGGGGGGGGGGGGTTAGAGGGGTCAAAATAGTAAAATTGATTTGTTTTTTCTTTTTTTCAGAGGGGTGAAATTGACTTTTTATTCCGGTTTAAATCCATCGAAAAAGGTTATATTTGCACATAACCTAAATATCTAGGGTTATATTTGCACTTTCAATTATCGCAGGGTTATATCTGCACTTTTGTCAATTATAGAGGGTTATATATACACTTTGCTATTTTTTTAAATATGCTGATAAATTTAGGGACAGGTTGTGCAATTATCAAAATACTATATATATTACAAAAAATTTAGAATTTAGAATTTTCTTTTCCCCTCCTTCTCTAATCAGGAACCACCTCCTCCCACCGGAAACCGCTTCCGACCGACAATTATCGCTGAATTCTGCCTCATTTTGCCGGTTTGCATCCAATTTCGCTAGATTTTTGTTGCGCTTCTTCTTCAGTCAGAGAATCAGAGCTTCACACTGCGAAGCTTCCACGAAGTCGTTGAGCTCCGGTGATAGATCCAGATCGATGCCTCAAATCTTTGCCGATGGTTATGCTTCATCGCATAGACATCGTTACACAGGGACGGAGTCAAAAACTAAGTCATGGCGGTGAGGAGCAAACGACGATGATGACATGGGCTAAAGTTTGAGGTGCACAGGATTAAGGCATAGCAATGGGGATTGAGAAGCAACTAACGACGGCAATGGCGAGGTGCAACGACGGCAACGGTGAGGCGCAGTGAGAGCAACGGTGTGGCGAGGCAATGATGATGGTCTAAAGAAACAGAAGACAATGACGATGCCAATAGAAAAATTAGAAGAAGATAACACATGTGAGATGTACACGCCCAAATAACAATGATGATGCGCATGCCATCACGCACTACCTGTAGCGGTGGACAACGACGATGACTTGAGGCAGTGGCAAACTAAGGTTCTACTTCATGGGGTAAGGTTTAATATTGTGTTTTACTTTTTTCAAAGACTTGCTAAGGTTTATTTATTTCTCGACTGAGCTTATTATAACCAAAGATTGTTTGGTCTAGTGGATAGGACTCTTGTTGATGAGGATAGAGATCTGGGGTTCGAGTCTCACTATAACTTTTCTTTTAAAGAATTTATGTTTTTAATTTATATGCTGAGGTTTAATGCTATTTGGCTGAGTCTATGTTCAATAAGAGTCTTTGGTGTAGTGGTTATTGCTATAGGCTTCGAGGTTGGAGGCTTGGGTTCAAATCATGCTAGGTTCTTTTTTAGAATTTTTTTTTATTTTTGAGGTACCGTAGCTTTTTTTATTGATATTTTTAGCTTCATTTTTTCTCTTATGTTGATGTTTTACATTATTTGGGTGAGATTTAATCGATGTGAGTTGAGGTTTTGTAGTTTTTTTGGGTGATATGAATTTATATTTTAAATTTTTTAATTTAATTTTCTCATGTTGATGTTTTTTATTTTCCGACTGAAGTTTTGGTAATAGGAGTTGATGTTTGTAGTGTGCGTTTTCTTATGTTGATGTTTTTTATTTTCCAAATGAGGTTTATGTGTTAGGAGTTTATATTTTGTAGCTTTTGGGTGATACGTATTGATATTTGTAGTTTTTAAATTTATTTTCTCATGTTGATGTTTTCCATTTTCTGGTTGAGGTTTTGGTAGTAGGGGCTGATGTTTCTAGTGTCTTCTTTTATTATGTTGATGTTTCATTTTCCAAATGTGATTCAGGTGTTAGGAGTTGATGTTTGTAGCTTTTGGATGATATAGGTAAATACACTACAAGAGACAACACCTTTTACCTCAGTTCTACAGGGGTTTTTACCTCAGTTTTTTGTCCAAAAAAATCGAGGTAAATGTGGGCAGAGTAAAAAGGTTGTTTTTTACTTCGGCTCAAAATCTAGGTAAAAAGTAGTTTTTACCTCGATATTTTTTGCAAAAGTAACCGAGATAAATACTCTGATGATCGAAAGGCGTGTTGAATGTAGTGCGACATCGGTAACTGGTTGAGGCAGATGATAGACCAAGAAGTGTGCGACTTCGCCTAGATCAATGTCGCAATGTTAATAAGTGAAGTTGTCTATTCGTGTACACGAAGTTGCATTTTACCGTTCCAATGTCGCACACTCACCAACCTTTTACTGCAATTACAAACCAAAGTAATTATTTTCTTTTACTATGGTTTTATCTCATGAAAACCATGGTAAATATTTTATTATCGAGCTACCATCCGACTCCTATGCGACGTTGTCTTGATAGTACGACGTTGGAGGAATATTGTGACTTTGCGGTGGTCGACCTCGATTGGTCGTAACATGTGAGATGATGATGTGGCATGTTGATATAACGAAGTCGTTTTATTATACCGAGCTTGCTTGGGTTAGTGCAACATCCCGGCAGTTTGCAAGATGAACGAGGTATGTGTGAGGTCATACCAATCAATGTCACCCTTATCATAGTAACATCGGTAATTTTGTGGTGAACATTTAGCGACGTCGCATGTTCGCAATCATTTGAACCTTATGGTAAATTCTACACCAGCGACGTTGTTACTTGTAATATAAATAGCAATACAAATTTCATAAAAATGTGTTCCTGGCCTCAAACACCATTCAGAGAACATGTAGCTACAGAAAGCATAATGCATACAGACAAGAAGGTTACATAACCTTCAATGCATATAAAAAGATATCAAAATTCTCACAAAATGAACTATATAATTTGATAGAGATCTATATCAAGGTATCAAAATATAGCCTTGGAAAGTGTCAATGAGCATTTTATAGAATGATGCTTGCACAAAAAACTTAGCCTAATAATAGTTCCTCATATAGTGGATGGGATAAGAAAATCCCTCAAATTCTTTACCATCATGACAATCGCCCAAGTTTTGCATACTTCGTCCAAATGCCTGATTGCATATGGTAATTTATCCTTGGGAAAATACTACAAGATGAAGTGATCACAAAATCAATACAATGGTTGAGCGTAGTCTATTCATTTTTAATTGAAATATAATGTGTGAATTTGAGTTGCCTTTTCTAGGTCATATTGATTCTCATTCGCATTCACTACAAAATCCTTCATAAACTGCATGCAATAGTAACCGCTTTGCCATGGGGCTGATTCCTTTTTATGCTATCGATTCACACAATTTGATTAGGAACACATATAGATGTACTTATAGAAATAATTATGTCATATTAATATTTGGATTTGAATTCTTACTTTTAGCGATTTACAATGGAATGCCTTGCAGGGTTTGATTAAGGGATCCATCGTCACCTTTGCAATTGCGAATGAAATTGTCTTCAGGTGTGTTTAATGTAATGGATTGAACCAGTAGACCGTACTCGTGGGAATAACAAAGACAATGACCATCCAATGTTTGCTAGAAAAAATGTAATTGTGATTAATTTATTATAATCCAATAATCTTTAATAGAATCAAAACATTATTTTTACAGGAAGGAAGTAGAATTGACTCACCTCTCCTAATAAGGTACGATATATATTGCATTGTCCTTTTTCATCAACCGGGAGCTCAAGTAGGCCAAACGATCTTCCATCGCCACATGTTCATGTTGGATCTTGAAGGGGAAAAGAACCCCTATCCACCCTTTCAATTTATAAATTGATTGCATATGCAAAAGCCTATATACATAGTTAGTATCGATAAATTGAGGGGAAATGCAATAATTAACAAAATGTTGGATGTTTGGTTCATGGATTACTTTACACTTACATGCAATGTAGCTGCATTACAGGTGGGGAAATTTGTTGAAATTGAATAATGCCTCGAAATCCTCCTTCCGAATGATTGAATTTACCTTGTAACCCAAAATAACAACTTCATCCATGGTAATTTTGTATGAAGATAAGGGAGGGTGAGCTTTCACAATCGTGTGGATATTCTTTAGAGACCTATACTTCGACGGATTGAATAGAGATGCCTTGACTCTGTAGACATGGGCTTTTGTAGGTTTCTAATCCCCATATGTACTGGCCAGACCTACTAATGATTGTCTCGACCTACGTGATTTTTTTTTAAATTATATAAATAACTTGTGTATGTGCTCATAGCCTTATCAACTAATTTATTTTTACCTTCTTGGGCGGCACCTTATCCAAAATAGAGACCAAACGAAAGGGCCATTCAACATATTCCCACGGCCTCGTCCACTGTAGTTGCCTCGGCCTCAGGGATTGGAAGAACTATACCATCAACAAGGCTCTTAGAGACATTTTCCACCACGTTCTCATTTGCGACCGGCTTATGATGATGCAATCGTATTGATGTGTACACTTTACCTTCCACCACAAAATGACTATCATCATCAACACGTTCGGAAAGAAGAATGCACATGGAATTATCCTTCAAAAAGAGAAACGGTAATTAAGAACAAAGTATAAAATAATTTTAATATGAAAAGTGCAATATATTCACTTATACCTCCTTTTTCCGTTGTGTTAACTCTGATAACTTCTTTCTTAGTCGGTCAAATTCAAGAGGTGTTGTTGAAGTCGGAGAAGGTGGGGCAGGCCCACTATGACACACTGGGCTTTCATGTGTTGAGGTTGCCGAAGAAGAAGCATGAGGGTTTGTTGAGGTTTTTGGTTTAGAACTTGAAATGATTTTCTCCAACTCAAGTGTTATTTTCTTCCCATTTGATTCTTGCGAGACAAAAACCACTAGTTGGCTTAATGTGGATTTCAAATCATCGATCTCACTTTGTTGAGAACTTGACAAAATATCAACCTTCGTTTGTCGAGGTTTAACAAAGATGTCCCTATGTGTAGTGAGTGTGCTGACTCCCCGGACCCTACCCTGATGTTCTTCCTTGTTAAGCACAACACCTAGTATGTCCTTCTTTCCAACCCCAACGAACTTGCCTGACTCTTGTTTTTTTAAGTCCTCCTAAAAATTACCAATAATCAAACTCATATATTAGGTCAAAATTATCTTGAAAAATTTCAAATACAATAATACAACTAAGAAGTTTAGCAAACTCACAATTTGTTGGGCAACCACCTCCGCTTCTTTGATGTGGAATATTCCTCCCTTCTTTCCTTTATTTTTATATCCCTTTAACTATTTTTATATCCCTTTAACCATTTTTCAAATTGGGGTACCTCATCCAGTGTGGGATATTCAGTAGAAATCCTCACCTCATCATCTTCCATCCCCTGCTCTACTTTGTCCTAGCTATCAATCCTAGAAACTAGACCACCAATTTTTATCCTCGCTTAACTCATTTCCGATGTTGTCAAATTTCATTGGACATTTCATACCTTTGTCCACCATGTCCATTAATTCCTTGCAAATAGCCCTACCCCGACCTTGCTTACATCTTTTTGAACCATTTTGATCTCTAATTCCTTCAGGCCATTTCCTCTTATCAAGGATTACCACACCAGGACCTAAAAAGAAAGGCAATAAATCACACAACACTATGTTATCCACAACCCCCGAGTGAATTATGAACACCAAATAATGATTGGAAAATGATATTAAATCAAGGATTTTTTTCACAAAAACACCATAACATCTATTAAGTGACACACTATATACATCTTCGATGAAGATGATCTCCGTATGATTAAAGGAAATGCAAAAAATAAAATATTTCATGTCATTTCCATATCGAATAAGCACCATTTGAAAACTTCAACAAGTGGTACACACAATACAAATTAAAAAATGTAATCCTCAAAGTAACCACACACAACCTGTCATGTATTGGCCATATCACAAAATAGATGATACATAAAACACTAAATAACAACAAACACTCATTCAACATTCCATATGAATGAATGTATAATGTACAATACAATCATGTGTGTATGGTATGAAAGATTAAACTTTACCATAATTTTGATTCATGGAATCCCCAACTTTTGTGACCTCCACACCCCTAACTTTGGTGACCTCCATTAAGCATCTAACAGGGAGATGGATGTGATTTATTTTTGTGGTTGATAGCTTGGAGGAGAAAGGAGTTGAGGAAGATGAAATTTAGTTCTTATAGGAGGGAGAGTGCCATTTTTGGCAATAAATGTTCTTTCAAAGATTTTGGGCCTTTTTTTTAGTATGGAGCATACCAGCAATCTCCCGCCATGCATGTAACATCGTGTGGTACATGCGACACCCATTTGTCCTTCATTTTAGGTCTTCTAGTGGGTAAAAAGTGGTCCATTAGTGGCATTCCATATGAATTTGTGAGGTCGCAATATGTTTGTTCAGGCCTTGCATGATACGTTATTTTCACGGCGTTGATATCTTTGTGGGTTTGAATTCATATGTGGGGCTTGTTTGGGGACCAAACGGCCCATTTCATGATTAGGAATGACATCGTTGGCTCTTCATCTTCTCCTCGGTACACACGAGGTTAGCAGTGACGTTTACAACTAGGGTATGTCTACCATTTCCATAATTAGTTATAATATAGAAATTAATATATATATTTCTTCAACAGCCATACCCAATGCTATTAGAGGAGTTTAGATACATTTAGGATGCATTTAGGGCTTGTTACAGTTAATTTTATACAAGACTTTAATGTTAGCAATACTTACTGAATGGAGAATTATCGATATCCCTGCAAACACTCAACCCTCTTAGACGTTTAATGTTTTGGACAACAATTGTTTATTTATCGCATTTTTGTAGGGTATGGCATACCTGGCCTTATTAAAAAATACTAGATCCCATGTTCCGCATGAATAGTCAATACTATCGGGCGATAATGTTTTGCCATTTTGTTTAGGAAAAGATTAGGTTTGTTAAGAGTCTTGCAAAACCAATTTTATTTGAAACAAGTAGGTAACAATTATAATGGGTAATCGTGTTATGCATGGAGAACGGACCTAAGGTATTATCAAAGAAATTGTATGAACATATTAGATGATTATAAAGGGTAATCCAGTACAACATATCACATTTGGTACCTGTGTTCATTGAACCATGTTAGACGATTAACAATATGAGAAAGAATCTTTAGTCGTAAGTATTCGAGATTATAATTGGTAATCCAGCTCAATTTATCACAATTATAAAGGGTAATTCAGTTCAATGTATCACATTCGGTGCCATTGTTCATTGAACTATGTTAGAGGATTAACAATCTATCAAAGAAGCGTTAGCCATAAGTCTTCGAGATCGTAATTGGTAATCGAGTACAATGTATCATAATAATAAAGGGTAATCCAGTGTAACCATTCGATCATAGACCCTAACCGATCATAGACCCTGACAATAATAGGGCAGGGTTAATGAACAACTGTTTGAGATTTAATTGATGATCTCATTTATTTATTTTTTTTTTATCAATATTTTGTGGAAACTTTCCCTGGGCCAGACATTTGGGCTAGTGTTTAAATGAATTAGTGCCAAAAAATTAAATTGGCCCAGTGCCATATGCGAGGTCGCAAGCGTCTCCTCATAATATCGATGTGACCGACGGTGAAGCGAGTTCGTGGCTGTATAGGGGCATTTGGTGAAGCCAAAAATGTTTTGACAATTGGGCCAACTGTTTCATTTGGCCCAGTAACCCATTTCTGTGACCTCGTGCACTATTCGTACAGAGAAAGGTTATGTCGAGTACTATCGTGAGGTCGCAGATGTGGTTAAACGACAGTGTAATGTCATAGTACTTAAAGGATCGCAAGCTCCAACCCATCGCATTCCATGAACTCGACGTCACACAATCATATATTCCCCTTTCCACAAAACTGCTTAATTCAACCACCAAATTACCTCCTTAATAAAAATTGAGGACCATGACTGCTTCTTGTTCTTCACTAGCCATCAACATCTCCACCGAGTTCCACAGTATTCCCAAACCCTAGACAAGGTAATAATTTTTAAGGTTATCAATTGTTTTAGTTGTTTACGATTATGGTTTGAGTTCCCATGTTTTCATTATTTGTAGATTTAGTACAATGTGCAAGCTTTATCTTACTTCTAGTTGATTGATTATGTTTTAGGGGTATTTTAGTAATGTATGATAATGTTCTTTGGTGCATGGATGAAATAGGGTGTATGCTATTGGGCATAAGTTAATTTTCTACATATTTGCTTCGGTTAGAGGGCGTTCTTATCATTTCTTATACTTGTTAGGCATTTTTTCACCATTCATCTGTGCGTGGCTTACAATTCAGCCAAATCAAACTGATATGTGAGGTTGCACATTCATAAATTGATGAATGTTGTTGAATGTGCGACCTCGTAGGGGAAAATCGTGCCAGTCAAATTGTCACTAAAACGACATGTTATAGAGCTCAGTCATGATATATCATGCAATAGTAATTCAGTTGAATACATCACTAATTATTGTTTCTAATGTTGTCCATCAGATGTCAGTCAAAAGTACAGCTCAAAGGTCTCGAGCAAATGGCATCGAGGCAGGCACGTCTCGTGCTAAGAAGGCAAAGCAAGCCTCTTCACCACTAACCTTGGATGAGAAACGTTTTTTTGGGGAGGAAAATGAGAAATGCTACACTGAAGTTACCTGAAAGAGGTGGCTGAAGGAGGTGAGATGCATGAAGCCAGGTGATATGCAGTGGCTTCACCTAGTTGTATTCCTTGAGGCCTTCAAACCGTCTGGATGGAGGGGCTAATTTTTTTGGATAAGTCCACTTATGAGATGGAGGTCAGAGAGTTCTACTCAAATTTCACATGTCTCAGTACTGCGAAGTACAAAGCTCGAGTTAATGGCATCAATATGGTATTGACAAGTGAGTTGATCAACGAGGCTATTGGGTGCACAATTGGTAAAGATCTGGAAAACCAGGTTGAAAGACTCCAAGTCTACTGCCATGACAATTGGCCTAACTGGGTAGCTGAAAACAATGAGTTAGGGGCCCTCGATCCCAATCGGATGGTTGAAAAGTACTTCAGTCTGAAAGTGGGTATTATGACATTCAAGTCGAGACAAATCAAGACTGATGTTCTCAAGCTAGTTTAGAACATGAAGTACTACCTCTCTGCCAATGCATAATACCTGCTAGCCATCTTTCCAAGCCAAAAATCAATGGCTCTGTCCTCTACTAGCACATATGGAAGAACAAGATTGCTGACCCCGGTTAAACCATCATCCAAGAGATGCACATGGTGGCTGAATCTAATAAGAAAATTACCCTTTCGTACGGTAACGTAATAACTTCCCTCGTGGAGAAACAGAGTGTTCCCATCCAGTCCCCTCAGAAAATCTCTCCAGGGTACTATGATGAGAACTATTTTGGCCAAAATCATTTGCACTGAGAGATGGGTGAGTGGGTTGATAGCAACATTCAAGGGTGATCTTGATCCGACTGCCATCCCTGGGCAAGATGGAACTCAATCAGCGGCCGAACCATCCACTACCGGTATGAAAATTGGTCGTATTATTTTTCTAGAATAACTATAGTTTATCAAAGTAACTAATTATTTCTTATACTGGGCATTAATTTTGTAGCATCTAGGCTGAGACGCAGTTCTTGGAGCATCCTCCTGAAGGGTATGGAGGAGATGAAGGCTAATACGCTGTGGTTGGAGTGAAACCAACGGAGGATGATAGTGGAGTTGGCAGGGCTAAGGGCCCTTCTTAACCCTGGGACTACAGGAGGGGACCAGTGGAAAATAAAGATAATGTAGAGGTCGAGAACCCAAATGAAGATACACTAGACAAATATGATGATGTGATGGGTTTCAGCTCTAGGTCAGGGTCTGGCGAGAATGAAGAGGAAACCTTTTGTGGCAGCAGTGAGATTGAGACGGAGGATCATCAGGTACCCAAGATGTCCGCACACAAGATTTAATGTGATTTAATGTTTTATGGGATGATGTGATGAATTTTATTAATGGTTTCTAATGCTTTGTAGATTTATCATGGTAGCGATTAAACGCTAGAATTTAATTATGTTGTCATTTTACGTATGGTACAATACATTAATGTATCATGTTTGGTTTATTTTCTATATATTCACTACGACCTGTTGTGAACTCGGAATGATTTCCCTATAGGTTATACATTTCGAGTTCTGGTTAGAATGTTTTAGTTCTATAATCATGAAGCAATTATTGTAGTGTGCGATGTCACAAAATTGCCTTGAAACACCACTCGATTGAGACAAAATTTTATAGACATATCTGTGAGCTCGCATGATTTAATTGGTTTTGTGGATTTAGGTATTGTCTTCAATTGACTACCTTATCGACAATGTAACTAACATTACAAATTCCACTTTTGATGGGCCATGTGCCTGTTCAACGAGGTCGCACAAGAGTAATCTTTTATACTGATTCGGTTGATGAAAAGTTGTGCAATGTTGGGTATTACATCCCTAAATCCTTACTAATGTGATTTGATTCAAAATGGGTATGAAAAGTAGTTACCAATTATACAAAATGTCGTATCATAATGTAACGTTAGAACCTACAAAATGGGAACAAATTAATCTATGTCTTCTATTTCTTCTTCTTCTTCGATTTAGGATGCCGTTGAATCCAAACACCCTCCTCGTGGTCTCTCCACAATGCTAGCTCCACACTAACTATCTCTTCATGGCTGACATCACTTCCAATAAGTGGTGTATGTGGAATAATCTCTAACAATGAGGATAGACTAACCTCCCCCAATAATTCGCTTTTCCCTTTAATGACTAGTGATTTACTAGAATCGAAGGATCATCTACATAAAACACATGTATAGCCTGTGATGCAAGGATGTATGGATAACCACTAGAATATGTCTTGCTCAAATTGATGACTCTAAAACCTAGCTCATCAATCAATACACCCGCATTGTTGTCAACTCGTCATGGGTTGAAAATTGGGACCCTAAAACTTGTATAAACCAGTTCCTAAATTTCTTCAATCACACCATAGTACAACATATTCCCGTACAATGGATTCTTATCCTTTGAGTTGCTGACATGTAATGCTTCCGCAACTATGCTAACGCCAATAATTTGTGTTGACGTGTGTGTGTCCCATTCAAAGGCTGGGAAGGTAAACCCATTCATGTCATAGCCGGTGAAACAAATCACAGTAGCAGAAGGCATGAAGGCTAACCAATTCGAGGTTTCACCTTGACTTTCTCCAACTACAATTTGCCGTAACCAATCACTGAAGTTATGTACAGACTGTACTTGTTTATCTGACCAACTAGGGTTTCTCTCTTTGATAGAGACCATGTGCATATCCACGCAGAGGTAAACCACATCTGAATTGTGCTAGACATATAAGTGTACTTTCATTAACTCATTATGGGTTAGTACTCGAGTTTTTCCATTTCTCAAACCTTTGCCCCCCACTCTATCGCCATGGAACAGTTTTGGTACGCCAACCAACTCTTCATTCTTCTAGAATTCCATACAATATTCTACCACCTTCTCTGTCACATACCTCTAGACTACACTAGTATCCGGGTGAAACTAATTTTTCAAATAACCCTTGAATATCTTCACATAACTTTAGAAAGGATACATCTATCGTAGATAAATAGGACCAAAAATAAATATTTCCCGAACAATGTGAACCAAAAAGTGCACCATTATGTCAAAGAATGAAGGGGGGAAATACATCTCCA
Source organism: Rubia yunnanensis (assembly GCA_037428765.1). Lineage (NCBI taxonomy): Eukaryota > Viridiplantae > Streptophyta > Magnoliopsida > Gentianales > Rubiaceae > Rubia > Rubia yunnanensis. Next base: position 85,910,650 of record CM075066.1, read on the forward strand.
ACTCGCACAACACGATAATTATTTCCTCCTACAGTTCCGCCGATTTCCCATGCTTGATCTCTTTACAACGAATTTCCTTGAAGAAGCAACACTACTGGGTAATGCACTTCCTGACGTGAGTTGGTAAGATGGATCTAATTGCAACCAAGAGAAATTCTTGAATCAAACAATGTGAATCATGAGATTTCATACTCCCCAATCTCAATCCCTCATCGGACACTAGATTGATAACCCAGGATGAGTAGCCCATCGGGACATCCATTCCTTTCAAACTAAAACATATCAACTCTTTCTCTGCTTTTGAAAGTGTGTAACAAGTTGTAGGCAAGTATGTTTTCATCCACTGCACCTGTGGGGCCAAATTAGGTCTAATTTCCATTTTGACCATATAATTCCTTGACTTCACGTCATCCTTTGTCTTACCCGGGATATTCATCAAAGTACCAACAAAAATGTTACATACATTCTTTTCAATATGCATTACATCCAAACAGTATCAGATGTCAAGTTCCTCCCAATATGGTAGTTTGAAAATTATGGAACACTTCCTCCAACTACCGAATACTTTTGGTTTCCTCTTCCTCTTCCCAAAGTCATTACAAAAATCTTGAAACATGTACAAGATTGATGCACTTGTTAATAGAGGAGGAGGGGGAAAAAACTCTACCTTTCCATTGAATTCATCACGTTTATTCCTCCTTCAATAAGTTATTGGAAGCATCTGTGGTGACCCAGGTACACAGTCTTGCTTCCATGCCTCAACTAAAAATAATTGGTACCATTTAGAATAGCCAAAAAGGATCCCATACGCAGGAAAGTCATTAACGGTGCAGAACAACATCACTCTGAAATCAAACTCCTCTTTCCAAAACCCATCATACATTATAAATCCAGGATGCTACAACTTTTTCAAGTTATCCACTAAGGGGGATAGATAGACATTGATATCGTTACCCGGTTATCTAGGACCAAAAATCATTAGAGATAACATTATATACTTCCTTTTTATGCACAAACAAGGGGGCAAGTTGTAAATCATTACTATCACCAGTCAAGAACTATGTTGCTCATATTACCAAATGGGTTTATTTCATCGGTGCACAAACCAAGCCTCAAGTTACGTGGATCATTCCCAAAGTTCGAAAAGGCTGCATCAATCTTCTTCCACTGATCACCATCAGTCGGATGACTAATCACTTCAGTATCGATCACTGACCAATATGCATGCTAACTCAAATTCTTAGCATCCTCAGGATTTTCAAACAATTTTCTCAAACGAGAAATAATAGGTAGATACCAAACAGCCTTAACAAGAGCCTTCTTCATCTGCCAATTTCCAATTTCTCTATTAACATCGACCTCTTTAAATTTGAATCTTGGAGCATTACATTTAGGGCAATCCTCCGTATACAAGTGATCTCCCCTATACAAGATACAATCGTTTCGACAAGTATGTATCTTTTCGTAGTCTATGCCCATCGAACATAGTACATTCTTTGACTCATATACTGTTTCGGGCAGTCTATTGCCAACTAAAAGCATTTTTTTCAACACTTATAACAAAGCAGAGAAACTGGCATCACTATAGGAATACTTAGCCTTGATATTTATCAATTGTAACGTAGCCTTCAATACAGTCATTCCTTCGGGGCATCCATCATATAGAAGTGTCTCTTTATGCCCGTGGAGGTCTGTAATTATTTTTGGATTTCTACTGTAATTCTTAATAATCTCCTCAACCAACTCTTCCATCCTATCATCCTTTTCGGCCTCTCCTTCATTTTATAGTATTCTCACCCACATTCTCCACATGCCAAAACCAAAATTTGTATGTTGGATCAAAACCGTATATAAGTAAGTCTTCCTTCAAAGAAATTGTTTGTTCATGAATAGTGGTGTTCCGACATTTCTTGCATGGACAATATACATAAGATAAATTCTCCTTCACGGCATTCACAAACGCATATTCAATGAAGTTGGTTACAAAATATAAAAGTCCTCGCTTGTTTGATCTTCATCAAAAGAATGAGTTTTATCCACAGACATTCATACAATACAATAATAAGTACACACTCTTTATGGACCTATCTTAGAAAAAATACATCTATTTACATTCATTCAATTCATGACATGCATACACAAATTATATATATAAATGTTAACAAAAATATTCATTATATAACATACACATATATGTAACCTAAACCCATATACAATCGAGATATGCCTAATTTCAATCAACCCATACTTAAGCTCATCCTCTCATATGAAATAAACTAACCTAAAACCTAAGTTGAAGAAGAAACTACAAATTTGTAGTATTGGAAACTTACTTGGTAATTGAGCACAATCAACAACCCTATTGACCACCTCCAAGAATGTGGATTCGAATTTCAAACATGGAACTGGGAATCGAGAGAATTTTTTTGGGTATCATATGATTGAATTGGGTCAATGAAACCAAAGTCACTGACTAAGTCATGTCGTATGCGACGTTGCTGTATGATATCGACTACAACTCAGTCCAAACAATGTAACTATCGAAGTCAATCATGTCACGATTTAGTCAAACTACATGACCTGATAAACCCAACTGACTTTGCACATACGTCGGTAATTCTTTTTACTTCGATTATAAAAATTATTAACCTTGGTTTCCATACAACCGAGGTACAAAACCAATTATTTACCTCGGTTTTTTTAACCGAAGTAAATAATACCTTTTACTTGTCAAATAAACAACAGAGGTAAAATAACTTTTTACCTCCATTTTTTGGGGTTAAGAAAAAAAACCGAGGTAAAAGTGGCAAAGTAATAGGTCATGTTTCTTGTAGTGATATTTTTAGTTTTTTTAAAAAAAACAATTGTTGATATTTTATGATTTTCAAAGTGAATAGTTTATGCTCTTGAGGTACCGTAGCTTTTTTGTTAATGTTTTTTTATTTTTTTTATGTTTTTCATTTTCTAGGTGAGTTTTAGATGATAGGGATTGCTGTTTTTAGCTTTTTATGTGATATGAATGATGTTCTTCAGTGTTTTTTTTCCTTAGGTTGACGTTTTCATTTTTTGGGTGGAATTTAGATGATAATAATTGATGATTTTATCTTTTAGGTGATATAGGTTGATGTTTGTAGTTTTTTAAAAAATTGATAATTTAGGTTTGTTGATGCTTTGTTGATTTTCATATTATTTTTAGATAGTTGTGGTCGACTTTTTTTTTCCAATTTTTTGTTGATTTTTATTTGGTTTTTATATATCTTTCATTGTTTTATTTAATTTTTTTACATTTTTGCTGCAATTTTTTAGTTTATATTTTATGATTTTTCGTTGATGTTCTGCTATTTTTTGCTGATGTTTCTAATTTTTCAGTTCGTTTATCATATTATTTTTTACATTTTTAAACAGCTTTTAAATGTTTTTTTTTTGAATTTTTTTTGCAGATTGCAGATGATGGGAAAATGATGGAAAAATTAGACCAAAAAGGCCCTGGAAAAACATTAACGATAAGTCTCTGTAAAATAATTAGGGATATGTCCCTGTAAAATTATTAGAGATAGGTCACTGGAGTTAGAATATTGTTAGAATTGTATAAAGGCCCTTGCCTAGAGTTTAGGCCGCCTCAGTGGAGATCATCTCTATATTTAAAACGAAAAAAATTGATATTATAAAAATAGATATTAGGACGATTCTAACATGACCCTATATGATAATAAATAAGGGGGGAAAATGGACCTGCAACATGTGGGTCAAGCGGGTTATTTATTTTAAATCTGAGTAGGTATGAGTGAAATGGATAATGAGTTAAATGAGTAATGAGTCAAATGAGTAACTGAAAAATATGGGTTGGGCTTGCGGTTTGACTATGGGTTTACACATTTGAGTTGGTATATAAAGTCAAATATATAAATTGAAACCCGTGAGTTACCCATATGGGTTGGTATATAAACCAATATGGGTCAATATATGGGTATAAACCCGTGGGTATACCCATATGATTTGGCATGTAAACCAATATGGACCAATATATGGGTTGAAACCTGCGAATTTACCCATTTTGACCCGTGAGTTAAATGATGTTTGACTAGGGGGTTGGGCGGGTTTCAACCTGGCCCATTTTTTAACGTTATAACGTACCCATATTTCTAATTACTCATTTACCCAACCCATATTCAACCCGCCCCTGACACAGTTGGAATTATTGAAAAGAATTCGCAAGCACGAAGCCTAAGGTTTGGTTCTGGAATCCACCAGAGAGAGAATAATTCTTGAAAATATTATTATGACAAGATGATTTTCTGAAACATACAAGAGGTCCTTAAATACTATAATGAGTTCGGAAATAAAGAAAAAGAGGGAAATTTGAAATAAATTCCAAAATAAAAAAAATTGAAAAACACTCAAAAAACAATAAATTATCGTTTTGAAGCCTTGAATGACCTCAAATGGACGTTGAGATGGTTTCAACTCCATGATTCTTGTAGTGTTCGTTGAGACAGTTCCAACACCACCGGAAATGTCTAATTTTGAGTCCAGACGCAAAAGTTATGCTCAAACCCGTATCGGATATTTGCGGCGATCCATTGCTTCTTCAATCTTTGCCGCCATTTGCCCTGCATCACTGACGGGTGGGCGGTCGTCGCGCCCGCCGTGAAAAAGATAATTTATAAGCCCTAAATGCTTACTTTCTACAACTAGGTAGATAGTGGCAAATCGGGGTCGTCCAATGAGAAGAGGGATCTTCCTAAGCAATCAAGCACAAATGGTTGATACTAGGCTAGGAGTAACTATATATACACACACTTAAAAGCAAGTAAAAAGGGGGGGGGGGGGGGGGTTGGTTGGTTGGTTTCCTAAGTTAACAAAGATAAAAAGACAAGATAACTAGCAAGGTCAAGTGACTATGCTAATCATCAAACAAAACTAAAGAAAAGGGGTTTTAAACTACAAAGATAAAATGCCTTGGGGGCAACGGATATCCACTTCCACATCTAATGTAGTTCATCGAATCATTCACACATTCCATCATATAGCATTCAGGACCCAACACTTACACACCCATCTAGCAAGTACCACAACACACACATCACAAGGAGTTCTAAGTTCATGCTCATAGATCTTCATGCAAAGGCGCTACGGAATTCGTCACGTTCCTACAGCTAAACAATTCAACCACACAAGCACTACCTATGCTCAAACAACTCATGGCACACATGCAGTGAAACACACCGTCAAGAATACATAAACGCCAAATAACAAATGCTTCAAGAATGAATTTAAATCATCTATTCAATACTTCAACTACTTGTCGTGGAGACTAAACTCCTATCCTTCTTAGTTCGTAGTTTGCAAGAGTGAGTTCCACATCTCTCATCAAACCTCACCAATGACTCCCGAGTCGCGACCACGACTCAAGGTGTCATTGGTGGCATTTAGCACGAAGGACCAACAAGCTTGGCAATGCCTATGACCACTACACCGTGACTAAGCATTTAACCAATTCATGCAATTACACGAGATTAGTCAAGAGCGACCACTCATAGACCACGAGCATATAACTCTTCTCGTTTGCTACACAAACAAACATGACGAAGAGTTCAACATTAATCACATTCGTATAGCACATTGTCAACACACTAACACAATCAAAAGCTCTAATTCACACTCATACATTCCTAACAAGAACAGGGGGGAAATTAACCCAAATCCCCCAAACCCTAGCTAGCAATTCATACAAGCATTCATATCCTCAAGCTCCCAACAACATCAATGGAATCAACAATTAACATTCAAAGCACAATAAATGCACAATAGCAAAAACACCAAATAGATAGATAGAAATGGTTCTCAATACATAGAAGTGGAAGCTTCAATCCATAGCTCCCAAGTACAAGAACTACTCTAGAACAACAAAAGACATAATTAAACTAAGAAAAACAAAGAAAAGAAAGAAGAGAAAAACCTAGAGTTTTCGCCCAAAAACCAGAGAGAAAACGGGCTGAGCAAAACTGGAGAAGAGGAGGAAAGAGAGTAGTATTTATAGTGCAAAGAAGATAAAGTTGATTTCTGGCCGCCCGTTGGTCGCGACTCGTGACGAGTTCGTCGCGACTCGCGATGGTGTTGGTCGCGACTCGCGATGGTGTCGCGACGGGGTCGCGACGGGAGCCAGAGTTTTGCATTGTTTCTTTGTCTTCTTCATAGCCATCCCTCTCAATCTTCAAGTCTTCAACGGCTCCAAAAATGGTCTTCAACGGCCTCCGGTCTTCATGTCTTCGAAGTGAGTATCCAAAATTCTTCGAAAGTATAGTCTTCAATGTCTTCCGGTCTTCGTTGCTTCCGTGTTCTTCCCTTGTCACACAAAATCCACTTAGAAGAGGTAAAAGAGTACAAAGTTGCTTTTGCCTCTCCTAAGTGAATTTCAAGGTAAAACACAAGCTCTCGATAATAAAAGAGCACAAAAGTGATCCTAAATACTACTAAATAAAGCATATAAAATGGACACATCAAACCTCCCCACACTTAAACCTTACTCGCCCTCGAGTAAGAAAAGATTCAAGCACACGGAGGAAATGACATATCCACATCCTAAAAACCCTAAAATACCCGCATAAAATGGCCACATCAAACCTCCCCACACTTAAACCTTACTCGCCCTCGAGTAAGAAAAGATTCAAGCAGACGGAGGAATTCATATGGCCATATCCTAAACTAATCCCCCAAACAAAGCCTCACAAAAACTCTCAATATCATAAATCCCAAAATAAAAGCTCACATGAGAATTTTTCACACACACATCCCCAATCCTAAATCTAACCAAACCTACCACTTATCAATTCACTACCCATAAAAATATTTCAAAGCCCCGAATTGATATTCCCAAAGTCCAATGACACAAGATGAAGTTAAAACCATTGAAGAGGTTTAAGCACATACTACACCTAATGCCAATATATCAACCAAAATCCAATGACATAAAATGAAGCTAAAACCATAGAGGAAGTTTTAAACACATGCTTCACCTAATGCCAATATATCAACCAAAAACGAAGTAGAAAGAGATAAGGAATTTCATAACCACACTTCGTTTCCTAACCCACTAAGCTACCCAAATCCCAAGAGGTCTATAGATGTTGAGCTACCCGATCCATCCGTGTGACAACCGTAACCTTATGACTCCAACACCGGAAAATGAGTGAAATCATAGCATGTTTCAATTTCTCTCAATTTCTCTCATTTTGCCTAGGAGCTCTTTCGAGTTTTCATCCTAGCCACACATCATGTTTCTTTAGCTCACATCTCACCTTTTTCCGCACATTTTAGCCTCTCATTTTTGCCTAGGCCGCCCTTTAAGGGTTTTTGACCTATCCGGGCCCCCAATGTTGCCTAAGTTGCCCTCTCGGGTTTTCAACTAGCGGGTTTTCTTTTTCTCTTTTTTTTTCTTTTTCTTTTTCTATTTTCTTTTTCTTTTTGTTTTTCTATTTTTTTTCATTTTCTCATGTTTTTCCAATGAAAAGTAGAAAAAAGCATTCCAAAACAATCTAGCATGCATATGAGTCCTCTAACCCCTCCCCACACTTAAAACATTACATTGCCCTCAATGTAAACACGTAAGGCAAGAACAATAAAAATCAAGGTAAGGGAGTTAGAGTGACACCCATTTCTCCGTAAATTTGCCGGTGATATGGCGATATCCAAGTACTTGGATGGTCCCGAGATAGGTTTCAGAACCGGAAGGGTGAGCAAAGATGCCGTAGAAGAACTCACCCCTCGAGAAAAGCATTGTCTCCATGGCGCCGTTTGATCAAGACTACACCACGAAGAACACATTAAACTCACAAGTACATAAGGATATGTAATACTAGGTTTAGCATCAAGAGTTAATAACCATAGTATTTTCAAAGAACAACCAAATCACACCCAACCAACACTATAAGAATAATCATGAAAAATATCCAACATATATTGACATGTATACAAGCATCATTATAGGATATGCATTTACGATCACAATGATGTAGTCGGCATACTACAATCAACAAATGTACTATAAAGATGCAAGAATGTTCATATGTCAACATATGTAGGATGGTGGAGGAATGAGTGAGTATGTGGTGGTTCTTGGGAGTGTTGGGTGGAGAAGAAGGTAGGATCATGCAATGTTTAAAATCATTTGGAAACTTGGAAGCTTGGAAATTTGAAATCCGGGCTCAAAAAAATTTTCAACAGTTACTGAGCACGTCGCGACTCGCGACGAGGTTCGTCGCGACTCGCAACGAGCCTCGCGAAGTCATCGCGACTCGCGGAAAGGTGAGTCCGAGAGCTCAAAATTTTCTGAGCTCGTCGCGACTCGCGACGAAGGGTGTCGCGACACGCGACAAGCCTCGCGAAGTCATTGCAACTCGCGGAAAGTTGAGTCCGGAAGCTCAAAATTTTCTGAGCTCGTCGCGACTCGCGACGAAGTGTATCGCGACTCGCGACGAGCCTCGCGAAGTCATCGCGACTCGCGGAAAGGTGAGTCTGAAAGCTCAAAAATTTGTGAGCACGTCGCGACTCGCGACGAAGTACATCGCGACTCGCGACGGTGCCTCTCGATGTCATCGCGACTCGCGGAAAGTTGGCGCTGGGAGTGAATTTTGCTCCCCTGTTCGTCGCGACTCGCGACGAAGCCCATCGCGACTCGCGACGGCAGGGTATCCCAGGCTTAAAATTTTTTCTTCTTCTTACCAACTGTCCAAGCTTTCTTCCCTCATTCGTTGATCTCATTCCTTCATCTCCTCCATTGCAATGCACTTCATGTTGCTACAAAATCATAGAAAAACATGCCATAAAAAGAACAAAACAAAACAACAAAAAACTAAGAAACAAAAACTAAAAGAAACAAAAACTAAAAGAAATGCCGAATTTATTTAACGTCGTCGGCACGACGAAGCTCCGTATGTTTAAGGTCGTTGGCACGACCCTAATGTTATCCGTATAGTGAAGGCTTGAAGCTCTTCACCATGAGCATCCAAAATAAGAGAGGTGGGGGCACAAAACGTTCAAGAGGAAAGTCTTGTGGAGGTGGAGATGGTTCAAAGGGAATTAAGTGGTTAGGGAGCTTAGGATGGTCTTTTGGCTCCTCTCTCGTTTCCCTCAAAACTTCCGAAAATATTAGAGTTGGTTCACTAGGTGGGAGAAGGGGTGAGAATGATAATGGATGTAGCACTATCACCTCTTCCTCCATTTTTCTATCCTCTACAACCAACTCCTCATCCCTTTCAAACTCAAAATCATTTTTATTGGTGACCTCACTCACCGAATCATCGAGTTCAAGTTGGGATGGTGTGTTTTCAGAATCACGAGCTTCCATGCGGGCCAATACCTCTAATATGTTCCTCACATGCCCCTCAATGGCCTCAACACTAGAGGAGAGCTGGGTATCCGGCTCCTCACTAGTAAAGGAGTTCAAGTTTGCTATGGTATTTAAGACATCCTCACGTGTCAAACTTGAACTTCCTTGTTGGGCTTGGTTTTGGGGTATGGTATAGGGAGGTGATGGCCAACTAGGTTGCTCGTAATATTGGTTTTCCGGCTCATTCTCATACCACAAATCCGGACTACCACTCCATTCCGGATTGTAAGAGTTGTGGTATGGATAGCATTCATGAGCTTCTTGCCCTTGAAAACCAATATCTCCTACCTCTTGATAGCACTCTTCATAGTACCCATGGTTTTGGAAACCAAGGGTTCTTTCTCGGTCATCGTGCTGTGCCCACATCAAAGGGCAAGATTCGGTAGGATGGTCGGAACGGCACATCCTACAAAACCTTGCTTTTTGAGCCTCTCTTCTCATCATGAGTTCCCTCAAGGTGAGACGCTCCATTAAATTATTTTTTTTTTCAAAAGTTCGGAATCATAGTGCAAGGATTCTCGATAAAATGAATCACCAAGAACTCAAGCAATACCTACTCCGAACAAAAACAACCACCAAGTAGTGGAAAATAAAAACAACTAGCTAATACACAACCAAATACACCTAAATACTTAAGAATAAACGCCTCTTCCCCGGCAACGGCGCCATTTTGACGGGCGGGCAGTCGTCGCGCCCGCCGTGCAAAAGATAATTTATAAGCCCTAAATGCTTACTTTCTACAACTAGGTAGATAGTGGCAAATCAGGGTCGTCCAATGAGAAGAGGGATCTTCCTAAGCAATCAAGCACAAATGGTTGATACTAGGCTAGGAGTAACTATATATACACACACTTAAAAGCAAGTAAAAAGGGGGGGGGGGGGGGTTGGTTGGTTGGTTTCCTAAGTTAACAAAGATAAAAAGACAAGATAACTAGCAAGGTCAAGTGACTATGCTAATCATCAAACAAAACTAAAGAAAAGGGGTTTTAAACTACAAAGATAAAATGCCTTGGGGGCAACGGATATCCACTTCCACATCTAATGTAGTTCATCGAATCATTCACACATTCCATCATATAGCATTCAGGACCCAACACTCACACACCCATCTAGCAAGTACCACAACACACACATCACAAGGAGTTCTAAGTTCATGCTCATAGATCTTCATGCAAAGGCGCTACGGAATTCGTCACGTTCCTACAGCTAAACAATTCAACCACACAAGCACTACCTATGCTCAAACAACTCATGGCACACATGCAGTGAAACACACCGTCAAGAATACATAAACGCCAAATAACAAATGCTTCAAGAATGAATTTAAATCATCTATTCAATACTTCAACTACTTGTCGTGGAGACTAAACTCCTATCCTTCTTAGTTCGTAGTTTGAGAGAGTGAGTTCCACATCTCTCGTCAAACCTCACCAATGACTCCCGAGTCGCGACCACGACTCAAGGTGTCATTGGTGGCATTTAGCACGAAGGACCAACAAGCTTGGCAATGCCTATGACCACTACACCGTGACTAAGCATTTAACCAATTCATGCAATTACACGAGATTAGTCAAGAGCGACCACTCATAGACCACGAGCATATAACTCTTCTCGTTTGCTACACAAACGAACATGACAAGGAGTTCAACATCAATCACATTCGTCTAGCACATTGTCAACACACTAACACAATCAAAAGCTCTAATTCACACTCATACCCTAACAAGAACAGGGGGGAAATTAACCCAAATCCCCCAAACCCTAGCTAGCAATTCATACAAGCATTCATATCCTCAAGCTCCCAACAACATCAATGGAATCAACAATTAACATTCAAAGCACAATAAATGCACAATAGCAAAAACACCAAATAGATAGATAGAAATGGTTCTCAATACATAGAAGTGGAAGCTTCAATCCATAGCTCCCAAGTACAAGAACTACTCTAGAACAACAAAAGACATAATTAAACTAAGAAAAACAAAGAAAAGAAAGAAGAGAAAAACCTAGATTTTTGCCCAAAAACCAGAGAGAAAACGGGCTGAGCAAAACTGGAGAAGAGGAGGAAAGAGAGTAGTATTTATAGTGCAAAGAAGATAAAGTTGATTTCTGGCCGCCCGTTGGTCGCGACTCGCGACGAGTTGGTCGCGACTCGCGACGAGTTCGTCGCGACTCACGATTGTGTCGCGACGGGGTCGCGACGGGAGCCAGAGTTTTGCATTGTTTCTTTGTCTTTTTCATAGCCATCCCTCTCAATCTTCAAGTCTTCAACGGCTCCAAAAATGGTCTTCAACGGCCTCCGGTCTTCATGTCTTCGAAGTGAGTATCCAAAAGTCTTCGAAAGTATAGTCTTCAATGTCTTCCGGTCTTCGTTGCTTCCGTGTTCTTCCCTTGTCACACAAAATCCACTTAGAAGAGGTAAAAGAGTACAAAGTTGCTTTTGCCTCTCCTAAGTGAATTTCAAGGTAAAACACAAGCTCTCGATAATAAAAGAGCACAAAAGTGATCCTAAATACTACTAAATAAAGCATATAAAATGGACACATCAATCACCCCCCTCCCATTTTCCATCCCTAAATTAATAGATTATCTTGGAATATATACCAATATAACCCTAAATATTTGAGTAAATGTAAATATAATCCTCAGATAAATTTTAGAGAAAAAACAACCTTACCTAGTTGACATATGTGCCAATATAACTCAAAGACATTATTTCCGTCATTGACCACATATAAAATTACTAAAATTCCCTTTGGCCTAAAACCTAAAAGTGTTAGGACCATTTTTCCCTCAACACCTCCACCACCACTGCCATCTTTCCACTACCTCGCCACCATTCCCTCCAAGCCTGCCCCACCACCGCCCCCTCCAGCCAGCCCCACCGCCTTTCACCCCCAGCCAAAGCCTCTATAACCACCAGCTAGCCCCGCTTCCACCACCTTCATCCAATCACGCCGCTACCACCAGGCAGCCCCACCACTGCCCTCTTCAGCCAATCTCGCCGCCACCACCAGCTAGGCCCACCACCACTACCTTCTACCAGCCCCACTGCTTCGCACCTAAACCTATCCAGTCCTTCCACTGCCCCTCCATCCAGCCCTACCGCCTTCCACCCTAACCATAACCACCTTCAACCATCCCCCTACCACCACAAGCCAGTCACAACACCACCACTGATGTGTCCATTTTAGATGGTTATTTTAGGATTTTTAGGATTAGCTTTTGTGCAATTTTGTGCTCTACGTGTGGCATTTTGCCTCGAAATCATCTAAGGAGGGATAAAGGCGGCTTTGACGTTTTTATCACTTTTTAGATGATTTTGTGCGACAAGGTGATTTGTTTGAAGACTTTGAAGATTTGAAGACTTTGAAGATTTATCTTTGAAGATTTGAAGACCTTTACATTTGAGCTTTGTGAAGATTTGAAGAAGTGAAGAGATGAAGAAAGGAGAGCAAAGCAACGGATGAATGATGATCCAGGGTTCTCAGAATTTTCCGAGAAGAATCAGCCTTCAAGAGTGGCACCATTGGATTGCTCTTCTCGAGCACTATAAAATTGACTATAAGAACTCCCGAAACGGATCAACGGTTCACCCGGAGGAAGCAAAACAAAACAGCAAGGCTGAGTTACTGATCTGGTCGCGAGCTCGCCGCGAGTCGCGACGGCAGCGTCCAGTCAGCTCTGTTTCAGCGTTTCTCTCCCCTTTTTCTTCCACTATAAATACCTCTTTCTCCCCTTCATTCCATAGTTTTTTTCCCTTTTCTTCTTGCATTTTAGGGCTTGAAAACCCTTGGTTTTCTTCTCTTTCTTTTCTTAGTTTTTGTAGTTTAATTATGTCTCTTGTTATTCTAAAGTAGTTTTTGTACTTGGGAGGAAGGATTGAAGCTTCCATTTCTATGTAGTAAGGATCATTTATATCTATCTATTTGGTGTTTTTGCTATTGTGCTATTATTGTGCTTTGAATGTTAATTGTTGATGCCATTGATATTGTTGAGAGCTTGAATGAAATACTTGTATGAATTGCTAGCTAGGGTTCGGGGGATTTGGGTTAATTTCCCCCCTTTTCTTGTTAGGAATGTATGAGTATGATTTAGGGCTTTTGATTGTGTTGATGGATTGATAATGTGCTAGACGAATGTGATTGATGTCGAACTCTTCGTCATGTTCGTTTGTGTAGCAAACGAGAGAGTTATATGCTCTTGGATGAATGTGCGTTGCACGTTCATCCAATCTCGTGTAATTGCATGAATTGGTTAAATGCTTAGTCACGGTGTAGTGGTCATAAGCATTGCCAAGCTTGTTGGTTCTTCGTGATTAAATGCCACCAATGATACCTTGAGTCGTGGTCGCGACAACGGGAGTCATTGGTGAGCTTTGACGAGAGATGTTGAACTCACTCTCGCAAACTACGAACTAAGAAGGATAGGAGTTTAGTCTCCACAACAAGTAGTTGAAGTATTGAATAGATGATTTTAACTCATCCTTGAAGCATTTGTTATTTAGCATTCGTGAATTCTTGATGGTGTGCTTCACTTCACTTGTGCCATGAGTTGTTTGAGCATAGGGAGTGCTTGTATGATTGAATTGGTTAGGTGTTAGGAACGTGACGAATTCCGTAGCTCCTTTGCATGAAAATCTATGAGCGTGAACTTAGAACTTCTTGTGCATAACGTGTTGTGATTCTTGCTAGATGGGTATGTCGATGTTGAGTCATGTAATGCTATATGATAGAATGAGTGAATGATTCAATGACCTACATTAGATTTGGAAGTGGATATCCCTTGCCCCCAAGGCTTTTTATCTTTGTAGTTTAAAACCCCTTTTCTTAGTTTTGTTTGATGATTAGCATAGTCACTTGACCTTGCTAGTTATCGTGTCTTTTTATCTTTGTTAATTTAGGAAACCAACCAACCGACCCCCCCATTTACATGCTTTTATGTGTGCGTATATATAGTTACTCCTAGCCTAATATCAACCATTTGTGTGCTTAGACGCTTAGGAAGATCCCTCTTCTCCTTGGACGACCCCGATTTGCCACTATCTACCTAGTTGTAGAAAGTAAGCATTTAGGGCTTATAAATTATCTTTTGCACGGCAGGCGCGACGACCGCCCGCCTGTCAAAATGGCGCCGTTGCCGGGGAAGAGGCGTTTATTCTTAAGTATTTAGGTGTATTTGGTTGTGTATTAGCTAATTGTTTTTATTTTCCACTACTTGGTGGTTGTTTTTGTTCGGAGTAGGTATTGCTTGAGTTCTTGGTGATTTATTTTATCGAGAATCCTTGCACTATGATTCCAAACTTTTGAAAAAAAAAATTTTAATGGAGCGTCTCACCTTGAGGTAACTCATGATGAGAAGAGAGGCTCAACAAGCAAGGTTTTGTAGGATGTGTCATTCCGACCATCCTACCGAATCTTACCCTTTGTTGTGGGAACAGCACGATGACCGAGAAAGAACCCTTGGTTTCCAAAACCATGGGTACTATGAAGAGTGCTATCAAGAGGTGGGAGATATTGGTTTTCAAGGGCAAGAAGCTCATGAATGCTATCCATACCACAACTCTTACAATCCGGAATGAAGTGGTAGTCCGGATTTGTGGTATGAGAATGAGCCGGAAAACCAATATTACGAGCAACCTAGTTGGCCATCACCACCCTATACCATACCCCAAAACCAAGCCCAACAAGGAAGTTCAAGTTTGACACGTGAGGATGTCTTAAATAGGATAGCAAACTTGAACTCCTTTACTAGTGAGGAGCCGGATACCCAGCTCTCCTCTAGTGTTGAGGCCATTGAGGGGCATGTGAGGAACATATTAGAGGTATTGGCCCGCATGGAAGCTCGTGATTCCGAAAACACACCATCCCAACTTGAACTCGATGATTCGGTGAGTGAGGTCACCAATAAAAATGATTTTGAGTTTGAAAGGGATGAGGAGTTGGTTGTAGAGGATAGAAAAATGGAGGAAGAGGTGATAGTGCTACATCCATTAGCATTGTCACCCCTTCTCCCACCTAGTGAACCAACTCTAATATTTTCGGAAGTTTTGAGGGAAACGAGAGAGGAGCCAAAAGACTATCCCAAGCTCCCAAACCACTTAATTCCCTTTGAACCATCTCCACCTCCACAAGACTTTCCTCTTGAAAGTTTTGTGTCCCCACATCTCTTATTTTGGATGCTCATGGTGAAGAGCTTCAAGCCTTCACCATACGGATAACATTAGGGTCGTGCCGACGACCTTAAAAATACGGAGCTTCGTCGTGGCGACGACGTTAAATAAATTCGGCATTTCTTTTAGTTTTTGTTTCTTAATTTTCATTTTTTTTAGTCTTTGTTTCTTAGTTTTTGTTGTTGTTTTGTTTTGTTCTTTTTATGGCTTGTTTTTCTGTGATTTTGTAGCAAAGTGAAGTGCATTGTAATGAAGGAGATGAAGGAACGAGATCAATGAACGTGGGAAGAAAGCTTGGACAGTTGGAAAGCAAAAGAAAAATTTTAAGCCTGGGATACCCTGCCGTCGCGAGTCACGATGGGCTTCGTCGCGAGTCGCGACGAACAGGGGAGAAAAATCACTCCTAGCGCCAACTTTCCGTGAGTCGCGATGACATCGCGAGGCACCGTCGCGAGTTGCGATGAACACCGTTGCGAGTCGCGACGTGCTCAGAACTTTTTGAGCTTCCGGACTCAACTTTCCACGAGTCGCGATGACTTCGTGAGGCTCGTCGCGAGTCGCGACGAGCTCAAAAAATTTTGAGCTCTCGGACTCACCTTTCCGCGAGTCGCGATGACTTCGCGAGGCTCGTCGCGAGTCGCAACGTGCTCAGTAACTGTTGAAAATGTTTTGAGCCCGGATTTCAAATTTCCAAGCTTCCAAGTTTCCAAATGATTTTAAACATTGCATGATCCTACCTTCTTCTCCACCCAACACTCCCAAGAACCACCACATACCCACTCATTCCTCCACCATCCTACATATGTTGACATATGAACATTCTTGCATCTTTAGAGTACATTTGTTGATTGTAGTATGCCGACTACATCATTGTGATCGTAAGTGCATATCCTATAATGATGCTTGTATACATGTCAATATATGTTGGATATTTTTCATGATTATTCTTATAGTGTTGGTTGAGTGTGATTTGGTTGTTCTTTGAAAATACTATAGTTATTAACTCTTGATGCTAAACCTAGTATTACATATCCTTATGTACTTGTGAGTTTAATGTGTTCTTCGTGGTGTTAGTCTTGATCAAACGGCGCCATGGAGACAATGCTTTTCTCGAGGGGTGAGTTCTTCTACGGCATCTTTGCTCCCCCTTCCGGTTCCGAAACCAATTTCGGGACCATACAAGTGCTTGGATTGCGCCATATCACCGGCGAATTGCGGAGACACGGGTGTCACTCTATCCCCTTACCTTGATTTTTATTGTTCTTGCCTTACATGTTTACATTGAGGGCAATGTAATGTTTTACGTGTGGGGAGGGGTTAGATGACTCATATGCATGCTAGATTGTTTTGGAATGCTTTTTGCTACTTTTCATTGGAAAAACATGAAAAAAAATAGAAAAACAAAAAGAAAAAAAATTTAGAAAAATAAAAAAAAATAGAAAAAAGAAAACCCGCTAAGTTGAAAACCCGAGAGGGCAACTTAGGCAACATTGGGGGCCCGGATAGGTCGAAAACCCTTAAAGGGCGGCCTAGGAAAAAATGAGAGGCTAAAATGTGCGGAAAAAGGTGAGATGTGAGCTAAAGAAACATGATGTGTGGCTAGGATGAAAACTCGAAAGAGCTCCTAGGCAAAATGAGAGAAATTGAGAGAAATTGAAAAATGCTATGATTTCACTCACTTGCCGGCGTTGGAGTCATAAGGTTGCGGTTGTCACATGGATGGATCGGGTAGCTCAATATCTATAGACCTCTTGGGATTGGGTAGCTTAGTGGGTTAGGAAACGAAGTGTGGTTATGAAATTCCTTATCTCTTTCTACTTCGTTTTTGGTTGATATATTGGCATTAGGTGAAGCATGTGTTTGAACCTCTTATATGGCTTTAGCTTCATTTTATGTCATTGGATTTTGGTGGATATATTGGCATTAGGTGAAGTATGTGCTTAAACCTCTTAAATGGTTTTAACTTCATCTTGTGTCATTGGACTTTGGGAATATCAATTCTGGGCTTTGAAATATTTTTATGGGTAGTGAATTGATAAGTGGTAGGTTTGGTTAGATTTAGGATTGGGGATGTGTGTGTGAAAAATTCTCATGTGAGCTTTTATTTTGGGATTTATGATATTGAGAGTTTTTGCGAGGCTTTGTTTGGGGGATTAGTTTAGGATATGGCCATATGAATTCCTCCGTGTGCTTGGATCTTTTCTTACTCGAGGGCGAGTAAGGTTTAAGTGTGGGGAGGTTTGATGAGGCCATTTTATGTGGTTATTTTAGGGTTTTTAGGATGTGGATATGTCATTTCCTCCGTGTGCTTGAATCTTTTCTTACTCGAGGGCGAGTAAGGTTTAAGTGTGGGGAGGTTTGATGTGTCCATTTTAGATGGTTATTTTAGGATTTTTAGGATTAGCTTTTGTGCAATTTTGTGCTCTACGTGTGGCATTTTGCCTTGAAATCATCTAAGGAGGGATAAAGGCGGCTTTGACGTTTTTATCACTTTTTAGATGATTTTGTGCGACAAGGTGATTTGTTTGAAGGCTTTGAAGATTTGAAGACTTTGAAGATTTATCTTTGAAGATTTGAAGATTTGAAGACCTTTACATTTGAGCTTTGTGAAGATTTGAAGAAGTGAAGAGATGAAGAAAGGAAAGCAAAGCAACGGATGAATGATGATCCAGGGTTCTCAGAATTTTCCGAGAAGAATCAGCCTTCAAGAGTGGCACCATTGGATTCCTCTTCTCGAGCACTATTAAATCGACTACAAGAACTCCCGAAACGGATCAACGGTTCACCCGGAGGAAGCAAAACAAAATAGCAAGGCTGAGTTACTGATCTGGTCGCGAGCGGGCAGCGTCCAGTCAGCTCTGTTTCAGCGTTTTTCTCCCCTTTTTCTTCCACTATAAATACCTCTTCCTCCCCTTCATTCCATAGTTTTTTTCCCTTTTCTTCTTGCATTTTAGGGCTTGAAAACCCTTGGTTTTCTTCTCTTTCTTTTCTTAGTTTTTGTAGTTTAATTATGTCTCTTGTTATTCTAGAGTAGTTTTTGTACTTGGGAGGAAGGATTGAAGCTTCCATTTCTATGTAGTAAGGATCATTTATATCTATCTATTTGGTGTTTTTGCTATTGTGCTATTATTGTGCTTTGAATGTTAATTGTTGATGCCATTGATATTGTTGAGAGCTTGAATGAAATACTTGTATGAATTGCTAGCTAGGGTTCGGGGGATTTGGGTTAATTTCCCCCCTTTTCTTGTTAGGAATGTATGAGTATGATTTAGGGCTTTTGATTGTGTTGATGGATTGATAATGTGCTAGACGAATGTGATTGATGTCGAACTCTTCGTCATGTTCGTTTGTGTAGCAAACGAGAGAGTTATATGCTCTTGGATGAATGTGCGTTGCACGTTCATCCAATCTCGTGTAATTGCATGAATTGGTTAAATGCTTAGTCACGGTGTAGTGGTCATAAGCATTGCCAAGCTTGTTGGTTCTTCGTGATTAAATGCCACCAATGATACCTTGAGTCGTGGTCGCGACAACGGGAGTCATTGGTGAGCTTTGACGAGAGATGTTGAACTCACTCTCGCAAACTATGAACTAAGAAGGATAGGAGTTTAGTCTCCACAACAAGTAGTTGAAGTATTGAATAGATGATTTTAACTCATCCTTGAAGCATTTTTTATTTAGCATTCGTGAATTCTTGATGGTGTGCTTCACTTCACTTGTGCCATGAGTTGTTTGAGCATAGGGAGTGCTTGTATGATTGAATTGGTTAGGTGTTAGGAACGTGACGAATTCCGTAGCTCCTTTGCATGAAAATCTATGAGCGTGAACTTAGAACTTCTTGTGCATAACGTGTTGTGATTCTTGCTAGATGGGTATGTCGATGTTGAGTCATGTAATGCTATATGATAGAATGAGTGAATGATTCAATGACCTACATTAGATTTGGAAGTGGATATCCCTTGCCCCCAAGGCTTTTTATCTTTGTAGTTTAAAACCCCTTTTCTTAGTTTTGTTTGATGATTAGCATAGTCACTTGACCTTGCTAGTTATCGTGTCTTTTTATCTTTGTTAATTTAGGAAACCAACCAACCGACCCCCCCCCCCCATTTACATGCTTTTATGTGTGCGTATATATAGTTACTCCTAGCCTAATATCAACCATTTGTGTGCTTAGACGCTTAGGAAGATCCCTCTTCTCCTTGGACGACCCCGATTTGCCACTATCTACCTAGTTGTAGAAAGTAAGCATTTAGGGCTTATAAATTATCTTTTGCACGGCGGGCGCGACGACCGCCCGCCTGTCAACCACCACCACCTTCAGCCAAGCGCACCACCTTTATCGGCCTAATTCATCACCACCACCTTCAGTCACCCCCAAGTTCATCACCACCAACCATTACCAACCCGATTTCATCTCCATCACCACCACCCAGCCCCAATTTCATCACCACCACCGCCCTAAAAATCACCACCACCACTACCACTTCCCCTAATTTTATCACCACCATCCTCGACAAGCCTTCCATCCCCGCCACCACCACCAACCAGCCCTACCACCACCTTCCACCCTCGATTTCATCAGCACCAACCATCCCCACCCCAATTTCATCAGCACCCCCACCTCCGTCCCTGATTTCTTCACAACTCCTCCCCACAATTTTATCACCACCAACCATCACCAGCGAAGCTCAACACCCCCCCCCCTCTTTCAGTCCACTTCGAGCACCGCCACTGTCGAGCAGAAAGAAAAGAGGAATGGTGCCGCAATCATGGAGCAAAAAGAAAAGATGAAGAAGTTAGGGTTTTGGAGGGTATATGTGTATTTTCTCTCTTTTTTTAAATTCTTTTAGGAGGGCTAAAATCTTCTTTTCAATTAAATCCGACCTCAGACTGCCCTAATGGGTTGAATTGCACTTACATAAACTATCTAGGGTTATATTGGCACTTTCAATTATCAAAAGGTTATATTGGAACTTATGTGAAACTGATGGGGCTATATAAGCTTTTTTCTCTATTATCTTCTATATTACTCGGTTTTTACTTTTCAAATTAGCAAATTTTGACTAAATGAATGATTTTTGTGCAAATAGAATTGGGACAGAGGGAGTACTTAATTTATTATAACCCCTTCATCACATAACTTGAAATATAATTTGAATATGAAAATATTCGATTAATTAAAGAACTACGAGGATGCAAAAAGTAAATAAAATTGGTCCCATTTTCTAATTTATCTGCACTCTAATTCAATTAAGTAAAACATAAATTTATATAATACTGATACCCACTTTGTCTTAACTCTATTTGTAGCCATCCTATTTGGAACGTGTTAGATGAATTTGTACTCTTCACTTTATTTCTTTATTTTGTGAGCTTTGCCCATTATTTTAATAGGGTTGGCCCCTCTTTGTTTAAAATTCTATGTCAAACTAACTCACTAACTCCAAAAGCAATAGTCCAATCCAATTGCCACGTCACCCTAACTCATTAAATAATTCAAAGCAAATAGAAACTCTCTTTTTCTCTCTTTGCAAATAGAGCGAGGATAGAAAGAGTACCTTTTAATACTTAATTTATTACGAGGAAGTTTCCTAAGAGATGGTCTATCATTAAGATATGGACAGTCAAATGTATTTATTTCACTTATACACTACATTTTTTTAATTAGATATAAAATTTTTAAATGTATTTTCACATTCAAATACACAATATTACTTGTTTTAACTTATTAAATATAATATTTATATTTTTTTCAAAAATTATAACTTTTAAGGTAAAAATTTAGGGGGCCTATCTATGATCTTGTGGACATGCCACATTTCCTGAGACTTTCTCATTTATTATACCCCTTCTATCACATAAATATTGGTCTACTTTCTATTTTCGTCTGCCCCACAAGGAATGGAAAATTTTGAAAATTACCTAAAATGGCAAAGAATGTGTTGTTAAATTCACCTAGTTATCCTCTACATGCATTTGGTCTGGTTTGCAAATTTAAAAAGAGCTTTATGGTTTAAAGCAGGCTTCTCGACAGTGGAACAAATATTTTACCAGCCATCTGACTTCTTTGGGTTTTACACAATCCCCTCATGATTATTGTTTTTTTACAGGTTCAGTTCTCACTAATTCTTGGCTATCATTGTGTATGTTGATGATGTGCTTCTCATTGGGGATTCACTCCAGTATATCCCCTTTGTTGAGCACTCACATCATACAACCTTTACTATTAAGGATTTACAAGAAGCTAAATTCTTTTTAGGAATCAAACTAGCCAGATTCTCTGATGGCTTGTTTCTGAGCCAAAACAAGTACATCCTTGGTTTTATTTCAGACTATGGACACTTCAATTCCATTGCAGTAAATGTTCCTTTAGCTGCTACATGGACGGAGGGATGATTCCACTGCCCTCCCCCACCCCCCACTGATCTAGTTGTTTTTTGCCATTTGATTGAAAGACTCCTTTATCAGTGCTTTGCCCACCCTGATATTACTTATTATGTTAACCAACTGTCCCAATTTGAGTAGAATCCCACTACCCACCATCTATAGGCTGCTCTTCACATAGTTTGCTATTTGAAGTCTTGCCCGCCTCATGGCTTGTATTATCCTGCTACTCCCAAGCCCTCTATCATTGCCTATTACAACGCTAATTTGAGTGAAGAAAATGATTCCCAGAACTTCGTCACCGGCTTTGCTATTTTTCTCGGCTCTGCTCTGATCTCATGGAGGTCAAAGAAACAATCCACGGTATCAAAATCATCGACTGAGTCGGAGTACCACAGCATGTTTGTCATTGCCTGCGAACTCAAGTGGATCAGTTTCTTGGCCTCGAATCTCTGCCTCCCTTTGCAGCTACCTTTGCCCTTGTATTGTGACAATCAAGTTGTCTACATCTAAGCCAAATCATTGTTTCATAAGAGAACCAAACACTTGGAAATCGTTTGTCACGTTGTTCATGATTACTACTTGGTTAGCTTCCTTCTAGACATAAACTTGGTTTCTTAGATGGATCCATCACCAAGGCTTTACCTAATGAACCTTTTTCTTATATTTGGAGTAGTTTGAACTCTATGCTTATTGGTTGGATTTTTCAGACCATCGATCCATCCATTCGTTCTGTTATCACTTATTATAACTTGGTTAAGGAACTTTGGGATGATCTCCAACAACGTTTCTCAGTTGGTAATGGCCTACATATGTGTCGGATTCGTGCAGACATTTACAACTATCGACAGAATGGTCAGGCTGTTGATGCCTATTTTGGAAAACCAAGAAGTTGTGGAATGATCTGCTAGCTTACATACATCCAAAAACCAATGTTTCATGCCCAGATGCTGTTATGGTTTAGATTGAACGAGAGAAGGAGATGGTTAATCAGCTCCTCATCGGTCTGGATGATAACTATGCTACTCTTCGCTCTAATATCCTTGCACAGGATCCACTATCTTCACTCAACAGGGTTTACTCGCTTGTCTCTCAGGAGGAGCGTCAGAAGACTGTCATCTCAACCCGTGAATTTGTTAATTGGACAAGCACCAAGGCCTTTGATGCACGTCATCAGGTGCAATCCTTGGCTATCCGGATTGGTTTATTGAAAACTGATCCCCTTCATTAGGCCTGAAAGCTGCCACAAATCCCAAGAACTGCGCCCTGCCTGCCATGTCGTTCTGTGGAGCCGCCTAGCCTGTGGTCGTCACCACTCCACCAATGGGTGCCACCGCCGCCGTGGTTACCGATTCTGATCTATCTGCCTTCGGTCGGGCACTGGCCAAGGTGCAATGGAGTACGATTTTAAACAAGCTGTCTAAGTTTTGTCCTTCTGACAATATGTCAGGTAAGACTGCTTTACCTTGTATTCTTGACACCGGTGCTTCCTACCATATGACTGGCGACAAGGATCTTCTTCATGATGTTGAACATGCTGATAATGTTGATGACATTCTTCCTAATGAGTCTGTTTCTACTTTTGTTGAACATGGCAAGCTTCGATTTGGAGATATCGTTGTGAATCATGTTTTGTTTATTCCTACATTACGATGCAATTTGTTATTGTTTGCTAAGTTAACTGCTACTTTAAAATGTCTAGTTTTGCTTACCGGAAAGTTAAGTTTTCGGTAAGCAAAAAATGAGGGTGAAGTGGTGGGAGCATAATGAAGCCTCTTGTCGAACGAGGGTCCAAATTTGAGAGAAAACATTGGTTTTTAATTTGACACGCAGAAATTAATGAAATGCACTTTGACATACTTTAATTTTAATATATAGTGTTGATGAGTCTCTTCACCCGATCAGGAGCCCACCGTCGAGCTGCTAGCAATGATCCACCGCTTGCAAAACAAGCAGACCTGGAGTGTTTCGAGGGGAGAAGCTCGGATGATAAAGTCAGAATCCCGTCGAGCTACCGATCAATAGTTCATGGTCTAAAGATAATGACGTACCTTTCTATTTATACCTCTAGAACCCTAGTTATGGTTGTCTGATTCTTAAGCTTCATCTTTTCCTTGGTGCGAGGCTCAATAAGGTTTCTTGGTGTAAAGCCTTAATGGGCTGTCTTTGGGCCTCTCTACTCGTTGGGATGATGGAGGCCCAACGAGGTCTCGGCTTATCTCATCATCAAGTGTGAAGATGAGTAGTGTATTTAAGGCACAATCATTGTTAAATGGAAGGATGAGTTGTGTATTTAGGGCACATCATTGTTTAATGGAAGGATAAACTGTGTATTTATGGCAGAATCATGGTTAACTCTTAAGAGTATACTTAAGCTTATTTGAGAGTTGATTTGCTGCATCACATAAACTGCCTAAAATAGGAAACGGGAATATTTTCATATTACAAAAATAAAGAAAAAGATATGCTATTTTTATCCCATTTTATTTGAGAGTCGATTTGTTGCATCGACTGTCTCGGCTGCAAGACACAGAAACACACAGCAGAAACACAAAAAGAAACCACAACACCACCACTGATGATGTTGGTATGCCTTGAATATGTATTAGCCGCTTTGACAGGTTGGTACAGGGGTCTCGCTGTTAGGGTTTAAGGTGGAGAGGACTATATATAGTGCCTCGTCTTTTATTGTAACCTGTAAGAGATAGGATTGGTAGAGAGTAGGAAATCTGTAATCCTAGCCTTTCTCTCTAGTGGAATCCGATCTTGGTCGGCCGTGGATGTTTCCAATTGGTGAACCACGTAAAATCTCGGTGTCTTATTTTTCGCTTTATTTTCTTTGCTTGTCCTTTCTCGAGTATTTCGCACAACAAACTGGTATCAAAGCTTCTGGTTAGATCTGCAGTGGGTCTATTGGATTTTTTGGGTTTATCGGATCTGGGGTGGTCGGATCTCTAATCTGATCGGAGAGAAAGATGGTTGCACTGAACGTGAAGGTAGACAAGTTTACCGGAAGGAACAGCTTCAATTTATGGCAGATCAAGATGCGAGCTTTGTTAAAGCAACAAGGGTTGTGGACGCCATTGACGAAGGGGTTCTCGGTTGTTGGCACTTCGGACATGGTGGGTCTGGAAGAAAAGGCGCATTCAACAATTATGTTGTGTCTCGCGGATGAAGTCATCACTGAGGTATCGGATTAAGAGACTGCTGTGGAGTTGTGGTTGAAGTTGGAGAGCTTGTACATGACGAAGTCTCTGACGAACAAATTGCTTCTGAAACAACGTCTATTCAGTCTCCAAATGCAAGAAGGTACGCAACTCAGAGATCATCTAGAGCAATTGAATACTTTGTTATTAGAACTGCGAAATATAGATGTGATAATTGATGATGAGGATGCTGCTTTGATATTGTTAGTATCTCTACCGCTTTCATATGAGAACTTTGTTTAGTCATTTATTGTTGGGAAAGATTCTGTGTCTTTGGAGGAAGTTAGATCCTCTCTTCATAGCAGGGAGTTGCGTCATACTTCTAGCAGTTCAGGAACAGATAATCAGGCATCTAGTTTGTTTACTAGTTGCGATAAGGGAAAGGGAAATGGCGTAGTGAAAAGATGTAAGAAATCAAAGGTTCCCAAGTCCGGTGATATCTGTAGGTACTGTAAGGAGAAGGGACATTGGAAAAATGAGTGTCCAAAGAAGTTGATGATGAAGCAATCTGGAAACAAATCGGTCTGCTGCTCTAGCGGAAGGAGACATTGATTCAGAAGAGGATATTGCTCCGGTTGCTGCTGGACACACTCATCACTCCGATGTGTGGTTCCTAGATTCTGGGGCATCCTACCACATTTGTCCAAGGAGAGAGTGGTTTTCGACTTATAAGCAGGCAGTGGGTAGCATTACTACGGCTAACGGTACTGTCTGTGAGGTAGTTGGGACAGGTTCGATCAAGATCAGGACACATGATGGTAGTTTCTATACTTTGAACGAGGTTAGACACGTTCCATCGATGACGAAGAATTTGATTTCTCTTAGTCTGCTGGATAGAAAGGGTTTTATCTATTCAGGGAAAGATGGAGCTCTAAGTGTCTGCAAGGGTTCTAAGCTGGTTCTGAAAGGTCTTCTGCATGGTACTTTGTATCTTCTACAAGGTTCCACGGTTATGGATTCGGCAAATGTTGCATCGTCAGATGTTCACCATGAGGATATGACTAAGTTATGGCACATGAGGCTTGGTCACATGGGTGAAAGACGGATGCAGATTCTGTCGAGGGATGATCTTCTTGGTGGCCACAGGATCAAGGGTTTGGAGTTCTGTGAGCACTGTGTCTTTGGGAAACTACACTGCAACAAGTTTCCAAAGGCTATTCATAGAACGAAAGGCACGCTAGATTATATCCACTCTGATTGTTGGGGGCCATCCTGAGTTGAGTCATTGGGAGGGCACAGGTACTTTGTGTCTTTGATTGATGACTACTCCAGAATGACTTGGGTTATCATGATGAAACATAAAAGTGAAGCCTTCATGAAGTTCAAGCAGTGGAAAGCTCTGGTGGAGAACCAAACAGGGAAGAAGATCAAGAGGATGCGAACTGATAATGGTCTCGTTTGAGTTTGATTAGTTTTATAGGGATGAAGGGATTGTCTGACATCATACAGTCAGGAATACGCCACAGCAGAATGGTGTAGCTGAGCGGATGAATCAGACATTGCTGGCTAGAGCAAGGTGCATGCTCTCGAATGCTGGGTTAGATAGAAGATTCTGGGCAGAGGCAGTGAGTATAGTGTGCTACTTGATCAATCGTGGACCTCATACGGGCATACAGTGTAAGACACCTATTGAGGTATGGTCGGGTAGAGTTGCTGATTACTCTAATATGAAAGCTTTTGGTTGTACAGCTTATTATCATGTGAGTGATGGTAAGTTAGAGCCCCAAGCCAAGAAGTGAGTCTTTGTGGGCTATGGAGATGGAGTCAAGGGATCAAGGATTTGGTCTCCATCCGAGAAGAGGGTTGTTCTGAGCAGGGATGTTGTCTTCGATGAA
Source organism: Rubia yunnanensis (assembly GCA_037428765.1). NCBI lineage: Eukaryota > Viridiplantae > Streptophyta > Magnoliopsida > Gentianales > Rubiaceae > Rubia > Rubia yunnanensis. The sequence goes on from CM075066.1 coordinate 85,937,635, forward strand.
AACTCTTTGCTTAGATCTATGCTGAAGTCCATGTCTACAACAGAAGTTGGTAGCATTGATAAACAGGTGAAGCTTCAAGTCACTCAAGGTGAGAGTGGTTTGAAGGAACTTGAAGGAGATCAAGAGCTACAGATAGAAAGTGAGTTACCAGAGCCTCCACCATCAGATCATCAACCATCAGGAGCTACAGTTCATTGCTTAGCTCAAGATCGACCAAAGAGGGTTGGAGTTGGTCCACCCAAGAGGTATGGGTTTGAGGATATGGTGGGTTATGCACTACAGGTTGCTGAGGAGGTGGATACTCATGAGCCATCCACCTACAGAGAAGTTGTTTCAGGTACTGATGCTGGCAAATGGTTTGTAGCAATGGGAGATGAGATGGAGTCCCTCCAGAAGAATCAGACATGGAATTTGGTTCAACAGCCTCAAGGGAGAAAGGTTATCACTTGCAAATGGATTTTCAAGAAAAAGGAAGGGATATCACCTACAGAGGGAGCAAGTACAAGGCTAGAGTTGTTGCTAGAGGTTTCAGTCAGAGAGAGGGAGTAGATTACAATGAGATATTCTCACCAGTGGTCAGACACACTTCCATCAGGGTGTTACTAGCTATAGTGACACATCAGGATTTGGAGCTTGAACAACTTGATGTGAAGACCGCTTTTCTACATGGAGAGTTGAAGGAAGAGATATACATGACTCAGCCAGATGGTTTCCAAGTTCCTGGCAAGGAAAAGTATGTTTGCAAGTTGAAGAAGTCCTTATATGGGCTTAAGCAGTCTCCGAGGCAGTGGTACAAGAGATTTGATAGCTACATGCTTGAGTTGGGCTACACAAGGAGTTCATATGATTGTTGTGTCTACTATAGCAAGTTGATATATGAGTCATTCATTTTCTGGTGCTTTACGTAGATAACATGTTGATAGCCTCAAAGAGAAAGCATGATGTTCAGAAGCTGAAGGGTCTTCTTAGTGCTGAGCTTAAGATGAAGGATTTGGGTGCAGCTCGGAAAATACTAGGAATGAAGATTCTCAGAGATAGAGGTCAGAGGAAGCTTTTCTTGTCACAGAAAGGTTACATTCAGAAGGTGTTGGCTAGGTTTGGCATGTCTTCACCCAAGCCTATTGACACTCCTAGTGCTGCAAATATCCATCTCACTTCCATGTTTGCTCCTCAGTCAGAAGAGGAGAAGGAGTATATGTCTCGAGTTTCGTATGCTAGCGCTGTGGGGAGCTTGATATATGCTATGGTGTGTATGATGCCAGACTTAGCACAGGCGGTCAGTGTTGTGAGCAGGTTCATGGGGCAACCAGGTAGAGAACATTGGCAAGCGTGAAGAGGATATTTAGGTACCTTAGAGGTACGTCTGATGTGGGTCTCATTTACGGGGGTGATACTGAGTGCATAGTTACGGGTTATTCTGATTCTGATTATGTTGAGGATGTTGACACGAGGAGATCTATGACTGGCTATGTCTTTACCTTGTGTGGTTCTGTTGTTAGCTGGAAGGCGACTTTGTAACCTACAGTGACTTTGTCTACTACGGAAGTAGAGTACATGGCTCTGACGGAGGCTGCGAAAGAAGGTATATAGCTGAAGGGGCTAGTCAGTGACCTTAATCTACACCACGATCAGGCTACTGTGTATTGTGATAGCTTGAGTGCTATCTGCTTAGCCAAGGATCAGGTCCATCATAAGAGGACCAAACACATTGATGTCAGATATCATTTCTTGAGGAGTGAGAGGAGAATCAGGGTGAAAAAGTGGGAACTGTTGATAATCCTGCTGATATGTTCACCAAGCCTGTTCCACATAGCAAGTTTCAACACTGTTTGGACTTGCTTAACATCAGAGATCAGTAGCTGCCCAGTGGGGTAGTCCCAGGAGTGGAGGGATAAGTCTGCTCATTTGGCACTGTAATGGTGCGTCTGGAGTTTCTGCTTTGAGAATTCAAGTCAAGGTGGAGATTTGTTGGTATACCTTGAATATGTATTAACCGCTTCGACAGGTTGGTACGGGGGTCTCGCTGTTAGGGTTTAAGGTGGAGAGGACTATATATAGTGCCTCGTCTTTTATTGTAACCTGTAAGAGATAGGATTGGTAGAGAGTAGGAAATCTGTAGTTCTGACCTTTCTTTCTAGTGAAATCCGATCTTGGTCGGCCGTGGATGTAGCCAATTGGTGAACCACGTAAAATATCGGTGTCTTGTTTTTTGCTTTATTTTCTTTGTTTGTTCTTTCTCGAGTATTCCGCACAACAGATGATCTGCCCAGCCAAAACTCTGGAAAAAAAATATCTCTAACCCTCTCTTTTCAGATAAATCTCACATTTATAGTAGTCTTAGAGATTTCCATACTAAGCTAAATAGTCGTTTCAAATTGCAGGTACAATCTCAACAAACTGAAGCCCAGGAACTTGGGGTGCAGGAAAGCTCAGATCACAATCCTAACAAGGGTAGGAACACAACGAAATCAAATGCCGAACAATCATCTTATAGCCAGGGTGAATCACAATTTACAGGTAAAACTAAACCCCCTGATAAGATTAGAAACTTTTTTAAAACACCTAATTCAGTTGTCACTCGCTTGCAATCAAAGTCTTAAGCTTCCACATGAATATTAAAGTCTTATCATGGAACTTAAGAGGAATCTCTGGCTCATCAGTGAGGTTAAAAAAACTGATACACATGCATAACACTATTATCCTAATACTTATTGAACCTAAATAGAAAGTTGAGAAAATTGTAAGCTTTCAGAAATTCTTAGCCTTTGACCAATGCTTTTACACCGAAGACTCTAGAATTTGGATAATGCTAATGGGTGATTTCACTGGTAGCTTGATAAAAGCAAATGAAAACTTCCTTCACACTCTGGTATCTAATCCTAATCTGCAGAAAATTTTTAACATTGTTGGTGCCTATGGTAAGCACTCTAGAGCACTAAGGGCAGAATTGTTCAAAGATCTCCTAACTGAAATAGAACCCCCAGTGGATCCCTGTATCCTAGCTGGTGATTATAATGCTGTTAGAACCATCTCAGAATACAAAGGTAACTTTTTTCCTGATAGTAACAGCATTTTAGATTTTGAATCATTCATAGTGTCAAATAATTTGCAAGATTTAAACACAGTTGGGAACAATTTTACATGGTCAAATGGTAGGAGAGAAACCAACAGAGTTCGTAAAAGATTGGGTAAGATTCTAGATAATGATGAATGGTTTAATAGTTTGGTTAAGTTCATGTTCTAGTTAGAACACCATCAGATCACTCACCCCTATTATTAGATACTAATATCCACACTCAGAACTTCCCAAAAGCTTTTAAATTTCAGATGATGTGGACAAATAGAAAGGAACTGAAGGATTTGATACAGGAAAATTGGAACCAAACTGCTCCTGTACAAGGAATGTTTGGTTTCTCCTTTAAGCTAAAAAGGTTAAAGGCTGAACTGAAAATTTGGAACAAGCTGACGTTTGGTAATGTTTTCCAAAACATTACAAAAGTTGAACAAGACAAACAGATCTTAGAAGCTAAATATGGTATCACTCAGAAGTCTAAGGATCTCATCCCTTTAGCTGAGGCTAATGCTAAGCTCCTAAAAACCTTAAAAGAAGAAAACGATTTTTAGAAGCAAAAATCCAGGCAAAGGTGGCTGAAGGAAAGTGATTTTGATACAAAACTCTTCCACAACTCTATGAAAGAAAAACATAGCAAGCTTAGGATAAACAAAATGAAATGAGTGGATATCAGACCCCACCATACTCGAGGCCATGGCAATAGACCATTTTATGAGCATGCTAACTGATGCAAACCTGGGCAATTCTGGTCAATCAATGTCACACTACCTCACTTATATCCCAAACATTATCATTGATCTTTAGAACTCTGAATTAATTAAGATGGAAGAAATGGAAGAGCTGAAATCTATTGTTTTTCAACTCAGTTCACATAGTGCAGCTGGGCCAGATGGATATCCAGGGGGTTTCTATACATATGCTTGGAATATAATTAAACATGACCTCTTAAAATGTGTTCAAGAGTTCATGTGTGGAGCTCCCCCTCCTAGAAGCATAACCAGTACCCTTATTGTTTTAATCCCCAAACTGCAGGCCCCAACATACTTCTCAGATTTCAGGCCAATATCCCTTTCTAATTTTGTCAACAAGATCTGCTCCAAACTGTTGGTTGATAGAATATCACTTGTTATACATAAACGTATATCAGTGGAGCAAAGTGCCTTCATTAGGGGTAGCAAAATTGCTGATAGTATTCTTGTCATGCAAGAAATGGTCAGAATGTAGAGGGTAGAAATCAGTCGCTGAACCTAATTGCAATAATTGACATGTCTAAGGCCTTTGATAGAGTATCGTGGCCAATGTTAAATTCATTGCTCCTGAAATTAGGTTTCCATGGCCATTTTGTAAAACTCATTTTACAAAATATCTCAACTGCATGGTTCTTAGTACTCTTGAATGGAAAACCTCATGGTTTCTTCAAGACAAGTAGAAGACTCAAATAAGGAAATCCTCTATCTCCTATCCTCTTTAACTTGATTACAGAGGTTCCAAATAGAGGATTGAAGTACATGTCCAGCTCTAATAAAATGGATAGATTCACAATTCCAAGGGGTTTCAATGTAACTTATCATACGCTGATGATACAGTGATATTCCTTAGAGCTAACCAAAAATATTTTTTTTAAACCTTGTTCTCTTCCTAACACACTATGAAAAAGTCACTGGTCAGGTAATTAATTACTAGAAGAGTGCCTATTATGTAGGGAACAAAATGTAGGGAACAAAATGAGCTCAATTTCTTTGAAAAAAAAAAGGGTAAAAAGCATCACACACATGTCTCGGGGATCCTTTCCTTTTTCATATTTAGGAGTTCCAATATACAAAGGGAGGGAAAAAACCGCTATTTCCAGTAGCTGACTGAAAAATTAACCTCCAAAATACAAAATTGGAACTCTAAGCTATTGAATCAAGCATGAAGATCCATTTTGATTAGGCATGTTCTGACAACAATACCTCAACAGATCTGGTGTGTTGCAGCTCCAACTAACCACGTAATCGACAAAACTGAAGCCATATGTTCAGACTTCCTTTGGGGTATTGCTGAAAACAACAAATCAAAGAGACATTAGAGGAAATGGGAACACCTTTGCTTTCCTGTAAAAGAAAATGGCCTGAATTTTAGGAATTTTCACACTATAATTGACTCTTTTTCAGTCCAATTATGGTGGAAACTATAGGAAGGAACAACCTTATGGTCCAAACTGATCTAGGCATTTCTTGCAAGCTACAGATCATCAGATCCCTGGAAAAGGATTATGAAAATAAATAGCCTTGCCTCCCTCAACTCCCAGATAATAATTGGAAATGATGAATGCAATTTCTGGACTGCAAACTGGACAATAAAATGAACTTGGTAGACCTCTGGAGTAGCCCAGAACCGCTACCATACCCCTTTTTGACTGTCCATCAGTTTGCAGCACAACACCACCATTACATAAACCTGTTTACACGTGGATTATCTACAGGTTTGATAGATGAGATCAGTAAGCCAATCACATTGTTTGAGAAATCTGATCACATGATATGGCAGCCAGCCGAGATAGATAAGTTTTAAATACACTCGGCTTATGAATTCATTAGAGCAAAGAAAAGTACACCGGCATGACTCATAAAGGTATGGAATCCATTCTTTCCTAAGAAAATCTCTATCTTCACATGGAAATTAGTCAATAATTTCATACCATTGGATGACGTGCTATCATGTATGGGATTTCTGAATGTTTCTAGGTGTCATTTGTGCTTACAGAATGCTAAAGCCACTGATAATGTTTTTGACAAGTGCTCTTTTTCTGTTTCCTTATGGAAACATGCATCACTGATCCTGGATATACCATATACACCTTTCTTGCATATCTTTGATAGAATTTCATGGTTTTTGTCCAATTCATATAATTCTGTAACTAAAAATAAATTTTACCAAGTTATTCCTTTGATCATTTGCTGGATCATTTGAAAAAATAGGTGTGCAGCTACATATGATGACAAAAAAACCTCTCTTGAGCCAAATGATTAATCAAATAGATAGGCTACTTATGGACATTTTCACCGTGAACCCTCAGTGCCGTATGCATGACTGTGATCTACTTATTTCTAGAGGTTATCTACAGGTTCAGAAACCGACACTAGTAAGACAGGTTAGATCTATTGATGGGATCCCCCAGACATAGGTTACAAGCTTAATGTTGATGCTACTTTCACTACTTCTTCAACTAAGGCTGAGATTATAATTAGAAGCACCGAGCACACTTTATCACTCATTTCTAAAGATAATCTGGTTGCATCATCCCCATTACAGGCTGAGATCCAAGCCATACTACCTGGTTTGAACCTCTGCCAAAACCAGAATTTCCACCCACTAACTATGGAAACTGGTTGTTTGCGGGTCAAGCAAATGGTTGAAGGCAAAATGAAGACATCATGGAAAATGAGGCCACTCTTCTGGAAGCTAGAAGAACTTTGAGCACTATGCAAGCATCCCTCATACACATATAGGGAGCAAAACACAGCAACACGCGAACTGGTAAAAACGGCTCAACAACAAAACATCATGGACCGCCAATTCTTGCAGATCTCACAGCTGAACATCAACACAAAGATGGCTCTCAATGCATATAGGGTAGGACTGGGCTCAATCAGAATTCACAGCAGACCAAGTTCTCATCACTCTTGAACCGGATCATCTTTTCAAGGAATCAGAACTGGCTTGTAAACAATCACGCATATCCTTTTCAAGTTACTATTGAATTGTCTTGGCTAATAGGTGTTAACACGGGGTTTGAGACACCTAATTAGAGATGCAATTTGATAGAAACTATGCAGAAGATCCACCGCCTGTTTTTGTCTTACATACACGGTGAAATTTAGTCCAATTTTTTTTCTTTAGAGCTTAGGACTCTGTCTTGTACAACTGCAACTTTTTTATTTACCTTTTTGCTTCTTATATTCCCACCTTAAAAAAATAATAATAAACTGTCAATAGCAACAAGGATGTTAAAGAATCCAGCCATTTATATCATTTGGAGCACATTGACAAAAGTCTATATTTTTAATGATGTGTAGAGCATGATATCACTGATGCAGGAATGGCATATTAAAAGCTGTTATATCGGAAATTTAAAGTCACTTTTTAGGTGCCTTTTTTTACCCTACCTTTAATCAATCTAAAAATAAGGCGGTTCCGAGAACCGCCTTTAAAAATTGCAATTAAAGGTGGTTAAACACCGCCTTTAATTTATTTCTGAACTCGGAGACTCTCCTCGTGCCCTGCTATAATGTCTGAACTCGGAAAGTATCTATATTTTCCGAGCTCGGAAACTGGAACTAGTTGTGTGTCTGCTCTTTGTAAAATGATGAGTAGTTTCCGGATTTGTGACCACTTTTCGGTCCCTCTCTAGAAATCTTTTGAAGAGCATTTTTTTTCCTAGGACAATTTCCAAACATGGAAACGGTATCGTTTAAGATGTTTCCGAGTTCGGAAAATGTTTTTTGCCCTATGAAACTTGAACATGAAAGAGGTGACCGACTTTCCAAATTCGGAAATGCTTTCTAGTCTTCTGGTAAAACTTTGTTTATTTAATATTACCGACATAAAAACAACCTGATACACAGCCACAAATTCAAAAAAAAATTACATGATATTATCTTGTACCTAAACAAAAATCTATAGATAATTCTTACCAAGCAATAATCTATAGATAGCATTTCTAAGGTTCATTTTTTTTTATCTAACTTGAGTGTCCGTACCAACATTGGGATTTTCCCGTGTGTGTGACCGATTTAGAATTAGATGCCTAGCCAATGAATTCTAGTACTATTGAAATTTTCTTGCGAGTAAGGTTTCCAATCATTTTTGAAAATCTGAAATAGCATTATAGTATTAATTATTTGGTGAAGGATATTTAGAAACATTATCACTAAGCATTTGTACAAGTACCTTGTCAAGTTCATCTTCATGGACTTTGTTTATGCACTCGGACGCGTATAAAATGACATAAAATCCGCACTCCCAAATTTTAGCCTGTTTCTTCTACTTTATGTAAGAAACACAAATTATTAAGACAATTGCATTAAATAATTGAGGATAGTATTTGAGAAATGAACATATTGGTAGACTTACCTTGTTTTCAACCACGTGAAATGAATAATTTGTTTGCTCGTTATTTTCATTCATTGCAGATTCCAAAATCTCAACAAATGCATTAGAGGGTTGGAAGTGGAGGGGATCCATCTGATACACTCACTTCTTTGCGGGTACTATCAATATTAGTCTCCAATGGTCCCTGAAAAAAATGATTCGTTATTTGAAATGTGCGGAAACGATGTTGGTAAAGAAATTGAACGTAATAAATAACCTCTCGATGTTGCTCAATTAGTTTGTCTTCGAGTTGGGTATTTGTTTTGCAACGACTGGACTCCCGAGGGTTCCGCTCCATCGTAGGACCGTACGATTCCAAATGCTAGTTGGTGGGTCATGAATCTACCCATTCCCCCAACCCGGCCTGGATGGTCCGATTTTTCCATGGCTTCACAAAGGATGTCGTGTTTATCCCTTGGTATGAATTCCCCTTGTAATTGATCATTCTTCAATGTTGCCTAAGTGAAAACATAAATAGATATAGCTTTTTTATTTTGATGTAACATGTATATAGTTCAATTTAATAAAGTATTTACCTAAATATTTATGTACCACTCTTTCAGCTAGTAGTTTCTCTTCTGGCTTGACATATATATCCTTCTTGTTTTGTCGGCCTTTTGAAAAATAGATCACACCTCTCAATGTCATCCACAGAAATCGGCTACATGGATGCCCTTACCTCATATTGCATCATCCCGCACGCTATTGCTATTGCAATTTGCACGTCTTCTTCTACACGTTCCTTTACTAGCTAGATTGCTGCTAAGGGATAACCCACATGACTTAATCGGTGAGGAATTTTATTCTCCCTGGCAACACGTTGCTTTACTCCCCCTGTACCCTAGGTTGGATGTTAGGTTCAAGTTAACACTATAGACATTTTAATGTAATTAATAACACTAATAATTTGCACATTGTTTTACTAACGTACTCACTATTCTCCGATGCCCTTGTGAATCTCCCAGCTTTCGGGTTGAATGTGTATATAAGTTACCCATGGGCGATCACCTTTCTTATCACTAAATATGTAATCTCTGGATAAAGTGTATTTATGTTCACGCTAACTCTTTGACATCATGAACATAGACCTCTTTTGCAAATCACCCACATCTTGTGCTTTGATTTGAAAAGGCCTCTATGGAAATCATGAAACAAAGTGATATGAGGATGGGGAGTATATGTGAAGACAAATTGTAGAAGAAAAATGCAGGAAAAATGATTCACTAGACCTTGCATTCCCTCCACAATGTGTCATTGTATTCATTCGGGACATCATGCCAAGTATCGTACTTGGTATTTACCCATGTAAAACCAACCTTCTCCACCCAACAAGACCATAGGGCATGTTGCTCCAACACACAACTGCCCAACTTGTCAAAAACCAACGACGTTAATCTTTCCTAGCCATTCTATGTTGTAATGCTCTATAATGAGTTTGGTGTTTTCCTAAATCCCCAGTACCATCATCCCCATCCCAAGTCGTGTCTGTTGTTGGGGGATTTGCATTCCGGACTATGACACATCGTCACGAGTCTGTTTCCTTGTTGCCATTTTGAATGCTACATTTACAAATATATCAAAAAAAACTAAACCTTGGAAAGAAATTAGTTACTAATATTTATAGGAAAAGTTTTACTAAACCCTAGGAAATTGAGCAAATTCAATAGGCGATAAATTCACCTTTCTACTTGTAGCAAAAAGAATTATCAACCTAAACCTAGCAATTAACCTAGCATTTAAGCACATTAATAGATCGCTCAATCAATAAATCTAGCACTATACCATTTATTATCAATTTCCTTGCATCATTTTATCACCCCCACCACCAAGGCAACAAAACCCTAATATTATACAACTTATCATTAATTAACAAACCCCACTTAAAATATAATTCATAACAATAATAAAATTCAAATCCTAGGATTTGGTTCCTACAAGAGACTGGTTCTAATAATCTCTCTATCTGTTTCCTCCTTTTGTGGATTTGGTTTCTTGTTTTTCATGATGATACAGAAACTAAAGGCAACTAACAGTACTGATGAAGCGGGAGTTGAGCAGGTAGACCTCTCACATGGAGATATTTTCAAAATATGGAACTATGATTGAAACGTTGCCCACAATGAAATCATTAGAGCCACGGAGGATTTTAATATCAAGTATTGCATTGGTGAGGGTGGTTATAGTAGTGTTTACAGAGCTCAACTGCCGAATGGAAAAGTAGTTGCACTAAAAAAACTTCACTAGCTCGAAGTCCAGAATCCATTCTTGGTAGAAAGTTTCATAAATGAAGCCCAAATGTTATCCAATATCAGACATCGAAATAATGTCAAACTCTTTGGATTCAGCTTGCACCAACAATGCATGTTCCTAATTTATCAGTACATGGAGAGGGGAAGCATATTCTTCATTCGGAGAAATGAAAATGATGTTGTTGAGAAAGAGATGAAATGTGATCAAAGGCGATGTGAGTGCTCTGTCATATCTCCATCATGATTGCATCCCACCAATCACTCATAGAGATGTAACCACCAATAACATTGTTCTGAATTCAGACATGGAGGCAACCCTTTCTGATTTTGGTACATCAAGAATTCGACACTTTGATTCATCGAATCAAGCGGTAAGGGCAGGCACATATGGTTACATCTCATCATTTTCTTTTGTATTTCTCGTTTTTGCACCTATTGCAATCTACTATTTTGTGTGTTATTGTTGTTGCGGAGTTGGCATATACCTTGGTTACGACGGAAAAGGTGGATGTTTACAGGAGTTCATGATTGTTGTAAGGTCGAAAATGGCATGATGGGCGTAAGTGTGGTTGGTTTTATTTTTGGACATTTAGGGGGGAGGACGCATTTCGATAATGCGTCCTCCAGGGGTCCAAAATTTTTTTTATTCAGCATTTTTGGAGGACGCATTTCGATAATGCGTCCTCCTGGTTTTTTATTTTTTTTTTCAGCATTTAAATAGAGGGCTCCGTTTTTTGTTCTGAAAATGTTTCCCCCTTATTTTTTTTTAATTTAATTTGTCCCTTCATTTTTTTTCTTCTGAAAGTAGTAAGGATTTAATTTTTTGTTTATGAAAAAAATTAGAGTACCCGTTTTGGAAACGATTTTATTTTTAGCATCAATAGGAGGACTCATTTCTAAAATCAAATAATGGCTGATTTAGCAACATTTTATGTTTCCCGAAATGATTCTCATAGCACTCGTTTTGGGAACGACTCCTCAGATCCGGGGAATTGTTTTTTTGAAAGTATTCGGAGGAATCGTTTTTGAAACGAGCCCTCGGACCTGGGGATAATTTGATTTTATACGGAAGAATTTGGAGGACGCATTTTTTAAAACAGTCTCCGAATCAGGGATTGTCTAGCTCTTCAGGATATTATGCGGAGAACTCGTTTATGGAACGAGTCCTTGGAAGCTGCCTAATTTTATTTCTCGGAAAATTAATCATCGAAATGTTGGAAATTTGTGCAAATTTGCATGAATTTATTTCTCGGGAGCTCTTCGAACGAGTCCTGGAATGGGTATTCCGAAAATAGTTAGGATTTATTTTATTTTTTCTAAAATCAATTAGAGGACTCATGTGGCATTATTTTATTTTATTTTTCTAATGTGGCATTATTTTATTTTTTCCGAAATGATTTTCGTAGCACTCGTTTTTGAAACGACTCCTCGGAATAGGTGAATTGTTTTTTTGAAATTATTTTTTTTTCTGGAAATTATTTAGAGGACTCTATTTTGAAACATAAATATATACATATAAATATAAATATAAATATATAAATACAAATATAAATATATATATAAATAAAAAAATATATAAAAATATATACATATACGGATAAATATATAAAAAATATATATATACGAATATATATATATAAATATGAGTGCGTCTCTTGAAAGACGGTCTTTCCATAAGTCATGGAAAGACCAAAGTTTAAAGTGTAAATTAGAATAAATTAAGATAAAATTTCCGGGTTGCATGAACCGGGTTATAAATTTTATAACTACTACATGTTGCATACTAAATTTTTAATGTTGCAACTAGGACCTTTTACCTTTTATTATTCGAATTAAACCCCGTCTTTCCATAAGCCTATGGAAAGACCGTCTTTCCCAAGACTTTGCCTATAAATATATACATAAATATAAATAAATATATATATATATATATGAATAAATATATATATATATATAAATATGTACACACGTAAATGTGTGGATGTACACACACGTAAATGTGTGGATGTACACACACGTAAATGTGTGGATGTACACACACGTAAATGTGTGGATGTACACACGTTAATGTGTGGATGTACACACACGTAAATGTGTGGAGGTACATATATATATATATATATATATATATATATATATATATATATATATATATATATAAATAAAGATATATATAAATATATACATAAATATAAATATAAATATATACACATATATAAATATAAATAAAGATATATATATATATAAACATATATATAAATATAAATGAAGATATACATATATATATAAATATATATAAATATATACATATATATATAAATATAAAAATATATATAAATATAAATATAAATAAAGATATATATAAATATAAATATATACATATATATAAATATAAAAATAAATATAAATATAAATATAAATATATACATATATAAATATAAATATAAATATATACATATATAAATATAAAAATAAATATAAATATAAATATAAATAAGGATATATATAAATATATATAAATATATATATATATATAAATATATATATATATATATAAAGATATATATAAATATAAATATAAACATATATATAAATATAAAAATAAATATAAATATAAACATAAATAGAGGACGCATTATGGTAATGCGTCCTCGCCACGTGGCGTGGTCCCAGTCGGCCACGTGGCATTACCTCAATTTGACCAGCATTTATTAAAAAAAATTAAAATGGAACGGAGGACGCATTATGGTAATGCATCCTCGCCACGTGTCAACCAACCGTGCGTCGTTTGAAAATTTTGACAGAAATTTTTTAAAAAATAAAAATAAAAAATGTGAGGACGCATTTCCGTAATGCGTCCTCCACATGCAAATTCCGTTTGTGGCAACTGTAGCCACAAACAAGTCATTTTCTCACTTTCACATTGTGGTCCTGGAAATATTGTTTGGGAATCATCCTGCAGATTTAATTTCCTCTTTGTCCTCACAATCCAACGAGGAACTATTTTTGAAGGATGTATTATATGCCCGTCTGCCGCTTCCTATTAATCCCTCAACTGCCCTCGTGGTGGTTCTTGCAGCAATTGTGGCTCTGGCATGCATACATCTCAACCCCAAGTTTCCACCCACAATACAATGTGTGGCACATCAATTTCTTGTGTCTCACCCACAACCACCGTGCATTTGCAGTACATTACTGTGTTTCACCTGATGAACTCAAAAGTATTTTTCTTGATATGGTTGTAGGAGGTATTTTGTGAATATCTTCTGCAATATTATTGTACCCTGGATAGAATCATTTTCCTTTTATAACTCTATAAATGTTGTCTATGTATTGTAGCCATGTACCATCAATGAAAACACACATTCATATTTTACATGGTATCATAGCCTAAATCCTGAGAACCCTAAAATATTTTACTCATAAAAAGACCGTCGTCGCTGAACTCCCTTCTCCATCTGCCGCCGCCATGCATGTGACCGCCACCACCATGCATGTGACCCCCACCGCTGTCGAGAAGCCAGCTCCATCACCTTTGCCATCCAGCAAGCACTGCCCTTCCATTCATGCATCACCGCATTCTGTTCGTACCGCCTTTAAGCGGTGTCGCGATCCTCGCACATGCGCCACCCATTTTTTCCAATGGATCCGTTGAATCAAGTTTTGATTGAAAATATTGATGCCAAAGTCGAGGCTCCCGTCGTTCTCGTCGTTCCTTCCATTGATCTGCTGCGCCAGCAGAAGCTCCACCGTAGCCAGACGACGCCGGTGTTCTCCATCGATCCCTCTGCCAGCTCCTGCTCGACGCTGATGGTTTGGCCTTTTCCAATTCTTGACGTTATGTTAGGGATTTTGCACCCTTGCCTCCCTCTTATCCATACTATGTTCATCCCTCAGATCATCTAGGTTTGCTTATTTCCTCTATGATCTTGAAGGGTGATAATTATAATGATTGGAGAGCTGCCATTTGTCATGGTTTTAATTCTAGACATAAGCTTGGTTTCTTGGATGGATCCATCACCAAGCCTTTACCCGGTCAGCCTTTAGCTAATATTTGGAGTAGTCTAAATTATATGCTTATTGGTTGGATCATTCAAACACTTGATCCATCTGTTTGTTCTGCTATTACTTATTATGACTCAGTCAAGGAGCTTTGGGATGATCTTCATCAATGTTTATAGTTGGGAATGACCCACGTGTGTGTTAGATTCGTGCGGACATTTACAATTGTCGTCAAAATGATCAGGTTGTCAATGCCTACTTTGGTCACTCCAAGAAGCTGTGGAATGACCTGCTTTCTTACATGCATCCATGTACTTGTATTTCATGTCTTGATGCAGCTATCGTTCAGGTAGAACGTGAGAATGAGATGGTTCATCAATTTCTCATTGGTATGGATGATGGCTATGCTACTCTTTGCTCATATATCCTTGCACAAAATCCATTACCTTCGCTCGACAAGGTTTACTCCATTGTTTCTCAGGATGAGCGTCTTCAATCAACTCGGTAGAAAATATGGCCTTTGCCGCTCGTCATCAGGTGCAAACCTCCACTCCAAAGTCCACTGCTACCACTTAGGGATCCAACCCAGCCGTAGATTGTAGAAGTCTTACCTGCACTCATTGCGGCTGAAAGGGCCATGATATTACTACTTGCTTTCGCATTATTTTTTTATCCTTATTGGTTCACTGATAATCGTCCACCTCCATCAGGCCTAAAGGTTGTTGCGACCTTGTTTCAGCAGTTTTTTTATCTTTTAATTTGGAACACCCCCCTGGTGCACCATTCGCCAGAGCTGCTCAACCCGTGGCCGCCGCCACTTCACCAATGGGCACACCAACCACCATCGTCTTGGACTCCAATCAATCTGCCTTTGTCACGGTCTTGTCCAAAGAGCAACTGAGTACGATTTTAAATATGTTCTCTTATTTAAATACTTCTGACAATATGTCAGGTAAGACTACTTTACCTTGGATTCTTGATACCGTTGCATAATATCATATGACCGGCGACATGGATCTTCTTTATGATATTGAGCATGCTGCAAACGTTAATGTTTTCATTCCTAATGTTCTATTTCAATTGATGTTGAACATGGAAAAAAATTGGTGATGTTGTCGTGACTCATGTTCTTTTTATTCTACAATTATGATGTAATTTTCTATCGTTTGCCAAGTTAATTACTGCTTTAAAATGTCTAGTTTTGCTTACCGGAAAATTATGTGTACTGCAGGATATCAGCACGAGAACAGTGATTGGCACAGGCAAACAACGAGGAGGGGTTTATTGGTTGCACAGATTGAGAGCTTCCAAGTCTACACAGTCGTCCTTATCTTTTGCTTCTTCAGTGTATTTGTCTACTTCATGGCATCACCATTTTGGGCATCCGTCCTCATCGGTGTTGTCTTATATCCCATCCATTTATTTACATAATAGTGATTTTAATAAGCTTGTTCCCTGCTCGGTATGTCATCGCATAAAACAATCTAGAAATTGTTTCCCTATTAGTTCTGCTATGGCTAGTAATTTGTTTGAACTTATTCATTGTGATGTTTGGGGGCGATATGGTTCACCCTTTTCTAGTGGAGCATTTTATTTTTGACCATAGTTGATGATTATTCCCGAGTTTTTTGGGTTTATTTATTAGTTTCTAAGTCTCAAGTACCATTGAAGGTGAACGAGTTCTTTGCATTTTTTCAAACACAGTTCCGCCATCCCATTCAGTGGGTTCAGGCAGACAACGGAACCAAATTCCTGCCACTCAAATAAATTTTTTTGGAGAAACGTGTTTTTTTTAAGACATCCACAATCTACACACCTCACCGAAATGGGTGTGTGGAACGGAAACACAAACATATTCTTAATGTTTCTCGTGCTCTTCATTTTCAAGCTCATTTGCCTATCAACCTTTAAGGATAATTCTTATAGCGGCTTACCTTATCAATCACATGCCAACAACAGTGTTAGATGGTCGAATGCCTCATCATTTCCTGTACAGTCACAAACCAAATTACAACCATCTCCGTGTGTTTGGTTCATTGTGCTTTATCTCTCAGCTTTCATGGCTGCATGCTAAGTTTACATCTAGAAGTCGTAAGTGCATTTTTCTTGGCTACCCTGTTGACAAGAAACTTGGCATGTTTACGACTTGGAGTCTTGAACTGTGTTTGACAGCCGAGATGTGATATTTTATGAAGATTATTTCCATTTTGCACCTATTTCTGTGAAGATGCGACATGCTGATTCACTGCCATCTCGGTCGCCTGCTATATTTGATGACTCTATTCCTGAGATATCCGACCCGATGGAACCACCCAATCTCAATTAGCCACGGCCAGCTCATCTTGAGCTCCAGCCTCTCGCTGCTGAGTCTCGCCGGCTACCACCGATGCCTGACCTGCAGCCATCTGCGACTGCTTTGCCAGTGATGCCCAACATGTAGCCGTCTGTGATCGCCCCGCCAGCAATGGCCAACCTACGACCATATATGGTTGGTCCGTAGCCAGCTCATCCCAAGCTCCAGCCATGTTCGTGACCGCTCTACCTACGATGCCCAACCCACGGCCACCTCCTTCCGAGCTCAGCCAGCCCGTGCCCACCTCACCACCACTGGCTTCATCCATTATCCGCCATCCCAGCACTTATCTTCATCAACCTTTGGTTAAATTAAAAGACCACATCTGCACTATTACTTGCTCAATAACCCCTTCCCTACCCTCGGTTGATCTCGCATCATCTGACTCATTGTCCTCAGGTATATGTTACCCTATTGTTGATTATGTTTCTTGTAGTAATTTTTTTAGTTTTGCATCCTAAAGTTTTGGCTGCAGTTACAGATGTTGCTGATCCGGTTACTTTTTCTGATGCTTATAGCCATGATCATTGGCGTGTAGCTATGTTCGACGATATTGATGCACCCGAGTGGAATAATACATGGGTTCTTGCTCCTCTTCCTCTTGGCAAGAATTTAATTGGTTGTAAGTGGGTTTATCGGACTAAGTTTAAGTCTGATGGCTCTATTGACCAATGCAAGGCTCTTTTGGTTGTACTTGGTCATCGTCGGATTTAGGGTACTGCCTTTACCGAGACATTTGTTCCTATTGCCAAGATGAGTTATTTTCATCTTTTCTTGGCTGTTCTTGCTATTCATGGTTGGGATCTTCATCAAATGGATGTTCACAATGCATTTTCTCATGGTGATCTTGAGGAGGAGGTGTACATGTGTCCGCCTCCTAGTTATACACTTCAGGCGCATGGGTTGGTGTGCAAGCTTTGCAAATCTCTTTACGATCTGCGAAATTGGTTTGCTAAACTCACTGATGCTCTTTGCCTCTTTGGGTTTGTTCAGAGTAAGGTAGATTACTTTGTGTTTTCTTACTTGAAGGATGGTGTTTCTCTTCATGTATTGGCTTATGTTGATGATCTGATTGTTGTTAGTTCCTCTTCTAGGATGATGACCAAGTTCAAGAAGTATTTGTGCTATTGTTTTATGTAAAGGATCTTGGTGCCCTGAAGAATTTTTTATGCATAAAGATAGCTCGTCGGCCAGATGGGATGTTTCTATCTCAATGGAAATATGCCTTAGATATTTTGTCTGATACTGGGTTATTGGCAGTTAAACCCACAGATTTTCCCAATGGAATAACAACACAATTTGGCACGAGATAATGGTCTTTTGTTTGATGATTCTGCGCAGTATCGCAGACTAGTTGGGAAGCTCATTTATCTCACCATCACTCGTCCTGAGCTTAGCTATTCAGTTCATACATTGGACAAGTTCATGGAGAAACCGCATTTGGTGCATTGGCATGTAGCTCTACAAGTTCTGCATTATTTAAATAGTCATCCAGGTCAAGGTTTGTTTGTATCGGCTAAGAGTTCTCTTCAGCTTACATTATTTTGTGATTCAGATTGGGCAGCTTGCCCAATTACTAGGAGATCTTTGACTTGATATTTTGTGATGATTGGTGAATCTCTGGTTTCTTGGAAGATGAAGAAACAACCCACAATTTCTCATTCTTCGACTGAAGCAGAATACCGATCTATGGCAATCGCGTGTTACAAATTGGCGTGGCTTAAGTCCTTTCTTCATTCCTTGGGAGTGGCCCATCCTACTCCGATGCGTTTGTATTGTGATAGTCACGCAGCTCTTCATATTGCAGGCAATCGAGTGTTATATGAGAGGATGAAGCACATTGAGATTGAGTGTCAATTTGTTTCTTGATTTGATTCAGTCTGGTGATGTGGTTACTTATCATATTTGCACTGCTGGTGATGTGTCCATTTTAGATGGTTATTTTAGGGTTTTTAGGATTAGGTTTTGGACAATTTTGTGCTCTAAATGTGGCATTTTTCCTTGAAATCATTTAAGGAGGGATAAAAGCGACTTTGGCGTTTTTATCACTTTTTAGATGATTTTGTGTGACGAGGTGATTTGTTTGAAGACTTTGAAGATTTGAAGACTTTGAAAGATATCTTTGAAGATTTGAAGACGTACATTTGGGCTTTTTGAAGATATGAAGAAGTGAAGAGGTGAAGAAAGGAGAGCAAAGCAACGGGTGAAAGATGGTCCGGGGTTCTCAGAATTTTCAGAGAAGAATCAGCCTTCAAGAGTGGCACCATTGGATTCCTCTTCTCGAGCACTATAAAATCGACTACAAGAACTCCCGAAACGGATCAACGGTTCACCCGGAGGAAGCAAAACAAAACAGCAAGGCTGAGTTACTGATTTGGTCGCGAGTCGCGACCAAGCTCGTCGCGACTCGCGACGAAGGCTTAAAATCAGCCCTGCAACAGCGTTTTTCTCCCTTTTTCTTCCCACTATAAATACCTCTTCACCCTCTTCTTTCCACAGTTTTTGGCCCCTGTTTTGGGCCAAAACCCTAGCTTTTTCTCTTCTTCTTTTCTTAGTTTTTATGTGTTTTCTTGTTCTAGAGTAGTTGTTGTACTTGGGAGCAAGGATTGAAGCTTCCATTTCTATGTAGTAAGGATCATTTATATCTATCTATTTGGTGTTTTTGCTATTGTGCTCTTATTGTGCTTTAATGATGATTGTTGATGCTATTGATGTTATTGGTAGCTTGAGGATACAAATTGCTTGATTGATTGCTTGTTAGGGTTGGAAGGAATTAGCTACCCTTTCCCTCTTTTAATTAGGAATCCAAAGCATGAGTTAGAGCTTCTAAATGATATTGATGTGTTGATGATGTGCTAGATGAACGTGATTGATGTTGAACTCTTCGTCATGTCCGTTTGTGTAGCAAACGAGAGAGTTATATGCTCGTGGATGAATGTGCGTTGCACGTTCATCCAATCTCGTGTAATTGCATGAATTGGTTAAATGCTTAGTCACAGTGTAGTGGTCATAGGCATTGCCAAGCTTGTTGGTCCTTCGTGCTAAATGCCACCAATGACACCTTGAGTCGTGGTCGCGACTTGGGAGTCATTGGTGAGGTTTGACGAGAGATGTGGAACTCACTCTCGCAAACTACGAACTAAGAAGGATAGGAGTTTAGTCTCCACGACAAGTAGTTGAAGTATTGAATAGATGATTTAAATTCATTCTTGAAGCATTTGTTATTTGGCGTTTATGTACTCTTGACGGTGTGTTTCACTGCATGTGTGCCATGAGCTGTTTGAGCATAGGTAGTGCTTGTGTGGTTGAATTGTTTAGGTGTAGGAACGTGACGAATTCCGTAGCGCCTTTGCATGAAGATCTATGAGCATGAACTTAGAACTCCTTGTGATGTGTGTGTTGTGGTACTTGCTAGATGGGTATGTGAACGTTGAGTCATGTAATGCTAGATGATGGAATGAGTGAATGGTTCAATGATCTACATTAGGTTTGGAAGTGGATATCCCTTGCCCCCAAGGCTTTTTATCTTTGTAGTTTAAAACCCCTTTTCTTAGTTTTGTTTGATGATTAGCATAGTCACTTGACCTTGCTAGTTATCTTGTCTTTTTATTTTCGTAACTTAGGAACAACCAACCAACCAACCCCCCCCCCCCCCCATTTACTTGCTTTTATGTGTGTGTATATATATTTACTCCTAGCCTAATATCAACCATTTGTGCTTGATTGCTTAGGAAGATCTCTCTTCTCATTGGACGACCCCGATTTGCCGCTATCTACCTAGTTGTAGAAAGTAAGCATTTAGGGCTTATAAATTATCTTTTGCACGGCGGGCGCGACGACCGCCAGCCCGCCCGTCAGCTGGTTAGCCAACAGATTTATTTACGAAGGCACTTGGATGGCAGATATTTCAGACTTTTCTTGGCAAGTTGGGCATTCGAGGTCCACATGCTCCAACTTGAGGAGGAGTGTAGGAGATATTTTGTGAATATCTTCTGCAATATTATGGTACCCTATATAGAATTCTTTTCCTTTTATGACTCTGTAATGCTGTCTATATATTGTACCATTGTACCATCAATGAAAACACACGTTCATATTTTACAATGGTGTCGAGGATCAGCTCATTTTGAAGAAGTTGATATGAACGGCCAAAAATTAACATAATATGTTGCACTCTACCATTTAGATTGTTTTAAATTGTAATGTCCTTTTTTAAAAGAGGAAGAATGGTATTACAAGTTACATCTAGAACCAGGTTAATTTGTCTAACTCCATTTCAATTTGATACAAAAAGTGGAAAAACATAAAGTAATATGTTAATGCCATATTTCGTAATGGGTTTGCCTTGGAGTTGATTATCTTGGGTTGTTGGAACTGTCGTGGATACTCTGGTATAGCCTCTATTTAAGCGTCCTTCAGGAAGAATTCCGGTGTAGATGGATACCTGTAAAATAGCATGAGTCTATTAGGGTGGAACGCCAAGTCAGATCGGGGAAATGGGTAAGAAGAAGATGATGCTATAGTGTAATGGAGGTTGTAGTTAAAACCTGCCCTTCTGATGGCCCACCGTCTCCTTTTATAGTTAAAGGGTTTGGTCTTACTTAGGTTGAGTGCAGGGTATTTGAGCCTGGTGAATGGGGTATGGATCTTCCAGCCCCTACCTTTCATAATACTTGAAAAAGAAGTGAATAACGAAATTCAGAAACTAAAAGTTTTGGGAATTAGAGTTTATGATTTAAAGTAATGTGTAATCTATGATGTATAACTCTATTTATAGAGTGATTCTCTAACTATAAGCTAAATCTAAAGCTAACGGTTGAAATAGAATAAGCTGTGAATGTAGCATGTGTAATGGTTGTCTCTTAGTTTTAAGAAACTGCTCTAGAGATCAAAAATGCTCACAATGGTGATCTCTAGAGTAGTTTCTCAATAAGAAACCACTCAATGGCCTCCTGGTAAGAAACCAGTGAAGAAACCAGTTGGTTCCTTCTTTGCGTCAGTCCATGGGGCCGCTGTCAGACAACCCTTATTTTTGCCCCTAAAGTGGACATGTGGCACCTTACTGTTGGGCGTCGTGTCCCACTACATACCCCTTTATGTTTACTTTTTTAAAAATTTAGTTTAACCTTTTTTGAAAAATATGTGCATTTTTAAAGATAGAAAATTGTTTTTAAAATCTACATAAGAAAATTTTAATTTGCAAACAATTAATTTAGAATCTGAAAATTTTATTTTTAAAATTGCAAAATATTTTTAAAATATGCAATTTTTTAAAGAAAATCTGGAATAAATTTTATTCACAAAATATTTAATATTTAAAAAATGAATTTTAATTTTAAATATTATAATGCATTATTAAATTTCACATTCAATTTATTTTGGGTGGAAAAAATTTATTGAAATTAAATGTTAATGGTAAATGAATGAGTAGAATGAGAAAATCAACTGGGCTCCATAAATAGTAGAAAGTTATTTTTTACAATTGTGGAAAGAGTAGGTCTGTAGGTCTCCTGACAGGCGGCATGTCCATAAGCTTATGGACAAACCACTTATTTCTTACCTTATATACTGCATTTGTTAAATTACATACAAAATTTAGAATTTTTTAAAATATTTTTTATATCATATATTTTTATAGTTTTACCTTCAAATACATATTATTACTTGTTTTAACTTATAAAATACAATATTTAAATTTTATAAAATGATTATAAAATTTAACGTAAAAGCCCACATGGACTGTCCATAAGTTTATAAAAATACCGCATTTCTTGAGACTTACTCTTGTGGGAAAAATGGGTGGTTTTTTAAGGTGAGGCTGAAGAGAGAGATTGAGAAAAATAATATATTTAATTGGTAAGAAATTGTTAGCGGTCTCTACCATTGCATTTAGTCTTATCCTCGACCTCCATCGTCATTTCGACCATCTGTTCATGTAGCTATACATATTCTTTCTTCTAAATTTCCTACATACCTTGTACTGTAAACCAGATTGTAATACTCTCGATGACATAGTAGGATTAGAACCTATATAGATAGGCTAACACACCCAACACTTTAAGAAACACCCAAGACCCAAAGTATGTCCAAGTGAGCTCATAGTTGGGCCTCTCACTAAGTGAGGAAGGAATCTAGGTTATAAACCAAAGATATTAGTGTTTTAGGAATGTATAAATAAGGAGATATGTATTCTATTTTTGGTAACACTCTATTGCCTACTTTTGCTCTAAACTTGTTGTTCGTTGGTAACTGACTTGATCGTTGGAGAATCTCCCCATGGGTTGCTCCAGGGGTCTGCTTCCCGTTACAGATCACGGGTTCGCCAGCTGGGATCGAGATTGGGCTTAGATCGATAGTTTTGATACGCATCAACTAGAACGCCCGGTGGGACCATCGCGTCTGCTAGATCTAGATCTCTTGGTGTATATATGTGTCCACAACTTCAACTCGGTGGAGTGAGAGGTTGAGAATCCAAAGGACTAGCACTGGTGAAGTCAGATCTTCGTATAGGCCTGAACATGCAAAAACGATGGTTGCCCCTGCAGCAGTACAAAGTGCAGAAAGGGCACTAGTTAAAGCATCTGTAGACAATGCTTACCGACCCTTGTGATCGAAGGGTCGCAGGTTGAGGCTCTACAATGAGAATTGGCACTGTGATGTCATTGCACTACTGGAGGTCACTATAGAACCAACAATGGGAATAGAACCAATAATGGGAATTGACACTGTGATGCCATTGCACTACTGCTGGCACCCCTCATGGCATCGGTCGTTGGATGCCATGGCACAGGTCGTTCAAAACTCCTGTCAACTGGTGCCTAAGTAGGGTGTAGCTAAAACGTAGTTACTATAGCATCGGTTATAAAAACCGGTGCTAAAAGTTTGATATTACAACACTGGTATTTGAGATGCCGGTGCTGAATGCTGAGTCCTTGTTGATGATCACCGGTACCATTACAGCACTGGTTAATAACATAAACTGGTGCCTAATGCCTGACAGATAAAATCTAGCACCGGGTTTATTTTTATTTTTCGGTGTTGTTGCTTTGGAGATGGATGTCTAAGCACTAGTCGTATTATTTGTAAAATTGGTGCTTATATTTTTTAATTTGCAATATCATTTTTAAATTATTCCTAGCCCTCCCGGAATCGAAACTCGGAGAAAATTAAATTGATTGTAAGAAAAAATATTTGTAGATGTAAGCATTTTAAGTGGAAAAAAATCAATCCATCAACATGATATAACTTCATACAAAAGGTGAAACTATTTCCCAATAAAATGCACGTTGAAAATACACTAGGTCCACCGAAGTCTTTATTTGTTAGGAAGACACGTTCACCCAAGCTTCACACCTTGTGTCTGTGACGTTTATCTCCTTGCCATTGTACGCTCCTCTTGTCGGGGGAAATATCTATTGTGCACAAAATAACTACGATTTGTCAAAGAAAACAATTTGAAATGTCAAAATGATACAGCATTTAAGCATCAAGAAAACATTGTATGTATAACTATGTTTTAACAATGTATTTATCATTAACATTGATTTAATGTTAAACAATAATGTTAAACAGTTAATGATAAACACACCATGTCAACTTGGTGCTCATACACTACAAAATCTCCACATTTGAAATTGTGGAGTTCTACCATTGTTATAGCATTGTTTCATAATGGAATAAGCATTACTTAGTTAAACGACACTTCATGAATAGAAAGCAACCAATGTAGTGCCCTTTAACTAATTTTTCTTCCGTTAAGCTTGTTCACAGTAACAATTAGCATAGAAAATATTTAAACTGTCGAAATGAAGCAGTTTTACAACACTAACAAAACATGACATGTATAAAGAAACCATGTGAAACACATCATGTTTACTTGGCGCTGATAGACTGCAACATCTCCACATTTTAAACATCAAATTCAAATCATCAAAACAAGACAAAAGATATGTAAACCGGTACTGATGCTACTTCAGTTAAATGTGTGCACACCACGATTTGGCATTGAAACCATTTAAAATGTCAAAATGAAGCATTTATACAGCACCAACGAAACATGGCGTGTATAAACAAACCATGTCAAACACGTCATGTTTCCTTGGCGCTGATAGACTGTAACATCTCCACAGTTTAAACATGAACTTGAAATCAATTTTTGAAAGATATATTAACCTTAACTAATACTTCTTCCGCTATATACAGTTTGTGATACGAAAAGATTTAAAATGTCGAAATGTTGCTGCATTTAAGAATCGAGGAAACTGATATGTATACCTATTGTTTAAACTATGTATTTAATGGTAACAAAAATTGAATGTTAAACACACTATGTCGAAATGTTGCTGCATTTAAGAATCGAGGAACTGATGTATATACCTATTGTTTAAACTATGTATTTAACGATAACAACAATTGAATGTTAAACACACTATGTCCAATAGATAAACACACCAAGTTCCTTGGTGCTCATCCACTACAAATTCTCCACATTTTAAACATGAACTTGAAAAAGATTTAAAATGTCGAAATGATGCAGCATTTAAGTACCAAGGCTTTTGGTGTGTATACATATTGTGCAAACAGATAAACACATTGAAATCCTCAGTGCTTATACACTACAAATTCTCCACAATTTAAATTTTGGAGTTGTACAAATATTACAACACGTTTCGCTATGGAAGAAGTATTACATAGTTAGAGGGCAATACATGAATCAAAGGCAACCAATGCAGTGTCCTTAAACTAATGCATGTTTTTCCATTTAAAATGTCGAAATGAAGCAGTTTTATATGGCTACAGAAACAAGGAGTGTATAAACAAACCATGTCAAACACTCCAAGTTTCCTTGGCCCTGATAGACTGCTATATCTCAACAGTTTAAACATCATCTAGAAATTATCAAAACACGGAAAAAGACCTTTAAACCTTAATCTAGCTCATCATTCACTCAAAACATTGTAATTGTTCGACACATTTAAAACTAAAACATAAACACATCAACATCCGACAATAAATTATATCACATTACTTACAGAAAAAACCTTCAGCGTCATACATAATTAAATAGAAAATAACAGCTTATATCCTAGGGTACAAATTCTACAATTTATATCACGAGATACGAATTGTACAATTTATAGAACAGTTTATATCACAGTGTACAAAAATGTTTAACATGATACACACTCTAATTATGACAAACCCCTAAACATGACATAATCATCTATATATCACAGGTGCTCCAAAATTATTTCAGGCAAACAAACCTAAACATTAAACCATACACAAGGAACTATGTGTGTGTGTGTTTTACACTTTCAATTTCATCACAAAATGCAGAAAATGTCGCACAACCCAAAAATTATGAAAATGGAAAAAATCTCACAAACCCCTGAAGGCAACATGATTGAAAATCCAACACACCCAACAAAACAAGGAAAAAAAAAGATGACCTATACAAAAATAATGACCTATACAAAAAATCTAACATAACCAACAAAAAAATCATAAAAACATAAATGGAGAGATGGAAGGAGGAAAAAGGCAGTTATGGAGGGAGGAGGGGCGAGGCGGCGGTCTTGGTTGGATGTTTAGGAGGAGGAGGCGGCGGTAATGGAGGGGTGGTGGAGTAAAAGGATGAGATGATGAGAGGCAAATGAGGGAGTGAGTAGCTTTAGGGTTTCAATTTTGCCTTATATAGACATTTTTTGAAGGGATCTGATTAAACCAACATATAAAAATAAAGGGTTTGGATTATATCTAGATGAGATCTTCATTAATGATGAGGACCGGTGCTATGATTACCGAAACTGGTGCTAACTTTAGATTAAGCAGCTTCCTGATGCTGATTTGCAATTAAATGTTTTTACAACCCGAGAGCAGACATGAATTTTTTTCTTACTATAAAGCACCGGTTGTTAGTCGGGTGCTAGAACGGAAAACCAGTGCTAAAATATAGTTAAAGCAACTGCTTGATGTTGTGTCGGTATTAATTTTTTTACAACCAGAGAGAAAACATGTAATTTTTTTTCTAACTATGGAGCATCGGTGCTACAACTAAAAACAGGCGCTGAATTAGGGTTAAAGAAGCTGCTTGATACAACTTAATCCCTGACACGTTGTGCTGATGGCATAGTCGAACCGGTGCTGAATATTAACATACCAAATATTGAATTTTCCGCCCAAATATTGACCTTTTTTGTCTAGTATATCCAAAATAACGTAGCACCGATTAATCAACACTCATAACTGGTGCTGATTTTTTGTACAACTATTTCTAAATATTCATTTGAAGTCCCTATCAAGGGGGAAGTTTTGTCCATTATTTTTTATACCCAATTGGGCTAAAAAATATTCAATTCAACGCTCAATAGAACTTGTGTTTCAAACTTATGTCAAATGGATACCCGCAAACCCTCCAATCAGAACTTTGTTAAAATAACATTGTTGCCCAAAACTTAAATTCAACTCCTTATCCGTGGCCAAATAACACCCCATTGTGTATTCTTAGGTTAATATATGTTTTAAAAAAGAATGTCATGTTCTATTAGAATTTGGTAAAGCGCTAGTATATGTGCTAGAGTATCTGACTATAGATGACAAAGAAGTTAGGAAGTCCTAAAGGGAATATTTCTTTTTTATTTATTGACACCAAATATTGAATATTTTTATGAGGGATCTAGGAATTCCCTTTTGGGTCTAGCAATGTAGGATTGCATCCAAGCATAATTGAATTTGGAGATCCGAGTGAAGTTTTTACCTTTTACATTTAAATCCCTCCAAGAATCTTGGAATTGTCGAAACACAAAATTGGCGATTCAATAGTGCAATTGAGTACTGTATGATCATAACTACATGATTACGACTTAATTGGGTGAATGGAACATCCTCAAAACTGATCATACATAACAAGTGCTACATTTTCAATAATTGCAGTGTTGCCAAAAACTAAGTTTCACCTTGACCATTTATTTGAAACACTTGATTCTTGTTTTTAATTCCTAAATGTATGAATTATGTCCAATGGAATATTTTAATGTATACATTTTAAAGCAGTAGTACATGTCCTAGACTAAATTGTGCAAAAAAGTTTGGAAATGCAAACAGAAAATCATATTTCTTTAATACCATACGATTAATGTAAAAGCATGATGATCCCCGAAGTAGTGGATAATAACTATATTTCATCTGCAAAATAACATAGAATTATTTCAAGCCGTACTCAAAAATATAATCACTACAAAAAAATAGTATTATAAGGACAATGAGGATCGAAATTCATGAATAATATCTAGTAAAAGACTCTTCATTCAACATGTGTGCATCTTCAGAGCTAGTCCAACGTCTTTTTCCCCAACGCCCATGCCTGGATATGTAGGAAAATGTCTAACTGCTTTCATTGCGTCCGAGAACTGGCATTAAAATACCTTTTTCATGTGATCGCACCAGGACCTTTGATATTGTGATTCCGTCAGCAGACTTTGTACACCCACCTCCAACGCCACGACTCTAGATGCCAAAGTAGGACCCACACTGCCCTGAGGGAATTCGAAGAAAGTGTTTGTTGTAATCTTACCCATTGGATGCCCTTATATGATGTGCTGTTAGTGGGGAACACCTGTTTTTGTGCACAGTTTGAAGATTAGGTTGCAGAAACCGTAACAACATGTTCTCTCTGCACCATGTCTTAACTCGTTCACTATTTGCTTACCCAAATTCCATCAGAGTTTTTTTAATGGCATACAGATGTCTCAACCACATACTGTGAACCTCAGTGTCCACTATGATGGGGTTAATTCTAGATGCTACAAAGTGTTTTCATCTTGGGAGTGAGTAGCTTCTTTGGCATCTTTTTCCAACCTGGTTTAACAATATGTACAAAATCGGTTCCCTCCCAAGTTACAATACTCACAATCTCCCATTATGTGGGATCGTCCAAATCCCAACCCTCATCGTTATAGTAGTGGAATGCAAGAAATTCATCCTCCCCGGGGGAACATTTGGCAACCTGTGTAACTCGTTTATGGATTTTGCAGCTAATTTCACCATTTTTCCACTATAGAATGCCTCAGTCCACCTTTCACCACACCGTAAATTGGCATAGAACTCACTCACTATGCTAAGGTTGAACATTAGAGGTGTGCCACACAATTTCTCCCACCCAAGTGCCCAGATAATTTCTTCAAAAGGGGAGTATTTTTTATTCCTCACTCTGAAAAATGTCGTCTTTGTTTGTAGGTTTTTGCTATTAATTTTTCCTACTCCAAAATGAACCTCTTCTCCTGTTGTTCAACATTGGATTGCATCTTCGGAGAGGAAAGGTATGTATTGCATATCCTCTTGTAGGGAGTTTTGGGTGTCATATCCTACAATGTCAAATGAGGCATTTCAACAAACACCTACCATGGAACTAATAAACCTATAGAATACTTGCTTTCATGAACATCAACAAAACCTCAATGTGAGTCAATCAAATCTAATGTATATACATGCATGTAGTTATTAGACATTAACGTTATGTACATGATTGTAATATCGAACAATATTGGAGAGCAAAGTGAACAAACATTGAAAAAATTTGTCATTTTTGCAAAACAAATTGGGTTCATGATTAATAACATAGTAAAATATAAGAGCGATGTTTGAAAGAGAACTCACCTCAATCCTTTGAGAGCTTGGGAGTCTGAAGCTATGGGGATGATGGGTTAGATTTGCTATCCAAAATTTAGAAAATAATGAGCAGCCCGTCATAGAGCTGTATAAATTGCAGAACATAAATTTTGCAGCACCGGTATGGAGCCAATACACAGGTGCTAAAACTACTAAATGAAGCTGCTTGAGGCTGCGTTGCATTCATTTTTCGACCTTTTATCTCAACCCAAGCACATACTTACAAAGTAATTTCTAAGGGGCCATCACCTATATCAGAACCGGTGCTATAAATTACCAAAACCAGAGCCACTATCAAAATAAACAGCTGCTTAATGCTGCCTAGATTGTATTTTTAAAATCCTTGTTTTAACCCCAAGAGCTCATGTGAAAGCTTTTGCCTAAGTACACATCACTGGTTGTTCAACTGATGCTTCAATTACAACAACCGGTGCCTTAAATACAACGGAGCACATACTCTATTTTTACCATATAACAGTACCCGCGATCACTAATATTTCTAGCACCAGTTTTTCAGAACCAGTGCTTTGATTTTCCCTCCATTTTTTCTGGCTCCAAATACACTATTTCTTAGTTGTTTCCGAGTTCAAGCATCGGTTATGTGTACACCCATACGCGATACTGATGCTATGTATTAGGTATGACGCCGATTTAAGGCAGCGGTACCCAAAAATTGGGGCTGGAAATAAATTCCAGCACCATGTTTTCTGAAATATTGGTGCCAAATACTAAACCACCACTGGTTTGGAGGGTCTCTAGTCATCATACCGGTGTCATTGTACCTCTTTTCCAATAGTGTTGTTTTGTGAAGTGTGGATGGCCATCTCACGGAGTGTTTCGGTGACTCGTATGTTGGGACTTATGAATGAAGAGTCCAGGAAAATTGTTAGGGGGTGAGGCTATGGCTCTTCCCAGGACTTCGATTAGATCACGCAGATGCTGGTGACTGCAGGTTATTAAGTTGTTCCCCCTTTGACGATTCCTCGACCATTAATGGCTTTGGTTGTCAGCGGCGGCCATGGAAGTCAATGAATTAGAGTGAGATGGGCGGTGGTGATAGTGGGGGAGGGGGAGAAGAAGACAGAGGGTAGTATGGTCATTTCATGTTGAAATTAAGTGAGATTTTCTCTCTCTACAGAATGCCCTGGGACGAAGGGAGTATAATATATAGCGAATCAAAACCATTCTCAATCAAAGTTTATATGTTTACTTTAGACTGTAGTAAGGGTAAGGTGAAGTTGATTCAGTTTATCCATATATATTTAACTATTGTCATGGAGAAAGTCTCATGTTAGATTAATTAAAGATCAGATCGATCATGAAAAACTTCGTTTAAATAAATTTTAGGATTAAATTATATTTATATATACATTGTAATACGATGTAAAAGTTTTTAAAAATTATAGGAACTTCATTGAAATAAAGGAAAACAAAAATTAAAGTAACTCATTAGTTACATCAATTATAAAATGATGTCGTCCAACTATTAGTTGGTATAAAAACAAAACTTTGTTCTGTCATGGTGAAGATGATCTAAATCTATGTTTATTAATTTCCACAAGACGAGGGGGGGACTTTGACCTTGACTTTGACTTGATCTTGACTGAGTTTGATCAAAAGCACTTACTACTATAATTTTGAAGTAATCTCCCTGGTCTTTGGCCACATAATTCACCAATTGTCTTCTCGGCATTACTCCAAGTAATGGGGATTTTGCAGGGTTTTGAAATGATGACGACGACGATGATGATATTTGCATTAGGACATGACGAGGGAGGAAAGAATACTGAAGGTAAGGCTTTGCTAGCTTTCCTCAAGGCTGGGTTATGGGATAAGGAATGGCGTGCCATTGATCACTATTAGCGGGTTGATATCATATCCAACAACTCCAGCTGGGTTACGCACATCGACCGGGTCTGCAACTGTTATTCTGGCCAATTTTGCCCATTACAACTTTGCTTATTTCAGCTTCAATTCATTTCCTTACCTTGTTAAAACTCAGGTTGTTTGACAGCGGATTCAATGGCACCATCGCACCCCAGAAAGCTGCACACTCAAAACTCATCTCTCTTGATTTTTCCAACAATAAAATTGGCGGTAAACTTCCTCTGTCTTTCTTGAACTTCTCTGAATTACAATATCTTGATTTGAGCCACAATATGATTCAGGGAACAATTCCATCTTCTTTTATCCAAATTCAAAATCTTTGGAGATTAGACCTTGGGTCCAACCAACTTGTAGGGATTATCCCACCTCAAATAGGTGCATAATAAGGTCTGGGCCTAGAAGCCCATTAAACTTCTTATAGCCCAAGGAGAAGAGCCCGTTGGAAGACAGCTAAGCGGGCAACGGTCTACTAACTGGCTTGACACGAGAAGCCACCAATGCTCCATATAACATGGAAACGGAGTATACTTCCAAGGTACATTTTCAAAATACAAACTTACACTTAGACAGAAAAACCCTAAGAGCTCCCTCTAACAAGATCATCGGAGCACGCCCGGTAAAGCTTGACCTGTCTAACCTAGATCCAGGCTATTTTGCAGGTCCGCTGATGGGAGCCCAAACGGGGGAACCATTTTAGCCCAAGTAGAAGTATCAGGAGGACGCAAGATTGGCACCGTCTGTGGGGATCGCTTAATCTTTGGCATTTACGCAGCTCAAACACCATGGAAGGGTCATCACCAGTGAGACATTCGCTCAACCAGGTGCTCATGGAGGATGAGATGCACCAAGAAGGAGAAGTTACGCTGATACCGACGGGAGAGCGACACAGACTCCAGATGATGGAAGAGCTGATAGGAAACTCTGATATGTTGTATACCATCATCACCACCCAGAGGGAGATGATAAGGAAGTTAAGTGAGATGAAGGCAAGGGAGAAAGCTAGGGAATCCATCCTAGGGAAGTAGAAGCACGTGATGAAGCCAACCTAGATGTTCCATGACCAAGATGAACAGGAAGAGACCTCTGAGCACAAAGAGGAGGATGGGGAGGCCAGTGGGACCGCTTCCAAAGACAATTTTAGTAGGGAAAGGTCAGAAAAAAAATTGAAGCTAAGATATGGTGCCGATGCAGCCATCCATAGAAGACAATTGGCATGCACCGTATAATCCTCAGAAAAGAGGGAGAGGAATAAGCGGCATGAGAAAAGGAGGTCCTATAGAATTGTCAAGAGGAATGGGAAGGGGGACATCATTCACAGGGAGGATCCAGTGGTACATGGAGGACCCTAAGCTGAAGATACCCCTCAACCTGAGGCAGTATGCAGGAGTGCGAACCCGGAGGACCACCCACACACCTTCTCAATCAACATGGCCACATTCTCGATACCTGAGGCCATTTGGTGCAAGGCATTTGCAACCACTCTCACTGGCACAGCCAGGGTCTGGTTCAAAAACCTGGAGGATAAAACTATAGACAGCTTCAAACAGTTGCAAAAGAAGTTTGTGGCACGCTTCATGCAAAGGAGGAAGTTTACAAAGACGAGGTTGGAGCTGTTGGGAATTAACAGAAGCCGTCAGAGATGCTTATAGAGTATTGTGAGAGATTTAACAATGAGGCAAATTAGGTGGAGAACCGAAGCAACCAGTTCCTTGTGGACAAATTCGTAAACGGCCTCAGGCACAAGTACCTGTTCAGGGACTGCACACTGAACCCTCCCAGGACGCTCGATGAGCTAATGAGGAAATTAGAAAACTTTACAAGAGCAGATGACGCAAACAAGAGAATGAAAGAGGCACATGGTGGTGTAGGTACACGGAGGACCGAACCCGGAGCAGAAAGGCGCAAGAAAGACAAGGAGATAATCTGGCGGACTAGGTTGAACTTTGACGAATATTTTATTCAACTCATTAAGACGCCCAAGGAGATCTTTGCCCTGGTAGATGGAAAAGATATTTTGGAACCAGCGAGGAAGATGGTGGCCCCTGCACACATGAAAAACAAAGCGTTGTTCTGCGATTACCACAGAGATCACAGTTATGACACGAACGACTGTATACATCCGAAGTAGGAAATCAAGAGCAGCGTCCGCAACGGAGAGTTGGCCTACCTAGAAAAGGAGGTGCGAGTACACAACAAGGCCAAATACTAGAAGAAAATAGGAGGAAACGGTCACTCAGGGGGTCACCACAAGCAGCAGGGAGACCAGAACAGGAAGAGCAAGGGAAATGAGGTATCCAGAGCAGAAACCAGGGGGGAAGCAAAAGGCAGAGAGAGAGTACACCGACGGCCGACAACGCTGGGGTGACAACCAGCGACATCTATTCAATCATTGGAGGCAGCGTAGGAAGCAGGACGGAATCTCAGAGGAAGGCTTGTTGCAAGTAGACCACCCAGGCAATACTTATAGACAGAAGGCTAGGGCCTGATGAAGTTATATCCTTCTCGGTGGAGGACCCTGTCCCTGAGAAACCCCCAGGGGGAGATGCGGTGATAATCCAGGTGAGGGTGATCATAAGAAGGATACATAGGGAATACGTAGATGGAGAAAGTTCGGTGGACATAATGTATTTGCATTGCTTCAAGAAGCTGAACGAGAATACGAGGAAGAAGTTAGAGCCCACAGACACGCCACTGGTGGACTTTGCCAACAAGACGATGTAGTCGGAAGGAACCATATGCCTTCTAGTAACAGTGGGAGATGACATGATAAACAAAATGGTGGATATAGAGTTCATTGTCGTGAGGACGAACAGTCCCTACAACATGATTCTAGGGAGGCCCACCCTGGCACTTATGAAAGGGATAGTGTCCACCCTGCACTTAATGCTGAAGTTCCCCACCAGGAAGGGGATCACATTGGTAAATGGCAATCAACAAAAAAGGAAGAGAATGTCACTGGATAGCTCTCAGTAAGAAGATGAGGAGCTTAGAACACATGAGGAAGGAAAGCAGCCTGGGAGACCCAGAATCGTGGCAATGGTAACAAGCGAAGATGACCCGAGAACACTGGGTGTGGAGCTACGGGTAGTGCAGCTAGGAGAAGAGCAGTTAGTACAGGTAGGAGCCACGCTGCCACCCAAGGGGTGAGGAAATTATAAAGACGTTGTGGTAAAATGTCCAAGCATTTGTATAGAAGCCAAAATACATGACTGGTATCCCCAAGGAGCTAGGCTGACACGAGCTAAAGGTGGCGGTAGGACACCGGCCTGTCAAGCAGAAGAAGAGTACACTATGCAAGGAGAGGAACAAAGCTATCAACACGGAGGTGGAGCAACTGGTGGAAGCAGAGATACTGAAGGAAGTCACATACCCGAGCTGGCTGGCCAACCCAGTCTTGGTGAAGAAAGTATATGGCAGTTGGAGGATGTGCATAGACTACATGGACCTGAACAAGACCTGCCCCAAAGATTGCTACCCGTTGCCTATCATCGACCAACAGGTAGACGCTCTCACTAACTACCCGGTTAAATTTTTTCTAGATGCATGCAGGGGATATCACCAAATCCCCATGTTAGAAAGTGATGTAGAGAAAACTACATTTAATATGGAAAGAGGGGTATTCGGGTATCGCATGATGCCTTTCGGTTTGAGAAATGTAGAGCCACCTACAACAGTTTGGTGGATAAGATATTCCAGGAGCAGATATGTAGGAACCTGGAAGAGTACGTTGATAACATGGGGATAAAAAAACAAGGGATATGATGATTTTGTAGAAGACGTGGCACAGATGCCAAGGAGATTCCAAGAGACGAGTATGAAGCTGAACTCGGCTAAGTGCCAGTTCAAAGTGAGAGCAACCAAGTTTTCGGGGCACGTGGTGTCAAATGAAGGACTACGAGCAAACCCAAAGAAGGTGAATGTCATCCCGGAGATGAAGTCGCCAAGAACAGTGAATGGGATATAGAGCCTGAATGGAAAGCTGGCAACGATGAATCATTTCTTGTCTAGGGCGACAAAACGCACCCTCCATTTCTTCAAAACTTTGAATGAGTGTGTAAAAAAGGGGGATCAGTACAGTGAGGAGAGCATGAGGAAGGAGCTTTCAAAAAATTGAAGCAGCATTCTAAAGGAGCTACTAGTGTTAACTAGCCTGCCGTCAGAAGGGACCCTTTACTTGTATGTAGCTGCCAGCAATGAGGCGATCAGTTCAGCCCTGGTAAGAGAAGAGGAGAAAGTGCAGAGGCCAGTGTACTATGTGAGCAGGGATTTGCAAGGTGCAGAAAAGGGATATGCAGGATAGAAGAAATTAGCATTAGCACTGGTACACGCAGCCAGAAGGCTGCACCAATATTTCCAGGCACACCCGATAGTAGTAGTTTGACAAACCAGCCACTATAGTCTATACTGACGAGGCCTGAAGCCTCATTGAGGCTAGTAAAATGGGCAGTGGAACTGGGAGAGCACACGATCGAACACGTGGCACGAAAAGCAATAAAGGGACAGGTAATTGCGGATTTCCTAGCAGAGATTTAAGTGGGGGAAGGAAGAGAACATAATGAGGAACTTGTAACAAGGAAGGTAGCCTTTATGATAGGACTCAATGTCTGGAGCCTGCACGTGGACGGAGCATCGGGAATAGATGGAGCATGAGCGGAGCTAGTGGTGGCAGACCCACGGAGGGTGGAAACCACCTATGCGCTCGATTTCAAATTTCTTGCCTTAAATAACGAGGTTGAATATGAAACACTGATAGTAGGGATAAAGATAGCCCAAAAATGGAAGCAAGAAAGCTACAAGCATTCGGAGATTCAATGCTAGTGGCTAACCAATATAGTAACCAATACGCAGCCAATGAGCGAACCATGATGAAGTATTGGGATAAAGTCAGAAGCGTGGCAGCAGAGTTGAAAGAGTTGGGCATCGTCAGGGTCCCCCCCCTCCCCCGTCGCAGAACATCAGGGCTGACGCGCTCAGCAAGCTAGACTCGTTGACACACGCTCACCTCACCAAGTTTGTCCTGGTGAAAGAACTGTAAAGAAAGTCCACGGACCATAAAGTTGTGGCAGCGATGTAAGACAGGGTGGAAATCTGGATGACCCCGCTGAGAGCCTATTTGGAAGATGGAATTCTCCCAGACCGGGAAAAGGCAGCCAAGGCGTTAAAAAGGAATTCCTTGCAGTATGCCATTAGGGATAGCCTATTATACAAGGGCAGATACGCAGAGCCATGGTTGAGATGCGTAGAGCCCGAGTAGGCAGAAGTAGTCCCGAGGGAACTGTATAAGGGAAGTTGTAGCAGTCATCAGGGAGCGCGGACGCTGGCGTTAAGGGCCGTCTGAGAGGGATACTACTGGCCGAGAATGAAAGCAGACACCAAGGAGATAGTCAAAACATGCCATAAGTGCCAGGAGCACGCCCAGTGCCCATGCTCCCTGCCCAAGAGATTACCAGTGTTAGATCAGCCGGCCATTTGCAAAGTGGGGGATAGACATAGTAGGGTCTTTCACCAAAGCTGTGGGCAGGAAGAAGTTTCTGATAGTGGCGATAGAGTACTTTTCCAAATGGGTAGAATCTAAGGCTGTCGCCACTATCACAGGGAAAAAGGTAACAAACTTCGTATGGAGGAATATAGTATGCAAGTTTAGAATCTCACAAGTCATAATCAGAAACAATGGTATGCTATTTATCGGAGAACCGTTCACCTCCTGGTGTAAGGAGCTAAACATTAGGTAGCAGTTCACTTCTATAGCCCACTCACGGGCAAACAGGCAGACAAAACTGACCAACAGAACTATCCTGCGGGGACTCAAAAAGAGATTAGGAGAGGCTAAGACTGAATGGGAGAAAGTGTTGACGAGTGTGTTGTGGAACTACAGAACTACACCTCAAATAGCAACAAGAGAATTGACATACTGATTGTGCTACCGCACAGAGGCAATTACCCCACCTGAAATTGCGGTACCCATCAGGAGGGTTACGAGACCACAGATATTACCAGATAATGAGGATGCCATTAGAAGCAACTTGGAGGAGCTAGAGGAGTGAGGGGGGAGAGCAGCTTTAAAGGAAACCATGTACAAATCCTGGACAGAGTAACACTACAACAACAAAGTTAGGTCAAAGAGCCTAAAGCAGGGATAGCTAGATCTCAAAAAAATGAAGCGAGTAGGACGCATTGAGAAAAGAAGCTGGATGTAACCTGGGAAGGGCCTTATAAAGCTGAAGTGTTGGGCAAAGGAGCATATGGGCTGGAAACAATGGATGGAAAGCAAGTGTCGCGCACCTAGAACATTGCAAACCTCAGAACTACTACACATAGGAAGGTACCACCATGGTTTCTTTCTCTTTTAAGGCTGCTAGGAGAGCTATTTTATTTTGTGCAGGGAGGGCACAATTCCTAGGGGATCAAGTTTTTTGTTAGCCCATAAAGGGTGTGATCCGAGGGAATTTTGCATAATACCCCTGCGAGTATTTTGCCGTTAACAAATGAAACGAAGTGCAACTTTTAAAAGTAAGAAGGTTGCAAAGACCACGAGAAGCAAAGACGTTACGATGATCAATAGCTAGAAAAGCTATCAACATAAAAAAAATTAAGGAATAAGTCAAGGAACTTGTTCGCAAAGCATCCCTGCCAGCCCAAAGGGCCTGATGAAAAACCCATAGCCCCGCGCAGGCAAGGAGCTGGTAGCCAACTATATAAGTTGATGAGGGTATGAGGCAAAGGCCCAAAAAGTGACAAAGGTCACGAGCTAAGTAAAAGCACCTTGGCTGGAGGAAGCCAGACACAAGAAGTCCCCATGTTAAAAAGAAAAGGGGAGAGGAAAGGATGTCATACAGCAGACAGACAAACACAAAATAGAAAGAAGAGGAGAAAAGCACTCCTCACCGATCAAGCAAAACAAGGGGAAAAGGCACCCCTGACCATAATATCTACCCCTTATGGGGATTTACAGACCCCAAATTCATAAAATAAATAGATTAATTTGTTTGGCAAGCATCATTAAACAAAAATTTAAGAAGGGCTAGATCATTTCCCTGAGCTCCCCTCGCCACCACCTGCAACCTACCCTGACTCGTCCTCGTCCTGCTGTGTCTCTTGCTCACCTGTGTCGTTTGAGTTGCCTTCTGCCGCTTGGTGGCGATTGCAGCCTGGGACAAGGACCCTAGAATCTGAATGGCCACCAAGTCTGGGTTCCAGGCATCAAGTTCTACTGTGGTCATCCCGGGATCCAGCAGGAAAAAGTATTCAGAAAAGTTGTGCTCTCTGAAAGGGACGAATACCTCGCCAAGCTTGGCCTGTAGCTCTTTAGGGTCGGCTATGGCAGCATCCAAGTCAAAAGCCTTGAACAAGGCAGCAACAAGAAGCTCGGAAGCACGCCGACTCTAGGCCACCTTCGCGTAAGTTCTAGTGAAACCATGAGTAAATACCTACTCACGGAACTCCCTGTGGACTTTGTTCTCAACCTCGAGCTTGTTAACTGCCAATTCTAGGGACCCCATCACTTTACTCTCAAGCTCCAGATCCCCTTTAAGTGTGGCGGTCCAAGGACAAACATGCTGCAAGTTCGAGACAGCCACCCTAGCAAACTTCTCAGCACAGTCAGCCCGCTGCTAGGCGTCGGCCAGTGCA
The DNA here is from genome assembly GCA_037428765.1 of Rubia yunnanensis. NCBI lineage: Eukaryota > Viridiplantae > Streptophyta > Magnoliopsida > Gentianales > Rubiaceae > Rubia > Rubia yunnanensis. Next base: position 85,976,630 of record CM075066.1, read on the forward strand.
TGGGTCATGTTCACCATCTCCATCTAAATGGAAAAAGCCGCACACATATGCTGGAGGTAAAAAAGGAAAACAACATCATAAAGAAGAGACATTGCAAGCCGAGAAGTCTAAAATATGGAAAGGAAGACAATATGATGAGTAAATCACGATACATACTTCTAGGAAAGCAGAGACATGACGGTCGACAACGTCGACGGAGGAGGAAACGTTGAGAGCGCACTCCTGAAGCTAGGCATTGAAGTGACTGGGAGGAGTAGCACGGGAAAGAAACTCATACCGTGCGATCCGCACGTGGATGATCTTAGACTCAAAGACAGCACGGGAATAAGAGGCACCCAAGTGAGGAAGAGTGAAGTAAATAGGAATAGGAGGTCAAGAGCACGGGCCAGGAGCAAGCAGCGAAGGGATGATAGGTGCATGAGCAGTCATAGCAGGAGGAGTCTCTAGGACAATGTTAGGTCAGTGAGTGGACCAAAGGCGCTTACGCTCCAGCTGCCCATCTTCCATCAGGATCCACAAACATGGGCACGGGGACTAAAGTGTCAGACATGTTGATGATAGGCTCCGGGCGGTTAACTTTTCCCTCAGCATCATCCGCCTAGCAAGTTGAGCGGCCAAAAGCCCAGGCCGGAGAGGCGTGACAAATTACCGATCACATTGGCAATAGACATACCTGAAAATAGAATAAGCAAGCAGGAAGTTTAGAAATAAGTAAAACAAAAGGTATTACTACCTCCGTCCCAGCCGAATCTGCACACTTTTTGGTCAACTTTCTCAAGACATATTTGACCATAATTTTCAACTAGTATATAGACACCAATATCATCATGTGAGATATTGCTGGATTCCCTGCATGATGTATTTTCTAAATATAAAATTTTAACATACCGTTAATATACGTAATTAAAGTTATCGTTGGTCAAACATGACCTGACAAACTTGATCAAAAAGTGTGCACATTCGGCTGGGACAGAGTAATACTTAAATTGTGCGAGTAAAATAAACAACCAGGGAAAGCCCTATACCCATAAGGTCATTAGGACCACCCAGAGGTACGACCCTGATTGGTAGGAAGGGTAGTCCCACAACGTGCAGCACAGGGTCATGTAGGACGAAACCTTTCTTAACAAACAGGTCCTCCAAGATAGAGATAAACTAACAACCATTAGATATCTCTGTGGTGCTAGGGCACGCCGCCCTAGTCCTCAGAGGACCGGCCAGAAAAGGGCCCTCGTGAATCCCCGACCCCATTGTCAACTCCTCAACCCACAAGAAGCATTATTTCCACTCGACGTGGGTTGGAAAGTCAACCAAAATTTTAAACCCATCGGGATGGAATTTGAGGAAGTACCATTCAGAGGGCATTTTGGTAGGCATACAGAATGTTCGAAAGAAAGGGATTGTGGGGGTAAAACCAGAAGCCAGACATAAGACCTCGAAGCCCATAAGCAAGCGCAGGGAGTTTAGAGGGAGGTCGGTCAGGCACAACTCATAATAAAACTAGGAGAGATGAAATCGAAACCGTCCTGGTAAGCAGCTACCATCCCCTGAGGGACGTCCAACATTGTTTCCTCTGATCCCGACAAAATGATACGATTACCCATATCATCATGTCGTTTGCCCTGGGCCACGAGGACCACCTCGCAAAGCTAGCGAATGTACCGACATTCACCGGCGATCATGTTATAGTACGAGTGAACTTTTGGGGGACCAAAAGTTGACACCATGATTGAGAGAAGGTAGAAGAAAAATAAAACAGATGCAAGAGAAAAAACAAGAAATGGAAAAAGAAAGAATGGTACCTGGGTAGACGTTGTGAAAGACAGTGAGAGGCACAGAGAAAACTTAGGTGGAAAGGATAGTGAAAAAGGAAGAAAATGACTATGGGAAAAATCCCACAAGATCAGAAATGAATATATACAAGGAAAGGGAATCGATGAGACCGGTTAGTGATGTGCCATGGAAATAAGGAAAGAAACAGCAATGAGTGGTTAAAACAGCGTCAGACGGAGAAGAAACATGGCAGTGTTCAAGGTAAATAGCGTAGGGGAGCGAATAACAGGGCAAAAAGAATTGAAAAAGACACTGCTTTTCAAATCATTGCTGCAGTCGTTTCCCGCGAAAAGGCCATTTACAGGTAGCAGAGAGCGATAAGTCATATCAACAGACTGAGACAACCAGAACCAGCCCATTCCCCTGCTCAAAAGAAATAGGGACCTGGGTTGGGGGGACTTAATAAGGTCAGAGCCTAGCAGCCCATTAAGCTTATTATGGCCTAAGGATAAGTGCATGCTGGAAGACAGCTAAGCGGGCAACGGTCCACTAACTGACTTGACACAATTTGTCATGTCAGCCACCGACACTCCATATAACATGTAAATGGAGCATGCTTCCAAGGTATGTTTTCATAATACAAACTTACACTTAGACAGAAAAACTCTAAGAGCTCCCTCTGACAAGATTGTCGGAGCAGGACCGGTAAAACACCGACCCATCTGATCTAGATTCAGGCTGTTTCACAGGTCCACCGCTGGGAGCCCAAACGGAAGAAATTTTTTGGCCCAAGTGGAAGTATCAGGAGGATGCAACAGTGCACTTTCAAGCCTTAATTATCTTTATTTGTCTAACAATCAGCTTTCTGGTGTTCTTCTTTGGTCTCTCTCCAATATCACCATATTACTACAAATTTATTTGAGCTGGAATAACCTCCACTATTCAATTCCTCTGACTTTAGGCCATTTTCCAGTGATATTTTTTTAATGCCAAAATTTGTCATGGGCCTGACTTGGAGCAGGCTGTCCAGGGTCTGTCGGAGCTGCGGTGAGAACTCAGGTATGACATTTGTTTGGACCTCCTTTCTGGCATGATTTTGGCATAGATAGGGTACTTGTAAAAGAACATGGGTCACTCAGGGAAGGCGGCCTTCAGCCAAGCCCGCTCTGATGCCCAAGTCACGTAGGATAATATGAGTGTGGAGAAGGTGAAGCTACAGTGTCATGGAGAATGTAGTCACTTACCCTAAAATGAGGGGGAAGCCCTCATTTTTTAGCTGTAGGGTTTATTGTTTGCTTGAGTTTAATGGTGGGCCTTTGGTCCTGGTTGATAGGGATATGGGCTTTAAACTCATACTTTATCAAGTCCCCCTAGCTCGATGTTGCGCTGATGGACAGTGCGGGGCATTGGGGTAATACATGTCAAAGCATCGTGGATGTTTGTCGGAATGTCGCTGCTGGCGGGCATCACTATTCATCAAGGTGGAATTCTTCATCTTGATTTCGTCTCTTGTGGTCGCTGATCTGTGTTGCAGCCCTGCTGCTGTCAGCCTGGATCCCGCCTGGCAACTTAGTAAATTCTTTTTCCTCGGTCTCATTCACTTTTCATGTGGGAACTCTTTTTGCTTCCTGCTGCATCAACTTGGACTTTACTGGAGGTTCGTGAAATTCTGCCTGGGTCGCTCATGGTGACTCTTCTGGCGTTGGCCTGGGCTCTACGGCTAGGCCTTCTAAATTATGACCGAACTCTTTCATTTCGGCCTTATCTATTCTTTTAGGTAGAACTATACTTAGCTACCTGCTACGTCAACTTGGACTTTGGTGGCAACTTTGCGGAGTTTTTCCTGGGTCGCTCATGGTGACCCTTCTAGCATCAACCTAGGCTCTACGTCCAGGCCTTCTAAATTATGACCGAACTCTCTCGTTTTGGCCTTATCAATTCTTTCAGATAGAACCGTACTTAGCTGTCTGCTACGTTAACTTGGACTTTGCTGGCAGCTTTATGAAGTTCTGCCCGGGTTATTCATGGCGACCATTCTGGTGTCGGCCTGGGCTCGGCGGCCAGGCCTTCTAAATTATGACCGAACTCTCTCGTTTTAGCCTTATCAATTCTTTCAGGCAGAACCATACTTAGCTGTTTGCTGCATCAGTGTAGACTTTACTAGCAGCTTCGTGAAGTTCTACCCGGGTTGCTCATTGCGACCTTCCAGCGTCGGCCTGGGCTCTACTGCCGGGCCTTCTAAATCATGACTGAACTCTCTCATTTTGGCCTTATTAATTCTTTCAGGCAGAACCGTACTTTTTTGGCTGCTGTATCAACTTGGACTTTGCTGGAAGCTTCGTGAAGTTCTGCTCGGGTCACTTATGGTGACTTTTCTAACGTCGGCCTGGGATTTGCGGCTAGGCCTTTTAAATTATGATGGAACTCTCTTGTTTTATCCTTATTAATTCTTTCACGCAGAACCATACTTAGCAACCTGTAGCGTCAACTGGGGCTTTGCTGGCAGCTTCATGAAATTCTGCCTGGGTCACTCATAGCGACCCTTTTGACGTCGGCTTGGGCTCTACGGCCTGGCCTTCTAAATTATGACCAAACTCTCCCATTTTGGCCTTATTAATTACTTCAAGCAGAACCATGCTTGGTTGCCAGTTGCATCAACTTTGAATTTGATGGCAGCTTCGTGAAGTTCTTCCCTGGGTTGCTCATGGCGACCCTTCTGGCATCGGCCTGGACTTTGAACCAAGGTCTTTTAAGTTATACCAAACTCTTTTGTTTTTTGCTTTAGTAATTCTTTAGGAATAACCATGCTCGACTCTCTGCTGCGTCAACTTGGATTTTGCTAGCAGCTTCGTGAAGTTCTGCCCTAGGTCGCTCGTGGCGACCCTTCTGGTGTAGACCAGAGCTTCGCAGCCAGGCCTTCTAAATTATAACTGAACGGTTTCATTTTTGGCTTTACTAATTATTTCAGGTAGAATCATGCTTGGCTGCCTGATGCATCATCTTGGACTTTGCTGGCAGCTTCGTGATGTTCTGCCCTGGGTCGCTCATGGCGACCCTTCAGGCATCGGCTTGGGCTTTGCAACCAGGCCTTCTAAATTATAACCAAACTATTTTGTTTTTGACTTTACTAATTATTCCAAGCAGAACCATGCTTAGCTGCCTACTACGTCAACTTGGACTTTGCTGGCAGCTTCATGAAATTCTACCCTGGGTCGCTCATGGCGACCCTTCTGGGGTCGGCCTTGGTTTTGCAGCCGGGCCTTTTAAACCAACTCTTTCATTTTTTGGCTTTACTAATTCTTTCAGGCAGAACCATGCTCGGATGCCTGCTGCGTCAACTTGGACTTTGTTGGAAGCTTTGTGAAGTTCTGCCCTGGGCCCCTCACGGTGACCCTTCTGGCGTCAGCTAGGCTTTGCAGCCAGGCCTTCTATATTATAACCAAAATCTTTCATTTTCATCTTTACTAATTCTTTAGGCAGAACCATGCTCGGCTGCCGATTGCATCAACTTGGACTTTGATGGCTGCTTCGTGAAGTTCTGCCCTGAATCGCTCATGGAAACCCTTCTGGCGTTGGCCTGGGCTTTGCAGCCAGAACTTCTAAATTATAACCAAACTATTTTGTTTTTGGCTTTACAAATTTATTCAGGCAGAACCATGCTTTGCTTCCTACTACGTCAACTTGGACTTTGCTGGCAGTTTCGTGGAGTTCTGCCCGGGTCGCTCATGGCGACCCTTCTGGCGTCGGTCTAAGCTTTGCACCCAGGCCTTCTAAATTATAACCGAACTCTTTCATTTCAGCTTTATTCATTCTTTCAGGCATAATGGTACTTTGCTGCCTGTGTGGTTTAGATGTGCGTTCATGCATCTCCCTGCCTGCGTGGGTTAGTTATGCTTTTTGTATTTACCTGTCTGCGTAGGTCAGGTGTGCTATCCGGCATCTCCCTGCCTGCGTGGGCCAGGTGTACCTTTCTGCATCTTCCTGCCTGCTTGGGTTAGTTGTGCATTTTGTATTTACCTGCTTGCATGGGTTAGGTGTACCTTTTGTTTTTTACGACTTTGGCTGCGGTTGAAGTCTTTTTGCCAATTTACCCTTGGCTTGGCATTTTCCCTGGCTGTCAGTGTCAGATTCGCAACTTTGAGCCAGGGTTGGCTTATTAACTTCAACGGTGCTAGCTGCGGCTGAAGTATTTTTGCCTATTTGCCATTGGCTTGGCGTATTCCCTGATTATCAGAGCTAGGGTCGACTTTATTAACTTCAACGGTGTTGGCTGCGGCTTAAGTCTTTTTACCTATTTACCCCTGGCTTGGCATTTTCCCTGGCTATCATAGCAAAGTTCGTAACTTTGAGCCAGGGTCGGCTTATTAACGTCAACGGTGCTGGCTCTGGCTGAGTTCTTTTTTGCCTATTTACCCTTGGCTTAGCTTTTGCCCTGGTGTTCAGAGCTAGGTTCGCAACTTTGAGTCAAGGTCAGCTTCTTAACTTCAACGGTACTGGCTGTGGCTGAAGTCTTTTTGCCTATTTGCCCCTGGCTTGGCATTTTCCCTGGCTGTTAGAGACAGGTTCGCAACTTTGGGCCAGGGTCAGCTTATTAACTTCAACGGTGCTGGCTGCGATTGAAGTTTCTTTGCCTATTTGCCCCTGGCTTGGTGTTTTCCCTGGCTGTCAGGGCCAGCTCGTAACTTTGAGCCAGGGTCGGCTTGTTAACTTCAACGATGCTGGCTGCGGCTAAAGTCTTTTTTCCTATTTTCCCCTGGCTTGGCATTTTCCCTTGCTGTCAGTGCCAGGTTTGCATTTTTGAGCCAAGGTCGGCTTATTATCTTTAACGGTGCTGGCTGTGGCTGAAGTCTATTTGCCTATTTGCCCCTAGCATGGCATTTTCCCTGGCTGTCAGAGCAAGGTTCGCAACTTTGAGCTTGGGGCGGCTTATTAACTTCAACGGTGCTAGCTGAGGCTGGCGTCTTTTTGCCTATTTACCCCTGGCTTTGCGTTTTCCCTGGCTGTTAGAGCTATATTTTAAACTTTGAGCCACAATTAGCTTATTAAATTCAACGGTGCTGGTTGTGGGTGAAGTCTTTTTACATATTTGCCCCTGGCTTGGCATTTTCCCTGGCTCTCATATCCAGGTTCGTAACTTTAAGCCAGGGTCGGCTTATTAACTTCAACAGTGCTGGTTGCGGCTGAAGTCTTTTTGCCTATTTGCCCCTGGCTTGGCGTTTTACCTAGCCGTCAGAGCCAGGTTCACAACTTTGAGCCAAGGTTAGCTTATTAACTTCAACGGTGCTGACTGGGACTGAAGTCTTTTGCCTATTTTCCCCTAGCTTGGCATTTTCCCTCGCTGTCAGTGCTAGGTTTGCAACTTTGAGCCAGGGTTGGCTTATTAACTTCAACATTGCTGGCTGTGGCTAAAGTCTTTATATCTATTTGCTTATGGCTTAGCATTTTTCCTGGCTGTCAGAGCTAAGTTTGCTTGTGTGTAATTCTTAAGAGATAAGAATGAAATACTTTCATCTTTTGTGAGATATCTTGTGTTAAAGGAATACGCAGTTTATCATGTTTAATACGCTGAAGAATATTTGTGCAAATATTTCTTCCATTTCCAGCTGATTTGATTCGAGTATTCATGGAATGTCTCAGATTTGGTAAGTTGGTGATTGGAGAATATTCTTCTCTAATTACATAAAATTAGAATATCGCGTTTTCATGATTAGGGTCTCTTAGAGCAGTATAAATAGAGTCTCTAAGTCAGACAACTCGCACCATTCTCAAGTTCCTCATTTCTTCTAAACTTAGTCTCACTTCTTTCTTTCTTTGTCAGTGATAGTCCTCCGGGCCTTGCGTGAATCCCAGGTAACTCTTATGTGCTAATTGTTATGATTACTTGAAAACGTGATTTATGCTTTGATTGTTTGTAATTTAAGATTTTCGATTGTATGCATGAATGATTAATAAAAGATTATTATTCTTGCATATGTTAATTGTTTGTTCAATTTTTATTATTTAATTTTTGCATGGTATTATCAATATGTATGTTCAGCATTGGTAACCACAGAAAAGGCGGATGTTCATAGCTTTGGCGTCGTGGTCCTGGAAATTTTGTTTAGAAATCACCCTGCAGATTTCATTTCCTCCTTTTCCTCACAATCCAACGAGGAACTATTGTTGATGAATGTATTAGATGCTTGTTCACCCCTTCCTGTTAATCCCTCAACTACCCTTCCGGTGGTTCTTGCAGCAACCGTGGCTCTGGCATGCCTACATCCCAAATCCAAGTTTTGACCCACGATGCAATGTGTGGCGCAACAATTTCTTGTGTCTCGCCCACGACTCACCGTGCCTTTGCAGTGCATTACTGTGTTTCACCTGATAAACGCAGTGTTTTTCTTGATATGTTGTTGAGGATCAGCTCATTTTGAAGAAGTTGATTTGAACGGCCGAAGATGAACATAATTTGTGGCACTCTACCCTTCAGATTGTTTTAAATTGTAATGATTGATGGTAAGAATAAAACTGTCCTAACAAAGGGTGCTCAGTCCTTTTTAAAAGAGTAAGAATGGTATTACAAGTTACATCCAGAACGAGGTTAATAAGTCTAATTCCATGTCAATTTGATACGGAAAGTGGAAAAACAAGAAAGTAATATGTTAATGCCATATTTTGTAATGGGCTTGGAAAGGAGCTGATTATCTTGGGTTGTTGGAACTGTCGTGGATGCTCCGGTAAAGCCTTTGTTTGGGCCTCCTTTCGGCATGATTCTGGTGTAGATGGATACTTGTAAAATAGCACGGGTCACTCAGGGTGTATGACCGTGCCCACTCTGATGCCCAAGTCAGATCGAGAAAATGGGTATGAAGAAGATGATGCTACAATGTAATGGAGGTTGTAGTTAAAACATACCCTTCTGATAGCTCACCCTCTCATTTTATAGTTAAAGGATTTTGTTTTACTTAGATTAAATGCTGGGTCATTGGACCTGGTAAATTGGGGCATAGCTCTTCCAGCCCATACCTTATCATAATACTTGAAAAGGCAGTGAATAACGAAATTCAGAAACTGAAAGTTTTGGGAATGAAAGTTTCTGGTTTAAAATGTATGTATAATCTGTGATGCACAACTCTATTTATAGAGTGATTCTCTAACTGTAAGCTAAACCTACAGCTAACTGGTGAAATAGAACAAGCTGTGAATGTAGTGGAGATTTAGCCTCGGCCTCCATCGCCATTTCGGCAATCTGTTCATTTAACTGTACATATTCTTTCTTCTGAATTTCCTACATACCCCTGTACTGACAACCAGATCGATTGTAATACTCCTTAATTAGTAAATAATCTCAAAACTTTCGCAGCTGAATATTTCATCTTATTTTATACAGACTGTCAGTTTCAGAAAACTGTGGTATATCTAGCGTAATAGAACAGCATCTGCACCTTCAAATCTTCCAAACAAAACTTTAAATCTCCAAGTCCTATTCAATCAATTTCTAGGTGATCTTTAGATTATTCGTATAGTTTCGGTGTTAAAGCTCATTGCGCAAGCTCCCATCCTGAACCGAGAGTTTAGCATGATGTTCGAGGAGGTAAGTCATAGCCAGAGATGCCTGCAGAGCAGCACCATATGGGAACATATCTTCATTTACTTTGAATTGTGGGGAGTGTGCTGGCTTCATTTTTTCCTCACTATCATCCTGCATTCCCATGTTGTAAAAGTAGCCTGGAATTGACTCTGCGAAAAAAGAAAAGTCTTCTGCTCCCATTGAGAGTGGATCTTCGAAAATGCTCTTGGCACCCAGCATTTGCGCAGCAACTTTCTGGAAGTGGCTGTGCAACTCAATGTTATTTACAGTTACGGGGTAAAATGGCCTCTCGTTAGATCTGAAGTCAACAGTGGCTTTGCATCTATGTACTTCTGCTTGTGCCGTGATCACCTGTTAGATGCATTTTGGAAACAAGAATTATAATTCAATTAGAGCTTCATTATGCAATGCACGTATGTAGTCTGTAATTGAGTTTTCTAAATGCAGAAGGATTTTAATAGCTTGAATGGATACTTGAACCTAAAGGCACGGGCGATACACGTGGCGATTTATTAAGGGAGTTACAGAAATCGGTATAAAGGACGTGAATACACAATACTTGCCTCTTCAATCCTTTGCTTAAGTTGCATGAAACCTTCTTTCGAAAATGCCCTGAATGTTCCACCTATGGTAACAGAATCAGGAATTACATTGAAAGCTTCACCACCGTGGAACTTTCCAATTGATATAACCTACAATACCATGCATTTTGAACAGAAAGAATCATGAGAGGTCACATTATAGATCAATTGTAGGGTAAGAACAGGCTAACTAGTATGCAAATCATCCCGATCAGTTCTCAGAAGCATACAACGTAATATGCTAATGGAATGCAAACCTACATGTACTTAGAGTTGTGCAGTTACTTTAGCCTAGAGAATTACTACATACTACAAGAATGACACCAGAGATACATGGCTGCTTATGATAAAACATAAGTTTGATCGGTTATGAACCTGTGAATCTAAGGGATCAGCTTCGCGTGAAATAAGGTGTTGCAAACTGATGACTATGTTGGAAGCTGCCACGATAGGATCCACAGAGGTGTGTGGTAGAGCTGCATGACCGCCTTTACCATTGATTACCACGTCAAAGAAACCACTCGCAGCCATTATAGGCCCTGGTCTAGAAGCAACTGTGCCAATGGGATATCTGTAAGACACGTGTAGCCCAAATATAGCGTCAACGTTCTCCAGTATCCCGGCATCTAGCATTCTCTTAGCTCCTCCTCCTCCTTCTTCAGCCGGTTGAAAAACCAAAACCACAGTACCCTAAATCAGAAAAGAGTAAACATGACACTTTTGAACCAAAAACAAAACATTAAAGAGTAACTCTAATTCACAAAGCAAACAACCAATTAAGAGAAACTTGAAATGCACTACTGACAAGCATTCGTAATCCTTACTCAGCCACATACTTAGAGACAACAAACAATAACTTGTTCAAAGTTCTTACACCACGGAAGATAGATTTCATAGTTGCATTCACCTTGTAATACTAATTCTAAGCAGCTGTTATAAACAAGTTACAATTAGTACATTACCATCCAAATTTTGATCACAGAAAATGCAAAAAAAAAAATCCCCTGTAACAACACAATAAACAGCATAGCAAGAACCTGTAAATCATTGCGGCGTTCTTGAAGAATCTTGGCAGCACCAAGAAGCATGGTCACATGAGCATCATGTCCACAAGCATGCATCTTTCCCGGAACTTTGCTTTTATGCTCCCACTCCACATCTTCCTGTAAACATTCACAGCCAACTTGCTGGTCAAAAACTTTAAGAAGAAAAATAAAATATCCAATACATGAAACATACACAAACACATGATATAACCTGCATAGCTAAAGCATCCATGTCAGCTCGGATGGCAACAAAAGGCGGGTTTCCAGTCCCAATATAGCCGATCACGCCAGTAACCGCCACGGGATGATTATAAGGTATACCCATTTCATCGAGCTGAGTTCTGATAAGCTTGCTGGTCTCAAATTCCTCAAAACCAAGTTCCGGATTTTCGTGTATAGCCCTCCTAATACGCACCATCCACTCCACAATATCTGCCCTTTTCGCCATTTTCAACAACTCCCCGGGAATGTCCGCAGAACCGGACTCCAAACTAAACGTAACACAGTGGCAAAAAAGTAGAAAGGCCAAAACTCTGAAAACCCCCATTGATTGTCAACCGGAGACTCTTCGCCGGAGGATGGATGAAGTCAACAGAGTAGTTTGAGCCAATTAGTGTGAAGAACCCGAAGGGGCGGAGCGAAAGAATGGTACAATGATTTGGCTTCAGATTGGAAGTGTAAATTTTATTTTATTTTTGAAAGTAGATTGAATGTAATTTATCGGTAGATTGGCGAACAAACGTTGCATACTCCTGATTCGTAGCAACAATTAACTCGTGGGATTATTCCACCTGTCAGATTTGTGGCAATTTGATCCTGCAAAAAGTATGGTTGGTTTCCAAAGAAAAAAGTGGTTTGGTAGCTCCTCCCTATTTAATTTCTCTGTCTCAAAATAATTTCAAATCACTACTCCGATTCTGTATCCGTAACACTTTTTATTTTGGATTATTTTATTTGTATTGGCACACTTTTTATTTGTAGTAAGATTTTTTTCAATTCTATCTATCCATTCTACTTTTTACTTTTTACATTAATTTCATTCACTCATTTATTTCACATCAATCCAATCACCTAAATCTATGGTGTCACTATTAGTGAAACGGATGGAATATGAGTTTGCAGTCGATGCTAAAAAGCCCTTAAATTTAGTTTCGTTAAAAATAAGCGGTCATGTAACCCTCTGTTTCTTCCAATGGGACAATATAGACTCAGGTTCTTCATACGTACCAAAATACCACCAAGTTAGTCTAAACTTGCAGTCAATCTCGATTAAGGTCATTCAATGTTAAAATGCACCCTATAATTAAATTTATTAAAACATTGGGGGGAAATATCATCATTTCTCTTTTGAATGTATTCGTCTTAGCACTCACTAATTGTCATTTTCATAAAATTAAACCCAGATTGTCTATTTATGTTTTTTTTAAACGAGGAGAGAGAGCTCAGAAAATCATGAGATATGAATTATTTTAAGCAAAAGATGAGTAGGCACATGCTCAATGTGTAGAATGCGAATAATCACATTAATTACGAGGCATCAGAATCTCCGGCATCGACATCATCCTCCTTTGAGGACTCAACATCGCTGTGGCTCTGCTAACTGTTCCCTCTGTCGAAACTATCCGACGGGACTAGTTTAAGAATTGAAAGAAACGATGACGAATTCGACTTAATTAGCTGATCACTAGGGTTTTCTAGACCAAAGAACTTCTCGATTCCTCTCGGGGCATGGGAAGCGAGCAAAATATTATCTCTGCAATAGTAGTGGTGGTTGAAATCATTGGGTACCCAATAATGGTTAATGGTTAATGGTTATTTGGAAGGGGGGGGGGTTGGTGTGGGCAGGGGAATACAAAGAAATTAATTTTTTGAGTGGCGGTGCACGATTATATTCATGTGGTGTTTATTGAGGGCCGCTTGACATCTTCAATGAAGACACAGAGAGGAAAGGGATCGGTGGAAGCAAAGAGAATGAGTGAGAGAGAGAGGGAGTGAGAGAGAGGGAGTGAGAGAGAGGGAGAGAGAGAGAGAGATGGACCAAATAATGGTGATGGTGGTGTGATGAGGAGCTACAGGGGTGCTGTAGAGTTAGGTCGCGTTGGTGTGTGGAGGTCGGTGACACAATATTGTGGTAGCATTAGTGGTGGTCGAAATCAATAGTTATTGATACGAGCTCAAAATATTATTTATTATAGTTTTCTTAATTTATTATTAAATTAGGGTTTTAGGAGGATGTCACTATACACTTTTTCTCACTGGATTTTTTAGTGAGGTATTTGATCATTTTATTTTTATTTTTTTAGAATAAAGCCATTAAACTCGGCCATGTGGGCTTTGGAAGAGTTTAATTTCGGCTATGAGTTAATTAGGGTTTAGAATATTCAGTTTTGATTTGATTAGAATTAGATATAAGGCAATATTCATTTAAGACTTAGCTTGATGAATTTCAGCCCTATTCAGCTTATTTTAGGTATTTTAGTTAGCTATGACTTTAGATTTTTAGAGCTGTTATAAGTCTTTTGAGTTTCAGACAGAAGTTACCAAATTCCGATCTGATTCTGATTAGGGTTTGGCCGAGCTTCACCCTATAAATAGAGGAGGTCTTGGACGATTTTATACACACTTTTATCAGTCATATAATCATAATTTTCGAGTTCATACTCATTTTCTTGCGAGCGTCTTCTTTGTTACTTAATCATGCATGTTAATTAAGTATAAATACCCTTTATTTGTGAGCTAATCATGCGGGTTAGTTAGTGAGCAAATTTTTGAAATTGAGAGCAATCCTAAGGGCTAGTTGTTATCAATTTTGTGCGGCCAAGTTAGGGTTTGTGAATCCCTTAATTTGGTCAAAGATTCAATCAAACTCCGCAATCCAGAGTCTTCACGGGAAGATTTATATCAGTTATGATTGCCATATAAACAAGGTCATTTTTGTCATTAAATTTGTCTGCCAAAAAATGGTGAGAAACATAAAGTTATAAAGTTTTATACCGACCAACAGTTATACTAGCACTTTCAAAAAACTGAAGGTCCTACTCTTTGTTTGGAAAAAATCACCTAAACTACCAACGCCATTTATGTCAGTTGCTTTACCTCTCTGCTGGAAATTTTCAAGTCAACCTTGGTTAACCAAAGCGGGCTAAATTATTAAATGAGGAATAGGAAATAATGGCTGACCTGCATTCCGTAATCCCAAAGTTTCTAACTATAATGAATAATCAGATCATTGTAACTAAGCCCATTAGATTTCAAAATTTGTGGACAAAGAGGGCAAATTTTATGATTTACTCAAAAATGATTGGGAGAAACATACCCAGGGTAGTCCTCTGCCCATTTTAATAACAAAATTGAAAAGGGTAAAAACCGCTACAAAGCAGTGGAACGAGAATAACTTTGTTAACATATTCCTAAACGCTAGTGTGGCTACACCGCGCGTTACACAGTAAGCTTGATAACAAATTATAGAAACTGTATAGGAATGTTAAAAGAGTTGTAATTGAAGCTATAAATGTACCAATTATACATATAATTGAAGCGTGGAGATGGTGAGAGGTGAAGGTTCAGGTGGAGAGGGTTAAAGTGGGGGGGTTCGAGAGGTACTGATTCGAGATTTGAAGGTTCTCCAGTTGGAAGTTCACATCTTGAATGGGTACCTCTTGAATAGGTACCTCTCAAATCCATCCAATGAAACCCCTCCACTTGAAAGTTCACTTCTCGAATGCGTAGAAGACTCCATCCCTTCCAGTGGACCCCTTCGAGGAAAGAAAACTCTATCCCTTCGAGGGCCTGGAGCTCGACCCCTTCGAGGACAGGAGACTCCATCCCTTCGAGGGGTGAGATATCAACCCCTTCAAGGACAGAAAACTCCATCCCTTCGAGGATTGAGATCTAGACTCCTTCGAGGAAAGAAAACTCCATCCCTTTGAGGATAGAAGTTTCCATCCCATCGAGGGCTGAGATCTCAACCCCTACGAGGACAGAAGATTCCATCCCTTCGAGGGGTGAGATCTCGACCCCTTCGAGGACAGAAAACTCCATCCCTTCGAGGGTTGAGATCTCGACTCCTTCGAGGAAAGAAGACTCCATCCCTTCGAGAATAGAAGTTTCCATCCCATCGAGAGCTGAGATCTCAACCCCTTCGAGGACAAAAGACTCCATCCCTTCGAGGGCCGAGAGCTCGACCCCTTCGAGGACAGAAGACTTCATCCCTTCGAGAGCCTAGAGCTCGACCCCTTCGAGGACAGAAGACTCAATCCCTTCGAGGGCCTAGAGCTCGACCCCTTCGAGGCCAAAAGACTCCATCCCTTCGAGGACCGAGAGTTCGACCCATTCGAGACCAGAAGACTCTATCCCTTCGAGGGCCGAGAGCTCGACCCCTTCAAAGCCAGAAGACTACATCCTTTCGAGGGCCGAGAAATTGATTCCCTTCTAGAATAGAACACTCCATCCCTTCGAGGGCTGAGATCTCGACCCCTTTGGGAACAGAAGACTCTATCCCTTCGAGGAAAGCAGACTCCATCCCTTCGAGGACAAAAGATTCCATCCCTTCGAGGACAGAAAACTCCATCCCTTCGAAGATAGAAGACTACATCCCTTTGAGGGGTGAGATCTTGACTCCTTCAAGGACAGAAGACTCCATCCCTTCAAGGGCTGAGATCTCGACACCTTTAAGGAAATAAGACTCCATCCCTTCGAGAACAGAAGAGTCCATTCCTTTGATGGCTGAGTGTTCGACCTCTTCGAAGACAGAAGACTTCATCCCTTCGAGAACAGAAGACTCCATCCCTTCAAGGGCGTAGAACTCAATCCCTTCGAGAACAGAAGACTCCATCCCTTCGAGGGCGTAGAGCTCGACCCCTTCGAGGACAGAAGACTCCATCCCTTCGAGAGCCTAGAGCTCGACCCTTTCGAGGAGAGAAGACTCCATCCCTTCAAGGACAAAAGACTCCATCCCTTCAAGGACAAAAGACTCCATCCCTTCGAGGACAGAAGAATCCATCCCTTCGAGGACAGAAGACTACATCCCTTCGACGGGTGAGATCTCGACTCCTTCGAGGACAGAAAACTCCATCCGGGCTGAGATCTTGGCTCCTTCAAGTAAAGAAGAGTCCATCCCTTCGAGGGCTGAGAGCTCGACCCCTTTGAGGATAGAAGACTTCATCCCTTCGAGGATAGAAGACTCCATCCCTTCGAGGGCTGAGAGCTCGACCCCTTCGAGGGCAGAAGACTTCATCCCTTTAAGGGGTGAAATCTCGACCCCTTCAAGGATAGAAGACTCCATCCCTTCGAGGGCCTAGAGCTCAACCCCTTCGAGGATAGAAGACTCCATTCTTTCGAGGAAAGAAGACTTCATCCCTTCGAGGACAGAAAACTCCATCCCTTCGAGGACAGAACACTCCATCCATTCGAGGGCCTAGAGCTTGACCCCTTCAAGGACAGAAGACTCCTTCCCTTTGAGGGGTGAGATCTCGACCCCTTTGAGGACAGAAGACTCCATCCCTTCAAGGAAAGAAGACTCCATCCCTTCGAGGACAGAAGACTACATCCCTTCAAAGATAGAAGGCTCCATCCCTTCAAGGGGTGAGATATCGACTCCTTCAAGAACAGAAGACTTCATCCCTTTGAGGGGTGAGATCTCGACTCCTTTGTGGATAGAAGACTTCATCCCTTCGAGAAAAGAAGACTCCATCCCTTCGAGGTCTAAGAGCTCAACACCTTCGAGGACAGAAGAATACATCCCTTCAAGGACAGAAGACTCCATCCCTTTGAAGACAGAAGACTCCATCCCTTCGATGACAGAAGACTTCATTCCTTCGAGGACAGAAGACTCCATCCCTTTGAGGACAGAAGACTCTATCTATTCAAGGAAAAAAGACTACATCCCTTCGAG
Source organism: Rubia yunnanensis (assembly GCA_037428765.1). Lineage (NCBI taxonomy): Eukaryota > Viridiplantae > Streptophyta > Magnoliopsida > Gentianales > Rubiaceae > Rubia > Rubia yunnanensis. The sequence continues at coordinate 85,993,496 of CM075066.1, forward strand.
GACAGAAGACTCCAACCCTTTGAGGGCTGAGACCTCGACCCCTTCGAGGGCAGAAGACTCCATACCTTCGAGGCCCGAGAGCTCGACCCCTGCGAGGGCAGAAGACTCCATCACTTCGAGGGGTGAGATCTCGATCCCTTCGAGTACAGAAGACTCCATCCCTTCGAGGGCCGAGAGCTCGACCCCTTCGAGCAAAGAAGACTCCATCCCTTCGAGTGCCTAGAGATCGACCCCTTCGAGGCCAGAAGACTCCATCCCTTCGAGGGCCGAGAGCTCGATCCCTTCGAGGACAGAAGACTCCATATCTTTGAGGGCTAAGATCTCGACCCCTTTGAGGACAGAAGACTCCATCATTTTGAGAAAATAAGACTCCATCCCTTTGAGGACAGAAGACTCCATCCCTTCGATGACAGAAGACTCCATCCCTTCGAGGACAGAAGACTCCATCCCTTCGAGGACAGAAGACTCTATCCCTTTGATGGGTGATATCTTGACGCCTTCGAGGATAGAAGACCCCATCCCTTCGAGGGCTGAGATCAAAACACCTTCGGGGAAAGAAGACTCCCTCCCTTTGAGGACAGAAGAGTTTATCCCTTCGAAGGCTGAGAGCTCGCACCTTTGAGGACAGAAGACTCCATCCCTTCGAGGACAAAAGACTACATCCCTTCGAGGGGTGAGATCTCGACTCCTTCAGGGACGAAAGACTCCATCCCTTGGAGGGCTGAGATCTCGACTCCTTTGAGGAAAGAAGACTCCATCTCTTCAAGGACAAAAGAGTCCATCCCTTCGAGGGCTGAGAGCTCAACCCCTTCGAGGATAGAAGACTCCATCCCTTCAAGGACAAAAGAGTCCATCCCTTCGAGGGCTGAGAGCTCGACCTCTTCGAGGGTAGAAGACTGCAACCCTTCAAGGGGTGAGATCTCGACCCCTTCGAGGACAGAAGACTTCATCCCTTCAAGGGCCTAGAGCTCGACCCCTTGATGATAGAAGACTTCATCCCTTCGAGGGCCTAGAGCTCAACCCCTTCGAGGACAGAAGACTCCTTCTCTTCGAGGGGTGAGATCTCGACTCCTTCGAGGATGGAAGACTCCATCCCTTCAAGGACGGAAGACTCCATCCTTTCGATGAAAGAAGACTCCATCCCTTCGAGGACAGAAACCTCCATCCCTTCGAGAGGTGAGATCTCGACTCCTTCGTGGATAGAAGGCTCTATCCCTTCGAGGACAGAAGACTCCATCCCTACGAGGATAGAAAACTCCATCCCTTTGAGGACAGAAGACTCCATCCATCCGAGGAAAGAACACTACATCCCTTCGAGGACAGAAAACTCTATCCCTTTGAGGACAGAAGACTCCATCCCTTCGAGGACAGAAGACTCCATCCCTTCGAGGAAAGAAGACTTCATCCCTTCGAGGAAAGAAGACTCCATCCCTTCGAGGACAGAAGACTCCATCACTTGAAGGGGTGAGATATTGACTCCTTCGAGGGCGAAAGATTCCATCCCTTCGAGGGGTGAGATCTCGACTCCTTCGTGGATAGAAGACTCCATACCTTCGAGGACAGGAGACTCCATCCCTTCAAGACAGAAGACTTCATCTGTTCGAGAGCCAAGAGCTCAACCCCTTCGATGACAGAAGACTCCATCCCTTCGAGGACAGAAGACTTCATCCCTTCAAGGACAGAAGACTCCATCCCTTCGAGGGCCTAGAGCTCAACCCATTCGAGGACAGAAGACTTCATCCCTTTGAGGGTCTAGAGCTCGACCCCTTTTAGGACAGAAGACTCCATCCCTTCGAGGAAAGAAGACTCCATCCCTTCGAGGGCTGAGAGCTCGACCCCTTCGAGGACAGAAAACTCCATCCCCTCGAGGGCAGAGAGCTCAACCCCTTGGAATATGGAAGATTCCATCCCTTCAAGGCCCGATAACTCAACCTCTTTGCGGATAGAAGACTTTATCCCTTCGAGGAAAGAAGACACCATCCCTTCGAGGAAAGAAGACACCATCCCTTCGAGGACAGAAGACTACATCCCTTCAAGGACAGAAGACTTCATCACTTCGAGGGTTTGGTTCTCCACTCCTTTGAGGACAGAAGACTCCATCCCTTCGAGGGCTGAGATCTTGACTCCTTCGAGGAAAGAAGACTCCATCCTTTTGAGGATTGAAGAGTCCATCCCTTCAAGGGCTGAGAGCTTGACCTCTTTGAGGATAGAAGACTCCATCCCTTCGAGGAAAGAAGACTTCATTCCATCCCTTCGAGGGCCTAGAGCTCAACCCCTTCGAGGACGGAAGACTTCATCCCTTCGAGGGCTTAGAGCTCAACCCCTTCTAGGACAGAAAATTCCATCCCTTCGAGGACAGAAGACTCCATCCCTTCGAGGGCCTAGAGCTCGACCCCTTCGAGGACAGAAGACTCCATCCCTTTGAGGAAAGAAGACTCCATCCCTTCATGGACAGAATACTCCATTTTTTTAGGAAAGAAGACTCCATCCCTTCGGGGACAGAAGACTCCATTCCTTTGAGGGCTGAGAGCTCGACACCTTCGAGGGTAGAAGACTACATCCCTTCAAGGTCAGAGAGCTCGACCCCTTCGAGGGCAGAAGACTCCAACCCTTCGAGGGGAGAGATCTCGACACCTTTAAGGACAGAAGACTCCATCCCCTCGAGGGCAGAGAGTTCGACCCCCTTCGAGGATAGAAGATTCCATCCCTTCGTGGGCTGAGATCTCGACCCTTTCTAGGACAGAAGACTCCATCCCTTCGAGGAAAGAAGACTCCATCCCTTCGAGGAAAGAAGACTCCATCCCTTCGAGGAAAGAAGATTCCATCCATTTGAGGACAGAAGACTCCATCCATTCGAGGACAGAAGACTCCATCCCTTCGAGGGCATAGAGCTCTCTCCCTTCGAGGACATGAGACTTCATCCCTTCGAGAGTTGAGATCTCGACCCCTTCGAGAGTTGAGATCTTGACCCCTTCGAGGACAGAAGACTCCATCCCTTCGAGGAAAGAAGACTCCATCCCATCAAGGTTAGAAGACTCCATCCCTTCGAGGAAAGAATACTCCATCTCTTCGAGGACAGAATACTACATCCCTTCGAGGGCTGAGAGCTCGACCCCTTCGAGGACAGAAGACTACATCCCCTTGAGGGAAGAATGGTCGACCCCTTCGAGGATAGAAGATTCCATCCCTTCGGGGCCTGAGAGCCCGACCCTTTCGAGGACAGAATACTCCATCCCTTCGAGGAAAGAAGACTCCATCCCTTTGAGGGTAGAAGACTCCATCCCTTCGAGGGGTGAGATCTCAACTCATTTGAGCATAGAAGACTCCATCCCTTCGAGGGCTGAGATCTCGACTCCTTCGAGGAAAGAAGACGCCATCCCTTCGAGGACAGAAGAGTCCATCCATTTGAGGGCTGAGAGCTCGACCCCTTCGAGGACAGAAGACTTCATCCCTTCGAGGGTTGAGAGCTTGACCCCTTCGAGGACAGAGAGACTACATCCCTTCGTGGATAGAAGACTCTATCCCTTCGAGGGCCTAGAGCTCGACCCCTTCGAGGACAGAAGACTTCATCCCTTCGAAGACAGAAGACTTCATCCTTTCAAGGACAGAACACTCCATCCCTTCGAGGACAAAAGACTCCATCCCTTCGAGGACAGAATACTCCATTCCTTCGAGGACAGAAAATTCCATCCTTTCGAGGGGCTAGAGCTCGACCCCTTCGAAGACTGAAGACTCCATCCCCTCGAGGGCAGAGAGCTCGACCCCTTCGAGGACAGAAGACTCCATCCCCTTGAGGGCCTAGAGCTCGACCCCTTTGAGGACAGAAGACTCCATCTCTTCGAGGGCCGAGAACTCTACCCCTCGAATGGGTGCCCAAAACGACGTCGTTTTGGTCGACCACCTTGCAGCACATGTAGCCGCACATGGAGGCGCCACAACTTTTTACAAATGGGATGCACAAAACGATAAAAGTGTTGCCCAAAACGACGTTGTTTTGGGCGGCCACTTCAGAGCACAGCCTGGGGCACACGTTCGGCCTGCCCTGAAAATGACCACTATGCCCCTGAAGACGGTTGACACAAGCATTCCGTTTCCAAGTATTCCTTTTATATAGTAACCAAATTAAGGAAGTAGAGCCGATTGTAAGTATGGCGAAACAAGATTATTTAAACAACCCTGATCAGGATAATTACATAGAGCTTAAAAAAAATTGCAAGTCTCACAAGATCTATAAAAGAATATGAGATCTACTGGAATAAAAAATGTAAGATCTAATGGCTTCAACTTGGGGATTCAAATACTGAATTCTTCGACAAGTCATGCTCTGAAAGACTTAATAATTAGGTTCAAATAAATATAAATAAAAAACAAAATGGCAATTGGATAACGAATCCATAGGATGTTCAAACTAAAGGAATTCAGATTTTTAAAACCTTACTAATTGAATCAACCAATGACATCACGGGCCAAAATGAAGAATTCTTCTAAAAAAACAGTCCAACAATAATCACCGAGTAATTTTTACTAATTTTGCACTAATTTATTGAGAAATTAGCAAAGCGTTTGATGTGGGAAATAAGAAGGAGAGAATGAAGAAGAATATAAGACAGAGAAGAGGATAAGATGAGAAGAAGTGAAAAATGAAAGAATGAGAGGTGCATTTTTCTTCATCCTCTTAGGGAGTATTTATAGTAGAATTTGGGGTATTGGCATAGTATTCTCCTTTGGTAAATAAATAGTGATATAATTAATTATCACAAATCTAGCTTATTGCTAATGAGCATTTCATTATTCCTATCACTCCCCCTGGAATGCTCATTTCAATAATTACGTGTTCATGTTACCTCATTAAAAACCTTACTTGGAAAAATCCAGTGGGATAAAAACCACAATAAGGGAAAAAGAGTACAGCCACATATAGCTCCCCCATGTTGGCATTGGTGATTTCTTCATAAATTTAGTCTTCGCATTCCGATGTCATGAACATGTTTTCTGAACATTGAAGTGGGGAGAGCCTTTGTGAACAGATCTGCTGAGTTTTCACAGGAACAGATATATTGGATGTTGATAATATTACTCTCTTCCATCTCTTGAGTAAATGAAAAGAACTTCAGAGGAATGTGCTTTGTTCTGTCGCTTTTGATGTATCCTTCCTTCATTTGATTAACACACACGACATTATCTTCATAAAGTGTGATGGGATTATCATTTGATAGGAGACCACTTGCGGTTCTGATATGTCGCGTCATGGATCTCAACCACACACACTCTCGACTTGCTTCGTGCAATGCGATAACCTCAGCATGATTTGATGATGTTGTGGTGAGTGTTTGTTTATATGAACGCCAAGAAATCGCAATCCCTCCACAAGTAAACACATACCCAATTTGAGATCTCCCTTTGTGTGGACCTGACTGGTAACCTGCATCTGCATAGCCAACCAAAACTGGTTCCGTTGTGTTGGAATAAAATAATCCCAAATTAATTTTCCCTTGAAGGTAACGAAACACATGTTTGATTCCATTCCAGTGCCTTTTGGTAAGAGATGAACTGAACCTCGCTAATAAATTAATAGCAAAAGCTTTATTAAGTCAAGTACAATAAGTGAGATACATAAGTGCACCAATTGCACTCAAATATGGTACGTCTGGACCAAGAACATGTTCAGATTCCTCACATGGACGAAATGGATCATTTTCCAAATTAAGGGATATGACTATTGGGGTACTCAATGGAATTGATTTATCCATATTGAATCTCTTTAATACCTTTATTGTGCAATTTGATTGATGCACAAGTATCTCACTTTGCAGGTGCTCAATATGCAAACTAAGAAAATATTTTGTTTTCCCAAGGTCTTCATTTCAAACTCCTTCTTTAAGTAAGAGATTACTTCCAGAATCTCTTCATTGGTCCCAATGATATTCAAATCATCAACATAGACAGCGATAATCACATACCTGAATGTTATTTTCTTGATAAAAACACAGGAACAAAGAGGGTCGTTAACATACCCTTTTTGTAACAGATATTCGCTTAGTCAGTTGTACCACATGCATCTAGATTTCTTTAACCCATATAAAGATCTTTGTAATTTTATTGAATATCTTTCTCTGAGTTTTGAACTTAATGCTTCATGCATTTTTAATCCTTCAAGGATCCTCATGTAAATTTTAGCATCAAGCGATCCGTATAAGTATACGGTAACAACATCTATAAGGTGCATATTAAGTTTCTCATGAACTGCTAGACTGATAAGGAATCTGAATGTAATTCCATCCATGACTGGGGAATATGTTTCTTCAAAATCAATTCCGGGGCTTTGAGAAAAACGTTGTGCAACGAGTCTATCCTTGTATCTCACAATCTCGTTTTTCTCATTTCTTTTTCGCACAAATACCCATTTGTATTCAACAAGTCTCACATCTTCAGGGGTGAGTACTATAGGCCCAAAAGCTTTGCGCCGGTTAAGCGAGTCTAACTCAACTTCAATAGCCTTTTTCCATTCATTCCAATTGTGTCTATTTTTACACTCGGTAACAGACCGTGGTTCGGGATCTCTATTATTTTCGTCAATAACATTGCATGCCAAATTGTAAGAGAATGCATTATTGATTTCCTTATTTCGGCTCCACCTTATACCTGTATTGGCATAATTAATCAAAATTTCTTGATTTTCCTCATTTCGTATTTCTACAGGAATATGTTCCTCCATTTTGGGGTTATCTTATTTCTCTGATCCTTTTCTTTTACGAGAATTTTTATCTTTGGAACCGAGTGGTTTTCCACGCTTCAGGTGTGTCGTGATTTCATGAGTGACTTTGTTTTCGATTTTCCCTTTCGGGATTTCAATTTGAGCAGGAGCATTCTTAGCTGGGATGTAAGAGTTTGTCACTTTCTTTGTGTCTGTAAATGCATCAGGAAGTTGATTTGCTATATCTTGCATATGAAAAATTCTTTGGACTTTTCCATCACACTCTTTTTTATAAGAATCAAGATATAATAATGTTGGTACAGGCCCTGTAATATTCTTTTCTAGCTGTTTTTTTTCTCCCCCTACTGCTGGAAAATTTTCCTCATTAAAATGGCAATAAGCAAAACGAGTTGTACAACTAATCCTAGTTAGGGGTTCAAGGTATCTAACAATAGATTGACTTTCAAAGCCTACATAAATTCCAAGACTTCTCTGTGGTCCCATATTTGTCCTTTGCGGTGGTGCAATAGACATATAAACAGCACAACCAAAAATCCTTCGATGGGATATATTTGGTTTTTGGCATGATGCAAGTTGTAGTGGGGAGTATTTATGATATGCATTTGGTCTGATGCGAATCAATGTTGCAGCATGTAATATTGCATAACCCCGTACTGAAGTAGGGAGCATTGTTCTCATTATTAACGGTCTAGAAATGAGTTGGAGACGTTTGATCTGTGATTCAGCCAGACCATTTTGTGTGTGCACGTGAGCAATAGGATGCTCAACAACAATACCAACTGACAAACAATAACCATCAAACGTCTGGGATGTGAATTCACCGGCATTATCAAGTCTGATTTTCTTGATCATATAATTAGAAAATTGAGCTCGCAATTTGATTATCTTAGTGAGTAATTTAGCAAATGTCATATTTCGAGTTGATAACAGACAAACTTGTGACCATTTGCTAGAAGCATCTATCAATACCACGAAGTAATGAAATGGTCCACATGGTGTATGGATAGGTCCACATATATCACCTTGAATACGTTCAAGAAATGTTGGTGATTCTATTTCAACCTTTCCCGGTGAAGGCCTTATGATTAGCTTTCTAAGGAAACAAGCCTTACATTGAAAGGATTTTCCATGAGGGATCTTCTGGTCCTTTAATGGATGCCCATGTGAGCTTTCAATAATTCTTCGCATCATAGTTGAACCAGGATGACCCAACTGATCATGTCATAGGGTAAATATTGAAGTTTTGATCACTACCGCATTTGATTTTACTGCATTTATATGTGTGTAATGCAATCTAGTATGGAGCATTAGTAGCTTCTCAAGTATACATTTCCTTCCAGATTTATACACAATGAGAAGCATAGATTTCATGGTACCTTCAGTTACAGACTGTGTATCAAATCTATGAGAATATATATCATTGAAACTCAATAAGATCCTTTTGGACTTTGGCGAAAATAAGGTATCATTTATTGTAAACATTGTGCCATTTGGCAATGTAAATTTTGCCCTGCCAAATCCTTCAATAAGATCTATAGGACCCAATATTGTATTCACAATGGTCTGCGCTAGTTTTACCTTTGAGAAAAATCTTTTATCCTTTAATACAGTGTGCGTTATTCCACAATCGAGCATGCAAATTTCTTCATTTTTAATCCTTTGGTTGGCTTCACGATTAGATTTATCCATTTCACCTCTTTAATTAAAAACAAAACAAATTTGATAAGAAAGATAATAAATTTAAAAGTAGCAGGCTTTAAATAAAACAATTTATATATATAAGAGATACAAACAGACATCAGACCATTTAGCTTCATTCTCTATAATAGTTATACAAATGTTCTTTTAGTTTCCACCACTTGGTTGCTCAGTGAAATCACCAACTATGTCCATGAAATCATCATTGAAATCAGAAGCTTCGAGATGAGTGGATTCATTAAAGTTTGCCTCCTTCCCTTTCTTTTTATGGACTCTTGGTAGAGTTCGCATAAGTGCTTTGAGACTCTGCAGACTCTTGACCAATGTCCTTTGCCCCCACATCTGAAATAAGAGGTTCCAGATCCCTTTAATGAACTGGCGTCTTTTCCCCTTTTATGGGTACTTTCATGGTTTCTCTCATATTGATGCTTCTTGTGGTAGCAGTTACCGAACTTATAGGACAAATTGTAACCACCTCGACCGTGTCCGTAACCACGACCTCCACCTCGTCCACGACCGCAACCTCTCTCTCGACCCTGAAAATAATTTTTGCGTTCAAGTTCGTCGGAGTTAACAGCGTTTGCTTCAGGAAACGCTCTTGAGCCAGTCGGGCAAGATTGATGATTCTTCATCAACAACTCGTTATTCTTTTCTGCAATGAGCAGACAAGCAATTAGTTAAGAATATCTTTTAAAACCCCGCACACGTTATTGTTGTTGCAAGGTCACATTTGATGCGTGGAAAGTAGAAAGAGTCTTTTCCAGTATTTCATTGTCAGTTATTGTAACCCCACAGTATGTCAAGTGGGTTAAATTTGTGTACATTGCAGAATTATAGTCGCAGACTTTCATATAGTCTTGGAACTGTAGATTGTTCCAGCCATCGCAGTATATGGGGAGCATTACATCTCTTGTGTGATCATATCTTTCTTCAATTTTTTTCACAGCTCAAGTGGATCTTTCATAATGAGACATTCATTTTTTAGACTCTCATCAAGGTGCCGACAAAGGAAGATTAAAGATCTTGCCTTGTCCACCCTTGATGAGTTATTCCCCTCTTGGATTGTCTCAAGGAGGTTCATTGATTCCAAGTGCATCTCAACGTCTATCATCCACGACATATAGTTGTTTCCACTTATGTCGAGTGGACTGAATTCAAGCTTCACGCAGTTTGACATGATGATAACTAATAGGGAAAGTAAAACAGTTCAATAGATTTGATTCAAAATACAGAAGTCTATAGTGATTGCGAAAAATAAAGAGTAATACATGATTCCGTTCATCAATGAAGAAAAACGAAAGTCTTCCGGTGAAACTTCTACGATGAGAATGGTAACATGTAATACTAAAATAATTACAACAACAAAGATAAATATTAATTTAGATATTTTATCAGTAAAATTTAGCAAAAATATGATGTAGAAGAGATGATGGGGTTTTGTATCATTTGATATTTTGTATTTATAGTGTAAAATATAGTCATTTATAGCCGTCATATTACTGCTAAAAATATAGCAATTTATAACCGTTATACTAATTAATTGTAGTTAAAATGTTAAGAGTAGATTAAAAATGTAACGTCATCAGATAAATAGACAAATATATGAGAAACATAATTAATCATAGAAATATTAAAATAAAGAAGTTAAAGATTAGTTAGATGTAGACCACACCATTTTACTATAAGGTGGTAGAGCCTCATGTGTATAGAAATATGGTATTATGCATTTAGAAAGTTAATAAATCACATCACATTGCCATAAGACAGCAAAACCTCCTGTGTACAGTAATATGTTGCTATTTAGTTAGAAAGTTAATAAAACTGAGTGGAATTGAATAATATTTCCATTTTATAAATAAATAGTGATATAATTAATTATTACAAATCTAGCTCATTCCTAGTGAACATTATTCCTAACACGAACATGATAATTTAAATCTAATAAAACTGACAACTGAACAAGAACTTAAAGAAGTTGTTTTTAGCTTATGAAGGGAAAGTGCTCCTGGTCCTGATGGACTGAGTGGAATCTTCTTCACTTACAATTGGGAATTCATAAAAAATGCCCTGTTCAAAGCATTGAACCAATTAATTACTGGAACGAAAAACTCCAAAGAGTATTGCTACTACTTAGATAACAATGATTCCCAAAAAGACAAAACCCAGCAAACTTCTCAGAGCATGGGCCCATAAGTCTCTCTAATTTCCCAAATAAAATCTTTTCAAAGATTATGTGGAAAGGCCAAAGCCAAATATAGAAAATATTATATCCCAAGAACAATATGCATTCATGCAGGGAAGGGAAATCAGTGACAAGATAATCTATATGCGTGAAATTTTTTAAAATTTCTGAACAGGAAGAATAGAGACTCTAACTTAATCATTAAATTATTAGATATCTAAAGGCCTTGTTAGAGTTTCTTGTGGCTTTTAAAACTCGGTAATGCTTAAATTCGGGTTTAATGGAATTTTCGTAAACTTGATTGTGTCAAATATTAATGCTGCATGGTTTTCCATTTTCATAAATGGCAGCTCAGGTGGTTTTTTCAAACCAACAAGGGAGATCAAAAGGGTAACCCCCTATTTCCCCCTTTTAATATAACATTTTTACGGAAAGCTTTTCAAGAACAATCAAAACACTGATTCAACTACAATACATGACAAAGCTTTCGATCGCTTGCTATTACTGTTCCTAGGTGCGAATTATTTGCGAAAAACGTGCGAAACACACACTTCTGTTCCTCTTCATCCCTTTCTCTCCATTCCTGACACTGTACTCTGCCATTAACGGTCATATTTGCCGTTAATGGCTTTGCCGACGCCCAATCCCACTGTGGAGATGGGTACCGCAACCAATAAGAGCTTCATCCAAGCTCTTACCGCCAAGCCACCACCGTTATTTACGTCTCTTCCTGACACACCAAATCTCCACCCAGTCACAGAGTATAAAGGAAAGATTGCGTTTATCCTTCCCCAAGAGGAAGGAGAACGCCTCGCATCTCATTATCAGAACACATTAGTTGGAAAATTCAATCGGGGCAAGCCCTCGATGGAGCTTCTTCACTCTGCTTTTAAGTCAATTGGTTTTAAATTTAAATTTCAGCTTGGTTCAATTGACTATCGTCATGTGCTTATTAGGTTTCAGGATCATGATGATTATCAGCGATGCTGGATGAAGGGGCAATGGATGATTCAAGGGGCTGCGATGAAAGTGCAGAAATGGTCACCTGAATTCTCACCATCTGCTGAATCCTCGATTGTCCCAGCATGGGTAACGATTCACAAACTTCCTCTTCACTTCTATAATATCTCTGCTATCATAGGAATGAGTAGTCAGATAGGAAGGTTTTTAAAAATGGATGCTGCAACTTCAGCTCTTACTAGACCTTCGGCAATCAAAGTCTGTGTTGAAATAGATCTTCTGTCACAATTGCCAGCATCTATAGTGGTAGGAATAGGGAATAAGGTTGCTGATTATCCCATAGAATATGAGGAACTACCATATTATTGTACTCACTGCAAGATAGTTAGACATAATCAGGATAAATGTAATTTCCTACACCCTGAGTTAAAAAGGAAGGTTATAGAAACAAAACCAAAAACTGGGAAAACTGACAGTATTAATCAGGAACAATTAGCTTCTAGGAAGCAATTACAATCTGAGGATATAGCTAAGGATAATGCAGCAGGTCCTTCTGCTCTAACTGTTTCTCAAAAAGAATTTGAATTCCAAAAACAAAGTAATCAATCAGTCCATCACCAGGATAACAGTTTCAACTTATTCACCAATACTCTTAAGTAAAGACCTGATTTCTACTCTCTGGATGACATTTCAAAACCTATTACAACTACTTTCTGGAGAAAGAAGATTAAACAGTCAGAAATACCCCTAGTGGAAGATCCAGATTTAACACATACTGTATCAATTTCTAATGCTTTTCATGCCTTAGATGTATTAACTGAGGAAGAACAGGATGAAGATGTTGTGGAGATCTTCCATGAGTCTCTGGAAACTCATGAGCAATTAGCATCCCCAGCAATACCAGGTTCACCTGCAAACACAACCGAGGAGCAACAAACTCCAGGTAAGAAACAAGATGACCGACCGGAGCAAATCTTCACATCAGCAACAAAATCACCAGAAGTTCATGATCAGGACCAACCACAGAATGAAACACAGATTGACATACCAAGTAAAGCAGATCAACCCACAAAGGTGGAACACACTAAGGTACACACTAAGGTATGTACTCCAATTCTGAAATTACCTACTGATAGTAGTGAAAAAGGAGAGGTAACTATAGATATAATCAGTAAAGCTTCTACTATCAAACCTAGGAAACTAAGATCCTCACACAAAGCCACCCCAACTGGTTTTAAATGATTAGATACACAGTCATAGGAAACATATTAGTGTGGAAAGTTGGAGGATATGGATCATCCATGGATAGACTAAAAACTCTAAAGATGACCCATAAGATAGATATACTTTGTCTGATAGAACCTTGGCATGATAACCAACAGATTAATACTTTAATGCATGACCTAGGTTTTAATCATGCTCTTACAGCTCAAACTGCAAAAATTTGGATCCTCTGGAATCAATCTTTTCACTTAACCTGTATCAATGAATCGGATCAATTTCTACAAGTTAGAATTTCAGAAGTAGCTACCTCAGTCTGTTGGAACTGCTTCTTTATCTATGCTAGTGTTCATAGGAATATGAGGGAAACTCTCTGGAAAGATTTATGCAATCCACCGACTGAACCTTCTATATATATTGGTGATTTTAACACGGTGGCTTCAGTTACTGAATATAAAGGAAGGAAAACAACTCCTCATAAAAGTATGAAACAATTTAATGAATTCATAAATAACTCTGATTTGCATGATATTACAACAGTTGGAAATTCTTTTACTTGGAGCAATAATCGTGTTAAAGACAGAGGTAAAGACCTCATTTTCCAAAAACTAGATAGGGGACTCAGTAATCTAGACTGGTTGGATTTATTCCCTAATAGTTCCATACAAGTTTTAAATAGGATTACATCGGATCACTCTCCTTTACTTTTGTCGATACAATCGGCTTCTGAAATGATTCCTAGACCATTTAGATATCAGGATATGTGGTCTAATAGACAAGATTTCCAGGAATTAGTGACCAGAAATTGGAACTTAACTTCCCCTTTAAAAGGAATGACTGGTTTTGTTCATAAACTTAAGAGGCTCAAATGTGAAATTAAAGAATGGAACAGGACTAGTTTTGGGAATGTTAATTTGAACCTCATTCATGCTGAGGAGAGAGTCAGTGATTTGGAAATAATTTTCCAACAATCCCAAAACGAACAGGACTTAGCTGAATTGAACAAATCTAAAGCCTTTTTGCTTAGAGCCCAGAATGAGAAGATCATCTTTTTAAAACAAAAGGCTAGATTAAAATGGCTTAAGTTTGGAGATGCTAATACAAGTTATTTTCACCATGCAATTAGGGAAAACAGAGTTAGATCTCGAATTAGCAAAATTAAAGATGGCTTAGGAAATTGGATTTCTGATCCTAATCTGATTAAAGAGGAAGGCATCCGTTTTTATAAAGACTTACTAAACGAGGAATCACCCCCAAAATTAGGATCTTATTTTAACTATTTTCTAAAGGAAATACCAAAGGTAATTTCTGAAGAACAAAACACACTCCCTCTCCAACAGTTTACAATCCAGGAACTTAGGAAGGCAGTTTTTGATTTAAACAAAAGTGGAGCCCCTGGCTCTGATGGTTTCTCAGGTGGTTTCTATACAACCTTCTGGGAAACCATTAAAGATGATTTGCTAGATGCTGCAAATGAATTCTTGCTTTCTGGAAATATCCCAAAAGCCATATCTAGCACATGGTTGGCTCTGATTCCCAAAAAACCCATCCCAGTATCCTTCTCTGATTTTAGACCAATTAGTCTATCTAACTATATTAATAAAGTGTTCTAAAAATGCTAATGGAAAGGATCAAACCTTTAATGCACTCATTAATCTCTCTTGAACAAAGTGCTTTTATCAACGGTAGAGATATTACTGATAATGTGCTCCAAATGCAGGAAATGACCAGAATTTTAAACAGAAAATCAAAGGCTCATAATATAATTGTGAAACTTGACATGCAAAAGGCTTTTGATAGAGTCTCATGGTCTTTTCTCAACTCCATACTCCTTCATTTTGGCTTCCATGGGAATTTTGTTAAAATAATATTGAGTAATATAACCTCTGCCCACTTCTCTGTTTTAATTAATGGAGTCACCTCAGGTTTCTTTAAATCTTCTAGAGGATTAAAACAGGGAGATCCCTTGTCCCCTTTCCTTTATAATCTGATATCTGAGGCTTTCTCTAGAGTTTTAAAAAAAAATTGATTAACACTGGATATCTCCAACATTTCAGTTTGTCATAGTCTTGTTCAATTGTATCTCACCTAATGTATGCTGATGACACAGCAATATTCCTCAATGCTAAGCCTAACACTTTGAAGAGATTTAAACGTTTTTTACATGCATATGAACTGACTACTGGACAAAAGGTTAATTTTGGGAAGTCTGAATTCTTTGTCTCACACAGAACCCCTCCTCAGACCATTCTCTCTATTAAGAGATTATTGGGGATGGAACAAGGTTCTTTTCCCTTCAAGTATTTGGGTGTTCCTGTTTTCTATGGTCGTAATCTGTAGGAATATTACAAGCCTCTGCTTGAAAGGATGGAGAAGACAATTAACAACTGGAAGAATAAGTGGCTGACTAGTGCTGGTAAGTTAGTACTTATTAACCATTGCCTAATTTTGATTCCTACGCATCTCTTTTCTGTATTGAGCCCTCCTAAGATAGTTTTAAGGAAAATTGAAAAAATTGCTTCCACTTTCTTCTGGGGGAAAGTAGATAATGCTGATAGGAAAAAATGGAGATCTTGGAAGAACCTGAGTCTACCAATAGATGAAAATGGCATAGAGTTAAAAGATATAAGAGCAATAGTGGATGCATTCTCATGTAAATTGTGGTGGAAATTACAGGTTAATAAAACTTAGTGGACCTCTTTAATATGGTCACTCCCCAATTCATATAAGAAATCTCACACTTGGAAAAGAATTTGTCAAATCACTGCCAAGGCAAATAGATATACTAAAGTGATATATGGTCTGGGGGAGTGCTCCTTTTGGAACTCAAATTGGACTGGCGAAGGGGCTCTTTTCTATGAATGGCCAGATGGGCAAAATATTCCATTCGAGGATATTTCCCTTAGGTTCTTCATACAAAATAAAGCTAACCTCCTCCCACAGCTGGAGCCATATTTGGCTACCAATATACTTGCCACTTTGCAGGTGGCAGAATTGGAGCATCAACACGAGGACAGGTTGATTTGGACACCAAACACAAACGGTACGTTCACAATCAGATCGGCATATCACACTTTCAGGTGAAGGAAAGTTAGAATCAGACACCTTCCCAAGGTATGGAGCTGTTTCATCCCCAGGAAAATGTCAGTCATTTTGTGGCGTGCAATGAATGGCATTTTGCCTTTTGACAATATTTTAGCTAGGTTAGGTTTCCAATTTGCATCTATGTGCCCTCTGTGCAAGAACCATACTGATAATCTAGACCATTTTTCCAATTCATGTCCATCTTCTATTACTGTTTGGGACAAAGTCGGTGATTTGATACATTTTCAGCAACCTATGTTTGAACAGTTGAAGCACAGAGTTGAATTTTTCCTCTCTTTTAATGCTGAAACTAAGATTCACTCTCATATCATCACTGCTTCACTTCTGGTTACAATATGGATCCTGTGGGTAAAGAGGAACAAAATCATTTATGATAATAAACTTTTCTCCACTGTAGCCTGCTTACATGAGATTAAATGCATCATCCATGATATATTCACTGTCCATCACCTTTTTGGAAAGATAGATAAGCATAAGTATTGGATTGAGTCTAACATTATCCCTCACATTCATTCCAAGAAAAGAAAACCTTTAATTGCTGTAACATGGAAGAAACCTTTCTTGGGATATAAGATCAATACAGATGCCTCATGGAAAAAGTCTGGTTTGTCTTCTTCAGCTGTAATAGTTAGGAATACTTTTGGGAATGTAATTACAATGCGAACCAAAATTTTCCAATCTCCCACAGCATTACATGCTGAATTAATAGCTATTCAATTAGGATATGAAATATGTGCAGAGTTGGATATTGCAAATTGTGAACTGGAATCAGATTGCTTAATTGTTGTTAGAGGTATTCATAATCCGATGACTGCCCCTTGGATGAACTTTTCTATTTGTAGTGCACTTAGCCTTAAGCATACGAAATACCCAATTACACACATTCATAGAGAGGCTAATAGTGTTGCGGATTTTCTGGCTAAATACTCAATAGAGAATGATCTACAAGGTAACATAGATATTCAGTTAGCTCCACCTGTGCTCAGAGGACTTATATCTCTAGACAGACTTGGTTTGCCTTGTATACGAGTAGGTTCTTGATGTCGTGATATCTTTTTGCTTTCAAATCAATGGAATGGAATCTACTCTGCCTTTCTTTGTTGCACCAGGTTGGCTGGTGTCTGGGACGACTTGTGGACTTCTTCCACTGGACTCAAACATGACTTCCACAGAGATTCTTAGCTTCAGCCCTGTACTATCAAGAGATTATGATCAAGCCATCTTCCGGTCAAATGATCCCCATAACTTTTTCTATTTCGACTAACGAAACACAGAGAAACTTTTGGCTCTGTCTACTTTTCTTTCTATTTTTTTCTTTCAGCTGTTTTTCACGGACATACTGGAGTTTCGTTTTCTCGACTCGCCGATCGGTTTATGGAAAACAGCAGAATGATATATATAGAAAGTAATTTTCTCTCGATTAGCTTAACTTTAGGCTACTTCAGGTAGCAACATCTTTTTCATAGCAAATTTTTATGCTTCATGAGCTACTGATTGCTCTAGGATCATCATAAGGATGACTCTTTTGTACACATGTATAATCTTTCGGGCAATTTTGCCATTTCCATGGTTAGGGGAGCCTATAAATATCCCCCCATCCTCGGATGGTTTAACTTAAAAAAAAACACTGATTCAAGAATCATTTTTAAAAGCATTCCAGGTCCCAAATGGAATAAATCAACCTACACACATACTGTATGCAGATGATACTCCATTATTCTCAACAACAACCCCACGAAACATTAAAACACCAAAAAAATTCTTAAAAGCCTATGAACTGTGATACAAATTGGGGTTTTTAAATTCATTTATTAAATCAGGATTTTAGGAGGATAATACTATATTTTTTTTATTAATGGATTTTTTTAGTGAGTTTGTGTGATATTTTAAAATTTTTCATTTTAGAATAAGGCTCATTAACTCCGTCATGCTGGCGGAAGAGTTAATTTTAGTCATGCTTTTATTTTAGGGTTTAGAATATTTAGTTTTAATTTGATTGGAATTAGATTTGGTAAGTTTAGATATGTCAAACTCATTCAAGAACTCAACCAATATTTGGATTGAGTTACTGGGATGAATATGGTCCTCACTTTGATTTAAATTAGGCATTTTAGTTTGATATGGTTTTAGTTTCTTAAACCTGCCATAACTCTTTCGGGAATTACCAAATCCCATTTTGTTTTTGCTTGTATAGGTGGAACCTTAACCCTATAAACATGGGAGGCCATTCACAATTTTATTCACCAATTTTATACACAATATATTCAGATTTTTGAGTTCATACTCTTGCTTGCGAGCATTCTTCATTGTTTCTTAAACCTGCGGGTTAATTAAGTATCATTACCCTTGATTTGTGAACTAATTCTACAGGCTAGTTAGTGAAGATATTTTGAGTTGAGAGTAATTCTGAGGGCTAGTTATTCATCAATTTGTGCGATCTAGTGAGGGTTTGCAGATCCCTTCATTTGGTTAAAGATTTAAATTTCACAATCATGAGTTTTTGCAAGGGGATTCATATCATTTGGTATAAGAGCAAACCAAAAGTTTTTGTGACCATCATATCAGTCGGCATCAGTTGGTATCGTAGGGAAATATCAGTCGGTTCCTTCATATTCGTTATTTTATTTTTGGAATTGAATTTTTTTTAAAAAACATAATCCTATTCATTACCACCATCGAACAACAATCACTGCCACCAGACAACCATCATCGTCGCCGCTCACATTCAGCTCTGATGAACGTTCTTGTCCCACAGCCCATATCAGACCACCGCTTCTATCCGCCACTCAGCTCTGTCTCTAAGCTATTTGTTCTGCTCTTCTCCAAAAGATTTTCCGCCGCTGAAGCCTGTCGTTCATCTTGTCATCGGCTTCAGATCCAATCGTCGTTGAAGACCGTCGATCAGAGTCATTCGTACCAACGAATGGTCGAACCGGCTCCATTATCTCCAGCGTACGTGCTTTTTTGGATCCCAGTTCCGACGCAGAAAAGAAGTTCAGTAAAGAAGAACAAGTCGGCGCGTGGAATGCACGCACAAACTAGCAACAAGAGCATATGAGCTTCACACGCGCATCCCATTGAAGGCGCGTCCGTGACACGCGCAAGACACACATCCTATATCTTCATATCGTAAGTTGACCATTTTATCGTGAGTTATTGAATTTATTGCGAGATATCTCAATTTTCTCGCCAACTCTCATCTTATCGTGAGTTCAACTAGTTTTTGCCACGTCAGCATCCGGTCACTATTAGCAAGATTTCGTAGGGATGGCATGGGATGTTTATCTTCATTTATTTTTTTAATATCATTCACATTTCGAGGACAAACATTTTTGACCTCGGGGGGAATGATACGAATTAGGGTTTCTAAATTCATTTATTAAATTAGGGTTTTAGGAGGATAACACTATACTCTTTTTCTCACTGGGTTTTTTTAGTGAGGTAGTGCAATCATTATAATTTATTTCATTTTATAATAAGACCCATTAACTCGGCCATGTTGACGTTGGAAGAGTTAATTTCGGTCATGCTTTTATTTTAGGGTTTAGAATATTCAGTTTTAATTTGATTAAAATTAGATTTAGTAAGTTTAGATATGGCAGATTCATTCAAGAATTCAACCAATATTTGTATTGATTTACTTGGATGAATATGGTCATCATTTAGATTTAAATTAGGTATTTTAGTTTAATATGGTTTTAGCTTCTTTTTGCTATCATAAGTCTTTCGGGAATTACCAAATCCCGTTCTGTTTATACTTGTAGAGGCCAAACCTCAACCCTATAAATAGGGGAGGTCATTCATGATTTTATTCACCAATTTTATATGCAATATATTCAGATTTTCGAGTTCATACTCTTTGCTTGCAAACATTCTTTATTGTTGCTTAACCTGCGGGTTAATTAAGTACCAATACCTTGATTTGTGAACTAATCATGCAGTCTAGTTATTCATCAATTCATGCGATTTAGTGAGAGTTTGCAGATCCCTTCATTTGGTCAAAGATTTAAATTCCGCAATTCAAAGTTTTCGCAAGATGATTCATATCAAACTGGCTTCAGGCCAACAAATAAATTATCAAAAAAAAAATTCTTCCCTAATTAAAAAATTAACATTTAAAAGAATGATACATTGAAGTGTGTCCTTCAGAGTGGTTACGTCAATATCTGTTGATGAACTAACGGTTGCGTCTAGGGCATAAGAAAGATATACTCCAATTTTTAGTCCAATTTTTTAAAAAATACAAACCAACTGACACACTAGTCCATTATTTGCAATATATGTAATATTAATTTGTATTTCGGATTGAATGTACTCTACATTTATGACACACTAAATTCATTTTCTATTAAAAAATATGGATTTACTAAAAAAAAGTAAATTTTAATTTTAAAATTTAATGTATAAATTGGCTCTTACTAAAGCGACGAGTGATGGTGATGGTAAAAATTGATGGTGGAAGGAAATGCGCGACAATAGGACTAAGAGCGAGGAAACATGCAAAACGTAAAGGCGGAAGGCAACATTCGACAATGTATGTTTGAGTATATAATAAAAAGTTAGCATTTATCTCTTAAAAAAATCAATTTTAATATTTAATTAAAAATAAAATCTCATCAAGCACAACTATTATGCATTTGATGCACTTGTTCATGTATACACGGATGTTAGTGTATAAAAACTATAAAAAAATGTTAGGTATATATGTCCTTTAAAATCAATTAACATAATTTTGATAGTTGAATAGATATTAAAATACTAAATCAAAGAATAAAATGTATGTAATATTAATTTTTATTGTTAGACTGCATGCACTTTACATTTATGACACAGTAAATACTATTAATGAATATGAATTTATAAAAAATAGGAAAAATTTAACCTTAAACATTTACTAAATAAATTGTCTCTTACACAAGTGATGAGTGATGGTGATGACAAAAACTGATGGTGGAAGGCAACGTGACAATGGGGCAAAGTACGACGGTGAGGCAACGTGCAAAAACTTAAGGCAGAAGGTAACATCCGACAATTTATTTTTGAGAATATAATAAGAAGTTGGTATTCATGTGTTTTTTTTTGCTTGGCACCCCTGCAGAAATGGCCTAAAAAGGAAAGGACAATTTTTTATTTTGACTATCTTACCCTCTTGGCATTTCAAAATTTACCACAATTAACATCCCATTTACCACCTGGACCCAATTATCTAATGAACTAACCCAACAATATGCCTAACCTTTCCCTCCACATTTTCGGAACATGAGATTTATTCCAAAGACGGAGCCCAATTCTTGGCCCAAATTTGAACACTTCACACTTTCTGCAAGCCACCATATAAAAGGAAGGAAGAGTTGGAACCCTAGTTCAAGTTTGTCTATTGACAAAATCCTCCTTTTGGCCACTGTCTTCATATCTTGCCAGATGAAACCTTGAACTGTGGCATCGTATACCCATTTCACAAATTTGAGTTCCCCTTCATCCTAGTAGCAACGAATGATCAGGCTAATATCCTCCGGATCCGAATATAGCCATTCTCTTCCCGGCGAATCTGAAGCCCAGATCGAATTTGAGTCCCAGCTCGACGACACCGTCGTCGCGGAGACGGAATGGCCCGACGAAGGTCTCCTGCCGACAAAGCTTCCCTGCCGACAACGGTCTCCTGCCGACGAAGGTCCGCTGCCGACGAAGGTCCACTGCCGACGAAGGTCCCCTTCCGACGACGCTCTCCTGCCGACGAAGGTCTACATCCAGCGACGGTCTCCTGCCAACGAAGGTCCCATGCCGATGAAGGTCTACATCCGGCGACGGTCTCCTGCCGACGAAGGTCCCAGGCCGACGACGGTATCCTACCGATGGAGGTCTCTTACCGACGACAGTAACCTGCCGACGAAGGTCAGTCCGTTTGATTCTCCTGCCGATGAAGGTCGTGTTCATCTCTAGGCGACGACATTTGAAACATCGGAATGCTCTGCGACGGTGGCACAGTTATCCACGGCGTCGACAAGTTGGTCAACAGTCGCTTGCTTTGAGAGGTCGAGCTCGTTCGCAAAAAGGTGGGTTAGGTTGACTCGCCGTGATTTCATTGATGCTGAGGGATGGCCCAGCGTTGCTGACACATACGAATCCGACGAAGCGATTGACTCCGACTCGCTGGTGGACGACGCTACCTTTGCCACTACAGAAAATACGGCAGAGACAAAGCCGGAAACATCCAAACCTGAGAAGTACGTGTACGATCTAAATGGAGTGCCCATCGACTTATTGAAGGTAACTGCTTTCACCATTATTTGTACGTTTGAGGAATTTCTGGTACTGGTAAATGACAAATAATCCTTCTTGAATTAGTGACTGTCGCTATAATCATTCACTGGGTAATACGTAGTAAGTAACTCTGTCAAATTTTTGGCTTTGGTACCATGTCAGGTACATCCTTGGGTTCACAAACTGTTATTGGCCCAATTCCGGAGTGACAAGTATGGAAAATTGCCTCCCAAAGAATTAATGGAGATGTGGAAGGATTGGTTCCCTTTGTGGGTACGTTGTTGAAAACTGAAATGTAGGAACATTACTGTGTGAAATCTTACTGTGCGCTAGTTCTCCTGATTGGGTTTTGAAGGGATAATTTGTGTCCCTTTAGCATTTTAGAAGTTGTGAAATCTGACTGTCGGAGTTGTGTGAAATCTTGCTGTAAGAGTTGTGTGAAATCTTGCTGTAAGAGTTGTGTGAAATCTTGCTGTTACAGTTGTGTGAAATCTTGCTGTGTTTAGGTGCTCCACTTTGTCTTCGAAAAAAACTACAAATTCACATATTTTATAATCTACGTATGCAAATTTAACTAGTTACAACGATGGTTGGATTGCAAACACATCATCAAAACCTAGCATTGTGTTTGCATCTTAGGCAACCCTATCCAACCACTAAGTAAAACCACATGGCACATGAAAAATCTTTGGTTTCACAGAAGTTGCTGAATAATGTACTCTAGACCCGTAGCTTTTTCGGCCGACATCAAGCATTGTAAACCCTCCCTAACTACATCCGTGTCAACCTCTATGTCAGTTGGTAGCATACCTTGTAATTTGAGTGCATCTTTCTTCATATGTGGTAGTTTGTAACCGTTAGACCCCTTGCATTTGATTATCTCCACCATGACACATTGGAGTGTCAGAAACACTTTGTTGAGTTTCTCTGGTTGTAATTCTTCAAAAGCAGCTTCTGTTGCTGAAATGAGTTGATCCAAAGTCTGTGATTTTGTCTTGTGCTGCAAAATTTGTATTGAATTGAAGAACCCCAAATCCAAAACATTCAGATCCGGGCTTCTCGGCGGCTGAAAACCCAATTTAATGTTGAAGTCGTCCGAACTTGCAGCCATTCTAAATTCAGCATCGTCATCACATATATGAGGTCTTGCATTGTCTTGTCGAATTGTTATATTTGTGCTAGCTAGTAAAGGCCATTTCCTTTTGATTGCTGGGACCAACTTTGTCAACATGAATGCTTTAGTAACATCCCGGTCGATTGATGGAATTGGTTTGGTTTCTAGAGTACCCGCTGGTCTGTTCTTGCTTGTCTTCTTTGCTGGCTCTTCATGGGTGAATAGCCAAATCCCAATTTTCCCATCGAACAAGACCTCCCCTCATTGTTGATGACAGGTCGACATACGGCACAAAGGAACATTATCTTCTGTATGTACTTTTTGTTCTGAACAGTCCGGTGAGGCTCTTCCTCATCCGGGAGTAGATAGTACTTCTCCGCAACTCTAGTTATATAAAACCATTTCTCGTCTATATGAATAATGTGACGCATATCCATGAAAGAAGTTTTTCCTGAATTTGTATCATGCTTCAAGTGAGATATTGAGTAGTATAACCTGTGTAGCTGATTAGTTGCTGAAAGTTGTGGTTTTATTGCATTTGAATGGCTTCGAATTTGTCCCTCCTTCATCCAGCGACGCATGGTGGAAGTGCTAACCCCAACTGCTGCTGCATATCCCCTCTGTGTTGTGCGCAATGGGAGGGGGATAGCCTTGGCTAGCTCTTTATTCATCTCAACTTTCTTCCTTCCCTGTTTTCCTTTCTCTTTCCTCCTCCAGTCTGTACATAACCCTTGCTGTCCTTGTTTTTTGTGCAGGTTTGCAAGACGACTAATGGTGCGTACCGAAGTGTTCCATCATTGGGCAGCCTCCTTCCGACGATGGGGTGCAATCTTGCCTTCATTTAAATTCTGGAGGATGAACTCCCCAATTTGACAGCGTTGGAAATCAGTCAATCGAACCCGTTCCGCCATGACGATATTGCTTCTAGGCAGGTTTCAGGTTACTGGTGGCAGAAGATGAAGAGAGGAGAAGATGAAGAGTGAAAGAGAAAGGGGGTGAAAGCACATTGTTACTGGTTTTTGACAATTTGTACCACAACCTGTCATTTCATTTTCTGTGTTCCTTGGCCATTGGGCCGTGAGTGGTTTCTTTTGAATTAAAGTGTGCAGTTTCCCACCCTTTTCTGATTTTGGAGGGAAGCATTAGGAAACATTTTGGTGGGTTTATGTACAGTAATTAGTAGTGGGACTAGAGACCAAACAACCAACACCTAGCAACTTTATGTCTATTCCTATGTGTAGCAATTATCCAAGAGCCCACATATAGGTGCCACTGAAAAAAAAATGGAGGGAGTATTAATATTTACTTAAAAATAAAATTTCATCGAACACAACTATTACGTTCTTGATGTACTTGTTCATGTATACAAGGATGTAAGTTTATAAAAAACTACAAACATTTTTAGGTAAATATATCCTTTTAAGTGAATTAACATAATTTTGATATCTTATTGATAGTTAACTTTTAAAATACTAAATTGGAGAATTATTTGTATTAAATATTAATTTGTATTTCAGATTTCATGTAATACTTTACATTTATGGCACATCAAATTCATTTCTTATCAACGAATATTTAAACTAGCTGACAAACTAGTCTAGTATTTGCAACATTTGTAATATAAATCTGTATTTTAGATTGCATGTACTTTACAACTATGACACAATAAATTCATTTACTATAAACAAATGAGGATTTATAAAAAAAGGTAAATTTTAAGTTTAAACATTTTTAATATAAATTTGCTTTTACCAATGCGATGAGTGACAGTGATGGCAAATATTGATGGCGGGCGGAAATGTACGAAAATGGGGTAGCGTGCAATAGCAAGGAAACGTGCAAAACCTGAAGGTATAAGGCAACATCCGAGAATGTTTGTTTGAGTGTAGGTTAAAAAGTTATGATTAATCACCTTTTAAAATAAGTAATTTTAATATTTACTGAAAAATAAAATTTCATCAAACACAACTGTTATGTTATTAACGCACTTGTTCGTGTATACAAGTTGAAGCGGTAGGTGGTGATAAACGATTGGCAACGGGAGATTGTGATGACAATAGGAATTGATGGAGACAAGCAAAGCCAGTGGGCACATTGCATCTATGGTGGGGTCGGTGGCAATTGAAGTGTGTCATTTGGAGTGGTTGCATCAATCTTGGTTGATGAACTTTTTTTTTATTAAAGCTCACATAAGTGAGGGGGTGTATATTTAGCTCCCCAGGCCTTTCAAAGTTCAATACGTGTAATACATTAGTGGAAACTAATTACAAAATTGAGTTTTATCCAAAACCTTCATTTACTCCCTATCTCAATGAAGGAATTGACCCTATAACCCGTTCGAGGACTAACTATGGCCTTACACTTTCTAGCATCCACACCCAGTATCGACTAGAAGAGGTGACCTTCCATAGTGTCCCCTTGCAATTATCTTCCCCCTGAAGATAATTACTGAACATTTGACTGTGTGTAGCATTCCACAGCCCCTCAGCACCCAGTGTGCAGCATTCATCAGTACCTCAGCATCTCAGCATTCCTCTTCTTCATCTGAAAAGGAAAAAATAAACCCAGCGGTACATCGTTCTAATTGATAAATTCAGAGACAGAATACATCCGCTTAGATCAGGATTACATGCTTATGAGTAAATTCTTCTGATAGAAGATAAACCCTGTTATCTGCAAAGATTATAGCTTTAAGCTCTCTTGGTAATTGAGTAAAGGATTGGTACGTATTTACCTTATTTGAACTAGCCATTTTTGCTAGAAAATCTGCTGCTCCATTTGCTTCTTTGTAAATATGATTCACAGTTTCTGAAATCTGTTTCATTAGTTCCCATATTAATCTAATTTCATCGATTATGTTCCAGTGAGTTGCAGTTGTTTGTTTACAATTTTAATGAGCATTAGATTGTCACTTTCAATTTGTAAGTAACTAATACCCATGAAAATTGCCAACTGTAAACCTGCTCTAACTGCCCCTGCTTCCACATGAAGAGGAGAGGGGCTAGTTAATTTCTGGGCTTCAGCTATTAATATGTCACCCAGTGAGTCTCTTATAATTAATCTCATTCCAGCCTGATTTTTATGTTTCCATGAACCATATGTGTTTAATTTATGGAGTAGATGAGATGGAGCTGTTCAGGCAACAGTGACAAATCTGCCATCTTATTTTTGATCGTTTATTAACAACCTAGGCAGTGTGTTAGATATATCCCATTTGAAATTTAGCTTATAGGCTAACAAAATATCATTGAAGAGGTGTAAAGTTTTCCTAAACATCATTATGATGTTAGGTTTAACACTTTCATGATAGTGTTTGTTCCTAAAGCACCATATTGTCCGAACAACTATGCATGGTATAATTTGAATCAGTTTTTTATGATCAGGTAGGTTACTGTTATTCCAGTAGTTGAAGTACCTATCCCATAGATATGGAGAATGCTTTGTTGGAACATTAAAGACAGTATCAATCCATGTCCATAGTTTTTTAATTGGTTGATGAACTAATGGTTGTCTATGGCATAAGTGAGATATATACATTTTGGTAATGGGATTAGCCCAGCTATTTTTAGACTAGCTGACAAACTAGTCCAGTATTTGCAACATTTGTCATATTAATTTGTATATTAGATTGCATGTACTTTACATCTATGACACAGTTTATTCATTTACTATAAACAAATATGGATTTATTAAAAAATGCTATACTTTTAAGTTTTTTTTTTAAAAAAATATATATATATAAATAAATAATATAATATAAAAATTGCGACGAGTGGTGTTGATGATAAATATTGATGGCGGAAGGAAATGTGCAACAACGTGCGACACCAAGGCAACGTGTAAAACCTTGAGGCGGAAGACAACATCCGAGAATGTATGTTTGAGTGTATAATAAGAAGTTAGTATTAATCTCCTTTTAAAATAAGTCAATTTTAATATTTACCTAAAAATAAATTTTCATCAAACACAATTATTATGTTTTTTATGCACTTGTTCGTGTATACAAGTTGAAGGTGTAGGTGGTGACGAGCGATTGGCAACGGGAGACTGTAATGGCAATAGGGATTGATGGAGGCACGGAAAACCAACAGACACTTTGCATCTTTGGTGGGGTTGGTGGCAATTGAAGTGTGTCATTTAGAGTTGTTGCGTCAATCTCGATTTATGAACTAATGGTTGCGTCTATGCCATAAGTGAGATATTATATATATGTATGTACATATGTATATATATACTGGAATCTGTGTAAAATTATCTTTTTTTTTATTTTCTCTTTTTTTAAGTAATATTCTAACCACATAAAAATTTTCATTTGTCTAATCTTTTTAGTTGTGAGTTCATTATAGAATTCTTTCTTAATTTGTTCTTTGTTATCTGTACTTAATTTTTCAAACCAAAGTCTATTTGTTGTATTTTCTGAACTGTAATAATCATTATTTAAATATTCTTTATCAATTGTAAATTCCTTTTCATTATTCATCATATTTATTTCAGATTGTCTCATTTGGCTTAGAGTTGGTGAACCTATTGAAGAGTGTTAGAATTATTATAAGTGAGAAGTTTACTGTTGCTTACGGACTTGTATATCTTAGCGTTGGTCAGCACCATTTTTTGTTTATACCTGTAAATCGGTTGGTCAGCCCAGAGAAAGAGGTGGTCCACGCATGGTATAGGTGTGGTCCCGATAGGATACACATGATTCGTACATCAATAATACTGATCAATTATTAATAATTTTAATATGGGAGAAAGGATAAA
Source organism: Rubia yunnanensis (assembly GCA_037428765.1). Lineage (NCBI taxonomy): Eukaryota > Viridiplantae > Streptophyta > Magnoliopsida > Gentianales > Rubiaceae > Rubia > Rubia yunnanensis. The sequence goes on from CM075066.1 coordinate 86,021,510, forward strand.
AAGATTTCTATTCGGAAGCTCCAGTACTACTAGTTCAGGATCTTCATCTAGATTAATAAGATATAAAGACTCTATACTAGCAATGGTTCAAACTAATATATGTAATGGAACAATAAGATTTGATTGTATTCCAAATTATTCAGTTAGTTTAACAGACCCACATATTATGGATTCTTTAAAATTAGACATCCAACTAAAACAAGATAGAATAGTAAATGATACAGAACACTTTGTGTTAATTTACAGAGTATATTTCAAATTAATGCAATCTATGATTCCAACAACATTGAGATTAAATCCAATAGAAAAAGAAGAATCAGTCTACGTAACAACAAACTCAGATAATATATCAATAGAAACATTTGCCAATATCCTGATTTTAGATCAAATTTTGAAAATACTTTTTCATTAACTAATCTATTAATTAAATCTCTTTTATTTGGAATGGGGTATCTAATCCATTGTAATACCTTATTCAAAGGTTTATAATTTATGACTAACCTGGGAACTCCTAACATTCCATTCATACTGACCGAATGGAACTACAAATGCCGTTATTTAATTAATAGATTAGATAATGCAAAAGTATTTTCAAAATTTGATCTAAAATCAAGATATTGGCAAATTCAAATAGATGAAAAGGATAAATACAAAACGGCATTTGTAGTTTCATTCGGTGATTTTAATGAACAAAACATTTCTACTAAAGAAAGGCCTATTCAAATGAATGCAGAATTATTAGAATTATGTAAACAAGAAATCCATGATCATCTAGATAAGAAATTAATAAGAAAAAGCATATATATATATATATGGTAATGGGAATAGCCCAACTTATTTTTTATAGAAAGAACAATACAAACCAACTGACACACTAGTCCAATATTTGGGGAAAATTCTATATCCATGGCTACAGTGCATGGTCGTGGATACAATTGTGCAAGACGCATTAGCACAATGCGTCCTCTATGTTTTCCATTTTTTTTTTTGCCTGAGGATGCATTTGGCAAATGCATCCTCAATGCTTTTAAATTTTTTTTCGCCCTGGTAAGAAGAGGACGCATTTCCGGAATGCGTCCTCAATTTAATTTCATTTTTGTGTTTGACTTGGCATGAGGACGCATTGTTCTCATGCGTCCTCCTTGGCCAGATATTGCATGCCAAATATTGACCCTTGCATGCGCATGAATCCAGGGAATTGCATGCATGCCAATGATTTGACCCTTGCATGCGCATGAATCCATTTGTTTGCTTATAATTACAATTTATATATTTTTCTAATAAAATGTGGGACTAAAAAATTTTTGTGTACGGTAATAATATACATGTCAAATTCAATACCCGTTTTTAATAACACTGATTTAAAACAGGTATAATTCAAACAGTATTTCAAAAAAATTAAAAATTAAAATTAAATACATTTGTTTATTTTAAAAAAAACCCATGAGGCATTCATGTAATGCATCCTCTAAACAATTCGTTACAAAAATTTTTGAAAAAATTGAGGACGGATTCTACCAATGCACTATATTCACCCAAAAACAAATATAAAGAATAATTTACAAATTATATATTTCACTGATTAAAATTACAATTTATATATTTCACTAATAAAATGTGGGCCTAAAAAAAATTTATGTACAGTACTAATATACATGTAAAATCATTTTTAATAACACTGATTTAAAAAAGGTATACTATTTTGGAATGCGAAATGTATTATTTTGTCAAATTCAATACCGGTTTGGAATGCGAAATGAAGATGAATATATTATTTTTTAACAATTCGACACAAAAATTCTAAAATAAATTGTTACATAAATTGTTAAAAATTGTAAAAATTGTAAAAATATTTTTTAACAAAAATATTTAAAAAAATTAAATAAAATATAAGGACGCATTCATGGAATACGTCCTCTAATTATATTTATTTAAAAAATATATATATAAAATGAGGATGCATTCATGGAATGCATCCTCTAACTAAATTTGTTTAAAAAAATATAAAAATATGAGGACGCATTCATGGAATGCGTCCTCTAATTAAATTTGTTTAAAGAAAATAGAAAAATATGAGGACGCATTCATGGAATGCGTCCTCTAATTAAATTTGTTTAAAAAAATAGAAAAATATGAGGACGCATTCATGGAATGCGTCCTCTAATTCACATATAGAAAAAAAATTAAAAACCAGTGAATGCGTCCTCCATATCTGCATCCATATATAATAACATGCACAAATGCATCCTTTTTTGGTTGACCATGCATATATGGATCAGGTTCTCCAATATTTGCAACATTTGTAATACTAATTTGTACTTCATCCGTGTACTTTATGTCTATGACAGAGTAATTCATTTACTATTAACAATAATGGGTTTACAAATAAGGGTAAAATTTTATTCTTAAACATGTAATATATAAATGCACTTATTCCACCTTCCACTCCATTTTCTTATTAACGAAAGATAACGATGTCAGTGGTAGAAGATGAACAAGCTTTTTAATTAGAAAAAAGAAAACCACCTTTGTATACCTTTCCTCCACATTTAGATACAATGTCCAACATTGTTCACACTCACGGGTGTATCCCACTGGTTGGGAGATGGGTGGGTAAGTCAATGATCCCAGGTTCGATACTCGGCAGCGGCAGTGTGGGAAGTTCTTGCTTTGCAAGGCTTCCTTGTGCGCACCGAGTCCATACCAAGCCCATTGGTCCTGATGCTGGGCTACCGTGATTTACCTCTCATACGTTGACCGGGGTGTCGGTTGGTATGGGCCGCTGAGGGCGAGCGGATCTTCGCCTTTTGCCAATGTCCAACATTGTTCACAGTGACAACACTCCCGTGAGAACAACAATACAGCACAAGAACACCATACCTCGCACTCCTCTTGAGTAATAGCATCAAAACACAAAAGAAAAACAAAAGGATAAGAAATCACCGAAGGGCAAAGCTTCTTTCCAAGGCAGAAACACCACTTACAGACCTCAAAATTTAATCACCTCTATTCAGAATGTTTAAGCACTACGTGAGAACACCTTGCTAAAATTTCAGCCAATCCCAACGGCTGGATGGTGAGAAAATGCACATCTACCAAATTCATGTCTGAAAATCTGAAACTTCACCTATTATGAGCATATAATATGTATTTTTCGTAAATTTGAATTTGTATATGATTAGATTTCCATAATTTTATTTATTCTCTAAGCAAACCCTTGTATGAATACATGTTGATGTGATGAATAATAAATACAGAATTGTTTCTTGGAATTCTTATACAATTTTACATGGTATCAGCCTAACCAATCTTCTCTCTCTCTCTCTCTTTATTTTTTTTCCACAAACCCTAACCCCAAAAACCCTTGTCACTGCTGCCTCACAATGGCCGCCGCCAATGACAACTCAAAGCCTCCCACCACGACGGATCCACTTGATCTCGCCTCTTCCGATGCTACTCTACCCCCCTCGAGTTACATGTTTTCTAGTTTTGCCTTGATCACCATAATTATTCTATGTGGCGCTAGTCCATCAAATCCGCTCTTATGGATTATTATTTGAATTCTTTTCTGCTATTGATTTTGGCCCCGCCTGAAGTTCTGGCTCCTTCAACAGATCCTTCCTAGCCAAAATCGTTCATCACTCCCAATTTGGAGTTTGCTTCTCGGAAAAAGAAGGATAGTTGGGTTCTCTTATGGATCCAGTCGACAATTTCAATGCCGGTGCTTCCTCATGTTGTCTGTGTTGTCACCACATCTGACGCCTGGCTTATTTTGGAACAGATGTTCCATGTTCAAACTCGTGGTAATTTGATGCATCACAAGCATCAACTTCATACCTTTCCGAAGGGTTCTCTCTCCATCCTTGAATATGTGGTGAAAAAGTGACCGTTTTCCGATTCCCTTGCCGAGTGCTTTCACTTTGTGTCCGATAATGAATTTGTTGAATGCATTCTTCATGACCTTGATGTGACGTACTATGTGTTTTACACTACCTTTAATCTTCGTACAAGAGCGATCTTTTCACATCAGCTTCTGGGTATGTTATTGGAGGAAGGAGCCGCCTGCATGCAATGCACGACCAAACCCCTTATTTTGCGGCCAACATTGCTGTCATGTCATCTGCTCTAAATTCTAATGGGTCCTCACGGTCAGTCCACCAGTGCTAGATTTATCGCTAATCTGGTAATGAAGCTCTCAATTTCTAGAAGCAAATGAACACAACCGAGTTCCCCGCAACAAGTCCCCGTCCAAACCGTTCAAACCAGCAGTGTCGTAACAATTAGTCGTGTCAGTCACCGGTCAATGATCACCAAGCCTATGTCGTGGCCAATCTGACGCCACCATCAGCCCTTCATGACCCTTCATGGTTCTTTGATTCTGGTGCTATGATTCTTGTCACCTCCGAATTCTCCAATCGACCCGTTCAATCTTATTACACTGGTAATGATGGCTTACATGTTGGCAACGGTACGTCTTTTCCTATTACGCATTTGGGTTCATCTACTTTGCCATCTTTTAACAAGCTTGTTCACTTGCATGATATCATGTTTGTTCTTGATATTTGCAAAAATTTGCTTAGTGTCTCTCAAATTACTAAAGATAATAATTCTTATATGCGCTTTTTCCCTACTCATTGTTATATGAAGGATCAGCAAGGTCTGTCACTTCTAACCAGCACCATTGAAAATGGTCTCTATTGCCTCAACCCACCACCTCAGTCATCCAAAGCTCTTTCTTCTGCTCTAATTGGCGTGCACTGGCTTATAAATCTCGCATGAGCGTCTTGGTCATCTTCATGAGTCATCTTCATCATATGGTTTCTCGTTTTAAGCTTCCCATGCCTTTAAATAATTTAAAAAATATTTGTGAGTCATGTCAGCTCGGTAAGAGCCACAAATTACCTATTTCTCATGTCCATGAGTCTAGTGAGGCTCCTTTTGATCTTGATTGCTCAAATGTTTGGGGTCCTGCCCAATTTCTTCATTTAATGGACATCATTTTTTTAATCTTTGTCTCCCCCACCTATTCTTCTTTGTGATAATCTGAGTGCTACTTTCATGCTTTCTAATCTGGTTTTTCATCGGAGATCCAATCATATCAAGATTGATTATCATTTTGTTCATGAGCAAGTTGAGGATGGTTCTCTTGTTGATCGGCATGCTCATTCTCTTGATCAAACTGCTGACATTTTTACGAAGGCTATTGGTACTGCCCATTTTGGTACTCTTGGGTCCAAGCTTCATGTCGCTCCACCTCCATAAGCTTGTTGGGGGCGGGTATTAGAGTATAATATGTATTTTTGGTAAATCAAAATTTGTATATGATTAGATTTCCATAGATTTTCTTATTCTCTAAGCAAACCCTTGTATAAATACATGTTGATGTGATGAATAATGCAGAATAGTTTCTCATAACTCTTATACAATTTTACACCTATAATCTCAGCCAAACTATTATGCTTCCATTTGTGATCAGAAACTGAATCCAAAGACCAGTCTTCTTCCTGGGGGCCCTGAAGAGAAGCATCTATAAACTCAATATAACCTTGGAAAATGGAAAAGTTAAACACCACGATCTAGATAATATGATACGCCTAGCCCACGTGGCATACTCAAATAATGAAAGAAAAAAATATTTTTGTGTTTTTCTTTTTCTGGTTTCTTAAATTTTTTTCAATAATGAAAATACAAACCAATGATATTGCACCTCTCCCCCACACTTAGACAGCACAATGTCCTCACTGTGTAAGAAATAGATAACATGTGCAAATGTATAAGAAAATATGATTTTGTGCAAATAATTTACAAATGAAACAAATGCAACTAAAAGAGACCAAATAAAGAAAGACAAGAAAATGCTCTCTAGGCGGCTAATTAGCCTTGGGGGTCAACATCCAAATTTTGATCGGAATGAGCATTTCGACTAGTCCTGGCTGATAGTTGCTGGGCCACTAATTCAAATAAAACCTGTTGTTGTGTGCCTTAACCTGATTTAATACTTCAACGGCCCATTGAGGCATTGTAACTCCATGCTCTCCCTGCACGCTAGCTCGCTCTGATGTACCTGAAGGAGGAAGATAATTTTTGCTCGGGAGTTGAACATCTGGCTCAAACAACTTAAACTCTCTTGAGACAATATCAAAATAAACAAATTTCATCCTATCAAGAGTAGACATGGTAAACAGGCTAGGGGGAACAACATTCTGAATGTAAGGCTCAACATCAACCTCTAAAACTTTAGTGAGTTTCGTTATTAAAGCTCCTAAGGCCGATTTCCCCTTCATACGCATGCAATGATAGTGAAATTGTTTTGCAAGCCAAAACCCAAAATTAAATTTCTTTCCATTCCACATATTATAGAGCAAAAAGGCATCAATTTGTGTAACCATATGTGATCCATCAATTCTCCCAAACAGATTGTATGCCAAAAATCTATGACTAATTTGGTAACCATTACTCTTAAAGATGTGTCCCTGGAATGATTCTTTACATGCTTAGACTCAGATGAAATGCTACTCCACATGTACATATTTCAAATAACTAGAAGGAAGATTAAGTCCATATTCACCATACCCGCAGATTCAAAACCTAGAAGCACATTCAAATCATTTATGGACTTGTTCCAAGTTCTTCCTCCCAACTCAAAGGTAATAAATGAAGGATACGACACATCAACATTATCATCCAAATCTTTGCAAGCAAAAGAGATAAAAATTTTCAAACACAATTTTGACACACTGGTTCATTTATTTCAAGAAAGCCAGCCCAACCAAGATGAGTAAAACAAGCACACACATTTTCATCAATATTTAAAGCACTCAAAACATCCCAATCAAACACAGTCCAATCAACTAAAGTACCATCCTCTAAATGAGAGTACCTTTTTTGCTTAACCACTGCACATAGGGGTTGAACTGGAGTCATTTGTACTACATTTGTGGCTGGTTCAAAATCCTCTGCCTCCAAAGAATGTGCAGATGATGGCTCTCGTTCCGGCTCCTTTCCCTTTTTACCCTTTTTGTACTGAGGAACTTCTGAAACTTGAACAGCCTTCCTCTGATGAGTAACTCGATGTGGCTGCGGTTCTGGCTTAGGTTCATTATTCTGCCTCCAATTTTTTTCTCTTTTCATTTTGAACTTTTCAACCTTTGAAAGCTGGAGCTGTAGCCATTGTTGATGGATTTTTGCTAGACTTTTTCTTCTTTGGGAGAATCACTCAAACCATGATAAAAATGGGACCCAGAGAAACAAATTTCATAGTCATGAGGAGAGAACTATAGAAGAAATCTTCAACCGTGCGTATGGTGTTGCAGACCTCCGGCGGCTAAGAGAAAAAATAATCTCCAGTCGCGTATTCTTCAGCCTAAGAAAATCAATGTGAAAATAAAATCTAAAACTAAAGATTTGAAAAGAGAAATAAAATGAGTAAAAGGCTTAGATTTCCTCCCAAGAAACTCTCTTATTTAACGTCTTAGGCTAGACCCAATTGAAGTGCACAAATCAAGTGGTCGAGGGTAGTGAAAGTTTCACTCCCTCAACTGTAGACAACTCCATTCCCTCTTGGTATAGTTTCAACAACTGAACGTTTACTTTGAAAATATTTTGAGTGTCCATGCTCCCAATATCAATCATTCCATGTGTGCTAACTCTTACAACCTCATATGGTCCCGTCCATCGGGACTTTAATTTTCCAGGCATCAACTTCAATCGAGCATTAAAATGCAATAATTTCTGGCCAACTTCAAAATGCTTCCTTCTTATATGTTTGTCATGAATAAACTTTGTACGCTCCTTATATAAAGAAGCACTATCGTAAGCTTCCAACCTCAATTCCTCCAGCTTCTGAAGTTGATATTTTCTATCTTTCCCCACACATCCTGATCCATGCTATATTGCTTAACAACCCAATACACCTTGTGGACTATCTCCACTGGTAGATGGCATTGCTTACCAAATATCAGTCTAAACAGGTACATTCCTATTGGTGACTTGTATGATGTGCGATATGCCCATAGAGCATCTTCCAAGCGTGCACTCCAATCCTTGCGACTAGAATTCACAGTCTTCTCCAATATGTTCTTTATCTCACGGTTTGAAACCTTGGCTTAACCGTTCGACTGTGGGTGGTAGGCGGTGGCCACTCGATGATAAACTCCATACTTCTTGAGAATAGATTCACGAGTTTTATTGATAAAATGAGATCCATGATCACTGATAATGGCTCTTGGCACACCAAACCTATTAAAGATGTTATATTTAAGAAAACCTACAACCACTTTAGAATCATTAGTCCATGTAGCTTTTGTTTCTACCCATTTCGAAACATAGTCAACATCCAATAAAATATATAAGTTTCCAAAAGAACTTGGGAATGGTCCCATAAAGTCAATAACCCAAACATCAAAGATTTCACATACCAATATAGGTGTTTGAGGTATTTCATTACGAGAAGAGATATAACATATGTGTTGGCATCGATCATAACTTTTGCAGAACTGAAAAACATCTCTAAAAATGGTTTCCCAATAGAAACCAGAATCAAGAACCTTTCTTGTCGTTCGTTTAAGTCCGAAGTGACCACCACAAGCGTGAGCATGACATTACTCTAAGATGGAATGAGTTTCACCTTCGGGGATACATCATCTGATTACTTGATTAGCACAGGTTTTCCATAAGGATGGACATCACATATGAAATACTTAGCTTGGCTCCTCAATTTATTTTTTTGAGCTGTCTCCATACCCTTAGGAAAAGTTCTAGCAGTCAAACAATTAACCAAATCTGCGTACCAGGGAGTTTTTCTGTGAATGACAAACAAATGTTCATTAGGAAAATTGCCCAGGATGGTCATCCCGACCGATTCCGATGGCAATCTACTCAAATGATCCGCTACTTTGTTCTCGGCTCTTTTCTTATCCTTAATTTCTAAATCAAATTCTTGGAGCAGAAGAATCCATCTTACGAGTCTGGGTTTGGATTCTTTCTTTGAGAGAAAGTACTTAAGAGCTGCATGATCAGAATACACCACAACTGTAGAACCAAATAAATAAGATCAAAACTTTTCACAAGCAAAAACAACTGCCAAAAGCTATTTTTCCAGTTGTTGTGTAGTTTCATTGGGATGGATTTAGAGTCTTTGATGCATAGTAAATGCCATGACTCTCTTTCCCATTCGTTTGCCCAAGCACAACTCCAATGGCATAATCGCTTGCATCATACATGATTTCAAATGGTTCTCCCCATTTTGGTGGTTGAATTATGGGGGCTAGAGTCAACTTCTTTTTCAAAATATTAAAAGCTTCCTGGCATTTGTCATCAAAATTGAATGATACTTCTTGCTGCAACAACCTTGTTAGGGGTTGTGAGACTTTTGAATAGTCTTTGATGAAACGCCTATAGAAACCTGCATGGCCTAAAAAGCACAATTCTCTTTCACATTAGTAGGATAAGGTATCTTAACAATGGAATCAAGATTGCCGTTATCAACCTCTATCCCCCTTTCGGAGATCACATGTCCAATTACAACGCCTTCCCTAACCATAAAGTGACACTTCTCATAGTTCAAAACAAGTTTAGTTTCAATGCATCGTTGCAAAATCCTATCTAGATTAATCAAACATTGGTCATAAGAATCACCATGCACAGTAAAATCATCCATAAAAATATAAATACAACTTTCAAGCATGTCAGAAAAAATACTCACCTACATCTTTGAAATGTTCCTGGATCATTACAAAGACCAAATGGCATACAAAGATAAGCAAAATTTCCAAAGGGACATGTAAAAGTTGTCTTTTCTTGGTCTTCCCGAGCCACATAAATTTGGAAATATCCAGAAAAGCCATCAAGAAAACAGAAATATAATTTTCCAGCCAATCTTTCAAGCATCTCATCAATGAAGGGTAAGGGAAAATAGTCCTTCCTAGTGGCATTATTTAATTTTCTATAATCCATGCACATACGCCAACCAGATTGAAGTCTCATAGGTATCAGCTCATTATTTTCATTTTTGACCAATTGAAACCCATACTTCTTAGGTACCACATGCACTAGACTCACTCACACACCGTTAGATATAGGATAAATAATCCCTATTTCTAACAATTTAAGGATTTCCTTATGCACAACTTCTTTCATGAAAGGATTCAACTTTCTCTGAGGATCCCTAGAAGGCTTGCTATCATGCTCAAGTAAAATACAATGCATACAGATAGAAGGACTTAAACCTTTCATATCGGCTAAGGTCTAACCTATTGCAGATTTATGTATCTTCAAGAGTCTTACCAATTTATCCTCTTGCTCCAGGCTCAGGTTCTTGCTGATGATGACCGGTAATGTTTACTTCTCTCCAAGGAAGGCATATTTGAGATGCTCAGGTAATGTCTTCAATTCCAGCTTGGGTTCTTCCTCAATCGAAGGAAGAGTGCATTCAGGAGTGGTCGGGATGATCATCCCGACTGATGTCGATTGAGAGTTAATAATCTTCTCATCTGGAATCGTACTAAGGTTACAGACTGGATAATTCTGAGTGACAAAATTATGTTTTCATGAGCTCGGATCGGTCGGGATGGTTATCCTGACTGATATTTTCCGAAAACTGTACTCTTTGGCAAAATACAGTTGCATAATAATCTTACGAATCTTTTCGTCAATCTTATACATTGCATCATTTTCCTCCCATCCATTGAAGAGTACCTGTTCACGCTTGTCATCTCTAGAATATTTTTCTACAAAATCATCAACCAACGGGTCAATCACATCAAGAGTAAACATGGATTCAGGATCATCTACACGTTTCATGGCATCAAAAATATTAAATGTGACTATATCTCCATCAATCTCAAGGCTAAGTAATTCCTTATCAACATCAATCTTAGCTTTTGCTGTTTTCATGAATGGTCTTCCTAGAAGAATCAGGGACTTGTTAGCAGAAATGAGTCACGCATGTTAACAATATAGAAATCCACAAGAAAAATGAATTCATTCACTTTCACAAGTACATCCTCAATTACACTAGCAGGATCTGCATTAGACCTATCTTCCAATTGGATTATAACACGAGTTTCTTTCAATGGTCCTAATTGCAAGTCATTATACACAGAGATAGGCATAACATTAATTGACGCACCAAGATCTAACATGGCCTTTTCAACATTCATCTTGCCAATTATGCACGGGATAGAAAATATCCCCGGATCTTTACATTTTTGTGGCAACTTACGTTGAATGACTGCAGAAACATTTTCACTTACCACAATTTAGAATCTTTCCCATATCTCTTTCTTTTAGATCAAAGCTCTTTAAGAAATTTTGCATACCTGGGAACCTGCTTTATGGCTTCTATCAAGAGCAAATTTATTTTAACTTTTTGAGTCCTCCGAAATCTCCTTCTCATCATCTTCCTTCTTGTTTCTAGCTAACTTGGATGGGAATGTTAGAGATATTTCTGAGTTATAAGTAGATGATTTAGGTTGAGTGTATACCTTTAAGGACTCCTTTTTTGTCTCCTTGGCTTGTTCCTGTTCATCCTTCTTCTTGTTTTCTTCCCTTGGTGCAAAATCAACTAACTCCTTCCCACTTCTAAGGGTCACTACACTTGCATTCTCTCTTGGATTTGAATCTGTCTGGGAAGGAAGGTTTCCATTGATTACTTTCAACTTATTTATGTCTGTAGCCATTTGTGCCATCTGTTGCTCAATGTTTCCTATTGCAGCCCTCGTCTTCTGTTGAAAAGAGTATGTGTTTTTGGCTAAATTTTTCACAATTTCATTGCCTTGAGAAATACTCTAGAGAACATCATTCATGGAGATTTTCTGATCGTCCTGGGTGGGATGATCATCCCGACCATTCTGCGACTGTCCTGGAGCATACATTCCTGGAGCTTTCTGGTTCCATCTGAAGTTTGGGTGGTTCATTCATCCTGGGTTATATGTATCTGAATATGGATTGTATTTTCTTGATCTCGATGGGACATCTTCAAATCCAAAGCAAGCTTGTTTAGTCTGAGGATATTGAAGAGTAGGGCATACATCAGTGTAGTGTCCCATTTTGGAACAAATTTCACATTTAGCTCCTCGTGAGTTCTTCACAGCTAGCTCCCGTACCAAGGATGTGAGGGCATCTAACTTCTCATCCATTTGTGAAGTTCCTGCCACCTTCAGCGGTCTGGATCTATCATCATCTTCATTATACTCCTAGGTGACCATATCAAGAATGATTTCATTTGCCTCATCTATGGTTTTGTTTAGCACATTACCACCACAAGCTGCATAAAAAAATTTCCTGTCTATCGACCACATGCCTCCATAAAAATAATTAGTGATGAGCTGATATTCAGTAAAACCATGGTTAGGATATTTACGACATAATTGGTTAAAATGGTCCCAATAACTAGCAAGACTCCCCCCCTCTTCTTTTGTGTTATGCCACTAATTGAAGCTCTTAAATTAGCTACTCTAGACTCAGGAAAAAACTTTTGTAAAATTTTTAGCTCAAGGTCCTCCCAAGTTTGGATTGAACCTGGGGGAAGTTTAAATAGCCATTCACAAGCTTTTCCCTGCAAAGTGTTTTTAAATGTGAGCAGTCTAATTTGATCATCATAAAAAACCTTAGGGTCGTAGAGTCGCACACACTAGATCAAATTCATCAAGATGATTATGAGAACTCTCACCTGGCAAATCACCAAACTTAGATAATACTTGTATAAAACCTGGCTTAATTTCTGAGTTGCGGTTAATTTCAAGAAGGACAATGCACAATGGGCGATTATGTCGGTAATGCCCCATGTCTCTTATCCACTGAGGTGCTGGTTCTTCTTCATGTATCTGTTCGTCTGCCATGTTGAGTTGTTCTTCGCTGGCAGTTGACTCAAATGTAAAAGATTCTTTCAAGGCTTTTCTCTGCTTCGTTAAACTTCGTGCAAGTTTCTCAATCTCCGGAGCAGTGGTGGAACATAGGGGGGACCAGGGGGTGCCTAGTCCCTGCTAACTTTCTTTTACCATTAGTATTTTGTATTTTTCTTGTGTTTTTTTTGTTATTGTATGGAAAAAAATGTTGTGGTCCCCCCAAATTAATACTTACCAGAACATTGAAGTAACGTGATACTCAAATTGAGATTATTTGTTTTTAATTGTAGAGTCCAACAAGAAATAAACTTCCTTTTTATCTTTAATATTTATCCAAGTTATACTTGAAAATTATTTTAACAGCAATAAATTTTATCTTTATATATCTATCCAATTAAGATTTGTATCCAAGTATACGCATGTTTTTGTCATGTCCAAGTTATACGTATAAATATTAATGGTAAGAAAAACTTGTATAATTTTAATTCCAACTATTTTCTATTAATCGGACACAATACTAATCTTTATCGGATAAATATGTGAATATGTCTCTAGAAAGACGGTCTTTCCATAAGTCATAGAAAGACGGTCTTTCCATAAGTCATGGAAAGACCAAGGATTAAAGTGCAAATTAGAAAAAATGAAGATAAAATTTTTGGTTGCATGAATCAGGCTATAAACTTTATAACTACTACACGTTACATACTAAATTTTTAATATTGCAACTAAGACCTTTTGTATTTTATTATTCTAATTAAACCTTATCTTTCCATAAGCCTATAGAAAGACGGTCGTTCCAAGACTTTACTTTAAAATTTAAAGAAATAATCACTGAAAGGCAAAACATGAGTTTAAAAAAGGTATATGCAAGTTTCATTAAATAGAAATCATATGATTCGAATTAGGATTTATAGACTATTCTTCCTTATCTTGACTATTCGGTCATTTACTGTAACATTAGAACAAGTTTTTTTACACCATGAAAATTGTGAAAATATATCTCCACAAATATTTGGAAGATGATTTTCTGCGAGATTATTTATTGCTTTCCATTGAAAAGGATATTTCAAAGACATTTAACATCAATTCGACCGTCGATACTTTTAATATGATCAAAGAGAGAAGATCACAACTTAAATAAAAAAACAAGAAGGTCGTCCATTTCAAAATTATCAATTTTGTATTTTCTTTAGCACTAGTTTGTCTTTAGTATTTAATTTTTTATCCTTTAAATGAAATAATCTACTATGCCTTGCTATTTTAATGGTTGATTCAATTTTTTTTATGAAACTTTGCCCCCCCCCCCCGATATGAAAATCCTGGTTTTGCCCCTGCTCTGGAGTAAAGATCAATTCCCCTATACGATAAGAACGAGGCATAAACCCGATGGAAAAAGAAACAAATAAAAATTTTAAGAAAAATACTGCTAAAAAATCAATCCCCGACAGCGGTGCCAAAATTTGATGCGTCGTTTTACACCAAAAATAATTTGAGCTCTAAGCCAAATTCCAAATTCACGATTCGGTTGTCGGAATGATCATCCTGACCAGTACAGCAACGAGAAAGTTCGTTTCCCAAGAGATTGGCGAGATTTTTCTTAATTATTAACATGCGATTTTGTAACCAAAACAATGATTTGATGATGATGAATAATAAAAATGAAAATTTGAGAACAGATAAAATTGAAAAATTGTAACTGATCGCAAAAAGATTCAACTATGATGAGAGAATTCCAGTTTCGATCAATTCCATACTGGCATTCTATCCCAATCCTTGATGCAAAGATGACTTTAAATGCATGTACACAAATTGGTTATAGTTGCAAGCAACCAATCTTTTCTTACCTTACCGATAATCAGGATGACGCCTAACCAACTATTTCTGTAATTAACATATAACCTAAGAGATCCTCCACAGTTTTAATATGCTAGCAGCATTAATAATGAGAAAGACTCAATTTATCACCAACAAACTCGGACGCCGGATTGTTAAATTAAGACTGCTATTCCCTACCACTGATTGGACTTAAATCACAACTGCGGATGGTTGGTTCAATTGGTATTAAATTAACTAACATGATATCAAATATTGCGCGCTACTCAATAACATGAAAGAAATAATAAACATTATAATCAAGAACAATGGATATAAGCAAGCAATCAAAGTATAAAACCTAATGAGATCTAAAGAGTACTTCCTTGATCTTTATCTGAAAAGATGAATTTAGCTAGAAAACATAATTGAATTAACAATCAAAAGCATAAAAATAGATGATGAAAATTGTCTGAATAGAGTACTGAAAAAGTGCCAAAATGTTAATACTGTCTACGCAGAATTAGACTGTGTGTTCGTTTCTGTCTTCATACGTGAATGAAAGAAATAGTCCCGGGAAAAATTATTACAGCCAATAGTTAGATAAGAAATAAAATATGTCTTTTCCTTATCTATTTAAAATCCAATAAGATTAGAAAATATCTTCTCCTAAAATTTAGAAGTCTTCAAGCAATCCAATTCATTTTCTAATTTGGACCTGGAAAAATTAATCCATCAAAATATTCCATGGCTCCTGTCATAAGAATTTTCCTTATTTTATTCTTCATGACACGTAACACTTACGTTCCAGCCCAGCGTCCGAATCCATTTTGCATTTCTGTTCCCACGTGTCCGAAAATTGGTTGGGATGGTCATCCCAACTCATAACTACATCAACTCATCAATTCCATTCCAAAATTCTAAACTGCAACAAAAATACCATCAAAACATAAGTTTCCACAAATTTAATCAACATATCAGCGCAAATACAACCCAAAACATATACATGGAAATGCATGGTGAGACGTCGGCCATACGTCACAGATACATGTCGGTCCAAAACAGTGGCTTTGTCGACATATACCTGCGATGTCGCACCATTATCGACCAAATCAAACAAGCAACTGTTGCAGAAACGAGGTCACGTATAAAAATTTAAAGTAAATTGAAATGCATGTATGTGACATCGGTAAGAAATATGCTTAACCAATGGTAAAACCAATATAGGTTAGACGTCTCATACATGTTACTTGAAATGAGAATGTATGACGTCCCACACTAATTGTATGACCGACATGTAACAGACAGGCAACTGAGGTCGGATGCATCCGAGGCAGCTGTGAGAAAAACACATAAACCCAAAAAATGATGCTTTAACAACAGAACATTACTGAAAAATGTCCAAAAACATACCATAACATAGTACCTAGGTTTAAATTCAAGGAAACTTCACAATCTAACAAACCTGAGTAAGAATAAGAAAACCAAAAAACAAAACACATTCATAGAGCATAGATTGAACAATTTAAAGTAACAATTACAAAAATGTAGGTGTTAGAAGAGTAGGAAAACCTTACCTTTGACAAGGGAGAAGAGTAGAGGGTGGGGGACTGTTGGAATTTGCGGGAAACTGGGGAACAAAAGCTTGAATTGATTGTAAGGGACCTTATATTTTATATCCATTTTTGAATGGAATCATTTTGGACCATTGTGAAGTCCGCCTCGCATTCTGTGATGATGCACCTACATTGGTTTGAGAAACAAGGTGCCGAACAATTTTGGTTATGTATGACATGTCCTTCACCTAAGGAAATAGTGTGTCAACAGTTTGTATTTATTAAAAATGTGGTAAAAATATATTTGGTATTTTCAGACGATTTGTGAATGATCTTCATATTAAAACTTTGTGTAAATATTAAGGATTCAATTACATTACAATGACATTCAACAAATAGATTATAGATTAAATATTAAATTACATAAAAAAAGGGCATTCAACAAATACTCTGAATTTAGTACAAATGTTCCTAATTCAAATAAAGTGATTTTATTGGTTCCTAATTCAAATGAAGTGGTTTTATTTGTTCCTAATTTAAATAAAGTGGTTTTATTTGTTCCAAATTCTAAACAATAATACTTAAATTAGTGGGGAAGAATGATGACATTGAACACTATCGACCCAAAACCATCTAAGAGCTCGAAGTAGAGCATGTCCCCAACCTTTAGGTCCTCTACATCAAGAAACTGGTAAAAACCCTTTGGGTTCAGGGTCTTCAGCCTCCTATTCCCCAAGTAGTGCATGTGATACTCCCTTCCGCTGCACCTCAAGATGACTGGCGTCTTAACATTTGGTAGGAGTTCCACGATCTGGCTTGGGATGTACTAAATTATAAACCGAAAACGACAGTTAGTATATATAAAAGTAATCTAGAAAAAATGTTATTTGAAAATAAAATACATGTGTAACCTGGGTAGGACTTACCAAAATTAGAATTGAACCGAAGTTTTTTTGGGTCAAAGTCTTGACAAAATGTGGAATGACATAACCGAATGAAGTCCGCGGACGATCCTCATCCGAATCGCTACAAATCTGCATTGGTCAATGAAATTATTACTAATTAAATATGAAAATAACTAATCAAATAAAAGGAATTTACGTAGCAATCTAAAAAAATCGCTCACCTCATTTGGTATGCAACTACTTAAACCTTCATTTTCAGCCATGATTCCTAAAAATCATATTGTCACGTATGATATATGTAATGATAAATAGAGATTGGTTCGATAAAAATCGGTTCAATAATATTTCAAGTCAGCCAAAATAATGACAATGTTGACCTGTAGAGCGACGTCGCTCACCAATCGGTAGAACTGATTGGTAAACTAAGAAGGGTGCAACGTCTCATACATGGAAAACATCAAAATACGAATGCGCGACATTGCACGACCTTTGCAAAACCAAAGTGCAATCAAAGGGCCAATGACATTGCATTCAAACCTAGTAGAAACAGCAACTACAGCAGCAAACCAGCGAAAGTAAAGGTCCCAATCCAAAAGAATGGGCCACAAAATAGATATGGAGGAACAAACAATAAATAACATAGAACACTAAACAAAATGGCCTCACCCTAGAACCCTAATCCATAGGAACTTCAAAACAAACAACATAGACGACATTCAAACACCATATACATAACAATTTTAAGGAAAAAAAATACATAAATGATAGCATTTTAGAGAGTCTAGAAACCTTATCTTTGAGAAGAGCAGTTGGGTGACCGTTGAAATTCGAGGGAAAGTTAAATGTTTGAAGTGATTTATGAGGTAGGCTCCACATATATAGACATTCAGAATCCTTGTGAATTATGCCTCGGCTTGGAATCAATTTTAGCACAACCGGTGAACTTTTTAATTCTTACTCTTAGCTCCCTCCAAGAGGGTGGGACAGGTTGAAATGCAAAATTGGAGATACCCAATTATCTAATTGTCATTGTCACAATCAAATTGTTCCGATTTAGGCATCAGCGAATCAGTGTATTCGTCCCTCCTTTTTATTAGTATTCCATTAATACTGTTACAATGAGCGTTATTAGAACGATAATTTCCACCACATAGAATCACACGAAATTACATGTTCTTGCTTTGTATGAATTAAAAAGATAATGAAATTCCGTCCATCAAATTTTTTTTTATAAATGCTAGTAATTGGTCTAGAGTAATTGTAGATGATTACTTATAAGTATTCAAAGGTTAATCAGAAGATCTTGTGGAGGTCTCTGTGGGATCATGCTAGTTCCTTTATCACATTCGGGGGTTATAAGTTCCACTGAGGATGACAAATGTCCCTTTCGTGATGATCGGGAATACCGATGAACTTTTTTTATTTTTTCACTTAGGTCCCTCCAAAAAGTGGGAGAGGTCAAAATGCAAAATTAGATATCTTTATCTAATTCACATTGTCATGACCATGATGTTTCAATTTGGGCATGATTGGGTCAATGGAACGGGCCCAAATTATTCACAGAGTGTATATGACAAAACTTTGTAAAAATTACACTATGGCCCAAACTTCCTTGAATGTTCACTACACTTAAGCTCAGCACCTGAACATAAGGACAAATGTTTCATATAGAGATATGCATAGTGTCTAAGAGGAACGCGAACCGGGTTAATCGTCTACCCCTTTTTTAGCATCCCATCAATACCCTTAGATAAGCCTTATGGGAACGATAATTTTCACTATAAAGAATCACATGAAACTTCATATTCTTGGTTTTTTGTGAAATAAAAAAGTAATAGAATTCCATCCATCAATTTTAGAAAGCATTAGTACGTGGTCTAGAGCAAATTGTAGATGATTACTTAAAAGTATACAAGGGTCAGTCGTAGGAACTTGTGGAAGTCTATGTGGAAAAGATCAGTTTCTTTATTACTCTCAATTATTATAAGTTCGACTAGGGATGACAAAGTTTCTTTTCAGGACGATCATAATCGAGTTTGGGACAACTAGTGATTTTTAAAAATTTTTGCACTTAGGTACCTCCAAGAAAGTGGGAGAAGTAAAAATACAAAACTGGAGATAACATTTTTTTAATTCAAATTTTGACGACAATGTTGTTCCAATTTGGGCATAAACGGGTCGATGAAAGGGGACACAATCTTAAAACGGAGTATTTTATGGCACTTTTGGAAATTAGACTATTGCCTTATGTGCGACGTTGCAATTGTATCGCATAGAACGAAACTTAAACCAACTTTTGACTGGCATTGGTCGATATGAAATTTCCAGCGGACACTTAAAATTTTAGCCAAAAACTAACTAATTGTTTCTCTTACCAAGATGCCCCGAGAAAGTATTCGCTAAACTAGAACACATCTTGATAGCATTAAGCACTAAAAGAACCAATACAACATATACCAAAGTAAAAGCAAACAACAATGCACACTCAATTATTCCCTATCTTGCTATTACAGTCTTAACTAGTTAGTTATTTTTCACAAGACTATGCTACTTAGGGGTGTTCATGAGCCGGTCCGGACCGATAAAATGGACCGGACCGGACCAGAAATGCAAGGATCGAAATTGTATAAAAGAAATTCCGGTCTGGTCCTCGGTCCATGTTTTTCACAGTACTGGTCCTCTTCATCTGAAGTAGAGATTTTCAGCTCTAAAACCAACTGCTCAATTGCCTTATTCTAATTCATCCTCTTAATTGTCAATTCAGTCCTTCAGCCTTTTCCAATGTTTCTTATTTTCTAATTAGTCCCTGGATTATAACAAAATTTTAAATTAAGGGTAAAATACTTATATGACCCTATGTTTTGGTGGTTTGTGCTAATATGACCCTGTGAAGTTGGAAAGTGCTATTATAGCCCTGTGTTTTACATCAGAAGTGCTGATATAATCTTTTGGCACTATTTCGGCATTGACTTGGCATTGACCATAACTAAAAAGACTAAAATAACCCTAGTCTTAAAACTAAAAAGGTAAAGACAAAATTACCCCTAGTTCTTCTTCTTTTCCATAACACAGCCACTGCTCTGCCGCTCGGCCACCCCCGCCGCCGCCGCTCCGCGACCTGCGCCACCGCCACCACTCGTCCAACCACCACCACCACCACTCGCCCCAGCACTCGTCCCAACCACCACCACCACCGCTCAACCCTAGTCCTACCACCACTCATCCCTAGCCCCGCCACCACTTGTCCCAATAACCACCACCACCACCGCTCAACCCTAGCACCGCCACCACTCGTCCCAATCACTGCCACCACTCGTCCCAATCACCGCCACCGCTCAATCCTAGCCCCGCTACCACTCGTCTCAACCACTGCCACCACTCATCCCAACCACCACCACTTGTCCCAACCACCACCACCCGCCCCAGCACTCGTCTCAACCACCACCACCACTACCGCTCGTCCCTAACCCTATCACCACTTGTCCCAACCACCGCCACCACTCGTCCTAACCACCACCACCACCACTCAACCCTAGCCCCACCACCACTGGTCTCAACCACCACCACCATCACCGCTTAACCCTTGCCCCGTCACCGCTTAGCCCTAGCCCCACCACCGCTCAACCCTAGCCTCCCCACCGCCACCGCTCAACCCTAATCTAGTTGCGCCGCCGCGCTCCACCTCTCCCCTAGCTTAGCCCCACCACCGCGCCGAAAAGTGGAGAATCCAAACATAGCCAAATTAAACAAACCAAGAAAACCCATCTCAAATAAACCCAAACCAACAAAACCCACCACGAATCCGAACAGAGCCAACCCAGAAAAGCAAGAAAATCGGGAAAAGGGATATGTTTCGTACCTGAAAAGAAGAAAAAAATAACGAGTTGAGAAGTGGCGAATGACGGCGCTGGTGGCGATGGAGAGTACGGTGAGTTTGAGAAGGAATCAGAACCAGGTCGGAGCGGCGGAGCGAAGGTGGCGGCGGGGGAGCGGAGATGGCCGAAAGAATGAGGAAACCAGGGCGCAATATTTGTGATAACCATTTTGAGAAGTTGGACGGAACCAGGGCGGAAAGAATGAGGACAAAAGAAATAAATGAATGAGGGTATAATTGTCCTTTCACTTGTTTTGAATTTTTATTTTTTAAAATAGGGGTATAATAGTCATTTCATGTATTTCCGGTCAAATTCAGGCCTCCAAGGCTATATTAGCACATTCAAGCAAAACACAGGATTACAATAGCACTTTCGAACTTCACAGAGTCATATTAACACAAACCACCAAAACATAGGATTATATGAGCACTTAACTCTTAAATTAAAGAATATAAGACCAAATGTGAAGACTAAATTAATTAGTCCAATAACAATTTCCTTTTCTTAGTTGGATTCGTAATTAGGGTTATTTGTAATTTACCTATTTATAGGATTCTATTGGCTTTAATTAAAAAGCACGCTGTAGCTTTAGATTAAGACCTCATTGTATTTTCTCTCTTCGACAGTGATTCTGTTGTCGCACATAGAAGATGCATGTGAAAGATGCATGTGAACATTAACTCTAGAACATAGTTATTCATCACATTATAATCCTGGTGACATTGTTTTGTTTTAGTATGTTTTATACTTTTATTTTATTATTAGTTTAGTTATTATTAATATTTTTAGTAGCTAAATCTCTTTTCCGGCTTGGGGTAATGAAGCATTGACTATGATTTATATGTGAGGTCTGATTGTTCTTGATAATTGATTTGTATGGATTCCTAATTGTTCTCTGTGTATATTTCATTTCTAAATTTCTTGAGATCTGATCAACCTTGAGTTATTTGGAATAGTGCCAATTAAATTATGCTATTTATCTTTATCTAGTGGGAAGATTCAATTAGTGGCGAAACTAGCAACAGATAGTGGGAACAATTGGTGGATAATTTGTGACAGCTGATTTGATTATGAATTATCTGAATTGGGTTTCTTTGGTTCTTTATGCTGTTGAGATCTTAAATCTAGTTTATAGCCGATTCTTGCTAGATTATGTCTTAATTAGAGAATTGGTCAGTTTATAGCTGATTCTTGCTGGCTATCGATAAAGTAAGAAGAAATTGGACTGTATCTTGTACCTGGTTCTCAGCATTCTATAAATGGTTGGTTCATGCAAATTGATTTCTGATTGCACTTGTGATCATATAAATTATTAGTTAATGTGGATTTATGTATTTTCATAATTCATTCTCATACACTACAAGAAAATGAACCAATTACGTCACCCTGTTTACCTCGGTTTTTAAGCTTAGCTAAAAAAATCGAGGTAAAAAGTTCTTTTACCTCAGTTTTTTTCAAAGTAAAAAATATTAATTACCTCGGGTATTAAAAAAATGAGGTAAAAAATTGGGTTTTTACCTCGGTCATAAGTTTAAAAATGAGGTAAATGATGTTACCGATGTTCATGCGACATCGCATTCATGTAATAAACTTATCGCTGAAATTGTGTGTTCTGTCGATGTCATCGACAGAGCTTGAGATGGATGACTGATATCGCAAAAAATTATAGAACAATTAGAAGTTACAATTAACGACGATTTTTGTTAAGTTTTGTCATTAAAAAATTTAATAAGGTCTGTTTTGTTATGTTACAATTGAAAATGATTGGATAATTAATTTGGAAAACCACAACCGCCATGAAAACATTTTGAATGGGACGGTTGGAAATGTTTTTCAAAATCACGCACAGGCAATAACATATTGTTGAAAAAGGGTACTCAAATTATTAGAAAAATCTTATTCATGAAAACCTCCTTAAAATTCAATTAGTACAAAATTATTCGAATATCAATAATACATGTCTGAGTACCATTATTAGAATACAGATGACAAGAAAACCAAGGCTCTCGAATTATGATAACCTTGAAGACAATCGGCCCCCCAGCTTCTATGATCTCGAAGAACAAGGTGTCCCCAATGTGCAGGTTGTTTCCAGAAAGGAACTCGGAAAAACCCTTTGGGGACAGAGCCTTGATCTTCCCTTGGCCCGAGTAGGTCATGCGCCACTCTTTTTCGTAGCACCTTATCACAATGAGGGTCTTTACCTTCGACACGAGTAGTATAATTTCAATCGGGATGTACTAATCAGAGAAAAAATTCATTATGAACAAATATATGCAATTATAAACAAATAGTATTAATTGAAAATAAAGTAATGTAACAATTTTAATTATTGGCAAGCTTTAGTCCTTACCAAAGTTGGGTTCTTCCCAAAGTTTTGCTGCTTCAAGGTGCGGTGGAAACACGGGTTTTCCGGAGCCATTATATGGTCTTCAATGTTGAAGACAACCAGTTCAGGGTTTCTCCTTTGTGCAAAGAACTGTATAATTAATACAAATTAAAATTAATTTATATACAGTAGTGTCCATATGTATTAGTAAATATATTATGTGAAATGGTAAAATACCTCGAAAATGGGTGTCTAAAGGATCCTTCATCAGCCATTAGACCTGTATATGAAGTGAACAATATATAAGAAAAACTTACGAGGTCGGTAATGTATCGCATGAACACGTCGATTTGAACCAGTGGAAGCATTGATATGATCTATCGAGGTCGACATTTACTCGGCAAGATCGATATTATGACCGGCGGTAAATCGAGGTCGCAAAAATGAACATTAAGTTAATTAAAATGCCTAAGTGTGAAGTTGCTAAGACATCGGTAATATCGATGTATAAATACGTACAACTGTGATGTCTAATGCAACAACTTCAGATAAGAATGTGCGACTTCGCATTCATATATCAAATGATATTCGACACGAGATTGAGTATGCATGGGTCGAAGATAGCAATGGGAAAAATATAGAAACCCAACAACAAAACATGTATTAAGGAGACAAAATTACCCTAAAACGTCCTAACACATACAAGAACAACGTAACTTAGGTTCACATGTACGAAAACTTCTCACTCTAACAAATCTGAGTAAGAACTAGATAACCAAAAATACAACTCATACAAAAAGCATAGATTCATTTAACATGGTGAGGTAACAATTACAAAAACTAAAGCACTCAATGAGTAGAAATCCATACCTGTCAAAGGAGAAGAGGAAAGGAGTGGAGAGACTCTTGGTATTCACGGGAAACCTAGAAATGAGGAGCTTAAACTGATTGTGAGGGACTATTTATTTATAACCGTTTTGAAACAACGTCGTTTTGGAACCATGTATTGTCCACCACGGTAAGTGCGAATGTGTATCAATATCGCTGAAGTTGACAGAACACTGACATCCTCGCAACAACGCAGTATTACAAATGGGCTCATACATAATGTATAATATATGGGTTCCATAGATGGACTCTATGTATTATAAATGGGCTGCATAAATACAGTATAACTTGCCCATTGCGAATTCGTTGTATAGTCATCATATCCGACATTGCTAGCGACAGGTGACCGATATTGGCAAATGCGACTATGACCCAAAAACATTTCAGCCCACTAGTATTTCAGAGGAGCCCGCATTTGACCAAAAAACATATAATTGACCTTAACAAACACTCTATAGTATATTAGAAATATATATTGAATTTTATAATTGCCCATGAACATGATTAATGTCTGTTTCGATCGTACGTGTCAAGTTTTTAATTTTCAAACTTAATTAGGTCTCTTAGTGAATGTGGGAGATAGGAAAATGCAAATTCATTGGGGGTATTAATGAAATACCGGATAATAAAGGTATTAATAGAATATCGGATGAATGGAACGGGGTATTCGAATTCATTTGTATTAGTATTTCCATTTATACCCTTAGGATAAGCATTATTGGAACGATGATTTCTACCATATAGAATCAAATAAAATTCCATATTCGAGGTTCTTATGAAAATAAAAATGTAATAAAATTGCGCCCTTCAAATTTTAGAAAGCGCTAGTACGTGGTCTAGAGTAAATTAAAGACGGTTACTTATAAGTAGACAAAAGTTATTTGGTAGATGTTGACTGGAGAAGTCTCCATGGGATCATACCTGCTTATCATTCTTGATGTTGTTAAGTTTGAATGGTGATGGGAAATAAGGTTCCTTCCAGAATGTTTCAAATCGATTTTACCTCCACGGTTCACGATTTTACCTCCACGGGTCAAGTTTTTAATTTTTGAACTTAATTAGGCCCCCGTGAATGTGGGAGATGTGGAAATAAAAATTTAGAGATACCCTAATCTAATTCACAATGTCATGACCAAGACCTTCCGATTTAGGCATGATCGGATGAATGGAATGGGGTATTCAAATTCATTTGTTTTAGTATTTCCATTTATACCCTTAGAATAAGCGTTATCGGAACGATGATTTCCACCACATAGAATCATATGAAATTCCATATTTGAGGGTTCTTATGAAAATAAAATGTAATAAAATTGCATCCATCGAATTTTAGAAAGCACTAGTACATGGTATAGAGTAAATTATAGATAGTTACTTATAAGTAGACCAAGATTATTTCGTAGCTATTGACTAGGAGAAGTTTTCATGGGATCATGTGTGCTAAGTAATCATTCTCGACATTGTTAAGTTTGACTGGTGACAGGAAATAATCCGGGATGTTTCGAATCGATTTTACCTCCATGGTTCACGATTTTACCTCAACGGGTCAAGTTTTTAATTTATGAACTTAATTAGGTCCCTTTGCGAATGTGGGAGATGTGGAAATACAAATTTAGAGATACCCTAATCTAATTCACAATGTCATGACCAAGATGTTCCAATTTAGGCATGACCGGATGAATGGAACGGGGTATTCTGTTGATTCATTTGTATTTGTATTTACATTTATACCCTTAGGATAAGCGTTACTAGAATGATGATTTCCACCACATAGAATCAAATGAAATTTCTTATTGTAGAGTTCTTATGTAATTTTACAACACCTTTCGAAAAATACCAATTTGTCCCCGTTTACGAAGTCGCAGGTATGTTGCCAAAAATGGATCCACAACTGAATAGATACTGACATCGGTCATAATGAAATTTCCAATGGGAAACCAAATTTTTAGGCAAAATTTTTGAAGTAAATTTACCCCCCACCAAAATTTCAAGTCATTAAAACAAGCACCATTACTCATTTTTCAACTATACCACACCTTCTCCAAACACTACCTACAACACACCATCTTCTCCATCCACACAATTAATACAGCAATTCAAGAGCTCAATCAATTTATTTTTCCCACATCTGAACAAATGCCTGATGATGGAGCACTTCTGGGTTCAAATTGATTGAGGTAGTTTTCCATACATTCAATGTTAGTTTAGCAATTTACTTACCATACCTTCTACATGTTATATTTCTCATATATCAAAGCTTGTATATTTTCATAATGTATAATGATTGTGTTACATGTTATATAGTGTATATTATTTTTGTTTCCACATATGTTGCCATATTTGTAAGGAATGACAAAAAAATGCTTAGATTAGGGCTGATTGTGTACAATAATTACTTATTCGTAAGAACGTGATATGAATGTGCGACGTCGGTATCAGAGTGTTGGCCTCCACGATGTACATCCGAATTCAGACCAATGTCCGCATGTCAATGAAAACCATGAAATTAGTTGAATGTGTGACTTCACAATTAGGTTGGCCTATATTAAAATACACATAATATGCGGCGTCGCTTCTACCCATATCCGTTCTTTTACAAGTTGACATTCACGTTGTCTAGGTTTGACTATATTATGTGTATTTTAATATAGTGCTTGATTCTAACTTAATTTTTGTTCATTGTGTATTCGGTGTAACTAGACAATGAGAGTTATGGATGGATGACTTGTCATTTCACTAGTTTCCTTAACGGTGTTTATGCCTTACAAAGTAGTCAATTTGGAAGTTTAATACATTTAATGTTTATGAGCGACCTTATGCATTATTATATATTGTAAGACGTAATTGTAATATATCTTATAGCTAGGGTTTAGGGTGTCATTATTTTCCTATATATTTTTAATGAAAGTAGATTGATGTATGCTTTTTAACCTTTAATAGAGTACTGGAATACTATATAACATGTAATGGATATCGACTAATGTTGTTTTTTCCATCAAATATTAAATATTATTTATTTTATCGAAACATCTTCTCCATGAATCACTCGCGACATTGCACATAACGGTACACATTCGACGCAAACACATTTTGCATATGGAACTGGTGTGTAAATTTTTTTTGCGACATCGCCGATGAAAAACAAAGTTGTAATGTTTGTCATTCCATGTCAGCATGGATACGTCATTGTCCCTCCCAATACACGATGTCATCGTTATTTAGATCGATGCCAACTACAACGACATCACAGACATTCCTCTCCGATCTCGTGTCTTATTGGTATGACCGACGTTGATAATCTGACATCTCGACATTGATCTAAACGATGTCACAATACCGTATCTTATCACCGATCTTAATACTAAAACCATCGTCACACATACAATCTACCGATGTCGGTCCAAAATCGAGGTTAAAAGTACATTTTACCTTGGTTTTGATGAAACCGAGGTAAAAGGTAACCATTTTACTTCACCCACATATACTTTGGTTTTTCAGGGCAAAAAAACCGAGGTAAAAGGGCCTAAAAACCATGGTAATAGGTGCTTTCTGTAGTAGTGTTATTTGCATTCATAGTTTTGTTTTTTTAGTAAATAGATCATATTCTCATTAAATTAAGGTGTGGTAGCTAACCAACAATTGAATCTTTAGAAATAAGAATTTTTTTACACTGTTCTCCGTGGGATCGACCTTGCTTACTCTATACTTGAATATATATATGATAAGTTAAGCAGGTTTATTTGATAGAAAAATGACCTATCACAAAACCATATCTTGAGGACGCACATGACTCACAATGTTCCTTATAGATGATTTTCCTACCTCTACGCCATACAAATACTCGCTAAAAATAAAATAAATTCTAACAATATGCCACACTCCACATAGTTATCATTAGATTTACAATCCAGATACATTCATAACTATCCTACCTTAAGACCAGAGGTCTCATCCCTGCCACCAGAACTACTAGGCCAACCTCCCCCCTCCCACCCCCTACTACAATGACACTAGCACTGAAAGACTCAACAATAGTACACTCCCACAACTCACCATTAACCCTACCAGGCAGATTTAATAGTTGCACATTGATCAACCCTAGAACCTTCCAACCCCGCCAAGGTAGGTAGCACATCCATCCCTTCTAGCTCCCTAATCAGTCAAAATGCAGCACCCCAATCTTAAACCACCTGGATTGGCCTTCATCCACAACAATCTTAGCCCTCTCCAGAGCCTCTTCCAAAACATGTCCCTCCCTTAGTCCGGCTATGTTTAAGTATAGGTTCTGCTCATGATGCTAGAACATAGCCTATGCATCTCCCAAACTCGGGCATATTAACATACATTTCCCCGAGTAAACCTCGGAAATCCTTTGTTCCCATCATTCTATCAACCAGCCTACATGGATAAACTGGACAAGTGGGTCCATTCTCCTTCAGATCCATAAGTTCCTCACGCAAAGCGAAGTTGGCAGCATCTTTCTCCTCACAGAGAGCGCACAACCTGCCTAACTTCGGTTCCACTTCATTATTCACCATCGTCCCCCTTCCCAATGATAGTTCTAGTGACTCTAACCACTTCTTAAACTCCTTTGCCTTATTAGAATACTCAACAACACGTTGAGCAGCGTTGGTGAAGGAATCATTAACCTGTACCCTTACAATTAGATCAGTAAAATAAGGATTAAGCTTATGCGTCAAATAAATAGGAAATTAACATACCTCCTTGGCGAAACCAACCACACTAGAAAAGTTGTGAATATCACCGGTATCCACAACCATTACAATGTCCTTTGACTTCATCACCTTGGAAAGACCCTCACTAGGTCCATCTCTCTCTCACTAGCTTTGCACGTAGTGGCAACAACTCCCCCTTGTTCACTCCCAACACACTTGTCCCTGTGATGGCTTCTGGATGCCCTTGCATCTTAATCATGGGACACGGGTACCATCAAACTACAAAATCTCTCACCTGCAAATTGAGAACAATAAAAAAAAATTGGAACTGCAAGCATAAACTGATAATTCCAATGAAGTGTCATACCTTGCCAGCTAGAGGGCATCTCTACCTTCATTGTATGGTCGCACAGTACCTTCAGCTTCCTCTCTCATTTTAGATCTTGGTCCAGAGTAATATTGTTATTCCACAACGACATTGTCTCATGGCCAAAACAAATCACATATAGAAACCAATATTCCCAGCCCCCATAACCATCATGAACTACCTTCACGATTTTGACATTTTCCATTACAGGCTTAAATGTCACCCAAGACTCTTCCATGCTCACCATATGTAGACTATCATAAGCACTAAATAATTGCAAACTAAAATCCACCGCAATTTCACGACATGCACGCTTAAAACCAACTAGCAAGGCCACCCCCTACATATGCATCTGAGCTAGAGCAACCTCATAAGCCTCCAAAACACTCATGAAGTAATCTGGAATAGGGAGGGTCAAACCATACAACAATTGACACTTTAACACACTAAGCATGCTAGGCGGCATCCTCATCACGACATTACCAACACGAAGAACTGTAACCTCTCAAGCAAACAAACGAGAATGATATTTTTTTAGCATTGTTACATCGATCAAGGTAAGAACACCACAATAACCCACCATTATTATACAACAATAAATCCAAATTGAAATACTATTTGTATTCCCTTGTGAAGAAACTTAAAAGATATTGAAGGACAAACACTTAATAGAGGTTAATGTACTACCGTGAAGTAAATATTTACCTCCCCTTTTATATTTGAAATATAACCCTATATTCTCAGACCACTAACAATTGTAGCCCAAAAAAAGAGAGAGCTTAAAAGTTTAGTTACATCTTCCTATATATCTTCACCCAAGAAACCCGTGCTCACTTCACCGCTAAATACAAATCTTCAGTCCTCAAAATGCATTTAATATTCACTTTATTGATAGAGGTTAAGCCTAGGAAGGCCATTGGGCTGAAGGTGTGGCAGCCCAGTTAGGGGAATATTTAATACCCTAACTTAATTATAGCATTCATGGGTAATTAAGGGCGATAATTAAGGAGAACGTTATTTAGGACATGGAGTATAAATACAAGGTACACATTTACTTATCATTCATTCTGTCTTAATCATATCAAATGCTTGGCTAACTTAGGCATCAGAGTGATGACCCCTGGAACCTAGGGACAGTTTTATTGTAGGTCCTTTCGAGAAGAACTCAAGCCCACGGACTAGTCGATTGTCGGAGACACATCAAGTGGCACCAATTGAGGGTTTTGAGAGTTTATGTCCACGGTTGTTCAAAGGAGTGAAAGGTTGAGGTCAATAGGTACGGGGTTGGATCTCCACCAAGGTTAACATCAGAGATACCAGGAGTAAAAGATGATGCCCATGTCGAGGACATCGAAATGGCTAATATTCAAACATCGGGAATAGAGTTACGTGCATGGCCTATTACAGGCATGGGCCACAAGGGAGGAAAACATCGGTGGAATTTGGAGAAAATACCTTGGCGCTAATCCAGAACGATGAACCGAGGCCCTCGAGAATGCTGGAAATGATGGGAGAGCAAGAGCAAGGAAAATAGATTCCCTACTCAAAAGGGTAGCCGACCCAAGGGATGGAAGGTTTGCGAAGGTTTTGGGAGACTCGTATATGGAAACCTACGGTCAATATGAACAAGGAAATTATAACGAGCAGCTCTGGTCCTGGCTGTGGCTGGCTATCGAATCACCCCTTCTCCGAGGGATGATAAGATGATGCCAGGAGCATTACCGCCCTCACCTTTCAGAATAACTACGGGGTGGGCCTCTCAAACCCCAATAGCCTACCGTTACAGGATAGGCCTCAGCCTTCTATTCCTGGTTACTCCCAAGATCCTGTAAATTTGTTACCTCCGCTAGCCCCATCTGCTCCTGCCCTCGACCTGGACGGTCCAGGAGCAGCACATGGAATAATTTTCTCTTGTGACATGCAAGGATTCAGGAGTATGGGAATCAACCAGGGGATTTACAATCCTTATGTCCAACCACCCCCACCACCAGTATACCCGAACCTCGGACAACATTGGATAAACCCAAGATACGGAGTGACCCAACCTCCTTATATGCCACAGTTAGGCAGTCACGACAGTGGGCTAAACCTGCCAGGGGTGCAACAAGAACCACCTCGAATGCAAGTGAATCATTAATAAAGGAATTGGATAGGTTGATCGGCTTCTTAGGCCAGGTAGCGGAGTCTTCTTTCAGCTCGGTGATCATCGGGGTTCGATGGCCAATAGAAATGAAGCTCTCGGAAGGACTTCCCACATACAGTGGTGAAATTGACCCTCGAGAGTTCATCCAGACGTTCCTGGGCTTGATGAATCCAGGGATTTTGATGAGAAATTGACATGCAAGCTGGTAGGTAGCTACTTACGAGGAAAAAGCACATGAGTGGTTTAATAAGTTCCCAAGAGTCTTTCTTTGATTATATCGGGATTTTAGCGGAGCATTGTTGAGCCAGTACACACAGAAGAAGAAGTTTACCAAAACCCTGTTTGAACTCTACCAGACGAAGCAAAAGGTAGGGGAAAGCATGGGAACCTTTTATCATTGGCATGTGAACGACAGTTTGGGGGTGATAGAAATAATGGAGAATGAGGTAATCCAGGGTACCTGCTGGGGATGCAGGATTTAGAATTGTACAGGAAGCTGAGTACTAATACCCCCTAACACTTTGCAAAACCTTCAGGAGGTAGTAGAGCAGTATTCGAGGGTAGAGTAGAAGGAAAAGAGATAGTCTTGCAGAGAAAGCGGGAAGAAATGTAGAGCATAGGGGGAAAAGGTCGGTCGAACCCATAAGAATACCATTTGAAAGGTATAATCCATTACCACCAATGCTCGGAGAGATAACCCTAGCACAGATCTTAAGCATACATAGAGGGTTGGTCCAAGCACCCCCACCCTTCCAGAGTTCACACAACTCAGCTGCAGCCCGTAGGGAAACAAATTGGTACTTTGATCATCACAAGGATTATCGCCATGACATAAACAATTGCATGCAATTAAGGATGGAGATTGATAGGTGTGAGCTTGAAGGACGGTTCCGAGGGCAAGGACACAAGAACCAGGTTCCCCCCTCGAGGCCCCGAATAAACCAATAGCAACCTTATAGAAGAAATAATAAAAAAATGGGGGGGGGGTAGGGGAGATAGAAGACCTCGAGAATAGGTGTTTCAAGACAGGGGGCAAGAAGGAAGGCAGGATAGACCCCAGGAGCAACAGAGGGGAATAAAGGTAACAAAAATGGAGAAAACCCACTCGTTCGAAGGATAATTAACGTCATCAATGGCATGGTGGGAGAGAGATCATTGAACGTTGTCATAAGAGCTGAGGCTCGAAGGGTTCATGCGGAAAAGCCCAGTTACAAGAGGTTTCAACCGGACAAGACAGTCACTTTCTCGGAAGCGGATGCTGCACCGGACCAAATGCTCATTGATAAGAAGGGTGTTTGTTGATGACGGAAGTGGGGTAGAAGTGATGGTTTGTTGAGTGTTTTGACCAGTTATACATAGGGTGTGAAAATGTAAAAAAGTCGACCTCTCATTTATCTGGATTCACGGGAAACCCAATATTCCCCATGGGAAAGATAACATTTCTCGTTCGAGTAGCATATGGAAACAAAGAAGTGACAACCAAGTGTAATTTTGCTATCGTGGATGCTCCTTCCCCATATAATGTGATTTTAAGAAGGCCATAGATGTGCCAGGCTCGGGCAGTCTGGTCAACTTATCACCTAATGATAAAGTTCCCAACTGAGAAAGGTGTGGCATCCATTTGAGGAGATCTAACTGTGGCCCGAAAATGTAACCTCACAGCGGTACAAGAAACGAGAAGGTGAAGATATGTAGCGACAGTACACGCAAATGTGGGACTAGCTGATACAATACAGATGCCTATTCAGGATATAAGATCAGTAGCTATTGGGAAACTAATTCTTGAAGATGTGAAAGGAAGACTGAGAAACTTGTTGGGGGGAATATGGAGACGTGTTTTTGTGGGATACCTCTGACCTAACGGGATTCCCTTCGAGTCTCGCACTACATAGACTGAACATTGACCCCTCGATTAAACCATAGAAGCAGAAAAGAAAGGTGTTCATTCCTTAAAGAGCTGGAGAAATTAAAGAAGAGGTGGAGAAGTTGTTGAGGGCATACGTAATCAAGGAGGTGTTCTATCCCAATTGGATTGCTAACCCAGTCATGGTTCCAAAGCATGATGGAGTATGGAGGATGTGTATGGACTTTAGTGATTTAAATAAATGCTTCCTTAACGATAGTTACCCATTGGAGTATGGAGGATGTTTATGGACTTTAGTGATTTAAATAAATGCTTCCCTAACGATAGTTACCCATTGCCACCAATCGATAAGCTGGTGGAATCCATCATTGGATATCAAATTTTGGCGTTCTTCGACGCACATAAGGGGTATCACTAAATCCTCATGACAGAGGAAGATAAGGAAAAAACATCATTTATTACTGATGTGGGCACGTACTGCTATGAGAAAATGCCCTTTGAGTTAAAGAATGTTGGGGCTACCTACCAGAGGCTGGTTGATAGACTATTCAAGGGACAGATAGGGAAGAATGTGTAAATATATGCGGATGACATGGTTGTTAAAATGAGACCTGGAGGAAACATTTGGTAGGCTTCAAGGAGCTAATTTAAAGTTGAACCCATCTAAGTGTGCTATTGGTGTGAGGGCAGGAAAGTTTCTCAGATTCATGGTCTTAGAGAGGGGGATTTATGTAAACCTGGAAAAGGTCAAAGCTTTGATGACAATGAAAACCCCAAAATCGATAAAGGATGTACAGTTACTTACAGGATCTCTAGCATCATTGAGTAGGTTCCTATCGAAGGGGGCAGAGAAGCACTTACCCTTCTTCGATGTCCTTCAAAGGGCAAAGAAGTTTGAGTGGAATGGCAAGTGCGATGAGGCATTTAACAGTTGAAGGAAAACTTGGGGACATTGCCTACCTTGATGAAACTAGACAAGGATGAGACGCTATACTTGTATATTTTTGTGTCGCTATTGGCAATCAGTGTGGCCCTAGTAAAAGAAAAAGAAAAGGTTCAGCATCCGATTTACTTTGTCAGTCGTGCTTTGCATGGGCCGGCGATGAGGTATACTGTTCTCAAGAGGTTGATTCTAGCTCTCGTACATGAAGGCAGAAGGTTGAGACCCTACTTCCAAGGACACAAAATAGTAGTTCTCACGAACCACCCCATTCGACAGATCCCGCTGAAGTCAGAGGTTTCAGGAAGAATGATGAAGTGGGCGGTGGAATTGGGAGAGCATGATATCCAATATCAACCTCGAGTTGCGATTTAGGGCTAGGCACTGGCATACTTTATAGTGGAAACTACTGAGCCTCTCAAAGTATGTTTGGATCCCGTTCGAGAGGTGGAAGCAAACCAAAGAAAGGAATGGAAATTGTATGTGGATGGTTCGTACCATTCAGGAGGAAGTGGAGCTGTGGTTCTGTTAACTAGTCCCAATGGCAGAGATTAGCCTTATGCATTGAACTTTGCATTCAAAGAAACTAATAATGAGGCTGAATATAAGACACTGATCACCGGATTGTGCCTCGCAAATAGCTGCAGGTGGAGGATCTGGAGGTTTATAGTGACTCATAAATTGTGGTTTAGCAGGTGAATGGAGAATACGAGGCCAAAGAGCATAATTTGCAGAGATATCTTGTTAAAAATGTTCAAATCTTATACTTTAACGCAGGTTCTGAGGGAAAGCAATCATAAAGCAGACGCTCTAAGTAAGCTCACTTCTTTGGATCTAGGAACCCAATCCCAGAAGTAACTGCTCATGGAAACTTTGAGCAAGCAAAGTTTTGAAATACCTGTGGTAATGGCAGTTTAAGTGGAAGACTCCTGGATAACACCTTTTGTGGCATATCTTTGAGAGGGTGTCCTGTCGGAAAATGAAGTAGATGCCAGAAAGATAAGGTTGAAAGCCCCAATGTATGTGTTGCAAGAAGAAGGGTTGCACAAAAGGGGTCATTTTTTACCATTGCTTCGATGCGTCAAACCTTATGAGTTCGATTATCTTATAAGAGAGGTCCACGAAGGGGTATGCGGCAGCCACCAGGGAGCCAGGTCCGTGGCTAGGAGGCTCATCCAAACGGGATTTTACTAGCCGAAAATGTTCGAGGATGCGAATCAATATATTCATGCTTGTCACCGATGTCAGAGACATGCCCCTGTAACACGTGTTCCACGGGAAGAAATGAGAAGCATCTATAGTTCGTTGCTATTTGACAAGTGGGGGATCGATTTGGTAGGCCCTTTTCCAGAAGCACCAGGAAAATTTAGATACCTAATAGTGGCCATTAATTATTTCACGAAGTGGGTGGAGGCTGAACCCCTAACGAACATAAGAAGAAAAATAGTTATCTCATTTTGCTGGAAGAACATTGTGTGCCGTTTTAGAAGAACATTGTGTGCCCTCGAGCAGGTAGCTTTAAAGCGGTACTCTAGATGAAATTTTCCAGCTATGGTTGATGTTCAAGTGGTTTGATCTAAAGCGGCACTCACGTTGATGTTCGAGCGAGTTGCTTTAAAGCGGCACTCTAGATGATATTTCCAGCTATGGTTGATGTTCGAGTGGTTTGCTCTAAAGCGGCACTCGAGGGCTACTTTTGTAATATTGGAATGATGAACTAGTAGACAATATTGCATGATGTAGGTGGAAACACCGAACCTAGGTAAAATGCTTGTGTCTCTGAATTTTTTAATTTCTTCTTACCTAACATATTCATACTTTGTTCTGCCTAGGGAAGTTGTGCATGGCGCTTATATTCGAGAGGTAAAATATTGGAGATAGAGAGAAAAAAGGCTATTTATTCAAACTTCATTAATTATATGGAGTACAAATTATTTTATACTAACAACTACATAATCTCATTCATCTAAACGTATTTATCTAGTGGGAGGAAATCCCACTAGGAACAAATCTTCAGTGGAGATAGGTTTTCCTAGCCCCTTCACTTTCACCTCTATCTCTTCGAGCTCTTCAAGCTTTATACCAACTGCCCTTCGTATGTCCTTCATTTGTTCCTCTACGGGATATTCGGAAGGATTAAGTGGAGCGATGATCTTACACCGCTTCTTCGTGGAAGGTTTGAATGGGCCCTTCAAGGATGGCCCAATGATCTTGCGACGTTTTGAGGAAGATCCTTGGGTATAATTGCTCGAGGGGACAAGATGCATGTCAGCTCCTTCAGTGGCAGACTTTTGTGACCAAGGAGCATAATGAAAACTTGAGGGAGTAAATCCTTTTACCTTCAGCTCCGCCAACCAATCAAGTAAAATGTTAAAGGCCTTTTTCTATCAAGGGGTTCCATTCTCGTGGATGTTAACTTCATTCATCCAGTACCGAGAAGCTTTGAGTAGAAATTTTAGAAGTTGATTATTGCTAATTAAATATGAGGAAAGAATGCCACGAGAAAGCATGTGGGCACGAAGGCTTACTTCATGTGCAACAATTTTTTCTTCGAATTTGGCAATACGCTCCTCGACTTCTTTGGACTGTACCTTCCAGGCCTCGATCTCCCCTGCGAGTCTTGTGTTCTCGGACAAGAGGGATTCTACCAAAGAACTATCTTCAACCAGAGGACTCCTTCGAGGGGCTGGATGAGGTTTGCTTGGAGAGCAAGGATCCTCGATGGCTACCTTCCAAGCGAACAATTCCTCTTCCAGGCTAGCCACTTTGCGCTGAGCTAATAAAAGTTGCTCGACAAGTAACTCCCTCTGGGATATCAGTCTGCGATTTTCACCCAAGCAACCAATTAGGCGCCCTTCCAGTACTGGAAGCCTAGCCACAATAGCAAAGCAGTACTTCGGAGAACCAAACTTCAGATAAATTTGACGCGTCAGTTCTTCTAGTTCATCATATACGGAATCGCGACCCTTGACCACTTCTAAGGGATAGGTACCCTTAAATTCTTTGTTTAGGAAATCCTTAACAAACCCTTTAAAAGTGGGATGGTCTTTAGATTGCCATAGCTTCATCTCAGCTTCGAGTTGGTGGAGCTTTTCCTTCAAAGACTCCTTCTCTTGATTACACTTAGAAAGATATCGGGAGGCCTTCCGCAACTGTTTGTATGTCTCATTCAACTCTTTTTGGGAACTCGAAAGCTCCTCACAAGCGCCTTCTAACACCCTTTTCAATGAATTAAACTACAAAAAAATATAAAGGCAAAATCAATATGTCATGACAAAAGACATATTTTTATTGATGCCCAAAATAAAAAAAAATTACAATTGGGGGCCCTAAGAGGAACAGTTACAATCAGGGATGAACCCTAGAGTCATCTTCCTTTGAGGTGGAAGCAATTATTTATTCCACTTGGGCGATGGTGGAATTCTACTCAGGAGAGGCATTTGTAGCCTCTGGAAGGGGGATCGCTCGAATCCCCTCAGCAATGAAGAGCTGCCCCTTAGACTTAATGATATCTATCAGGGCAAAACGGAGGTCGTCGTTCTTGATGACCTCGTCCCATTTCGCATCCAGAGTGGTTTCGAGCTCTAGGTTGACAAGGTTATCCACCTGCTTAGCCAGATCATCAAATAGAGAGGCGGACACCTGTGGCTTTAGAAAGTCCTCGGCTAATTTGCTACAGCCGATCTGGTTGGCCACCCTCTGAAGATCCAGAAACAGTTGAAGCAGCTCAGGGTTGCTCAAAATCTTTTATTTGAAGGCTTCGAGCAGTTGAACCTGTGAGGCCGGATCCTCTGCAGCTTGAGCCCTCTTCGCGAGGGTATCCTTCTCCAACATCCATTGACGTCTCTCGGCATCAACACTTTGCCTCCCCCTTCTAGAAGTTTTTGTTTTTCCTCGAGCACCATATCCTTCTCCTTGAGCACCCTATATTTCTCCTTGAGGGCCGCTGGTGATCCTCGAGAGTTTCTTTAACTGCAAAATCTCAGCATCTTGTTTGTTGAGCTCCTCACTGAGGTTACCACGTCCAGAGGAACAAAGGGAAAAGAAGGCCGCAATTTTTTCAATGACCTCGTGAAAATTTTGGGAGGCCTGGAAAAACAGTCAGGCTCATATTGATCCTATAAAAAAAGAGGGGGATGCTAAATAAGTTTTGAAAAAAGAACGGAAGAAAACCTCAGTGTCAGAGGCCATCTTCGAGAGGTGATGCTCAACCCTGGATATGGATGCTGCATCTTTCGAAGAGGGGGGGGGAGATTGTTAATGAACATCCTCACCTGCATGTGCTCCTATCAATGGTATTGGGGAGGTGCTATCGATATTGTTGTTATTCGCCCTTGCCTTCTGGCGAACGTTCCTGGTGTGAGGTGGCTGCTCATCACCAATAGTCAAAGTAGGCCTTTTGCTGCCTACTGCAAGAGAGGAGGCTGGGTTTGAGAGAGGATCCTCCTGATTCAGGGGGAGGCCTGGTTCGAGGAGGTAATGGTTCCTTTGGGAGGAGCATGACCCTGCTTCGTGGGCCTCTGCTTCTTTAAGTCCATAGTGAGACCCACTGAAAAGGAAAAAGAGAGAAAGTTAGTAACAATAAACTCAATAGCACAACAAATAGGAGAAGAAAATTTCTATTAAGGCACATTCGGAGGCTCCTGAAGGCCTAAAATCAGTAATGACAGTCTCGAGGGGAGGGCCTTCTCTGGGGACCTTAAGTTCTCTTCTCCTCTTCCTCATATCCTTCCAGAGTATTTTATACACATACTCCTTGCAGATTGTGGGCGAGAACGCAAAGCCGCCAATCTGGGAGTTGGGGTTGTTGAAGTGGCAGTAGTCGAGGGAGCTAGACAATAGTTTTTGCATATCCCTTTTGAGGGCATCTGGGCAGATATATTCCCTGGGTTTGGGAGATTCGACTCGCACGCCCCAATTCCACGTAGGAACTCGATACCTCGTGCTATCAAACTAAATACCTTTCTTCCAGCTTCTCTAGTCATCCAATTTACCAGGAACTGCAAAAACCTTATGATGTGCCTCTCGTCTGATAAAATGGAAAATCATGTCGGTAGAACGCCTACTATAGGACACGAAGTAGAGTGAGAGAAACAACTTATACCTAGGCTTGGTACCAAAGTTGTCACATCTAGTCAAGAACATCATGATGCTCACCAAGACATTGGGATAAACTTGCGCATGGCTCACTTGGAATTATCTAAGAAGTTTGGAAAAAATGGCGGAAAGGGAAATGTGAGCCCGCTACGAAGGTGTCTGGGAGAAACAGATGATCTTCCTTCGGGGAGGTTATGGGGTATCTCCCTCTCGAATGGGTTAAAAGTTTGCATCTGGGGCTATTCGTTGGCCAGGAGGGATCGAGGTTAAAATTTTGGAAATAGCGGTCCCCACTGCTGGAACAAGGGGCTCCCTCCCTGAGTCCTTTAGCCTTAACCTTCGATATGCCCCTTTTTGCTTCTTTTGAGAAGGTTCAGCCAAAGAAGATACCTGAGGCACTTTCGACGGTGCTTTCTCCCCCTTGAGGATTGTCCTCTCTCTCAAAGGAGACGCATTCTCCTCCCCCGCTATAGCTTTGAGAGGTGTATCCCTGCAAACCAAAGATGTATTTGACACTCTTTCTAATTCGAGCTCTGGATTTGGAGGGGGGTAGAAACCCATATTTTCACTCGTAGGAGACCTTGTTATGTAGGGTTTGCCCATGCCTGGCGGCCAGTTCTCAATGGTATCTCGAGAGGGCATATCAGTTATGGGGAAAACCCTTTATTCCCCAGGATTGTTAGTAACCTGATCAGATACACCTTCTCCAGCATCTGAATCATACCAGAGTTCTTCAGAATAGATACATTCTGAATCGCTAACAGCTCTTTCGGGCGCACTAACCCCTGTACCGTCTACCCTAATCTCACCAAAAAATTTCTCGGAAGCGAAACTCTCATTAGAGTGGGGCATGATTGTAAGGGGAGGAAACAAAAAAAGATTAGAATAAGAATAAGGATGAAGGAACTTATTGATTTTCTGGGAAAGGTGATAAAAATTATATCACTCGAGAGAGAAGTACAGAAAGAATCCTTGTAATAATATGCCTGCAAACGAGAAAAATGAATAAGGAAGAGCGGATTAGAGGTAGTTATGGGGGCTGAAACGGCGAATAATTATTACTACTTTGGAAGTATAAAAAGTTATGGAAAAATGTAATTGCTTTTTTGTCTTCTGACAACGCGTTGTTTGGGGAGCAGTGACACGCGCGGTTGTACAGCACGTGTGCGCCTTTAAGAATCCTAA
Source organism: Rubia yunnanensis (assembly GCA_037428765.1). Lineage (NCBI taxonomy): Eukaryota > Viridiplantae > Streptophyta > Magnoliopsida > Gentianales > Rubiaceae > Rubia > Rubia yunnanensis. Next base: position 86,061,989 of record CM075066.1, read on the forward strand.
ACGACAGAGTTGATTAGAAAACCAAGTTATCTCTCTCGAAGGCAAGAGTAACGAAATGCAAGGTTCGTTTCAAGTCTTTAAAGTCCTTGAATTGTCCCATGCATTCGAGGTCGAGAACTTGCTTTTGTGGGGGCTCTTGATAGAGGTTAAGCCTAGGAAGGCCATTGGATCGAAGGTGTGGCAGCCCAATTAGGGGAATAGTTTATACCCTAACTTAGTTACCGCATTCGTGGGTAATTAAGGGCGATAATTAAGGAGAACGTTATTCAGGACATGGAATATAAATGCAAGGTGTGCTTTTACTTATATTCATTTTGTATTAATCATATCAAACGCTTGGCTAACTTAGGCATCAGAGTGCTGACCCCTGGAACTCCAGTGACAGTTTTATTGTAGGTCCATTCGAGAAGAACTCAAGCTCACGAACTGGTCAGTTGTCGGAGACGCATCATTTATCATGATTAAACTTTCATTGATTCAATACAAAATATGACAACTTAGCTCGATATACACCTCCCTAAACCACGTGAAGTTCAAGCCAAAAGACTACACCTTGTGACCAGCAAGTTGGACAAGCGAACAAAGAGTACAACTTGCATAGCACAGGAAAAACTCCACCTCAAGAAGGAAGATGGTCAGCACCCATGATCATCCCAACGAAACCACGATTACGTAATGATAGGAACAACGTGGACCACGATCAATGGAGACCACACAGGTCACCGGCTATGAATAGAGATCAAGGAAAAGAAGACGGGTAATGGCAATTTTCCGGAGACAAGTCAATGGGAGTCAAAGTACTGACTTAAGCATTGGAATTTGATCCTAGGGTCCTCCTTGATACCTTGTTTTGCAGGTCAACCAGGCGGGTATGCTATAGCGCACTAATTCAGGTTATGATGTTGGACTGGAAAGAATCCCCCCACATCAATCATCAATCATCAATCACCAATCACCAATCACCAATCACCATACCATCAGACAATTGAAAACTATTTCTTTGTTTATATTTGACGTATTACCACTGTCCCCCTATTTGTGTCTACTTGTCTCATATTGTGTCCATTTATTATTGTCTTACTTCCATTGTTGGTAAAAAAAAATTGAATGTGATAAAAAAATTATATAATTTTTTGTTCACAAACTATTTTTATATTATTTCAATAACTTTTCAAAAAATGACATTTTTGTGGAAAGACTGTTATAGAGGGACAGAGAGAGTAGTAGATTTTAATATTGGCAAAAATAGGTTAGGATGAGAGCTTATTGTAGGCTTAAGGTTCGTTTCATGACGTCCACTGAACGATTTTAGATCCTCATCCTCGAATGACAAAGGATGCGTATTCGAATTTTGGGTTTGACAGTGAGATATCCCAAAAAAGACGAAGAGAGAGGTGGGAGAATGTAGGGGAACAGAGGTGATGCCGATAGGGATAAAGAAAATAAAAATCTCAAAGACGTCATTTTAGAAAAGAATAGATGACAACTTCCGATTTAAAACGATGACATTTAAGTAATTATGTTAATAGAACAAATTGTGAAAAAATGACATAAATACCTTTAGTTATATTTTAGTGTCCTAGCAAAATTTGAATACAACGAAAATTAAATACGAGGAGGTCTCCTGACAGGTGATTTGTCTTTAAATTATGGACAGTATGTTATATATTTTTATATATACATTATATTTGTAAATTAAACACTAAAATTTTAAATTTAAATAAATTAATTTTAAATTAAATATTGTATTTTTAATGTAATATCTTATGTTTTTTCACATTTAAACACATTTTATTAAATATTTTAACGTGTAAGATACAAGAGTCCGTCTCTTTAAAAACGGTTTTTCCATAAGTCATGAAAAAACCAAGGTTTAAAGTGCAAATTAGAAGAAATGAAGATAAAATTTTTGGGTTGCATGAATCGGGTTATAAACTTTATAACTACTGCACATTGTATAATAAATTTTTAATATTGTAACTAAAACTTGTTACCTTTTATTATTCTAATTTATGGAAAGATGGTCTTTCCCAAAACTTTACCAAAATACAATACATGGTTTAAAATTTAAAAGAATCTGTCTTTTGAAAGACAGTATTTTCATAACCATGGAAAGACCAAGGTTTAAAATGAAAATTTGAAGAAATGAAGATAAAATTTTTGGATTACATTAATTTTTTTTTTTAATTGAAGACTCACCTAAGTGAGGGGGAATATATTGGCTCCCCAAACCATAAAAAGAGTAGAAGATGAGTGTTAATGGTAGATACAGCAAAATGTAGTGTCTTTAAGGAAACTAGTGACCTGCCTTGAGAAAGTCGATGCAAAGTTAAAATTGCGATTCCAACGCAAAGAATCTCCACCCCATGTGTTAATTCTTTCGTGTTGGGTTATAAATTAATTGGGTTACATTAATTGGGTTATAAATTTTATAACCACTACATGTTGCATAATAAAATTTTAATATTGTAAATATAACCTTTTGCCTTTTTATTATTGGAATTAAAGCTCATTTTTTCATAAGTTTATGAAAATATAAATTTTTCCAAAAATTTATCATTTTAAAAAAAAAAATATCTATAAATTTATGAACAGACACTTTCCTAATACTTCCCCACTAAACGTGGTGCTTCGTGTACATGGCACCCAGCCTGTCAGCACCCGACCCGAAACGCATACCCAACACGCATAAGCTAAAGCAACCAATATACCCGTCCCTCCAGGGCTAAGGTTCGTTCTATATCGTCGAATCCCCAATTCGCTACCAAACATTTGGTCAATTTCTCCAGAAATTTCGTCGAATCCATCAATCTTCAACTCCTAAACCCTAACCTTCGATTACAGGGTACGTGATTTGTATTTTGATTGATTTATCTTCCTGTAATTCAAGTTTTTGAGCGATCGGCAATCGCACGGGACTCATCCGTTTGTTCCGTTTTCAGGTTATCGGAGCGGGTTAATTTAACCGAAAAGATGTTGAATCGGTTGTTTGGCAAGCCGAAGCAGGACACTAGTGCTGTTGCAACCCTAGATAAATTAAATGAGGTAATAATTGCTTTTTCCAACTGAAAAATCCAAATCATCTTGTTAATATTCCGGTAATTTGTTGGTTTTATATGATTTGTGATTTAACATTAGGTTGCGGTTAAGCTAAACTCTCTGTTGATATGCCGTGAGGGTATTTAATCTGTGATCTGCACTTATCATATTGGTATGATTTGCATAAAGTACGTAGTTAACTGCAGTACATAGTAACATATCTCTGGGTGAATTGTTTGTGTAGCACTGGTGTTTGTTTTCTAGTACAGTTATATTGATTTTAGTTTGCTTCTTATTGTTTTTTCTTATCTAGACCTTGGAGATGCTAGAAAAGAAAGAGAAGGTTCTTCTAAAGAAGGCAGCTGCCGAAGTCGAAAGGGCTAAGGAATTCTCGAAAAGTAAAAACAAGAGGGGTAAGTCATTACTTGTGTGCCCTTAGTTTCTTCAATTCAATTTCTTTTCAGAAAAATGATGTGGTAGTTTATCTAAAGTTTGGTCCTTTTGAATTTCAGCTGCCATTCAATGCTTGAAGAGGAAAAGGCTGTATGAGCAGCAAGTTGAACAGCTTGGCAATTTCCAGTTGCGTATCCATGATCAGGTTTGTTCATTCTCCATCTATATATTTACAGATGGACATGTTCTTTCTTCGTAAACAAGTAGATCTTTAAAGCTGATCGAATCACCAATAAACTCCTTCATCTTCTATGTGAGTGTTGGAAACAAGTGCCTAACATGAGCTCAAACAGCTACACGGATGAAAAATGCACTACAGCTTATTAAGTTAAAACTGAACTAATTAATCCCTACTCCCTAGAAACTTTACGCGAACAACAAGAATTCCATCTTGGAACACCAGATCCAAATCTTCATCGTGTCTTCCATGGGATACCAAAGCAAACACTCTTATAAAGGGAGAAGAAATGCTCTCATAAAGAGAGAAAAACACCCTATATAAGGAGAACCAAACCTTAACTATAGTGTTGTAATACCAAAGAGAACAAGGTAGCTATCACCCATCTTCCATGGAGATGGACATGCTGGGTGGTGGGGGTTGAGTTCTGAAGAGGGAAAGGAGAATTCTGGGTGGCTCCTCACCACCATATATCACAAAACATGCATGTACCTGCTAGTTTAATAAAGTGCAATTTTTTGCGCGACGTATTTTTTTTCATGATTTGAAATTGTGGATGCTCAGATGATTTTGCTGGAAGGAGCAAAAGCTACTACAGAAACTGTTGACGCTTTGAGAACTGGGGCTGCTGCAATGAAAGCAATGCAAAAATCAACGTAAGCTTGCATTTGTCAATTTATAACACATTCTTTGGGAGTTTCATTTATTCAGTCATTTGTTTTATTGGCACTGGTTGTGGAATTGTATATGCCTGTCATCTGTTTGATTGTCACTGGTTTGGAAGCTTTCACTCATAATGTTGAATATAGTGACCATATTAGGGGTGTTGAATATAGTGGGGGGCATATATTAGGGGCATATATTTTTTGTGGAGTTTCTTGCTTACTAATCAGCCCTTTTTTCTTTTTTTTGGGAATATTTCTTGATACAGGAATATTGATGATATTGACAAGACAATGGATGAGATAAATGAACAAACAGAGACTTTGAAAACAATTCAGGACTCTTTGAAGAATTCTGTTATGGATGACTATGACGAGGTCCTGGTTTATTTGGCTTTTTACTTCAATTTACCAGTGAAACTAGTTTATGATTTTTCTGAAGTCCTTGGTGATGTTTTGGTCATTGCAGGATGAATTGGAGGCCGAACTTGAAGAATTGGAAGGCGCGGAGTTGGAAGACGAACTTCTTCAGCCTGCTATCTCTGCACCGTCTGTGCCTGTGCATGCTCCCTTGCCATCAGGCAGGCAACCTGCTAGGGCTGCTCCTCAAAAGCAGCGTACTGCTGAAGAAGATGAACTTGCTGCCTTACAAGCCGAAATGGCCCTTTGAGCTGCCCTGGTGTAACGGTAATATAGTCCACACTTGTGTATGTGTCTTTCATGGTAGTGGTGGTTCCGTGTCAAGCAGCCTGCTGGTCAACTGTTGGTGAAATGCAGGCACTAAGGTTGAAATCTCATTTGGAACTGTTTGGTCTGCCTATTTTCAGTGTATATTATTCAAGGGCCCGTGTCTACTATTTTTGCACACATTAAATAACAGAATTTCTATGTCACCACTCCGGTGATGTATAGCATAATGTTATCACGATGCTTAAGCTTTCTGTCTCATGCTGCAGTTAGCTGTTATGATCATTAATTTTTCTGCGGATTGTCTTGTTCTGAAGCTTTGTGGTGTCTTATTGTGATGCTATTTGCTATCGGCTTATAAGATGCTCCTCAACTTCTAAGCTGCAAACTGTACCTAGATAAAGTTGATTTGTTCGCATCCAGGGTATATTTCTGGTTTTCTATCCTGTCAAACCAATTCTTATCCCGCGTATGAAAGAATAATAATTGATTTGGATATTTTTCCTTCCTACACTTTGAAGAGTCGCTCCAGTGTGGTGGCAAACCTTTTTTCCCTCCAGAGTTGGTTAACGAACGAATTAGTCCTTACCCTCCAAAATTAATTGGTCTCCAAAGGAGAGAAGTGCTGGATGAGCTATTAAAACGTTTGTTTTTAGCAGAATTTTATAGGTTAGCAAATGTGATAATATAGGTAGGGTAACGAACGAATTAGTCCATACCCTCGAAAATTACTTAATGAATGAATTGGTCTCCAAAGGAGAGAAGTACTGGATGAGTTATTGAAACGTTTGTTTTTAGGAGGAAATTTTATAGGTTAGCAAATGTGATAGCATATGTAAGTGTTGGGTGAATTAGATTTTGCCACGTGATCTACTAATTTCACACTTGGTGAGATTTTTCAGGTAAAAATGAAGAAATTGTGAAACACACAGTAGAATATAATGTACATGAAGTACACCTAAACCTGAATTGACTCAAATCAATCCCTAAGTTACCACAATGTACACGAACCAAGCTACCAATTTCACCACCCCCACCAAATTTATCTAATAAGACCTAAACCGAACCTACCCGATCGTTCTGCCCATTACTGAGTATTCACTCTATCCCATTTTAATTTACCATTTAACTATTTGTTCAGTTAAAAAATTTTAACTTTGACCATAAAATAATTTATAATTTAACTATTTATTTAGTTAAAATTTATAACTTTAACCATAAAATTGAATTGATGTTTTAAGTGTAAATATTATTGTGTGATACCATTTCCAGCTATAATTTAGCTATTTATTTAGTTAAAACTTCTCAATTTTGTACATAAAATTGAATTGATGTTTAGGTGCAAATATTATTGTGTGTTTCCTTGTTACATTCATTATAATGTATTTTTTCATAATATCAATTTTCACACATTTAAATTATTTCTAGTGAAAGGTGAAATATTTTTCAAGTCAACTGCTGAAAGTTAACAGGTACGGCTTGAAATGGGACGGAGGGAGTACTTGAAAGTAAGACCTGAACCGAATACACCCAACCAAACCCAAAATTAATGACTTAAATCATGCCCGAATTCAAATGAGTATGACCCATTCCTGACACCAAAGATCTGTTTAGTCTACCCAAATATAAATTTGAGTTAAGTGTCCATATGACCCTATATTTTAGTCGAAATTGTTAATATGATTATGTAAAGTTTGAAAGTGTGATTATAACCCAATTATTTAGTTGAAAGTGCCAATCAACCTTGATAACTTGAAATTGGTCAGAAATTAATAAAATGACCATTATACCCTGATTTAAAATTTTTAAAATAAATAAATAAATAGAAAAGGTCCTTTTTGCCCTTCCCTCCTCTTCTTCTGCCCATTGATTATTGAGGAGATGATGAGTCGATCGAGAGGACCCTAACGATGACGGAGAACTGGTCGGGAGCAATCCTAGCATCGTCAAAATAGTCTAATTCATCGAATCTGAAATTTGGTTTTACCAAATTTTCTTAATTATTACTAGTATTTTCCAACATAACCTATCTAACCAAGTATGCAATAAAGTAAAACATAAAAGACACGAGACTTGGTTACGCAGTTCGGTGAAATTCACCTACATCTGCGGGGTCTGGCCCAGTTCAGATGGAATCCACTAATCAGAAAGATACAGTACAAAGTACACTATACTAAATACTTATCTTTATTAATTAAACATGTGAATTCTGCTATCTCCCCTAGGTATCAATCCGCCTTGATCAGACTCCATTTGACCTCGAAACTCGTCGATGCTGGATCTCCTCCTCCCGATGGATTAAGGCCTATGATCCTGAACTTTGAACGGCAGCTCATGCATGTTGGAACATATAGATCTGGCTTTTTGCAACTCTCGGAAGAATGAAAATCCGTGTGCAAATTTTCTCAATTAAATTCATAAGTTTTAATGCAGCCGTGATGTCCCCTTTTAAAGCTATGAGCAGATCGGAAATCTCCATGATTATCTCCATAATATTCCTATTCCTTATCTGCTTCTGAAGCATATCCAAATCCCATAAAAAAAGATTTTCCTTATCACATATATTCGATAAACTCAATACCATATTTGTAGGGACTTTCCATAAATATATTATGCTTCTACCACCACCTAACATATTGCAGAATATTTAGATTTCCATAAATCACAAATATCATAATATTCTGTCCTTCCTCCGTAAAATCTTGTTGGTGTAATTGTGGTTTGTTCGCATATGCAAACAACTAAATCTGATCATAAAAGAATACAATTGGAAAACCAGAATTCCAGAATATCGAAACATAATATTCAGATTATAGTCATCCAAAAAAATCCAAAATCACCAAAAATTCTCCCCCTGGGACCATGAATATGCCAAAGGCAATAAACTTAAAAAAAGAGAGTAGAAAACCAGCTCCCCTTGAACACAACATGTGATCTATGTTGGAACATAGACACTTCAAGATCATCAACCCTGTTTAGGAGCAGCATCCTGTGCCTCCATCTGAGCCTTCTCCCCCTCAAGTCTGGCCTTCTCTGCTTCAAGAGCTGCAATTTGGATGGATATAGCCCCCAACCGTGCATTGAGTACCACTAACTTGTCCTTCTTTTCAGCATCTGCAAAAGTTGTAGTTTCAGGGTTCCATGGCAGATCATGCACTTACCGCATGCCAAAGGTCTTCTTGTTGGGCCGGTGAAACTCTATATCAATGATCATATCCTTTGCTTTTCCCTTAACCTTAGCACTCTTAGCTAATACAGATATCAGATAGGGGTATACCAGCGCATGTTTAGCCTTTGAGCAGTGACTTGCCTAACCAGACTTTGCTGGATAAATAATTCCAGGTTGATTAGTTTCTGTGTTCCAACACAGTACACCAACTTAGCCATCTTGTCAAAGTTGTAGTATTGGAAGACGACATCCAGCAGTTTACAGCCACTTGATATAAACCAAAAAACCTAGAGGATAGGTAGGAAGCATGTGAGTATCCTGTCTCAGGCCACTCTGTCTTGTACCCTCCTGAGACTACCTCCAGAATCCTATCATCAGACACATCCAAGCTACCTGGAAAAACTCCCTCAAAATCTAGAGTTTTCAACCCCAAAATCTTGTTCATCTTGGCAGTAGAGAAATCGATAATTTTCCCCCTAGCATAGACCCTATCAAACCATGGGGAATCTGCCTCCAAGTTTTCAGCCATCAGGTTAGAATACACTTAACTAACAACCTGTTTGTTGTACTAAAATTCCACCGTAGCATCCCTTTTCATCCCAATTATTTCCAAAAAATTAGAAAAGCCACTAGCCTTGTATGCCTCTAGATTTACTGGTCTCTCAGAGATTATCTTTCTCTCAGCAAACACCTCTCTCATCTCCTCAAAATTGATGTCAAAATATGAAAAAGACAGTGCTTCACTTACAGGAGGAGGCAACAACACCTTCTTCTTAGGAGCAGTTTGAGTTTTCTTGGGTTTCTTGGTTGGTGGGGAGTCCTCAGCAACATGCATTTTCCTCTCACCCTTTGTAGCTTGAAAGAATTCATCTAGCATCTCATCACTGGAATACTTCAAGTCTGATTCTTGTGTTGGAACATACTTAGGTTGTTCAACTTCTTCTTCTTGCTCAGTTGTATCCGCCTCTTCCTGTGTTACAACATGATGATCCTTACCTGATTCATCTTGCCTCAAACCAAATCCTCCGGTCTGACCTCCGCCTGAATACTCCACATCATCATTAGCATTACCAGTGACATCAAACTGGTCTTAACCTCCATGTCCACATCATCAATCTCCATCTCTTCAGCCTTTTCTGAATCTGCTCTCTGTGTTGGAACAAACCAACACCGCCTCCCTCTTCACTATCTGCAATCTCTATGATCACAGGTTTTCTAAGTTCTTCAATCCTCTGGGCAGCCTTAACATCATAAAATCCTACAGGCATTCTATCTGTGGACTTAATCACTTCCAGCCCCTCCCCTTAGCCTCATCATCACCTATCTCCTCAATCTTAACGTTACTAGGGCCAGGAATAGAAGAGTATACATGAAACCTATCATTCCCATTGTAAACTCCATATTTCTCTCTCAATAATCCAACTTCATAATTTTCAATGTCCTCCAGCTCGCCAACATCTCCACAAAACAGCTCTTTAGCATTAACACTAAAAAATCCCCCCTCTAAATTCTTAAATTTAGACAAATCTATTGTACTTCTATTGGCTTCAAGCCACTCAAAACTATCATCTATTAATATAAATTCTATTCCATGAAACTTTAGAGTAGGAGGATCCGAGCATGTTACCTTTTGATATGGAGCTTTCCCTTTATTATTGGGTTCTTCACTCAGGCCGCAATCATGGGTTGAGTCAACCTCCACATTTTCTTCTCTCTGCTTAATATTGTCATCCACTAGAGGGTGGGAAGTTTCTTGAGTCTCGTTCTTGACCATGGGAGATTTAGGCATTGAAGACATTTTTTCGGCAGATATTTGTGTGAAAGAGAAGATCTCTTCAAGTTATACGACAAATTTTTTTGGCTACCAGAATTCGAAAACACCAAGAATAGTGGGAGTGTATGCTGAAAAGAGTGAGATATGGAAAGATGGAGACAATTTTGAACAAACACAACATCTTCACTTCTTTACCTCTTTTGCCGCGAAAAAACTTTTTACCTTTTCAAGAAAAGTAATAATTTTACTTTTCTCACTTGTCAACTCAAGGCACACCTTCTTGAACTGTCATTATACCATAACTCCAATTTTGGTAGCTTTTTCTTCCTTTTTTTTCCGATTTTCCAAAAAAAAACATGAGAAAAAAATATTTATAGATAAATAAAGGAAAAAATTACCTCAAATCTGGCAAACACCTAAGTGTTGTCTGAGTGTTTCAAATGTGGCAGTGTCCAATGGTTTTGTAAAAATATCTGCAAATTGCTCAGATGTTGGAACATAGACTACCACATCTTCCTTCCTTTCAACAAGATCTCTAATAAAGTGATGCCTATGTCAATATGCTTAGTTCGAGAGTGCTGGACTGGATTTTTAGAAATATCAATAGCTATTGTGTTGTCACATAAGATCTTCAAAGGGCCTTGATAAATTCCATAGTTGTTCATCATTCGATTCATCCACAATAATTGTGCACAACAACTTCCAGCAGCAAGCTATTCAGCTTCCGTAGTAGACAACGAGATCGAATTTAGTTTCTTGCTATTCCAAGAAACTAGATTCGTACCAATAAAAAAAAATCCACCTGGTGTGCTTTTACGATCATCAGTATTATCAGCCCAATCAGAATCAATGTACCCAACTAGATCATAATCTTGATTCTTAGAATACCAGACACCATACTCAGAAGTCCCACTTACGTATCGAATAACTCTTTTGACTGCAGTCATATGAGATTCCTTTGGATCAGCCTGAAATATTGCACATATTCCTACACTGAAACATATATCCGGTCTACTTGCTGTCAAATACAATAGACTCCCAATAATGCCCCTGTATAACTTCTGATCAACTGCAACTCCTTTCTCATAATTTACCAGTTTATCAGAAACTCCAATAGGTGTTCGAACTGCTCGGGCATTGCTTAGACCGAATATCTTTACTAAATTTAGGGCATACTTACTCTGATTTATAAACAGGCCATTTTTCCCTGTTTAACTTGCAGTCCTAGAAATTATGTGCGCTCTCCAACCATGCTCATCTCAAATTCCATCTGCATAATAGTGACGAAATCCTGCACCATAGATGGTGAAGTAGAGTCGAATAGTATATCATCAACATAAATATGAGCAATAAGAATTTTTGATGACTTTTCAAGGACAAATAAAGTGAGATCTACTCCCCCTTGACGATAACCTTTCTTAATAAGAAAGTTAGTAAGTTGTTCATACCATGCCCTTGGTGCTTACTTTAAGCCATATAAAGCCTTCTTGAGGCGATACACATGATGAGGGTAATGAGGATGCTCAAATCCTTTAGGTTGTTTCACATATATTTCTCATTTACCACACCATTTAGAAAAACACTCATGACATCCATTTGATACAGAGTAAAGTTCATAGAGCAGGCAATAGCAAGTACAATTTGAATTGATTCAAACCTGGAAACTAGTGTGAATGTCTCATCAAAGTCGACTCCTTCAACTTGTGTATATCCTTGAGCTATCAGTCTAGCTTTGTTTCAATTAATTTGTCCATCAGCATCAGATTTGTTCTTGAAGATCCACTTTGTGCCGATAACGTTTACATCTTTAGGGCGATGAGTGAGATACCATACATCATTTTGTGCTAACTGACCGAGTTCTTCTTGCATTGCTGCAATTCAATATTCATCCAGCAAGGCGTCCTTGTAGTTCTTGGGTTCAATGAGAGAGATGAAACATTGTAGTCCTGCTAACTTCCTGTAATCAACCTAAGGGATTGATTGAGTACTCCTTGTCATTGGTTCAGGTTGATCTTGTGTTGGAACATAGGATAAGGCAGTGGGGGATGATGTTCCAACATACTCAATATCATTTAGTTCAGCAGGGTAATCAGTCTGCTCAAATGTTCCAAAATGCGATGGGCCTGGCTTGTCAGGTTGACTAGGCTGTGTTGGAACATGCTCTTTATTGGGTTCATCTTCTACAGCATTTGAACCCTGTCCTTCTTCAGAATCATCCACAATAACATTTATGGATTCCGTGAGTGTGTTTGTCCAAAGGTTGTAAACACGAAAAACCCGGCTATTCACAAAATAACCAAGAAAGATTCCAATATCATTGCGATTGTCGAATTTTGCCAATTGCTCTCTATCTCTGAGGATGTAGCACTTGCTTCCAAACACATGAAAGTATGAGACATTTGGTTTCCGGCTCTTCCAAATCCCGTAAGATGTTTTGCTTGTGAATGGACGCAGATACACTCGATTGATTGTATAGCAAGTTGTGTTAATGGCTTATGCCCACCATTTCTTGCTAATTTCTTTCTCGGCTAACATGACTAGAGCTATCTCTTGTAGAGTTCTGTTTTTCCATTCTACAACACCATTCTGCTGAGTGATTAGTGCAGAAAACTCAGGTTGAATTCCGAGTTCATTACAAAAGTCACTGAATTGAAAATTTTTAAATTCTCTACCATGATCACTACGAATTCGAACAATCTTCCCAACTAGACTTCCTTTTTAAGTCTGTAATTTTATAAAAAAAAAACTTCTAAACAATTCCACAGTATTATATTTTTCTTTTAGAAACGCTACCCATGTAAATCTGGAGAAATCATCAACACATACAAAAATATATTTCTTGCCACCTATGCTAGGTGTATTGACTGGACCCATCAGATCCATATGCAATAATTCCAGATTTATTGAGGTGGTTATATATTGAACTAAAGAGTGGAGAGATCAAATTTGTTTACCTTGTTGACATGGTCCACAAAAAATTCCTCCCTTGCTTGTTAATGTAGGAATACCTCGTACTGCCTTTGCATTTGCAATTTTCACCAAGGTTTTGTAATTGATGTGACCGAGCTTCCTGTGCCACAGAAATCCTCCATCTTATTTAGAGATCATACACCTCACTTCCTATTCCAACAAATAGCAATCATCTGATGATTGAATGCCTGAAAGGACTTTGGCTTCTCCGTGTTTCACTATACATTTGTCTTTCTGAAATTCCACAGTCATATTGTCGTCACACAGTTGACTTATGCTCAGCAGATTGGTCTTTAAGTCTTCAACAAACAAAACACTGGTGAATACTGGGAATGTTTCAATTTGTAGTTCACCTTTTCCAACTACTCTAATCTTATTTCCATCGCCGAAAGTAACAAAGCCACCATCGTATGGTGTGATATTTGTGAGAAATTCCTGAGTGCCAGTCATGTGGCGAGAACAACCACTATCAAAGTACCATGAATCTATGGAATGTGCTATAAGAGAAGTATGTGCAACAAGGCACATAATAGAGCTTTTGACAACCAATACATTTTTGACCATCTTTGATTTCTGGACATCGTCTATGTTGGAACATACCAACAGTTGGCATCCTACCATGATGTCTCTGAGCAGTTTCTGTCATTGTTCCTCTGTGTGCCCTTGGTATGAACAGTAGTTGTAGTGAGAGGTTTCTCTTGACGAGGCTTGCCAAACTTTCCCTTTATCTCTTGAATCTTTGACTTGAGCGTTACTGTGCTCTTAGGTATCTCTCGAGTCTTAGACTTGAGTGTGAGTGTGTTCTTAGGTGGGTTGTCATACCCAATTCCGTGTCGATCTCCAAAGCTCTTTCCCATAACAAAAATATCAGCGAGTTTTTCTTTTCCAGAGTTCAGCTTAGTAATAACTGCTTCAATACGTCCCAGCTCTCTTTGTTGTTGAATTAGTTTCACATTCAACTCGTCATTCTCCTTTATGAGTTCAGAAAATTCCACACGCAACTCCTTTTCTATCTCCTCCAGATGAGTTTTTTCTTCCTTTAGTACTTTGTTTGTATCTACTACTTAGAGCCACATAGCACGCATCTTTTTGTATGTACTGTAGATTTCTTCATCACTTACAACAAGTCTATTATCATCACTAGACACCTCATACAAATCTATGTTGGAACATATAGCTTCGATTCTATCTGATGTGTTGGAACATCCATCATCCGATGCATTATGAATTTTTGCTCCAAACGCCACATAGTTACTTGTAAGTTCCTCTTCGTCTTTCTTGTCCTCTTCATCTTCACTCCATGAGGTGACATATAAATTTCTAGGCATTTGCACATTCAGCTTAAATATGACCATATCCTTCACATTCTCTGCATTGAATTCATCCAGCCTGTTTTGGTTCACCATTTTGATTTCTGGAAAACTGCTGATTCCCTAGTTCAAATCTTGTCCCACAATTAATTCTAAATTCTTGTGGTCTTGGTCTATTTCCCCAAAACCTTTCCTGAGATTTCTTATTTACTACTTTCTTCAGCATTTTTGAGAAATTTTTCGTGATAAGTGCAAGTTTTTCAAATTCATCATCACTGTCAGATTCATGATTGTCCTTTGATGACAATGTTTTGAACGCCAACTCCTTTTGGACCCTTTTTGCAGCGTGTTGGAATGTCATCTCATAAGTCTGTAATGATCCCATTAATTCATCTAAGCTCATGGTGGCTACATTTCCTACTTATTCTGTTGCTGCAACCTTCATTGCAAATCTTTTAGGAAGTGATCTCAAGGTCTTTTTCACCAACTTTGCCTCTTTGTAGACTTTTCCAAGTTGATATGCTATATTGGAGATGTCCCTGAGTTCTTCGTTGAATACAACAATAGTGTCATCTTCCTCCATCTTGAGTTCCTCGAACTTTGTAGCAAACATCTGTAATTTAGATTATCGAACTCGACTAGTTCCTTCATGAATAGTTTGCAGAATATCTTATGTTTTCTTGGATTGATGAAATGTAGAGATGAGTTTGAACTGATTTTCATCAACTGCCGTGAAGATAGCATTTAATGCTTTTGAATTTGCCAGTGAGGCATTGAGTTCATCAGGAGACCAAGTAGATTTGTCTTTGAATTTATGCCCCCTTTAACTTGACTCTCCTTCTTTTCCCTTAGAGCTTGTATCAGCATCCTTGATAGGGTGGTTCCACTAGTTTTCAACATAGTTCAAAGCAAGTTCAACCAGTGAGTTGATGAATATTCTCACGCGTGCCTTCCAATAATTGTAGTTATTGCTAACCAGTAGAGGTGGCTGAGACATCGAAGCTCCTTCTTTGGTCGCCATGGTAAAACTTGATCACACTTTCCTTGACACAACCAAGGGAAAAATAAGTGACCAAGCTCTGATACTAAATAAAATTTTATTTTACCAAATTTTCTTAATTATTACTAGTATGTTCCAACATAACCTATCTAACCAAGTATACAATAAAGTAAAGCATAAAAGACATGAGACTTGGTTACGCAGTTCGGTGAAATTCACCTACATTTGTGGGTCCTGGCCCAGTTCAGAATGAATCTACTAATCAGAAAGATACAGTACAAATTACACCATATAAAATACTTATCTTTACTAATTAAACGTGTGAATTCTGCTAGCTTCCCTAGCTACCGATCCACCTTGATCAGACTCCATCTGACCTTGAAACTCGTCGACGCTGGATCTCCTCCTCCCGAGGAATTAAGACATACGATTCTGAACTTTGAACGGAAGGTCATGTATATTGGAACATGTAGATTTTTCTCTTTGCGTGACTCTCGGAAGAATGAAAAACTGTGTGCAGATTTTCTCAATTAAATTCATGAGTTTTAATGCAGTCGTGATGTCCCCTTTTAAAGCCATTTGCATATCGGAACTCTCAATGACTATCTCAATAATATTCCTATTCCTTATATGCTTCTGAAGCATATCCAAATCCCATAAATAAAGGAATTTTTCTTATCACAACATATCTCATATATTCGATAAACTCAATATCATATTTGTAGGGATTTTCCATAAACCTATTATGCTTCTGCCACCGCCTGACATATTGCAGAATATTCAGATTTCCATAAATCACAAATACCACAATATTCTGTCCTTCCTCTATAAAATCTTGCTGGCGTAATTGTGGCTTGTTCGCGTGTTCCAAAATGGAAAGTTTTTCGTTTCCAAACTTGTTTACAAATTCCTAATTAAATTACTCAATGAAAACCACTTGACTTTACAGAATCCTTGGCAGCGTCGGAGACGCCCTGTGAAATGACAGAGACATCGAGAGGCTCAATCTGCTTGAGCATGTTTGCAATGATGGAGAATTCACAGCTAAATCCTGACTTCTTAGTCGACACAAAATCGTCGGAGACTCCTCCGCTTTCAGTGTCAAAAATCATACACCTGGCAACCTCTTTGCGTCTGGCTGTGGACACGATGGGAAGATGTGGGTGGACGAGGAGGAGGTGGTGCGAGAGCTGCGGCAGCTGGAGCTTCCGGTGGTAAGCTCCGAGTGACCGGGTGGTGACGGAACAACTCAACAAAGCCCTAGCTTTTGATGAGGCCATCAAAAAGCGGGAAATGATTTAGCCTCCAAGAGAAAGGTTGGGCTATATAGATGATTGTGGATTGTGATAATCTGAAAGGCACCGCTGAGTGGAATTGAGCGGCGTTTGGTGGCTCCGGCAGAGAAATCACGGGCCATGACCTCTCGCGGTTGTCCACTCCTAATGGGGCACACCACTCCACTGGGGCACACCACTGTCCGGAAGAAAAGGTCCTTCTGGGGCGCCTTTCCCGATTCCGGTGCTGGCAATCTCCTCAACTTAGGTTACTCCTCTCGTCCTGGAGTTGGCGGCATCCTGCCACTCGAGGAGGTCAACAGGAAGCAGAGAAGGCCAAAGGATATCGATTGACAAGGGAGTAGATGAGGTCACTCTTTTTCCGTTGAATCTCATTCCAGCTGCTCTCTCAATCGGTATCCATCAAAATTCAGTACAACTTCTTTCTATTCATCGTATGTGGATGAATTTGGGATGAATTTCCTTTGTATTTGGTATGATTTGCTGTTCTAATGGTGGCAGTGAGGCTAGGTCTAGAGAGGAGATGGTGGTCATTGAGGTTCGTCAAATTCCGGTGAATTCTTAGATTCCAGATGCTACAGGAGGCAGAGGGGCACCGACGGGACGACAACTGCAGTGGAAGTGGCGGAGCAGCAGTGGCTATGGAGATGAAGAAGAACTTAGGGGTATTTTTGTCATTACATTATTTATTTTAAGACTAGGGGTATCTTTTTTATTTGGTCAACCATAATTGACTAAGTCAATGCTGGAATAGTGCCAAAAGGTTATATCAGCACTTCTGATGCAAAAGATTGATTTATAATCACACTTTCAAACTTTATAGGGTTATATTGGCACTTTTGACCAAAACATAGGGTCATATATGTGGTTATATCATTCCTAAGAATAATAGTTTACATTAGAGTACTTAACCAAAATGTCAACGACAGAAATGGCCGAAAATTATTGAAATGACTATTTTACCCTTCTGTAAAAAAAATCTAAAAACAAAAGACATTTATGCCCTTTCTCACCACCCTAAAATTTTCCAGTGGTGGCTGGCTTTCTATTTTCCTTTCTCTCACCCTAAATTTTCTACACCGATTGAAGGGTAGGGGCTGTGGTGGCGCGATGAGTGTTGTGGTGGTTGTGCGTGTATCGCGGGGAGAGGTGACACACAGGGAGAAGTAGTAGCGGTGGTGGTTGTGGTGGCATGTGGGGAGAGGTGAAGCTAGGGTAGGTGGGGATGGGTGATGGGGCTAGGATGGCGGAGCTGGGTTTTTTGTAGTGGGGCTGAGGTTTATGGGCAACGACGACGGCGGTGGTGGCGATGGCAGCGCAGTGGCAGATCAACTGCAGGTGGTGGCCAATGGATGGGATGAAGGTGAAGAAGAAGTCAAGGGGTCTAATTGTCAATTATATTTTCAGTTTTGAGTAAATGGATTATTTTGGCATTTCATGTTTGGTCAACCATTGACTTCTTTGAGTCAATGCCAGAATTAAAAAAAATTATATAACTTCACAATTTTACAAAAACTTAGGATTAGTTTTGCACTTTCAAATTTATAGGGTTATATTTGCCCTTCTCAATTTCATAGGATATTTTTGCACTTTTTCCAAGTACGTAATTGCGCATTTTACTGTATATCTTTTACTTCATACTAAACTACCGATAATATTTTTCACGATATTGAATACATATACACATTAAATTTATATAATTTTATTTACTTATAATAAGAGCATATAAAATTGTGTTTGAAATTATGAATTTTAAAAAATTAATATATATTATAAAATATAAATAAGTATAATTTAACGAGTCCGTCTCTTGAAAGACGGTCTTTCCATAAGCTATGGAAAGACTAAAATTTAAACTGCAAATTAGAAGAAATGAAAATAAAATTTTGGGGTTGCAATAATCGGGTCATAATCTTTATAACTACTACACGTTGCATAATAAATTTTTAATATTGCAACTAAAATCTCTTACCTTTCTATTCTAATTAAACCCCGTATTTCCATAGGCTTACCAATACTTTGCCTTACAAGTTATAGAAATAAGAAAACTCTTCTCCGCAGCCCTCTCCAAGTCACAACCCTTCTTCCTCCAGTTTTTTCCCCATCTTCTCATTAAGGGAGGTGTGGAATAACAGTTTATTTTAATTCATACTTTTGTTCTTGAATAAGTGTGAGATTTGTCTCCACAAATTAGTTTTGTTTTTCAACCTGATCGATTAAATCGTTGTATTCACGATGATAACTCGAGTTAATTGTTCATATTGATGTATTGTTCTCGATCAGCTAATTGTACAGATCTTGTGTTCGCAATTTCGTTTGTGGTTTTATTTTGGGTTTTCAAAGTGTTTATTGTTTGGACAACATAGACCGTAGTTGGATCAAGTGGTGTTACAATTGTAGAAGATCCTTGTTTGGCGCAGTGATATTGATGCGTGGTACACTCCTTTTTGCCAAGTGGTCATGTTTTTCGCTGGAAGCAAGTTAATATCACCGAAGGCAATGTTAGATTTTTGTATTGGATCTCTGATATGTAATAGCACAGACGGTCGGTGTGAGTAATATGTAATTTAGGTATCATTGTAATGTATTAGGTGTTGCTAGAGTTTAATTAGGTTGGATGCCAATTTCACTCATTATAATTATCGATAAGCATTTTTCCCAACATCTTATAATGATTGATTTTTTTTAAAAAGAAAAGAGTTACAGAAATAAGATATTTCATAAATGGTCTAATCTAACGGTAGAATATTGAATAATTGTAGCCTATTGGTGCGGACGCTAACAGACATTTTTGGTGAATGCTCTCAATGCGCTTTTCCCCATTTGCCGAACATTATTCACAGACTTGTTTGTCAATATCCTCGTTAAAAATTAGAAGAGGGAAAAAGCCGGGAACAACGCGTAACAAGAAGCAGACAGCATGCATTTTCTACAAGAATCAACTGGCCTGATATTCATGCCAAAAATGTGAAACTTCCACCAGCACATAAAGAAGATACTTTTAGCCGGGAGCCAAAGTGGCAACGCCAGAAGCTTCAACGTGATTTCGCAGTAGCCTACGAATCAATAAATAAAACATACAACATAACGGAGTGTTTTTGGCGTGATTGATAACCAACAAAAGCGCTTAACACAGTCTATTTCAAGATTGTAAAAGATTAAGTTGCAGATTTTGAACAGAGACAGCCGGAAAACACTCGGTCATAAATTAATGACGGAATAAAATGCAGAAATGCAACTAGATAAATACATGTTTCCAGAAAGGCTACGCCCTGTAAAAATGGCCGATTGCATAAGATGGAATTATGAAAGCTTGGAAAAAGAATCGCAAACACAAATGAAAAAAAATGACTTCATAATCCTCTGTACAACAGAATTAATCCCATAATTCAGCATCCTCTCTAGTGAATAATGTAGGTGATGGCCAGAGCAAGCAGCATCAGCAGGTACGCTATTCCCTGATCAACCGACATCCCTACACTCAAAAACAAACTCCATTTTAACAAAATTTTCCTTCAAAAAAGGAAGAAAAAGCGAAGAGAATGTATATATTACCGTCGCTGGTAGGCATCGGCGCGGGGGCGGGGGAGGCGGCATTGGCGGAAGGAAGCAGGAGGGCGATGAAGAGGGCGATGGTGGTCAAAACGACGCAGTATGGTCTCAGCATCTCCATCGCCGCACAAGTCTTCCTTAGCCTAATGTAGTGCTTTTGTGGGTACTATGGCTTATGTCGACGCCCTACGTTTTCGTGGGGGTATATATGGAAAAAAAGGGGAATGTTGGAAAGGGGTAGAATTATAGGATTGCACGTTGATTACAGATGCAATTAGCTGGGGTTGGGTTTGGAATTGGGATTGGGAATATTGTGGTCATCCTCCAATCATCCCACATGCATCCGACCCACAATCTTTTTTTTTTATGATATTCCTATTTCTGTTGTACAGTTCTCCCTTCGTCTTACTTCAACTTTTTAATTTTTTTTTTACCGTATTCAATAATTATGTTTGACCGTAAATATCTCTAGTTACATATAATAATTAAGCATATAAAATTTATATTTAGAAAAAATAGATATTAATATGAATCTAACAAGATCCCACGTAATATTTTTATTATGTATATATTAATTTTTATTTAAAGTCAAACTTTACTAAGTTTGACTTCTAAAAAGCCGTTTGAAAGTTTAAAGTGGGACTCAAGGAGTAATATAATATTTATTTTCTCTTTTATAGCGTGCTTGTGTAGTGGAATTTTAGTAAGGAAATGGACCCATTCTTGTTATATTTATGTTTGACAAGTTAATTAAAGGTAGGAATCTACATTATTTTCCCGTAATCTTATTTTACACTGACTAACTATTAGACGGAGTTATTATAATTGTGAGTTGATTTAATGTTTATTTTTCGTTAAATTTTTATTAGATCGATTAAAGGTCAAACCAATTATTAAAAAAATTCTTTTCAATAACTTTTAAAGTTAAATTATAATTATTTAATACGTTGTGATAAACTTTAAAAAAATTTCAAGTTTAGCGAAACTTTATTTTAATAAATGAAAACTAACATCAAATCATTTTTTTAATTACATCAATTATAAAATAATAAAATCTAACTATTATTAGTGGGTTTATAACACAGTTTTTTGTCTATTTAGTGGTTGACATGGTAATTTGTAGTTATCGAAAATATAACCTACCACAAGAGTATCACAGTATATATATTACGCGAGCCACATTGACTTGGTAATGCAGCAGGCAGGCAGATATCTTATCCGATTCTATTGAGCTGTAAAAGTTGTCTTTGAACTAATCTTCTTCTTGTCGTTGACATTAGTCGCCAAAAATCTTCGTTGTCAATTTTTGGACGTACTTAATAATGTCGAAATAAAAACTCCCAATTTCCAGAAAATATGAAAACCATATTGGAATCACAAAATAGAGGTATGGCAAACAATTGAAAAACTGGCTAAGTAAATGCAATAGCTTATAATCCAAATGACGAGCCTGAGGTATTCATATCACAATTCTTCATGTTTTGCTGGAATAACCCAGAGTGAAAAAAGATACAACCTTCCATACTTTAGCAGTACTAAGGCCTCTAATTCAATGTATATTTTGTCAGTAATATCCAATATATTGAATTACAGTCCCTAACCGCCATTTTCCCCGATCAGCGGAGCAGTAGCTAAAGGAAGTGCAGGCAGCTCAACATAGTCAAATTCATCAGTAATTCCCGCCTGTTTTGGACAACAAAAGCTATAAGTACTCGTATCTATTCTTATTTTCTTCATTTGGTGAATCAGGAAGACCCTACACTGTCGTGTAGCATTACATTTGTTCATAAGTAGTGATATACTTGCCTCATTGTAGAGCTGATCGAGTTGTTCTTTAGCCTGAGGAAAGTTGTTTGAACACCATTGTCGCAGAGTGAAGATGTTATCTGTTGTATCGTTTCACTTGATTATTACAAAAAAAGCAAGCAATCTGAGAAGATACAGTGCGTTCATGAGAATACGGTAGCAAAGTGGGAAACCTGTCCATCTGTTAGCTGCAGCATGAGCTACTTCAATTGCATCCTCTGCGGAGAAGAACAGAAGCATATAGACGTCACAGTAAGAAGAGCCGTTGATTAAAAAGCATCTTGTTCACAGGAGAAGTACAACCGTAAAAGGTTAAAGAATAAGGAAATCCTACTCATTTTCTCAAAAGTAGCAGGATCATTGTCTGCATACTTCCCCATCTCATCCTGAAAAATAAAATGAATGAAACTGAGAACTTCCAATGCTACACTCTATCTATATTCTGAATCACCAAGAATGACCTTATCAGTTCAATTCAAGTACATATGGAATATGTTTCAACCTTAAGCTCATTATGTTTCCGTTCAATCTCTTTCAGCTCATCCAGTGCATTCTCTCGTTCATCCTGAAAACAGAACAAACAGGAGGTGGAAAAATCAAGGCTCCATCTGTGATCTTATTGCAAGAGGATATTTGCTAAAGTAATATGTTGACAAGGGTTAGAGTGTGCTTACAGACTCCTCACGTCCCTTTTTCAGAGCCCGGCACTGCTCAACAAGTTCTGAATGTCGCTTCTTACCACTCTGGATGTCACTTTCCAGCTTTCGAGTTACATTCCTTAGCTGTGAAACAGAAATTAGAAACACCAGTGCAGTTCAAATGGAAGCAGATAAAGTTTCCGGGGCAAACAAATACCTGATTTCCAGCACAGCTTGGCAGGCTCCAAAAGTAGATCTGCCATATGAAGACCGATAGCTATCAACATCGCTCAGACAGCTTCTCTTTAAGCAGAACGTTTTCAACACTAAAATCTGTACAAGTAACTGTCTATTAACAATTTCTACTCACAGAGGTCCCAATTTTGTCTTTTGAAACTAGGTCATCATCTACTAAGGTCTGTACAACATCCTTCACGGACTGGCTGATCACCCCTTTCTTTGGACCCATTTTCTCCAGTTCCTTCAGCTGAATTCCATAACCAGAATCAGAATCAACAATATAACCAACAATC
The DNA here is from genome assembly GCA_037428765.1 of Rubia yunnanensis. NCBI lineage: Eukaryota > Viridiplantae > Streptophyta > Magnoliopsida > Gentianales > Rubiaceae > Rubia > Rubia yunnanensis. The sequence goes on from CM075066.1 coordinate 86,085,055, forward strand.
CAGCATTTATAGCAATGCCTCACATCGACAATCCCAAATCCAGATACAAGCAACTGTCCAAACAAATTTAACTCTAACAATCATTCAGCTAGGCATTTTAACAAACACATGAAGAGTAAACTTCAACAATACCAAAATGACTGAGAAAGCGTCAAAATCACTGAATTCATGCGTTTCACTACGAATAAAATCATCTTCTGGTAGACATTTCTACTCACGAGAAAGAAACTCTGAGAATCGTAGAAGATCTGAAGCATTTTCTCGCGCTTCTCCTCCAACGAAAGTCCTCGTTTCTTAGACTGCATCAGAATAAATCAAATTATCAAAGTTGAGAGCAAATAGCTCGTGAGAAAAACAGGAAACATTAATCTACACCACAGTTTACAAATTAATAAACCAACACCAGTATCATTCACAAATAGTGTAGCTTTAGGATGAACTATGCCACAATTACTACGGAATTACTTTATGAACGTTCTGAAATTCACCAGAGATGAAACTATGAAACAAATTCAACCGAAATTTTATCTAAATAAACAAATCCAAATCCAAATTATATCTAATCCACAGGTGAAATGAGACGAAATTCGATAATTAATAATTATATCTCAAATAAATTGGTATTACCATATTCTGGGCAACAGGTCTCTGACGATTTTGCAGTGAAGTGGTGTGCGGTAGAAGTCTGTACCGTCTCGGTGTCTCCTGCTTTGGGTCTTAACTTTATATAGGGCTTGTTCATCCTGAAAGACTTTTGCAATCTTGGCGGGAAAATCCAAGACAAGTGTTTAAGCAAATTAATCCACACACAACCCATTTTATAATTTGAGCAAACTGCATATACAACCTTTATAGGGATAACGGTGGAATAAATTTTGGTGGAGGTCCGCACTGCATCCGTCATAATGGAATGTGTGTAGATGTAATTTTTATGGGAGTGGGATAAGTATGAGTATGAAAATTGATACACTCCATGAGTAGTGAGTTGTGTATAGATATTAGTTCATATCTATTCCACTTCCACCTCGCGCTGCCCTACTATACTCGTTATGTACACACTAATTTATTATATAATAAAATATTATTTATCCATAATGCACATATTTTACTTATAATATTTTCACATAAATATTATTAAACTTTTAATATTAAAATTATTTATTTTAAAGTTAAGTATTTTTTTGGAGATATAAATAAGTGAGTAAAATTGATTTAAAGTGGGTATGAAGACCCAAATAGGTGATGGAACGGAGGTGGATTTTAGATAATACTCGATAGGGCAGGGGTGGATTTTGATGTTGTATCCGCTATGAGTAATGAGGTGGGTATGAGTATGATTATGAAAATTTTGGATGGATATGAGCATGGAGGTACCATAATCTATATTTGACCCACTCATTAACATCTCTACCTACATAATTCACAAAAGTGCACATATAGCCATGTGATAATTGAAAGTGCAAATATAACCCTAGATAGTTAGTAGTGTATGTGCAAATATAACATTTTCCAACAATTTAAAGCCGAAATTTAGTGAAAATACCATTTTACCCCTCAGAATTTTTTAAACCCTAAAATCCTCATTATTCTTCTTCATTTTATTCTTTTCTTCTTTGTTCTTCGGCTTGTGAGACGATGCCGCCGCCATCCCCCATCTTCTCCGTCCGGCTTCTTCCTTTCTCCGCCTTCCCCCATCTCCCAAATCGGCGGCGAGACACAGATCTGGTTTACAAAGGTTGCGCCGACCAAAAGCCTCCTCCAATTACACCCAATAGCTCATAGCCCAGTTCGACACCCTGACCTCCGAAGCCTCCTCCGCCAAGTTTTCCACCGCCACCAGCGTCGTGGTGACCGGGGTTCATTGCACTATGTTTTGATTTATATAATCTAGCTAGGGAAAATGCTTGCCATTAACCCAGGTCAGGGGCGGAACCAAAAATTTTTTTCAGGGGAGGCTGAAAAATTTTTGGCGTCCGGCGTGCAGAGGCGGCGGGACAAGGCAGCTTCCGGTGGCGCCGCGGCGGAGACCTGGTGGCTGACGGCGGTGGCGGAAAAATATGTAAATTGATTTATTTTTCATCGATTCAAATTCAGTTTAAAATATCCCTAATTGATAATTAACAAATGAAAACAAAAAATTTATAAAATCATATTCATCTAAATTCAATTTAATAAATATCCCTAATTGATAATTCCATAAACCGATTATGACAAATTGACAATTTTATTTTTCACATACAATTATACAAAATAAATCAAACAATTATAATTTCAACTAAATTTCAACTAAATTCCAACTAAATATGCAATTCAACTAAATTCAAATATGCAATTTAACTAAATTTCAACAATCATATATAATACAACCATATAAATTCAATTCAACATCCAATCTAAAAATCATGTTCACATAAATTTAAGTTTTGAAGAAAAAAATAAAAAAGAGAATAAACCCTAAAATTAATAAATCTTAGCATAAAGAGAAGAAGTATACCGGCGGTGGTTATCGTGGTTTGGAGAGTCGGCATCCGACGTACAGAGGCGGCGAGACGAGGCAGCTTCCGGCGGACGGCAGTGGCGGCGGGCGGCTCTCGGTTGAGGCAGAGGAGGAGGGAATTGACGGAGGAGAGCTGGAGAGGCTCTGCTCTCGCCTCCAATGTTTTGTTATGTATTAAGGTTTGCTTATTGGATTGGGCTCAGTTTTGGCCCAATCCATTTCACATTTTGTTTATATTTTTTTTCATATTACTAAATGAAACGACGTCGTTTTAGTACTTAGGCATTAAAAAAAGAAGGCCGCAGCGCGGCCTTCTTCTCCGACGAGCAAACCATGCCGCTGCGCCGGAGACGCGCTCGACTCCGCCGGAAGACGCGCTCGACGACCGGACCGCCTCCTGCTACCTCCGGCCGGCGATCTAGGTAGGGCTGGAGCCCTACCTCGCGTACCATTGGTTCCGTCTCTGACCCAGGTTATGAAGTATAAAGTACTGCACTACATTTTTTAAAAGTGATGTGATCTAGTTAATTACCAGGTTACGAAGCAAAGCCAAAGCCAACATTAACCCACTTGATATATCTCGTGTTCCTCCCGTTTCATTACGGATAATTTGACGAGTCTATGGGCGGAATCAGTGGTATGCGAGGTAGGGCTCCACCTCTACCTGAGTCGCCGACCGTAGGTAGTAGTGGTGGAAGAAATCAATATCCGGCGAGATGTGCGTCTTCCGGCGAGCTTTCGCGTCTTCTGGCGAGATTGCTCGGAGAAGAAGGCCGCCTTCTTTTTTTTTGCCCATGAACTATTAAAACGACGTCGTTTCATTTGTACTAAGGGCAAAAAAATGAAAAATCAGTTTTAAGATGGATTGGATTGGGCCATTTTCCCAATCAAATTTTAGATTGGGAAAACTTCAAAATAGGTAAGAGAAAGGCAGTGACCAAATCTCAGCTCCCTCCAGCCACGCCTCCGCCTCTTGATGCCGGATGTCATCGCCGCTGTCCCGCCGCTGATGCCACGGCCCACCATCGTCCAACCCTCTACCTTTCAACCTCCCCTAACAAAATTTTCTGATTCCTTCACTGGACGAGTCTGTACTCTGTTGATTATTGATTTAATAGTAATGCATTGAGTGAGGTGGTGGTTTGTGGCGGGGTTTGTGGTAGCCAGGGGTGGTTGTTGTGGTGGTCGGAGGTGGCCGCTGGGGTGAGGGAGGGGTATGATGAAGAAGAAGAAGAAGAAAAATGGGTAAAATGGGAAATGAAATTTTCAATTTTGGCTTAAAGGGCATGTTGATAATTTTCTGTCGATCAATGACCGAAAATGGTCAGTCATTGCCAGAATTTAGTGTTCAGGGTTATATTTGCTCTTAGTATGTAAAATAGTTAGAATTGTATTTGCATTAAAAATTATCTCAAAGTTATATTTACACTTTCTCAATTATATATTGTTATATCTGCATATTTCCCTTATAATTTAGATACTCATTACCAACGAAAATTTGTTATAATCCAATTAATGAAATGAATGTCCACTAGTTAAGTGAGTTGAAACTTCTTCATTCAAATTATGTTTAGCTTGGGTTAATGCTTTAACATTAAGTGCATTAAGCATGGTTAATAAAACTTAAATGCATCTAACTAGGTGGCAAAATAGATTCGTAATTCGCGATTTAAGTGGGTAAAATGAGTAATTAAAAAATATGGGTGGTGTAGATTGGGTTTGTGGGTTGACCACAGGTTTACCTATATGAAATTTGCAGGTTTAAAGTTAGAGGTTGGTATATAAACTCATATGGGTCAATATATGTGTTGAAATCTGCGATTTTGGGTTGGTATATAAATCCACATTGGTTCATATATGAGTTGAAACCTACGGGTTTACCCATTTTGACCCGTGAGTTGAATGATTGTCGACCTGTGGGTTGAGCGGGTTTAACCCAATCCATTTTGACCCGTCATAAAATGGGTTAAAATGGATATTTGAAAGTTAGAGCAAAGTGCATTTTTAACCTTATGTTTTGGGTGAAAGTGCAGAAATGACCTTGTAAAATCAGAAAGTGCAAAATTAACCATGCAATTCGTTGACCGAAATGTCAATTGCAAAAATGCCCAAAAATCATTGAAATGATTGTTTTACCTTCACTTAAAAAATTAAAATTCAAAAAATAGTGAAAGAAAATAATACCCATGCTTTTAACAAAACCCTTCTTTCTTTTATTTTCCATTTTCTCCATTTTCACCCTTTCTTTCCACCACCACCATGTCCCTTTCTTCGTCGTCGTCTCTTTCCACCACCACCACAGTGTCTCCTTCTTTCCATCACCACCACCGTGTTAAATTTGTCGTTGTCCCTTTCATCTCCGTCCCTTTTTTAATCCTTTCTTCTCGATTACTTCACCCAAATTCGCTTGCAACGGAGGTTCTTCGAGTTCGAGGGAGGGGCAGATGTAGGGTTAGCTAGCGACAGAGCAGACATAGGCAAGGGAACGATGGATATAAGGTTAGCCATCGGCGACAAATTTAGGCGACAATGGGGCTAGGGCACGGCGGGGAGAGCAGATAGAGGCGAGGGAGAGGCGGATCTAGGGCTTTAGCCAATGGCGACGACGGGGCTACGGTGGAGCACGACAGGGAGATGGTGGCACGATGGGAGTAGGGTTTTGGCGGTATCGGTGGTATTGCTGGGAAGGTAACGTGAGCCGAGGTGGTGGAAATAGGACTTCGGAGGGTGCGACAGAGGTGATTTCACAGGTGGTGATGAGGGCGTCGATTAAGGTGAGGTGTTGCATGACGCATAAGGGTTGGGTGTTGAGCGGTTGCTGGCGGAGGTGGAGGGGGCGTGGTGGTAGTGTTGGAGGCTGGAGGCTGGGGAGGTGGTGCTAGAAATGGGCGGGGAAGAAGGCGGCGTTAGAGTTGGAGATCGACGGTGTTGGCACGACGAGGGTGTGGGCACGACAGCAGTGATGGGGGAAATATACATATGAGAAGAACAGTTTTTCCTTACTCAAATTAATTGTGTTTTTAATAGGAAGCACGTCCACATAAGTGAGGGGTATATTTGTGATAAAAAAATTCATTTTGGCCCAAGGGTATTTTTTTCTTTTTAGTAATGGTCAACGTCTGATTTGCATGGGCCACCTCCTGAAATGTGTAAAATGGTTAAAACTGCACAATTTGACCGAAAGATAGGGTTAATTTTGCGCTTTCAGATTTTACAAGGTCATATCTACATTTTCTTAGTTTAATAGGGTCATTTTTTTACTTTTCCCTAAAAGTTATCCATATTATCCAACTCATATTCGACACGTCTGCCCAATTGCCACCGCTACATCTAGCCTGCTATGTATGTATAGCTGATGCATTTGATGAACATATATGAGAACCACTCTTTTTCTCATACAATATTTACTCATTGTTCATTTCTTTCTTATCACTCTCCTTGGTACGTATATGAGACTTGCTCAGCCCAACTTGGCTAAATCTTGGTATGCGTAACGACCACTTTGCTAAACTAGTGTAGTTCCACCCAACTCACAAATACATGAACATAACAACAAACACCAATAACTGTGAAACTGGGGAAATAACCAAAAACACCACTCACCACGATGCCTCATAAGCGGACTAGATCCGAAGATGGGAGTGTGATAATCATATCATGACCACACCATTGAAGAGTAATAAATACAAAGAAGAAACACCGGAAAAAGGTAAGTAAAACTACTATAGAAATACATATATGATAAAGCTATACTAACTTGAGCTTCAGAGCTCCCTCTCGAGGACCAACATGGGACATTTGTAGGTACCCGAGGAAGCATGGATTCACTGTGAGCTAATTCTGGGTAATATCATTATTCGAAAGGAGTCTCTCGCATCAGTGGCGCCATTTAGGGGGAATAATTTTTTTTTAAAAATTTTGATATTTCCCGGGAAGAGCCGGAATCTATGTTAGAGCTACCATCCATATAACACACATCTAAAAAGCATGGATAACTTTTATACTCAAGTTCAAATCGGTAAATGATTGCCATAACCTATCAAGGGCTCGCAACGATAGTATGCCTGCGCATTACAAATTATTTCTGCTGAGGACAGCCTACAATGAAGAATCACCTCGTCAATACTAAAAAAGGCACGCTCTCACATTACAAATTATTCTTGCTAAGAACGACTTGTAGGGAAGGCACAGTCACATATTATAAATTTCAACTGCTACTTATAGCCACAAATTGCTACATACTGTAGAGTAAAAGAACATATAGAAGCCTAGTCCCATACGGGTTGCACAACAACATGCGATAAATAAGGACCAAATTAGAAAGCATGGGTTGATTTTCCCCAATTGAGCGAAGCCATATATGGGTAAAAATAATTAATTATGAGATATATTTGGAATCATGTGGATTATCAATCATATATATCCCTAGGAGTAAAGTAATGAGGATATATAGTCAAATGGTTGTGGTTCGTATTAATTGCCTCGAACCCCCAACTAGGATTACTGAACATATTAGTCTAGTTCAAATCGTCACTCCAAGAGGTTTTCACAAAGCACCTATGTTAAGATAGGACTTAGGAAAACCAACAAGACAACCTAATTTACCCAAAAATAATGTGAACTTAGAGTAGTTTGAATATAATGAAATAAAAGAAAAATCATAACGTAATGTTAGAGATAACAATAATACTTTATTAGATCATGATCTTAAATTAATACAAAAACTAAGGATTACAACAGATTCTCTTCTAGGACTTAAGAAGCTCCATTTATAAAGGATTACATCTAACTACGTAGTTTTCCAATAGTCATTACCGAGAAGGTCCTAATGGCCTTTGAATAGGAATCCTTCTTGCATGATTTCTTGACAATGATCTTGAAATTATAAGGGATTAATAGGCCCTTCGAGACCACCACACTCATTAAACAAGGTAGGTGCAAAGGTAAGAATGATTGTCCATTTTCTCATTGCACCACCTCAATTCCCCATCCTACGTTCCCACAAGCCGGTGAAGGAGAACCATCTCCCTCATCAAGTAGAGCAGGTATGGTAAGCAATGGACGCCCATTCCGCCACTACATCTACTCCACCCCATATTCGGGTAAAACAAATTCATAAATGAGCTCCTCCCTCACAAGTCCTTCAACCGAGTAGCGCATCTTCTTCCCTCACGTCAACCATTGGAAGTTTGCATATCTCCCTCACATTGGCTTCCTTCAGCTTATGAGCCTCGCACACATAGGAATGAGAATGATGAAATCGTGCGCTATATGGTACTACTTGTCACACAAAGTTTTTCTAAAGCCCAAATATTAATGACAAGGAGACATATTCTCTCATAGTGGATGCAACTACTCTTCGTTATTTGTTTAAAATGGCAGCAAATAAATCCCTTGAAATGCATTTTATGGATGTAATGGCTGCCAATTTATATGACTAACTTGATAATGATATTTATATGAAAATTGCAGAAGGAATGCAATTTCAAAAGGAATGTAGTTCCGGTTCGCAAGACTTTTATTTGATCAAGTTGGGTTGATCTTTATGTGGGTCTGAAACAAGCCCAACACATATGGTGTAATCGCCTTGGTGAATATCTAATGAAACAAGCAAATGACTCAATCTGCCCTTGTGTATTCATAAAATGATCGGGGTCCGAATTTATTCTTATTGCAGTCTATGTTGATGACATGAATATGATTGGGTTGATCTAAAAGGTTTTTGAATATTTGAAAATAGAATTAGATTTTTTTTAAAATCTTGGGTTGCAGATTGAACATTTTGAAAATGATATTTTTCTGCACCAGTTCTCTTAGGCGGTATTATATGAATAAAGCACACCCCTTGAGCACACCGATGGTTGTGAGATCACTTAAAATATTAAAATCTTTTAACTTTTTATTATTCTAATTAACCCATATTTCCATAACTCTATGGAAAGAAGGTCTTTTCCAAGACTTTGCCCCAACGATTAATTGATCTAAAACAAGACTTTGTTAATATATAATTATTTGCGATATTGTTATTTTTTGGTAAGGATTTTCCATATATCATATAATCTCCAAACAAAACAAAATTTTGCCTTCTCTCCCAGCCTGTACAAACCAAAATATCCAAAAACTACAAAAGGAAATAACAACTTTACATCAAGCCTGATGTTTGCTCCTGTCATCATCTTTTTTCAAGTAACTTCAAAATCTGTCCTCACCTGGAAAGAAATTGTTTCTTCCCTAAGCTCCTTCCCATCAAATGTTCTTTGATTCCTTTTTAACCATATTTCATACAGACTTGAAAAACTTAATACCATCTCCAAATTCTTTCTCCTTGTAGACAATTGCAGTAGATATTTCTTCAGCTCTCTCAAGCTTTTGCAATTCTGAATTCCTAGTTTTGACCTCGATCTCTTGCCAAATTCACAATCTACAAAAAACTGTTGTATTGGCTTAGCCTGATCACACATAGAACAGTTTATCACACCATTCAGTATCCCAAAGCTTTGAAGTTTGTCTCTTGTTGTCAGCTTCCCATTCAAGAGTAACTACATAAAGAACTTGTGTTTTGGCCGCACCTTCTTGTCCCATACTACCTGGTATTTATATCTTTCATCTCCTCCCTCTTTTAATCTGTAATACACTGCAGAAATCAAAATTTTACCTTTAATGTTTGTGCAGTGTTTGAGATCAGAAAAGGTTTTCATCTTAAGCCTCATCAGTGCTTTCTATGGTCAACTATGAGAGGTTGAATGCTTATAATTTTCCAGACCCACACCCTTCAAGTAGTATTCTTTCACCCATTTGATCCACATAACATCCTTCTTTAGGTTAAGATCTCATAAATGCTTGCATAAGGCAGCTTTGTTCCAAGTGCCTGAATTTCTCAGTCTCATCACTCCCTTCTTCTTGCTTTTGCTTAGAGACTCCCATACTGCAGCTGTAAAACCCCCTTTTCCCTTCTCCTCTCCCCCAAAGGTAGCTGGTGCATATCAGTATAGTTCTCTTATGAATGCTCTCTAGTATACTTAAAACATTTCCCCAATATCCAGTCATACTCATCTGTACTCCATTGATTAGCTCCACTTTTCCTGCATGGGACGAATGCCTTGAAATTCATCCTTGTATTCTCCTACTGATATTTTTAATCAATTTTTCACTGTCCTCCTTCCCCCATTTAACTGTTGACACTGGCAGTACCAAGAAATTTATAGGGAAATCACCCTTAGTTACTTGCAGTACTGATGCCAACACTATTTTTTCAGACTCATCCATTCTAGAGAAGTAAAGTTTTGATTTAATCTCATTAATGTCCAATCCAGTCACATCTTTGAACCTTGACAAAACAACTTTTACACCAACAAAGGATTTTTGATTTGCTCCATAGAACAATAGTAAGTCATCAGCAAAAAGAAGAGTTCGAATGCCAGCTTTCTTGCATCTCTGATGGTAATAAACATTTCTATTTTTGATCTCCATTCTCATCAACCTAGTGAAATACTCCATGCTAAAGACAAAAGGCAAAGGTGAAATACAGTCACCTTGCTTTACCCCCCTTTTAGCACAAGATGACTTAGAGTATCTACCATTCACCGAGATACATAGCTCATATTTCATAGAACTATTCTTTACCCATTCTATAATCAGATCAAGAAAATTTATTTCTCCTAGCCATTTGAATAAAAATCCCCAATTGATACTATAAAATGCTTTACTAATGTCTATTTGTGTCACACAACTAGGCTTCATAGTATCTACATTATATCTATGTAGTAACTCTTGGGCCGACAACATATTGTGTTCAATAAATCTACCTTTCACAAAAGCTCCCTGGTTGTCACTGATCACAGTTGGTAATATCTCCCCAATTCTAGCACTTAGAATTTAAGTAATGATCTTGTAAACTATAGAACAATAAGCAATGGGTCTAAAGTCTGAGGGTACCTGGGGGTGTGATGTTTTTTGGATAAGAGTGAGTACTGCATTCCTAAATATGCCAGGTATCTGTCCTTCTTCAACAAAAAATTGAACTTCCCTGGTTAAGTCCATACCAACAGTTTCCCATGCTGCACTGAAGAAATGACTTGAATACCTATCTTTGCCTGGATTTTTTGTTTTCTTGATTCCCTACAATGCCTTCCAGACTTTTCATTGCTCACCTTTTGTATCAATTTTGCCTGCTGCTCCAAGTTTAGCACATTCCCAAACTTCAGTACTCTTTTGTCAAAGGGAGTAATCCCGTCTTCCACACCCAACTCTTTCTTGAAAAGGTTCAGTAATCCCTCTTCAATTAGCTGCTAATCAGTAACCAAAACACCATCAATCTTCAAAGCCACAATTTAATTCTTGTACTGTCTTTTCTTCACAGAATCATAGAATACCTTCGTAGGTCTATCACCCTCCAACATCCAGTTCAGTTTTGCCTTTTGTTGTAAAAAGCTATATTCAGCCTCTTTCAAATTTTTAAACCCCTTTCTCTGTCTGTGTTCTTCCATTTGCAGGGATAAATTACCAGGATCTTCATTAAATTTCGTTTGAGCATCTTGCCATTTCTCTTGAGCCAATTTAGCCTGTTTTCCAATCTCATGGAATTCTTTCATGTCCAGAAGTTTTAGAGGTTTTTCTAGCCTTTTCAAACTGACAGCCAGGTCATCTAAATTCTCCAAATCATCCTTACTAGATTCTTAAACTGTGGAGATAATGATCACATATTAAAGAATCTAAAAGGTTTGACAGATTTGATCATTTCTGCACTGAAACAGACTAGCAGAGGCATGGTAAGAAATCAATACATCTTTTATTTCACAAAAAGCTTCTTGCATAATTTCCAGCCACTGTTTTTCACCATTCCCCTGTCTATTATCCTATTTTCTGTTCTCCTATTGCTCCACGTGAACATTGCTCCAGTGGTTCTAATCTCCAAACGACCTAGGTCCTCCACTATTTTTTTAAAATCACTGAACTCACTTTCTTCAATTGGAACTCCCCCAACTCTGTCCTCAGGTCCCAAAGGGGAATTGAAGTCCCCTATTAGTAACCATGGCTTATCTCTTTGATCAGCCTCTTTCAAAAACTTCCATAATGGTAACCTCTTCTTGATTATGCTGAAACCATAAATGATGGTACACCTGAATTCCTTGTTATCAATTTTCCTTCTGCAAAACAGGTTCATCCACTGTTCTCCATTACATATCAACTGTATGTCAAAACAATCAGGCCTTCATGTTAACCATATTCTGCCTCTCTTCTCATTACTAATGTCAGTTAACAGGTTCCATCCCAGTCCTATTTTCCTCTAAATCTCCTATTCTTTTTATTTTTTTTAATTTTTTTTCTAGAAGAGCCATAATCCCAGCTTGATTGTTCAAGCAAAACCTTCTTATCTCACTGTGTTTGGATCCTTTATTCAGACCTCTGATGTTCCATACAATAATCTTACTTCCCATCAGGGGGTTTGTCCCTCCATATCTTTTTACTACCACTACATTCCCCTACTTCTGATTCATTCTTGGCCTGTAAGTTCTGTTTTCCAGTCTCTCCTCGTATCACTATCAGTTTTGCTCCAACTGAATTACCTTTATCAACATTTTTCTCATTTTCGACCCCTTTGTTGACTGGGATATAAACCTGCACAGATTTGCCTTTTACATCCTGCACTACTTTCTTTCTGCATTCATCTTTCATATGGCCATACATTCTAAATTCTTTGCATAATACATGCTTCCATTCTAATTCTACCGTTTGCTGCATAATCACCTTTCTCTCACTAACAAATGATATTCTATCAGGCACATACTTCCCTATTTTCATTTCAATTTGAACCCTAGCATAAGCTAGATTGTCTTTGCTTTCAGTAGCTTTATCCAAACAGATTGGCCCATTTACAGTGCTTACTATCTTACTTATAGTTTTTGGCTTCCAAAAAACTAAAGGTAAGTTCGGCATTCTGGCCCAAATAGGTACCGCTGTGGGTTCATTAAGATCTAAATCCAGCTCCCATTTTTTCACAATCACATGTTTGGCATCAAATAGAATCATTCCATTCTCTAAAATATTGTCACAACACTCCACATAATTTAATCTCACCATAAAAACACCTTTATTTTATTGCCATACCTTATCGACATTTCCCCCCAAATTTTGATCGGGAATTCCTCCATGACTAGGAAGGGAGGATCACAACCCAATGTCTTTCACACCACATAGTTTCTCCACTGTACATCCTCTCAGTGATTTCAGCTAGTTCCATCCCTTCAATGTTTATAGTTTCATAATATTTCACTTCATTTGAGAAAAGTGAACTCCAGGATTGAGTTTTTTCAGCCTCAACTCTATCTCCTCATGAAAGCCTTTTCCCCATCACGGCCTCTTCTGAGCTCTGTACTTGATCAGTCATTCCATCTGCACTGTTTTCAATCTGCTTCTCTTTTCCTTTCAACCCCTTTTCATCCAGACTTGACCAAGCATCCAACTCATTTCCTTCATTCTCACCACAATTATGTACCTCATCTTCATTTGGTTTCTGCACGACCTCATTTTTTTGCCCCAAATCTAATTTTCCTCTCTCACCACCTGTACAATGACCTTCTTCCACCCTCTCTTAGCCCCTGATTTGCCCATAGCGGGGATTTGGCAAGTCACCAACCAGTGGCTAAGAAGAGATTCGAAAAGTAAACATAGTAACACACATTATTTTCGCCCACACTATAGGAGAGAGAAACTAATCTTTATTCATGATATTGTTAAATTTATTGTAATAAACAATTTTGAGTGTGTCTTCTAATGGACAACCTGTCCATAAGCTTATAGACCACTTGATTAGACGTCAAATGCATGTATTTTCCAAAGCATTTAACATCTCTTTTATCATATTTTTGTTGTAAGATTGCTAGATTTAGTAGGTTTACATGATAAGGGGTTTAGATGACCATTTTTGGTTTTTATATCTAAATCCTTCATTTTGTAACCTATGTTTAGTCTAATGGACTTTTGGTCCTTATGGGCATCTAGATTCCTTTTTGTAAGATTAATTTGTAGATTGCTCATGAGCACTTAGGAGTGGTTTAGTGAAGGCCATTTGAAAGGATGGTAGAAGATGGAAGGCCACTCACAAAGTGGTAGAAGATAAAGTGAAGAAAGGAGAGCAAACCAAAGGGTGAAGAATGATCTATGGTTTGAAGCAGAGTTTTGAGAATTTCCCGAGAAGAATCAGCCTCCAAGAGTGGTACCATTGGATTTCTCTTCTCGAGTACTATAAAATTGACTACAAGAACTCCCAAAACGGATCAACGGTTTACCCAGAGGAAGCAAAAAAAAACGGGACTTTTTTCCATCGCGACTCGCGAAATGTTGACCTGGGAGCTCAAAATTTTACTGATCTGGTCGCGACTCGCGATAACTACCCTACAACTTGTGTTTTACTCCCCTTTTTCGTGTACTATAAATAGCTTTTAACCCCCTTCTTCCCCAACTCTCTAAACCCGACTTGGGGGCTCCAAAACCCTAGTTTTTCACCATTTTCTTCCATTTCTTCTTCTTTCTTTGTAGATCTTTGTTCCATGTTATGGGTTTTGATTATCTAGCTTAGTTTTGTCTTGGGAGCAATGGATTGAAGCTTCCATATCCACGTAGTATGAACAATATCTATCTATTTAGTGTTTTTGCTATTGTGCATTTATGGAGCTTTGAATGTGAATTTTTAATTGCATTGATGTTATTGGAAGCTTGAGTATATGAATTTCTTGTATGATTACTTGTCAGGGTTGGGAGAAAGTAGCTAATTCTCCCCTCTTTTAATGTGGAATCCAAGAGCATGAGTTAGAGCTTCTTAAATGATGTTGGTGTGTTGATAATTGCTAGATGAATGTGATGATGTCGAACTCATTGTCATGTTTGTTTTAGGTAGCAAATGAGAGAAGTCTATGAATGTCGATCGTTCTTGACTAATCTTGTGTAAATGCATGAATTGGTTAAATGCTTAGATACGGTGTAGTATTTATAAGTGTTGCCAAGCTTGTTGATTCTTCCTGCTAAATGCCATCAATGAGATACTCTTAGTCCTAAGGGAGTCATTGGTGAGGTTTGACAAGAGATGTCAAATTCACTCTTGCAAACTACTATCTAAGAAGGATAGACGATTTATCTTCACAACAAGTACTTGAAGTAGTGAATAGATTGTTTCACTCGTTCTTGAAGCCTTTATTATTTATTATTTAGCATTTATGTATTCTTGATGCTATATTTCACTTCATTTATGTCATGGGTTGTTTGAGAATAGGAAGTTTTTTTATGATTGAAGTGTTCGGGTGTTAGGAAAGTGACGAATTCCTTAGCTCCTTTGCATGAAAATCTATGAACATGAACTTAGAACTTCTTTTGCATAATGTGTTGTGATTCTTGCTAGATAAGTATGTTAATATTAAGCCAAGTAATGAATGTGATAGAATGAGTGAATGGTTCAATGATCTACATTAGGTTTGGAAGTGGATATCAATTGCCCCCAAGGCTTTATCTTTGTAGTTTTAAACCCCTTTTTCTTAGTTTTGTTTGATGATTAGCCTAGTTACTTGGCTTTGCTAGTTTTCTTGTCTTTTTAATTTCATAACTTAGGACCACCAAACAACCCCCCCCCCCATTTACATGCTTTTATATGTATGTATATATGTCTACTCCTAGCCTAATATCAACCTTTTGTGCCTGAATGCTTAGGAAGATCCCTCTTCTTCGTGGACGACCCCGACTTGCCAGTATCTACTTAGTTGTAGATAGTAAAGCATTTAGGGCTTATAAATATTAACTTTGAGAGGTACGGCGATGACCTCCCAAATTTTGGCGCCGCTGCCGGGGAAGAGGCGTTTATTTTTAAATGTTTGGGCATTTTTGGTTTCATATTAGCTAGTTGTTTTTATTTTCCACTTCTTGGTGGTTGTTTTTGTCCGGAGTAGGTCTTGCTTGAGTTCTTGGTGAATTTTTATCGAGAATCCTTGCAATATGATTTTGGTCTTTTGAAAAAAAAATGGAGCGTCTCACCTTGAGGGAACTCATGACGAGAAGAGAGGCTCAACAAGCTAGGTTTTGTAGGATGTGTCATTCCGACCGTCCTACCGAGTCTTGCTATTTGTTGTGGGAAGAGCACTATGAGTGGGAAGGAACCCTTGGTTTCCAAGACCTAGGGTATTATGAAGAGTGCTACAAAGATGTAGGAGATGTTGGTTTTCAAGGGCATGAAGCTCAGGAATTGTATCCACAATTCTTACAATCCGGAATGGAGTGGTAATCCGGATTGGTGGTATGAGAATGAGCCAGAAAACCAATAATACGAGAAAAATAGTTGGCCATCACCACCTTATACCATACCCCAAAACCAAGCCCAACAAGGAAGTTCAAGTTTGACACGTGAGGAAATCATGAATACAATAGCAAACTTGGACAACTTTACTAGTGAGGAGCCAGACACTCGACTCTCCTCTAGTGTTGAGGCTATTGAGGGGCATGTGAGGAGTATGTTAGAAGCGTTGGCCCGAATAGAAGCTCGTGATTCCAAAAATACACCATCCCAAATCGAACTCGAAGATTCGGTGAGTGAGGTCACCATGGGAAATGACTTTGAGTTCGAAGGGGATGCGGAGTTGGTTGTTGAGGATAAAAAAATGGAGGAAGAGGTGATTGTGCTACATTCATTAACATCGCCACCCCTTCCCCCACCTAGTGAACCAACTCTACCATTTTCGAAAGTTTTGAGGGAGATAAGAGAGGAGCCAAAAGACTACCCCAAGCCTCCTAACCACCCAACTCCCTTTAAACCATCTCCACCTCAACAAAACTTTCCTCTTAAAAGTTTTGTACCCCCACCTCTCTATTTTTGGATACTCATGGTGAATGGGTTCAAACCTTCCCCATATGGATAACATTAGGGTCGTGCCGACGACCTTAAAAATACAGAGCTTCTCGAGAGGCAACCCGAGCTTCTAAGTTAGATTAGTATTTTTCTTTTCTTGAAAAAAACCATTCCTCAACCATGTCCTCAAACCCTTTCCCAAAACCACAAGAATACCACCACAATCCACCACCAAAAATAAACCACTACCAAAACCACCATCTAGGAGTACTACTAGTTGTTGTCTTTTGTGAGTGTTGATCGGGATTTGCATAGTTGTGGCTTTGTAGTTGATGGATCGAAGTTTTATATCGGGCGGAGTTGGAGAACATGGAGGAGAGAACATTCATTGAGAAGTGAGCATTGCCATCACCGGGAAGGACCTTCAAAATCCAAGTTGTGAGTTTTTTTTCTTTCTCCCTTATCAAGTGCGGGGAGGTAAAGATAAATATAGCTCATTGTATTTTATTGTAGTGTGCATATGCTCCACTTTGATTTGTATTGTTTGAAAAAGAAAGGAAAAAAAAATTCCCACTAAGTTGAAAACCCGAGAGGGCAACTTAGGCAAAAGTGGGAGGCCCAGATAGGTTGAAAACCCGAGAGGGTGACCTATGCAAAAATGAGAGGCCAAATGGTGAGGAAAAAGGTGAGGGTGAGCATTGAAAAAGAAAATTGTGTGAAGCTAGGATGAAAATCCGAGAGGGCTCCTAGGCAAAATGAGAGAAAATGAGAGAAATTGAAAAAAAAAATTATGCTTCTCTTGATTTGTCTATTGAGTGGCTTTTTCGGTAGAGTAAGTTAGCTTGGCATTATATGTATACCTCACTTTTGTTATGGTTTGTTGGTTGTTTAGATTATCTTAGACTTTGGGATGTGAGAGTGTGAGATATTCTTATGTCTTGGGGGTTAGGATAGTCTAGGAATATGATGTTGGATTTTTTGGAAAACTTTAACATGCAAGTTTACGCTTTGATCTTTGCTTGTTCTTGTTTACTCGAGGACGAGTAAGTTTTAAGTGTGGGGAGATTTGATGAGACGTCATATGCATGTATTTTCCAATGTATTTAACATCTCTTTTATCATATTTTTGTTGTAAGATTGCTAGATTTAGTAGGTTTACATGATAAGGGGTTTAGATGACCATTTTTGGTTTTTATATCTAAATCCTTCATTTTGTAACCTATGTTTAGTCTAATGGACTTTTGGTCCTTATGAGCATCTAGATTCCTTTGTGTAAGATTAATTTGTAGATTACCCATGAGCACTTAGGAGTGGTTTAGTGAAGGCCATTCGAGAGGATGGTAGAAGATGGAAGGCCACTCACAAAGTGGTAGAAGATAAAGTGAAGAAAGGAGAGTAAACCAAAGGGTGAAGAATGATCTATGGTTTGAAGCAGAGTTTTGAGAATTTTCCGAGAAGAATCAGCCTCCAAGAGTGGTACCATTGGATTTCTCTTCTTGAGTACTATAAAATCGACTACAAGAACTCCCAAAATGGATCAACGGTTTACCCGGAGGAAGAAAAACAAAACGGGACTTTTTTCCGTCGCGACTCGCGACTCGCGAAATGTTGACCTAGGAGCTCAAAATTTTACTGATCTGGTCGTGACTCGCGACGGAGGCATCACGATAACTGCCCTGCAACTTGCGTTTTACTCCCCTTTTTCGTGTACTATAAATAGCTTTTAACCCCCTTCTTCCCCAACTCTTTAAGCCCGACTTGGGGGCTCCAAAACCCTAGTTTTTCACCATTTTCTTCCATTTCTTCTTCTTTCTTTGTAGATCTTTGTTCCATGTTATGGGTTTTGATTATCTAGCTTAGTTTTGTCTCGGGAGCAATGGATTGAAGCTTCCATATCCATGTAGTATGAACCATATCTATCTATTTAGTGTTTTTGCTATTGTGCATTTATGGAGCTTTGAATGTGAATTTTTAATTGCATTGATGTTGTTGGAAGCTTGAGTATATGAATTTCTTGTATGATTACTTGTTAGGGTTGGGAGAAAGTAGCTAATTCTCCCCTCTTTTAATGTGGAATCCAAGAGCATGAGTTAGAGCTTCTTAAATGATGTTGGTGTGTTGATAATTGCTAGATGAATGTGATGATGTCGAACTCATTGTCATGTTTGTTTTAGGTAGCAAATGAGAGAAGTCTATGAATGTCGATCGTTCTTGACTAATCTTGTGTAAATGCATGAATTGGTTAAATGCTTAGATACGGTGTAGTATTTATAAGTGTTGCCAAGCTTGTTGATTCTTCCTGCTAAATGCCACCAATGAGATACTCTTAGTCCTAAGGGAGTCATTGGTGAGGTTTGACAAGAGATGTCGAATTCACTCTTGCAAACTACTATCTAAGAAGGATAGAAGATTTATCTTCACAACAAGTACTTGAAGTAGTGAATAGATTGTTTCACTCGTTCTTGAAGCCTTTATTATTTAACATTTATGTATTCTTGATGCTATATTTCACTTCATTTATGGCATGGGTTGTTTGAGAATAGGAAGTTTTTTTATGATTGAAGTGTTCGGGTGTTAGGAAAGTGACGAATTCCTTAGCTCCTTTGCATGAAAAGTCTATGAACATGAACATATAACTTCTTGTGCATAATGTGTTGTGATTCTTGCTAGATAAGTATGTTAATGTTAAGCCAAGTAATGAATGTGATAGAATGAGTGAATGGTTCAATGATCTACATTAGGTTTGGAAGTGGATATCAATTGCCCCCAAGGCTTTATCTTTGTAGTTTTAAACCACATTTTCTTAGTTTTGTTTGATGATTAGACTAGTTACTTGGCTTTGCTAGTTATCTTGTCTTTTTAATTTCATAACTTAGGACCACCAAACAACCCCCCCTCCTATTTACATGCTTTTATATGTATGTATATATGTCTACTCCTAGCCTAATATCAACCTTTTGTGCCTGAACGCTTAGGAAGATCCCTCTTCTTCGTGGACGACCTCGACTTGCCGCTATCTACTTAGTTGTAGATAGTAAGCATTTAGGACTTATAAATATTAACTTTGAGAGGTACAGCGACGACCTCCCACATACCACTTATTTTACCTTATACACTGCATTTGTTAAATTACATGTAAAATTTTGAAATTTGAAATTATTTTTTTATATCATATATTTTTTTATTTTCACATTCAAATATATAATTATTACTTGTTTAAACTTATAAAATACAATAATTAAATTTTATAAAAAATTACAATATTTAAGGTAAAATCTCCTGTGGACTATCAATAAGCTTATAGAAATTCTGCCTTTCCTGAGACTTTCTCAACAATTTTTATACTCCATTATTATGTGTAAATAAAAGTACTACATTAATACTGAAATATATGTTTGGATATAAATGAAAATATTTCTTATAGTTTAGTTTAGTTTAGGGCAACTATGATTAAGATTTGGAATTGATCTGGAACTGTTGGCAGTAGTTTAATTTGGCTACATGCGTTTCATTGGATGCGGAATAGTAGCCATATGTGATTGGGTTAGGTGGATAAAATGAGTGCATGAAATTAAATTTAGTAAGAAAAAAAAGTAGAATGAGTGAATGTAAATGAAGAAATTTTACCAAAAAGAAAAATGTGTCAAATTAAAAAAAACAACCAAAAAATAAAAATATATCATATCCACCAATGAAACAGAGGGAGTACCTTGTGTGAGGCCACTGGTCAAGTTGACTAATAAGATTCCTTTTTCATTAGGAAAAAATAATTTCATGGCCACGGGCCTGTTAAATGAAAACTAATTCAATCATTTGCAAATAATTGTCTTGATTCTAAGTTTGTGAGTAGGGAAGGCACTAGGGAGGGGTTTGGTGGAGGTCCGATCCGCATCCGTCCTAATGAGGTGGATATAGATATAGTTTTTGTGGGGGTGGGACGGGTATGCGTATGAAAATTGATACCCAACATGGGTAGTGGGTCAGACATAGATATTAGTTCATACTCCCCGCCCCTCCCTGACCTACCCCACCTCACTATACCCGCTACGCACACACTATAATATTATATAATAAACTATTATTTATCCATAATGTACATGTTTTATAGTAGTTTCATGTTAATATTATTAAACTTTTAATATTAAAATTATTAATTTTACGGTAAAATCTAATTGTTTTTTGGAGATATAAATGAGGTGAGTAAAATGGATTTGAAGTAGGTATAGATACCCAAGTGGGTGATGGGGCGGGGGTGGATTCTATATAATACCCGATTGACAGAGGTGGATATTAATGTTATACCCGCTATGGGTGATGGGGCGGGTGTGGGCGATGCGCCCTAATCTACTGCCGCCACTGTGCCACCGTTTGTATGCCGGAATCTACAAGACAAAGCCCCCAGAGGTTTTCGGGGGGAAGAGGCTCTGACGGCCAAGTAAGCAAACCGGATTACAAGAGTGTAACTAGGAATGAGTAATTGTATGTGTTGGGTTACCTTTAGCCTTTATATAGGCAGTAAAGTAGGGAAACTGTATTGTTTGTTTTTTGAGCAAGTACTCCCATTTTGGGCCGACTCAATAGTCATTACCCAAGGGGCAATGCTATGGACTAGGGGTCAGCCTATTAGGCACTTGGGCCTTTACGGATTTAAACATTATCAATAAGCCCCTAGAAAACTGAGGCATTGACCTTCGAATTTATCCTAAGATCCCGGGTTTGAATCCGTGCTTGCGTTCACGAATTTGATGTTGCATCCTTCGGAGGAGGCTGCTTCGAATTGGTGGATGAGCGAAGGTTTATCCTCCAGGATCCCTTGACATTTCAAGGGTACAATTTTTATATCCCTGTGATGCTTCAGGGGCCCATTCCATATTAGCTTTGAACCTACTGTTTGAGTGGATTAATGTTTTAGGGGTCTGACCCTCGGCTTTCTAATTTGTGTTAGACCCCAAGGGCCTGGATCCAGCCTCATTTATTTCCCAAGGGCCTTTGGGCCCTAGAAGCTCTGAATAAGGGGTTCGACTCCCGATATTCTAATCTGCGTTAGAATCTGAAGAGCTTCAATCCCCAATGTTTTTAGGGATTGGGGATCCGAAACTCGTCCTTCTAATCAGCGTTAGAGCTCAAACCCCCAAGGTTGTAAGAATAAGGGGCTCATTATCTAGCTTCCTATTCTGAGCCAGAATGTGAGGACGTTCGAATCCCTATACTCAGTCATAAGGGGTTCAACTCCCAGCCTTCTAATCTGTGTTAGAATCTACGAGTATTTGAGTCCAAGTTATTTAGAGAAAAAAAGGGAATCGGACTTCGGTATTCTAAGCTGTACTAGAGTCTGAGATTGTATGAATCCTAATATTTACACATAGAATATTCTACCTTTGGCCTTTCGATCTGTATCAAAATCCGAGGGTGTTTGATTCCTTGTATCTAGAGATAGGGGAGTCGACCTTTAGCCTTCCGATCTATGTTAGGATTTGAGGGCGCCCAAATCCTAGTATTTGGAAATGGGGATCTTACCTTAGGCCTTCTAATCTATGTTAAAAAGTGAGGTGTTCGAATCCCTACATTTAGGAATAGGGGATTCGATCTTCGGTCTTCTTATTAGTGTTAGGGTCCGAAGAGCTAGAATCCATGTATTTAGGGATAAGGGGTTCATCATTTGGCCTTCCAATCTGAGTTAGAACCCAAGAAGTTCAAATCCTACATTTAAGAATGTGGAATTCACCCTTCGACCTTCTAATCCGTGTTAGGGTTCAATGAGCTAGAATCTAGGAATATGGTATTTGACTTTTAGCCTTCTAATCTGTGTTAGAACGCGAAGAGTTCAAATCCAAGACGGAAAGTGGAAAATTCATGAGGGCATGACGCTCACTCCTATTTCTGGGCGCGTGAAGCTCATGTTGGGTTCCAAGCGCACCACTTTCCCAAAAATGCCTCAATTTTTCTCCCGCACACAACCCATTTACCCACGTAGTTACTTTTTTGTGTGCCAACCCGAGGTAATGAATACCTTTTATTCCTTAATAATACATAAAGCACCTTTCAGCGTGCTTACTTCACTTTTCCCCAAATTGTTTTCGAGTTTCAAAAGCGCTTCTTCTTTCTTAGAGCAACTTCCAGGCATTTTTCCATTAACCTCCTCAAGAAGCTCCGGTCCATCTCCGGCAAACAACTAGTAAGTCCCCTATCTTTTGAACTTTCATTTTCACCTTTTTGAGGTGTCACAAATACCGTCAATGGGTAAGAACTCTATTCCAGCCTACTTTCCAGCCATTTCCTCCACTGGCAATGTGAAATATTCTTGTTTCGAGGACTCTGGTGCCATCCCTTCTTTGGACGCTTGCTTCCCTTCAGCTAACATGGAGGCTAGATGGAGGTCTGCTTGTTTTTTGGCACTACCTAAGGGCTATAGCCGCAAGTGGGTTTCGTCAAGATCTAGCATTCTGAGTTAGGCAAAAGTTCAGGGGGATAAGGAAGGTCATCCCTACTTCTTTGAGAAAATTCTAACCCTGGTCCTCGAGAGCCCCTAGCTAATTGCACCAGAAATCTCCCTTCTGCTATCTACGCTGCCTCTGCAGGTTAAGCTTCCAGAAGATTTGCGACTGGGGGTCCTTCGAGAGGATGAAAGTCCAAGGGATATGATGCCCAATCGATATGCAGTCTACGAACGCCATCTCCGGTTCGGGCTATGCTTTCTCTTACCCCCCATCTTCTCTCATCTTCTCGAGGAACACCAAGTAAATCTAGCCCAACTATTTCTTCATAGTTACACTCTCATAATCCAATTTTATTACTTGGCCGTCAGAGCCTCTTTCCCCCATAAACCTCTGGGGGCTTTGTCTTGCATATTTTGGCGTACAGATGGCGGCACAATGGCGGCGGTAGATTGGGATGGTCGAAGCCCCCCTAGTTGAGGATTTTGATGTTTTTCTTCAGGATACCATCAATGTTATGGAGCAAAAGAACATCACGAGAAATCCCAAGTACCGTGAAGCTTATGAAGAAACCCAAAGGTGGTTGGACAGATTGAAAAAGAAGAATAAGAGTGGAAATTCGAGTTCCCACACCAGTCCTGAGCACTTGACCACAAGGGTTAACTCACTAGGCAACCTCATTGGTGTCTCCGACGGAGGGGGGATTTTTTTTGTCAAACTAGGGAGGTAATATTGCTGGCCGAAGCCGAGCACCTCCCTTCGATGATGAAGAAAAGCCTTTGATAAGGAGATCGAGACAATAGGTTCCTTGGACCCTCGAACTTTACCTGAAGATCGGAAGGCAACTATTTTTGTCTTGTAGTATAGACCTCGTAATAGTTTTTTCTAGCTGTATGTGATTAGCTGTTGTAATCATATCCATGTACTTGTAAGCCATTATGGCCTTATATTATTGAAATAATACTTTTTTCTCCTTGTTATTTTCAAAGCCTTTTTACCTTTCATGAAAGGTAATAACCCTTCTAACCAGGTTGAGTTTTTCAACTTGTTCTTTTTTACTTATCGTTCGAGGATTTTTCCTAACCCTTCAAACGCTTTACAAGGTTTGTGCCTTGAGCATCCATTGTGCTTTCAAGGTGACCTTTTGTCCAAAAATTTTGAGGGGCTATGTTGGCCCTTGGAACGTTGCACAAGGTCTATGCCTTGGGTGCTTGATGCGCTTTCGATAGGCTTTCTTAGCCCTTTGAATATATATTACTCCGATCCGAGGAGAATGATGCTTGGTGCGCTTTCAATAGGATTTTTTGCCTTTAGGGCGTTTTAGAAGGTCTGTGACTTGGGCACTTAATGTGTGTTCGATGGGCTTTGTTGGCCCTTCGAAAGTATATTACTCCGATTTGAGAAGAATGGCGTTTCATGCACGTTTGATGGGATTTTTTGGGCCTTCGAACATGTATTACTTCGATTTGAGAAGAATGACGCTTGATATGCATTCGATGGGCTTTGTTGGGCCTTCGAACATGTATTGCTCCGATTTGAGGAGGACGGGGAATTTTTGCTCCTCCTTGGCAACGTGTGTTGGAATTATTAGGAACAAGAATTGATTATAGTAAACATGCTTCCATGTGAAATCAACAAAACTAGAGGGGCCGAAACGACTCACAACCCAACTTTGTCGAGGGTGTCCTCCGACCCACAACTATTTTAAAGCGGGCCCTTTTTTTAGCCTCACCAATTCTATTGGGATTTTAGGGAATAATACCTTCTAAGGTTTGAAGCATTACATCTACTTGGAATCGGTTCACCTTGGGGGGTTTCAGCACGCAGCTACCTCCCGGGCCAGCTTCAACGACTCACTGGGATCATTCACAGTTTGCTGACAGCTTCCCCTCTGGCTCTCTTCGACTCTTTTCATTTCTCCTCATTACGAGGTCTCCTGGGGAAAATTGAACTTTTAGGACCCCTCTGTCATGATACCGCTTAACTCTTTCCTTGACTCTGGCTTTGTGAAGGGATGCCTTCTCTTATTTTCTTTGAGAAGGTCCACGTCTAAGCAGCGCTACATCATTATCCTCCCGCCGTCCATTGCTAATAGTAAATCTTCAAAATGTGGTCAACTTTATCTCCGCTCAAATGAACGCCTCTAAACCATAGACTAGGCCGTATGGGGTCTTGCCCATGGTAGATGACTTTGTTGTTCAGAATGACCAGAGTACGTTGGGTAACTCATTGATCTAGTTCCTGCTTGCTCCTTCGAGCCTCGGTCGAATGCCGTTAACAATGGTTCGACTGGTGACTTCCACCTACACATTGGCTTAGGGGTGGTAAACATTGGTGACCCTTTGATGGATCTTGCACTCCTTACACCAGCCTTTGAATGGGTGGGTCATTGACGAACTGAGCACTATTGTCACTCATGAATGTTCGAGGGAACCCGAACCAGCATATGATATTTTTCTAGCAAAACCTTATCACTGTTGTCCCTTTTACACCAGTCAAGGCTTCAGCCTCGACCCACTTTGTAAAGTAGTCTACGACCACTATCAAGTATTGAAAGTGGCCTGGGGCCTCCGGGAAAGGACCCACAAGGTCGATCCCCCATTTTTTGAATGGCTAGGAACTGTTAATGTTCATCATTTATTCCTGGGGGACATGGGTGATTGGAGCATGCTTTTGGCACTAGTGGCAGGCTTGGATGTATTTGTTCCCCTCATCAAACATCTTTGGCCAATAGTATCCAGCCAGAAGGAGTTTTTTGCTATTGATCAAACCCCTTGGTGACTTCCGCAAGCCTCTTCATGGGTTTCATAGATCAGGTAGTCCGTTTCGTGGGGGCTATAATTGGAGAAGCAGTTGGAGGTGGCCTGGGCGAAAGGACATCTTCGTGGATAACATATTTAGGCGCCTTTAGCCAAACCTTTCTAGCTTCAATGGCATCCTCCAGAAGGGTACCATCTCGAAGCTAACTAATGATAGGTATTATCCATGACTTCTACTTTTCTACTACCATCACCATTGCTTCCTCCTTGAAGCTATGCTTACTTAGCATTTCCACCATCAAGTACCCCTGGTATAGCAAGTCCAGGTCCGACGAGGCTAATTTGCTCAGGGCATCGGCCTTGTGGTTTTTCTCTCAAGGGACTTGAGTAAGGGTATAATGGTGGAAATGTTCGAGGAGGAGCTTCACTAC
The DNA here is from genome assembly GCA_037428765.1 of Rubia yunnanensis. Lineage (NCBI taxonomy): Eukaryota > Viridiplantae > Streptophyta > Magnoliopsida > Gentianales > Rubiaceae > Rubia > Rubia yunnanensis. Next base: position 86,111,004 of record CM075066.1, read on the forward strand.
CTCCAAGTAACGTCGTAATATTCTTTCCATAGCCTCATATTCCTCCATTAACCTAAAGGACCATGATTTGGGAATCCCTAAATATGTCTAGGCTTTGAACTCCCAACTCCTTGGCTATTCGAAGGCATGTGATTAGTGCTTCATATTCTACACCATTGTTCGTGGCCTTGAAGTCAAAGTGTAGGGCATAAGGATAGTCTTTCTGTTTGGGGCTCGTGAGTAGAACTCCAGCCCCACTATATCTGGAGTGTGATGATCCATCGATATACAACTACGATTGGTTCAGTAGTCTCCACAATGAGGTCTGCTAAGGCTTGGCCCTTGATGGCTGTTCTTAGGCGGAACTAGATGTCATGCTCACCCAGTTCGATTGCCCATTTCATCATTTGTCCCTAGGCCTCAGCTTAAGTAACACTTGCCTAATTGGGTGGCTAGTGAGCAAGATGATCTTGTGACTTTGAAAGTGTGGCTAGAGGTGTCTCGTTGCACGGACTATGGCCAATATTAGCTTCTCGAGGGTAGTGTATCGAATCTATGGACCATGAAATGCTCTACTTACGAAGTAAACCGAGTCTTGGGTTTTCTCCTTTTCCTTTACCAGAACGGCGCTTATTGCCAAGGGGGATACAAAGATGTATAAGTATAAATCCTCTCCATTGTCTGGTTTCATTAGGGTGGGAAGACTTTGTAAGCGCACTTTTAGCTCTTGGAAGGTATTATCACATACTTGTGCCCATTTGAATTTCTTGGCTTTTCGAAGCACATCAAAGATTGGCAAATGTTTTTTGGCCCCCTTTGAAAAAAATTAACTGAGCACTGCCATGATCCTGATAGCCTTTGAACGTCTTTAACCGTTTGAGAGGGCTTCATGCTTTTCAGTGCTTCGATCTTCTCGGGGTTCATATCGATCCCCCTCTCCAAAAACATGAATCCCAGGAATTTTGCTGCTCTGACTCCAATAACACATTTAGCTGGGTTTAGCTTTAGATTGGCCTCTCTAAGCCTCTAGAAGGTCTCTTCGAGGTCCATCAAGAACTAGTCAAAGCCCCTGCTCTTGACCACCATGTCATCTACATATATTTCAATGTTTCGGCCAATATGTTTTTGAAGAGTTTGTCAACCAACCTTTGGTAGGTGACTTTTGCATTTTTCAAGCCGAATGGCATTTTCTTATAGCAAAATGTCCCCACATCTATTATGAAAGGTATCTTCTGCTTATCCTCCTTTGCCATGAGTATCTGGCGATAGCCCTTATGAGCATCGAAGAAAGCTAGCACCTCATACCCTGTTATAGCTTTGACCAGTACATCAATGGAGGGTAGGGGATAACTATCTTAGGGGCAACATTTGTTAAGATTCGTGAAGTCTATGCACATTCTCCAAGCTTCATCGTGCTGAGGGACCATCACCAGATTTGCTATCCATTCGGGGAAAAAATCTCTTTGATAACCTCAGCTTAGAGAATTTTTTGGATTTCTTCCTTTATGGCTCCAACCCTTTTAGGGGTGAGTGACCTCTGTTTCTGCTTGATTGGCTTTTGGGAGGGGTCTGCATTCAGTATGTGGATTATCAGCTGATTAGGTACCCCTATGAGATCGAAGGTGTCCCATGAAAACATATCGACATAATCATCCAATCGTTGGGGGTGGTATCATTTTCCCCACGGGCAATGTTCCTTTGTCTCGGATGGCCATTGGCTTCGTGTCCGTGGGCTTGATTTCTCCATTGATTAAAGTCACCCTGTCCTTCCTTTTAGCCTCTTTCAAAGCTATAACCAAATAGCTCTGGGCTGCCAGCTGGTCTCCCTTTATGACTGCTACCCATATCTTGGTGGAGAATTTCAGTATCAAGTGATAGGGGAACTATATTGCTTGGGCTTGGCACATCAAAGGCCATCTGAGTATCACACTGTAGGGTGATACAACATCAATCACCACAAAGCTACAGTCGATTGTGACCTTCTTGTCTTCGTCACCTACTTTGACTGGTAAGGTCACGACCCCTTAGCACCATTTTCCCAGTGAAGCCAAACAAGGGACAGGTTGTTCTCCTCAAGTTTTCACGTCTGAGTCCTAGTTGGTCGAAGCAGTTGGCAAACATCACTTCCACACTGTTGCCATCATCTACAAACACCCTTTTAAAATGGAAATCTACAATGGTTGCATGGATCACCATTGGGTCGGTATGGGGGGTTCGACTTGGTATTGGGTCAACTTCCAAGAAGGTGATCACTTCTTCTGGTCGAAACCACTTTTGGCAGGGTTCTCCAGGGGGCACATACCGGGATTGGACTTTAATAATGGTGTTCAAATTTTGGTCACCTACAACTCCATTGATGAAGTTGATCACCCAATTTGCCCCGTCCCTCTAATTTCTGTCTGACTGAGCCTCGGCATCGGACCGAACCCTTGCCAAGTGTCCAGCTGGCTCTCCATCGTTTGCTTGCTGCTCTCTACTGCCTCGATTGGCTCTTTTCTTTCCTTTTCAATGGCAATTTCCTTGTTCCCTCGAGGAGGATTCTCCTCTCGGTCTTTTGATGCAGTTTAGGAGTAAGCCACCTCTTGCGTATCTTTCAACTTCTTGCTTCAAGTGAGTGCATTCATTCATGTCGTGGCCCCACTCTTTGTGATTATCACAAAACTTGGGCGAATCTCTCTTTCCAAGATAGTGTCTTCCAGGAGGTGGGGTCCGAAAAAGCCCTAGAAGGATTGGATGTATTTCAATCAGAGACTTGGTCAAGGGAACGTAGCCCTCGAAACCTTTCTTAGGGGCGGCCAGGCCTTCTCAAACGTGATTAAGGGTTTTTGGGCTCTTTTTTGCCCCATCTTTCCCCCTCCCACTTCCTCTTCATGGCTTCTTCGATCTTCAAATACTGCTCCACAATTTCTTATAGTTGTTGCATGGTCTCTAGCTTTTTTGAGACCAGCTTTTTGTACAAGTTGAGGTTGGACATCCCATTCATGTAACCGAGGATCACTCCATCCTCAGTTTGATTGATCACACTAAGACTTCCATCCATATATCGGTGATAGAATGCCTCAATTGACTCGCCTGGCCTTTGCTTATTATGGTAGAGCTCAATCAAGGTCTTTGTAAACCTTTTCTTTTGGAACATCTGTCCCAGAAGGGCCATTCCAAAGTCTCTATACGAATGTAACGACCCCCTACCCATCTTGTTAAACCATTCTTGCACCTTTCCTTTAAGGTAGATTCTAACCAGCTTGCATGTCAGCTGTTCGTTGAAGTCACTCTAATTCACCTGACTAAGGAAAGTTTGTATGAACTCCCAGAGGTCTGAATCTCCACTGTATGTGGTGAGACCTTCGGGTGGTTTCACATCGCTGGGCCATCAAGTGGCCATTATCGCGGGACTAAATGGAGATGCAGCGACTTGGCTTGAAGGCCCGATCAGCCTGTCGTTCTCCCCTGTCAAGGCATCAATCAATCCCCCTCCCATCAATGAATCTCCATATTGACCTGGCCAGAACGGGGCATCAAAACTGGGGATTTGGCTCGAAGCCATGTACTCGAACCGTGATCCTCCCACTGTTGAGTTTTAGTACAGAACACATAAGTAAGGATCGTAGGAGGGGATCTCCGGTCGAGACCCTGAGTAGATATGGCTTTCGAATCCTGGAAAGAACCCCATCGAGCTGGTTGTCAAATAAGAAATAGTTTGGCTCAAAAACAAAGGCACCGAGATAGACGCAGAGTATACCAATGTTTGGCCCATGCTCAGGAACGTTGGTTAGGGTCGTGTTTAAGCCACTACATCTATTTGATAAGATACACCTAGGGGGTTTGCATCTGGAATCTCGACTGCACCACCAGGGGCATCGAAAGTGGAGGCCTCACATGCTGCTGGACCATCCTTTGGTAAAGCATTTAAGGCTCCAGCTGATAGCTAATAGATCTGAGGGCTTGAACCCATTGCGCTAGGTCCTGCTACGACAGAGGCAACGAGCTCCGCGTGCCCCTCGCACCCCGAGTGACCCCTCTTGTAGCTTCTGTTTGTGAATTCACCGTGGCCTCCATGAATTGTGGTTTATCCTCCCTTTATCTTTGTGCTTGGATTTGTGATGTAGGATCTTTGACACCTCCTACCCAAGGCTCAACATTGATCTCCATGGCTCTTGGGGGTTTCTCAACTTTTGTTAGAGAAGTCTCTGGACCCCTTATCTCTGGGATATGAACAAGGCCAACTTTAGGAGGCTTATTACCGGCACTAAAGGGGGTGGGGTCTAATTGTATATTGGACCTATGCCCTCTCTTTGTCCGGTAAGGGGATTGTACTTTTTTACCGGTGCCTAAAGCTTTGCCTTTTAGACGCTCACTTCTACGCAAAGCGCTTTCCGTAGATGTGGACATAAACAGCAATGTAAATGCAGATATGACTAATGGTCCCACTGAGTGTGCCAACTTAATGCACCCTAATTTACCGCCGCCGCCATCCGTACGCCAGAATATGCAAGACAATACCACTGGAGGTTTCCAGGGGGAAGAAGCTCCGACGGCCAAGTAAGCAAACTGGATTACAAGAGTGTAACTAGGAATGAATAGTTGAGTGTGTAGGATTACCTTTAGCCTTTATATAGGTAGGAAAGTATGGAAGCTATTTTGTTTGCTTGTGGAGCAAGTATTCCCACTTTGGGCTGGCCTAATAGTCATTACCCAATAGGCAATGCTATGGACTAGCGGTCAGCCGTATTAGTCACTTGGGCCTTTATAGATTTACACATCATCAATGGGTATAAAATTTTTAGGTGGGTATGGCGTTAGGGTAGAAGATCATTAGAGGATGTGATTTGATTATCTATCCATATAGATAGGTATTATATTCATGGTAGAACTCTTTCTATTCATAATCTGTACTCTATTTAAAATTATTCTATACATGAATACAATTATTGTGATTTACCTTATCACATGGTATCAAAGCAGTAACATCCTGCGATCTTTGTTAGGATAGAAGATCAATAGGATATGATTTGATTATATTTCCATATAGATATGTATTAGAGTCATGGTAGAACTCTTTCTATTCATCATTTGTACTCTATTTAAACAAATTCTATACATGAACACAATCATCGTGATTTACCTTATCACATATGGGTATGGAGGTACCATAATCTGTACCTGCCCTGCCCCATTGCCATCCCTATTTGTAAGCCATATTGTTGCCATTCCAATTTTATTGACTTAAGGCTATCAAGTTCAGTTATTTCAGCAACTATAACAAACAACATATATTACCTCAGTTGTTCAGTGCTTTTAACCCCGCTTTTCAACCACTGAAAAACCGAGGTAAATGTGGTTGTAGTAAAAAGCATAATTTTTACCTCGGTTAAAAACCAAGGTAAATAGTCTCCTTTTACCTCGGTTTAGAACTGACCTTGGTATAAATAGAGACCGACTTCGTACCATGGCAGAAGGCCGATGTTATGATACCCTGGCTGTGACATCATTGTAAACAACATTGACCTCCTGAAGCATGCGACGTTGATGAAAGCAATATAGCAGTTGATGGTAGAGGAAGTGCATCGACATCGTACCAGATAATGTCGTTCATAAAACAAGCGATGTCAAAGTTGATGACAAGCGACATCTCACATAGTGAGGGACTCACGTTGCGTCCATGGTGACTTGGGTCACTGAAAAAATGACGTTGTTTTGATTTTCCGTGCTCACAAAAAAGGTAACACCAGTCTATGCAACGTCGCTAATATATTAGGTCAGAGATAGTAAATGCGATGTCATGGTTTAGTCGGTCAACTCTCGCTTTCAGTCTCTGACCCGAACCAAGGACCCGACCTGGACTGGCATAACTGAATCAACCCAAAATTTGATCTAAGCCAAACCGAAGCCAACATGACATGACGAACTCAACCCAAAACCCAATGTTGACTCGAGAAATATTGACATGTACTCGAACTCAACAAGATGGAATTCAACCCAAACCCAAATATGACCCGATAATCCGAACCCAAACCCTACCTGAATAAGAACTTGAGATAAACCTAAACCTGATCCAACCCAAACCCAATTCAACATGAACCTAATTCAACCATATAAACCAACTATATAAATTTACGTGTAATCAACCCAAAACAAGTATAGTTCTAAAAATTCAATTAACATTTAATGTGGAACCAAGTCAACTCGTTCATGCGTCAAACTAATAAATTCTTTAGAAATACTTATTAGAATAAATTGGGGTTTTTATATATTACGAGTTTACATATATGATTACTAGTACGTAAAATCAACTCATAACAAATCTGAATACACAAGATTAACTTAAAAATGCACACGACTAAATTTATAAATCTAATGAATAATAATAAAATAAAGAGAGATGTCTAATTGAAAATATGATTTAGAATTAGTAATTATAGAGAGTCATCTAAATATAATTTCAAAAATCAGTTTCAAAAGTATCGTAAAAATAACATTGACCAAATTATTTTTTTGGTCCCTAACGTATGATGAAATACTATCCTTTGGCCCCAATGCCAATACCCTGTATGTCCAGCAACTAACAAATATAAAATAAATTTTTTGGTCCCCAAGGTGGTTTTCATGTAAGCAAAGGTATAGCTGGGGCATATTTTTGTAATTTTATTTATTAAAAAAACCTAAAAAATTAAATTTAGCCATAAAATCATAATCACGTGGGTGAAGACACGCGCGCAAAAAAAATTTCCGTTAAAACACGCATGAAGCCACATGCATCTTCTTCCTCTGCCCACGTGTGGATCTCACACGCGTCCATCTTCCTAATAGTTCTGTTTCTTCCGTCGGCACAACGAGAAAAATGCTCTCATCTTCACCTACAACACCCTAAAGCGCGCCTTCTCCCACCACAAGCTCATGGAGGAGATTTTTGCCTGCGAAGATGCCTCTTTTGTCGGAGAATGCACCACCGTCGGCCACTACAAAAGGCAGCTGCTAAAGGTGGTCGAAAGCGGCAGAGAGGTGGTGGAGTGTGAGAGGTACTTTGCCCACTGAAGCTTCGCGGAGGCGATGTGGAGGAAGTGTGAGAGGTACTTCACCCAATCGAAGATGGTGCACTTCAAGGGTAGCGCCGCCGCGTTGCTGACATTGCGTCAGACAGTGGCAAAGTTGGAATCTGGAAGACGTTTGACTTTATTTTTTTAACTCAGTGGTGGTATAATGGCCATTTTACATATTTTTACCATTGACTTCACCTGAAACCCACCTTAGGGGACCTAACAAATCATTTTGTATTTGTTTGTTGTTAAACGCGGTATTGACCTTGGGGACCAAACAAATTATAAGATGCTATTTAGGGGACAAAAAAACAATTTAGTCAATAATATTTAATAAAGTATCACAAATTCTTGTTATAGACCGAGCAACTGTTCGATGGGGGTATTTTATAATTAGTGGGACTAATAAGAATATTTGATATTTAATTTTATTCAGTGATATATATATATATATATATATATAAGTATGATAACCTTTAAAATGAGCTCAACATATAAATAATTATTTTTTAAATAGTTTGAATGAAATATTATAAAAATAATCATTTTTAATGTATTTAATATGTAACAGTTTCTAACTAAACTAATTATTTCACCTCATTACTCATATACTTTTCCTTAGATGGATAAACTTCAAAACTGTAATGAAAATTCTTTATTTTTAATTTAAATGTAAGACACAAAAATTACATAAAAGTAATCCTAATTATTTAATTAATAATACCGCGCAACACGGGGTGGGACTCCACAAGTTTTTTTTATTAAAATAATTAAAACGGAATATTTATTACAACACAAAAATGAACTAAATTATTTAAAAAAGTGAATTGAATTCAACGAATACTTAACACTGCTATTCAACTAAGACAGTAGGCACAAAAGCGCCTCTAACATATTTATGGGAAATTAGGCTATGGCCCAAAAAAATGTTACGATATTATCCTTCTCTCCAAATTACACGATTTTTGTTATTCTTGCATAAATATAGAAAAAGAAAAAAAAATTTGGTAAAATGTTGGAAAGCACTAGTACATGTTCCAGAGTAACTTAAAGTTGATTGCTTAGAAGTAAGAAAAGGGAAATTGAAAAGGATTACGGATATGTTCCTCTGCCCAATTGTTGATAAATATTCTATTATGGACTTGAAAAATACAATGTGGGTGTATAGGGTATCATCACGTTCGAGCGAATTTCAATTTGCAGTTACGAGTAAAGTTTTTGCCTTTTGCACTTAGGTCCCTCCAAGAAAGTTGAAATTGTCGAATCACAAAATTTGCGATACCAAAATGCAATTCAATAATGTACAATTGCGACTTTGCATGTATGGGTGAATATAAGGGCCTTGAAAGTCAACATTGAATAGTTCTACACAGTGTTGAAAAATTACGTTGTGGCAAAAAATTGTGTTACCCCATTATCCGTTGCTCCAAAATACATTATTTTTTTGTTATTCTTGCCTAAATATAGAAATATTAAATAAATGAATTTTTTGTGAAATGTTGGAAAACGCTAATACATGTTCTAGAGTAATTTAAAGTCGATTATTTAGAAGTAAGAAAAGGAAACCAAAAATGGTTATGGATATGTTCTTATGCTCGATTATTGATAAATATTTTGTTACATACTTGGAAAATACAATGGGGTGTATAGGGTAGCATCACTTTCGAGCGAATTTTAATTTGGAGTTACGAGTAAAATTTTTATATTTTGCACTTAGGTCCCTCCAAGAAAGTTGGAGTTGTCGAATCACAAATTGGCGATACTAAAATGAAATTCAATAATATATGATTGTGACTTTGAAATTTGGGCATGTATGTGAACATAATGGGCTCGAAAGTTAACATTGATTACTTCTACACAGTTTTGAAAAATTACAATCTGGCCAAAAATTGTGTTACCCTATTATCCATTGCTCCAAAATACATGATTTTGTTATTGTTACCTAAATATAAAAATATAAATTGATTATTTTTTTTGGTGAAATGTTGAAAAACGTTGGTACATGTTCTATAGTAACTCATACTGTAAACCCATTTTCAAAACCTTTTTTCTATTCTACCTTGTAAATGTTGATTTTTCTATGTAAGGAGCACTGATATGACTAATGGTGACATTCGTCAACACATCGGTGCCTATACAATTATAATGCATCTTCATGGGGCTGCTCAAATTATTTTTAAAAATTTTAAATTAAATGCAAACATGGCACTGGTATAAGTGCTAGATATTTTGCCATCATAATTTTAACTGCAAAAATTACTATTTTGATCATAGGCACCGGTATTTGCCCCAATATACGTCCCTTAGCCAAAATCGATGCTGAAAAATATTAAATCCAGACATATTTTCTTGACAGACACCGGTATCTAGCAATGATATTTAGTGAACTAGTGCTGAATTTATTCATATGTATAAGTATTTTGTTTAATTTACCAGATTACCGGTGCCTATGAAATTCTTAGTACCGATATTGCTCTCCCGACAATGACATACCGTGCCATATACCTATTTTCCAGTAATGTATAACTAAAAGTTTCAAGTTACAACGAAACAAAACTTGATAATAGTCAAGTTGTAACAATAATATTATTGAAATATAATCTAACCAACCCAATTTAATCGGGTAGCATAATAATCCAATCTAAAATTAATCAACCCAAAATATATCTGAATCTAATATGAAACATTATAAAAAATAACTGACATGATCAGACCCGAACAAAACTTCAGTACAAAAAATAACACTACAAAAACCCGATCCGATCCAACCCAAAAATATGCTTACCTGACCCGACCTAAACTAAGTATAAAATTACACGACTGTAACCCGACACGACCCCACCCGAGGAAAAAACTGACATATTTTCAACCTGACACGATGGTAACCCGACCCAACCTGACCTGACACGACAAATTAAATTAACACGTTTCAACTCGACCCACTTCAACACTACACATTTTCAACCCGATATGAACCTGACACGATAACCCAAATAGACACCTCTACAAATAATCGATGATGCAAACAATCGGTCTTTGACAGCCATTACATGTTATAAATTATGTGATAAATTTAGTTGTAGTTGAACATCATACAACACTCAATTGTTGTTCGATTATTGTGAGAATCCTTAACTGAATTGTTCATTTAAACCACCAAGATTATGACATACTAGTATATTGTAAATAAATGTAACAATATATTAAAATACAAAAGGTTATTATATGCTTGAAACAATAACTGCATTTAACCTCCCTTTTCTATATTGTACGGCATTCATATTTCTCGAGCGACCGGTGAGAAGCAAACTAAGTCCATCTGATATGCTAGAATCCGCCGATAACTCTATTTGATTCTATTACAACCAATGCACATGAAACAAAAATTATGTTACAACACGGCTATACCTAAAATTACACGTAATGTTTTCATACGTAGACAACATTATTCGCAATATGTCAATAGTAACTGAAAAACACCGAAGCTACTTCGCACTCATATTTACTGAGGTTGCAGAGACCGATTTAAAAATGAATTCAGATTTTCATGAATATTAATGCTAAACTCAACAATTCTGCACTTCTGCGATGTCTAGTCTGCATCAGTATCATATCATACAGAATGATTACAGACCGACGTCGCACATTCATATTGTGTTCATCCAAATCTAAGCCATTTTTCCCATTTTTTTTTACAAATATGTCATCTTATGGGTAACAAACACACCATACAGTATGTAACATGTGACACAATGATTCACTCTTCATGAAACTTTTTGATCTTCCATGAATGAAGAAAAGAACATAAAGAAAGTATAAGTGGTAACAAATTTGGTGAAGGTAAACATGTAAAAGATGGAAAGGTACCTCAATAAATTTGAACCAAGATTCTCCACTCATTGGATACTTGTTGATGATTGAAGGAATCCATTTGATTGAGCCATTTCATTATGGTGTGAATGTATAAAGTGGGTTTGTGGGATACGTATTGGAGATGGAAATGAGTGTTAGTGGTGATATTTATTGAAATGAAAAATAAGTTTGGGGGGAAATGTTAATTCAAATTTTCGTCTGAAATTTTTGGTTCCCACTAGAAATTTCAGAATAATCGATACCGCTAGCTATTTGGTAAGTCTATCGATCTATGCGACATGTCTGCAACACTGCATATGTGTCCATATTATAATAATCAAAATTTGTCGTAATAATCTCCGTTTATGCCGTAATCTGGACAACATTGTCATCAAAATTTGAATAAAATTAAGATATGTCAAATTTTGCATTTTGACATCTCCCAGTTTCTTGGAGGGACCTAATTGCAAAAAAAAATGCATGGTTCCAAACTCGATTATGATTGTCCCGAAAAGAAGCAGTGTCAACCATATATAGTCGAACTTATAATAACCGATAGGAATAAAGAAACTGGTTTTATATTTCTCCATAGGCTTCCACAAGATCATACGACCGACAATCGTATACTTTTAATTAATCATATACAATTTACTCTAGACCACGTATTGGCGCTTTGCAAAAATTCTAGAATATAAAATTTTGTGTGATTCTATATATTTGGTAGAAATGTACGTTCCCATAACGCTTATTGCTACGGCTTCAATGGAATACTATAAAAGGTTCCGGGAAGATTACCTAGGTTTGCGTGCCTATAAAATAGTACGCAAATTTCCATATGAAACATTTGTTGTTTTGTTCAGGTGAATGTCTATAAACCACATTAACAACCATGGCAGTTTAGGCCGTAGTGTAACTTCTCTGGAGTTTCGTAATGCACTGTTTGTGAATAATTTGGGCCCGTTCTGGTGACTAGTTCATGGACAAATTTGAAGATGGTGGTCCAGACAATATGAATTACATAAGAATACATCTAATTTTGCATTTCGACACTTCCTAGTCCCGGAGGGACCTAAGTGCTTAAAAAAAGACAATGTGTGGTCCCAAACTCGATTCCTACTGTCCCAAAAAGAAGTAGTGTCACCCATATGTAGTCTAACTTATAATAATTGAAAGTAATATTATATTTCTCCATAGACTTCCACAAGATCATACAACCGACTATCGTATACTTTTAAGTAATCATCTACAATTTACTCTACACCACGTACATGCACTTTGTGTAAGTAATCATCTACAATACGCATAATTTCCATATGAAACATTTGTCGTTTTGGTCATGTGAATGTTTCTTAACACACAGTTACAACCACATAATTTTTGGCCGTAGTGTAATTTCCCCAGAATATCGTAATGCCCAGTCCGTGAATAATTTTGACCCGTTCCGATGACGGGTCCTTGGAAAAATTCAAACATGGTGGTCATAATTTGATTGGCATAGTTTTATTAATTGTATATTTCATGAGTAACGTAAACCATGCAATTTGGCCTATTCGGCCCAAAATTCATTAATGCAACGTCAATCTAAGGTCGGTTTGGACTCGTTGGCAAAGACATTGAAGTGATATTGCATAAATGTACTTTTTCTTTCACAACTCACCAGGGCCGAAGTTATTTTTGGATTGGGCCGCTACTCTAATTCTGCTCAGTGTTTATTATGTGCGATATCTGGGTGGCTTCGGTTATATCTCGTAGGGAGTGAATGTACCCGCGATATCACTATATATTGCGATCACCTGTAGTCCCGGCCCAATCCAAAAATTGTTTGGCCTCTTATGTTGGGCCTGAAACTTACAATTGCAAATTTGCACTACTGTCCATGTCTTATTCGTCCTATGTGACACACATGCGAAGTCGCATGAAATGATAGTGTTTCACTGCAGGTATATAAATACCCGACCACCCTACCCCTTCGCATTCCCAACCTACGACATCGCACCAAAACCTCCCACCTAAAAAAATAGTTGGAAAACACTGACAATAGCATCAAAACCACCATTCAATTGCTTTGGATGTTGTGCATTGGCAGATTTCTCCAACTTTGAAGAGCAATGAACCCTAACAAGGTAAGGATTTTTGAGTGAATTTTGATGTTGGTTTTTGGGTTTCATATACTTCTTAAGTTGCATATTTCTTGGTTATTCAATCGTGTGATGTGAGTTGTTTACTTTGTGATGTTATAGTTGAGATTATAGGTGTTTTAGGACCATTCGTGTTGTATTCGCATATTGTTTCAAATTAGCCGATTGCACTGCGATGTCGCATATTCAAGAACATAAATATGAAATGTCACATACATCCAACATTGAGTTTCGACATGGATCTAAACTCGGCTAAAACACATTGACATCATTGAGTTCGTGACTTTTGCACTAACTGTTCTACGTCCCTTTGATTCTTAGATAGCTCGAATGAAGAAGACGACTATGAGGAGAAATGAAGACAACATAGGGGCACCTCCATCGTGCACGAAGAAGATAAAGACAACGGCCACCCCTCCATCGCCAACATGGAACAAATTACGCTTTGTCAAGGAGGAGGCAGCAAAGCATTTCAAAAATATCCAAGGTCGTAGGATTAAACAGGTCAGGGTGATGAAGCTTGAGAATGTGGAACGACTACACCTCAATGTTTTACTTGAAAACTTTAAACTGTCACAAATGGAGGGTTTAATATGCTTAGATAAACTGACATATGATACAGAGGACAAGGAGTTTTACACCTATTTCAGAATGCATACAATGACCTCCTATAAAACAAGAGTGAATGAGATGGACTTGGAGATATCGAAAGAGCTCATCAATAAGGTGATTGGTTACGCAATCGAATGGGAGGATCATCCGGAGGTTGAGCCTCTACAATTGTACTGCCAGGACAATTTTTCATTTAATGTAACTAATTTCTTATCCCACGTGACCTAAACAGAAGGCTTAGGGCATCCTTCTGAAGAACATGACTGAGAGCAAGGCCATAGCCCTACGCATGGAACACACCGTGCATAATTTTATGGAAGAAATGGGTTGTTGAAGTCTATGATTGTCGATGCAATCAATGAACCTGTTAGGGATCATGTGGTTGACGATGATGAGATGGATACCACAGATGATGAAGGAGAGTCAAGCACCGACGCTAGCGAGTGTTCCACCAAAGATCAGTCGGAGAATAATTCTCAAGAAAATGGAAGAAATTCATTGGCATACGATGTTATCCCACCCGTGTCACCATACCATTGATTTCCATGGATCATATGTTTGTCTGTCCTAGAATATGAAGAATGTTTGTTTGGATTTTATTAGGATTCTATGTCTTATGTTTCATTTTCATTTTGAAGGGATGTTACATGTGGTACGTAGGTAACATTATGTGTTTTGGATGTATACATACGTACTTAACTAACTATAGTCTTACATATGTAACTTCATGAAATCTGAGACTGGGTGTGGTGAACTTGGAATGAAACCTTCTGATGGTACATTTCAAATTCTAGCTGTATTGGTTAAGTATCCTTAATTTATTAGTTATGACATATACGTGCGATTTTGCGCTCCAGTCGCCTAGCACTGTGCGGCATCGCATAAATTAATTCATTTGAGAGATTTTAGGCACAGGTTTGATCTGTGGAGCATGTGTGACCTTGGCGAGTGGAAATATCGATGTTTCTTTCTCCTTCGGATGGATGTCAGTCCCATAGAGTCAGTGCAAAGTCGAGATTGTCATTGATGACTATTATTGCTAGGTCGTACCCTTACTGTCGATGTCGCACGTACGTTGGTAGTAACTTTTACTTCGATTTCATATCTTAATTACTTCGGCTATTGTAGAACCAAGGTAAAAAACATATTACTTACCTTGGGTTTTTAAAAACCGTGGTCAATAATATTATGTGCTTAAAAAAACTGAGGTAAAAGAACTTTTCACCTCGTTGTTTGAGCTAAGCCAAAAAACTGAGGTAAATAGGGCAGAGTAATAGGTTCATTTTATTGTAGTATCTCACTTCCAATAATCACATTTCAACTCCAATAATTTCCAACAATCTCCAAATCTCATCTCAGCTCCAATGTGGGAAATAATGTTGTCATTGTATTCATGGTTCAAGTTACAATATATAAGAGAAACAAGAGCCCTATACAGAGTCATAAAAGGAAAATAATTCTATTTATACATAAGTAATATTCAAAAAATATATTCAGTCCTTATCACTCCTCCTCAAGTTGGAGCAAGAAGATCTAGAATGACCAACTTGCCAAGTAAAATATGAAATTGAGTATGTTAAGTCTACATTTGGTAATAGTCTGGATCACGATCCCAGTTTCTTATGCATGATAGAAAACCTACAAAACAGGGAGACGAAGGTCAGGCAGGCAGGTGCATGGTCGTGCCTATTCCAATGATCAAGTCAGTTGAGAGAGTCATTTGAGGGTTTCTATGAAGCGTGTCTGAGAATTAGGATCAGTGATCATAGCCTTTCCAAGTTTCATCCCTAGGTATATAAGTTGGTGGCTTGATGGGATAGCGCTGGTCACAACACTTTTTGTTCGTTTGTTATTGAGTTAGTCCCACGTGCATCCGTCGAAATGGGAGTTGGGTTTACTGGGGCCTTCTCGCATATTGGGCCTCCTAGCCCATATCTTATTAAGTCATTTCATCCTGAGATCCTGCATCTGCTTTAAGTAGGCAGCGGGGTTGTATAATTTGCTTCGCCTGTTTGAGTTTTTCATGGGGAAAACAATATTGGTGTTGATTTGAAAATTCGCTCCTTTTTGAGGTTCTAACGATTGCTATTCAAACAGTTGCATCGCTCCCTAGGTTTCCGCCACGTATCCCTTTTTTGGATAACGTTTTTGGGCTGAGTGAAAAGTTGCATCCCTTTATCATTTTGGTTCCGTGTCTCTTTGCTTTCTCGAGAGTGCGCCTTGGGTCTAGTGCTTTGCCTATTTATTTCCATTTCCTTTTCATTTCCTCTTCTAACACTCTCCTTTTTCTCTTTTTATTCTCCTGCAGGATTTTCTCCCCCATCTATAGTTTTCCTCTGTGCTTTCAGGTATTTCCTAACCTCTTCTCACTAATTTATCAGGGTTTTTTTCACACTTTTCGATCATTGTTAGCACTATTGGCCCTCTCAAATCTTGCTCTTACTGTGACACCACAAAAGCGGAGCATGCCATCATTAGTCGATGGCAAGCGGTGATGTTTGCCTCTCAGGGGAGGAAAATAAAAACCTTGACAAACGTGTGGTTCTTCCTAAGAATGATATGACTGTCCTGAATGTTCCTAAGGGAATAACGGCAGTTTATTTGGAAATCCTAGAGTCACGTGGCCTTTGCTTCCCCCCGTCCAACTTTTACCAGTCGGTCCTAAGGTATTTTGAATTAACACTTACGTATCTGCCCCATAACTTCGCCCGGGTCCATTTAGGGTTTGAAATCCTTAGTTGTTGCCTTTGTGTCCCCCCCCAGTCTCTCTGTTTTGTGTTTATTTCCATCCTACTTAGATGCCCCCTTGATTGGACATTCTTGAAATTTAGGTTGGGTGGTTCTAAATTGCTGGTGGGGTTTCCTTCTCGAATTGAGTGGAAACATATGTTTTTTTATTACTTAATAATGGAATGAACTCAGGCAAAATGTTAAGGTCGTTCAATCTATGATGTGCTAAATGCTATGAGATGTGATTTCTGAATAGCAGGTTCAATTTAACTGGACATATGATTTGTTGGGTATCCTCAAGGTCATGTGTTTCGAGGCAAATAGTTAGGTGGCATGTATAGTGTGCATACTAAGAGTTGGTAACCTAATAATCTAGGAGTTAAAAAGTGTTGTAACTGATAAAACATATCTACCTTGCAAAATTATTTTGATTTGTTGGGAATCCTCAAAGTCAAGATAACTAGCAGGGATCTTTTCTCACATGCAATTATAAGATAATTCCTTAATTTATATTTAAGGGTTATTGATTTGAATAAACTAGTGGGAGCAAAACTAAAATTTAATTATTTACATATCCACATGTTTTGGTTTTGTTAAATTGCATAAATTTATTTTTTTAATTTCTTTTTGTGTACTATAGAATATGAGTAAGTAGAATCTACAATTCAGTAATTGGTCGGCCCTAAAATTTTCTTGAAAATTTGAGAATGGTTCTTACCCAAAGATTATGACTAAATTTTCTCAATCTCACAAAGGTGAACAATTTAGAGTGTTTAGAAGAAAAAAGGAGTAGATGATGATATAACCGTTATATCTCCTAAATCCGTACTTCTAAATTATTATGGATGACACGTATTCACAAAGTATGATACATTTGAATGTTGATTGATGTATTGTTATCCGTGAATTTTAAGTGTGGTCTTAGTTAGACAATTATTCATTATTGAAAGTTGAGGGTTTTATTAAAAGATAATGAGTGAAATGCGATACTTTGATGGATATGATCAACGATTAATTTTTTTAAAATTAATTGTGAAATCAACTATTATATTTTTTTGAATTAAGACTGTGAGATATTGTATGCTGAAATGAGGAATTTTAGGAATTTTTTCACCAGGTGCCAAGATAATTATTATTCTAGTTTGTATTTAAATTGGTATATATGATAGCATGTGTATTTTTGAAATATGCATATTATATAAAAAAAAATTAGATAGATAATAGTGAAAGAACTCATACCATTAACAACAATTGTAAAAGTATGTGTTTGAAATTATTCTTTCACTGTTGGAATAATGATAAATTGTTATAACTTTTAGTTTGACTAAAATAAGGCTCATCATGTTTGACATGTTAGAATGATTGAATTATTTATTATTTTATATAATGAAAATCAGTTATGAATTGATTTTTATGTGTAAATGATTTATACTATCCAAATATGATAATATACCTTTAACGTTAGAACATGTCTGTTTGATGATATGTGGAACTTTTTTTCCAATACATATCATTATCATGTTTATTGACCCAATTACTCTTAAGTGAAAATTTAAACTTATTGTTGACTGATACATTTGATGTATTTGATCTTATAACAATATGTTAGAGAATATTTTGCATGAATCAATTTTAATCATTTGGATGATTAAATAATAATTAGTGAAGTGTGTGAGTTTTAGAATTTCAATAGTTCAAATACATAAATGAAATTCAAATGTTCTGATAAGGGTAATTTAGTATTACAATTGGATCGTATGGTTATCCTTATACGCACTATAGGATAGTGATGTGTAAAACTAAACCTAAAATATTTGATAAATATGATTTATGCATGCTTTAGATTATGTCTTGGTATTATCTCCTATTTTCATACAGTTGATTATATAAGATATATGTTCCCTGTGAGAAGTTATCTCATAGTAAAGTATTCTTCAAAAATAAATTGTTTATTGTTGAAAAATAAGTGGGAGAATTTTTGAGAAATTTTAACCACAAATAACAAAATCAACTATAGGAATAAATATGTCATATGTTGATGTGATTGTAATAGTTGCATGAAATAGTTAAAGTTTACGAAATTGCATCGTACAAGATGAGTTTTATATGATATAACATTGAATTTCGTATCAAGACTACCATAGATTGTGCAAAGTAATGATTTTTATTTGAATTTTAAAATTTTATTTGAAGATCAGTGAGTTAATTTTGTCAAATTAAATTAGTTATAAATCCTGCATAATCAAAATTAATTAGTGGGAGCGATATATTTTCTTATTGTATTATGCGATAAATGCATGTAGAAAGTAAATTCAAGAAAATTTTAAAATGTTAGAATTCACAACACTGACTTTTGCAGTAAATATCCATTAGATAGAAAATGTTTGTGTGTTTTGAAGAGGAGATACATTTTAAAACACTTAAAGAACATTTTAGATACGTTGAGACGTATTATAAACTATTCTCAATAAAAAAAAGGGCTGATTAGAGTACTGTATATTTTTGAAGATTTAGATCTCTTGAAAGCATAATTTTTCATGACTTACTCTTGATTATTTCATGTTACATGTCTATCACTATAGAGTGTCCAAATTTATTGGACTCATTGATGCGAAATACTATCAATTGATCTTGATCAATGATAAAATACTAAGAGTAGAAAGTAATGTCCACTAGATTCCCGTTGATGATGAAGTTGTTCAATAGTTGACTAAAACAATTAGATGGAATTGGTTTAGTCAAATTGGGAGTTTAGTATGTGGAAAAGATAGAATCCAACTCGAGTTTATGCAAAACTTTTGGTGATATGGAGTTATTTATTATTTTATTCTATGTCTAATTACAATAGATGAATAATAAAGTCCCTTGAATAATATTTGTATGAAAGAAATCGTAAAGTGTTACGATGATGAGATTCTTTACATGCTTACATACTTCTCTTAAATTATCTCTAGTCATAGTATTAATAAGATGGAACATTGTTAATACAGATAGACTAGCACATGTTTTGTTCCTTCTCATTGTAGGGAGTAGTTGATCTCATCAACTACTGTGTAGAGAAACAAGAACAAATGTGTGGATACTTGTTTGAGAACAAGTTCATTGGATTGACCTGTCTTGAGATTTTCCATAAGGTGAACTATTTAAGTGCTAATGGAGTTATCTCTATACATAAGTGAAAATGAACCTCGGACTTGAAATCATAAGAGTGTCTAGAGTGTGTATTTTATACTTGTTTCTCTTATTGTCCGTAACCTTAGTTGGTTATTGTGGTTTTAGAGTTGGGTGTATTACGAAGCATGGATGGATAATTTATGGTCAGTAAATTCACCACTTCTAATAGTAAGAAGAACATATCCCCCTATGACCACTAGAAGTGATTTTAGAAAGTGTTTTAAATTCAACTTCACATAAATCATATTTTGAGAAAAGAAAATAAATGATTAGTTCATTAAGATTTAGCACTTATCCTTACTCTTGAACTAGTTGGAATACGACTTTAAAATGTTTGCGCAAACTAGAAGTGAATTTAAAAAGTGTTCTAAATTCAACTTCACATAAGTCATATTTTGAGAACAAGAAATAAATGATTAGTTCATTAAGATTTAGCACTTATCCTTACTCTTGAATTAATTGGGATATAATAATGTGAAAGGATATGAGTTTCACAAAATCTTATTTTTGCAAAGGTGAAAACGATCATGCATATTTCCTATTACTTGGGTGGTCATGATGCCTGACTAGAGACCAATCTTGATATGTGAATATGGATTGGAAATCTCACTGTTTAATTGTTTTTAGGCCAAGTGGGAGTTTGTTGGTTTATGTCCTAAAGCCAATTCATATTTACTGTCAATGTGATTAGGAACCTAAAGGGTCACACACATAGGATTGCTTATTGGGTCCTGAGAACTTAATGATAAATAAGGTACTAGGGTTTTGGTTATGATTGGGCCAAGCCCAATACCAACCTTATTTATAGTCATGGTTATTGTGATTGGAAAAGTATGATAAAGAGAGAACTCTTTTGACCTAGTCGTCGATCTAGTAACCGATTATCCTTAGATGATCCCGAGAAGGCAGTTCATGTGGATACTGATTGAGGCCGGACATGTGTGCGACACGTGTGCAGCTTGTGGTCAATTCACCTCATATCGTGATCATCAAGTTGATTTTCTATCTAGGCAATACAAACATAATGTTCATTGATCATATATGTATTATTCTATGATTACAATGTGTTCTTGGCATTAAATCAATTTAAGTTATATATATATATATATATATATTCTGCTGGTATATAATTATTGATTTGCTAACACTCATAAGATCTCTCCTCTATAAATACAGGGTATGTTCAACCTCTTATTCATTCACGATTTATTACATACTTTTATACACGCTTGTTGATTTAAACATCGGAGAGTTTACCTGTGCAGATTGGTGTCATAAGGTGTTAAGCTTTGTTTGATCATTGACATATTGTTATTAGAACATTACGGCTTTCTGAACCGGTGGCCACGTAGACCTTTACATATTCTATTGATGATGGTTTTCTTGGAAACGATATCTACATAGCTACTATCTAGATGTTATGTTTTGGCATTCAAGTGTGTTAGTTTTAGTAGTAACTCCATCTCAACCAAAAATGACGAAATTACTTTTGGCTAGCTCTTTATGTAAGCTGTTGTGGTAGTCAATAATTGTGAAACAAGTAAGGATATTTTTGGATAGAAGTGGGACCAGTCTAAAAGTTTTTAGATATTGTGATAATTTAACAATATATTCTTTCATTTTGAATAATTTTTAAATCATGTCATTTTTGTTGGGACTGACAAAAAAAAAGAAAATTTGTCATTTTTACTGGGACGCAAGAGGTATTATTAAAACGTTAGGGTTACATTTGATAATGGTCCAAGCGCCTAGGAGGTCTGTGATATTTTGGTTAGACAGGGGACTAGGTTATTTAGTTTGGTTAGACCTTTTCCCTAATAGTTCTATCCAGGTCTTAAATAGGAATACATCATATCACTCTCCTCTTCTAATAACTATCCAATCTGCTGTAGAGTCAGTCCCAAGACCATTTAGATACCAGGAAATGTGGTCAAATAGAGAGGATTTCCATCAAATAGTTGTATCTAACTGGAATTTACAATCCCCCTGTCTGGAATGAATAAATTTGTTCATAAGTTAAAAAGGCTTAAGATAGCAATAAAGGACTGGAACAAAAATACTTTTGGGGATGTAAACAAGAATCTTTCACAATCAGAAATTAGGGTAAATGATCTAGAAAAGCATTACCAGCAGTGTTTGGATGAGTCAGTATTAGAGGATCTTCTGAAGGCAAAAGCTTTACTGTTAAGATCTCAGAAGGAACAAAACATTTTCTTGAAACAAAAAGCTAAGATAAATTGGTTAAAAGATGGGGATGCTAATACAAGTTATTTCCATCACACAATCAAGGAAAAGAAAGTAAGATATAGAATTGTTAAAATTAAGGATTGTGTGGGAAACTGGATAACTGATCCAATTTTAATTAAAGCAGAAGGTGTCAGATTCTTTCAGCAACTACTGAATGAGGATACATCACAAAAAGAAGGGAAATATTTAAATCTATTTCTGCAAGAAATCCCTGCAGTAATAAATGATCAACAGAATACACTTCTGCTTACCCCAGTAGACTTACAGGAACTGAAAACTACTGTTTTTGAATTGAATAGATCTAGTTCTCCTGGCTTGGGTGGATTCTCTGGAGATTTTTATATAACATTTTGGGAAATCATTGGCCAGGATTTGCTAGAAGCTGGTAATGATTTTCTAAATTCTGGTTCTATTCCCAAAGCCATGTCCAGCACTTGGCTCACCTTAATACCAAAAAAAGCCATTCCAAACTCTTTTGCAGATTTTAGACCAATAAGCTTATCAAATTTTGTCAATAAGGTTTTCTCTAAGATAATAATGGAAAGGATTAAACCACTTATGCATTTAATGAATTCACCTGAGCAAAGCGCCTTTTTTAAAGGTAGGGATATTTCGGATAATGTGATTCTCATGCATGAAATGACCAGAAAGGCTAAGACTTCTAATTTGATTATTAAACTTGACATGCAAAAGGCTTTTGATAGGGTCTCTTGGTCCTTCCTAAATTCAGTTTTACTACAATTTGGTTTCCATGGCAAATTTGTTAGACTTATCATGCAAAATATAGCTTCTGCCACTTTTTCAGTTCTAATAAATGGAGCCATATCTGGTTTTTTTCCTTCCTCTCGGGGAATTAAACAAGGAGATCCACTCTCCCCATTTCTATACAATATCTTATCAGAAGCATTTTCTAGGGGACTGAAGAAACTGTTTTCCACTGGTTACTTAGAATATTTTAGTCTCCCTAATTCTTGTTCTCCTCTTACTCACCTCATGTATGCTGACGACACTGCTATTTTTCTAAATACTAAGCCCAAAAACATGAGGCATTTCAAACTTTTTCTGAAAGCTTATGAGCTGACTACTGGTCAAAAAGTAAAATTTGCAAAATCAGAGTTCTTTGTTTCACGTAACTCTTCTCCCCAACTGATTCAATCTGTAAAAAGGCAACTAGGGATGGTGAAAGGTTCTCTGCCATTCAAATACCTAGGAGTCCCTATTTTCTCCGGTAGGAATTTAAAGTCACATTATTTACCTGTACTAGAGAGAATGGATAGACTGATACATAATTGGAAGAATCGATGGTTAAGCTCGGCAGGTAAAATAATCTTAATCAACCACTGTTTCCTCTCAATCCCAATACACATTTTTGCAGTTTTAAAGCCACCTAGGATAGTTTAAAAAAAATGGAAAAGATGGCATCTAGTTTAATATGGGGTAAATATGATTTGACTGAAGGAAAAAGATGGAGATCATGGAAAAGGATGAGTTATCCGGTTAATGAAAATGGTTTAGGTTTAAGGGATTTGAATGCCATAGTGAATGCCTTCTCATGTAAATTATGGTGGGAGCTCAAAACAAATGAAACTCAATGGTCTTCTCTTTTATGGACATTACCTGCCACTTACAAAAAATCACAAATTTGGAAAAGAATCAGTGGTGTAACACCTACGGCAAACAGTTTTTCAAGGATTATCTTTGGCAGAGGGGATTGCTCCTTTTGGAATGCAAATTGGATGGGAAATGGGGCTCTATGCTATATTTGGCATGAGGATAGAGATATACCTTTTCATGATCTTTCTTTAAGCTCTTTCATTAGTAGCAAACCTGCATACTTACCAAGCCTGGAGCCTTACTTGGCTACCAACATCATTCATATATTGCAGGAAGTACAGCTGGAGCACCTCCATGAGGACCAGCTCGTTTGGACCCCCACTACAGATGGAAAATTTACAGTCAGGTCAGCCTACAACTTATTGAGACAGAGGAACCCTGTAATACAGCACATACAAAAGGTTTGGTCTCCCTACATTCCTAGAAAAATGTCAATCCTTATTTGGAGAGCTTTAAATTGCATACTACCATTTGATAACATTCTAAGCAGGATGGGATTTTCATTGGCCTCGAGATGCCCTTTCTGTTTAGTCAATAAGGATACTCTTGATCATTTTTTTAACACATGTCCCTGCACCTGTGCTGTCTGGCTTGAAATTCACTCTCTTTTAAAGCTACCACAAATGGTCTTTCTGAATCTAAAGAGTAGGGTTGAATTTTATTTATCTTACAAGGCTGATTCGAAGAATCACTCAAAATTGATAACTGCTGCTTTTATTGCTACTTTCTGGTCACTATGGACTAGCAGAAACAATCTCTTATTTGATAACAAGCCTTTCTCATTGATGATCTGTGTCCAAGAAATCAAACAAATGATCTACTCAATCTTCACAGTTCACAAATTGAAAGGAAATAGAGATAGGCATAAACACTGGATTCAGAATAAGATCATTCCTCAAATCTTTCATAAAGAAAGGCCTTCTTTTACAGTAGCTACATGGGAAAAACCACTAAGGGGATATAAAGTAAACACTGATGCTTCATGGATTTTTAGTGGTTTTTCTTCTGCTGCAGTAATAGTTAGGGACTGGAGGGGACATGTGGTCAAAATGACAGTAAGAATATTTCAGTGCCCCTCCCCTCTAGAAGCAGAATTACTATCAATCAAATTGGGATATGATACTTGTTCTGATCTAGCACTAGTAAATTGTGTAATTGAATCTGATTGCTTAACTGCTGTAAAGAGTATTCATAATCCACACAGATGTCCTTGGAGAATTTTCTCTTTGTGCAATGCTCTTCATCTTGAACACTCCTCACATCCAATTCAATACACACCTAGACAAGCTAACATGTCAGCTGATTTTTTAGCAAAATTTGCAAGGGAAAATAATTTACAAGGTGAAATTGACATCAGTACAATCCCCAGCTTCCTTAAAGGATTGTTATCTTTAGATTCAATTGGTTTCCCAGCAATTAGGGTTGTTCCACCCCTGGATACAAATCTGAAATAGAGTTGGACTCCTTCATTGTGGTCTGGCTCTTAATGCATACTGTTAATTCGAGTTTTAGACACTGATTTCAAGTACAAATGTGTGTTCCAGCTTTCATTTCTAGTTTATAAGAACAAATGTGTGTCCCAGTCACTGTTTATAAGTACAAATACTGCTATTTCTCTCTTTCTCTGATTTCAGGCACTTAGCAAAGCAACTGGATGATGTGGTACAACAAGTTTTGCTGCTCCCACCTGCTGCTGCTTAATGGATTCTTACCTAATGAAACAAAGGCTGCTATAAAGTATTTTGGTGTACATATTGTGGACTCATCCTCTCCTCTTGGTGGGCACATCGTTGACAAATAGGAGTTTCGATTGCTCGTCTCTCCGACCTGTTCGCGATGAGCTACCTAGATGGACTCCCTCGGACCATAGTTGGTTTCTATAGTTAAGGTAGAATCACCTTTTTTGGAAGCAATAGCTTTTTGCGTCAGGAGCCTTTCTAGCTCCGGGATCATCTTTAGGGGATGACCTTCTTGCATAGTGCAATGTATCATGACTTCTAGCGCCTATTCGGCTTTATTATTTTGGTTCGGAGAGCCAAATATATTCCCCCTATCATAGGATGGTTTAATATAAAAAAAAGGTCTGTGATATTTTGTTTCAGGATTTTCTCTGTGTTCACTGAAACCATTTCCATCATTTTCTCACTAGAAAGTAGAAACCCTAGTTTCACCAGCCTTGTGGGGAATGGGGCGTTGCCGAAAACTTCCTCCTCTGGTGGCTCCCCTTTCCTAATCCAACCCCCTCAACACCCCTACCCTCCATTTCCAATGTTCCCCGGAGATTCAGCTCTAGATCCAGCGAGCGGAGGTGCTACTGTCCCTGCCGTACTCCAAATCCGGCGAGTGGTGTTAAGGCGCCTGTCAGGTGGCGATGCTACAGACCTGCTATGCACCAATTTGCTTTGGCGGCAGTACTCACGCGGTGGAGGGTCACCGGTGGTCTCCAGGCAGCGAAGGGTTAGTCTGCTCTAGTGGTCTCCACGCGGCGGCGGTCCAGTCTGCTCTGGTTGTCTCTAAGTGGCAGCAATCCAGTCTCACGGCGGAGGTGTCTCAAAGCAGAGTTGTTGTAGGCTGGTGTTCTAGTGGCGTTCCAAGCGGCGTCGGCGCTACCCATGTCCACCGGTTTTCAAGCGACTCTTCTTCTGTCCACCTTCAGCCTCACACTGTCCACCGACTGTTAGCCATTCCATATTTAAAGTTACCATATCTCCATTTTTTGCTGTCCCTAGGGTAAAGTGACCAACCCAGAGTTTTTGAGTCTACTCGAATTGGAGTCGGCCAACTTAGATCCAGTAGTGGCCAACTCGGTATGGCTCAATACGGTCAACTCAACTCAGTGATGATTCAACGACAGGTCGAATCAGTAGGAATGTTTCAACTCTGGTCAACTAGAGCCAAGTTTAGCTCTAGAGATATCAAGGTTATGAGGGGTACGTCTTCACTTTTATTTTTATTTTTCTACTTTTAATTTTTCTTTTCAGGGTGGGAGGCGTTTAATTAATTTCAGTATTTTTTTGCTTTCAGTTTTGTATTTTCTTTTCTCATCATTAATGGGGTAATTTTTAAAAAATAGGTTTTTTGGCTGGAATATTTATATCCCTTGGTCTCTGCAATTCTAAGTTTTTCTGGCGGCTTCTTTTTCTTAGAGAAACTTAGTTGGCTTCTAATCTGGTCTATATGTAGGTATAGGCTAAAACCCGAGTCATGGTAGTTACAACAACTTACCTTTGGCGACTATGTCAATAATTTACAGTTCATATTTGTAGACCGAGCAAGTTGAAAAATATTTGATTGATCACCTTGTGTCGTGTTAGAGATTTACACCTTTCTTTTGAATTTGCTTAGATATACGAAAGACTTTTTTGGTAACCAAAATGACCGGGGTCATCTCATACTTTCTATAAAGGACTTCAACTTAATGAAGATGAACCAGACCTTTCACTTGGGAGCTGTTCATTTTTGTTTTGGTTGCTTTAGAGGTTGAGTAGGATTATGTATTGGAAACTCCGTGAGGAGGTGGCTTATATTTGAATACTGTTATCGGCTTTCGGTGGTTCCATCTGAACTAGTTGGAAGTCTACACAGTATCTGAACATTTATCTTATGATGTACCCTTTCTATTTGTTAATACATAAAGACTACAAATTTGTAATTTAATTTTTAACACCTTTATGATACCCCTTTGGGGAAACTGATGTAAGAATTCGTGCAACAGATGTAAACCTTTGGGCAACTTAAT
The DNA here is from genome assembly GCA_037428765.1 of Rubia yunnanensis. NCBI lineage: Eukaryota > Viridiplantae > Streptophyta > Magnoliopsida > Gentianales > Rubiaceae > Rubia > Rubia yunnanensis. Next base: position 86,138,123 of record CM075066.1, read on the forward strand.
GTTAGCCTTCGGGAAATTTAGCTAACTTTTGGCAACATATGAACTTAATGAAAATGGAAGGACACCCTATCTACAACGGTTAAAAATAAATTCTTCATATTCAAAATGCATAGCCTTTTTAAAAAAAACAAAAATCTTATCTGGTTACTATATAAAAGGAATACTTGGAAACGGCATGCTTGTGTCAACCGTCGTCAGGGGCATAATGGTCATTTCCCAAGAAAGCCTTCCATGTGGCCTTCCATATGCTCTCAAGTGGCCGCCCAAAATGACATCATTTTGGGCACCAGTTTTGTCGTTTTGTGCGCCCGATTTGTCAAAAGTTGCAGCACCTCCATGTGCGGGTACAGGAGCTTCCAGGTGGCCGACCAAAATGACGTTGTTTTGGGCACCCATTCGAGGGGTAGAGTTCTCGTACCTAGAAGGGATGGACTCTTCTATCCTCGAAGGGGTCAAGATCTCAGCCCTCGAAGGGATGGAGTCTTCTGTCCTCGAAGGGGTTGACATCTCAGCCCTCGAAGGGGTCGAGCTCTAGACCCTCGAAGGAATGGAGTCCTCTTTCCTCGAAGGGGTCGAGCTCTAGACCCTCGAAGGGATGGAGTCCTCTTTCCTCGAAGGGGTTAAGATCTCAGCCCTCAAAGGGATGGAGTCTTCTTTCCTCGAAGGGGTCGAGCTCTCAGCTCTCAAAGGGATGGAGTCTTCAGTCCTCGAAGTGTCGAGCTCTTATCCCTTGAAGGGATGGAGTCTTATTTCCTCGAGGGGGTCAAGCTCTCAGCCCTCAAAGAGATGGACTCTTCTGTCATCAAAGGGGTCGAGATCTCATCCCTCGAAGGGGTTGAGCTCTCAGCCCTCGAAGGGATGGAGTCTTCAGTCCTCGAAGGGGTTGAGATCTCATCCCTCGAAGGGATATAGTCTTCAGCCCTCGAAGGGATGGACTCTTCTATCCTTGAAGGGATTTAGCTCTCAGCCCTAAAAAGGATGAAGGCTTCTATCCTCGAAGGGGTCGAGATCTCAGCCCTCGAAGGGATGGAGTCTTCAGTCCTCGAAGGGATCGAGCTCTCATCCCTCAAAGGGATGTAGTCTTCTGTCCTCGAAGGGGTCGAGCTCTCAGCCCTCGAAGGGATGGACTCTTCTATCCTCGAAGGGGTCTAGCTCTCAGCCCTCGAAGGGATGTAGGCTTCTGTCCTTGAAGGGGTCGAGATCTCAGCCCTCGAAGGGATGGAGTTTTCAGTCCTCGAAGGGGTAGAAATCGCAGCCCTCAAAGGGATGGAGTCTTCAGTCCTCAAAGGGGTCGAGATCTCATCCCTCGAAGAGATGGAGTCTTCTGTCCTCGAAGGGGTCGAGCTCTCAGCCCTCAAAGGGATGGAGTCTTCTTTCCTCGAAGGGGATGGAGTTTTCTATCCTCGAAGGGATGGAGTCTTCATTCCTTGAAGGGATGGAGTCTTCATTCCTCGAAGGGATGAAGTCTTCAGCCCTCGAAGGGATGGAGCCTCCAGCCCTCAAAGGGATAGAGTCTTTAGCCCTCGAAGGGATGGAGTCTTCTGTCCTCGATAGGGTCAAACTCTCAGCCCTCGAAGGGATGGAGTCTTATGTCCTCGAAGGGGTCAAGCTCTCAGCCCTCGAAGGGATGGACTCTTATATCCTCGAAAGGGTCGAGCTCTCAGCCCTCGAAGAGATGGAGTCATCAGCCCTCAAAGGGATGGACTCCTCGAAGGGGTCTAGCTCTCAGCCCTCAAAGATATGGAGGCTTCTGTCCTCGAAGGGATCGAGATCTCAGCCCTCGAAGGGATGGAGTCTTCAGTTCTTGAAGGGGTAAAGATCTCAGCCCTCGAAGGGATAGAGTCTTTAATCCTCGAAGGGGTCGAGATCTCATCCCTTGAAGGGATGGAGTCTTCTCTCCTCGAAGGGGTTGAGCTCTCAGCCCTCGAAGGGAAGTACTCTTCTATCCTCGAAGAGATGGAGTCTTTAGCCCTCGAAGGAATGGAGTTTTTAGCCCTCGAAGGGATGGAGTCTTCTATCCCTGAAGGGGTCGAGCTCTCAGCCCTTGAAGGGATGGAGTTTTTAGCCCTCGAAGGGATGGAGTCTTCTATCCCTGAAGAGGTCGAGCTCTCAGCCCTTGAAGGGATGGAGTCTCCTTTCCTCGAAGGGGTCGAGATCTCAGCCCTCGAAGGGATGGAGTCTTCTATCCTCGAAGGGATCGAGCTCTCAGCCCTCGAAGCAATGGACTCTTTTATCCTCGAAGGGGTCGAGTTTTCAGCTCTCGAAGGGATGAAGTCTTCAGCCCTTGAAGGGATGGACTCTTCTATCCTCGAAGGGGGGTCTAGCTCTCAGCTCCACGAGTGTGCCGAAAAAGACTAAAAAAAATCTGTGATAGGTAAGCGCCTGCGTTCAGTATGAAAGGTTCTTAATGTTAATTGAGTCCCCGGTTCTCCAATCGATTGACCTGCAATAATACCTACGGCTTCTCCCAATTCAACCAAGTATCTAAAAAAAATAGATTCTATTTCATTTCTCCTATCCTTAAAAAAGAATGTTAATACTTCATAGAAAAAATAGACCCAAATATTTATTATTCTATATTATAACTGTGTTAAATATGTCGATGAAGATAAGAGGTTTAGCCCTTTCCCTAATGGTTGATCTTCCACTACGGCTCACTGTACGTTCCTTTTTAATTATCTTGTACCACGGGTGGTGGTAAGCTCGGAGCCAAATGAAATAGATTCCCCCTGCAAAGCAAAAAGACAGAAAGGGGAATTTTTTTTTGGAGGATTGCGGGCTTCCTGGGTAAAGCGTCTGAATCTCCACAAGGGAGAGGATTTGAAAAAATTAGGTCTTTTTTATTCTATCCAAACCTAAAGTAGAAGAAAGCCTACGAAAGCAATAAAGAAAAGTAATCAGGAGAGGAATCGGGATTCTATTTATCGCTGTAGGATTCCTATTCAAGATCACTGCAGTTCCTTTTCGGGCGGCTGTAGGATGGACGGCCGCCTATAGGTGGTAGGGTAGGGGGTGGTATCGCTCAGATTATGGCTAATCTTCCCCTATAACGTGGGCCGAGCTTAGAGCGCATGAAACTCATCACTACCTCGTAAGGGCGTTGAGACCATAGCATGTTACACGAAAGTGCCGCTCTATTTTGTGGAAATACTCAATACCTTTAACATTATAGTGGTTGATTGAATTAGTTCTCCCTGTCAGTGGTTCTTCTGTTGTGTTGGTAAAATCTTTAGGGCTTGGCCCATCCCCTTAGACAATTGGGCTTCCTGGGTAAAGCGTCTGAATCTCCACAAGGGAGAGGAAAGAGTATATTACAACATCTCTAATTTGTGAATTTCTAATGATTGCCGTGTTCTGCATGCTGGATCTTCTACTATTCTATGTTCTTTCCGAAAGTGTGTCTTATCCAGACAGTAAACCTTTAGGGCATATGACTAGTAAGGTAAATAAACCTATCGTATCGACGATATGCAACAATAATAAAATTTTCAATCGAGAAACAAAGAAAACATATTTATTCTAACTCAGATGGCGAAATGCACATTAGGGGCCCGGAGACTGCTACAACAGGAACTCAAACTAAAACCTCCACAGGATAAGAGATCGAATTATGCTTCAACAATTCCACCAATGGGCTTGGCTTCTGTCTTTAAGGCATAAAGGAAAGCGACTAACATGGGAATAAGAAGCAAGATCACCTTCCTTTTTGATCATTTTTATAGATCGGTGCAGTTTTATGAAGCGTCTAAGCACAGTTCACTCGCGTTGATCAATCAAGTGGTTTGCCGCCACTCCTTAAGATCTTCTATCGTATATACTTTTCCCACGCTTCATACCTCCTCTTTTTCTTCTTAAGGTAAGGTAAAGGGCCAGGCATGGTGGGGTAGGAGCATCCAGTCGGCAATCTTTTTGGCTTGACCAAGAAGTCTTATGTCCTCCGAGTCGCACGGCGTTGTAACCGAAATAACTTCTTGCACAATTCATGCGTTTATGTTTTTATGATCAAAAATTGTTTCTTTATTTCCATTTCAAATTGTTCTCTGAACTTTTTATCAATATGAGGTGATCGTAACACAGTATATAAGACTCGTGATTCAGGCAATCCAATCTTCCGTGTGTAAGGCGGAAGCTCCAAACAACGGTTTTCCAAAAATGGGTGATCAAAATATCTAATTATTATGCGTATCTTGGTGGTCGTTACTTTTGGTGGTCTTTCTTTTTCTTTTTTTTCCTCCTTTTCCTATTGATCAGAAGCATCTGACTACTTCATGCATGCTCTACTCGGCGACACCTGCCCGGTGCTGGAAGGTCGGAAGGAGAAGTGTTATAAGCTTTGAATGGAAGCCTCGGAAAACGGCGCACTCTTCCTTATTTTGCTGCCTAGTTTCAAGCTTTGACGCCTTCCGACCTGCGGGAGTATACAATGACAACTTCCGGGCATGAGTGCCCGATTGTGAGACTGCTTGTTGAACGTCCGATAGCACCTTGCTTCGACCTGAGTTATGCAACAACGGGATCCCCCTTGATCCTTGCCGGATGTGCTTGACGGTCCCCCATAATACGCTCACTTGGGGACTTATTACTCCAGCTGTTCCAAGAGTCTCCACCAGTTGAACCGCGTCCAGTAGACTCCCTGTTCCGCCCATCCCCTTCATCAGCTGTTTGATTGGGATACTATTACCTAGGTTCCTAAACTTGGAATGGATGGCTGAGCGTAGGTGGCAAGCAGTTATATGGATACGGTGCTTTACCCGTAGACACTTTTCCAGCTCCCGCAAGAATTGTATGGGAGTCGTCTTCAGAGGGACTTCCCGGTCCCCCCCCCCCCGATCCGGTAGAGTGTGAAGCTTTGCTTGGAATCGAACGAGGGAACTAAAATTCATCCCTTCAAACAGACCCCTACAATAAGGGCTTTTCTTTTTTGTCGGTATGCCGCTCCACAAGGAAGGAGCTAAAGATATTGTTATAATTCCACCATTACTTTCCTATTCTATTTAGGGAATTTTTTTGATAGGAGATCCAGGCATTTTTCCATGGAGATGGAAAATCCGTCCACCAGGATTTATCAATTTGCAAATTCTTCCTCAGTCGTACTTCGTGCAGCTATTGTTGTTGATCCTGCATGGCGAACCGTAGTGCCCGGTTTGTCTTGAACAAAAATGAATTTTTTGATTTATTTCATCTATTCCATGCCCGGAACAGGGGAGGATACAAGTTACACCACCTTTTCCTTTCCTTGGGCAGTACCTCCCAACAAGATTGATCCGTTTGGATCTTGGTCCATGATGGCCTTTTAATTGATACAGAGCCAATTCTAATAGACTTATTAGAGGGTCCCATTGGCGTGCATCCAGCAGGAATTGAACCTACGAATTCGCTAATTATGAGTTGGGCGCTTTAACCATTCAGCCATGGATTCTTAGCGGGGATCCTCGTGCATGGTGAATAACCAAATTCCAATTGAAATGAAATCTTTAGGATAAATCAATGCAATTTAGGAGGAATCAATGAAAGGACATCAATTCAAATCCTGGATTTTCGAACTGAAAGAGATATTGAAAGAGATCAAGAATTCTCACTATTTCTTAGATTCATGGACCCAATTCAATTCGGTGGGATCCTTTGAGTTTCAGTCTTGCGACCGTACTCCCCAGGTGGAGTGTTTCACGCGTTAGCTGGGCCCCTGATCCGCGAGACCTACGTTTCACACGACGCATGATTCCATGGATAGTTTCATTCGACTTCGTGGAACGGATTCGAACTTCTCCTAGAATAGTTTCCGGTGCGAAATAAAATAATAATATATATATGAGTAATTCAAAAGATAAATAAAAGATTTTTTCAAAAAAATCGAAACACATTGAAATGGTACCGGCCGTACTTAATAATAGAAGGTGGCGACAGAGAATTCAAGAACTGGCCGAAAGCAGAGAGGGAATGGAACTCTTCCGTCTTGGGTGTTGGTTTTTATTCCTCACTCTCGTATAGGTGAACTTGGTTCTTTTAATTCTTAGGGATAAGAAGGATCTCCACTCATTCAGTGCAAGAGAGTTTCGCCTTTTTAAGGGCCAGTCGCGTAGGGCGACCGGGCCATGCCCGACTGGTTTACTAATACGAAACCTGGAACTTGAACTGAGAAAGAAGCAACCAAGCCGGCCGATCGTTCGTTAGGGACGGTTTATAAATCATCAAATTCCCACAAATGGAATGAAAAGTGGGTCCATGTAAAAAAGAAGTAACTCCTTTTTTTTATAAAACTTCTTTTAATTAAATGCAATGTGAGTTGCTGTAGATAGTGTTATTAGAGTACTCTCTCATTTAATATCCTTGAGCGATGCCTACATTAAATCAATTGATTCGTCATGGTAGAGAAGAAAAATGGCGCACGGACCGTACTCGAGCAATTCTCAACCAACATATGCGATTCATTCCCCCGAGTAAGAACCCCCCGGCCATCACTTAATTCCATGAATAGAACTAGATATAATAACTAAATAATTCAAAGAAATTTTTTTTTGAGTCCGGATACAATATGAGGTCCATGATGGCCTTTTTATTGATTTTGACGATTGGATCTCTCTATGAATGGAAAAGGGGTGCTTAAAGGCACATCCTGAGAAATAAACTAGAAAATGATCGACGAAAGACCATAGAAGTGCGCGCTTTTAAAGCGCATTAATCAGGCTGTGAAGAGGGGCTATGAGACCCGGAATGCTTTCCCACTTTTCGAGCTTTCGGGGAAATTGGCTTTGCCCTTTGCGTAGTCTCGGTCCACAGTGGAAGGCGTCCTTGAGGATCCGACATTAATCCTCTCATACCTACTAATTGATGTACCTGAGATACATTTCCTCTAGCGCCTGAAAAAGACATTATATGAACGAGATTTAAGGGGTCGGGGTAAATGCATTAAAAAGGGGCAAATTTTAGCTGACGGTGCTGCTACGGTTGGTGGAGAACTTTCTTTGGGGAAGGGTATATTAGTAGCTTATATGCCATGGGAAGGTTACAATTATGAAGATGCAGTACTCATTAGTGAACGTTTGGTATATGAAGATATTTATACTTCCTTTCACATACGAAAATATGAAATTCAAATCCATGTCACAAACCAAGGTCCCGAAAGGGTCACTAATGAAATACCCCATTTAGAAGCCCATTTACTCTGCAATTTAGATAAAAATGGAATTGTGATGCTTGGATCTTGGTCGTCTCCGCCACTATTGGCTCTAAGCCTCTGCCTTCTCTTCTCTACCGGAACCTTTGAACTGGGGAAAAAGGATTTGCAGTCCCCCACCTTTTAAAAGAATTCCTGCCAAGATTACGGATCCTGCCGTAGGTGCCTCCACATGAGCTTCGGGTAACCAAATATGAACTGGTACCATAGGCACTTTGACGGAAAAAGAGGCGAAAAAAGAAATCTATAGGATAGGATAAGTACTTTTATAGTTTCCTTTGGCTGCACAATGCCTTTTTCTATGCATGTCTATGTGCATTCTCATAAAAGGTGATTTCGATAATCAACCAACCGACAAATCCGTAGCCCAGTCACAGCCTCCTTCTCACCCAAACGAAATGGGATGAATCAAAACAATAAGCTTTTTTATTTATTCAAGGCGCAGCGAAGCCAAATTCAATCAAGGCAAGGGGCTTTTCTCTATCTTGAACTTAGCTGGGACTGGACTCCACCAAGAGGTTCTTTCTCTCACGAGGGCTGGGAGCTCGACCCCTTTGAGGACTGAAGACTCCATCCCTTCGAGGGCTGTGATCTCGACCCCTTCGAGGAAAGAAAACTCCATCCCTTCGATGGATGAGATCTCGACACTTCGAGGACTGAAGACTCCATCCCTTCAAGGGCTGAGAGCTCGACCCCTTCGAGGAAAGACGACTCCATCCCTTCGAGGGCTGAGAGCTTGACCCCTCCGAGAAAAGAAGACTCCATCCCTTTGAGGGATGAAATCTCGACACTTCGAGGATAGAAGACTCCATCCATTCAAAGACTGAGAGCTAGAACCCTTCGAGGATAGAAGAGTCATCCCTTCGAGGGCTGAGAGCTCGACTCCTTCTAGGACAGAATACTCCATCCCTTCGAGGACTGAGAGCTAGACCCCTTCAAGGATAGAAGAGTCTATCCTTTCGAGGGCTGAGAGCTCGACCCCTTTGAGGATAGAAGACTCCATCCCTTCGAGGGATGAGATCTCGACCCCTTCGAGGGCTGAAAAAGCCATCCCATCGAGGGCTGAGATCTCGACCCCTTTGAGGAAAGAACACTCCATCTCTTCAAGGGCTGAGATCTCGACCCCTTCGAAGACTGAAGACTCCATTCCTTCGAGGGCTGAGAGCTCGACCCCTTCAAGGATAGAAGAGTACATCCCTTCGAGGGCTGAGAGCTCGACCCCATCGAGGACAGAAGACTCCATCTCTTAGAGGGATGAGATCTCGACCCTTTCGAGGACTAAAGACTCCATCCCTTCGAGGGCTGAGATCTCGACCCCTTCGAGGGCAGAAGCCTCCATCCCTTCGAGGGCTGAGAGCTAGACCCCTTTCGAGGATAGAAGAGTCCATCCCTTCAAAGGCTGAAGACTTCATCCCTTCGAGGGCTGAAAACTCGACCCCTTCGAGGATAAAAAAGTCCATTCCTTCGAGGGCTGAGAACTCGACCCCTTCAAGGATAGAAGACTCCATCCATTCGAGGGCTGAGATCTCGACCCCTTCAAGGAAAGAAAACTCCATCCCTTCGATGAATGAGATCTCGACACTTCGAGGACTGAAGACTCCATCCCATGGAGGGCTGAGAGCTCGACCCCTTCGAGGAAAGACGACTCCATCCCTTTGAGGGCTGAGAGCTCGACCCCTTCGAGGAAAGAAGACTCCATCCCTTTGAGGGATGAGATCTCAACACTTCGAGGATAGAAGACTCCATCCCTTCGAGGACTGAGAGATAGACCCCTTTGAGGATAGAAGAGTCATCCCTTCGAGGGCTGAGAGCTCGACTCCTTCAAGGACAGAATACTCCATCCCTTCGAGGACTGAGAGCTAGACCCCTTCGAGGATAGAATAGTTCATCCCTTCGAGAGCTGAGAGCTTGACCCCTTCGAGGACAGAAGAATCCATCCATTCGAGGGATGAGATCTCGACCCCTTCGAGGGCTGAAGATGCCATCCCATCGAGGGCTGAGATCTCGACCCCTTCGAGGAAAGAACACTCCATCTCTTTGAGGGCTGAGATCTCGACACCTTCGAAGACTAAAGACTCCATTCCTTCGAGGGCTAAGAGCTCGACGCCTTCGAGGATAGAAGAGTCCATCCCTTCGAGGGCTGAGAGCTCAACCCCATCGAGGACAGAAGACTCCATCTCTTCGAGGGATGAGATCTCGACCCCTTCAAGGACGAAAGACTCCATCCCTTTGAGGGCTGAGATCTCGACCCCTTCGAGAATAGAAGCCTCCATCCTTTCGAGGGCTGAGAGCTAGACCCCCCTTCGAGGATAGAAGAGTCCATCCCTTCAAGGGCTGAAGACTTCATCCCTCACGACTAACGACCAATCGGTTAACATCCGACCGCTCTACCGCTGAGCTACTGAGGAAGAATGGTAGATCTCATAATTTTCCGGCGACAGAGAATTCAAGAAGTGTGGTCGACTAGTTGGGAGTACCTATTGATGGAAGAGGAGCTCTAAGTGATCACGAGCGCCGAAGGTTCGCAAGCGGTTGAATACCTATTCCAGACCCTTCGAGGCCAGAAGACTCCATCCCTTCAAGGGCTGAGAGCTCTCAAAGGGATGGAGTCTTCATCCTCGAAGGGGTGAGCTCTCAGCCCTCGAAGGTGTGGACTCTTCTGTCCTCGAAGCGGTCTAGCTCTCAGCCCTCGAAGGGATGGAGTCTTCTATCCTCGAAGGGGTTGAGATCTCAGCCCTCGAAGGGATGGACTCTTCTTTCCTCGAAGGGGTCTAACTCTCTGCCCTCGAAGGGATGGACTCGTCTATCCTCGAAGGGGTCTAGCTCTCAGCCCAAGAAAGGATGGAGTCTTCTGTCCTAGAAGGGGTCGAGCTCTCAGCCCTCGAAAGGATGGACTCTTCTATCCTTCAAGGGGTATAGCTCTCAGCCCTCGAAGGGATGGGGTCTTCTGTCCTCGATGGGGTTTAGCTGTCAGCCCTCGAAGGGATGAAGTCTTCTGTCCTCGAGGGGTCGAGCTCTTAGCCCTCGAAGGGATGGAGTCTTTTGTCCTCGAAGTGTCGAGCTCTCATCCCTCAAAGGGATGGAGTTTTCTTTCCTCAAAGAGGTCGAGATCTCTGCCCTCAAAGAAATGGAGGTACCCTTTCGAGATGTGAACTTCCAGCTGGAGAACCTTCACATCTCAAATCAGTATCTCCCCCTCCACTTTGACCCTCTCCACCTGAACCTTCACCTCTCACCATCTCCACGCTTCAATTACATGTATAATTGGTACATTTATAACTTCAATTACAACTATTTTAACATTCCTATACAAATTCAAGAATTTGTTATCAAGCTCACCGCGCAACGCGCGGTGTAGCCACACTAGTTAAGCTTAAAGCGTACATCCGATCCAGTTACATTTTAGGCCGTTCGCTCTAGTGTGTTCTACCTGCAGCACTTGTCTTGGTACTTTGATACAACAAAACAACCTAAAATGCTACCTTAACGTTCGGATTTCCTCTATGATTAATCTAACTTCTAGCTGTGGTTCCACATCTGCATTATTAAGCATCTTCATTAGGATATTAGAGTCTATCCATATTTGAATATCCCGCAATCCTATCGATACCACATTTTGAATGCCTTTTAAGCGCGCCATTGCTTCATCCGTGAGTGGCAATGCTGCTGCAAAATGCTCCACTTCGGTATGCCACGACTCCTACAAGCTATGTATTATTGTCCACGCCACCGATCCATGATAATTATCCTTCCCGAACGCACCATCAATTTTAAGTGTTGGCCTAATTTGAGGGCCTTGAAAAACACCTGCTTGCGGAGCCTAATCTATTATCGACTGAATTTAAACATCTTCCATGTCAATACTTTGTGTCCTCCGGTTGTCACTTTCCGCTTCGATCTCGGCTAGCTGTACCCAACTTCTAGGTTCACTGTCTTGATTCTGAGGGACCTTTAGGTTTCTTTGTTTCCAATTTTTCCATATTATGTGTAGTGGAAGCCTTATAAGGTCTTCGTCTGGGGCTGATTGAAACCAGTTCCAGAACCAATCCGTGAACCTTACTAGCTGGCCCTAATCAAAATTAAATCCTAGTGACGAGGTTCTCCAAACTCTCATGGCCTGTCACAATTTAGGAAAAGATGATCGACATCTTCCATTACCTGAACTGAGCAGCATTTGCACGTATCCTGTTGACATATGCCTCTATGTTGTAAGTTGCGGGTTGTGGGGAGAGCATTCCTAATTACTGTACTTCTTCTACTCAGCATCTCATTACTGTATTGTTTTAGTGTCACTTTTGGTCCTACTGTTAGAATAAATCAGACCCATGATTAGAATATGATTTATTATGATTAGAGTTCTTTCCTTATTACACCTCTATTGTACTCCCTATATATTCAGATATCAATAATACAATTTATTATGGCAAATCATTCTATCATGGTATCAGAGCAAGTTCTGATCCTAAGCCATAAATTTTAATTTATTGTTCAGCGCCTCCTTCCTTCTCTCTTTTCCGGCCCTGATCCCGGCAAAGTTCCGGTCAAATTTCGGCAGCCTCCGGTGGCTCTTTTCTGTCCACTGGAGTACCAACGGTGTCGTTATCGCTCGGCCATGCGCGTCATCGGAGTCCTTCATCGGATTCGTCATCATCGGAGTCGTCATCGCTCGTCCAAAAGGTTCATTGGAGCTGGCCTCTAACAAGTCGACGCCTTCTAGCTCAGCCACGCGCGTCATCGGAGTCCTTCATCGAATTTCTCGTCATTGCTCGTCCAACAGGTTCATCGAAGTCGGTGTCCAACAAGTCAACGTCTTCCAGCTCGGCCACGCGCCCGTCTTCCAGAAGAGCATGCAAATCACGCGCGAGTTGACTCGCGCAATAAGGGAGTTCTCGCGTCTTTCAATTTCTCACGAGTTGAACCTGTTTCTCTCGAGTTGAACCCATTTATCGTGAATTTCTAAAATTCTCGCGAGTTGAGGCATTTTCTCACGAGTTGCTCAAATTCTCGTCAGTACCCGATCAATTTCTGTGCAATTTTGGTCTTTTGCTATGGTTTATTTGGGCCCTATATCTCGGGAAGATTGCTCCACTAATTGGATTGCAGACAAGGTGTTGTTTCAGGCCAGTTTGAATGGTCCCAACTGTCATTCTTCGTCGAATCAGTGGATCATTGATTCAGGTGCTACATCTCATATCACTGCTCGCACCAGTCATCTTGATGAGGTACAAAGTTATCGTGGTTCCGATTCTATTCTTGTTGGAAATGGGGAATCATTATCTATTTCTCACATCGGCCAATGTTATTTATCTGGTTTCTCTGTTAATGATGTCCTTGTGGTCCCTAAGATTACTAGAAGTTTATTATCCATTAGTAAGCTTACTCGTGATTTACCTGTTCGTGTTATATTTAATGCCAACGCATTTCCATTGAGCACAAGCATACAGGGCAGATAATTGGTAAAAGCAGTCATAGTTCAGGTCTTTATTTTCTTGAGATTGGTGATTCCAGCTTTTTAGGCAAATTACGCTCTGGAAAGCTCCAGGCTTCTTTTGAGCAGTGGCACTCTCGCCTCAGTCATGTGTCTCATGATACTGTTCAGTTGTTAAGTCGATGTGGCCATATTACTGTCACTTCCACTATGCCGGCATATGTTAGTTTCTCTCCTTGTCAGATGGCCAAGAATAGCCGTTTGCCTTTTTCCACTAGTGACAGGCACGCTACTGGGTTGTTGGACAAGGTGCATTGTGATTTCTGGAGACCGGCCCTTGTCTTATCGGCATGTGGTTTTTCTTATTATGCTATTTTCATCGATGACTTTTTACGATTCACATGGTTTTTCCCGATGCGGTATAAGTCGGACTTCTATGACACATTTATTCAGTTTCAGAAATTCGTTGAGACCCAGTTTTCTACTAGGGTTAAAAAATTTCAGACCGATGGTGGCACAGAGTTTACTAATCATCAACTTCAGGCTCACTTCATATCATGTGGCATTCATCATCAGATGTCATCGCCCTATACACCTGCTTAGAATGGCCGAGCTGAGCGGAAGCATCGTCACCTCACAGAGACTGGTCTTGCCATGCTTTTTCACTTTTTCGTGCCACATTGTTATTGGGTGGAAGCTTTCTCCTCTGCGGTTTACATCATGAACCGTCTGCCAAGTTTAGTTCTTGGTGGAAAATCACCTTTTGAGGTTGTTTTTGGTCATGTGCCTGACTATACCTTCTTTCACCCATTTGGCTGTCGTGCTTTTCCATGTCTGCGTGCCATTGCTACTGATAAGTTTGCACCGCAATCCATTCCATGTGTTTTTATTGGCTACAACCTTCGTTACAAGGGCTTTCAGTGTCTCGACCCCACTTCTAGGCGTATCTATGTTTCTCGCCACGTTCGCTTTGATAAAACCTTATTCTCTTACGTGTCATCTTCCACGGACAGTCGCTCTATTTCACATCTGGAGATTTCATCATTTTTTATGGAGTTGTTACTTCATCGATTGGGGCCACCACGCCTGTGCCTGTTCCAGCCGCCCCTCCTTCACTACCATCTTCCATCTGGATGGCCGACCCGGATCCAGCTCCTCGGCCAACGGCCACAACACCTCAGCCACCGGCCATCACTCCTCAGCCACCGGCCACCACGTCTCAGCCAGTATCGGTCATTCTTTCTCCGACGACTTCCGAAGGCCACTCTCTAGTCAGCGCAGCTCGATCTTCCTCGGCGTCGTCAGCTGGTTCGACTCCTCCAGCTTCACCGCCCCAGTTTCGTACCCATTAGATGGCTAGTCGGTCTTCTACAGGTGCCATTCAGCGCCGGAATTATTCTGATATTATTGCTCATGGTCTCACTGTCGCACTCCTCTCTCAGACAGAGCCCACTGATTATCGCTCTGCCCTTCAGGATCCAGCTTGGGTTTCAGTCGTGGATGATGAGATGGCCGCTCTTCGTGGTCAGCACACTTGGGATTTGGTGCCTCTACCTTCGAATGTCAACATTGTTGGCTCCAAATGGGTCTATAGGCTCAAGTATCGCCCAGATAGTACTATTGAGCCTCACAAAGCTAGACTTGTGGCGCAGGGTTTCTCGCAGATTCTGGGTTTTTATTTTGACCACACTTTCAGTCATGTGGTCAAAGCCTCCACTGTTAGGACGTTCTCGCCACAACCACCATGCGTTCCTGGCCACTTCATCAGTTAGATGTCAAGAACGCTTTCCTTAATGGTGTTATTGATGTTCCAGTCTACATGAAGAAGTCCGTTGGTTATCAGGATTCCGTCCATCCAGACTATGTTTGTCGCTTGCGAAAGGCCATTTATGGTCTTAAGCAGGCTCCCCGAGCTTGGTTCCATCGTTTCAGCAGTTATCTGACACAGCTTGATTTTCGGTGCAGCTCAGCTGATACTTCTTTATTTGTCCTTTCGAGAGGGTCGTCGTTACTGTACCTACTTGTGTATGTGGACGATATCATTCTTACAGGCAATGACTCGACTTTTCTTCGCCAATTCATTGATCGGACACACAGAGAGTTTGCGATCAAGGATCTTGGTGCTCTTCATTACTTTCTTGGTCTTGAAGTTCCGCCTACCTCCTCAGGGTTACTGTTTGGCCAAGCAAAGTATGCTCATGATATTTTGAATCTGGCCGGTATGTCTGACGCGACACCTGTTTCTACTCTATTTGTCGCTGGTTCTCAACTTCACAGCTCTACCAGTCCTCCATTCCGGGATCCTACACTTTATCGTTCTCTTGTTGGTGCTCTTCAGTATCTCACCAACTCTCGGCCGGATTTGGCATTCTCGGTCAACCCGATGAGTCAGTATCTTCAGGATCCCAGAGATGACATTTTGCTGTTGTGACTCGGATTTTGCAGCATGTTCGTGGCACTCTTCATTTTAGTCTCAGGTTTTGTTTTGCTAGTACTCCTGATGTGTTAGGGTACTCTGATGCTGATTGGGCTCGCTGTCTGGAGACTCATCGGTCCACTTATGGTTATGCGATTTTTCTTGGTGGGAATCTGATTTCTTGGAGTGCCAAGAAACAGCCCACTGTTTCTCGCTCTAGCACTGAGTCTGAATACCGTGCTCTCGCCAACACTGCCTCGGAAGTGGTATAGCTCACTCATTTGCTTCGTGATCTTCGGGTTCCGCTTTCTGGTTCTCCACTGTTGTTATGCGACAATAGTAGTGCTATCTTCTTGGCTCAGAATCCGGTGGCGCACAAGCGGGTGAAGCACATCGACATCGACTACCATTTTGTTCGTGAGTTGGTGACATCTGGAAAGTGTGTTCCGACTTCACTTCAGATTGCAGACATTTTCACCAAGGGGCTCTCTCGTCCACTGTTCGAGTTCTTCAAATCCAAGCTATGTGTCGGCAAGCATCCGATGCTTCGCTTGAGGGGGGGTGTTAGAATAAATCAGACTCCTGATTAGATTATGATTTATTATGATTAGAGTTATTTCCTTATTACACATCTATTGTACTCTCTATATATTCAAATATCAATAATATAATTTATTACGGCAAATCATTCTATCACCTACTATGTTTTGGTCTTTGTTAATCGAACCTCATGTGGTGTAATTAAATTGATTTTTTCTTGGGTTACGTATCAGTACAAATTCGTTTAGTTATCCAATCTTAGACTGTACTATCAAAAATCTTTGGTGCAAGGGTCGGTAAAACAGTTTTAGGAAAGAAGCATATGATCATCGAAATGACACAAGAACTCGCCTCAGATGAGTATGATCTCAAGTAATAGATCAGAGTCAGTATGGTTTCAAAATTCAAAATCACAACACAGTTTATAGAGAAACATCACTGTCTTTCCGGTAACTCCACTAAACAAAGAAATTCGCCATCGCACCATTCCACTAATTCATAGCAAAGGTGCGATATAAGCAGCACCAAGCATTCAGTAAAAGTACTTGAATTTACGCACGAAACCAGAAAACACAAGACACTGACTCTGATAATTCCCAAGGCAGGTATGATCTCAAGTAATAGTGAATTTGATTCCCTCAACTTCTTCTGCAATTTTCTTGACTGACAACTCTACAGACTTTTTGCATCCATGCACTTCAATCATCTGTAACGTGTCAATGGCAAAGAAGTCTGATGGGACTTCCTCAAGGTTCTCACAATTTCGAATCACTAGTTGCTCGAGTGAAGGAAGGTGATCACTAAAAGCATTCCATCTATGAATGTCTAGGGTGTCCAATTTCAAGAATCCGAGCTTGATAAATTCATCTTCATTCATCTCCCACATAAGCCCCTCAAAAGCTCCATTTCAGAACCTCGAGGTTTGACAATGTACCAATAGCACCGATATGATTCCATGGCAGACGGAAATGTGACAGAGTCAGTTTCTTTAGATTCCAAGGAAAACTAAATCCACCTGAACCGAGAGTCCTGCCAAAGTGAGAAATCTTGAGGGATTCCAAATTAGACAACATGCCTAATACTGGAAAGTTGTTGCACTTTTCGGAGGAATCCAGTGATTCAACAAATACACAGATTAACTTTCGAAGATTTGGTAGCTGTCTCAATGTCTTCTCTGCATCCTCTCCATAAAATAGAGACAGAGAGGATAAACTAACCAAATTATCAAGCAGAAAGGGATTTTCACTCCAGCCATCTGGTAAGGTTAAAACAGCATACTTATTCACATGAAGATGCCGTAAATTTGCCATGCTCCATATGGTATCAGGCAATATGACCTTACCACTAAGTCCCTTCACAATGAGAGTTTCTAGCAGCCTGAGGTTGGCTATTGATATTGGAATAGATTCAATGTCACCACTAACAGCCAAATATCAAGCAAGTCTATTTCAGAAGGAAAGTACATACCCATATTGATGCATTCGGAATCCAACACCCTTAGCAGTTTGAAGTTGCGAAAAATGAATGACACGTTGTAGGGGCACCTAGGGTATGTATCGCTACAGGCAGATACTATCAAAGATCTTGTGGATGGACCAGAAGGTGTTGAAGAAACAAAGTGCTTCCGTTTCAGATGCATACAGAGTCGGTGGCACTCGTATGTAACAGGATCTGAGCGATAAAAATCATAAAAGTCAGAACCATAATCATCACGATCAAATGAAGCATATGATCGTTCTTAGAAATTAGCTGCAGAAAGTTTTCTTCTTGTGCTTTTGACAGGCACAAGTCACGAAGCAAACCATGAATACAGCACGATTTGACCTCTCCACTGGATCTTCTTTTTGAAATCATCACTAGGCTGCCATTGATTAGATCCATCAATAAATCCTCTGCAGTCTCTAGACCTGGCAAACGGGTCTCTTCGGTCTGATACGAGTGAGACCCAATCGGTTTGGGTATAATTCGGTAGATTGTTTTATCTTCGGATATCGGGTTTTGATCGGGTGTGTTCAGGTTCGGATGTCTTTCGGTAGTTTTAAAAAATATCCGAACGGGTCGGGTTTGGTTCTAGTTGTTTCAATTTCAATACAATTCGGGTATAATTTTTTTGAATCGGGTTCGGATCAAATTTGGTCCAGGTTGTTTCGGTTTCAGGTACAATTCAGTTTTACATTTTTTTAATCAGGTTCGGAATGGGTTTGGTTTGAGTCAGTTTAGTTTTGGTACTTTTCGGGTACATTCTCTTTCGGGTCGGGTTTTGTAGGATTCCAATATATTCAATCCAGGTCTTGTTCAAATAAATATAGTAAATTGTCATTATAATGAACATAAAATTTTAATATATTAATTTTGTAAAAATACTTTAGCTGAACTAATCTATTATATATATATATAATTTTACTAGTCACTTTTTTAATATATACTTTCAATTTTTTGAAATGAAAAATTATTTCTTTTGTAAAAAATATGACATTTATGCATATTGCAAACATTGATCTGTATACGTTATCACATAAAGATTATATTAGTATGCAAGAACAAAATAGAATAGTTTGTATTTAATTTTTTTTTCTATTTTATGTTGTCGATCATAACTCACAAAACTCCTGGAGTCCGTCTCTTGAAAGACGGTCTTTCCATAAGTCATGGAAAGACCAAGATTTAAAGTGTAAATTAGAAGAAATGAAGATAAAATTTCCAGGTCGCATGAACCGGGTTGTAAATTTTATAACTATTACATGTTGCATACTAAATTTTTAATATTACAACTAAGACATTTTACCTTTTATTATTCTAATTAAACCCCGTCTTTCCATAAGCATATGGAAAGACTGTCTTTCCCAAGACTTTGCTAACTTGCAAGTTATAATATATTAATATATATATATATATATAGTAGTTCTCCTGACAGGCGGTCTGTCCATAAGTTTATAGACAGACCATTAATTTTTTACCTTATACATTCACATTCAAATACATATTATTACTTGTTTTAACTTTAAAAATATAATATTTAAATTTTATAAAAAAAAACTTACAACATTTAAAGTAAAAATCACCGTGAATTGTCCATAAACTTATACAGTATTTAATTTTTATAAAAAAAAACTTACAATTCATGATTGCTTGCGATACATTTAAAAATATTAGCATATTAAATTAAGATAAAAAAATATTCATAGAAAGACATGCTCATTTTTTCTTAATTAGGTGAAATATTAGTATATTACCAATAAATCCCTTTAGAACTATTTAACTTTACATAAACAGTCTTGGCTGACTTTATATAGAAATTAAATATCCCCTATTTACTAATTATAAATTATGAGTCTCATAAACAGTCTTGGCCAACTTTGTGCACAATCATTCATTCAAATTCAGAATGCATAGTTTGCATATTTCTACTACTCCCTCCATCTCATTCAAATATGCACATAATCTTTTTTCACTCAAAGTTGTCAAACTTTAACCATATATTTGAATAGATATATGAACAATAATATTATCGTATGGCATGATACTTATGTTTTTGAAATGCTATGGAGGAGTAATTATACTAATTAAGCATATTTTAAATTTAAGCATTAGAGAAAAATAGATCGTAAATGCAATATTATTTTAGATGTAATTTTATATTCTTACAAAAGAATTGGATGATTGAAAATATTGATTTAAATTTTTTTGCAAAATTTAATGAAAATAAATTTTCCGAAAGAAAATAATAATAACGAAAAAGTTAATATTGTATGAAAATTTTCTAATAATAAATAAAATAACTAATCAATATTAAATTTAGCTTATAAAATAATTTTAAATTAATAATTGACAATGCTCTTGTATTTAATAAATAATATACTCTTAAAATAATTTCATCTAACTATGCTATTAATACACATTTTAAATTTATAAATTTAATTTATTATGTGATATTTTAATATTAAATAACATATCAACACTGTTTATAATCGTAATGCTATTTTCAACTAAATATGATCAAGTCAAAATTTTAGACAGTAACAATTGTAACACACTATTCAAACATATTTGGGTCTTGTTCGGTTTGAGTTAACATTAATCCAGATGTCTTCAAATTTGGATTAACATTAATTTGGTTCATTTCGAATTGAGTAGTAGTTGGGTACGATTAGGTTTCTTTCATGTACGGGTCCTTTTCGGGTTCAGATTCAGGTTTGGTCCAAGTGCGGGTCCTTTTCGGGTTCAGATTCAGGTTTGGTCCAAGTGCGGGTCCTTTTCGGGTTCAGATTCAGGTTTGGTCCAAGTGCGGGTCCTTTTCGGGTTTCGGTTCAGGTTCAGGTGTTATTCGAGTTTGGGTCCCATCAGGTCTGGCAATTTAAGTTCGGGTACGGTTTAATCGGGTGATTTCAGTTTCCGATTATTGATTGGGTCTCACTATTTGGATGTCGGTTCGATTCGGTTATTTATTACCGAGTTTTCGGGTTCGGTTATATTTTGCCAGGTCTAGCAGTCTCCTCTAAGCTCCTTGCTCCGTGGTATGAGATAAAGCCCTCGGCAATCCATAAGCGAATCAACTTGCTCATAGGAACTTCTTTGTTCTCTGAAAATGCTCCAAAATACAGAAAGCATGACTTTAAGTGACTAGGTAAGTGCATGTAGCTTAATTCTAAGATGGCACCGAGTTTCTGGATCTGCATTTATGGTTGAACTTAAACTTTTTGCAACAGTTTTCCATATTTTAGGATCATTTACAGCCCTTCTAAGGACACCCGCAACAGCAACAACTGCAAGAGGTAATCCTTTACAACCACGGACAATTTCCTTTCCAATTGACAGCAGTTCCTCAGGATAGCCGTCTCCTTTAGGGAATGCTTTCATTTCTAATAGATCCAAGCTTTCATCATCAGATAGTGGACGAAGCATATGAGGTTCGCTACCAGGTTTGGCATCCAGTGCCACATTCTGAAAGCGACTAGTTATCAAAATTCTACTCCCAAATTTATCATCTGGAAATGATCTAACCAATTCGTTCAACGCCCCAATGTCCCACATATCATCCATAACTATAAGGTACCTAATTCCCTTTAATATCCGATACAACTTTGATTCAAGATCTGCATCACTCATTTGATGAATTTCATCAGTGAGTCCTTGAATATCCTTTATAATGTCAAGGAGCAATTCTCTTTTTCCATACACTGGTGAAACTGAACACCATGCACGACGATGAAAATAATGTATAACTCTAGGATCGCTGTAAACCTTCTTGGCGAGAGTTGTCTTGCCAATTCCACCCATCCCGACAATAGAAACAATATCTCTTTGAGATGACCCTCTTGTAAGTCTATCTATTACTGCTGTTTCCTCGCCAGACAAAGTCACCACCATTTCACCAATATCTGGAGAGCCAGGAACTGACATCTTGGTAAAACTGCACAAGACATTGGGCACTTTCTTATCTACAGCATCACTGAGATCTTTTTCAAATGGTGATGGTTGAGGAGGGCAGGTGGGAGGTGGAGCACCTCCTGATCGAGGAAGTTGGGGGGGGAGGCGGAGCAGTACTTGACTGAGGTAAATGTGGTGGAAGTGAGCCACCACTTATAGGATGTAGAAGGGGTTTCTGAGGAGGTGGTAGTGGTGGAGGAGGAGGAGGAGGAGCACCGGCTGCAGTGCTTAGTTGAGGAGGCAGCGGAATGCTGCATGAGGGTGAAGTTAATGCTGATGGATCACCCTTGGGTGGTGGAGGTGGTGGAGGTGGTGGAGGCGATTGAATCTTAAAAATACCTTCTGGCAAGACAATTTCAGTCTCATTTCCATCTTCACTTTCACATGTGGTGATAGACGAAGCACCATCAGAACCAGAAAAGAAAACCTGATACAGAGACAATGCATTCAACTCCTAGAGAATTGGAGAAAAAAAGAAATCACGAATACTGAACCATACCTCTGCTTTAAAGTCTCGGGGAAATCTAACTTTTGCACTCCACAAAACATCCACTTCATCAGGAGTCAGTATTAAAACATTAGACTGGATGAATGCAGTGTGAAACATAGTCCTGAATATTATTTCCTCCGTAACAAGATCATCATTTAAATGGACACATTCAAGCACCACATCCCCTTGTATACACTGACGATTATCTAGTTTCACCAGGGCACACTCTTCCTGCACCAAGAAGTCAAAAAAAGCTTCAAATTAATAGTAGTTCACCAATTCTCATGTTATTTCCAAAAACAAAAATTTATATTTACCGGTGGATAACGGTGGCAATGGTTTTTATTCATCCATAAAGTTGAATACCAAGGCTTAGGCGTCCCATCATATGTACTCGAAGAGTCCGGACCATGAACACGAACCAATGGGCGACATCCCCTCCCACCATCAAATAGTGGAAGGGCTCTAAGTATGACACAATACAAAGCCAAAGGAGAATCTGATCGTGGCCAATCTGAACCATTTCATCTCCTGGATATATATTGAAGATATCTAAGGTGAGAAGGCTTGGAATTCCAAGGAGACGAGAGATAGAGTGTCTCAGGCGCTTGCTTATATACCATCTCAAGGGTTTTTCACTCATCAATACACTGTTTTCTGTATAAGAGAAGACCAGCAAGCATAAAAGCAAGCACAGGCCATCCTCCGCTCTCACAGTGCATCAAAAGCACATTTTGTTGTCCCAATGATAGCCAGGACTTGCTAGACTGCAAAAAGTGGTGGATCATCTCCATTGGAAGTAGCGGGCAACCCCCATACTGCCAAGGGTAATCCATGATTGTCATGTCATATAGGGACAAAATGTCAGATATCTGGCTCCTCCTATTTCCTTTGCTAAAGTTGAAAACCAAGTAAGAAGCATCAGGGAAGTAATCCTGCAACTGGGATACGATCCCACCCAGGTAGACTTCATTCTCATCTTTGTCCAGAACATTGGTGGATAAGCAGCTATTGAAAACTGCAGAGCATAAAACCACTCTGTATCACCAAACACTGGATAGGCAGAACCAAAAATTGCCATTTACTATGTTTGGCTTCCCCTAAACATTCTGAAATTCAGATATATCAACTGATAAAATTACTAAACAACAGGCAGTCATTAGACTCATTACCAAACTTACTCAGAGAAATGCACTTTTAACCAAATAATAGAATGCATTCCAATAAAAAGGAATCAATAAAATGCTTGTGGATTAATGAACATCTATGTATCAACTAATTACACAGAAGAAGATGATTGCTAAAATCCTTTTCTTCAGGAAAAGGAATGACTTTTCTTTCCCCTTTCTCTTTTGGGGCATCTCAGAGTGTTTTTCACATTTCATATCATTTTTTTCACGCAATCATACCATTTTTTTCACCCATTCTCTCCCGCATATTCATTTATTCCTAGATAAACATGGCAGAATCTGATGAAATTTCTGATGAATATCAACTGCCCGAACTATGCTCAACTGTTAGATTATCAAATCTTCTTTCCGGCAACATAAATTGATCTCCAGCGAGCTTCAAACTAAAGCTATAAAGATTGATACGGAAAAAATCGAACCGAGAGAGGCGAAATTCTGCGCATACCGTAGACCCGGTTGGAGATCTCAAGCAGACCTTCAGGCGGCGGGCGTCTGAAGCGTTCCGTTGAAATACCGCAAAGAAAGTCAAAATAGATACATCTTCAGCAACCAATCAATGATCAATCGTGCATGAAAACTTAGTTGAGAGCTGATCTTCTTGAATATGGGAAAAGAACGAGCACAGATTGCAAAAGTCGACGAGAATGCAGAGTGAGCCGGATCCGACGAATAAGGAAAAATAAGTCAACGTCCGAGTCTTAGTAGTAAGTCACTTTTTATCATTTTATTTTAAAATTAACGGAAAAGCACATAAATGACCATGTATTTCTATTGAAAGTGCTGAAATAACTCTACCATTGTTGACCGTTAAAAATCTAGTGTTATTCATCCTGAAAATGATTAAAATTCCTCTGCTTAGCGTTCTTTGAAAAAATGGATGATTTTAGCCCATAAAATTATAAGGTTAGATTGGTACTTTCTATTAAAATATAAGGTTAAATCTATATATTATTTTTAAAATAAAGTTATATAAGTATATTTTTTAAAAAAGATTTTTACACTTCTAACTCTAACTTTTATGTTGAAAATGTCAATCTAACCATACAAAATGTGCAGTTATAACCTTTTCGCCTATTTTCAACATTGATTGAAGGAATTTGGTATTGACCGAATTTGAAATAATGAAAAATTCCCTTACCCTTAAGCTGAATATTTGTTTTTGTTCTTCTTCAACCCCTCCCCACCCCCCCCCCTTACCCTAGCCAACGCCCTTTACCAATGAGCCACCACTGACACCATCACGACACCAGCGACGTCACCACGTCGAAACCCTCAGTCGCAGCTCAACCCCTCCCAACTTCTTCCCAGCCCAGCCCCATCGTCGAAATTCGCTTAGACTCGCCCAGACCATTTCCCCTCCCCACCAGACCCGCCCAGACCTTTCCCAGCCCGTTTCCCCTCCACACCAGCCCCTCCTTCCCTCCCAGACCTGTTCCGCTACCCACCATCACTGCCCATCCCCGCTCTTTCACCCCCACGTCTGCCACCCGCCGCCAACCACCACCACCCCTCTGACCACTACGTAATAACACACAGCACCACTAGGGATGGCAGTGGGGTGGGTTTTGGTGGAGGTTCACCTCGCATCCGCCCCAATGAGACGGGTATGGATATAGTTTTTGTGAGGGTACATCGGGTATGGGTATGAAAATTGATACCCGTCATTGGTAGTGGGTCGAGCATGGATATTAGTTCATACTCGCCCCACCCTCATCCCGCCCCACTATACCCGCTATGTACACACTAATTTATTATATAATAAACTATTATTTATCCATAATGCACATGTTCTACATATAATATTTTCATGTAAATATTATTAAGCTTTTAATATCAAAATTATTAATTTTAAAGTAAAATTTAGGTATTTTTTGGAAATATAAATGGGGTGTGTGAAATGTATTTAAAGTGGGTATGGAGACCCAAGTGGGTGATGGGGCAGGTGTGGATTTTAGATGGTACCTAATGAGGCGGGGTGGATTTAATGGTGTACCCACCATGGGTATGGGTATGAAAATTTTAGGTGTGCATGGGTATGGAGGTACCATAATCCGTACATGTCCCGCCCCATTGTCATCCATATCCACCATGAAACCCTGCCGCTGCCAACCTTAGCCACTACATCTGTCGACCACCACACACTCGCACACTCCAAAAATCCAAATGCAAAATCAACACTAATTGCCACAAAAAAAACACAAGAGCGAGACACCCATCAAACCCTAACGAAATTAAGTGATTCAAGGAGTTTGTGAATCACCAACGACCTGAAATCCTAGCCCCAAAATCGATGACTAGAATTTTGCAATTATACGGCCACCTACTTGAGGGGAAATCAACCGAAGACTGAGAGGATTGCAAAACCATCTCTTCTCATCGTAGATGTGATGACGGTGCCGACGAAGCGGGGGTGGAAAAGATGGTTGAGCGTGGTGGTACCTCTGCTCTGACGACCATTCATCCATGCATGCTCCTAGTGGTGGGAGCGGGGGGTGTTTCGAGTCCGCCAATATAACCAGTGAGCTCCGACGGGCGCATCAGATGGTAATAGGGTGGAGTTTGATTCGAGTTTTTGATGTTTCAAAAAAAGGGGGAAGTTAGGATTATTTTAACATTTGACTCTTAAAAAAACATAAGGTTAAATTAGAACATTTAAAAAAAGAGTAAAGTGTTAAAATAATCCTACCTTTTGGTGGAAATACAATTTTACCCTTGAATTTTAAAAAAATAAAAATCTAAAAACCCTCTTTTTTTTTCTCTACTTTCTTCCATGCTCTCGTTCTTCCTCTACTTGCTTCCTCTCCCCACCACAAAACTCACGGGTTCTCTTTATTACCTGTTCATAATCCCATAACGGAACTCACACGTCGTCTATTTTCCATCTTTCCAAACTGCCAGAAAACTGAAAATTCGAGGCTTGTTCAGAGCACAAATATTCCGGCAGCGATTTTATATACAACACAATATTTATATGATAAATCTGGGATATGAATAAATTGAGTTGAATCAGCGACAACTATGAAATGTAAGATGTATTCCACTCCTTTGGGATGATCCCAGATTGGAATTTCGTTATATGGAATTCGGGTCATCTCCGCGGGTAATCTCCTTTGGTTGAGGAAGAGATTATTTGGGGTTTGGTTGGTGAATTTTGTTGAGGAAGGGATGGGGTTTGGTTGGCGAAGAAGGGATTATAATGGGGTTTGGTTGGCGAAGAAGGGATTATAATGGGGTTTGGTTGGCGAAGAAGGGATTATAATGGGGTTTGGTTGGTGAATTTCGGTGAAGAAGGGATTTTAATGGTGTTTGGTCAGTGTTTTGCTTTTTGCAAGAACACGGGCAAAAACCCGCGGCATGATGTTAGTTCGGAGATTACCACTGGTAATGTAAGGATGTACAATTCTTTGAGTTCAGCATTGGGGATTTCCACCATTCGAACAGACTGAGGAGAAGAAGGGAGCACTGGCGGAGGTGGTGACACACGGTGGCAGAGGTGGCGACACACGGTGGTGGAGGAGGCAGAGTTTTGAATTAGGGTTAGATAGGTTTTGAAGAAGAAAGATTGATTTGTCATAAGGGTATTTTTATCATTTGTTTTTTAGTCTTGGCTGAATTTATTTGGTCAATGTCAAATTTAGAGAGTTTGTGCTAAGTGGCCTTCTTAGCTCCATCCGCCGAACCTATCCCGTATAAACTCAGCCATGATTAAACGGGGGGAGGGGGGGGGGGGGTTGGATTTTGATAGGTTTATCATTTTTTTGTGAGTACCTTGAAATTGCCACTTTTGCCGCCTTTGCTTCGCATATGCTACGATCTTCTCGTTGAAGCACCTCCATTGGCTGGAATGAATCTCTATTATGCAGGCATCGTGAAGAAGAAAAGGAGAGGGCAAGTTACATATGGTTGGGGTGGTTTTGGGGTGAGGAAGATGAAAGGCTGTGTGTTGGGTGGGAATGAAACGAAATGAGGGTATTAATCATTTGATGGGCATAATTGTCATTTCGTATTTTTCTCTTTTTGGGTTTTTCCTCGAGGGTCAAACTAATCTTTTTCATGAATTTCGACCAAAACATATCGGAATGTGTAGTTATGTACATTCGTTGATTATCTAGGGTTATTTTGGTACTTTAAAAATTTTGAGAGTTATATTAGCACTTTTGAAATAAATATAGGGTTGAAAACTTGAGAGTTATATTGGCACTTTTGAAATTAATCATTTATAGGTGTTGAAAGAAACTCTTATCAGCTAACGAAATTTGATCTAACCATCTTTTTGGCATACGAAATCCTCTAAACCGAACCATATTAAACAACTGAAATAAATCAATTTAAAGGCAATCTGACCATATATAACCAATCTATGAAGGTTGAACAGTCTAAGTAGGTTGGAACTGTTCAAACTAGTCGTAGTTAGAGAGGTATTGGGCGAGATTGGGAAGAAATGAGATGAGAAATTAATAAATGGGTAGTTAATGAGATCGGGTATTAAATACCCATTAGCTGCGGGATAGGAATGATTATGTTAATGGACCCAATGAGTCTCATATTATGTTAACTCAATGGGAACCCGATAAATATCCAATAAAAATCCAAAATTACCCAATTAAATGCATATATAATATTTAACATAAAAATTCCCTATAGTTCACAAATTATGCATCTTTAATGCATGTATAAAGTAGTAACCTAATAGTTCGATGTTATTAGACAGACCATCACTCATTCACATGCTTAAATTATATTCTAATCTACCACCGGACATGGTACAATTCGTGTCCTTTAATTTTATTTTTACAACACTTAGGACCATAAATGGGCCGAGTTGAACTCGAACAACCACTAATTCAAATTGAACTTGTTTAAAATATCTCTAGTTCCAACTCGACTCAAACTCGTGCGAACCTGTAGTATATTGGCTCAAGCTCGAGTTCGAATGAAAGTAGTTTGACTCGAGTTTAATTTTGAGTGAAATTAATTTGATTCGAGCTCCATTTTAATTTTTCACTAGAGCAATGATTAAATATAAATTTTCTTTTAATATACATTTTAATATTTTTTTAGTAAATATATATTATGTTGGCTCGATAAGTTGTACAAGTTTAACAACCAATGTTATTTGAATTTGAGCTCAAGCTCAAACTCAAATACTATATGAGTTGGTTCAAGCGCGCTCAAATTCGATCAAACTTGAACTTGAGCCGAGCTTTGATAGAGGTGCTCATAAACATTTCGTTTCGTTTACATCCTTGGTGTGACAAAACTCGAGCTCGTGAGCAGTTTTGGTGTAAACGAAGCAAACTGTTTGCAAACAGCTCGGTCAAATCTTAACTTGAATTCCAAGGTTATCGAGCACGTACATTATTCGAGCTCGAGCTCGTACAATATTCGAGATTGAGCTCATAAAGTATTCGAGCTCATACAATATTCGAACCTGAGCTCGTACATTATTCGTGCGGAAGCTCGTACAGTATTCGTGCTCAAACTCTTACAATATTCGTTCTCAAACTCGTACAGTATTCGGGTTCGAGCTCGAACCTAGCTAATATTGTTCGTCAACTTCGTCGAGTTTACAGAGCCAACATATTATTTATTTTTATTAAATATAACATAATGTAAATAATATAATATATTTATTCATAGCTCAAGTTCGAGCTTGAATTAAATTAATTTCACTCTGGCTCGAGGTGAATCATGATTTTATAGGTTCAATCGAATCGAACCAAGTTCAAAATATTTTAAATGAGTTGAACTCCAACAAACTCGTTTACAGCCGTAGTTGGGAATCTGACGAAGTTTGAAAAATGTAACCATAAAAATAGTCATAAAAGAGTAAAAAATATTCAAGTGGAGTCTAATTACACTAAATAACATCCTTATAAAAAAAAGGGGATTTGATCGGGTATTAATTAGGTACCCATAATTACCCAATTTTAAATGGGTATATGGGAATATTGGGATCCCAATCCCATTTCTCCATGTAACCCAATACTACAAAACTCATTTGATCATAATCCCAAAACTAGAAAATAAGGAAAATTCCCATCCCATTAGCTTGTATTTAATGGGTCCCAATTGGAATTAATTTCTCCCTCTAGTCGTAGTCAACTCATCTACTCTGTAACCTTATAGGGAATCACCACAGTTGTGAGGTGCTCGGCGAGGTTGACCTTCGCGAGCAGCCAAGACCCACCCAGAGTGTGAGTAATCGTTAACTGTCGCATAGCCTGTGACCGACTATCGGAGTTAAAGACCCGTCGTTAACAGTCGATCACTGAAATCATCTGTGCTAATATGAATCACATTAAGTGTTGGCGTAACTCTTTGAAATTTCCATTGCAGCCACCATGTGGTTGCTGTTGTAACAATCGACCATGTTGGTCAGATATATAAGTGGAGTCAGTGTATGAGCATTGAGGTTTGGGGTGAGCGTCTTGCCATTGACTCCAATGTTGAGCGGTGAAGAGAGCGGTCAACCGACAGACATTGAGCGGTGAAGATTGACCAGTTTGAGTGATGATAGATTTAGCCACTAGAATTGGTGGTTACGGCCTTCTCAGAGTTGGGGGTGACAATAGAGTTTAAGGCTTCTTTTGAAAGACTTTGAAATATAGAGTTTTTTGTATGAAAAACTTATCCCAAGCACCCTATAATAGATATTGTTTACTTTTTGTTTGTCAACCAGGGGTATTGGAGTAATTATTTAACTTCCTTACCTTGCAAAAACGACACTGTTTTGCCAACTTCTAACTTACTGTTTGTTCATCTTCTTCAACACATAATTCTTTCCTTTTCTTTCGCACAATTCTTTCCTCCACTTCTTGCGCCTCACCGTTTCAACCTCTCCACTGCATGCCCTCATGCCCGTACCATTTTTCCCAATCACGTGGCCATACCATTTTGCCCAATCACATCTATTCTGACCGGCTACTCCCCTTATCTCCTCCACACCTAAGGCCGACCTCTGTTTCCTCCACGGCTATTCCCATTGTCTCCTCCTCACCCAATGTCAACCTCTCTGCCATTGTCTCCTCCACTGCCATTGCCATTTTTTATACATAATTTTTTTTGGTTCGACTACTGGTTTTATTTGTATGTTTTTCTTCTCGAATTTACATTAATTATCTCAATGAGTGGATTGGTTGGGTGGGTGATAATTTTGAAGTTGGTCTTGCAGACTAATCTTCCTGAGTATCAAGGTTCGGAAAAGATTGTTATCAGAAGATACAATTATTTTCTCTGGTTACTAGATCGAATTTTTCAGAAGTACAAGGGGGTTTTCATCCCTTCTCTTCCAAAGAACAGTACAGTAGGTATATTTTGAGTCTCTGCTCTGTGCTCATAATTGCTACTACAAGAAGATGACTTAGATGTCTCAGGTGAGGAATCTTTTTCCCATTATTTCAAAATTTCATTTGGTATGTTTTATTCATTAATTCTTGTAATTTCATATGCGGTGATAAAGAAGATGACTGCCACTTTAGATAATCCTTTCACCCGATTTTTGGAGCCTGAAAATTTCAAGACATTGAGGGTATGTTTTGTTTGCTTTTTGACAATTTGCTATTGCAACCCCAGATGTGAATAAACACTAAACAGTTGATGGGATTACTTTGTGTTATTTAACGTCACCAGGTTGCTTGACTCATTAGTGTGTTATTTACTCGTGTTTTCCAGGTTTACAAGTTGGCTGAAGATATAAAAGCTAAGGGCAATATGCTCAAAATATCTATGAATTGAATCTACATTTGTTACTAAAGTTCATACATGATCATTTTGTTTTCTACTTGTGTTTGGATCACTGAACCTCATCAAGGGTTCCTCGTATGTTGAACATGGGACCATTTTAAATTGCTTATGTTATTTTTTCAGCTTCAGTTAAGGTTTGCTGGTTTTAAGAATTGATCTTGGCATTTAGCTCTGTTTCTAGCAAGTAAAGATACAGTGGTTGCATTGTTTTTTATATTTTGAGCCTGGACCCGTGAGAGGTGGTTCGACCGTCATAGCTTTTTCTAAGAATCCTGATGGCTATCTCTTTGACCTCAGTCAGAGCCAATCTACTCCTGAACCACTCTGTCAAGTTATGTTACGTGTGGGTGATCTAGATCGCTTTGTTAAGTTCTATGAGAAAGTATTTGTGACGTATTGTGCCACTTCTTTTTCAGCTAATAGCTAAATTTGTTGGTTGGATTGCATGTAGCATTCTGAAAGGTTTTGTGTTTTATTTGAATTGAATGGTAAAGTTATGAAAACGATGTAGGATGAGAATGTAGGTTGGCTTATTTCTGGAATGCTAAGATTTGGGCTAGATTTTTTTAAGATAGTGTACCACTATGGAGCTGAGCCTTAATAGCGAGCTATGTTAGGTAGTGGGATGTTTTATTGGAGGACTCTCGTTTCAGTCAAGAAAAGTGTGCCTTATGAAAGCCAAATCTGATGTGAAAAGAGGTCTTTAAGTTTTGGCTAGTATATTGGAAAATAGAGGGAGTAATGAAAGTAGCAATAGAGGGAGGAAAAAGATAGGGTTCGAGTGGAGAGTTTCGAGTAACGGGGTTCAAGTGGAGAGGGTTCGAGTGGAGAGGGTTCAAGTGGAGAGGGTTCGAGTGGTACTGGGTTTGAGTGGAAAGGGTTCGAGTGGTACTGAGTTTGAGTAAAAAGGGTTCGAGTGGACTGGGTTCGAGTGCTACTGGGTTCAATCGGAGAGGTTCGAGTGATACTGGGTTCGAGTGGAGAGGTTTGAGTTGAGGTGGATGGTTGATGTTCGAGGGGTGGATGGTTTGAGTGGTGGTGAGATGGATGGTTGATGGATCGAGAGGTGATGCCTTGAGGCGGATGGTTGATGGTTCCAGGACCTCGCGGGTTAATGAATCGATGGAGAGGTTTGAGTGGTACTGGGTTCGAGTGGTAGAGTAACGAGGTTCGAGTGGTACTGGGTTCGAGTGGAGAGGGTTCGAGTGGTGAGGGTCGAGTGGAGAGGGTTCGAATAGAGGATTTGAATGGAAAGGGTTCAAGTGGTGAGGGTTCGAGTAGAGGTTTGAGTGAAGAGGTTTGAGTAGATGGGTGATGCCTCGAGGGGGATGGTTGATGGTTCCAGGGCCTCGAGGGATAATGAATCGAGTATAGATGCCTCGAATCAACACCCCTCAAGGCGGATGGTTGATGTTCAAAGGGTGGATGGTTCGAGTGGTAGGAAGGCCTCGAGGAAAATAGTTAATGTTTGAGAGGTGGATAGTTCGAGTGGTTGCGTGATGGATAGTTCGAGTGGTGGCGTGGTGGATGTTCAAGAACTGATGGTTCGAGGGGTATATGCCTCGAGTGGGTCATGGTTCGAGAGCTAATGTGGATGGTTCAGCGCTCTCAGTGGTATAATCTCTCGAGGGGTGGTTTACCCTCGAGGGCTGGTGTACTCTAAAGGGGTGGATGTGTGACCTCTCAAGGGGTGGTGTACCCTCGAGGGTTGGTACACCTCTCTCGAGACGTTGACATCGTCTGTTGCGCGATATCATTAATTAAAATATTGAGATTAAGTTATATTTGAAATTATAAATTTTAGTCATCCAAAAATTATATGAGTTATAAAGTGAAATAATCAATTTAGTTAGAAATCGTTAAATATTGAATACAATAAAAATTGATTATTTTTTATAAAATTTCATTCAAATTATTTAAAAAGTAATTATTGATATGTTGAGATTCATTTCAAAAAGTTGTCATAATATATGTATCTCATTTCAATAAATAAAAGTAAATATCAAATAACCTTATTAGTGTTATTAATTATAGAATGTTCTCATTTAACAGTTTGTCGGTCCAAAACAAGACTTTGTAATATATAAATAAATAAATAATATGTATACATATTTTTATCAAGAGTACTCTATCATTGTATAGAAAAAATCCAAACAATTTGTTATTTCAAATTATGCGTTTCTTAGGATTTTCATCAGATTGTACAATGAGATACTTTCTCCAATGGTGCATGGTATACCCCTCTCGAGGGGTGGATAGTACTCCCTCCAGTGGTGAATGCTACCCTCACCACTCGACTCTCACCACTCAAACCCTCACCACTCAAACTTCTCCACTCGAACCTTTCCACTCGAACCCTCAAACCTCCTATACTCGAACTCTTTCCACACGAACCCAATACCACTCGAACATAGTATCACTCGAACCTCTCTACTCGAACCCTCTCCACTCAAATCTCTCCACTCGAACCACCTATCCCTCGAACACCAACCATCCATGCCTTGAACCATCACCCCTCAAACCATCATTTCTTGAACATTAACCATTCCACCACTCAAACCATCTACCTCTCGAACATCAACCATTCACCTCGAGGCCTCCCTAGCACTCGAACATCCACTCTCTGAACATCAACCATCCGCCTTGAGGGGTGTTGATTCGAGGTATCTCCACTCGATTCATTAACCCTAGAGGCCCTAGAACCACCAACCATCCCCCTCGAGGAATCACCCCTTGACTCAAACCTCTTCACTCTAACCTCTACTCGAACCCTCACCACTTGAACCAGTACCACTCGAACCTTTTCCATTTGAATCATCTATTTGAACCCTCACCACTCGACCCTCACCACTCGAAACCTCTCCACTCGAACCCAGTACCACTCGAACCTCTTTACTAGAACCCATTACCACTCGGACCTCTCCATCGATTCATTAACCCTCGAGGTCCTGGAACCATCAACCATCCTCCTTGAGGAATCACCCCTCGATCCATCAACCATCCGCCTCGCCACCACTCAAACCATCCACCCCTTGAACATCAACCATCTGCCTCGATTCAAACCTCTCCACTCAAACCCAGCCCCACTTAAACCTCTCCGCTCGAACCCAGTACCACTCAAACCCAGTCCACTCGAATCCAGTAGCACTCGAACCTAGTCCACTTGAACCCAGTACCACTCAAACCCTCTCTACTCGAACCCAGTACCACTCAAACCCAGTACCACTTAAACCCTCTCCACTTAAAAATCTCCACTCGAACTCTCTCCACTCGAACCCTCACCACCCAAACCCTCTTCACTCGAACCCAGTACCACTCAAACCTCGCCACACAAACCTCTCCACTCGAACCTAGTACCACCTGAACCCTCTTCACTCGAACCTAGTACCACTCGAATCCAGTACTACTTAAACCCTTTCCACTCGAATCCAGTACTAATCGAACCTCTCCACTCAAACTCTCACCACTCGGACCAGTACCACTCGAACCCATTACCACTCGAACCTCTATACTCACGTAACAATTTCGTTACTTCACGAGCTATTTTTTTTGTATAATTTGATAAACGTAAGTTGATTGATTAATGTTAGTTGGATCTATAAAGGTAAATTCTTAAACCAATATGCTATACAAATTTCTTTTTAATAAGCTAATAGTTTGTTTCTTTATTGTTACATAGTCAAAAACTCAAAAGGAAGAAATAAAAAGGTCCAACTTAATTTGATGTCAAGCCTTGAAAGTGAAGATGAACTTGAAAGTAAAGATGAAGAGCAACCAAACTCAAAGACAAGAAGGATGACATAGGTTTCAAAATTTATCCATTATTGAGGATGATCCTTATTCCATTATATTTCTCTATTTCATATTTCTCTATTCCATTTTAGTTTATTGTTTTGAGTTTAATTTGAATCATATTTATCTTTTTAATTTTAGTTTCATTTTTTTAATGAATAATGATATACATATTTATTTTACTAACAGAATGATGAGATATGTATTGATTGCATTAGTAACAGAATAAATTTCCTCTTAATTACTATAATGTAGACATTTTTTTTATCATTCTTTTAACTTAATCAAGTACTATATGATTTATTTGAGAAATTCATACACGGATTATTATAATAAAAATAAAAGACGATATTTCATATTAGACTGACTAACAAAGTTTATTTATTCTAATTTGCACTTTAAACCTCGGTCTTTCCATATCTTATAGAAAGACTGTCTTTCAAGAGATGGACTCATTATATTTAGAATTTAATTTAGTTTATACTTAATCTCTGAAATCTAAAAACAAATTTTATTCAAATCACAATTTTTTATCAAAAATACCGCGCAACGCGCGGTGGGACTCCAGCTAGGTTCATACAAAGGCTTCATTTTTTACATAATTAATAATTTGAACATGGGAAATGGATCCGCTACTACCACAAAAATGACACTACTGCAAATTAAACATATCGTAGCACTTTTCTTGCAACACTTATTTAATATGTTACAATAGCTTATAAATTGTTACTTAAACCATTAGAAAGTGTGACTTAAATCTTGAAAACTATTACCTAAATTTTTATAAGTGTTGCGTTAGATTTAATGCAACATAACATAATTTAATACTTGTAAAAGTGTTACTTTAGGTACTAACACTAGTAGGGAGAGCTCTATTAAAGGCGCCCAATTAAAGGCGGTTCCATGAAAACCACCTTTAATAGAGGCCCGAAAGGGGTTCCGAGTTCGGAAGTCCCTCCCAGGCCCTTTTAAAGGCGGTTCAAAATAATTAAAGGTAGTTCCTCCTTTAATGGTGATCGATTAAAGGTGGTTCCACCTTTAGAACCGCTTTTAATGAAGGGCCGGAAGCACATCCGAGTTTGGAAGTGCTTTCCTAGGTCACCTTTTCATTTTAAAGGTGGTTCTGAGGGTAGAACCGCCTTAAATGAGGCTGATATTTTTGGCCCGGCCTATTTGTAGCTAGGTTTTATTCTATCTCAATTAAGCTGCCTTCACCCCTTCACATGGTATTTGTCCAAAATTCCTCCACTTGCATATCCATTCACCTTCGAATCTCCATTCACCTTTGAATCTCTATTCACCCATTAATCCTTCTCCTGTAAAAATTTCTCCCCCACCCCCATCGCTGCCTCACCCCCTCACCGCCGCCTCATCTAGAACTGCTTGACCCCCCAACGCCGCCTCATTCCTCCGTCGTCTCACCCCCTCCACTGCTCGCTAGGTGCTGGAGAAGGAGAAGCTATCGTTCGCTAAGATTCCTCCATTGCTCTGTCGCTCGTCACCCGCTAGGGTTTCTCCACCACCACCACTGTTGCCTCACACGGTAGGGTTACTTTACCTTTGATGGAAAGCCCAATAATGGTTCAACAAGCTGGACAGATTGACACTACACTCGAACAGAGATTTTAGAAAGGCCCTGTTGAGTCAGTTTTTTCAAAAGAAAAGGTTCACAAAAATCTTAATAGACATGTACCATAACAAACAGAGGCCTGGTGAGTCGACAGAGACATTCTACCATCGATATATGGATGAGAGTATAAGTGTAATCGATCGGACCGAGGAAGGGGCAATTCTTGGATATATGAATGGGACATCAAACCTTGACCTGTACAAAAAGCTAATCACAAAGAAACCAGAGACCCTACAACAATTAGAGGAAATTGTAGAGTAGTATTCAAAAATCAAAGAGGCCACGAAGAGAAAACAGAAGGGAGATAGATGGCTCCAAAAGGGACCTAAACACTCTAAGGCTAGGTAAAAAAGGCACGACCACTCAAAAAAAGTGTTTGAAAGCTTTATTTCCTTAACCAAGTCCCTGATGGAGATACACTCCATCTATAAAGGGATGTTTCAAAGCCCCCTTCCATGAAAAGACTACCATGGGAAGAAAGAATCCTCCAAAATTTGTGATCACCACAAAGAATAGGGCCTTGACACAAATAAGTGTACCCATTTGAGACAGGAAGTGGAAAGGTGTGCTAGGGAGGGTTTACTCCCTGACTATTTTGATGGTTCGAAAGAAGAATCCTCTTCGAGGGGCCAAGCGAAACGCTGTTGGAAAGGAAAAAAGAGAGCCAATCAAAATGGCAGAGAACAGCAGGCGAATGATGGAGACCAAGCCGGGAACCAAGTAAGGTTCCGAGCTGAAGCTGAGGCTCGACCGGAGAGAAATCGGAGGGACAGGGAAAATTGGGTGATCAACTTCATCAACGGAGTTGTAGGCGATTAAGCTTTAAACATAATCAGCAAAGCCCAGTCTCTATATGCGCCCCTTAGAGAACCTTGTCAAAATATTTCTGGCCCGAAGAAGCAATTACCTTCTTGGAGGCTGACCTGGTGCCCAGCCGAACCCCTCACATGGATCCGTTGGTGATCCATGCAACCATAGGAGATTGTTGTGTCAAAAGGGTATTTGTGAATGATGGCAGCGGGGTAGAAGTAATGTTCGCCAACTGTTTCGACTAGTTAGGGCTCGGACATGAAAGACTAAGGAGAATAGCCTCTCCCTTGTCAGGATTCAATGGGAAAATGGTGCTACCCCTAGGGGTGGTTACCCTCCCGGTTAAAGTAGCTAAGGGGGATAAGGAAATCACAATCAATTTTAGCTTCGCAGTAGTTGACGTTGTGTCCCCATACAATGTGATCCTCGGAAAGACTTAGATGTGCCAGGCTCTAGCGGTGTGGTCCCCTTATGATTTGACCATGAAGTTCCCTACAAAAAAAGGGGATAGCTGTTATTAGAGGGGATCAATCGGTGGCCATAAGTTGTTTGGTATAGTCCTCAAAAAGGCTAGAAAAGAGGGCAAGGTTGCTTCAATTAAGGGAGAGTTAAGCCTACAGACATAGAGCCAATGGCCGTTTGAGATAAGGGAACAGTGCCCGTAGGAAAAATCATTCTAACTACAAAAAAGCAACAACTGAAGGACCTCGTAGATAATTTCATCGATGTGTTTTCGTGGGACACCTTCGACCTCAGAGGGGTACCTAAGCAATTGATGGTCCATAGGCTAAATGTGGACCCCTCCCAAAATTCAATCAAATACAAGCGTAGATCTTTCGCTTCAAGAAGGGTTGAGGCCATAAAGGAAGAAGTCCAAAAATTGCTGAAAGCTGAAGTTATCGAAGGGGTATTCTACCCCAATGGATAGCGAATCATGTGATGATCCCCAAGCACGATGGTACTTGGAGAATGTGAATCAATTTCACGGATCTCAATAAGTGTTACCCCAAGGATAGTTATCTCCTTCCTTCCATTGATGTACTGGTCGAAGCCATAACAGGATATAAAGTCTTGGCTTTTTTTGATGCCCAAAAGGGCTATCACCAGATACTCATGGCAGAAGAGGACAAGCAAAAAACATCTTTCATAACTGACGGGGGAATATTCTGCTACAAGAAAATTCCATTCGGGTTGAAGAATACAGGGGCCGCCTATCAAAGGTTGGTCAATAAGCTCTTTGAAAAGAAAATTGGCAAAAACATTGAGATATATGTTGATGATATGGTTGTTAAAAGTAGGGGCTTTGACCAATTCTTGTGGAACTCGAAGAGACCTTCTGAAAGCTTCGAGAAGCTAATTTGAAGCTAAATCCCGCTAAGTGTATCATCAGAGTCCGAGTAGATAAATTTCTAGGATTTATGGTCTCGGAGATGGGGATTGATGTCAATCCTAAGAAAGTTAAAGCATTAGTGAACATATAGCCCCACAAAATAGTCAAAGACGTCCAGAGACTCACAGGATCGTTGGCAGCACTAGTCGATTCCTCTCGAAGGGGAGCTTAAAAACACCTGCCATTCTTTGATGTGCTTCGAAAAGCAAAGAAATTTGAATGGATGAATGACTGTGACAAAGCCTTCCAGGAGCTGAAAGAGCACTTACAAAGTTTTCCCACCCTCATTAAACTAGAAAAAGAGAAAGATATGTATTTGTACATCTTCGCATCCCCCCGGTGATAAGCGTCATTCTGGTTTAAGAGAAGGAAAAATCCCAATTTCCAATATACTTCATAAGTAGGGCACTGCATGGCCGGATACCCGCTACACTTCCCTCAAGAAACTAATCTTGACCCTTGTCCACGCTGCAAGATGCCTTCGGCCATACTTTCAAAGTCACTGGATAATCCTGTTCATCGGCCATTTAATCAGGCAGGTGCTTCTAAAGCTGAAGATCACGAGAAGAATGATGAAATGAGCAATCGAACTGGGTGAACACGCATCCAGTTCCTCCCAGGAAGAGCTATCAAGGGACAAGCATTAGCAGATTTCATTGTCGAAACCACCAAACCAATAGAAATCAAAGAGGACAATGAACCATATGAGACATGGAAGTTGTTCGTTGATGGGTCCTCTCACTCCGGAGGTAGTGGGGTTGGAGTTCTGCTCACGGGCCTCGATAAGAAAGATTACCCCTATGCCTTACACTTTGACTTCAAGGCCAAGAATAACGAAGCAAAATACAAAGCACTAATCACATGCCTTCGAAATGCCAAAGATTTGGGAGTTCGAAAACTTGACATCTTTAGTGACTCCCAAGTTGTGGTCCTTCAAGTCAAGGGGGAATATGAGGCTAGGGAAAGAAGTTTGCAATGCTACCTGGAAGTGGCAAAACCCCTCTTCAAACACTTCCACCATTATGCCCTCAACCAAGTCCTTCAAGAAAAGAATCACAAGTCTGATGCCCTAAGCAAATTGGCCCATCGGATCTGGACTTGCAATTCCTGGGGCCTCTAATGGTGGAGACGCTGAATAAGCGTAGCTTCGAGGAAGAAACAACAGTAATGTTGTTTGAGGAGCAAAATTATTAGATGATGCCTATTATGAGCTATCTTTGAGATGGGACCTCCCAGAGGACCCCATCGAAGCAAGAAAGGTTAGGCTGAAAGCGCGTAGACACATGATTCATGAAGATGTCCTGTACCACCAAGGCTATCTCTAATCATTCCTCCGATGCAAAACCCCCCACAAAGCTAATTACTTGATCTGTTAAGGGGCTTGTGGAAGCCACCAGGAAGCTCGATCGGTAGCGAACAAACTTTTCTTGGCTGGATTTTATTGGAAAAAGATGTTCAAAGAGGTAAACAAACATATCCAGGCTTGCTACCAATGCCAAAGGCATACACCAATCACCCACGTCCCCCAGGAAAAAATGATGAATATTAAAAGCTCCTAGCCATTTGAAAAATGGGGGATTGACTTGGTAAGACCTTTTCCAGAAGCCCCTGGCCACTTTCGATACCTAGCCGTGACCATGGACTACTTTACGAAGTGGGTTGAGGCCGAAGCCCTAATCGGCATAAAGGGAAAGGCGGTGATTGGGTTTTGCTGGAAGAATATCATATGCAGATTTGGGATCCCTCAAACAATTATAAGTGGAAATGGCGCTCAGTTCGTAAATGACCCATTCAGAAGCCGGTGCAAGGAATACAGAGTCTGCCAAAGGGTCACCAGGGTTTACCACCCCTAAGCCAATGGGCAGGTAGAGGTCACCAATTGAACCATTGCTAACGACATTCGATCGAGGCTCAAAGAGGCAGGTGGGAACTGGATTAGTGAGTTACCCAACGTACTTTGGTCATTCTGAACAATGGAATCTTTTTTTACGGGAGGAATCCCGTATAGCTTTATTTACGGTTCTGAGGTGGTCATTCCAGCGGAGATAAAACTGCCTACCTTTCAATGGTTTGCTATAAGCAACGGATGACTGGAAGATAAACACGAGCAGCAGCACTTGGACATGGACCTCCTCAAAGATAAAATAGAGAAAGCAAACCTCAATGAAGCCAGGGTCAAAGAAAGGATTAAGCGGTATCACGACCGGAAAGTCTGAAAATCCAGTTTTCCAAAAGAGACCTTGGGATGAGAAGGAATGATAAAAGCTGTAGAGAGCCTAAGGGAACACAGTCAGCAAACTGGGAAGAACCCTACCGAGTTGTTGAAGCCGGCCTGGGAGGCAGTTATGAGTTAGAAACCCTCCAAGGTGAAGTGATTCCACGTAGATGGAATGTTTCCAACCCTAGGAGGTATTGTTCTCCAAAAACCCAATAGGTTCGGGAAGGTTGAAAAATGGCCTGCTTAGAGGTACCTTTGGGTCGGAGGAGACCCTCATTTCGATAGCATTGTAAACTGAGGTCCGCCTTGGGCAATTTTGTATCAGAATGCATTACTTTCAAAAATGTTCTTGGTTACCACGCACCTAAAATCAGAGTAACTCCTATTCAAAAGGCCAACAAAGGCCCATCAAATGCACAACAAGAGCTTAAGACATAAACCTTGTAAAATATTTGAAGGGCCAACAAAGCTCCATCGAACGCACAACAAGCCCCCAAGGCACTGACCTTGTAAAATATTTAAGGGCCAACAAAGCCTCATCGAACGCACAACAAATGCCCAAGGCACAAACCTTGTAAAACATTTAAAGGGCCAACACAACCATCGAACGTGCAACAAGCGCCGAAGGCATAGACCTTGTAAAACATTTAAAGGGCCAACAAAGCTTCGTCGATCGCGCAAAAAGCGCCCAAGGTACAAACCTTGTAAAACATTTAAAGGGCCAACAAAGCCCCATCGAACGCGCAGTAAACACACAAGGCACGGACCTAGTAAGTCACTCAAAAAGGTCAGCACAGTTTGATCGAGGACTGATGGAAAAAAATACAACAAAAGAAAGTATTATTTTACAATACTAGGCCAGCACGGCTTACAAGAACATAGAAATAAATTAAAACTATTTTACAAAGTAGGAAAAATTCCAGGGGACCTACGCTATTAGCCTTCAGATGGAAAATACAGGAACCCTATGACCTAACATTAGGGTCTCCTAACTAAAGGTTCTTTTTCATTGTCGAGGGACCGTGGTCCA
This sequence comes from Rubia yunnanensis, assembly GCA_037428765.1. Taxonomy (NCBI): domain Eukaryota; kingdom Viridiplantae; phylum Streptophyta; class Magnoliopsida; order Gentianales; family Rubiaceae; genus Rubia; species Rubia yunnanensis. The sequence goes on from CM075066.1 coordinate 86,179,404, forward strand.
CTTCGACCAGCAGTTTTACCTCCCCTACTAGATGAAGAACCTCTTCCTCGGCCAGCTGTGCAGGGGCTTCGAGTTGTGTTAGTTCCTCAAGTTGAAGCCACAAAAGGAGGGGCTTCACTAGATCCTGAAGCCTCGCTTCTCCTAGGAGCAGTACGGGAACTTGAAGCTCCCACTTTCACTTTCTACACCCTGTCCATCCACCTCATATGCTTCGCAATACTTGGGATTTTAAGTAATATGTTTCTGCTCCATGATACTGATAGTTTCTCAAAGAAATCCTTCAAGATCTGCAACTAGTGGAGCTTCAACTGTCCGGAGTCGGAGCTCAAACGCTCAAAGGCTATCGACAGTTGCCTCGTATGTTGTGTACATCTTAGAAAGATCTCTATCAACCTTCTCTTTGTCCTTACAAATGACAACAATGATAGCCTGATTCTCCTTAATGGTTCGCTCCAATGCAAGAACCAGGTCTCACTGATATGTCCAGACTTCTTCTTTCCACTGCTTGAGTTTTTCGATAGCAGTTGTTAGGGCCGCTCGAGCCACCTCTAAATTCTCTTGGGCCACCTGATTCGTAGAATGATAACTTTCGATGGACTCTTTTGGTTGAGAAGTTGATGCTCCCCCAGTGGCTTTATAGGTTTTAGCAGCCGAAAGGCATTCATGCATCGAGGCAAACACGGCCTTGGTAGTTATCTCTTCGAGAATTTCATTATACCGGGCTTTGAGAGATTGAAAATCCTCCAGAATTTCATCCTTTGCAGTAGCTAAGGAATCCCTTTCCTCCCTCGAATGGCTTAACACTTCAAGGAGTTCCTGCTGCCTTTCGTGAAGACCACTACACCATAAGCCATATTCCTCGTACACAGCTCGAAGCTACTCTTTGAGCTGGACAGACTTGTACTAAAATTGGGATTCCTCAATTCGATGCTCCCAAGCCCATTCCTTGATTCAGTGATAGCACTCCTTCATAACTTGAAAGAAGAAATCGAAGGAATTACCCCTTTACAGATGAGGGGGGGAGGGGAGAAGGGGCGAAAGGGTACCAAGTCCAAAGTCTACGAAAGACAAAAGGAGAAATAGATAAGTACGATAAAATGAAAGTATTCATTAATAAAAGGAAAATAAGTATATCAGGAGCCCAAAGGGAAAACCTTTCATACAGGTTTTCCTATGGTAAATGTCTCCTGGGAAGAACTCGAAGGGGCAGGTCTGCACCGAGACCTTAGAGCGATATTTTTCCACTCGGTGTCTTTGTCTACCCTAGGTTACAGATTTCCTCCGCTAAGAAATACTCGTCGGAAGCCTTCAAATGGTCGAGCAAGGGGAGTTTAATCCCCCCATCTTGGATAGACTTCCACCAGAGATGGCTCAGCTGTTAAGGCTCTAAATTTTTCTTATAAATGTCTAGCTTAGTAGTGTACTCATCGGCTATCAATCCTTGGAAATGTAACGAGCCAAATTTTTCCGGGTAACCCCAACCAAAACCGTGGAGAGGAAGGAGAAAAAATCCCAGAACCCCTGGGTCTTCACTACCCTATTGGTATAGGCCTCAAAAGCGGAAGCATGTTTCTCAGGAGAACAAAGGCCAAACGATTTGGAAATTTCATCCAGGACCTCCAAGAGTTTCAAGTCGAGCCCTTTCAAAAGATTATCCTTCTTGGCAGCCTGTTTCTCAAGTTCCCCTTTGGGAACAAGAGCCTGCTTCTCCAGCTCTACCCGATAGGCAATGGCAGTGATAGCACACTCGGCCTTGTAGTCAGAGGCCACCTTCTCCAGGTCTTCCTTGTAATGGGAAACAACCTCATGCACCTCCCCTTCAAGCTCTTTAGAATTATAAATAGCATGTTTAGCCTCCTGAAACTTGGCCAAATAGGCTTGGATAACAGATTTCAAGGCAATCGAGAAAGGTGCCTCCGGGACAAGGGTCAAAGAGCAACCCTCCCCACTCAGAGGGGGCAAGTTGCTCCTCTCTAAGAGGTGGCCAATCTTTGAGTTGGTGTTCTTGGATGGACCAGGGAAGTGGTTGAAAAGAGAGGGGCATATTAGTTCTTGGCCTTTGAGGGGAAGGCTTGGGCGTCGAGGCAACGATTTCATCCTAGAGCTCCGACTGAACCTCATATTGAGGTTCCAGTCGGACGAGACTGGAAGTAGGGTGGCTGTGAGAGGGCTCCAAAAAGGCCTCTACAAACATTTTCTAGGCTTCCATCTCATTGTCAAAGCCAAGAGTAGCAGCAAAATCCACTAAACAAAAGAAAAAAAGGGGAAAGCATGAAATAGGCAACATAAAGAAAGAAAAAGAGGACTAGATAAAAGTAAAGGTTACTAAAACATAAAATAAGGGTTTCGTAAACACCTTCGGAGGGGGAGGAAGAAATCCTAATGGGTGACTTCCCGAAATTGCTCGCCTGGGTGGGCTCCGGTTTCGCTCCCACTGGCTTCAAGGCATGCCCGAAAGTTTTCAAGCTACCAGCCTTCTTTTTCTATTTTCTCAGCTTTTTCAAAGCCTCTTCCCCATCAATCGAATAAGCCTTCCTCTTTGCCTTTCCCTTCTTGGGTTTAGAAACCCTAGATCATTCCCCCTTCTCGTCCTTTGAACTACTCTTTTTCTTCCCCTTGCTGGAAAGAAGCTTCACGGTATCCACCGAAGGAAGGGGTTCTATAAGGACTGGCTTTTGGCAATATATCCAGTCATATACCTCCTTCGGCCAGATGAAGTTAAAATTACTCGAAATATCGAGGGGGTCACTCAGCAGCCAATCTCTATCATCTATCACATTCCCCGGAGCAACATGGATGGAAGGATTCTCAAACTTGGGCTTCAGATCCAATCGGGTACATACTACTCCTCAACCTCTTTCTTGAATGTGTAAATGGGAGATAGATGCCACCATCTATCTCCCATTTACAGTTAGAAGAGAGTTTTACATGATGATCTGAGAATCTGTTGCATTGGGTTACAATCCCTCCAAGCTCCGTATCTTGACCCCCCATCCGAATGCACCACAACCCTACTCTCGGAGAGATAGTATAGAGATCGAAAGACCTCATAGTGGGGTGATGGCTAAGTTGTTACATCGAGTCAAGAAGGCCAAGACGAGGAGGATGACATTCGAATACACTTGGGCCAAGCTTATTCAGTGCTCTGCGAGAAGATGAGAGAGGATGAGAGGCAGGGGGAAATATATGCCAAGCCAAAGATGTCAGTCGTAGACTGCACACCAATCAGGCCTTGTATCTCTTGGATTTTCATCTTCTTGAAACACCTCTAACCGTAAATCCTTTGGGAGCTGAACCCACAAAGGTAACGTCTTCAATAGCTCATCAATTTCCAAATTTATGGGGTGTGGAGGACTTTCAAGAATGGAAGTTAGAATCTTTTCAAAGAAATAAGGATGCCGATCCTTGTCCTCCTAAACTTTGGCCTGACTCGGAACCCGGGACCTCGAAGAGACCCACTTCCGACGATAACCCTGAGGTGGCACCGAGAAGCTGGTAGAATTTCCCCCAACCTTCAAACCCATCAGAAAGGAACCGGCCATTGATGAAGGAACGTTGCCAGAGTCCTGAAGGCAAGAACTCTCTATGCCACCGGCGGTAGGAACGGGCGGGAAATAGGCTGGAATGAATTTTTCCCCCAACGGCGATGTTTGCGACATTATAAAATTAAAATGAGAGGTTAAGGGAAAGGGAAATTACTGGTCGAGTGGCTGGAAAAAGAACTTGAGCTTTTTTTAGAAAGATCGTCGAAAAACTGTGCTGACAGAAAAGAGGGTTTCTGATATTTGGGGGGAATTTTGGAAAGATAGTGAAGTGAGAACAGTAAATAACCCTGCTATATATATAGGACATTAAAAGGTAATAATTACATTGGGCCGCCACGTAAAAATAAATGTATGGATAAATGAGCCGCGTGGGGGAGCTAAACCCAAGGCATTTATAGTGAAAGCGGCGTGCGAGTGGAAATCTAGCAGGGGTTTCACACATCCTAGAAGCAGAGAGTCAACACCACGCTCGTGACTCCTTCACTTACCGCCTTGAATTTGAATTTTGGAAATCGAGGAAATCCCAAGCGACCTTTCCGCTATGAGTTTGAACCCTTCAGGTTCTGACGCAGATTAGGAGCCCAAACGCCAAACCCTTCATTCGTCTTATAATTGGATTCGAGCTCTGGGGATGCTAGCCGAGATTAGAACCTTGGAAGCCCAAAGCCTTTATGCTTAAACATGCGGATTCAAGCTCCGAGAATGCTAGCACATATTAGAACTCTGGAAACCCGGAGCCCTATGCTTAAACACACGGATTTGAGCTCCGAGGATGCTAGAGAAAATTATAACCCTGGAAGCCCAGAGCCTCTATGCTTAAACATGTAGATTCGAACTCACGGAACGCTAGCACAAACTAGATCCCCAGGAGCCCAAAGTCGTTCGCGCTTAAATGTACAAGGGGGCACCCTTCTAACTCTAGTATAGACCAGACGCTCAAAGGACAAACACACTGTACCAAGGATGTGGATTCCTTGGATTTTAGAGACCTGAAGGACGTACCACCTAGGTGTGAAAAGATAAGACTTGCATGATCCCAGGCTTTAGCGCAAATTAGAAGCCTCGAATTTTGAGGCATCTTATCTGTTCCTACGTACAATAGAATTTGAAGTTCCATGTCTTCTAACTCAGATTAGAAGATAGAAAATGAAACTTCGTGTTTCCGCCCTAGGGGCTCAAAGGTCTGTGGGTCTCTAACACGGATTAGAAGATCCAAAGATCAGATCCCTCGAGAAGTACTATCAATGGCCCAAAGGCTCCTGGGGAGATAAAAAAAAAGCCCAGATTAAGCCCTTAGGCTCTAACACAGACTAGAAAGCTAAGGGTCAAAACCCAAACACATTGATCAGCTCAAATGGTAAGTTCGAAGCCTCAACTTGGGACGTACCTTCAAACACATTGTCAGGGGCACTATCATTATACCCTTAGAAGTGTTAAAGGATTTTAGAGGGTAAAACCTTGCTCGGATGTCAGTGTGAAACTCCCCCATCAAGAGGGAGTAGTGACGAACCCGTCGACTCGAGTACAAATTCGAGCCCACGATCCCGGGATGAATTCGAAGGTCGAACCCTCGGCATTCTAGGGGCTTCTTTATAATTTGTAAACCTGCATTGGCCTAAATACCCATGCAGCCGACCTTAAGTCCATAGTTTTACCCTTTGGGTAAAGCCTTTTGGGCTGGCCCAAGGTGAGAGTATTTGCTCCACAAGCAAACAAAATAATTGTCCTACTTGCCTACCTATATAAAGGCCAAAGGTAACCTTACACAACTCGACTATTCATTCCTAATTACACTTGGGTAGCCTATTTTCTAACTTGGCGGTCGGAGCCTTTTCCCCCAAGAATCCTTCGGGGGCCTTGTCTTTGCAGATTTCGATCACCCACGGCGGAGAAGCAACGAAGGTAAATTAGGTCACATCATTGTTGTTCCTTCAGATCTTTTGTTTCTAATGGAATTTGATGGTCCTAGGATCATGTCTTTGCCGATTTTGATGTTATTGTTCAGTGTGTTTCAGATCTGGGTGTTCCTCACTGCCGGAAACCGATTGGTTTTCTGGTAGCTATTTTTTTGGAAGGGAAAAAATAGGTTCCGAGTTTGGAACCTATTTCAGACCCCTAATAAAGGCAATTTTTTGAACCGTCTTTGACTGGTTTCGATTAAAGGCACAACCAGGGAAGGCGTTTCTAAAGTGTCTTCTCTGGTTCGATAGAACTGCCTTTAATCACCCATTCATCCACTAGTGTAATAATACTAAGTTGAACATATTGCAACCCATATGCAGAGGCATTAGCATTGGAACATGCATGCAAATTTGAGGAGAAACGAGGCCATACAGATGCAGTATTAATTTGTCAGAAATGCCCGTGCGCCCACCTCTAAAAATGCATGCTACAGGACAATTTCCAATATCATTATATAAACACAAACTGTTGTTTTAGATAGCCTAGACTTCAGGCCATGATTTATTATGCAATTATAAGAAGTTTCATTTGAGATGAGCTTTTTCTAAAAATATACTGATAAATTTAGGGACCTACTATAAAATTATCAAAATACTATATATCACAAAAAAAATAGAAATTTCATTTTTCTTTTCTCCTCCTCTAATAGTCGGAACTGCCTCCTCCCACCGAAAACCACCTCCGGCCGACGGTTACCATCGAATTTCACCCGATTTCACCAAATGTTTTCCACGCTTCTTCTTCCACCGGAGACTCAGAGCTCCACACCACGAAGCCTTCGCGAAGTTGTTCAGCTCTGGCAATTCAAATCCAGATCAAAGAGTCGACTCTTCACCGAAGGTTATGCTCTGTCGCACAGACGGCATCGCATAGAGACAACATCGAACGCAAAGTCACTATGGAGAGGAGAAATTTACAGTGGCGACAAGGGCTAGGGTTTGAGGCGCAGGGGATTAAGGCGTAGCGACGGTGATTGAAGAGTAATCGATGGCAACGGCAGGAGCTAGGAGCAATGGACGACGATGCTAAGGGATTGAGGTGCAGCAATGGAAACAACGAGGTGAGCCAACAACGATGGCGAAAAGAAGCAGAAGACGATGGTGACGCCGGTGGAAAAATCTGAAGATGACAATGCACGTGACTTAACACGCGACCTGTGGTGGCTGATAGTGCCTTGAGGCGGCAGACAATGGACAACGGTTGCGAACTAAGGTTCTGCTTCATGAGGTGAGGTTTAATATTGTGTTTTACTTTTTTCAAAGACTTGCTGAGGTTCCATATTTTTTTGACTAGGTTTGTATAACCAAATATTGTCTGGTTTACTGGTTAGGACTCTAGCTGTAGAGGTTAGAGGTCTATGGTTCGAGTCTCACTATGACCTTTATTTTGAAGAATTTATGTTCTTAATGTACATGCTTAGGTTTAATATTATTTGACTGAGTTTATGTTCAATAAGAGTTTTTGGTGTAGTGGTTATTGCTCTAGGCTTTGAGATTTATAGACCTGGGTGCAAATCCCACCCATATTCCTTTTTTTAATGAATTTTTATTATTGAGGCACTGTAGCTTTTTGTTGATGTTTTAATATTTTTTTTTCTTCTTATGTTGATATTTTTTATTATTTGAGTGGGATTTAATTGATATGAGTTGAGGTTTTGTAGTTTTTTTTGGGTAATATGGATTGACATTTGTAGTTTTTTAAAAAGTTTTATCATGTTGATATTTTTCATTTTCCGACTGAGGTTTTGATAATAGGAGTTGATGTTTGTAGTGTCTATTTTATTATGTTAATGTTTTTCATTTTCCGAATGTGGTTCAAGTGTTAGGAGTTGATGTTTATACCTTTTGGGTTATATAGGTTGATATTTGTAGTTTGAAAAAAAATTGTTGATGTTTTATGATTTTCAGATTGAATAATTTATACTCTTGAAGTACCGTAACTTTTTTGTTGATGTTATTAGTTTTTTTTTCTCTTGTGCTGATGTTTTTCATTTTCTACGTGAGTTTTATATGATGGGCGTTGATGTTTGTAGCTTTTTTTTGTGATATGGTTGATGATTTGTAGTAACTTTTTTCCTTATTTTGACGTTTTTCATTTTCTGGGTGATGTTTAGATGATAATAATTGACGTGTTTCGCTTTTAGGTGATATAGGTTGATGTTTATAGTCTTTTAATTTTTTTTCATACTTTAAGCTTTGTTGATGTTTTTTTATATTTTCAGTTGATTTTTTGTTAGTTGTAGTCGATGATTTTTTTAATTTTTTGTTTATTTTTATTTGAATTTTTATATATTTTTTGTTTCAGCTTTTTAGTTAATGTTTATAATTTTTCGTTCATGTTATGTTATTTTTTGCTGATGTTTATAATTTTCAGTTCGTTGATCATATTGGTTATTTGCATTTTAAAATTATTTTTTTGAATATTTTTTGCAGATTTCAGATGGCGGGAAAGATGGTGTGAAAAAAATTGAACAAAAAACCCCTAAAAAAATATTAGTGATAGGTCAATGTAAAATTATTAGAGATAGATTCCTAGAGCTATAAAATTGTTAGGGTTCCATAAAGGTCCCTGCCTGAAGTTGGCTACCTCATATGAGACCATCTCTAATATAAAATATTTTTCTTAAAAGGAAAAAAAAGGAGAGAGAGAGAGGAAGATGGAAGAGTAGAAAGCTTGACCCAAATACCAATTTTTTATCAACTTACTATAAAAGAGCAATATTGAAAAGATATGACATTTGAGTCTAGTCTTATGAGAAACTCATTTGGCAGTGGCATATTGTACAGACTAGTATGTCTTCAAAATTTGTTACTCTGTCATATTCCAAAAATGTTTTGTGTATACTAGTTCAAGATTCTAAAAAGGAGACAGCAGCGTTGGTTTATTTTCACCTCGTCAAATGAAGCCCTCCCAGACATTGACGTTATTCGTGAAGCAGCAGCCAAGAAACTTCACTTTAGTCACACTAGTACCCAATAGAAACCTTCAGTAAAATTCTATGATAAAAACAATTGATAATAGGAGTAACTCGCTGTATCGAACGTTAGATCTCTCCATTTTCAACGTAGATATGTAATGATGTGGAACGAAGCGAACACAAGTACAATGTTATTGGGGTTCCAAGGAACATATACAGCAGCCCTTTTTGGGTGTAGAAGTCGAGAAATTTCTTTTAATGTGGCTACAGTAGCCGTCAACGGATGCAATGGTGGAGAATGCATTTACTAAATACAGTCTCTGATATTTTTTTAAAAAAAATTTTGTGCATGAATAAAATGAGGATGCATTTGCTCAGGATTTTGCAATTTTTTAATGTGGCAAATGCGTCATCAGAAGTTTTAATTCTTTTTAACCCGGTTTATACGAGGACGCATTTGCCAAATGCTTCCTCAAAATTTTTGATTTTTTTTAATACCGTTTTAGTGAGGACACATTCGCTCATCATGTTTTAAACCCAGTTCGCTTTCTCGTTTCCACTGCACCACACCCTCTCCTTTTTTTTTCTCCCATGCCGGAATCCTCCCTCCCAACCATGCCCAGGCCGTTGCCGCCCACCTCGCCCGGTTTACGCTTTTGTTTTTGCCATTGCCATCTCCGGGTTCGTACATCCCCAAGCTTGAGTTTGTATTTTTGTTTGTTAATTTTTTAGATCTGCTCTTTTTGTTTGTGTTTGGTGTTAAATTGTTGGTGGATTTTCAGTTTGAGCTTCCGGCTGCCTTTTGCCGATCATTGCGCCCACGGAGGAACGTCTCACGTGCCGCTAAAACGTCCTCGCATGGGACTCACACGCCGCCAGCCACCGAGCGTGGAGTTCACGCGCTGCCGCCTTTTTTTTTGTCTCCAAGAGGTACCTGAAAAATAGATGATTATATGAATGTGTTGAATGAGGATGTGTGATTTGATTATGTGTGATTTGTTCACTAATTATTTTATTGAACTTGAAGTACTAGTGTAATTTGTGAGGTACTTGAAAAAATCTTGATGATATGAATGTGTTGAATGATTACGTGTGGTTTGAATCATTATGTTTGGTTTGATTATGAATGTATTGAATAAGGATGCGCGATTATGTGTGAATTGTTTACTAATTTTTTTTTATTGAAGTTGTAGTAATGATTAAATTTGTGTGGTGTAATTGAGTTCAAATTTTATATTGCGAAGTAATGTTCTATGTCAATTAGTATTATAATCGATAATAGTGTATAATTTCGTTGCCCAGTGATAGAGTTGAATATGAGTTGCTGAATAATACCGTATTTCCAAATATCAATTATATTGTCTATATTTGTATAATGCAGTTGTACGATGTTTTTGATGGTGTACTTGTACAAAGGGACCAGATTAAGTTTGATTTGATTGTGGGTGTGTATTATGATCCTCCCATACCTGAGAAAAAATGTGACTCTTGATCAGAGATTAAACCACTCCAAGTTAGTTGATTTAATTTTCAGAAGGCTTAGAATTGCAAGCGAGGGGTTGCTGTTGAAAACATATTATCATTGTCCTGAGCTGATTGGTTCATCCGTATACTATCGATGTTATAATATGGAAGATGACGAGTCTACTGCGACCTTCGTCAACATTGTTGATCGAATGCCCTTGTCTTCAGCTGATCTATACATTATTATCGAGAAGATATCAAACACCATTGACCGTGCGGGTGATGTTAGTTTGGGCATGTTCATGTCGTTGTTAAGTAATATTCAGAACTATACACCTTTTCCAACTTTACCACCCCTTGTTCATTGCCAAGGTTTTGTCATTGGTGAGTTGAGCCAACCCAGTGCGTATGTTCACATCGATTGCACTCAGCCGTCTACAAGTGGTGGTATATATAGTGTGCATCATGAGGAGCTGAATGTCTTCGATGATGATTATGTGGGTGAAATTGGCGAGCATGTTGTTGGTCATGGTGAACATGTTGGTAGTGATGATGAAGGTGAGGAAAAGGAACTTGATGAAGAAAGTGAAGATAATCGTTCCTTATCAACTGATTCAAATCCAGGGGACGATGATGAACAAGTGGTGTTCATGAACAATGTAGCCACGACGTTCTATCTTATGGAGAATCCTAATATGGAGGCCTACTATGGAGATTATGGGGGCCCTGATGAGGATGACTATGACCCAAATAATTATGGTGAAAGACTTCCTACTTATGTTAAAGCAACTAGTAAAATTGCATTGGGTATGCGATTCTGGAGTAAGCTAGAATTGGTAGAAGCTATTTCTAGGTGGAGTTCCATGGTGAACAGGGAACACCGGGTTGTGGAGAGCAGGTCACGTACATGGTATGCGAAATGTAAGGACGTTGTTGAAGGAAGTGGTAATTGTCATTGGATTGTTAGAGCCAGCAAAAAGGCTTCCCATGGGATGTGGGAGATCACCAAATGGGCAAGTAGTCATGGTTGTGTAGGTGTTGGTCGGTCAAGTGGTAACAATAACCTGACATCGTTCATGATCGCCCGTTCCATTCGCAACCAGATTGACGTGAACCCTTCTTACACGGCGAAGGATGTCCAAGTACATGTGATGGTGGAGTTAAATGTTACCTTTTCCTACAATAAGGCGTGATATACTTGCCAGAAGGCTAGTGATTTGGTATTCGAAACTTGGGAGGAATCCTTTGAAATGTTGCCAACATTTATGGATGAGCTAATCAGGGTCAATCCGAGCACCATTGTTGATTGGGCTGACGTATCTGATAGAATACATGGTCGTGGGTGTAGGAAATTAATGTTTGTGTTCTGACCATTTGGTCAGGCTATCGATGCATTTTGCCATTGCAAGCCGGTGATTAGTGTGGATGGGACTCATTTGAGAGGCGCACACAAGGCCACAATGCTAGTTGCAGTGACACACAACGCGAACGATTACATACTCCCTATTGCTTATGTAATAGTTGATGCTGATGAGAGTTGGAACTGGTTCATGCAAAAACTATGACTCCACGTGGTAGGTGGTGATAGTAGGACAATCTGTATTATATCGGATCATCATGATGGGATTTTGAATGCAATGAGACATATAGATGAATGGATGGAGCCAGCAAGATAACACTGGTTTTTCTTGAGGCATTTTTGGTCCAACTTCCTTAGTACCGAGCGTGGGAAGTTCAACAATGTGCATCTGAAGACTCTGATTTGGTAGCTTGGTTGTGCCAGGCAACAGAGTAGGTAGAGGGAGTACAAGGAGGAGTTGGAGAGTATCGAACTATCTGCTTGGGATTGGCTGAGACAACATGATAGCAGTAAGTGGTGTCTTGCCTTTGATGAGGGTGATCGTCGTTGAGGAATTCTCACAACTAATTTTTTTGAGAGTTACAACAATTGTTTAAGGCACGCACGATATCTCCCTGTAACAGCGTGTGTCAAAGCCACTTTTGAACGAACAGTTTCAATGTTTGCACGAAGGCTAATGGACGCCACAAATTAGAGGTACTTTCATGATTCAACACAATCAATTATGTGTTTGTGGACTACTTTATGTATTATAAATTGATGTAGAATTGTGTAGGTCCAAGTTCCCTATCAGGATTTGGAAAAAGTTTTAGAAGCAGGACACTTGGGGACAGGGACATACTATCACAGTGTATGGACAGGCATCGTAGACTTTTAAGGTTATGACAAGGACCATTGATTGATGGCAGCATTGGTGAGAGCTAGTACATTGTGAAATACCGGAGAAAGGAGTGTAGATGTCGCGAATGGAAAATTTTCTGTTTCCCTTGTTCCCATGCATTGGCTATCTGTAGGTATAGGCGTGACGATCCATCTACTCTATGTGAAAAGGCATATCACACGACCACATATTTGCAACAATATAGTGAGGGTTTCATGCCTCTTCGAGATCAATCACTATGGAAACATGCCAATTGGAGGTTGATTCCCGATATTGAAAAGTTTCGTAATAGGAGGCGTGGCCAGTTTGCGGAGAGAAGGACAAGGAATCAAATGGATGAGAAAGTGCTAGGTGATTACAGAGGCATCCGTAGGCGAGGTCGTGTTTATAATATGAAGTTTCTATATTTAAACCAATATGTATAACATTATATTATGTAGCCAGTTAGCTTGTCATGCTAAATTCATTCATTTTTTAGTGCAATTGATTGTGTAGATTTTTATTGTGTGTATTGTTTAATAGTATTCATTTCGTGGAAATATGGACAGATCATTTCTCCATATGATTCTGATTGTCACTAGGGATACGCTATGTATCATCCAGGACCCATTGATAATGATTTGCTTTACCTTCACCGGGAGCATCATGCACGTGCTCTATACAATGGTAATTTGGAGGATGAGGCACCGCAGGTGAGGCGGTGCGATGGGGCTTGTTGGATTGATGGTTTCCCTGATCGAGTGATGCGCTATGTTCGTGAAGCTAGATTCTAGGAACTGTTGGATTCTGCACCAATTCACATCAACCATTACCTCATCATTGCCTTAGTCAAGCGTTGGAGACCAAAGACGCACACATTTCACCTGCCGATGGGGGAGGCTACTATCAATTTGCAGGATGTGGCCATCCTATAGGGTCTACCGATCAATGCCATGGCAATCACCGGTGTAGACACTAGCAGGCGCACAGATTACTGGCAGAGATTGTGCACTAACTACTTGAGGGCTACACCAGACACAAGTGCTGTCAGAGGGGGTCTCATAAGGCCCAGCTAGTTGGGAAACTTGTTACGCAGTTTGTTGCCTCTTGATGCTACTGAGGTACATTGTCAACAACGGGCTAGGGTTTTCATTCTACTACTAGTCAGAGGAATGCTCATGTCAGACACATCTGGGCACCTGATCCCCCTGCTCTATTTGTTGGTACTGATGGACTTAGATGCAGCACATCAGTACAGTTGGGGGAGTGCCATTTTGGCACACTTATACAGGTGCTTATGTGACGCTGCAATCCCACAAGTCAAATCCATATCTGGGCCACTGGTCTTACTACAGGTAACCTTATTGGTTAAACTTATTAGTTGTACATATTATCCATAATGACCTCTTACATTATATTACATTTTAATTTATTTATAGTCAACTATGGGCATGGGTGCGAATACCAACCATTTATTCTGCCGGACGACTTCCAGTGACCGTCACCATGAGTGCTCTTGGGTCCAGGTTCGTATTCAATTAGTCAGGACACAATTTTTAAACCTTTGAAATAACTAGGAATGGCTAATATTATTCGTTTTGTTCCTCACAGGTGGAGAGCCTGGTACGATTTATCACAACACCCATGCATGTACTGAAAGTGTATCGCGATCAGTTGACATCTATCCATGTTAGTCAGGTATAATGTAATTTGAATTTCTTTTTTTTGAACTAATGGGAAAGGGGTGTTTCTCTCCTAACCACAACACTTGTTTGTTATGTCAGTTTATTTGGTAGCCATACACTGAGGATGTTATGCAACAACTCCCACAGTATTGTACAGCTGGTAACAACAACTGGCTACTGTGTGTTGACCTCATTTGCTGGCACGTTATGGAGTACCATCATGTTCATCGTGTTCCCAGGCATTTTGGCCTTATCCAGCCAATACCCATCCTGTTGGTCACTAAGGATGAACACAAACTGCTTCATACTAGAGATCGTCGAGGGAGGTCGGGCATGGATTGGCGTGTTGAACTGAGAAGATATCTCGATGCGTGGAAACATCGAGCAGAGCAACAAGTTAATGCACTTGGGTCGGCGGATCCATATACACTCGGTCGAGAATACATTAAGTGGTATTTTTGCAGGACAGTGACCCTAATTGATCAACCAGGACGGCCCAAAATGGTTACAGAGGGTTTTCATGGAGACGGGGCTACTGTGGAGTATATGGTATTTCCTAAATTTCTAATTGTATTAACAAATAATACTTTAGATTCCCTCAATTTTTAATATCTAACATATTTATATCTTTTTTTAGTTGCAGCAATGTTCGAGATGCGCCTTATGCCAGATATTAATTTGGACGAATGTCCCCCACTTTTTGCGGACGTTATCAGGGGAGTACATGGTGTTACCACACGTACTCTACAATATGCGCATGAGCCCTCCAAACTGCAGTTTTATCAGCCATATGTGCACTGTGAGGAACCCCCCCTGGTGTGAGATATAATGAAATCAGAAGCCACTGTCCAGCTCCACCTGGTCGACAGGGCGGTCGGCGATCACGTGCTCGGGGCCCTACAAACCACATTGGTTCATCTGAAGCCGGGTCCTCACATGCTAGTCCAACGAACGCTGCTAGCCCTACAGACCACATTGGTTCAGTCTATTGATGCGTTATTGGGGACAACAAAAATATATAAAAAAAATAGAAAATCATATAGAAGAGTGATTAAAAAATTCATTTTAAATTAAGGGCGCATTCAGAGAATGCTGGATTTTAAAAAATATTTGTTATATTGCTCTAAATGCATGTAAAAAGAATTACATAGAACCGAGAGGAGGCATTCAGAGAATGCGTCCTCATCACCGGCGGTAAAAAAAATTTAAAATATATTGAGGACGAATTCAGGAATGCATCCTCTAAATGGCTGTAAAAAAATAAAATAAAGTGAGGCCGCATTCACTGAATGTATCCTCTAAATTGGATAAAAAGTAAAAATAAAACTATGCCATTTTTCAAACAACCACGGTTGCATCCGACTTGGATTTATCATGCACCATCAAAGAAAGCACTCCGTAGAATTCGTATATTAAGCAAATTCAACCGTGTATTTTGAGAGCACAATGTATTTTTATTTTCTTTGATTGTTCCATTACAACTTACAGCATTGTGCTACTGCTCTATTTAAGAATACATTAGACGGATGATTGAAGACATGCGGACGAAAGCAAATATCCTTCAATGTATGCGTTCAATTCTTCAGTCAAACAAAGAGCGTGTTTTATGTGATCAGGTTTTGGGCACAACTCATTACACGCCAAACCAAAAGTAGAGTACTCTTGTTTGTACTTGTCATGTTACCCATGGCATGCAATCTTTGTGACTACTAACCAATTTGTATCATATTTTCAATTTTGATTTCCCATCTCCTTCGTTTCTCTTTCACTATTTTGTTATGCTTATCTAGTTCAGTTCAACTTAATAAATTATAAATTGATAAAATTAAGTTCGGTTAGTTCAATATTCAACATGCATGAATGACTTGATCAATCCGTTATTTTTAATTAAATCCGTTTTCCACAAGCAACATCAAACAATGCACACAGAAAATCAACTAGAAAAATATAGTCTAGTTTGTACGAGTATGAATTAGCATACTAACATAAATTCTTCCATTTTCACTTAATATCGAAGAAACTGGGCACAGAACCTGCATAATAATCAAGCACATCAAAATAACCCGACGATTTGGACTCCATTTCTTCCACATTATCGCTCCAAGTAACGCAGCTTTTTGCCACAGAAGATGTAGTTGAAGATGAAGCATCGAAATGGGTCCCATTTTGTTGAGCTTCTGAGACCCCCGACAGGGTAAACTGGTCATTTGACAGCCGGTAAAGCCAGTGATCGGGTCCCACATCAGGGTAGGCCTGCAGGATCACATCCATGGAGCCCTGATCATGAAAATAGCTGAGGGATGATGCTGGAAAATCCATGCAAGTGGTGGGGTTATCGGGAACCGTGGCGGTGGCCGCCATCGCCGGAGTTGGGAATGCGGCTGTTCCGGCAATCAGTTTCTTCTTCAGTTTAGTGTTCCAGTGGTTCTTCACGTCGTTGTCCGTTCTTCCAGGGAGATGTGAAGCTATGATGGACCATCTACAACCCAAAAATGATGATAAATACTTCGCTTTAATTATGTACTCTTAAACAAGTTGGTAAATAATTTTTTTAATGCAGTAGAGTATTTCTTCTATTAACATACTCTTTTAGTAATAAGTGAAGATGGGTGAAAATTCTTGTGACTTTTAAGGGTTTGAATTTTCTACTTTTGTAAAATTCAAGTTTTGATCAAATTATTCTCTCTCTGTTATGATCATGCATGTAAAAGTCTTAATCTCTCCGTCGTTTAAATAACATACTATCTTTTAAAAATATAAATGCAAAGTAGTGGTTTAATCATTCATTTTCCTTTTCTTCAAAACATTGTTTAATGTATAAAATACGAAATGTAATGTTAAAATTGAAACATGAAACATTGAAAATGTATTTGGTTAAACATAAAAATACAGGTTAATAAAAATGACGCTTTTATGAACTAGACTACCAAAACTCAAAATTCCTCAAATTAAATTTTCATTACTTCTTTTTCTATATTCCCATGACATTTAATGACATTGTTTTTAAAACAGAGCTCAAGGAAGGAAAAAAAAACAGAGGCTGGTCGATTCGGAACAAACCTGCTTCCAATATTAGCGTAAAGGGTCAAAATCACATCATCTTCCTCCGCAGTAAAACCGCCATGTTTAATATCCGGCCTCAGATAATTCAGCCATCTGAGCCGACAGCTTTTCCCACAACGCTTCAGTCCTTCACAACAAAAACCAAAATCAGCAACTCCAAACATTCCCATTTCAAGAACAAAAAACAAAAACAAAAACCGGCCGCCACCGCCGTACCTGCTTTCTGGGGCAGAGAAATCCAGCTGCCGCTGGTGCCGTTTTTCTGGAGGTAATCCTTCAGAACAGCGTCCTCTTCCAGGGACCATGATCCCCTCCTAACCTTAGCTCTGTCGCAACACGGAGCTCTCCCCATTTCAAATGTACGATCTCAAACGAACCTCAAAGAAAGGGAACAAGAAGATGGAGAATGAATATATGATTTGATCGATTCCGCGGTTTTAAAAAGGGGGGAAACCGCTTTAGTGACGGCGGGCTCTTTGACTCTGTCAAAAACGCTCGGTAGCACAACTTGTATTTGTTTAATGTATAGTGTGGACGATTTGGGGAAGAGATGCAGAAGATATGAAGGTGCATGTTCTGTCTTATTTTCCTGAAATGGATAATGGGAGATTTACCTAGTCAATGTGGGGGCTCCAGTGGTCCACATTTCTCAATTTGGCGTTACTGCTTTTTCTGCAAGTGCCTATACTAGGGGTTTGCAGCAAGAAAAATATGAAAATGACATTGGTCTTAGAGCATGGGTAGTGGTGGTCTCTTAAAATTAAAATACCGTTCTAGAGATTGAAAATCATTACAGTGGTAGTTTCTAGAGTGGTCTCTTAACAAGAGACCGCTCAAGAGTCTCTTGCTAAGAGACTAGCCAAGAGACCGCTGCTGGGCCAAGGCTACAGACACACGCACATGGCCATTTTGTGCGTTTGATTTTTTTGACCGAGTGGGACACGTGTCACCCCCCTGAGTGGGCCACGTGTCCCACTCAGCTGCAACTATTTTTTTTAAAATTTTTGTTGTGGACACGTGTCACCCAGGGATTTGGCCACATGTCCGCTACGGTTTTTTCTTGTGTGGACGCTGGACATTTTTTTGAATGGGACATGTGTCCCATTCTGGTGGCAACACGTGTCCCAATCGTATTTTTTTTTTTAAGAATTCTAATTTTAATATAATTTTGATTTTCGAATTGTAATAATTGGTCGGATTAGATCAATATTTTATTTAGTATTTTCTGTAATTTTTATAGTTGTTATAATTATTTTTTGTAATTTTAATGGTTTTTATATAATTTTTAAAACATGGAATTCTTTATTATTTATTTTTTAATTTCATTTTAATAATTATATTAAATTTTACATTCAACTTATTTTTGGTGGACAAATTTATTTAAAATAATATTTAATGGTCAAATTAATGAGTAGGATAGAGAAAATCAAGTGGGTTCCATGAATAATATATAGTGGTCTCTTAACCATTGTGGAGAAAAAAATGGATTGCCTCTTAAGTGGTCTCTTAAGCTGAGGTGGAAGAAAGAAAAAAAATATATTTAATTAGTAAGACACTGCTAGTGATTTCTATCACTGCCCATGA
Organism: Rubia yunnanensis; assembly: GCA_037428765.1. NCBI lineage: Eukaryota > Viridiplantae > Streptophyta > Magnoliopsida > Gentianales > Rubiaceae > Rubia > Rubia yunnanensis. Next base: position 86,197,843 of record CM075066.1, read on the forward strand.
CCTTAACTCCAAAACTTTTAATTTAGGACAAAATGTCAAAATTGCATGATCATAGCATGCGAACTTCAAATAGATGCTAGGCGTACTTCAGTTGTGAAATTTCGTGGAGGGTGATTTCATTTCTGAAGTCTCAGAAGTTCCATGTGTGTACTCCCTTCTATTTTTTAATAATAGTTTCAAAGCTTTTTAAAACATGAATTGACCATCAATAACTTTGATTGAATATAATAACAGGTATCATGTGAGAAGTCTTTGCATTTTGTAGGAGATATTTTATAAATATCTTCTGCAATATTATTGTACCTTAAATAAAATAATTTTCCTTTAACAACTATATACCATCAATGAAAACACACGTTCATATTTTACATGGCATCAGAGGCTAAATCCTGAGAACCCTAAAAAAAACATTTTCCCTTACTCATAAAAGATCGTCGTCGTCGTCGTCGCCGCCCTCACTTCTTAGTCACCGCCACCGCCACCGCCCTTCAGCACGCACTGTCGCGTTCTGTCCATCCCGCCTTCACGCACTGTCGCTCTACTCGTCCACGCGACGCCGCCCTGTGTGTCCAATGGATTCGTCGAACAAGTTGTGATTGAAAACCTTGATGCCGAGACCGAGGCTCCTGTCGTTCCCATTGCTCCTGCAGCGCCAGCCGGATGCTCCGCTGTAGCCAGACGACGTTGGCTTTCTCCGCCAGCTCCTGCTCGGCGCTGATGGTTTGGCCTTTTCCAATTCTTGGTATTATGCCTGGGATTCCGCACCCTTGCCTCCCTCGCATCCATACTACGTTCATCCCTCATATAATACATGTTTGCTTATTTCTTCTACGATTTTGAAAGGTGATAATTATAATGATTAGAGTGCTGCCATTCGTCATAGTTTTAATTCTAGATATGAGTTTGGTTTCTTGGATGGTTCCATCACCAAGCCTTTACCCGGTGAACCTTTTGCTGATATTTGGAGTAGTTTAAATTCTATGCTTATTGGTTGGATCGTTCAGACACTCGATCCATCTGCTCGTTCTGTTGTTACTTATTATGACTTGGTTAAGGAGCTTTGAGATGATCTTCATCAATGTTACTCAGTTGGGAATGGCCCACGTATGTGTCAGATTCGTGCAGACATTTACAACTGTCGTCGGAATGGTCAGGCTGTCAATGCCTACTTTAGTCGCTCCAAGAAGTTGTGGAATGACCTGCTTGCTTACATGCATCCACGTTCTTGTATTTCATGTCCTGATGCAGCTATCGTTCAGGTTGAACGTGAGAAGGAGATGGTTCATCAATTTCTCATCGGTCTGGATGATGGTTATGCTACTCTTCACTCATATATCCTTGCACAGGATATGTTGCTTTCACTCGACAAGGTTTACTCCATTGTTTTGCAGGAGGAGCGTTAGAAGAATGTTATCTCAGCATGTGATTCTGTCACCTCGACAGACACCATGGCCTTTGTTGCATGTCGTCAGGCGTAAACCTCCACTCTAAAGGTCACTGTTGCCGCTCTGGGATCCACCCTAGCTGCCGTTGTTGATCGTTAGAGTCTTACCTCCACTCACTGTGGCCAAAATGGTCATGATGTTACTACTTGCTTTCGTATTATTGGTTATGCGGAACGGTTCACTGAGAATCGTCCACCTGCATCAGGCCCGAAGGCTGCCGCAAACCCCAAAACCCACGCCTCCCCTGGTGCACTGTTTATCGGAGGTACTTAGATAGTGGTTGCCGCCGCTCCACCCATGGTCACCGCCGCCACCATCATTTCGGACTCCGATCAATCCGCCTTCGGCCCAACACTATCCAAGAAGCAATAGAGTATGGTTTTAAACATGATCTCTAAGTTAAATAATTCTGACAATATATCAGGTAAGACTACTTTACCTTGGATTCTTGATATTGGTGCATCGTATCATATGACCGGCGAAAGGGATCTTCTTTATTATATTTAGCATGCTGCAAATGTTGATGTTGTCCTCCCTGATGGTTCTATTTCAACTGCTTTTGAACATGGCAGAATTTGTTTTGGAGATGTTGTCGTGACTCATGTTCTTTTTATTTGGGCATTACGGTGCAATTTGCTATCGTTTTCCAAGTTGACTGATGCTTTAAAATATCTAGTTTTGCTTACCGGAAAATTATGTGTACTATAGGATATCAGCACGAGGGCAGTGATTGACACATGTGAACAAAGAGGAGGGGTTTATTGGTTGCTCAAATTGGGAGTGTCCAGGTCTACACAGCTGTCCTTGTATGTTGCTTCTTCAGTGCCTTCATCTGCTTTATGACATCAGCGTTTTGGGCACCCGTCCTCATCGATGTTGTCTTATATCCTAACAATTTCTTTACATAATAGTGATTTTAATAAATTGGTTCCTTGATCGGTATGTCATCGCGCAAAACAGTCTAGAAATAGTTTTCCTGTTAGTTCTGTTAAGGCTAGTAATTTGTTTGAACTTATTCATTGTGATGTTTGGGAGCCTTATGGTTCACCCTTTTCTAGTGGGGCATTTTTATTTTTGACCATGGTTAATGATTATTCCCGAGTTGTTTGGATTTATTTATTAGTTTCTAAGTCTCAAGTACCATTGAAGATGAAGGAGTTCTTTGCGTTTGTTCAGACACAGTTCTGCCGTCCCATTCAACAGGTTCAGACAGACAACCGAACTGAATTCCTACCTCTCAGATCATTTTTTCTGAAGAAATGTGTTCATTTTGAGACCTACACAGTCTACACACCTCAGCAAAATGGGCGTGTGGAATGGAAACACAGACATATTTTTAATGTTGCTCGTGCTTTTCATTTCCAAGCTCATTTGCTTATCGATTTTTGGGGAGAATGCACTCTTACAGCAGCTTCCCTCATTAATCGCATGCCAACACCGGTGTTAGATGGCCGAACGCCTCATCACTTCATGTACGGTCACGCACCAGATCACAACCATCTCCATGTGTTCAGTTCATTGTGCTTTATCTCTCAGCTTCCATGGCCGCGTGATAAGTTTGCATCCAGAAGTCGAAAGTATGTTTTTCTTAGCTACCCTGTTGACAAAAAAACTTTGCATGTTTACGACTTGGAGTCTCAAATTGTGTTTGATAATCGGGATGTGATATTTTATGAAGAATGTTTCCCTTTTGCACCTGTTTCTACGAAGATGCTACCTGCTGATCCACTATCATCTCTATCATCTAACGTATTTGATGACTCCATTCCTGAGCCATTCATCACGGTGGAGCTGCCTAGTCCCAATCTGCAATGTCCTAAGCTCTAGCTGCTCGCCACTGAGTCACATCGACAGCTACCTGACACGCGACCATCCGTAACCGCTCCGCTAGAGCCCAGCTCAAGGCTGTCTGTTGCCACTCAGCCTAACCCGCGGCCATCCAGGACTAGTCTGTGGCCAGCCCATCATGAGCTCTAGCTACGACCATCCATGACCGCTTCGCGGCTAGCTCTTCGAAAGCTCCAGCTGCGGCCATCTGTGACCGCTCAGCCAGCGCTGCCCATCCCATGGCCGCCTCCTGCCAAGCTCAGCCAGCCGGTGTCCGCCTCAGCATCAGTAGCTCCATCTACCGTCCGTCCTCCCATCACTCATCTTTGTTAGCCTCTAGTTAAATTAAGAGACTACACATGCTCTACTACTCGCTCTATAAAATCCCCCTCGGGTACAAGTTACCCTATTGCTGATTATGTTTCCTGTAGTAATTTTTTGATTTTGCATTCTAGACTTTTGGCTGCAGTGACAGATGCTATTGATTCGATTACTTTTTCTTATGCTTATCGCCATGATCATTGGTGTGCTGTTATGTCCGACGAGATTGATGCATTCGAGAGGAATAATACATGGGTTCTTGCTCCTCTTACTCCTGGAAAGAAGGCTATTGGCTGTAAGTGGGTTCATCAAACTAAGTTTAAGTCTGATGGTTCTATTGAGCGATACAAGACTCGTTTGATTGTACTTGGTAATCGTCAGATTTAAGGAGTTGACTTTACTAAAACAATTGCTCATGTTGCCAAGATAAGTTCAGTTCATCTTTTCTTGATTGTTGCTACTATTCGTGGTTGGGATCTTCATCAGATGGATGTTCACATTGCATTTTTGCATGGTGATCTCAAGGAGAAAGTGTACATGTGTCCACCTCCTAGTTATACACTTCTGGTGCATGGGTTGGTTTGCAAGCTTCGCAAATCTCTTTACGGTCTGCAACAGGCTCGACAAAATAGGTTTGCTAAACTTGGTGCTGCTCTTCGCCTTTTAAAGTTTGTTCAGAGTAAGACATATTACTCTTTTTTTATTACTTGAAGGATGGTGTTTCTCTTCATGTATTGGCCTATGTTGATGATCTTATCATTGCTGGTTCCTCTCTTGAGATGATAACCAAGTTCAAGAAGTATTTGTGCTCTTGTTTTCATATGAAGGATCTTGGTGCCCTAAAGTATTTCTTAGGCATTGAGATAGCTTGTCGGCTTGATGGGATGTTTGTGTCTTAGCAGAAATATGCATTGGATACTTTTTCTGCACCTGGGTTATTGGCAGCTAAATCCACATATTTTTCCATTCAACAATAGCACAATTTGGTGCGAGATTATGGTCATTTGCTTAACGATTCTGCGCAATATCGCAAGTCATTTATCTCACCATCACTTGTCCAGAGCTTAGCTATTCAGTCCATACCTTGGCCCAGTTCATGGAGAAACCGCGTTTGGCGCATTGGCTTGCAGCTTTGCGAGTTATGCATTATTTAAAGAGTCATCCTGGTCAAGGTTTGTTTCTATCGGCTAAGAGTTCTCTTTAGCTTACTGCATTTTGTAATTCACATTGGACGGCTTGTCCAATTACTAGGAGATCTTTGACTGGATATTTTGTGATAATTAGTGAATCTCTGGTTTCTTGGAAGGCGAAGAAACAACCCACTGTTTCTTGTTCTTTGGCTGAAGCAAAATACCGGACTATGGCAGTCGCGTGTTGTGAATTACTATGGCTCAAGTCCTTTCTCATTCTTTGGGAATGGCGCATCTTACTCGGATGTGTTTGTACTGTGATAGTCAGGCTATTTTTTATATTGTAGCCAATCTAGTTTTTCATAAGAGGATAAAACATATTGAGATTGACTGTCATTTTGTTTGTGATTTGATTCAATCTGCTGATGTGGTAACTTATCATATTTGTACAGCTAGTCAGCCAGCATATTTATTTACGAAGGCACTTGGTCGATAGACATTTCAGACTTTGCTTGGCAAGTTGGGCATTCGAGATCCACATGCTCCAACTTGAGGAGGAGTGTAGGAGATATTTTGTGAATATCTTCTGCAACATTATTGTACCTTAGATAGAATCATTTTCCTTTAATGACTATATAAATGTTGTCTATACATTGTACCCTTGTACCATCAATGAAAACACACGTTCATATTTTACACATTCTCTGTAACGTGTAATTTTTAAACGGTAAGACTATTGGGGTGATGTTGGATCCCCATTTAGTTAGGCCCGATGTTGGGTCGTGGTTTCCACGTTTGCACGTGAGGGGTGTGTTAAAATATTCCTACATCAATTCTTAAAGACTAAATGACTTGGGTCACTCCACTTAGTACCAATTGATTTTTATATTAAAAGCCCATGATTTTTACACAAATACCTTATACTCTCCCCCCCCGGTCCGTTCCAGATAAATTGACACATTTTGACTTTTGAAAGTCAAACTAGTCCAATTTTGACCATTAAATTCTATTATTATATGTAAGACTAGTATCGTATTATATGTTGTTGGATTCATCTTAACTTATATTTTAAAATTATAATATTTTCAAAATATTTTTATACATATAAATAAAGATATTAATTGTTGAAAATTAATTCAATTAACTTCTAAGCATAAAAAATGTGTCAGTTTATCTGGGACGGTTGGTATATAATTATAGAGAGTAGATCTATACAACGAGTTTGTTAAATTGAACACTAAATTTTATACTTTTTATATTCACATTCAAATATACATTATTACATGTTTTAACTTATAAAATACAATATTATTTTTTTAGAATATCAATTTTAAAGTAAAAGTAAAGTGGCATATCCATAAATTTATGGATATATAGGCCATTTTTCCTAAGACTATAGAGTCAATCTCTTGAAAGACGACTTTTCCATAAGCTATGGAAAGACCATGGTTTAAAGTGAAATTAGAATAACTGAAGATAAAAATTGTGGGTTGCATGAATCAGATTATAAACTTTATAACTACTAAACGTTGCATAATAAAATTTTAATATTGCAACTAATACATTTACCTTTTATTATTTTAATTAAATCTCATCTTTCCATAAGGTTTATGGACATAGTTTTTCCCCCTACTTTGCGAAGACTAAATAATTTTAATATAGATGATACAAAGTAGTTAACGATATACGATTATATTTTCTGGTTCATGTTGTATATAGTCTTTTATGGGAATTTTAGTTGATACTGGTATTATGAAAAATAAACTGTTATAGGTGTAGAGCTTTCAAAAAATAAGTTTAGTTATTTTATTAAAATAATAGCAAAAATTAAAAACTACCATTATATTTTCCTTTACAATTATTTCTGATCAAGTTACGAACTCTTTTACTAATCATGTGTAATATCATGTATTATACAAGATACGATAATTTCACTAGTGGAAATCAGGCCTATTAAAGGCGGTTCCTTCGAACGAGAGAAGTCACTTCCTGATCCCACCTTTGATCGTTAACGATCAAATGCAGTTTTGAAAATCGCCTTAAATCGGACTTGAAGCAGTTCCGAGTTCAGAACTCAAATCCTGAGCCATAATTAAAAAATTGGCTGGCACCAATAGATTTTCGGCAGCCTCAATCGAACCAAGAAACACAACAATTGTAGAGACATATTTGGCGCAACATTATACAAACCATTAAAACCCATAAACACAGCAATTGCAGTTTCCAGCATTAATGAACAACGTTATACAAACATTAATAAAGTATAAATATTGGAGGGCGTAGTGGCGGAGGCGAAGCGACCCACAACGGAGGCTGCACGATGGCAGACACGGAATTAAACCAAATCTGGAGGAGTGGAGGGCGTAATGGCGGAGGCAACGCAGCCCACGACAGAGGCGACGCCACCGCGGAGGAGTCGCGGAGGACACGAAATTGATGCGGCGGAGGAGATGAGGTGGACACGAAATCGACGCGGCGGAGAAGAAATTGACGTGGCTATGTGGAGGGATGAGACGACACCGCTGGCAAAGGGAAGAGGAGAGAGAGGGAGTGGCGCGACGAGTGGAGGACGCCGTGGGGTGATTGAAGATGGAGGGGTGATGAAGGTGGGGCGGGTGATGAAGGTGGGGCGGGTGATGAAGGTGGAGGGGTGAGGCGAAAATCAATAGGGAAATTAATGGACGGCATTATATCTAATTGGAAAAATGGCCAAGGACCAAAAACCCTAAGGCTCATCGCCCTAGTCATTCAATCAAACGGACCCGAAAGTCGTTTCGGGTTCGGAACCTTGTCCAGGCCTCAATCAAAGGCGGTTCCACAATAAAATTGCATTTATTTGATGTTATTAATGACGGTTCTTCAAAAATCGCCTTTGATCAATTGTTAACCGCCTTTAATTGGACCTGAAATAAGTTTCGAGTTAAGAACTTCATTCGGATTTCAATCAAAGACGGCTCCTTAAAAATTTCTTGAAACCGCCTTTGAACTCCACCTTTAATAGACCATTCTCCAGTAGTGTTTTAAATGAAAGTTTGGAACGAGTTAGCAGTGACGTGTATATTTAGAGTAAACATCGACTAATATTAAAGTTTGAACGATTGACTCAATTAAATAAAATGAAATGAAATGAAATAATAATATAATTAAATTAAAATTTAATAAATTAAAATTAAAAAAATCCATATCTTGAAAGACGGTCTTTCCATAAGTTATGGAAATATCTAGATTTAAATTGCAAATTAAAAGAAATTAAGATAAAATTTTTGGGTTGCATTTCTCGGATCATAAACTTATAACTATTGCACGTTGCATAATAAATTTTTGTATTGCAACTAAAACCTTTACCTTTCTATAATTTTAATTCAACCTCATGATATCATATGCCTATAGAAAGATTGTTTTTCCCAAGAGGCTGCCTTTCAAAAAAATACGTAGGAAGAAAATAAATTGGATAATATGTGTGATTTATTTTTTTTCACGCGGTTCTTGTTTACTGAGGTATTCACACACTCGGTTTGAGTATGTAACATCAACACGGAATGGTTGTGTTTGATGACATAGTCGCATCAGTACAAAGGATTGGATCAAAGCAGATCTTCCGTATATATTACTAGTGCGAGGTAAAAATGACGCTTCCTCCCAAGTTTGAATAGTTCTTATAAGTTTTAACCAAAACCTAATTCCACAGTTAAGGTTATTCAATTACTATAAATTCCTGGTCTTAACCAGGCTGCTACCTTGTTGTTCACAAATTCCCCAGGTTGGTAATATTTTACCATACCATATATTTGTACGTAGTTGTCTTTTGTAGCGTCGATCCATGTCCGGTCAAATCACTCACATTTACCATCAGAGTTTGATAATGAGGAGTAAATCATATTAGCCAAAGTGAAAGAGAAAAAAATGGTAGGGAGATTCGACATTGTGCTCACTGAACCAAGTATGTTTGGTCAATTTAATTAAACCCAATTTTTTCCTAGGTGTCTGTGGAGAGAAAATTTCAAAACTAAACTCACATTAACGAGACTAATTAAAGCCTAGTCCAAGTTTGGCACATTTATACTCCCTCTGTTTCTCGACAAGGGGTCAGAGGAAAATCCTCATAGTAGTCCTCTCTTGTCCACCCCTTCTTCTTTAATTTTTCCTATTTAGGGGAAGGAGAACAATAATTTATTTTAATTCATATTTTTGTTATTGAATAAGCGTGAGACTTATTTCCAAAAATTATTTTTATTTTTTTACCTGATCGATTAGATTGTTGTGTTTTTAATGATAACTCGATTTAGTTGTTCATGTTGATGTATTGTTCTCGATCTGCTTGTTCAGATCGTGTGCTCGTAATTTTGCCTGTGATTTTATTTTAGGGTTTCATTAGTTTGGATTCGCCAGATCTGTATTTTTCAAGGTGTTTACAGTCTGGACAACATAGACCGTGGTTGGATCAAGTGGTGTCACAGTTGTAGAAGATCCCTATCCTTGTTTGATGTAGTGATATTGATGCGTGATACGCTCCTCTCTGCCAGTCGGTCATGATTTTTGCAGAAAGCAAGTTAATATCCCCGAGTGCGATGTTACAATTTTTTTATTGGCTCTCTGATCTGTAATAGTACAGACGATCAGTCTGGTTGACTTGTAATTTAGGTATCCTTGCAATATATTAGTTATTGCTAGAGGCTACTTAGGTTGGATGTCAATTTCACTCATTGTAATCACCGCTGGGCATTTTCCCAGCATATTGGAATGAATGATTGATTTTTCAAAAAAAAATTAAAGCCCAGTTCAGTTGAGCTGACATGGAGATGGTATGAGATTGTTGAAAATGCTATGAGACTGTTGGAGATGGTTGGACATGGTTAGAGATGATATGAGATTATTGGAACTGAGATAAGATTATGGGAGCTGAAGTGAATTCAAATAAATATAAATATAATGAACTGAACCTAATTTAAATAACTAAAATTACCAAATTCAACTAGATATAGATATACTAAATTGAATTTTACTAAAATGAAATATAGCTACAAAATAGTAAAAATAGGCCTAAACAAAAGCCCAACTGGGCCAAATCGGACTGCACTGAATTGGATTGGACTGAACTGCAACTTATTTAAATAATTTAAATAATAAATTCAACTAAAGTTAACTATACTACTCCCTCCATTTAAGGGAAATCTGCACACTTTCCTTTTATGAGTGTCCCAGACAAATATGCACAATTTCCTTTTTAAGTAAAATTTAACATTTCCAAAGACGTATTTTCCCTTATAGATCTAAAATTTTACTTCCCCACCCCCATTCCCACAAACCCTACCCTCTCCCCTCTAATTTTGCACCTCAGCCACAAACCCTCTTACTCTCTTCTCTCATTTTGCTCCTCCTTTATGCAGTCTTCCTCCGCCATTTTGCTCCACCCCTCTCTTAGCCTCTGTCTCTCTCTCCGCCACCCACTATAAGAAACAACACCTTTTACCTTGGTTCTCCATGACTTCTTACCTCAATTTTTTCTGGACTAAAAATCGAGGTAAATATAGTCGGAGTAAAAAATACACTTTTTACCTCAGTTTTCAACAAAAGTCTGTAGGAATTATCAGTGAAGTCGGCTATAGGAAGAAGGTCGATGCTTGGAGAACACATTAGCAAATTCATTTTAATCGACATTGGCATCCACTTGTATGGGAGGTCGTTCAATGCAAGAAGGCAATCGATGGGGGATAAAATATTGCTACGTCGTTCGCACATGACGCCAGTCCACATAGCATACAATTTTGCAGCATGGGTCACCCACGTCATGTGCCTGCTGAAGAGGAACGCTAACAAAAAATGACATCCTTTTGATGGCCCAACATCGTAACAAAAATGACGTCGATAAATGCAACGTCGGTCACGTGTCGTCTGGACTCTAGTCTGTGTGACGTTGCCGACCCAGTCAGACAGACTTAATTTATCTTACAATATTATAATATTTAATATTTGATGTTAAAATGATTAAACATCATACCACATTCAATTGTTTTCACTAAATTTGGGAAATAATGACATGTTCAGACCAACAAAACTATAACATATAATACAAATACATGTCATCACATATTGAAATATATAAGGTTAATTTGAAATTGACTAATTATTTTTATTGAAAACCCATTTTGTATGTTGCACACCATTAAAACTATCGGGACGACTAGTGAAATGACAAGTCATTCCATCTACACACTGAAGGTCCATCGATGACTCTCCAAGGGCCTATTAATATCATTACATACGAAACAAAATTTATGTTAGAATTGGGCAGTCCTCAGTTGAAATACACATAATGTAGTAAAATGTAGATGACATTAAATCCGAGATGGTAAAAGTAAATAGAACTGGTACATGCGACATCGCAGATATGGATTGAAGACGTCGCAAAGACTGACTAATAAGTGGCGCCGGACATTAATTCACATGACAACAATATGAAGTGCTATGTGAAGTCGGTATTGGTTCGGTAACATGTGATCGAGGTTGCCATTCAAACTATGTTCATAGAAATCTCAGCAACTTATCACAATCGAAACAAACATGGCACTATCTTAGAAAGAATAACAACAAAAAATATATAACATGTAACTCAAGCATCATACCTCATGTAATGTAAGAATCTTTGATCAATTATTGATTAAAAAAACATATAGTAGGATCATCACATAATTGGTAATTGAACATGGAATAGATGGAAAAATTACCTCAATTAATTAGGAATCAGAGATGCTCCATCCTTGGACACTTGTTGATGTTTGAGAGAAGCAACTTCATTAGATCATTAAATGATGTAAGGTTGTGCCTGAAAAGGATGGTGGGAGTTTGGGTTGTAAGATTGGTGTTGGAAATGGGAAATGAGTATTAGTGCTGAGATTTATTGGATTGAAATAGGGTGGGGGGAAATTGTGGGTTCAAATTTTTGGCTGAAAATTTGAGTTCCCGCTTGAAATTTTAGAGTGATCGATGCCGGTTTATCTTCGTTTCAGTGTCGTATCAATCGATAAAGGTGCGAACTCGCACATAATTTAAATTCCACGGGTAATATACACCGTTTCAAGATTGCAGCCTGTCTATCTACCCGTTCATGCCAAAAGCTGAACTTTATTGTTATAAAAAAATTAAACTAAAAAAATGTTATCTCCAATTTTTCACTTCGGAAAGGGCAATAATGGAATAGTGACACAAATGACGGACGGTTAAAATTTGATGGTCGAACTTTTATTAGCTTTTAATTTCATAAAAAACCTAGAATATATAATTTCATGTGATTCTATGTGGTCAAAATTATCATGCTCATAACGCTTATTGTAAGGGTAATAATGGAATACTAACACAAATGACGGACGGTTACCCCGGATTGCGGACGGGACACTCGCAATCTACCATAATTGATAAAGAAACTCGCATAATTCCACAGAGAGTTCAACAAGTTTTTAACGAATGACCCTTGTATAATTACAAGTAATCATATACAATTTACCCTAGACAATGTACTTGCGCTTTTTAAAATTTGTTGGATGGACTTTTATTAGCTTTTAATTTCATAAAAAAAGCCTAGAATATATAATTTCATGCAATTTTATGTGGTCAAAAAATATCATGCTCATAACGCTTATTGTAAGGGTAATAATGGAATACTAACACAAACAATGAACGGTTAACTCGGATCGTGGATGAGACACTCGCAATCCCAAGTCAAATTCTTTATCACCGGAACTGATAAAGAAATTTGCATAATCCTACAGAGAGTTCCAGAAGTTCTTTACGAATAACCCTTGTATACTTACAAGTAATCATCTACAATTTACCCTAGACAATGTACTTGCGCTTTTTAAAATTTAATGGAAGGACTTTTATTAGCTTTTAATTTGATAAAAAAACCTGGAATATATAATTTCATGCGATTCTATGTGGTCAAAATTATCGTGCTCATAACGCTTATTGTAAGGGTAATAATGGAATACTAACATAAATGACGGACGGTTATCCCAGATCGCGGACAGGACTCTCAGAATCCCATGCAAACTCTATACACCGTAATTGATAATGAAACTCGCATAATCCCACAGAGAGTTCCACAAGTTCTTTACGAATGACCCTTGTATACTTACAAGTAATCATCTACAATTTACCCTTGACAATGTACTTGCGCTTTTTAAAATTTGATGGACGGACTTTTATTAGCTTTTAATTTCATAAAAAAAAGAATATGTAATTTCATGTGGTGGAAATTATCGTTCCTGGGGACCATCTTTCAGGGATCTAAGTGTAAAAACAGAGAAGTTCATCAGCTATGTTAAAATTGATTCCGATCATACAGGGCGCTAATAAACTCTGGTAAGTTTAAAATAGCATTTTCTTATATACAATTACCCGTTATTAAGGTCAATTGTTTCCGTCTTGGTTACATGCCGACCTAGTTGATATGCTATTGGGATGAAATGCTGAGGCCCAATACCAGATAAGCTGATGTCGGTGTTTTATTGGTTAGATGTCATTGTACCAGAAATAGTATGCGAGGTCGCACATACATAGGTACAACGTAGGCCCTTCATATGCGAGTGGGCTGAAATGTTGAGGCACACACTCCTATTAGCCAACGTCACCCACATTTCGGTGAAACACTTGCTATAGACGACTATAATGCGATGTCAAAGATACCCTAGGTGGAAGTATAAAGAATATATAAATGGAGCCCACCCCTTATACATCACTTCAAAGTTTCACATTTACCTCAAATTTTAACAGTGCCCCTGCCAATCTTGTCAAAGGTATTGTTTCCACATGTGGTTACATTACTTTTGTTATTCTATTTATCCAAGAAATTGTAATCTATATGGATTAGGGTTTGAATGTATTAATTGTTTTAAGTTTTGAAGTTTCTATGAATTAGGGTGGTAGGATATATGGGTTTAGGGTGTTAGTATTTGGTTTCTAAGTCTTCTGGCTATGGAGTGGTTCATTTGTTTGGTTTAGAACCAAGAATTGTTCCCGGTGTTCTGATGTCCTTTTTGTAGTCCATCTTCTATAGTGCGACGTCGGTTACCAATAAATCATCCCTCCATTTTATCGATGCATGTGGGATATCGCGAACAATGTTTTCTTTATGAAATTGGTCAATGTGACTTTGCAAGCCTCTCGGCTAACCATTCTGTTATACCAAAGGTTAAGTGATTTCACATTGACTTGGTCAACTTACCAAATGATTTGTGAACATTATCCAATTTATCTCTACTGCAACATTTAACACCCGTGACAATATGAATTATAGCAATAATGTCTAACAATGCTGGTTCCATCCGTGACCCGATCGAGGTAACAGGTTTTTGGTTATTTTTTAAATATTTTTTCTATTATATTAATAATATTATAAATGAATACTTAATAATTTTTTTTACCAATATAGATTCATACTAATTCGGATGATGACAGTCCACGACGCATACTCTCAAGCAAATATCCGTATTTTTTCCATATTCTGACCCAGAAAAACTTTGGGTCAATTCCAATTATGGTAAGTCCTCAATGTTTTAAACAAATTGAATTTTCAATTAACTTCTTCTATATATTACTTCCATAAGTACTAACAAGGGTTTTATGTTTATAATTCAGTACATCCCTGACAAAATTGTGGAGCTCCTACCGCCGTACAAGTTGGATTATGTGCTCAGGTGCAAAGGGAGGGGTATAACATGCACTACTCGGGGAAAATGGTACTGAAGACCCTTGCTCCGAAGGGGTTTGACTTGTTTCTTGCCGCAGAGCAACTCATGGTTGGGGACACCTTCTACTTCGTGCTCCTGAATGGTGCTGGGCCAGTAGTTTTCCGTGTTGTCATTCTTCCCTGCAAACATTAGATGATTAGATTAGTCTTTGCATGACCACGTATTTTAAAAAAAATTATTTGTATTTGTAAGAATATTAATATTGACGTATTTTCTATATGAAAATTTTGACTAAATTGTTTATTTGGTCCCCAAAAAATATGTCGCAATACCATCTTTTGGTCTTGATGCCAATACTGCATATGTTCAGCAACCAACAAATACAAAATGATTTGTTTGGTCCCCAAAGGTGGTTTTCAAGGGTATTGTTTTCATAATTTCACTAATTAAAAAACCTAAAAAAAATCTAAGTCTATTTTTTAATTAGTGAAATTATAATAATACCCCTACAAACCACCTTTGGGGACCAAGCAAATCATTTTGTATTTGTTGGTTGTTGAACATACGCGGTATTGGCCTTGGGGACCAAAATATGATATTGCGACATATGTAGAGGACCAGAAAAACAATTTAGTCAAAATTTTATTGTTCATTAACTGTTGCTGAATGTTTAGTATTTAACATAACGTAACTCGCAGGTGGGCTGAAATTGTTAGGTCTATGCACACATGCGACGTCGGTGACTATTTTGGCGTAGTTTTGAATTTACCGACTTACATGCGGCATCGCACTATACTGGGTGGACAATAAAATGTGGTCAAAATGACGTCGTTTCAGAATGGTTACGTATGTGAGAACCCTACCTACAAGTTTAATCTTCTATGCATAAGTTTCCTGCAAATTCCAACGGTCTCTCACCTCCCTTCACTTCTCCATTGGAAGAAAGGTAGGGTTTTTCTAACCTTCAAACAAATGTTAGCAATTCCTACTTTGCATTGTCCGATCTGTGGTTTGTCAACAAGTTATGTTTTCTTTGTGTTCTAGGTTTTACCCACATTTTTGACGTGGTGAACTATCGTTGGATGTAGACTTGGTATGTCTCCATAGGGTTTTTGTATAATTTTATGGTGTTAAATCTTAGTTTTTTTTGGGGTTATGTGTTTTTACCCGTAGCTTCCTCTGATATATGAGACCTTGGTAAGACGTCTTCTATAGTTCAGTTACTGCGATAATGAAGCGAGGTCGAATACTGTTATTATTAGTAGCATATTATTTAGTATGTGACATCGCATATATATCGGTTGTCCCTTCGGTCTAACCGATGGGTTCCCGACGTTCTGGCGACTTCGCTAGTAGATGTTGTCCATGCCACTGGTTTAGACCGACATATACCTGAGATGCGTAGGCGACGTCGCACGTTGCAATACACGGGTTGCTTCCCTATTCACATTTCCATTTCTTATTCAGGATTAATGGCTGGCGAAAGATCTTCAAGTCATCCATTTTTATAGGTCTTCAAACACTTTAAAATATATAATGAGTAGAACACATCTTTACCACAATATTCTATTCTTGTGCAGTTTTCCGCACAACGGAGCAATCGTGAGCCTATTGTGTTCTACATTGAGGATCATACAATAGCTCCCGAAAGCCTACGCTTCCACCGCACTTTGAAGCAGCAGAACTTCAGGAAGAACCCAACTTTGGAAAGACATTTAAAATTATTATGCAATTTCAAATATTTCCACACACACATATATTTTTTCTAATCTATTTTTTTTCTGCTTTAGTACATCCCGTGGGAGATTGTACCACTACTGCCGAGTGCAAAGACCCCCGTAGTACTGATGCTACAGGAGCGTTCGGAGTCGGGGATAGCTGATTCGAATTTATGTACTAATTGTGAGAATGTTTTCACGACTATGGTTTTTATATTTATTTAACTGTCTAATTTGAACATCATAAGATTGATTGCACGTGTTCATATGGGGGTTTTAATATGATTTAAACATCATATGATTGACATCCATTTTCATTTTTTATTCTTCTCTATCACTGTCAAATTCTATACTTTAACTTATGTTTACAAATATGTGCGACGTCACTTAGTCATTCGCTAACGTATCAGTAGAAACGACGTTAATGGAAAAAATTTATCAAGCTTCCAACACAACATATGCGACATCGCATGATCATCGGTAACATTATTTACTTCATTTTTATAGTTTTTTACTTCATTTATTTTATTAACCGAGGTGAAAAACAATTATTTACATCAGTTTTTTTATAACCGAGGTAAGAAATACCCTTTATTTCGAAAAAAAATCGAGGTAAAATAACTTTTTACCTTATTTTTTGGGGTTAAGAAAAAAACTGAGGTAAAAGGGGCAAATTAAAAGATCATTTTTCTTGTAGTGACTGCCCCTCCCCCGTCTTCGTCATCACGCCTATCTCCGCCACCACGCCTATCTCCGCCACCACTCCTTTCTCCACCACTGAATCTGTAGCCGCAACCCCATACCTCAATCTGCACAACCTCATCCCTTTCCCAAAACCCTAGCTTCTCCCCTTCTGCGCACCCTAGTTTAATCCATCTGCGACCGAAGAGTGGAGGAGGCGGTGGAGGGAGGTGACGCAGAGCAGTGGCAATGCGATGGAGAGGAGAGAAGTTAGAGAGACACAGCGAGATGACGGTGGGAGAGGCACGACGGAGAGTCAGAGAGGCATGACGGGAGGACGACGAAGGGGTTGAGGAGCAGGCAGTGGAGGGGTTGAATCAGCAGCAGAACCCTAGCTTGAGAGGAGAGTCAGATTCGGGCCTTGTAAATGGCAGAGGCAATTTAGTGGTAGACATGAAGGAGAAGGAGGAGGAGAGTGGTGGAGATGGAGGGGGAGGAGGAGGAGATGAATGGTGGTGGTGAGAACTAGGTGGTGGAGGAGAAGCAAGTGGCAAGAGAGAGAAGCAGGCAGGAGGGAGAATTGAAGAAGATAAGGACAAAAGAGTCTTTCATAGGGGAAATTGCATATTCCCCTGGAACGGAGGGAGTAAATTGAATTTTATTAAAATTAAATATAGTGAAAAAATAGTAATGATATGGCTTGACAAAAATTTAACTGAAAGTGGACTGAACTAAACCTTATTTAAATAGTTCAAATTAATTAATTCAACTAAATTTAGATATAATAAAATTGAATTTCACTAAAACTAAATATAATTACAAAATAGTAATAGTAGGCCTTAATAAAAACTGAATTGAACTAAAATGAATTGAACATAATTCAAATTAACTAAATTCAATTCATTAAAAATGAATTATATAAGCTAGAAAACCATAATAAAAAAGGCAAAGTTTTGGGAAAGACGGTCTGTCAATAGGCTTATGGAAAGACGGTCTGTCAATAGGCTTATGGAAAGACGAGTTCAATTGAACTAGTAAAAGGTAAAAGGTCTTAGTTGCAATATTAAAGTTTTATTATGCAACGTGTAGTAGTTATATACTATATAACTCGGTTCATGCAACCCAAAAATTTTGTCTTCATTTCTTCTAATTTACACTTTAAACCTTGATTTTTCCATGACTTATGGAAAGACCGTCTTTCAAGAGACGGACTCATAAAAAAATGGTTCATTATTATGAAATTTAATGTGAACTAAACTCAAATGAATGAAATAATTTGTAGAATTTTACATACCACCATTAATTATAAATTAGAAATTAATATATGTTAAACTAAATTACATTTAATGAATAGAACCGAATGATTTATAGTTAATTAAATATAAAATTAATTAGAGCAAAGTGGGTTTTTAACCTTATGTTTAGGTCGAAAGAGCAAAAATGACCTTGTAAAATCTGAAAGTGCAAAAATGACCCTGAAGTTCGTTGATCAAAATGTCAATGGTCAAATTGGCCTGAATTTTTCAAAATGACCATTTTACCATTCTGTTAATTTTTTTTAAAAAATGTGAAAGACAATAATACCCCTGCCTTTTAACAAAATAATTTTTTCTTTTCCATTTTACTTTCTTTTCTTTTCCATTATCTTCTCCTCTCTTCTCAAAATTTCTCCCCTCTCCCGCAGTAATTCACCACCGATGGTGGAGCGGAGAAATCCAAGGGTACCGGTTGTGGTGCGGAGAAATTCGAGGGGTAAGAATCCCAGTGGGCTTTAATCTGAGGGGGAAAGAAATCCGATGGGAAAGAATCAGATTGGGGAAGAAATCCGACGGGAAAGAATCAGATGAGGCAAGAAATTCGATGAGCAAGAATCAAAGGGCAAGAAATCCAAGTTTTTGGAGGCGGTTCTAGGGTTTTAGGAGGGAGATGGGTTTGGACAACGGTGGTGGACTGGGTGGATATAGGATGGATAGAGGGTGGATGCGGTGGTGGACACAGTGGTGGACGGGTTGGACAGAGGGTGGACGCGGGTGGACGAGGTGGTGGACGGGGTGATGGACAACCGGTGGTGGGGTGGTCGTAGAGACAGGGTGGTGGACGGCTAATGGTGGTGGCGGGTGATGGTGGAAATAGGGTGGCCGATGATGGTGGGGTGGTGGTTGGTGGCCAGTGGTGGTGGTGGTGATGGGTGGTGGAGGAGATGGGGTGCTGGTGGAGATGGGTTGCTGTTAGAGATGGGGAAGAGATGGGGTGGTCAATGGCAGCAACAATGGTGTGGCCGAGCAACGGAACTGAAGAAGAAGAAGCTGGAGAAGAAGATGAACAGGGGGTAAAATAGTCAATAAATTTTGAGCTTCAAACTTCGGAGCATTTATGTATTTTCATGTTTGGTCAATGGCAGACTTTGGAGTCAAATGTCAGAATTGATCAAAATGGCTATAATTGCACAATTTTACAAAAACATGGGGTCATGTCTTCACTTTCATATTTTACAGGGTTATATCTGCACTTTCTCAATTAAATGAGGTCAATTTTTCACTTTTCCCAATTAATGAACTATACATAAATTAAACAATGTTAATATGTTAATGAATAGATTTAAGATTTAAAATTTTAACATATAATTTTGTACCAAATCTAAACTAATATTTTTTCATAGTTGCAATAAATATAATAATCCTTATGTTCCGATTTAAATAATATTTACTAAATTTTAATAATTAAAAAATTTTCATAACAATTTGATTTGAAAAAAACAAATTGAAAAGAGTTTAAAGTAGCCGAGTTGAGATTATTGGAGATTATTGGATATGAGGTGAGATTATTGGAGATTATTTGATATCAGGTTGGAACCAAGATGAGATTATTGGAGATTGTATGAAATGAAAGCAGCTGAAATAAATTAAACTGTACATGACCTAAATCTTCAAATTCTTTTTGTTGTAAAACCAATCCAAGATGGGGAAAGAATTTCACACACGAAACATATAGTTGTGTGGAAAATCTTACCTCCACACATTCTCACTAGTGTAGGATAGGGGGATTAAAGACTTTTTTATTGGACTAGGGAAGGTACTTTCAAGGTGACTTCTCTGATCCCGCCTTTGATCCTATTCTATCAAAAGCGATTTCGAGAACCGCCTTGGTTGGACACGATAAAAGGCGGTTATTTACTGATGTTAACCACCCACAAGAACCTCCTTTGAACGTGTTTCGAACACAGAGCAATGCGGACACCCTCGGACAACCATACTACCTCTAGTACCGGAACTGCAATGAGCTCCCGGTACTTGGATTACCATCGGAGTGGGATAATTGATTCCTACGTCAGGTGAGGAATGTGGAGTACTCTTACAAACTTGGAAAAATGTGAAAGCCCTCGGCTCTCGAGTGACCTTATAGTATTGCAAGACAACTAAGATTCTGGTACCTTAACTTTTGTCGGTGGTGGATGATGTGTTCCTTCGTTGTGTTTGGTTTCTGGCCCCAAACTGGTTTGTGCGTTTGAAATTTTGCATTTTTCAATTAATACTTCCGAAATTGGATTTCGAATTGGGTAATGTAGTTAAGGGATCAGACAAAAAATTGTGCCTTTGTAAACGTCCAGGAGGTCACGCACGACTAACTTCTGTAGTCGAAAATGAATTCGGTTACAGAGGTACAAAATTAAATTCATTGCTAAAACCCCATAAATATTCTTCAAATCACCAACGACGGTTTAGAGTCGGTCTTATGCAAAAAAATTGAAATAAAGATTTACCTCACCATTAATATTATAAGAATCGAATTATGTGATTTTTATGTTTTTAACTGCTGGTATTTATATATTTTGGTATGAAATATTTAAGGTTTTAAATATATTTTTAGAAGTTATATATATTTGAAGAAGTCATTATTGAATATATATATATATATATATATATATATATATATATATTTTTTTTTTTATTTCCTAAAATGTATCTTTTAAACCAAAAATAGTGTAGTAATTAAATGAAATCCGCACCATGTAATGATTTTGATTAAGTTATTTTTAACAATCAATGTAGCATTCATTATTTTTCAACTTACCATAGTTTATGTATTTATTTTTTTGAGATAAAGATATACTGTTATATTTTACTTGATTTTTTGTTAACAAATATGAAAGTAACTTATCATAATTAATTGGTACTTCCATAAACTTAATATTATTAGAATGTTATTCATATATAGTACTTCCAATTACCTAATTTCTTTACCACACGGGTTTGATTGGAAAGGGTTCGAATGGAGAGGGTTCGAGTTGAGATGGTTCGAGTCGAGCAGTTCGAGTAATAGGAGTTCGAGTGGTACTGGGTTTACGTGGAGAGGGTTCGAATAGAGGGTTCGAATGGAAAGGGTTCGAGTAGAGTGGGTTCGAATGGAAAGGGTTCGAGTAGAGTGGGTTCGAAAGAGGTTCGAGTGATACTGGGTTCGAGTGGAGAGGGTTTGAGTGATACTGGGTTCGAGTGGAGAGGGTTCGAGTGATACTGGGTTCGAGTGGAGAAGTTCGAGTGGAGAGGTTCGAGTAGAGATGTTCGAGTGATACTATGTTCGAGTGGTACTGAGTTCGTGTGGAAAGAGTTCGAGTAGAGGAGGTTCGAGGGTTCGAGTGGAGAAGTTCGAGTAATAAACATTTGTAATGGTTTCGTCGCAATCTCCTCATTTGTAATAAAAAGCTTTGATTGTCTGATGGCATTATTATCACTTTATTTAACAGTTACCTTATATAAATTTTACATTATTAGATTGTTCTTGATATTCCTTAATTATTGTTTATTTATTAATTAGAATATTTTGATTGAATAAATTGAAGTGTAGATAATTTCTAGAGAAGTAGTTGAAAAAGGCAAGAAAGTATTATGTATATGTCATTTATAGAATAAAGTATTGTTCAAATAAAATATTTTAAGAAATAAAATAGTTATATGAATGGAATATGTATGTGCAAAATAAATTTTCATCCTATATATGTTTAGTTAATATATTACATTTTTGAAATATTTATTTTAGTTTTATATGGAAATTTGTCTGATATATGCGTTCAAGGAAATCCTTATAAATTTGTTGCTCAATTCATTCGCTAAACATACATAAATATTCAGTGGAAAATATACTATTTAGCTGTTCATGATGATTTATCCAAGTTTTTTATTTGAGCAAAAAATTGAGAAGCAGTTTGTTATTGTAAGTTTTTTTTATTGGTTTTATATTTTGCAATATTTTTTTAATTGTCATTGATTGTGTAATGTTTATATTTTATGTATTCAGAAATTGTCGACTGAAATTCTATCAATGATTCAAAAATCTGGTGATGGATTTGTTGAAGTTTGTAGTTGTTTTAAATTGGAGGAGTTTTATTTAGAGGAGTATAGTAATGGTCAACTTATTTTCAGCTATGAACAAATGTGCAGTTTCATAAAACCATTTGGAATACTACAATCTGGATATCTTCAATGTATAAGTACTTATCAAAACTTTCTGTTTGTCAGAGGATTCAATCATACAGGTTATGAATTAAAACGAATAGTGAA
The DNA here is from genome assembly GCA_037428765.1 of Rubia yunnanensis. Lineage (NCBI taxonomy): Eukaryota > Viridiplantae > Streptophyta > Magnoliopsida > Gentianales > Rubiaceae > Rubia > Rubia yunnanensis. The sequence goes on from CM075066.1 coordinate 86,220,206, forward strand.
CATTCTGCTCTTCCTTATTTATATCACTATATGTATCCTCATCATATGATAGCCCTAAAACTTGGTGATGATGGTAAACTGGTAAGCTACTAAATTAATGAATTATCACTATGTTATTTTTCATTTTTTTGCTAATTTGTGTTTTTTATTTTGTAAATGCATTGATTGCCCTCAACTTTCGGTTACTCTAGAGGTTGGAAGTTGACAAACATTTCAAGTCAAGTTGGTGTTTTCAATGTGAAAGCAACATACTTAGGAGAAGATAGACTCATATTTGAAGGTCCTGGGTATAGAAATTTCTATAGTTGCAATGATCTAAATGAGGTTGCATTTGCAATATTAAAATATGAAAAAGATGAAAAATTGGAGGCTATGTTCTATTTACCCGACGGTATACAACATCCTTTTAACATCCTCTATCCATTATCCTTTCTTGAATCAGGGACTTTGTTGAGCGATCCTATTATTATAAGTAAGTAGTATGTTGTTAGTTTTAATTTTTAATTTTTACATTTTCGATCATGTTTCCGTATGTTGTAACAAATCTAAAATGGGTATGTTTATAGGTGATACCTCTGATATAGAAGAAAGTTCGGAGTATGAAGTTGAAGTTATTGATTCATCTTCAAATCAGGAAGTTGTAGTTATTAGTCCATAGACATGAGTGTGAAAATGTTTATGACATATTTGAGTTTTGGTTCTAGTTAATATTTCTATACAGAGTTTTGGTATTTTTGGAAATTTGAATTATGAGTTTTGCGTGTTTAAGTTACTCCCTCCGTCCCAAATTAAACTGCACACGTCATAAAATGTCACTATTCACTGTTCAACTCTGACCATATATTTGAATAGATATATAAACAATAATATTATCATATGTTATATGGTTGGATTCGTCGTAACACGTAGTTTCTGAAAAGTAACTTCTTGTGTGCCATGATTATACGTAATTAAACATATTAATGATTAGGCAAGTTTCTTAATGAGCATGAAATTCTCTCTCATACCATTTAATTTGGGACGGAGGGAGTAAGTTATTTATTTTTGAGTGTGAGGTAATTTTCTTCGTTGATATACATTTTATAATTATTATTTAATACATGAATTTCTTCTTTTACAACTCTGTAATAGATTAAAAAATGCAAACATGCATCTCATTAAGAAAATGTTTGAATTTGGGAAAGTTTGATCCAATGACTCGCTTCTAAAGCACTGTTAAGAGATTTTTCAATCTTGGTCTCTCATCAAATGAATGAGGCAAAACTAGCATGTTAATAATGAGCACACTTATTATACGATTTGCCTTTCATGAATTTCACTTTGGGTGTTGACCAAGACAGTGCAAATGCAACTGTGCACTTCCAATGAGGTTCGACCATAAGCGGTAGCACAAACTGCTGCACAAGGCGTCTCTCCAGGTGAAGATGTCATGCATGGTCCCTTCGTAAAGTTGTCCTGATCAAAATGGCCATCCTTATAGTGGACAAGCAAAAATCACTGATGAGAAAAATATACATGGGGAAAGAAAAGTAAACTCTAAAGATGGGATGTCATGCTTGAGGAGACAAAAGTCATGCAACACATAATTTGACAAGAGGAATATTCATATGCAATCGAAAATTGAAATTGAATTGCATTATTATATGTAAATTGGCAGGATCAATTTACATATTTTCTCGTACACCAAGAGGAGGAATATTCTTTGCAGTTCTGTTATCATCAATGTAATTAAATAATATACGCCACTGTTAATTGGAAGTGAGCTTCATTATAAACATTAACCAATAAAACAGGCCAAATGTATACGCGATGTAATATGTGATATTCATCATCTATTATGCAATAAGAATGACATTATGATTGTAATAAGACAAAAAAATTCAGCACTAATTTAGATATTTTCCTTGATGTATAAGCAGGCCATTAGGCTCACATTAGCTAGAGCAGCAAAAGGTAAATCTTGAATAATCCCTATAGACACAAAATTCAAGTAGCTATTGACATGAAGCAAGACAAGAATCATGAGAAGGCAAATAAGTTGCTTATTTGATGTTACCTGAAATTTCAATTAGTTTAATCACTTCCCTACATGATAACCTCTAGGATGTTAATATAAGTGTACATGTAAGCTTGTTGATGTCGGAATTATGTCAATGTGTAAACTTGTTTTTTTTCCCCACAAACTCAAGAAACTAAAAGAAAATTCTTAATTTTTCATCTACCCTGTCTTTTTCCTCCCTCTATTGCTACTTTCATGACTCCCTCCATTTTCCAATATACCAACCAAAACTTAAAGACCTCTTTTCACATCAGATTTGGCTTTCATAAGGCACACTTTTCTTGACTGAAACGAGACTCCTCCAATAAAACATCCCACTACCTAACAGAGCTCGCTATCAAGGCTCAGCTACATAGTGGTGCACTTTCCTAAAAAATTTAGCCCAAATCTTAGCATTCCAGAAATAAGGCAACCTACATTCTCATTCTACATTGTTTTCAGGACTTTACCATTCAATTCAAATAAAACACAGAACATTTGATAATGCTACATGCAATCCAACCAACAAATTTAGCTATTAGCTGACTAAGAAGTGGCACATTACGTCACAAATACTTTCTCATAGAACTTAACAAAGCGATCTAGATCACCCACACATAACATAACTTGACAGATTGGTTCACGAGTAGATTGGCGCTGACTGAGCTTAAAGAGATAGCCGTCAGGATTCTTAGCAAAAGCTATGAAGGTTAAACCACATCTCACGGGTCCAAGCTCAAAATATCAAAAAAAATGCAACCACTGTATCTTCAGCCAACTTGTAAACCAGGAAAACATGAGTAAACAACAGAGTAATGAGTCAAGAAACCTGATGCACGTTAAATAACACAAAGTAATCCCATCAATTGTTTAGTGTTTACTCACATCTGAGGTTGCAATAGCAAAATGGCCAAAAACAAACAAAACATACCCTCAATCTCTAGAACTTTTCTGGCTCCAAAAATCGGGTGAAAGGATTATCTAAAGTGGCAGTCATCTTCTTTATCGCCGCATATGAAATTACAAGAATTAATGAATAAAACATACCAAAGGAAATTTTGAAATAATGGAAAAAAATTCCTCACATGAGACATCTAAGTCCTCTTCTTGTAATTCATTGTCACCAAAAATTTCAGTGAAAACTATATTCTTGGTTCTGCTATGCAATCTTGTTTCTTCAAAAGTTGGTGGAGTTAAGAGAACTTTCACTTCTTCTGATGTTTTAGCTCGCGACAGAGCGACATAAAGCTAGCCATGGTTGTTCCAAATAAAGTCCAACGAAATCCAACGTTTGACCTTGTGACTTATTTATAGTCATTGCAAAACAAAGCCTCACTGGAAATTGGAATCTCTTAAATAGAATAGTGTGTTTCTTCCCTTCATTATATATGAAGGGTATTCTTGGGATTAAAACAAGTTTACCTTTGAACGATCCAAAATCTATCTCATCTTTTATAGTGGGTTGACGAAACTCTCTACAAATCAATCTTGTTCTATTACATAAACCTTCTGTTGGATTCAAATTTCTTATGAGCATTATAGGACAATTTGGCTTCAATATGAGTTTATGAGAAGGAAAACCTTTTGGATTTAGGGTATTGAGAAAATCCTCATAATCACTTTGATGTTTCTCATTTAGAGTCCTATCAGTGCTGATGTATACAACGGGTTCACCTGGAAAGCTTTCAATGAAAAAAACATTTATCTTGTCCACACAAGAATTGGTTGCTGCTAAAATACATCTTCCGACCATTTCCATTGGATTTATAGCAAAGCTATTTAAATCAAGAAAAATGCATTCAATTAACCTGCAAAACATTATATGAAAATGCATCATTAAATTGATTAGTTAAATAATACACTATAATTTTTATTTAAAAAATAAATAAGACTTACTACTTCGCTAATGATTCCTCTTTTCTAACATATGGAATGACAATATTAGATGGTAATTCAACTTCTTCATTATCATCAATAGCTTCTGTCCCCTCACCAATCCGAAATAAACATGAACATAATTTAGGATCATTGACTGCTCTCATATTTTGTTGTAGCTTTATTTTTTCTATTTCTGGCCATATGTTTGAATAAACAATAAATAACAACACCGTCTCTTCTCAAGATGCTTCAGGTATAACTGGTAAAGTTTGCCTAAAATCACCTCCAAATAGAATAACTTTGCTTCTAAAAGGAGCCTCTGAATTTATGAGATCTTTCAATAAAATGTAAATTGCCTCTATAGATTCTCGTCGTGCCATAGTTGCTTCATCCAAAAGTATTAATTTTTCCTCAATAGTCAATCTTGCTAGTCCACTATGCTTGCTTAAAATACAAATTTGCTTGTCAGCTGAATTAAGAGGCAATTTGAATCTCGAATGGTCAGTTCTTCCTCCAAGTAAAACTGAAGCTGCTACACCGAATGATGCTACAACTAATGCAATATAACCTTCTGACCTTATCTTTGCTAACAAAGCTCCGTATAGAAAAGTTTTTTTCGTGCCTCCAGGACCATCGATTAAAAAACATTTTCCGGTTTCACCAGCAACACTTTCAAGTATTCGATCATATGCAATTTAATAGTTGTCATTTAGCTGCCCACACATCAACAATTCTTCTGGAGAAACATGAATACTTTTTTCACTTAATATTTCACGGGTCATTAGTGCATCATCTTGTTACAAATAAATATCATCTAATATTCCATAAAATCCAAGATCCTTGTTTATTTCAACCAAAAAATCATTAATAATACGAAGCACTTTCTTTTCTATCAAGGATTCTTGTATATGATTGAGAGTTTCATCATTCTTCTTAAAATCTTATCATAATTCAGTTTTATATTTTTGCCACAATTTATTTGGATTTTGTGGAGAACAAAATACTAATAAAATGGCAAATAAAGACCTTAAGGTACCTGACACAAATAAAAGAGAATGTTTAAACAAATTCAGATATATAAGTGAACAAATAGTCATATATAGGGCTGCATTTTGTTCACTTATATCATATTTTATAATTCATATATAATTCATATAATTATTCTAAGGAGAATCACGATATACTTTAGCTTTGCAGGATTTTTATCAAGCAAATGGGGCTCTTTTTGCAAAGTGAGTGCATGCTAAAGTAATCTAAATACTCAGGTTTTATGATGACATTATTTATGGCTATATTCATACAATTTTATTTATGACAAGTTCAACATTTATTTTTTATATTTTACTTACTTCATGTACTTGCAACATATTATTTCTTGAAAGGTTATAAAAATAATATTTTTTATATTGATTATTTAATAAATTCCAACAAAATTTATTATTTGTTCCACAATTTAGATAGTTATTCTTAGATGAATATATTTATAATTTATTTATTTCTTTCAATTCAAATGCGACATGTAAATATTATATATTAATTAAATTAAATATTTTTAATCAAGAACACCGCGCAACGCGCGGTGGGACTCCTGCTAGTATAAATAAAGCAAAATGAAACATACGCAAAGTCTTGGTTGAACTAAAATCATACAAAATTTATTATACAAGTTATAAATTATGACCCGATTAATGCAACCCGCATGTTTTATCTTTATTCTTTCTAATTTTCAATTTAAACCTTTGTCTTTCCATAACGTATTTCAAAAGATGAACTCTAAAATAAATTTTAAAAAAAGATATATTTATTATTGATGTGTACTATGGACCTAGATAATAAAATAGAGAAAAATCAAATAATAATTAAGATAAACAAAATTTAAAACACCATATATGAAAATAATCAAGCCATAGACAACATATTCGTTTATTGAATAAGATAAATCCAAAACACACCGACAAGGGCATTGCAACCAGCACGCATTTGGCAATAGACTTGTTTTTGTATACAAAAGCCGTCTATCTTTCAGTGAGCTCAAAGTTTTTTTAGGACCAAAACCTGCTAAATTTTTGTAACCTTAAATTAGCAATGTATACATCTTCAATCATGTAACAATACTTCTTCCACTACTTTAACTAAGTTGATATATGTAATTTAACCGAGAAGAAACCATTACAAGAAAGACCCAATAATGTAATGATGTGTTAGAAGAGAGTGCAGCAAAATCCATATTCAAGAGGCCGTCATGCAAAGATTTCCCTTCTTGAACTAATCTGCAATGGCTGCAAGCCGAAAGAACAACGAGAAATTTAGGGTTGTTTGGATGCATTCCCTAACAGGCCATCTTGTCGAAGAGAGCTACTGCTTTCTCAAAATACCCGTGCTGTGAGTAATCGTTGACCATGGAGCTGCACGAGACAATATCGGGTCTCGCTATCTTATCAGACACTTTCTCATCTTCATCCTAATCGCCATAGTTTGTGCAGGCTTCTATAAAAAAGCTTGCAATTTGGAGGTTTTTTGCCAAGTTGAATTTCACACTCCAACAGATCAATTGCATAGTTGAAAATGAAAGCTGAATCTGTAAGAACACATGATAACGTGTATTCATCGCATGATGTTCGATCCACAACCACGGTTTGGAAAGTTTCCAATGTTGACCAAATCTCTCATGCTGAACAAAGCCGACTATAAGCACATTCCACGTCACCACAGACACATTCCTCCCCATATCTTAACACTGTTTTTCGGCATTCATCGATTCTCCAAGTTCTGAGTACATGTCTACAATGGCAGTTCCCACAAAAGCTCCTGAAACCATAACATTCTTTATCAGATGAGTGGGTAGCCGTTATCAGAATGCCTCATTCCTCCACAACATGAGAGTGTAAAAAGTGAGTTCCTTTTCCATATGAAACAATTGCATCCGCATAAATATATACATTTCAAACATACCATTCTTTTTGTACAAGTTTCCTCGAGAGTATTGAACAAAAGAATCTATCAACTTAATGAAAAGTTATATTGTAGAATTCTACCAACATAATCATACCTAAAATGGAGAATGGAAAGGGCCATGATCTTACCGAACCAAAATAAGATGCCGCTAAAGATTTTGCTAGTTAAGTTTTGCCTACACCAGTGGGGCAACAGAAGAACAACAACCTTATCTTGTCCAACTACCTTCTCAAATGGTTCCTACCACCTTTATACTTTAACTTAGAGTGGTATTGTACAACCTCCCCTTGGTCCATATAAACACTTGAAACCCAAGAAACTATATCAACATCGATCTTATGCTAAGAATCATACATATAAACCAAAAACATCATACTAAGTTCATTTCTTAACTAAAAAACTTACACTCTATAATTACAACTGTCTCCACAAACGACGCACACCCAAATTTCCAACCCTACATCTCCTTCTGTCATTTATTTGATCATAAAAGAGCACATATACAGCTCATGAGTACCAATGCCTTCATTATACAAGTATGCAACAACACTGTTAAAAAGTACACAACCCAACTTAGACAACACATTCAATTATTTTTCTAGCACTTTCACTACATCATATAGAACCATGAAGATTGTAAGCATGAACACATTTCGAACCGGGGACCAAAGTGTATTCACTCATGTAGGCAAAAGTCAACCACAATCAGAAAAAATGCTTACAGAGACATTTGAAACTAATAGTTCTAGGAAAAATAAAGAGCTACAAAAGATGTTAAATGAACTTATAGATGATGAGGAATATGCCTCCTTCAGGAAACAACAAAAGCAAAGAGGACCTTACTTGTTCAGGCTTTGAATTTGAGCTTCTTCATCACTTTTACATAAGCCACGGGGACAGTACCCGGCTTTTGCAACCCACCCCTTACTTTTTTAAACTGCATAAATGAGGACGATGTTACAAATAAATGTAGAGTTACAGTCCCACTACTTGATTGGTAGCATTAGAAGCTTGGTGTTTGGACTCACTGAATCCAGTCTAGGATAACAAAATAACTACCAAAACATCCCTAGCATATAGCATCTTTACAGAAAATAAAATATTATGTACGAATTGACTCAAAGGGGGAAAATATTTAGGGGGATGAAAAAATAGAAAGTAGTGCCCTTTATACCATGTTTGAAGCATAAAAATAAATTTTAAAAATTCATTTGGGTTAAATAGAAATGCAAAATAATAAAAGTTTTCAGCTCTGCTATCCTAACATGTAGCAGTAATCATAATTGGCTTCCACACTCATTCCCAACAGGAATTCTTTTTAAAAACAACTAAAATAGAAGTGAAACTAAGCATCAGTTAAGGTACTGCATACTTCCAGAGAAGACAATGAGTGCAACGAAAAAATGATTACCTCAAGGATGAGATAATAATAATAAAATAAAAAATCAGTGCATATAATCCTATTTGATCAGCACTTGAGAAGAGTGTAGTTCACTAACATTGAGAATTAAACCAATGCTCCGTAAAAAAAATTGGTTCAGCCATGAGAATTACAATTGGAATGGGCAGAGTGGACCAGAATCAAAATTATAACTTCTAATTACATTGTTGGTTTTATAATATCTAATGGGCAGAGTGGGCCATAAATTGGAATATTCCTAAACCTTAAACATTGTGCTAATGATTGCAGTGCAATTTTAATTGGGACAGACGGAGAAGTTCACATTGATCCTTCAATAGATAGAAGGGGAAATAACGGAAGTATTAAAAGCAAGAGAAACATAACAGAACAAACTGATTGCTTGCTACGTAGTTACATCATGTTGACACACAAATCCAAAACTTCCACTGTAATCATCTTAGGGTCAAATTAAACCCATTAACAATGTCCCTACCAAGCCAATGAGCTCAATGTAAGATGAAAGATGTTCATATATGCAATTAGCAAAGATGTCAATGGATATGATCTTCAGAGTATCTTTTTGAAAAGGACTTCAGTAATAATCTTTATGCCTTTTAGGCCGGTAGTGCTAACCAGTGTCCACTTCTTCGATTTATATGAATTAAAAGGAATAACCCATCAGTTTCAATAAGGTGGGGTTCGAATTCCTTTAACTCGGTTTTCATGCTATCATATGATTTGGAGAAACATCCAGCATCATGGCTAATGTATAAACAAAAATGTTTGAGATTCCAAATGACTAAATAGTATATTGACTGTTCAATGACATTCGAAAACTGTTCCCAGAAACTCAATAGTTTCAAAAAACTTAAAATGAGCAGAAGTTTAATAGCAAATGCAAGGACGGGGAAAACCCACCTGGAAACAGTTTGTTCGACTTCAATCCCACGAACCTACGTTTTCTTGATTATTGGCTGTAGTTTCCACGCTTTGATTCCTCAAACAAGCCGCCATAGTAAAAAATAATCATTCAGAAATTGAGAAAATTAACCAAAAAATGCCAAAAATTGATGAAAAATACATCGCTTGCATACATGAAAAGTTGCCTTTTGGATTTGGGATTACTCGGCCCGTACAAGTTGCAACTGTATGCTTCTCGTTGTCGTCGCCGCTCCGACTTGTCCTTGTTCCATCCCTAGCCATCTCAATCTGATTCTCGATTTGTCCTTGGCAAGGAGGCGGAGCTCCAGCGTCGCCTGCTTCAGCAGTTGGATTGATGGAGAGCCGAGGCTGGAGACCATCTGGGCGATGAATTCGTCGGAGGCGGCGGCTCTAGGATAAGGAGCTTGTAGAGATATCGAACGGGAGCACATGTGAGGAAGATTGCGATGAAGAAGTGGAACATGGAAGAAGAGAGGGATTTTGAAGGCAAAACAATGTCGTTTTCTCAAAGAAAGGAACTCATAAAATTACTTAAATAGCCCCGGCTGACAAACAGAAAGCAAACAATATCTATTATAGAGTGGTTGAGACTAATGATAAAGCCTATACATTATAAGTTATATTGGTGATTTTAAGTATTTTTATTCTTTCATTGATCAATGTGCAGTTTGCGTGTAAATTTTTTGAGTTTGCATTTAAAATATCGAAGAATAACATTTAAGTTATCAAAATCACAAAGTCATGTTTTAGACTTTAGATAGGGACCTTAATGCAATTATTATATATTTTAAATGGGATGATTTTTTTTATAAAAAAACTGCTTAGAAGTGAAGGACTTCATGTGTAAACAAAATAACTTTGGTCCATATGTATCACAATTTCAGAAGTTAATTTCATTTCTCTTTTCTCGCAGGAAACCGCCGGATTTCGCCGGATCTACTGTCCGCCTCCTCCACTTTCTCATAGAGTTGTTCACGACAGCGATTCCTCCTTCGGCCACTGCAATCTCACGCCGAGCCTGCCGTGAGAGACGACCTGTGCCCAGCTGGAGAAGACTGCTTCTCTGGAGACGACTCTGCTACACTGCAATCTCCCTAGCTTCGATGTTGCTACGCCGGATTCATGGACATATAGTGGAGAAGTTGAATCGTTAATTCAGCTAATCCATATGCAAATCTAGTAATAAAACATGTAATGGATTTATGGACCTTGTTATCTTAGTAATAGCTGTTAAAAATTCCTCTTTAGTACTGTCACTTACAGAAGTTGCTAGCCTAGCTTGATTGTTTGACCGTGAGAAAGAAGCATCCACATTAATCTTTATCCCTATCTCAGGTTTTTCCCACAGTATCAGTTCATGTTTCCTTTTCTTCTTTTCCGTAAAAAAATAGGACACAAAGCTTATATGTGAATATATATTGGCCTATTAGAATAGAAGATTATAGAGGAGATTAGGGTTTAGATATTTACTTATATATTGTAATCTATTTATTGACATTGTAATATAAACCCCAACTCGAGGGGAATCAACTTTTACATGGTATAAGAGCAGTGTTAGCACCATGTTGATTTTTTCTGAACTTTTCTTCTCTCCTCGATTAAATTTCAAGCCAGTTCGGCCATTTTCTGGAAATATTCAATACTTTTTCTCGGCGTTCTTCTCTCCCCAACTAAACTTTTGCAGCGGCAACTTTGATTTATCCCGACCTTCTTCCCTCCCTCGGCATCTCCGCTCGACTGCTCCTGCTCTGGCAAGTTCCGACCTTGTCTCCGCCAACCAGCCTTTCGTCTTCTCTGGTCTCGAGTTTTCGATCTCTCTCTGTGGTTTCTCATCCTTCTCGTGGTATCGGCGCATCGTTTTGTTGCCGCTGGTGGCATCTGGTGCTTTCGTTTGGTCTGCTCCATCAGCGCCATCTCCTGCGGGGTCTATTTTTCCTTTTCGTTTGTTCAGCGGCTGCTAAATTTTTTATTTTCCCTCCAGTGCGTGTCTTGCACGCTCGAGAGCCTTGAGGAAGGCACACGTGAAGCAGCCAGCCCGTCTAGCGCCTGTTGCTCATGCGCGTGCCATTGCTTTTCTCTATGCCTTGCGCGCCACTTCCCAGCACTTGTGTGACATGTTGGCATTCTTGGCAATTACCTTCAAGTGAGCCTCTTGACAGACGGTATGTCTATAAACTTATGGATAAGACAGAGATTAATTTACAATTAACATAAATTAAATAGAATTTGCGGGTTAACTTGCAAAAATCCAACCCATGCCCTTCTTCCCCAAAATAGAGTGTCACCAGTGGACGCTGCCCCCCTCCCCCCGACGCCATGTATTCCGACGACGATGAACCTGACCCCTTCCAACTCACAATGACGGAAGAAGCACCGCTAGAAGACCACCAAGAACTGTCGTCGGAAAACCAATCCTACTGCAGCAAAATCACCAAGCAGAACATCTTCCACCTGACTTTAATCAACTCCGACCTCTTCGTCCGACAGTTACCATCTCAGGGCCTCTCTTTCCAGCTCTAGCCCACCGGTGCTGCCCTCGTCAATCTCTTCGACAACCGCCACCCCGCCTTGTCAGAGATTCTTGATGGAAATAACCCAACCGCCTCCGCCTCCGCGGTGGAGGCGTTGCTTGGCGCTGACATCACCATCATGGACCTCCCCCACATGCTCCCAATCTACAGACCAACATTGATGCTAACTCCATTGCCAGGTTCAAGAGTTAGGGTCGCTGTGTACAAATTCGCAGCAAAATGAGGTATTTTGGATGGAAAATGGTGATTGATTTTGTTGCTTGCTGTGTAGGATCATTTTGATGATTTTTTGTTGTAGGAAAAGTAGTAAAGTACCACCCAGTTCACATAAAAATTGATTTGATCCTATTACATCCTTTCACTTTTCTCAGTATGCATAAACACCTTAGTTCCGACGTAGGTTTTATTACATGTTACTTGTAGCCCTAATCGATAATGTTATTAAGGAACAAGTTATGCAGATGCTATACTTAGAGCTCTGGAGCAGAGTTTGGTGAGTGTCTTCTTTATGCTTTGGTTCTTTTCTTGTAATGTGAATAGAATGTTTGAAAGAAACAGTGATTTCTGGGTGTACAACTTGATTGTGCATGCATAGTGAAACTCTGAACCAGTGTAATTTGTTCAAAGGAAATGTTACTGTTGAGGTGTCTCGAGTTCTGATCATGACCATATGATTATGACTTTTATAAGTTTGTGGGGGACATGAAGTGATATAGAAGTACTTTGCTACTGCTTTAAGGTTCTAGTTTAGTACTGTAATTATCTCATGGGCTTCATTATTTTGGATCCTAAGCATTAACTCGTCGTGTTAGAATAATTACTGAAACATGATATTACTAGACATTGACTCGCTGATGAAACTGTTTGAGGGAAATTGAATGGTGTTTCTTGTTGCTGGTAGGATTGGCATTGTAAAAATTGAATGGTATACATGCCTTCTGTATGATTGCCTAGACTAAACCAATGGTGACACTTATTCAAAGTAGTATTATTAGTTTTGCAAGGGAGATTCCTGAGAGGTATATGCAAACAGTTGTTGTTGGCAACTACATGTCTTAAACTTGGTATATTTGTGAAAATTAGTTAGTTTGGTGTTTGGGCCAGTCCTCAAACATGGTATATTGCAACGTTGAATGGCTGAGGAGTAGATTTCTATACACAAATAAAGTTAAGTAAAGGTGGAAAACATATACCAGATCTGGCTCTATGTTTTCAATTGATGGAGGCGAGCCTCTGCTATTTTTCAGTGGATTTTGCTTCAAAGAGCATGACCATATTCTGTCTATGGCTTTGCTTTACTTAATTTGATTATGATGAGCAAATTCTTGAAATCTATGTTACTCAGGAATCCTTGTTTCCGTCCTGAGACTTGTGAATCTTTATACGAGGGCTAAGAAACAGCGCAAAATCTTCACTTTGTTGTAGCCATTATCATGATGTTACTGATCATAATCTCATACAACGTGGGACATAAGCTCGAAGTCATAAAACACTACAACGAGCTCATAACCAGAGCTATGAATGGCGAGAAACAAGAGAAAAGAGAGGTAACTGTGCAACTGTAGAGATTGACGTTCTGGGAAATGCAAAATCTTTGAGCTTATGAGTTTAAGTTGCTTATATTGCCATCGATTAAGTGAAATCGTTGTTGAAACTTCTAGATGTATGAATTATTCTGCTGTGAACATGTAAAAAACATGTGGCAAATATTCAAAAAATAAACTAAATGCTGCTGAAATTTTTTGTACATACTATGCACATGTTACCTTATCATACGTATCATTTGTAATAAAACATGCACCTAATTTAAATGCTCTAAATATGAATTATGAAACTTTTCCAGGAGATCGTGTATAAGTTAAGTTATGAAACATTTTTATTTCTGTAAAACATGCATATGTTAGTCTACGACTAGTATATGTTATAGTTTATAGAGACCGAAGAGACTAAAATTTGACAATTTAAAATTTTCATATTAACTCTACATTAATTAATTTACAACATGCATTGTTTAAATAAAAACACGCATATGATTCTTTAAAAGTTCAGTGTCATATTTGTCTGAATCCTCCTCGTTTCGGAACTTTTTGTGTAGTCCAATCTTCAATGTTGTCAAATTCCTTAAAAGTTAAAACCGGAAATTATAGATCCAACCACTGAAAAAAGTCACATATACTGGATATTAACAGTTGCAGCATATGAGAAAACATGTGAGATTTCTAATTCAAAACAACAATAATAAACAATGAAAGTAAAAGTCAAACACAACAAAACTAACAAGTACATACTGGATATTAACAGTTGCAGCATATAAGCAAACATGTACGATTTCTAATTCAAACCAAAAATAACCAACAATGAAAGTGAAAGTCAAACACAATAAAACTAACAAGTACATACTGGATTCTAACAAATGCAATATATAAGTAAACAGATGCAGTTCTTAAATAAAAATGAACAGCCAACAACAATTTTTTTAAAAAAAGAAATAGTCATACACAACACAACTAACAAGTACATATAAGATACTAACAGGTGAAGCATATAAGTAAACAGATGCAACTCGTTATTCAAAACGTACAACTAACAACAAATGAAAACAAAAGGTCATAAACAGTACAACTAACAAGTGCACATTGAATACTAACAAGTGTAACATATAAGTAAACTAATGCTGCTTGGAATTCAAAACGAACAATCAGCAAAAAAGAGAGAGAAAAAAGGTCATTCGCAGTACAACTAACAGGTACACGTTGGATAATAACAGCTGCAATATATCAGTAAACAGATACATTTCTTAATTCAAAATGAACAACCAACAACAACTTTTAATTTAAATAAATAGTCATACACAACAAAACAAACAAGTACACACGAGATACTAACATATGCAACATATAAGTAAACAAATGCAACTCGTTATTCAGAATGTACAACTAACAACAAATGAAAAATAACTAACAAGTACACACTTAATACTAAATGATGCAACATGTAAGTAAACAAATGCACCTCGTAATTCAAAAACAAAAATCAACAACAAATGGAAAACAGGGATTCACAATACAACTAATAAATACACAATGGATAGTAATAGCTGCAACATATAAGTAAACAAATGCACCTCGTATTTCAAGATGAACAATGAATTAGCAAAAGAATAAAAAAAGTAAGGCGATACAATTTAGTATAATAGCTGAAAGAACAAAAAAATGCATTGGTCGTATAAGTAACAGTAAGCAAACCAGCTTATCACTGATGGCAGTGCATGCACTACATGTATAGGACTTGGCATATCTCAAAACCAACTTATCACTGATTTCTCCAAATGAACAACAACAATTCCCGAGCCAATTATCCGCCACTTCTTGCCAATTAGCTGATGGAAATTCCTTAAAATAACTGCACCACAATGAACATTCAACAAAACAAACTAAACAGACAAATGCATCACTACAACTAGATTATTATTAGCATTTCGAAAAAAGTCTATTCAATTTGCTGTTACCACAATTTCAAATGCAATCTGAAAGCATATAATATGAAACCATAATTTCAAATGTTGTTACGTACGAGGCGGCAATGGTCGGAGCAACTGACTCTGGGAACCAATCTGAGTTATTCAAATTTGGCACCTGTGACGACAGTGGGGGAGCGGAAAAGCTGTTATGGGAGGCTGCTTCGACAATTTCACCAGAAAATCCTTGAAGCCAGTCCAGTTTTCGCCGTTCACCGACACCACTGACCTTGCCGCCTCCTTCTACAACTGAGGTAACGGCTGATGCTAGTGGAGCATTGTCTTCTGGTAGCACTGCATCGGCGGGTTGTAGAACCTGTCCACGTCGTTGCTCCGAGAGACGGCCGAGCCCGACATGCCGGAGAATCTGAATTCAAATCGGGTTGAGTTGAGATTGAGGGTGAATTAGAAAATCAGAGCTTCGAATGCAAAGCAACAGGTTGAATTCCATTTCACATTGGTGTTGGTGAATAACCGGTTGAGGGCTGAATGCTTGGACATGATTTTATTGGGGTTAGCCTGTGTTTCATTTAATTTTTCCTAATTGGCAAATAGGTCTCTGGCTTGTCCATAAGCTTATGGACAAGCCGGCTTTCCTGAGACTTACCCATTACCTTTAATATTTATTTCTCTAATCTAACAATTATGGCTTTCTCCAATTCCCGTGGAATTAGTGATTGTATTTTTTATCGTTGGATTTTTTATTCTGATGCAACTACTCACATGAATTCTAATTCTCGCCATCTTGAGAAGGTACACTCTTATCATGGTTCAAATTCCATTTATGTGGGCAATGTTGAATCTCTATCTATATCTCATATTGGTCTGTGTAATCCTTCCGGCTTATCTCTCAATGATCTTCTTGTGGTTCCTCAAATTACTAGAAGTATACTGTCTATTAGTAAACTTACTCGTGATTTTCCTGTTATTCTTATATTTTACGCCAAAGCATTTTGTATTAAGCATAAGCCTACAGGAGAGATACTTGGTACATTCCATAATCGTTAGGGTCTTTATTTCCTTGAGACTGGTGAGTCTACCTTTTTAGGTGAATTACATTCTGGAAAGCTTCGAGTTTTCTTTTAGCAGTGGCATTCTCGCTTTGTTCATGTGTCTGCCACTCTTCAGTTACTGAGAAAACAAAGACATATCTCTGTAACCTCAATTTTTCCTGCACCCGATAGTTGCTCTTCTTGTCAGGTGGCCGAGAGCAAACATATGCCCTTTTCTACCAGCGATAAACAAGCCATTGGACTGTTAGATAAGGTGCACTGTGATTTGTGGGACCGACTTTAGCTTTATCCGTAGAGGGTTATGCATGTTATGTTATGTTTGTCGATAATTTTTCATGATTCACGTGGTTTCTTCCTTTATGTTGAAAGTCGGGCTTTTTTGACATCTATCTCTAGTTCTAGAAGTTTGTTGAGACTCAGTTTTCTACCAAGGTAAAAGTCTTACAAACATATCGCGGCACAGAGTTCACTAATCACAGTTTGCAGGCTCACTTTGTGTCTTGTGACATTTATCATCAAATGTCCTCTCCCTATACACCTGCTCAAAATAGCTGGGCTGAGCAAAAACATTGTCACATCATGGAAACTGGCCTTACCATGTTATTTCACTCTTCTGTGCCAATATCTTACTGGGTGGATGCCTTCTCCTCTGCAGTTTATATAATCAACCTCCAGCCTAGTTCCATTCTTGGTGGCAGGTCCCAATTTGAGGTTGTGTTTGGTTTTGCACCGGATTATTCCTTTTTTCACCCTTATTTCTCCTCATAAATTCACACCTCGTTCCATTCCTTGAGTTTTTATTGGCTATAGCCCTCTTCATAAAGGGTTAAGGTGTCTCAATCCGGCTACTGGGCGTATCCATGCTTCATATCATGTCCAGTTTGATGAGACTTGCTTTCCTTTTGCCTCTTCTTCATGGGCTACCTGTACATCTGCCCATTTGGAGCTTTCATTATTTATAGAGCCCTTACTTACGTGTTCGGTTTCACCTATCTCTCAAGATGGATTGTCTTTTACCGAGTAACCTTGCACGGTTTATCTGATGCTCAAGTAGTACCAGCGCCAACTTCTCCAGCCTATGTGATTACTTCTTTGGCCTCGATGCCCATAACTCTAGCCTCTACATCATCACCCCAAGATCACACTCCTCTTGCTTCATATTCTTCTGTTGCTACCACGGATGGCTCTGCCGAGTCAGCTCCCACTTGCACGCATCGGATGACCACTAGAAAGATGGACGGATCTCGTCGTTGATGTGCCTCATTTTGGGTGTGTTAACCGTTGCATTCGACATAATTTTTAGCTTGTTTTATTTGGTGGATTCCTAGTATTAGTTGAGTTTACGTTACAAGGGGTTTAGATAGTCATGTTTGATTTTCTTGTCTAAATCTCGTGTTTTGTAGACTTAATTAATACCGATGGATATCTTGTATCCATGGGCTCCTAGATCTTCCATTTGATCATCTTTAGTGGGTTGTACGTGGGTATTTTTTGGGTTACATTCTATGTGAAGGCCGTTCGCACGAATGGTAGAAGAGATTGAAAGCCATTCGCAAGAACAGTAGAAGGGATCGAAGGTCATTCACCTCTAGAATGGTAGTAGATGAAGACCACGAATATCAATGCATGGAATAAGGATATTGGAATCAAAGATAGGAGGCAACAGAGATTAAAGCGACCAATGAAGAAATGGGGAATCGTGGTTCAATGAGTTGTGCCAAAGTCTGATAATGATCCAAGAAGAGATAGCCTACAAGGCTAATTTTATTGGATCTATCTTCTTGAGTACTACAAAATAGAATACTAGAACTCTAAAATCATAATAACAGTTCACCTGTAACGAAGGAAACAAGTTCAGCCGACCAAGTTACCACGATTCGGAGTGGGCCATTCATGGTTAGGCACCAACAGCTCACACCAAAGAAGTTGGCCTGTTCCAACAGTGTTCAGCATGAGCCTATGGTGCGGGCCACACACAGGTTCAAAACTTCACTCAAAATTGGCTAAGTATTGGCGCGACCGTCCGATTTACGACGACCTGCGCCATTCCAAGTCCAAGATACCAAGACTAGTCAACATCATGCCATAGGCTACGACCCACGCCAAGTTTCTGAGCAGACTGAGCTTACTGATGACTGCCTACAACAAGACCCCCTCGGTGGTTAAGAAGTTCCAAATCTAGCATGCTGATGGTGACCCACGTCAAAGGCCACAGTCCATGCTAAATGATGTGATGCAGCCCACGCTGGATCCAGCATCTCGCATTGAATGAAGAGGCACGGCCCACGCCAGATCTTGCAGCCCATGAAAAATATATGGCGTGAACCTCGCCATCCGCAATGGTCCTCGTCGGGCGGCTTCTAAACTGGGGTTTAGTCATTTTTGGTCTATTTTGGGCCTATTTTTAGGCCCAATCCCCATCTCCTATAATTATAGCCTTATTCTACTAGGTTAGAAAAGTAGAATAGAGATTAGATCATTTTCATTCATTAGGAGAGAAACCCTAGAGAGAGAAACACTCTCTCAGTTTCTTTTCTTCCCTTTTTCTTTTGCTTTCATCCTGGATATGGAATTCAATTCCATATTTGACTTCCATATCTATGGAGTAGTTTCTATAGCTTAGGGATAAATTGTAGGTGCATGGTTTAATCTTTGTTTTGTGAGATTCTATTGTTCATCCTAATTTTGTGTTCATGATATTATTGTAATTGTTTTTTAATATTTGAAATGCATGAATAGTACACCACACTAGCACACACTTTGGGTTATATTCATGTATGGTGAAAATAATGATGCTCCTTTGGGAAGAGAAACCTGGATGTTAGAATGGGTAAGAGAGTACATTGCATCAGCGTGAATGTGTGCACGGGAGACCCGAGTAGTTCTCTAACTTATTTTCCATATCACATGTCTTAGCTGATTACGTCAAGTAGTCCAAGAGTTTATGGGTAGAGATAGTGAAAAAGTAGCAAGCTAGGGTTGTAAGAAGCCCTAGTATTATAGATAAGGTACCAACTACCCCTTAGCCTAATTGATAGGACCGGGGGATGGAGTAGTACATTTGTGGTGGAAGTTTGAGATGAAATTGCACGGGGGAGAAATAGACCTACCACAATGGTTAGACCTTGTTGTGCTTCCCTAATTACAATGACGGTGTTGATGGAGGGTTACGAGCACACCCGACGTGACAGGTACGGGGACGTGTATGTCATCGGCTACACCACGTGTTATGAACACTCTATTAGGTTGTCTAGTAAATCTTACATGTGAATGAATCGAGGATCGAAATATTAGCTTAACCTTGTTGCGCAATGACTCCCAAAGTGCTTAGCTTAATTATATTACTCGTTTATTTTTATGCTTTGTAGTTGATAATTTGAAAAACCAACCCACCTATTGTTTGCATTTACTAGCTATTCCTTTAAATCATACAGATTGACGACCCGTTTGAGGTTTTGTTTTTAGTTGATACTTGAGCCCTAGCATCTCAGTGGACAAACCCAGGGCTTACCGCTAACTACCTTATCAGTAACGTGGTAGTGGGAACGGGTGCAAAACTATAAATCTTATCTTTGACCTCCCCTAAAGCATCCACTTGGGTTAATTCTAATTTACAGTTTTAATGAATCCTGGTGGCGGCAGGTCAAATTTTGGTGTCATTTTGGGGAATGCTATCCAGCTTAAGTATCAATTAGCATAACTTGTTAGTAGATTAGTTAGTAATTGTTTTTATTTTTGTTTTGTGTTGATAGTTTGGTTGTTGAGCTATTGTGATATTTGTTGTTTTACCTTTTGATTTGTTTGCTAGACGTGCATTCATAAGGGTATTGTTAGCCCTAGTTTAAAGTACACACCCATACCACTAATCTAGGCGTCTTACACTACCCGACTGAGAACATAGGTGTTCAGAGGCGAAAGAGATGGAGAACTAGAGCAGAAGTTCAACCGAGGCAAGCAGTGTTGGTTGAAGAACTGCTAGCAATGGTGGAAGACAATCGTACCTTACGGGAGCTCATGGTACCCAACCTGGAGAATCAGCCATTATGCATTACCTTCCCACCATTGCCCACCAATGTTAGTTTTGAGCTGAAAAGTGGTATGATCCATTGCCTATCGACATTTTATGGATTGGCGGAGGAGGACCCAAACAAGCATCTATCAGAGTTTCACTTGGTGTGTACGAACATGAAGCCACTGGGAGTTTCTAAAGACGATTACAACTTGAGAGCCTTCCATTTTTCCCTTCAAGATGAAGCTAAAGACTGGCTATACTACTTGCCACTGAAATGCATTGGTTTTTGGATGGACATAAAGCAGAGATTCTTAGAGGAGTATTTTTTGGCATCCAAGTCGGTGGGGCTAAAGAAACAACTTTTGAGCATCACCCAAGGGGCTACCGAGAGCTTGTATGATTATTGGGAATGCTTCAAGAGATTGTTGGAGAGTTACCCATACCATCCCTTCAAGGAGGGAGATTTAGTGTATTATTTCTCTGAGGGGTTATGCGATGAAGATAAGAAAATGGTGAACGACGCTTGCAATGGTTTGATACCAAACAAGTGCACTAAGGATGCAGTGGCCCTTTTTGAAGAAATGGCTAACGGTATGCGACAACTTGGCACAAGGTTAAGAGTTAAGGTTTTGGATGAACCCGCACAATCACCTAAGTTGGAGGAGCAAGTCCAAGCTCTTGCTTCTATGACGAAGGAGCTCTTGCGAGGAAAAGTACATCAAGTCAAAGTGTGTGGATTTTGCAAAATTAACCACAACTCCGAAGAATGTCCTGAGGTCATAGATGATTTGCAAGAAGTGAAGGCCATTGAGTAGAAAAACTGGGAGAGGCCACAGTTTACTAGGGGTCAACCACAAGGGTTTTGGGGGAACCAAGAAGATGCTAGGCCAGATTCCTATGCAAACTCGTTCAACCCAAGATATCGAGATCATCTAAATTTTTAATAGAGGGAGGATAACCAACCTCAAGGATCGGGGTGGACAAGCCCCTCCTTAACCATACCCTCGAGGTGAAGGCCCTTCCAACAACCATGCCTCGATCTACAAGTCGGATCTAGAAGAGATCTTAGAATCCATTGATCAATTGGGCAAGAAACATGAATGTTCATAGAAAGGACAAGGCATGAGATTGACCTTGGTAATAGAGCTTTCTCGAGTATCAAAAAACTTGAAGTTCAAGTCGAGCAACTTGCCAACTCGGTGATCTGACTTGAAGCCAATGAGTCTAGAAAACTCCCTTCCCAACCGGAGATCCTTTAAGGAACGTGAGTGCACTCAAGTTGAGAAGCGGGAAGGAAGTTCGCGAGTCCGAGAAGAGGGTTACACAAGAGGATGATTGAGAATTTTGGTGGCTACCAAGGCACACATCGAAGAACAGGATATTGTGGTCAAAGAGGCACCTTCCAAGGAGCTTCCACCGTCCGAGGCACAAGCTACCCTTCCACCTCCTTTTCCAAATTCTTTGAGGGGAAAGCTAAAGGTGGTGACCAATGATGCAAACATTTGAAAAGTCTTCAAAAAGGTCTAGGTAACCATTCTTATCTTGGAATTAATTGAAAATGTGCGATCGTATGCTAAATTTCTTAAAGTTGCATGCACAAAGAAGAGAAATAGGCCAACTAAGAGGTTAGGACATTTAAAAATGAGGGGAGTTATTGTTTTGAACCATAAAAATTTGCCTAAGAAATGCGACGACCCCAGAATGTTTTCTATCCCTATCTCTTTAGGTGGTAAACTTGTTGAAAATGCCATGATAGATTTAGGCGCATCCATCAATATGATCTCATGTAGTATATATGAACACCTATAAATAATTGAGCTTAGAGAAACTAGAGTGATTGTCCAACTCGCCGATCATTTCCGAGCTAGTCCTTGTGGACTAGTAAAGGATATGATGGTGCGAGTTGGCAATTTGGTTTTTCCATCGGACCTTTATGTCCTAGACGTAGCGCACCCCCAATACTTTTGGGGAGACCTTTTCTTAAAATGTTTAGGACTAAAATCGATGTCCACTTGGGGACCTTGACTCTAGAAGATGAGATGTATAAAGTGGAATTTGATATCTATACATCTGGGCATGATTCAACAAATTCTTCTTTTATGTGCAAAGGTGTAACCTTATGTGATGAGCATAATGAAATATCTTGTGTTACCAATGAGCATGAACATTTGGATGGATTCTGTTTTGATGATATTGTTGATGAGTCCGATGAATTGCATGATGCTATGAATAATATGTCTGTGCTAGATTGTTTTTCCATGCTAACTAACTTGCAGCGGGAAAATGAGAGTGTCAAGGGTTTAAAACCTCCTTGACCTCCTCCTAACCCCAAAGTAACATTCACGGACTCAATGCTAGAAAAACACAAAGATTCAATTCCCATCACTGACGGAGGTCCAAAGGTAAGGATGGCTCGCTATAGAGACCTCTCTACAACGATGTCATTGTGGGTGGAGTCGCTGATGGCGATTTCGGAGACCCATAGGTATACTTTTCTAACTAGACTTGGGTGAAAAATAAATAAGTCGCGAGGAAGACAATAAATATACGCTGTTTCTTTTTTGCTTTCGTGATTTGAGTACTGATTGGATAGATTTTGCATGTTCTTGTTTGCATTAAGGATTTTTTAGATGAAACTCTTGTTGGTTTGAAAATTTGAGTTCGAGGCTCGTGATTGTATTTAGATGGAATTAGATTTGATGTGTGACATAGATTTTTGAAAAAAAGAGAGGGAAAAACTAATGATTAGGTCAAAATTTTTTGGCAATCTCGTGCCAAAACCTGACACGGTCTGTGCCAAGAGCCTAGGTCCGTGACAGGAGAGTTGGCACGAGGGGTTGATTTGTGCCAAGGAGTTTGGCACGAGGGTTGATTCGTGCCAAAATGTTTGGTGTGAGGCCTGGATTGTGCCAAGCACATTTTACGCTAAAAATCAAGTTTATGTTGCCAAATTGTGCCAAAAATGCAAATTTTTGAAAATTTCGAATTTCTAACTCAAAAATGCATTTTTTGTTCAAAAAATTTGAAATTCCCTAATTCCTTAGGATTTTTTTATGCAAATAGTACTTCCTATATTCCTAGGAATTAATTGATTGGTACTATTGTCCCCTAATTTGCAATTTTAAAATTCAATTCTTATCCTAATTGTACTTCTCTCCCTATTTCATCTATGCTAAAATTGTAATGACATGGTACATTTCTCCACCTAATTTTATCATTTGACACATTCTTCCTTCTAAAGAAACACTCACTCACACACACTCTTGGTGAAACTAAAAAAATTGAAGCTTTTCTTCAAAAAATTAGCACTTCTTTCTTCTTGTTGTGTGGATCTTACAATTCTTAGTTTCAAATTCCGAGTAATCCATTGAACTCTTTGTTTTCATGCTTGATTGATATTGTGGTGGTGTTATGAAAAGCATGATTTTCGAATGGTTATGTGTGTTGTTGGTTAATATGTTTGGGCTTGTATGTATGATCAAGTGTTGAAGAAAGTTTGGGTGGTTTGATATACTATTGTGCTTGAATGAAATGTTCTTCATGTATTAGGTGATTTGGGAGGAGATGAATCTTATTTTCATAGTCTTACTGATGGTTGTTAGTGACTTACATGAGATTATTGTTCAATGAGGATGTTCTTGATTAAATAGCCTTCATTCTTAGATTATCATGAATTGAATGTCTAGGATATTTGGGTAGGATCTACTTTTTGAATGACAATATGAGCCATGTCTTGTTTTGAAGGTCACGTTACCACTTTTTGCCTCAATTTTTTAGGATGTCACCCAAAAGGAATACTTCGTAGAAGGGAAAGTCCACTCGGTGTGAGAAGACAACAAATTGGTGAATAGTGCCAACCATGAACCGATAACTCCTACTTTTCAAAGCCTCGCCAATATGACCGATGATTTTATGGTACAATCCAATATTTGTGTGACTGCAACACGGAGGTGGAGGAATTTGAGAGAGGCAGAGAGGAGTATACTAGAGACCGGCTTTGCATGCAAAGACACACTGGCAGCTCTAGGCTACTTGAGCACGTGACCTATCTCTTAGGCCAATTAGGTCTAGAGGGGTGGGTTCTTAGAAAAACATTCTAAGACTTACATCATATGGACCTTAGAGTTCCTAGCTACTCTTTGGTCAGTCATGGACGAGAATGGACACAAAGCAATTAAATTTTATCTTGACAACAAGAAGTATCAAATGACACAGTGGGAGATAGTCCATGCCTTCAGATGGGAGTACAACAAGGAGATCCCTAGGACACATTGTCAAAGGATGCCTTTTTCTCTCGGGAACTTTTGGAGGCAGCTAGCAGGAGCTGATAGGAAGAATGTGTGCAAGAGCACCGCCTTAGTTCATCCGGCATTTCGTTACATTCACCGATTATTGGCAATTGGGGTTTTCTGCCCCAGTGAGCTAACTCAATGTCTGGGTTCGGATGTTCATTGCCTTTGGGCAATGATTCCCGAGGGTAATTTCTACCCGAACTTGGTAGGGAACTTTGTACACAAGTGCACGACAACGAGGGAAAGAAAGAGTGGTAAGAAGTTATGGTCGGCATGGTAGGTATACTAGCAAACCCTTAGTGCATCCGGTCACATAGAGAGTGTTGGCTAACTTGGGACGATTGGGTACAAGGTATAATGTCAAAAATTTAGCCAAAGCATCCATGGTGGGACCTTTGACATTGGAGGGCAGATATGTAGGCCTTATGGCAAAGCGAGCACTTGTAGTTTCATGGTACTTCTACAGCTGGAGCACACTGCCATCAACCATGATACATGTTTTCATGCCCTAATTATTTAGCCGAACCGGTGCTTTAAGGGAGAGTTCTATAGAGTCTTAGCCACCCCGGAGATAGACATTGAGGAGGCCGAAGGTTGGACATCTTCGAGGGTACATCGTAGCCACTCTTGTCTATCAACGGACATCATTGACCAATTGCAAGCACTTGGGAATTAGCTTTTGAGCTCTACCCTAGTGTTGCAAGAGGCAGTCCAAGAGATAAGAGAAGTGAGGATGCAAGTGGTGAATCCTAGTTCGAGGATGGATCGCATCAAGGGCACGCTTCAAGCAACAAAATACCTAGATAGGAGCGTCACTAGTCACGACGAGGAGGAAGGCCCTTCTGAGTGTCATTATTTCTCCCAACCTCACTTATGTTTTGACATGATTTTTGTTGCATTGGAGACTATGCATTGGTTAAGTGTGGGGAAGGGAGTAGTGAGCACTTAGGGAGTTTCATTCTTGGATTTCTTCGGTGCATTTTCATGCTTTTGTTAGTAGTTTTTCTTGATTGTTGGTGATTTTGGTTTTTGATTGTTGAGGGATATTTTTGGATGGATATTTGGTGGCATAACATGATATGCTAGGTTTTCTGGTTTGCATGGGGTAGGTTGTTTTAGGATATTGGTGGTGTATTTTTTGTGATTGATCTTATCTTTTGTACTATGAAGCCCACTTTTGGGGAGATTTGTGCTACAAAAAAATTGAAAAACTTTTATAAAAACTCGGACAAGTTGAAAACCCGAAAGGGCAACTTGGGTAACATTGGGAAAAACCTGAATAGGTTGAAAGACCTAGGTAAATATAAGAGGCTAGGCCTGGCTTGGCTTACAAGCCTAGGCAAAAATGAGAGACCCTGTGGAAAAAGGTGAGAAGTGAGAACCTTTGTGTGTTGAAGCTAGGATGAAAACCCGAAAGAGCACCTAGGCAAAATGAGAGAAATTGAAAGAAAACAAAAAATAGGTTGACAATACATTTGACTCCTTGGTTGTGACTAGGTCGAGAATCACGAACTATCCCTATGTACAACCAAATCGACGGCTCTTGGATTTCCTTGGTGGATTGGTTTTGGGATACGACTCTTGGATTGCCTTAGGGATTATTTTGGGAAAACTAGGCTAGCTTTATACTTATCTTCTTGGCTTACCTTTTTCCACATTTTACTTTTTGGGTGGATAGATTGCTTATGTTCTTCGGGGAGTGTGAGAGTTGTGAGATTCTTACTCTCTTTGGGGGAAACAAGGTAATCTAGTAATAAGTTGGATGCCTCAGTTAACTTATGTTTACACGCTACATTTCACTTAATTATTTGTCTTGTCTTTATTTACTCGAGGATGAGTAAAAGGTTAAGTGTGAGGAGTTGATGTGCTTCATTTTGTGTCCATGCCAACAGTATTCAGCACGAGGCTATGGTGCGGACCGCACCGAATCTCACAGGCCACACACACTGGTTAAAAATTCACTCAAAATCGGCTAAGTATAGGCGCAAATCGTACTATTTATGATGGCCCGCACCGTTCAATTCTAAGATACAAAGATAAGTTGATGTCTCGCACCAAAGACCACAGCCTGTGCCAAGTTTCTGAGCAGACAGAGCCTATAGACGATGGCCCGCGCCAAAACCCGCACCCCGTGGATTAGAAGTTTCAAATCCAGCACACTGACGGTGACCCGCATCAAAGGCCACGGTTCACCCCAGATGATGCGATACGGCTAGCGCCAGATCCATCATCCCGCGCCGGATGAAGACGCACGACCCGCACTAGATCTTTTAGCCTGTGACAAGTACATGGCATAGACCATGCCATCTGCGACGGCTGAACTAGGGTTTACTCATGTTTGGCCTATTTTGGGCCTATTTTTAGGCCCAATCCCCTTCTCCTATAAATATAACCTTAGTCTACTAGGTTAAAAATGTAGAATAGAGATTAGATCATTTTCATTCGTTAAGAGAGCAACTCCAGAGAGAGAAACACTCTCTCATTTTCTTTTCTTTCCTTTTATTTTTGCTTTCATCCTAGATGTGGAATTCAAATCCATATTTCAATTCCATATCTATGGAGTTGTTTCTATAACTTGGGGGATAAATTGTAGGCGCGTGGTTTAATTTTTTTTTTTGAGATCTATTGTTCATTCTAATTTTGTGTTCGTGATATTATTGTGATTGTTTTTTAATATTTGAAATGTATGAATAGTACACCACATTAGCACACACTTTGGGCTATATTCATGTATGGTGCAAATATTGATGCCCTATTGGAAAGAGAAACCTAGATGTTAAAATGAGTAAGGGAACATGTTGCGTCTGTGTGGGTGTGTGCATGAGAGACCCGAGTATTGCTCTGACTTATTTTCCATCGCACAAGTCTTAGATGATTATGTCAAGAAGTCTGAGAGGTTACAGCTAGAGATAGTAAAAAAGTAGCAAGCTAAGGTTTTAAGAAGCCCTAGTATCATAGATAAGGTGGCTACAACCCCTTGGCCTAATTGAGAGGACCATGGGGAAGTAGTACATTCGTGGTGGAAGCCCGTGATGTAATCTCACAGGGGAGAAACAAACCTACAAAAATGGTCAGACCTTGTTGTACTCCCCTAATTACGATGGAAGTGTTAATGGAGGGTTGCGAGCACACCCGACGTGACAGGTACGGGGAAGTGTATGCCATCGGCCACACAACGTGTTATTAACACTCTATTAGATTGTCTAGTAATCTTACATGTGAATGAATCGAGGATCGAAACATTTGATTAACCATGTTGCACAATGACTCCCCAAGTTCTTAGCTTAATTAGATTACTCGCTTTTTATTTTTATGCTTTGTAGTTGATAATTTGAAAAAACAAACCCCTCTCCTCCCCCTAATTGTTCACATTTACTAGCTATTCCTTTAACTATTATAGGTTGATGACCCATACGAGGTTGTGTTTAAAGTTGATACTAGAGCCCTAGCATCTATGTGGACAAACTCAAGGGTTACATCTAACTACCCAATCGGTAGCGTAGCAGTGGGAATGAGTGCAAAATTATAAATCTTATCTTTGACCTTACCAAGAGCCTACACTTAGGTTAGTTCTAAGCTATGATTATAAAAACCCCTGAGGTCACTGATTATGAGTTCCTCATTCTTTCTCTGATTATGAGGTCACTGCTTTCTGGCTTTCCTAGTTACTTAATCTGGGCCATGGGATTATTGTGCAGCTCTTCGTGATCCTCGTTGGGTTTTGGCCATGGATGAAGAAATGAATGCGCTTCGTTATCAACACACTTAGGATTTGGTGATGCGTCACTCGGACGTGAACGTTGCCGATTCCAATGGGTTTTTCGTCTAAAGCATCGTCCCGATTATAGTATTGATAGCTAAAAGGATTATCTGGTTGCTCAAGGCTTCTCTCATATTTCAGGATTCGACTTTGATTATACCTTCAGTTCTATGGTGAAGGCATTTATTGTTCGTACTATCCTTGCTATTGCCACCATGTGCTGATGACCTCTTCATCAGTTGGATGTCAAGAATGCTTTTCTCAACGGTGTTCTTGATGCACCAATCTATGTGACTAAACTCGTTGGCTACAAGGACGACGCTGATCCCAATTATATTTTTTGCTTGCGAAAAGTCATTTATGGTCTTAAGCAAGCCCCTTGTGCTTGGTTCCAGTCCCTCAAGACTTATCTTCGCTAGCTTGGATTTCTCTACAGTTTGACTGACACGTCCTTGTTTGTCTTATCTTGAGGTACTATGTTGTTATATCTTTTGTTTTACGTTGACAATATCATCCTTACTGAAAATGACTACTCTGCCCTACGTCAGTTCATTGTTCAGACTGATAAGGAGTTTTCCATCAAGGACTTGGGCTCTCTGCATTACTTTCTTAGCTTGGAGGTTGATTCTACTCCCTCGATTTTGTTCTTAGGCCAAGCCAAGTATGCTAGTGATATTCTTAGTCAGGCTGGGATGATGGACTTTGCCCCTATTTCTCCACTGTTTCTCTCTCAGTCTCAGTTTCATAGTAGTACCAGTGGGAAGTTTGATAATCCCACTCTCTATCGATCCTTGGTTGGTGCTCTATAGTATCTCACTATTACACATCCAAATCTTGCCTTTGCGGTTAATTCCGTTAGTGAATACCTTCAAGATCCTTATGATGACCACTTTGCATCTATTACTCGCATTCTCTGCTATGTTTGCGACACTCTACACTATGGCCTTTCTTTTCGTTCAGCTCGCTCTTCCGAGGTGTTAGGCTACTCAGATGCAAATTGGGTGCGATGTCTTGAGACTCGTCATTCAACATATGGCTATGTTGTTTTTCTGGGTGGCAATCTCATTTCTTGGAGTGCTAAGAAGAAGCCCATTGTTTCTCGCTCCAACTCTGAGTCTGAGTATCGTACTTTAGCGAACACTAGGGGTCGAGGTGGTCTGGTTATCCCATCTCCTTCGTGATCTTTGGTTCCCACTCTCTAGACCTCCGCTCTTGATGTGTGACAACAACAATGCCATCTTTATGACCCAGAATCATGTTGCTCACAAGCGATCGAAACATATTAACATTGACTACCACTTTGTTCGCGGGTTAATTTCTTAGGGAAAGCTTCGTCTTCATCATGTTCATACTTCACTTTAGATTGCTGAAATTTTCACAAAAAGGGCTTTCCCATCCTTTGTTTGAGCTCTTTAGATCCAAGTTATGTGTCTCGGAGCATCCGACGCTTTTCTTGAGGGGTTGTTAGAATAGAAAATTCTAGAGACTAGATTAGGGTTTAGATATTTACTTTTATATCCCTATTGTACTCTATTTATTGACATTGTAATCTAAACCTCAACTTAAGGGGAATACACTTTTACAAGACCTCAGTTAGATCTGCAATCAGTGGCTTAGCTAGCTACAATTATTCAGAGAAATCATTTTTAGGCTCTCTTTGGCAGGGCCGGGCTTAAAAGCAAAGTTGGATTCTGCTTATCTGTAAGAATAAGCAGCTGAAAAGCAAAGCACTTTTAGTGTTTAGTAAATTGGCTTAAAAGTGCTTTTTTCCCAAGCACCCTATAATAGATATTCTTTGCAATCTGTCTGTCAACCAGGAGTATTTGAGGTCATTTTGACCTTCATGGTTTACAAAAATGTCATCATTTCTTTTTTTTATTTGCTTCCTCTTATTTTCAATCCTTCTTCTTCTTCGTTTTCAATCATATTCTTCTTCTTCGTTTTGACCTAACTTCCTCCCACTACTCTGCTCTACCAAGCCACTGCTTGGTCGTTGGTTAGGGACTAATTTTCACATGAGCGACCTGAACAGAGGTAAACTATCAATGGCGTACTCATAGCTTGTGTTTTTTTTCGTAATTTTCTGGTAGTGTTAAGGTTTTAGCTTTTATATGTGTTGTTTGTAGCAGTGGTTTATTGGATTTTGTATCTGTTGTGTGTTTCCTGTTGATTTGTTTGTGATATCATATTGATTCTTGTTTGAAATGCATTTTCCTGAAAGATTTTCCCCTCACCCTGCTTCTCGACGGCTATAGTTGTTTCTCGCCACTAGGGTTTCGGAAAGTTGCTAAACTTGAAACAGAAGGTTAAGTTAGATCTGTTGGTGGAGGCAATATCAAAATTACAAGGTACAGTTAGTTACAAATTCAAATAATGGTTCTTGCCTGATTAATAATGTTTGTTTGTAGCCGAAAATGATATTTTTTCTGCTATTGCTGAATGTGATGCCTCAAAACATATTTGCAGTTAAATGACCAGATTAACACTTTGCCTCGTAAATAAATGTTGTAGCTGAGTTGCAGGACTTGAGATAGGATATAGAGAGAAAATTCGTGGATAATCAATCAGCAGAGGGATTTTCGAACCGATGGTTGTAGGAGTTTGTTGAGTTTATAGGTTTACAGAATAATCAACATTTAAGGCAGAAGTGAAACATGTTTAGTCTCCCCTTATAGATGCAATTATCGAGTGGAGATTGGGTTGTAGCTATCTTCCTATCTCATTTCTTGGGTTTATTTAGGCTTTAATTATTTTAAAAGGCATACTTTTGAGCTATCATAGAATTGCAAGGTCTTGCATGTGTATTTATACTCTGTAACATAATAAGTGTGCTATTAGTCTATCTTAAAAGGAAAGTCCTTTTATTCGATTGTGTGGTAAGGCTCCGATACTTTTTGCCTTTATAGTGGCTACATCTTACTGGTAACCAGATTACACCATTCAATAGTTTCCCAGAGCTTAGTTGTTCGAATGTGAGATCCGATCTATTTTTTTAGTTTTTCCTACCCTTTAATACGTTATATGTTATACTATTTACCACTATCTTATAGGCATCTTACTAATGATTAGGCCTTCATGTTTGTTACTTTTGGAGGTGTGGGTATTGAACTTATTAGTGATGGAGGTGTGAGTATTGGATACTGATTTTAACTTCCCGTGCATTTTCAGTGGCCTACCATCACTTTGCTGAAATGTCTCCAAATTTTGTGAGAGCTACAGAGGCCGATGAAGATCCAGACCAGGCATTTTCCCTTTCTGATGTGAATACTGAGGTTACTGATACAGGTAGTTCATTAAAACCAATTCAATTGCATATAGTTATTTGAATAAACAATCCATATGCTCAACTACTTCTCTTTAAATCAAAATTAAAACCCATTTATGAAATTAGAGCCAAATACTCTGCAAAAGCCTTATGCTTATCTACAAAATTTTACATATTGAAAGCACTAAGATACATTTATACAAACTTAATTTAACATGAAATGTCAATCTAATAAATATTAGAGAGCTATCTGTGCTACAAGTTAAACTAGTATACGGAAGCAAGAAAACAGGTATCAAAGATATCTGTGTGCTACCTGTGTTTTTTTCTGTCTCTAAACTCATTGTTCTGCATTGAGTAGGTATAGAAGATGGAAAATTGAAAAACTCCAAATTGAATGTGGCTATCATCCACCCTGACCTCGACATTGGTAGACATTGTTTTGTGACTTTTAAAGTTTGCTCGCTTGTTTGTTTTGATCCTATGTGATTTTTTAATCCTAGAGTCGCAAATAATTTTAATTTTTTTTTGATTTGGATAGGATAGAATCAATCCCTCTGAGTTGAATGTTTGCTATCGTTTGTGAAGTATTGGCAAGATCTTTACAACTTTGGTGCAGATAGATTGTGCTTTTCATCTATTCCTATTTGTCCGATGGAATCCAATTTATTTTTCTAACAAAAGCTTCATGCGTAGCAAGAGTTGAAAGTGGAGGGAATCTGTTGACAATGGTACAAGTATATCCGTAGTCTATGTAATTGTGTGATATTTCAGTTATTGAGTTCATGACATTATCTAATAGGGATATTGGATTTCATCAGATTCGGCCATCTTGTCTTAAAGTTTGTAGATGTTTTGAAACGTTTTACTTTTGGTGGATGTTTATGTATAGTCTTGCATTACATTATGTATGTTTCACCCCTTTAGATCTCTTCTTTTCCCCTTCCCTTGATATAACTAATCTTGATTTTGTTCTATAGGTGGAGCAACTATTGATCTTGCTTCTTATGGACATAAAGTTCATGTTTTTAAATCGCATCATGATAAAACGTGTTTGTTATGGAATTAGTATTATAGTTGTTATGGAATTAGTGTTAATTAGTATTGGTATTGGAATTGGATTTGTATTCCTACCATAATTGTAGATATAATTGTATTTTGTTACCTTCTCCTAGCTGGGATAGGTTTCTTGTACTACTATACAATGTATCCTGAATTCATGAATAGAATATAGATTATAACCCTTATTTCCTACATGGTATCAGAGCCTAAAATCCTGAAACCTGTAACAGAAAATTTTCCGCTGCCCTGATCTTTCCCGAGCCACCGTCCGACGCCCCACGCGCCGCCGCCGAGCCTACACGCCAGTGCCACCGCTGTCCACCGATTTTCGACGACGCCATCGACGACGTTCGCTGCTTGTGTTTTTGAGCCGCTGCCGTTCACTGCCGATCGATGCCACCCGCCGCCACCTCCTTCACGCGCGCGCCGTCAGCAACTGCCCACCGGTGTTCTTATCCGTCCTTGATTTTACAATATGTTAGGTTCTGATGAACAACCTCATTTTGAGATTCCCGAGGGCACAAAACTTCAGGATCTGAGTGCTGGTGATGTAATTACAGCTTTACTCAAACAGCTGCAATCACAATCTGGCCTTCATGCTGCTTTACCGATTGGTCGTGTGTCAACTGATCCTTACTACATTGGTCCTGGTAATGGTCCAGGGTTACAACTTGTACCAATCATGCTGAAAGGTCCAGAAAACTACAATGAATGGTCTGATGCAATTTGTTGCGCATTCTTGGCCAAACATAAGATTGGGTTCCTTAATGGATCCATCGCAAAACCCCAGGATGATCATCCAGATGCTGCTGTCTGGCCTGGGGTTAATGCTACTCTTGTCTACTGGATCTCGCAGACCCTGGATCCAATAATACGATCTTCAACAAGTTCTTTTTCTACCGTCAAGGATTTGTGGGATGATCTTAAGGCACAGTTTATTTTCGCTGATGGAATGAAGCTTATGTAGACACAAGAAGCCATTCAAGGTTGCAGGCAGAACGGTCAGCCCATCGCCATCTATTTTGCCACACTGAAGAAGTTGTTTGCAGATTATCACTGCATGCGACCTCCTATGGTCTGTATCTGTGAAGATTGCAAGGGTTTATGCCAGTGCAATTTTTAGGTGAAAATCCTCCAAGAGAGAGAGAAGGATTTGATCTACCAATTCATCTCTAGTCTCAACGAAGGTTTTCACACCTTGCGATCCCATATCTTGAGCATTGAGCCACTGCCATCTATCATGAGGGTGTATGCCCTTGTTACTCAGGAGGAGAATCATTCGAGCCCGTGATTCTTCTTCTACATCTATGGCATATGCTGCACGACGTTCGCCAGTGGTTCTTTCTGCCGATGACCGTAAGAATCTTGTTTGCACACATTGTCATCGCAAGGGTCATGACAAAGACACCTGTTTTAAGATACACGGCTTCCCGGAGTGGTTCAAGAAAGGCAAGAAATTGGCACCACCTGATCGCCCATTAGTCAACCCTGGTCAAACTGGTGGCGCCACCGATCTCTCGCTCCCGCCGCCGCCCGCCGAAGCCGCCTTGTCGCCACCTAGCCTGGCGGCAGCGGCCTCCTCTACAGTCCCTGCTCGCTCCAATTTTGGTCCTGCTCTGTCTGATGACCAATGGAACACGACCATGAACCTGTTTAATCAGCTTCACTCTCCTGGTGATGAGTCTGGTAAGCATACTTTACCATGGATCCTTGATTCGGGAGCCTCCTATCATATGACCGGTGACAAAGGTTCTCTTTCTGATCTTACTACTACTATTGATGTTGTGAATATTTTTCTGCCCGATGGCTTGATGTTCTCCGCTACACAATTTGGATCCATTTGTTTTGATGGTTTTAAACTGCCGCACGTGTTATATATCCCTACATTGCGCTGCAACTTACTGTCTTGCTCTAGATTGTTATCTACCCTAAACTGTCTAGCTTTGTTTACTGAAAATTATTGCATTTTACAGACAATCCGTACGAGGAGAGTGATTGGCGTGGGTGAACAGAAAGGGGGGGTGTTTTGGCTTCGCCTGCTGGATGCTCGTGTTCGAAGTCCTGTCCTGCAGCCTCTCCCTACAGTTGCTTCACTGTCCTCTTCTGATTTATGGCATCAGCATTTTGGTCATCCATCTTCCACGGCATTGTCTTCTATTTCTCCTAGCAATAATCAACATTTTGTGCCTTGTTCTATATGTTATAGAGCAAAACAGCCTAGACATAATTTTCCTTAAGTACTACTAATGCTACTGCATTATTTCAATTAATTCATTGTGATGTTTGGGGACCCTATCATACACCATCTTCTAGTGGTGCTTTTTATTTCTTGACAATAGTAGATGGTTTTTCCCGAGCTGTTTGGGTTTATTTATTAGTAGCCAAATCTGAAGTAGCTTCTAGATTTTTAGAATTTAGTGCTTTAGTCAAGAACCAGTGGGGAAAAACAATCCAACGATTTTGAGCTGATAACGGCACTGAATTTTTGCCTCTCCGGTCTCACTTTACTACATCTGGGATCATTTTTTAGACATCTATGGTTGATACACCGCAACAGAATGGTCGAGTTGAAAGAAAGCATCGTCATTTACTCAATGTGGCGCGAGCTTTACGGTTTCAAGCCAATCTTCCTATTGACTTCTGGGGAGAATGTGTTCTTACTGTTGCCTACCTGATCAACCGAACACCGACACAGCTTCTCAACGGTCGTACTCCCTTTGAGTTACTCTATGGTCAGGCACCAAATTACTCTTCCTTACGAGTATTTGGATGCTTGTGTTTTGCTGCTCGTGTTCCAAGATACCGTGACAAGTTTGCACCAAGAAGCCGTCGGTGTTTGTTCCTTGGTTATCCTGCCGGAAAGAAAGGTTATCGTCTTCTCGACTTGGACTCTCGAGTTATCTTTAACACTCGGGATGCTGATTTCTTTGAAGACCAGTTCCCGTATTCTGCATCTCAACAATCCGCTTCTACAGATGAACCTGGCGGCGCCACCACTGCACCACCGGTTTCCTCCTCCTACTTGCCGGAAGCATACGGTTTTTCCGATCAACCACCGACCGCTTTTCCACCGGACAATGCTGACCGGTCAACGCCAGTCAACTCCAGTCGGTCAATGTCGGTCAACTCCAACGAGTCAACGCCGGTCAATGCCGGAGGGTCAACGCCAGTCAACGTCAGCAGGTCAACGCCGATCAACACCGGAGGGTCAATGCCGGTCAACGCCGATGGGTCAATGGCGTCCAACTAACTCCGGCCACCGCCGGTATACCACCGCCGCCCGACGCCGGTCCTTCTCCGCCTGCTGCCAACAATCCACCATCCACCAGACTAAGTGTTCGTGCTCGACGTTCACCGTCGTATTTGGCTAATTATGATTGTGATGATTCTACTTGTGCTCTTGTTACTGAAGACCCCCCCTCTTCGACTACGTTCCCCCACACATCATCACTATCCTCAGGTGTTCTCTACCCTCTTACTGATTATGTAAATTGTGATAATTTTTCTAGTATGCATACTAGATTTTTGGGTGCTGTAACTTCTAGTGCAGATCCCACTACTTACTCTGAGGCTTCCCGTCATTCTTATTGGCGAGATGCTATGGTTGACAAACTCACTGCCCTAGAGCGCAATCAGACTTGGACTTTGTCTCATTTGCCTGCGCATAAAAAGGCCATTGGTTGTAAATGGGTTTACCGAACGAAGTTTCGCTCTGACGGTCCCATTGCACGTTACAAAGCTCATCTCGTGGTTCTTGGGAACCGCCAGATTGAAGGAATTGATTATACAGAGACTTTTGCTCCAGTTGCGAAGATGAGTTCCGTTCGCTTGTTCCTGTCAGTTGCTGTTATACGTGGTTGGGAATTACATCAGATGGATGTTCATAATGCATTCCTGCATGGTGATTTGCATGAAGAAGTGTTCATGCAACCCCCGCTGGCTATGTGGTTCCGCCTGGTCAGGTTTGTCGCCTTCAGAAATCCCTTTATGGTCTTAGTGAAGCTCCTCGGAATTGGTTTGCTAAACTGGCGCAGGCTCTACGAACATTTGGTTTTGTCCAAAGTAAGGCAGATTACTCTTTATTTGTCTTTTCCCATGGTTCACATTCTTTACATGTTCTGGTTTATATGAATGATTTGGTCATTGCTGGTAGCTCTTCTTCGCTCATCTCTGAGTTCAAGACATACTTGAGTTCTTGTTTTCACATGAAGGATCTTGGTTTGCTTAAGTATTTTTTGGGCATAGAGATTGCTAGAAGACCGGAGGGGATGTTTCTCTCGCAAAAGAAATATGCTTTGGACATCTTATCTGATACAGGTTTATCTGCTTCTAAACCAATTGATTTTTCAATGGAGCAACAACATGATTTGGCACGTGTTGAAGGTCCAGCCTACCAGGACCCGGAGCAGTATCGTCGCTTAGTTGGGCGCCTCATTTATTTGACGATCACTCGTCCTGAACTTAGTTATTCAGTTCATACTCTTGCGCAATTCATGAAGTCTCCTTGTGTTCCTCACTGGCAAGCTACGATTCGTGTTTTGCACTATCTGAAGAGTCATCCTGGTCAAGGTTTATTTCTTTCTTCTTGTAGTACTCTACAATTGACAGCTTATTGTGATTCGGATTGGGCCGCCTGCCCAATTACTAGGCGTTCCTTATCCGGTTATTTTGTTATGATTGGTGATTCTCCAGTTTCCTGGAATACGAATAAGCAACCTACTGTTTCTCGGTCTTCTGCTACCATAATTGTATTGGTATTGGTATTGGAATTGGATTTGTATTCCTACCATAATTGTAGATATAATTGAATTCTGTTACCTTCTCCTAGCTGGGATAGGTTTCCTGTACTACTATATAATGTATCCCGAATTCATGAATAGAACACAGATTATTACCCTTATTTCCTACAGCGTTGCTTTGAAGAAACTTTGGTTCTATGCTTCTTTGAAATATGGTGATGGCTTTATGTTCTTTATTACACCGAGCTTGTTTCAATTCCTCACCAAGTGCTAATGATTGAAATGATGTCTAGAATCTCCATTGTTTTATAATATGTGTCAACACGAAGTTATTGTATGAATTAAGTCTAAAATTCTTGTTACATATTAGATTATGCCATCCGCATTTTGTTGACATCGAAGATGTAGTTTGATACTACATTTTTTTTCTTAAATGCTTTATTTGCAATTTTTATTTTCACTCGACTTCTACTATGATATTTTACATTTTTGTTCATTTTTCTTAACTTTTGGGGATGAATAATTAGTACATCTGTTATTCTCACTTTTTTGCTATGTATTTGTCTAGATTGCAATTCATTCGATGGGGATGGGATGGCAGGAGGAAAGGGATCAAAGGAGGACAAGGGAAGTGAAGATCACCGTGTTTTGACTATATCAACATGGGTAAACTTGGTTCTTGATGACAAAGGCTTTGTGCTTTCTTACTTGCCTTTCATTCTTTGGTTGTTCTTGTCTTCAAAATTGCCCTAAACTAAGAATTCATGAATGGAATGCAACCTTGGGGAAGTGTAAAAGGTTTAAGTGCAGATGATTGAAGAAAGCCTTTCTAAGTGCCCAGAAATGGTCCGGGTTTTTTAACAGCAAGCACTTGTTAACAAAATATTGAATGTGATGGTCGTGCGAGGCATTCTCCTGAGGTTCAGGGAGGAAATGCTTGTTAGAATTTACTCGTGACCGGTGATTGCCTTAATTCTTGTAATTTTCACCAAATCTTTCGTTGAAAACTAATTTATAAGAGTTACAGAAAAGAACAATAAGATGGTTAGTAGAAAGAAGTTTGTGTTTTCAGTATCTTGTACTAGGATGGCTTTTTTTGAACAAAATTGTTTGTTCACTTGTAATGAACACTAGTTTCTTCTTTTTTGTGGCAAGTACATGGTACATTTCATTATAATCCTACCCTCTACAAGGGGGAGGGAACCCTACACTAAAGGGGGCAAATATTTTAATCCCATGAGAACGAAGTGTGACCAACTCGACGGACACTAGCCATTTAGTGTGTTGTGCGGAATGGAGAAAGAACAGAAAATATGAACGAAAATAACAAGACACAAGATTTACGTGGTTCACCAATTTGGCTACATCCACGGGAGACGGATTCACTATATCAGAATTAATTGTTTACAGAGAGAAGAGAGACACTTTATATGCTGTCTCCACTAAACTCTAACAAACTGGGCCAAAACACAATTCGGCCCAAATCAACAGCAGTCCAATAAAGAGACAAGCTATACCGTCGGAGCGGCTAATACATATTCGAAGCATACCAACATAGTGTATAAAGATTTGAAGTGGCACTGGTAGTGAAAGATGTAATCTTGTTGATTTAGACTCCTTTTTTTGAAAACCAGACTCCTCACTTGATTGCGCCACTGCTTCAGAACTTGTCAAATTGCATAATCTCGATTTTCTTAATGCAAATATGATTATGCTTGTTTATCAACTCTCTTTCGATCCACTTGGAAATGTACACATGACAATTTTAGACCCGTTCTCTTCCCTTAATTTTATGACCTGTTAGTATTACTTTCTATACCATCTCTTGTATTATCGTATGAAGTAAGAAGACTGCTAGAGGATTGCTTTGATCATGGAAGATGAATATCATATGTTCTATTTTCATTCTCAATGGCTATTTCAAATCACATTTGGTCATCGATTATAATTGTTCTGAACAGTCTCATCAGGATTACATGGAAAGAGTCGAAAAAGCACGAAGCGAGAGACTATATATCTTCAATGGTTCCCCCCACAACTTCCACACCTTAGAATGGAATATCGACTACACAGCAAGATTCGTCTAATCTTGGTCTCCTGTCATAGATAAAGCAGTCTCTATGTTGCCTTTGGAGATGTTGGTAAGATGTTGAATATAGATGTTTCTGGGGTGTTTGACCGAGCGAATGGCCTAAAGGCTAGAGCCATGAAATGTTTCTGCACATCATTCAGTGCACTTGAATAAATTAGTAGATCAGGAACCTGCTTCATTAATTTGCTCCCTCCGCTGCATTCGTCATGCTGTGGATTAAAGTTTTGACATGTCAAGAAGAGAATTACAGCCAATCCATGCGTAACTAAGATGAGTGATCAATAGATTTTTTTTGTTCGAACCGATGTCTAATGCAAAGTGCAAAAATAGAAATATGGATGCTTCGTTTTTTCTCAGTTAATTTGGTTTGAATACGAATCAAGTTGATTCTTTCCATCGTGGAGACTTGGGCTATACTTGTGCGCCACAATCCCAGCGACTTTTTCCTCACCGGTCACCATAGTCATACAACCATAAATGGAGGGGTGTCCCACACATTAAGGGCGCCCTGGAAGTGAACGTGGGAGATTGCTTAGAGGTGCTTCGAAATGGGCTGTGCAAAAGATGGTTCATACGTTCAAGTCAGCAACTCTGCAGCAACTCTACGAGGATATCGATTGCTAGCTCTTATTAGGGTTTGATTTTAAGTTTATTATTATAAGTGAAGACATATTTGTGCAAATTTATATTTAATTTAAATTTCTTCTTCTAAATCGCAAAGTCAAGCATAAGAAAATATGTTCTACCCGCTCTCAAGCATTGCAACTGGACATTTTCTTGGATTTAAATTTCACTCGAGCACATGTACTGCAACTTTAAAAAAATATGTTCATCATTCTAAACATGATACAATTCCCTACTTTCATTTAGCTTTCACTATTATTTAGCTTTCAGTGAGGTGACAATACTAGCCATTACTCATCTCTTTGTCTTGCACTTGCGATACTTCCTCGCGGAGTTGCGTTGGACTAGGTGGTGGTGTTACAACCTTCTGCTCTGAATGCACGTTAGAGGAATTATTCTCATTTTTTGGCTACTAAAGTGACTGCCAACATTTACTATTGAAGCACTTTTGCAACACTTCTTCTTTTCTCTCACATGGTGCTTACCTAGCATTGCTTTTGTTATATAATGATTTCTAGCTATATTGATCATTTCACTTCATAAATTATACTTTTTAGATGATTAAATTGTACAATTTGTTGTTTTTTTCAATTTAAATTTGAAATTCAAAAGGTACATTAAAGTTAATCAGAATTTTAAACAACACCACCGCACAACGCGCGGTGGGACTCCGCTACTTAGTGTTAAAAGCAATTGTTATATTTGGTAAATTTAAAAATAAAAGTCCTTTTTTATTTACAAAATAACTATTTTAGACATGTATTTCAATTTGCTAAAATTCTTGTGAATACAACAAAAGCATGATAGTTTGAAGAAATTTCAACATCCTAAAACCAAAGGACAAAAATATTTCTGCATCCTAGAAAAGACAGAGTCTCACACTCTCTCTAGTCCTTATAAATACTTATCCAGACATCTCTACCCCTCAATTCATAACAACAAATCATCACCTTCTCTATATAGCACTAATTGCATTTCAGAAATTAAACAAGTTCATTAATTAATCCCAGCTTAACTGAAGTCTGGCTTGTTTTGCATCAATGGATCTCTCTACTAATGCAGCAGCTTTTGTTTTACTATTGTTCTTTGTTTCAAGATTTAGTGTCATGTATAGCTATCTCCTTCATGTTACGAAGGAATTTGTCTCTATGCACAGTTTGTGTTGAGACTGCCAAGCCCACCACAACTAACATTAGTATGATATTGTCCGCTTTGGGCCAAGCACGCACGGTTTTATTGGGTGCAACCCCAAAAGGCCTCATATTAATGTAGTGTAACTCTAGCTTATATAGTAAAGAAAAACTCTTTCAACTTCCAATGTGAGACTTGGATTGAACACACCCAACAATCTCCCCCTCAAACCAAGGACCACACAACAATATCCTCCATCCTTGTGCAGACCATCTTGCACCGCTGCCACACCTACGACATGCCACCTGACAACCACCTTGAGCAGACAGACTTCCGACACAGGGCACCAGCGCCAAGGGAACACCTGAGGGCCTCCACATTGGGCACATACGCAGGTCATGGCTCTGATACCACTTGTACAACAGTATCCTTCATCCTTGTGCAGACAACCACCTTGGTTAGGCAGAGTTCCAATACAAGGCACTACCGCCAAGGACACACCTGATGGCCTCCACATTGGGTACATACACAGTCCATGTCTCTGATACCACATGTACAACAGTATCTTTCATCCTTACGCGGACAACCATCTTGTTTAGACAAACTTCCAACACAAGGCACCACCCCCAAGGGCACACTTGAGGGCCTCCACATTGGGCACATACGCAGTCCATGGCACTGATACCACTTGTACAACAGTATCCTTCATCCTTGCACAGACCCTCTTGCACCACCGCCACACCTGCGACACGACACCTGACAACCACCTTGGTCAGGCAGACTTTCGACACAAGGAACCACCACCAAGGGCACACCTGAAGGCCTCCACATTGGGTACATGCGCAGCCCATGGCTCTGATACCACTTGTTAGGGCTGCGAAGCCCACCACAACAACCATTATTATGATATTGTCTGCTTTGGGCCAAGCCCTCACTGTTTTATTGGGCGTAACCCCAAATGGCCTCATAATAGTGTGGTATGGCTCTAGATTATATAGTGAATAAAAAATCTTTCAACCTCCAATATGGGACTTAGGTTGAACACACCCAACAATTTGTACTTCCATTCGATACACTATTGCTCGAGAGCACTGCAGGGTAACCTTCCTCATTCACCTCCTTTTTCATGATTGCTTTGTTATGGTACATGGCCTGCATGTATACAAACTTACAATTAGGTTTATGGATTTAAATTCATCCAAGCCATCCAAACAAGTTTTGATTGGAAGAATGAGAAATTCATTGATGTTTATTTTTGTAATCAGAGCTGTCACAGTACTGCTATGAAATTATCACAAACTCACAATAATTGCTAAAGCTTGCTTTCAAGAATACAAGAAGATTACTACTAAAGCATCTATGCACTAAACAGTTCTGCCTTGTAATGAAATGTCTCAAAACAGTATACTACACTAAACCATTCTGCGTTGTTCTTGACTGAGTCTAAACTCATGCTAATTTTAAGCAATCTAGTGAGCAGTTGCTGCATTAGTAGAGAGCGCAACTGATTTCAAAACAAACCAGACTGCATGCGTAAATTGTTCCAGAAAGGAATGAGTTCAACGTGAGTTAACAATATAACTTATAACTATAATTACCAATGAAATGATTCACTCAAATTTCACCAGAATTTCCTTAGAGAACAAAGATAATTAGATTACGGTAACTTTAAAAACTAAACCAAGATAATGACCACAGGGACAAACATGGTTGCAACCTTGAATGGTATGATTCATTTACCACAGAGCCGAGAGAACAATGAAAGGAAATAGAGCTGCAATGTCAATGAGAAAATCGGAGAAACAGAGCAGCAATATTAATCATAAATGGTGAAAACTGAGGGGAAATAACTTGCTTAGAAAAATATATGAAAACAGAGCTCCAACAAAATTTCAATTCAAGCAAAAGGAATGATTTTTTAACCAAATTCCACCCCATATTAACAATCAATCACTATTAAAATTGCAAAAGGGTAAATTATAGATTGGAATTTGATAAACAAAAGTTTTGTTAAGATCAATCGATGCAAGAGAAAAAGAGGCGATCACATATCAAACTTACCGCGATGAAAAGATAGAAAGTTACGGAGCGAAAAACACCCATGGGAGATGAAGTGAAGAAGCAAACGAAGATGATCGAGTGAAGAAGCTGACGTCAATTGTGCAGGGTGGAGGAGGCGGGAGGGTATTAGAGGAAATAATGAAAAATAGTTAATATAAGAATGTGTAGCTTTTTTTGGAAGTTGGTCTACACCGGCTTATGCCTTTTTTCACAAAATTAGCTTCTATTTTTTCTAAAGCTGCTTATTTACAAGTTATCAAACATTAGAAAAAATGGCTAAGCTTATAAGTAAAGCATCTTATAAACCCTGAAAAACACACCCTTGATAAGTTTCATTACACATATCTCATTAGTGGATCGGGAATCATACGAATGTATATTTGTAACTTTCCATAAATTCCATGTAGCAATAATTCCATAGATCCTACCGATGTGATTGTGTAGAGAAGAAGAGCCATGAAAAAATAAATAACATGAAAGTCTCTCATGTATGGTATGAAATGATCTGTGTCTTATTCCCATATAGTCTATGTATGCACGAGTTGCCACGCATTTCCAGCAAATATACAAAAGTTAAAAAAGTGGTTTAGACTGTTATAACTGTGACATTTCAAACACTTCAAAGCAAGTTTCAACCCTCTTTAATTAGGATATCATCAAATGGTAATATTAAATTAAGGGGTAGGTTGGTTTCGATAGGGTTAAGCCCAAAAAGGTCATTGGGCCGAAGATGTGGCAGCCCAATTAGGAGAATATTTAATTGCCTAATATAATTACTGTATTTTTGGGTAATTAAGGGCGATAATTAAGAAGAATATTATTTAGGACATGGAGTATAAATAAAAGGTATGAATTTACTTATCGTTCATCATGTTTTAATCATATTGGACTCTTAGACTAGCTTAGGCATCAGAGTGCTGACCCGTGCTGACTCCTGGAACCCTCAGGGATGATTTTATTACAGGTTAGTTTGAGAAGAACTCAAACCCATGAACTGGTCGGTCATTCGGGATGCGTCAAGGGGCGTCGTCTGTGGGAACGACTAAGCCGGATCAAGGGTTTTGAGAGTTTTTGTCCACGGTTATTTGAAGGAGTGAAAGGCTAAGGTTGATAAGTAAGGGGGCTGGGTCTCCACCAAGGTTAAGAATGGAGAATTTAGGAGTAGGAAACGATGCCTGTGTCAAGGACATTGGTATGGCTAACTTTCAAA
This sequence comes from Rubia yunnanensis, assembly GCA_037428765.1. Classification (NCBI taxonomy): domain Eukaryota; kingdom Viridiplantae; phylum Streptophyta; class Magnoliopsida; order Gentianales; family Rubiaceae; genus Rubia; species Rubia yunnanensis. The sequence continues at coordinate 86,264,730 of CM075066.1, forward strand.
CGTCAGGAATGGGGTTATGTGCGGAGCCTGTTACGGTCGTAAACCACGAAGGGGGGAAAACCTCAGTGGAATTTGTTGCAACTACCCCAGCACCAATCCAGAATGATACATTGGGGTCCTCAAGGATATTGGAAATGACGAGAGAGCAAGAACAGAGATACCCCAATTCCTTGCTTGATGATATTGGAAATGATGGAAGGTTTACGAGTGTTTCGGGAGATTTATATATGGAACCCTATGGCTAGCACGGGCAAGGTAATCAGAATGCGGGGAGGGCAACCCCGAATCAAGATGTAGAATGAGTAGCTCAAGTCCTGGATGCAGCCGGCTATCGAGTTACCCCTCCTATGAGGGATGACAGGGCATGCACGGAGTATTTCCACCCTCACCTGTAGTAATAACTATGGATGGGCCCCTCAACCTGCAATATCATATCCTTACCATTCATATGCTAGAAAGCCATTACAAGCTAGGCCTCAACTTTTTATTCCTGGTTACACACAGAGCCCAGTATATTCATTACCTTTGCTAGCCCCATCTGCTCCTACCCTCAACCTGGCTGGTCCAGGAGTGACATATGGGATGATGGCCTATTCTACCATGCAAGGACACGAAAGTATAGGAATTTAAGGAATGATGATTAGTCAGGGCCCTTACAATCCCTATGTCCAACCACTACCACTAGCAGCATACCCGAGATTCAGACAACTGGGACAACTTAACCTCCTTATCTGCCACAGTTGGGAGGTCACGACAGGGGGGCTGAACCTGATAGCGGTGTAACATGAACCCCCTCGGATGCAAGTAAATCCTTAAAAGGGGAATTAGATAGGTTGATCCAGGCTGCAGGGTCTCTTTTCAGCTCGATGATCACCGGGGTTCGATGGCCAATAGAAGTAAAGCCTCTGTAAGGACTTCCCACGTACAGTGGGGAGACTGACCCTCGAGAATTCATCCAGACGTTTCTGAGCTTGATGAGTTCTGGGGATTTCGAGGAGAAATTAACATGCAAGCTGGTAGGAAGATACCTGCTGGGAAAAGCACAAGAGTGGTTCAATAAGTTTCCAAGAGTCTCGCTCTGATCATGGCAAGACTTCAGTGAAGCATTATTGAGCCAGTACACACAGAAGAAGAAGTTCACCAAAACTCTGTTAGAACTCTACCACACAAAGCAAAAGACTGGGGAAAGCATGGAAGCCTTCTATCAATGGTATGTGGATGAGAGCTTGGGAGTGATAGAAACAACGGAGAACGAGGTAATCCAGGGGTACCTGCTGGGGATGTAGGACTTGGAATTATATAAGAAGTGAGTACTTACACCCCCAAGACCTTGCAAAAACTTCATGAAGTTGTAGAGCAACACTCGAGGGTAGAGGAGGCAACTAGATACAAAAGAGATAGCCTTATATAGAAAATGGGAAGAAATGTATAACATGGGGGGAAAAGGTCAGCCAAACCCATAAGAACACCGTTTGAGAGATACACTTCATTGCCACCAATGCTTGGAGAGAGAACTCCTGAACAGATCTTAAGTATACATAGAGGGTTGTTTTGAGCACTCTCACCCTCTCAGAGTTTGTACAACTCGGTAGTGGCTGGGAGGGTAATAAATTGGTATTACGATCATCACAGGGACTATGGCCATGACACAAATGATTGCACGCAGTTGAGGATGGATATCGATAGGTGTGAGCGGGAAGGACAATTTTGAGGGCAAGGGCACGGTAACTAGGCTGCCCCTTTGAATAAGCCTCCTTGACACCGACTATGGGGATAAGTATGCCAAATCAAGGGTTTTGAGAGTTTATGTCCACGGTTATTATAAGGAGTAAGGTTGATAGGTATGGGGAATGGGTCTCCGCCAAGGTTAAGAACGGAGAATTTAGGAGTAGGAAATGATGCTAGTGTTAAGGACATCGGTATGGCTAACCATCAAACGTCAGGAACAGAGTTACGTGCGGAGCCTGTTACGGTCGTAAACCATGAAGTTGGGGAAAACCTCAGTGGCATTTGTTGCAAATACCCTAGCACCAATCCAGAATGATGCGTCGGGGCCCTCGAGGATATAGGAAATGATAGGAGAGCAAGAATAGAGAAACTCTGATTCCTTGCTCGAAGGGGTAGCCGATCCAAGGGATGGAAGGTTTACAGATGTTTTGGTAGATTCATATATGGAAGCCTATGGCCAGCACATGCAAGGTAATCAGAATGCAGGGAAGGCAAACCCAAATCAAGATGTAGAACGAGCGACCCAGGTTTTAGCTGCAGCCGGCTATCGAGTTATACCTCATCTGAGGGATGACAGGGTCATGCAAATAGTATTACCACCCTCACCTGTAGGAATAACTATGAGTGGGCCCATCAACCTGCAATAACCTATTCTTATCACGCATATGCTAAAAAGTCATTGCAATCTAGGCATCAGCCTTCTATTCACAGGGCCTAGTATATTCGTTACCATTGCTAGCCCCATCTGCTCTTACTCTCAACCTGGCCAGTCTAGGAGCGTGATATGGGATGATGGCCTCTTCTGCCATGCAAGGATATGAAATTATGATAATTTAAGGAACAGTGATTAGTTAGGAGCCTTACAATCCCTATGTCCAACCACCACCAGCAGCAGCATACCCGAGTTTTGGATAGCCTTGGATGAACCCCGGATACGAGGCAATTTAACCTCCTTATCTGTCATAGCTGAGAGGTCAAGAAAGGGGGGCTGAACCTGACAGGGGGCAACAGGAACCCCCCTCAGATGTAAGTGAATCGTTAAGAAGGGAATTAGATAAGTTGATCGGACTCTTGGGTCAGGCTGCAGAGTCTCCTTTCAGCTCGGTGATCACCGAGGTTCGTTGGCCAATATAAGTGAAGCCTCTGGAAGGACTTCCAACGTAAAATGGTAAGACTGGCCCTCAAGAATTCATCCAAACATTCCTAGGCTTAATGAGTTCGAGGGATTTTGATGAGAAATTGACATGCAAGCTGGTAGGAAAATACCTGTGGGGAAAAGTATAAGAGTGGTTCAATAAGTTGCCAAGAGGCTCGCTCTGATCGTACCGAGACTTTAGAGAAGGATTGTTAAGCCAGTACGCACAGAAGAAGAAGACCACCAAAACTCTGTAAGAACTCTACCAGACAAAGCAAAAGACAGTGGAAAGCACAGAAGCCTTCTATCATCGGTATGTGGACGAGAGCTTGGGAGTGATAGAAACAATAGAGACTGAGGTAATCCAGGGGTAACTGCTAGGGATGCATGACTTGGAATTATACAAGAAATTGAGTACTGCCACCAACAAGACCTTGGAAAAACTTCAAGAAGTTGTAGAGCAGTACTCGACGGTAGAGGGGATAACTAGAAAGAAAAGAGATAGCCTTACAAAGTAAATGGGAAGAAATGTAGAACATAGGGGGAAAAACCCGGTCGAACCAATAAGAACACTATTCGAGAGATACACTTCATTGCCACCAATGCTCGGAGAAAAAACTCCTGCACAGATCTTAAGTATACATAGAGGGTTGTTCTGAGTACCCCCACCCTTGAAGAGTTCGCACAACTCAGTAGTGGCTCGGAGTGCAAGAAATCGATTGTGATAATCACAAAGACTACAACCATGACACAAACGATTGCATGCAGTTGAGGATGGAGATCAATGGGTGTGAGTGGGAAGGAAAATTTTGAGGGCAATGGCACAGGAACCAAGTTTCCCCCTCAAGGCCTCGAATTAACCAATGGTAGCCTTATAGAAGGAACAATCAAAATAATGGGAGTAGAGGATATAGAAGACCTCGAGAACAGGCGATTAGAAACTGGAGGCTGGAAGGAAGGCAGGATATACCCCAGGAATAATTGGGGAAATCAAGATAACCAAAATAGGGAAAACCTACCCGTGCAAAGGGTAATTAATGTCATCAATGGCATGGTGCGAGGGAGATCTACGAATATCTTGATATGAGCAGAGGCTCGAATGGTCCCTGCGGAAGAGCCCGTAATAAGAGGTTTTGACCGGACGAGACGGTCACTTTCTCAGAAGTAGATGTCGTACCAGACCAAACACCTCATGCGGATCCTATGGTAATTTCAGCCATTATTGGAACGTCTTTTATAATAAGGGTATCCATTGATAATGGAAGCAGGGTAGAAGTGATGTTTCCTTATTGTTTTGACCAGTTGGATATGGGGTGCGACAACTTGAAAAAGTCAGCTTCCCCTTTATTTGGATTCACGAGAAACCCGATATTCCCCATAGGAGAGATAACCCTGCCCGTTCGCATAGTGGATGGCAACAAAGAGGTAACTATCAGGTGTAATTTCAATGTCGTGGATGCCCATTCCCCTTATAATGTGATTTTAGGAAGGCCATGGATGTGCTAGGCTCGGGCGGTCTAGTCATCCTATCACCTGATGATAAAGTTCCTGATTGAAAAGGGAATGGCATCCATTCGAGGAGATCAAACTGTGGCTAAAAAATGTAACCTTACGGCAGTACTAGAAGCGAGAAATCAAAGAGATGTAGCAATGGTACATGCAGATATAGGATTGGACAATACAATACAGATACCTATTCGGGATATGGGATCAGTAGCTGTGGGGAAGCTAATTTCTAAAGATCTCAAGGAGAGACTGAGAGACTTATTGGGAGAGTATGGAGACGTATTCTTGTGGGATAGTTCTGACCTAACGGGAGTACCTTTGAGTCTTGCACTACATAGGCTGAACATTGGCCCCTCGATTAAGCCAGTGAAGCAGAAGAGAAGGGTATTTGCTCCCGAAAGAGCTGATGCAATTAAAGAAGAGGTGGAGAAGTTGTTGAGGGCAGACGTTATCGAAGAGGTGTTCTATCCTGAAGGGATAGCTAACCCTATCATGGTTCCAAAGTATGATGGGGCCTGGAGAATGTGTATAGACTTTATCGATTTAAATAAATGCTGTCCCAAAGATAGTTACCCGTTGCCACCAATCGACAAATTAGTGGAACTCATCACTGGGTATCATATTCTGGTTTTCTTTGATACGCATAAGGGGTATCACCAAATACTCATGGTGGAGGAAGAAAAGGAAAAAACATCATTTATTACATTTGTGGGCACGTACTGCTATAAGAAGATGCCATTCGGCGTAAAAAACAATGGGGCTACTTACCAGAGGCTAGTTGATAAACTGTTCAGGGGCAGCTAGGGAATAAAATGGATATATATATGGATGACATGGTTGTCAAAAGCGAAAGTCTTGAAGAATTCTTAAAGGACCTGGAAGAAACATTCAGTAGGCTTCGAGGGGCTAATTTGAAGTTGAACCCGTCTAAGTGTGTTATCGGTGTGAGAGCGGGGAAGTTCCCCAAATTCATGGCCTCGGGGAGGGGTATTGATGTAAACCTGCAAAAGGTTGAAGCTTTGAAGAAAATGAAAACCCCACAATCAATAAAGGATGTACAAAATCTTACAGGGTCTCTAGCAGCATTGACCAGGTTCCTATCGAATGGAACGGAGAAACACTTACCCTTCTTCGATGTCCATAAAAGGGCAAAGAGATTTGAGTGGAATGGAAAATGCGATGAGGCATTCAAGCAGTTAAAGAAGCACTTGGGGACACTACCTGCCTTGATGAAACCAGATAAGGATGAGACGATATACTTGTACATTTCCACATCGTCGTTGGCAATCAGTGCGGCTCTAGTAAAAGCAAAAGAAAAGGTTCACCATCTAATCTACTTTGTCAGTCGTGCCTTGCAAGGGCTAGAGACAAGGTATACTGTCCTTGAGAGGTTGATTCTAGCCCTCGTCATGTAGCCAGAAGACTGAGACCCTACTTTCAGGGACAAAAAAATAGTGGTGCTCACGAACCGTCCCATTCGATGGATTCTGCTGAAGCCAGAGATTTGAGGAAGAATGAGGAAGTGGATAGTGGAATTGGGAGAGCACGATATCCAATATCAACCTCGAGTTGCAATTAAGGGTTTGGCGCTGGCAGAATTCATAGTGGAAACTACAAAGCCTCTCGAGGTATGTCTTGATCCTATTCGAAAGGTGGGTGCAAGTTAAGAGAAGGTATAGAAGTTGTATGTGGACGGTTCATCACATTCATGAGGTAGTAGAGCCAGGGTTTTTTTAACCAACCTCAATGGCAAAGATTACCCTTACTCGTTGAACTTCGCAACTAACAATGAGGCTGAGTATGAAGCACAGATCACTGGATTACGCTTAGAAATGGAGCTGTAGGTGGAGGAATTAGAGGTTTTTAGTGATTTTCAAATCATGCTTCAGCAGGTGAATGGGGAATACGAGTCCAGGGAGCGTAACCTGCAAAGATACCTCAAGGTAGCGAAGAACCTGTTAAAAACTTTTAAATCTTACACTTTAACACAGGTTCCAAGGGAAAGCAATCATAAAGCAGACGCTCTAAGAAAGATCGCTTCTTCGGATTTGGGAACCCAATCCCAGAAGCAACTACTCATGGAATCTTTGAGCAAACGAAGTTTCGAAGAGCATGTAGTTATGGCAGTGAAAGCGGAAGACTCCTGGATTACATCGTTCGTGGCATATCTTCGAGAGGGTGTCCTCCAGGAAAATGAAGTGGATTCCATAAAGATAAGGTTGAAAGCTCCAATGTATGTGTTGCAGGAAGAAGTGTTATACATAAGGGGTCATTTGCAGCCATTGCTTTGATGTGTTAACACTCATGAGGCTGATTATCTCATAAGGAAAGTCCACAAGGGGGTAAGCGGCAGCCACCAAGGAGCTAGATCTATGGCGGAGAGGCTTATTCGAGTGGGATTTTACTGGTCGACAATGTTCGAGGATGTGAATCGATACATCCAGGCTTGCCACCAGTGTCAGAGACATGCCCCTATAATACATATTGCCCAGGAAGAGGTGAGAACCATATATAGTTTGTGGCAATTTGATAAATGAAGGATCGAATCTGGTGGGGCCTTTTTCGGAAGTGCCAGGAAAATTCAGACACCTAATAATAGCCATTGATTATTTCACAAAATGGGTAGAGGCTGAGCCCCTGACAAACATGAGAGAAAAAACAATCATTTCCTTTTGTTGGAAGAACATTGTGTGTCATTTGAAAATCCCAAGGACAATCATTACGGATAATGGAACACAGTTTGCTCAAGATCCCTTCAAGAAGTGGTGCGAGAAATATCAGATTTAGCGAAAGGTGACATCAGTTTACCACCCCCAAGCCAATCGATAAGTGGAAATGACCAATAGAACAATAGTAAATGGAATACGAGCACGTCTCGAGAGGGCGAAAGATAATTGGATATGGGAATTACCTAATGTATTGAGGTTGAATCGGACAGCTGAGTCTTCCACTACTGCTAAAACACCTTATAGCATAGTATATGGCTCGAAAGCAGTAATCCCTGCAGAAATAAGTGTTCCTAGCCCAAGGATGATGGCTGCTATATGTGAGATAAGCAATCATCAGAACCGATGTCTGGATTTGGATATGGTGGAGGAAAATAGAGAGTTAGCTTCTTTACATAAGGCTAAAGTCAAAGAACGGGTTAGGAGATACCATGACAGAAGGGTAAAGAAGATGTTGTTTAATCCGGGGGACTTGGCAATGAGAAAAAAAATGAGAAAAGCAGAAAGGAACCTGAAGGGAAGTTAGCTGTAAATTGGGAAAGACACTATAGGGTGATCGAATCACACCCGAGAGGAATATATGTTCTCGAAGAGATGAATGTGGTTCGAGTGCCAAGAAGGTGGAACATCACAAATCTGAGAAAGTACTACCAGCTATGATGAGTGGGTTGCTTTTAAGCGGCACTCTAGCTGATGTTAGAGCGAGTTGCTCTTAAGCGGCGCTCTAGATGATATTTCCAGCTACAAGTGATTTTTGAGCGGGTTACTCTTAAGCAGCGCTCCAGATGATATTTCCAGTTATGGCTGATGTTCGAGCGGGTTGCTCTTAAGAGGAGCTCTAGATGATATTCCAGCTACGACTGATGTTCAAGCGGGTTGCTCTTAAGCGATGCTCTGTATAATATTTCCAGCTACGGTTGATGTTCGAGTGATTTTCTCTTAAGCGACACTCTAGTTGATGTTCAAGTGGTTTGCTCTTAAACGGAACTCTAGGTGACGTTCGAATGGTTTGCTCTTAAGCGGGAGTCTTGATGGCGTTTGGGTGGTATGCTTTTAAGCGGCACTCGTGGGCTACTTTTCTAATCTTAAAATGATGAACTAGTGGACAAAATTGGCAGGATGTAGGTGGAAATACCGAACCTAGGTAAAATGCTTGTATCTCTGAAATTTTTAATTCCTACTTATCGAAGATATTCATACTATATTTTCCTAAAGAAGTTGCGTGTGGCACTCATATTCAGGGTGTAAAATGTTTCAAGAAGAATAGGCACAAGCAACTTGAATCCTGTTACAATCTTTTAACCTCACTAACGCTAACAACAAGGGTTTGAGAAACCTGATTTGCATTTTTTAAGAGCAATTGTTAAACAAGCCTTAACTTCTTCAAAAAAGAGAAGTACAATTTTGGTACCAAAAGTACATACCCTTATTCGTCTAAATGTATTCATCTAAATGGAGGAAACCCCGCCCGAAACAAATCTTCAGTGGAAGGAGCTAGCCTCTTCACCTTTGCTTCTATTTCTTTTAGCTCTTCAAGCTTGATGTCAGTGGCTCTCCAAATATCCTTCATTTGTTCTTCCATAGGATATTCAAAAGGATCCAGGGGAGAAATGTCTGACCCCGCTTCTTCGTGCGGGGTTTGAATGGGCCCTTCGAGAAGGACCCAACACTATTATGGTGTTTTGTGGAGGATCCCTTGGTAGCTTTTCTCGAGGGGGAAAACTTCTTTTCCGCTTCTTTAATGGTATATATTTTTGACCGAGGAGCAAAACGATAACTCGAGGGGGTGAATTCCTTTACCTTCAGTTCTGTCAACAAATCAAGAATAAAGTCAAAGGCCTTTTTCTACCGAGGAGTTCCATTCTCATGGACCTTAACTTTCTCCATCCAGTATTGAGCGGCTTTGAGTAGAAATTTTGGAAGCTGATCATTTCCAATTAAATATGAGGAAGAATGTCGTGAGAAAGCATGTGGGCGCGGAGGGTTACTTCATGTGCAACAATTGTTTTCTTCAAATTCTGCGAAATGCTCCTTGACGTCTTTGGCTTGTACCTTCCAGGCCTCGATCTCCCCTGCTATTCGTTTGTTCTCGGACAAGAGGGATTTTATCAAAGAATTGTCCTCAACCTGGGGGTTTCTTCGAGGGGTTACATGGGGTTCACTTGAAGAAAGGGGGTCTTTTCTAGCTATCTTCCAAGTGAGAAATTCCTCTTCAAGGCTACTTTTTTCACGATGGGCCACTAGATGTTTCTCGGCAATTAATTCCCTTTGGGCCACTAACCTGCAGTTGTTTCCCATGCAACCAACTGGGTGCCCTTCAACTACTAGAAACCTAGCTGCAGTAGCAATGCAAGACCTCAGAGAACCAAATTTAAGATATATTTAATGCATCGGGTCTTCAAAGTCTTTATCTGCAGGATCACGACCTTCAACCACCTCTAAAGGATATGTACCATTAAATTCTTTGCTCAAGAAATGTCTAAGAAACCCCTTAAAGGTTGGATGGTCTTTGTACTGCCACAACTTTATCTCAGCTTCGAGCTGGTTGAGCTTGTCCTTCAGAGATTCCTTCTCTCGATTATAATTAGATAAATCCTGTGTGGCTTTTAATAGCTGTTTATGTGTCTCACTCAACTCTTTTTTGAGCACTCGAAAGCTCCTCACAAGTGCCTTCTAACACTCTCTTCAACGAGTTAAACTACAAAAAGAGAACAAAGGAAAAATCAATATATAAGTCATAAAAATGACAAAAAAAATTCTTATATTGAAGTTTCAAAAAAAAGGTTACAACTGGGGGCCCTAATTGGAAAAGTTACAATCAAAGATAAACCCTAGAACTATCCTCCTTTGAGGTGGATGCAATCATTTCTTCCACTCGAGCGGCTAATGAATTCTACTCGAGGGATGCATCTGTGGCCTGTGAAGGGGGATCGCTCGAATCCCCTCAGCAGTGAAAAACTGCCATTTGGACTTAATAAAATCCATCAGGGCAAAGTGAAGGTCGTCGTTCTTAATTGCTTCATCTTATTCAGTATCCAAAGTAGCTTTGAGCTCTAGCTTGACTAGATCGTCCACCTGCTTAGCGAGTTCTTCAGACAAGGAGGCAGACACTTGAGGCTTCAGGAATTCCTCGGCTAGGTCGTTACACCCGACATGCTTGGCCACCTCCAAAAGATCCACAAATAGTTGAAGCAACTCGTAGTTGTTCACAAGTTTACTTTAAAATTCTTCAAGCAGCTGAACCTACAAGGCTGGATCCTCAGCAGCCTAAACCCTCTTCTTGAGGGTATTCTTCTCCAGCATCCATTGACGCCTCTTGGCATCAACATTCTACCTCCCCTCTTCCATAGTTTTTTTTCCTTGAGCTCCCTATTCTTCTCCTCGAGCACTCTCTTTAACTCCAAAATTTTAGCATCATTTTGGCTGAGCTTTTCTTCGAGAGAACCATGCCTAGAAGTACGAGCGTAGGCAAAAGCTGCTATCTTCTGAGCGGCCTTATGGAAAAGTTGGGAGACCTAGAAAAATAGTTAAACTTAGATCAATGCTAGGAAAAAGTACACTAAAATAAAGTTTTCAAAGGAACAGAAGAAAACCTCAGGATTAGAGACCATGCTCGCGAGATGATACTCAATGCTAGGCATGGATACCGCATCACTCGAAGGGGGTGCCAATTTATTATGGGCATTATCACATCCGCGTGCGCCTATTAACGGTGTTTGGGAGGCATTGCGAGCATTTTTGCCATCTGCCATTGTCTTCTGGAAAATATTCCTAGTATGGGGACGCTGGCCATCAGCAACGGTCGAAGTAGGCCTTCCACCACCTACTGGGGGATTGGAGACCTGATTCGAGGGAGTAAGGTCCCCTTAGGAGGACCCTGACCCTGCTTCATGGGCTTCTTGTTCCTTAAGCCACTAACGAGACCCATTAAAAAAAGAAAAAAAACATCAGTAAAAGCAAACTCAACGATACAACAGACAAGAGAAGTAGAATTCTATTAAGGCACCTTCGGAGGTTTCCGAGTGCCTAAAATCACTAACGAGGGTCTTGAGGGGAGGGCCTTCTTTTGGGCCCTCACATTCTCTTCTCCTCTTCCTGGTATTCTTTCGGAGTATTTTATACACATACTCTTCGTAGATTTTAAGGGGAGTGAAAATCCACCAATCTGGGGATTAGGATTGTTGAAGTGGTTGTATTCAAGGGAGTTGTACAGCAACTTTTGTCTATCCCTCTCGATGGCATCCATACAAATATAATCCCCGGGTTTAGGAGACTCAACTCGCATATCCCAATTCCACAGGGGAACTTGATACCTCCTACTGTCAAAAGAAATCCCCTTCTTCCAGTTCCTCCAGTCACTTGAATTACCAGGAACACAAAAGACCTTGTGATGTGCCTCCCAGCTGGTAAAAGTGACAATTATGTCGGTGGACCGCCCACTATAAGACACGAAGTACAGCGAGCAAAGTAGCTTATACCTTTGCTTGATTCTAAACTCATCACATCGTGTCAAGAACATCGTAATAATCACCAGGACATTAGGATGCACTTGTGCGGGGCTCACCTGGAATTGTTTAAGAAGTTTGGAAACAAGAGGCGGGAAGGGGAATGTGAGCCTGCAATGAAGATGTTTGAGGGAAACAGTTGATCTTCCCTCGGGGAGGTTATGGGGGGTATCTTTCTCTTGAAAGGATTGAAAATTGGCATCTGGGGCTATTCGTTGGCTAAGAGGGATCGAGTCAAAAACCTTCGAGATAACTTTACCCACTACTGGGGGGATCCCTTTCCCAAATCCCTCAGCCTTATCCTTCGAGAATTCCCCTCTTTATCCTTTTGAGAGAATTTAGCCAAAGAAGATACCTGGGGTGCTTCTTCCTCCTCCTCGAGGGACGTCCTCTTTCTCAAAAGAGATGTATTCTCCTCCTTCTCTATGGCCTCAAGGGATACTTCCTTGCAGGCTAGAGATGTATTTGACCCCCCCCCCCCCCTCCCCTTTCCAATTTGAGCTCTGGATTCGGAGGAGGGTAGAAGCCAATTTTGCCACTGGAAGGGGATCTCCTTATATAGGGCTTACCCATGCTTGGTGGCCAGTTCTCAATGGGCTTTCGAGGAGGCATATCAGTTACTGGGAATACCTTCCCTTCCACGACACTGTTAGTAATGTGATCAGACATACCTCCTCCGACATCGGAATCATATTGGAATTCTTTGCAATGAGTGAATTCTGAGTCACTAATATCCCTTCCTGGCGTACTAATCCACGCCCCTCCTACCCTAATATCACTGGGAAATCCCTCGGAGATGGAACCATCATCAGAATGGGGCATGATTGTAAGGTGGGGTAACGAAAAGATTAGAATAAGAAGAGAGATAAAGGTACTTACTTGAGAGAGAAGGAGAGAAAGAGTACTTGTAAGAAGTTCCTGCAAATGAGAAAAGTGAAAGAAGAAAGAGAGGTTAAGGGGTAATAATGGGGGTTGAAACAGCAGATAATTAATAGTTGTTTTGGAAATGTAAAAAGTTATAGAAACATGCAATTTCTTTTCTCAACACGTTGTTTGGGGAGTAGTGACACGCGCGTTTGTATGACACACACGCGCCTTTTGGAATCTTAGTGCTGAGAGATGATTAGAAAACCATATGCCCTCCCTCGAAGGCAAGAGCAAAGAAATATCAGGTACATTTTGAGTCTTCAGAGTCCTCGAACTGTCACATGCATTTGAGACCTCAAAGAATCTTTGCACCATTCAAGCCTTCTGAGGTCGAGAACCTGCTTTTCCGGGGGCTCTTGATAGAGGTTAAGCCCGAGAAGGCCATTGGGCCGAAGATGTGGTGGCCCAATTAGGGGAATATTTAATACCCTAATATAGTTACCGCATTCATGTGTAATTAAGGGCGATAATTAAGGAGAACGTTATTTAGGACACGGAGTATAAAGACAATGTACGCATTTACTTATCATTCATTTTGTCTTAATTATATTGGACTCTTGGACTCACTTAGGCATCGGAGTGCTGACCCCTGAAACCCCCGAGGACAGTTTTATTGCAGGTTAGCTCAAGAAGAACGCAAGCCCACAAATTGGTCGGTCGTTAGAGATGCATCAGGTTCAAATAGGGAAAGGGGGAAATGAATAAGGAAAATGAAAGGAAGAGAAATAAAATGAATAACCTTGATTTTTTAAAATCCGTTTGGTTCAGTTATGGAAAGAGAATCAAATTTTCTCTTATTTCCTTTGTTACCGTTTGGTTCACATTAAGGAAACAAATATTGATTTCTAGCATTACTTATATAATAATAAGAGATGGTCTCATGTGAAGCAACCTAAGCTTTAGGCAATGGCCTTTATGCAATGACCTTTATGCAATTCTAACAATATTCTAGCTCCAGAGACCTATCTCTAATAAATTTACAAGGACATATATCTAATTATATTACACAAGCCTATCGCTAATAACTTATTAGGGGCTTTTTGTCCAATTTTTTCCATCATTTTTCCGCAATAAGAAATCTACAAAAAAAATTAAAAAAAATTTTAAAATGCAAAAAATCAATTAAAAAACTGCTGCAACACAAGCAGGAAATAGCAAAACATCAACGAAAAATCATAATCAACTAAAAAATGCAGCAAAAAAGATTTTAAAAATCAAATAAAATAGCAAAAAAGTATATTTAAATTCAAATAAAAATCAACAAAAAATTGAACAAAGCATCAACTACGACTAAAAAAATCAATTGAAAATCATGAAAACATCAACAAAGCTTGAATTATATTTTTTAAAGAAAAAACTATAAACATCAACATATATCACCCAAAAGCTAAAAACATCAATTATTATCATCTAAAAACTTCACCCAGAAAATTCAAAATGTCAACATAAGGAAAAAATACTACAAAAAATCAACCATATCATCAAAAAAAACTACAAACATCAACCCACATCACCTAAAACTCATCTAAAAAATGAAAAACATCAACATAAAAGGGAAAAAGCTAAAAACATCAACAAAAAAAAGCTATGGTTCCTCAAGAGTATTTTTATTCACTATAAGAATCATAAAATATCAACAATTTTAAAAAACTACAAATATCAAACTACATCACCCAAAAACTACAAACATCAACTCCTAACACCTGAACCTCATCTGAAAAAAGAAAAATATCAACATAAGAAAAAAGACGCTACATACATCAACTCCTATTACTAAAACCGCAGCAGTAAAATGAAAATCATCAACATGAAAAATTTTTAAAAAAAATACAAATATCAATCCATATCACCCGAAAAAATTACTCCATTCATCCCAATTCAAGCTGCACAGAATCTTTTTCATGTTCATCAAGAAACTTGTCTAACCATTAATAAGTTTAAATACGTATAATAATAGCAAGCAAAAAGTTACTTTTGAGAAACTACTTGTTATAACGAATCCAACAATATCATATACGATAATATTATTACTTATATATCTACTCAAATACGCTGTCAAACTTTGATGGTGAATAGTTTCAAATAGTAAAGTGTGCTGCTTGAATTGAGACAGAGGGAGTACAAAACATCAACTCATATCAATTAAACCTCACCAGAATTTTTAAAAAAAACATCAACATCAAAGAAAAAAAAAGCTAGAAATATCAACAAAAAGCTACAGCTGCCTCAAGAATAAAAATTCTTCAAAAAAAAAAGCTTGATGGGATTTGAACCCTGGTCTCTAACCTCAATGCCTAGAGCAATAACCACTACACCAAAGACTCTTATTCAACATAGACTCAGTAAAATAATATTAAATCTCAGAATGTACATCGAAAACATAAAATTCTTCAAAAATAATGGTCACAGTGAGTCTCGACCCTAGACCTCCAACCTCAACAGCTAGAGTACTAACCACTACACCAAAGAACATTTATTTCTTGAATATTCAATTAAGTAAATGTTAAACCTCGTCAAGCATTCAAAAAAATACACATCAGCACGTGTTTGCACACACGTCTGTCTTCTACATCGAGGTGTGTGATCACACGCACTTGAAGGAAAAAAGCAGAAACGCCTCTTTGCCTCTCCTCGTCGGTAATTACGCCCTAGCTCCGTTGTGCCCTAGCTTCGTGACTCCTCTGAATTATACCTTAGCTCCGTCGGCGAGGAAAATGAAAATTCAGCCGTTGCAATCGAAGCAGAGACGATCTCACAGGTATAATTGCTGAGACGATCGAAGCAAAGACAATCGAAGCGTAATTGCAGAGACAATCTCGCTACCTTCAAACAAGGTTCCAGTAGGCACCGTCCCCACCGTGACACAGAGAATCGATTCGACGGAGAATCGGTGCCAGAGCTCTGGTGAATCCAGCAAAAAATTAGCAAGACTCCGGCATCTGATGGTGGTTGCCAGTGTCAGGTGGCGGTTTCCGATCGGCAGAGGCGGTTTCCGATTGGGATCTGAAAAAAAATGATAAAGAAAATTTTGGATATTTTTGTGATATATACATAGTATTTTGATAATTACACATTAGGTCTCTAGATTTATCAGAATATTTAAACACAAAGACCCATTCCAAATGAAATTCTTATAATTGCATATTAATCTCTCGCCTAAAGTTTAGGCTGCCTAAAAGAAGAGTTTATGCAATAATATATATATATATATATATATATATAAGTATAAATTATTTCACATGATCAAATATGCTAAAAAATAATAAAAGTACTTCATAAATTATTGTCATATCTAGTTCATATTAAAAAAATTTAATAAAAAAATATGTAGTTCATCATCTTTAATTTATTAACATGTCGCATGTGATTAAAAATGTATGTATCTATTTATATGTTTTCATAAATATTTTATTTACAAATTGTTATCATTACATTTTTTAAAGTTATTTTTTAAAAAATATATGTAAATCACATACGACATATTGATTTAAAATCAGTGGTTCATTTAATGTATAAATATGGTAAGAATGATGTTAAAAAAATCACATACTGTATGTAAATCATATAAGAATGGAGGTCCCAAAGGATGTAAATATTGAATTCAATATTTTAAAATATATATATGCATGTATATATATAATTGATGCAAATCCAAAATATTATATAATGTATAATATTCACCAACACATAAATACTTTTCTAATAAATAGTTAAATTTATAAAATAATAATATTTATAATAAAATTATATTTATTATTTCTAATACAAAAATATTAAATAAATTATTTATGTAAGAAAATAACATATTTATATTAAAAAATTGTAACTATTATTTATAGTATAAATTTTGAAAGAATATTATTTTTTATCAAATTAATATTAATATTAATTTTATTAATATCTGACCCATATACAACTCAAAAATTATGATATAATATTATTATTTTTATGCATGATATTAATTTAGTTGTCTTAAAAAATTTAAGTTAAATATGAAATAAGCTCTTAATGTATTACTTTTCATATTATAGAATTATTAAATAATAGTATTTATATAATAATAATAATTTTAAAAAATGTTATAAATATTATTCACAGTATAAAGTTAAAAATAAATATATTTAATTATTTAAAAAGTTCATATGGAATTATAGTTTTATTTAAATTTGAACCATATGCAAATTTAAAAAATAATAATAATATCTTTATTGAAATAATAATCATAATTTCATAATTTTATTTTGAATATAAATGTACAGTATAATTTTGTTGTGAAGTTGAGAAAAGAGAGCTCATACGTCGCTTGACAATGAAGGTTGACAATGGACAACGGCGGTAAAAGTGAAAATATTATGAAGAATGAAGGCTAGAAAGAGGTGGAGAATATGTAAAATGAATGATTACGGAAGTTGGGGAATACCAATTTTAGGGTAAGACTAGAGAATCGCATTACCTCCAATTAGGGGAATGGTAAAACTAAAAATAGGGATTCCCCAACTAAATAAGGGCTCTCAGATCTTGATTACCTTCAAACACTAACTAAGGGAATCAAAATCTCATATTCGCTTTCCCTTTCCTAATTCACCCCAACCAAAGGTCCCCTAATGAATTTCCATATAAATATATAAATATTGAGACCTTACCAGAGATTCTCTTATTCCAAAGGGCGATATCCCTCGCCCGCAGGGCCCCAGCCGCGACGATCCACGCTCAAAACCGAGGAGGTAAATCACAGCACTCCCAGCGGTCTTGAGCGATTAGGAATAAGAGCTCATGATCCTCGAACATTCTCGGTGGCCACAAGGAGCCCCCCACTAGGAGAACCCCCACACTGCGCCTGCCGAGGTTCGAATCCCTCCCCATGGGGAATGAAACCACATGCCCAACCACTTGAATGATCGTGTGGGTGTGAGTTTCTCTTATTCCAAATCTACTTTAGTGAGGTTATTTCCCTGCTGGCTGGTCTAGTGTTAAGGAATTAGAAACTCTTTCCTTGCAGGGAAGATTATAAATGGTAGTAGAATTAGTTTCCTTATAGAATTAGCTATAGGTGGTAATTTCTTATACTCTTAGAATTCTATTCCTGTTAGATTTTGGTTTGTTGTATTCCTATATATTGTAATCCTCATGATTGATGAGGTGTGTCATTGATTAATATCAATGCACCATAATAAAGTTCTTTATATTTTCATCATGGTATCAGAGCCTAAAATTCTGAAACCTGAAAAGAAAATTCCGCTGCCTTTTTTCCCGAGCTCCTGCCGCCGCCAACGATAGCGCGTTCATCCACGCGCTGCTGCTGTGCCACCACTGAAGCTCGTCGTTCATCGACAACGGTTGTTGTGACCTAGCGGTCACTGTCTATTGCCCTTACCAAATCACATGTGCCGCCATCAATCTCCACACGCGCGCTGCACCGATCTCTACGCGCCGCCGCTCGTTCAACGCACCGGTGTGTCTTACCGATCCGATCTGCTGCCAGTTATTGTACTTGCAGCTGATCTGTACCTTATTTTACACTATGTCTGCCTCTGGAAGTAATCCCGAAGAACAGGCCCGTACTGATGTTGGTTTTGAGGCTACTGTGCTTCAGAACATGAATGGCTATAAGGTAATTGCGACTTTACTGAAACAGTTGCAATTGCAACTTGGCCCTAAGATACTTATACTTGTTGGTCGTTTGTCGACTGACCCCTACTTCATTGGCACTTCTGACGGACCTGGTTTGGTTATTGCACCCACCATCCTGAAGTGTTAAGAGAATTACCTACAAATACTACTCTTACTGAATTTGAATATTGCTCTACCAGCTGCTGCTGTTACTGTTGTTGCTGCTACTTCTACCACTACTGAGAATTTTTTTTTAATGATTAGCAATTTCATAATCTTCTTTGCAAGTTGGACATTCTTGTCATCATGCTCCAACTTGATGGAGGGTGTTAAGGAAATAAAAACCCTTTCCTTGTAGGAAAGATTATAAATGGTAGTAGAATTAGTAATCTGTTTCCTTGTAGGAAATAAGGGTAATAATCTATTTTCCATTCATGAATGCAGGATACATTATATAGTAGTATATGATACCTATCCCAGTTAGGAGAAGATAATAGAATACAATTATGGTAGGAATACAAATCCAATTCCAATACCAATACTAATTAACACTAATTCCATAACAACTATAATACTAATTCCTTAACACTCCTCCTCAAGTTGGAGCATGCGGATCAGAAATGCCCCCAACTTACCAAGTAAGGAATGAAACTGGATACGTCCGAGAGCTTTAGTGAACAAATCCGCGGGTTGGTCAACCGTACGAATATGTTGAGTAATAATAGCGCCAGATTGGACAAGATCTCGAACAAAATGACAATCAACTTCAATGTGCTTAGTACATTCATGAAAAACCAGGTTGGCCGCGATGTGAATAGCTGATTGACTGTCACAAAACAACTTCATAGGAAAAGAGTGTGAAACCCCAAGGTCTTTCAGCAAGTACCGAAGCCATAATAACTCACAGCAGGCAACTGCTATAGCACGATACTCTACTTCAGCAGAAGACCGAAAAACAGTAGGTTGCTTCTTAGTCTTCCAGGAAACTGGAGAATCACCAATCATAACAAAGTAACCAGATAAGGAACGCCTAGTAATAGGACAGGCAGCCCAATCCGAATCACAATAAGCAGTCAATTGGAGAGTACTACGGGAAGAAAGAAATAAACCTTGACCAGGATGACTCTTCAGATAGTGCAAAACACGAACCGCAGCTTGCCAGTGAGGAACACAAGGAGACTTCATGAATTGCGCAAGAGTATGAACTGAATAACTAAGTTCAGGACGAGTAATAGTTAGATATATCAGACGCCCAACCAAGCGGCGATACTGCTCCGGGTCATGGTAGGCTGGACCTTCAACACGTGCCAAATCATGTTGTTGCTCCATCGAAAAATCAATTGGTTTAGAAGCAGATAAACCTGTATCAGATAGAATGTCCAAAGCATATTTCCTTTGCGAGAGAAACATCCCCTCCGGTCTTCTAGCAATCTCTATGCCCAAAAAATACTTAAGCAAACCAAGGTCCTTCATGTGAAAACAAGAACCCAAGTATTTCTTGAACACAGAGATGAGCGAAGAAGAACTACCAGCAATGACCGAATCATCCACATAAACCAGAACATGTAAAGAATGTGATCCACTGGAAAAAGACAAATAAAGAGTAATCTGTCTTACTTTGAACAAAACCAAATGTCCGTAAAGCCTGAGCCAGTTTAGCAAACCAGTTCCGAGGAGCCTGGCAAAGACCATAAAGAGATTTCTGAAGGCGACAAACCTGACCAGGGGGAACTGCATAGCCAGGCGGAGGACGCATGAACACCTCTTCATGTAAATCACCATGCAGAAGGCATTATGAACATCCATCTGATGTAGTTCCCAACCACGTATAATAGCAACAGACAGGAACAATCGAACATAACTCATCTTCGCGACCGGAGCAAAAGTCTCAGTGTAATCAATGCCTTCTATCTGGCGATTCCCAAGGACCACTAGATGCGCCTTGTGACGTTCAATAGTACCATCTGAACGAAACTTCATCCAGTAAACCCATTTGCATCCAATAGCCTTCTTGTGCGCAAGAAAAGGAAACAAAGTCCAAGTATGATTGCGCTCTAGGGCAGTGAGTTCCTCAACCATAGCATCTCGCCAATGAGAATGACGGGAAGCCTCAGAGTAAGTAGTTGGATCTGCACTAGCAGTTACAGCACCCAAAAATCTAGAATGCATACTTGAAAAATTATCACAATTTACATAATCAGTAAGAGGGTAGAGAACACCTGAGGAAAGTGATGACGCATGAGGGAACGTAGTCGAAGAGGGGGGGTCTTTAGTAACAAGAGCACAAGTAGAATCATCATAATCATAATCAGCCAAATACGATGGTGGACGTCGAGTACGAACACTTTGTATGGTGGATGGTGGAACGATAGCAGCTGGCGGAGTAGGACCGACGTCGAGCGGCGTAGTCGACGATGTTCCGTCGTTGACTAGTGAATAGTCACCGACATTGACCGCCGAAGAGTCACCGGCATTGGCTCCCCAGTGTTGACAGGAATTGACCGACCGGCGCTGACCAATGATGTTTCACCGGCATTGATCGACGTTGACCCGCCGGCGTGGACCAGAGTTGACTCACCGGCGTTGATCGGTCAGTATTCTGGCGTGGACCAGAGTTGACTCACCGGCTTTGTACTCTGGCGTGTTCCCGGCACCTATGACGCTCCCTGATTTTTTTTTTGCATCAGTTCTCATCGTAGGCCAGTAATAACCTACCCGCAGCACTCGTAGCACAATAGTCTTGGGCCCTTGATGGTTGCCACAGCTCCTCACGTGTATTAATTTGAGGAATGTGGCTGCCAACTCAGGCTAGGCACATCTGAGCCACGATTCTGTGTATCCCCTTGTATACATAGACCCACTATTCATAGCAAACTGTAGTGTTTTTCGCTTGATCGTCCTTACCTCTTCGTCGTCTGCTGGCAACCTTTCATGTTCTAGGTAGCTTCGGATGGTCGTTGTCTAGATGGCCTCCACATCTTGTATTACTACCACTTGGCCCGCATCTGCTGACCTGCTTGCTAGCTCCTTTCCCAACACGGACTTTGTCAATTGTGTGTGTGTCAAGGACGCTAGCTTGCTGAGTGCATCTGCCCTCTTGTTCTGCGGCCTAGAGACACTGGTGATATCAAAATCTTCTAACTCATACGCTAAACTTCTGACCTTGTCCCTATATTTAATCATAGTCAGATCCTTAGCAGCGTACTGCCCATTATATTGGTTGGCCACTAACATTGAGTCTCCATGGGCCTGTAGTTTCCTTGGTTCTAGCTTCTTGGTAATCTTCATGCCCTCTATTAGTGCCTCATACTCTGCTTCGTTGTTCGAGGCTGGGAACTTAAAATGCAGAGCATACGTTGCTTCCACACCTTCCGAATCTGATATAACTAGGCCTGCGCCTGCACCGGCCCCTTCCTCTCCAAATGCTCCATCCACATACAGCTTCCAGACATCTATCCATGTGGGTTCATTCCCATTTGTAGCTTGTGCTGAGCTTTGTACTTATTCCACAACCTTCTTCTTCTTTTCCTTGGGCATTTCTGCCAGAAAATCTGCCATTACTTACCTCTTAATTGCTCTCCTTAGGGGGTATTCGATGGCGTGCTCTCCCAACTCCACTGCCTACTTTACTAATCTTCCTGAGGCCTCTGGCTTGGTCAGTAATGCTTTTAGCGGTTGATCAGTTAATACTATCATAGATGTGCCTGGAAGTACTGTCTTAGCCTCCTTGCCTCATGTACTAGAGCTATAGAAAGCTTCTCTTGGCCTGTGCATCCACGTTCTAGGCCCTGCAGGGCCAGGATCAAAAAATACACCGGTCATTGCTCCTTATTCTCCTCCCTAACCAGCGTACTGCTGATTACCTCTTTGCCGGCTGGCACATACAGGTAAAGGGTTTCTCCCTTTTTTGGGCTGGTTAGGAAGTCGAAAGGTCTTTCATGTAAGCTTCTTCCAACTCTTCCCATTGTATTGCCCCCTTCTTTTCCACACTCCCTTTCAAGGTTTTGAAGAAAGGGAGTTATCTCCCTACAGCCCGGGACATAAAGCGATTCATCGCAGTCAGCTTCCCATTAAGACTCTGGACCTCTTTGACTGTGCTTGGGGATTTCATCTCTAGGATTGCTTTAACTTTCTTGGGGTTGGCTCTCACACCATAATTCGATAATTTGTGCCCAAGGAACCTCCATGCCCCCACTCCAAACTGGCACTTGGCGGGTTCAGTTTCATCCATGTCTCCTTGAATCGTGCCAGGGTCTCCCTGACGTCTTCCACAAAACTTTCGTACATGTTTCTCTTTATTACCATGTCGTCCACACACACCTCAAGGTTTCTCCCAACCTGCTCTTGAAAAATCTTATCCACTAACCTCTTGTACGTGGCTCCAGCATTTCTCAGCCCGAACGGCATCATTCGGTAGCCAAAAACCCCTTTCTCCATTGTAAAGGCGGTCTTTTCCACATCACTTTCTAACATAAGGATTTTGTGGTATCCCTTATATGCATCAAGGAAATATTTAATTGGGTAATTCGTAAGAGCATCTACCTTTTGGTCAATGATAGGCAGCGGGTAGTCATCCTTGGGGCAGGCTTTGTTCAGGTCTGTGTAATCCACACACATTCTCCAGCTGTCATCTGCCTTCTTGACCAGCACAGGATTGGCCAGCCAGTTTGGGTAAGGGATTTCTTATAGGATCCTCGCTGCAACCAGTTGGACTACCTCCTTGTTTAATGTTTTATTCCTCTCCATGCAGAGCATCCTCCATTTTCGCTTGACAAGCTTATGAGATGGGTCCACTTTTAGTTCATGAAAACCTACATCCTTAGGGACTCCAGTCATGTCTTTAGGCCTTCAGGCGAAAGCGTTGCTATTTTTCACCAAAACTTTTACCAAATCTTTCTTCACTTCAGGGGGGAGTGATTTTCCCACCTATACTACTGGTCCTCACTCAACGTTATGGTCTCCATCTCGATGACAGCTCTGATGGGTTACATCCGCCTGCAATCATACGGACATGCATGGCCTTATTGTCATGTCCTTCATGACTCACATTTTTGTCCTCTAATTTGTGTTTACTGAGTGCAACTCTATGAAATTTCTTGTCTTCTGCTGATCTCCCTTCACTGCTGCTATTCCCCCCCTAGTTGGGAATTTCAGGCGTAGGTGTAGGGTTAATACAATCCCCTTCAGTAGTGCTAGTGCTGGCCTTCCCAGTATCAAGTTGTACAGGTTGTTTTCCTTCACCACTATGATCTCCATGTTCACTATCTTACTCTTCTCTTTTTCCCCACCATCACAGGGGGGAGTATAGTCCATTCAGGTCATATTATCATGTCTGCAAAGTCCACTAATGGGATCTCCATTGGTTCTAAAATTTTCCTCATGTTCTCGTCTAGCTTCTAGAAACAATGTCAATACATGATATCCGCCAAGCTTCCATTGTCCACATATTCCCGGTGGATTCTCTTGTCTATCACCTTTAACATTATCACCACTGCATCCCTGCTGGATAGCCTACCAGGGATAGGGTCGTCAGTGTCAAACGTTATTGCTTCGTTCAGCCCCAACTTCCTATCTACCGGCATCGGCTACAGTGTAAGCCTACAATGTGCTTTCCGTTGTGATTCTTTTCTTACTTATATGCTTCCACCTATTATGGTGTATATGTCTGTTACTGTCATTTTTCTGCTATAATCCATTGGAGAGCTCTCTCTCTGTCTTTTGCTACGGTCTTTCCCAGCCTCAGCTCTGCTAGCTTCATTTCCCATATCACGCTTGTGCTCCCTGTTTGGGCTTCGTGCTTGGCCTTGCCCCTCCTGCTTACAAGAGCATCCATGTTTATTCTTGCACTTGTAAGTGGCTTTGTTATGGCCACTCTTTGACAAGTGTGCCAACTCCCCGCTTTGGACGCAGTCTTTAATGCCATGCTCCCGATGGATACAATCATTTGTGTCATGATCATGATCATTATGGTAGTCACAAAAATGGGATTTGTTTCTCTAGTGGGGATCCTTCTTCATCTTGGGCAGGACATACAGTATACCTTTACCTGCATACTGGACAAAGATTTCCTTGGGTGTTTTAATAAGCAGAGTGAAAACCCTTTCTGACCTGTTGAACCAGCTAGGCATCTGCTGGCTGCTTGTCTTAAACCACTCAATCTTCCATCCCCTCCAGCATCGTCCTCCCGGCCTCCTTGGTCACTCTGCATATCCTTTCTTCTCTTGTCAGCCAGGTGTGCTCTGTTGTAGTTCTTGAATCTCTTCATTAGCTCATCAACTATCCCTGGGAGATCCAGGGTGCAGTCCCTCAGCGGCAGTTCATGCCTTAAGCCAATTATGAACGAATTAATGAGAAACTAGCTACTCCTTTCCTCCACTTGATTAGCCTCGTTGTTGAACCTTTCCCAGTACGCAGATAACGTCCCTGTTGGATTTTGCCTGATAGCCAACAGTTCAGAGCCTGTCTTCTGAAACTTTTTCCTCTACAAGAAATGCGCCAAGAACTTCTGCTCCAGGTGGTTGAAGCTGTCAATCGTTTCACACTCTAAGTTCTTGAACCACACCCTGGCTACTACAGTAATGGTGGTTGCAAACACCTTGCACCAAATGGCCTGCAGTATCGCGAAGGTAGCCATATTGCTGTAAAACATGGGAAAATGTTCTTTCGGATCCACTTCACCGTTATACTGCCCTAGGTTCATTGGTGTTTTTAGCTTCGGGTCAGTTGCGAATGTCTAGATTCTCCTTGTGAAGGGTGAGCCCCTGCTCTCTCTCCTTGCTTCCTGTTCGGCCCCCCTAGCTGGGGCCTTACTCTTGCTATGATCTTTCGTCTTTGGCGGTGGTACATAACCTGACCACTATTCATGTTTTAATGTCGTCTCTTCCCCTCTGGCAGGTGCCTTCTTTCTGAAGGCATTCCTACTCCAAGCTGTTTCCACCCATATTTCCCTTTGGTTGGGCACTTACCTATCTCCCTCCTATTCCGGGAACATGTCTGTCGGCTGTAAATCCCATCCTATTACCATTTTGATGGTCCTCCATCTCTGTAAGCCTCTTCATCATCTCCTTATGAGAGGCCATAATTTTTTGGATTATATCCGAGTGGTTCGCCAGATCCATCGTCGTCCAAAGCTGATGCCTCTCCCCTGTCGGCGTCAGCGTCGGAGCGGTGAAAGAGTTTTCCTCTAGGTGCTTCACGTCTTTCATAACAACCTGATTTAGTAAGTTTCCTATTGTTTGTGCCTCCAAGTCGTTCAAGCTGCCTGGATGCTTCGAAAGATGATGTGATCCCTAAAGTCGGTGCCAATGTTAATACGAGAATTTGTAACCTCCTCGTTAACGATTCACTCTGGTCCAGCTTCTCCATGAACCTATAAGACAGGCAGACTGAGGTCAGGCAGGCGCAGGGTCATGCCCACTCCGATGCTTCGGTTAGCCATGTTTTTCATTTCAGAGCGAATCTAGGGTGAATAGTGTTCTTATTGTAAACTTACCTTGTAATGTGTATATTCCCCTCGCTATATGCACATTTGGTGGTTGGTCGGACAAGCAACATCCCATCTGTGTACCACTCACGCCCTCGATTCCTTCTCGGGCAAGCTGGGCATGTTTTCCATTTTCCTTATCTTGGTTGAAAGCTTTGACTCTTGGACCTAATTGGGCCAAACCTTATCATCCTCCTTTAAATTTTTATTCAATTTGCATATTTTACGGAAATAAATCACTTGTTTAACTGTGGTGGTGGGCTGGAAGGCAATGGGATGGAAGGTGGTGGTGGACCGGCGGCGGCGAAGCAGCGGAGGGGTGGTTTGGATGGTGTTCAGTGGCTGAGGGTGGTGGGTTGGAGGGCATTTGTGTCTTTCAAGTTTTTACTTTAGGTTAGAAGGGCATTTTGGTCATTTTTTATCGGTCAATGGCCGGAAATGGCCAGTCAATGCCAGAATAATTGCTTTATGGTTATATTTGCACTTATGTATAATAGTTAGGGTTATATTTACACAAAAAATAATTCAAAATTATATCTGCATTCTCCCACATATAAATTTATATTTGCATATTACCCAACAATAATTGATCAAAACCTTCCCACTGCTAAAAGCCATTTGTTCTTCCACTTTTTCAATTTGTGGTTTAAAGTAGTGCACTTTAATCTTTCCTCTCGTATTTGAGTTCCAAGGTATTTTGATGGCAGTGATCCTTTCTTTATTTTAAGGGTTTTAGTTACATTATTTTTCCGATTGTGGGCCATCCTTAGATTAACAAAAAACCCACTTTTGATGTAGTTAATCTTGAGACCATAGCAGGTTTCAAAAGCTTATAAGATTTTTAAAATATATTTTTATGACTTTCCCTTGTGAATATTGTTGTGTCGTATGCATACATCAAACGTGTTGGATTGCTGGCTCCCCTAGGGACTTTGAAAGGCCGGAGATATCCATTATAGATTAGGTATTTGATTGACCTTGAGAATATTTTGGTCAAAATGTTATAATGGAATGGGGATAAGGGTCCCATTGCTTAATTCCCCGAATAAAAATGCATTTTTTGATCTATTTCATCTATTCTATACCCGGAACAGGGGAGGATACAAGTTACACCATGATTTGTGAAAATTTTAAAAGGCGGAAGGGAAGCCATTTATTAGAAGTGAGAACCAAGTTGAGATAGATTTATAAAGATTAATTTTACAAAGGTTCCATCAAAGTCGAATTTCAACAAAACTGTATTTAGGAAATTCCAAGAGACCCTATCAAATGCGTATTGCATATCTAGTTTAATAATCATGTTTGGGTCTCTATTTTTCCTATTTTAGAATCTGAAAATCCAGTGCATGCATAGTATATTATTTAAAATCTCTCCCCCTTCCATGAATGTCGTTTGTTTGGGTGAAATTAATTTTGGCATGCTTTTAGTAGGTCTTAGAGAAAATTTTATTTGAGAAGTTTGGTAGACTTATTGGCCTAAAATTCTGAGAAAGAAGAGGGGGTTATCTTTTTAGGAATTAAGGTGATTCAGTTTGAAGTTGTTGTTTGGGATTTTCCCTACTTAGATGAAGGTGATGCAAGTTGCAACACCCTTACATGTAATTTGGGACCCTAACTAGTAAACCACCATGAAAGAAGAATTTATTGTTCTTACTGAAATGGTACTTGGGACCTTGTTCCAAGGACAGCTGGTGCTTATATTATTCATTGCATGTGGTTGTTCAAGAATAAGTATAGATCTGACAGTGCACTGGAGATACATAAGGCATGTTTGGTTGTTTACAGAGAGTCTCAATAGGTGGGAGTTGGTTGTGATTAAACTTTTAGCCCCATCGTGAAACTAGCCATCATTAATATGATTCTTAGCACTAATCTTTCCCGCTCTTGGTCTATTCACCAGTTCCCGTCAAAAATGCTTTCTTACATGACCATTTGTAGGAAACAATGTATATGCATCAACTGCACGGGTTCTTCGACTACTATGCTCCATTCATGTGTATCTCATGTGCAAGTCTCTATATGGATTGAAGCAGGCACCCCCATGTATGGTACCACATGTTTGCTACCTACATTTACCAGATTGGGTTCAAAGGCAGTGAAAGCAATCACTCCATGTTCATGAACAGCTCTCAAAGTAAGACCGCCTACTTGCTCTTATATGCCAACGACATCATTATCATGTCTTCTTCAACAATTCTTATTCATCGCCTCACTACTACACTAGGCGAGGAGTTTTACATGACATATCTTGACCCCTTAAGATTTTTTCCTTGACACCTCTATCACAAAGAATGAGCCAGGCTTGTTATTGTCACAACAAAAGTATGCTTGAGAAATCATTAACCGCGCCAAGATGTCTACATGTAAACCGGCCACCACACCTATCAACATCATATCATAGGTGACAGTCGAGGTTGGTCTACCACTACCATATTTTCCTGTCTACCGTAGCCTCGCAGTTTCTCTATACAATATTACATTTACGCGGCCAAAAACCACATATGTTATGTAACATATTTTCGTCTTCATGCATGATCCGTGAGGACCTCACTTCTAGGCACTCAAATGGATTATCCACTGATCTTGGCCCCCAGCTTCAGCCATCTTCCATCTCAGATCTCACATCCTACCCCGATGTTGATTAGTCTGGGTGTCCTGATACTCGTTGTTTTACTTCTTGGTATTGTGTGTATTTTGGCAACCATTTGATATCCTGGTCATCCAAGCGTCAACCCACTATCTCATGATCTAGCGCAGAAGTCGAATATAGAGACTTTGTCAACACGGTGACCGAGACATAGAGGTTGTAGGATTTACTTTGTGAGCTTCATGTTCCACTCCAACGAGCTACTCTTGACTACTGCAACAACGTCTCGGTCGTTTATCTCATGTCCAATTTGGTGCAACTTCAATGCACCAAATACGTTGAGATTGACTTGCTCTTTGTTCACGATAGGGTAGCTTTTGGTCAGGTTTGAGTATTCCTTGTTTTGTCTCCTCTATTCTTGGATTTTCGGTCTAGTCTTTGCATCCACCCAACTCTCGCTTCGACTAAGGGAGAGTGTTATTAAATATAATTGATGAGATTAATTAAGTCAATATTGTATTTTAGGAAGTGGGGATCTCTTGTAATCATTTCTGTACTTATCTCTTGTACATTTCTCCTATTAATCGAGGATGAATCCAAGGAGTCCATTAAGCAAATCTTATCAAATTACAAACACAAAGTCTTGCTTAAACCACTTAACCGTTAGACTAAGTCAATTTCTAATTAATAAAAGTTTTGATTGGGATAATTTTTTTATATAGAAAGATGAAGAAAAGTTGGGGGATTGCTCACTTAATTATCAAGAAAGACATCATTAAAAGGAGTTTTGAACCCTTATTTTTTTCTCTCTCATTCTTCTTCCCTCTTTCCTCTTCACGCGTATTATTTTTTCCTCTTTCTTCTTCATGCATTTATTCTTCGGCTTTTTTCTCCAAATTCTGATCTGTATTATCCAAGCCCAATCGTGTGATTTTCTCTATTTCGTGACAATCTTCCAGTGATTCATACTCCAGGTTTGTTTTCTATTTTTATTTTGTAACCTAATTTTCCATTCTTATCAATTTTAGAACATGAAATCGGTCGATTTTGGAGGATTATATAATTTCCTCAGTGTTCCTTCTTTTCTTCCTTTCTGATTTTGCGCAGTCATGCTCACAACTAATACAATCATTATCGAAAGGTAGTTGCTATGCTATTCCTATTTCTTCCTTATTTTTTTGGTATAAGATAGAAGGTAAAATTTATAAATTATTGTGTATGTGGGTATTGATATATAAAGAGTACAAAGGGTATACAAAGCATTCTCTTCATCCCAGTTCAAACTGCACATTTCACTTTATATTATCTTCATTGTCCAACTTTAACCACGTATTTGAATAGACATATAAACAATATTATCATATGTTATATGATTGAATTCGTCATAACAAGTAGTTATTCAAAAATAACTTTTTGGTTTCCGTTATTATACGCAATTAAACATATTAACGGTTAAACAAGTTTTTTTGATGAGCGTGAAAAAAATATGTGCAATTTGAGCTGGGACAGAGGGAGTAGAAACAAATATGGAACAAAATATATACAAAACTAATCAGAAAGGGCATTCCTTTCTTATCATGATTCTAAATCAACTATATCTCTATTACCCCCTCAAGCGAAGCGTAGGACTGACCGCAACGCAAAGCTTGGAACGTAGAAACTCAAACTGAGAGCGGGGTAGACCTTTCGTAAAGATGTCAGCAAGCTGCTAGTCTATAGAAACATGAGCAACCCTGAGTTTGCCAAAAGACATCATCTCACGCACAAAATGATAGTCAATATCAATGTGCTTGGTTCTCTTATGAGAAACTGGATTCTGTGCCAGGAAAAGAGCACTATTATTATCACACATCAACACAGGTGGGGCGCACGTCATCACACGTAAATCCCGAAGAAGATTTATCAACCAAACTAGCTCCGCAGTAGTATTAGCCATAGCACGTTACTCGGATTCTGAACTAGAACGAGAAACTATAGGCTGATTCTTAGCACTCCAAGAAATCAGGTTGCCACAAAGGAAAATGCCATAACCATATGTAGACATACAAGTCTCTATACAAAGAGACCAATCAACATCAGAGTAATCCAAAACTGGTAAAGCCGACAAATTTGTGCAAAACTGAAGACCATAGTGGAGTGTACCACGCACATAGCTCCCGAGTGACAGCTTGGTAGTGGTCATTAGTAGAAACCTGCATATACTGACCATATTCACAGCATAGGACAAGTTGGGATGTGTAATCGATAAATATTGTAGTGCACCAATCAAAGAACGATAAAGAGTGGGGTTTTCAAACGGCTTACTGGAAGAGCTTGACAGTTGCAAAAAACCCACAAATGGGATGGCAACTGGTGTAGAATCTTGCATGCCAACTCGCAGTAATATGTCCTTGGCATATCTAGCATGACCAAGGAATAAGCCGTCGAAAGTACGGACACCTCCAAACCCAAAAAATACTGTAGAGTGCCAAGATCGGTAATCTTAAATTCCTGATTAACCTGATCAATAAACTTCCAAATAAGATACCCATTATTCCAATAAGAATAATGTCATCAACATAAACCAAAAAATAAAACAAAGAGGCACCCTGTGAGAAAACAAATAAAGACATATCGGAGGAACTGCATACAAAGTCCAGACCAATAAAAAAAGAACTGAAACGCTGAAACCAAGCATGGGGAGCCTTCTTCAAACCATAAATGGCCTTGCGTAGGTGGCAAACTTAATCAGGCTGCATTGGGTCTTTGTATCCAGCAGACTGCTCCATGTAAATCGGAGAGTTAAGAATGTCATTTAAAATGCATTTTTTACATCTATTTGTCGCAATGGCCAATTGCAATGAACATCAATAGATAAAACAGTACGAACAGTAGAAGCCTTCACCACTAGACTAAAAGTATGATCATAATCAAAGCCAGGAATAGACGAAGGTTCCAAAAAAGCATAAACATCCTGTGATGATAAATTTGTGACAGTACCGGTACGGGTAGCCGAAAAAAAAACTCATCAAACCGAGCATGACGAGTGATGTACACCTTTTTCGTGAGAGGATTCATCGATAACCATTGTACTGAGAACTATACCCCAAAAAAATACACGGAGAACTCCGAGGCGACAATTTATGAGTATAAGGGCGCAAATACAGAAAAACTCGATAGCCAAAAGGATGAAAATCGAAGTAATCAGGAGTAGTGCCAAAAATAACAGGGAGCGGAGACTGACTAGATAAAATCGTATTAGGCAGCTTGTTGATGATGTAGGCTATTGTAGAGAAAGTATCATACCAAAATTAATGATGAAAGCCGGAATGAAAGAGCATTAAAAATCCTATCTCGGTGATGTGACGATGCTTCCATTCTGCACGACATTTTTCTCTGGAGTGTAAGGATATGAAAGCTGATGATGAATGCCCTTAGACGAAAATGGCACCATCACTCTTCCGATGATGATGAATGCCCTTAGACGATGCTTCCTATTATTTGATCGCATGCAATGATTCATAAACTCGGTTCCACAATCACGCTGACATACTTTAATGGTGGTAGAAAATTGGTTCTCAACAAAAGCTTCAAAATGCATGTAAGCCTCTACAAAATAGGATTTTCGTCGTAGAAGTATAACCAAGTAAACCGAGAAAAATCATCAACAAAAATGACATAGTAGGAGTAGCCAGCTCAAGAGACAACATGTGAAGATCCTCAAAGATTACAATGAACCAAATCAAGTATGTGTGGTGCGCGTTTTAAATTACCAGTAAAAGAAAGATGCTTGCCTTTAGCCATCTCACAAGCGGGACATAAATGAGGCTTAGGCAGCAACTAGTAACTGACAAACATCCAAACTTGTTCAATGACGAAATGATGTTGTGAGACACATGACCCAATCTACTATGCTAGAGTTCAAAAGATGCTCTAAAAGCACTCGATGCAACAAAAGCAGATAAAGAAGCACCACCATAATCCAAAACATATAAGCCACGATTAAGATGACTTTTGCCAACAAAATATCTAGTACACTTGTTCGAAATAGTGAAAGAAATATCATCAAAACAAATAACATTCATATCACGAGTCAACTTTTTAATAGACAGCAAATTCTTAGGAATTTGTGGAACCACTAAAACATCAGAAAATGATAATGAATCAGAGACTCGAGAATGACTAAGATGGGTAATGTTAAGAGCAGAACCATTACAAACAATAACAAGGGTGTTACTAGAATAAGGAGTCAAGCGATCAAGAGCGGACTGAGAAGGAGTCATATGGTTGGTTGCGCCAGAATCAGCTATCCAGCGAATATACGGAGAAGCATAT
This sequence comes from Rubia yunnanensis, assembly GCA_037428765.1. Taxonomy (NCBI): domain Eukaryota; kingdom Viridiplantae; phylum Streptophyta; class Magnoliopsida; order Gentianales; family Rubiaceae; genus Rubia; species Rubia yunnanensis. Next base: position 86,297,251 of record CM075066.1, read on the forward strand.
GGTGGAGAAGCAGTAGATGAGGTTCGAGAGACCAAATGAGAACAAATAGAAACAACATTACCAAATTACTTTCACCACTGACACTGCAGTTGGTAACATTCATCGTGCATTTTAGAACAAGAAGAAGCAACATGATCCAGAACATAACACCATTGGTACCGTGGTTTATCAAAAGGAGCCATAATACAAGAGAAACCAATCTATTTTTTAAAAAATATAAACGGTGCTGACTGGATGTGGAAAAACTCGCGAGAATAAAACAACTCACGAGAAATTGAGGAGCACAAGAAACTCTCTTGAGGGCAAGATGTATGTGACTCACGCGCTGAGAGGATCAGCCATGGAGATGCATGCGCGGGCTGGCTGGATGGCGCATGCAGTGCACGCGCTTGTCGTGCTGAGAAGGAAATTGCTGGGAGAAGATGCTCGATCTCGCGGTAGAAGGCAGCAGAGAAACGCCGGTACCAATGGTGGCGTGGATTAGGAATCGAGGATGAAGCAAACAGCGGCGTGAGAAAGCAACGGAGACTTGGACGGTAGAGGAAAATTCAAGATTAAAGAAGCTGGAAATAATGAAGATCGACATCGTGGACTTGAGCAGCAGCAAAGATCGATAAACCGATAGTGGTCATCGGAAAGGGTATTCCTTTCTTATCCTAATTAAATCAAATATATCTGTAATACCGCCAAACCCAAAGGTAAGTGTCGGGTCGGGTCTGAGCGTGCTACCGAAAATGCTAACAGTAATGAGCAGATAAATTTTATTTGGAAGCGATTTAGATAAATTCAAAAACCTAAATTTACTATTACAATGAAAGGATTATTACAAGTGTTAAATGGAAGTTTTACCTAACTATTACAGATTCAAAGTTCATTTCAAAACTCCTAACAGTTTACCCAGGATCTTTATCAAACGAAGTAAAGACAACAAGCACTCTTCTCTTACTGTTCTTCTTCGCCTGAAAAGGGTTGTTTAACTAAGGTAAGCTCCTTTCTTAGTGAAGTTCCATCGCCAGTATTTACCCAGTTGATTTTTAATGATCACAGAATAACAATTAACAATTAACAACTAGTCACGTATGTCCTACCACACAGTAAAAGAATATGGGTGGTTAATGTCGAGTTGCTGCCAAGCTCCTATATGGCAACTCTGACTAACATACATGACATAACCCAATCAGTGATGTCCGAAGGCTACCAATTCAGAAATCACTTTCCCCATTCACGTCGGTGTTCAGTCACGAGCTCGTATCAATCAGGTAGTTATGCTAGCATACCAAACTCCACGTGTAGCAATTCTAATCAGACGGTTCAGTCTATACCGTTCCCCACCGACTTCGACCAAAATACAATCACATCGGGGCCCCCGAAATCATAGACGGGTAATCAGGTAGTAGGTAATTCAAGTTTGACATGGTAAGATAAAGTACAAGCCGGTCATCAGAGCCGTACATGATTCAAGTTTAACACGGCAAGATAAAGTACAAGCCGATCTTTCACGGAAATTATCATAGCAGTTCAGGAGTTCAGTTTCACGATATTCTAGTACTTAATTCAACAGTCAGTAAATACCATCATTTGAGTGTAACAGTCATATCTCTCTCTCATGGTTCGAGTATCGAGTAGAAAGGTTCGAGTATCATGTTTCAAGTACCGGGGTTCGAGCTGATGAGTTCGAGTATAGGGGTTCGAGTACTCACGGTGCGGGTAGTTGGGTTCGAGTACAGGAGGTTTGGGTGCAGAATTTGAGTGGAGAAGGTTCAAGTGGTATAGGTATCAGGTGATACTGGTTTGAGTGGTAAGTGGTACCAGTTTGAGTGATGAGGTTCAAGTGGTGAGGTTCTAGTGGCACTAGTTCGAGAGGTGAGTCCGTAAAGGTTTCGGCAGTACTAGTTCGAGAGGTAAGTTCAAGAGGTAAAAGTTTCAGTAGTACTAGTTCGAGAGGTAAGGTTCAAGAGGTAAGTTCGAGAGGTAGTGGTTTCGGTGGTATAAGTTCGAGAGGTACAGGTTCGAGAGGTGAATTGATGAGGTACATTTCAAGAGGTATGGTTCGAGGGGTACATTTCAAGAGATTCGGTTCGAGAGGTACAGTTTTCAGTGAGGGTTTCGAGAGATATTCTCTGTTTCAGTTGGTGAGGTTCTCAAGGTACGGTTTCAGACGGTGAGGTTCAAGAGGTAAGGGTTCAGTGGTATTAGTTTAAGAAGCATAGGTTCGAGAGGTAAAGGGTTCAGTGGTAAGGTTCGAGAGGTACAATTCGAGGAGTAAAGGTTTCAGTGGCACAAGTTCGAGAGGTGAGGTCGAGAAGTAAAGGTTCTAGTAATGAGGGTTCCAATGAAAAGGTTTCTGGAGGTGAAGATATCGAGGTTACTAGTTCGAGGGGTTGGTTCGAGATATATTGTTCGAGAAGTAAAGGTATCAATGGTACTAGTTCGAGACATAGGTTCGAGGTGTACTATTCCATACGTAAAGGTATCAGTAATACTAGTTCGAGAGATACAGGTTCCAGTGGCGGTTTGAGAGGTGAGGTTTTCAGTGGGGGGTTCGAGAGGTGAAGTCTTTCAGTGGGTTCGATAGGTGAAGTTTTCAGTAGAGGTTCGAGAGATGAAGGGTTCAGTAGGGATTCGATAGGTGAGGTTTTCAGTGAGGTTCGAGAGGAGAAGTTTCTCAGTGGAGTTCAAGAGGTGATGGTTTCAGTAGGGGTTCGAGAGGTGGGATTTTCAGTAGGGGTTCGAGAGGTAGAGTTTTTCAGTAGGGGCTCGAGAGGTAGAGTTTCGGAAGGGGTTCGAGGGGTAGAGTTTTTCAGTAGGGGTTCGAGGGGTAGAGTTTTTCAGTAGGGGTTCGAGAGGTAGAGTTTCGGTATGGGTTCGAGAGGTAGAGTTTTGGCAGGGTTCGTGAGGTGGAGGGTTCAGTTTGAGAGAGAGAGTCAAGATCTGATGGCATCAAGTGTATGCATACATAAACATAAACCCATTTTAACTCAATTCGTGCTAGGGCAATGTAACACTCACCTTAGTTAAACTTGGCTTGGCAACCTCCGCTTCTACTGCTTAACCTCTGAATTTTGGTACTCAAAATATCTTAAGCCTGTAAGTTTTGGGAAGGATATCACTAGTATTTATACTAGGTAAAATATAGGGTTCTGACACCTAAAATTTTATCTTATAAACCTCAAGCCTACGTCACTTGCCCAAAATTACTTTGGATAAATTTCCCACGTCCGCCGTCCGTTTCTTTTTCCGGTAATTCCACTTGACCAACAAAAATTACTTTGGATAATTTTTTTTCACATTGCTGCCAGCTTCTCCTTCATGGTAATTTCTTGCATTTATTTATTAATTTGATCATTTATTTATTTGTTTATTATTACCATTATTATATATATATTTATATGTATAATTATGTGTATTTTGTAATTTTTCTTACTTATTTATTTACTTATTGTTATTGGTATTATTATTATTATTATTATATTTTTTTTATTTATATACATTTTTTTTTATTTTTTTGTCGGAAAATTAAAGGAGCGATTGGAATATTTGGTAAAATTTAATTATTACATGCACTATAATTCCATTTTGGTAGGGATTTTCACAATCTCTATTAGAATCAAATTGTGTCGTGATTTGGCTCAATTTTTCTTGTGTTTGATCGAAACTATTGATGTGCAGCATGTTTTCGGTTTTTGAAGATGAGACGTTTCTTTCCTATTTATCTGCAGCATTAATGGTTTCGTATGAAGGTTTATTTCAGTCGTTGATATATAGTATTTACATTTTTTTAGTGGTGTTTACGTGAATATATTAGTTTGGTGATATTTTTGCAATTTTTGTTGACATTTACGTGTAGTTTGTTGAGATTTTGCTTCAAATTGTAACTATTGAACAGAGTTTTGGAGATTTTATAGTTGTTTGAAATTTATAGTACATTATTTAATTATTATTTTTTGAAACAAATGTTCGTACTCCCTCTCATTAAATAAATTCATGGTTATTGTTTAATTACAATCGGTTATATTGTGTACATTTCAGTTGATGTTTTTGTGCTAATATCAATGTTTTGTTGACCTTAATGCATTTTCTAGTTGATGTTATGTGTGCAGATTAGTTTTGTTGATGTTTATGCATATACAGTGGCTGTTGTCTCATTTTTTGTTAAGTTTTTTTCCCAGTTGTTACGGTAGCGTATTACTGCTACTAATTACTCCATCTGTTTCTCTATTATTGGTACACTTACCTTAATTGGATATTTTTTTTATATTGGCACACTTTCCATTTTTTGCAAGATTCCTTCAATTTCATCCACTCATTTTACTTTCTACATCCAATTTCATCCACTATTTCATCTACCTAAATCCAAGCACCAAAACATATGGTGCCAATATTAGTGAAACGGAGGGAGTACGTTGTTTCACTACCCTTAATTTTTTTGTAGGTTTGCTATTTTTAATATTCAGATTGATGTTTAGATTTAATTTTATTTTTATGTTTCAAGATATTCTTTTTTCCCCGGTTTGGTTTGTTGTGATTCTAAGAGTTTTTTTTTGTTTTTTTCTAGTTTAGTTTAACTTCGTGGTTACTGGAGTAATTTTTTTTAGCCTTTGGAAGAAGCGTGCTTGAAATTCAAGAGGGACATAGGTGTTGTCAGTTGTCACTCGTAAATTTATGTCACACTTGGCGAAGATCAGTGAAAAACTGCTGTTAATGATGTTGTTTCATATTTTTCTTCCTTCAATGATATTTTGTTGATTCAAGTTTATATTGGTGGGTGGATGATAAAATAAGGGTACAGTTTAAAGGACGGAGAAAATCAAGGAAAAAAAGTTGGACTTGTATATTTGTGGCTTTATAAGCATTTTTGTAGTGTTTGTAATAGTTTAGGAGTATTTAATGTTTTGAACATTATAATTTAGTATTTAATGACATTCTGTTAGAAGTTGATTTTTATATTTACTGGATTGAGGTTGTCATGAATTATATTAATGTCCATTGTTATGACTATTAGATCTAATTCAATTTTATGTAGCATTTATGTTTTCTTGTTAGTAACTAGTATGTGTTTAAAGTTTTGTTTTACATGGATTATGCTGAGTTTTATACATGTTTCGAATGGAAAAGTTAAGCAACGACAGCATGCTATTGAAAAGTTCAAATGATTTCTTCTCTACACATTTGACTATGTGATGAGTCTCCCACAGTCGGCGCCAATTGATGCGTCTCCGACAATGACAAGTTCGTGGGCTTGAATTCTTCTTGAATTGATCTGTAATAAAATTATCCCTGGGGTGTCAGAGGTCAGCATTCTGATACCTAGACCTGGCAAACGGGTCTCTTCGGTCGGATACGGGTGAGACCCAATCAATTTGGGTATGATTCGGTAGATTGTTTTATCTTCGGGTATCGGGTCTTGATCGGGTGTGTTCAGGTTCGGATGTCTTTCGGTAGTTTTGAAAAATATTCAAACGGGTCGGGTTTGGTTCTAGTTGTTTCAATTTCAATACAATTCGGGTATAATTTTTTTGAATCGGGCTCGGATCAAATTTGGTTCAGGTTGTTTCGGTTTCAGGTACAATTCAGTTTTACATTTTTTTTAATCAGGTTTGGATGAGGTTTGGTTTGAGTCAGTTTAGTTTTGGTACTTTTCGGGTACATTCTCTTTCGGGTCGGGTTTGGTTGGATTCCAATACATTCAATCTAGGTCTTGTTCAAATAAATATAGTAAATTGTCATTATAATGAACATAAAATTTTAATATAATAATTTTGTAAAAATACTTTAGCTGAACTAATCTATTATATATATATATATATATATAATTTTACTAGTCACTGTTTTAATGTATACTTTCAATTTTTTGAAATGAAAAATTATTTCTTTTGTAAAGAACATGACATTTATGCATATTGCAAATATTGATATGTATACGTTATCGCATGAAGATTATATTAGTATGTAAGAACAAAATATAATAGTTTGTATTTAAATTTTTTTTCTATTTTATGTTGTCGATCATAACTCAGAAAACTCATAGAGTCCATCTCTTGAAAGACGGTCTATCCATAAGTTATAGAAAGACTGAGACTTAAAGTGTAAATTAGAAGAAATGAAGATAAAATTTTCAGGTTGCATGAACCGGGTTGTAAATTTTATAACTATTACATGTTGCATACTAAATTTTTAATATTGCAACTAAGACATTTTACCTTTTATTATTCAAATTAAACCCCGTCTTTCCATAAGCATATGGAAAGACCGTCTTTCCCAAGATTTTGCTAACTTGCAAGTTATAATATATTAATATATATATATATAGTAGTTCTCCTGACAGGCGGTCTGTCCATAAGTTTATAGACAGACCATTAATTTTTTACCTTATACATTCACAATTAAATACATATTATTACTTGTTTTAACTTTAAAAATACAATATTTAAATTTTATAAAAAAAAACTTACAACATTTAAAGTAAAAATCACAGTGAACTGTCCATAAACTTATACAGTATTTAAATTTTATAAAAAAAAATTACAATTCATGATTGCTTGCGATACATTTTAAAATATTAGAATATTAAATTAAGATAAGAAAATATTCATAAAAAGACATGCTCATTTTTTCTTAATTAGGTGAAATATTAGTATATTACCAATAAATCCCTTTAGAACTATTTAACTTTACATAAACAGTCTTGGCCGACTTTATATGGAAATTAAATATTCCCTATTTACTAATTATAAATTATGAGTCTCATAAACAGTTTTGGCCAGCTTTATGCACAATCATTCATTCAAATTCAGAATGGGAGTTTGCAGATTTCTACTACTCCCTCCATCTCATTCAAATATGCACATAACCTTTTTTCACTCAAAGTTGTCAAACTTTAACCATATATATGAATAGATATATGAACAATAATATTATTGTATGGCATGATACTTATATTTTTGATATGATATGGAGGAGTAATTATCCTAATTAAGTATATTTTAAATTTAAGCATTAGAGAAAAATATATCGTAAATGCAATATTATTTTAGATGTAATTTTATATTCTTACAAAAGAATTGGATGATTGAAAATATTATTTTAATTTTTTTGCAAAATTTAATGAAAATAAATTTTTCGAAAGAAAATAATAATAACGAAAAGTTAATATTGTGTGAAATTTTTTTCTAATAATAAATAAAATAACTAATTAATATTAGTTTTAGCTTATAAAATAATTTTAAATTAATAATTTACAATGTTCTTTTATTTAATATATAATATACTCTTAAAATAATTTGATCTAACTATGCTATTAATACACATTTTAAATTTATAAATTTAATTTATTATGTGATATTTTAATATTAAATAACACATCAACACTGTTTATAATCGTAATGTTATTTTCAACTAAATATGATCAAGTCAAAATTTTAGACAGTAACAATTGTAACACACTATTCAATCATATTCGGGTCTTGTTCGGTTTGAGTTAACATTAATCCGGATGTCTTCAAATTTGGATTAACATCAATTTAGTTCATTTCGAATTGAGTAGTAGTTGGGTATGATTAGGTTTCTTTCATGTACGGGTCCTTTTCGGGTTCAGATTCAGGTTCGGTCCAAATGCGGGTCCTTTTCGGGTTTCGGTTCAGGTTTGATTCGGGTTCAGGTGTTATTCAAGTTTGGGTCCCATCAGGTCTAGCAATTTAAAATCGGGTACAATTCAATCGGGTGATTTCGGTTTCCGGTTATTAATTGGGTCTCACTATTTGGATGTCGGTTTGATTCAATTTGGTTATTTATTATCGAGTTTTCGGGTTCGGTTACATTTTGCCAGGTCTACTGATACCTAAGTTAGCCTAAGCATTTGATATGATTAAGACAGAATGAATGGTAAGTAAATACGTACCTTGTATTTATACTTCATGTCCTAAATTACGTTCTCCTTAATTATCATTCTTAATTACCCACAAATGCAATAATTAAGTTAGGGTATGAAATATTTCCCTAATTGGTTTGTCACACCTTTGGCCCAATGGCCTTCTTGGGCGTAACCTCCTCTGTCGGTATGTATCATAACCAAACTTCAGTGATATATTATCATATATCAAGCTTTCTGAATCTTTCTCTTCTGGATGATATTATACCAAGAATCGATGATTGCATATGCAAAACTAACTTCCTCTTTCAGCTTTAAAACAATCATCTACGAGGGCTAACAGAGACGGTGAGCCAGATCTGGTTGCCTGACGGTGAGCCGACCGCCTTATTAAAGGTGAGGAAGCAATTGAATGGAGAACTTTTCGCTTATTAGAGGAGTGAGTTGGATATTTCTATTTAGAGAACTTTGCGCAAACGAAATTACAAAAGAACAAGAAAAATAAATTATTTAACATATTTTTTTAAAAATGAAATTATATTTTAAATACTAAAATATATTATTAAATTTTACATTTAATTTATTTTTTAGTGGACTAATTTATTTAAAATAAAATTTAATGGTCGAATTAATGAGTAGGATAGAGAAAATAAGTGCGTTCATGAATAGTAAAGAGTGGTCTTTTGCTATTGTGAAGAGAAAAAAAAGGCTGTCTCTTGAGTGGTCTCTTAAGATGGGGTGGAAGAGAGAGATAAAAATAATATATCTAATTGGTAAGAGACTGCTAGCGGTCTTTACCACTGCCCATGGCCTAAGGAGTGGTTGTGTTCTATATTGGATGTTGTTGCCGTCGGTGCTCCCGGGGTTTGGAATCCCATCGATAACAATAGCTCTATTAAGTCCGGCGAAGAGCAACAACGATGTTGAATTTGGCGACGGCAATTCTACATTGGAGAGAAGAATTGGAAGGTGGAATGCGCGAGTGATGAGAGAGACCTTAACATTTTTATTTATTGCCGATAGGTCCTTAGAATTTTGATGAATTTTTAGAATTAACTTGAAATAAATATTATGGAATGATCCCAAAATATAAGGAAGTGATGTTTGTATTGACCTGATCTAACAATTAGGAGATTAATTAAGAAAATCATCAGTGAGGAGAGACAAAACACCTCAAGTTTCGAAAAATAGGCATTACTAAATCACATCATGTTATTACACTTAAATACGCCATGAAATGTGCATGTACGCGTAGGTTTATCAGACTATATAATAAAGACAATGTTATATACACCGTCATGTTAAGTGACATTGAGAGTAATTTTGGTGGAATAGTATAAGCATATTTGGGATGGTTTTTGGCAGAGAATTCACCATTAAAGTCTTGCTGGAAAATGAAAGTTTATTTTTCTTTTAAATCTTCCGTTCAATTCATGTTTTTATTTCGGTCGGGGGAGAGGCCGCCCGTGAAAGAAGGGTAGGGGTGGTTTCTTGCACCCGCTAGAGTGTGGCGGCAGCAGTGGCCTATAGAGTTGTGGGTTGGTGGGTGGATGGGAATTGGTTCTCTAGAGGTGGGTAAGGGAGGTGTTCTTTAGAAGCGGGAATGGAAATATGTCTCTCGATATAGGTAGGGAGATTTCCTAGAGATGGAGGGGGTGGTTCTATAAAGGTGGGGGTGAACAAGTGTATATGGGCTTATTTTATATACATTTAATTGATATAAATTTCATACTCCTTCGTCCCAATCAAAGGTGTTCATATTTTTTTGTCAACTTGAGCATAAATTTCAATTTAGGGAATAAATAACAATATCATTATATGAGATACTGCTAGATTCCATGCAACATCTATTTTCTAAAGATCATTTTTTATACACCGTTACTATATGTAACTAAAGTTATCTGTTGTCAAACATGACTTGATAAGTGTCTTACCATTTCTTTTTTTTTCAATATTCATTGATGATTTTATAAGTTCAATATCTTAAATTACACATAATAAAAAAATTATAAAAAATAGATATTCTAAAAATATACGATACGATGAATGTAGCAAGATCTCACACAATAATTTTCACATTTATAAATCTTTACAATTTAAACAGTATCTACTTTATTAATGATTAATGAAGTAGGAAACTGGTAAAGAGACAAATGGAGTACTTCATTTAGTAAAATATAGAAAAACCCTAGCTGCAACATTCTCATTCTCTTTCTAAAAATACTCTACTTTTTTTCAATCTTCTTTTCCCCATCTCCCAAGTAATTTTTCAATTGAGATTGTTTGAGCATTTATGTTATTAAATAAGTATGAGTTTGTCTTCATACATTAGTATTGTTCTTCGACTTGATAGATTAAATAGTTGTGTTCATGATGATCACTTGATTTAGTTAATCGCGTCGATATTTTGTTCTCGATATGGTTGTACAAATCGTGTTTTCGCAACTTTTGTTTGTGTTTTGTTTACAGTTTCCATTAGTTTGGATGAGTTCAGATCTATATTTTTCAAGGTGTTTACATCTCAGACAACATAGATTGTGCTTTGTATTATATGATGTTATGGTTATGAAGATCCCTATTTGGTGAAGTGATTGATGTTGATACACTCATCTTTGCCAAGTGTCATGATTTTTGCAAAAAGCGAGTAAATATCCCGAGAGCGATATTACAGTTTTTATTGGATCTCTGATCTGTAATAGTAAAGACGATCAGTGTGATTGATGTGAAAACCCCTACCGAAATGGAATTAGAGTGCATGTAATAATTTAATTTTACCAAATATTCCAATCTTTCCTTTAATTTTTCGACAAAAAAATATTATATATAAATAAATAATATAATATAATATAATAATAATACCAATAACAATAAGTAAATAAATAAATAATTAAGAGAAATTACCGAGAATTTTTTTTACATAATTATACATATATATTCATATTATATAATAATGTAATAATAAGAAAATAAATAAATGAGAAAATGAATAAATAAATGCAAGAAATTACCATGAAGGAAAAACTGGCAGCGGATGTGAAAAAAAATCCAAAGTAATTTTTGTTGGGCAAGTGGAATTACCGGGAAGAAGAAACGGACGACAGACATGAGAAATTTATCCAAAGTAATTTTGGACAAGTGGACGTAGGCTTGAGGTTTATAGGATAAAATTTTAGGAGTCAGAACCATATATTTTACCTAGTATAAATACCAGTGATATCCTCCCCAAAACATACAGCCTTAAGATATTTTGAGTACTAAAATTCAGAGGTTAAGCAGTAGAAGTGGAGGTTGCCACGCCAAGTTTAACTAAGGTGAGTGTTGCATCGTCCTAGCACGAATTGAGTTAAATTGGGTTTATGTTTGCGTATGTATACACCTGATGCCATCAGAACCCAACTCTCTCTCAAACTGAACCCTTCACCTCTTAAACCCCTGCCAAAACTCTACCTCTCGAACCCCTACCAAAACTCTACCTCTCGAATCCCTACTGAAAAACTCTACCTCTCGAATCTCTATAGAAACTCTACCTCTCGAACCCCTACTGAAAAACTCTACCTCTCGAACTCATGCTAAAAGTCTACCTCTCAAACCCTTACTGAAACCATAACCTCTCGAAATCCCACTGAGAAACTTCTCCTCTCGAACCACACTGAAAACCTCACCTATTGAATCCCTACTGAACCTTTCACCTCTCGATCCTCTACTGAAAACTTCACCTATCGAACCCACTGAAAGACTTCACCTCTCGAACCCCCCTCTGAAAACCTCACCTCTCGAACCACCACTGGAAACCTGTATCTCTCGAACTAGTATTACTAATACATTTACCTATGGAACAGTACACCTCGAACCTATGTCTCGAACTAGTACCACTGATACCTTTACTTCTCGAACAATATATCTCGAACCTACCCCTCAAAATAGTAACCTCGATATCTTCACATCTAGAAACTTTTTCACTGGAACCCTCAATACTAGAACCTTTACTTCTCGACCTCACCTCTCAAACTTGTGCCACTGAAACCTTTACCCCTCGAACTATACCTCTCAAACCTTACCACTGAACCCTTTACTTCTCGAACCTATACTTCTCGAACTAATACCACTGAACACTTACCTCTTAAACCTCACCGTCTGAAACCGTACCTCGAGAATCTCACCCACTGAACCAGAGAATATCTCTCGAACCCCTCGCTGAAAGCTGTACCTCTCGGACCGAACCTCCTGAACTGTACCCCACGAACCGTACCTCTCAAACTGTACCTCCTGAATTCACCTCTCGAACTTGTACCTCTCAAACTCATACCACTGAAATCACTACCTCTCGAACTTACCTCTCGAACCTTACCTCTTGAACTAGTACTACTTAAACCTTTACCTCTCAAACTTACCTCTCGAACTAGTATCGCTAAAAGCTTTACGGACTCACCTCTCGAACCTTACCTCTCGAACTAGTGCCACTAGAACCTCACCACTTGAACCTCACCACTCAAACTGGTACCGCTTACCACTTGAACCAGTACCACCTGATACTCATACCACTTGAACATTCTCCACTCGAATTTTGCATTTGAACCTTTTGTACTCAAACCCAACTACTCGCACCATGAGTACTCGAATCCCTGTACTCGAACTCATCTACTCGAACTCCGATACTTGAAACATGATACTTGAACCTTTCTACTCGATACTCGAACCATGAGAGAAAGAGAGATATGACGGTTACACTCAAAGGATGGTATTTACTAACTGTTGAATTAAGTGTGTATTTTATCATACTGTACTAGAATATCGTGAAACTGAACTCCTGAACTGCTCTGATAATTTCTGTGAAAGACCGGCTTGTACTTTATCTTACCATGTCAAAATTGAATCATATACTGCTCTGATGACCGGCTTGTACTTTATCTTTCCGTGTCAAACTTGAATTACCTGCTACATGATTACCTATCTGTGATTTTGGGGCCCCCGATGCGATTGTAGTTTGGTCAAAGTCTGTGGGAAAAGGTACAGACTGGACCATCTAATTAGATCGGCTACCTGTGGATTTTGGTATGCTAGCATAACCACCTGACTAATACGAGCTCTTAATTGAACACCGGTATGAATGGGGAAAGTAAATTCTGAACTGATAGCCTTCGGGCATCACTGACTGGGTTATGTCGTGTATGTTAGTCAAAGTTTCCATATAGGCACTTGGCAGCAACTCAGCATTAACCACCTGTATTCTTTTACTGTGTGCTAGGACATACGTGTCTAGTTGTTAATTGTTAATTGTTATTATGTGATCATTAAAACTCAACTGGGTAAATACTGGCGATGGAACCTCACTAAGCAAGGAGCTTACCCTAGTTAAACAACCATTTTCAGGTGAAGAAGAACAGTAAGAGAAGAGTGCTTGTTGTATTTACTTCGTTTGATAAAGATCCTGGGTAAACTGTTAGGAGTTTTAAAGTGAACTTTGAATCTGTAATAGTTAGTTGAAACTTCCATTTAACACTTGTAATAATCATGTCACTGTAATAGTAAATTTAGGTTTTTGAATTTATCTAAATCGCTACCGCATAAAATTTATCTGCTCATTACTGTTACCATTTTCGGTAGCACGATCAGACTTGACCCGACACTTGCATTTGGGTTTGGGGGCGTTACAGATGTGGTATTAGATCATTTTCAAACCAAGTAAAAGCAAACCCATACTTACCTTAAATAAAAGATTATAGAGGAAACTAAATAAATTGTAGAATAAGTAGGACCAGTTGGGTCCAAACTGTCAGACTAACAAGTTTATTATTCCAATAGATGGATAATAATGTAGAAATCGCAAGTAATGCTTTCCAAGAACCATTGAAGTAAAAAAGGCATACGGGAGCTTTTCCAGAGGCATACATTCCTTGGACATTAATCATCAACAATTCATAGTGGGTAGAAACCCATGCCTACCCAAATTGGGTTATACACGCTTTGGTCATGGAACAGGCTAAATTGATTAACATGGTTCATAGCCTCGATACCCATGAACAGTTAATGAGGGACCCAATGTGGGAGCAATGTTTGCGCACCAATGCAGAGGACACAAGAGAGAATGTGGTAGTCACCAAAAATAATCATCTGAAGAACCAGAGAAGCAGGGAGCTTGAACATTGGGATGTATAATGGCAAGAAATCATTCAAGAAGTAGGCTTAGTCATGGAAAATACCCAAAGACTACAAGGAGGTCTGACCGCCTATCGCCAACAACCAACTGAATCACGTTGGAGGCACATCAGACAGACTCAGGGCATACTGGAGTACACTTTTGCCACATTGCGGGACGATTTGATGGACCGGCCATACCCTGGGGCTGAGCGAGGAGAAGCAGGTGACTCTACCAAAGATTCAAGGGTCGGTTAGGATAGAAAGGTGACTTTTGGGGAATGTCAAGTTAAAATATTAAACCTAACGTATTGTACTAAACTAGAAAAAAAATGCAGGTTCTGATGTTGGAGGACGTCAAAACTATCATGTTGTAGTGAAGTGTGGCTGAAGCTATTTTAAGATGCAGATAATATAAATATTTTGTGAATTATATTCTTTTGGTTAAATGACTAAATAAGGATTAGTATAATCCATGGAACTAATTTATTTAACATATAGGACGATGGAAAGAGAACAAGGGGAAAGTTCAAACTCGCCCGCAGGACAGAATCCTCCAACCACTGGAATAGAATTGTTCGTGAGTCAAGTTATCAAAATTTTAAGCCGTGTGATAGAGATAGACAATTAAGGTCGATATCCTGTCAGGGACCGAACTCATAGGCCAGAGGCAGAAGACGCGGCCTTGGAACGATTCTAAAAGTTTCATCCCCCCAAATTCAACGGTGGCCCAGATGATGAAGTCACCGAGAATTGGATTGAAAAAATGACCCGAACTTTTTGGGGCCTGGGATATGCGGATGGAAGGAAAAATTTCGCTATATTCCAATTGGAAGGCGCCGCACTAGATTGGTGGAACATATACAGAGGAAGTGGACATGGAGGAAACTCCGAGAACCTGGGAGAATTTTGAAAAGGAGTTCAAGAAGAAGTACATTCCACCTATAGTTAACAAAAGGAAAGAAGTGGAGTTCATAAACTTAAAACAAGGCCTGATGAATGTGACGGAGTATGAGGCAAAGTTTTCCTGACTCTCTAAATTTGTAGAGAAGATGGTCTCGGCTGATGAGGAATGCAAGAGGAGATTTATCCTAGGGTTAAGGCTGGAATTGAAGGATGCCCTAGCCCCGACCTATCAGAACAGTTATGCCACAGCCATCGAATCCGCTTGCATAGTGGAGGAAACCAAAAATGCCTTACGAGCCATGCACCAATCGAGAAGGACCAATGTGAAATCCCAATCAGTATACATCCTAGGCCCACAGGGGGTAAACCTTGAGCAAAACAAAGTCCCTAGGAGAGACACATCCCGACCCTCGACCATGTCGAAAAGCTCCAGCATCGTATTGAGAGGAACGTCTCAAGTTCGTTGAACTTAGTGTGGAAAGGGAGACCATGATGAAAGGGATTGCTGGAAGAAGACAAACAAGTGTCTAAGGTGTGGGAGTTCTGGACATAGAATATCAGAGTGCTCGCAAGCTCTGCCAAGTCACTTGTCTCAACCCGTGGGATCCCAGGCATCAGTCGCCAAACCTCCTCTGAAAGGAGGAGCAAGTAGGAACAGTCAACCAAAGGTGCAAGCTAGTATATATGAGATGGAAGATAGTGAAGCCCCAGTTTCGACCAAGGTCATTGAAGGTACCCTTCCTATCCTGGGTAAAATAGCTAAAGTTTTTATTGATCCTGGTGCTTCTCATTCGTTTGCTAGTTACTCCTTTCTTGAGAATATGGAAGAGAAAATAGAGGACTTACCCTATAAGTTGGAAGTTAGCACTCCCACAAATGATATTAAAATCCTAACTGGACATATATGTAGAAACTGTGAGGTAAATGTGGGACATGGGGAATTGCCCATAGACTTAATTGCTTTACCTTTAAAGGGATATAAGGTGATACTTGGCATGGATTGTCTTGCTAAAAATTATGCCCAGTTAAATTGTCATACAAAGGAAGTTAGGTTGTGTCAACCCGGGGAACTTCCAATTAAAGTAGATGTGGGAAGGAAGAGATTCTCCTCATTACTTGTGGCGGGAGTCAAAGCTCGATGAATAATTTGTAAGGGAGCAACTAGAATATTGGCTTATATCTTGAATAAGCCAGATGACCAGTTAAAGGGAGAAGATATAACTGTAGTCCAAGACTTCTCCCACGGTATTTCCAGAGGAACTATTAAGTTTACCTCATGAAAGAGAAACTGAGTTTACCATTGATCTAGTACCAGGAGCCACACATATTTCTCAAACCCCCTATCGTATGGCGCCTCTAGAGCTACAGGAGTTTAAGCTACAACTTGAAGACTTATTAGATTGAGGGTTCATTCAACCGAGTACCTCTACCTGGGGAGCCCCGGTGTTGTTTGTTAAGAAAAAGGATGGCTCTCTTCGGATGTGTATCGATTATTGAGGCTTAAACAATGTGACAATTAAGAATAAATACCCTCATTGAGGAGTTGTTTGATCAACTCCAGGAAGCAGTCGTATTTTCCAAACTGGATTTGCGACAAGGGCATTACCAGTTACGAGTGAAGAGGGAGGACATACCCAAAACAGCTTTCAATACTCGATATGGTTATTACGAATTGCTGGTAATGCCATTTGGAGTAACCAGTGCACCAGCGGCGTTTATGGACCTCATGCATCGAGTATTTTGGCTATACCTAGACGAGTTTGTTGTCATATTCATTGATGACATCCTGGTCTATTCCAAATCTCAGTGGGAGCATGAAGGGCATCTAAGGAAGGTATTACAACGGCTTGAGGAACATAAGTTGTACGCCAAGTTTAGCAAATGTGGATTCTGGCTAAACCAAGTGAACCTTTTGGGGCACGAGATTAGTAAGGAGGGAATATCTGTGGATCCCTCTAAAGTCGAGACAATTCTAAACTGGAGGGTACCGAACAATAGTATAAAAGTGTAGATTTTTCTTGGACTGGCGGGATATTATCAACGTTTCGTTAAAGACTCCTCTAAGCTAGCATCCCCTTTATTCTGCTTAACTCAGAAGGCAATTAAGTATGAATAGAATGAGAAGACTGAATCCAGTTTTCAAGAATTGAAGAAGTGTCTGACCACTGCCCCAATCCTTGCCCTACCGGAGGGAAATGATGGATTCATAATATATACTGATGCTTCAGGAGGTGGTCTAGGATGTGTATTGATGCAAAGGGGCCACGTGATTGCTTATGCATCTCAGAAATTGAAACCTTATGAAAAGAATTACCCCACTCATGACCTAGAACTAGCTGCAGTGGTGTTTGTTTTAAAGAAGTGGCGACATTACTTCTATGGAGTCATGTTTGAAGTAATGTTAGATTATAAGAACTTGAAGAACCTGTTTTCCCAAAAGGACCTGAATATGCACCAACGTCGGTGGATGGAGTTTTTGGGCGATTATGATTGTGTAATCAATTATCATCCTAGCAAGGCGAATGTGGTGGCAAACGCACTAGGCCGGAAGGTGAATTTGGCGCATATATGGATAAAGGAGACAGAGATGTTATCACAGGCAGAGAATTGGGAATGCAAGACTAAACCTGACCGACTTGTATTCTTCAATCTAAGGGTACAAGCGGTTTTACCCATAGAGATTAAGAAGGCTCAAGATCGGATGAATCATTGGTGAAGAAGAAAAAGCTTATCTCTAAAGTGAACAGTGAAGGAATACTGACATGTAGAGTAGGCTTTGTCTACCCCAAAATTCAGCAATCACCCAATGAGTGTTGGAAGAAGCTCATTGATCCAAGTATACGGTGCACCCAGGGGGACCAATATGTACCGAGACCTAAAATAGCGGTACTATTGGGATAATATGAGGAGGGATATAGCGGAATACGTAACACGTTGTTTAGTGTGCCAGCAGGTCAAGGCCGAGCATCAGAAGCCATTGGGGTTGTTACAACCATTGGAGATTCCCAAATGGAAGGGGGATCACATCACAATGGAGTTTGTGACAAGATTGCCCCACACACCAAAATAATTTAATGCAATATGGGTAGTGGTTGATAGGTTGACCAAGTCGGCTCATTTCCTACTGATCAACGTTAAATACTCCTTGGAAAAACTGGCTGTCCTATACATCCGGGAAATCATAAGTTTGCATGGGGTGTTGATAACTATCGTATCCGATAGGGACCCAAGATTCACTTTCCATTTTTGGAGGCAATTGTAAGCAGCTTTGGGAACCAAATTAAACTTTAGTACAAGTGCACATCCAAATATAGACTGGCAGTCGGAGAGGACAATTCAAACCTTGGAGGACATGCTCTGAAGCTGTTTTATGGATTTTGGGGGAAGTTGGGATGCTCATTTACCTCTGGTAGAATTCTCTTATAACAATAGTTATCATTTGTCCATTCGTATGGCCCCATATGAAACACTCTATGGTAGGAAGTGTCGGACACCCCTCTTTTGGGACGAAGTGGGAGAGAAACGATTTTACTAGTTGCTAGTATACCTTGGATTGAGGAATCCGTGGATAAGGTCAAACTGATAAAGCAACGCTTACAGACGGCTCAAAGTCGACAAAGGGTCTAGTTTGGCATGGCAAGAAAGCAAAACTGAGTCCTAGGTACATTGGCCCTTTCAAGATCGTACAGCAAGTCGGGTCAGTTGCGTATCGACTTAACCTACCTAGCCAGTTGGGGAAATTACACAATGTTTTTCATGTGTCACTTCTGAAAAAGTACCACCCTTACCCCGGACTCGTGTTAAACCATGGAGACTTAGCAGTGAATGAAAAGCTAATGTACGAGGAAAATCCCGTGAAGATATTGGATCAAAAAATCAAAACCTTGTGAACAAGGGAGATTCCTATGGTCTTGGTGTTATGGAGAAATCAAAAGGTCGAGGAAGCAACTTGGGAGTTGGAAGCTGAAATGAAGGATAATTACCCGGAGTTGTTCGCCAGATATGGAAATTTCGGGGACGAAATTCATTAAGGGGTGGGAGATTGTGAGAACCCCTACCGAAATGGAATTAGAGTGCATGTAATAATTAAATTTTATCAAATATTCCAATCTTTCCTTTAATTTTCCGACAAAAAATAAAAATAAATATATATATATGTATATATAAATAAATAAATTATATATATAATAATAATACCAATAACAATAAGTAAAATAAATAAATAAGTAAGAGACATTACAGAGAACAAAATATACATAATTGTACATATATATATTATATTATAATGGTAATAATAAGCAAATAAATAAATGAGCAAATGAATAAATAAATGCAAGAAATTACCATTAAGGAGAAGCTGGCAGTGGATGTGAAAAAAAAATCCAAAGTAATTTTTGTTGGGCAAGTGGAATTACGGGGAAGAACAAACGGACAGTGGACGTGAGAAATTTATCCAAAGTAATTTTGGGCAAGTGGACGTAGGCTTGAAGTTTACAGGATAAAATTTTAGGTGTCATAACCCTATATTTTACCTAGTATAAATACCAGTGATATCCTCCCCAAAACTTACAGCCTTAAGATATTTTGAGTACCAAAATTCAGAGGTTAAGCAGTAGAAGCGGAGGTTGCCAAGCCAAGTTTAACTAAGGTGAGTGTTGCATCGCCCTAGCACGAATTGAGTTAAATTGGGTTTATCTTTACGTATGTATACACCTGATGCCATCAGAACCTGACTCTCTATCAAACTGAACCCTCCACCTCTCGAACCCCTGCTAAAACTCTACCTCTCAAACCCCTACCGAAACTCTACCTCTCAAACCCCGACTTAAAAACTCTACCTCTCGAACCCCTGCTGAAACTCTACCTCTCGAACTCCTACCGAAAAACTCTACCTCTCGAACTCCTGCCAAAATTCTACCTCTCAAACCCCTACTGAAAATCCCACATCTTGAACCCCTACTGAAACCATCACCTCTCAAACCCCACTGAGAAACTTCTTCTCTCGAACCTCATTAAAAACCTCACCTATTGAATCCCTATTGAACCCTTCACCTCTCGAACCTCTACTGAAAACTTCACCTATTAAACCCACTGAAAGACTTCACTCTCGAACCCCCCTCTGAAAAACTCACCTCTCGAACCGCCACTGGAAACCTGTATCTCTTGAACTAGTATTACCAATATCTTTACCTATGGAATAGTACACCTCGAACCTATGTCTCAAACTAGTACCACTTATACATTTACTTCTCGAACAATATATGTCAAACGTGCCCCTCGAACAACTAATTTCGATATCTTCACCTCTAGAAACCTTTTCACTAGAACCCTCAATACTAGAACCTTTACTTCTCTACCTCACCTCTCGAACTTGTGCCACTGAAACCTTTACCCCTCAAACTGTACCTCTCGAACATTACCATTGAACCCTTTACCTGTCAAACCTATACTTCTCGAACTAATACCACTGAACCCTTACCTCTTGAACCACACCGTCCAAAACCGTACCTCGAGAACCTCAGCCACTGAACCAGAGAATATCTCTCGAACCCCTCACTGAAAACTGTACCTCTCGAACCGAACCTCCTGAACTGTACCCCTCGAACCGTACCTCTCGAACTATACCTCCTAAATTCACCTCTCGAACCTATACCTCTCAAAATCATACCACTGAAACCACTACCTCTCGAACTTACCTCTCGAACCTTACCTCTTGAACTAGTACTACTGAAACCTTTACCTCTCAAACTTACCTCTCGAACCTTACCTCTCGAACTAGTACCGCTGAAACCTTTACGGACTCACCTCTCGAACATTACCTCACGAAAAAGTGCCACTAGAACCTCACCACTCGAATTGGTACCACTTACCACTCAAACCAGTACCACTTGATACACATACCACTTGAAATTTCTCCACTCGAATTCTGCACTTGAACTTCTGTACTCGAACCTAACTACTCGCACTGTGAGTACTCTGTACTCGAACTCATCTACTCAGACCCTGGTACTTGAAACATGATACTCGAACCTTTCTACTCGATACTCGAACCATGAGAGAGAGATATGACGGTTACACTCAAATGATGGTATTTACTGACTTTTGAATTAAGTGTGTATTTTATCATACTGTACTAGAATATCGTGAAACTGAACTCCTGAACTACTCTGATAATTTTTGTGAAAGACCGGCTTGTACTTTATCTTGCCGTGTCAAAATGGAATCATATACTGCTCTGAAGACCGGCTTGTACTTTATTTTGCCGTGTCAAACTTGAATTACCTGCTATCTGATTACCTGTCTCTGATATGATTGTAGTTTGGTCAAAATTGGCGGGAAATGGTACAGACTAGACCGTTTGGTTAGACTTGATACACGTGGATTTTGGTATGCTAGCATAACCACCTGATTGATACGAGCTCATAACTGAACACCGGCGTGAATGGGGAAAGTGAATTCTGAACTGACAGCCTTCGGGCATCACTGACTGGGTTATGTCGTGTATGTTAGTCAGAGTTGCCATATAGGCACTTGGCAACAACTCGGCATTAACCACCCATATCATTTTACTGTGTGCTAGGACATGCGTGGCTAGTTGTTAATTATTAATTGTTATTATGTGATCACTAAAACTCAACTGGGTAAATACTGGCGATGCAACCTCACTAAGAAATAAGCTTACCCTAGTTAATCAACCATTTTCAGGTGAAGAAGAACAGCAAGAGAATAGTGCTTGTTGTCTTTACTTCGTTTGATAAAGATCTTGGGTAAGCTGTTAGGAGTTTTAAAGTAAACTTTAAATCTGTAATATTTAGGTGAAACTTCCATTGAAAACTTGTAATAATCCTTTCACTGTAATAGTAAATTTAGGTTTTTGAATTTATCTAAATCGCTTCCGCATAAAATTTATCTGCTCATTACTATTAGCATTTTTGGAAGCACGCTTAGACCCGGCCCGACACTTGTGTTTGGGTTTGGGAGTTTTACAGTTGACATGTAATTTAGATATCCTTGAAATAGATTAGTTATTGCTTGAGACTAGTTGAATTAGATGTTAATTTCACTTGTTGTAATCGTCGCTGGACATTTTTCTCACCACGTATGACTGATTATTTTTTAGAGTGAAGTGTAATTTTAACCCTATGTTTTGGATGAAAGTGCAGAAATAACCTTGTAAAATCAGAAAGTACAAAATTAACTCTGCAATTCGTTGACCAAAATGCCATCTGCAAAAATGGCCAAAAATTATAGAAATGACTGTTTTACCCTTCTATTAAAAAATAAAAAATAAGTGAGGACAATAATGTACCTGCTTTTTATCAAAAGCTTTTTGTTAGCAAAATAACCTGCAATTCCCATTTGTTTTACACCCGTCGTCCCTTTCTTATTTTCCACCTATCATCCCTTCACCATGTCAATTTCCACCACCATCATTGGAGGCGAGGGAGAGGTGGATGTAGGGTTAGCCAACATCAGCAAATTTAGGTGATGGGGGGAGAGCGGGAGGAGGCGAGGGAGAGTTGGATCTAGGGTTTTAGCCAGCGGCAACGGATTTAGGCACGGCGGGGAGAGGGTGGCGCAGTAGGAGTAGGGTTTTAGCAGTATTGGTGGTATTTATGGGCAGGTAATGTGAGCGGGGGAAATAGGGCTTCGGCAATGGTGAAAATAGGGCTTCAGCAGCGGTGAAGGTGGAAAACATAGGAAATAGGGCTTCGGTGGTGGTGGAAATAGGGACGACGGTGGAAATAGGGCTTCGGCAGGTGCGGCAGAGGTGATTTCATAGGTTGTGAGGTGCACGACGCATAAGGGTTGCGTGTTGAGCGGTTGCTGGTGGAGGAGAAGGAGGTGTGGTGGAGCTGCTCGAGGCTGGGGAGAAATGGGCGGGGACGAATGTGGCGTTAGAGCTGGAGATCGGCGGTGGAGGTAGTGATGATGGTGCGACGACAATGGTGGTGAATTGTAAGTGGAAAATGGATTATTCCATCGGTAGGGTATTCTGGGGTTTAAGGTGCTGTGAATTTTGTGATGCCATGAAAAGGGATTGGGCTGCGATGTTGTGAATTTTCTAGTGCCTGGATGAATCGGAGTAATAGAAAGAGATGAATCGGCGGTCAGTGGTGGAGCCAGAAATTTTTTTCAGGTGGGGCTGATTAATGCTACTCAAATTTAAATTTTAAAAAATCAACACAAAAATAATTAAAAATAGTACGTAATATAATAAATTGAGTACGATGCAATAAGGTTTTTACAAGTTCACTAAACTACTAAAATAACTACTTTTAATGCTCGAATTATTAGAAGTAGAACTAGGAACAAGTGGGGGCAACAAATATCCACAAGACTCCATGCTCTGATAACGTTGAATAATCGGTTCATTCTCGATCTTAACAAAAATATCTTTCTCAATAAACACCATCATAACACAATTCAACCATTCATTTCCCATTCTATTACGAAGATCGGTCTTGATATTTTTCATGGCAGAAAAACTCGCTCAACTGAAGCAGTTGCAACTGATAGAACTAATGCTAACTCAATAAGAATATATACCAATGAGTTAGTTGCATTGCTACGTGATCGGACCATATGTTGAGCAAGACTTCCAAGATCATTGATGACTAAATAGGCATCATCATCTCTCACATCATGGATAAAGTAATTAAGTTGTTACTCCAATTCAACACGATCAACTAGAGAGAAGTCACCCGGATATAGTTCAGCAAGGCGAAGTAACTTACCAACATCAAAC
The DNA here is from genome assembly GCA_037428765.1 of Rubia yunnanensis. Lineage (NCBI taxonomy): Eukaryota > Viridiplantae > Streptophyta > Magnoliopsida > Gentianales > Rubiaceae > Rubia > Rubia yunnanensis. The sequence continues at coordinate 86,320,908 of CM075066.1, forward strand.
ATGAAAAATCTTTCTCTCGGATCAAGGCATGCGATACAAGTGAGTAACTCCGAGCTTGCTTCGGAAAATCGATGATTCATTTCAAGAATTATCCTATCAACGGTCTAGAATTGAAATAATAAAAATATATATAGCAATAAGATAAAAATACATATTAAATAACATTAAAAAAATAAATTAAAGTATGTAAATCTGAAAGTAATGCCTGAAGAAAAATATCAACACGGAAGACATCATGATTGGTCAACATTTCTCCACGTTGTCTAGAACGGTGACGAATTTTCTGTTGTGCTTCCATAACATCTAATGTGAACTCATTCTTCACACAAAATGTGTTGGCTCCATTCAATAATTTATCAAAACCACCATCTCTAAATTCTTGCAATTCAGTCTTCATTTTATTCATCATCCGCACAGCCATCGAAATATTTTAATCTCTTTGTTGCATGACAAGGGACATTTGACTTGTACCTCCCGACAAATGCTTCATCAAAAACATACAAAATACAAATTCATAGCTCTTCATTCTATCAATCAAAACCTTTGTTGTAGAGGCACTTTCATGTAAATTGCTATGCTCGCAAATATTAAGAAGCACTTGAATAATAGAAGACCACATAGCCTCAAAACGAAGAATAGTAGTGTAATGTGATCTCCAATGGTTATCACCAGGCCGTCTCAAACTCATTTCCTGATTTTTGCCTCTTCCACTAAAATTCTCCCCACTCTCCAATGCCTCTACAAGTCTAGCATGTTCTAATTGCACAAGCATCTCTTTTCTAACACATGAGCCTCCAACTAGATTTGCAATTTAACAAGATATCCAAAAAAATTCACCGACAGATAGAGTACTATATGCAACAGAAACAACAACCAATTGAAGTTGGTGAGAGAAGCAATGAATATACCTTGCAAAAGAGTTTTCTTTCAATATCAAAGCTTGGAATCCATTAAACTCACCTCGCATATTTGAAGCCCCATCATATCCTTGATCTCTCAAATTTGACATTATCTACAAATAGTTGCTTAAGAGCCTCCATCAAAGTAATAGCTTTAGTATTGGAAACATGCACAAAAGCAAGAAAATGCTCAAGAATGCATCCTTGTTTGTTGACATATCTCAAAACAACCTCCATTTGCTCTTTTATTGATGCATCTCTAGCCTAATCAATAAGAAGAGAAAATACACTATCTCCAATTTCATTAACAATAGCATCAGTTACCTCACCAACACAAGCACTTGAGAGCCGTTTCCGAACTTTGGGGATGTCAACTTGCAATTTTTGGGAGCATTTCCATTCATTACCTTTGCAAATCTTCACTTTGCTTGCAATACCAGTCAACCAATTCAAGATAATTACCTTTGTTGATGGAATCCCAACCCTCATCACGACCACGAAGAGCCAAACCTTGTTTTAACAAGTGTCTTGTCACATCCGAAACCGTAGTCAAACATGTGTGATATGCCTTCTCTGCTTCAGTAACATGAGCGTTGAAACAATGTAAGATACTTTGCTTTTGAAGGCTAAAATTTCTCAAATTGATTGCTACATCATGATGATTTTCATCCACATTCGAAGCATGTTTCCTAAATAGTTTAAGGGCATTCTTCCAATTTATCATCTCATCCACAGTATATGCCGTCTCCTTTTCTGAATTCTTAAAAAGATAGCAAAGAAAACAAAATGTAGCATCCTTTGAAACACTATACTCCAACCAATTAAATTCATCAAACCAACCCTTTTGAAAACTTGTAAATTCATCCTTGAACAGTGTCTTGGGAAAAGTTTGATTCTTAGATTGGCAAGGACCTCTTAATATATATTCTCGTAGCACTTCATCTTTAATAGAAACATCAATCTTTTCAATAGGTTTACGTAGCCCGAGATCACTTCATTCCGATTAAACTCTATGCGAGATTGTTTTCTACTACTACTCTCTTCATTGTGCCTTTGTTCATTAGGTTCATTCGATCTCTTAGAAGATGGAAATCCTCTACTTCGAATTAAAAATTTGTCCATAACCTATTAAATATCAAATAGGGAAAATGTGTAAATTGAATTCATTCTTATAAAATCTAAAAGCATTATGAAAAAATAACAAATAATTTATAAAATCATATTCATCTAAATTCAATTTAACAAATATCCCTAATTCCATAATTTGAAATTTTCACATAAATAATGAATCAAACAATTATAATCTATACATGTGCAATTCAACTGATACAATCATATAACTTCAATTCGACATCCAATCAAAAAATAATATTCATATAAATTAAATTTTTGAAGGAAAAAATAAAATAGACAATAAACTCTAAAATTAAATGACCTCATTCAGATCATAAACATAAAGAGGAGACTAGATGAAGAGGAGAACGGAGGGCTGAGCGCTGGAGGAGGGACGGTGGTGGGACGACGGCAGCGTCTAGCACAGAGGTGGTGGCGCGGAGCCGACACAGAGTAGGGCTGGAGGTTAGAGCAGTGGAGGAGCGCCACTTCTATTCTGGAGCAGCGTCAATTTCTTATTGTGGATTGGGTCATTCTCGCCCAATCCAAACAAACCTAATACTTAAAATTTACTTTTTCTTTTTTTTCATTCAGTTCTAACCAAAACGACGTCGTTTGACTTGTACTAAAACGACCTCGTTTTGGTAAAGTTTGGCCAAAAACATAGCCCTAACAGCTGGGAAAGTGCAAATCACCGAAAAACAGAGCCCTTGCCACTGGGAAAGCGCAAACCGCCGGGAAGCGCTACTCACCACTACTACCATGGCATCGGAATCTTAGGTAGGGCTGGTGCCATCGTAGTTCCGCCCCTGTTGGCTGTGGAGAAGCGGATTGGAGAAGCTGAAGAAGAAGAAGAAATGATGGTAAAATAGTCTTTAGGTTTTCTATTTTAAACTTTGGGGGTATTTTGTCTTTTTATTATTGGCCATCGCCAGACTTGCACCAATCAATGCTAGAAACATGCCAAATGGGTAATACTGCACATTTTAATTAAAAGATAGAGTTACTATTGCACTTTCAGATTTTACAAAGTAATTCCATCACTTTCACAATTTAGGGTCATTTTTGCATTTTCCCCTTATTTATACATATAGAAGAAAAATTTACTGTAGGATGTAATTTTCGTGTTCAGAAAAGAAATTGAGTGAAGGCTTCATGATAGCAAATGGCAGGCTTGGTGGGTTGCGTGTTGGGCCGGTTGTATTGAATACTGTTGGACACCAATTTTCAATTGTTCCCGTAGAAGCTGGGACTGTGACTTATCTTTTCCCGGGTCAAGCCGAGACCCGATACTTATACTTAGTAATTGCCAATTGGAGTGAGAATACTCCTGACTTCTGAGATTGTTCACCAGGAAAAATGGTGAATTTTGTTTTACATGGATAAATAAAGATGAGGAGGAGAATATGTCAAACCAAAATCTCTTTAGCTAAAGATAAATCTCAACTGTCCCCTCCATTTCCCATTATTCAACTTTTTCCCTAGACCCCGGACTCACTAACCTAACCCCATCACTGTCTCTCCGATCCAGACACACCTTTTATTTCCACTCCCATTCATATCCCCCTCTCCCATTTATAGGCCTCTCCTCCTTTTCTTACTCTCCTGTTTTTACGTTCTATTAAAAGATATTAGCTCCTCTCCTCTTGGTCTGTGTCATCGAAGAAAGTCCTTGGAGTTAAGGTCCCTACCTTTGCACAGCTTATGGCTATCTTTGGTAAAGCTTATAAATTATTATTTATTATTTGATAAAGTGTTAAAAAATAGGTTATTTTAAAAGTAAAATCTATTGTTAGAACGTGATCTCCCTCTACTTTCAAAACAAATCAATTTGACTTGTGATCAGAGCTATGCCGAACAAACCCAAAATAGTAGATAGGTAAATTACATCTCAAAAGCCAGTAATACACCAGAAATCGGAGTATTAAATTCTCATGCTCCAATCATAAAGTTTTGAACATGTAACATTTGCTAGACTTAACCATTGAACATGTAATCTTTGGAGTCAGATTTTTTTTCAATTTTTATTTTTTGACAATGACACTGTTATTCAAGGTGTCTCAAACAAAAGGGTCAAAATGTCCCTCACATAAAGATGGGTGGCTCTCACAAATCGAACCTTCACATCAAATACAGTATATACTAAGACTTAAAGTCATAATAATGCAACTCTAAAAAGGAGAGTGATTTGAACGCAAGTTACACCCCTGCCCAAGTGATTCACTTTAATCGTTTATTCACTCACGAGTGCACCTTCAAAGAAGGTCTTTTGTAATGGTCATTTAGGGTAGTATTGAAAAATGTTGAGCCAAATCTCCAAAGAAATTGATCTCCCATAACTAGTCAACCAAATGAGACGACAAATAACATTTGAAATAAAAGTGATTAGTCTTGTCGATTTGTATGTCATTCCCTTGTTTTGTGGCATCTTTAATTTCATTTTACATCATCATAATGTTTACAAGTTCACCTTCTCGGGTAAATTATGAGTTAAAACTTCACATCTACAAATGCATAAGCTTTTCCTAATGTTTCACTAACCCCACCAATCACCATAAACACGCATGCCCAAAATGTGGAAACCCTCTCCCCCACAATCAGCCCTCCCAATCATATCAGATTATCAATTATTTAGCCACCATGAAGTGAAGAACCAGCAAAAGATTAAGCTTAAAACCAAAAGGAGACGGAATCAAAATGTGCAATACTAGAAATTATATTTACATTCAATGGATAAAAAGGTACAACCTTGGCTCTTGATTCAATTCCATTAAACAACAAATTGAAATAATTTACATAGTACTAGTACTTGGTTTGTCGCCAATTTCTTCAGCACCCAGAAACAACAAAATCTTGCCAGCTTGGAAAAGGTTTCAGAAGCCCCCAAAACAAGAGATCCCACTCTTCGCTCCATCATCCAAGCACCATATTTTAACACACCACTAAATCTTAATGTACTCTCTTTAATCTTCAGCTTCCGATACCCCACCTTCCTTTCTTAATATAATCATTAGTACTACTTAATTACATTAGTAAAGGCATCGTGGATAATTAAGAATATGATTAATAATCATTACCAATATTACTACTCCATGCTTCATCATTCCCAATCATCTTTTTACTTGATAAGCTCCGCGACCCACCCGACGTCCGGATTTGGTGTGTCGTAGCTCGGGTTCGGGTCGGCCCGATCCAGTGGATTCTCTTTGCTCAGCTTCTGGAATATTTTAGCCCTCAAATCCCGACCCGACTCAACCCGCTCCATCACGGGTTCCTCCTCACAGCCGCCTTTGTCCCAGAGGTCAAAGTATCCCATCCCGCTCCGGTTTACCATCCGGGTCGGAGTCGTAGGCAGGCTGCAGAATCCGGGTCGGGTCATGGCCATCCTGGGCGTACCCGCCTGAAGACCCCACGTGGCTTGGGCCTTGCTCAGCTGCAGCTGACGGAGAGAGGCCATGATCTCGTTGGCTGAGTTTGACCCGAGAGATCGGCTCAGGGGGCTCATCGGTCCCGAGGGAGTCATCGGAGACATCGGCGGCGACTCTGACGGCGGCGAGCCGGACTCCGGCGAAGACATGAACTGCAGCTGCTTGCCAAAAGACCCCTCGAAAGCCAACCTGTGAGGGGACCCGTCGTAGGACTCTCCCCGGGGGCTGAGGACCCGGAGCTGGTCCGGCGAGTGGGCGAAGAAGCACACGCGCCGCCGGCAGTTGAGCCCGTCCTTGCATGGCTGCGTGCGGTAGCGAGCGGGGTGCAGCCAGCACTCGAACACGCCATGCGCGAACTCGCAGCCGTCACCTTTCTTGCAACCGCCCTTGCGGAAGTCCGGGCAGGCGGTGCCGGAATAGTGGTACTTCCGGGGATCCCTCCGGCGGGCCTTCTCGCCGGGATGCGCGTAGGGGCACTCGGTCCAGTCGTGGGACCTACCGCGCATACACTTCCTAACCTTGAACTCGAACATGCGGAAATGATCGCATGAGTAGGCGTCCACGGGAAGATCCAGGTCCTTGCCGCAAACGTCGTCGTTCTCCGGGTCAAAGTCCTCCAGCAGAAAGTCGGTGGGGTTGGGGTTGGGGTTCAGGTTGGACGGAAGGTAGCGCTGTAAGGCCGTCAGAGACAGAGAACAGTCGTCGAAGATGGGGCTCCCGGCATTGCCGACGGGGCTGAACCCCTCCGCCGCCTGGCCGTCGTGAAACGACGCCGGCCACGGCGGCACATGGATGGTGTGGTTCGCATGGTTACGTTCTCCGATCATCATTTTTTAGTGGTGGTGTTGCTTTCTTTGGGAGTGAGGAGTGATGAGGAGGAAGAAGAATGGTTCCTAAACCGTATATAAACTGCAGATGTAGTGGGGTGTTAACCACGGTTGGGTCTCACTAACCCTGGTTGCATTGAAGAGTACTACGGGCTGAGGGTTACTGTCGCGGTTAATTTAATGGGATTTATTAAAGTTACTTTTAGGTGTAGGGTTTCGGATTCGACAGAATCTTCTGGATTTCGACGCGTGTCCCTTTGGCATGCATGTACGGCTGGTGATTGGGCTGTGGTTAATTGTATGTCTGACAGGTGGGTAACACGTAGCGGGTGTGTGGTTAGCTTTTGCAACGGACAGCCTATGGAGTTCCAAGGCGGTGGAGCGTCATATACGCTAGACTAATCCAAATAGACAGGGTTAAGAATTAAAGACACCGGGAAATTAACTAAAGTTAGTAAACATTTCATTAGTCAGGGTTAATAATTCTTTCTGGTCTATTGATTTATCCTCGGCCTTCGTAGGCCCAGGTTGAATTTATGGGATTTTGTTTGGATAATTTCTTTTTCATCCCCGGACTTCTTAAACAACTGTTATTTAAGAAAAGATCTTTTAGCTAAATTCATGTGTGATAACGATTTGAGATCGACTCCACCAAGTCGAGTAGTTTGTATTAGAGTCATGAAGCCCATGTTATCCGTAAATCAGAAGATTTTTTATCAATTATGTGTGTTATTTTCTGTATCTCAATGGTTAATCCTGCACAAAACTATTATCTGAGGAAAGGATACAAGAATATATGTATGCCTAAATTACAATATCTACGAGATTCTCACAGTATTTTCGAATACTTTCCCTCAAGTTGGAACATGCAGATCGAGAATCCTCAACTTGGAAGACAGGTGACGAAATTATGGTGTTGTAAGAGCCTTGGTGAAGATATCTGCAAGCTGCTGAGTAGTTGAGATGAGACATTTGGATCGTTTTAGCTAGAATCAGGCCTCAAACAAAGTGACAATCTATCTCAATGTGCTTCGTCCGTTCATGAAAAATGGGATTAGCACGCAACGCAGCCTGACTATCACGAAACAAATGAACGGGTGCGTGGTGATGAATACCGAGAGAAACAAGCAAAGCTTTGAGCCATAGAACTTCGCTACAAGTTGTAGCCATGGATCGATACTCTGCCTCTGCAGAAGAAAGGGAAACAGTAGGTTGTTTCTTCATTTTCTAGGAAATAGGTGATTGGCCCAGTAAGACAAAATATCCCATGACTGGTCGGTGTGTAAGTGGACAAGAAGCCCAATCAGAGTCGAAGAATGCAGTCAGACGAAGCGAGCTAGAACAAGTGAGATGAAGATATTGACCAAGATGGCTTTTGAGAAATCAAAGAACACGCAAAGCAGTTAACCAATGAGCTTCTTTTGGATGTTGCATGAACTGAGAGAGTGTATGCACTGCAAAACAAAGATCAAGTCTTGTAATAGTAAGATAAATCAAGTGGCCGACATGACGACGGTATTCTTCCGGATTAGGGTGCAACGGGTTATCAACTGAAGCGAGCTGATGATTAGCTTCCATGGGTGAGTCACAATGTTTGGAGCAAAGTAAACATGAATCTGCAAGAATCTCCAAGGCGTCGTTTCTTTGAGTAAGAAAAATGCCAGAAGAATTTTGGGAAATTTCAAGGCCAAGAAAGAACTTAAGAAGGCTGAGATCTTTCATATGAAAACACTTGTTCAAGTAGCTTTTGAAGGCAGAAATTGCAGCAGGGTTGTTGCTGGCAATGATGAGACCGTCAACGTGAACAAGAACTTGAAGATTGACACCACTTCATGAGAGAGAGAACAAGGAATAATCTGCGTGGATTTGTTGAAAACATAAGCCTTAAAAGGAGAGGCAAGCTTGGAAAATTGGTTTTGAGGGGCTTGACGAAGTCCGTAAAGAGACTTTTTAAGGCGACAAACTCGGCCAGAAGGCACGTTCACATACCTGGGAGGCGGCGACATATAGACTTCCTCATGAAAATTGACATGTAAGAATGCGTTATGTACATCCATCTGGTGCACTTTCCAGTCTCGAACATCCATCTGGTGCACTTTCCAGTCTCGAATGACAGCAACTATGAGGAAAACATGCACTGTGACCATCTTGGCAACCGGAGCGAAAGTTGCAGTGAAATTGATACCTTTTATCTGCCTATTTCCAAGAACCACGAGGCAAGCTTTATATCGCTCAATTGATTCGTCGAATTTATATTTGATTCGATATACCCACTTGCACCCAATTGTTTTCTTGCCAGGTGGTAAGCTAGAGAAATCCCAAGTATTATTACGATCAAAAGCTTGAAGGAGCTCATAGCCTTGTGCTAATGCTCATGTCGAACTGCCTCTGAGAAAGAAGAAGGTTCATGTTCGACAGTGGTAGCATTAAGAAACCTAACATGATTAGCATAAAATTTACCACAATCGACATAGTGAGCCAGATGATATGGTGTACCTGAGGATGAAGACAATGATCATGATGATGTGGGTGTGGGCGGTGAGGAGTCTTGAACAATTGTGACAAATATAATCTTGAAGGCAGAGGGGTGGCTTCCAAGTGGGAGCCGGACGATTGGAGACAATGATATATGTAGTAGAGGATGAATGGGTCGACGAAGACGTAAGTTCCGCCGTAGAATAAGAATCGTGAGATTCAAAGGTAACATGTGGTGATGTTTGTCTCCCTATTGCTACAGTATGCTCAGAATCACTAACCAAAGTTGAAGGTGATTGTTGTAACTCTGCCGAAGAAGAATAATTATGATTATCAAAGGCAACAGGTGGTAATATATTTCTCCCCTTTGCATCAGTATGCTCAGAGTGTAGTAGCTTCATTGAACGTGATCGGTGTTGCTCCGACGAAGAAGAAGAATCAGGAACATCAAAAGAGTTGGACTCAAGTGTTGTGGTTCAGCAGAGGGAGAAGAATCAAGAGCAGCAAATGGGAAGGACTCGTAGAAGAAAACATCTCGGGAAACAAAAGCAGGCCTATGTTAAATATTATAAACGTGCAAGCCAAGTTGCCTGGTTGAGTACCCTGGAAACACACACTTAGAGATACGAGGATCAAATTTATTTCTTGATTTGGGAAGGCGAGAGGCAAAACAAAGGCAACCAAATACCCAAAGATGGCCATATTCAGGAAGACGATTATACAAGAACTCGAATATGGTTCGATTCTCAAGTAATGGAGTTGAGGTTTGGTTGATGAGGTAGCATTCTCTTTGAATACATTCACCCTAAAATTTGATCGGAATAGAGGCTTGGAAATGGAGTTCCCGAGCTACATTCAGAATGTGATGATGTTTTCGCTTGACCCTACCATTTTGTTGCGAAGTATAGGTGCATGAGCTTTCAAACAACACCCCTTGCTTGACAAAGAAAGAACGCAAGGCTAAGAATTCAGCCCCATTGTCGGATCGAACACAGTGAATAGATGTCTAAAATTGGGTATGAATCGTAGCGAAAAAGTCTTGGAGCAGGTAGCGAGTCTCAGGCTTATGTCGCATGAAAAACACCCAAGTTGCTCTAGAATAATTATCGACGATGGTGAGAAAGTAGGAGGCTACAGAAGTCGAAACAACACTATAAGGTCTCCAAATGTTGCAATGAATCAAACCAAATAATCTTTCAGCTTTATTTGAACTCAATGAAAAAGAGCTGCAAGTTTATTTTGCCTTAAAACAAATATCACAAGGTCCACGCAATTTATCACTTCGTCTTCGTCCAGAAGAACCGCCAATAATCGGTGGAGCTTGTGAATTTGAGTTCCCTCTGCCATGAGAAAAAAATAAATTCTCAGGGAATCCAATGATTCGATAACACTTGGAGACATCGTGATCGGATTTGCCACAATGTGTGCATCGCGGATGAGGAAGTCGTGGATCAACCGAACGCTGAGTTGCCATAGCCATGAAGTTTGGTTGTTTGAATTCACAATCTCTAACCATGGTAAGATGGCGTTCCTCCTGAACAGCCAACAAATAAACTCGATTTAGGATGTCAAGGGTTCCTGTGTAATGACACTTGAGCAAAGAGATTGATATGCAGTATCATCCAATTCGATAAGCAATTGATGGATGAGTTCTTCGTCACGTTCTTTGGACAACCCCTCAGTGATTTTTCAAGTACAATTACCACAAGTGCAAGTCATAGGTGTTACATAAGATTGGAATTCATCCCACTATTTCTTTACAGCACTAAAATAAGTTGCAACAGACTGTCCTGATTGGCGGCAATAAGCAAGATTAGCCCTGAGTTAGAGAATTATTGGCATGTTACCAACTGAGAATCGTTGAGTAATATCGCCCCACAAATCCTTGACAGTATTGGAAAAAGAGATAGATGAACGTATCCAGGAATCGATGGACTGAAGGATCTATCCCTTGAGCATGGAGTTGACACTTAGCCAATCCTCTTCATCAGCAGGATCAATGGGTTTCTTCTTAATTTTTCTGGTGATGAAGCCAATCTTTCGTTTGGCATGGAAAGCATTGAGCATGGCTTCTTGCCATTCCTGAAAGTTTTTGCCTCTGAGAGAGATATGACAAATAGAGAGACCAGGATAATTAGAGGGGTAGAGATAAAAAGGTGGATCAACATCATTTATTTTTTGTTTGGGAAGATATTGGGGAGGGGTTAACGCTCTAGAAGTTGAAAAAGAACCTTCGGAGAAAGATGATTGATCAGTCATAATTGGTCGAGAAAGAAGAATTTGCAGTTGGGAACCTGCTCTGATACCATATAAATTGGAAGACTTTTGTATGAATTATGTGTGTTATTTTGCATCTCAATGGTTAATCCGTTTACAAAGCTATTATCTATCTAAGGAAAGGATACAAGAATATATGTATGCCTAAATTATAATATCTACGAGATTCTCTAATATTATCTGGGCTAATTTACAAATGTGATACTGTGTTAGAACTTAGAATCATGAAATTCTATTATGTAATTAATTGATAATATATGGAGGTGGTCCATAATTTTATATATTAAGTTATACTTTTATCAACGACCTATAGGAACTCCAACGCATCTATTCACGTGCAACGATGCTATTTATCATGCAAGCGTGGAAATATAACATTTTCAACTATCAATGTAAGACTCGAATATAAACCCTCACATGTATTAGGATTATTCATCGCACATCTGTGAAATTATAACTCTGTCAACCACTAATATGTGATTCTAACACGCCTCCTCACGTACAACCATTTTTTCATAACACAACCATGAAATTATAACTTTCTCATTCATGTGCATCAATATTATTCATTGAAAATATATAATGGAGTTGCAACTTTATCAGCCACAAATGTAGTACTCTAACACACCTCTCACATGCAGTGAGATCGATAATTGCACAAACATTAAGAAATGAGATTACAGACCTAACAGTAGTATTCTATGTCCATGGACTAACTTCGACTTTGATAATACACACGCACACCCCCCCCCCCCACACACACACACATATATTGAGAAACAATGATCTCATTCTCATTAATTTCAGGATTGTTGCAAATTATGCTAGATTTTGGCCGCACAACCCCTACCCGACAACTCTAAGTAGTCTTTTCTAAACTTGAAAATCATCGTATTGACTCAAACGATGTGGGGTGGGTGAGTTTCCCACAAATGAACTTTTGAATCCCTAGGAAATTTTGGGATTAAAGTCCACATGCAACCACTAGTGGAGAACCTTGTACTAAAGGCAACAATGGAAGGCGGTTTTAAAAAATTCACCTAAAACCGCCTTCTATTGAAGTGGACAAACTCAGAATCTTTGATTCGTACCCCCTACCTATTTAAAGGCAATTAATTTTCAATGGAAGGAAGTTTTCAAAAAATAGCCTTAATGGAAATCGATTAAAGGCGGTTCCGCCTTCAGAACTGCCTTTAATTGAGATCCGGATGAATTTCCGAGTTCGGAAATGCTTTCTTAGGTCACCGTTTCATTTTAAAGGTGGTTCTGAAGGAAGAACCGCCTTTAATGGACTTGACCCATTCACTTAGTTATTTTGGCCTAAACATTTTTCTTTCTCCCTAGCCTATTTACATACAAACCCTCTTCTTCTTCCTTGATTTTTTCTTCCGCCTTCTCGATCCCCACCCTTCACCACACCACACCTCACCTCCGCCCAGCTTTAGCCCACGCCACCCGGTCCCCCGGCTTCCATCTCAACCGCCCTCCACCCAGAGTTGTCGTCGCCGCCGCCATTAAGCTCGGAAGCTCGCCACACGACGCTTGCCTAGGGTTCTCTCCGCCGCCGCTAGCCCTGCCTCATCCTCCAGGCTCCAGCGCTCGCCACACAATCCCGATGCACAGCACAACCGCTCCTCGCTTGATGCCGCTTGCTTGAGATTGCCTCCACAGCGTCACCACCGAAGAACACCGCCGGAGATGGAAGCCCTGTTGGTTAATAGTTCTTTTTTAATACATATTAATTAGTGTTTGTTGTTGTTTTTCTGTTGTTTTTTTAATTTCCATTTGCTAGAGTGGGATTTGAATAATCATATTTGAATTGTCAATATGATCTGTTTAGAGTTCTTAGTGACAATAGAGTGCTCTGTTTTGCTGGTAATGAAGAGATTCATGTTGCTTTTTTGTTGTGTCGATGTGTTATTTGTTAGGCTGCCGGAAACCAATCGATTTCCGATGGATTTTTTTGGAAGGTCAGAATGAGTTTCCAAACTCGGAAACTATTTAAAGGCGAATTTCTCATCTTTTTAAAGCAATTTTTAACCGTCTTTGTTTGCGTTCTTTAAAGGCGGTTCTTGAAACCGCCTTTTATTGATGGACATTGGAAGGCAGAGCCAGAGAAGGTACAATGAAAGTGTCTTCTCTGGTCCGATATAACCGCCTTTAGAAGAATTCGATCCATGCCTCTAAACTCCTCGTATTCATCGGGTTGCATTAACTTTGTAGTTTAATTAAAAAGATCATATAATTATTGCTAATGAAACGTTTTCTTAGTTACTTCGTGTACATGATGTAGGCAAAAGGCGATCAATCCGCTCGCCCTCAGCGGCCCATACCAGCCCACACCCAGGTCATCGTATGAGAGGTAAATCACGGTAGCCCAGCACCAGGACCCATGGGCTTGGCATTGCCTCGGTACGCACAAGGGAGCCTTGCAAAGCAAGAACTCCCCACACTGCGTGTACATGATGTAGGGATAAGAGGAGTACTGGTTCTTATCTCAAGTGTGAGTTTGTCTAATAGTGAATCAATAACCTGTTTCGTACATGGATGGTTGCTGCCAATTCAATTATAACGTACTCCATACTATAGTCCAATGGAAAATTTGATTTATCAAATTACCTAATAGTCACATGAGATGTTGTACAATAAGAAGCCAATCCACTATAGTTCATTCAATAATGAAAAGTAGACTATTAAAATCATCAATAGTTGACTGTGAGTCTTTACCATAAACTTGCTCCTTAAACTGAATTGTGCGATTTTTAATACATGAAAGGGCTCCAGGAGTGTGAGATATAGGGGGTGTTGGGGGAATAATTTTTTTTTATTGAAAAAAAAAATCATCTCTTTATTTAAAATTTATTTAAAAATAATAATGCTTGACATTTAGATTTTTGAATTTTCAAAAAATTAAAATGAAAGTTTCTTCTAAACAATAAACTTTTTTAACTATTGAGCAAACACTGCATTAGAACTTAAATATTGTACCTTTTAAGTTAATGACAATATTTTTATTTTTAAATATTATATTTCCAACATAAAATTGTACTTATTTGTACAACATTTCTTATATTTTTCCATTCAAACACGTTTTCTTTTTTGAATGAAATCACCCGAAGGTGGGGGTTGATATATTGGCACCCCAGACCATAAAAGTGAAAAGAGCCACAGACGTAGTATTTTTTACAAAGATATAGCTAAGATATAGTGTTATATTAGCTAGATTAAAAGAAGTTGCGATTCCAAGGTAACGAATCTCCACACCCCATGTTAATTCGTTACTTGGCCAGGCAACTCCCAGGAACCAGACAAATACAATGGGGAATCAAAGGGGGAGTCTATAAACTTAACCATTCGTATATAGAATTGAAATCCTAATAGTAATGACTAGCGTAGAAGAGTGAAGAGACGAGGCAGTAAAGCTAGAGACCATGATATTTCCATCCAGGAGTGAGACAGGAACTATGCAGGACAGATACAAGTGAGGAATTGGCCAGAGTTAGTTGATGAAGAACAGCAGCAAATATCCATTAGATGAGAGCTTCCCTTTGACAAACATCGAGCAGCAATCCTAGCCTATTGTAAGTGCTGTGATAGGCAATCTCAGTCCGCCAAAAGCCTTCCCGGAACCTGCATAAAACAAACTTCTTTTAGCAGTATCAATCCTTAACATGGCTATTTTTGAGTACTCTTATGTGAGGTGTGTAATCTGTATCCAAAGAAATCAGGCCCTTGATATGCTTCGGAATATTGGAAAGGTTTAGGGACTGATTATGGGAGGAGTGGTGCTTTGCTATTGCATTAGCTACAGAGTTGCATTCTCTAAAGGTATGTTTTAGTACTGCACTGCCTAGGAGGGACTTCACTTTGAAAGCCATATTAAAAACTTGCCAGTGTGCAGAATAAGGGTCATTAATCATTTGGACGGCCAGTTTCGAGTCAGATTCAACTGTAAAAGAATGATCTAAACCTGGAAAGATGTTGCAAGCATGTAGAATAGCTTGAATTTCATCTTGTAATGGGGATTCTGCATCAGTGCTTACTGAGCTAATCAGTAAAGGTTTACCCAAATTGTCCCTTGCTATAAGGCCAACTGATGCATTATTAGAATACCAGGATGCATCCACATTGATTTTTATAGAGCCAATCTTAGGCCCCTCCCAACAAACAGTCATTATTTTTGGCTTAGGGGGAGGTCTAAGCAGAGGGGTCAAATACATAAAAGCAGGTGGGATAGATGAAACAGATAGCAACTTAGCCGGGCAAGCATATAAAGTCAGCTTAAATTGATCCTGCACATCCTTATAGATGAGATCCGAAGAGAAATTCTTGTGATCATATATGAATCTATTTCTAGCTTTCCAGAGATTCCAACATACCAGAGAAGGAAGGATATTGCAGAAAACTTTATGTAACTTAGGCAGGTCATGGCAATTCCAGAAAAGGAAGAATCTTTCAGGAATGGAATTTTGAGCATTAAGGTTGAAATGAACTATGGATGCCAAGTTATTCCAAACAGCTTGAGCAATGGGACAAGAAATGAAAAAATGCTGAATTGAATCTGATTGACAACAAGCAGGACATTTAGAGGCTAAACTAAAACCACATGTAATGAGCACATCATCAAAAGGAAGAAATGAATGTAACAATTTCCAAGTAAATATTGAGATCTTTTTCTGTAATAAAGTATTCCATATGAACTTTGTTGCAGGGAAATTACCTGATGAGTGATGGAGGGCCCTATATGCTGACTTAAAAGAAAAGCTACCTGTGACTTCAGGTTTCCAGATCAGTATGTCCTCCCTATCCAATATAATCTCAACTTCCTGAAGAAAAGAGAGCGTATCATGTTCTAGAAAAGAAGAGATTTGATCTAAAATAGATGATTTATTGCTGATGAATTCTGCCACAGAGTAGTCAGACAGAGCAGAGGAAATGCTCACTGGAACATGGTTAATGAGAGGACCATTTGGACACCAATTTGCTGATCAGAAGTTACAACTTCCTTTACCATGGATAACAACAGTGTTCTTTTCAGCAAAGGAGTTAATATAGCAAATTCGTTTTCAGGTTACTGATTTTCTATGAGTTGGGGGGAGGGACCATAATAGTTTTATATGAGTTGGGGGAGGGACCATAATTCATTTCCAGTGTTCTGTTCATTCGAACACGTTTTATTACACATTTGACTTATAATTTCAAAAAGGGAAAGTCTCAGGAAATGCGGCCTTTCCATAAGCTTATGGACAGTCCTCAGGGGCATTTGACTTAAATGTTGTAATTTTTTATAAAATTTAAATATTGCATTTTATAAGTTAAAACAAGTAATAATATATATTTGAAGGTGAAAATATAAAAAATATGATATAAAAAAATATTTTCAAAAATTTTAAATTTTATATGTAATTTAAGAAATGCAGTGTATAAGGTAAGAAATAAGTGGCCTGTCCATAAGCTTATGGACAGGCAGCCTGTCAGGAGACCCACTCTTTCAAAAATACCTTATCTAAATTTAGGTACCGGTTGATTTATAAATTTAGAAAAAAAGCAACCTTAGAATTAGTTAAACTAAAAGGTTGAGAAGAATCGTTTGTTTGATTACAATTTAATTTTTTAAGTTATTTTAATTATATTTTGTGTTAAAATAACCAAAAGAGTGCAGTACGTTTTTAAACATATGTTTTGAGTGAAATTGTAGAAATAACCTTGTAAAATATGAAATTGCAAAAATAATCATGGAAATCGTGGACCAAATTGTCAACACCCAATTTGGCCGGAAATTAGTGAAATGACCATAATACCCTTGAGTTTAAAAAAACTAAAAAATAGAATAACATGAAAAGACAAGAATAACCCTCCCTCATTTGTTCTGCACTTAGCCTCACCTCTCTCACCCAATTATCACCTCTCTCACCCTCGCCTTCCCTATTGATTCTCACCTTTGTTTTCCCTTCTTTCTTTTATTTTCCAACTTTCTTGATTTTCACCTCTAGGCCACTCGAATTCCGAGCCAAAATCCAATGTGACTCCCATCAACTCCCTCTCCAATTCCAATTTCATCCAGTCCGCCCATATTCGACTCCTTTCTCCGCTGTGGCTCGGCGATGGTGCGACGGGATGGCTAGGCAACGGTGGCGGTACGAGGTTGCGATATAGCTCTCGGGATGGTACTAATTAGCTCTCTGGACGGTACTAATTTGGGTTCAATTTGTAATTAATTAGAAATTAGGTACTAATTAGAAATGATGATTTTATTTTAATTTTCCTTATTTCTCTCCGAGCCATTTCTTCTTCCTCATTTTTAGTCTACACTTTCTCTCTCATCTTTCTTCTCCACTTTTTCATTTTTCTCTCGTTCTCCTCCTGTTCTCCACCTATTCTCCACCTATTCTCTACCCTGTTTCGCCATATCTCCTCCACTTCTTTGCTGCCTCGTTTTTCTGCTTCTATTCCGCCTCTTCTCCGCGCTCATTTTTCGGGCATTTTTCAGCATCGCGTTTCCATATTTTGTGATTTTGTGAATCTTTGTGGATATAGGTATTATAGTTTGATTTTTCTGCATTTTTTTTGTTTATGATTGATTTGTTTTATATTTACGCTAGGTTATGGGTCAGGCAAAAATGAATTGGCCGAGATGTTGATGCTACAGTTGGTGATTATTACTCAACTATTTTAGATTTTTCATATATTCTTCATTTTTTGAGCGTTACATATGCATCGTTTTCTAGTATTTTGAGTTGCTATGTGCGTTTTCTGAGATCTAGTTTGAATTGTCCCCTTGTTATGACATTAAACTTGTTGATTGTTCGTCTTGAGTTACGAGGTGCATTCGTTTACTTATATATTGCACCGGTTATTATCCAGCATGTACCAGTTAGTTGTACCGTGAATGACCTTTTTTCATTTGTTATTGATTGTTCGTTTTGAATTACGAAGTGCATTTGTTTACTTATATGTTGAATCTATTAGTATTCAGTGTGTACCTGTTAATTGTACTGTGCATGCCTTTTTATTTTAATTTGTTGTTGCTTGTCCGTTTTGAAATAGGAACTGCACATGTTTACTTATATGTTGCACGTGTTAGTATCCAATATGTACTTGTTAGTTTTATTGTGTTTGACTTTTTTAAAAAATAAAAATTGTTGTTGGTTGTTCGTTTTTAATTAGGAACTTCATCTCTTTACTTATGTATTGCATCTGTTGGAATCCAGTATGTACTTATTAGTTTTATTATGTTTGACTTTTATTTTCATTGTTGATTATTGTTCATTTTGAATTATAAATTGTACATGTTTGCTTATATCCTGCAACTGTTAATATCCAATGTGTATGACTTTTTGCAGGAGTTAGATCTAAACTTGAAGTGGTTATAACTTAAGGAACCAGACAATATTGAAGTTTGGCTCCACAGGACGTTCCAACACGAGGAGGATTCGATGAAGATGACACTGAACTTGAAGATTCAAATATGGTCTCCTTTTGAAGAATAATAGTTTATTCATAGTAATAGAGACTATTAGTTAATCTAAATAGGAATACTGTTATAATTGTAAGTTCTCTAATGGAAGAATACTATCACGAGCACTTTATCTTCCATTTTTTTAGATGTTAAAAGCCTATCTTGTGTTTGAAATTGAAAAAATTTACCTGTTTTTTATACAAAATATGCAGTGCTTTAGCACTATCCAATTGTACACGTTTGATGTAATTTAGGGAAATCTGCTCATGGTTTTTGAAAATAAATACATGTTTTAATGTAATCAGTATATATTGTGAGGTATTAAATGTCATTCATATGTAAATTTTAAAAACTACAAAAGTATGTGACATCTGTTATGTATATTGTAAGAAGTTCTAGTTGTAGGCTAACATATGTATGTTTTAACAAACAAAAATGATTTATAAGGTAACTTATTTACTACCTCATGGCAAAGTTTTTATATTTATAAAAGGAATTGACATTTTTAAATCAGGTGCGTATTTTTATTTAAACAACACATGTTGTAAAGTAATTAATGCCGAGTTAATATGACAATTTTAAATAGTCAAATTTTAACTTAACTTATGCGTGATTTACTGGAAAAGCTTCATAATTCATATACACGGTTTTTAAAACAGATACATGTTTTAACACAAACAATACGTATTGTAAGGTAGCAGGTGCATAGTATATACGAAAAATTTCAGAAGCATTTAGTCATTTTTTTGAATATTTGTCACATATTTTTCACATGTTCATAGCAGCAAAATTCATACATCTAGAACTCTCAACAACAATATCATTCACATCGAATGCAATTGAATGACACAACCTCAATCGGAAGTGAAGAATTACAATATAGTTGAAACCCAGTTTTAATCAAATTGAAATCAAGTTGTTTCAATCAAATCTGGAACTCGCCCTCCCTTCTCCTCTAGACGTGGACAAAATTTTGGATCCTCCAAGTGCTCTCGGCGTCAACGTCGACATCGGAGATTCGGAGCTCGCCGATGGTAGCGCATCTCCTCTGCGCCTTGGCTCAATGAAGTGACGCAGATGGTGAGGTGACTCTGCTTAAGAGGTTGAAGTTTGGGAAGGAGATGAAGTTTCGGAAGGAAGAAGAATGGGGAATGGAAAATTTTTCAGAGATGAGAGTTTAGGGAAGAAGAAAGCTTTGCGTTTCAATTTGAGGAAGAAGGGTTATAACCCAAATTTGCAGCTTCAACCCGCGAATTTTACTTAATTTGCATTAATTGCAAATTGGTCAATGATCTGTCCATAAGCCTATGGACAGACTATCTGTCAGGAGACCCACTCATTTTGATATGTGTAAAGGAATCCTCAACTATACATGAATGTGCTAAGATCATGTGCAACGAGGGTTCCAAATCAGTTCCAAATCAGATTTGAACCCATTTGAAACTTTGGAACCCCACAGTGAGGGTTCCAAATGATTGGAACCAAGGCTAGGTTGAAGCTCATTGGAACCGAGCCCATCGTACCATGTTCATAACTCATGTGCGAACCCATGTCCTGTCAGCGCGGGCCATTATTTTGGTCACATGCTGCCACGTGGCAGCAACTTAATTTTTTTAAAAAGCTGAATTTTCTTAAATTAAAAGTTAATTTCGGCAAATTTTAAAATTAAAAGAAAATTGAAAAAAAAAACTTTTAAAAATCTGTTTTTCATTTTAAAATTTTGAAATTAAATTTAATTCTTTTTAAAATTGAAATTACATTCTTTTAATATATATATATATATATAATTTTTTTAAAAGTTCTTGTTCCTAAAATACTTTTTAAAAATTGAAACTAATTTTGAATATGATATTTTAGAAAACGAAATTCAATTAAAAAATTACAAGTGTATTACTAAATTTCACATTTCAATTTATTTAGATAGACGGTTTTTTCATAAGTCATGGAAAAATCAAGGTTTAAAGTGCAAGTTAGATGAAACGAAGATAAAACTTTCGGGTTGCATGAATCGGGTTGTAAACTTTATAACTATTACACGTTGCACAATAAATTTTAATATTGCAACTAAGACCTTTTACCTTTTGTTATTCTAATTAAACCTCATCTTTCCATAAGCCTATGAAAAGACCGTATTTCCCAAGACTTTGCCATGCAAATTTATTTAAATTAAATATCAAAGGTATAATTAATGAGCATGATAGAGAAAAGTAAGTGGGGTCCATGTAGTGGTTACAAAGTAGTTTCAACCATTGTAGAGAGAAAAATATAGTGGTTTATTTGTGGTTCCAATTGTTGAGGTGGAGCAGAGATGTTGAATATTTAATAAACTGAAATCACAAGATTTGTTTGAAAATGGTTTTAGCATTGTAAATGCTTTAATTATTTATAAAAAAATATTTAAAATATTTAAAAGAAAAAGTGTGCAGATTTGTATAATACAATTAAAAAAAAAGTGTACTGGGGAATTCCTCTGCTACGCAGAGAGTAAATGAATGTCCTAATTATTCACACAGTCTCAGCGCAAAATTTGTTTGAAAATGGTTTTAGCATTGTACATGCTTTAATTATTTATAAAAAAAATATAAAAAATATTTAAAA
This sequence comes from Rubia yunnanensis, assembly GCA_037428765.1. Classification (NCBI taxonomy): domain Eukaryota; kingdom Viridiplantae; phylum Streptophyta; class Magnoliopsida; order Gentianales; family Rubiaceae; genus Rubia; species Rubia yunnanensis. Next base: position 86,341,984 of record CM075066.1, read on the forward strand.
GAAAAAGTGTGCAGATTTGTATAATACAATTAAAAAAAAAAAGTGTACTGGGGAATTCCTCTGCTACGCAGAGAGTAAATGAATGTCCTAATTATTCACACAGTCTCAGCGCAAAATTTGTTTGAAAATGGTTTTAGCATTGTACATGCTTTAATTATTTATAAAAAAATATAAAAAATATTTAAAAGAAAAAGTGTGCAGATTTGTATAATACAATTAAAAAAAAAAAGTGTACTGGGGAATTCCTCTGCTACGCAGAGAGTAAATGAATGTCCTAATTATTCACACAGTCTCAGCGTGATAGCTAGCTCCATCATTGCATTTTACAGTGTCTGCTAAAGAAAAGAGACGAATAATAAGTGAATCATTAAAGAAGAAGAAGAAAATATGACTTGCTTGTTTAGTGTCACTGTAACACCAATTATAATTACCAACAACTATAAGTTGTAGCAGTTAATTTCTCTTGCTTATATCATGTCGGCAGCAATTTGATTTTAACTGCTCCTGCTTAATAATTTTTGATGGGGATCGAGGTCACATCTTCACACAATACATCTAAAATTGAATTTGACAGCCCAAAAATTACCATAAATCATTAGATCATGTGTGAAAAATAAACCCTGCTTGTGTTATGTCGGCTAAAATTGAATTTCACCCCAAAAATTACCAAAACTCATTAGATCATGTGTGAAAAATAAATCCTGCTTGTATTATGTCGGTAGCAATTTGAATTTAATTACTCCACTCAAAACTTTTGATGAGGATCGAGGCATCTAGACTACTCCCTTCACTCTGTTAGTACATTTTATTTTAATTTGTTTTTCACTGAAACTACCGGAGTATATTACTATATTCTGCGGGAAAAGTACCCCTAATGTATTTATTAATCTTTTATCTCTTTCCTATAGAGTCTGTTTCTTGAAAAACAGTTCTTTCATAATTTATAAAACGATCAACCTTTAAACCGTAAATTAGAATAATCAAGATAAAATTTTCAGATTGCATTAATTGAATCATAAACTTATAACTACTGCATATTTTATTATAAATTATTAATATTGCAACTTAATTTTTTAGCATTTTATAATTCTAATTTACCTCATTTTTCCATATGTTTATGAAAAGACGACCTTTCTCCAAATTTTGCCTTAACTATATTTATAAATTTAATCTGTAAAAAATAATAATGTAAATAAATATAAGCGGGCTTTTGAAAATGAGGAAGTATTACCTACTCCCTCCGTCCCAACCGAATCTGCACACTTTTTGGTCAACTTTCTCAAGACACGTTTAACCATAAATTTCAACTAGTATATAGATATTAATATCATCATGTGAGATATTGTTGGATTCTCTGCATGCTGTATTTTCTAAATATCAAATTTTAACACACCGTTAATATACGTAACTAAAGTTATCGTTGGTCAAACATGACCTGAGAAAGTTGACCAAAAAATGTGCACATTTGACTGAGACAGAGTAATAATTTTTTCCATAAAAATCATGTTCAGTCCATTTTCTTTTGGTTCTTTTCGTTGAATCTTCTTTTGATGTACGGAGTATAGTGCTTACCAAGGAATGAAGAAACTTGAGTTTGGAACCTAACCTTTTTGTCGGTACAAATCTTGGTATGTTTGATATCTCCAACTTTCCTCCAAGATTAATGTACTTCCTTCGGCCAAAATAAAAGCACGAAAAAAGTAGATTAAAAAAAATTAAAAGTATGAGATTGCAGAAATTTAAATTTTAAAAACAAGTTAAATAAATAAAAGTATAATATGATAAAAAATAAAACTAAATGGTACAAATGTTCAAACAAGGAGAGAGCATTTTACATATTTTTAAAATACTATAATATTTTTAAGAAAATTAAAACCATCAATGACAGATATGTTTGGAAATCAAACCATTTTATAAAACAGTGTAAATCAAAACACTATAAAACACTATAATAATATAATAGTTTCTATTTTTCCTAGAGGAAGTCTCAGAAAATGTGGTATTTTCATAAGTTTATGGATAGACCCTAATTTTCTACCTTAAAATTTATATTTTTTTCCAAAAAATTAAATTTTGTATTTGATAAGTTAAAATAAGTAATAATGTGTACAAATTTAAACATGAAAATATATTAAAAAATAATACAAAAAATATATTTTAAAGTTTAATATGTAATTTAACAAATGTGGTCTACAAGTAAAAAATACGGTGAATTATCCATAATTTAATGATATTACAATTAAAAGGATACCTCGTCTTTTTCTAACATTGTCGCATTTTATTTTTCCAAATCTAGAGACCACTAAATTCAATGGGAAGTAACAAAAAATCAACTCGTGGAATTTATTTATGGGAAAGTCTATGAAAATGTGGCTATGTGCATAAACTTATGAACGTGTTACTATACTTTTTAACATTAAAATTATATTTTGTAAGTTCAAATATATAATAATAGATGTTTGAACACTGCTACAAATTAGAGTTATCGTAACATTTTTTTAGCAACACTTATGAAAATGTTACAATAACTTATAAAGTGTTACCCTTGGAAAATGTTACCTAAATCTTGAAATGTGTCATGTTAGATCTAATGCAACATCACCTAAGGTAATATTTGTGAAAGTGTTGCAATAGGTGTAACTTAGTATTATTTAGCACATAGAACAACACTTTCAAAATGTTATATTAGGTTTAATTTGTAGTAGTGGAATGTGAAATATAAGAAAGATTATATATAAAAGTACTTATCTCGAATATAAGAAAGTCTCGAATCACTCCCGCCCCTCGAGAGTTCGAAATGTTCGAGTACTCGAACCAGCAATCACGATCACGAATCCAGATCACGAACCAGCACCCATCCAGATCAAGAACCACCACTGTCACTCATATATACATTGCTGAGGACTATTTATGATATGCTTGAGTTCAAAAAAGGATAGATACTGCTGATGTCTTTTCTTTGGCTTATTACAGGTTCACAAGATCCATTTTTCAAATTCTCGGCTGGTGAAGACTATCCAGAATTTAGCTACTTATCGGCCGAGAAGGATGCTCTCAAAACAAAAGGCTTCATTACAAATTTGATGAAACTATGCTACGATGTAGGTTCCTTGTTAATCTTGAAGTGATAGTGTGTAGTTGCCCGGCCAAGGGAAAGAATTAACACATGGGGTGGAGATTCTTTCTTTTGGAATCGCAACTACCATATCAAATCTTTTGTTTCTAACTACTCGATTAAACATACTTTTCGGCTGCTAGGTTTTCTTTTGGAAGCAACAATGTTGCCTCACTGATCGCTTTTTTTGTAATGAACTATTTATTCTATACAGGTTTAGGGAACCTTATATAATCCCCCACCTTTATGATGTTTACAATTAAATATATATATATATATATATATACAATATTTAACTTCAAAAATAATTTATTTACATTTAAAATTTTAGCATTTAATTTAATATAAGTGAAAAAATATTGTGGACTATCCATAAATTAAAGACAAAGCATACCTCTTTGAAACTTGCTTTTGTGTTGTGTTCATTTCGTGTTTGTGCCGTATCTCCGTGCCTAGTTAGATACATACTCCATCCGTTCTAGAATAATTGGGTCATTTACTTTGGGCATTACTATATCCCTGTATTTTACTTGTTTACGCCCTAATACGTATATATACATGTATAAAATTAATTTATTTTAAAAAATAATTTTTAAAAAAGTTAAAAAAGAAAAGGAAAAAGAAATATAGTCTTCCAAGCCACCACCGCCGAGCCACTATCGCCGCCCCCAATCCAACACCGCTGGAAAACCCTTCAAAACCCGCCCTTCGTATAAAATTCTTCTCGATGTCCTTGTCCTTCTCGTCCCTCGCCGGAGAACCCCCCCCCATCTGGAGCCCTTCGTCCACAACCAAATTCTCCCATCCCCTCTCGTCCCCAGCTACCCGCCGGAACACCATCTCTCCCAGCTCCTGGCTATCGAGCGACTAGTTCTCACTGGTGGAAACGAGAGCCGGGCGACTCAATTGGAAACGCGAGCTGGGTTTAGGTGTGAAATGAGAGTCGGGTCGGGCTTTGGAAACGAGAGCCGGAGAGAAGGGGGGAAAGGGAGAACCGGGGGAGAGGGGAAAGGGAGAACCGGGGAGAAGGGAAAGGGAGAGCCAGATATGGAGAGCTAGCCGAATTTTGGGAAAGGAGAGTTGAAAAAAGAGGCCTGGGTCTGGGAAAAGAGAACAGGAAAAGGAGAACCATGGGATAAGGGAAAATGATAATCGGAGAAGGAGAGCCGGCCGGGACTGGGAAAACAAGACTGGAGGGAAAATAAGAATGACGGGGAAAACGAGAATAGAGAAGATGAAAACGGCAATAGGAGCTAGACGACGAGAACATGCGCTATCGAGGGGAGGTATCTGGCGGTGAAGGCGGGGACGGGGATGGCAGATTTGAAAGGAAAATGGTCGGGGACGACAAATCTCACCAGAAAAGATGCTAAAATCTTCGAGAAGGCGACGACGGACCCCTACAGACAGCCACCTCCATCGCCGGCGAACATTGTCCGCCAACCGCCGTTCTCCACCGCCGTCCTCCATCGCCGGCAAACACCTCCAGCGGCGGTGGTATGGGTTTAAATATATTTTTATTTAATATTAATTAGAACCTATTTTAATTCCTTAAATAAAATTAAAAATACATATAGTATATTTAATAGTACAAATACATGGTGCAATCTAGTAAAATACGGGGTAGCGATTCACTTTACTTTTGACTTGGTATTTTATGTAAACTGATGTGACAGAGAATAATTGTGAAAAAAGTATGGATATTTTGAAAAAAGGTGTGCCAAGTAAAAAGTTGTTGAAATTAAAAAGGATATTATAGAAATTTTAAAATACGTTCTTTTCATTTTGGATGAGAATTAAAATGTGTTATTTTATGTGGGTGTTCTTTTCATTTTAGGTAAGAATTAAAATGTGTCATTTATATGGGCCGGACGAAAATAAAAAATGGGTCAATTATTCTGGAACAGGAAGTAGCAATTAATATTTCATTTGTGCCTATCGATATTTCATGCCATATTGTGATATAAATATAAGTCGATCTCGGGCTCTCTCAGCTGTCAATCTGTGACCCAAACTGAGAACCCGACCTGGACCGACACGATCAAATTAACCCAAAATCTGATATGATCTAAGAAATATTGACTCAAACCCGACATGATACGATCACACTAAACTCGAATTCTGATTTTGACCTAAGAAATATTAACTTGTGCCCAAACCCAACACGACCGAATTCAACCCAAAACCCGAATGTAACCCAATAATCTGGACCCGATCCAACCCAAACCTAATTCAACCTGATAAATCAATTATATAACCCTACGTGTAATCAACTCAAAACAGATGTAGTTATAAAAAATCAATTAGCATTTAATATGGAACCATGCCAACTTGGTTATGCGTCAAACTAATAAATTCTTTAGACATACTCATTAGAATAAAGTGGGGTTTTCTATATATTACGAGTTTACAGATATGATTTCTAGTATGTAAAGTCAACTCCTAACAAATGTGAATACACAAGGTTAAGTTGAAAATGCACACGCTTATAAATCCAATGAATAATAGTCAAATAAAGAGAGATGTCTCATTAAAATTATGATTTTGAATTAGTAATTATAGAGAGTCGACTAAATGTTAATTTCAAAAATCAGTTTGAAAAGTATTGTGAAAATAATATTTAATAAATAATCACAAATTCTTGTTATAGACCTAGTAATTGTTCGATAAGGGTATTTTATAATTAGTGTGACTAATAAGAATATTTTATATTTAATTTTATTCAGTGAGATATATATAATTATGATAACCTTTAAAATGAGCTCAACATATAAATAATTATTTTTTAAATAATTTGAATGAAATACTATAAAAACAATCATTTTATTGTAATTAATATGTAACGATTTCTAACTAAACTAATTATTTTACTTTCCTTAACTAAAGTTAAAAATTGTAAATAAAATTATTTATTTTAATTTAAATGTAAGACACAAAAATGCATAAAAATAATCCTATTTGTTTAATTAATAATGACGTGTAACGTGCGGTGGGACTCCACTAGTTTATATCAAAAAAATTAGAATCAGAATATTTATTACAACACAAAAAAGCACTAAAGTATTTTAAAAAGTGAATTGAATTCAATGAATATTCAACACTTCTATTCAAGATAGTAGGCACAAAAGCGCCTCTAACATATTTTTGAAAAATTATGCTATGGCCAAATATATTGTTACGACATTGTACTTCTCTCCAAATTACACAAATTTTGTTATTCTTGTATAAATATAGAAATGGAAAACAAATTTTTTTTGTGAAATATTAGAAAGCGCTAGTACATGTTCTAGAGTAGCTTAAAGTTGATTGCTTGGAAGTAAGAAAGAGAAATTGAAAAGAATTACAGATATGTTCTTGTGCTCAATTGTTGATAAATATTCCGTTACGGACTTAAAAATACAATGGGGGTGTATAGGGTATCATCACGTTCGAGCGGATTTCAATTTGGAGTTACGAGTAAAGTGTTTACTTTTTGCACTTAGGTCCCTCCAAAAAAGTTGGAATTATCGAATCACGAAATTGGCGATACCAAAATGCAATTCAACTATGTACTATTGCGACTTTGCGATTTGGGCATGTATAGATGAATATAAGGGCCTTGAAAGTCAACATTGAATACTTCTACACAGTCTTGAAAAATTACACAGTGGCTCAAAATTGTGTTACCTCATTATCTGTTGCTCCAAAATACATTATTTTTGTTATTATTTCCTAAATATATAAATATTAAATTAATTAATTTTTTGGTGAAATGTTGGAAAACACTAATACATGTTCTAGGGTAATTTAAAGTTGATTACTTAGAAGTAAGAAAGGGAAATCGAAAATGATTACGGATATATTTTTATGCTCGATTGTTGATAAATATTTTGTTACGTACCTGAAAAATACAATGGGGGTATATAAGGCAGCATTACTTTCGAGCGGATTTTAATTTAGAGTTACGAGTCAAGTTTTTACATTTTGCAAGTTACAAGTTACAACAAAACAAAATATGATAATAGTGAACTTGTAACAATAATATTATTGAATATAACCTAAACCAACCCAAATTTAATTAGGTAGCATAATAACCCGATCTATAATGAACCAACCCAAATTATATCTGAAATTAATATGGAATATTATAAAACTAACTGACATAATTAGACCCGAACAAAATTTCAGTACAAAAAATGACACGACAAAAACCCAATGTGATCCAACCTAACAGTATTCTAACATGACCCGACCTAACCCCAGTATAGAAATTACACGACAGTAACCCGACCCAATATAACTCGACTCAACACGACCCCACCCAAGGAAAAAAAACTGACACGTTTTCAACCCAATACGACAATAACCTAACCCAATCCGACCCGACACACCTAATGAAATCAACACGTTTCAACCCAACTTGTTTCAACATGAAACATTTCCAACCCAATACGAACCCGACACGATAACCCGAATTGACACCTGATGTGATTAGTGCTTGTTGTACCAAATCTATGGATTAAATTGTTTCATATTTGACGGGTTGAGAAGGCAGACCAAATTTATTATATTTTCATCACTTTTTAACCTATATATATATAAAGTGATGGGAAAAACTATCTTTTCATAGGCATAAGGAAAGATGAAGTTTAATTAGAATAATAGAAAATTAGGGATTGAGTTGCAATATTCTTGAAATTGATTACACGTGCTATATATAGATATATGAAAGCCCTGCCTTTTTTAAATTTTCTTTCAGATTCATTCAATCGCTACAATTTCTCTCTCTCTCTCTCCCATTTTGATCTTTGTCGTTTCATCTTCTGCGCCATTTCATCTCGTTTTTCATCTCCGTCGTTCATTTTCCCCAATTTTTTTCGTTCGTTTTGCTAGTTAGTTGTTTGATTGCGTTCATGTGAGGTCATTTTTACCTTTTGTGTCCTGCTTTTTGATTTTATGTTCTATTTTTTTTAGGTTTTTGGTTACAAATCTAAAGTTTTTTGTGTTTTACTACAACGGAATGGGGAAGAACAAGGGAAAATCTTTCGAAGGTTCATCTAATGTCGAAGGTGATTTTTTTTTAATCTGTGTTGTTAATTTGTAGTTTTGATGTCGAATGAGGATACAATTGTTTTAGTTTTTAGCATAATTTTTTAATGATGCATTTTGTGTGATAATGTTAGCATGTTTAATGTTTTCCCCAATTTAAGAGGTTTATTTTTTGAATATCTGATGTTTATTCTGAAGGCTAAATGTTTATAGTGTAATACGTTGATATTAAGTGGTTTTTGTGTTAAATTGCCTTTTGTTTTTGTGTGTAATATTTTTTTTGTCTCCCCCCCAATTTTTTTCATCAAATTTAGTGAGAGGTGCTATGTTTGAGTTGAAAGGTTCTATGTTCTGGATTCGTATGTGTGATATTGTTGTTGTTGCTATTAACTTTTTGTGTGTTGTACTACTGCGAGCTGGTGTTCTGAAAGGTACAACCATTGTTGGTAGTTCGAGTGAGTTAGGTAAAGTTGTTGCTGGTAGTTGAGTTCTACAATTCGATATTTTTATTATGATTTCAATAGATGAAGAGATTGCAGGTATTAAACTGAATGTGAGTATGCTGTTTTTTGTTTTTCTTTTATGTTGTTTTAGTGGATTTTTAGTATAATTTTTTTGCTATTTTATAGGTTGTTGGTGAGGCATTTGCTTTGTTTTTTAAGGCATGTGGAATGGGTTACTTCCAAATTATCATAATGTTTGTCGAAATCACAAATGGTGGCCATTCAAGATGATGTCGACACTGATTCAGAGCAGTTGCCCAGGTCTCAAGATATCCTTGATAATCTAGCGATGTGGAAGCGGATTGATGACCTTTTGAATTATTTTAAGAAGAAAGTAGTTGGATCCATGCTTAGTTTCAACCTTCTTGTTCTTGATGAAATGTTTTTTTAAAAGCTATGTAATAGTTTGTGGATTTAGAATGCCTAGGTTTTGTTTGCTTTGGATGCAAGAAAATATTGTTTTGTTATTTTTATAGTAATCTGACTTTAGGTATGACATGTTGTATCTTTAGGTAAAAATGATGATAGTTTATAGTTATACATGCTCAGTGTAAATTGCACATTTCAGAAGTTTATTTTGTTTAAGTTCTTTCTCTTAAAATTTGAAGCTACCTAATTATTTTTGTGTCCAGTTGGAAGTTTAGGTTAAAACATTGTATGCTTGTAGTGATACATCTTCACTATAAGTTTCATAATTCAAATGATTCATTTTGGTTTGGTGTCATTTCGTTTTTTTATAAAAGAAAATTAACTTAACTGATTTTTTTTTCATGTTGGATGTTTTGGTTAAAATATTGCATGTTTATAGTGATACATCTTGACCATAAAAAATCCGTTGTAGAAATTCTCAAGCCGGTCTTGTAAACTCGTGGTTGTGCTGCAAGATATGGTGCATAACTGTATAAAAGTTTTCAACCAATTTGTTTCATATTTCAGCCTTACAACCCATTCTGTTTACAAGAAATTCCTTTGTCTTTTCTTTCTCGAGGTTGAATCTTTCAATCCATCATAGATTGGTATTGGTGAGGCTGATGTCGCTATATTTCCCGAGTTTTCCCTTAACATGAGCACACAAAGTACTTTTCAATAATGACTAGTTATTCTTCCGTTGTATGGTTTTTTGTAGCTGGATCCCAATTTGTTAGCATATCATTTGTAGAGATCCTCCAATTCTTGCAGCGTTCTTGCTCATAGTCCAATGAAGGATTCAGTCACGTCAATTTCTGCTAAGTTTGGTACATGTTCATACCCTGTAGTAATCTCAAATGAAACATTATATTTTTAGTTCAAAACACTATATATTTAAAGTAAATCATACAGGTTTTATGTTACTTATTCGTGATTTGTCAGATTTCATACCTTCATAAGGTATATTGGCAGCAACGACAATCTTATTTGATTCCTTCAATTAAGAGCATCTGAACAGTGAGATTCAATCAAAGTAATGAAACGTTAGAATTCTACTGCAATTTAACACTGAAATTGCAAACAAAATTAGAATCAAATAGCGACAAAATCTAATCTCAAGTTTCATTGAAACCTGCAAGAATGAATTCACTCTTATATGATTTGATAAACAAATGAGTGTTTCATCTGCGACGGTTTCCAACGATCTGCGATGCCTACATTGACCACTGTGGATTTTAAGAATGAAAAGCGGCATAATCAAAGATTGTAGCAATGTGTTTGAGGAATTGGGGATTTTTCGATTGAGCTGCAGCAAGGGTATGGGAAAAAGAAGGAAAGCTGAGGTTTTGCCTTAAATATGTGCGTGAAATAACCCGAATACCTAATGATCTGATTTCCACCCAAATTCCTTGATATTGACCTGCAAGTTTACTTGCCTTTTGTCTTATAATTGCAATTCTGTCCCTAGTCTTTCCATGGATTGTGGAGAGACCATCTTTCAAGAGACTGACTCATATATATACACGTATATATATAATAAACTATACATTAATAAGGACTTCAAATACTAGTGGTGGAATCGTCTTTAGTTGATTCGTTACACGGTGGTTATGGATTTTTCCTTGGAACCTTCGTCTATCCTGTGTTTTGAATTTAGAACATATATTTTGGTAGTTGGGTTGATGATAGATGGCTCCAATAATCCGTTAAATGGCGGTTGGTGAATAACCATCATCCAACATAGTATGATCAACGACGGTTGGGGTTAAACAGCTGTTGAAAGTGTCGTACGATTGTTCCATGGTTTACTTTAGTGCACTTCCGAGGACATATTTGAAGTCAGAAACACATGTTTGAAGTGTAGAAAAGTAGACAATGGTAGTTAAACCACTGTCTAAGGTGTCCTACAAAAATATGAACTAAAAGCTACTATTTAAAGGTTTTTCTAAGGGCACTTCCGAATGAGGAACAAGTGTCTTAAGTGCACAAAGTAGACAACAACGGTTAAACCGCCATCTATGAAACCATACGCACTTAAAACTACCATTTTAAGGCCCTTTCGAGGCATTTCCAAAAGAGGAACTAACTTCTAAATTGCATTTTTGAAATGGTTCCCGATGTTGGAACTGTTATCTGGAGTGCACTGTTGTTGGAACTGTTTATTTAAGGTTTTGAGGAGAAAACGTTTTACCTTGTGTGCTTAGGTCCTTCCAAGAAAGTTGGAGGCATCGAATCACAAAATTGGTGACAAAAATGCAATTCACCAAGACACGATCTAAACTTGGCGACTTGGGCTTGAACAGGTGAACGAAGGGGTCTCAAATCAAAATAATGATTACTTGTACACATTTTTTTGTAAATTACACTATGGCCCCTAAATTTTACAAACACACCCTACAACATTTTTTCTACATCCTGTTAGGATCTTAGTTGACATCATACTTCATGCTATGTACGGTCAACCCGTGAATGTTCATTACATTCTGTAGGCCATCCACATTTGTTATTGAAATTAGGTCATTCTTATGTGCGATTGGGTTAAGGCATTTTCCATCGCTCAGAATTACATGAATTTTCATATTCTTGCCTAATTATGAAAATAAAAATAAAATATAAATAATTTTCGTTGATGAAATGGGGGAAAATGCTAGTGCATGTTCTTGAGTAAATTATAGTTGATTACTAGAAGTAACAAAATGAAATTGAAATCATTTATGGATCTATTTGTGTGCATGACCCCTCATAAATTGTTCACTCGGTACTTTGAAAATATATTGGCGATGTACCGAGTCCAGTTTGAATGGATTTGAATTTCAAGTTATGAGTAAACTTTTTTTAAAAAAAATCTTGCACTTAGGTCCTTCCAAGAAAGTTGGAGGTTTTGAATCACAAAATTGGCGACACCAAAATAAAATTCACCAAGATACAATCGCTACTTGCCAATTTGGGCATGAACGGATGAACAGAGATGCCTCGAATAAAAATAATGATTACTTGTACACATTTTTTTAAGTTACACTGTGAACCCCAAATTTTACAGACACACCCTACGACCTTTATTTTGGCTTCCGGTTTGTACCTAGTTGACATTGTACTCCATGGTGTGTACAATCAATCAGTGAATGTTAATTACATTCCGTAGGCCATCTGCAGTTATGTCATTCTTATGTGCGATAGGGTTAAGGCAATTTCCATCGCTCTGAAATACACAAATTTTCATATTCTTGCATAATTATGAAAATAAAAAATATAAAAAATTTGTTGATGGAACGTGGAAAAACGCTAGTATATGTTATAGAGTAAATATAGTTGATTACTAGAATTAACAAAGTGAAACCGAAATCACTTATGGATCTGTTTGTGTGCCTGAGCCCTCATAAATCTTTTGGTCCGGACTTTGAAAATACATTGGAGATGTATCGAGTACCCTCCCGTTCGAACGGATTTGAATTTTGAGTTACGAGTAAACTTTTTTTTACCTTTTGCACTTATGTCCCTCCAAGAAAGTTGGAGACGTTGAATCACAACGCCAAAATGCAATTCACAAAGAGACGATCGCGACTTGCCAATTTGGGCCTGAACGGGTGACTGAAGGGGCCTCGAATCAAAACAATGATTACTTCTACACATTTTTGTAAACTACATCGTGGCCTCCAAATTTTACAAATACACCCTTCTACACATTAATTAATGAACTCTCTCTCCCAAAAATCCACTATTTGCCTGCAAAAAAAGGGTAGGTGAGCAATCAATGCACTTCTAGCGCCGATATATTATCCTTGATACTGGTGCTAGCTATTTTCCCACAAAATTTTACCCGCAAAAATTACTATTTCAGGTCATAGGCACCAGTTATAGCATCGGTGCATGTCATTTATCGCAATACTGATGCTGAAAAATTACCCACCATACACTTTTTCTTCTTAGACACTGGTATGTGGCACCAATAATCTAAGAATAGGTGCTAGAGTTATTCATAGGAACTAATTTTTTAAACTTATTAGCCTCATTAATAGAGATATAGTTGATTTATAATCATGACAAGAAAGGAACACTCTTTCTGATTGGTTGTGTAAATATCTTGTTCCATATTTGTTTCTTCTTTGTATACCCTTTGTACTCACCATATACATATATATATGTATATGTATGTGTATATATATGTATGTATATGTATGTATATATATATGTATGTATGTATATATATATATGTATGTGTGTATATATATATGTATGTATGTATATATATGTATGTATGTATGTATATATATGTATGTATATATATATGTATGTATGTATATATATATATGTATGTATGTATACACACATCCACAATCATTTATGGGTTTTACCTTCTATCATGATATAAGATAGGTTTCTAGAAGAATCACTGGTCTTTTCTCGTGAGCTTTCCTATCAAAATCTCTCTGTAAACGACGACACCGACCTCCGCTCACCACCTACCGTTCGTACTGTTTGGTTATGATCATACATTTAGTCCAGTGGTGAATGCTTCTATTGTTTGTGCTATTTTATCTCGGGCTATTACTCGTAATTGTCCCTTATGATAGATGGGTGTTAAGAATGCATTTTAAATGACATTTTTTACTCTCCGGTTTTTATGGAGCATCCTGCTGGATTCAAAGACCCGATGCGTCCTGATTTTGTTAGTGGTCTCTACAATGCCATTTATAGTTTGAAGTAAACTCCTCGTGCTTGGTTTCAGCGTTTAACTCCTTTTTTATTGGCATGGGATTTGTATGCAGTTCCTCCGATACATCTTTGCTTATATTTTCACATGGTGCCTCTTTGCTCTACTTGTTGGTTTATGTTGATGACATTATTTTTACTGGGAATGATGGTCGTCCAATTTGGAAGTTTATTGATCAGGTTAATCAAGAATTCAAAATTACCGATCTGGGCACTTTGCAGTATTTTTTGGGTTTGGAGGTTGTTCGCACTTCCGACGGCTGATTCCTTGGTCAGGCCAGATACGTCAAGGATATATTATTGCACGCTGGGATGCAGGACTTCGTGCATGTGGCCATTCCTTTTGTGGTTTTTTTGCAGCTTGTTAGCCCTTCCGGTAAGCCATTTCGAAATCTCACACTATATCGGTCTCTGGTTTGTGCACTTCAGTATCTGTCGATTACACGTCCCAATTTGTCCTATGTTGTGAACACGGTCAGTTAGTACATGCATACTCCTACTGATGACCATTTCCAAGTTGTTACTCGAATTCTGCACTATGCGTGTGGTACTCTCCACTATGGTCTTCAGTTTCACGCAAATTCGTCTGCTTTACCAGTTGGTTATTCTGATGTTGATTGAGCTCATTGCATTGAGATCATAGGTCTACATACGGTTATGCCATTTTCCTTGGTGGTAACCAGGTGTCGTGGAGTGCTAAAAAGTAACCTACAGTTTCTCGTTCTAGTTCAGAATCAGAATATCGTCCTATGACAAATATTTCCGCAGAATTAGCTTGGTTGATGAATCTTCTTCGGAATTTACGTGTATTGACTCATGCGCCTCCTGTTTTGTTGTGATAGTAATAGTGCTCTCTTTCTGGCTCAGAATCCAGTTTCACATTATCGTTTTGTGCATGGGATGATGTCTTCTGGCAAGCTCAAGGTTGCTTATGTTTCTACAGACTTGCATCTTGCTGGCATCTTTACAAATGAGTTACCGTGTCCTCAGTTTGAGTTCTTATGTTCCAAGATTTGCGTTGCGACCAGTGCTACACTTCGTTTGAGTTCTTTGTCACTTTCTATGTCATTTGTACTCACTTTATAGATGAATACACACAGTTATAATTATTTGTGAGTTTTACTCTATCACTCATAATTGGTGCATTGATATTTCTAGCACTGGTATTGCCTAATCAACTATAATATACCGATACCTATGTACCTGAATTCTAGTAGTATATCCGATTAAGAAAACATAATTTGGTCTTGTGATTATAAAAAGTGACGTTTGGAGTATTGTTAATTGTGGATTTTGCTCATCCACACGTCTACTCGAGCTCTCCGTTTGCTTTGTTTGAGATTTCTGAGAACAAATCTTGCACTATTATCATTTTTTCGTCCTCTTCTGGTTTACTATACACGATAAGGTCAATTATGTCCTTACGATATCTTTATTAACTGTACATATGTTACTCTTGGGCCTGTCTAGTTCAACTATATTATCTCTTCTCAGCTCAATTGTTCTCGTATCTTCTCAACTGCTCTTATCTCTTTTCAAATCAACTCAAGTCACATCTTCTCAACTCTTCTCAACTCAACTCTTTTCAATTTTCAGCTCCAATCAACTCGGTTCAACTCTAATAATTTCATATCGTTTACTTTGAACTCCATTCAAATCTTTTTAATTTAGAAAGTTCTTTAATCTAGTTTGAATATGAAACTTATAGTAAATGTTGTTCATATTCTAATTTGCAGTTTAAATCTTAGTATTTCCATGATTTATGAAAATACCATCTTTCAAGAGAAATACTCTATGCATTATAATTTAATCATTGTCTTCTTTTAATTATTTTTTGTTCAGTTAAGTTTTATTTGGTCGGTTCAGTTTGATTCCGTTCGGTTCAATTTGGTATAGTTCGGTTTGGTTCAGTTCGATTCAGTTTAATTCAGTTCCGTTATGTTAGACTTAGTCTACTTCGGTTTGCTTCAGTTCAATTAAGTGTGATTCACTTTCACTTCTGCTTCATCCAGTTGGATTCATTTTGATGCAGTTCAATTCATTTTGAGTCAATTTAGTTCAATTTGATTCAGATAAGTTTAGTTTGATTCAATTCGATTCAATTGTTTCAGTTCAGTTTAGTTTGCTTTAGCCAGCTTGATTCATTTCATTTCAGTTTGACTTGGTTAAGTTCAATTAGATTCGGTTAATTTCATTTTGATTTAGTTTAGTTCATTTTGGTTCATTTCAGTTAATCGACAATTAATTCAATTTAGTTCATCTACAATTAATCCAGTTTGGTTCAGCTACAATCAGTTCAGCTCTGCTCTAATCAGCTCAACTCAACTCAACTCAGCTATTCTCAACTCTTTCCAATTCTTCTCAACTCTTTTCAGTTCTTCTTAACTCAACTCAGTTCCAATCAACTCTCTCAACTCTAATAAATTCAGCTCAACTCAACTCATCTATGTTTCACTTGAACTGGACATGGCCTTAGTAATGGTCACAACAACTCCTAAAATCAACACTCATTCCGTCCCAGCATAAGCTGTACATAGTATTTTTCACGATTTTCAAGAAATATGTTTCACCGTTAATGTTAATATGTTTAACTACTATAATAACGGTAAATAAAAAGTTACAGTATCTTGAAACTATTTTTTACGATGAATTCAACAATATCACATACGATAATATTATTGTATATGTATCTATTCAAATATATGGTCAAAGTTTGACGGTGTTAACGGTTAAATAGTAAGTGTGCTAATTTTTGTTAGGACATAGGAGTATTTTCTTTTGGTTCCAACGTAAAACTCACACTTTTTTTCTTTTTTGGAATTTTCAACATGGATTGACGCTCTATTTTTATTAGAAAGATTAATTCTCATCTTATTCCTCGTTCACTTTATGTACAGTGTACTTTTTATATAAAAATGATAATTTTCTTATACCACACATTTTGTTGTTCTTATTAAAAAAATTGTAAACCACGTATTTATCTCATCTGTTTTTTTTTTAACTCTCATTTTCTTATACCACACATTTTGTTGTTTTTTAAAAATGTAAATCAAGTATTTATCGCAGGTAGAGTATAAATCTGATAAGAGATTATACTCATAAATTATAATAATCATTGTAATTATATAAGGAGTCCGTCTCTTGAAAATTGGTTTTTTCATAAGTTATGGAAAGATCGAGATTTTAACTGCAAATTAGAAGAAATCAAGATAAAAATTTCATGTTGCATTAATCGAATCATAAACTTATAACTAATGCACGTTGCATAACAATTTTTTGAGAAAGTCTCAGGAAAGACGGTATGTCCATAAGTTTATGAAATTAATACTTTTTATCTTAAATGTAATTTTTTATGAAATTTAAATATTATATTTCAAAAGTTAAAACAAGTAATAATGTGTATTTGAATGTGAAAATATAAAAATATGTAATATAAAAAAATAAAATTTTAAATTTAGTGTGCAATTTAACAAATGCAGTGTATAAGGTAAAAAATATGTGGACTGTCCATAACCTTATGGACAAGCCAGGAGACCCACTCTTTATTTTTAATATTGCAACTAAAACTTTTTACCTTTCTGTAATTCTAATTCAACCATTTCTTTCCATATATCTATGGAAAAAATGATCTTTCGCAAGATTTTGCCTGATATAAGATGTTCGCCTTATTCTTTTAATAGGATAATATTCTAAAGGAATCTCATAAAAAAATCATTCCTGTCATTATCTTTGGTGAGATATGAAAACACCATACTAGTGGAAAGATGGGTCATTAAATGCGGTTTTACCATATTATAGAAGGCACAACAAATCAACACAATGAACGGATCAAAAAGCTTACAAAAAAATTGAAAACCTCAAATTATACCACAAAAATTAACCTCGAATAAAAAATCAGAGATGGTGGAGGTGTACGATGGTGGCTGTTGCGATAGAGGTGAAAGGAGGCGACAACAATGATGGAACTGTACAACAGTTCAGGGGCTTCACGAGGGCGGCGACAAAGCTGTCAAGGTGGAGATGCGCAATGACGATGGGGTTGAGGAGAGATGGAGATATTTGCTGGCGATGAGATGGAGGTGAGCAGTGACGACGGGGTGGAGGCTAGCGTTGGCAATAGGTTGAAGGGGATGTAGGCATTCGATCGACCTTGAAGATATGAAGTGAAGGGGGATGCGCTTTAGTTTTTTTGGAAAAAATGATAAGGGAATGAGAAATCTTATAAGGCTTTATATATTGGGTCACATAACTCAACAAAGGCAGCCCAATAAAGTTCAATAAAGGCGGTTTTTAATAGAACCGGAATTAATTGGTGTCCAATAGAAGTGATTCTTGAATTTCAAACCACTTTTAATATAAAAAGGAAGCCTTGAGATGCCAGTTCTGAATTCGAAACCTCCACAATCCATACGACACCTTTGATTGCGAACTTTAATAGAGGCCACTAAATTAGTGTTAGTATCACTAAAATTCAACTGATAGAACAACATTTTAAACTCAATGAAAGAAATATTACTTATTCCAGAGCAACGCTATTCAAAATAAAGCAGTAGGGCTAAGATAAGATAGAAAAGAACCTATCTAGGATGGAAATAGGATTATGGAAAAGGAAAGAACTTACTATAATTTGATTCTAAATTTACTGAAGTGTGATTTTTTATAATTGGTTTAACCTAATCGATTTAAAAAGAGACTTTCTCTTTTATTTAAGCTTAGAAAGAAGACTTTAATAATTGAGAAAATTTTAGGAAATATGTCATTTTCATAAGTTTATATACAGTCCACAGGGGTTTTTATCTTAAATGTTATAGTTTTTTTTGTAAAATTTAAATATTGTATTTAATAAGTTAAAACAAGTAATAATATGTATTTGAAGGTGAAAACATAAAAATATACTCCCTCTGTTCCAATCTATTCTGCACAGAATCTTTTCACATTCTCCAATAAACATATTTGACTGTAAAAATGTGTACCTACGAACAATAATGACACAAAAAAATTTGATATTTAGAAACTACATGTTACGGAAAATCTAACCATATCTCATACGATAAAATTATTGTTCATACACCTATTCAAATATGTGGTCAAAGTTTGACATCTTTGACCAAAAAATAATTTTGTGCAGTAGGCTGTGATGAAGGGAGTATGATATATAAAAATATTTTTAAAAATTCTAAATTTTGTATGTAATTTAACAAATGCAGTGTGTAAGGCAAAAAATAGTCATGTCCGTAAGCTTAGGGACATGTCGCATGTTAGAAGATCCACTCTTAATAATTAGTTTGAGCAAGTCCAACAACTTCCATATAATAGGGATTTTCAATGATATTAGGGATTTTACATAGTTTTTTAGCTCCAACAACTTCCATATCTCATTCCCTATTATAGAGATTTTGATGAGAGAGGATATTTGCTTCCTCATATTTGTAGAGAGAGAATTAAATTTTAGGGAAGGAAGTTTAATTCAATATTGTTAGAATAAAGCAAGTGAAAGATTAGATAATATTTTATTCCATGTTGACTAGGCCTATAGTTATATTTAGACTAGTCTTCTTTGTACTCTATATATACTCTTCATCATTAATCAAAATCATTATAGAAAATTACTTTATCATGGTATCAGAGCAAACCTAGTTCTAAACTTCTCTTTCTTTAAATGCTTTTGTCACCTTTGATGATCGGAACTTTGTCATTCAGAACAAAGTTTCCAAGGCAGTCATGGGCAGGTGCCACAGTGAGAGTGGTCTCTATGTTTGGGATAGAGGCGATTCAGCATTTTTTTTCGCATTTACAGCAGAATAAAGGACGGGCATCTTACGAGCTTTGGCATGCTCGCTTGGGCCATGCACTGACGGCAGTTATTTCTATTTTGTAGAAGTCTGGTCTAGTTTCTTTGTCTTCTTTGTTGCCCAAACCTTTTACCTGCGCCCCCTGTGTTATGGCGAAAGGTCAACAGTTGACTTTTGTTGAGAACCATAAACGTGCTACGCATGTACTAGATTTGATTCATTGTGACTTATGGGGACCTTCCCCTGTTTTATCGGCGAATGGTTTTTCGTACTATGCTTTATTTTTGGATGATTATTCTCGTTTCACCTGGTTTTATCCACGTCGTCACAAGTCGGATTTTTTTTATGCTTACATACAATTTGAGGCATTTGTGGAAAATCAGTTCTCATCCAAAATTAAGGTTTTTCAGAGTGATGGTGGTACGGAGCTTCTAAACACTCGTCTACAGGCCCATTTTTCCACTAAGGGCATTCACCATCAGATATCATGTCCTCACACTCCGGAACAGAATGGTCGTGCGGAGCATAAATATAGGCATATTGCCAAGATAGGTTTTACTATGCTCTTTCATTCGCATGCCTATTTCTTCCTGGGATTATGCATTTGCCGCAGATGCATACACGATCAACCGACTACCTACTCATGTACTGCATGGTTCTTCTCCTTATGGGCTTGTATATGGTCGTGACCCTAGCTACTTGAATTTTCATCCTTTCGGTTTCCGGGTCTTTCCATTTGTTCGACCATATGCGAATCACAAAATGTCACACCGCAACATCCCTTGTGTCTCCATTGGTTACAGTTCACAGTACAAAGGTTTTTGGTGTCTAGATTCTTCTACAGGCAGAGTCCACATCACTCGTCATGCTCGATATGATGAGACATACTTTCCATTTGCTACTTTTTTTACCTTGAGCTCTCAAGCATTAGCTCTTGATGTCTATGCTTTTATCGATCCTAATGGTGACCCTGCGTCCCCTATGCTCGTTCCTGCATCGTCTCCCTTGCCGCCATGCACCATTTGCACGAAGGACCCAGGACCGGCTTCTCCGTCGCCGGTCCTGCCTTCTTAGCTGCCGGTCACGGTGCCCCAGCCAGTCTCGATCACTCCTTCTTCGGCCTTGTCCGTCGGTCTTCACTCGGCCAGCTCAGCCGATTCTTCTCCGGCATCATCCGCTGGTCCGACTCCTCCAGTCTCACCGCCTCCGTCTGGTACTCATCGAATGGCCACTCGGTCAGTCACTGGTGCCATTCAGTGACGAGATTATTTGGACATTATCGCGCATGGTCTTACTGATGCACTTCTTTCTCAGACAGAGCTCACTGATTATTGCTCGGCCCTTCAGGATCCAGCCTAGGTTTTAGCTATGGACGATGAGATGGCTGCTCTTCGTAGTCACCACACTTGGGACTTGGTGCCTCAGCCTTTGGATGCCAACATCATTGGCTCCAAATGGGTCTATCGGCTCAAGTATCGCCCAGATGGTACTATTGAGCGCCACAAAGCCAGACTTGTGGCAAAGGATTTTTCGCAGATTCCAGGCTTTGACTTTAACCATACTTTCAATCCTGTGGTCAAAGCCTCCATTGTTAGGACGGTTCTTACGATTGCCACATGCGTTCTTGACCACTTCATCAGCTGGATGTCTCGCAGATTCCAGGCTTTGACTTTAACCATACTTTCAGTCCTGTGGTCAAAGCCTCCATTGTTCGGACGGTTCTTGTGATTGCCACCATCCGTTCTTGACCACTTCATCAGCTGGATGTCAAGAATGCCTTTCTTAATGGTGTTTTGGACACTACAGTCTATATGAAGCAACTCGTTGGTTATCCGGATTCTTCTTATCCGCATTTTGTTTGTCGTTTGTGGAAGGCCATTTATAGTCTTAAGCAGGCTCCTCGAGCTTGGTTCCAGCAGTTTAGAAGCTATCTTACACAGCTTGGTTTTCAGTGTAGCTTAGCTGATACTTCCTTTTTTATCCTGTCGAGAGGGTAGTAGTTACTGTATCTCCTTGTGTGTGTGGACGACATTATTCTTACAGGGAACGACTCAACTCTTCTTCGTCAGTTTATTTCTCGGACACACAGAGAGTTTGCGATCAAGGATCTTGGTGCTCTTCATTACTTTGTTGGTCTTGAAGTTTCTCCTACCTCCTCAGGGTTACTTCTTGGCCAAGCAAAGTATGCTCGGGATATTCTGACTCGGGCCGGTATGACTGATGCTGCACTAGTTTCTACACCATTTTATGCTGGTTCTCAGCTGCATAGTTCCACTAGTCCACCGTTCCGGGATCCTACCCCTTATCGCTTGCTTCTTGGGGCGCTTAAGTATCTCACCATCACTCTTCTGAATTTGGCTTTCTCGATCAACACAGTGATTCAGTACCTTCAGGATCCTAGAGATGATCATTTTGCTGCAGTTACACGGATTTTGGGTTATGTTCGTGGCACTCTTCATTTTGGTCGGGTTTTTCGTTCTGCCACCACTCCAGAAGTGTTAGGATATTTTGATGCTGACTGGGCCTGCTGTCTGGAGACTCGTCGGTCCACTTATGGTTATGCGGTTTATCTGGGTGGGAATATGGTTTCTTTGAGTGCCAAGAAACAACCTACTATTTCTCGCTCTAGTACCGAGTTTGAGTACCGTACTCTTGCTAACACTGCTTCGGAGGTTGTTTGGCTCACTCATTTGCTTCGGGTTTCGCCTTTTAGTTCACCTTTTTCGGTTATGCGACAATAGCAGTGCTATCTTCTTGGCTCAGAATCCGGCGGCATACAAGTGGGCAAAGCATATAGGCATTGATTACCATTTTGCTCGTGAGCTGGTGACATCTGGCAAGCTGCGCATTGCTAATATTCCGACTTCTCTACAGATTGCGGACATCTCGTCCATTGTCCGAGTTCTTTAGATCCAAGCTGTGCGTCAGTGGGCATCTGACACTTCGCTTGAGGGGGGTGTTAGATAATATTTTATTCCATGTTGACTAGTCATAGAGTTATATTTAGACTAGTCTTCTTTGTACTCTATATATACTCTTCATCATTAATCAAAATTATTATGAAAAATTACTTTATCAAATATTCATTGAATGCATTAAATTTGACATTGTTTTTTGCCAAAAGTATAAGTTTCACGCTCTCCATATTTCTCTCTCCACTATCAATTAGTGATTAACATCTTTTTAAAATCAGCCCCTTCATAAAAACTTATGTTAATAATTGTCAGATTGGTCCACTCTTAAAACGGTACAAACTTTTAGTTTGACTTCAATACTTGGTACAAATTGGTCCGATAATAGACAAACAAACCCACTATTCCCTTCCATAATTTAATAATGATTCATTTTTCTTTTTTAGATGATTTTTTTTTTTATATTGGCTCCTTCTATTTTTAATAAATTTTAAATTATTTTTATTTATATATTTTATACTTTTAATATAATTTCTACTATTTATTTATCTTATTTTTTTATAATTATGGTTAGAGCCATTATAAAGGAATCGTATACACAAGTGGATTAATTAGGATGCTTAGTAGGTTTGAGCTGTCCCTATTATGTCGACCAATGCTAATTATGTCCATATCAATCCTTATCTACGTCTGCATCATATCTTTGCTTCACTTGCATTTTTTGTTTTAATATTCTTTGCCCACTACTGTATAAAATTAATTGTGGGCTTGTCAGAAGGTAAAACGCCGCTAGATCGATCCGTCAAAACAAAGGTGACAAATGATGAGTATATTTGAATATTCCCTCCATTTCACTAAGAGTAACACACTTACTTTATTGAATTTTTTTAAATGACATAATTTTTATTTTTTGACAAAATTCCTATAATTTCATTCACTCATTCTACTTTTTCTAATTTATACACTCAATTTCAATCTCTCATTTTCTTCATATTAATTCAAGAACATAAAGTTAATGTGTCACTTTTAGTGAAACAGAGTAAATAGTATATGTGATCATGGAATAAGTTCATCAACACAAAAAGATATCTTACAAATGGATTGCAAAACAGCAAAAGACAGTTTTATATTTTTGAAAATCTATAATCATCATTTAGATATTTGCAGTTTTATATTACTTTGAATCGGTGGGGGAATTAGAGGATCAGTTAAATCACACAATAATCAAATTTCCAGTACGAAGATAATAGTACTATTCAAGTTTCTGCTTTTAGTACTTTCCCTGTCCCTGAATAAACTGTATATTTTTTTATTTTGGTATGTCCCTGATTAAATTGCAAGCAATCAGACATTTCTATTTTTGGCAAAGTTGACCACAAGTAAAATGACCGAAATGCCCCTGGACAGTGCAAAATTTACCGCCATTAAGATTGATTAATTTGGAAATTGGAATAGTCCCTGGACACGTGTCTAGGGCATGGTGGTTGGCGTGAAATTAATTTCTTTTAATCTCCCAACCACCCGCGCATATCACATGCATTTTTACTTATGCTCCCAATGTTCCATTATTGCTCTCCCCACGCTCCCATTTATGCTCCCAACGCTCTCAACTCGCTCCATTTTCTTCTTTTTTTTCTCTCATTTCTCACACAATCTTCACAGTTCATCCTCTCCTCTCTCTAAAATCTGAAAACCATAGCCGTTCAACCTCTTTTCTGCCATCGTTCTTAGTTTGAAAACTGTGTTTTTTGTGTGGGTTTACTTGGCTATATGATCTTTTATCATAGCTTGTTGTTTCAGATCTAGGGTTTTCTTCATTTGGTTTAGGGTTTTGAAGATGAAATCGATTTCATCATTTTTTTAAACTGAAATCACAGCGTTTTATGGGTCGACTTATGTTTGGCTGGTTGATTTAGGGTTTCTTTAACATAAACATATGTTGTTTATGTACTGTATTCAGATCTAAGGTATTTCTCGTGTTGGATCTGTGGTATTTCCCATTGTTCTTGGGGTTTCCTTGTTGAAAACTGAATGAATGTGTCTGATTCTTGGCTTTCATGTTATTTTTCGAGGTAAATGAACATGAGTTCGCTATTTTTTAACTGAAATTTATGCTCTTTGTGATCTGGGTGCCGATCTAAGTTATATCTGGTGTTGTAACTGTGATATTTGCCATTGCTCTTCGGTTTATATTGTTGAAAACCGACTGCATGTTTGTGATTATGATTTTTATGGCCTGTTTCCGAGGTCTATAATTTTTTGTTCTTTTTTTTAGAACTAAAATTCATGCTATTTGTGGTCTGGGGTCCAATATGAGTTTCTCGTTAGGTTGGAAATGTGATATTATCCAATGATATTCGTTGTAGTTGTTTTTAACTGAATGCATGCATATGTTAAAAACTGATAATGATGTTCTTTGTTTTCTTGGTTCAGATCTAGGGTTTTTCTTTGTGTTGGATATGCCATATTAACCGTTGTTTGTTAACATTCTGTTGACAATTTCTTTTTGAACAGCCTCTGATGGATCATGGTGATAGGGTTCTGGCTGGCCAGGGTAAGTCTGTCCCTTGCCAACCCTTGAGTGAATCCGAGTTTGACTCTCAGTATGAGTCTTGTTTTGATCCCACATTATTTACTGGGCTTGATGACATTGAGTCACAACCAATGACCAATACTATTTTCCCACCCCAGTACCCTGTCCTCGATACTAATTCATATGACTCTGGGGATACCCCTGTGACCACACATTTTAGCTATGTACCTGAATTTGTCCCATACCACTCAGAATCAAATGATGATTCAGATGAAACATAGTCCCCCTGATAATGATCCTCACGTAACACAACCCCCTAATACTGACAATGATTCTGATGGAACCCAACCCCCTGATTCCGATGAAACCCTACCCCCTGATTCTGTGTATGGAACTCTACCCCCTGATACTGATCCTGAAAAAACACAGCCCCCTGATCCTGACATTGATTCCGTTGAAACCCGACCCCCTGACTCCGATGAAACCCAACCCCCTGATTCTTATAAATCCGATTCATTTGAATCTTGATGTGATCCACATCCTTCGATGTATTTCAAGGGTAATGAATTCCCTAAGTATGGTGAGCCAGGTTTCTGGGAAACTGGGGCTTGTACTTATCCTGGTAACTGGCCAAAAAATGAGGCAAAAAGTGATTACGATGCTGGAAAATAGTATCATTATCCACATGCATGTTTTTTTGGCTTCTTTTCAGTTCTGATCTAACTTTGTAATTTCAAATTGTTGTACATATAATAATTGTTTGCCTCTTAATGCGGGAATGTTTATACAGTGTGGGTGTTGTTGGCTTTTACAGCAACTACTTTATTCTGTGTTTGTTTGTGGTTACCTCTTTGCTACTTGGCTGTGATAGCACATGTGCTGCTTGTTGTATGCTGGGTTTTTTAAAATCTGGGTGATGTTTAACTTCAAACATGCAACCACTCAGATTTTGACTCAGATTCAGTTGAAAAACTTGGGTGATGGTACCCCATTTTTTAACTGAATCTGAAGAAGAACCTGAGTCAGGCAAGGAATGTTTCAGATCATGGGCAATAATAGGAACAGTAAACTGTGATGCATGTTTAGGTGGTTTATATATACAACCATGCAGTGTTAGTCACTAGACTTACCTGATCATGGCATGGCATTTGTTTATTGATGTCATAGCTAATATGTGTGCTCGTTGTGTATGTTCTGGTTGGACCCATAATTTATAATTTAGTTGTGATGAATGAATAAACATGCAACCATGCTTATTAGTTTCTAAGCTGATATGATCTTGGTGGGCATGATGTGATTAGACCCAGCTCTGAAATTATTTGCTAAGTTGACCATGTTGTAGTTGTTAGAAACCTATGATGATACGTTGCATGAACACTTTGGCAGCAACCATGTTTTTACAAACATTATGATTGCAGCTTTATAGCGTTATATGTGCTACTTACCATTCATCCCGGTTATAATGGTTTATCAATTTGGACTAACCTATTTTGCCTCATACTTAGAAACATATTTTTAAACACAAGCTCATTTTAAAAAGCTTCAAACAAAGAGGAGTATAGCCCTCCCGAATTTTACAAGGTTGACCTATAAACATACCTTATCAAAATAACTTGTATGTTTACCCTAGACCTGAATATAGAAGGACAACCCTACAAAATTACATCAACTGCATGCCTACACCAACTCCATCATGATCAGCAGATCCTGTATATTCCTAGTTCTGCCAATGGACACCATGTGTTCCAAACAAGCCCTTACTAACTCAGAATCCACAATCAAATTGTGGGGTAGCAAACCAAGCCCTCTTAGCATTTCCTTTCCCATATGTGGTAGTTTGAACTCATTACCACCCTTGAATTTCATGATTTCTACCATAACACTTTGCAGGCTTAGGAATATCTTGTCTATGACCTTAGGATCCTCCCTCTCAAAAGCATCATGCACAACTTATAGTAGTCCATCTAGGTTTTGGCTCAGGTTTTGCTATTGGAAACTTTGAATTGAGGCAAAAAAATCCAAGTCCAGAATGTTTAAATCAGGTGATTTGGTAGGTTGGAAAACTAACTGAATGTTAAATCCATCTGAGGTGGCTGCAGCTAAAAATTCAAGTTCATTTGCAAATTTGTGGGTAGGGGCATTATCTTGCTGTATGAGAATGTTTTTTCTTTCCCACACTGGCCATTTTTCATTTATAGCTGGTATGAGTTCATTGATAAGCTTGTGTCTAATTACATATCGGGTGATGGATGTTATGGGTTGTGGCATCATGGTTCCCCTAGGTCTATTTACAGTTGTATACTTGGCTGCTACATAATCAACATAAGGAAACACACATATTTTTCTATCAAATATTACATTACCCTCTATGTTAAATATAGATCTACACACAGCACATGGAAACATGAGTTTTGGTATGTAATGTTTGCTTTGGGTGATTCTATATGGTTCTGGTTCATTGAGACCAAGAATATACCTCGTTGTAGCCTATGTGATGTAGAACCACTTTTCATCAATGTGTATGATGTTGTGCATGGTCTTGAACTGCATGTTACACTCCAGTTTTCTTAAACGCCATTCCAGCCTTGATTCTTTCTGGGCTGTTGTTAGGCATGGATGAATTGCATTTGTGTGGCTTCTTATCTCCTTGCTTGCTATTGCTCTGTGTATGCTACTTTTACCAACATGCAACTTGGCGGTTGTGCTTCGTCATGTATGCTGGAACTTGAGTGGCAATGCCATTAGAGCCTCCAGGTCAATTGGTTTCTTGCTTCTTCCACATCACCTGTGTCTTCTCGAACTGGCACACACAACCTCACCACTTTGAAGTTGTTGCCTAACTCGCGCCCAGATTGTGCTGATGGTCCTCACTGAGCATGTCCATTTTTTGGCTGCCTCCACTCTACTGTTGTTCTAAAGCTGCCCATTTTTATCTGTTGAAGGAGAAAATGTACAATCTCATGCCTTTGTTAAGCTGTGAGGTTTCTCCCCACTATCACAGCTCTACTGTTGCTCGATGATGAAGATCAGAAAAAGTGTGGGTTTTGGTTTTCTGACTTTGGTCAGTTCTGGAAGAATTGACCAAGTAAGAATTTTTGAGGGTTTTTTTGTTCAGTGAGTTGTGAATGAGAGCTGTAATAAATGCTCTTTTTATAGATGAGATTTTTGAATTTTGGAGGTAGTGAACAGTGTATGAAAAATTGTAAAGTTGGCTCCAAAACTGAAAATTTTGGAGCCGAACAATAAATTTTTTAGGGAATAATCGGTGCTTATACAATGTTTAGCACTGTTTCCGAGTGAATTTTAGGGCTCTGAAATTCTGACAGTGGACATGTACATTTTCAGCTTTTAGACTAAAAAAGTGTCCTTTTGGCACTATTCAATTTTGCCTCAACTTTTCTCTTTCTTGCAAATTATTCAGGGACAGAGGGAGTACTAGATTTCCCCAACAAAGGATTGAGGTCGCCGCTGAAACAAACAAGTGAATCGTTATATCACATTTTATATATAACTTAATTATGCCTTGTATTTGTACTATTCAATTACTATATGTATTTTGAATTTAATCTAAATAATAAAAATAAAGAATTACTAAAAATAAAGAAAAAATGTTTTTGATCCTAACTTATTAGCACCGTCGCTCTGGAGTGTTCACCGACGGCGGAGGACGGTCTCTGTCATCGGTTGTCGACAGTGGGGGACGGTGGTCACCGGTGGTGGTTGGCGAAAGTCGGAGGTGGTGGTCGTAGGAGCTCTACGTTCGCCGGAAGTGTTGACGTCAGTATCTTCTTTGATGGGTTTTCCTTCTCATCACCGCCCTGGTTTTCCGTCCTATTTTCTTTTTACGGTCTCCTTCTCCAGATCTCCTTTCCCAGCCCCCCGTCCCCATCTCATTTTTTGACTCAACCTTCGTAGTCCGCCGTCTCGATCTCCTTCTCTAAAACTTCTCTTCCCGCTCTCATTCTCCGGTCTCCTTTCCCATCCGTCGACCGGTTCTCATTCTCTGGCTCTACCTTCGTAGCCCATCGGCCCACTCTCATCGCCCTGCCCTGACACACTTTCGTTGCCCTACCCCGGCCCGATCTCGCCGCCCTTCCCCAACCCGCTCTTATCACCTGCTCTTGCCCTGCCCGCTCTTGATTCCAATCGAAGCGCGGGTGGCTGGGAACGGGAGGGGTTGTGCTAGGGGATGACATGCTAGGGTTTTGCTAAGGATGAAGGTTCTGGCGGATGGCTGGGCTAGGGGATAACAGGTGGCTAGAACGGGAGAGGCTGTGCTAGGGGACGGCGGGCTAGGTTTTTGCTAGGGATGGTGGTTCTGGAATATGGTTGGGAATGAAGGTGGAGCTAGGGGACGGCGGGTGGCTGCTAGGGGACAACGGGTGGCTAGAGGAGCTCAACTGAATGTTTGTGGCGGCGGTGGCACAACTAAGGCAAGGGAAAAGGTGTTTAATTTTGTTTTAATTTTAAAAATTAATATTAGTATTATACGTGTATATACATATTAGGGCGTAATCTAGTAAAATACATAGCGTGATATAGCAACACCTAAAAATAATACGATGGTCACAAAGATGTCGCTTTATTAAATTTTTTTATTTTACTTTGTCTCTTAAGTTTACCAATACTTTTCTTTATACCTATTACCAAACTAAGGCTTGTGGTGCAAAATTACAGTTTTGGCACAAAACTACGATTTTGGAGTAAAATTGTAGTTTGAGAATAAAAGCGACGGTTATGAAAAGGAGAAGTTTTCCTATTAGACCGACTAACACTAGTGGAGAGTCCCTCATTAAAGGCACCTAATCAAATACAGTTCTTGAGGAACCGCCTTTGATTAAGATCTGAATGAGGTTCCGGCTATCGAAGCTGAGGTTCCGAAGTCGGAACTACTTTCGGATCCGATTAAAAACAGTTCTGAAATTGATCAAAGGCGTCTTTAATGGACATCAATAAAGGCGGTTCTTGAGGAACCGTCTTTAATGGACATCAATTAAAGGCGGTTCTTGAGGAACCATCTTTAATGGACATCAATTAAAGGCAGTTCTAGTATAGAACCGCTTTTAATGGAGTGTCTTTATGGGTCAATATAAATACAAACCTTAACCCTTAGTCCTTTTTAAAGAAATTTCCTCATCTTTCAATTTTGTTCCGCCTATTCTCTTTAATTTTTTTCCCTTAGTCATTTTCTCTCCCTCTCACCTCACGCTCACCAGCGTCTCTCCTTCAGCCAGCCATCTCCCTCCCTCCGCCACACTCTCATCTCCCTCCGCCCCACTCTCATCTCCCTCCGTCGATCACCCTATCCCGCCCATTTCTCCTTCCAGCCGAGAAGCCGCTCTGCCGATGAAGCCCCTCCACCGGTGAATGGCTCCAACGAAGCTCGCATCCTCCGCGAATCCCCTTTGTCATGAATCCCTCTGTCGAGAATCCCCTCTGCCGTGAATGCCTCCGTTGTGAATCCTTCCAATGAAGTTTGCATCCTCTACGTGAATGGCTTCGCCGCTTGAATCCTTCCTTCCTACCGTGAATCCCTCCGTAGGTGACTCCTTCTCCACCGGTGACAAAGTCCGCATCCGTTGCTCGCCTCCACCACTGAAGATCTCTTCTGCCGCCGCTGAGGCTCTCTTCTGCCGCCTTTGTTAGGGTTAAGTCAAGGTTTTTATATTTTTTAGATCTGTTAGGAAACATGTTCATATGTTTTTTAGATCTGTTAATGTGGTTTCTAGATCTGTGTTTTTGTGATGTTATTGATGAATTACTGTTTTAGGTACCATATTCGGATTTGATTCGCCGCCGGAAACTAATCGGTTTCTAGTGGCATTTTTTCGGACATCATAAACAAGGTCCAAATTTAGAACTGCTTCTGACCACAATAGAAGGCGATTTTCAGACGTGACTTTGATCGATTTACTTTGATCGAAATCGATCAAAGTCACGACTAGAGAAGTCACCTTCAAAGTGACTTCTAACGTCCAAAATAACTCCCTTTAATATGCCATCCTCCATTAGTGTAACGGTTAAATCAGTCATGAAAAAACTCATTTCATTAATTTTAAGGGTTAAATTATAATTATTTATACATTGCAATACATTTTATTTTTATTTTTTTAAGGTTATGAAAACCTAATAACAATAAATGAAAAATAAATATCAAATCATCTCATTAATTACATCAATTTCAAATGTTCAATCTAACGATTCGTCAGGTTAAAACAAGATTTAGCATTTATAAAAATTCTCTTTTGCATTCATAACAAAATACCGTCTTTCTATAAACTTATGAAAAGATTGGATTTAATTAAAATAATAAAAGGTAAAAGGTTTTAGTTGTAATATTAAAAATTTATTATGCAATGTGCAGTAGTTATAAAGTTTGTGACCCAATTAATGGAACCCAAAAATTTTATCTTCATTTCTTCAAATTTGCAGTTTAAACATTGGTTTTTCTATAACTTATGGAAAGACCGCTTTTCAAGAGACAAACTCAAGTTTTAAAATTTTATTAATTTTACTAGTCTCTGTCTGATATAAACATAATAGGCATAATATAACCCTATCTACTTAGCTAAATTCCAATATAACCCTCAGGTATTTTTTAGTACAAAAATAACCCTAATTAATTAACGTTAGTGTTAATATAACCCTCAGACCTCATTTCCTGCATTGGCTTTAATTTTTTGGCGTTGACTATATGTAAAATGTCCAAAATATCCTTTGTGTTAAAATATGAATTTGAGTTGACAAATTTACCACCTCCAGCCACCACCACCATAACCTCCAACCAACCACCATCACTACCACTTCCACTGCCAGACCACCACCACCTCCAGCCAGCCACCACCACCACCTCAGCCATCGCCACCACCACTACACACACATCCACACTGCCAACAATGTATTTTCTTAAGAAAAAACACAAACTAAATCTCAAGAACTAAATCAAATCACAAATCAACTAAAATTATCTCGGCCCAACATGATGGATGTGCTTGAAATCAAACAAGGAGAACCAAAGAACAGCTTCAACCGTACAATGGAAACCTAACAAAGATCTAATTTTTAGATTGAACCCAAATGAGAAATTGTTAGAACCATTAAATAACAAAAATGCCAATTTTTTTCTAGAATTGCTCAGACAGAACGAATGAAGAAGAAGCTGATAAATTCCAAAAGTGCTCTGTTGCCGCTGCTCACCTCACCGCTGCCTCCGCCACCACCTTCTTCGTCACCGCCAGCCCTGCTGCTCCACCTCACCACTGCCTCTGCCACACATTCGATTCCCACTGCCCACCACCACAACACTTCCACCCCCGCCTCAACCCTCAGATCCGACATCAAAGCCCACCACTCTACCGCGCCATCTCTAACCCTTCAACTCGCTCATCCCCCAGGTTGACTCGCTCCTCCTCCGAGTCGACCCATCGCCAAATCCTAAACCACTGGGAAGAGAAGGTGAATGGCGGAGAGGGTGACAGAGAAGAAATGGGAGAAGAAGAAGAAGAAGAAGAGGGAAGTTGATGGAGAGGCGAGAGAGAAGAAATGGGAGAAGAAGAAGAGAAATGATGGCGGAAGAAATGGGAAAAGTAAGGGAAATGGGGAAAATAGGGCATCACTGTAATTTCACAATTATTTTCAATTTTCAAATTTTTTCAAAGGGCTAAATTAGTAATTGCACTGAATTCTGGTTAAAATTGATCGGAATGGATAGTATTGCACTTATGTTAACTATGTATGGTTATATTAACACATTCAAACACTAAAAGGTTATATTGATATTTACGTAAAATATGTAGGATTATAAAGGCACTTGGGTCTCCTGACAAGTTATCTGTCCATAAGCTTATGGACATGCCACTTATTTCTTACCTTATACACTGCATATCTTAAATTACATACAAAATTTAAATTTTTTAAAAATATTTTTTATATCATATATTTTTATATTTTCACCTTCAAAAACATATTATTACTTGTTTTAACTTATAAAATACAATATTTAAATTTTATAAAAAAATTACAACATTTAATCCAAATACCCCTGAAGATTATCTACAAGCTTATAGAAATGACGACTTTCATGAGACTTTCCATTTTTCAACATACCAAGTACTAATAAGCGCTTATTAGAACTTAAGCGCTTATTAGAACTTAAGCGCTTATTAGAACTTAAGCGCTTATTAGAACTTAAGCGCTTATTAGAACTTAAGCGCTTAAGTCCTAATATTCTGGATCCTCCACTTTTCCCAGTTGAATATCTATCCCGTCTTCAACAATAATTGCTTGAAAATGTGGATTCTTCCTCGGTTCTTCTTGAAACATTTTTTTTATTCTCTTTTATGTTAGTTTAATTTATATTTTATATTTTAGAAATTTTTTTGTGAGAGACCATCTTTTTATAGTTTTATGAAAAGATGATATTCAATTAGAATAATAAAAAAATAAAAAATTTTAGTTTCAATATTAAAAATTTATTGTGCAACGTGTAGTAGTTATAAAGTTTATGACCTGATTTACGCAGCCGAAAATTTTTATCTTCATTTCTTGTAATTTGCAATTTAAATTTGGTGTTTCCATAACTTATGAAAATATCGTCTTTCAATAGACAAACTCTGATATTTTTTATAATTTATCCACTCATTCTACCTTACGTTCATAAATCAACTTCATCCATTCATTTTATTCACCTAACTTAAAGCATCTAAACTTATAGTGTAATATACAAAATATTGGTGAGAGTTTATTCACTTAAATTAAAACATAGTCATATACCTAATATCGGTGGGAGTATGTTGAAGTTTATCCAACAGGACCAACACCCTTGATTGACCAATTTGAGAAACAATAAGTGTAGTGGTCCTTATAATTCTTCGCATATGTCTCCAAATGGGAGTGGAAAACTGGATCAAGAAACATGGGTTCTGGTTAGAAATACGGTTCTTGATAGCGAGTTCAAATACTTCAACGGTTAAACCTAACTGTTGGTGGATTTCGTTGTCACGGACTCGCGGTCAATTCCAGAGCATGAAATTTCCATTATCCAGAAATCGCCAGGGTATCCCATCTTGGAGATAACGTACAGTATACAGATCGCATGAATTCCTATTTTAAACCGATCAATCGGTAGATGTAACTGAAATTATTTTATAATTGATGATAATGAGAAAATTTAATATTTTTATTTATTGTAACGATATTCAAACAACTTTAAATTTTTTTAAAAGTATATCATAATGTATTAATAATTATAATTCAACTATAAAAGTTATTAAAATGATATTTTCATGATTGGTCTAACTATATGTCGATCTAACATGAAACTTTCTTTGGTTAAATATACTTATAATTCTAACTTTTAGTTGAAAGTGGCAATATAACCCTGTAATTTAATAAAGTGTCAATTTAACCTTAACTTATTATTAATTGTGTCAATCTAACCCTAACTGTTGGTCAAATTGTGCCGATATAATCAAACTCCATAATTTCGGCATTGACTCAAAGAATTCAGGCATTGATCAGGAACTAAAATGACCAAAATACCCCTTTCCCAAAACTGAAAATTTGATACACATTATGCCCCTATTTTTTTTCTCTTTCATATCCAACCCTGGTGTGCCCTATCTGCTACCGGTGCTTCCCTGTCACCAAAAAACCTAACCCTACCCTCTCTCCTCCCCTGCCTCCTCAACCTCGCCGGCTAACGCAAATCCAGAAACTAGTGGGTGAACGGAGAAAATGAAAATTGGAGAAAGATGGTAAACATAAAACTGGAAATGGAGAAAGACAAAAATGCAAAATGCACCCTACCTAGAACTATACCACCATCGCTGCCTCCGCCACCCTAGACCCGCCACCGTCCTCTCTCCTCCTCCCCGCCCTCCTCCTCACCGTTTCCCACCTCATGAAGCTCCTCTGTCGCCCAACGCCTGAAGCTCCTACTTGCTATCGCCCTCCGCTACCCTAGCCCTCCCTTTTGCCACCCTATCCCATCGGCCCCGCCTGCACCTGTACCCTCGTCGTCGTCCTTCTCTCCCCGCCGCCCTTTTCCTCTCTTCCTCTCCACCGCCTCAAGCTTCCCCTCCCGCCTCCGCCTCAAGCTCCTCCTCCCCATCGCCTAGACTCTGCCTTCCATTCCACCAATTTTGGATTCTCAAGTACGCTGCCCTCCTCACCGAGCTTTCGAATAAAATCAAACCAAAAAGAAAGATGAAGGAATAGGAAATAAGGAAAACATGGGAGGTTAGATAAGTCTTTTCCCATTTTCATATTTTGTTTTCTTTTTTTAAATCAAGGGAAAAATTGTCATTTTGGCCAAACAACCATTGACTAAAAAGTAAACCAAATTCAAAATTAGATTGACATTTTTTTTAATTGCAAAATTATATTGGTACTTTCAATCAAATGGTAGATCATTAGGTAATATGCAGATATAACCCTATATGTTGAGGAAAGTGCAAATATAACCCTCAATTGTTTTTTAGAGCAAATATAACCATATCTATTACACATAAGTGCAAATATAGCCCTAAAGTCGTTATTCCGGCATTGACTGGACATTTTCGGTCATTGACCGACCGAAAATGATCAAATTGCCCTTCTAACCTAATACAAAATCAAAAAGACAAAATTGCCCCAAGTCACCACCACCACCAGCTAGCACCCGACTCACCACCTAACTCACCACCACCAGCAACCACTACCGGAGCTCCTCTGCCTCCCCTGCCATCACCTCACCTTCACCCCACCACCACCACCAACCATTCCCGACCACCACCACCAATCCCTCTCGGCAACAGGCGCACCGCCGTCGGCGGAATCAAAGTTAGATCGACAGTTAACATCCCGACTACCATCCCCACCCCTACAGCACCACCACGCCGCCAACGCCACTCCACCTCCGGCCTCACTCCTCCGCCACCCCGACCTACCACCCATTAGCCCAGGCATCACATCACCACCTCCCGCCACCCATCAGACTTGCCACCACACCACACCAAACCCTCCCACCATCACTCAACAGACCCGTCACCACACCACATCAATACACAAACCCAGAAAAGCAAAATAGGACAAAATCAAAGCTTTGAACTTACCTCAGATGAACATACCTCGGATGAAATCAGACCTTGTACTGAGCAGAACGAACAACACCACCTTGATCACCACCGGCCCCCAATCCGCCCTATTCGTCGTATTCTTCTTCTGCTCCAGATTTTACTATTTTGGAAACCTAATTTGATAAATTAGGAGAAATCGAGGGTGTATTTATAGCAGTTATGGAGAAGTTGAAGAACAAAAGGGATAGCAGCGGAGGGAGAGATTGTGGTGACCGGAGAGAGGGTGGCATAGTGGAAGAAAGAAAAGGTGTGCACCGGGAAGAAGAATGGAGCGGCGGAGTGAGTGGAAGAAGAGAAGAACGGCTGAGTGAATGGAAGAAGACAAGAGTTGGTAAGAGACGAAGGGCAATATGGTCATTACATCATTTGAAATTTTTATTTTTTTAAACATAAACCAACCAGGGTAAAATTATCTTTTCACCTAATTCCGGCATCAAATTGCTGAAAAAGGTACAATGTTATATTTTCACTTTCAATTAACACAGAATATTATCTGCACTTTCATCAATTATATAAAATTATATCTGCACTTTTCTTTGGATCATTTTAGCATATTAGTCAACTTTCTTTATAGATCGAACCATCAAAGAAATTGAGAATTATATTTATTTTCAAGGTGGAACTGAAAGGGACCATACATGCACATCATGCTCATTTTATTTTATCCTTGAAAAAATATCTTATGTTAGAACATATTCTATTCACAAACAAACAAAGCCAAAAATTAAGATAAAATAAAGTGGCCACACATGAAAGACAATTATGCACCACTCTAGTTGTAGTCCTTCTGATCTTATTCGTTCTTCACTTTTTTTGTACGTATTATAGGGCACACTCCCTTCCGGGAGAATCTGAACATTTTTCTTATATTGGGATTCTTGATAAATCTGAACACTTTTTATTTTCACTAAAATTATACATATCAAAAGATATATTTACTTCTAAACAATTAAAATTTTACACAAATCTACCACCCACCCATCAGCCTCTCTCTCTTCCCCATTTCCTCTCTTTTCTTTCTTCAAAACCCTAAACTCACGACACCCACTTTTTCTCCTTCTTTCATTCTTCTGAATTTGTCCTTCTTCTCCGGCTACATCTCTCGGCAAGATCCTCCTCTGTCCAACCTTGTCGAGGGCGGAGATGTCCTAGGTGGAACCCTACCACCAAAGACGCATCATCATACTATCTCCCTAGTCGTCGCCTCGATTTACAGTCACCACAGCCAATGATTTACAGTCACTGCCGCCTCAATTTATAGTCACCACCGCTATTGATTTACAGTAATTGCCGCCTCAATTTATAGTCACCACTGCCTCGATTTACAGTCACCATCCCTCCAAGACTCACCACGGTGGTGATTTTTCCAGAAAACGGCGACGCTGAAAGACCCACCACCACACCTCCTTCATCACGAGAGCCACCACATGCTACGAGGATATCTGCCTGTTCCGATCAGGCGATGCGGAGCAGCGATGATGCGATAGAGAGGAAAGGCGGAGGAGGAAAAGAGTCGGAGAGGACGACGGGAGAGGTACGACAGAAAATTTGAGAGGCACGATGAGAGGATGGCGGAGAGGAACGACAGAGGGGTTGAAACGGTGGCGGAATTCTAGCATAGGATGAGAGTCATATATGGGCCTTGTTAAAGGAGTGGGCAATTTAGTGGTGAAAATGGGTGGTGGTGGTTGTGGAGATGGAGGATGATACGTCTCTGACAACCGACCGGTTCGTGGGCTTGAGTTTTTCTCGAATGGACCTGCGATGAAACTGTCCCTGGGGTTTCCAGGGGTCAGCACTCTGATGTCTAAGTTAGCCCAAGTGTTTGATATGATTAAGACAGAATTAATGATAAGTAAATGTGTACATTGTATTTATACTCCATGTTCTAAATAACGTTCTCCTTAATTATCGCCCTTAATTACCCATAAATGCGGTAATTATGTCAGGGTATTAAATATTCTCCTAACTGGGCTGCCACATCTTCGGCCCAATAGCCTTCTTGGGCTTAACCTCTATCAAGAGCCCTAGAAAAGCAGGTTCTCGACCTCAGAAGACTGGAACGTCATGAATGTTTTTCGAAGTCTCGCGTGGGGCAGTTCGAGGACTTTGAAGACTCGAAATGAGCCTTGAATTTTGTTGCTCGGGCCTTCGAGGGAGGGAACCTGGTTTTCTAATTAACTCTGGTGTTAGGATTCTAAAAGGCACAGGCGTACTGTACAACCGCACATGTCGCTGCTCCCCAAACAACGCGTTGTTAGAAGACAGAAAAGCAATTGCTTCTTTTCACAACTTTTTATGTTTCCAAGGCAATTATTATCCGCCATTTTAGCCCCCATTATTACCTCTTAACCGCTCTCCCTTCTTTCACTTTTCTCACTTGCAGGAACTTTCTTACAAGCACCCTTTCTCTACTTCTCTCTCGAGCTATCTAACTTCCATCATTTTCCCCAAAAAATCAATAAGTACCTTCATCTTTATTCTTATTCTAATATTTTCATTTCCTCACCTTATAATCATGCCCTGCTCTAATGAGGGTTCCGTTTTGTAAGAGATTTCCCGGTGAGATTAGGGTAGGTGGGATGAGGGGTAGTACGTTGGGAAAAGCTACTAGCGACTCAGAATGCACTCATTCCAAAGAACGACAATATGATTCAGATGCTGGAGAAGGTATGTCTGATCAGATTGCTAACAATCTCGGGGAAGATAGGGTTTTCCCAGTGACTGATATGCCTCCTCGAGAGCCCGTTAAGAACTGGGCACCGGGCATGGGAAAGCCTTATACAAAGAGATCCCCTACGAGTGGGAAAATTAGTTTCTACCCTCTTCTAAATCCAGAGCTCGAATTGGAAGAGAGATCAAATACATCTCTTGTATGCAAGGAAACGTCTCTCGAAGCCAAAGAGGAAGAGGGGAATGCATCTCTTTTGAGAGAGAGAACGTCCCTCGAGGGGGAGGAAGCACCCTCGAGAGCGCCTCGTGTATCTTCTTTAGCTAAAGCCTCTAAAAAGAAGAAAAATGGGGCTATCAAAGGTTAAGGCTAAGGGACTCGGGTATGAAGCCCTTAGTTTCAGTAGCAGGGACTGCTATCTCAAAGATTTTAGACTCGATTCCTCTTGGCCAACGAATACCCCCATATGCTAATTTTTTACCCTTTCTAGAGGAAGATACCCCCCATAACCTCCCCGAAGTAAGATCAGACATTTCCCTCAGACATTTCCGTTGCGGGCTCATCTTTCCCTTTCCGCCCTTTTTTCCAAACTTCTTAAAAAATTCCAAGTGAGCCCTGCACAAGTCCATCCCAATGTTTTGGTGATCATCATGGTGTTCTTGACTCAATGTGACGAGTTCGGTATCAAGCCCAGATATAAGCTGTTTTGCTCGCTATACTTCGTGTCTTATAGTGGGCAGTCGATCGACATGATTGTCACTTTTACTAGCCGAGAGACACATCATAACGTTTTTGGAGTTCCTGGTAATTCGGGTGACTGGAGAAGCTGGAAGAAAGGGGTTTCATTTCATAGCAGGAGGTATCGAGTTCCCCATGGAATTGGGCCATGTGAGTCGAGTCTCTCAAACCCGGGGAATATATCTTTATGGATGCCCTCGAGAGGGACATGCAAAAGCTGTTGTCCAGCTCCCTTGACAAAAGCTGCTTCAATAATCCAAATTCCTGGATTAGCGGCTTTGCATTCCCTCCCGGAATCTACGAAGAGTATGTGTATAAACTACTCCGGAAGAATATCAGGAAGAGGAGAAGAGAACTTGAGGGCCCCAAAGAAAGCCCTCCCCCCAAGACCCTCGTTAGTGATTTTAGGCACTCGAAAGCCTTCAAAGGTGCCTTAATAGAATTCTACTTCTCTTGTTTGTTGTATTGTTGAGTTTACTGTTACTGATGCTACACACACACACATATATAGAGAGAGTTTACTGTTACTGATGCTATAGAGAGAGAGAGAGAGCTTACTGTTACTGATGCTATATATAGAGAGTTTACTGTTATTGATGCTATATATATATATATATATATATATTCAGTGGGTTTTGCTCACGGTTTAAAGAAGCAGAAACTTACGAAGCAGGGTCAGGATCCTCCCAAAGGGATCGTTGCTTCCTCGATTTAGTCCTCCACTCCATCGAATCAAACCTCCCCTCTCTCAAACCAGGCCTCCCCTCTTACAGTAGGTGGTGAAAGGCCTACTTCGACCATTGGTGATGACGAGCATCTTTACACTAGAAATGTTCGCCAAAAGAAAGGACGTGTGGCAACAATGTTGGTAACATCTCCCCAACACCATTAATAGGAGCACATGGTGGTGAGAATGTCTATCAACAATCTCCACCCCCTTCAAATGATGCGGCATCCATATCCAGGATTGAGCATCATCTCTCGGGGATAACCTCTAACCCTGAGGTTTTCCTCTGTTCCTTTTCGTAATTTATTTATCGTCCTCTTTCCTAGCATTAATCTAAGTTGAACTGTTTTGCTAGGCCTCCCATTTTTTCCACGAAGCCACTGAGAAGATGGCTGCTTTTGCTTTCGCTTGTACATTTGGCTGCGGTTCCCTCCAGGAAAAGCTCAGCAAACAGGAAGGTGAGATTTTTGAGTTGAAGAAAGCCCTCGAGGAGAAGGATAGGATGATCGAGGAGAAGGATAGAATGCTCAAGGAAAGACAAAAACATTTCCTCAAGGAAAAACAAAGAATTATGGAAGGGGAGAGGTAAAGCGTTGAAGCTGAGAGGTGTCAATAGATGCTAGAGAAGGATACCCTCGAGAAGAGGGTTTATGCGGTTGTGGATCAAGCTTCACAGGTTCAACTACTCGAAGCCTTAAAACACAAACTTTTGAACAGCCTTGAGCTGCTTCAACTGTTTGTAGGCAAAAAATATTGACTGTAGCAAATTAGCCAAGGAATTCCTGAAGCCACAAGTGTCCGCCTCCCTGTTTGAAATCATGCTAAGCAGGTGGATAATCTAGTCAACCCAGAGCTCGAAGCCACTCTGGATGCAAAATGGAATGAGGCAATTAAGAACGATGGCCTTTGCTTTTCCCTGATGGATTTCATTAAGTCCAAAGGGCAGCTCCTTACTGCTGAGGGGATTCGAGCGATACCCCTTTCGGAGGCTACAGATACCTCCCCCGAGCAGAATTAAACCGCCGTCAAGTGGAAGAAAATATTGCTTCCACCTCAAAAGAAGATGATTCTAGGGTTTGTCCCTGATTGTAATTTTGCCAATTAGGGCCCCCAGTTGTAACTTTTTTTTCTTTTGAGTATCAATACAAGAATATGTCTTTTTCCATGACTTATTGATTTTTTCCTTTGTTTTCTTTTCGTTGTATAATTTGTTGAAGAGAGTGTTAGAATGCACTTGTGAGGAGCTTTCGAGTGCCCAAAAAGAATTGAGTGAAACACACAAACAACTATTGAAGGCCACCCGGGATCTATCTAATTTTAATCGGGAGAAGGAGTCCTTGAAGGACAAGCTCCACCTACTCGAAGCTGAGATCAAAATGTGGCAGTCTAAATACCATTCAACCTTTAAGGAGATCGTTAAGGATTTCCCGAGCAAAGAATTTAATGGTACATATCTTTTGGAGGTGGTCGAGGGTCATGATTCCGTAGATAAAGACCTTGAAGAGCTGATGCATCAAATCTATTTAAAATTTGGTTCTCTGAAGTCCTGTATTGCTACTGTGACCAGGCTTCCAGTAGTGGTGGGGGCCTAATTGGTTGCATGGGCAAAAATCGCAGGCTAGTGGCCTAAAGGGAGTTACTTGCCGTACAACATCTACTAGCTCAGCACAAAGTAGCTAGCCTTGAAGAGGAATTGCTCGCTTGGAAGATAGCTAGCGAGGATCCCCATTCTTCAAGCGAACCTCATCCAGCCCCTCGAAGGAGCCCCCTAGTTGTAGATAGTTCTTTGGTATAATCCCTCTTGTTCGAGAACGCATGACTTACGAGAGAGATTGAGGCCTGAAAGGTACAGGCTAAAGAAGTGGAGGGGCATATCGTTGATTTTGAAGAAAAAATTGTTGCACACGAAGTACGCCTTCGTGCTCATATGCTTTCTCACGACATTCCTTCCTCATATTTAACCAGCAATAATCAGCTTCCAAAATTTCTACTCAATGCTGCTTGATACTGGATGGATGAAGTTCTTCCATGAGAATGGAACTCCTTGGCAGAAAAAGGCCTTTGACCTTATTCTTGATTGGTTAGCGGAGCTGAAGGTAAAATGATTCACCCCCTCAAGTTATCGTTCTGCTCCTCGGTTACAACAATCTGCCATTAAAGAAGCGTTGGGTCCTCCTCGAAGGGGACATTCAATCCTTACACAAGGAAGCGGTGTAAGACTGTTACTCCCCTTGATTCTTCCGAATATCCCGTAGAAGAACAAATGAAGGACATCCGGAGAGCCGTTGGTATAAAGCTTGAAGAGCTTGAAGAGCTCGAAGAGATCGAAGCAAAAGTGAAAGGGCTGGGAAACCTATCTCCAACGAAGATTTGTTTCGAGCAGGGTTTCCTCCAACTAGATGAATACATTTAAACGAATAAGTTTATTTACTTTTCAGTATCAAAGTTGTACTTCTAATAATTGATGAAGTTTGAATAAATAGCATGTTATA
The DNA here is from genome assembly GCA_037428765.1 of Rubia yunnanensis. Taxonomy (NCBI): domain Eukaryota; kingdom Viridiplantae; phylum Streptophyta; class Magnoliopsida; order Gentianales; family Rubiaceae; genus Rubia; species Rubia yunnanensis. The sequence continues at coordinate 86,384,730 of CM075066.1, forward strand.
CTTTATCTCAAATATTTAAACCCTCAAATATGAGCGCCATGCGAAACTTCCCCAGGCAAAGCATAGTATGAATATCTTTGGTAACTAGAAATTGAAAAATTCAGAGACACGGCCATTTTACCCAGGTTCGTTGTTTCCATCTACATCCTGCCAATCTTGTCCACTAGTTCATCATTACAAGATTAAAAAAATAGCCCTCGAGTGCTGCTTAAAAGCATACCACCTGAACCTTAGCCATAGCTGGGAATATCATCTAGAGCACCGCTTAAGAGTAACCCGCTCGAACATCCACTAGAGTGCCACTTTAGAGCAAATCACTCGTACATTAACTAGAGTACCGCTTTAGAGCAAACCACTCGTACATCAACTAGAGTGCCGCTTCAAAGCAAACCACTCAAACATCAGTCATGGCTGGAAATATCATCTAGAGCACCATTTTAAAGCAACCCGCTCGAACATCAACTAGAGTGCCGCTTTAGAGAAAACCACTCGAACATTAGTTGTGGCTGGAAATATCATCTAGAATTCCGCTTAAAAGAAACCCTCTCAAACATCAACTAGAGTTCCTCTTTAGAGCAAACCAATCGAACATCATTCATGGCTAGAAATATCATCCAAAGCGCCGATTTAAAGCAACCCGCTCGAACATCGACTAGAGTGTCGCTTTAAAGCAACCCACTTATCATAGCTGGTAGTATATTTGCAGGTTGGTATTGTTCCACCTCCTTGGCACTCGAACCCCGTTCATCTGTTCGAGAACATAACTTCTTCCCGGGTGCAATTCAATCACCTTTAGCTAACTTCCCTTCAAGTTCCTTTTGGCTTTTCTCGTTTTTCCTTATTACCAAGTCCTCCAGATTAAACAACACCTTCTTTACCCTTCTGTCATGGTATCTTCTGACTCGTTCTTTGACTTTAGATTCATGTAGAGAAGTTAACTCCCTCTTTTCTTCCACCATATCCAGATCCAGACATCGGTTCTGCTGGTTGACTATCTCGTCTGCAGCAGTCATCATCCTTGGGCTAGGTACACCTATTTCCGCAGGGATTACTGCCTCCGAGCCGTATACTAGACTATAAGGCATTTCCCCAGTAGTGGAAGACTCAGTTGTCCGATATGCCCACAACACATTGGGTATCCAGTTACCTTTCGACCCCTCGAGACGTGCTCGTATTCCATTTACTATAATTTTATTGGTCACTTCCACTTGTCCATTGGCTTGGGAGTGGTAAACTGATGTCACTTTTTGCTTAATCTGATATTCCTCGCACCATTTCTTGAAGGGATCCTATGCAAATTGTGTTCCATTGTCCGTAATGATCGTCCTTGGGATTCCAAAATGGCCCACAATGTTCTTCCAGCAAAAGGAGATGACTGTTTTTCCTCTTATGTTCGGTAGGGGTTCAGCCTCTACCCACTTCGTGAAATAATCAATAGCCACTATTATGTATCTAAATTTTCTTGGCGCTTCTGGAAAAGGGCCTACCAGATTGATCTCCCACTTGTCAAATGGCCACAAAATATAGATGCTTCTCATCTCCTCGTGTGGAACATGTGTTACTGACACTGGTGGCAAGCCCGAATATATCGATTCGCATCCTTGAACATTGTCGGCCAGTAAAATATCATTCCCTGGTGGTTGCCGCATACCCCTTCGTGAACTTTCCTTATGAGATAATCAGCCTCATGGGTGTTAACTCATCGAAGCTTTGGCTGCAAATGACCCCTTCTGTACAACACCTTTTCCTACAACACATATATTAGAGCTTCCAACCTTATCCACTAGCATCCACTTCATTTTATGGCAAGACACCCTCTCATGATATACCACAAATGGTGTCATCCAGGAGTCTTCCACTTCTACCGCTATAACCTTAGGTTCTTCAAAACTTCGTCTGCTCAGAGTTTCCACGAGTAGTTGCTTCTGGGATTGGGTTCCCAAATCTAAAGAAGTGAGCTTACTTAGAACTTGTGTAAGAGTGTGATTGCTTTCTCTCGGGACCTGCGTTAGAGTGTGAGATTTGAAAGTTTTTAACAAGTTCTTCACTACCTCGAGGTATCTCTGCAAGTTACACTCTCTGGCTCGTGTTCCCTGTTCACTTGCTAAACCACAATTTGAGAGTCACTGAAAACCTCCAGCTTCTCCACTTGTAGATCCCTTGCGAGGCGCAATCCAGCGATTAGTGCTTCATACTCAGCCTCATTATTAGTTGCTTTGAATGCAAAGTTTAATGCATAAGGGTAATCTCTGCCATTGGGGCTAGTTAACAGAACCCCGGCTCCACTTCCTTCTGAATGTGATGAACCATCCACATACAACCTCCATGCCCTTTTTTGTCTTGCTTCCACATCTCGAATGAGATCCAAATATACCTCGAGGGGCTCTGTAGTTTCCACTATGAAGTCTGCCAGCGCCAGTCCCTTAATCGCAACTCGAGGTTGATATTAGATATCATGCTCTCCTAATTCCACTGCCCACTTCATCATTCTTCCTGAAATCTCTGGCCTCAGTAGGATATGTCGAATAGGGTGGTTCGTGAGCACCACTATTTTGTGTCCCTGGAAGTAGGGTCTCAACATTCGGGCTGCATGTACGAGGGATAGAATCAACCTTTCGAGAACTGAATACCTCGTCTCCGTCCCCTGCAAGACACGACTAACAAAGTAAATCAGATGCTAAACCTTTTCCTTTTCTTTTATAAGGGTTGCGCTAATTGTTAACGGTAACGTGGAAATATACAAGTATAGCATCTCATCCTTGTCTCGTTTCATCAAGGTAGGTAATGTCCCCAAGTGTTCTTTTAACTGCTTGAATTCCTCGTCGTACTTTCCACTCCACTCAAACTTCTTTTCCCTTCGAAGGACATCAAATAAGGGTAAGTGCTTCTCTGCCCCCTTCGATAGGAACCTGTTCAATGCTGCTAAGCTTCTGTACATTCTTTATTGATTGAGAGGTTTTCATTGTACTCAAAGCTTCGACCTTTTCCGGGTTTACATTAGTCCTTTTCTCTGAGACCATGAATCTGAGAAACTTCCCCGCCCTCACACCAATAACACACTTAGATGGGTTCAGCTTCAAATTAGCCCCTCGAAGCCTACCAAAATTTTCCTCCAGGTTTCTTAAGAGTTCTTCATAACTTTTCCTTTTGACAACCCTGTCATCCACATATATTTCCATGTTATTTCCTATATGTCCCCTGAACAATCTATTAACCAACCTTTGGTAAGTAGCCTTAGCGTTTTAACCCAAAGGGCTTCTTCTTATAGCCATACATGCCTACATCGAAATAAACGATATTTTTCCTTGTCTTCCTCCGCCATCAGGATTTGGTGATACCCCTTATGCGCGTCGAAGAATGCCAAAATATGATATCCAGTGATGGCTTCCACCAGTGTAGGGTTCTCGTCCTACAGACCTATTTCGGTGCCATTGCAGTGGGCTCACTGGGCCCTCCCGTTTTTTATCGCTCTTCTTGTGCGCGAAGTACAGCAAGCTATAGACACTTTGCTTCCAAGCGCGGATCGCTCATCAAGTTGAGAGATAGGTTCTGACGTCGAACAGGTTGCCTCCCTAGTCGCGTCGGTGCGCGCGAAGGTGGGCCCACGGCATCTTGATCCGATCCCTCTCTGGACTCGCAAGACGCGCTTTACTCACCATAGAATAGATCGAGGGAGGTTCAAACTCCCATTGCCTGCTTGTCGATTTGTGGCAACGGGTAACTATCTTTGGGGAAGCATTTATTTACATCAGTAAAATCTATACACATTCTCCATGCTCCATCATGCTTTGGAAATATGACTGGGTTAGCAATGCAATCGGGATAGAACACCTCCTCGATTACGTTTGCTCTCAACAACTTCTCCACCTATTCTTTAATTTCTTCAGCTCTTTTGGGAGCAAACACCCTTCTCTTCTGCTGCACTGGTTTAATCGAGGGGTTAATATTCAGCTTATGCAGTGTGGGACTCAAAGTTACTCCCGTAAGGTCAGAGGTATCCCACGAAAACACATCTTCATATTCTCCCAACAAGTCTCTCAGTCTCCCCTTGACATCTTCAGGAATTAGCTTCCCAACAGCTACTGACCATGTATCCCGAACAAGCATCTGTATTGTATTAGCTAAATCCACATTTGTGTGTACCATCACTACATCCCTTTGCCTTCGCTTCCCGTATCATCGTAAGGTTACATTTCTTAGCCACAATTTGATCTCCTCGAATGGATCCCACCCCCCTCACAGTTGGGAACTTCATTATCAGGTGGTAGGGTGACCAGACCACCCGAGCCTAGCACTTCCATGACCTTTTTAAAATCACATTATAAGGGGAATGAGCACCACGACAGCGAAATTACACTTGATGGTCACCCCTTTGTCACCATCCGCTACATGAACAGGCAATGTTATCTCTCCTATGGGGAATATTGGGTTTCCCATGAATCCGGGTAAAGGGGAGGCACACTTTCTCAAGTTTTTGCTCCCTATGTCTAACTGGTCAAAACACTCAGCAAACATCACTTCTACCCCGCTTCCGTCATCAACGAATACCCTTCTTATCAAGGACGTTCCAATAATGGCTGAAATTACCATAGGATCTGCATGGGGCGTTTGGTCTGGTACAACATCCGCTTCCGAGAAAGTGACTGTCTCATCTTGTCAAAACCTCTTGCGACTGGGCTCTTCCGCAGGAACCCTTTGAGCCTTTTCTCTTAACACAGCGTTCGGAGATCTCTCTCCCACCATGCCATAAATGACATTAAATACCCTCCGCACGGGTGGGTTTTATCTATTTTGGTTATCTTGATTTCCCCCCTGTTGCTCCTGGGGTCTATCCTGCCTTCCTTTCTGCCCCATGTCTCGAACCGCCTATTCTCGAGGCCTTTTATCTCCTCTACCCCCATTGTTTTTATTGCTTCTTCTATAAGGCTTCCATTAGTTCATTCGAGGCCTCAAGGGGGCAACCTGGTTCCTGTGTCCTTGCCCTCGGAATTGTCCTTCCCGCTCACACCTATCGATCTCCATCCTTAACTGCATGCAATCGTTTGTGTCATAGATGTAATCCCTGTGATGATCACAATACCGATTTATTGTCCTCCGGCCTGCCATCGAGTTTTGGGAACTCTGCAAGGGTGGAGGTACTCAGAACAACCCTCTATGTATACTTAAGATCTGTGCAGGGGTGTTCTCCCTCCGAGCATGGGTGGTAATGGAGTGTACCTCTCGAATGATTTTCTTGTGGGTTCGACTAGCCTTTTTCTTCTATACTATACTTTTCTTCCCATTTTCTCTGTATGGCTATCTCTTTTCCTTCTAGTTGCCTCCTCTACCCTCAAGTATTGCTCTACAACCTCCTGAAGTTTTTGCAAAGTCTTTGGGGGTATTAGTACTCATCTTTTTGTACAATTCTAAGTTATGCATCCCCAGCAGGTACCCCTGGATTACCTCATTCTCCATTGTTTCTATCACTCCCAAACTCTCATCCACATACCGATGATAGAAGGCTTTCGTGCTTTCCCATGTCTTTTGCTTCGTCTGGTAGATTTCTAACAGAGTTTTGGTAAACTTCTTCTTCTGTGCGTACTGGCACAAAAATGCTCCACTGAAATCTCGATATGATCGAAGCGAACCCCTTGGCAACTTATTGAACCACTCATGTACTTTTCCTCGCAGATAGCTACCTACCAGCTTGCATGTCAGTTTCTCATCAAAATCCCTCAAACTCATCAAGCCTAGGAACATCTGGATGAACTCTCGAGGGTCAGTCTCACCACTGTACGTGGGAAGTCCTTCCGGAGGCTTCATTTCGATTGGCCAGCGAACCCCAGTGACCACTGAGCTGAAAAGAGACTCTGCAGCCTGGCCCAAGGGTCATATCAATCTATCCAATTCCTTTCTTAATGATTTGCTTGCATATGAGAGGGGGTTCCTTTTGCCCCCCTGACAGGTTCAGCCTCATATCGTGCCCGCCCAACTGTGGCATATAAAGAGGTTGGGTCACTCCATGTCTAGGGTTCATCCAAGGCTATCCGAGGTTCGTGTATGCTGGTGGTGGTTAGACATTAGGATTGTAAACCCCCTGATTGATTCCCAAACTTCCGTATCCTTGCATTGCAGAAGAGGTCATTACTCCATATGCTGCTCCTGGACCGGCCAAGTCGAGGGCGGGAGCAGATGTGGCTAGCAGAGGTAACGAATATACGGGAACCTAGGAATAACCAGGAATAGAAGGCTAAAGCCTAACTTGTAATGGTTCTCCAGCATATGCGTGATAAGGGTCGGTTATTAGGGGTTGAGAGGGGGTTGAGAGGCCAACCCAGTAGTTATTCCCAAAGGTGAGGGCGGTAATGTCCTCAGCATGACCCTATCATCCCTTAGAGGAGAGGTAATTCGATAGCCAGCCGCAGCCAGGACCTGAGCTGCTCGTTCTACATCTTGATTCAGAGTCACCCTCCCCTCATTCTACTTTCCTTGCCCGTGTTAACCATAGGCTTCCATATATGGATCTCCCAAAACCTCCGTAAACCTTCCGTCCCTCAGATCGGCTACCCTTTCGAGCAGGGAATCAGTTCCATGTTCTTGCTCTCTTTTCATTTCCAGCGTCCTCGAGGTCCCCGACACATCGTTCTGGATTGGCGCTAGGGTATTTGCACCAAATGTCACTGAGGTTTGCCCCTCCACCGTGGCCTACGCCTGTAATAGGCTCGGCACATAACTCCGTTCCCGACGTTTGAAAGTTAGCCATTTCGATGTCCTCAACACAGGCATTGTCTCCTACTCCTGGATTCTCTGCTGTTAACCTTGGCGGAGTCCAGCCCCCGTACCTATTGACCTCAACATTTCACTCCTTCGAACAACCGTGGACATAAACTCAAACCCATTGATCCGGCTTAGTCTTACCCACAGACGGCGCCACTTGATGCGTCTCTGACAACCAACTGGTTCATAGGCTTGAGTTCTTATCGAATTGACCTGCGATAAAACTGTCCTTGGGGGTTCAGGGGTCAGCACTCTGATGCCTAAGTTATCCCAAGCGTTTGATATGATTAAGACAGAACGAATGATAAGTAAATGCGTACATTGTATTTATACTCCATGTCCTAAATAACATTTTCCTTAATTATTGCCCTTAATTACCCACGAATGCGATAATTATGTTAGGATATTAAATATTCTCCTAACTGGGCTGTCACATCTTCGACCAAATGGCCTTCTTGGGCTTAACCTCTATCAGAGAGGAGGAAGGGGAGATGAGTGGTGGTGGCGAGAAGCAGGTGGTGAGAAGCAGGCGGGAGGGAGTTGGAGAAGGCAGGGGCAAAAGAGACTTTTCACCTAGGGAAATTTGTAAAGAGATTTTCTCTCTCTGCAGATTCCCTTGAGACGGAGGAGTAATGTACTTGCATATTGTTTTTTTATAATATTAAAAAATTAAATTTGATTAATAATATCTTATGTACGGTTTTTTTTAAACTAAAATTAAAATGACGTTTTGTAATGAGCATTAGATCAAGTTCTACAATTGTCCAGAAACAGTTATAATGACAACTGAATTATTTTTCTCTAAAAAAATTTAGATTAATTTCAATGAATTCCACGTTTTGTAGAATTAGATACTGATAATAATAATAAGTATATAAGTTTTAAATTTATCAAATTCGTTTTAATTTTATTTTTTACAAATATAGGAAATTAAAGTTTACGATTAAAAAAATGGTAATTTTTTTGGAAAAACTGTCTTTCCATTGGTTTATGGAAAGATGAGATTTAATTAGAATAATAAAAAGGTAAAAAGTTTTAGTTGTAATATTAAATATTTATTATGCAACGTGCAGCAGTTATAAAGTTGAGTGGGTCTTCTCATAGGCGGCTCGTCCATAAGCTTATGGACATGCCACTTATTTTTTTACCTTATACACTGCATTTGTTAAATTATATAAAAAAATTAGAATTTTTGAAAATATTTTTTGATATCATATATTTTTATATTTTCACCTTCAATTACATATTATTACTTGTTTTAACTTATAAAATACAATTTTTGAATTTTATAAAAAATTACAACATTTAAGGTAAACTCCATGTGGACTGTCCATAAACTTATGGAAATGCCGCTTTTCCTGATCCTTTGCTATAAAGTTTATGACCCGATAATGCAATCCAAAATTTTATCTCTATTTCTCCTAATTTGCAGTTTAAACCTTGATCTTTTTATGACTTACGAAAAACCGTCTTTTAAGAGATGTGCTCTAAAAAAATACGATAGGAATGGAGGATAAGGCTCACAAATTACAACCACCATATATAACATCATAGATCATAGGTTTAGGTGTTTGAATTTTAGGTGAATGGAATGAGTTGATGAAGTTAAATTTAAAAAAGTAAAAAGTAGAATAAGTGGATAAAAATGAAAGATTTTTTCCAAAATAGAAAATGTGTCCAAAAAAAAAAAGATAAGAGTAATAGTGTCATGTACTTTCCCGTTCCAAACAACAAGGGTGTTGCTATATCCCGCCCTGTATTTTACTATCCTCGCCCTAATACGTATAAATACATGTATTTTTAATTTAAAATTAAAAAATAAAAATTGGGAGAAGTAGTATAAATTGTGGATTGCTCTCCTTCCTTCTCTCCTCCCTTCTCTCTTTTTCTCTCCTTCTTCTTCTTCTTTCTCTCCATTTCTCTCCCCCTTCCCTCTCTCCATTTCTGCCGCTCAGCCAAGCCAGCGCCGCCCGCCGCCTCTGCCGCCCGCCGCCGCCAAAAACCCGCCGGAAACCCGCCGAAAAACGTAAGTTTTGGAGGAATTTTTTTTTACTTTTCGTGCGAATTGTTGCCCGATCTATTCGAATTTTGTTGAACTTGTCGGAATTGTTAGAATTGGGGTTTGTTAGAATTTTGTTAAATGTAGAATGGATGTTGGGTTGGTGGTTAGATGTTGGGTTGGTGGTTAGTATAGGAGATTAAGATGTAGAATAATTTGGAGAAATATAATATTAGGAATTTAATGAATTTTGGAATTAAAACGAAGAAATTGTGTTTTTTAGAAATTATTTAGTTTAAATTTGGAAATGATTACTATTTCCGTAATTTGGAAAGTATATGTGACATAATAGAATATAGTTTTATTTAAATAAACTTTATTAATCCGATGTAAACAATTGTGTAGTAAATTATTATGATATGTTTTAACAATTGTTTCCTTGAATGTTAATAATAGTGTGATGTGGTAAAAAAATAAGATTATTTAGTAATGTAATTTCCAATTTGTAACTTAAAAAAATGTGTAGTTCGTTGTATGGGATTGTACGAGAATTAAATTTGCTGTTTGTGGTGGGGTTTTTTTATGTTATATCCACTTTTTCCTATGCATTATAGAATATGTACTTTCCATTAGTAAATTGAAATTATGCACTGTTCGAAAATATTAGTTCACACGTTGTTGAAATGTATGTTAATTTATCTTATCATATCAGTTTGATTCAATTGTTGTTATACTAATTACATATCTTGTGTTGTAGATGAGCACTGCTGGTCAACCTGACGGCCATGGTCGTTCCATACGCCGAAGAGGTGTTAGTGCCTCGGCGAGACAGGCTAGAGGCCGCGTGGTCGAGGATGAACCGTTGCCTCGGCCGCAGGAGTGTGATGTAGGAGCGGAGCGGCCTTCTCCACCGAGCGTTCGTGCATTCGATCCCATGCCAACATGGGACGGTCCGGAGATTAACATTCTCGCATCTGGTGGAATCCGTCACGATAGTGACTGACAGTTGAATTATGACTTGCCGGCAGATGTCCCCCTGATGGGCCAACCTGGGACGAGTGTGCCATTGGATGCTGGGATCGAACGTTATGCTGCTGGAGGAGCCAGGCACACCGTGAGGAATAGAGCTGGTCAATTCTCACAATCTTCTGGTGGATCGTGCAATGCCGGTGAGACTGGCACCGGAAGGGCACCGAGGAATAGAAGGAAGCGACCCGCCGATGAGACGTGGCTAGTGCGGGGACCGATGGCTGGTGGCCCGCAAGATAACCTCGTCATACCAAGCTTCGGAGGACACGTCGCTATTGACGTTTGGAATGGTATAGAGCGAGGTGTGCTGAGATGCCATGCTCGGTCGCCGCTATGCAAGCAGCTAGTCGCCACGCTCCCCGAACTGAGCGATGTTGCACAGGCCCAGATACGTGCGACCGGGTTGGCCCACCTGCCTGCGATTATGTTCCAGTTCCTTGACATGGCACTGATATCCGCTTTTGTCGAGAGGTGGCAGCCGGACACGAACACGTTTCACATGCCTTTTGGGGAGATGACCATCCTGATGCACGACGTTGAGATGATTCTTGGCATTCCCATCGTTGGTGACGCTGTTGCGAGTACCATTTCGGCGGAGACTATTCAGGAAGCGTGCGCTGAACTGTTTGGGAAAGACGTGGAGTCCTTTGTCGCGGAAGACTGGAACGGGGGTAACATAGATGCCCAATAATTGATGGCGAGGTGTGTAGCGGCGGGGCAGAGCGAGAACTTCCAATTTATGTGCTACATGCTGACCCTGTTTTCATCCACGCTTTTTGTGGATAAAACTGGGAATAAGGTTAGAGCCAACCTTCTACCCCTACTTGATTTGCAGTTGTCGTGGGGCTCGGCGACATTGGCCAGTTTGTATCTGCAGTTGGGAATTGCATCTCGGTCCAAGGCGCGCGGCCTATGCGGATGTTGCACGCTCCTTCAAGCATGGATATACGAGTACTTTCCGATGTTTCGGCCGAGACTGAGTACATTGCCAGCTCTTCCGGGGCACGCCAACCGGCACACAGGGGATAAAACAAGGAGGGATACTGGGAGGCTCAGTGCCATCAGGCGTCAGTTGGATGCCTTACAGCCCGACCAGGTATGAATTCCATGCTTTTACTCTTATTCTGACAGTAGTAGGTAGATCGGATTCCATAGAAATGTAACATGTCTGTGAAACTTTTTACAGGTGGATTGGTTGCCATATGGAGTGGACGTGGTTAGGGCTGCGAGGGGGAGGACTCACTACCGCGGCGTGATTCGATACCTCGACGCAATGGAGGCGTACATGCCAGATCGCGTTGTGCGCCAGTTCGGTCTCGTACAGGGTATACCGCGGGGTCTTGCAATTGCGCCCGAGCCTTGTTCCCGCCCGGCTGATCCAGCCGGCTATTCAGTGACCTACCCAGGGAGGCTGCAGTTGACCCTATGGGAGATGGCACACACTTGGCACGACGGTCAGCTTGCGGCGTTCCCGATAGCCACGAGCCAATCAGAGTGTACCATGGATTACGAGGACTGGTACGCGACTCATTCGCACCCATTGATCGCAAATCCTGAACATGCTGCCACGAGTGGACCGGATAGGACACATCATCAGTTATCGGTAAGTTTTCTCGAACTGTTTGCTTCGAGTAATTATATTACATTTTACTGTTTCGTTATTGTAAAATCTGTTTCCTGTGCAACTGATGCTGAGTGACATGATGAGCGCCCTGGATCCGTTTGACTCGGCGACCGTTGATGGACTCGCCGACCCCTGCATGAGGGAGTTGATGACGACTTTTGTCAGTCATCGCGATGAGTATCGCAGGCTCGGTTATGGACCCATTCCTTAGTCGACTGTTTGCTTATGTATGAACCCACAGTTTTGCCATAGTTTGCTCATTTATGTAATCGGTAACTGTTTGTGCATATCAAATTTATAAGTCATCGATTTTTGCAACAGTAACGCTTTCAAAATAATTGTGACGCTTCGATAATAACTGTAACAGTTGCGTACATGCCGAAATTTTTTGCTGGGTTACAACAGTTAATTACTCTCAGAGTATGCTCTTCTCCAAGCCCTTATCCTCATACGAAAGGGTAACTCCCAACCTACGACATCAGCATTCCTCAATGTGGTCCACATATTAACCACGGGGGGCATGGGACAGTTTTCCTTCACGTGTACCCGGACGAAATGGCTTGCACTGCGAACGTATACAATGTGTAGCTCCCTACTTGTTCCATCCTCGCCCCCACCTGCCCTCAGTGGAATGACTGTACAGCAATGGTCCGCCGACCAATTCTCTAAAATGTAATATAAAACTACAACCGTGTTGTAGTAGGTGGCGACAGGAAACATGTCTGCAATGACCGTAAACCAATGCTCTGGACCACATGGACCGCTGGTGTGGTGTATACGGGCTCTGGCGAATTCAACGTCATCTTGCGAACCGTATATGGGAACATAGTCAGGCCAATGAGTTGATATCTCATTAAATATTGCCCGACGCGCTGTAGACCATTCACCTTCACCGTCTACGTGGAACACATCAGCAATGCATCTGAAGTCACAGTTTCCATCACTCACGACATCGTTCCAGCCTTCGATGTAACGCCGGACAATGTGGGGGACACTTTCGAGGAACGGGAATGTCGCTGCAGGAGAACACATTAAGATAAATATCTTGTGCAGGCGGCGTTCATTAGGAAGAATGGTGCTTGTACTTACCGTGCCGGCGACCGCTCCCTGAAGCACGCCCCGGGGACCTTGAACTACTCCCGTATCGCCTGTTCACGTGCTCGTGGTAGCTCGGTGAACGTCGGGTTGATCTTGATCGGGGGACCTGCTCGCTTGGTCTCCCACGTGCACTGGTACAATTATCCGGCTCGCCAATGCCGCTCTCCTCCGGACGCAACTGCGCATCTATGTAGGATGAAACTCGTCGGCGGACCGAAGGGTCGCTGCGTGCCAGCTCCTCCAACAGAGTGTTGAACCGCGACTGATCTTGTTCGACCCTCGCAATGTTTTCCGTGCTCCGCACGTGATCACCCAATGCTAGGCTCTTAAACAGCGGATGAATGTCGTCCAAGTATAAGGGGATTCCTTCAGCAACTGCCCCTGCCATGACGCATGCACACGGTATTCCGTGTGTCGAGCGCAGTACACAGCCACAGTAGGCATATACCTGTGCTCCGAGTGCATCAATCCTCCCGGACTCGACTGTCAATTTATCCAGACAGTATTTGGACACATTGTTGATCAAGTTGCTGAAAAGGGCCCTACGGTGGAATCTTCCAATGCACGTTCTTGAATTCTCCAGGCCGGTCTTGATCATAGTAATCTGCTGGGCTAACTGCAGGTCGACACGCCTCCATACCGTGTCCAGTGAACCAGTCGACGTTTGTAACCACCCTTTCAATGACGAGTGTGCACTTTCGACCCTGCATGTAGTTGTGTTCCCGAAATGCAGAAATCTGTTCGTCCATGCCCTCACAAATTTCTCCTTATGGGGGGTGAGCCACGTCGTCTCAGCGTAACTAATAACAGCCTCGCTCCAAGACCATCCAGCCCTCATATCTACCAAGACGTTTTCGTACTCTGAAACCCGGAACCATGCACCATTCTTGAACGCTGCCCCGTTCCTCTTATTCCCTGTCAGCACAGTAACACGTGCCTCCACATCCTTGTTAATATGCCAGGTGCAGAGCAAATGATCCGATTCTGGAAACACAGTCCGAAGTGGCCTAATCAGTCCCATCTCCTGATCGGTGACCACAACCTCAGGGAACGGTCCATCCACAAGCAAGTTCTTCAGCGCGTTCAGCACCCACTCATAGGTATCTGCCGTTTCGTCAACGACAATTGCGTAGGCAATCAGGAAGTTTGTGTTGCAAGGGGACATCCCAACCATCTCAATGAATGGCATGCCGTAGCGATTGGTCTTGTACGTTGAGTCGATGGCCACAACCCACGGAAACGTGCGAAATGCCACAACAGCATCGGGATTAGCCATGAATAAATGAGTCAAAGTACCATCACCTGCTGAGCGGTGACTAGTGACATACCCTTTCGCGGTGGCCAGATGCAAACAATTCTCCGCTGTGTTGCGCCCGCCTCGCCTTTCTGTTACATATGCCGATCTCTCATTGTACACTTGCCTAATGTTCTGATGCAGGTCTGGAAACGAATTACTGAGGCTGGCATTGATATGCCTTGGGGCTGTTTCTGAATCTGTCAAATCTCTGATCATTTGTTTCGCGTCCGCATGGAGCTTGCAGCTCTGTCTATGACCCTCGGGGTACACTGAGAAAGAGTGGTTGTGCATCCCTCGTCTAGGATCCTTGCACGGCACTACATTCCAACCATCCCCCGTGATTCTCTGTTTCAAGACAATCGCGAATGGGCAGTCACAACTTCCGGTAGAGGTGCTACTCCGTCGGACTACATCAGATTCGCTCGTATCTACAACCTTATCCTTTCGGCCCCGATTTGTAGGACCCCGTGACAAGTTCAAATCCCACCTGCAGAGCAATCCGTTGCAGGTAGGAATAAGCCTCGGCAACACCTGGAAACACAGCTGAGGTGGCAAATGGAGAGTATCCATTCCGCCCTGCAGCAGCTTCACATGACTGATTGTCATCCTTAAACAGCAATAAACATCAAGTAATTAGTTACACTCAACTGCTATACCAACGACAATGATGTCGTCAATTAACGTTTACATATGAACGAATAAAGATAAAATTACAGTCAAAACGTTAAAACATATACTTAAAGAAGAGAACATAAAGATAAAATTATAGTACATGAAATGCCATTACAGTTATAAAATTCCCGTACACAAATTAACTCCCTAAACTAAAATTACATTCATCCATTTCAAACTGTCCTCCTAATGGACTTAAGGGTGCACTCCGCCATTTCTCATTAACAGCTAAAACATACATGTAATGGAAAAAAAAATGAAATAACATTGTGGCTAGAATTAATATTACATTCTTACATTTCACATTAAAGTTTAAAATTAATTAACGTAACGAATTTAATGTTTACTAATGAACTTTTGGAATCCAAAATGCAACCGGGTCGTTTCAGATTAACTTTTAATACTTGCATTTGAATAATGTAAAATGAAACAAAGTAATTACATTTCAACAAATTAAAATAACAAAATAACGTAAAAAAACGTAAATTAACGTTACAATAATTAACAAAATAACAAAATTAACAAAACAACAAAATTAACGTTACAATAATTAACAAAATAACAAAATTAACAAAACAACAACATTAACGTTACAATAATTAACAAAATAACAAAATTAACAAAACAACAAAATTAACGTTACAATAATTAAAATTAACGTTACAATAATTTTTACGTTACAATTAATAAATTAAAATACTAAGATGAGCATAAATTAAAAAACTAAGATGAGCATAAATTTCTACTTCAAAAAATAATAGATAATAAATTTAACTATTACTTATGGACAGAAAACTGATTAGTAAAATTACCTCCGAAGACATGGAATTTCTAACACCCTTGCTTGGAGTACAAATTTGGAGAGTAAAAATTTGGAGAGTAAAAATTTGGAGTTCCACATATTTTTACAGCAGAAATGATCTTTTTATAGCAGAAAATTCAACTTTTTCGGGTGTGTGATAGAGTAAATGACATTAAATGTGGGTAGTTGGGGAGAGGAAGCCGTCCGGCTCGCGCCAAGCCCATGGCGAGCTGAGCCCGTCCGGCTCGCGCCCAGACCGTGGCGAGCGGAGGCCGCTCCGGCTCGCGCCCAGGTCGTGGCGAGCGGACCGGCGGTGGCTCGCGCCCAGGAGGTGGCGAGCGGACCGGCGGCGGCTCGCGCCCAGACCGTGGCGAGCGGACCGGCGGCGGCTCGCGGCCAGGCGGTGGCGAACGGACCGGCGGCGGCTCCCAGCCAGGCGGTGGTGAGCGGACCGGCGGCGGCTCGCGGCCAGGCGGTGGCGAGCGGACCGACGGCGGCTCGCGGCCAGGCGGTGGCGAGCGGACCGACGGCGGCTCGCGGCCAGGCCGTGCCAACCGGAGCCGGCGGCGGCGCGCGGTGGTCCGGCGGCGGCGCGCGGTGGTCCGGCGGCAGCGGAATTTCTTTTAAATTAATTCAGTTAATATTAACTAACTACAATTATCTAAATTAATTTTAATTCAGATATTGAAATTAAATTAAAAAAATATACTGTATACGTATTAGGGCGAGGATAGTAAAATACAGGGCGTGGTATAACAATCCACAACAAATATTCATACGTACTTTTTATTTTCGTATGTGAATCAAATATTTCTATTTAACTATTTCCCTTACGTAGACCCAAATTTGTGGCTGAATTTAGGTTCAAAATTTTCACTTTTCCTACTATATTACCGCACATAAATGTCCGTTTAGAAAGGTAATATGAACTTTTGAGGGGATTGGGAGAGTATATAGAAATAAGGGGAAGTATTAAAATATTCTCTCCGTCCCAAATTAAATTGTACAAAATTAAAGATTCAATCAAATTTGAAAAACTTTAGCTACATATTTAAACGGATATATAAACCATAATATCATTATATGAGATATTGTTATATTCATTATAACATGTAGTTTTTAAATATTAAGTTTTTATGTACCGTTATTGTACGTACTCCCTCAGTCCCACTTCAAATTTTAAGAAATCTTTTTCACGTTTATCAAGAAACATGTTTCACCATTAATATGACTACGTATAATGACAAATAAAAAGTTGATATTAGAAATTATTTGTTACGACGAATCTAACCATATCATACTCTATCTGTTCCACTTTAAAGTTCCAAATTACTTTTTGTATAAACTTTAAAACAAGTCTATATGCTATCTTTTTAATGGATGATGAGAGAGACCAATATAAATTAAACGAAAGGAAAAATTATGAATACATATTTATGGTTAAATGTAGAAAGTTTATAGTGGGACGTCCCAAAAAGAGAAGTATGAAGTTTATTGCGGGACGGAGAGGGTATATAATGATATTATTATTTATATATTTATTCAAATATGTGGTCAAAATTGGACACTGAATAATGACATAGAGTGAATTAAGAAGTTTGAGATAGGATAGAGGAGTAGTTACATATATTTACAATTGACTAAATTGTACTCCTAATATAATGAGGGAGTATTTTTGGTCCCCTAATATAATAAAATACCATCTTTTGGTCCCCAGGGAAAATACCATATTTGTTCAGCAATCAACAAATACAAAATGATTGATTCCCAAAAGGCATTGTTCAGGTAGATCAAGATGACTTTCCGATATAGTCAGGGGTATTTTAGTAATTTTACTAATAAAACACACATTTAGTTACTAACACAATTAACTCCGCATTTAGTTAACACAGTTAACTTTCATAAATTATACCCGTGAGTTTGACCACCGGTGGTTCTTGATGAAATCGCCCAAGGAAGGCACTGTGAACCCCGGTGGTTCTCGATGAAATTGCCGCCACCCAAGACCGTCGGCGCACCGCTGTGAACTTTTGAAGCGCCGACCTCGATCGATGCCGGGGGTTCCTTCATTGCTCGACTCGCCATATCACGGAATGTCTCGATCTTCTTTCAGAGACTCGACCCAAACTTCTCCAGATCGCAGATGTAAGTCTCGATCACCGATTTCGATCGGTTTTCCATGGTCTGTATCAACCCGCCAAAGCTTCATCCGCCAGCGGGAGGGTTAGGTTTCGCGTTGTGTTCCTCGTCGGCGTCGCTTCCGTCAGACGCATCGCGTGGAGAATCGGTGCCGGAACCATATGTATGTAAATTGGGTCTGGAACCATAAAGTTGGACTTCTCAATCTGTTGACCACAAGTTCATACTATTTTCTCAATCTGTTGACCCAATTCACAGATAAATCTTGAACCATAAACTGGACTTCTCAATCTCAATCTATTGACCCCAAGCGCAGAGAATTGGGGTCAGAACCATGTAGAAAATAGGAGTAATATTGACTTTCGATGGAAGGTGGCGACGGACCGGCAGCAGAATGCGGTAACTGGTCGGCAGCGGTTACGGCAGGGACAAGCCGGCAGGAGGCGGCAGCAGCTGACCGCAGGTGGACGGCGGGATGCCCACTGCGACCGGTAGCGGCTGGCGGAATAAAAATTTTGGGCAGCAACGAGGAGGAAACTGGCGGTGAGGAGGATGCGCCGCCGGGTTCGTTGGCAGAAGTTGGAGTAGCAGAAAATGGGAACTGATCTTCAAAGAAATTAGCATCCCGACTGATAAAGATCACACGGATTTCCAAGTCATAAAGGTGATAGCCTTTCTTTCCGACAGGATAACCAATAAACAGACACCGCCGACTTCTTGGAGCAAACTTGTCACAATATCTGGGAACATGAGCAGCAAAACACAAGCATCCAAAAACTCTTAATGATGAGTAATTGGGAGCTTTCCCATAGAGCAGCTCAAAGGGAGTACGACCATTGAGATGCTGTGTCGATGTTCGGTTAATTAAGTAAGCAGAAGTAAGAACACATTTTCCCCAAAACTCAATAGGAAGGCTGGCTTGGCATCGTAAAGCATGCGCCACATTGAGTAAATGACGATGGTTTCTTTCAACCCGACCATTCTGTTGTGGTCTGTCAACCATAGATGTCTCAAAGATGATCCTAGATGCAGCAAAATGAAATCGCAACGGCAGAAATTCAGTCTCCTTATCAGCCCGAACACGTTGTATGGTTCAGTCCCATTATCAGCCCGAACACCAGAGCAAGGAGAAAACAATTTGCTGGGCGTGTCAACTGCTGACCGCGCGTGATAACACGCGCTCTAGAGGGAATGACGCGTTTGGTGCACAGTGTGTGGCTGACATGCACTTCTAGAAAGCACGTGCGTGAATCTCATGATCGCCTGCATCGTCATCGTTTTGAGCGAGAGGTCCGCCTGTGTCGTTGTGCAGGTTGGCCGGACGGAGTCACGACCAAGGCGGAGAAGATGCCGGTCGTTGGCGGTGCAAACCAAGGCTTTGTCCAGAGGCGCAAAACTAAGGTGCAAAATCGAGGCTCGTGCCCGGAGTGAACAATGGACGCAACGTCGGTGGCGGTCGGAGGTGAATAACGACGATTTGAGCAGAGGTGATGGCAAGCTTGTACCGCAACAGAACGGCACAGGCGGTCGGCGGTGGTGGCGATCTGAAGGTTTTTTTAAAAGAAAGGTAGTCCTGATCGGCGGCGCGTGGAAGTCACGCACGGGCGATGGCGGAAAATTTAGGACGGTATTTTAAGGTCTTTGGTTTCAGGATTTTATGCTCTGATACCATGTAGAAAATAAGGGTAATAATGTGTGTGTATTCATGAATTCATGATACATTATATAGTAGTACATGATACCTATACAAGCTAGAAAAAAGTAATAGAATATAATTACAGTTATAAGTAATATTGCAAGAATATTCTAATTTCTTAACAAACCATAAATTGGGGAAACCTTCTCTATCGGAAATAGAAAATAAATAGAAATTCGAACGACCTTCTTGAAGGAGGAATGGTGGGCGGCAACAGGGAAGTGGAGGTCGGCGGGGAAAAGGCTTCAACGGGGAAGAGGCTTCAACGGGGAAGGAGATGGTTTTCTTTTCTTATTTTTAAATTCAAGGGTATAATGATCATTTTTATAGATTTTGACCAATTCTACAGTTGATTTTACTTGGAAACCACCTTTGGGGAACCAAACA
Source organism: Rubia yunnanensis (assembly GCA_037428765.1). Classification (NCBI taxonomy): domain Eukaryota; kingdom Viridiplantae; phylum Streptophyta; class Magnoliopsida; order Gentianales; family Rubiaceae; genus Rubia; species Rubia yunnanensis. The sequence continues at coordinate 86,404,229 of CM075066.1, forward strand.
AATTATTTTGTATTTGTTGGTTGCTGAACAGACACAGTATTGACCTTGATGACTAAAATGTGTATAAGATACTATTTAGAGTATAAAAAAACAATTTAATTTTTACAATTAAATATGTGTTGAAAATTATGAAATATTTTTCCGCAATTTAACCTTTAACCTAGAACGGAGGGAGAATATCATTCATTTGTAACCAGATTTTGTTATTTGAATAATAGTTTGTCAGCCCTATCTCCAAGGCCAGCATGTTAGTACCGTTTCACCTTAAATCACATCCCAATCCATTTACACCATCTGAGAGATATATTTAATAAAGAAATAGTACCCGAAACCCTAGGACAGACGCGGCACCATCTGGTGGCGGAGGCAGACAGGACCACGTGAGGAATTTCCAAAAGGGCGCCACAGCACACGGCGACACGTGTGCCGTCCTCCTCCGCCAGGCGCCCACCCCACTCGAGCTCGCCGTACGAGGGGGGCTGCTGTCCATCCACCTGTCCCCCTCTCATCACGTGACGCCGCACACGTGTCCTCGTCCTTTTCCTCTTTTGACGCGACACTGGAGCCGCCGGGTCCCGCTTTCCTGCCCCTAGTAAATTTATTTATTTGTGATTCTTCCACTCCTTTGCAAACGTGGATTCGTATTGGTTGTCCTTATCCGATCTCTCTTTTATCTCTTTTATCTCGTTCCTCAGGATCCGCGTGAGCTTTGACCACCACATTTATTGCTCCTTAGTCCTCACCGTGGTTTGCCTTTGTTGAAAATTTCGATCACATTTACTTATCTATATATTCACATGATGAAACGCATAAATTATGGTAGATTTCACCTTCAATGGTGTTAGGGTTCGTACTGGCGATTGGACTAATGTGAGATTTTTGAGATTTCATTTGAATGGGTGGTTGTGGATATTTTCATTTTACATGTGAGGGTGCTAGGTGCATGATTAAATTTTCTTACTCCCTCTTGTCCCAATATACTAGCACCAAACAAAGGGCACATTTGTTTTTTTGAGTCTATCTCTGGAAAAATTATCTTTCCATAAAATGTAGAAATGCTAAGGTTGAAAGTGTAAATTAGAAAAACTGAATATAAAATTTTTGGGTTGCATGAATCGGATTACAAACTTTATAACTACCACACGTTGCATAATGAATTTTTTATATTGCAACTAAGACCTTTTACCTTTTATTATTTTAATTGAACATCGTCTTTCCATAAGCCTATGAAAAAATGGTCTTTCCCAAGACTTTACCTTTTTTAAAAGGTAAAATGAGTTTAGGAGATTGTATTGGGAGATTAAAAAGTAAATTTAGTGGATGAAATAATTTAGAATTTGTCAAAAAGAAAAGTGTCAATATAACAAGACCATCCCAAAAAAGAAAAATACCAATATAAAAAAAAACAAAGGGAGTAGAACTAAAAAAATCAAATGGCTACTATATTCTCCGTAACATTTTGAGTTATTTCACTTGCTACTGATTAATTTTATAATGGAAGTACAAAACACAAAAAATTCAATATGATAGCAGAGCTTGAAATGGGTCTATCGAGGAAAGTTCCGCTTTCTTGACTCTCTTGATCGCTGCAAAGCGATGATAGTCACTCATAGGATTTCACAACTATATGATTTTGATTTTCTTGGTCGTCAAAACCTCCTCAGCGCATGACATTCTTACCTCGGAGCTAGATGTTGAAAATGTCTTTCTCCACAATACTCTTTGACTCCCGAACATTCATGATCCTATTTGTCCTAACCACGTTCGTTGCCTCATTAAGTCATTTATGGTTTTAAATAGGTTCATCGAGTTTGGTTCTAGCAATCTAGTACTTACGAGGTCTCAATTTTGTTTGCAGCTCAACTAATACTTCTCTATTCATTTTTATTAAGGGTTCCAAGGTTATAATTTTTCTCGTCTAGGTTGACGACATCATTCGGACATGAAAAGATGTTGATCTCATTTGCCAGTGTATACCTAGCACTAATTGCAAATTTGTGATTAAAGGTCTTAGTCGTATTCAAAATATTTTGGGTTTGGAGGTTTCTCGTTCGACGCGTGGCCTTTTCCTTGGTAAGCTAAATACACTATGGACATTCTTCAGCATGCTGGCATGATTAACGCTCAATGATCAGCTTTACTAGCTCAGTGTTTTCCAACTCAACTCTCAATTGTTCAATTGTCGACGCTCTCCAATTCTTGGTTATCACTCGACTTGACATCTCTTATGTTCTTAAAACAGTCAGCCGATATATTCAGTATCCTCGAGATGATCATTTCCAAGTGCTCACTCGCATCTTGAGTATTTTTCTCGGCACTCTGCACATTAGCATCTCTTTTAGCCCTACTTCGAGTCAACTCACTATCACTGGTTATTAGTTTTGATGCTGATTGGGCCAGATGCGTCAAGACTCGTCGTTCCACCCATGAATATCCATTTTTTTGGTGGCAATCCCATCTCAAGTGCTAGTAGTACATTGTTTATCGTTCTAGTTGTGAGTATGGAAATCGTGCTTTAACAAACTCTGTTGTTGAAAGCACAAGTTTCATCATGTTACTGTCTCTTTTTACCTTGCTAATATCTTCAACAAGGATCCCTCTCGTTCATTGTCTAATTTTTTTCAACCCAAGCTCGTGTGGACTATAATCTCACTCATGACTTGGATTCATCTATGTATTAGATATAATTTTAAACAGCTTAGAAAGCTCACTGCTTAAAATGTCTACACTTAAGAGAAATACTTCATTTTGAATAATATATGTCTATATTTAGGAATCTGATAGAAAATTAAACACCACTTTAGGATCAACTGAATTCTCATTTAGGTATGTATGAATCATTAGTTTTGTCGTCGTGTCGAGTTGCCGTTTTATCAAAGTCACAAACCCTAATTAAAATACGATTACCGATGAAACTAATAAGTGAACACATTTAATTAAACATGGATACCAAATCCAAAAGGTAATCTCATGAGTCATGACCTATACATTATTGTTTATTCTCTCTCCCTCTCTCTCAAATCCCACATCCATAGCTTATAGAGCTACTCCTTCTATTTTTTTTAATAATAGTGACACACTTTCCTTTTTTATTTATTTGTTTTATATTGATTTTTTTATATTTAGTAAGATTCTTTTACTTTTATCCACTCATTCTATTTTTTACCTTTTATATTAATTTCACCCGCTCATTTCTTTCACCTAAATCTAACCACCTAAACATATTGTGTCATTATTAGTGAAACAGAGGGAGTATTATTTATTTTCTCATCTCAATTCAAACTGCACACTTTAACTTTAAATACTCCCCCCGTCCCAGATCAAACTACACACTTACTGTTTGACACTATTATCTATTAAACTTTGATCACATATATAAGTAGATATATAAGCAACAATATTATCTTATGTGATATTTTTGGATTCGTCATAACAAGTAGTTTCTCAAAAGTAACTTTTTATTTGCCATTATTATACTTAGTTAAACTTAGACAAGTTTCTTAGTAAACGTGAAAAAGATTTTGGGCAATTTGACCTGGGATGGATGTAGTAGTTAATTTGAAAAATGTTTGACATTTAGTATCTTTCATTAGTGATTATTAACACTTGTAATATTTTGAAAATATATGTTACTCTACCTGTTTGAGCTCTATTTGCCCTACATTCATTATCACAATATTCAAGAAACATGTTTGACATTTGCTATGTTTACCTATGTACAATAATGCAAAATAAAAGTAGATATTTTGAAACTAATTGTTATGAAGAATTCAACAATATCATATACGATAATATTGCTGTTCATATATCTATTCAAACACACGGTCAAACTTTGATAGAGAATGATGTCAAAAAAGTAAGAGTGCAAATAGAGTTGAGACGGAGGGTAATACAACATATCTAACAAGGTATCGCAATATAGTTTTTATACTTATACCCCAATTTAATTTTATGGTCAAAGTTAAGAAGTTTTAAACAGATCAATAGTTAAACTGTAGATTAATCTGGGACATATGAGTAATATATAAGAGAGCAAATGACTTCTGTGGCCCTCAAACTATCGCCATCGTTCACATTTGGCCCTCCACTTTTTCCCCATACTTTTGGCCCCATAACTTACAAAACTGGTTAATTGTGGCCCTTCCTCCAACTCAGACCATTAACTTTAAAGTTTCCTCAGTTAGTTGAGGGTAAAATTGACTTTTCTCCTTTTTTATTTACAAACTCATGCCTTATTTTTAAAATTACAACTTAGCTCCCTTTATAATTACAACCCAGCTCCCAAATCTTTTAAACTACAACCTAGCCCCTTTATAATTACAAACCAGCCCCCCTAATTTCCTTCTTCAACATATTTCCACCCATATCACCACCTCCAATCGCTCAATTTTGCCGGAATAGGACGTCGCCACGTCCATCTCCGAGACCAATATTCCAGCCGTGCTTTATCCCCAATTATATACCATCCAGTATACCTTTCCCGACCATATTCTCCAGCAAAACCCTAATCAAGTGTCATTCAACCAGAGTCGGCATCTTAAATTGAGTGACCAAAATCTGAAACATCTGCAATTGAGTGACCAAAATCAAAATTGAACTACACACAAGAATCAACATATGAAATTGTGATTAAAGGCATAAAATAAACATCTGAACCCTAAATTTAAAATTACCTGACTGAACTTGAGGGCATGAGATTCACCGGCGAGCAAGAGGTTGCCGTTGACAAAGAAGAGCATACCGCTGGCGGGACTGGAGACTGGCAATCAACGGTGGAGATTTGGTGCTGGCACTGGTGGAAGAGGAGGGTGGTGAGCATCAATGTTCGGAGACCCCATGATTTTCTGCCCCTCAAAGGTTAGCATCGATGTGTCCTGGTAGAGTGCCACCAGCCTTGCCTTGTTGCTGTCGAAGATGGTGTAGCAGTGATCCACAAAAGCCTTTGCCACCGTATCAAGATCCATTTTCCAGTGGCGGTCGCTGTGGCGGAGCGGGGAGGGGAAGGGGGAAAGAAAAAAGAAAAGAAAAGGAAAAGGAAAATTGTTTTGGGCTGAAATTGATGGCCATAAAATGTATATGGGAAAATTAATAAAGGAAATTAAAAATGAAAAAAGAAAATGAAAAATGACTATTTTACCCTTAAAATTAATGTTGTTGACCATACCTTAACGGTTTGACCTGATGAAAGGGTTACAAGTTGCCAGTTTTGTCAGTTTTTTTTTGAAAAATTAATCATTCCAAGTTGCTGGGAAAAAGGCCTAGCGGCGATTACAATGAGTGGAATTGACATCCAACCTAACTAGCCTCTAGCAATAACTAACATATTGCAAGGATATCTAAATTACATGTCAACTAGACTGATCGTCTGTACTATTACATATTAGAGATCCAATAAAAAACTGTTACATCGCCCTTGGGGATATTAACTTACTTCCCGCAAAAATCCTGATCGCTTGGCAGAGAGGAGCGTATCACGCATCAATATCACTGAGCCAAACATGGATTTTCTACAACTGTAAAACCACTTGATCCAACCACGATCTATATTTTTCAAACTGTAAACACCTTGAAAAACACAGATTTTTCGAATCCAAATTAATGGATACCAAAAATAAAACCACAAACAAAATTACGAACACCCGATCTGAACAATCAGGTCGAGAACAATACATGCCAGTTTTGTTTGTTCAGGGGCCTAAAGTATGGGAAAAACGTGGAGGGCCAAAGGTGAACGATGTCAATAGTTCGAGGGCCATAAAAATTATTTGCACTATATAAGATCATGGATTACCTTTACATACATATTAGTTTTCAAGCAAATGCTTTGCTGACCCCTTAAATATTACGATCGTCCACCTTTGGCCCTTCATTTTTTGGAACATTTTTGTCCCCTCAACTTACAAAACTAATGATTTGTGGCCACTCCGTCAGGTTAAAATGTCAACTTAGGTTTTCAACGTTAATTTTAAGGGTTTATATGACATTTCCCATTTTTTTTTCCTTTTCCTTTTCCCCTTCCCCTTTTCCGCCGCCTTCCACCCCTGCTCTTCTCCTTCCCCCTTTCCGCCACCCACCACCCTCTTTTCCCCTTTCCATTTTCCGCCGCCTGTCACCCCTGCCCTTCCCCTTCCCCCTTTGATGCTAAGTCAGGAGTTCCTAACTTAGCATCAATGGCTACAAGTCTGACTTTCTTCTCATTTATAACCAAAGTTGAAGTATTTGAATTCCATGGCAAGTCTTGCACCTTCCTCATCTCAAAGGTCTTCTTGTTGGTCCGAAAAGACTTAATCTTCACAATCTCATCCTCATCCTTAGCTTTCACCCTTGCACTTCTTACCAACGCGGAAATAAGACTAGGATAGACCAAAACATGCATGGCCTTGGGAGAGATAACTTGCCTCACAATTCTCTGATGTATGAACAAGCACGGGTTGACTAGCTTCTGTGTTCCAGCATACTACAACAAATTTTCTATTTCCTTGGTTAGAGTAGTTGTGTTGGTAGATGGCATCCAACAGTTCACAGGCAACTAGTACAAACAAAATAATTAGGAGGATAAATAAGACGCCTTGGCTGGGCATTAAGTTTGATAACCACCAGAAATCCCACAAAAAATTTGGTCATCAGTGACAACTAGATCCTTAGAAAACTCCCCAACAAAATCTGGAGTTTTCAGTCACAACAACTCGTCAATCTTCCCAGCTGAGAAGTTTATAATCTTGTCTCTTACATAAGCCCTATCACACCATGGGGAATCCTTCTATAAATTTTCAGCCATCAAATTTGAGTAAAACTCACAGACCAATTGCTTATTGTGGTTATGATATAGTGTGACTGTAGCCTTTAACCCAAGAAATTCAAGAAAAGTAGAGAATCCACTCTACCTGTATGCTCCTAGATCTACTGGTCTCTAAAGAATAATTTTCCTCTAAGAAAATACCTTCCACATCTCCTCATAGTCATCATCATAAAACATATCTGAGAGAGCATCACTTATTGGTAAGTGGAGGCAGTATATGCTTCTTCTTTGGTGCTAGAGTAGGGTTTTCCTTCTTGGTCTTCTTGGCCGGCTGAGATGACTCAAGTGTAGGCTCCTTCCTCTGAGCCTTTCTCACTTTGGTCTGAATTAACTCATCCAAGAATTCATCACTGGAGTAAACCGGCTCAGGATTCTGTGTTGGAACATTCTCGGCCTGCTCAGTCTCAGATGCTTCCTCCTGTGTTCCAACACATTCAGCTTGCACAGTCATGGGGTCATCTCCCCATGCCCAGATGCCTCTATATGAACGGAGGTGTAAACCTCATCAACATCAACTTGGTCATCCTGACCACCCATATCATCATCAATGAACCCTATACCAGGCTCATTGACTTCCATTGCCTCAGTAGATTCTTCTTCTGCTTCATATGTTGGAACATACCTAACACTCCACTCATCATCAGTGTCTGGTATCTCAAACACAGTGGATGCTCTTAGCACAACATTCCTGCTCCCAACTCTATGATCATAAGGCTTTATTGAAGGTATACTAGCGTAACCTTTCAATTTTTTTCCTTCTCCTCTTTCTCCCTGGGCTCCTCTACAGGGGGTTTCAATTTTCTCCAAGTGAACATGACATGGCAAAGAAGTAGTACTGGACACAGTAAAATACTCTTCTTCATCGACTTAAGAAAACAACCCTAAATTAGGCTCAGACTACACTTCTCCAGTTTCTCAATATCATCGAATTCTCACATGACTAACTCATCTATATTTACTTCAAAAAAACTTCCCTTGAAATTCTTAAATCCAATCAAATATATAGCTAGATTATTCAGCCTATGCCAATATAAACACTCCAACATAGACCTAAACTCCATACCATTCACTTTAATCATGGGAGCACTGGGAGGATAAGGGTAAGTTACCTTCGGTATGTAGGGGATGACCATACGTGAACTATTTGGATACGGAGATCTTTCGTTGATCTGTACAATAGCATTGCATGCATCTTCTTGAGTTCTTTGTTCATCCATTGAAGCTTTTTGGTTTGGAGAGTTTTTCCGGCAAGAAAATTTTAGAGCAGAGGATTTGTGTTTCAACACAACTCAGCTTCTATAAAGATTGTAGTTTCAATTTGGAAAGGAAATCCCAAATATACCGGCAATATTCTCTCCAAAATAGCTTCCAAAATTTAAGAAATAGCAAGGAGCAAGGAGAATGGTAGCCGAAAATAGAGGGAATGTGGAGGGATGGAAAAAAATTGAAAGAGAATTAACTTCTTCCTTTTCACCTCTTTACCCACACCAATTTTTTTCCTTCCCAAGTAAAAACCATCATTACATTTCCCCCACTTGTCAACTCATGTCAAACTACTTGAATTCCAACATAGCATCTCTCTTTCTATTTTTTGTTCTAATTTTCTTCTTTCTAATTCTTTCTGTGTTTTTTTTGAATTTATATACACACATAATAAAAATACTGAAGTTGAATAAAAACTAATAAAAAATACCTCAAACATGACATACACCTAATTGTTGTCTGAGGAGTTCAAAAGTTGCAGTGTCCAAAGGTTTAGTAAAAATACCCGGCAAACAGCTTAATGTTGAAACGTATGCAACCATCATTTCCTTCATTTGAACCAAATCTAGAATCAAATGGAGCCTTATATTAATGTGCTTTGTTCGAGAATTCTGAACTAGATTTTTTGATATATCAATTGCACTCTTGTTATCACATAACACCTTTGGAGGCCCTTCCTGAATTCCATAATCATCCAGCATCTGTTTAATTGATAATAATTGTGTACAACAACTTCCAGCAGCAAGATACTCAGCTTCAACAATTGATAAGGAGATCAAATTTTGTTTCTTGCTATACCAAGATACCAAATTCGTTCCAATAAAGAAACATCCATAGTGGTTCTTTTACGATCATTTGCATTAGCAACACAATTAGAATCACTATAACCAACTAGATAAGAGTATTGATTCTTATAATACCAGATTACATACATAGAAGTCCCACTAACATATCGAATTATCCTTTTGACTGCAGTGAATGGAGGTTGCTTAGGATCAGCCAGAAATCTTGCACATACTCCTATGCTGAAACATATATCTGGCCAACTAGCTGCAAGGTACAAAAAACTCCCAATCATACTCTTGTACAATTTGTGATCAACTCCAACTCCTTTCTCATCCTTCACCAATTTATCTGTAGCCCCTATTGATGTTCGTACAACTTGAGAATTAATCAGTCCAAACATCATCACCAAATTTAAGACATACTTACTTTGATTTATGAACAGGTCACTCTATTCTTGTTTCACATGAAGGCCTAGAAACTATGTGAGTTCTCCAACCATACTTATCTCAAATTCAGCCTGCATCAAAGTTACAAAGTCATGTACCATAAATGGTGAAGTAAACCCAAACATTATATCATCAACATAAATTTGGGCAATCAAAATATTTGATGATTTGTTAAACAAAAACAATGTGCAATCTACTCCCACTCGACGATAAACTTTCTAAATGAGAAAGTTAGTGAGTCGCTCATACCACGCCTTTGGTGCTTGTTTAAGTCCATACAATACCTTCTTGAGTCGATACACATGTTGTGGATAGTGAGGATCCTCAAATCCTTTAGGTTGTTCCACATACACTTCTTCATTTACCACACAATTCAGGAAGACACTTTTGACATCCATCTGGTACAACGTAAATTCATAGTACAAAAAATAGCATGTAAAATCCAAATAGATTCTAATCTGGAAACTGGTGTAAATTTCTCATCGAAATCAACTCATTCAACTTGAGTATAACCCTGAGCAACCAGTCTTGCTTTGTTCCTTGTAATATGGCCTTAGCATCAGACTTGCTATTGAAGATCCACTTTGCGCCAATAACATTTACACCTTTGGGCTGAGGAGTTAGATACCATACATCATTCCATTCAAATTATTCAAGTTCTTCTTGCATTGCTGCAATCCATTATTCAACAAGTGGATATTCCTTGTAACTTTCAGGTTCAATGAAAGAGATGAAACATCTCAATCCTGCAAGTTCTCTGTAGTTTACCCAAGGGATTGTACGAGCTCTCTTGATGCTAGGTTCAGGCTGCACCTGTGTTGGAACATGCGATGTTGCAGTAGAAGTGGATGTTCCAGCATACTCGACTTCTTCAAGTTTAGCAGGACTGTCTGAATCTTCAAATGTTCCAATATAGTCTGGTTGGTTAGGAAGATTGCTCTGTGTTTGAACATAGTCTAAATCTGGTTCATCTTCTCTTAACTGTTTATCATCAGAATCATCCACAATGACATTTATGGATTTCATAAGTGCATTTTTATGAAGATTATAGACTTGATAAGCATAGATGTTCACATAATATCTAAGAAAAATTCCAACATCATCGGGGTTGTCAAACTTTGCCAATTGATCTCTATCTTTGAGAATATAGCACTTGCTTCCAAACACATAAAAATATGAGACATTCGGCTTCCTACCCTTCTAGATTTCATATGACGTTTTGCTCGTGAAAGGACGAAGGTAAGCTCGAGTTATAATATAGCACGCTGTATTGATGGCTTCTGCCCACCATTTCTTATGAATTCTTTTCTTAACTAGCTTGACTCGAGACATTTCCCGTAGGGCCCTGTTCTTCCTTTCCACAATGCCATTCCGTTAAGGAGTGATTGGTGCAGAGAATTTGTGCAGAATGCCGGGTTCATCACATTATTCACTAAACTGGGAGTTTTTGAATTCCCTACCATGATCACTACGAATTCTAACAATCTTTCCAACTGGACTTCCTTTCTCCGTTTATAATTTGACCATCAAACTTCTGAAGACATCCATAATATCATATTTTTCCTTAAGAAACGTCACCTAAGTATATCTGAAAAAATTGTCAACACACATTAAAATATACTTCTTGCCACTCACACTAGATGTATTGACTGGACCCATCAAATATATATGAAGTCATTCAAGATTCCTTGAGGTGGTGATATACTGAACTGATGAGTGAGGTGATTGAATCTATTTACCTTGTTGGCATTGTCCACACACAATTCCCTTTTTGTTAGTGAGTGTAGGTATACCTCGTACAACCTTCAAGTTGGCAAATTTTACCAGGGTTTTGTAGTTGATATGACCAAGCTTCCTGGGCCACAAAGTTCCTCCATCTTGTTTTAAACTCAGATATTTCACTTCTTGTTCTAATAGGTAACAATTGTCTGATGGTCGAATACCTGAGAGTACTTTATCTTCACCATCTTTCACCATGTTTCACTATGGATTTGTCTTTATGAAACTCTACAGTCACATTGGCATCACAGGAATGACGAATACTCAACACGTTTTCCTTTAGATCTTCAACAAGAAGAATACTTGTAATGACAGGTAACCCCTCGATATGCAATTCACCCTTTCCAACTACTCGACTCTTCTTTCCATTGCCAAAAGTAACAAATCAACCATCACATGGTTTGATTTTTGTTAGATATTCCTCAATTCCAGTCATATGTCAAGAGCACCCAATATAAAAGTACCATGAGTCTCTAGAGTGTGCAATAAGAGAAGTATGAGTAACAAGACAAGTATTACTGCGTTTATGAACCCATACCTTTCTGACCATCCTTGATCGCTGAACATCATCTATGTTGGAACATGCAGACAATTGTCGTCCATTCATGTTGTCTTTGAGTAATTTTAAACATTGGTCCTCAGTATGGTCTTGATAGATACAGTAGCTACAAATAAGAGGTTTGCATTGTTATGTCTTGATCACTTCTCTTTTCATATCTTGAACCTCTATCTTGAAGTCTATAGTGCTGCTCGATGGGTTGGCATAGCCAATTCCTTGTCGATTTCCAAAGTTCTTCCCCATAGTCAGCATATCATCTAGTTTTTCCTTACCAGTGTTCAACTTGGTAATTGCTGCCACAACCATCTCATCTCTCTTAGTTGTTGAACTTAGTTTCAATTTAAATTCTTCAATCTCTCTTCTGAGTTATGTAAACAACTAGAAACTCCTTCTCCTTCTCAGCAAGTTGATTTTTCTCTGTTTTCAACGCTTTATTTGTGTCAACAACTTTTAGCCTCATCTCATACATGTTTTCTTATGCAGTGTAGATTTTTTCACCACTCACAGCCTGACCTTCGTCACCACTAGAGGAGTCGTCAAAACCTGACTTTTCTTTGTTATGTCTTTGTCATGTTGGAACATATCTCATCAATTTCCGATATATCATGATTTTTTGCTCCAAATGTAACATAATTGCTGGTAAGTTTCTCTTCATCTTTCTCCTCTTCTTCATCTTCACTCCACGAAGTTACATATGATTTTCCTAGCTTCATTCGAGTATTCTCTACATTAAATCCTTCCTAGCTGCCTTGTTTCACCACTCTGATTTCTCGAGAAATACTGATTGGTTTGTTCCATTCGTGTTCCACGATTATTACCAAGGTCTTGAGCCCAAGGTCTATTACCGCCAAATATTCCTTGGGATTTTCTCTTCACTATTTTCTTTAGCATTCTTGAGAAATTCTTAGTGATGAATGCAAGCTCTTTGATAGGTCATTTTTCTACCAAATAAAGCTGCTAACTTATCAGATTTATATTCAAGTATAAATTAAGCAAGGTTGATCCAACAGAAAACAATGTAAACAAATTCTTATTTCTTAAGATCCAATTGTTGGTTAGCTACCACACCTTAATTTGATGGGAATTTAATCTATTAACTAAGAAAACAATAAAACTAAACTATGAATGCAAATAAATACAAATATCAATATGAGAATGAATTCCGGCAATAGATAAATCCACATTAACTAATAATTTATATGATCACAGATGCTAATAAATAAATTTTCATGAACCAACCAGTTATAGACTGTCGAGAATCAGCTACAAGACACTATCCAATTTCTTCTTACTTTATCGATAGCCAACAAGAATCACCTATAAACTGACTACTTTTCTAATTAAGATATAATCTAGCAAGAATCAGCTATAAACTAGATTTAATTTATTAACAACATTAAGAACCAAAGAAACCCAGTTCAGATGATTCATAATCAGATCAACTGTCACAAATTATCCACCTATTGTTTCCACTATCTGCTGTTAGTTTCGCCACAAATTAAATCTACCCACTAGATAAAGATAAAAAGCAAAATTTAATTGGCATTATTCCAAATAACTCAAGGTTGATCAGAACTCAAGAAATTCATAAATAAAATATACACAGAGTGCAATCAGAAATCCATACAAATCAATTATCATGAATAATTAGGCATCACATATAAATCATAATTAATGCTTCATTACCCTAGCCTGAAAAAGAGATTTAGCTACCAAAAATATTGATAATAATTAAACAATGGCAAAGTCTTGGGAAACACAGGGTTTAATTAGAAAAACAAAAGGTAAAATGTCTCAATTGCAATATTAAAAATTTGGTATGCAACATGTAGTAGTTATAAAATTTATAACCCGGTTTATGCAACCCGAAAATTTTATCTTCATTTCTTCTAGTTTACACTTTGAACCTTGGTCTTTCCATGACTTATGGAAAGACCGTCTTTCAAGAGATGGACTCTTAAACAAATAACAACTTTCAAAAGACGAACTCTTAAACAAATAACCAAAAATAAAACATGAAAATAATAATAATGAAAATAAAACGAAAACAAGAAAACTAATTTTAAAGAAACGAAATAACCCCAATGCACATAATCATGAATAGTTATGCACACAGAAGACAAAGGTCTGTGCGTTAACTCCGGTGGCTCAAGCTACCGAAATTCTACAAATTAGCTACGGCAATCCAACCAAACAAGGGAAAATATTACTGGGCTAATTAATTTAATTTTTATATTGGCCTTCTATTCTTTAGTTCAACGTTTTTTACATGAATTCGATTGAGTTCAAAATCTTTGTATCACGATTAAATTGCTTCTGAGCTTCATTCTGGAATAATGTCTCTATATACAATTTTCATTGGAGCACACTACCTCATTAAAAATTTTATGGGGAAAATTCTGTGAGAAAAAACAACGATTAAGGAAAAAAGAGTATAGTGTATCACTTTTCATATTCAACACACAATCTATTGATTTCCAACACAAAAACACACCTATATGCACATCAAATGGCAAAAGAAGCTCATAAAAGTACATAAAATGTGTGTATAAAATACACTCAATCATTCTTCAAATACCATCATCACTATCAACTTCACGAGTGTTTCTCGAGACGAGGTTTTGAAAGTCAATTCCTTTTGCACTTTCTTTGTGGGTTGTTCCAACATCATCTCAAAGTTTTGCAGTGATCTCATTAGTTCATCTAGAGTCATGGTAGCCACATCTCATGCTTCTTCTATTGTCGAACTTTCATAAAAAAAAACTTCGAGGAAGTGATCTCAAGATCTCAAGATCTCTTTCACTAGTTTGGATTCCTTGTAAAAAATTTCAAGTTGATATGCCATATTGAAGATGTATTTTTTTTTGAACAAATATTCGTACTCTATCACATTAAATTAAACTGTGTTGCCCCACACAAAGGGGGTGAGGCTCCCCTGTGTCTCACACAAAGGTGGGGTGAGACTCCCACAATTCTCACACAAAGTGAGGCTCCCTACACCAACACGGTGCAATAGGAGACTGAACCCCAGAAACTTTGCCCCAGGCCGGAATCGAACCTGGGGTGTCTCTGGGGCGTGCCAAAGCACTGGCCACTGGGCTACTCCCAGTGGTTTTGAAGATGTCTTTCAGTTTTCCATTAAACACAACAATAGTATCATCCTCCCCCATCTTTAATTCTTCAAACTTTGTGGCCAACATTTGTAGTGTTGACATGTAGAGATGAGTCTAAACTGATTTTCATCCACTGTTGTTAAGATATCATTTAATGCTCTAGAATTTGCCAATCACTACAAAAATAAATCTATTAATTCGCCCCTTTTACCTCAATTTTTTGGTTAAGGGCAAATAACCGAGGTAAAAGACGGTTCGGAAAAAAATATTTTTTACCTCGTTAAAAAAAATTGAGGTAAAAAGTATACCTCAGGGTTTTTTTTAAACCGAGGTTACAGTCTACCATTACCGATGTCGCACACAAGTCTGGTTTACCGACGTCTGTTGTTTTTGGGACGGCATCACAAGTCACTCTCGCAAACATGAATGACCGATGTCGCACGCATGTCTGGCTTACCGAAGTTGGTTTTTTTGGGACCGACATCGTCAGTCGCACACAAGAATGAACCATGTTGCACGTATGTCTGACTTACCAACATTGGTTGTTTTTGAGACCGACATCGCACATACCACTCGCAAACATGAAATGATCGACATTGCACGTATGTCTGGCTTACCTTGCTATACACGATTTAAAATAATTGAATATATATATTCATAATGTAATTTTTTTAATTAAAAAAATTATAATATTTTAAAATTTTATGCAGCTCAATTTCTTTTTAATTTTGAAAGTTTTTATAATTTTACTTTTTAAATATAATTTTATGTTTATATTTTCAAATGAAATAAATTAAATGTAGAGTTCGAGTAACATATGATCGAGATTTTAATAATAAAATATTAAACAAAACTAAAATATAATTTTGTAAATTTTTATACCATTCCATTTCTTTTAAACTTTTAAATTTTTTTTATAAATACACTTTTAACTATGACTTTATGTTTGTATTTTTCAAATGAAATAAATTAAACGTAGAGTTCGAGTAATATGTAATAGAAGTCGAATATCAATAAATAAATTTTATTTTTTCACCGAATAAAATTTTATATACTAATTCATAATTATATAAACTAAATAGTATATAAAATAAGTAGTGTAAAATTTGGTTGCTAGGAGGCACCGATATAAGTTACTCAAGACCATGTACTAGCGCTTTCCAACATTTCACAAAAAAAATTATTTATTTTATATTTCTATATTTAGACAAGAATAACAAAAATCATATATTTTGGAGCAATGGATAATGGGAGTAACACAATTTTGGGCCATAGTGTAATTTTTCAAGATTGTGTAAAAGTAATCAATGTTAACTTTTGAGACCCTTTTGTTCACACATACATGCCCAAATTGGAAAACCACAACCGTATATTATTGAATAGCATTTGGTGTCATCAATTTTGTGATTCGACAACTCCAACTTTCTTGGAGGGACCTAAATGCAAAAAGTAAAAAAATTTATTCGTAACTCCAAACTGAAATCCGTTTGAATATAATGTTACCCTATATATACACCCCCGTTGTATTTTCCAAGTCCGTAATATTGTATCTATCAATAAACATGCACATAAATATATTTGTAATCTTTTCCTTTTTACCTTTCTTATTTCTAAGTATTCAACTATAAATTACTCTAGAACATGTACTAGCACTTTCCAACATTTCATCAAAAAAATAATTTGTATTATATTTCTATATTTAGGCAAAAAATAATAAAAATCATGTATTTTTGGTGCGAAGGATAATATGGTAACATAACATTGGGTCATAGTGTAATTTTGCAAGACAACGTAGAAGTGATTAATGTTGACTTTCGAGGCTCTTTCGTTCACCCATACATGCCCAAATTACAAATTTACAATCTCATATTATTGAATTTCATTTTAGTGTCGCCAATTTTGTGATTCGACAACTCCAACTTTCTTGGAGGGACCTAAGTGAAAAAAGTAAAAACTTTACTCGTAACTCCAAATTGAAATCCGCTCGAATGTGATGCTACCATATACAACCTCATTGTATTTTTCAAGTCTGTAAAAGAATATTTATCAACAATCAGGCATAAGAACATATCCGTAATCTTTCCGATTTTCCTTTCTTTCTTCTAAGTATTCAACTCTAAATTACTCTAGAACATGTACTAGCGTTTTCCAAAATTTCACCAAAAAAATATTTTATATTATATTTCTATATTTAGGCAAGAACAACAAAAATAATGTATTTTGGAGCAATGGATAATGGGGTAACACAATTTTGGGACATAGTGTAATTTTGCAAGGCTGTGTATAAGTAATCAATGTTGACTTTTCACCCATACATGCCCAAATTGCAAAATAGCACCTGTATATTATTGAATTGCATCACAATCCCTTAAATAAAGAGAATTTTCTTATCTCAATATATCCCATAATATTCCATGAATCTAATTCCTTAAGAATAAGGATTTTCCATGGATCCAATATGCTTCAATCACACACCTAAAACAATATATTGCAGATGTTCCAATCTTCCATAAAATAATATTCACGCAATATCTTCAATCGTTCATTCCATGTAAGCTTCAGCTTTTTGTGTGTTCCAACACGAAAAGTTTTTCTTTTCCAAATTTGTTCAAAATGCCAATTAAATAATAAATGAACTTTGGTGGAGTTTCATTCGACCGGCTGAATCTTCATCGGAATGCCGATGTTCTCATCAGAGCGCTCATCTTTGTTTTTCGATTCCTGGCGAAACCCTAGCTCGCCAAGCTACAACGGCAACACCACGGGAAGCGATGGCGTTGAAAGCATTCCAGCCCTGTATAACGCCGTTCCTGCTCCAAAGGCATACCGATCAAGAGTTTCTGGCAGCGGGAGATTAGGAGTTTTCGCTGGAGAAGCCCTACCAGCAGTGGAACCAGTCGTGTAGTAGATGAACGTCTGGTTGCAGAAGCTCACAATGTCGCCGTCGCTCATCGGAGCACTAGCGTTCTCAAACAGACGACATTAGCAACTGCCACAAGACGGATGCTGCAGCGCCAGTTTGCATTCAATGATGTCGTACCGACGATCAAATTTTGTACTGGCGATGGGGAAGAGATTGACCGACAATAGGGAAGAGAATGATAGACGGTTGCAGTCGGTAGTTGCAGAATGATATCTGAAACGAAATCGTCAGAAGAGAAGAAGTGAAAAAAATGGATAGTTTATGAAATTTTGATATACAGGCACGTGACTTTAGGACAATAACACATTATATCCCAAAATTATATTTACATATTTTGAAAAAACTTACCCTAATTATAATGTATAATAATTACATAATGGTCCTTATATAAACTTTATACTGACTAAAATAAGAGTTTGTAAAAAAAAGGGTTAAAATTTCAATCGAAAATTTTAATTGAAGAAAGGATCTATCATCTCCAATAATTATACATTTTCCGGTAACAACTAAATATATAAAATTGATTTTACACCTTTCAAGAAAATTATTTAACACATACGTATATTATTATGGAATATATGGAGCAAATGCAAATTAACTCACCAGGACTAGTTGTAATTTATTTAATTTAAGGAAATCGTAATCTTTCTCGATCAGTAACTCCTGCCAGGTTCGCAATGATGATCCCGGAAAAAGGATGATCCCGGAGAGACAAATGGGTTGTAGCAGTGGAAATTTGGGCTCAGCACACAAGTGACGCCAAATTAAATACGGTTTTTGAGCTATCGTCTTTGTTAGAATAAATCAAATTCCTGATTAGATTATGATTTATTATAATTAGAGTTCTTTCCTTATTACACCTCTATTGTATTCTCTATATATTCAGATATCAATAATACAATTGATTACGACAAATCATTCTGTCATGGAATCAGAGCAAGTTCTGATCTTAAGTCCTAAATTTTAATTTATTGTTCAGCGCCTCCCTCCTTCTCTCTTTTCCGGCCCTAATCCCGGCGAAGTTCCGCTCAGATTCCGGCAGCCTCCGGCGGCTCTTTTCTGTTCACTGGAGTACCAGGAGCGTCGTCATCTTCCGCGAGTTCATCTTTCGGCTTCCTCTCTTCAACCAGCGGTGGTATTCATCTCCGGATTCCGACAAGTGGAGGCTCAAGTCCTTCATCGGAGTCGTCGTCATCGCTCGGCCACGAGCATCATCGGAGTCCTTCATCGGACTCGTCATCATTGGAGTCGTCGTCATTGGAGTCGTCGTCATTGGAGTCGTCGTCATTGGAGACATCGTCATCAGAGTCGTCGTCATCGCTTGTCCAACAGGTTCATCGGAGTTGGCGTCCAACAAGTCGACGTCTTCCAGCTCGGTCACGTGCCTGTCTTCAGATTCTTGCGCCCGTTCTCCTCCGAAGAAACCTGAAGCGCGTGAAAATCACTCGCGAGTTGACTCGCGCAACAAGGGAGTTCTCGTGTCCTTTCTCGCGAGTTGAACATATTTCTCGCGAGTTGAACCTGTTTCTCGCGAATTGCTCAAATTCTCGTGAGTTGAGGCGCTTTCTCACGAGTTGCTCAAATTCTCGTCAGCACCCAGCCAATTTCTGTGCAATTTCGGTCTTTTGCTATGGTTTATTTGGGCCCTATATCTCAGGAAGATTGCTCCACTACTTGGATTGCGGACAAGGTGTTGTTTCAGGCCAGTTTGAATGATCCCAACCGTCATTCTTCATCGAATCAGTGGATCGTTGATTCAGGTGCTACGTCTCATATCACTGCTTGCACCAGCCATCTTGATAAGGTACAACGTTATCAAGGTTTTGATTCTATTCTTGTTGGAAATGGTGAATCATTATATATTTCTCACATCGGCCAGTGTCATTTATCTGGTTTTTCTTTTAATGATGTCCTTGTGGTCCCTAAGATTACTAGGAGTTTATTGTCCATTAGTAAGCTTACTCGTGATTTACCTGTCCGTGTTATATTTGATGCCAACACATTTTCCATTAAGCACAAGCATACATGGAAGATAATTGGTAAAGGCAGTTATCGGTCAGGTCTTTATTTTCTTATGACTGGTGATTCCAGCTTTTTAGGCGAATTACGCTCTGGAAAGCTCCAGGCTTCTTTTGAGCAGTGGCACTCTCGCCTCGGTCATGTGTCTCATGATACTGTTCAGTTGTTAAGTCGACGTGGCTATATTACTATCACTTTCGCTATGCCGGCATCTATTAGTTGCTCTCCTTGTCAGATGGCCAAGAGTAGCCGTTTACCTTTTTCCACTAATGACAGGCGCGCTACTGGGTTGTTGGACAAAGTGCATTGTGATTTGTGGGGACCAGCCCCTGTCTTATCGGCAGGTGGTTTTTCTTATTATGCCATTTTCATCGATGACGTTTCGCGATTCACATGGTTTGTCCCGATGCGGTATAAGTCGGACTTCTATGGCACATTTATTCAGTTTCAGAAACTCGTTGAGACCCAGTTTTCTACTAGGGTTAAAATTTTTCAGACCTATGGTGGCACAGAGTTTACTAATCATCGACTTCAGGCTCACTTCATATCATGTGACATTCATTATTAGATGCCATCGCCCTATACACCTGCTTAGAATGGCCAAGCTGAACGGAAGCATCGTCACATCAAAGAGACTGGTCTTGCCATGCTTTTTCACTCTTCCGTTCCACACTGTTATTGGGTGGAAGCTTTCTCCTCCGTGGTTTACATCATTAACCGTGCCAAGTTCAGTTCTTGGTGGAAAATCACCTTTTGAGGTTGTTTTTGGTCATGTGCCTGACTATACCCTCTTTCACCGTTTTGGCTGCCATGCTTTTCCATGTCTGCGTGCCACTGCTACTGATAAGTTTGCACCACGATCCATTCCGTGTGTTTTTATTGGCTACAACCCTCATCACAAGGGCTTCCAGTGTTTCGACCCCACGTCTAGGCGTATCTATGTTTCTTGCCACGTTCGCTTTGATGAAAGCTTATTCCCTTATGTCTCATCTTTCGTGGACAGTCGCTCTATTTCAGATTTGGAGATTTCACCATTTTTTGATGGAGCTGTTACTTCATCGATTGGGGCCACCATGCCTGTGCATGTTCCAGCTGCCCCTCCTTCACAACCATCTTCCATCTGGATGGCCGACTTGAACCCAGCTCCTCGGCCAATGGCTACCACACCTCAGCCGCCAGCCATCACTCCTCAGCCACTATCTCAGCCACCGGTCACCACGTCTCAGCCAGTATCACCCGTCCTTTCTCCGGTGACTTCCAACGGCCACTCTTCGGTCAGTGCAGCTCGATCTTTCTCGGCATCGTCAGCTGGTTAGACTTCTCCAGCTTTGCTGCCCTACCTTCGTACCCATTGGATGGCCACTTGGTCTTCTACTGGTGCCATTCAGCACCAGGATTATTCGGATATTATTGCTCATGGTCTCAATGCTGCAATCCTCTCTCAGATAGAGCCCACTGATTATCGCTCTGCCCTTCAGGATCAAGCCTGGGTTTCAGCCATGGATGATGAGATGACCGCTCTTCGTGGTCAGTACACTTGGGATTTGGTGCCTCGACCTTCGAATGTCAACATTGTTGGCTCCAAATGGGTCTATAGGCTCAAGTATCGACCAGATGGCACTCTTGAGAGTCACAAAGCTAGACTTGTGGCGCAGGATTTCTCACAGATTCCGGGTTTCGATTTTGACCACACTTTCAGTCCTGTGGTCAAAGCCTCCACTGTTAGGACGGTTCTTGCCATAGCCACCATGCGTTCCTGGCCACTTTATCTGTTGGATGTCAAGAACGCTTTCCTTAATGGTGTTCTTGATGTTCAGTCTACATGAAGCAGCCCATTGGTTATTAGGATTCTGTCCATCCAGACTATGTTTGTCACTTGTGAAAGGCCATTTATGGTCTTAAGTAGGCCCCCCGGGCTTGGTTCCAGCGTTTCAGCAGTTATTTGACACAACTTGGTTTTCGGTGCAACTCAGCTGATACTTATTTATTTGTCCTTTCGAGAGGGTTTTCGTTACTGTACCTACTTGTGTATGTGGACGATATCATTCTTACATGCAATAACTTGACTCTTCTTCGCCAGTTCATTGATCAGACACACAGAGAGTTTGCGATCAAGGATCTTGGTGCTCTTCATTACTTTCTTGGTCTTGAAGTTTCTCTTACCTCCTTAGGGTTACTGCTTGGCCAAGAAAAGTATGCTCATGATATTTTGAATCGGGTCGGTATGTCTGAATGAGTTTTAGTATCGGAACTGAGTTTTAAAGTTGGAACTACTTTTGGATCTCAATAGAAGGTGATTAAAAAATGATCAAAGATGGTTCTTGATGAACCACCTTTGATTGGCATCAGTAGAAGGCGGTTCTGACTTTAATTAGGTGACTTTGAAGTGTTTCTGGGCCTAAGTATAAATACCTAAAAATTTCCCCCCTTAGAAAAATATTCCCTCTTTCCATTCACCTTAAACCCGTCCCGTTTCCTCTCCCTAGGCCTCTACAGTAAACCCTATCTTCCTCCACCGCCCGCCTCTCCCTCCACCACCCACCCTCCACCGTACTCCTCTCCTTATGCCACTCACCCTCCACCGTTCTCCTTTCCCTCCATCCGATGAAGCACCTCCTCCTTCACCGATTCGAATCCATCGGTATCCGCCTCCACCTCCGTCTTTGCCAATTAGGATATGCCGATGAAGCCCCTCCGTCGATGAAGCCTATCATCCATCGATTCAAATCCTCTGGTGTATGCCTCCACCTCTACCGCGTGAATCCCTCCACCATCGACGAAATTCTCATACGCAGTTAGTCCCACGGCATCCATCGCACTAGAAGTGAGAATAGATTTGTTCGTTGTTTTTTTAATTCAACTGATGTTTGTTTTACGGATTAGATTTTTGTTTTTTGTTTTTGTTCTGCATCTGGGCTTGATTTGCCATATCTGGGGTTTGATTTTACCATATCTAGGTTTGATTTGCCACCGGTGGTTTTTTTTCCGGACATAAAAAATAAGTTCCAAATTTGGAACTGCATCTTATCACGATAGAAGGCGGTTCCCGGAGGTGACTTTGATCAAAATCGATCAAAGTCACATCCATAGAAATCACCTACAAAGTGACTTCTAACGTAAAAAATAACCATCTTTAATAGGCCATCCTCCCTTAGTGGCATCTTAGTTTCCGAATAGAGCTGTTTGGAATCCACATTGTAAGTTGGTTGATGACGAATAGGCCTTAAGACCCAACTTTGGGCTTCCTAGCCCAAAGTCATGAGTTAGGCCTACACGATTTCCCAACGGGAAGAACCGATAGATGATGGGATTGGTGTACGACAGCTGTTTTGTTCACCACCAAATTGCACAAAACAAGGATGAGGCGTGGCAGAAGAGGTAACTTACAACCCATTAAACTATTCACCTAAGATTCTCTCAAACATGACTTCTATGGCTGACCGTAGGGTCGGAGCAGGCACGACTATGCGCCTATCTGCCTGACCTTAGTCTGTTTGCCTTGTAGGTTAGGAAGTATCCCAGACTGGCAGAGAGCATCTGTAGGGGAGTAGCAAATTTTGGCATTAACATTGGTGCCGTCTGTGGGGATCACTTAACTCTTTAGCATCCACGTAGCTTAAACGATATGGAGGCACAATCGGTGGATGACTTGTTCAATCAGGTGGTGGTGTAAGATGTGATACACTTGGAAGAGGATTCCTCCTCGATGCTAACGCCGATGAGAGAGAGACATCAACTGCGCACCTTAACGCTCCTAGCATCTCAGAATGAGATGCTAAGGAGGATGAATGATATGGAGGACCGCTAGATCAGGGAAGTCGGGTAAAGAGGAGCGGGCCTACAGGCTACAGCCAGCACAACTATTCCCGAATAGGAAGAAGAGAGCGGGGAACCTGACCAAAAAGGGAAGGGCTCAGAGATAGCTAGGAATAGAGGCCATCCTAGAAGGCATGTGCTAATGATAGAAGAGAAGTCAAAAGTAGACCGTGAGTGGTGGAAAGGCTATGTGCCACCACCAAGAGCCAAGGAACATGCTAGAGAGAAGGCTCATGCCAGGGAGTTGGGGGGGGGGGGGGGAGGAGAGAGAGCAGGTGATCCCCCTTCACCAGGAGGATTCAGACATTCACGATAGATCCAAAGTTGAAGATTCCAACAAACTTGTGGCAGTACAATGGTGAGGCAGACCCGGGGGATCACTTGTACACATTTTGCAACAACATGGATACGTTTGATATACCCTAAGCCATTTGGTGCAAGGTGTTTGCAACCACTCTGACAGCGGCCACTATAGTGTGGTCTCAGAACCTGGAGGATGAGACGATCGATAGCTTCAGTCAATTGAAGCAGAAGTTTTTGGCACGCTTCATGCAAAGAAAGAAGCTTTAGAAGACACGTTCTGAGCTGTTGGCAATCAGACAGAAGCCAACATAGACACTGTCAGAGTACTGGGAGCATTTCAATGACGAGGAAAATCAAGTAAAAGAAAGGAGTAGTCAGTTCTTCATCAGCACGTTTATAAATGGCTTGAGGCATGAGCTGTTGCTGAGGGATTGCACCCTAGATCCACCAGGGACAATCGATGATTTGATGAAGAGAGTGGGAAATTTCAACAGGGCAGACCTGGTTGACAAAAGAAGAAAAGAGACACAGGGTAACCAGGGGCAGCAGAGGTTTGAGACTGATGTAAAGGCAAAGAAAATTGAGCGCAGCAAGATGGGTGCCTAGCCGCTGCCCAGCAGGTTTAACAAGTCAGAGATAGTCTTCACACCGCTCATCAAAACACCTTAAAAGATCTTTTCCCTGTGCTCAGAGAAAGGCATATTGGATATGCCGCTGAGGATAAGGAAGGATCTCGAGAAGAGGTATAAGTTCCAGTTTTGTGACTACCACGATGATCACGACCATGGCACAACATCGAGGACTGTCTCCAGAGTGGCGAGCTCCCACATCTAGAAAATAGCGGTAGAAATCACAATAAGACCACCTAGCAGGGAAACAACATGTATGGAGAGTCCCGAAGGTGGGGGAGGGGGGTGTTGCAGAGACATGAGCCCTAATAGGGAACGCAGATGAGAAAAAGGAAAAGAAATTGCCAGAGCTGAGACTGCGGAGGAGCGGGAAAAAAAGGCAAAATGAGGATCCCCGATAGAAAATAGCAGACCAGCCATAGTTACAGACATATATTCCATCTTAGGAGGGAACACTGGAGGTAAAACGGAGTCCCAGCTGAAGGCTCACTGCAAACAGACTCCATAACCAATGCCAAAAGATAGAAAGTTAGGGCCAAATGAGGCAATAACGTTTGACTCCAATGGCCCTATAACAGATAGGCCAGCATGAGGAGACACTGTGGTGATAACAGTAAGGGTGATGGATAAGAGAATTCAGCGTGCATACATGGATAGCGGAAGTTCGGCAGAGATCATATACTGTAGCTGCTTTGAGAAGCTAAATTAGAACACGAGGAGAAAGTTATAGCCAACGGAAATCCCGCTGGTTGACTTTGCAGACAGGCTTATATGGTCTGAAGGGACCATACTACTCCCTGTAACAATGGGGGAAGGAGGGAAGAGTAAGACTGTGGACATGGAGTTCATAGTTGTAAAAGTAAAGAGCCCATACAACATGATATTGAGCAGGTTGGCCCTAACTTTGTTGAGAGGAATCATATCAACCCTACATCTACTGCTAAAGTTTCCTACCAAGGGAAGGATAGTAGCCGTTAAATAAGACCAGCAGAAAACCAGGGAATGTCACAGGATCGCTCCCAGCAAGTGAAAGAAAGAAGAAGATTGCAAAGGACAGGGGAAACAGGAAAATCACCCTCGGCATGTTAGGATGATTATGGGTGGAGGTGCCATAGAGAAAAGAGACCATCAGTGCCATAGAGAAAAAACTGAGCAAATGTTTTTGGGGGGATACTGATCTGAAACCTAAAAGATCGTGGAGAAAGTGGGATGCTCTTTGCTTTCCAATTGATCAAAATGGTCTAGGTTTTAGATCAATAACCACCATAATTAAAACATGCTCAGTCAAACTGTGGTGGAAATATCAAAAAGTTGAGGCTTTATGGACTCATTTTGTTGCATCCCTCCCACCCTCATATAGGACTTCTTCTAACTGGAAAAGGATCTGCTCTGTTAATGCATGGGCTAAACCTAACTCTAGAGTGATTGTAGGCAGAGGGTACTGCAACTTTTGGACATCTAACTGGTTAGATATAGGTCCCATTACTATCTCTGTGATCAGAATCTGGTTGATATATCGGCTGACTGTACAGTCTCGGAGTTTATCTCCAATAAATCAGTTTTGATTACAAAAATTACTCATTTTCTACCCCCTGATGCTATTTCTCTTTTGTAGGAATCTAAGCACTCCATACATAGAGAGGATAGGCTCATATGGAAACCAGGAATCAAAGGTGATTTCTCATTTAAATCCACCTACTTCTTGCTTAGCAACCGTAGAGGTTCCATTGCCTCTATTCAACATCTTTGGAATGCTAGAATTGATAAGAAAATCTCTGTTTTCATGTGGAAGTTGACTAACTCTTTTTTACCTTTCGATAATGTCCTAAGAAAACTGAGATTTTTCTTACGTTCCAAATGCTGTATGTGTAATGCTCATGAAGACTCTTTGGATCATTTTTTCAATTCATGCTGTGAAAGTTTGGAAAATAGTTCATCAATTCATGGAAATTAGGGATAGATCTTTCCCATCTATATGGGAAAGAATATCATGCTATATTACTTACCCTGCCCCAAGTTCCTTGCATTCAACTATAATTCGAACTGCTGCTACAATAACATGTTGGAATCTATGGAAGATGAGAAATAAATTTCTATATGACTCTGTCAAGCCATCCCCAGTTTTAGTGCTTAATCAAACAAGGGATCAAATCTTTTTTACCTTCAGTGCTAAACCTGTATTCATAGTCTCCAACATTGACTTGAGTATTGCTGAGCATTCCTTTTTGCCTCTGATAAAATTTCCGCCAAAGCAAAAAATTCTCAAAATTGCTTGGCTACGGCCATATTTGGGTTTTAAAATTAATGTTGATGCTTCATGGTGTTGTCATACTAATATTTGTGAACTTGGAATGATAATTAGAGACAGTAGAGGTAGTTTCAGAGGTGTACACACTAAATATACTCATGCCATTTCCCCTCTTGAAGCTGAAATGAAGGCAATTCAGTTTGCTCTAAAAACATCTACAGAATACTCCTTGCCTGTTTGCATTGAATCCGATTGCCTTAATGCTGTACAGTTTGTTAATGCCCCCCTAAAGGCACACTGGAAAATTTTCCAGTTAGCTGACAATATTCACCAATCTCTGGGTGAAATCGAACTTGTGCACATTCAGAGGCAGGCAAACCTCGTAGCAGATTCTCTTGCTAAAGCTTGTTTTCAAGCTCAGATGGACTCATCCTGTTCTAGATTTTCTATGCTGTCTAACTCGGTCCAAGGCTTAATTAGGCTTGATCAGATAGGTACTCCTTCTTTAAGGATGGTACATTAGAACGGATGCTACTGATTTTTTTATTGATTTTTGTAAGATGATATAGTATCTACCAGTTTCTGCTCATTGCACTGGCCGAGTACGGATTCAAGGCTTCACTAGCTGGATACTTCCGACGTCATTGGCTTGCTCAATTGTTGTACATGATGGATCCTACAAGAGGAGGATAAGCCCATTAGACTATGGAGGGTCATTCTGACTGCTTCGTGTCTACTTTTTCTATTCACTAACAAGTTCGATGATCCTCCTCATTAGTCTAATAGTTTTTTGTGATCCTTTAACTATTATTTTCATATTAGACATTATTTTGGAGGCAACAAATGTTGATTCAAGAGCTTATGGCTTACTCCTGTAAATCTCAACTAAGTCTCGGCTTCATCTCTTTTCCTGTTTCTGTGCTTTTTTGGTTTATTACAGGGCTTGGGAAGGCCTAATATAATTTCCCCCATCTTCCCCTAGATGGTTTATAAAAAAAAAGATTATGGGCGGAGGTGACCCATCGAGGCTAGGCTCGGTGGTAGAAACAGTAAAGATAAATAGAGACCAGTCGGTGCAGATAGGGGCAGCACTTTCCCCTGAAGTGAAAAGAGAGATGGTAAGGGTCCTAAAGGAGAATAAGAACGCCTTTACTTGGAAGTCGGAAGACATGACCGGAGTTTCCAATGATGTAGTCTGCCATGAGATGAATTTGGACCCATCCCACATGTTGGTAAAACATAAAATAATGATGCTTTGTAGGGAGAGGAACGAAGCAGTCAACAAGGAAGTGAGCTAGCTGGTCGCAATAGGGACATTGCAAGAAATTCCCTACCTGACTTGGCTGGCCAACCCAGTGTTGGTAAATAAGGAAGATGACAGCTAGAGGATGTGTGTGGACTACACAGACCTGAAGAAGGCCTGTCCTAAGGACTGCTACTCATTGCCACTCATAGATAAAAAAGTATACGCCTATACCAACTACCCAATTAAATGTTTTCTTGATGCATATAAAGGGTATCACCAAATCCCCATGCTAGAAAGCGATATATAAAAAACTGCCTTCATCACTAAGAAATGAGCCTTTGGATATCAGATGATATCGTTCGGCCTAAGGAATTTTAGAGCCACCTACTAAAGAATGGTGGACACGATTTTTCAGAAGTAGGTTGGGAGGAACTTGGAGGTATATGTGAATGACATGGTCATAAAGAGCAACTGGTATGATACCTTCCTGGAGGATGTCAGAGAGACTCTGGCGCGGTTCAGAGAGACAGGGTTGAGGCTAAATCCAACTAAATTTCAGTTTGGAGTAGGAGCGGGGAAGTTTCTAGGCCACATGGTGTCAAATGAAGGATTAAGGGAAAACCCAAAGAAGATTAAGGCAATTCTGGACATGAAGTCACCTGACACAGTGAAAGAGATACAGAGCCTGAACGAGAAACTAGAAGACAAGAATCGCTTCATGTCCTAGGTAGTAGAGAGAGCACTTCCTTTATTAAAAAATTTGTAAGGATGCGTGGACAAAACATGGGTGATACAGTGGGGAGAAAGCGTATGTAGAGCTCAAAACCTACCTGAAAGATTTACCCACCGTAACCAACCCAAAAAGGGGGAGCCCCCATACCTGTATGTGATAGCCAGCGAGAAGGCAATCAGTGCTGCATTGGTAAGGGATGATAACATGATACGGATACCTATGTATATTGTGAGCAGGGCCCTACAAGGGCCATAGTGGGGTTACAAAAATCAGGAGAAGTTAGCACTGGCGGTGGTCCACGCTGCGAGAAGGCTCATGCAGTATTTTCAGGCACACCCCATGATAGTACTGACCAATCAGCCGCAGAAAGCAATATTGACCAAACCGGAAGCTTCAAGGAGATTAATGAAATGGGCAGTGGAACTGGGAGAACAACTGATATGTTCATTTTATGTGCATAATTAGTACTATTTTGGGTCACTTTTGTGCTTTGTTATTATCAAGAGCTTGTGTTTTACCTTGAAATTCTCTTAGGAGGGGTAAGAGAAACTTTATGCTCTTCTACCTCTTCTAAGTGGATTTTGCGTGACAAGGAAAAAACACGGAGGCATGAAGACCGGAGGCCATTAAAGATCACATTTGCAAAGACTTTTGAAGACTTGCTTCGAAGACATGAAGACCGAAGGCCATTTAAGACCATTTTTTGGAGACGTTGAAGACTTGAAAAATGAGAGAAATTTCTATGAAGATGAATGTATACCACAATAAGAAGAAAAGGAAACAAGGCAAAATTATGGCACCCGTCGCGAGTTGCGACGAGGCCATCGCGAGTCGTGACGAGCCCATCGTGAGTCGTGACCAACGGGTGGCCAGAATTTCACCTTATCCTTTTTGTACTATAAGTAGATCTATTTTTCTTCTCATTTTCTGGATACATCTTCCTCTATGGAGCATCCAATTGAGCACGAAGATGAGCATCCTCATCTCCAAGGGTGAGCATCCTTATCTCCAGGGGTGAGCTCCCCCTCTCCACCAAAGAGAGATTCCTTTGGGGCAAGCTTTGCTAAGAGACATCATAGCTCCCAACCTCAATCTAAAATCGATGTGCATCGAGTATCCCGTGGTTGGACCGAATGGGCACTTTGAGCTAAAGACTGGGTTCATTAACATGCTACCCACCTTCCTTGGTAGGCAAGGGGAGAATGCCAACAAAAACCTCACCGAGTTCCACTTCTTGTGTGGTGGTACGGTCCCTCATGGGGTGGATGAAGAATTCTACTAGTTGAAGGCATTCCCGTTCACACTAAGGGATGGTGCAAGAGATTGTCTCCACCACCTACAGCCCAAGAGCATTAAGAGTTGGCTTGATATGAAAATGAAGTTTCTAGCCAAATACTTTCCGGCCTCTAGATCTATCGCCTTGAAGAAGGACTTAAGAAACATCCTCCAATGGAATCTCTCTTCGACTATTGGGAGAGGTTCAAGAGGCTTCTTGCAAGTTGCCCTTATCACGGTTATTCGGAGGGGGATCTGGTTTATTACTTCTACAATGACCTTCTTGATGAAGACAAAAGTTTGGTGAGAAGTTCTTGTGGTGGTACCCTTAGGAATAAAACATCCTCTGAGGCCATGCAATTATACGAAGAGCTAGCAGAAGAATCAAGAAAGTTTAGCTCAAGGGCCGATTTGAGAAGGAGGAATCCAATGCTCGCAAGTGACTCTTCAAATAGTGGAAAGCTTGAGGATCAAGTCTCGGCCCTTGCATCTATAGTCAAATCGTTGGTGATGAAGCCCGAGAATGCGCCACATGTTAAATCATGTGAAATTTGTTACTTGGCGCATCCTACTGACACTTGCCCCACTATGCAAGAGGATTATGTTGAAGAGGTAAGTGCCATGTACTATAAAGGGAATCAAGGCTACCAAGGCAACCAAAGATATCAAGGTGGGCATAGATACCAAGGTAACAAAGGCTACCAAGGTTATCAAGGGTACCAAAACCGACCGTACAATTTAGGAAATCGTGATAACCCAAACCTCCGGTATGGAAACCCTCAAGGAAGCCAAAACCCTCAACCATATCGGCCTCCTCAATGACAATATATGCCACCTCAACAAAACTTTCAAAGGCTCTAAGATAAACCCCGAGACCAAGGGGAAGCTCGGGGTTAACAAAGGATGAGGTGATGCAAGCCATTCACCTGTTGGGCATGTGTGCGGAGAAAAGCGAGAAATTCCAAGATGAAGCCAAATCAAGCATCAAGAACTTAGAAACCCAAGTGAGCCAAACAGCTGAAGTGGTGAATCAAATGGAGGCCCGAGAAAAAGGAAAACTTCCCTCCCAACCGGAAATCAATCCTCAACAAAATGTGAGTGCAATCTCATTGAGAAGTGGAAGGGAAGTGAAGGAGCCCCAAGCAAGGGTTGTTGTTGAGTGGGAGGTTGAGAAAGAAGAAGATCATGAGTAGAAGGCAGAGCAGTTGGCCAAGGAGAGCTAACGAGAAGAAACAGAGGTGGAGAAATTTGTGCCAAGACCGGGATCAAATCCCGAAACCTTATCCCCACCTCACAAGAAATCAAGAGGGGCGAAGATCCCTATCTATGTGCTGGAACCACCGTTTCCAGAGGCACTAAAAGTTAAGAGGACCAAGCAGGACACCAAGGACATCTACGAAGTCTTTCGTAGATGCGAGGTATATATCACACTCTTAATTGCTCTAAATTAAGTTCCTAGGTATGATAAATTTCTTAAATAATTGTGTACCGTCAATAGCAAACAACAATTGAAGAGTAAGAAAAAGAGTGTGAAGAGTGAATATGTCTCCGCTGTGTTTGATAATGAGATGCCCCCTAAATGTGATGATCCGGGAATGTTTGCAATCCCTTGTGAGATAGGAGGCAATGTGTTAACAAGGCCATGTTAGACTTAGGTGCTTCAATCAATGTAATCCCATAGTCCTTGTATGAAAGTCAAAATCTAGGCACTTTGCACAAATCGGGTTTGTTATCCAACTAGCCGATCACTATAGCATATACCCGAAAGGTATTGTGAAGGATGTGTTGGTGAAAGTGGATTCTTTAACATTCCCCGTTGACTTTTATGTTCTTGAGATGGGAGGTGACAGTAGCTCTAAACCTATCCTTTTAGGAAGGCCATTTCTCAAGACTTCAAGGACCATAATTGATGTGCATAAAGGAACATTGACCATGGAATTTAAGGTGCGGAGGGTAGGGTTTGACACTTATAATTATATTGATCACCCTAGTAGATATCATTCTTGCCAAACTGTTTATGTTATTGATGATGAAGGGCAAGATGAAATTGAACCCAGAAATGGTAGTTCCTTAAATGTTTCTATAGATGATGTTTTGAGTGATAATTTTATTTCAAATGTTAGTACTAACTTGAAAGAAAGAAATGACGAATGCACTCTTGGGGGCGCATCATCCAACCCTTTTCGTGTGTCTGCGGGTAAGCCTGCAAGGGTGTTTTTCCCTCCTTCTCTTGAGAAGACTTCGGTGGAAGAGTGCAAACCACCACCGAAAGCTCGTATATGTTCATCCCTTGGAGAAAGAGAGCTACCCTAAATGCTTACGTGCTTGAGATGACCATGGAACAAAAAGGTGAGTTGTTGGAGATGTTAAGGGAACATGAAGAAACCCTAAGCTACTTGAAGGAGGTTTTGTTAGGGGATGATGTGAATCCCAATTATTTTGACTCTGACCGAGGAGAAGGGACCAATTATCTCGGTTCATTTTATGAGTAAACTCTAAGAAGGGGAGTAAGTCGTGCCGTCTACATAAAATAAA
Organism: Rubia yunnanensis; assembly: GCA_037428765.1. NCBI lineage: Eukaryota > Viridiplantae > Streptophyta > Magnoliopsida > Gentianales > Rubiaceae > Rubia > Rubia yunnanensis. The sequence continues at coordinate 86,436,701 of CM075066.1, forward strand.
CTTGGTTTTGATCATCCGGATCGTCATTTGTGACTTTCTGTTGATGTTGTTTGGTTTTGGATTTTATCATTAAGTTTTATTGTTTTTCTTTCTGCGTTTAACAGGTTTTTTTCCCATTATTTTTTAGAAATTTTAAATCCAAGGCATTGTACTTTTGAAGGGAGAAAGGTTTGGAGTTGAGATGTAAAGACTTGGACAAGAGAAGAAATCAGAAAAAAAATTCTTTCTAAGTACCAGGTAAGAAGTGGTTACGAGTTGCGATGTCCTCGCGAGGGCATCTTCGTAAATTGCGATGTCCTCGCGAGGGCATCTTCGTAAATTGCGATGTCCTCGCAAGGGCATCGTCGCGAATCGTGATGTCCTCTCAAGGGCATGGTTGTGAATCGCGATCATATCAGGGGTTTTGGCTGAAAATGGGGGTCTCGGCCAAAAATTTTGACGAACGCAATGGCCTCGTCGTGACTCGCGACGAAGTGGTTGCGAGTTGCGATGTACTCAGAAATCTTGTGTTGAAATGGAGGTCTCAGCCTCCACTTTTCGCGAGCTGCGATGACCTCGTGAGAACCTTGTCGTGAGTCGCGACGGAGTGGTTGCGAGTCACGATGTACTAAGAAATTTTTTGTTAAAAAGGAGGTTTTGGCCTTCACTTTTTGTGAGCTGCAATGGGCTTGCGAGGACCTCGTTGTGAGCCCTCGAGACCTCGAGGCAGCAAGCCCTCGACTAAAGCAGAACTTGAATGACCATCACACTCTTGAGGCCAGTCCTCGAGACCAGCCCTTGAGACATATCCCCTCGAGACCTCAAGGAAGCAAGCCTTCGACTCGAGCCAAACCTGAAAGTCCATTACCCCCTTGAGACCTCGAAGCCCTGAACCCTCGACTCGAGCAGAACCATAAAGTCCTTCACCTTCTCAAGGCCATCCCTTTGAGACATCATCCCCTCGAGACCTCGAGGTAGCAAGCCCTCGACTCGAGCCGAACCTGAAGTCCATCATCTCCTTGAGGCCGCAAGCCTCTCGAGACCTCAAAGCCGTGAGCCCTCGCCGTGTTATCTTTCATCGCGGATCCCGCAAGCATCTCGAGACCTTGAAGCCGTGAGCCCTTGCCATGTCATCTTTCATCACCGATCCCGCAAGCCTCTCGAGACCTTGAAGCCGTGAGCCCTCGAGGTGTCATCTTTCATCCTCGAGGATGCAAGCCTCTTGAGACTTAGAAGTCGTGAGCCCTCAAGGTGTCCTCTTTCATCCTTGAGCAAGCCTCTCGAGACCTCGAATCCGCGAGCCCTAGAGGTATCATCTTTCATCCTCGAGCAAGCCTCTCGATACCTCAAAACTGCGAGCCCTCGAGGTGTCATCTTTCATCCTCGAGCAAGCCTCTCGAGACCTCGAAGCCACGAGCCCTCGAGGTGTCATCTTTCATCCTCGAGCAAGCCTCTTGAGACCTCGAAGCCGAGAGCCCTTGAGGTGTCATCTTTCATCCTTGAGCCTAGCTTCTCGAGACCTCAAAGTCGAGAGCCCTCAAGGTGTCATCTTTCATCCTCAAGCCTAGCTTCTCAAGACCTCAAAGCCTCGAGCTCTCAAAGTGTCATCTTTCATCCTCAAGTCTAGCTTTTCGAGACCTCAAAGGCACGGGCCCTCGAAGTGTCATCTTCCATCCTTGAGCCTAGCCAGACCTAATGCCCCTCAAGACCACCCATCGCGAGTCGCGATGAACATGTCGCGAGTCGCGACGGTCGTACGAATCGACTTTAAATTATGGGCTAAACCCTTTTTCCACAAACATATCCACAATCCGCCACTACTCTTCATCTTCTCCCGCTCCTCTTCACCATCCTCAACCTATCCTCCACCAAGCGCCGCCGCCGCTAACAGCCACACTCCACCATTCACAACCACCACTCCATACCCCATCCTTTCTTCCCAACCTCCACCCACAAATTCAAAAAAATTCTTTGAAAAACACAAACCCTCAAATTTGGGGGTTTTGTCACTTTGAGCAATTTGATTTTGAATTGATTGTGGGCTTCCTCTTTTCTTCTTCCTATGCATCTTGGCGGTACATTTCTTCACTTTATTTAGCTTGAATTGTGATTACGAATGTCTACTCTATTTTTTAATGGAAATTGTGTAGATTATGTGATGCCTTAGAAAATTGAATTTTTGGATCTTGGTTGATTTTGGTGAATAAATTATGCATGCAGTTCAATTTGATGGGTATTGTGTGCATATTTTGTGGTTGCTGTTTGGATTGTATTGTGCTTGTTTGAGTCAAGATTGTGTGCATTTGTGTTGCTGTGGCTGAGAACAGATTGTGACTTATGCTAGATAGGAGGCATGTTGGCCCTTGATTCAACATAGTTGCTATTTGGATAAAATGTTATTGTGCTTTGAAATGCTATTTTGCTTAGGGTAGTTTAGCCATGGGATGTGAATGTACTAATGGTAGCTAAGCTAGTTGAGCACAACTGTGGTTTTGAGATATAGCATATTTATTTCAACTATGTGAACTTCATAGATTTGAAAATATGGGCTTGTTAGATATAGTATGGATTGTATATGCAATTGTGATTAAGACTTGAACAAGTTGACTTGATTTTGATTCGGCTTGTGATGATGAACTAGTTTAAGCTTAAGTATGAATTTGCAATATTGAATATACACATATTCCTGTGTGTTTGACTTGTTTGCTGTGATTGTTAGATATGGCCCCCACGAAGAGACCTAGGGCTCCCCCCGAGGCGGGCGCACCGCCGCTTCACCTCTGCCCCCTCCACCGACTCCGGAATCGAGCCCTATACCTCCCCCTCCGGATAGGTATATGGGTTTGACCCGGATCACCTGGTCCTATGCGGAAAGGTGGGAGGCCCTGGAGAAGTGCCAACTTAAGGAGACAAGCTTTATTAATGTGCCCACATTAGATGCTCTCAGCCTCACTCAGCCTGTCAGATGCCTCCTCGCAAAAGGGGGAAATGAAAGGGTTTATGAGTAGGAGCACGGCCTCTTACCGGAGGTACATGCTGGAATTCTTATCCATGGTCCGTATAAGCAGCATGAGATACGATTAACCCTGCGAGAGGTACATTACTTTTCACTTAGATGATATATCTAGGCAAATAACCATCTTGCAGATTTAGGAGGCCTTTGGATTTGACATCGCGGAGATACGGCCAGGTTGGACTCACAGGCCCAGGAGCAATCAATCTAGGATGATATGCACTTTTGGAATGTTATTAACATGAGGCCGAAGAATTCCCATGGTAGGAGTAATGCCATCATCCACCCTGCACTTCGTTATGTGCACCGTCTGTTGGCTGGCACAGTACTTTGCACCGCGGAGCCGACAAATGTGCTAGACAATGACATTCACTTTCTGTGGCAGTTAACAAGTGAGGGGCCAGGATATAGGCTGTGGGCAGAATTGTGGATTAAGAGAATCGTGAAGGTAGTAGGAAAACCCAAGGGGAAGATCATGGTTGGAGGCATGATAGGCCTTTTAGTAGAGTACTTGGGATTGGTTCCTCTAGCTGACTTTCCACGCTTAGGGAGGCGCACGTTCTATATTATCACCGCTGAGAGGCTAGTTAGATTTGAGATGCTCAGTGCCACATGGATCACGTGGCTCTTCTATTGGTTGTATGGTGCGAGGAAGGTCACATTCATGGCACTTCCTCAGCCCAACAAAATGAAGCTGGAATTTGACACACCTCTAGGAGACTTGGCGATTTCAACGGAATCTTCATGTAGAGATAATTTCCAGCTCGAGCTCTGCAACCTTGGCCCAGCTCTTGTCCAATGTGATGATAGCACTCTACCTCCCTCTGAGCGACAACAGTAGTAGCACTCCCAGCAGCACTCCACGCAGCCTCCACCAGAGACAGAGCCAATGCAGGAGGACGATGTGCCACCTCACTATTCACAGCCTCCACCGGACCTCTACGAGCGGATGATGCAGACTATGTAGGATGGATTCTGCCGATAGGAAAACATGATATTGGAGCACAATGTATTTGTCTCCTAGACCTTGATTGACATGGATGAGGAGATTGACCACTTGTCAGCTCGCATCCATGAGATGCAGCCCCAAACAGGCAATGTCTCAGGCTCCGATCTGGGAGCGGAGAGGCAAAAGCTAGAAGGCAGAGGAGCACGGAGTGGCTAGCACAGTATCAACAGCGGTATTTCGGCGATAGCCCTTCTTCATCACAACAGTGATTTTTTTAGCACTATATCTTTACCCTTTCCATACTTCGCTTTGTACATTTTTTCCCTATTTTCTACATTGAGGGAAATGCAGTGTTCTAAGTATGGGGATGGGTATCCACTTTGGGAGGATTAGGATGGAAGACACTTTTGCATAACTCTTTTGATTGGTTTTGGATATTTTTTCCCTTTTGTGTTGGGATGTTTTTCTTTTGATGTACTTGGATAATGTTGGCTTTTATACTATTCTTAGCTTTAACATTTGGAAAGCACTTTGCTACCTTTTGGATTAGTGACACGTGAAAAATGCTGAAAAAAAGAATCCCACTAAGTTGAAAACCTGAGAGGGCAACTTAGACAACATTGGGGGCTCAGATAGGCCGATAACCCAAAAGGGCAACTTAGGCAAAAATGAGAGGCTAAATATGCAGAAAAAAGTGAGATGTGAGCCAAAGAAACATGATGTGTGGCTAGGATAAAAACCCGAAAGGGCTCCTAGGCAAAATGAGAGAAAACGAGAGAAATTGAAAAACGTTAAGTGTTCACTCATTTGCCGGCATTGGAGTCATAAGGTTTCAGTGACCATACAAATGGATCGGGTAGCTTGACATCTTGAGAACCTTTTGGGAGTGGAAAATTTAGCGGGAGAAGACGAAGTAAGTTATGAAATTCTTGATTGTTAATATGCTTCGTTTTTAGGTTGATATATTGATATAAAGTGGGGCATATGTTTTGAACCTTATACATGTCTTTAGCTTCACCTTGTATCATTGGATTTGGGATTATCAATTTAGGAATTGGAGATGTTTTAGGGATATCAATGAATTGATGGGTTGATATGGTTTAGGTAGATTTAGGAATATGGGTTGTGGGAAACTTCTCATTTGACCTTAACATTGGGATGTGAGAGTTCTGTGAGGTATTGATTTGGGGGAATAGTAGTTAGGATGTAGATACGTCATTTCCTTCGTATGCTTGGATCTTTTATTACTCGAGGGCAAGTAAGGTTTAAGTGTGGGGAGGTTTGATATGTCCATTTTATGTGTATAATTTAGTACTATTTGGGTCAATTTTGTGCTATTTTATTATCAAGAGCTTGTGTTTTACCTTAAAATTCTCTTAGGAGGGGCAAGAGCAACTTTACACTCTTTTACCTCTTCTAAGTGGATTTTGCGTGACAAGGGAAAAACACGAAGGCATGAAGACCGGAGGCCATTAAAGATCACATTTTTAAAGACTTTTGAAGACTTGCTTCGAAGACATGAAGACCGGAGGCCATTTAAGACCATTTTTAGAGACATTGAAGACTTGAAAAATGAGAGGAATTTCTATGAAGATGAATGTACCACAAGAAGAAGAAAAGGAAACAAGGCAAAATTCTGGCACCCATCGCGAGTCACGATGGCACCTGTCGTGAGTCGCGACGAGCCCTCTCTTTCACCTTATCCTTTTTTCTACTATAAATAGATCTCTCTTTCTTTTCATTCACATTCTTCTTCACCTGCATTTTATTACTGTTTAGAACCCTGTTTTCTTCCATTTTCATCTTTGAAATCTCTTGTATTATGTTTGGTTGTTTAGCATTAATTAGTATGCACTCTTGTAGCTAAATCTATTTCTTGGGAGCATTTGATTGAAGCTTCCAAGCTTATGTAGTAAGATTCTATGTTTGCTCTTTTATGAACATTTATTGGAGAGCATTTATTATGCCATTAATGTTGTGTTTTACATCATTTATACCATGGGTTGTTTGAGTATATGAAATGTTTGTAAGATTGAAATGTTAGGGTGTTAGGAAAGTTACAAATTTCTTAACTCATTTGATATGGAAATCCAAGAGCATGGATTTAGAACTTCTTGTGTATAATGTGAGGTAATTCTTGCTAGATATGTATGTTAATGTGCTTTATTCTCATATTTGCCATATAGATGCAAAGAAAGGTTGAACCTTGAATGTTGTTTGTTCTTAGTTTAATCTAATGAATGCTTTGTTTAGTTCAATGACTATGTTTTTGGTAGAAGGATTGTTATTGTCAAACCTATGGTCCTTTGGGTGAAATGCCATTGATGAAACACCCCTATGATGTTGTTTGTCTAGGGTGACCATCAATGAGGTTTGAAAATGGTCGCTGTTTGTCTTTGCAAACTATTCTTAAGGAGGAATAAATGTTGATCTTTGAATGAGAAATGATAACATTCCCAATAGACAATAAATGTAATTGAATGAGTGAATGAATCAATGAGCTATATGAAGTTTGGAAGTGGAAATCGACTGCCCCCAAGGCTCCGTTAATTATCATTTACATCGTATCTTTAGATGTATTGCATGATTATCATAGTTCTCTTGCTTAGCTAGTTGTTGTATTTCAATTTGATAACTTAGGATCAAACTAACCAAAAACCCCCCTTGTTTACATGCTTATATATATATATATGTATGTGCCTAGTATGTCTTCTCCTATATATGTTTAAACACATAAAAAGATTCCTCTTCTTGTGGATGACCCCGACTTGCCATTATCGACTTTATTGTAGATAGCAAGCATTAGGGATTAAAAGTATTAACTTTGAGAGGTACGGCGATGGCCTCCTAACAACCTATATAATACGTCCCAAGAAAAGATGAAAGCTTCAGAGGAGATGCAGAAACATACCGAGGTAGCAGGGTCTAGCTGCCTGACAGGTCCGGATGTTTGGAAGTTGTATGTGGACGAAGCGTTCGGGGTAGAAGGCCCAGGAACTTGCCTAGTAATAGCAGATCTAGCGGGGGCAGAGGTAACTTATGCCTTGCATTTTAAGTTCCTTGTGTCGAACAATGAAGCTGAGTATGAGGCATTGATAGCAGGTATAGAGATAGCTAGGAAGTTGGAGGTGAAGAAATTACAAGTCCATGGTGACTCCATGGCAGTGCCCAACCAGTAAAATGGACAGTACGCTGCTAGAGAACCGGCAATGATGAAATATAGGGACAAGGTCAGGAGCTTAGCGTCTGAATTTGAGGTGTTAGATATCACCAAGATCCCAAGGTCCCAGAACACAATGGCTGGTGCACTTAGAAAGTTGGCGTCCTCCGCACATGCTCACTTGACCAAGTCTGTACTGGTTGAGGAGTTAGCAAGCTGGTCGAAGGACACGAGCCTAGTGGTAGTAATATATGATGTGATTCCTAATTAGACGACTCCATTCTAGAGCTACCTGGAATATGGGATATTTCCAGAAGATGAGAAGAAAGCAAGAACAGTTAGGAGGAAAGCATTGCAGTACACCATTGAAGGCGATTTGATGTAAATGAGAGGATATGCAGAGCCATGGCTCAGATTGCAGAGCCCAAGCTGGCAGACACGGTCCTTCGAGAAATAAATGAAGGTTGCTATGGATGCCAAACAATGCATACATGTAGGATATTACTGGCCGACCATGGGGCAGATATGGAGAAACTTGTCAGGGAGTGTCAAAAATGTCAGGAACATGCCAGGGCACAAAGACTTCCGACAGAATGGATGACCAGCATAAGGTCGCCCAGGCCTTTTGCCAAATGGGGAATTGACATTGCAGGGCCGTTCCCAGAGGCAGTAGGGAGGAAAAGGTTTTGGGTGGCAGCGATAAACTACTTCATGAAATGGGTGAAGGTAGAGGCTATAGTTAGAGCGATGAGAAGGAAAATCATGAACTTCACCTGGAGGAACACAGATTCGACATCCCACAAGAGATAGTGAGCGACAATGGTGAGATAGTGAGCATTTTTCCAATTAGCCATTCAGATCCTAGTGTGCAGGCTTGAACATAGAGTATCAGTTCACATCAGTAGCGCACCCCCAGGCAAACAGGCAGACATAGGTGATGAGCAGAACAATAGTGCACGGCTAAAAGAGAAGGGTGGGAATGGAGAAAGGTAAATGGGAGGAAGAATTGGCAAGTGTGTTGTGGCCATATAGGACCATGCCTAAGACAACTACCGGGGAATCCTCTTACAGGTTGTGCTTTGGGACGGAGGCCATCAACCTGCCTAAAATTGCAGTGCCCAGTATGAGATTGGTCGAGCTGATTATCCGGAAAGAAAACAACCAGGTAATCAGGGAGAACCTAGAAGGGCTTGATGAGCTCAGGGAGAAAGCGTCGCTGAAGGAGGCGGCATACAAGTCATAGATGGAACAACATTATGATAGCAAGGCCAGGACCAGGTATTTGAATGTAGGGGACCTCATGTTGAGAAAGAATGAGGTAAGCATAGTGCGGGGGCAGAAGAAGTTAGACACGGAATGTGAAGGTTCATACAAAGTGGTTGAAGTGCTAGGAAAAGGAGTGTACAGGCTGGAGGCGTTGGATGGCCACCCAATCCGACTGACTTGGAACATCATCCACCTTAGAAGTTACTATGCATAACTGATTATGAAATATAATTATGTATTCAGCAGCTGCAAATAGATAGGATGATTTTACGGGCATATGAAGGGGTTTTCCTCGAGGGATCAAGTCTTTTTTAGTCCCATAAGGGGCATGATCTAAAGGTAAAACTACCCCGTGTTCTGGCCCATCTTTTTTAGTTTCACAAAAATGTGAATGTAGGGGATAATGTGCCTGACAAGAACATGTAAAATGAGATGAACCTGGAAAAAAAGGCAATCCAAGCCCAGCCTGCAAAGCCTCCACAATTGTAGAGTATAATTGGATGGCTTTCATCAGATCGTCACTCAGCATCTAGGAGGCCTTGGCATTCCGTACAACGTGAGAGTAAAGGCTCAAGAAACCGCAAGTGAAAACCCAGTTGCAGAAAGCCTCCAGCTTAACAATCTTAGCATTAGCACGAGTCAGTGAGGTCTGCAAAGAGCTCGTGACCCCCCGTTCCAGCTCGAGGTCCTGCTCCACCTCAGCAACACACCGAGCCTTGTCCTTCAGGGAGGCAAGCTCGGGTTTAAGCTCATTGTTCTTGGCCTGCAGGTTGAACAACTCTTCTTGCAAGGTGCGGGCAGCGCAGATGTGCTAAAGAAAAATCCAAGAAAAATTACAAGCCTAATAACACAAAAAGAGAGAGAGGAGAGAGAATAAAAAGTAAGCAAGGAATATACAGGACAACCGAACCAGAGCAGTTAACGAGGGAATTTACCCCAGCTACATTCAGAGACCTCTCCTGGAGCCAAGAATTGAAATGAGGGAAAGGGAGAGCCTGGGAAATGAACTCAGCCTAAGCTGTAATAGCATGCAGGGGAGCTGACCTAGAGTTAGCTCGAGAGGAGGAGTCACAGGTGAACGAAGGGAATAAGGGGATCGCCTAGACAGGTAGAGCACCGAGAGCAATATCCTGCAGCAGAGCAACAGCCTGGGAGGCTAAGGTCTCAGGGACCTCTTCAGGGATTGCCTCAAAGCTAGTGCTAGTTCCCCCCATTGTCAACCCTCCTTGCAGAACGATGTGCTCTCTTCCGTCCAATTTCCTCGTTGGAGACCTCTATTTCAGACATGTCGATCGGAGTCACATTTGGATCCACAATGCCATCGATCTCCTTGCTGGCAGGCGGGGGCGGAAGCTGGAAGACCGGCGGGGAATCCTTGACAGATTTCCTAGGACGTTTTCAACTGACATCTCTGCAAGGAGAAAAGGGAAGGTCAACACTCAAACCATGAAACAGTACGAAAACATGTATGCAAATACATAAGAAAAAGAAATGAGGATGGAAATAAAGAGCAGCAGCCAGGTAAAGAAAACTATGAGCCTATACCACTCAGGTCAGAGGGCCCTTCTCGGGGGTTTCCGTCTGACAAATAGGGAAGAGCGACAGCCAGTAGGAGGCGTTCGCACTTCGTTGTACCCACCTCAAGACATGAAATAAAGGGTTAGATAGGAGCCATCTCTGCACTGCTAGGCCGGGATTTTTGCCCCTTCTCTGGGCCAAGTTTGAGGCCCGCGGGGCACCCTTCAAACCCACACTGAAGGTTTCATCCACAAAGATGAATCGCCGCTTCAAGTCAACGTGAGCGGGGAAGTGGGTCAAGAACTTATGGGCGTCTCACCTGAACCTAAGGAAGGTCCAGCTGGGAGGCATCCGGGTAGGCTGACAAAAGATGCAAAAGAGAGGGATGCTAGGTTCAAGATGGAGAAGGCGGCACAAAACCTCAAAGCCCAGGAGGAGCCTGATGGAATTATGGGGAAGATCAATCAACCCAAATCCACAATAGGCAAGTGCAGCCTGGAAAAAAAGATAAAGGGGAAGCCTAAGGCAACATTGCTCCAGGGTTTTCGTATAAATAGCGACATGGCCAAGGAGAACGTCTAGTACAATATGGTTAAAGTTTGGCAAGGCGACGTAGTCACTGATAATGTGAAAGGTGGTCTCATTGGCATTGAAGGCAGCCTCGATCATCCTACATGCGGAATGAAATTCTAGGTTAGTGGTATCACAGTGTGAATCCTCCTTAGGAGGTCCAACAGTTGAAACCATGATACTGGAAATGAAAAACGAAGAGAAAGAAAAGAGAGGATACCTAAGAGAAAAGCCGAGTGAAAGAAATGAAAGCGGAGCAAGCACATGAAGTGACGAAATAAGAGGGAAGCTAAGACAAGGGGAGTTTGAAGAGGAAAAAGAGATGCTGACAGGTTCAATAAATGCCTTGGAAGATAAAGTGGTCGGGATGTGATGATAACTGACTAGGGAAAAGGCAAACTCAAGGGCCTGCATGCGGAGGCGAGAGAGAGATAGAAATACGCGTGGTGTATATCTGAGCAGGTAGCGCAACTGCCAACTCATGCCTTAAATGAGACCATGGATGCACTATCCTGATGATTCAAAAGCAAGAAAATGCCAATTTTTCCCGCTAAGCACGTGACTTGCAAAAAAGCAGATAGGGTGCTTGTGGTCTGGCAGGCTTGGAGCCTTATGCTGGAGTCCAACCCTGCACCTCGGACTTGGCTCTGCCAGCCGAGTCTTGGGTTAGGGGGACTTGATGATGAATAGGCCTTGCGGCCCAACTTTGGGCTTCCCAGCCCAAAGTCATGAGATAGGCCACATGAGGCCCCAACGGGCAAAACCGATGGAGGATGGGTAATGCGTAGGGCAGCAGTCCTGTCATCCACCAAATTGCACAAAACAAGGGGAATGAGTGACAGAAGTGGTAACTTACAATCCATTACACTATTCACCTAAGATTCTCTCCAACATGACTCCTATGGCTGACCAGAGCAGGCACGATCCTGCACCTGCCTGCCTAACCTTAATCTGCCTGTCTTGTAGGTTTGGAAGCATCCCAGAATGGAAGAGCATCTGTAAGGGAATATCTAATTTGGGCATTAACATTGGTATTCCTTGTTGCATTTCCATTAAAAAAAGTATTGGTTGCAATTTATTAGTTTTAAGGAAATCGTAATCTTGCTAGAAAGAAAACAAAATGGCACCGCCATCCTTTGGATGGTCATGATTGGATTCATTCTTTATTATGCATTCATGAGCCTCAGTGGGACTCGAACCCAAAATCGCCTGATTAGAAGTCGAACACCTTATCCATTAGGCTATGGATGCTGGATGACGCAATGATGTCCATTATAATTATACTCCCTCATTTCCATCTTAAATTGCACATAACATTTTTTTATGCTTATTAAAAAATTTGTCTAACTATTTTTATGTTTAACCACGTATAATAATGATAAACAAAAAGTTACTTTTGAAAAATTACTTGTTACGATGAATCCAACCATATAACATATGATAATATTATTGTTTATATAACTATTCAAATATGTGGTCAAAATTGGACAGTGAATAATGACATAAAGTGAAGCGTGTAGTTTGAGCTGTGACGAAGGGAGTATAAATTTAAGAGAAAGTCTCGGGAAAGACTGTCTTTCCATAAGCTTATTGACAGTCCACAATGGCTTTTTCCTTAAATGTTGTAATTTTTTAATAAAATTTAAATATTACATTTTAAAAATTAAAACAAGTAAAAAAATATATTTGATTGTGAAAAGATACAAATATTTAATATAAAAAAACAACTTCTAAATTTCTAAATTTAGTACTCCCTCCACCCCGTTATAAATTGCTTAATTACTTTTTGGGAGTCAAACTTTGTAAACTTTGACCGTAAATATATATTAGTCTATATATAATAACAATATCATGTGAGATCTTGTTAGATTCATCTTAAAATCTATTTTCCAAATATCAATTTTTTATGCAACACTATTATAGGTAACTAGAGATATTTACGGTTAAACATGTTTATTGAAAACCGTAAACAGGTAAATAAGCAATTTATAGTGGGACGGAGGGAGTAAGTAATTTAACAAATTTATTATATAAGGTAAAAAATAAGTTACATGTCCATAATCTAATGGACATACTAATTGTGAGGAGACCCACTCTAAATTTAATTACATTGCATCCACGTCATTATAAGTGGAGACTGGAATAAAGTACAATTTAAGTCGCAGAAGCAAGAATGTTCAACAATGTACATTAGGAAATGTTGTAGTTGTAGGATAAATCATATTCTACCACGTGTTTCATAAATTACATACTCGGTGAAGTGAATGGCTATTTAAGAAGAAATGAGTGATTTTTAAAAATATGTGGCAGAATCATATTTGCCCTACACCTACATATACAACATTTGCTAACATACTCCCTCCGTCCCACTATTATTGGCCACTCAAATTTTTTTACGGTTTTCAATAATTATCTTTAATCGTTAATATCTCTGGAAAAATATACTATTTTCGGTGAAAGTTTACTAAATTTGATTTTGAAAAAGTAGAGTGGCCAAAACTGATGGCACAGAGGGAGTATATTTTTTTATAGGGATACATACGAATATAACCCTACCTACTTAGTAAGTGCCAATATAAACCTCAGATAACTTTTAGTGCAAAAATAAGCCTAACAAGTTGATAAAAGTGCTAATATAACACTAATACACTATTTTCGGTATTGACTTCATATAAAATGATTAAAATACATGTTAACCTAACACCTAAAAGTGAGTGGACAAATTTTCCCTCCAATAACCACCACTAGCACCACCCCATTATCCAGCCACCACCAATGCCCCGCCTCCACCCAACCACCACCACCACCCTCTCCCGCCTCCACCCTCTCCCGCCTCCACACCCTCCTGTCTCCACCCCACACCCACCCCCCTCCAGCCACCCCTACTACCACCCTCACCCTCCGGCCACCTCCGTCACCACCTCACCCCCTGCGTCAAGCGCTATGCTTCTCGATCGAAAGAAATCGCTGGATTGGCTTGTCGTCGATGAAGTCGTTAACGATGACAACTCCACCATCGCTCTACGGGCCAATGAATGGTATCGACGATTCGGTTGAACGGTAAGATTCCATTTTACGGGGAGATTCGATTTGTAGGCGAATGAACAATGGGGAAATTCAATTTGCGGGCGAATAAATGGCTTCGACAATAGCTTGTGTCTAGAACGATAGCTTGTCGTCATTTTTCAGAACGATGGGGAGATTAGATAGCTTCTCGTCATTTTTTAGAACGGTGGGGAGATTCGATAGCTTGTTGTCATTTTTCAGAACGACGAGGAGAGAAGAAAGAGAAGAGGAAGAGAAGAGGATGAAGAAGAAGATTAGGGTTATTAGGGTATAATTATAAATTCTTCATTTTTTCTTTTCTTTTTTTTGGAAGGGGTAAAATAGTCTTTTCAATCAAATCAAGCATTAAACACACGGAATGGGTAAAATTACATTTACATCAACTAGATAGGGTTATGTTCGCACTTTCGATTATCAAAATGTTATATTGACGCTTATATGAAGTATGAATAATTATAAAAGCCCTTTTCTCTTTTTTATATACATTTGGTGCGATTAGAAAATGAAGCCATATATTGATTCGCAATTTTTTAATATAAATATTCTCATTCATTCTTTTTCTATGATTGTTATTTTTTCTATATATTAGCAATTGCTAAGTTTCTCTTATGAGAAAGTCTCATGTTATATCGATTAACGGTTATATCAATCATGAAAAATCGCACTTTAATAATATTAGGGCCAAATTATAATTATTCATACATTGCGATAAATTTTTTTTTTAAAAAAAATCAAACTTATAGGAACCTTGTTGCAATAGATAAAAACATACATCAAATCATTGCACCAGTTACATCAGTTATAAAATGGCGCTGTTTAGCGGCTACAACACAAAATTCTTAGTAGGACGCTAAAAAGTGTTCCAGTAACTAGTGGAAAGGGCTCTATTAAAGTTCGGAATTCCCTCTAAAATCACACATTTCATTTTAAATGCGGTTTTAAATCGATCAAAGGCGGCTCCGTCTTTAATGAAAATCAATTAAAGACGGTTCTATTGTAGAACTGCGTTTAATGGGCTGTCTTTTTTGGCCTAATATATAAACAACCCTTAGTGTAAATTTTTTCACAAACCCTCCTTAGCCCTTACTACCGCTGAGCCTTTTTTCCCTGGAATTTCACACAGATGTGAGCCCCTTTTCCCCATTTTCATTTTCACCGCAGAGCCCCTTTCCGCACTCTTTCTTCATTTTCCTCTGATCGACCTCTCGCTTTCTCATTTTTCCGCCGCTGGAGATCCCTCTGCGCCACCGCATTCAAGTAGTGAAGCTTTGTGCCGTCGTGTCTCCAGCACCACCGTGCCACCGATTGCTCTATCCCGCCTACTTCACCGTTTTCCTTCTGTAGTCGAAGCCCTCCTCCGGTGCCACAGCTCACTCCAGCCCACCTCTATAACCGCTTGTCTTCCGTTATTGAAGCCCTTCTTCACCGTCGCTTGCCTTTCACTGATGAAGTCCTTTACTGCCGGTGAAGCCTTCGCCATGGTGAAGCCTTTCACCACTGAACAACGGCGGAACTAGGAGGGAGGGGGCGAGGGGGTGCTAGCGCCACCCCTAGTATTCGGCGGCCTGGAATTTAGGCCTAGAGCCACCATAAGCCACAGGATTCCACCCCACCTTGAGAGTCATCGGCAGCCGGAATGTTTGCCGTGCGCAGCGGCTGAGATGATGAATGAAGAAGATGAAGATTTTTTTTATAACTAAACAAAACAACGTCGCTTTGGCTTAAATGAAACGACGTCGTTTTGTTTAGCTGAAGGGAAAAAAATTAAGGTCAATTGGGCTGAAACCCAGTTGGCCTAAATAAAATTTAAACATCTAATGGCCAAATGGCCCAAACCTAATAATATACTCTTGTCTTGAGTCTTTTGTCTTCCTTCACTCCAAGGCAGCCAAAAAATGCACAGATCCACCACCTGCCAGCCACCGCTTTCCGCTGCCTGCCGTGCTGCGCCGTCCGCCGCCTGCCACCGTCCCCTTCCTAAAAACTTTTTGCCTCTTTTTCGCCCCCCTAACATATACTCCTGGTTCCACCACTGCCACTGAAGCTCTCCCCCGCCTCCTCAGCCTTAGTTGTTACTGGTTTAAAACTTTCGTTTGTTGTTGTTGGTTTAAGCCCCTCCACTTGTTGTAGCTGTTGTTTCCAAATCTCGCTGCATCTATTTTTCTGTACCTCAGAAATCAGTTCTGAGTTAGAAACAGATCCTTTGATGAAACCGGTCAAAGGTAGAGCCAGAGAAGGCAGTTCTTAAGTTTTCTATGGTTCAATAGAACCGCCTTTAATCCCCCTGTCTCCACTAGTGAGTAGGTCTTTATTGGGACAATTTCATTCATATGACGCTTCTAAAATATCCCGTTATCGCGAATCCTTATAGATCTTGGGTTGCTAAATTAAGCAATCCTATAGACAAGATATGGGGTTATTTTTATGCGTCCTGTAATATTAGTTCGCCTTTTAATGTCCTAATTACAATTGTATTGAGACGTTTAATTTACAAGTGTCCTAATATACATATAGTAGGACACTTATAAATATCCTAATAGTTTTGATATAGGGTTGCTTTGTAATGTTCTCATTATACACACACACACACATATATATTGAGACACTTTTAATATGTGTCACACAATATCAGGCCGTGTTTAATTTTATAAGCGTCCTAATATACATTTGTTAGGACACTTCTTATAAAGGCTTCCATATATAAGTGTCTTAATAGGCTTTTTTTTTGTTGTAGTGACTAGTCGGTCTTAAACAATACTGTGTTATCTTATTCCAAAATTTAACCAATTTTTATTGAGAAAGTCTCTCATTAAACTAACTAACGGTTAGAGTAATTGTGAAAAATCTCGCTTCAACAACTTTTAGAGTCAAATTATAATTAATTATGCATTTCAATACATTTTAAAAGTTTTTAAATTTATAGAAATTTTATTGCAATAAATAAAAATAAATATCAAATTACCTCATAGTTACATCAATTATAAAATAATCTCATCTAATGGTTAGCAGGTGTAAAACAAAATTTTGAGATATTTATTTTTTTTCAACTTAATTTCTTCCATGCAAATGTGTCATAAAAAAAACTTGATTATGTTGTTACATATATTCTTGATAATTTTTCCACATTAATCTTCCTTTCTCCTCTCCTTTCTCCCTCCTTTCTCTAAATCTCCACGCCTCTTTCTCGCCGGTAACGACTTGCTCTACCGCTAACGGCTTTATCTTGCCGTTAGCGATCTCGCTGGTTACGCCTCACCCACTGTCAGCCAATATGGTTGATAGCAAAAACTCCCCAAACAATCAAAAATCTTTTCTCTCCGCCCTACAGTCCAAATCCCCCATCTTTGCCAATCACTTCCTAACAACCCTGAGCTGACCCCTAAATCGGAACACCTCGGAGAACCAGCATGTTTATACTCCGACGAGGAGATCTCAAAGCTCTCGGCCCACTACGCTAATGCCCTGGTTCGCCAATTCACTAAAGGAGGGCTTACAATGGAGAAATTGGAGTCATCCTTCAAGACAGTAGGTTTCACCGAGAAGTACCAATTGGGCTCGCTGGATTTCAAACACGTCCTCATCAGATTCGATCAAGTGAATGACTACCAGAGATGCTGGATTAAAGGTATCTGGAGTTTCAATGGAGTTCAGATGAAGGTTCTAAAGTGGTCTCCTGATTTGTCAACACACAAGGAATACCTAATTGTTCCTATTTGGTGTAAAATCAGGGAAGTCCCTCTTTACTACTATAATACTTCATCAATCGAGGCTATTGGGAATAGTATTGGCAATTTCATTAAAAAGGATCTAGCCATTGAAATTCTTTCCAGACCCTCAGCAATTAAACTGTGTGTTGAAATTGACCTGCAGAAGCCACTAAACAACTCCATCAGATTAGGTTCAATCAATAACAATAGGAAAAATACAATAGAGTATTAAGATATTCCATTATACTGCGATCACTGTGCTAAACTAGGGCATTCACTCAGCCAATGTAGATCTATCTCCCAAAACTATACTCTGCCTCAGTGGCATGCCATTGGGAACAAATTTAGCAAAGCCCCAGTTAGGTTCACTGAAAACCAGCCCCCTAATAAGGCACCTAACTCATACATTTTAACTCATCAGTTAGCCAGAACAAACCCTGCCTCTGATCCTTCATCCTATATTCCCCAGGCTCCAGATACTGTCCCCAAACCATTACCCCCCAGCTACCTCAACCCCCCTCCCCAAATCAGTCCCCTGATATCAAAACCTCTGACAGGTCCCAACCATCTCTCATAAAACTGTTAAAACAAACAGTTTTTACTTCTCCAATCAGGTCCCAAAAAACCTATGCAAAAGATAATATCCAGATTGGATCCCATAAACTTATTTTCCATCAGCTTTCTCCTACTAACCCCCCCCCCCCCACTTTCACACCAAGGAAAGATGGAAAACAGATTTTTTGTTTTGCAGAATATGGATAACCTCTCTATCACTGATGAATGTACTGATCAGGATCTCCAAGACTCTATGGAAGAAGGAAAAGGACACTCAATTGATCCCCACTCTCACTCTGATTTATTGACTGGATCAACTAAGTCATCATGTAAGAATGGAGGATAAGGTAAGTCTAAACACAAAAAAAAACTACCTTAGTCAACTGAACAGGATAATGCTAAGGTCTTCCACTAAAAGCCATAAATCATGTGAACAATGATACACACCATTAAATTTATTTTTTTTGGTTTGGAATCTAAGGGGAATTGAAACTTCTATGCTTAGATTAAAACATCTGATCTTACAGAAGAAAATTCAACTTTTATGTATTATTGAACCCATGCATGATTATACTCAATGCCAATCCTACATGGAAAAGCTTAACTACTCCCATAACCTTCCTCTCCATAATGGCAAAATCTGGCTATGTGGAATGATTCTATAGCTGTTAATCTTATCTGCCATCATGATCAGTTCCTAAATGTTAAAATCACTCACACAGGTTCAAATAATGATATGGAAGTGGTTTTTGTTTATGCCCTTAGAACTAGGGAGGGTAGGAAAGCTTTATGGCATGATCTTAATCTCCTCTCAACTAATGAAACTGTGTTCATTGGGGATTTTAACACTATCACCACACTTTCAGAATATAATGGTCCTAGCTCTCCTAATCTTGGTAGTATTAGGGACTTTCATAACTGGATTAATTTCAAAGGTTTACCGGAAATTAATACTGTAGGGAACATTTTCACATGGACTAACTCTAGACTTAGAAACCCTACCTCAAAAAGACTGGATAGAGGATTATGTACTATACAGTGGAGCAACAAATTCCCAGCTTCTTCTATCCAAATCCTTAATATAAAATCCTCTGACCATTCACCCCTTCTATTCCAAATATCATCCCAGGTCCACTCTCACCCAAAACCTTTTAGGTTCATTAACTGCTGGTTCAATAGGTCAGAGTTTTTTAAATCTGATTAGAAGCAACTGGTCCATCCCTGTTCCTCAGTCAGGAATGATGGGTCTATACCTTAAATTGATTAGACTTAAGAAAGTAATAAGATCTGGAATAGGAATGTTTTGGTAATATAGACTCCAATGTTACCACTGCTGAGGATAATCTGAAAATGCAGGAAGTTGCCTATGACCTATCTCATTCAGATGCTGACCTTATCAAACTTAATGAGAAAAAGGCTTTATTAATTAGAGCTTTAAAGGAAAAGGAAAAATACTGGAAACATAAGTCAAGATTGAACTGGTTCAAGTGTGGTGATAATAATACCCAGTTTTTCCATAAAACAGTTCAGGAAAAAGCTGTAGATTGCACATTTCTAAAATTAAAAACTGTCATGGGCAATGGCTAGACAGCTACTTAGACATCCAAAAGGAAGCCATTGCTCATTTTTCTGAACTTCTAACTGAGCCTAACCAACCTGTTCACACCACCTACTACCCTTACTTTCTTAGCCAAATACCTTCCATTATTACAGAGCAGGATAATTTCAGCCTATCTAAGCCAGTTGCTGAAGATGAACTTAAATTGGTGGTCATGAGTCTAAACAAAAATAGTAGCCCAGGACCTGATGGTTTTTCTTGCAAATTCTATTCCAAATGCTGGGATATCATTAAGGAAGACCTAGTAGCTGCTGTCAATGATTTCCTCTCAGGCTCTAACATGCCAAGAGGCATCACCAGTACTTGGATAACTCTAATCTCTAAAAAGTCCACACCATCTTCCTTTGATGATTTCTGACCTATTAGCCTTTCAAATATTGCCAATAAAATTTGTTCGAAGGTCCTAATGGAAAGGATGAAACCCTATATGGAGAAACTGATTTCACATAATCAATCTGCTTTTATGAAAAACAGAGATATCTCTGATAATATACTTTACCTTCAGGAGATGATAAGGTTCTTCGATAAAAGAAACAGAGTTCCCAATTGCATACTAAATCTTGATCTTAAGAAAGCTTTTGATAGAGTTAACTGGGACTTTTTAAATAGTATACTCTGCAGATTTGGGTTTTCAGGTCAGTTCCTCAATGCAATGATGAACAACCTCTCTCAGGCATATTTCTTTGTCCTTATCAATGGTAACCCGGTTGGTTTTTTTAAACCCACTAGAGGTATCAAACAAGGTGATCCCCTATCTCCCTTTCTGTTTAACATTTTTTCTGAATCTTTCTCTAGGAGTCTCTCCTTTATCTTTCAGAATAACAGTATTCAATACTTCTCTTTGCCATCTACTATCACCCCTGCCACTCATTTAACCTATGCGGATGACACCATAATTTTTATGCAAGCTTCAAAACCTAATCTGATCAAGATTAAGGCCTTTCTGCAAATTTTTGAACTAACATCAGGCCAAAAAATTAATTATGAGAAATCAGATTTCTACATTAGAAAAAGAGCCACAACTGCTAAGATTAATCAGATTAGGACTATCCTAGGGATGAAAAATGGTACTTTTCCATTTAAATACCTAGGATGTCCTATTTTTAGAGGTAGAACATTAACTAGATATTTCCATCCTCTGCTTGAAATCATGGACAAAAAACTGAAGAACTGGAAAAATAAATGGCTAAGTTCAGGAGGGAAAATGAGTTTGATTCAATCATGTTTATACTCTCTCCCACAACACATATGGACTGTCCTTAAGCCCCCTAGATCTACAGTTAAATCCATTGAAAGAAGAATGTCCAGATTTTTTTGGGGTGAATCTGAAGGTAGGAAGAATAAGGTCTGGAAAAAATGGACTGATATAGCTGTTCCTAAAACTCACAATGGATTAGGTTTTAGATCAGTTCAGGCAATTATTGATTCATGCTCACTTAAACTCTGGTGGAAAAGCCAACTGGGAAACACTTTGTGGTCCAAGTTGTTATGGTCATTGCCCCAATCTCATAAAAAGTCCCAAACTTGGAAGGGAATCTGCAGTATTAATGCTTTTGCTGAAAATAATTCTATGATCATCCACGGCCAAGGCAACTATAATTTTTTGTCTACAAACTGGTATCCAAATGGTCCTCTGTTTAACCGTGTTCCACCTCACATCAGCTCTACACTCTCCCCTTGCTCAGTAGCTGACTTTATCAATAACAAAGGCTTTATCTTGTCTCAGAACTCCCCCTTTCTAGAACATGATACTCTGAGTTTTTTACAGGAAGCAGAAATTACTCAAGAAAGATAGGACAAACTTGTCTGGAAACCTGAGGAGACTGGAAGGTTCACTTTTAAATCAGCATACAAAGCTCTCACACACTTATCAGGTACCTTCCCAGTTACAAAACTGATATGGAACCCCAGGCTACCAAAAAAGATTTCTATCTTTACCTGGAAATTGCTAAACTCTTTTTTACCATTTGAGGATGTACTCATAAAATGTGGTTTTAACATTGCCTCAAAATGTCCTGCTTGTAACCACTCTGATTCTCTGGAGCATTTTTTTATCAACTGTCATCTGCCTAAATCTATTTGGACTAATAGTGCTGCTTTTGTTAACTTTAACCTTCCAAATCTTGACAATGTAATGGACATATTTTTCACCTTTTGGAACTGTAATGACCTTCCAGGAATGCAAAGAGTGATATGTAGATGGTTGCCCTCACTGATTTGTTGGTCCTTATGGAAAGCCAGGAATGCTTTCTACTTTGACAAGAAAACTTTCTCTACTATCCATATAGGCAACGAAGTTAGAGACCTCCTTTACCTATCCATTTCAGCTTTCCACTGCCTTCCAAACCTTCACCCCAACATAAACCTTCCTTTTCCCTCACTGATTCCCCACCCCAGACCACCACCAAAACCTTCCATATCCATAGTATATTGGGAAATTCCAGGGCCCGATCTCATCAAAATTAATGTAGATGCCTCATGGTCTTCTAACATTGCATCAATTGGCTTTATTTCCAGAGATAATAATGGAATTCCACACCTAATCAAGTCGGCAATCACCACTGCCAAATCAACTCTTGAAGCTGAAATAAAAGCTGTTTTACTTGTCTGTCAAATTTGTATCCCTATGTATACTAATCTTATCATTGAATCTGACTCATTGCATGCCGTTAATATGATTAATGACCCAAGTTGTTCCAAATGGTCACTGTATCCATTAGTTTTCCAAGTACACACTCTTTTAAGCAATGGCACCCTTAAACACACTTTCAGAGAATGTAACTCAGTGGCTGATGCTATTGCTAAATACCAATCTTCTCATCCTATGGAAGCCTCTCTGGATTTGTCTAACATCACTGAAAACATTAAAGGCCTCATCTATCTGGATAGAATACACACACCCTATATTAGGAGTCATATACATACCTCCAAAGATGATTGATACTGCTAATTTTCATATTTGCTGCCTTAGGTTTGGATGCTATTTACTCAGGTTTGGATGCTATCTACTCAACCTGGTTGCCTTAGATCTTGATGCTATCTACATAGCACCACCTTTCTGATCCTTGCAACGTGAATTAGACTCTACACAAGCCTCTGTGGGCTTCAGAACCACAGTCTGCAACCATTCCTGATTCTGGAATCATATCAACATTTCAAGAAGAATTGGGACTCATATCACAGCCTCTTGGTCCGTTTTCTGCTATGATAGAATGGTAGTTTCCTGGCCAAAGTAATGAATTAACACATGGGGTGGAGATTCTTTACTTTGAAATCGGAACTACCATCACAAGAACAGACTTCAATTTGTCTACTATAACGACCCGTAGTCACTAGAAACTAATCATTCTTTTGGAGGCAACAATGTTGCCTCAGTGGAAAATATGTACAAATTACTCTAATGTTTATATCTCTCTCTTTTTGGTTTGGGGAGTCATATATACCACCCCCACCCTCGGGTGTTTTCATAAAAAAAGATAATTTTTCCACACCAAGACGTAGGCACACTGTAAACTTTAATACTAGTTACTCTCTCCGTCCTATTTCAAGGTTAATCTTTTAAGTTTTAATAGTTAACTTGAAAAATGTTTCATCATTAATATCTTTTATTAAGGATAATTAAAAACTTATGAATTTTTTATATTTTATAAATATATATTATAGTAAATATAACAATGTATAATATAATAGTATTTATACTCATGTACCAATTCAATTTTGGGATCAAAATTAGAAAATTTTGACTAAATAAATAGTTAAATTACAGATTGAAATGTGACAGAGTGAGTAACAAACTTTGTAAATATAATTTCTTTTATATTTTTTTGAAAACAGACTATAAAAATATTTCATTCATGAGTCAATCACTCTCCTGTGTCATTATATTGTTAATGATTGACTTTTTTTATTAAAAAAAGGGGTAGAATCTAATAAATATTGCTACTAAGAGGGTTCTCAACAATATTAACAGCTGTTGCATCCTCCTTGAACTTCCTTCTGGGCCGAAGATGTCCTTCAACTTGAGTTCCCCTTTGGGATTTACAAGACAACTCGGATTTAGGTCAAACAGGTCGGTTCCTTACTAGGCCTGCTCCGACACTCTTGTAAGAGGTCTCCTTTAGGGTTTTTTGTATAAGTGTAGTTTATGCAATGAAAAACGTACCTTGGAAGCATATTCCTTCCAGGTTATATGGTGTTTTGATTACTGACAAGACATGTCAATTTCCACCCGTAGCTCACTTAGTTGTCCTCCAGTGGGCTTTCGTCTTTGGGTTGTAATAGGCTAAATGGGTTGCCAGGCCCAAACATTATTAAGTCCCCCCAGCCCGAGTCCCCATTTTTGTTTAAACAGGGAGATGAGCTGGTTCTGGATGCTACAACCTACTTGCCTTCTTTCTCGCCTCCTGTTGCCTGTCAACTCGCCATTCGTAGGAAATGCCTGCTGTAATTATTTGAAAAGTAACATCTTTTCAATATCTGTCGCCTTGTTATTGGTTCCCCTACGCTATATATGCCTCAAATTTCGCCACGTTTCTTATCTGTCTTACGTCATCGTATTACTTATTGTCGTTTCTTTGCCTAATTCCAAGGCAAGTCACTCATTCGTCGCGTCGATTCCTTTTTCCTGTATATATATCTATGATTTTGTGATATTTTTCCACAGTTATTTCCTTTTTTGCGAATCCATTCGTTTAGTCTTCTCTATTCTCTTCACCATCTTTCCCAGCATCTGCCCAGGTACCTTTCTCCCCCTTCCTTCATTTTCTCAATTTCCTTTGTTATCTTTTATTTTATTTTCAGTAGGGTGTTTACTGTCAATCCTCCGAGGTCCCACTCGTATGGCGATGTGACCACCGATGACTATGCAAGGTGGTACTCGAAGTCCACAGCGAGAGATACGATGGTCTCAGCAAGCTTATCATTCTACCGAGATTGGGGGAGACAGTGGTTGACGTCCCTCAGGGGATGGTGGCCATCTATCCGGAGCCCATAAAAAATAGTTGGTTTTTGATTCTTTTGTCCTGGTTTTGTCGATCTGTCCTAGGATACTATGAGTTGTGTTTGATTGACCTTCCCCCAAATTCCCCGCGTCTGCTCATAGGCTTTGAGATACTCTGCCTAGGTTCTGGTTTCACTCCCTTAATCCCTTTTTGGAGCCTTCTGCACACCTACCAAAATTCCCCCGGAATGGTACTATCTGAAAATTTTCCCAAATGGGTTCAAACACCTAGTTGATTTTCCTACCTGCGTCGAGTGGAAACAATGCTTCACATTTGTGGATGAGGAACTAGTGATAGGGCTGAAGATTCATATGGGCCCTTTTCCGGCTGGTCCACTCAAAACAAGGACGGCTCACCCCAACGCCGTAGAGATGTCTGACACACATTAGTTCACCTCCGTCCTGGAGAACTTGTCTGTTAATGTGGGCTATGTCCTGCTTAACTCCCTTCTGCAAGCTGTAGGACTCACTTTCCTACCAATTAGGATCGTAACTTTGGGTGGTCCTGGTGACCTCATGGATATAGGGCTTTCAACCTTTGTCTCTCTATCTGTTTGTTTATTTCATGCATTGCTTTACGTAATCTTTTTCCTTTATCCGCCTCTTAACGTTTTGCTCATTCCTTTTATTTCCAGGCATATCTATCACAAGCTAATTGGCGACTTAGTTCCATCCGTACCACTCACCTTGTAAATGATGGTGAGGGGGAGGTGGACCGCCTTGAACCTGTCATTACCCTGTCTGATATTTCCGCTCATGTACTTATGTCTGTAGATCCTGAAGAGGATGAACCGCTAAAGCGCAAACATCTTTAGTCTACTCATCAATCTGTCGATGTTGTCCTAGAGACTCCTCCTGCATTGGTTACGTCCGCCCGTACTGTCCCCTTCGTTGCCTACTCTTGGGCCCCGCTCCCGGCCACCTATTCCTGCTAGCTTCACTCATCCCCACTTTGGGGCATCCAATTCTCGTGCTTCTCTTGAGTTTGATAGCATCAGCGGTCTACTTGTTC
The DNA here is from genome assembly GCA_037428765.1 of Rubia yunnanensis. NCBI lineage: Eukaryota > Viridiplantae > Streptophyta > Magnoliopsida > Gentianales > Rubiaceae > Rubia > Rubia yunnanensis. Next base: position 86,462,113 of record CM075066.1, read on the forward strand.
AATCTAAGTTCCTTGCTCGTGTTATTCCTCCCAGCCACTTCAATGATTGGCCCTAGAATCGTGCCCTCAGCGTTGCCTCCTCCGTCGACATTACCGACCGTTATGTTTTTGCCACCCTCAAGGTCAAAATTGTGTCTTCTTCTTCTAATTGCACTTTTTTTATACTTGTCTTACTTCTCTGTTTATCATGGTTTTGCTTTATGATGATTGCTTTCTATTTCAATATATTTGTAGCATTTATGTGTTGCCTTCAAAATCTAGATGGAGATGGAGGAGAAGACTTACGGGCTGGCTGATGCTGAGCAGTGGGTTGATCATGCTGAAAAGTCTGCTAAGGAAGCCATCTCTGACCTGCAGCGTGCCCGTGCTTTGGCCTCCACCTTGGAGAGAGATCTGGAGCTTGAAAGAGGGAACAGAGTCTTTTGCATTGGTGGTGAACAAACTTGAAGCTGAGAACAAGGCTCACGGGGAGTTTCGTGAGTGGGTGTTCGCTCGTGGTTTCACTAGTGTCCATGCGAAGGTGGCACAGAGTCAGCGCGCTTCTGAGCTCCTAGTTGCTACCTTGTGTAAGGCTTTTGACTTGGACGCCACCATTGCTGATCATGAGGAGCTGCAGGCCAAACTTGGGGGGTGTTTGTTCCTTTTAGGGAGCACAATTTCTCCGAGTACTTCTCTCTGCTCAATCCTGGAATGACCACCGCAAAGCTAGTTGCATGGAACCTAGATGCAGCGGCCGCCCAGACAGCAGGTTTCTCGTTTCATATCGGCGGTCACTCGCACGTGGCAGGGGGTGAGCCCATCTAGGATGCAGCTGACTGGGAGGTACAACAAGATGAGGACGATGCAGTATATGTTCCAGATATGGGCGCAAGGAGATCAGTAAATTAGTTATCCTTTCTTGAATATTTTTTGGCGATGAAAACAAACAATCTTATTTCTTTTGATAAAAAAATATATGTGGTTCTGTAAGTCCCCATTAGGGGTGTATATTATGGCCAAGGGTGCCTTCCCCCCCCCCCCCCCGTTTGCTTAACTTTGGAGGCTTTTCTCCTCCCTTTTCTGCTTATGTTAGGGGTGTTAAAATTGGCCAACCCAACCCAACCCATTTTAATCCGACCCAATTGGGTTGGGTCGGGTCAATGTCATATTTGGGTCAAGTTGGTCAGGTCAAAATGGTTCGGGTCAGATTTTGACCCAAATCGTTTGACCCGTTTGCAATTTTGTCCGATTTTCTAGGGAAAAAATCATAAAAATAATTAATTTAATATAATATATCCTCCATTAATTTACTTCATAAATAATTTTAAAATTCTTGGAAAAATGATATTTATAAAACTAAAAATATATTTTTAAAAAATAAGTTTACTATTTTTATATGATTTTGGTCAATTTGGGTAAACCCATGACCCAGTCAGACCTAACCCTAAACTATGGGAATTTTGACCCAACCCACCCCGACCCATAAACACCCCTAGCTTATGTACGTCTGGTTGGGGTATAACCCTCTCCCCCTTTTTATATGTGGCTGGTGGGTGTTGAAACAATTCTTCTGGCCAACTTTTCCCAGGTGCTTTGTATGGTTTTCTCTAACTAAGGTGTTTTTCCTTAGTTTTTGGCCTTTGCCATTTTTCAAGTTTGAGGCCTTTGCCTCAGACTCTTATCAACTTGAAGAGTTGGGAATAAGCAAAGAGGTATCATCTGCTATACATTCACCAGGTATGGGCAAATGGCCTTCATGATCATACCTACAATGGGAGAATCAAGGACATAGAGGTCAAAACCAGATTATTCTCCTTAGGAATGGAAACCTCCACCTTCCCTCATTACCTTTCAAGATTTATCTGATAGATGCAACTTACGATAAACAAAAATTGGTAACAATAAGGACTTGGTTCGGGTGGATAGAGGGAATAATTGGTAAATACAAAAAGCAGTTGAGGCATATGAAATTTGTATTTCCTTTTTACCTTTACAAGCAGAGCTATTGGCTATCCTGAATTGATTGGAATACAACAAAGCTAGATAAGACTCTCAAATTTCACTGGTGGAGAATAGCCTATTAAAGGCGGAGTTCAAAGGCGGTTCCGAGAAATTTCCCAGGAACCGCCTTCCAAGAAGGGTTCCAAGCTTGGAACCCACTGAATTTGGACCCCTTGAAAAATCAAAGGAGGTTTAAGATTATTGGAAGACGGCTATGAAAGAACCGCCTTTCATTTATTACATTCAAAGGCGGTTCATCCAATAACCACCTTTCATTTATCACATTCAAAGGCAGTTCATCCAATAACCACCTTTAATTGAGTACAATTAAAGATGGTTGTGCCCAAGTGGCTTTGAATGTGGTAGGTTCCAAGCTCAAAACTGGAATACAAATCTGGTTTTGATTGAGGAACTGTTATGGATCAGGGGTCTAGAAAGGAAAATTAATGATACGAGATCGTATTATCCTCTTATCATAGTTCCGATATAGGAACTAATTTCAGTTCTTTTTTGTGTGTGTAGAAGATCAGTTCTAAACTTGAAACTGATTAAAATGGGCAGTCTTAAACTTCAACGGGTTATTGACAACAAATAATGAGAAGAATTTGGGAAGAGGCATAACCCACTCTTTGGGGTTTCTCGTGGAACAATTTTTGAAGGCATGTTCAAGTCATTCATTCATTTTAATTCTTATAATTCAATTCTATTAGGAATGGGTTGAATTAGGTTTTTTGTGTTGAAGTAGTTTTTTGAATGGAAATGAGATTAATTAGGGTTATGTTATGCAATATAATGGTTTTATATACACAAATGTAGGTATGTACGTACTTAGGGCATCTTATTGCTAGATGTGAACTCATCAGCGGCGATTATAGGAACTCACCTGATTATATTCTCATGATAGAATCATTTATTATGTTGGCTTTCAAACATGCCTAAAAAAATGACGCGGTCTGGGCACGTTTCCTATGCAAGGATTGTAACCCTGACCCAGTTGTCATTAAAACACAAGCCGAAGGGCTTACGGGGTTAAAGATAGAGATTTATATTCTGCACTTACTGCTAAGCTACCAAGGGGTAGTAAGTGCCAAGCCCTGGGTTTGTCCGCAGAGATTCTAGGGATCAAGTACTAGTTAGAAACACAACCTCGTGCGGGTTGTCAATCAACACTAATGAAAGGAACTAGTAATGTAAACATGCAACTGGGGGGGGGGGTGGTGTTTTCAACTAACAACTACAAGCATGCAATGGACAAACAAGTAAACTATTTATATTAGGCACTTAGGAATCATTTAGCAACGTGGTAGTTCTGATGCTTCAATCATCGCTTCATTCACATATAGACATACAAAAAACCTATCAGTGTGTTCACAACACGTGGCGTGGCCGATGGCATACACTTCCCCAACCCTGTCACGGTGGGTAAACTCGCAACCCTCCATTGGCAACGACATTGTAATTAGGGAAGTACAACAAGGTCCGAGCATTATTGCAGGTCTATTTCTCCCATGTGCTATTATGTTCCAGGCTTCCACCACGAATGCAACTACTCCCCCCTGGTCCTATATACGCTAGGCTCAAGGTTCGTAGGCACCTTATCTGTGATACTAGGGTTTCAACACAACACCTAGTTTGCTACTATTCCCTATTTCTACCCGTAACCTCTCGGACAACAGTTACGAAGTCAGCTAAGAATGGTGCGATGGAAAATAGGTCAGAGCATTCTCGAATCCCTCATGTGCACACCCACGTAGACGCATTCTCCCCGGCCCATTCTAACATCCAGGTTTCTCTTCCCAAGGGGGCATCAATAATTGTACCATACATGATTGTATCCCAAAGTGTGTGCTTATATGTGGTGTACTACTCATGCATTTATAACATTCAAGAACAATCACAATAATATCATAAAGCATTTAGAACATACTAAATGCCAAGATGAATCTCAAGCTAAAAATCTACTCTACAAAGGTTAGATCCATGAAAAATATTAGGTTAGATGCCATGGATCTAGAAAATAAGATGAAAATAAAAAGATTTTAAAAAAAAGAAATAAGGAGAAGAAGGACTCTCCTTTTCATTCTATCTAACTAGAGAGAGAAACTAATCTACATTATGTCTACTTCTATTATACTTCCTCCTAGTTTAGTAGAAGACTAAGGCTCCTATATATAGTAGTAGGAGATTGGGCATAAAAATAGGCCCAAAATAGGCCAAAATAGCAAAACCCTAGGTCAGCCGCTAAGGCTTCACAGACTGGCACGAATGTCACGGTCTGTGAAGCATTCGAGCACGGGGCATGGGATCTGGCCCGATCCATGAACATTCATAACCGTTGTCCATGGGATCTATCGTGGTCCGTGAAGTTTGTCTTGTGCCAAGGTATGTGAAGGTTTTTGCGGACCGCAAATAGTACACAATTTTTGCTTAGAGTTTTCCAACGGTCCGTGAAGGTTTTCACGGACCATGAGCAGCCTGTGGTCTTTGCTAAGAAATTTTTCCATAGCCCTTGAAGGTTTTCACGGGCCAGCTCCATACTTAGCCAAATATTCAATTCTTCATCTCTAAGCTCCACGGTCTAGGGTCTTTGTCACGACCTGATGCCTTTGCCTCGTGAAGGTCTCGTGCTAGTCTCATGCAGGTCTTCACGGAACCCCTAGACTCTTGTGTAGTGCAGGCTGTGAAGATTGTCAAGGGCCACTGGTGCTTAACCATGCGCGGTCCATGACCGACTGCTGGTGCTTCGTGGGCTGAATTTCGTTTGCTTGTCACAGGTGAACCATTAGTCTGAATAAGAAAATCTAGTAGTCAATTTTGTAGTACTCAAGAATATGAATCCAATGGACCAAGTTTGAAGTTTAATCCTTCCTGGATCGTTCTTAGACTAAGGCAACACTCCTCAGACCATAATTCACTATTTTCTCCTTTGACCGTGTTGAACTCCAAATCCGCCTATCTTTGGCTTCAACCTTCTTCTACCACACATTGATGTTCGTGGCCTTCATCTACTACCATTCTATTGTGAATGGCCTTCACCTCTTCTACCGTCCTTGTGAACGGCCTTCACATAGAATGTAACAAAAAATTACCCACTGGAGACCTACTAAAGATGATCACAAGGAAGATCAAGGAGCCCATGGATACAAGACGTCCAAAAGTACCAATTAATTCTACAAAATGCGGGATTTAGACAAGAAAACCAAACATGGCCGTCTAAACCCCTTGTCATGGAAACTCAACTAATACTAGCATTCCACCAACTAAAAGTAACAAAAAACTATGTCAAATGCATTGGTTAAAGCATGTGTAATGGTGCATATTAGATTCAAATATGGAGAGAAAGAAGTTGCGTGAACATCTTACAATGTAAGGTTTTTAAACTAGTTATACTCACTGGATATGGCACAGGGAGGTTCTCAAGGATTTTTTAGGTTATGTTAAAACTATTGAAGGGGTTGATTTGGGTGGAAATGATGGTCTTAATGAGATGGTGGAGGATGTTGCTAGAGAATTTCATAGTAAACATGAGGCCCTAGAAGCATTGATTAATGACAAGAAGATCACGTTGTATGTTAGGTCCAAAGATTCTGTTCTGAGCACAACGTTGAGGATAATGAATTTGAAGGCAAAATAAGGTTGGACCGACAAAGGGATGGCTGAGACATTGAATTTCTAAGGGAATCACTTCCAGATTGTAAACTGATGCCCAATAGAGTGCATGCTGCAAAAAAGATTATCTGTCCAATGGGATTGGAATTGGAAAATATTCCTGCTTGTCCCAATGATTTCATATTATATAGAGGGAAGGAGAACACGGGTAGAGAAACTTTCTGGGTATGTGGTGAGTCTCGATACAAGTTGAAGCGCGGTGAAATTTCCGTGGGTGTGGAAGTTGGAATGAACCCATTCTGTAATATGAGGAACACACATAGTTCATGGCCTTTAATTTTGGTAATATACAATCTCCCCTCTTGGTTGACAATGAAACAAAAGTATGTTTTGTTATGGATGATGATTTCAGGCACGAGGCAACCTAGTAATGATATAGATGTTTATCTTAGTCCCCTTATCGATGATTTGGTGACGTTGTTGAATGATGGGGTTAGACTTACGATAGTCTCGTGGAAGAGTATTTCACGTTGAAGGCCTTATTGTTTTGCACTATAAATGATTTTCCAGCTTATGGAAATTTATTGGGATATTCGGCGAAGGGGCACTATGCGTGTCCCATGTGTGAAAGGGAAACCTTATTTTTCCAACTTAAACATGGTTGTAAAGCTGTTTACCACACATAAGGTTTCTTCTAGAGGGGCACCCTTGGCATTTTGCGAAGAAGTGGTTCAATAGAGAGACTGAGTTACTCCCACCGGCGATACCACTAATGGGTGATCAAATTTTTTAAAAGAGTTAAAGAATTTCCAAATGACTTTGGAAAGGGGAACCAGAAATCTTCAGTAGAAGGAAGTTGGAAGAAATGCTATATTTTTTCCAAACTCTCTTACTAGAAGAATTCGGATGTCAGGCATTGTCTTGATGTAATGCACATCGAGAAAAATATGTGTGATTCATTGGTTGGTACACTGTTAAATACCCCTGGGAAAACTAAAGATGGGTTGAAGGCCTTCTTGACATGGTCGATATGGGTATTAGAGAAACTCTAGGTCCTGTTACTGATGGTGATAAGTGTTATCTTCCACCTGCATGTTTCTCCATGTCTAATGCAGAGAAGAAATCATTTTTGTGAGACTTTGAGTAGTTTGAAGGTGCCCAGGACATATTCATCTAACTTAAGTTCATGTGTATCGTTGAAGAAGTTAAAGTTGGTAGGCTTTACGTCACATGAATGTCACAATTGGATGCATGAATTGAATTCCATTGCGATAAGGTCTTCTTTGCCAACCCTTGTAAGACTTTGCATTACAAAGCTTTGTTTGTTCTTCAAGTCCATTTGTTCCAAATGGATTACTGTTGCAAAGCTTGGCTTGTCGCAAGCGATGATTGTTGAAGTGATATGCGGAATGGAGATGTACTTTCCACCATTATTCTTTGACATTATGGTCTATTTGGTTCGGTAGATCAAGCTATGTGGTTCTATTTTTTTTGAGATGGATATATCCTTTTGACCGATATATGAAAATCTTCTTACATTTTGTGAAGAATGGATAGATGCCTGATGTAAGTATTATTCAATAGTATATGGCAGAGGAGGTACTAGAGTTTTGTACCCAATATTTGAAGGAGGTAGATTCGGTTGGGCTTTCGAGTTCTAAACACGAGGGGCGATTGGATAGCCAAGGTGTTCGACATGGTAAGCTGCTCAGATCTAGTGCGGTAGATTTTCGTGCTGCTAATTCATACGTACTTCGGAACCATAATGATATTGTTCCATATATTAAGCTTCATATGAATGAGATATGCGTGGTGCATCCTTCATTCAATGAAACTCGTGTTCTCGAACAACACACTAGAACAGTTGCATCATGGCTTTGCGGTCACGTTAACAAAGGTAGACACCCTGAAAGGGTTAAGTGGCTAGCATGTAGACCTCTTGGTACGATCCTTTCACATGGAGGTTATGACATTAATGGTTTTACGTTTGCCACCAAATAAGCGGATGATAGGGGTGTTTACCAAAATAGTGGAGATTCACTAGTTTCGAGGCACTTCATGCTGCTAGGTCAGGCAACAACAATCCAATTTACGTGCATACATGTTACTTTGGAACCATAGTCGAAACATGGGAGCTTGATTATGTGACAATGCGAGTTCCCATATTCAAGTGTGAATGGGTGGATGTTAATAGCGGTTAAAGAATGGAAAACTTGGGATTCCCTCTAGTTGACCAGAGCCAGTTGGCTTGGAAGGAAGACCCATTCATATTAGTGAGTCAAGCTCATCAAGTTTTCTATGTGAAGGACCTAGTTGAACCAAAGCGGGAGATTGTTGTTGAGGGTAAAAGATATTTTTTAGTGAAAACAATTTTGAAGATTTCATCGGTTTCGAGCCAAATGCTTTTATTGGTTCTAATGACTACAGTATAATTACTGAAGAATATGAGGCAAGTTTGTGTATGCACTTGGGAAGGTCGGACCATGATGAGGTAATATGGGTTGATGCCCAAGGGAAGATTACCAAAAAAACAAGGAAATTCAAGAAGAAGTTGCTAAAGAAGAAGAGGAAATCTAGGTCATTCTTGTGGGATCTTGTTTTTAGTGTTTTGGAAGGATGGGCATTTGATACCAGCCATTTCTGAGTTCGAAACTGGTTCGGGACAAGTGGTCATCAGTCTTTCCTTCTCTTGTTTGATCTTGAGTTTGGAAGTATATGCGTTTAGACATTTTGGGCTAATAAAAAAATGTTTTGCACAAATATAGTACACAATTAGACACTCATTGCCTCGAAAGTGATTAGTCACAAAACATATGGATTAGAATAAAGGTCATAGGAATTCGTTTAGTGTAGTACACTAACAACAACATTAAACATACCAAAAACAAATCCAACGAAAGGCTTAAAAAATGTTACACAAATGAGCATCATTTGAGGCGAGGCATCTTTGACTCTTTGAAGGATCATCTCTCAAAAGCAAGCTGCTTCTTCTCTAGTCGGTAAATAGGTAAATAGTATAAACGGTGGAACCCACGGTAGAGCCCTAAGAGAGCCCTACAAAATACAAAACCAGTCCAACCCTAGGTTACTTGATGAACCTAGGGAGCAAAGTCCAAAGGGGGGGGGGAGGAAGAATGAAACTCTAAGAGCACCCCTCCCCCCCCCCCATTTTCTAAATAAAAACTAGCAACCCTTAGCAATATAAGTCTAGCAAAGGGAAACAAAACAAGTCCCAACGATAATGGGACCGAAACAGCAACCTGAAATGAAGACAAGCTAAGAAATACTAGGTAAATGGGGTGAGAACAAACTCACTACCCATAAATAAGTGAACCGATTCAACCCCTAAGAAATGGGGCTCTTCACTTCCATTCCATAAAGCAGCCGAGTATTGTGAATCTCAGGTCTTGAGCAAGTTGAGCTACCGGAATGTTGGTGAAGGTACAAGAGTCAAGCACAAATAGTTTGAAATTCCTTGTGCGGCCGAGAGTGTCTCGGGTCTTGGATGTCCCAAAAAGTGTGAAGCTGATGCCCAATGTTGCACCTGTCTGGCACGGTGGATATCTGCTTCTACCATATACACCCCCAAAGTGGAGAAAGAGGGATGTTATTGGCCTTCAGACATTCTCTTGAGGGCACCGAGACTGATAAAGTGGGCAAGGATGTGCTGAGGCCGTGCCTCATATCCATGGGAATCCTAGCTAAATCAATCTCCTGAAGATGAGAGAATGGATGCACTTATACCGCGCGCATCAAGCATGGCAATTATGTAATCACCCTCTCCATTTTGAGCAAATGGATAGCTTTTTTCCAATTTAGCACAAAGTGCAGCGCGGACAAAGAGCGTGTAAATAACCGTCAAATCATAAGTAAAAACTAGGCTTAGGAGAAAGAGCATCAGTAACAAAGGCCTTGCTCTTTAACTTCTTGCCTGACCATGGAAACCGAGCTCCGGAACCATGGAAGCTGCTTCTTCTCTAGCTTCCATATACGCTCCGTTAGTTGGCACACTTCATTGCGCACCACTTGTAGCAAGTCTTCATGCTCTTGATAAATTTTGGGCAAAACTCCTTTGCATATACATTTCACAAATAACAATTAATAAAAGATAGTTCTCTAAACATATATATATATATATATATTTGAAAAATTAAATGTACCTTTTCCAACCCTTGCTCTCTTGTGAGGCTAGGCCGCAATCAAGAGGTTTGTGATGCCACTTGTTCTCATGTAGTATTCATTTTTCTTCAAAAAATACTGCTTGTCAAAGTACTTGCAAGCTTTTTCCTCGCCATGAAAAGCCAACCCGTTCACACCTCTCCAGATCAACGTAATCAAGTTTCCATAAGGTAGATTCTTGATCATTCTCTTCATTGTAGCTACACACACCATGTGCTTAAACATGGCGGTCCCGGGATTAACTTTGGCCCCCATCAATCACATAATAAAACATCTTAAGAGTCGAGTAATTTGGCTCGGTGAGGTGACCGGGAGTGGGTACTATCGACCTAGCTATTATCTGTACACAATACGTTAGTCAGGCTCAAGTTCCTTGAGATCAAAGGATTACGATCTACCTAGATTATAAGGATTGCATTTGAAATATTTCACACTACACGCAATTGGGTCAATACTAGGATAATCATCATTAAGTGGTTATTCCCCCCTATGATAAAATTAATCTAGAGGGTCATCAGCCACTTGGGGGTAAACATCTTCCGGGCCCTTATAGGGGCATTCAATTAGTTGATTGATAATCCACGACTTATCTCAACATTAAACCTGTTCACCCTAGTTGAATAACTACCCGAACCCTCTACCTCATGCAAATTGGCAAAAAATTGACATATCTCATCAAAGCAAGACGGTTCATTCAAAATAAGAAGTTTAAGGACAATTTGATCTTCAAAAAATGCACTCGCAACCCAGGGCAACATTAATTGAGAACTTTGTAACGGGTATTCTCACACCATTTACAATAGTTTGGTCCTTATTGTTACTACCTTTTTTTTCTCATGTTTTTCCAATCAAAAGTAGCAAAAAGCATACCAAAACAAGCTAGCATGCATTGAGTCCTCTAACCCCTCCCCGCACTTATAACATTACATTGCCCTCAATGTAAACATGTAAGGCAAGAACAATAAAAATTCAAGGCAAGAGGTAGAGTGACACCCGTTTATCCGCGTAGTCGCCGATGATATGGCGCAATCCTATGCACTTGTATAGAATTGGTCCCGCCATTGGTTTTGGAGCAAAAAAGGGGAGCCAAAATGCCATAGACGAACTCACCCTTCGAGCAAAACATTGCCTCCTTGGCGCCGTTTGATCAAGACTACACCACAAAGAACAACATCAAACTCATAAGTACATAAGAATTTGTAATACTAGGTTTAGCATAGAGAATTAATTACCATAGTATTCTCAAAGAACAACCAATCCACCCTGCAACCACCACTACAAGATTATCCATTAAAAATATCCAACATATATCGGCACATATACAAGCATCATTATAGGATATGCAATTACAGTCACAATGATATAGTCGGCATACTACAATCAACAAAAGTACTATAAAGATGCAAGAATGTTCGTATGTCGATATATGTAGGATGGTGGAGGTGAGAGGTAGCGAAATGGAGAAGATTGAAGGTTTAAGAAAAATTGAGCAGCATGCCGTCGCGACTCGCGATGGATCCATTGTGACTCGCGACTGGTAGGGAAGACGTGGTCACGACTCGCGATGGTCCGTCGCGAGGCCATCACGGCTCACGGAATGTGGAGGCCGGGAGCAGATTTTTAGCACACAAGTTCTGATCTCGTCGCGACTTGCGACCTCCCCGTCGTGACTCGCGATGGGCCATTGTGACACCATCGCGGCTCGTGGAAAGCTGGTGCTGGGAATGGATTTGTCTCTCCTGTTCGTCGTGACTTGCAACGAGGCCATCGCCACTCGCGACGAGAGGGTTTCCCAGCACTTGGAAATATTTTTCTTACCAAGCTCTCTTCCCTCTCTTATGGATCTCATTCCTTCATTTCCTCCAATGCAATACATTACACTTTGCTACAAAATCATAGGAAAAACACATCATAAAAAGAACAAGACTAAATAATAAAAAAAACTAAACAACAAAAACTAAAACAACGGCCGAATTTATTTACGTCGTCGGCACGACAAAACTCCATATATTTAAGGTCGTCGGCACGACCCCAATGTTATCCATATGGTGAAGGCTTGAACCTCTTCACCATGAGCCTCCAAAAGTAGAGAGGTGGGGGTACAAAACTTTAAAGAGGAAAGTTTTGTTGAGGTGGAGATGGTTTGAAGGGAGTTGGGTGGTTAGGAGGCTTTGGATAATCTTTCGGCTCCTCTCTCGTCTCCCTCAAAACTTCCAAAAATGGTAGAGTTGGTTCCCTAGGTGGGAGAAGGGGTGACGATGCTAATGAATGTAGCACGATCACCTCTTCCTCCATTTTTCTATCCTCAACAACCAACTCCTCATCCCCTTCGAACTCAAAATCATTTCCCATGGTGACCTCACTCACTGAATCCTCGAGTTCAATTTGGGATGGTGTATTTTCGGAATCACGAGCTTCCATTTGGGCCAACACTTGTAATATACTCCTCACATTCCCCTCAATAGCCTCAACACTAAAAGAGAGCCGAGTGTCCGGCTCCTCACTAGTAAAGGAGTTCAAGTTTGCTATTGTATTCATGACTTCCTCACTTGTCAAACTTGAACTTCCTTGTTGGGCTTGGTTTTGGGGTACGGTATAAGGTGGTGATGGCCAACTATTTTGCTCATATTGTTGGTTTTCCGGCTCATTCTCATACCACCAATCCGGATTACCACTCCATATGGGATTGTAAGGATTGTGGTATGGATACCATTCTTGAGCTTCTTGCCCTTGAAAACCAACATCTCCTACCTCTTGGAAGCACTTTTCATAATATCCTTGGTTTTGGATACCAAGGGTTCTTTCTCCCTCATAGTGCTCTTCCCACAACAAATGGCAAGATTTGGTAGGATGGTCGGAATGACACATCCTACAAAACCTTGCTTGTTGAGCCTCTCTTCTCATCATGAGTTCCCTCAAGGTGAGACGCTCCATTTTTAAAAGATCTTTTTTTTCAAAGGTCCGAAATTATATTGCAAGTGTACTTGATAAAAGCTCACCAAGAACTCAAGAAATACCTACTCCGAACAAAAAAAACCACCAAGAAGTGGAAAATAAAAACAACTAGCTAATATGCAACCAAAAATGCCCAAACATTTAATAATAAACGCCTCTTCCCCGGCAGCGGCGCCAAAATTTGGGAGGTCGTCGCCGTACCTCTCAAAGTTAATATTTATAAGCCCCAAATGGTTACTATCTACAACTAAGTAGATAGCGGTAAGTCGGGATCGTCAACGAAGAAGAGGAATCTTCTGAAGCATTTAGGCACAAAAGGTTGATATTAGGCTAGGAGTAGACATATGTACATACATATAAAAGCATGTAAATGGGGGGGGGGTTTGGTTGTTTGGTGGTCCTAAGTTATGAAATTAAAAAGACAAGATAACTAGCAAAGTTAAGTAACTAGGCTAATCATCAAACAAAACTAAGAAAAGGGGGTTTAAAACTACAAAGATAAAGCCTTGGGGGCAATTGATATCCACTTCCAAACCTAATGTAGATCATTGAACCATTCACTCATTCTATCACATTCATTACTTGACTTAACATTAACATACTTATCTAGCAAGAATTACAACACGTTATGCACAAGAAGTTCTAAGTTCATGTTCATAGATTTTCATGCAAAGGAGCTAAGGAATTCGTCACTTTCCTAACACCCGAACTTCAATCATAAATACACTTCCTATTCTCAAACAACGCATGGCATAAATGAAGTGAAACAGAGCATCAAGAATACATAAATGATAAATAATAAAGGCTTCAAGAACGAGTGAAACAATCTATTCACTACTTCAACTACTTCTTGTGAAGATAAATCTTCTATCCTTCTTAGATAGTAGTTTGCAAGAGTGAATTCGACATCTCTTGTCAAACCTCACTAATGACTCCCTTAGGACTAAGAGTATCCCATTAATGGCATTTAGCACGAAGAATCAACAAGTTTGGCAGCACTTATAAATACTATACCGTATCTAAGCATTTAACCAATTCATGCATTTACACAAGATTAGTCAAGAACGATTGACATTCATAGACTTCTCTCATTTGTTACCTAAAACAAACATGACAATGAGTTCGACATCATCACATTCATCTAGCAATTAGCAACACACCAACATCATTTAAGAAGCTCTAACTAATGCTCTTGGATTCCACATTAAAAGAGGGGAGAATTAGCTACTTTCTCCCAACCCTAACAAGTAATCATACAAGCAATTCATATACTCAAGCTTCCAACAACATCAATGAAATTAACAATTAACATTCAAAGCAAAATAAATGCACAATAGCAAAAGAACTAAATAGATAGATATGGTTCTTACTACATAGATATGGAAGCGTCAATCCATTGCTCCCAAGATAAAACTAAGCTAGAGAACTAAAACACATAATTAATCTACAAATACTAAGAAAAGAAAGAAGAGAAATCCTAGGGTTTTAACACCCAAAAATGCAGAAGAAAGAAATGGGCAAAAGTTGCTGAAGATGAGAGGATAAGGGGAGTATTTATAGCACAAAAATCAAGAAGAAATTCAGACCACTCGTCCGTCGCGAGTCGCGACTTGCTCATGACGAGCTCGCGATGAACCATCGCGTGTCGCGACAGTCTCACGACGGACACAAATTCCAGCATTATTTCTTCTTTCTCTTTCATATCTCATATCCTTCTCTTCTCTTCACTTCTTCAATTCTTCATATCTTCAAAAAGCTCAAATCCAAGTCTTCAAATCTTCAAAGATATCACAGTCTTCAAATTTGTCTTCAAACAAATTACCTTGTCACACAAAATTCTCTAAAAAGTGATAAATACGTAAAAGTCGCTTTTAACCCTCCTTAGATAATTTCAAGGCAAAATGTCACATTTAGAGCACAAAAATGTACAAAAGTTAATTCCAAAAGTCCTAATATAACCGTATAAAATGGGCACATCACACGGATAACCTTAGGCTTAGAGCATTTCCTACTATGGAATGCCACATAACTTAGTTTGGCACCACCTTTGTAGAATCGGTCTGAACCGCCAGGGAGCTCTTGCGTTGGACGATGACTAAAGGTTGAAGCATTGCCATCGCCACCACGTTTTAGCTCTGCGATACCTAGTACCCATTACTTTGTCAGTGATGGGAAGATTAAATGGAGTTTATGAGGTCATAAACTGGAGGAACAAAATTGGGGATTTTGGGGAAGATTGGGGATTTAGGGTTTTATCAATTTTATGACAACCCCCCTTTATATATATATAGTAAGAACCAGTTCCGAGCTCATAACATGTTTTTTCCTATTCTTTGAAGACAAGATGTAGTTCCTAATTTGGAATCTCATCGGCCGACAACACTTACGAGCTCGGAACTGGTTACGGGCCTTAAAAACAGAGCATTATAGGTGGTTTTCAAATGGATAATTAATATCCATTTGTCCAAATGCACCAACTCCGTCCCATTTTCTCCCTCAAAACCCTCTCCACACCTTCTTCAACAAAATGCTTCACAAAGCACTCCAAAAATCTTACATCTTTTGCAAAACCTTCCAAAACCCTAGATTTCTCCGACTACATAACACATCCTTTTAAGAATCAACACCAAAGAGCTTGGATTTTTGTTAGGGTTTTTACATGGTGAAGAATGTGGCCTAAGTAGATCATTTCAACATCTAATCCCCCACCTATTGTTCAAAAGGTAAATGTTTAAGTGTTGGTGTTGCTGTGTTCATGTGATAAGTCTATCAATCCCTTTTTATGTGTTCTTCCTAAAATATTTGTAGATGGTGTGTGCTATTATGATTTTTTTCTATCTATGTAATTTCCTTGGATTTTGGTTAGGGTTTTAATTTATTAAAGTTCCATAGGTTGTTATGGATTTTGATTAGGGTTTTTTTTGTGTTCTTCCTAGGATATTTGTAGGTTTTGTGTGCTATTGTATATGATACATTTATGTTTTATTTATTTATTTATGAAATTTCCTTGGATTTTGGTTAGGGATATTATTAATTAAACTTCCATAGGTACTTTCATGTCATAGAAAAGGACTCGAGATGAACCAATGGGTTTACTCGAAGGATATTCTGATACGATAGGCAATAAAGATGATGAAGAAGAAGGGTAGGAGGAGGTCGTCATAGCTAGGACACATAGTAGAACTTTAGAACGTAGAATTGCAAGGAAGGAGTCAACTTTTTTAGCATTCAACCAATTCAGAAAATGTTTGTCCGATGATCGTGCTAAGTGGTCAAGTTGGGTATGGAAAGTGAGTAGGACAAGGGTGGACATCAAGTACGATAATTGGCACGAGGTCCCTAAAGAATACAAAGAGGTCCTTTGGACGGAATGCAAGGTACCCAGTAGTATATCTTACTTTATTTACGCTTTTACCATTTTCCATTCATCTAGAGTTCAAATAAATTGTGGTTGATGTATTTGATCATGATTTCATATAATTATTGTAGAGGCCCTTCGAGATCGATTGTTCAAAAATAGATGATTTGAAGAAGAAATTTATGTCCATGATGTTAAAAAGTTGGAGAGAACACAAGTACACCTTGTCTAGAGATTACATATTCTCTAGTGAAAAGGGTGTTTGTCCATGATTGACCTATACACATATTCAATTGGATAGTTGGGAAATTCATAAGAGAAGAACATTGAAAAAGGATGAAAATGTAAGTGATTTAAAAAAAAAGTATGCATCTACATATTACATTCCTTTAAGTTTTAACATGGTTGTGATATCCTAAACAAGTGTACGTGGGCAGAAAAAAATGCTATGGAAAAAAACCACATTGGAAGAACCGAGGTGTATATGGATTAGCGGCCCTCAAATTGGTCAAAGAACGTTTTGAAAGGGATGTTAAATTTCCATCGATGGGGGGGGGAGTGTTAGCGAGAAAAAGGAGAGGTTGTCGATCACACCAATCGATGTGGAAGAGATCAATGGGTGTGATCTCTTCTTGAAGAGCCGAAAAAATAAAAAGGGTGGATATGATAAACCTCTCATTATTAAAGTCGCGGAATGAGTGGCAATTCTAATTTCAGTCGGGCTAATTATTTCATTTCATTACTGTTCATGGCACTATATTTCATGTGTAGGCAAAGTTAAAGAAAGACCAATTGGAGGGTCGATTCATTCCATTGGGTAAGTATGATATCCTTCACGAGGCTACGAGTGAACCCCATCACCTGGGTCGTGCCAGAGGAGTAGGGTTATTTTGGTCCCAAAGAGAGGCATTTGGGATAGTTCTATCCTATCATCGGATAAACTGTCGAGACTCCACGTGTTGCAATAGGAAGCACTCTTTAGAGACAAGCAGATTGAGCAATAAGAACTGTTGATTCTAAAGTTGGTCGAGCACACAAGGCTCTCGATAGCTGAGAATTTGGATGATTTGACACCCAATTGGACGCCACCGTCAAGAACATCACAACACTCACTGGGAGAAGTTGAGATGATCCACCAAACAATTCTTGATCTGGTAACAAATGAAGAAAATAACGTTGTCAAAGCCATTATGCCGCCCAAAAACAAGGTTGGTTGAATTGATAATAAATTTGGCTACATATATATTTTACATTATTTATGTTCGCTCTCACAATTTAGACATCGCATTTGTGTGAGCTATGTATTGATCGAGGTGAAAAGGGTGGGCCAATTCATGTTGCCGACATAATTCTACACGAGTCGATGCGACATCAATATTCCGTTCCAATTGGTAATTGCATTTGTAGAGTTTCAATGGAGAACCCGAAGGTCCTCAAAGCCCTAATACCCATTCTGGAAGGCGAGTACAAAAGAGTGGGATCCGCACAGGGAATGTTTCTTCTCTGGCCTCGTCGCCTCATTTACGGGGGACCCAATCAAAGATTGCCATTTGAAGGAGACACCAATGAAAGCATCTAAGCCCATCATTAAGCCTGCAAAGATTAAAAAAACCCCTATCACCCGGGCACATGTAATTAAGGAGTCACCGCATTTTGTGAGGGTCTTTTATGATTTCATGGTCAAACACAAACGGAAGTCAACTTACCTATTCCTAGGTAATGAGTGTGTATTCGATGAAATGTGAGAAATCATCGCATCATGGACTGACTTTGAAGACCTATGGAGGTGTAACCAAGTGAACCAGGTGGTAATGTCCCTATACTTATTGTAAGTTATAGAGCATTTCACTTCATGCAAATTTTTAATATTTTCTGAACGTTTCGCCATTAATGACATCCAATTCAATTTTGAAGGTACATATATTATTTTGCTAACCAAAAGGACAAGCGTTGGATAGGGTATTTTTGTCCAGTGTACACTCAAGAAATTGGGTGTACTGTTCAGGAGAGGATTGACTACATTCACAAAAATATTGGACGGAAGAATAAAAAATTATTTGTTTCACCGTATATTTAAAGTTGGTTGATACACACCCTTGTCATTTAAATTAATCAAGTAATACAGTATTTTCAAATATTTTTCTCCAATGTTGTAGAGACAATTGGAGATTAATATTTATTGTCCCCAACAAGAAGCGCGTTTACTGGATGGATCCTCTACACCACCAACCGTCTGAATCGTTCGTTAAGATGATGAGTGACTCATTCGAACGTTTGAGGAGGAATGGTAATAAGGGTTTGGACCTAATACAAATCAAGGTGTGATTCCCATTTCATGTCGCAAAATTCTATTTAGTCATCCGTTACTGTAATTATATGTTACTAATTTAACTTTTATTTATTAGTACAAGAAACAATACAATACATGGGAATGCGGCTATTACGTAATGCTTTACGCAGCAGAGTGTGTCTTACATGTGCATGAGGATTACCTAGAAATTGACGAAGTGAGTACTAAGATGATTCTTTCGAGAATGTTTTAAAGCAATGTAACATGTCGAGCCAATTCTTATATTTCTACTTTGTTTGCTTCACAGATTTTTTTGAAGGTTCTCAAGCCGTATTCACAAGAAGATATCAACAGTGCAAGAGATTGCTTAGCTAGGTATCTTGTGAACTTCCGCTCCTCTTTAATTGGGAAACCCAATGTGGTATTCTGAGAGACTAGCATTTGATGACATAGTTGTGTGGAATAGATTTTTGGTGACTTCTATTCCTATCTATAGATTGTTGTTTTGTTCGCTTAGTGTGTAGATTTTTTATATCTAGTGTCATATTCTCTTGTATGTTGTAAAATCTGGACCAATTTTATGAGGCTTTCGAGAAGCCGATTTATAATGAAATAGGCTTATTTTACCATCTTGCCCGATTGGAGTTCCAACTTAGGAACTACTTTCTTTCCATATAGTCATTTTTTCATAGTCCGGATTTCAAGTTCTTCACTCGGAACAAAACATCAGACACAGTTCCGGACTCGGAACTGATTGTCCAAAATATGAATTCACTTGCAGATAGAGGAACTTCTATGCACGTGCAGACACCCATGCACCCATGCACGCCCAGAATTTATCTCCGATAGAGGAACTTCTAATGAAGCCCATATGTGCTTCCGATATCGTAACTTCCATTCAGTTAATGATGTATGATCACCAGTTCCGCACTCGGAACCGAATAAACAGTTCCACACTCGGAACCATATACGTGGTCCGAGACTCGTATTAACAATTCTGCTCTCGAGACTGCTCATGAAGTCTGACACTCGGGTCACATGTTTTGAGCTCGGAACTAATTAAAAGTGGTTCCAGCATAGTGAGGAATGACGGTTGATAACCACATTTAATTGGGGTCATTAAAAGGCGGTGATCATAGAGGATCAAAGACCCAACCAGACAAGTCACTCCCAAAGTGATTTCTCCGGTCCGAAGGAACCGCCTTTAATAGGTCTGGTTTCCACTAGTGTTCGGGTTGGATCAGTGTTGACTTTGACAATCAATCTCATTATAAGTAAGCAGATGACAAATATGAAAGTGAAGAATGATATTGTTAGGATAAATCGGACTCCTGATTAGATTATGATTTATTATGATTAGATTTCTTTCCTTATTACACATCTATTGTACTCTCTATATATTCAGATATCAATAATACAATTGATTACGGCAAATCATTCTATCATGGTATCAGAGCAAGTTCTGATCCTAAATCCCAAACCCTAATTTTTTTCAGCCGCCTCTCTCTTTTTTCGGCCGACTGAACCACCAGATTCTGCCCAAATTTCAGGTCAAATTCCGGCGTCTCCAGCGGTCCGACTTCCTCGTTACAGAGGTCTATTTTTCAAGTCTCCGGCCTCCGACGAATAACTACAAGGCCAAGGAGATCGGTACTTTCAAGCTTCTATTTCTGAGGAGATCACCAGAGGCTTCTTCCAGAGTCGAGCGGCGAAGCCATTCTTCACGGCGATCGTCAAAGCTCTTCTCTCCAACGGCGTCGGAACCCATCTTCAGTGACGAGTTTCGTGCTTCCAGCGGCAAGTTTTTGGCGGCGAATATCCCCATTTTTCCAGCAGCGAGATCCACGTGCCCTCGTGAAGGTCACACGCGTGAAGTCACACGCGAAGGAGATTCCAGCGCATTTCGTCATTCCAGCGCGTGAAGTCACGCGCTATTCGTCTCGCGAAACTTTTGAATTTATCGTGTCATTCATTTTATCGCGAGTTAATGTTGTTTATCGCGAGTTAGTGCTGTTTATCGCGAGTTGATGCTGCTTATCGCAAGTTGAGGTCCTTTATCACGGGTTTTTCATATTCTAATCAGTACCCAGTCAATTTCTGTGCAATTCTTGGGCTTTTGCTATGGTTTATTTGGGTTCTACATCTCGGGAAAATTGCTCCACTAATTGGGTTGCGGACAAGTTATTGTTTCAGGCCAGTTTGAATGGTACCAATCGTCATACTTCGTCGAATCAGTGGATCGTTGATTCAGGTGCTACATCTCATATCACTGCTCACACCAGTCATCTTGATCAGGTACAAAGTTATCGTGGTTCTGATTCTATTCTTGTTGGAAATGGTGAATCATTATCTGTTTCTCACATCAGCCAATGTAATTTATCTGGTTTCTCTGTTAATGATGTTCTTGTGGTACCTAAAATTACTAGAAGTTTATTGTCCATTAGTAAGATTACTTGTGATCTACCTGTCCATGTTATATTTGATGCCGATGCATTTTCCATTGAGCACAAGCTTACAGGGGCGATAATTGGTAAAGGCCGTCATAGGTCTGGTCTTTATTTTCTTGAGACTGGTGATTCCAGTTTTTTAGGCGAACTACACTCTACAAAGCTTCATGCTTCTTTTGAGCAGTGGCACTCTCGCCTCGGTCATGTGTCCCATGATACTGTTCAGTTATTGAATCGACGGGGCCTTATTTCTGTCACTTCTGCTATGCCTACACCTGTCAGGTGCTCTCCTTGTCAGATGGCCAAGAGTAGCCATTTGCCTTTTTCCACTAGTGACAAGCGCGCTACTGGTTTATTGGATAAAGTACATTGTGATTTGTGGGGACCAGCTCCTGTTTTATCTGTCGATGGTTTCTCTTATTATTCCGTTTTCATTGATGATTTTTTGCGATTCACATGGTTTCTTCTGATGCGGCATAAGTCGGATTTCTATGACACCTTTATCCGGTTTCACAAATTCGTTGAGAATCAGTATTCTGCTAGGGTTAAAAATTTTCAGACCGATGGTGGCACCGAGTTTACTAATCACCGACTTCAGGCTCATCTCATATCATGTAGCATTCATCATCAGATGTCCTCGCCCTATACACATGTTCAGAATGGCCGGGCTAAGCGGAAGCATCGCCACATCACAGAGACTGGTCTTGCCATGCTTTTTCACTCTTCTGTGCCGCACTGTTATTGGGTTGAAGCTTTCTCCTCTGCGGTTTACATTATTAACCGTCTGCCTAGTTCGGTTCTGAGTGGCAAATCACCTTTTGAGGTTGTTTTTGGTAATGTGCCTGACTATACCCTCTTTCACCCATTCGGTTGCCGTGCATTTCCATGTCTGCGTGCCACTGCTACTGATAAGTTTGCACCTCGATCCATTCCCTGTGTTTTTATTGGCTATAACCCTCGTCACAAGGGCTTCCAGTGTCTCGACCCGACTTCTGGGCGCATCTATATCTCTCGTCACATTCATTTTGATGAAGCTTTCTTCCCTTATGTCTCATCTTCCACAGACAGTTGTTCAATTTCAGATTTGGAGATTTCATCATTTTTTGATGGAACTGTTACTTCATCGATTGGGGCCACCATGCTTGTGTCTGTGTCTATTCCAGCTGCCCCTCCTTCACCACCATCTTCCATCTGGACGGCCGACCTGGACCTGGCTCCTCTCCAAACGCCCACCATATCTCAGCCGCTGGCCAGCACTCCTCAGCCACCGACCACCATGTCTCAGCCAGTATCGGCTATTCTTTCTCCGGTGACTTCCGACGGCCACTCTCCAGTCAGTGCAGCACGATCTTCCTCCGTGCCATCAGTTGGTTCGACTCCTCCAGCTTCGCCGCCCCAGCTTCGTACTCATCGGATGGCCACTCGGTCGTCTACTGGTACCATTCAGCGCCGAGATTATTCGGATATTATTTCTCATGGTCTCACTGCCGCACTCCTCTCTCATACAGAGCCCACTGATTATCGCCCTGCCCTTCAAGATCTAGCCTGAGTTTCAACCATGGATGATGAGATGGATGCTCTTCGTGGTCAGCACACTTGGGATTTGGTGCCTCGACCTTCGAATGTCAACATTGTTGGCTCCAAATGGGTCTATAGGCTCAAGTATCGACCAGATAGCACTATTGAGCGTCACAAAACTAGACTTGTGGCGTAGGGTTTCTCGCAAATTCCGGGTTTTGATTTTGACCACACTTTCAGTCCTGTGGTCAAAGCCTCCACTGTTAGGACAGTTCTCGCCATAGCCACCATGCGCTCTTGGCCACTTCATCAGTTGGATGTCAAGGACGCTTTCCTTAATGGTGTTCTTGATGTTCCAGTCTACATGAAGCAGCCTGTTGGTTATCAGGATTCTGTCCATCCAGACTATGTTTGTCGTTTGCAAAAGGTCATTTATGGTCTTAAGCAGGCTCCCCGGGCTTGGTTCCAGCGTTTTAGCAGTTATCTGACACAGCTTGGTTTTCGATGCAGCTCAGCTGATACTTCTTTGTTTGTCCTTTCGAGAGGGTCGTCGTTACTGTATGTGTATGTGAACGATATCATTCTTACAGGAAATGACTCGACTCTTCTTCGCCAGTTCATTGATCGGACACACAGAGAGTTTGCGATCAAGGATCTTGGTGCTCTTCATTACTTTCTTGGTCTTGAAGTTTCGCCTACCTCCTCAGGATTACTGCTTGGCCAAGCAAAGTATGCTTGGGATATTTTGAATCGGGCCGGTATGTCTGACGCGACACCTGTTTCTACTCCATTTGTTACTGGTTCTCTACCAGTCCTCCATTTTGGGATCCTACACTTTATCGTTCTCTTGTTGGTACTCTCCAGTATCTCACCATCTCTTGCCCGGATTTGGCATTCTCGATCAACACGGTGAGTCAGTTTCTTCAGGATCCCAGAGATGACCATTTTGCTGCTGTGACTCGAATTTTGCGGTATGTTCGTGGCACTCTTCATTTTGGTCTCCGGTTTTGTTCTGCTAGTACTCCTGATGTGTTAGGATACTCTGATGCTGATTGGGCTCGTTGTCTGGAGACTCGTCGGTCCACTTATGGTTATGCAGTTTTTCTTGGTGGGAATCTGGTTTCTTGGAGTGCTAAGAAACAGGCCACTGTTTCTCGCTCTAGCACTGAGTCTGAATACCGTTCTCTAGCCAACACTGCCTCAGAAGTGGTCTGGCTCACTCATTTGCTTCGTGATCTTCGGTTTCCGCTTTCTGGTTCTCCACTGTTGTTATGCGACAATAGTAGTGCTATCTTCTTGGCTCAGAATCCAGTGGCTCACAAGTGGGCGAAGCACATCGACATCGACTACCATTTTGTTCGTGAGTTGGTGACATCCGGAAAGCTGCGTGTTGCTCATGTTCCGACTTCTCTTCAAATTGCGGACATTTTCACCAAGGGGCTCTCTCGTCCGTTGTTCGAGTTCTTCAGGTCCAAGCTGTGCGTCGGTGAGCTTCCGACGCTTCGCTTGAGGGAGGGTATTAGGATAAATCAGACTCCTGATTAAATTATTATTTATTATGATTAGATTTATTTCCTTATTACACATCTATTGTACTCTCTATATATTCATATATCAATAATATAATTGATTAAGGCAAACCATTCAGATATTCGGGATATTTTAAACCACTGTTTAACTTTTAGTTCAGTTTTATTTTTAAAAGTTAGTTGACCATAAGTTTAGTTGGCCCATTTGCTGGTCAAATCTATAATAAACATATCAACAACTAATAATATGGGTGTGTTTTGATCAATGGACGAGGATTCTCAATTTAAAGTATAAGAAGAAGAAAACTTTAGGCCCCTAGTGTGAGGTAGAGAGGGAAATGAAGAAACAACGCTATAGAAAAAAACTTTAGGCCCTTAATATGAGAGAGAGGGAAATGAAGAAATAACGTAGCAGTCCGTCCTCACACATAGAAAAACACAACGCATAATATGTAACGTGCTCGTTTGGCGGACTTTGGGTTCGGCCAATGGTGCATGAAACTAACCGTGGAGTAGTTTCAATTGTTACCACATAGCATATGTAATTATAAATTGCAAAATTTGCAAACAGTCAATGTTAAAGAGATTTGCGAAATCTGGTGGATAGCAAAGTGAGGTTATAAGAACATCTCCAATGAGATTCAATGCGGTAAACTCCTCTTATCACATAAGAGTATTTAGCTCTCAAAGTTAAATTTACTCTTAAATCTAATGGTCGAAAAAAGGAATCGCAATGACGTGAATGAAAATTCAATCGACACTGTCAATATGATATTTTTTATTCAGAAGGTCAATTTGAGCTCGTTGTTTGCAAAATCAGCGTTAATTTTTTTTTATACGTAACGGTAAAATCTCTATGTTAAAAAGTTTATTGCACGTTCCATCAGAATAAATCACAAATAAATCTACACACAACAATCAAAATTTTCATAACCACGTTATTTTTAAACGCATGGTTCAACATGATAAAACTCATTAAAAAAAACCGTAAATCCACTTTTACAGTACAAATAACATCCAAAAAGTAAAATTTCTTATCCCAAAATTATAAATATATAGACTAAACCACAAAAAGTTATGCAAATGTGAGATTGAATTTATCAAATATTATTTACCTTAAGAAATTGATAGCTTCATTGGTTTCATGTAAAATAAATATTATACTATTGTGTTTTACTTAATTTTTTTTTGAATATTTAAAATTTTAAAATAAAATATTGAAAATGGAGTAAATTATGATTTCAAGCATAAACTCAAATTATATTTTATAATTACATACTCTATTATTCTAAGTATTATATTTTTCTAAATATTATATGATTATAAATTTAATGTACAATATAAATGTATTCGATCTCTTAAGAATTTAATGCAATATAATTTGAATAGAATAATTGTTAAATATTATTTTAATAATATTTATTTTGAAATATTATGAAAATAATAATTGAAACATCATATATATAAGTTTGATTTAACTCGATTATATTGGAGACCAAAATTCTATTGATATGTCATATGCAATTTTAATAAAACTAGTTACCATTGGAGACCAAAGTTTTAACAAGTGTCACCGTCAAAACAATCATATCTACGTCACATCAAAGTTCCACTCAAAATTTAACACATAAAAATGATTTTTACGGACGACTCCATATATTGGAGATGCTAAAAAGGTCAATTCTACCGTTCCTTCACATCTAATCTCACTTGATATGAATCTCCTGGCGAAAACTCACGATTGTGGAATTAATATCTTTGATCTAGTGAAGAGGTCTGCAAACCCTCACCACTTGCACGAAATTCAAGGTCTAGCCCTGGGGTACACTCAATTTTGGCTTGCTCTCTAACTGGCCCCCATGATCAGATTACAAGATTTATTGATACATAACTAGCCCTCGAGATTAAGCAACAATGGAAGAAGCTCGCAAGCAAAGAGTGTGAACTCAAAAACTTGTATATTTGATTAATAAAAATGTATAAAATCATGAATGACCTCCCCTATTTATAGGGTATAATTTAGCCAGTACAAATAGAAACTATAATGACTTGTGACAGCTTTAACAAGCTAAAACTATATCTAACTAGGATATCTAAAATAAATGACTATATTCTTCAAGATAAATCTTGAATGAATATTGTCTTATCTAATCTTACCAAATTTAATTCTAATCAAATCAGAACTAAATATTCTAAACCCTAATTAAAATATAACCAACACTCTTCTAAGCCAACATGGCTGAGTTAGTGAGTCTGATTGTGAAAACCCCGACCGTAATGAAGTCAGTGTGCATGTAATAGCTAAGTTTTAACCAAAAATTTTAATCTCTTATCTACTTCCCTCGACTATTTTCAGTTATTACTGAAAACCCTTCAGGAAGAAAAAAAGGAAATTCGAGCAAGTTTACGTGACAACTTATCCAAAGTGAAATTCGGGAAAGTGGACATGAACCTTATCCAAATGAAGGTAAATGGATAAAATTTTGGTGTCAGGTGTCAGTACACCTATGTCTCCCATCATGACATCATCTAGTATAAATAGCAATCACCGCCTCCCCAAACTTACAGCCTTAAACCATTTTTTTACCAAAATAAGAACAGTGATTGAGCGGTGGTAGTGTAGGAATAGAGGTTGCGCCATGTTCCAACCACAAAACCACGTCTAATTGAGGTGAGTGTTTGCACCGCCTTAACACGAATCGAATTAAAATGATTATATATATATATATATATAATGCCACCAAAGAGTACATCTCTAGCTAGTGCCTCTCGAACCAGTACAACTCAAACCTCCACTGGAATCTTCACCTCTCGAACCCTTCACTAGAACCTTCACCTCTCGAACCAGAGAGTACCTCTCGAACCCACCTCTCAAACCGCACCTCTCAAACCAATACCTCTCAAACCAGTACCACTCAAACCAGTACCACTCAAACTCTTATCTTTCGAAACCTCTACTCGAACCTTCACCTCTCAAACACACCACTGGAACCTTCACCTCCTGAACCAGAGAGTACCTCTCAAACCCTCCTATTGAACCTCGCCTCTCGAACCAGTACCACTCAAACCCTCCACTCGAACCTTCACCTCTCAAACCTCACCTCTCAAACCAGTACCTCTCGAACCAGTACCACTCAAACCCTCCACTCGAACTCTCACCTATCAAACCCTTTATTGGAACTTTCACCTCTCGAACCAGTACCTCTAGAATCCTTCTCTTGAACCTCACCACTGGAACTAGTACCTCTCGAACCAGTACAACTTGAACCCAGTACCACTCGAACACTCTCTACTCGAATCCTCTACACGAACCCCATGTACTCAAACCCATCTACTCGAACCCCCTGCACTCGAACCCATCTACTCGAACCCCTTGTACTCGAACCCTACACTCGAACCTCTCTACTTGAACCCTTTATTCGAATCATGAGTACTCGAACTCCACTAGAGAGGGTTATGCCCGTTAAACTTAAATATATTAGTATATATTTATATTATGCTCAATTATTGTGAAACTGAGTGCATGAACTGCTCTGATATTTTATGTGGCTAACCGGCTAGTACTTTATCTTACCGTATAAAACTTGAATGATCTGCTACCTGATTTCTTTTCTATGTTTTTTGGTGTCCCCGATGCGATTGTAGTTCGGTCAAAGTCGGTGGGGAACGGTATAGACCGGGTCGTCTGATTAGACCGGATACACGTGGAGTTTATGGTATGCTAGCATAACTATCTGGAACTGATACGAGCTCGTAATTGTATATCTGATTGGGTGTGAATGATGAAAATGAATTCTTGATTGATAGTCTTTAGGCACTACTAAAAAGGTTATGCCTTGTATGTTAGTCAGAGTTGCCATATAGGCACTTGACAGAAACTTGGCATTAACCACCCGTATCCTTTTTACCGTGTCCTGGGACTTATGTTGCTATTTGTTTTCTGTTACCACTAAAACTCAACTTGGTAAATATTGGCGATGGAACCTCACTAAGCAAGAAGCTTACCCTAGTTTAATGAACCCTCTCAGGTGTAGATGAACCATAAGAGAGAAGTGCACTAGTGTCTTTACTTCTTAGCGGAAGGATCATGGGTGGACCATTAGAATCTTTTGGTTAGATTTTAAAATAGTTACAATAACGTGAACTGATCCGTACCAGATCCTTTAGAACTTTTGTCTGTAACTTTTAGTTGAAACTCTTGTTTAACGTTTGTACTAATACTTTCACTGTAACAGTAAGTTAGGTTTTGAATTTTCCAAATTTATTTCTGCATAAACTTTATTTTCTTGTTACAACTTTTGAGTAATCCAACCCGTGGGATTCTTGGTAGCGTGCCCAGGTTCCACCCGATACTTGCGTTAAAGTGGTAGGTCGTGGATTTGGGGTGTTACAGATGTGGTATCAGAGCATCTTCAAAAAAAGTAAAGGAAAACCCATACTTACCTTAAATAAAAGATTTTAGAGGAACAGAATAAATTGTGAATAATATATGTTTTGGGCTAGTTGGGTCCAAGCTATCAAACTAATAGTTTTGTTATTTTTATAGATCGAACACGATAGAGAGGTTGCGACTGATAACTTTCAGGGGACCATTGAAGTGAGGAGACACTCTAGAGCTCCCCTAGAGATGTTCAGAGGTTTTAGACAATCCGCGTTGGGTAGAGATTCACTCCTGCCCAAATTGGGTCATGCACACCTTAGTTATGAAGTGGGCAGAGTTGTTAGTTGGTAGAGTCCTTAGCGTTGAGAACCATGAACAATTGATGAAAGACGCCATGTGGGAACAGTGTCTGCGTGCTAACTCAGAAGAGGCAAGGGAAAATGAAGTGATCGTAGAGCACAATCGATTGAATAATAAAAGAATTCTAGAGCTCGGGCAATGGGACGCGGAGCGGCAAGAAGTCATACGAGAAGTGGACCTAGCCCTAGTGAATGCTCAAGTACTGCGGAGAGGTCTGACTGCTTATCATAGACAACCAACTGAACCAATTTGGAGGCACATTAGTGAGACCTGGAGTACAATGGATTTAACTCTTGATACACTGCGGGGTGATCTGGTAAACCGGGCATTCCCTGAAGTCGAGAGAGAGGAAGGGGTTGGCTCCACTGAAGTTTCAAGGGTCAATTAGGACTAGGTTGTAAAATAAATGTAATAGTAGTAGTATATGACTTTTGGTACTGGCAGATCCAAAATTTTGCACCCGACGGATCCTGCGACTTAAGGTTAGGAACCGGTGATAGGACCGGAAGGAAACTAAGCCTAACTTGTAGTAAATTAAATAGTCGAACTAGGGTGAGTCCTAATTTTGATTTTGAGGGACGTCGCTCGGTTGAAGTTGTGTAATATTAGGTGACCTATGAAGCTATTGTAAAATATTATGTGATGAAGTTGATAAAATATTTTGTGAATTATATTGTGGTAAAGATTAGCATAATCCATAATTAAACACTCAAAAAATGGGCTAACTTATTGAGTTTAGGTGTCAATGGAAGGAGAACAAGGGGAGTGTTCAAACTCGCTAACAGGAAAAAATCCCCCAACCACCGGAATGGAGTTGTTCGCAAGTCAAGTTACTGAAATATTGAGTCGTATGATAGAAAGAGGGAATCAAGCTTGATCTCCTCTCAGGGATCAAAGTCAAAGGCTGAAAACAGAGGATGCATCCCTGGAACGATTTCAAAAGTTTCATCCCCCCAGGTTCAACTGCGGCCCAGATGATAAAGTCGCCGAGAATTGGATCGAAACAATGACTCAGACTTTTCAGGCCCTCAGATACATGGATGAACGGAAGGTTAGTTTTGTGATATTCCAATTGGAAGGAGCTGCGCAAGATTGGTGGAACATAGTAAAGAGGAAGTGGGACATGGAGGAAACTCCCAGAACCTGGGAGAATTTTGAAAAGGAGTTTAAGATGAAGTACATTCCACCTCTAGTTAACGAAAGGAAAGAAATCGAATTCATAAACGTGAAGCAAGGCATAATGAGTGTAGCGGAGTATGAGGTAAAGTTTTTCAAGACTCTTTAAGTTTGTAGAGAAGATAATCTCAATTGATGATGAACGCAAGAGGAGATTCATCCAAGGGTTAAGGCTGGAGTTGAAGGATGCTTTAGCCTCGACATATCAAAACAATTATACCGCAGCCGTTGAAACAGCTTGCAGAGTGGAAGAAACCAAAAATGCCTTACGGGCCATGCACCAAGAGAGAAGGAAAAATGTGAAATCTCAGTCGATGTACACCCCAGGCCCACAGAGATCAAATGCTGGGAAAAACAAAGTCCCTAGGAGAGACATACCCCTACCGCCAGCTATGTCAGATAGCTCAAGCATTGTCTCGAGAGGAGCGCCTTGAGTTTGTTACACGTACTGTGGAAAGGGAAACCATGATGAAAAGAGTTGCTGGAAGAAGGAAAATAAGTGTCTACGACGTGGGAGTTCTAAACATAGATTATCAGAGTGCTCGCTAGCTCAGCCAAGTCGCTTGTCTCAACCCTTGGGATCCCAGGCATCTGTCACCAGACCTACTCAGAAAAGAGGAAAAAGTGGGAGCAATCAACCAAAGGTGCAGGCTCGCGTTTATGCGTTGGAGGATAATGAGGCCCCAATTTCGACCAAGGTCATTGAAGGTACCCTCCCTACTTTGGGTAAACTAGCTAAAGGTTTGATTGATTCTGGTGCATCTCATTATTTTGCTAGTTATTCTTTTCTTGAAAATATGGAAGGTAAGATAGAGAACTTACCCTATACGTTGGAAGTTAGCACTCCCACAAACAATGCTAAAATCCTAACTAGACATGTATGTAGAAATTGTGGGGTAAATGTGGGTCGTGGGGAATTACCCATAGACCTAATTGCACTACCCATAGACCTAATTGCACTACCCATAGACCTAATTGCACTACCCTTAAATGGACATGAAGTAATACCTGGGATGAATTGGCTTGCTAAGAATCATGCCTAGTTAAATTTTCATACGAAAGTTAAGCTGTGTCGATCCAGGGAACCTCTGATTGAAGTGGATGTGGGAAAAATGAAATCCTCCTCATTGCTGGTTGCTGACGTCAAGGCTTAACGGATGATTTTTAAAGGAGCAACTGGAATATTAGCTTATGTCATGAACAAGCCAATAAACAAGTTAAAGGGATAAGATATAACTGTTGTCCAAGACTTCCCTGAGGTATTTCCTGAGGAACTTGTAAGTTTGCCTCCAAAAAGGGACACTGAGTTTGCCATTGATCTGGTGCCAGGAACCGCACCTGTCTCTAGAACCCCTTATCGTGTGGCAACGGTAGAACTACAAGAGTTGAAACTACAACTAGAATATTTGTTAACTCATGGGTTCATTCAACCAAGTACCTCACCCTGGGGATCCCCAGTGTTGTTTGTTAAGAAGAAAGATGGCTTTCTTTGGATGTGTATCGATTATCGAGGCTTTAACAATGTGATGATTAAGAATAAATACCTCTTCCCATTATTGAGGAGTTGTTCGATCAACTCCAAGGAGCAGTCGTATTTTCCAAACTGGATTTATAACAAGGGTACTACCAGTTACGAGTGAAGAGGGAGGACATACCCAAAACATCTTTCAATACTCGATATGGTCATTACGAATTCCTGGTAATGCCATTTGGAGTAACCAATGCATCAGCCACTTTCATCAATCTCATGCATTGATTATTTCGACCATACCAAGATGAGTTTGTTGTCATCTTCATCGATGAAATCTTGGTCTATTCCAAACCCTAGCAGGAGCATGGAGGGTATCTAAGAAAGGTATTACAACTGCTTAAAGAACACAAGTTGTACGCCAAGTTTAACAAATGTGAATTCTGGCTAAACCAAGTGAAGTTTTTGGGGCACGTGATTAGTAAGGAAGGGATATCAGTGGGTCCCTCGAAAGTCAAGACAATTCTAAATTGGAGGGTGCCGACCAATAGTATGGAAGTTTGGAGCTTTCTTGGACTGGCAGGGTACTATATGCATTTCGTTAAAGACATCTCTAAACTAGCATCTCTTTTGTTCCACCTAACTCAGAAGGGAGTTAAGTACAAATGGAATGAGAAGACGGAATCCAGTTTCCAAGAATTAAAGAAGCGTTTGACCACTGCCCCAGTTCTTGCCCTACCCGAGGGAAAAGATGGATTCATATTGCATACCGATACTTCAGGAGATGGTCTAGGATGCGTGTTTATGCAGAGGGGCCACGTGATAGCTTATGCTTCTCGGAAGTTGAATCCTTATGAAAAGAATTGCCCCACCCATGACCTAGAACTAGCCGTAGTGATGTTTGCTTTAAAGAAGTGACACCATTACTTATACGGAGTCACATTTGAAATAATGTTAGATCATAAGAACCTAAAATACCTATTTTCTCAAAAAGACCTGAATATGCACCAACATCAGTGGATGGAGTTTTGGGGTGATTATGACTGTGCGGTCAATTATCCTCCTGGCAAGGCAAATGTGGTGGCAGACGCACTGAGCCGAAAGGTGAATATGGTGCATAACTGGATAAAGGAGACGGAGATGCTATCGCAGGCAGAGAGTTGGGAATGCGAGGCTAAACCTGATCGACTCGTGTTCTTCAATCTAAGGGTAAAACTTATTTTATCCACGAAGATTAAGAAGGCTCGAGAATTGGATGAATCATTGGTGAAGAAGAGAAAGCTTACCGCTGAAAGGAAGTTGTCGGACTTTGAAGTGGACAGTGATGGAGTGCTGACCTGTAGAGGTAGGTTTTACCTACCCCAAAATTCATGGATCACACAAAGAGTGTTGGAGGAAGCTCACCGGTCCAAGTATACGGTGTACCCAGGAGAGACCAAAATGTACCGAGACTTGAAACGACAGTACTACTGGGATAACATGAGAAGGGACATAGTAGAATACGTGGCGCATTGTATGGTGTGCCAGCAAGTGAATACCGAGCATCAGAAACCATCGGGGTTATTACATGCATTGGAGATTCCCAAATGGAAATGGGATCACATCAAAATGGACTTTGTGACAGGACTACCCCAAACACCAAAACATTTGATGCAATATGGGTGGTGGTTAATAGGTTGACCAAATCGACTCACTTTCTACCGATCAACATTAAATACTCCATGGAAAAACTAAAGGTCAAATACACCCAGGAAATCGTAAGATTGCATGGGGTGCCGATAACTATTGTGTCTGATATGGACTCAAGATTCACTTCCTGATTCTGAAGGCAACTGCAAGCAGCCCTGGGAACCAAATTGAATTTTAGTACAAGTGCCCATCCACAAACGGACGGCCAGTCAGAGAGAACAATTCAAACCTTGGAGGACATGTTCCGAAGCTGTGTTATGGATTTTGGAGGAAGTTGGGATGCTCACTTACCTTTGGTAGAATTCACTTATAACAATAATTATCAGTCGTTCATTGGTATGGCCCCATATGAAATACTCTATGGTAGAAAATGTCGGACACCCCTCTTTTGGGAAGAAGTGGGAGAGAAAATGATTTTCCCAGTTGCTGGTATACCTTGGATTGAGGAATCCATGGATAAGGTCAAGCTAATAAAGCAGTGCTTACATGCTACTTAAAGTCGACAGAAGAGTTATGCGGACCATCGAATGAGGGATTTGGAATTTAGAGTTGGTGACCGGGTATTTTAAAAGGTAACCCCTCCCAAGGGTCTTGTCCGGCATGGTAAGAAAGGAAAGCTGAGTCCTAGGTACATTGGCCTTTTCGAGGTCATACAAATAGTCAGGCCAGTTGCGTACCAACTTAACCTACCTAGCCAGTTGGGGAAATGACATAATGTTTTCCATGTATTGCTTCTGAAGAAGTACCACCTTGACCCCGAACACGTGTTAAACCATGATGACTTAGCAGTGAATGAAAAGCTAATGTATGAGGAAAATCCCGTAAAGATATTGGATCGAAAAATCAAGACCTTGCGAACTAGAGAGATTCCTATGGTTTTTGTGTTGTGGAGAAATCATAAGGCCGAGGAAGCAACTTGGGAGCTAGAAGCTGACATGAGGGATAATTAACCATAGTTGTTCACGGGAAATGAGAATTTCGGGGATGAAATTTATTAGGGGGAGGGGGGAGATTGTGAAAACCCCGACCGTAATGAAGTTAGATTGCATGTAATAGCTAAGTTTTAACCAAAAATTTCAATCTCTTATCTACTTCCCTCAAATATTTTTAGTTATTACTCAAAACCCTATAGGAAGAAAAAAATGAAATTCGAGCAAGTGGAAGCGAAAACTTTTCCAAAGTGAAATTCGGGCTAGTGGACATGAACCTTATCCAAATGAAGGTAAATGTATAAACTTTTGGTGTCAGGTGTCAGTACACCTATGTCTCCCATCATTCCATCATCTAGTATAAATAGCAATCACCGCCTCCCCAAACTTACAGGCTTAAACCATTTTCTTACCAAAATAAGAACAGAGGTTGCGCCAAGTTCCAACCACAAAACCACGTCTAACAGAGGTGAGTGTTTGCATCGCCTTAACACAAATTGAATTAAAATGATTATTTATATATATAATGCCACCAGATAGTACCTCTCGAACCTCACCTCTCGAACCAGTACCTCTCGAACTAGTACCACTCGAACCCTCCACTCAAACTCTCACCTCTTGAACCCTCCACTGGAACCTTCACCTCTTGAACCCTCCACTGGAACCTTCATCTTTGGAACCAGAGAGTACCTCTCAAACCTTCCTCTCAAACCTCACCTCTCGAACCAGTACCACTTGAACCCTCCACTCGAACTCTCACCTCTAGAACCCTCCACTGAAACCTTCACCTCTCAAACCAGTACCTCTCGAACCAGTACCACTTGAACCAAGTACCACTCTCCACTCTCCACTCGAATCCTCTGCATGAACCCCCTGTACTCGAACCTCCTGCACTCGAACCCATCTACTCGAACCCCTTGTACTCAAACCCATATACTCGAACCCCCTGCACTCAAACCCATCTACTCGAACCCCCTGTACTCGAACCCATCTACTCGAACCCCCTGCATTCAAACCCATCTACTCGAACCCCTGCATTCGAACCCATCTACTCGAACCCTACACTCAAACCTCTCTACTTGAACCCTTTACTTGAACCGTGAGTACTCAAACTCCACTAGAGAGGGATATGCCTGTTAAACTTAAATATGTTAGTATATATTTATATTATGCTCAATTATTGTGAAACTGAGTGCATGGACTGCTCTGATATTTTGTGTGGATAACCAGCTTGTACTTTATCTTGCCGTGACAAACTTGAATTATCTACTACCTGATTACTTGTCTGTGTTTTTTGGGGTCCCCGATGCGATTCTAGTTCGGTCGAAGTCAACGGGGAACGGTATAGACCGGGCCGTCTAATTAGACCGGCTACACGTGGAGTTTTTGGTATGCTAGCAAAACTATCTGGATCTGATAAGAGCTCGTAATTGAATATCTGATTGGGCATGGTTGGTGAGAATGAATTCTTGATTGTTGAAAAGGTTATGTCATGTATGTTAGTCGGAGTTTCCATATAGGCACTTGACAACAACTTGGCATTAACCACCTGTATCATTTTTACTGTGTGCTAGGACTTATGTGGCTATTTATTTTCTATGACCACTAAAACTCAACTTGGTAAATTCTGGCGATGGAACATCACTAAGCAAGGAGTTTACCCTAGTTTAATGAACCCTCTCAGGTGTAGATGAACCATAAAAGAGAAGTGCACTAATGTCTTTACTTCTTTTGCAGAAGGATCTTGGGTGGACCATTAGAATCTCTTGGTTAGATTTTAAAATAGTTATAATAACGTGAACTGATCCTTACCAGATCCTTTAGAACTTTTGTCTGTAACTTTTAGTTGAAACTCTTGTTTAACACTTGTACTAATACTTTCACTGTAACAATAAGTTAGGTTTTGAATTTTCCAAATTTGCTTCCACATAAAGTTTATTTGCTTGTTGCTGCTTTTGTGTAATCCAACCCGTGGGATTCTCGGTAGCACGCCCAGATCCGACCCGATACTTGCGTTGAACTGGTAGGTCATGGATTTGGGGTGTTACACTTGTTCTAAAAAGAAATAAATTACAAATGATCATACTACCTCATTAAAAACCTAGTGGAAAAAAGAGTATAGTGTTATCCTCCTAAAAATGCCAAACTAAGAAAATTATAATAAATGAAAATTTTAACTTCGTAACATTCTTTCCGAGGTCGAAAAGTTTCATCCTTGAAATATGAACAATCTTAAAAAATAAATGGAGATAAACGCCCCACACCATCCCTACAAAATTCTACTAATAAACAGTGACTAAACGCTTACCAGACAGTGACTGGATGCCGATGTAACTCTTAGCTTGTGAGAAGAGATATGCTGGTGAGAAAATCAAATAATTCGTGAGAACTTGATAAATCGCGAGAATTTGATCAACTCACGATATACTGATCAGGTCGGGAGATGAAGAGATAGGCTGCTGTTTCGAGCGTGTAACTGACTCACCTTCAAAGGGATGGGCGTGTGATCTTCAAGCACCTGTGGTATGAGGCGCGCGTGTGGTCACACGCCGACCTTTTTCTTTTTGTACTTCTTGTCGTCGGACTTTCTCCTTCGCTGGAGTCTTTCTGCTCCAAAATTTCTTCGCCGGAGATCTGCAGGCCTTGCTAGAGAATGACTCGGCAAACTCTGAAGACGAACTCTGTGAATTGATGTGGCTGAACGGCGACTAAGAGCGGAGACCAAGATCTAGAACTTGCTGGAGATGAAGTTTTCTTGTCAGAAAAGCTGATCTGCCGGAGATGCTGATCGCGAGAGACACTGATTGGCCAGAGATGGAGCGGAGGAGACGCAAGCGTCAGAAAACCACAATGATTGGCCGCTGGGAGAACAACGGTGACAAGAAAGCTGGGACCAAGCTGTACGGCGTCGTGCGGCAGTTTCGGATGGAGCCAAAGATGGCGGGAGGAATTTCTTACTTTTTTAAAAAAAAATTAAAAAAAGTAAAAGTATGGATATGTGTCGAAAATAAGGGTAATAATTGTGTGTTTGTATTCATGAATTCATGATACATTATATAGTGGTACATGATACCTATACAAGGTAGAAAAAGGTAATAGAATACTACAAGTAATATTACAAGAATATTCTAAGAGCATGTACAATGGTAGAAACCGCTACCGATTTCTTACTAATTAAATATATTATTTCTCTCATTCTCTCTCTTCCACATAATCTTAAGAAATCACTTAAGAAACCGCCATTTTTTATTCCCACAATGGTAAGAAACAACCTTTGACTATTCATTGACCTCACTTCATTTTCTCTATCTTACTCATTAATTTTACCATTAATATTTAATTAAATTAAATTTGTTCACCCAAAATAAGTTAAATGTGAAATTTAATAATACATTATAATTTTTATTAATAGAATTTTTTAAAACTAAATTTGCAAAAAAAATTAGAAAAATAGCCGTTGGGACATGTAGGACTGTTCAACCGGTCTGGACCGGACCGAACCGGACCGGGACCGTAATGGTGGAAATCTTTGGACCGAAAACCGGACCGGTTATTGAAAATTTTGGACCGGGACCGGTCCGGAATTATTCCGGGTATGGACCGGTCCGGACCGGCTAGACCGGATTTTAAAAGCAAAATTTTTTAATTAAAATATTCAGTATCAAAATAGAGAAACTGAAAATTTAATTGTGTTACCACACATAATTCTGTTTAGATCATTCTATAGCAAAAACACAAAATCTCAGTCAAAACATCATTAAAACCAAAATCACAAAAAAAAAACACTCATCATTCCAATCTTGTAGAAGATTAAAATTAAAATTAAAACCAAAACTCAATAAACAATTCAACATTCCATTCCATCCCGGCTCATACATGATACATCGCAATAATTAGAATGCTCTCTAAAATGGTTCTTAAACGGTTAAACCCCTCGCACCACTGGCACCAGTGTTGTCCTGTAAAATGCAGCTTCACCTGACATTAATGGCGAGAAAAGAAATATAATCACCAAGTTCAAAATTTGGGAACTCCAAGCCTGTCTATGTACGAATGGCCATCTCAGATCTGTACCTACCTGCGCTCCTTATGTTCTTCACATGATCAGCTTGCAGCCATTCTTGAAAAACTTGTGTTTCTTCCCTTTGCCTGGAAGGTTACATCTGCATGAAATTATCAGCTTGCAAATGAGGTATTATTTAATTGAGCTAGTGCTTCCTACGCATACCAATACCACCATTCTCTGAGTTGTAAACTAATCCATTATCCACGGCAGTTCCTAACTGAGTTCATTGCTTATGAAACAAAGATTATGTCATCTTGCACCTTCAACTTCTCCAAATCTGTAACAATAACACAACACAAAATAAGTAAGAAACACAGAAAAATAAATATATTAGAAA
Organism: Rubia yunnanensis; assembly: GCA_037428765.1. NCBI lineage: Eukaryota > Viridiplantae > Streptophyta > Magnoliopsida > Gentianales > Rubiaceae > Rubia > Rubia yunnanensis. The sequence goes on from CM075066.1 coordinate 86,500,384, forward strand.
GCATTATATTTGACAGGTTTACAAAGTACAATGGTTGTTACCTGTTTCAAGTTTCTCAAGTTCTTCTAAATTTTCCTCCATATTAAATTGAGCTTCACGAAGTGATGCTCGAATCCAATCTTGACAACAAATTTGGGCTTGAACCATCTAAAATCATTTGGAATGAAGAAAAGAACCCTTAGAAAAAACAGACATATATACTAACTACCGAATATCAACAATTGCATTTCACTCAAGTTGTTTGAATGCAAGATTCTGCAGCTTAATTAGCTTCATAGTAATCCTAACCATGCACAAAAGTAAAAGTAAAATGAAGGGAATCTCAAAATATTAACTTAACATTAATTCAGTATATTAAGTTATTAACATAAGTACTGAAGCATATAAAGCACATTGCTCAAGCAACTTTTGCCGTGAAATATCACGTGTATAAGTAAAACTTTTGAAGCAAACAAGCACCTAAATTTATAGCAAATTAATGTCAGGTGACCATGTCAGCTTTTCGTCTTGTTAAGTAAGTAGAAAATGGCATGCATAGATTCCAGGCACTCAAGACTTCACTTATTGTTTCATAACTAGCTGAAGGATATAAGCTCGTAATGGATGATTGTTTATACTTGTCATGAAGTTTTACCCAAAGCTACATTTTATTAGGAAAAACAATGAAGTAAAAAAGAAAATATCAGGTGAGTATTTGCACTCACATGAAATGGAAATAAAATCACAATGTATATGTTTTGAATCAATACCCGCATAACAGTGGGATGCATACTTGGCAAGAGCTGACCTAGTAGAGTAACTCAATTTTAGTTAGGCTTATTCAATTATTTGTGGGGAGGGATTAAATCCTCCGTTCGAGTTTGCTTTGCTCAGCAAATTGATAGTCTGATAGTGTGAACTGTGAAGAAAAACTGTTTTAACCTCCAAGAGTAGCAGACTAGTTCTGTATGTGTATTTCCTGAGTTCTAGTAAAACTTTTGAAGCAAACAAGCACCTAAATTTATAGCAAACACTTAGTCTAAACAGAAAAAATATCGAAAAAGTAAAATATCAAAAAATACTCTTCTTGAAATGGAAAAATATCGTACCTTTGGAGTTAATGAGCTTCTAAATTGATCAAGAGTACGTCCTCCAGAACTAAATGCAGCTTCAGATGCAACAGTTGATATAGGTATAGCTAGAACATCTCTGGCCATATGTGCTAAAATCGGGAATCTAGCAGCGTTAGCTATCCACCAAGCTAATATATCTTTCTCCTCGTCATCTCCCTTTTGCTCATTCAAATAACGATCAAATTCTGATCGTATGAGGGGATTTGATCCACTCATCTGCCTCTTAACTTGTTCTTTAATGTTACTCATATATTTTAAAGTTGTTCTTGAACTACCGGATGAAGAATTCGATACGGCCTCAATGATTTCACCATTATCACCAACCACAGTAGCATACATACGCCTATACTCATCATACATTTGATAAGCAAATAGTTTCACCTTTTTAGCCAACAAATCTCCCTTCTCAGACCCATACATGTCACATAGGCAATGCTCACTCCAAGATATTTAAAACATGGATCCAAAATCACAGCCAAATAGATCAACATATTCATTTTCTCGACATCACCCCAATATTTATCAAACTTCAATTTCATTTGTTGTGCCATTGCCTTAAACTCAGAATCATCATTCTTCAACCAATCATTCAGCAAATCGTGAGTATGGCCAATTTGAAAGAAAAGAGAATTACTCGTCACATACAAAGAACCAGATATGCGATTTGTCAAATCATAAAACTCTTTTAAGAAGACAACAAGTTTCTCAAGTTTATCCCAATCATCTTCATCTATAGGACCCAAGTTTTCCGGATCCAAATCACTAGGGAGTCCAATTCGACTAAAAACTTTCTTGTACTTTAAAGCCCTATCCAACATAGTGTAGGTCGAATTCCACCTTGTAGGAACATCAAGAGACAACGACAATTTGCATTCAATCTGACACTTTTCCGCTTGTTCGTTAAACAAGACAATTCTAGCCGGGGAGTTTCTAACATATTTAATTGCAGCTCTAGCTTTATCGATGTATGTTCCATGATCCTTTAGGCCATCCCAAACAATAAGATTGATTATATGAGCAATGCATCTAATATGTAAATATTTCCCATCATTAATGCCACCATTTTCCCTCACAACCTTTTTAAGGTAAACACAAGCAACATCATTTGAGCTCGCATTATCAACCGTGACAGTAAATAATTTACTACCCAAGTCCCATGTATTTAAACAATCTTCAACAGCTTTTCCAATAGCATCCCCTTTATGACTTGAAATTGGACAAAAATTCAATATCCTTTTCTGCAGTCTCCAATGATCATCTATAAAATGTGCAGTGAGACACATATAATTTATCCTTTGAATAGAAGTCCAAGTGTCAGTGGTCACACACACCTTTGACAAGAATTTTTCAGAAAATCTTTTAAATTTGCTCTCTCATCAAGATAAAGTTGATAGCTATCTCGAGCAATAGTAAATCTCGAAGGCATATGAAAGGTATGCATAACAATAGACATGAAATATCTAAATCCAGGCCTCTCCACAATGCTATATGGCAACTCATCAAGTATAACCATATAGATTAATGCTTTTCTCACATCCTCTACAGTTACTTCTTTATACTTTAACTTAACCTCTTTCTCACCACCATGAACAGGATCAAATACCAAGTGAGATTGTTTACCTTTGCTCTTGTTGGCTGGATTCTTTGAGCAAATAGGCCAATAATTCTTAACGTTTTTCGTCCCATTCAAATTTGCATCTGATGCAAAATCTGTTCCACAAAAGTTACATTCAGCCCTTAGTTGATCCTTGTCATTTAAAAACTCAGTAAAGTCTGGCCAGTAAGGTGCTCGTTTTTTATGTTTCCGTGTGATGTAGCGACGTCACTCCCTTGGCTCCTTCGTAGGGTGTGGTCTGAAGCTTTTTTGTGCCATCCGTTCTCGGCCACCTCTCCTGGTTTCATCATTTTCTTGCATCTCTTCATCTTGAAGTTCCACTATTGTTTGCTCAGATTGAGATAGCGAACGCTTGCGACTATCAGATTGGGAACTCGACATCTGGAGACTACAAAGAAAATAACAAAATATTAAAGATTAAAGAAAACATGAGAACAGATTAATTTGATAGAGTGCAACAATTCATGAAGCTTCATGTTCCTTTAGTTTCATGAGAACATTTTGGACAGAACAACAATACTTTCAATTTCATGTCGAACTTCGTAAGTTTCGTCCAAAAGCAGTTGTCATCATGAACTTGCAACTAGTAGGATAAATCATAAATTGCTGGGAAGCATAGATGCAAAATATGTAACTCGGTTTAAGGAAACAAAGAAGGGTGGCATCAAGTGATTGAGACCTTTAGTCGAGTACTTGATGTTCATTTAACATTACTAACCAAAAATACCCAAAAATTTGCCTTCTTCTAAAGTTACAGTAATCACACACACAAAGAATGAAAAAAGCGGAGAAAGTATTATACTAATATGAAGCAGAATACATCAATGAAGCAGAATACAATACAAACTCAAACTCAATCCTAAGCTTTGCTACATTGTCGATCAAATTAGGTATCCTTCACCAAAATACACAGAGAGTTCAATAAGCGCGGGAATCAGGTAGTGTAAGTTATCAAATAAATTGGCCACGAAAAAGACAATATCAAAAACAACCCTAAGTATGCCGATTGCCGATAAAACAAAACAAAAAGTTCTGAACTTACCGAAATTGTACTGAGCGTTTGTAGACTTGTAGTTCAGTTCAAAGATACCGACGAAAAGTTGGATCGGCTGATCGCTGTGTAGGCGGAAGAACAAGAAGAAAATAGAAGAGGCAGCACAACAGAACAAGAAGAAGAAGAGGCACTGAGGCAGAAGAAGAAGAGGCAGAACAAGAAGTCTTCAAACGAGTTTGTCAATGAAAAATGTGCCCAGAAACTATAACTCTTAAGTTACCCAATAACAATAAAATTTAAGAGTCCCAAAAAAAGAATACCAACAGGCAAAAAGTCGTTTCAGAATATTAACTTAACTAAAATAAAAAATTAAGATTTAAGATAAAAATATTTACCATATTTATCATAAAATAATAATTTATAAATAATATTATATATAAAATAACGGTCCATCCGGTCCGGACCGGAAAAGATCCAATTTTAGACCGGACCGGACCGGAACCCGGAATACAGAAAAACATTGGACCGAGGACCGGACCGAAATTCTAAAAATCTGATTCCGGTCCCCTTCATTCCGGTCCGGTCCGGTCTATTTTTCCGGTCCGGACCGGTTCATGCACAGCCCTAGGGACATGTGTCCCATTTAAAAATGGACACCCGAATTTTAGTTGAGATGGGACACGTGTTGCCATATAAGTGGGACACGTGTCCCACTCATTTTTGTTGAATCAGCATTTGAAATTTTAAAATTCACTAGACACGTGGCCCAACCAGAAGGTGCCACATGTCAACAGATTTTAAAAAAAATAATAATTCTGCATGTGGGACACATGGCCCAATGCATGGGTGACACGTGTCCCATTGAGGCAAAAAAATGGGTCGCAGCAGGCGGCCCTTTTGCCATGTGCTCCCACTGACACCACCGGTTTCTTAACCGGTTCCCTAGTTGCAACTATGGGCCGGTTTCTTAATAAGAAACCGGCCTAAAAACTACTACAGTGTGTGTTTTCGGTTTTTAGAGAGAATTTTTAAATTTAAGAAACCCCCATTGCATTTGCTCTAATTCCTTAACACTCCTCCTCAAGTTGGAGCACGGGGATCGAAAATGCCCAACTTCCCAAGTAATGAATGAAACTGATTACGTCCGAGAGCCTTAGTGAACAAGTCTGCAGGTTGGTCTGCCGTACGAATATGGTGAGTATTAATAGCGCCAGATTGAACAAGATCCTGGACAAAATGACAATCGACTTCAATATGTTTGGTACGTTCATGAAAAACTGGATTGGCCGCAATATGAAGAGCAGATTGACTGTCACAAAATAACCGCATAGGAGATTATGCAAAACCCTCAAATCTTTCAGTAAAAACCAAAGCCATATCAACTCACAACAGGTAACATCCATGACAAAATACTCCACCTCACGAGAAGAACGAGAAACAGTAGGTTGCTTCTTAGTCATCCAAGAAACCAGAGAATCGCCAATCATCGCAAAATAACCAGAAAGAGAATACCGAGTAATCGGACATGCAGCCCAATCAGAATCACAATAAGCAGTCAATTGTAATGTACTACAAGAAGATAGAAATAAACCTTGACCAAGATGACTCTTCAGGCAGTGCAACACATGAACAGCAGCTTGCCAGTGAGGAACACAAGGGGACTTCATGAATTGCGCAAGAGTGTGGACTGAATAACTCAGCTCAGGATGAGTAATAGTCCGGTAGATCATGCGCCCAACCAGGCATCGATACTGCTCCGGGTCATGGTAGGCTGGGCCTTCAACACGTGCCAAATCATGTTATTACTCTATCGGAAAGTCAGCCAGCTAAGAGGAAGATAAACCGGTATCTGATAAAATGTCCAAAGCATATTTCATTTGCGAAAGGAACATCCCCTTCGGTCTTCTAGAAATCTCTATGCCCAAAAAATACTTAAGCAGACCAAGATCCTTTATATGGAAACAAGAACCTAAGTATTTCTTGAACTCAGAGATGAGCGAAGAAGAACTACCAGCAATAACCAAATCACCCACGTAAACCAGAACATATAAAGAAACTAATCCACGAGAAAAGACAAACAAAGTGTAATCGGCCTTACTCTGAACAAATCCAAATGCTCGTAAAGCCTGAGCCAGTTTAGCAAACCAATTTCTAGGAGCCTGACGAAGACCATAAAGAGATTTCTGAAGGTGACAGACCTGACCAGGCGGTACAATGTAGCCAGGTGGAGGACGCATGAACACTTCCTCATGCAAATCACCATGCAGGAAAGCATTATGAACATCCATCCGATGCAGTTTCCAACCACGAATAACTGCAATGGACAGAAACAAGCGAACATAAATCATCTTTGCAACCGGAGCAAAAGTCTCAGTGTAATCAATTCCTTCAACTTGGCGATTCCCAAGAACCACTAGGCGCGCCTTATGACGTTCAATAGTACCATCTGGCCGAAACTTCGTCCGGTAGACCCATTTGCACTCAATCGCCTTCTTATCCAAAGGCAAAGGAGCCAAAGTCCATGTCTGATTGCGCTCCAGCGCAGTAATTTCCTCAGCCATAGCATCTCGCCAATGAGAATGACGGGAAGCCTCGGAATAAGTAGTGGGATCTGCACTAGATGTTAAAGTACCCAAGAATGCATACTAGAAAAATTATCACAATTTATATAATCAGTAAGGGGATAGAGAACATTTGAGGAAAGTGACGACGCATGAGGGAACGTAGTTGAAGGGGGGGTCTTCAGTAGTAAGAGCACAAGCATAATCATCACAATCGTAATTTTCCAAGTAAGACGGCAAACGATGAGATTGAACACTCTGTCTGGTTGGTGTCAACTCAACAATGGAACCGTCCCGGACTAAAGAAGCCGGTAAAGTAGAAACCGAAGGAGAAAGATTGGCGGCAGTCGGATGACCGCTGGCAACTGGTGGTGGTGCACCGGCGGCAGAAAATGGAAGTTGACCGTTGGCGGACGGCGGCGGCGAGCTAGTGGCGGACAGGGGCAACTGGTCGATGGAAGACGGTGGCGTCTGGCCGGCACCGGATGGCGGCGACTGACCGGCACCGGATGGCGGTGACTGGCCGGCACCGGATGGCGGTGACTGGTCGGCGGTAGACGGCGGCGACTGGCCGATGGCAGCAACTGACCATCGATGGATAGTAGCGACAGATCAGCAGTAGAATGCGGCAACCGGTCGGTAGTGGTCGATGGTGATGGGCCGGTGGTGGACGGAAGCGAACGGAAGGTGGCGAACGGCAGGGACAAGCTGGCAGCAGGCAGCAGCAGCTGACCACCGGTGGATGGCGGGATGCTAACGGTGACCTGCGGCTGGCGAAATGGCAGCGGCTGGCGGAATGACTATTTTGGATGGCTCCAGCGGCAAGGAAGAGGAAACCGGTGGTGAGGAGGATGTGCCACCGGGTTCGTTGGCAGAAGTTGGAGTAGCAGAAAATGGGGACTGGTCTTCAAAGAAATCATCATCCCAGCTGATAAAGATCACACGGGTTTCCAAGTCATAAAAGCGATAGCCTTTCTTTCCGGAAGGCTAACCAATAAATAGACACTGCCGACTTCTTGGAGAAAATTTGTCACGATATCTGGAAACATGAGTAGCAAAACACAAGCATCCAAAAACTCTTAATGATGAGTAATTGGGAGCTTGCCCATAGAGCAACTCAAAGGGAGCACGACCATTAAGATGTTGTGTCAGTGTTCGGTTAATCAAGTAAGCAGTAGTAAGAACACATTCTCCGCAAAACTCAATAAGAAGACTGGCTTGAAATCGTAAAGCACACGCCACATTGAGTAAATAACGATGCTTTCTTTCAACCCGACCATTCTGTTGTGGTGTGTCAACCATAGATGTCTCAAAGATGATCCCAGATGCAGCAAAATGAGATCGCAAAGGCAGAAATTCAGTCTCATTATTAACCCGAACACGTTGTTTGGTTCAGCCCCACTGGTTCTTCACTAAGGCACTAAATTCTAAAAATCTAGAGGCTACTTCAGACTTAGAGACTAATAAATAAACCCAAACAGCTCGGGAATAATCATTGACAATCATCAAAAAAATAAAATGCACCACTAGATGATGGAGTTCGATAAGGCCCCCAAACATCACAATATACAAATTCAAATAATGCAGTAGCATTTGTAGAACTCAATGGAAAACTATGTCTAGTCTGTTTTGCTCTATGACATACAGAGCAAGGTATAGTAGTATTATTGGTGCTAAAATCAAGAGTAGGAACATAAGACAACACCGTAGATGATGGATGACCAAAACGCTGATGCCATAAATCAGATGAAGAAACCAAAGCAACTGTCAGAATAGACTGCAGGATTTGAGGACGAATGCGAGTATCCAACAGACGAAGCCAATAAACCCCCCCCCTTCTATTCACCCACGCCAATCACAATCCCCGTACTAATTTTCTATAAAATGCAATAATTTTTAGTAAACAAGGCTAGAAATTTTAAGGTAGATAACAATCTAGAGCATGATAATAAATTGCATTGCAAAGTAGGTATGTAGAGCACATGAGTAAGGGTGACATCACCAAAACAAATAGACCCATATTGTGTAGCAGACGACACAGATCCATCATGCAGTATAACATTCACAGTATTAGTAGCAGTAGTAATATCAGTAAGAGAACCTTTGTCACCAGTCATGTGATATGAGGCTCCCAAATCAAGAATCCAGGGTAAAGTAGACTTACCTGACACATGGTCAGATAAAGAATCAAACAGATTAAATAAATGTATGGTCGTACTCCTCTGGTCGTCAGAAAGAGCAGGACCAAAATCAGATAGTGTAGGTAAACTAGAGGAGGCTGCCACCGCAAACCCTTGTGGCGACGTCACTACGCTGGCGAAAATAGCCATAACACAAATGGCAACCAAGGGGTAGATGAATAATTAAAATAAGTAAATAAATTCTTTCAAATTATTGAAATAATTCTGGAGAAAGAGGAAACCAAACATGAGCTGATCCACGTGGAGACAAAGGTGCGTGGAGACACACGCCCTGAAAGGGGGGAGTGCATCTGGAGCAACCGCACGTGGGTTCATGTGTGCGTGAATCTCACGCGCGCTTCTGTTGACTGAGCTGTTGGCATTAGCAACGAGTAAGCTTGGAACGGCATCGGCGTCGGCATCGGCACAACCGTGCGAGCAGAAAGATGGACCCCAAAGAGCGAATAGTCTTTTTTTTCGGAAAATGCCTCTCTAAGAGAAAAACTTTTTATTCTCGACAGGGAAGCCCCATAACATTATTTTTTGTTGGTTGTTTAAAGTTCACATGCATTCATTTCTTTCTTCCCCGTCGACCACGACGACTGAAACGACGCGATAAATCCAGACCCTGTGACAACATCAGTCAGAGTCAGCCTTTCAAAAATCTTACAACTTTTTCTGATCCCGTCATCGATTCGATTCCGATAGCCAGCTTTTCCTATTTATTCAAAATTTGGCATTTTTTTTCACTTCGTTCAAATAAGAGTTGTACCCGTACGGTTCATCTTTTTGTTTACCATAGGAGGACTCACTGGAATAGTTCTGGCAATTGTTGAAGAAACAACAAGATCTTTCTTTTGTCCCTTCCAGGCGATCGGAAAATAAAGAAATGGTTAATATATTCAAGATAATTACGTATTTACAAAATACCATCTCAATTCATCCTATTACGATAAGCCTCAATTGCATCATAGGAATTACAAAAAAAAGGTTCTTTCGTATACTCATAATTATTATTGGCACTTCTTTTATTTTCATCCTTGCTGCGATTCGTCACGACAACATAAAATTATCCTTGTGAATTTAATATGAATTTAATCTTAAGTAAGGGGGCTTAGCCCGCCGTCAGCTAGAGATGCTTCGAAGGATATAACATTGGGGGTTGAATTAGACCCCGGTCCATAACTGCGAACAAGGCGAAGTGGGGAAAAGTGGTAATTTAAGCCCCGCATCGATACGCGCTAGCCGTATGTTGGATCTAGTCACGAAATTCTTATGTAGTCGTCGGCCTACGGGCACGGAACCTTTAGTCCTTCTAGCTGCACAGTAAGCGCAGCATGGGAGCATAAAGCCCGCTTTCCATCTTCGCGGCAAGCGATCGAAGGAAAGATTATGGTTCTCGGGTAGAAAATCAATTAATCCCACAAACCGGGGAAGCTTAAGCGGAAATGAAAGAGTAGAGTGAGGGAAAGGGTGGAAAGCCACTAAATAAGGATTTCGCAGGACTTTTACTGAAGAAGAGATGAAAAAATGAGAAGAACAAAATGCGTGGTGGAAGTCATCAGTTCGAGCCTGATTATCCCTAAACCCAATGTGAGTTTTTCTGGAAATCATCCGACGATTGCATTTATAAAGTAGGTTCTGCTAGCGCTAAGACTAGGCCTTACGTTATCCGATTCAAACTGTCCTTTCTTATGGTATAGAGCAGGGAATGTTCTCTTCCTTTGAGAGTCTCCAGACGCGGTTCTACGTCCACTAGATGTATGTATGTGAATAAGATCCAGCCACAGCCTTGTCCTTTGTATAAGGACTAAAAAGTTTTATTTCCGTTTGATGCCCTTTGTATAGGTTGGGTTGCTGGATACGGGATCCTCGTAGTAGGCTGGACCAACATCCAGCCGAGAGAGGACAGTCTTTAGAAACAACATTGGGTTGCTGGATACGGGATCCTCGTAGTAGGCTGGACCAAGAACAATTTCAACGAAATCTTTCAATTTTTGGATAGGTTACAATTTTCTACTCTCCCGAGATTAAAGAAAAGGTAGGCAATTTGTCTTTTCAGAGCTATCGCCCCAATAAAAAAAATATTCTTGTGATAGGACCCGTGTCCGGTCAGAAATATAGTGAAATCACCTAAACTTGTGGGGCCCTATCTATTCCATCTCTCGAGCCCCGAAGAAACCCCCCCTCCCTTCGGACTCCATATCTCTTTTGACTCTATATATATGGGCACCTGATATCTATGAGTGTTCACCCACCCCGGTTACAGCATTTCTTTCTATTGCGCCTAAAATTTCTATTTCTGCTAATATTTCACGTGTTTCTATTTATGGTTCTTATGGGGCTACATTGCAACAAATCTTCTTTTTCTGCAGCATTGCTTCTATGATCTTAGGAGCACTGGCGGTGCCGGGTGGAAAAAGTGGACGTGGGGACTCGGGTCGGGGTGCAGCGCTGACTTTGATTGGAACTATGCGCTTTTAGCCTGGAAAGCAACGCGCCTCCGCTTGGGCTTCCAACGATAAAGGTACATGAACAGCTTTCTGTGATATTCTCAATTGAGTGGAGCTTTCTGAGCTATCGTATTGGTAGTGCTAAAGATCCTGCTTTTTGAGGCAACAAGCCAAAGAAAACAATTCTTAATTGTTGGTACCAAAAAAAAAGCCGCCGATTCAGTAGCATGGGCTGCAATAAAGTCCCGATAGCTTTCTAGATAGAAGGAAAAGAAAACAAAAATTGGCTGGTCCAAGAATGAAGAAGGGGTAGAATTACTGAATGAATACGAGCTGTGGCTAATACCCCGGTGAGGCGCGGCCCACAACAAATGAAGGGGAAAAGCCCTGCCTTCGGCATCCCCCTCCTTGCGGTTAAGGTAACGACTTCGGGCATGGCCAGCTCCCATAGTGTGACGGGCGGGAGAGGCTATGGCTTGCATTTCGTTAAGGGGTATATATGTCTTCCTTCGCTCGTCCTTTACTCGGAATCCTGGATTTTTCATAGTCTCTTTTCTTTCGTAGGAATGCTGTATGAATCCTCGTTTGATTGTATCAAGGCTCTGCGGATATTGTCCTTTGGTAGTAGGGCCTCAGGCTCTGCCCTGGTTTTGGGCAACTCGCTGGCTTCGAGATGGCTTCTAGGCTTTTAGGGATTATTTCCATCTTCCCTTAATTAAGGGATTTAGATAACATCCGGTCGGGAAAGGGCCACTACTTGGTTCAATAATTAATTGAAGGAAAATTATATCCCTCTTCGACAACAGATTCTTATCCTCTTTTCCGGGGGAAATGATGTTTTATTCTCTACGGCCCAAGGAAAAAAGTGGTCTGCTTTATTGAATCTTATTTCAACAAGGGGTGTCGCTTTCGTGCCGCGGCGATGAAATCTGGGACGGAGGACTTGTAGTATCTCTCTTGATCTGGCAAAAGCGAAAGAACCCCTAACATAATTCGAATGGAGGCTAACCTCTTTTTTATTGATTCAATACAATAGGGGAAAAGATCGTACAGTTCCCTACCGATACAAACTCTCAACGGGGGTTTAGTACGCCCCGCCAAAAGGGCTCTGAAACAAAGAAAAAGGTGCGTGCCGCACTAGTTTGAATCGGATAACGTAAGGCCTAGTTTAGCGCCGGAAATGAAACTTAGTTCCCTTTCGTCCGGCGCGTCGCCCGGCTATACCTTGCGCACCTTTAGTTAGTCTAGTTTTCTTGTTACTACCCCTAGATCGTGATCTGAGTAGCCCACAGGTCGACAACGGCTATAAACACTTTATTGTTCCTATTAACAAAGCATCCCCTTTTTCTTCGCTCTTCCGGAACCGGTATAGAAATGGGTGCTTTTTTTACGTTGTTTACCTTAGTTACTGGGGGGTTTCGGGGAAGACCTATGTGGGGCACCTTTTGGTTTCCCTGCCTGTCTGACTTATAGTCCTAGTCCTACTCTCTTTCCAACCATACCTTCCTTATTTCTTTCCCGAAAGCCTAGAAGCAATAAAGATTCTGATAGATCTCACCCAGCATCCCCCTCCTTCCTTTGACGCCTTCCGACCTGCGGGAGTATACAATGATGACTTCTGGGCATGAGTGCCCGATTGTGAGACTGCTTGTACCAAGTAGTGGCCCTTTCCCGACCGGATGTTATCTAAATCCCTTAATTAAGGGAAGATGGAAATAATCCCTAAAAGCCTAGAAGCCATCTCGAAAGCAGCGAGTTGCCCAAAACCAGGGCAGAGCCTCAGGCCCTACTACCAAAGGACAATATCCGCCGAGCCTTGATACAATCAAACGAGGATTCATACAGCATTCCTACGAAAGAAAAGAGACTATGAAATCCGGGATTCCGAGTAAAGGACGAGCGAAGGAAGACATATATACCCCTTAACGAAATGCAAGCCATAGCCTCTCCCCCATTGCTAGTAGGTTGATGGCCGCCGTTCACCGGTGCTTCGGTCGCCGACTCCCCTTTCATCAGGTCAGTTGACGATCCTTTACTCCGACAGCATCTAGGGTTCCCCAACCATTTATTAAAAAAATTGAAAAACTCCCGAGCCGAGAGAGGCCGCCTTCTCTCAGGCCAGCAGTCTTCTACTTCTAGTCGACTGCTCTATCAATCCTGGTGAACCCACGGGGCCCGGGACTGGCGGTCGGACGTAGGGCAAGCTTGGACTGGCATTGGCTGCGGCACAATCGTGCGAGTCGGCGGCACAATCGGTGGACAAGAAAGATGGACTGGCGAGCAAGCTTGAATCGCCGAGTAAAATTGGATCTCCAGCGGCAAAAAAATTGGACCAGCGCAACGAGCAAAAGGTTTTCCATCGGCGGACAGAGGTTGAGACGGCTGCGGCGAGTCTCGACGGAGCAGAGGCTAGGTTTGTTTATTTTTTTGCAAAGAGGTAGTCCGGATCGGCGGCCCATGGAAGTCACGCACGGACGACGGCGGAAAATTTAGGACGGTATTTTAAGGTTTTATGTTTTAGGATTTTAGTCTGTGATACCATATCGAAAATAAGGGTAATAATTGTGTGTTTGTATTCATGAATTCAGGATATATTATGTAGTGGTACATGATACCTATACAAGCTAAGAAAAGGTAATAGAATACAATTGCAGTTACAAGTAATATTGCAAGAATATTCCAATTCCTTAACACTGATTGGCCAGAGATGGAGCGGTCGGAGATGCTGATCGCAAGAGACACTGATTGGCGAGAGATGGAGGAGGAGACGCAAGCGTCGAAAAACCACAATGATTGGCCGCTGGGAGAACAACGATGACAAGAAAGCTGGGACCAAGTTGTAAGGCGTCGTGCGGCAGTTTCGGATGGAGCTAAAGATGGCGGGAGGAATTTCTTACTTTTTTTTAAAAAAATTAAAATAAATAAAATTATGGATATGAAAATTTGCAAAACTTGAAACCTCTGATGAAAATTTTTAGCCAAGGATTTTTCTCTTTGCTCTAATACCAACTGATATTAATCTCCTTGCGAAGACTCAAGATTGCAGAATTAATATCATTGATCTAGTGAAGAGATCTACAAACCCTCACTATCTCACACGAAGTTCAAGGTCAAGCCCTCGGGGTACACTCGATTTTGACTTGCTCTCTAACTAGCCATTAGAATCAGATTGCAAGGTTTATTGATACTTAACTAGCCCTCGGGATCAAGAAGCAATGGCAAAACCTCGCAAGCAAAGAGTATGAAGTCAAACTGTTGTATATTTGATTGATAAAAGTGTATAAAATCGTGAATGACCTCTCTTATTTATAGGATATAATTTGGACATTACAAATAGAAATGGAAATGACTTATGACAACTTTAAGAAGCTAAAACCATATCTAACTAAAATATCTAAAATAAATGACCATATTTCCTTATCTAATCTTACACAATCTAATTCTAATCAAATCAAAACTAAATATTCTAAACCCCAATTAAAATATAACCAAAACTCTTCTAAACCAACATGGCTTAGTTAATGGACCTTATTCTAAAATGAAATAAATTACAAATGATCACACTAAAATACTACTCTCTCCGTCTAAGGGCTTTCTGCAGAAAGGGAAAACTCTCCACAGAATTTGCCCTGCTTGGAATGACCATTCTGCCCCTGCCTTCAACACCTCCTCCTCCCCTCCTCCCTCTGTCGCACCTCCTCCTCTGCTCTCCCATTCACCGCATCTCCTTCTCCGCCTCCTCAACTCCACCTTCTGCCACCTCGACTCCCCCTGTCGCCTCCACCTCTGTGCTATTAAACTCTGACATAGGATCAGACGTGGATGTCCTCCTTGCCTTTGCACCTTCTTCCCCTTAGACCACCAGCCACATCCACAAACACTAGCAACCACCACCTCCCTCCGGGTCACCTCTGCACATCACCGCCCCCCGACTTGCAAAACTTCTTATTTCACTTTTCTTGGTGGCGTGGCCCTGATCCCTCTTCTCAATAAAAGAAGCACAAACAATGAAGACCCAAATTGAAGAAACCCAGATGATGAAGGTTGATGAAAACCTAATCGACTAAACTCAGATGATGAAAACCCCAAACTAACCCAGATGATGAAAACCCTTAATCGACTAAACCCAAATGATGAAAGCCCCAAATCAAAGAAACCCAGTTAATGAATGTTGTGCTTCTTGGCCTCCTTCTTGAGGTCGCCGATGCCCACACCGAAGGTTTCAGATCTTTTTGTGTATATGAAGAAAACGAGTTTTAAGCAATGGAGTTTTGTGAACAAATGAATTTTCTATGATGGTTGATAAAAATGTTCAGAGGAAGAAGATAAATGGGTGTCTTGATAATGAGAAAAGAATGTAATGCTTGGCTCTGGTATCGTAAAAAGAATGATTAGAAGTGCAATGTAAAATTATGGGCTTTTAGGGGGTAAATATGTCTTTTTTGTTAAATATTTCCTAAGATAAAAGTGTGCAAATTTACCTGAAACATTTATAAAAGAAAAGTACAGATTCGCTTGAGACGGGGGAGTGATTAAGAAAATTATAATAAATGATATTTTTGACTTCATGTCATCACCACTCACAAATATAGGCTGACCAATTGGTGTTAGTTTTGGTCACGTAAAAAATTCAAGTAAAGGTCCTAAATTTAAATTCCGAGGCTGATATTTTAAAAGATGAAATTGTGCTTCTTTTTCTCTGTCTCTATGATGTTGAATTCTTGTGATATCACATATTACAAACGTAAATGTAAGTTTTCATTTTGAGTAAAATACTCAGATAACTTCCAGTTTTTTTATAATTGAAAATATATTCCTCACTTTTTTAAAATGCTCTTAAACCCACAACTAACATTAACTCAAAAACTCATGTTCCTCTCTTTGCAGGCAGTTGGTGACTGGTCAAATTCTAGAGTTGGACGAAGAGGAAATGACCAAAATACCCTTGTTCTATTTCAGTTTAATTTGAGACTATTTTTCCCTTAAATTTGGCCCACTATTAAAACATATATAAGAATTTTAGTATAATATCAACACTTATTTTAGAAATTAGGGATTAGATCATAAATATTTAGCACTTATTTTACTTTATCTGATTATTGTTGGCACTCAAATCAAATCACAAAAGAAGTGCAGAAATATGTGGTGTTTAGCCTTAGTTTGGGCAATCAAAGTACAACTCAAAATGAATAATTTGCTACAAATACAAGTGTGAATGTCCATTAAGTGAAGATATGAAACTCTCCTCAAAAAAAGTTTAATCAAGCTTCATGAATTGGAGTTTAATGTCATCCTCACTTAGCACTATCAATAGTGCTTCTATTTGTGAAGAAATAATCATCCAAAATAAAGAAGAATCATACATTCCACTCCCATTTTCTTATTCTCATTTTCACATTCATATTGTTCATATTATAACACGTTATCAGCACGGGACTCTACTATGAGAGTGATAAATCCTTTTCTTTTTAGATCTTTAAAAAAAATCTTTTCTTTTTATAAACTAGTTTTGAATATATACAAGGATTTGACAAATCGAGTAATTCTCATTTGGTAAGAAACATAAATTTTATTTTAAACTTTTTATTATTATTACTATGGCTAATATTGAAAAACTAGAATTCACCACCCTTGATGCCACTGAAAAATTTACCCGTCCCAGGTACTAGATGCCAAAACACGTCTAGAGGCGATAGCCATGATTTTTGTCCATCGCCACTTTCATGAAGGACTCAAAACAGAGTAACTGGCGGTAAAATATCCACATATCCTTTGGATGAATTTAAAAAGAAACATATATGATAGAATGATTTGCAGTGAGTAATTGCATTATTGATAATTGAATATACAAAGAGTAAAATAGAGGTGTAATAAGGAAATAACTCTAATCATAATAAATCATAATCTAATCAGTAATCTGATTTATCCTAACACCCCCCCCTCAAGCAAAGCGTCGGATGCTCGCCAACACACAGCTTGGATTGGAAGAACTCGAACAGTGGACGAGAGAGCCCCTTGGTGAAGATGTCCGCAATCTGAAGAGAAGTCGGAACATGAGCAACGCGTAACTTTCCAGATGTCACCAACTCAAGAAAAAAATGATAGTCAATGTCAATGTGCTTCGCCTGCTTGTGCGCCACTGGATTCTGAGCCAAAAGGATAGCACTGCTATTGTCGCATAACAGCAGTGGAGAACCAGAAAGTGGAACCCGGAGATCACGAAGCAAATGAGTGAGCCATACCACTTCTGAAGCAGTGTTAGCGAGAGCACGGTATTCAGACTTAGTGCTAGACCGAGAAACAGTGGGTTGTTTCTTGGTACTCCAAGAAACCAGATTCCCACCGAGATAAACCGCATAACCATAAGTGGACCGATAAGTCTCCAGACAGCGGGCTCAGTCAGCATTAGAGTACCCTAACACCTCAGGAGTACTAGCAGAATGAAAGCTAAGACCAAAATGAAAAGTGCCACGAATATACCACAAAATCTGTGTCACTGCAGCAAAATGATCATCTCTCAGATCCTGAAGACACTGACTCACTGTGTTGACCGAGAATGCCAAATCCGGTCGAGAGATAGTGAGATACAGGAGAGCACCAACAAGAGAACAATAAAGTGTAGGATCCCGGAACGGAGAACTGGTAGAGCTATGAAGCTGAGAACCAGCGATAAATGGGGTAGAAACAGGTGCCACGTCAGACATACCAGCCCAATTCAAAATATCATGAGCATATTTCGCTTGGCAAGGCAATAACCTTGAGGAGGTAGGCGAAACTTCAAGACCAAAAAAGTAATGAAGAGCGCCAAGATCCTTGATCGCAAACTCTCTGTGTGTCCGATCGATGAACTAGCAAAGAAGAGTCGAGTCATTGCCTGTAAGAATGATATCGTCCACATACAAAAGTAGGTACAGTAATGACGAACCTCTCGAGAGGACAAATAACGAAGTATCGGCTGAGCTGCACCTAAAACTAAGTTTTGTCAAATAACAGCTGAAACGCTGGAACCAAGCCCGGGGGCCTGCTTAAGACCAAAAATAGCCTTTCCCAAGCGACAAACATAGTCTGGATTAGCAGAATCCTGATAACCAATGGGCTGCTTCATGTAGGTCGGAACATCAAGAACACCATTAAGGAAAGCGTTCTTGACATCCAACTGATGAAGTGGCTAGGAATGCATGGTGGCTATGGTGAGGACCATCCTAACAGTGGAGGCTTTGACCACAGGACTGAAAGTGTGGTCAAAATCAAAATCTGGAATCTGCGAGAAACCCTGAGCCACAATTCTAGCTTTATGACGATCAATAGTGCCTTCTGGTCTATACTTGAGCCTATAGACCCATTTGGAACCAACAATGTTAACATCTGAAGGTCGAGGCACCAAGTCCCAAGTATGCTGACCACGAAGAGCGGCCATCTCATCATCCATGGCCAAAACCCAGGCTGGATCCTGAAGGGCAGAGCGATAATCAGTGAGCTCTGTCTGAGAAAGAAGTGCAGCTGTGAGACCATGAGCAATAATATCTGAATAATCTCGGTGTTGAATGGCACCAGTAGAAGACCGAGTAGCCATCTGATGGGTATGAGGATGTGGTGGGGAAGCTGGAGGAGCCGAACCAGCTGACGATGCTGAAGAAGATTAGGCAGAGCTGACCGAAGAGTGGCCGTCCCAAGTCGTTGGAGAAAGGACATCCGAGAATGGCTGAGGTGTGGTGGCCGACAGCTGAGGCGTGGTGGCCGGCGGTTGAGGCGTGGTGGCCGGCGGCTGAGGAGCTGGGTCTGGGTCGGCCGTACAGATGGAGCATGGTGGTGAAGGAAGGGAGGCTGGAACATGCACAGGTGTGGTGGTCCCAATTGATGAAGCAACAACTCAATCAAAGAACGATGAAATCTCCAGATCTGAAATAGAACGACTGGCCGCGAAAGATGAGACATAAGGGAATAAAGTTTCATCAAAAGGAACGTGGCGAGAGGCATAGATGGGCCCAGAAGTCGAGCCAAGACACTAGAAGCCCTTATGATGAGGGTTGTAGCCAATAAATACACATGGAAGAGATCGTGGTGAAAACTTATCTATAGCAGTAGCACGCAGACACTGAAATGCACGACAACCAAACGGGTGAAAAAGTGTATAGTCAGGCACATGGCCAAAAATAACCTCAAAAGGTGATTTGCCACTAAGAACTGAACTAGGTAGACGGATAATAATGTAAACCGCAGAGGAGAAAGTTTCCACCCAATAACAGTGCGGCACAAAGGAGCGAAAAAACATGGCAAGACTAGTCTCTGTGATGTGACGATGCTTTCGCTCAGCTCGGCCATTCTGAGCAGGTGTATAGGGTGAGGACATCTGATGATGAATGCTACATAATATGAAGTGAGCCAGAAGTCGGTGATTAGTAAACTCTGTGCCACCATCGGTATGAAATTTTTTAACCCGAGCAGAAAACTGAGTCTCAACAAAATTCTGAAACTGGATAAATGTGCCATAGAAATTTGACTTATGCCGCATTGGGAAAAACCAGGTGAATCTTAAAAAATATCAACGAAAATAGCATAATAAGAGAAATCACCGGCAGATAAAACAGGGGCCGGTCCCCACAAATCACAATGCACTTTATCCAACAAACCAGTAGCGCGCTTGTCACTGGTGGAAAAAGGAAAATAGCTACTCTTGGCCATCTGACAAGGAGAACAACTGACAGATGCAGGCATAGCAGAAGTGACAGAAATAAGGCCCCGTCGATTCAATAACTGAACAGTATCGTGAGACACGTAACTGAGGCGAGAGTGCCACTGCTCAAAAGAAGCATGGAGCTTACTAGAGCGTAATTCGCCTAAAAAGATGGAATCACCAGTTTCAAGAAAATAAAGACCTATACTATGACGGCCTTTACCAATTATCGTCCATGTATGCTTGTGCTCAATGAAAAATGCATCGGCATCAAATATAACACAGACAGGTAAATCACGAGTAAGCTTACTGATAGACAATAAGCTTCTAGTAATCTTAGGAACTACCAGAACATCATTAACAGAGAAACCAGAGAAATAACACTGGCTGATGTGAGAAATAGACAATGATTCACCATTGCCAACAAGAATAGAATCAGAACCACGATAAGATTGTACCTTATCAAGATGAATGGTGCGAGCAGTGATGTGAGATGTAGCACCCGAATCAACGATCCACTGATTTGACGAAGGATGACAATTGAGACCATGCACACTGGCCTGAAACAAAACTTTGTCCGCAATAGCGGAGCCATCGGCCTGAGAAAAGGGCGCCAAATAAACCAGAGCAAGAAGATGCCCAGAATATATGCACAAAATGACCGGGCGCGTGCAAAGATGCCAAAAAATGCTATTGAGTCGCCAGGCGCATGACTTCACGTGCAGAAGATGCTGATGACTCGCCAGGTCCGTGACTTCAAGTGCGGAAGGGTGTGTGCGCGCGCCTGCACACACAAGCGCGTGGCGCACGCGCTTCTGGAAGAACTGTGACGCGTGGATCTGGTTGTAGCTTGGTTCGGTCGAGATGCGACAAGCACATCGGAGGGTATGTTTGAATGCGATGAGCACAACGACGAGCACAACGAGCACGCGACACGACGAGAAAAAGCTGAAATTTGATATCCGAAAATGAAGCCACTGCCGAAGAAGAGCCTAACGCCGGAGATTGCTTGAAGGTTTGAAAGCCAGTGAAGTTTGCCGCCAGAGGGTATGTTTGAACGCCGACGACGCCGATACAGACGCCGGGGATGAGGAGTTTGATTCTTCGGAAAGAAAGAGACACCGGCGAAGAGGCTGTTGGACGAAATAGGATGCCGGGAGATGGCCGGAAGTCGCCGGAAATTGATCAGAAATTCGCCGGAAACGGTTGCCTTGGCCGGCCGGAAAAAGAAATAAAAATAATTTAGGATTTATGATTTAGGATTTATGATTTAGGATCAGAACTTGCTCTGATACCATGATAGAATGATCTGTAGTGAGTAATTGTATTATTGATAACTGAATATGTCCAGAGTACAATAGTGGTGTAATAAGGAAAGAACTCTAATCATAATAAATCATAATCTAATCAGTAATTTGATATATCATAACAATATATATATATATATATATATATATATATATATATATATACACGATGGGGTTAATAGATTAAAATATCTCCTTTTTTTTATAATAGAGGAGTCTAGTAATTTTTTTTTCAAATTTACTTCTCATAATTTTTCTCCTAACGAACGATAACCCATATAGTTCCTCCACTGTATGTAACCCATACTCTTAGGATTTACTTCGGTGTAAGTCCAGACATATGAAGTGTTTGCCCCATGCCCCCAAATTAGCAATTAAACTTTTATAATATATATATATATATATATATATATATATATAGATAGAGAAAAAAACAACAGTATATATTACATATTTTAATTAGTTGCTTCAGTAAAAAGATTTTCCTACCACATGTGAGACCCCATTTTATAGATATTGGATACTAAATATCAAATGCGGAATTTTTTTTTATCGAAATTGCTTCCGGCTCCAAAATATTAGAGCCGATCATGTGTACATCCATACAATAGAATGCTTAGTTTTGGAGGTCGTTTGGTATGCGTACCATACACGGTGATTATAAATTCTGCGTATTTTAGGATTGGTAGAACTGTTTGGTTGACGGAAAGTAGTAAATACATGGGAAGTTGTAATTCGGAGGAAATTAAATTTCCCACATAACGTGGGAAATATGTTACCGAGTACCTCCTCGGTCGAATGCAATTCTGCGATGCTTTTGTGTGATATTACACTTTTATCCTAACTATGGCGCGTAAAACGTTATGGTTTCCCTCCTTCACGCGGCAATTTTTCATTTCCTTCTACTTCATCGTCTTCTCGCATACCCATTTGTGTCTATAAAAGACTTTTAATCCACCCAAATTTTCATTTGCACCAGCACTTTCATCTCTGCCAAACTCTTTTGTCTATCCATTACTGTCCATTACAGGTTCTTCATAAAAAATTGACGTATTAAAAGAGTTTGAATTCCATACTCCATCTACTATCACCAACTGTTTGATAATCGCAACTCGTTTTGGCCTATCTATTTGTAGGTTCTGCAGCTGTTCGACATCCACCAATACATCACCACCAAAAATCTGAGGTTTGTCATTATTTTAATTTATATGTTTTATTGATTGTATATGAAAAAAATTAATTTATACACCCAAATTATATAATGTTTTTGATTGTGAATTTCTATGATTTTTATATTCTTGATTGTTAGATTAAAATATATTCGAGTAATGTTGGGTTGATTTCAATTAATTTGTTACCAAATTTTGTAAATGTTATACAGTTATGGCTCGTATGACACTAATTCAACATAAGAAGATTGCAGCAACATGTATGGCAATGTATTGGCAAATGTTGAATCAGGTAATAGAAATACCAGTCTAGAAGAGATGGTTGCTTTGTTTCTTTTCACCCTGTCACATGATATAAAAAACAGAACAACGCAATTGTATTTTAGAAGGAGCGGAGAGACTGTGTCAAGACATTTCAATTTAGTCCTAAGTTCTATCCTTAGATGTCACCCCATTATGTTAAAAGAACCAGTACCCGTTGCAGAAAATTGTCAGGATGACAGATGGAGATGGTTTAAGGTATATATTTATTTTTTTCTAATAATAATAATAAAATTATAGAGTAACCGATATATGATAAATTTCGTTTTGTGGTAGAATTGCTTAGGTGCTTTGGATGGAACTCATATTAACGTTCGTGTTGGGGATAAAGACAAGGTTAGATTCAGGAATAGAAAAGGAGAACTCAGTACTAATGTGTTAGCTGCGTGCACTCGAGATCTAAAATTTACGTATGTGTTGCCTGGATGGGAGGGTTCAGCTCATGATAATAGAGTTTTGCGTGATGCACTCTCAAGAAAAAATCCATTAAAAGTTCCTCAAGGTAATAAATAATATAACTTCAATAATTTTAGGCAACTAAATTAATTTGTAACAGTTATTAATTAGGAATTTGTTATTGTTTTTAGGAAATTACTATTTGTGCGATGCTGGATATATGAATTGTGAGGGATTTTTAACACCATTCCGAGGTCAAAGATACCATCTAAGCGTTTGGAAGAGTGGTGCTCAGCCTATGTCAGCTGAGGAGTATTTTAATATGAAGCATTC
The DNA here is from genome assembly GCA_037428765.1 of Rubia yunnanensis. Classification (NCBI taxonomy): domain Eukaryota; kingdom Viridiplantae; phylum Streptophyta; class Magnoliopsida; order Gentianales; family Rubiaceae; genus Rubia; species Rubia yunnanensis. The sequence continues at coordinate 86,523,499 of CM075066.1, forward strand.
CCAAACAAGAAATGTTATAGAGAGATGTTTTGGGTTGCTGAAAATGAGATGGGGTATTCTAAGAAAAACAACTTGGTATAGTCGAAAAGATGTGAGTAGAATAATATTGGCATGTGCTCTAGTACATAACTTCATTCGAACATATATGGATGTTGATCCTATGGAGCATTTGGTCGGTGATGTCACAACGGGAGATAGTGATGAAAATAATATTTCGATTATGGAAACTAGTACAATGTGGAATAACTTTAGACGTGAGTTAGCAGATGAAATGTATGCATCATGGATAGAAACCAGATCGTAGTAGACAAGATTGTATTTATTTTTTACATTGTTAATTTATTTGATTAAATTGTGACTTATTTAACTGTAATTTTGGCTTACAAATACTTGTCGGTTACATGTTTCATATTTATTCTTAACAAAAATCTGTGGTATATTTTGTAATGCTACTGTCTTTTTTATAGTGCAATATACTTTCTATGCTTTACTTTTATTGTGTAGATATGGATCAATCATCTGCTCAAGATACTCCAAAACAAGGTGCTACTGGAAGCAATTCAGTTAGAAATATGTCTCGATGGTCAAATATAGAGGACCGCGCCCTTGTTAGCGCTTTGAATGATCTTATAGATCTTGGAGGTTGGAAAGCAGACAATGGCCAATTTAAAAATGGTGCTTTTGTAAAATTAGAAGCACTCTTCAAACAAAGAATGCCTGAGAGTGATAGAAAAGCTAAGCCTCATATTGAGTCAAGAGTGAAGACCCTACGAAAGCAATACGACGCAATAGCTGAGATGCTTAGCCCAAGTGCAAGTGGATTTGGATGGAATGACGAGGAAAAGTTTGTTACATGTCCTCAATCAGTCTGGGATGAATGGATTAAGGTAATATTTGAAATACTTTTTGAATTATTTTATGATATTTCATTTTGTTATTTCAATTTTTATGCCAATAATTAATTTGATATATTTTTATATAATTTCATGTTTTATTGTTTAATGGTTCATATTACAGAGTCATAAGAATGCTGCCGGATTGAGAAATAAATCTTTTCCGTATTTTGAAGAATTGGGAAAAATATTTGGCAAAGATAGAGCCGTGGGGAATGAATCGATGAATGTGTTTGATGTGATAGACAATGAGAATGATGAAGGGAGGGCTGAAGAAGAACAAGACATCCATGTCGAAGAGATTGTTGCAAATCCTACTATGAATCCCATTGAACCCCAGGCTTCTGTAACACCTCCCACTGTACGAACGAAGAAGGCAAGGACAGAAACTATTGAAGCTTTGAAAGAGTTTTCTACCAAACTTGAAAAAATGAATGATGTTATGGAAATAGCAAGTGGACACATTGGACGACTTGCTAATTGTTTTCAACACGAGTCTGATTCTGCAGAGAGGCGGCTGAAAGTGACTTTCGAGGTTATGAAAATTGGAGGATTAACCCCTACTGAAGTTATTACTGTTTCAAAGAAGATTGCTCTTAATCCCCTGGAAGTTGATTTCTTCTTCAGTCTCCCCGAAGACTATAAATACACTTATGTTCAGGGTATGTTACTTTCAGATTAATAGGGAAAGGATGATGCGTTTAAATTTTTATATGCTTTTTTTGTTTTTTAGACTTTGAGTGGAATAGGTAATTGTTATTGAATTCGATTTATTTTTGAATTTTATTTAAGACAGCAATAAGTTTTTTTTTTCCAGATTCGAGTGAGTTATGATTAAGCTCAAATTTATTTTGTCATGAATGTTTGAAAATTATGATAAGTGAATGTTGTGTTGGAGTTAATTTGAATTTTTTGAAAAAGTAGTTACAAAATCGTTAGATTCCAAAGAAACAAATGAAGTCAACCAAACAACATGCAGAAAATTAATTCATAGGAAATATAGAATCCGCATGTGCAACCAAACACGATTTGTGTATATCCTAGAAATTTGATCACGGAAACAACTTCCCATGAAATATAAATTACCGCAGAATTAAATTCCCATATGAACCAACGGACCCCTTGGTTTAGAACCGACAATGACTTGTCGATGACAAAGGAGTAGAGCCCTATCGTCCAATATGTGAAGTTGCCACGTTCACAAGGCTCGACATAGTGCAAATTAGCAATTACAAGTAGTATACTGATGACTTATGAGTGGTATTAATTAATTAGATGTGACAAAAGCAAAGCGAAAGTGATAAGTTCTTCAAAAGCCGCCGTTGAATGTCACCCTCTACTGGTGAAGTTAAGTGCTCCGACATTAATTTTCCTACTAAACCATTCTTTTATTACTCAACTTGGGGCAGTGGCGATTTAGACCTTACGAGGACCCGTTTTTTTAATTCAGTTAGGAAGAATTTGGCCAGTGTCGTAGCTTTTATAGTGATAGAGTGAAAGGTAGGACATGGATATTTTCGTTCGTAAGTGGACTTTATTTTCATCGACTCTTATATGGAACAGTGGAAGTATATATGTTGGGAACTATACTTCGGTAAATAAATAGATGGGAAGTCTCAGGAAAAGTAAAATTATTTTTAAAAAATGCATTTTAAATTTATTGATCTTGTAAAATTTGAAAGTGCAAAAATAACTTCGAATTTCATTGACCGAAATGTCAAACGGCTAAATTGGTCGGAAATGGGTGAAATGACCATAATACCGCTAAGTTAAAAAAATTTCAAAAATAAAAAAAATACATTTTAACCCTCTCATCTTCCCAACTCCCTCGGCAATACCATCTTTCTCACGCCCAGAACCTCCTCACGCCCTCCTCACCCCGCTTGCCACCCAGCTCCGCCCACCATCCCCTAGTGGAGAAAGTCTCATTAAAGACACCATTAGAAGTGGTTTCATGTATTTTGTTTTGTAAAATCCCCTTCTATTGAGGGTCAGACAAGGTTCCGATATCAGAACTACTTTCGAGCCTTTGATTCACATCAATAGAAGGCGGTTCTACTGAAGAACCGCCTTATTGTGTGTTTTTTTAGGCCCTATAAAAAGAGAAGCACTAACAAGCCCACACTTAAATTTTTTTCTAACTCCCTCACTTAGCCTCTCTCCCTCACGCCTCATTAGCCTCTCTCTCCCTCTCTCATTAGCCTCTCCGATTGTTCTCTCCATCTCCATATACATCTCCAATCGAGCTCTACCACACCACCACCTCCTCTCTGCCGGAGCACGTATCGCTGACAACCGGCGCCATCACCGCTCGTCCGCCGCAACCGTTGCCTTTACCACCGCTCGTCCATTACCGCCACTGCGCCATTCCCGTGGGTGCGCGCGCCACCACCGCTTGTCCTCGCCGGAGATCTGTTAGGAATTTAACTCTCTTAGTAATTTAGCTCTGTTAGATTTGTTAGTAATTTAGCTCTGTTAGATTTGTTAGTAATTTAGCTCTATTAGATCTGTTAGTAATTTAGCTCTGTCAGAATTTTTAGATCTGTTATAATTTTTTGATCTCTTCTGCCACCTCTATTTTTTGTTGCTTTTCCGCTTGAGAAATTCAATAGCTGCCTGAAACCTAGCCTTTTTTAGAAGGTCGGATTTAGGTTTTGACATTTGAACTCCTTCAGATCCAATAGAAGGCGATTCAAACGCCTCTTAGAAGGCAGTTATGAACCGCCTTCCATTGTTACATTAGAAGGCAGTTCCAAGGAACTGCCTTCGATCCTCATCAATGGAAGACATGTCCATAAAAGTCACCCCCAAAGTGAATTCTATTGTCCAATGGAACCGCATTTAATAGAGGCATCTCCATTAGTGCCCGCCTCATCACCCAACCCGCTTCCTCACTCCATCCTCAACAATTGAGTAGTTCTTGTCCATATCGAAACAGAGAATGAGGAGGGGAAATGGGTTGTTAATCGATCTGTTCTTGGTTGTTGTAATAACGTCGGGAGCTCCACCATTGCCGAGCTCCACGATGGCGCGACGATTAAGGAGGAGAAGGTGGTGTACAAAAACTTAGGTAAGGGTTTCAATTCAGGTTAATTTGGCGTCGAGGTCGACGATGGGGTTGCATCGAGGGCGGGACTAGGATTGAGAAACAGAGTGTGGCAGCGTGGCTAAGGTTTAGGATGGGGATAGAGTTCAACGGAGAAGTGTGGCGGCTTCGCTAGGGTTGAGCGGTGGTGAGGGAAAGGTGGAGCGCATCCAAGAGGTGTGATAGGCTAGGGTTGAGGGCAGGGCTAGGGTGGAGCATGGCGGGGGAGAAGTGGTGGCAGGGAAGAGGTGGAGCGCGGTGGAGCGTTGTGTTGGGGTTGAGTGCAGAGCTAGGATGGAGTGTGGCGGGGGAGAGGTGAAGCGTTGTGGCGGGCTAGGGTTGATGGTAAGCCGCAACGAAGCTCAGGAGAAGTGAGGTGGAGCGTGGCGGAGATGGGTTTCTGGTGGCAAAAGGGGTGGGCGCCGGAGGGGATTTCTAGTGGAGCTGGGTTTTCGGGCGGAGGGGGTTCCTAGTGGGGCTGGGTTTCTCGGCGGAGGGGGTTTCTGGTGGCTGGCTGGGTGGTGGAGGTGGTGGGCGGCGGGGCCGGGGTGAGGAGGGGGATATACGGCGGTGCAGCGGCAGGTGGTGGCTATGGGTGTGTTTAAGAAGATGAAGTAGTAGCCTAGGGTAGAATTGTCATTACATTTTTAGTTTTGAGTGCAGGGGTAATTTTGTCCTTTAATATTTGATCAACCGTTGAATTCATTGAGCAATGTCGAAATTGAGCAAAATAGGTATAACTGCACTATTTTACAAAAACTTAGGGTTAGTTTCACAAAGAGTATTTAAAATGAGCAGGGCTGTAGGGATTTGAGAGGACTATAGGGTTGATAAAAAGAGTAGCAGAGAGTGTTTTGATATTATACATGCTAAATTATTAATTACAACACCTAAAAAAAGAGCTAATGTTTGGTTTAAAAATGGAACCACCACTTTCCTTTTTTTCTGAACAAAAGAAAGGAGGAAAATAGAGATATGTTGGGAAAAACCTAACCAGGTATTAAAATTCAATGTGGGTGCGTGTTTTAACACAAATCCTAACAAGGTTGCTACAGGATATATGATTAGGGACTCGGAGGTAAATTTCACAGAGATCATGGTCTCCTGCCACACTCTTTTAGCCATATACCATGGTCTCCTGGAGGCTAGACACACACATGCTAGTTGAAAGGGACCTTAGAATAGCATAATTGAAAGGGAAACTATACACTTGTCACTTGTCAATTGTCAATCATAATCTTGCTGGCCAAGAATCAAATATAATATGATTAGGATTATAATTAAAATGAGTAACTGAGATAAACAAGTTGACTTGAATGATCCTATAGTTAAATGAATGACAACTTTAGATCCTCCCTTTTCTGGCTTAGGTCCAAGTTTGATGTTCTGTCTTAGGTCCAAGTTTCAAATATGAGAAAATCTCCCGTGCCAAAATGCAATTTACAAGAAATTCAGGGATTAATCGACCCATGCTCGACGCTCCAGCATCCTCCGGCCTGGAAATCTCACCACGCTGCTGCGCAGATGCATCTCTGGTACTGATTTGAAGAGTAAAAAGCTGCTGCAATAATGTTGTGGATTCCAACCACAGAAGAGCAACTCCAGGGGAAGATTAGAGTAGAGACGGTACGATGGGAGGACAAAGATCTTTGTCAGACTGAAAAGCCAAGCACAAGAGACCAAGGTATATGATGAAAAAGTTCACATTTTGCTGCTGTAGGATTAATGTACCTAATTGGGTAGGGCAAAATGGATTCCAACTCTGTTATGATCCTAATTGCTATGATCCCAAAACATGTATAAATCATACCAAATCCTGTTCAACAAACAATCATGTAGAAAATCCTGTTCAACAAACAATCATGCAGTAAAAAGCCTAAATTAAATAAACGATTAACAAACAATCTATACATAAAAACTAGTTAGTATATTTTTTACCCATAAGTCTATTTATTATCATGTAGAAAATGAAAGTCCACTAGTGGAGACGTCTCTATTAAAGGTGGTTACTTTGGCTATTAGAAGTCACTTTGGGAGTGACTTCTCTGGATATGCCTTCCATTGATGACGTTAGAAGGCGGTTCCTGGAACTGCCTTCTAATGCAATAATGGAAGGCGATTCAAAACCACATTTTAACGTTGGGATAGAATCGTCTTCTATTAGTTCCGACCTCGTAACAACCTGTTGTTCCTCGGACCAGACCTCTGGTTACGAGCTTGTAACGTAAGTCACTCTGTCGGATCAGTGTCTGCTTACGAACTCGGAACAAGCACATAACCGTCAGATGTAATGATTGGTTTTGCACTCGAAACTGAAGCCAGTTCGTCTGATCTGTAAGCACGTTACGAGCTCGGAACCTTTCTGAACTCGGACCTATTTTCTGTTCCTAATCTGTGCATTCTAGGGTTTCGATCATTTGCTGGATTTTAAATTCCGAACTCAGAATTAATTTTGGATCGGATGTTCCGAGTCCGGAACACGTGATCCGTTCTTTGATATTTTTACAATGAAGCAACGAAATATGTTCCTACGTCGGAACTCCAATCGGAAAGTATGGTAAAAATAATGCTTTTTCAATACAATCTGGCTAAATGGAAGCCTCCCATACCTGGTCAAGATACACCAAAATAACTTGTTATTTCCACACTATCTATAAAAAATCTATAGACTACGCTAGGCCAGCAACAATCTAAAGATAGGAATAGAAATCTAACAAAATCTATTCCAATGACAATGTCATCATATATACTAGCTATTTATACCACTCCTACATTGGGATTTTCAATGAAATTGGAACGGCCGTTGACAATATACCATGCCATGCAATTTCTTGCCATGTTGATATCGGTTTGTGAATACGGTTTCTCGTCCTCTTTAAAAATCTATGAATTTGGGAATGTTATTAATGTGTGTAATAAACCTATAGCATTGAAACAATTGAAGAAGACGCAATTCAAATCTTACGTCCTTGATTTTAATAAAATCCATACGGATTTGTTGAAGACACTCCACCGCGTATAATATTATGTAATACCCATGCTTCCAATTCTTCGCTTGTTTCTTGTACTACGTAATAGAATAGAATACATTAATGATATCAAAACTTTTGAATTCTAGAATATAATTGAATTGTGAACGTGGAAAAAAAGTTCACCTTGACCTTGACTATCTCCAAATTCTTTGTACTGGACTCGGTGGTGAAATTGACGGAAGAATCCAAAATCTTAATAAATGACCTGGAAGATTGATGATGTAGAGGATCCATCCAATAGACGCGGTTGTTCTCTGGGACAATAAATATTAATCTCCAATAATCCCTACAAGAATTTGATACATTAAAATGATCCAAAATAAAGGTATGTTTTTAGTAGATTTGATATTTGACCATCAACTCCTAGTGTATGGGGAGGCGAATATTTTCTTATTCATTCATCCAAGAATCTTGCGGATGTAGTCGACCCGCTCTTTAACTGTGTTTCCAATTCCTTGTGTCATACCCTATCCACGCTTTCTCCCTTTGGTTAGCAAAATAATACATTTACCTTTGAAATAGAATGAGAAAACCTTAATTGTAAAAATAGTAAAACTAAAAAAAATTTCCTTCGAACTACGAAAGTATATAGTACTTGCAATACGTGTAAGGACATTATAGTTTGGTTGACTTGGTCAAACCTCCACAAGTCTTCACAGTCACTCCATGCGGCAATTATTTCCCTCTTTTGACCAAATACGCATTCATTGCACGCAAATGTGTAGGTTGAGTTGACTTGGTGTTCACCAATCAAATTATACAAGACTCTAACAAAGTACGACAAATCCTTCAAAACTTGCACCCTTATCAGTGTGGGCTTAGCCTTCTTTGGTGTTTTGTGAACTATTCTATGTGCCGTTTTAGGCTTGACCTTCAAATGACCATCCTTTTTAGGGTCCACATAGATTAGGCGACGAGGCCGTAGGAGAAAAAGTTCTTCGGTGGTTCCCACGTGTTTGAATTGGCCATATGGGATTGGCAATAGGGCATTGAGGACTAGTGGCTTCTCCAGTGAGACTCTACATATCCCATCTCAAATTGGAACAGAGTGATGTTGTTGCATTGACTCGTGCCGTATACCATTGACAACATGGATTGGCCAACCATTCTCCCCATGATCAATGTACAACTCACACAAATGTGATGTTTATAATATAAAACAAAATAAATTAGTCAAACAAATGAAGGAAAATGAAATTTTTCTTATTATTAATATAAAATTTAACCTTTTTTTCAGCGGGCATGATGGCGAGGTCAACATTATTGACTTCATCCACTCGCAGAGGTAGAATACATATGTGGTTAACCTCAACATCTCCCGGTGAATGGCGTCATCCTCTAGAAGCTGGAGTCCAACCCGGTATTAAATCGGCTAAATTTTTGGGTACGGGGAGACGATGTGTTCAATTAACTTGCGGATCAATATATCTTATTTCTCAATCTTTTTGTCTCGCACAAGCACTTCCGCTTGCAAGATGTGAACCCGGGGTGGTTTAGCCTTCTTGTACGACAGGAGAATTTCAAACGCATCTCTTTGACATAAGAATGATCTAACACCTCTTGCACGACCTGGGTGATTTGGTTTTTCTGTAGCCTCTCGGAAGATGTCATGCTTACCCTTGGCAATGAAACGTCATTCCAATTGCTTGATCTTTAATGTAGCCTAAGCAAAAATTTGAAATAAAACATTTTAGTATGAAGAATGACATCTTTTATTAAAAGCTTTAGAGATTAACGGTGCTTACCACTCATTCGGCAATTTCACGTGTGGGTTCCTTATCGTATTTGCCTTTAATGTTTTGACGGCTAATCAGAAACAAATTGTACTGGTCAATCTCTTCATCATCCATGGGTATCACCGATGAACTTGCTTCTTCCTCGATCTTCCCCATGCTGATTTGGACGTCCCTTTCAAAACATTCCTTAATTAACTGCAGGACCCCCAATCCAAATCCAACACGGCTCTTACGATGATCTGTTTTGTTTTCCTTTGAGAACTGTCATTTTTAACTCCTCGTAACCTACATTTGTAGGCAACAATTTAAATTTAAAAATAAATCAAATATATCATATCAAAAAAATAAGCAAGGTTTATTTGGGATCACATTTTCATCATTCTCCAAAGCCCGCCTTTTGTGGATCTCCCAACTTTTGGGTTAAATATGTGTATAAATCAACCATGGATGATCTCCTTTCCTCTTAGAGAAAATGTAATCTCGCGATAGGGTACATTTGTGTTCCCTCCAACTCTTTGACATCATGGCCGTTGCTTCTTTTTTCCAATCATCCATATCCAGGGCATCAAACACAAATGGTCTCTACGCGGATTATTAATCAAAGTTAATAATTAAAGATTAATCCGCAATATTATTTAGTTACGTTTGCAGTTAAATAATTTCAAATACATAGTTACCTTGCACTCCGTCCAAAGGACATCTTTATATTCTTTTGGAACCTCATGCCAACTATCGTACTTGATGTCTACCCTTGTTCTTCCAACCTTCCCTACCCAACTAGACCATTTAGCTCATTCCTATGATATACACTTTCTGGATTTGTTGAAAATCAACAAAGCTAATTCTTTTCTAGTAATTCTCCTTTCTAATGTTCTACAATGAGTTCTAGCATAACATCCCGGTTCCGACCCCTCTACCTCGTCATCATCACCACCTAGGTTTTGTGCATCTCCACCTATTGGACCCCACATGTTCATCACGAATCCTCTTCCGTGACATTAAACTACCTAACAACATACATGACAATAAAAAACTAGGGTTTCAAATTTCACAAATGGAAATCTAACTTTTATGCTTAAAATATATATCTACACTTACAAAGAATAGATAGACATTTCAAGATATGATAAACCTAACTAGAATTCATAAATTAGAACAAAAAAATGTTGAAACCTTTTACCTTTTCAACCAAACAATTCAAAGTGGATGTGACATTTTCTTTGAATACACAAGAATAATCAAGAACTCTGAAAACCCTAACTCATTGATTGCATTTAGTTTTATAAAACTCTAGGCCTTTGGATGTGATTATCACACATTTAGTAAGGTTTCATGTATTTAGGATCAAAAGATGAATATTGGGGGAAGAATTTTTGAAGGGATGAAAGATGGAAGAATGGAGGAGGATTTTTCAGGGAAAAATGAGAGGGAATTTGCAATTTTCTTGAATGGGTATTAAATGCCATTTGAAAACCGCCTTTAATGCACTGTAGAAGTTGTGCATGATTAGAAGTTCCGAACTCGGAACATGGTTACACAATTGGAACTGATTCAAACCTTTCATACAGGAAAAAGAGGTAGTTCCAGACTCGAAACTTGATATTACTATAAAAAATAAAAAAAAATCAGCAACGGAAAAATCATTTCGATTTTCCCAACAGAAAATCCCCAAAACTTCTTTCAACCAAACCCTAGAATTTAAATCGGCCAAAATACCTAATTCAATCATGCCAAGGTATAACGGTGGACATTCCAGCGGTGGATATGTGGACGCTTCATCATGGAGTCATAATCCAAATGAAGAGTTGGGGAAATCATCCCTATTCTTCAATACCGATACGAAATTCGGGTATGTGCAATTTCAAGTTAGGAAATGTAGCAATCCTGGAGTCATTGCTAGTGCATACATTGTACCCCTTGAACTTGGATATTTGATTGAATATTAGAAACTCTCTAGTTTTGATAAGTTAGTGAATTTGGAAGAACCCGTGTATTATGATAAGGTTGTGCAATTCTACGCCAATTTAGGGAGGAGTAGAAACAATAGAGATCTCACTATAGAAAATGGCGTAACGATTCTCATTACAAAATTTAGCATAAATGAAGCCTTAGGTTGCGAGTACACTAACCAAAGCGAACCGATTCCGAAAGATGGGAGTAAGGGTCCACTTGAGATATTCCACCAACAAAGTTGACCCGTTGTTACTGAATTGACCCCCCCTCCCTATGCCCATTTGAAATGGCTCGCAAGTATTTTGGTTGTACGGGGGAAGTGACAGGGCGAGCTGATGAGTACGATTTGGGGGTTTTAAGTGTTGAGCGTAGGTTAGTTTATATGTGGATTTTCCAAAATATCCTTCCATCGCGTGGTCATGCGTGTGAGCCGACCATAAGGAACTTGATGCTCTTTTACTATGTCTTAAAGGGGGTGAAGTTAAATCCTGGGTATTCTATTTTGATGTACATGCTTAAGGCTGGAGCAAGGAAGAAGAAAGATCTCCCATATGGTGGTTTGAAAACTACTATGATTAAGAAATAGAAATTCATCCCTGTCGACAAGCCACTCCGGTTGGAATACTATGATAAATCTTGGTTTGATCACAAGCATTTTGAGTTGGATGAAGTCAACAAGTGGCGAGTTCAAAACATTCCAGGGAGAGCCACCAAATCCACCAAGCGAGTAAGAGAAGCATCAATGGATAAGGCCGAGGGATCTTCATCACGTAAGTACTTTGAACGTAAGTCATTATATTAACTTGTTTGTACACCTTCTCTCCATTATATGTTTAAAAAAGTATTATTTTTGAACTCATAGATTTAACGTTGCAAGTGAGAATAGGGGTGGGATGACAACTTTCAAAAACTATTTGGCCAAAATCAGGGAGGATGTAAGTTCTGCCAAAAATGAAGTTACAGCGGCGGAAACACGTCACTCAAAATTCATTGATTCCACAGGTCTCCACATCGAACTAAGCGGCGATGAGTCCATGCCAAATTTCAAGCCAGAGTACTCTAGTGTTGATAGTGTGGTGAGGAGGAGAGTGAGGCAGACGAGGACGGTGGCGATGGTGATGACCCCTCTAGTTATCAAATTGGTGGGATTGACTTCGACAATGAAGAAAATGGTGATTAGTTTGTAATATGATAGCATGATTTCCATGGACATGTAACTTTTTGAAATGTTTTTGAGAATTTTATGAATTTGTACTAATTTTATTTGACAGATTTGAATTAATTTTTTAGTTTGTCGAGTTTCATATGTGGTCATGAGTTGTTAATTATATTTGATTTAGAGCGATTGTTGGTGTCAGTAAGTTGAATGTTTTTTTAGTGTGGCTTAGTACCAGTTGTAATGGGAAATGATACTTAAAGTGACAATAGTTTACGATAAAGTTCCGAGTGAGAAGCGTCATCTTCTCTTGGAAAATGATGTCCAAAGACATAGTTCAGAGATCGGAAGTGCGTCTTTCCATTTGGTACGCTTTTTCACTGAAGGTGTTCCATTCTCAGAACTCCAGTTCCATAATCTTTTGATGTTTCTGTACTAAATCTGTATGACTGACCTTTGTTTTGCATTTAAATTTTTTTGGTCACAGATACTCTTTCGAGCTTGGAACAAGGGTTCTGAAATCTTATCTTCTATCTGATCTTAACCTGTAATGCTGGACATGTTGCTCTTTTTTTGTCACAGATAGTGTTCCAAGCTCGGAACACGTCTTCTGAAATCTTATCTTCTATCCGATCCTAACCTGTAATGCTAGACATGTTCCTCATTTTATTTCTTTTGTCACAGACAGTGTTCCGAGCTCGGAACATGACTTTCGATTTCTCGTATTGTATCTGATCCTACACTGTGATATTGACGATTGGTTTTCACATTTTTTAAAAAATTTCAGAAAACCTTCTGAGCTCAGAACGTAGGTTCCAATTTCTGTGTTTATTTCTGATCCAAAGTTCAAAATTATTTAACAAATGTAAGACAGAGTTCTGATCTCGGAACGTCGTCCCCTATATAAAAGAATGGAACTAAGATTGTTTGTAACACAAATTGCAAAGCCTAGATAGAACATCCGGTGGAGGAATCCAAACAAAAAGGGGAATTTCAAAATCACTATATGACGGGTAACAATGTCAAGCTCAAATATCGGTTCTCCTATTCGTGGAAGGAGGTCGAAATCAACTAGAGGTGGACGTGGCACGAACCCTGAGTACGACACCGCAAGGTTTGTTTCTCTACATTCAGAAAAAAGGTACAATGCCTTAAGAAGTAGTGGCAAATTGATGGATTGCTATGTGATAGGCATCAATGTTCACCATACCATAGGTTTAGTCGACCCCTTACAAAAGTTAAAAGGCCAACACGTTTTAAAACTATTGAGGATGAATGAACCGTCTTACTTTGATGAAGTGTGCCAATTTTATAGCAACTTGTTTGGATGTTGAATTTGTTAAAGCTTAATTTTTGAATCTTAAACATGTTGGCACTCTGAGCTATTTTGATTAGTATTTACCATTTACAAACTTGTATTTTTAATGTATTATGAAACATATATGTGTAGTTTGAATGGCATTGTAATGAAAATGTTAGCTGGCTATGGATGAGGGATAAAATTAAATTTGACCATAGTTCCAGAAGAGCTTCCGAGCTTGGAAGTGGTTCTTTTCCAATGGTCAACTTCAACAAAAATAGAAAACTAGGGCTAAATGTTTACCTTACACATCTTTTTTTTCAACTTGCCTTTTGGTGCCTTCCATCGTTCGGTCATCTTTCTGTGGTTTTCGACCCACACAACTTCATTGTGGTCCGTGCGACACATAAACTCGTGCAAACTAGCATCATCCTCTTGGAGTATAAAATCTTCTTCATTTGACCCAGTCCCAGTATTTGTACAAAAATCAATTACATTACCCTGTTCAAAATCCTCCATGAAAGACCTTTTACCCTCAACCACTATCTTCCACTAGGAATCAATAGGATCTTTTACGTAAAAAACTTGATGAGCTTGTCCAGCCAATATGAATGGATCTTCTCCCCAACCTGTCCGGCTACAATCCACCAATGTGAAACCCAAATCTTTCGTCCGCTGACCATTGTTGAAATCAACCCAATCACATTTGAAAATTGGCACTCTCATTGTAACATAATCGAGTTCCCAAATTTCTGTAATTGTACCAAAGTAGCAAGTATGAGCGTACATAGGATTGTTGTCGGCCATACTACCAACATGCACAGCTTTGGAAACAAGTGAAAACCCCACTATTATAATATACTCCTTTATCATTCATTGATTTTGTACCAAACATGAAACCATTGATGTCAAACCCACGAAAGATAGAACGGTACCCAACGGTCTCCAAGACAACCATTTGACTGTATCTTGATGTGGACCAGTGGCGATGTGAGATCGTAGCCAAGAAGAAAATGTTTCGATGTGTTGTTGAAGAACTCGTGCTTTGTCGAAAGTGGGATTCAACAATCGAATTTCATCCATGTAAATCTCAATGTATGGGACAACATCCCCGTGGTTACGAAGAACATACAAATGAGTAGTGCACAAATCCTCAGCACTGGGGCTAAATAGCTTACCCTGTCGAGCCCCTACACCATCCAACAACCCTTCATGCTTGGATCGAGGATTACCCACGGATTCAACCTCATTAATATATTCGTTACAAAATTCAATAGCTTCCTCAATACAATATCGTTGCACAATACTTGCATCAGGCCTATATCTATTCTTCACAAAATGCTTGAATATTTTCATGTACCGCTCAAAGGGATACATCCATCTTAAAAATACAGGACCATAGAGCTGAATCTCCTGAAACAAGTGAGTTATCAGATGAACCATTATGTCAAAGAACGAAGGTGGAAAGTACATCTCCATTCGGCACAATACTTCTACAATCATAATTTGCAATCGATCAAGCTTTGCAACACTGATGGTTTTTGAACATGTAGACTTGAAGAACAAACATAGCTTAGTAATGATGACCAAATCACAATGACATTCAATTATTGCATCAAGTTGTGGCACTCGTGGGATTTCAATCCACCCGACTTCAAATCTGTAAGCAACACACAAGGCTGATATTTGAGGAATAAGCTCCAAGCACTTTCACACTACTTAACGTTTTACAGTACGACTTCTTTTCCATCTGAGACATTGAATAACAAGCGGGAGAGAGATAACAAGTATCTCCATTAGTAACGGGACAAAGATTTTCCATGATACCCATATCAACCTAATTGAGTCAAAACTTCAATCCATCTTTCATTTTACCGAGAGTATTCAACAGTGTGCCAATTAGCATCGCATACATTTTTCTCTATGTGCATTACATCAAGACAGTGTATGTCATCCATATCATGCCAATAAGGGAATTGAAAGAAGGTTGAGCATTTCTTCTAACTACCTTTGATTGCCAACTTCCGCTTTCTCTTACCAAAATTGTTGGGCAATCCTCTAAGTTTTTCAAAAACCTCTGCGCCAGTTAGTGGTATAGGTGCACCTCGCAACTCTGTCTTTCCATTAAACCACTTCTTTGCAGAGCACCACAGATGCCCCTCGAGGAGAAATTTTCAGTGTCCCTGGTAAATAACTTTTGAACCATGCTCAAGTTGACAAAGGGAGGTTTATTTCTCACAAATCGGACATGCATAGTTCCCTTTCACAGAATAGCCCGACAAATTTCCATACGATGGAAAATCATTTATGGTGCAAAAAAAGGCCTTCATCGTGAAAATATCATCCATCATGGCATCGTAAGTATGGACTCCATGATTGAACAACGTCAACAAATATTCAACAAGGGACGAAAGAAATAAATCAATGTCATTACCCGGTTGCTTAGGGCTTGAAATCATCATGGACAAGAGAACGTATTTTCGTTTCATTATCAGCCACGACGGTAGATTGTAGATCACCAACATTACGGGCCAAGAGCTATATGCGCTACTCATATTGGCAAATGGATTCATTCCATTGGTTGACAATCCTAACCTTAAATGTCGAGAATCCGATCCAAACTCCAGATATATGCCATCAAGCTTTTTCCATTGCTCACCATCAGATGTATGCCTTATGGCATCATCCGCCAGATGATCTCTTCTGCATGCCATCGTAGTAATTTTGCATCTTCTTTGGAAGCAAACAGCTCTGCAACCGCGGAATTATCAGAAGATACCAAAAGACCTTAGCATGTGTCTTCTTCTTCGAAATGGTCCCCACCTTCGCACACACTCCAATTTCACCACTTTAACTTGTACCGAGATTCATCGCATACCCGACATGTTTCAAGTTTCTCATCATTTTTTTCCCTAAACAACATGCAGTCATTCGGACATGCATGGATTTTTTCTAATTCTAAACCCATAAAACTAAGAAATATTTGTTCCGCATAGGATTTCTCAGGCATACGATTTCTTTCAGGAAGCAACTCTCGAACCAACTGCAAAGTTTCAGTCATCCCTTTTTCTGTCCAACCAAATTTGGCCATCAAATTCATTATTTTCAATGTCACGCTCAAAACGGAATGTTTTAAGCTCACTTACAATGGGCAATTCTTATCATTAAGCAACAGGTCTAAGCACTCGGGTTACCATGGAATTCTCTGGCAACATTCTCCACCATCTCGTCAAATTGATCGTCACAATCTAAATCAATCCCTTCCTTCATTCCACCATTTCTACAAATATCCGTTGGCATCTTGTCGTGCCACACCCAACAAGTGTAACTTTTTTGGAAACCCCGAATAACAAGGTGTTCACGCAACTTCTTTCTCCCTAAATAAGCATCATTCCTGCAATCCTTACAGGGTCAACGTGCACGCACAACCCTGTTTTTGCCCGCATGTTCAGAAGCAACACAATAAATGAATCTACTAAACGAATATAATTGGGTGATGTCCTAATGTCACTCTCGATGATTCTGATTATATCTATTAACTACATGAAAATAATAACACACATTCAATCAAATATGCAAAAAAATTCCAATGGGCAACATATCAAATCAAAACCCCTATTTTTCAAAGCATTACAAAACTACTTCAGTAAGAGAATAATTAGTTCGATAAGGTAAGAATATTTGTATATATACAATCACCCTAGCCTTATACTCCCAAAGAGTACCCTGAAATTTACAGCTTATTTCTCCAAATGAAAATGAAATTGGGTGTCCATATTTATTGTTATCCACAAAGTGTTCCGATATCGGAACAACATTCGTATCTTCAAAAATTAATAGTACTTTATGTCAGAAAAAGTTTCGAGCTTGGAACAATGGAACGACATACGTTAAGAACTCAGAACTGAAATTGTTGTTTCAATAATGCATGATACATTCTTGTTCCGAGTCTGAAACTAAAATTGGATCCTAGTTCCATATCCGGAACATCATTCAGAACAATTTTCCAAGCTCGCAACAGGAACGACCAAAGTCACACCGATAAAACTGTCTTCCATTCCCATCATTCAAAGGCGGTTATGAAAAAACCTCCTTTGAACACACACCAAAACGCCTTTCAAAATGAAGGTGGTCCGTCTGAAAAGAGTTCCGAGCTAGGAACTGGCTAGGGAAGGTGGTTTTACAAAATTCAGGAGGAACCGCTTTCCATTGGTGACTTTAATGAAGCCTCCTCCACGAGTGGTCCAAACTAAATCAATAAAATGATTAATCAAAATTTTAAACATAGGAACTAATATATACATTTTCTAATTGTAAGTTTTATAATTATCTAGAAGAAAATAAAAGTTTAAATAAATTATTTAAACCAACTAACAAAGATTATAATAATATAAACTAATATATATCATACACACATATTTTTAAAGTTTGTAGTTGTAAGTCTTATAGAAAACTAAAGTTCGAACTAAGTCTTTAAAATGTTTAACTAACATTATAAATATACAAACTAATATATATTAACTAATTATAAGTCTATCTACTTCAATTTCTTTTGTAAGTCAATCATTATCTAACCGAAAATTGTTTCAACTATTATTTAAGTGACTTATCACAAATAAATATCAGAGACTATTTCAATTATTTGAGAGCCATTGAAGGGGATTTGAACAAACTCATTAAAATGATTGGCAAACATTATTAATACATGAACTAATATATACTTACTAATTGTAAGTGTATGTTTATATAGCAAAAAGTGCTCAAATATAATTTTAAATATGTGATTAACAAACATTCTAAACATATGAACTAATTTATATAATTTTTAGCTATAAATTATGTTACAATCATATAGAAAATAAAAGCCAAAACTAAATGAATAAAATGATGACCTAACATTATAAACATATGAACTAATCTCCTAATTGAAAGTTAAATTCTGAACAAAGTCTCTAAGACGATAAATAAACATTATAAACACACTAGCTAATATACATTAACAACTTAAAGAGAACAACAAACTACATTAAAGAAATATAACCCATGGCAAGTGATATGTGAAATGGTGGCTGCTGCGTCTTGAAACTGATCACGTAACTCCATTGGGCCTCTTTACTATGATCTACAAAACAATAAGCCCCAGGAGGTCCCAGGGGTAAACTCGCTGATGCTTAAGTTAGTAATGGGCTATTTGAGAGCGAATATAAAGTGTATGAAAATTCATCTAATAATGAATACGTACCTGGTATTTATACTATATCACAAGATAGCATTTGATCCTAATTATAAGTCTTAATTACTGCAATATACGACGACTGAACCTCTCTCGCGGGTAAGACTGATTGGGCCGATGCAGGTCCAAAATACCTTTTGGGCCATCTTTGGATTTTCCCATCATAAAGAGCCCCCAGAAAATTCAATGGTGGCCTCAAGGATAAGAACTTTCGATACGTCACAAGTGTTCCCTCCAACTGTCAATCTCTCAATGTGCTCATCCTCACAGGGGGTCTCAAGGGTCTTTATTTCTATTTTCCTTAAGGGGAGGATTCTTAAACTCAAGGTGCCATTTAGTTTTCTCTATTATTATTATTATTATTATTATTATTATTATTATTTATTCCTCTAGAAGAATCCCAAGGGGTGCGCATGTGTGTCAGTCCTGCAAAAAGGGGTGCGTGAACGGAGGTAGTTTCTGAAAAGGTGTGACAACTTTTTTCATGCCTATTGAGTTTTGCTTTTCCCAAGTTAATCATTACTTTGGCTACCATTTTAGGCTTCTTAACTTCCCACTTCTTCCACGTTCTCTTCATTTTAACTGCGGGTATCTTCAAAAGGTTTTCTCAGCGTTCTCCTCTTTATCCGTTATCCGCTTACATTTTCCATCCTTCTACTTCCATCAGTAAGTTCTCCTAACCCTTATCTTTCCTCAATTATTTTCCTTTATCCTTTGTGCTTCTGGCTGCTTCAAGTGAGAAATTCAATGAGAGGGGGCACTCTGATGAAGCTAGGCATAAGGGATTTGAGGGGGGGATCACCCATAGGGGGAGATTTCGAAGCCACGCTTACCAATCTGGGGAATTCTCCCCAGGGCTCCAACCCTAGCCATGATGAGATTGTTAATTTGAATTACATACCTCTCTCTGACTTTCTTGAGAGGGTTTTCCCCGAGTTTGGCCTCCCGGTCAGGGGAAAGGGTATATTTAGAGGTTTTCCCGTCTCGGGGACATTTATTTTGGCCCCCCCATTCTCCTGAGGAGGGAGGCTCCTCGATGGCGTTAGAAGAAGTTGGTGGGCAAGTTCACTCAAAAATATCTTCCACCATCAATACCATCGGGAATGATGGCCATGGTCCCCTCAGTGGAATTCGGACGTTAAGGTCAAATCCCAACTTCCTGATAAATTTGTTTGCCCACCTCGCCTTGAAGGTGCTCGAGAGCACGTGCTATCCTCACCCCTTTCCTATGTCTCCTATACCAACCCCAATAACTCGGCTGGGGGGCAAGCCTAGCCCTCCGAGGTTTACGAAAAGTATGTCTATGAACCTGTTAGGGAAAGGAAATTGTTGAGACAACAACGCTCAATTCCTTCAGACGAGCCTAAGATAGGCCCAAAACAGAGGAAGTTGGTTAAAGGATATAAGCCTCAACCCTCTCAGGCCCCTAGTAATCCGAGAGCCCCCTCTCGAAGATTCCCTTGATTATCCCAATTTTGAAGGTGTTCCAATTTTTTGTTTGTTGTTTGTTGCTTTGTTTTTTTTTGTTATATATATTCTCTAGCTATCATTCACTTTTGCGTTGACTTATCCTCTTTTTTACTTCTTTCGGTGGGAAAGAGTTTAGGAAACACAATGAGCAAGAATGGGGCCAACGTCATCACCTCGAAGGAGAAAGCTACCCCCTCCACCCCCTTCGAAGTACGTGCTTCCGCTAACAGCTCTTTGAAGCGGAAGTCCGAGGACAAGCTTTCCTTTAGGGAGAGCTGTCAAAAGATTTCGCGCGAGAGGTCTTCTCACGAGACCTCTAATCAGGAAATTAAGGCCGCTACCCGCATTGAGGTGTGTTCTTCAAGCCTCTTTACTGTGGGGATCACTGCACTTGGCCCCTTCGTAAAAAAACTCCTAGGTTAGTTATCTTTCCACAATTCAATCAGAAGCAACATCCTGCACTCTTCTTTTTTTCTTCATAATGTTACACTAACCCTTTATTTATCTTTCAGGTTGTTAAGGAGTTGGATGTTGTGAGATCCACCCTGACCTCCGTGATGTCTTCCACTTTAACTTCCTCCCCCTCCTCCTTTATTCAGAACATAGGTTCTGAACCTTTCTCAATTTTCGAGGAAAAAGATAATAAGATAGCCTCGTTACAGCTGGAGCTTGAGGCTACTCGTAAAAAGATACTGATATGGAGAGCGCTCATGAGCGCCTTGTCCTCGAGAAGAACATTGCCATCGAGGATGTTAAGATGGCCCAAGACCCTAAGTTTCAGACGACTATGTTGGAGGCTTTCAAGGATAACGTTCTTTAGAGTCAAGAGTTGTTCGACCTCTTCGCTAATCTCTTAACATTGCCAACAATGTGGAGCGCTCTAGTTTGGTGGACGAAGTTATCATGCCCAAGATGGCCTCGTCCTTATCCGAGAGTGACATTAATTTTTTTGAAAGAAGAGGCTAAGTCCGAGGGGCTCGAGGCTATAAACCAAAAGTGGGAGAACGTCGTGGACAAGGGGGGGTATGAGCTTATCTATGATGAGCCTCCCGAAGAACCTAGGTAAATACATTACCGTGGAGGATGTTCGCACCCTACCAAATCCAGGCGAGGAAAACAAGAATGCTGAGGCATACGCCTTGCCAACTCAAGAGAGAGGGATATGGGATAAGGCCAATAATATAGGGAACGTTATGTAATTTCTCCCCTTCAAGCCTCTATGTAATAAGTTTTTCCATTTTCTTCTACGTGTACTTTACTTCTCTTATTGATATGTTTGAAAATTTTATCATCGTAGTTCAATGCATTTCAATGGGAACTTCAATCTGTTCTTGAATATTTCACTGTGGTCAAGGCTGAGCTTGAAACTGCTAGGGGAAACTTAGCCAAAACTATGATAGTCTTGAAGAAATGCTCTGAAGAATTAGAATTGTGGCGCCATAAGACTCATCCCTTTATAGTAGGTCATCAAGAAAATATTTCCAATCTAACCACAACCTTAAGTTTGACCAAAAAGGAACTCAATTTTACCAATTTAGTTTTAAATGCTTGGGAGAGTTTAGCGCGCTTAAAGGACCACGACCGTAAAAAAAACAACAGTGAAGTACCTCTCATGGTCGTTGATGAAATGGATCCATCCGAGGTTAACTATAGACGATGTTCACCATATTCTCAGTAAATTTGGTTCTTTGAAGAAGTGCCCCATGGATGCCGAAAGGATGCATATCCTCGAGAGTTGCCTTATAGCCTCTAGGGGCCAGGTCTACGGGTTGATGTCCCGGGTTGGAGAAATAGCACAACTTTACAAGGTTGTGCTAGATGAGATTGCGAGGTTGAATGAAGAATTTTTAAGGGGGAGTGTCACTGCTTCTGAAGATCCCTCTTTAGTTGAATCCGATATAGCACAAAACACCTGCCTAGAACTGGAAATAAAGGTTCATCTTTATGATCAAAGTCTTCAATAATAAAGCCTGTTTCATGGTGTAGCTTGCCCTAGGCTTATTGACGATAAGTCCCTTCCTCGGTTTCTCCTCGAGACCTCTCATCATTAGCTTGTAAAGAACAAAGTGGTAACTCAAGGGACCTCTGGTCAGAAAGAAGCTTATATTGTTATCCTCAAGTGGATAAGGGTATTTCCTATCTGCCCCCAAGGAATCGTATGTTCTCGAGGCTATAGGCAAGGACTACAGGGAGCAGTGGTTATACAAGACGTAACTCTAAGAGATCTACAAGAAAACACGCTAAAACCCAGGGTCCTCAACCGCGTCATTCTCAGTTAAAATCAGTATTCAATATAAATGATTATCCCGTGGAGGAACAAGAGAAAGATTTTCAACATGTGTCCGACATTAAAATAGAAGAACTGACCAAGGTACAAGAAGAAGTGGCAAGAGTGGAAAAGGAACTGAAGAAGTTATCTGCTTGATCCCTTGAGAACAATAATTATAGGTTGTACAATATTTGTATTCTAAAATTTCCCTCTTTTAACTTGTATTACCCCTTTTTATTTGCACGTATTTTATTTTATTTTTTTGTCAAAACTTTGCTTTCAAGGCCATCACCATCCCGATTTCACACATTAGACCATAATACGCTAGTGTTCTTATGAGTTAGTTCCATATAGTAAAAAATGTCTCATAACCGAAGAAAATAAAAACAACAGCAATTTTACCTAGGTTCGGTGTTTCCACCTACATCTTGCAAAAATATTTCCACTAGATCAGCCATCCAGGACTATATTCGACTGGGGTATCTCGAGGATACTACTTACTTGTTCCTTACCCTCTTCCTCTTCAGCCTTAGCTGAAATAAGTTCACAAGAGCTCGTAGCTTGAATCTACAGCCTCGGCTGGATCTATATTTAGGGGCTCATGGCCAAAGTCAACAGCCTTAGCTGGAATAGGTTTACAAGAGCTTGTAGCTCAAATCTACAGCCTTGGTTGGATTTATATCTAAGAGCTCATGGCCCAAGTCTTCAGCCTTAGTTGGAATAAGTTTACAAGAGCTTGTGGCTCCGGTCTACAACCTTAGCTGGAATAGTGTGCAAGAGCTTTTTAGCTTGAACCCTCAGTCTTAGCTGGGAACATATACAGGAATCCTCAATCTTAGCACATAGCATAAGATTCTGGAGTGTCATTCACCCTTGTCAAAGTTGATGGTGTTTTCGGGGATTGGAAATGTTTGATCTTCTTGGTATTCACGTACCTCCCATAGTCTCGAGAGTATAACTACCCCAGGGGTACGCTTCCATCACTTTATACAGCCCTCCCCAATTGGGAGCAAGCTTTCCATCTATCTTTTGCCAGCTTTTCTCATTCTTTTTCATTACTAGATCTCCGGGATGGAACTGTACATTCCTTACCCTTCGATCATAATAATGCTTCAACCTTTACTTTACTTGGGCTTCCCAGATTGAAGCTAATTCTCATGTTCCCTCGACCATATCGAGATCTAAACGCCGGTTCTCGTTGTTGACACTTTCCTCAGGTATCACCATCATTCTCGGGCTTGGCACTCTTATCTCCACTGGAATTACAGCCTCGGAGCCATAGACCAAGCTATAAGGTGTTTCTCCTGTGGCTGAGGATTCAACAGTCATGTATGCCCATAGGACACCGGACAATACACATATCCAATTCCCTGCTTCCCTTTCGAGCCTGGCTCTAATCCCTGTTAACGATCGTACGATTGGTTACTTCTACCTGGCCATTTGCTTGGGGGTGGTAAAGAGCTGTCAATTTCTGTTGTATCATATACTCCTCGCACCATTTCTTGAATGAGTCATTAGCGAACTGTCTTCCATTATCAGTTATAATAGTCCTCGGAATTCCAAACCTGCATACAATGTTTTTCTAACAAAAAGAAATCACCGATTTAACTATCATGTTAGTCAAGGGCTCAGCCTCTACCCATTTTGTGAAATAATCTATGGCCACGATCAGGTATTTGAGCTTCCCCGGGGATTCGGGAATGGTCTGACTCGGTCAATACCTCATTTATCGAATGGCCATGAATTATAAATATGTACCATACCCTCTTGGGGTATGTGCTTGAGCGGTGCATGCCTTTGACACCGATGGCAGGCCTGTATGTACCCATTTGAGTCTTCGAACATCATTGGTCAGTAGTACCCTGCTTGGATAAGTCTCCTCGGCACTAATCTGGCCCCCTGATGTCTTCCGCATGTACCCTCATGGGCATCCCTTATTAAATAGTCTATCTTGTAGGGGCTCACACATCGAAGTAACGTTGTAAGTGCCCTCTCTTATACAAGATCCCGTCCTGCAGCACATACTTTGGCGCTTTAAGCCAGATTTTCTACGCTTCCACAAAGTCAGTTGAGAGGATTCCATCTCGAAGGTAATTCACAATGGGCGAAATCCAACTGTTCTCATCCTCGATAAACATTACCATTCACTCCTCAAAGCTTCGACCACCCCAGGTCTCCACATGCAACTTTTTTCGAGGTTCTGTTCCAAGGTTCAACGATGCTAGTTTACTCAAGGAGTCAGCCTAATATTTTTCCTCTATTGGAACTTACTTCAAAACATAGCATTTGATTTTTTTAAGCAGAGGCATTACAACCTCCACATAACTTTGTAGATTACGCTACCTAGCCTCATACTCCCCGTTAACCTTCTGGACAACAATCTGAGAGTCACTATATATTTCCAAGTCCTCCACCTTTAACTCAGAAGCTAACCGCAAACCCGTGATTAGAGCCTTATACTTTGGCCTCGTTTGTTGCTTTTAAACGAGAACTGCAATGCATATGGGCAGTCCTTCCCTTCAGGGTTTGTAAGCAACACCCTGGCTCCACTTCCTCCTGAATGCAAAGAACCATCAACATACAACTTCCAGACTTCTTTCCTTCGTGACCCCCCTTCGAGCTCAATGGATTTGTTGGTTTCCATTATGAAATCGGCTAGGCTTGCCCTTGATCGCCATTCTAGGTTGAAATTTTATGTCATGCTCCCCTAACTCCACTGCCCACTTCATCATCCTCCTCGATGTCTTTTTCTTTAAAATGATATGCTGGAGGGGATAATTGGTAAGAAAAACGATCATATGCCATCGGAAGTACGGTCTGAGCCATCGCCCAGCATGTACCAAAGCTAGAATGAGTCTCTCGGGGGAAGTGTACCTTGTCTTAGGTCCTTGTAGGGCTCGACTTACAAAGTATATGGGATGCTGTATTTTATCCTTCTCTTTTATAAGTATTGCGTTGATGGCCAAAGGTGAAGCAGAGATATATAGAAATATAACCTCTAATTTTTCCAGTTTCATAAGGGTTGGCAGTTCTCGGAAACGTTCCTTTAGCTACTGGAATGCTTGCTCACATTCACTAGTCCATCCAAACATTTTTGCCTTTCGAAGGACATCAAAGAAAGGCAAATGCTTTGTAGCCCCCTTCGATAGAAATCTACTCAAAATCGCTACGCCCCCAGTAAGCTTCTACACGTCTTTCATGCTTTGAGGGCTTCTCATCCTAAACAGGGCCTTGACCTTTTCCGGATTAACATTGATTCCCCTTTCTGATACCATAAAGCCAGGGAATTTTTCATCCTTCACTCCTATCACACATTCAGGCAGGTTCAGCTTTAAGTTTTTCACTCATAAGCCTTTTGAATGTCTCTTTCAAATCTGTTAAGAACTGCTCGTGATCCCATCTTTTCACGACCAAATCATCCACATATATCTCCATGTTTCTACCAATCTGTTCTCTGAATAGCTTATCTACTAACCTCTGGTATGTCGCCCCTATGTTTTTCAAGCCAAAATGTGCCCACATCTGTTAAGAATGATGTTTTTTCTTTATCCTTTTCTGCCATTAATATTTAATGGTACCGCTTGTGAGCATCGAGAAAGCCAACACTTGGTACCCTGAAATTGCCTCCACTAATTTGTCAATGTGTGGTAGAGGATAGCAATCCTTTAGGAGACATCTGTTTAAGTTTGTAAAGTTTGTACACATTCATCAAGTTCCATCGTTCTTTAGGACCATCATCGGGTTAGCTAACCATTCCAGATAGAACACTTCCTCAATCACGTCAGCCTTTAACAACTTATCTACCTCCACCATGATCGTTTCAGCTCTTTTAGGTGCAAATACTCTCCTTTTTTGCTTAATGGGTTTAACTCCTAAATCAATGTTCGGCTTGTGAACTGCTAACCTTGAAGGGACCCTCGTGAGATCCAAAGTATTCCACGAAAATACATCTTCAAATTTATCCATCAACTCCTTCAGCTCCCCCTTTATGTTCTCGGAGGTAAGTTTTCCTACGGCCACCGTGTCCCTATCTCGGATGGGTACTTGTTCAGTTTCCGAAAGGCTCACCCCTCCATGCACTGAAGCTACATCCTTCATCTTTCTAGCTTCCCTTAGTGCTATGAGGCTACAACTTTTAGCGACGACATGATCCCCTTGTATGAATCCTATTCCTTTTCTAGTGGGAAATTTCATCATCAAGTGGTAGGGAAACCACACTGCTCGGGCTTGGCACATCTACGGACTCCTAAGAATTACGTTGTGTGGGAAATAAGCATCCAAAAATGCAAAGTTACAATCTATTGACACTCCTCTATCCTCCTCAGATATCCAAACTGACAAGGTAATCTCTCCTATGCGTGTACCCCGAGAGGGTTGTAGTCGACTTTTTCAAGTTGTTCCTTCCTATATCCAACTGGTCAAAGCACTAAACAAATATTATCTCCACCCCACTTCCATCATCAATGAAGATTTCTTTCACCAAAGAAGTCCCAATTACGACAGAGACTACCATTTGGATCTGCATGCTGGACCTGATTTGGAACCGTGTCTGCCTCTAAGAAGGTTATCGTTTCATCTAGCTGAAATATCTTATGCCTCGGCTCTTTTGTAGGGGCCTTTTGAGAATCAGCTTTCATAACTGAGTTTGAAGACCTTTCCCCTACTACCCTGCTTATCATGCTGATCACTCTATGAATCGGTAGAATTTCCCTGTTCCTATTATTCTGATTCCCTGCTGACTGTTCGGGGGAACTCCGTCTCTTCTTGCAGGTATATTTCTTTCATCATATGACTTAGCATGTACATCTTGCATGGGATTCGTGACCCTTTCCCCTTGACCGACATTATCCTCATTGGGTCTCGAGGGTCCTGCCATGTCTCAAGGGGTCTTGACTATCGGCGTGATAGGTTTGGCAGAGCCTTGTACTCCTTGCTCTCCAGCCGGGATCTATATCAGCTCTTGCTCTGCCCCTTGGGGTACTAGGTGGTTAACCATCCATTTTCTTCTCCTTCCTCAATAGGGGGATTATATCTCATCAACACCACCAATTCCCTTCAACTTTAACCTCTCACTTCTTCGATTATTTGTAGAAGTGGACCTAAACCAAAAAACCCAAATTTGACTAACACGATCCCACTGAGTATGCCAATTGATACGTCTTGAAACCGATCACGTAACCCCATTGGGCCACTTGGCTATAATCTGCAAAACAACAAGCCACGGGAGGTCTCAGGGGTAAACTCTCTGATGCTTAAGTTAGTATTGGACTATTTGAGAGTGTATATAAAGTGTATAAAAAGTACTCTAATAATGAATACGTACCTGGTTTATACAGCATCACAAGATAACATTTGATCCTAATTATAAGTCTTAATTGCCGCAATACACGACAATTGAACCTCTCTCGCGGATAAGACTTATTGGGCCGATGTAGGCCCAAAATATCTTTTGGGCCATCCTTGGATTTGCCCAACATCAGTGGCATTAATTTGCTTTGTGGCCTGCTCTTTCAAGGCCAGCGCCCTTCTCCATTTCGCCTGAGCTTGTTGTCTTATTCTTTTAGCATTGGTAAATTCCTACTCGGCTAACACAATCTGCCACTTGGAATCTCCTTAGCCTCTCCATGATGTGCCTTTTCAGGTATGGCAGTTGCAAGCTGCTCCATTACTTCTTCCTGCATTATTGATGTAGCAATGCTTTTAGCTTTCACCCGATGAAACTAACTTTTCATTGAATTGGTGTTGTTATCGCTGCCATCCATGTAAGCATAGTACTTGAAGATAAACACAAGGGTCAGCACCACCCACTCCATACAAAAATCACAATGCACAATCCACCCTCAATTTCAAGATCAATGCTCAACGGGATAGTAAAGGAAGAGGAATACATAACAAAAAAAAAGCAAAGACACTAAATGGTTTTACTAAAGATATAAAAGGAAGAAAAAACTAAAAATATGAAACAGATATCAGGTTCCCTATATAATTCTAATGAACAACTAACAAAAAAATAGTCTTCTCAATTTCTAAATTTACATTTTTTTTAAAAAAAGACATAAAATATTTAAACGAATGATATGAATTGATGTACAAATGCAAAATATAAAATGTTAAATGTTCCTTATTTGATGTCATATCACCACTAGAATTAGTCACAATATTCTTATTTCTTTTTCCTATTGAATATAAAAGGCAAAAACATTTAATACATGAACTAAAGATATAATAAGAAGAACTAAAGATATACAAAGATCAGGAATTCAACCTTTAAATTTAAAAAGAAATGATGTTTTTAGTCACCCTTGCACTCGGGGTTCAATATGTAAATAAAATTAGCTAATTACACATTCATGGAAAAAGACCAATGTGCTAATGCCAATGTACCAGCAGTTTCCATTCATGCATCATCATTAGAAACAACAATCTTTTGAAGTCACCTAGATGGAAGCCACAATCCTTCTGCTAATCCTTCTACTATCAAATATCAACAACAATAGATGATATGGTTCCAATCAGATGCTTAACATAAAAATAACAAAGACACTATGTGCCTCAACTAAAGACATAAAAAGAAGAACAAACAAAAATATGAAACATATACCAGGTTTCTTTTAGAATTCCAAAGTGCAACCACTGAAAATAAAGGCCTTGACATTTAAATTGAGAAAACAAAGACATTAAACATCTGAACTAAAGATAAAAAGAGAGGTACAAACTCAAAATTTAAAATGTTATCATGATCTAATATCAAATATATAAACTAAAGATATAAACATAAATTAAAATCACAACTTAAGCATTCATTTAGAAATAGAAATTGATAAACATCTGCACACATGATAGAAATTGATAAACATAAAACTTGATGCTTTTTGTTTTCAAAAACTAAAATTGAAAGCATAAACGCATGACAAATTCTCTAGACTCCAGTCGAGCTCGAGCAAATCGACGGTGTTTATCCTGAAGAATTTAAGCATGATGATTAGAACAAACATTCTTAGGAATTGCAATTACCAGGGGCTGCAGAAATGATAGAAGGCCACTATATTTGTCACTGGTTGAGTTGTCGGCATCGGAGGAGGAAATTGCGGAGAGGTGGTGCTAAGGAATCAGGGTATATCTGCTTCGGTGATAGGTTCTGGAAACGGGGTCAACGGGCGCCAATCCAATAAGATTGCGACAAAATGATGAAAAGCTGGTAAGCTTGAGGGATGGAAAGTTGCACCAAAAATGGAGGAGCAGCAAAGTGAAGGTAGGGCGGCGGGAGCAGAGTAGACCTGAGGAGCAGATGGAGGAGAGATTGGTTGAATTGGGGAGAAACTAAATGTTATAACCTAAATAATTACACAGAAGTCCCTCTACATTTCCTCATTTTGATATCAGACCTCTGTCTCACCATGACCTTAGGTGAGATGGTCTCACACAAATCTTTGTATTCAAATACGCCCAATTTCTCTCACTTCTATAATTCTTTCCATCCAAAACTCGTTCCGTCCATCTAATCTCCATATTGTTTCATACTGCCTCGAGATCAGTTAATGTCGTAGTGAAGAAAAAATATCCATTATCTTCAAGTATCCAATGGGCCGAGGGTTAGTTGAAATGGGAGTATTAATGGTTGAAATGGGGAATTCATCAAGTCCCATTGAATGGTGATTATTGAATATTGTTAATGGTAATACAGGAGCTTGGGTTTCAATTACAGATTTCCCTGGTTAGCAAAGCTTCTCTTGCTATAAAATCAGCAAAGATACCTCCTGTTTGATAGTGCATGGGTTTAAGGCCCATATTATGATTTACCAGACCCAAACGCTCATCATCCCTACAACTATAAAATGAGGAGAGTAGATTTTCTTACAGTCCCCATAACACTGTAGCATTACCATCTATACACTCCTTTATTCAGATTTGACTTGGGCATCAGAGCGGACACAACCATAGGTCACCCCGCCCTGAGTGATTGGTATCTCTTACAGGTACTCATCTACGTTGGAATTATGTTGGAAGGAGGTCCAAACAGTGGTTATATTGGAGCTCTTATAACAGCTCCGACAAGCTCAAAACAATCATCTCTAGGCCAGGTGGTGAACGTCGTTTCACTCACCAAAATATTCTGCAAACTTTATAGATGAGATTAGCACAGTAGTAAGCAGAGTCGATCCCACGAGGAACGTAACAAAAACTATAATAAAATACCTACTAATATATAACACTTTTGGTGTAGTCACCATGCCTTAATTTTCAAATTTATCTAACTAAGAATGAAACTAACTAATACAAAATATGAAATAATAATGCAAACAAAAAAATATAAAAATCAATAAAATATATGAATAAGGTAATCGATTAGGAATAACTCACATTAGTTAAACATCGATCATAGGCACAAAGATAAATCAATTCATAAGCATCTATCAGTTATAGGAAAGTGAGTACGCTTAACCTCCCAAATTCTTTCGTACTTTATCGACAATTAATCAATTATAATTAACAAATTATAATTAACTAATTGTTTCTCTTACCAAGATGCCCCGAAAAGTATTCGCTGAACCAGGTACACACCTCGATAGCATTAAGAATGAAAAGAAACCGATATATCAATTATCAAAGTAAAAATAAATAGTAACGCACACTTAATTGTTCCTCATCTTGCTGTTACAGTCTTAGCTAGTTGGCTGTTTTTCACAAGAACTCGCTACTTACAAACTCTTTCCAACGATTACGTATTGGTGGAATTATATAGCCTTATCCCAACAATATTCAAGTTGATCAGACTTAAATATATCAAGAATAAAATAAGCCAAGAACACATAAGAATCAATTATAAAATAATTAATCCTCACGTCATAAACTAATGCTTGTTATGCCATACCAATATATAAATTAGCTACTCATAATAATTAAATTAAACATAAATAGATTATAATAACAAAACAGAATTAACATAAACAGAATATTGATGGAGTAAGTAAATCAAACCAAGAATTTGGTTTGCATGTGTTTGAATGCACGGAAACCAAAAATATCAAACCATGAATTAGTTGCATTCGTAAAACCGCTCACTAAATAATTCCCTGGCTGTACTACAAAAACAACTAACTAATTACTAATATCTCCGTATTTGTCTTCCCAAAGAACTATGATTTGTGTTAAAGTCCCAAGTCAGATTGGTTTCTTGTTCTGAAAATAAATCAAAATCTTTTTTTATTCTTATTATCTAATTCTAAAATTAAGAAATTTTAAATGAAACGGGATAATACCATTCTTATCAATATGAAAAGTGAATATTTTTATTTTCTTCAAATTCGCATGTCTTCAATAATTTATTTTTCACCTCATAACTTCAGCAATTCTATTTTTGTCTCCCTTCCTCCATCTCTAGAAAAATGTCTTATAAAATAAGAGCATTTTCCATTAAACCACGTCACTTCATTAAAAACCTTAACCTGAAAAATTCAATGAAAAAAAGAGTACAATTTATAACCAATGAATTCCTGCACTGAAAACACCTTAAAATATAAATTATATCTCACTAAAATTATAATAATCCCACAAAATATGAACACATGTCACCGGACCAATGACAAATTTTGGCATATTAACTTTGGAGCCGTCCGTGGGATCGACAAGACCCTTATGCAGCTCTTGCAGCTACAAACATGCACATAAAGCGCACCTGCACAGCTAAGAAAATCTATTCTTCATACAGTATTGATTTCATTTTTTTAGAAGGGAAGAACGTACCTTTTCACCAGACCACAAGTGTTCATCTTTTTATTTTTTGGAAAGAAAAAAGAAAGAAACAGAACAGGTCAAAGAGGTGGTGTTGGCGAGCAGGCCCAACAAACGCAGCGAGTCAACTCAGCAAACTCAGCAAACTCAGCAAACCCAGCGAGTCGACTTAGTAAACCCGGTGAGTCGACCCAGCAACTGGGTCAGGTGAGTTGTCCTAGTCAACTCAGTAGCTTCATCGACGAGATGAATTCACGCCCTATGTCGACCAAAGCACTCCGGTGAGCAGCTTGATGCCGGCGAGCAACCTTCTCCGGCAAGCAGCCTCCCTTGGAGAGCAGCAAGCAAAGACCTCCGGCGAAGTTCAGGACCTGTTTCCCATCCTCTGGCGACGGAAATAACAGCAGACCCGGTGAAGAATTTGCTCACCGACGGACATGCCATACGAGTCGGAAGAAGCTGTTCATCGGGACGGCAAGTTGGCGCGGTTAAAAGGGGCCACGGTGCAAGAGGCCTGCCTTCAGGGAGGGCTTTTCCCGGCGAAGAAGCTTTTCCCGACGAGGATGACGCCATGAGACACCGCCAGCAGAGAGCGAAAAAAAAAGTGGACGAAAATGCCAGAAGGAGAGAAGCTTTGCTGGGAGAGAAAAGAAAAAGAAAAACCGAGAAAGAAAATTAAATGGAAAGAAATTTTAGGAAAAAGAAAAGGAAAATTCCTTTTTCAGAAATTTAAAAAAGAAAAAGGGGGGAGGAAAGGAGAATGACAATAATATTCATTGCGCTGCTCCAATTTATTCTCCTTATTTCATATAAGACACCAAGAGTTGAAGTATGGTGCATCAACAAGACTCGACAGAACCTAGGGCAAGTATAGTTCAGGGCAGCATGGCACAGTCAAAGTTAGAAACATACAATCGTTCACTTAAATAATTAACTTGGCATAACTCTATGTAGAAGCATACATAAACTGCTTCAAACAAAATCATGTAGCTCTATGAAAGTAAATTTTTACTTAATATTACCAAATACTTTATTAGTGCATGATGGTAAGCAAATAAATTCAAGAAATTATGTATGTGATTGTCATGTTAAAATTCAAAACTAAAGACATTATGCATGGTTACTTAAAGATAAAAAGGATTCATGGAAGTGACAGTTATATTCTACATGTCTTTGTCATTTAAGTTTTTGCATGATAGCATGTTTAATAAAGTTTGACTCTTTGATTTGTTTAAATTAAGACATGTTAGCACGAAATGCTTAGTTGTTCAGGTCTGATAGTAAAATAACAAGAAAAATACCCTTAGCTGCATGCGTCTGAAAGCTTAACCCTCAGTCTGTCCACCAGCCTATCAGACAGGGCACAGATCAAACCTCAGCCTGTTCAGGCAGAGCTGGGATCACCCCAAAGCTTACACGAACAGGATAATGCTTTGATGGGTTATCGACAGATCAAACTCAACCATTTTACTTGTTCAGGCAGGGCCAATACATGATAGCCTCAAGAAAAGGTGGTATGATCATACATATTATTTATGAAACTATGCATATGAATTCTACTTACATTTGCATACTTTTTGCGAGTAAACAATAACACCCGTTGTGGAATTGAAGAACTGGTGTATCATGTTAATTTATGTGTGTTAGCAATGCCCGCCAAGGCGGCACGTGTTAGCATGAAATCCTTAATTATGCAGGCCTGATAGTAAAAGAGATAAGAAAGGCACCCTCAGCCCCATGAAAGGCAGGGTCAAGACCTGATATGCCGTAACAAAGGAAGTTCAATGTCTAGCCTGTTCCGACAGGGCAATGATCAACCCTTAGTCTATTTGGACAGGGCAACAGCAACCGCTCAGCCTATTCATGTAGGGACATGAAATAACCCCTTAAAGAAAAATAAGAGAAAAAAACAAAGGAACGGTATTGTTATATATGTCGCTTATCTTCCCTCGAGATATATATGCGAGAGATGTTTTATGTTTACATGCATTTATCATTTATTTAATACATTTTAAAATTTATGGGCAAGAGTTGATGTATAATGTTGTCATCTAAACTAACACATGTTGGCATTATTCACGTTAACATTAAATATGTAGTTTTACAGGTCCGGCAACACAACATCTGACAGCTCTAACACCACGATAGCCGTTGAGCAATGAGCCTGACCCAGAACAAAATTGTAATCTCGGCTC
The DNA here is from genome assembly GCA_037428765.1 of Rubia yunnanensis. NCBI lineage: Eukaryota > Viridiplantae > Streptophyta > Magnoliopsida > Gentianales > Rubiaceae > Rubia > Rubia yunnanensis. The sequence continues at coordinate 86,557,553 of CM075066.1, forward strand.
CAGAGGCCAACAGATTGCAGACCGGGTCCAAATAGCCAAAGAAAAAAACTCCGACCACAACCATAGTCATCGAGTAATGAGCCTGACCCAGACCAAAATTGCAATCCCTGCCTTAATAGCCAGTAGATTGCAAGCCAGGTCCAAACAGGCAAAGAAAAGAACTCCGGCTATAACCATGGCCATTGAGTGAGTAATGAGCCTGACTCAGGCCAAAATTGCAATCCTGGCCCCAACAGCCAGCAGATTGCAAGCCTGGTCCAAACATGCAAAGAAAAGCAGTCTGGAAACAACCATAATCGCTGAGTAATGAGCCTGACCTAGGCCAAAATTGCAATCCTAGCCCCAAAAACCAGCAAACTGCAGGCCAGGTCCAAACATGCAAAGAAAAGAACTCTGTCCACAACCATAGCCATCGAGTAATGAGCCTGACCTAAGCCAAAATTGCAATCCTAGCTCCAACAACAAGTAGATTACATGCCAGATCCAAACAAGCAAAGAAAAGAGCTCCGCCACAACCATAGCTGCAAAGCGTCAAGCTAGATCGCCAAGCCACAATAAGCAGCTTTGGCTCATGACAGCCAACAAACTGCATGTTGGATCCTAAGTGCCCAAAATCAAAAGCTCCGGCACAACCATAGCCGCAGAGCCCCAGGCCAGATCGCCGGGCTGCAATAAAAACTCTAGCTCATGACAGCCAGGGAACTACAGCCCGGATCACGATGTTGCAGTGCAGCGAGAATGCAAAGCACAAACACACGATGAAAATGCTACCTGACAAGGGAGGCTGCATCATCAACCACCAAGGTCAGAAACATACAATTGTTCACCTGTGTGATACGACCATAAATGTTATGTGCGTAATAGTGGCCAAATAAATTTGGGCTAGTACATACGCAATCGTTGTCATGAAATTTAAAAATAAAGGCACTATGTATGATTGCTCGAAGGAAGAATTGATACAAGTGTCAATTACATGTGCATACCTTTTGTCATAACATCATAGTCAATAAGTTGACCCGGGCAAAGAAAGTTTAGCCACTATAATGAAAAGCTCAGCCACCAGCATGTTCAAACAAGGCACTGATCAACCCTCAACCTGAAATGGCAGGGCAATAATCACCACCTAGTATGTTTAGATAGGGCGCTGATAAACCCTTTCCCTATTCAGGGGGGAGAGATAGGGATCACATTATTGGCGAAGAATTGATGCATTGTGATGTCATCTAAACTAACAAGTGTTAGTGTTATCCACCAAGTTGGAACACGATAGTATGATATGTTGTGTCTTACAGGGCGGCCTTATAAGGCTGAAGTACACCCGTCCCACGTATGTATGAAGATGTAGGAAAACACTCCTGACCGATGTAGGAAAACACACCTTACCAATGCAGGTAGGGAAATACAAAAGGCACACCTTGGCCCATGCAGACAAGGAGATGCAAGTCAACCCCCACACACCAGGAAGTGCAGGCTAAGAAAAACAAGCAGGAAACCTATTAAGGTTGATGAAAAACACCCCTGACCCGCACAACCAAGGAGATGTTAGCCAGCCTTTTTAGGCTGATGTAAAGTAAAGAAAATAAGTAAGCAAAAGCTATACCAAGAAGATTCCCTCACTATTAGCACATTCGTGAAAAGGAAGAGATAATACAGGTAAAATCCAGAAGATGATGGAATACATTCCACCTAAGAACATTATACGAAAAGAAGATGACAAGCCTCCCTGACTGCCGACACTCAAAGAGGTACATGTCACAGCAAGATTCTCCAGGAAGAATTTTATGGAGCTGTCATGTAGAGACCAGGTTGAAGCAGCATGCAGCAAAGTATGGTTCTACCTGAAGAATTAATGAGGCCAAAACGAGAGAGTTTGGTCATAATTTAGAAGGCCAGGATGCAGAGCCCAGGCCGACGACAGAAGGGTCGCTATGCACGACCCACACATAATTTTACGGAGCTTCCATGCCTAGTCTAGGTTGACACATCATGCAGCAAAATACGATTCTTCCTAAAGAACTAATGAGACCAAAACGAGAGAGTTTGGTCATGATTTAGAAGGCCAGGATGTAGAGCCCATGACGATGCCAGAAGGGTCGCCATGCATGACCCAGGCAGAATTTTATGGAGCTTTCATGTAGAGTCCATGTTGATGCAACAGGCAACAAAATATGATTCAGCCTGAAGAATTAATGAGTCTGAAACGTGAAAGTTTGGTCACAATTTAGAAGGCTCGGACGCAGAGCCTAGGGCGACAATAGAAGAGTTGCCATGCATGACACAGACAGAATTTTACGGAGCTGCCATGCAGAGTCCAGGTTGACGCAACAAGCAGCAGAATATGGTTCTACTTGAAGAATTAATTAGGCCAAAGCAAGAGAGTTCGGTCATGATTTAGAAGGCCCAGATGCAGAGCCTAGGCCGATGCCAGAAGGGTCGCCATGAATGACCCAGGCGGAATTTTAAAGAGTTGCCATGCAGAGTCCAGGTTGACACAGCAGGCAGGAAAATATGGTTCTACTTGAACAAATAACGAGGCAGAAGCAAGAGATTTTTGTCAAGATTTAGAAGGCATGGACGCAGATCCCAGGCCGGTGCCAGAAGGGTTGCCATGAATGACCCGGGCAAAATTTTACGGAGTTTCCATGCAGAATCCAGGTTGACGTAGCAGGTAGCAACCAGGACCATGAAGCGCGACCCTGGAAGAAAACTTAAGAAGTCGCAAGACGGAGGCCAGGTTGACGCAACAGGTAGCAAAACACTGTTCTGCTTGAATAATTAATGAGGCCAAATCGAGAGAGTTTGGTCATAATTTAGAAGGTTCGGATGCATAGCTCAGGCTGATGTTAACGGGGCCGTGAAGCGTGACCCTGGAAGAAAACTTACGGAGTCGCAAGGCAGAATCCAGGCTAACAGTTGCAGGGCTGCAACACAGATCAATGACCACGAGAGACGAAGTCAAGACGTAGAGTTCCACCTTGATGAACAGGGACGTCCGCCAGCATCGACATTCCGACAAGCATCCATGATGCTCAGAAATGTATTATCCCAATGCCTCGCACAGTTTAGCAACATAACATCAGGCTAGGGGAACTTGATAATGTATGGGTTTAATGCCCATATTCTTATTTATCAGTCCCAAAGGCCCAGCATTCTACAACTATAAAATGAGGAGAAAGCCATTAGAAAAGGTAAGTTTTATTACATCCCCCATGACACTATGGCATCACCATCTACACACTCATTTATTCAGATCTAACTTGGGCATTGGAGCGGGCACGACCACAGGCTGCCTCGCCCTGAGTGACCCGTATTCTTTTACAGGTACCCATCTACGTTGGAATCATGCCGAAAGAAGGCCGAAACAGAGGTCATATCAGAACTCTCATAACAGCTCCGACAGGCTTAAAACAATCAGCTCCAGGCCAGGACAATGACAAATTTTAGCATTAACTCCGCTACATGCAGAGATACTTGCAATCCTCCATTGTCTGAGTTTCAAGTCCCAAAATGATAAACTGGACATTCCCAGGTTGCAGTTGACTTAAACTATGGTTTTAGAAATTTATCTCCAGATATATGTAATGAAGTTAATGATGTTAGATTTATACTAGGCCACTTAGGTTCTATTAGTATTAAGAAAGTTGGAAGACAACTTGTTTGTAAGGCTCATAAGTCGTAACTTTGCCTCATGTATTTTGTAGACATTATAATAAAATAACCTATTTGTGATAAAAATAAAATAAAATACCCAACCTTATTGAATACCTCATAGTCCCTCTGTTTTGTTATGTTTGGCTACCTAACTTTAGGTGTTGTTATCTTTTAGAGTTAAAATATGTGGAGAGAATTAAATGAGGAGAGTAAAAAATATAATGAGTGGTTGAAAGTTACTCACTTTATGCCATAAAAGAAAATATGTTAATCTTAGCAAAACATACGAAAATGGAAAGCGTACCAAACTTAAGAAAAACAAAGGGAGAATTTCATTTACAGTTTCAAAATTTGAATTTAAAGTATGATTTCGTTTTAAATTTACATCTTAATATATTTTTGCTGGATTATACATGTATAAAAAAAATTCTCATGTTAGACCGACTAATGGTTAGACCAATCATGAAAAATCCCATTTCAATATTTTTTAGCTTTAAATTGCAATTATTTATACATTACGATACATTTTAAGAATTTCTCTAAAGTTATAAGAATCTCGTTGCAATAAATGAAAACTAACATCAAATCACTCTATATGTTACATCAATCATAAAATGACCTCGTTCGGTTAGTTGGTCTAAAACAAGATTTTGTGTTAAAATATACTTAACGAAGTATAACATAATCACAAAAAAAAGTTTTAACCAACTAACCATTACACGGGGTCATATTATAATTCATATGATTAATAGGGAGATTTGATATTGCAATGAGGTGCCTATAATTATGAAAATCTTTTAAAATGAATCTCAACATATAAATAATTAAAATCCGACCTTAATAATTTTTAAAATGAAAATTTTCATGATTGATCTAATGGTTAGTAGGCCTTATAGGATACCTTCTCCAAAAATTTGACTAAAGACATTTTAAACAAATATATGATAAAAATGAAATGAAACCAAGAAAAAAATATTAAAATAAATAGATAAATAGTATTATTTAAACGTGGAATTATATTAATAAGTCCAATACGTTCACAGAAATGAACGTGTCCAAGGTATCTTAACCAATTTTCAAGGATTTTGACCCAAACTCAAGTGAGTGTTTTATCACTATCATAAAAGGATTTTGACCTCAAACTAAGGTGAATATTCACATACTATGTATGATATCCTAGAATAAAAGGACATGGTTTCTGAAATCATGTCCTTTTATTCTCCAGTTCTCATACGCATGCATTTGGATTGCTAATTGGACATAGTTTCTGAAATCTTGTACTGGCATCATTATGTTAGGTGCAATGTACACCATCTGTGTACCCTCTGTGATGTCCATTTCCATTGAGCCAATTATGGCCCTATCATCGGTCCACCTGGTGTCCCTTAGGATTACCAGAATTTTTACCCTTGTTTCCCGCCGGTGAAGTTCTTGGACCCGTACCATTATCATCCCTAGTTGGATGTGCTGCAACCCCTCTTTTTGCAACCTTCCGTAACTTTCCTCGTTAATTAGAGGCATTTCCACTTGGTGTCCTTCTTCCACAAAAAGGACTCTCTTCTCTATGTAGTGCTGGTATACCCGGTGATTAGGCATTAACCAAACATTTTAATATAATACCTCTGTCGGCACCAAAATGGCTCTTCGACGTTGGGATATTTTTATTTCGGCCGCTGGGTCTATTTGGCTTTCAAGGCTTCTCTGAAACCCCCTTCTTAAGCTTCGTGGGATCCTTCTAGCCATCTCATACAGGATCCGGCTAGACCTCCGGTAGTCTCGTAACTAGTCCTCTTCACTTGAAGGACCCAAAGTAGATGGACCGTGTACCACTCCCGTTTGATTCCGGATAGGCGGCAGACTTTCTACTCTGGATCCTATCGACCTCCTCATTTTCCAAGCTTGGCTTTTTCCTCCTCAAATATCTGCTTTGGGTCCTTGAAAATGTATATTGGTCCCCTTTTCTACTTGGAGATTTCAGATTCGGAGAGCTTTACACCCTCTAACCTCCTTGTTAGGTCAGAGAATGCTTCCTCAAATCCCGACTCCGCCTGTTTTCCCAGGCTCAGCTGCTGGATACCTTTATCCACCGACTGGACCCTTTCTTGGCAGTTCTGGATCTGCTCCGAGATACTGGCTATGAACTGGATTATCGTATTATTCTACTTGATAATCGCAGCTTGCAGGGACGATGACCCTCCTCTGATGTCTACTGGTCTTGTGAACCCTAAGCCTGGTGGCTCCAACCCTTCAATAGCCTCTACTGTTTCCCTATAAACTGAGCTCTTTGCGGTGAGAGACCAGCTCATGAAACGATAACTTCTTGCGTAACCCTTTTTTATACCCCTTTTTTTGATAATTTCTGATAGAAACTTTCATTAGTAACAAAATTTGATTGTGAATCACGGACAAGCTATAGGTTGCTGGTTGTTAGATCTTCAAGTATAGGCTAAATCAAGTTATACCAAGTTTGCAGCTTTAGGCATGTTAATACCAATCTTCTATAGTTCGCTTAAACCTAGCTAAAATTCAAATACAGAATCGAGTACTGGGTTTTGTTCATGTATAGGAGAGCTGATCTTCCCCTCTATGGTACTACACGGGTGCACTATACCCTTTTACTAGACCTAAAAATTCTCTTTCAAGTAAAAAAGATTCAGCTAAGATTAAAACGAAACCATAAATGATTAATAAAAACAGCCTTTGCTGAAAACTTAGAATAAATGTTCAGTTAGCCATGGAATACTTGAGTTTAACTGAGCTCTGATACCAAGCGTGTGACCCCCAAATTCAAGATCGGAGAATAAAAGGAATGCTTGAAACCACGAATAATTTATTCTAAGTGCGGAAATATTACAGTTGAGAAGTAAGACTTCAGATTTTCTCTGTGTGTCTTGCAGCTCCTACAAACTATGCTTTTATAGGCGAGTTTAAGGCTCCATTATGATAGGCGGGTGCACATTGGACCCCATAGCCTCTATCATTAACAACCTTTCCAGTTTATAGGCACCGCTGAAAAGACTCCATTATTGACAGACATAAACAAGTGGGAGTCACGTGCAACTACATTATTGACAGACAAAAGTAAGTGGGCTGTCACATCCCACCGAAAGCTAGATTTGGTGATGATCCACATCCTCCGCTAGGTTTCTAGCTAATGTTTCCAGCTGGTTTATATGCCCCGCGTGCTCTATTATTGAGGTAAGCTAGTCCCCCCAATAATTATCCTTAGTTGCCATCCCGAGACATGACTATAGCTTGATTTCCAGAATCCCTTGCAGCGTGTTGAGAGCCCTCACTGCATCATGGGCTGCTAATTACTGAATTTTATGGGCCTGATTCCGTAGCCTGAATACTTTATCCATGGGGATGCTGGGCTTGTTGAGGTCTTGCTGGACATTATAATATTTGATTTGCAAATTTCCTCGATTTGTTGTGCAATTTTCTCCAAGCTCGTCCTCAAAATCATAGCATGCTGGCCCTGCCCTGCTACCTCCAGTATGGCTTCCTCCATCATTCCTAGCTGCTCATCTTGGGTTTGATCCAGACATTCTGAAATAGAAAGAGCATTAACCAATCTTGATAAGGAACCGGCTAACACATTTTCTTTCCCTTCAATATGATCGAAGTTAATTTTAACCCCAGTTCCTGTAATAAAGTCAGTGAAATTGATCCATCGGACGCGAGATGGATTTTTCTGTGCATTCTTGTTGTAAACGCTGATGATTGCCTGGCAAAATAGTTCTTAGGGTAATCTCTCTTTTGTCCAAATAATGGAATTTCAAGGCTTGCAATATCACCATGCAAGCATGGATTTCCGCATCGATTGTATATTTTACCACTTGGAACTTTCCGCTTGCATAAGCACATATTTTTTCGATGATCTTAGGTCATTCCTTTGGCACTTCTACTTGCACACACCTCCACAGCCTTCCATGCAGCCATCTGTTTCTAGAACAATATAACTTCCGGGTAGCAGAAGCTCCATGTCTGGTAACTGTTGCACTAATTCCTTGATCTTCCTGACTAAATCTCTATCTGAGGTTTAAACCTCTTGTCTCCATTCGGATTAGTCTTAGAGTACAGTGGGCCAACTAGGGTGCCTAAATTGGGAATGTACGACCTGGCATAATTGAGTATGCCAAGTCAGGATCGCAATCCCTTCTTCTCTCTTAAGGATTTATCCTTGAATTCCACGATCTTTTTGATGATACGAGGCTATAGTTTAATCCTTTAGTTGTCGATAATTTCCCCAAGGAACTCAATTTTCCGAACATCAACCATCATATTTGGCTTGGAAAGGATCAATCCATTCTTCTCATGGATACCTAGCATGGTTTGGAGGTGATCAACATGCTCCTCCTCATTCCCTGAGAACACTAAGATATCGTCAATGTACACCGCAAAAAAGGCTTCGGTTCCACGGAAGCACTCATCCATCTTCCTCTGAAATATTGCCTGTGCATTTTTTAATCCAAATGGCATCACCCACCATTCGTGTAAACCACCTGGAACAATGAATGCTATCTATGGAATGCTTTCTTCCGCCATGGCCACTTGGTGAAAATAACTTTTTAGGTCAAACTTAGAGTAGACCTTGTTGTTACCCACACACTTGATGATTGTGTTAATTCCAGGCAACGTGTACTGATCCTTGTGCGTGTTTTCATTCAAGGATCGGTAGTTGAATACCATCCTTTCCTTTCTTCTCCAGTGACCGGATCAATAATGGTCCCTGAGTTGACCAATAATGCCATCGTTACGTGCTTGCTTTTGCTGGGCCTGATCACCCCAAGCGTAAGTAAGGCCCTGACATGCTTCCCATAAGAGTCCTCAGCTGCTAGCGTCACATGTTTCAGAGGCTTGTCCTAGATAGTTATGTCTGGGCTGATAATATCCAGCTTACAAACCACCTTGTTTAGGGCCCAATGCTTCAATGGATCTTCACCAATGAATCCTGCATCTTCCAGCCTTCCTAGGATTGGGCCAAACCTCTTCTGAAAACTTGAGCTGGTTTTTCTCAAGTTATAGTACACCAAGTCCTGGATTGCAATATACCCTTCTTCTATAGATTCGAGTATTGCTGCTCCGCATACCTCCATGTCTGGACTTGTGTTGATTACTGTCAAATTCTTATCGAAAGTGACAGTGTTACCTTCCATTCTTACTCCTCCGTACATCGACCATATGAAATTGCATCCTATGAGCATTTGGATTCCATCTCTCATGCCCATGTTGAAGCTGTAAGGGAACGGGGTTTATGAAACTATTTTCTCCGATCATCATCTGCCTATTTTTTAGCTTAAGCTTTGCCGCCTGCCTGGAGTTGATTTCGTTGAAATAAAAAGTATAACTATTCTCCTCCAGTACTTCTTTAGGGACTGCTCCGCTGTCAGTGCAGCAGGTAGTGGCTCTGGTGTCCAGTATTACCCTTATTTCGAAAGGATTCACTACTGGAATTTCCATTGATACCCAAATATTAAACAGCCGGTTGACTGTTCTTTTCGAATATTGGATACCTGGTGGATGTTTGGGCAGTCTTTGTTTTGATGATGCCAATGCCACTCTGCTTTCCGTTAGGACTTTTGCTTCTTCAAAGAAAACCTCGTCCCCATCTTCGTCTCCCTTGCTTTCCCTTGCATTGTTGTGCTCAATTCGCTCAGCATCTCTTACCTCCAGCTCTTCCTGAACCCTCCTCAGGCCTTTCTCCAGTTCCGCCTCCAGGTTTTTCCTTAGCCTCTCATTCTCCGTTATGAGAAATTGGATATACCCCAATAGTTCCTGAATTAACTTTTCTTTAGACTCATACTCCTTGTTGGCAGGTGTTGGTACTGGTATGATTTTCTCCTTTAGGTAGTGGTTTGAACATAGTGGATAGGCCATTAACTTACAGGTGGTGCAGTGGATCCTTTTCCTCTCCGTGGTTTGGTATTTGTAGAAAACACACTTGGTCCATTTAACTTCTTCCACCTGGCCATTTCTCCTCCATGGATGCCTACATTCTTCCTGTTCTGTCAGAAGTTTCACCTGCCACCTCCATCCTTTTTCTTCTCCCAACAAAGGCGTTCTCTTCAAATGGAAATTCTTCCATGGCTGCTTTAATGTTCATTTGGGTCGTACCGGCTTCTCCCTCCGATACGCTGCAAATTGCATCACAATCTGAATCATCGAGGTTAACTGAGACAACATCCCATTCGCTTGGAAATTCTAAATTATCCACGACCGCTGCTCTAGTAATATTGTCGGTTCTCTTTATGCACTCCCGAACGAAGGGCCTTCATCGCCACAGATGTAACATTTACACTTCTTTGCTCTCTTCGGGTGCTTTTTCTTGAAAACTCTCACATGAGAGTCATGTGGTTTGCCCTTGTATGACTTTGACTTCCTTAAGCCATACTTATTTTGGGTTCGATAATACCCTGGGATTGGTATTTAGCAACAGAAGGACAAGTCTTTCAGTCCCCTCTACAATGCCGCCTTTTTGCACATCTCAGCCAGGTATTGGTAAGAAAAGTGAATCCTTGGAATCGCACTAACGATGCAACCGGGTTTTTCCTTATGAATTCCTTCTCCAATTCCTTGGCAATTAATGGTGGCATCTTCCTGGAGAGTTTTTCTGACAACTCTGGGAAATGTACATGTGCCTGGACGTTGCCGCCAGTGTTTTGGAATCATTCATATAGCTAATCAGGTCTTTCATGCTATCGCATGACAGCCGCTCCAAGTCCTGGTAGGCTCTCTCCTGCTCCACAGTAGACCCTTAGAACGGATCTTCTAGTAGGATGATTCTCCATATTTGCGAGGTTATACTTTGCGGGTCATCAGCAATATTGATTAGCTCCTCGTACTCTTACTGGTAAGCCATCCTCCATTGAATCCATGTTTTCTTCTCAACTTCTCCAAGCATATTTTCCACGTACAAAAGCTTGGACCTATTGTCGATCTAGCTTTTCTCATTTAACGGATTTATAGTAATGGACTCCCACCTGGGAATCACATCGCTATACAGGCCGATGTTGTCAAGCAGCACAAGCATGGCCCCTTGGACTGCCTGGGCCAATGGTAAGTTCTAAATGCCATTGTTGTGACCTGCTTTCTGCTAGATTGCTCTGTCCCTAATTGCTCCTACATCAAATGAAGCAACCCTTAGGTCGTTTCCCCCAGTTGTTTTCGCCAGTGGATATGACCCATAACTGGTTTTGTTGGTGGTCTATAGGAAGACTTGCCAGTTGAGTATGCATTTTCCTTTAGCTTTTGAGTCAGCTTTTGGAGCTTTGGGTACTCCATCTCTTCAAGCTCTGTTACTAGTGCCATCTCATCCTTTTGCCTTGTTTTTGGGTTATCCTCCCCACCCTCGTTAAGAAGAATGTGTTAACCCAATCTCCTTCAGCTTCATCATTGGATGTATCGTAAACTAGATAAGTCCCAAAACTTTTCACTGGCTCCTCCCGAGACATGGATGCATAAATATTGAGGATCCCTTCCTCGGTGTCCTCTTTTTGTTTTTCTTCTTCTTCCTCTGGCAAATCCTGCTGCCACCTTATTATAATGATGGCCCCATTACCATCTTCATCTGTCTCATAATCACTTTTGCCATCAAGTACGAGAGCGAACTCCTCACCAGTATCTGCTAGTTGCTCATCATTTTCCCTTACTGCTGGCTTTCGTTTTTTGATGGTTCTATAATCTCCAAATCTCATTGATAGGGATCCATCCAAAGGATTCTGTATTGCCACCTCCTATGGAGCCTTTGGCCTCCTTGCTGCTACCGGTGGTTTGACCCACCATCTTTGACCTTGTAGCTCCTTTGTTTAGTGCGGTTGCTCAGCGACGACCCTAATACCGCTGCTCACCAGGTAATATGCAATGTGCTGAACATCATACTAGAAACCAGCATAACCTGTATTGGTTAACCTGCCGACCAAAGCCCTTGTTATCAGTAGGTTACTTTCTTCCCCATTCCAGTTCTCATAACCATGCGTTTGGATTGCTAATTGGACATGGTTTCTGAAATCTTGTACTGACATCATTATGTTAGGTGCAATGTACACCATCTGCGTACCCTCTGTGATGTCCATTTCCATTGAGCCAATTTTGGCCCTATCATCGATCCACCGGATGTCCCTTAGGATTACCGGAATTTTTACTCCTGCTTCCTGCCGGTGAAGTCCTTTGACCCGTACCATTATCATCTTTAGGTGGATATGCTGCATCCCCTCTTGTCGTAACTTTCCATAACTTGCCTCGTTAATTAGAGGCATTTTCACATGGTGTCCTTCTTCCACACAAAGAACTATCTCCTCTATGTAGTGCTGGTATACCCAGTGATTAGGAATCTACCAGCCATCTTCATATAATACCTCTGCCGGAACCAAACCGACTCTTTGGCTTTGGGATGTTTGTATTTAAGCCTCTGGGTCTATTTGACTTTCAAGGCTTCTTCGGAACCCCATTCTTAAGCTTCGTGGGATCCTTATAGCCATCTTATACCGGATCCGGCTAGACGTCTGGTAGTCTCGTAACTGGTCCTCTTGACTTGAAGGACCCAAAGTAGATGACTATCTACCACCCCCATTTGATTATAGGCGGCATAGTTTCTACTCTGGATCCTATCGACCTCCTCATTTTTCAAGCTTGGCTTTTTCCTCCTCAAATAACCACTTTGGGTCCTTGAAAATGTATATTGGTCCCCTTTTCTTCTTGGGGATTTCAGATTCCGAGAGCTTTACACCCTCTAACCTCCTTGTTAGGTCAGAGATTGCTTCCTCAAATCCTGACTCCGCTTGTTTTTCCAGGCTCTGCTGCTGGATACCTTTTCCCATCGACTGGACCCTTTCATGGCAGCACTGGATCTGCTCTGAGATATTGGCTAGGAACTGGATTATCATATTATCAATCTACTTGATAATCGCAGCTTACGGGGAAGACAGCCCTCCTCCGATGTCTGCTGGTCATGTGAACCTTACGCCTGGTGGCTCCAACCCTTCAGTAGCCTCTACTGTTTCCTTATAAACTGAACTCTTTGCGGTGAGAGACCAGCTCATGAAATGATGACTTCTTGCGTAACCCTTTTAGATTCCCCTTTTTTTGATAATTTTTTATAGAAACTTTAGATAATAACAAAATTTGATTGTGAATAACGGATAAGCTATAGCTTACTGGTTGCTAGACCTTCAAGTATAGGCTAAATCAAGTTATTCCAAGTTTGCAGCTTTAGGCATGTTAATACCAATCTTCTATAGTTCGCTTAAACCTAGCTAAAATTCAATGTTACTTAATCGAGTACTGGGTTTTGTTCATGTATAGGAGAGCTGATCTTCCCCTCTGTGGTACTACACAGGTGCACTATAACCTTTTACTAGACCCAAAAATTCGCTTTCAAGCAAAAAGGATTCAACTACGATTAAAAAGAAACCATAAATGATTAATAAAAATAGCCCTTGCTGAAAACTTAGAATAAAAGTTTAGTTAACCATGGAATACCTGAGTTTAACTGAGCTTTGGTACCAAGTGTGGCCCCAAATTCAAGATCGGAGAATAAAAGGAATGCATGAAGACACGAACAATTTATCTAAGTGCAGAAATATTAAAGCTGAGAAGTAAGACTTCAGAGTTTTTCTATGTGTCTTGCAACTCCTACAAATTATGCTTTTATAGGCGTGTTTCAAGGCTCCATTATGATAGGAGGGTGTACATTATGCCCCATAGCCTCTATCATTATCTGCCTTTACAGCTACCCTTCAGGAATAATACACTCAGAGTGGTCTAAATTTATAGGCACCACCGAGAAAGACTCCATTATTGAAAGACATAAACAAGTGGGAGTCACATGCAACTACAATATTGACAGACAAAATTAAGTGGGCAGTTACATCCCACCGAAAGCTAGATCTGGTGATGATCCACATCCTCCGCTGGGTTTCTAGCTAATGTTTACAGCTGGTTTATACGCCTCGCGTGCTCTATTACTAAGGTAAACTGGTCCCCCCAATAATTATCCTTAGTTGCCATCCTGCGACATGACTCTAGCTTGATTTCAAGAATCCCTTGCAGGGTGCTGAGAGCCTTCACTGCGTCCTGGGTTGCTACTTGCTGGATTTTATGGGCCTGATTCCGCAGCCTGAATACTTTATCCATGGGGATGATGGTCTTGTTGAGGTCCTTCTGGACATTGTAATATTTGATTTGAAAATTTCCTCAATTTTTTGTGCTATTTTCTCCAAGCTCGTCCTCAAAATCATAGCATGCTGGCCCTGGCCTGCTACCTCTAGTATGGCTTCCTCCACCCTTCCTAGCTGCTCTTCTTGTTGATCCAGATATTCTGAAATAGAAAGAGCATTAACCAATCTTAATAAGGAATTGGATAACACATTTTCTTTCCCTTCAATATGCTCAAAGTTAATTTTAACTCCAGTTCCTGTAATAAAGTCAGTGAAATTGATCCATGGGATGTGAGATGGATTTTTCTGTGCCATCTTGTTGTAAATGCGAATGATTGCCTGGTGACAGGCGGGCGGTCGTCGCGCCCTCCGTGCAAAAGATAATTTATAAGCCCTTTTTGCTTACTTTCTCCAACTAGGTAGATAGCGGCAAATCGGGGTCGTCAAAGGAGAAGAGGGATCTTCCTAAGCGTCTAAGCACACAATGGTTGATATTAGGCTAGGAGTAGATATATATACACACACATAAAAGCATGTAAAGGGGGGGTTGGTTGGTTGTTCCTAAGTTACGAAAGTAAAAAAGACAAGATAACTAGCAAGGTCAAGTGACTATGCTAATCATCAAACAAAACTAAAGAAAAGGGGTTTTAAACTACAAAGATAAAGAGCCTTGGGGGCAAGGGATATCCACTTCCGAATCCAATGTAGGTCATTGAATCATTCACTCATTCTATCATATAGCATTACATGACTCAACATCAACATACCCATCTAGCAAGAATCACAACACGTTATGCACAAGAAGTTCTAAGTTCATGCTCATAGATTTTCATGCAAAGGAGCTACGGAATTCGTCACGTTCCTAACACCTAACCAATTCAATCATACAAGCACTCCCTATGCTCAAGCAACTCATGGCACAAGTGTTGAAACACACCATTAAGAATACACGAATGCTAAATAACAAATGCTTCAAGGATGAGTTAAAATCATCTATTCAATACTTCAACTACTTGTTGTGGAGACTAAACTCCTATCCTTCTTAGTTCGTAGTTTGCAAGAGTGAGTTCGACATCTCTCGTCAAACCTCACCAATGACTCCCGTTGTCGCGACCACGACTCAAGGTATCATTGGTGGCATTTAATCACGAAGAACCAACAAGCTTGGCAATGCTTATGACCACTACACCGTGACTAAGCATTTAACCAATTCATGCAATTACACGATATTGGATGAACGTGCAACGCACATTCATCCAAGAGCATATAACTCTCTCGTTTGCTACACAAACGAACATGACGAAGAGTTCGACATCAATCACATTCGTCTAGCACATTATCAATCCATCAACACAATCAAAAGCCCTAAATCATACTCATACATTCCTAACAAGAAAAGGGGGGAAATTAACCCAAATCCCCTAAACCCTAGCTAGCAATTCATACAAGTATTTCATTCAAGCTTTCAACAATATCAATGGCATCAACAATTAACATTCAAAGCACAATAAAAGCACAATAGCAAAAACACCAAATAGCTAGATATAAATGCTCCTTACTACATAGAAATGGAAGCTTCAATCCTTGCTCCCAAGTACAAAAACTACTCTAGAACAACAAAAGACATAGAAACTAAGAAAACAAGAAGATAAAACCTAGGGTTTTGGCCCAAAACAGGGGCCAAAAGCTGTGGAGAAGAAGGGGTGAAGAGGTATTTATAGTGCAAGAAAAAAGGGAGAAAAAACGCTGCTGCAGAGCTGGATTCGTGCTGTCGTCGCGACTCGCGACCAGTTCTATCGCGAGTAGCGACCAGCAGTGAAATCCAGCCCTGTTTTGTTTTGCTTCCTCCGGGTGAACCGTTGATCCGTTTCGGGAGTTCTTGTAGTCGATTTTATAGTGCTCGAGAAGAGGAATTCAATGGTGCCACTCTTGAGGGCTGATTCTTCTCGGAAAATTCTGAGAACCCTGGATCATCATTCATCCGTTGCTTTGCTCTCCTTTCTTCATCTCTTCACTTCTTCAAATCTTCACAAAGCTCAAATGTAAAGGTCTTCAAATCTTCAAATCTTCAAAGTCTTCAAATCTTCAAAGATAAATCTTCAAAGTCTTCAAATCTTCAAAGTCTTCAAACAAATCACCTTGTCACACAAAATCATCTAAAAAGTGATAAAAACGTCAAAGCCGCCTTTATCCCTCCTTAGATGATTTCAAGGCAAAATGCCACATGTAGAGCACAAAATTGCACAAAACCTAATCCTAAAAAGCCTAAAATAACCATCTAAAATGGACACATCAAACCTCCCCACACTTAAACCTTACTCGCCCTCGAGTAAGAAAAGATTCAAGCACACGGAGGAAATGACGTATCCACATCCTAAAAACCCTAAAATAACCACATAAAATGGCCTCATCAAACCTCCCCACACTTAAACCTTACTCGCCCTCGAGTAAGAAAAGATCCAAGCACACGAAGGAATTCATATGGCCATATCCTAAACTAATCCCCCAAACAAAGCCTCACAAAAACTCTCAATATCATAAATCCCAAAATAAAAGCTCACATGAGAATTTTTCACACACACATCCCCAATCCTAAATCTAACCAAACCTACCACTTATCAATTCACTACCCATAAAAATATTTCAAAGCCCAGAATTGATATTCCCAAAGTCCAATGACACAAGCTGAAGTTAAAACCATTTAAGAGGTTTAAGCACATACTTCACCTAATGCCAATATATCCACCAAAATCCAATGACATAAAATGAAGCTAAAGCCATATAAGAGGTTCAAACACATGCTTCACCTAATGCCAATATATCAACCAAAAACGAAGTAGAAAGAGATAAGGAATTTCATAACCACACTTCGTTTCCTAACCCACTAAGCTACCCAATCCCAAGAGGTCTATAGATGTTGAGCTACCCGATCCATCCATGTGACAACCACAACCTTATGACTCCAACGCCGGAAAATCAGTGAAATCTTAGAATTTTTCTTTTTCTCTCATTTTGCCTAGGAGCTCTTTCGAGTTTTCATCCTAGCCACACATCATGTTTCTTTAGCTCACATCTCACCTTTTTCCACACATTTTAGCCTCCCATTTTTTCCTAGGCCGCCCTTTCAGGTTTTTGACCTATCCGGGCCCCCAATGTTGCCTAAGTTGCCCTCTCGGGTTTTCAACTTAGCGGGTTTTCTTTTTCTTTTTTTTTCTATTTTTTTTCTTTTCTCATGTTTTTCCAATGAAAAGTAGCAAAAAGCATTCCAAAACTATCTAGCATGCATGTGAATCCTCTAACCCCTCCCCACACTTAAAACATTACAATGCCCTCAATGAAAACATATAAGGCAAGAACAATAAAATCAAGGTAAGGGGGTAGAATGACACCCGTATCTCCGCAATTCGCCGGTGATATGGCGCAATCCAAGCACTTGTATGGTCCCGAAATAGGTGTCAGAACCGGACGGGTGAGCAAAGATGCCGTAGAAGAACTCACCCCTCAAGAAAAGCATTGTCTCCATGGCGCCGTTTGATCAAGACTAACACCACGAAGAACACATTAAACTCACAAGTACATAAGGATATGTAATACTAGGTTTAGCATCAAGAGTTAATAACCATAGTATTTTCAAAGAACAACCAAATCACACTCAACCAACACTATAAGAATAATCATGAAAAATATCCAACATATATTGACATGTATACAAGCATCATTATAGGATATGCACTTACGATCACAATGATGTAGTCGGCATACTACAATCAACAAATGTACTATAAAGATGCAAGAATGTTCATATGCCAATATATGTAGGATGGTTGAGAATGAGTGGAGATGTGGTGGTTCTTGGGAGTGTTGGGTGGAGAAGAAGGAAGAATCATGCAATGTTTAAGATCAAATGAAAACTTGGAATTTTCATCGCGACTCGCGACTGAAGTGGCCGCGACTCGCGACGGACTTCATCGCGACTCGCAACAGGTTCGTCGCGACTCGCGAAAAGTAGAGGCCGGGAGCATAATTTTTGGAAAATTTTTCTAATCACGTCGCGACTCGCGACCTATTTGTCGCGACTCGCGATGGACCATCGCGAGTCTGTCGCTACTCGCGGAAAGTTGGTTCCGAGAGCCCAAAAATTCTGGGCTCGTCGCGACTCGCGACGAATCTCATCGCGACTCGCGACGAGCATCGCGAGGTCATCGCGACTCGCGGAAAGTTGGTGCTGGGAGTGGATTTTTCTCCCCTGTTTGTCGCGAGTCGCGACGAAGCTCATCGCGACTCGCGACGGCATGGTATCCCAGGCTTAAATTTTTTTTTCGTTTTCTTACCAACTGTCCAAGCTTTCTTCCCTCGTTCATTGATCTCGTTCCTTCATCTCCTTCATTGCAATACACTTCATGTTGCTACAAAATCACAGAAAAACATGCCATAAAAAGAACAAAAGAAAACAACAACAAAATCAAACTAAGAAACACAAACTAAGAAACAAAAACTAAAAGAAATGCCGAATTTATTTAACGTCGTCGGCACGACGAAGCTCCGTATTTTTAAGGTCGTCGGCACGACCCTAATGTTATCCGTATGGTGAAGGCTTGAACCCCTTCACCATGAGCTTCCAAAAGTCGAGAGGTGGGGGTACAAAACTTTCAAAAGGAAAGTTTTGTGGAGGTGGAGATGGTTCAAAGGGAATTGAGTGGTTAGGGAGCTTGGGATAATCTTTCGGCTCCTCTCTCATTTCCCTCAAAACTTCCAAAAATGGTGGAGTTGGTTCACTAGGTGGGAGAAGGGGTGACGATGCTAATGGATGTAGCACTATCACCTCTTCCTCCATTTTTCTATCCTCTACAACCAACTCCTCATCCCTTTCAAACTCAAAATCATTTTTATTGGTGACCTCACTCACCGAGTCATCGAGTTCAAGTTGGGATGGTGTATTTTCGGAATCACGAGCTTCCATGCGGGCCAATACCTCTAATATGTTCCTTGCATGCCCCTCAATGGCCTCAACACTAGAGGAGAGTTGGGTATCCAGCTCCTCACTAGTAAAGGAGTTCAAGTTTGCTATGGTATTTAAGACATCCTCACGTGTCAAACTTGAACTTCCTTGTTGGGCTTGGTTTTGGGGTATGGTATAGGGTGGTGATGGCCAACTAGGTTGCTCGTAGTGTTGGTTTTCCGGCTCATTCTCATACCACCAATCCGGACTACCACTCCATTCCGGATTGTAAGAGTCATGGTATGGATAGCATTCATGAGCTTCTTGCCCTTGAAAACCAACATCTCCAACCTCTTGATAGCACTCTTCATAGTACCCATGGTTTTGAAAACCAAGGGTTCTTTCTCGGTCATCGTGCTTTTCCCTCAACAAAGGGCAAGATTCGGTAGGATGGTCGGAACGACACATCCTACAAAACCTTGCTTGTTGAGCCTCTCTTCTCATCATGAGTTCCCTCAAGGTGAGATGCTCCATTAATTTTTTTTATTTTTTTTTCAAAAGTTCAGAATCATAGTGCAAGGATTCTCGATAAAATAAATTACCAAGAACGCAAGCAATACCTACTCCGAACAAAAACAACCACCAAGTAGTGGAAAATAAAAACAACTAGCCAATACACAACCAAATACACCGAAATACTTAAAAATAAATGCCTCTCCCCGGCAACGGCACCATTTTGACAGGCGGGCGGTCGTCGCGCCCTCCGTGCAAAAGATAATTTATAAGCCCTTTTTGCTTACTTTCTCCAACTAGGTAGATAGCGGCAAATCGGGGTCGTCAAAGGAGAAGAGGGATCTTCCTAAGCGTCTAAGCACACAATGGTTGATATTAGCTAGGAGTAGATATATATACACACACATAAAAGCATGTAAAGGGGGGGGGTTGGTTGGTTGTTCCTAAGTTACGAAAGTAAAAAGACAAGATAACTAGCAAGGTCAAGTGACTATGCTAATCATCAAACAAAACTAAAGAAAAGGGGTTTTAAACTACAAAGATAAAGAGCCTTGGGGGCAAGGGATATCCACTTCCGAATCTAATGTAGGTCATTGAATCATTCACTCATTCTATCATATAGCATTACATGACTCAACATCAACATACCCATCTAGCAAGAATCACAACACGTTATGCACAAGAAGTTCTAAGTTCATGCTCATAGATTTTCATGCAAAGGAGCTACGGAATTCGTCACGTTCCTAACACCTAACCAATTCAATCATACAAGCACTCCCTATGCTCAAGCAACTCATGGCACAAGTGTTGAAACACACCATCAAGAATACACGAATGCTAAATAACAAATGCTTCAAGGATGAGTTAAAATCATCTATTCAATACTTCAACTACTTGTTGTGGAGACTAAACTCCTATCCTTCTTAGTTCGTAGTTTGCAAGAGTGAGTTCGACATCTCTCGTTAAACCTCACCAATGACTCCTGTTGTCACGACCACGACTCAAGGTATCATTGGTGGCATTTAATCACGAAGAACCAACAAGCTTGGCAATGCTTGTGACCACTACACCGTGACTAAGCATTTAACCAATTCATGCAATTACACGATATTGGATGAACGTGCAACGCACATTCATCCAAGAGCATATAACTCTCTCGTTTGCTACACAAATGAACATGACGAAGAGTTCGACATCAATCACATTCGTCTAGCACATTATCAATCCATCAACACAATCAAAAGCCCTAAATCATACTCATACATTCCTAACAAGAAAAGGGGGGAAATTAACCCAAATCCCCCAAACCCTAGCTAGCAATTCATACAAGTATTTCATTCATGCTTTCAACAATATCAATGGCATCAACAATTAACATTCAAAGCACAATAAAAGCACAATAGCAAAAACACCAAATAGCTAGATATAAATGCTCCTTACTACATAGAAATGGAAGCTTCAATCCTTGCTCCCAAGTACAAAAACTACTCTAGAACAACAAAAGACATAGAAACTAAGAAAACAAGAAGATAAAACCTAGGGTTTTGGCCCAAAACAGGGGCCAAAAGCTGTGGAGAAGAAGGGGTGAAGAGGTATTTATAGTGCAAGAAAAAAGGGAGAAAAAACACTGCTGCAGAGCTGGATTCGTGCTGTCGTCGCGACTCGCGACCAGCAGTGAAATCCAGCCCTGTTTTGTTTTGCTTCCTCCGGGTGAACCGTTGATCCGTTTCGGGAGTTCTTGTAGTCGATTTTATAGTGCTCGAGAAGAGGAATCCAATGGTGCCACTCTTGAGGGCTGATTCTTCTCGGAAAATTCTGAGAACCCTGGATCATCATTCATCCGTTGCTTTGCTCTCCTTTCTTCATCTCTTCACTTCTTCAATTTTTCACAAAGCTCAAATGTAAAGGTCTTCAAATCTTCAAATCTTCAAAGATAAATCTTCAAAGTCTTCAAATCTTCAAAGTCTTCAAACAAATCACCTTGTCACACAAAATCATCTAAAAAGTGATAAAAACGTCAAAGCCGCCTTTATCCCTCCTTAGATGATTTCAAGGCAAAATGCCACATGTAGAGCACAAAATTGCACAAAACCTAATCCTAAAAAGCCTAAAATAACCATCTAAAATGGACACATCACCTGGAAATCAGTTCTCAGGGTAATCTCTCTTTTTTTCCAAATAATGGATTTTCAAGGCTTGCAATGTCTCTATGCAAGCATGGATTTCCGCATCGATTGTAGATTTAACCACTGGGAACTTTCTGCTTGCATAAGTGCATATTTTTTCCAATGATCTTGGGTCATTCCTTTGGCGCTTCCACTTGTACACACCTCTCCATCCTTCCACGCAGCCACCTGTTTCTAGAACAATATAACTTCCGGGTGGCAGAAGCTCCATGTCTGGTAAATGTTGCACTAATTCCTTGAACTTCCTAACTAAAGACTAAATCCCAGTCTGCGGGTTTAAACCTCTTGTCTTCGTTCGGATTAGTCTTGGAGCACAGTGGGCCAACTAGGGTGCCTAAATTGGGAATGTACGACCTGGCATAATTGAGTATGCCAAGTCAGGATCACAATCCCTTCTTCTCTCTTAAGGATTCGTCCTTGAATTCCACGACCTTTTTGATGATATGGGGCTGCAGTTTAATCTTTTGGTTGCCGATAATCGCCCCAAGGAACTCAATTTCCCGAATAGGATCCTTCATCTTTAGCTTGGAAAGGATCAATCCATTCTTCTCACATATACCTAGCATGGTATGGAGGTGATCAGCATGCTCCTCCTCATTCCTTGAGAACACTTAGATATCGTTGATGTACACCACAATAAAGGATTCGGTTCCACAGAAGCACTCATCCATCTTCCTCTGAAATATTGCCGGTGCATTTTTAAATCCAAATGGCATCACCAACCATTCGTATAAACCACCTGGAACAACGAATGTTGTTTATGGAATGCTTTCTTCCGCCATGGACACTTTGTGAAAACCACTTTTTAGGTAAAACTTGGAGTAGACCTTGTTGTTACCTATGCGCTTGATGATTGTGTTAATTCTGGGCAACGTGTACTGATCCTTGTGCGTGTTGTCGTTCAAGGAGCAGTAGTTGAATACCATCCTTTCCTTCCCTTTCCTTTCTTCTTCGGTGACCGGATCAATAATGGTCCCTGAGTTGACCAATAACGCCATTGTCCTATGCTTGCTTTCGCTGGGCCTGATCACCCTAAGCGTAAGCAAGACCCTGGCATGTTTCCCATAAGAGTCCTCAGCTGCTGGAGTCACATGTTTCAGAGGCTTGTCTTAGATCATTTGAATCCACGTAAGCTACGATTATTAGCCACAATGCTAATAATCGGCCAACTGATTATTTAATCGGATCAAAGCGCTAAAGGAATGACCGGGTCTGGCTAATGATTGGTGATGACTAACTAAACATGAGAAAGTGTTAGTATTCTCATGTTTGTAACACTCAACATGAACATTAACCAGCCATCTTCATATAATACTTCTGCTGGCACCAAACTGGCTCTTCGACCATGCTCATGCCCAAGTCATCATAAGGAGATACCAGAATCTTGGGGACCCACCACCTTTGATCTTGTAGCTCCTTTGTTAAGTGCAGTTACCCAGCGATGGCCCTGATACCGCTGCTCACCAGGTAATCTGCAACGTGCGGAACATTATACCAGAAACTGACGTAACCTGTATTGGTTAACCCGCCGACCAACGCCCTTGTTATCAGCATGTTACTTTCTACCCCATTCCAGTTCTCATACCCATGCGTTTGGATTGCTAATTGGAAACGGTTTTTGAAATCTTTTACTGACATCATTATGTTAGGTGCAATGTACACCATCTGCGTACCCTCCGTGAGGTCCATTTCCATTGAGCCAATTATGACCCTATCATCGGTCCACCTGGTGTTTCTTAGGATTTCCAGAATTTTTACTCATGCTTCCCACCGGTGAAGTCCTTAGACCCGTACCATTATCATCTCTAGGTGGATGTGTTGTAACCCCTCTTGTCGCAACCTTCCGTAACTTGCCTCGTTAATTAGAGGCATTTTCACCTGGTGTCCTTCTTCCACACATAAGATTCTCTCCTCTATGTAGTGCTGGTATACCTGGTGATTAGGGCCAAGGAGATCAAGGAAGATGACTTTGACCTGTCAACAAAGCATGGTCAGGAGCAGGACCTAGGAGATAGCATAATAGAGTTGATAGAGATCCATCCAAATGATTCTATATTGCCACCTCATGTGGCGCCTTTGAGTTGTTTCAAAGTGAAATGTTAGAAATGTTGAGCAAAAAAGCTCCGGGTGTATACCAGCACTCATGCACCCAAGGACTATGCTCCTGGTCTTGGGCAAAAGATTTTCCAAGATTTTGTACGTGGAAAATCTGCTTGGATAAGTTAAGAAGAAAACGTGGATTCAATAGAGGATAGCTTACGAGCAAGAGTACGGGGAGCTAATCAATATTGCTGATGACCCGCAGAATATAACCTCGCAAATAAGGAGAATCATCCTACTTTAAGATCCGTTCCACGGGTCTACTGAGGAGCAGGAGAGAGCCTACCTGGACTTGGAGCGGCTGTCATGCGATAGCATGAAAGACCTAATTAGATATATGAATGATTTCAAAATCCTGGCGAGAAAGTCCGAGCGCATGTACATTTCCCAGGAGCTGTCGGAGAAACTCTTCAGGAAGATACTACCGTTAATTGTCAAGGAATTGGAGAAGGAATTCTTAAGGAAATCTTAAAGGGAAGGAAATGATGGTATTCAACTACTTCTCCTTGAATGACAACACGCACAAGGATCAATACACGTTGTCCGGAATTAACACAATCATCAAGCGTGTAACAGCAAGGTCTACTCCAAGTTTGACCTAAAAGGTGGTTTTCACCAAGTGGCCATGGTGGAAGAAAGAATTCCATGGACATCATTCGTTGTTCCAGGTGGTTTATATACGAATAATTAGTGATGCCATTTGGATTAAAAAATGCACCGGCAATATTTCAGAGGAAGATGGATGAGTGCTTTTGTGGAACCGAAGCCTTTATTGCAGTGCACATTGTCGATATCTTGTTGTTCACATGGAATGAGGAGGAGCATGCTGATCACCTCCAGACCATGCTAGGTATCAATGAGAAGAATGGATTGATCCTTTCCAAGCCAAAGATGAAGGTTGTTGTTCGTGAAATTGAGTTCCTTGGGGTGATTATCGGCAACCAAAAGATTAAACTACAACCCCATATCATCAAAAAGATCGTGGAATTCAAGGACGAATCCTTAAGAGAGAAGAAGGGATTGCAATCCTGGCTTGGCATACTCAATTATGCCAGGTCGTACATTCCCAATTTAGGCAACCTAGTTGGCCCACTGTACTCCAAGACTAATCCGAACGGAGATAAGAGGTTTAAAGCCTCAGACTGGGATTTAGTCAGGAAAATCAAAGAATCAGTGCAACAGTTACCAGACATAGAGCTTCCGCCACGCAGAAGTTATATTGTTCTAGAAATGGATGGCTGCATAAAAGGCTGGGGAGGTGTGTGCAAGTGGAAGCGCCAAAGGAATGACCCAAGATCATTGGGAAAAAAATGCGCTTATGCAAGTGAAAAGTTCCCAGTGGTAAAATCTACAATCGATGCGGAAATCCATGCTTGCATGGAGATATTTCAAGCCTTGAAAAATCCATTATTTGGACAAAGGGGAAATTACCCTGAGAACTGATTGACGTGCAATCATCAGCTTTTACAACAAGATGGCACAGAACAAGCCATCTCCCGTCCGATGGATCAATTTCACTTACTTTATTATAGGAACTGGGGTTAAAATTAACTTCGAGCATATTGAAGGGAAACAAAATGTGTTAGCCAATTCCTTATCAAGATTGGTTAATGTTCTTTCTATTTCAGAATGTCTGGATCAAAGCCATGAGGAGCAGGTAGGAATGGTGGAGGAAGCCATACTGGAGGTAGCAGGCTAGGTCCAGCATGCTATGATTTTTAGGATGACACCGAGGAAATTGTGCAACAAATCGAGGATATTTGCAAATCAAATATTACAATGTCCAGCAGGACCTCAACAAGCCCATCATCCCCATGGATAAAGTATTCAGGCTGCGGAATCAGGCCCATAAAATCCAGCAAGTAGCAGCCCAGGATGCAGTGAAGGCTCTCAACACCCTGCAAGGGATTCTGGAAATCAAGCTAGAGTCATGTCGCAGGATGGCAACTAAGGATAATTATTGGGGGGGGGTATAAACCAACTGGAAACATTAGCCAGAAACCTAGCGGAAGATGTGGATCATCACCAGATCTAGCTTTCGGTGGGATGTGATTGCCCACTTATTTTTGTCTGTCAATAATGAAGTCTTTCTCAGTGGTGCCTATAAATTGGACCACTCTGAGTGTATTATTTCTTAAGGGCAGTTGTAAAGGTAGTTAATGATAGAGGCTATGGGGCCCAATGAGCACCCGCCTATCAGACACTCAGAAAAACTCTGAAGTCTTACTTCTCAACTGTAATATTTCTGCACTTAGAATAAATTGTTCGTGCTTTTAGGCATTTTTTTTATTCTCCGATCTTGAATTTGTTGCCACACACTTGGTATCAGAGCTTAGTTTAACTAAGGTATTCCATGTCTAACTAAACTTCTATTCTAAGTTTTCAGTAAGGGCTGTTTTTACTAATCATTTATGGTTTCTTTTTAATCTTAACTGAATCCTTTATACTTGAAAAAGAATTTTTGGGTCTAGTAAAAGGATATAGTGCACCTGTTTAGTACCACAGAGGGGAAGATCAACTCTCCTATACATGAACAAAACCCAGAACTCGATTAAGTAACATTGAGTTTTAGCTAGGTTTAAGCGAACTATAGAAGATTGGTATTAACATGCCTAAAGCTGTAAACTTGGAATAACTTAATTTAGCCTATACTTGAGGGTCTAGCAACCAGTAATTTATAGCTTGTCCGTGATTCACAATCAAAATTTTTTATTATCTAAAGTTTCTATCAGAAACTAACAAAAAAGGGGGGGTACCTAAAAGGGTTACGCAAGAAGTCATCGTTTCATGAGCTGGTCTCTCTCCACAAAGAGCTCAGTTTATAATGAAAAAGTAGAGGCTACTGAAGGGTTTGAGCCACCAGGCATAGGGTTCACATGACCAGCAGACATCAGAAGAGGGTCGTCGTCCCTGCAAGCTGCGATTATCAAGCAGAATAATATGATAATCCAGTTCCTAGCCAATATCTCGGAGCATATCTAGAACTGCTAAGAAAGGGTCCAATCGGTGGAAAAAGGTATCTAGCAGCTGAGCCTGGGAAAACAGGCGGAGTCCGAATTTGAGGAAGCAGTCTTTGACCTAACAAGGAGGTTAGAGAGTGTAAAGCTCTTAGAATCTGAAATCCCCAAGAAGAAAAGGGGACCAATACACGTTTTCAAGGACCCAAGCGGATATTTGAGGAGGAAAATCCAAGCTCGGAAAATGATGAGGTTGACAGGATCCAGAATAGAAACTCTGCCGCCTATCCGGAATTAAATGGGGGTGGTAGACGGTCCATCTACTTCGGGTCCTTCAAGTCAAAATGACCAGTTACGAGAATTGCTTAACCCATTCTTCTTAAGCTTCATCATTAGACGTATCATAAACTGGAAAAGTCCTAAAACTTTTCATCTGGAACCTTCATCCTTTTTCTTCTCCAGACCAAAGGCGTTCTCTTCAAATGGAAATTCTTCCATGGCTACTTTGATGTTCATTTGGGTCGTACCATCTTCTTTTTCCGATACGCTGCAAATCGCATCACTGTCTGAATAAGTCCAATACGTTCAATGCGTCCACAGAAATGAATGCATTCAAGGTATCTTAACCAATTTTCAAGGATTTTGACCCTACTAGAAGTGAGTGTTTTATCACTAGCATAAAAGGATTTTGACCCCAAACTAAGGTGAGTATTCACATGCTATGTATGATTAGTTGTTTTGAATATGCTACTTGAGTAGATTATATCATGCATAATATGCCACACGATATTTTGTTTAGTTTTAAATTGTGCATGGCATGGAGAGGATGATGTGACTTTATCACATCAGACTCAACTTGATTGACATATGTGTATGAACGAATTCCACTTTTTCTTGTTGTTATTACATTGAATTTTTTTATTGATAAATTCGGGGTTCTCTTCTTGGCTGCAGTTCGATCAAAATCGATATGAGCATCAAGATATGGTATGCTACCATTATCAATTGTAACAGAGTCCGGAGTCAGGAGCGGGAAAAAGAAATAGGAAGAGGAAGGGGAAAAGGAAAAGGCAAAAGAGAAGAGAAAAAGAAAGGCAACGTCTTGGGAAAGACAGATTTTCCATTGGCTTATGGAGACGGGGTTTAATTAGAATAAAAAAAAGGTAAACTGTTTTAGTTGCAATATAAAAATTTATTATGCAACGTGCAAGAGTTATAAATTTATGACCCGATTAATGCAACCCAAAAAATTTATCTTCATTTCCTCTAATTTGCAATTTAAACCTTGGTCTTTCCATGCCTTATGGAAAGACAATCTTTCAAAAGACAGACTCAAAAAGAAAAAGGGAAAGAAAAAAATAAATAGTGAAATGGGAATGATTAATTTTCCTGAAAGTCAACGCTTTTAACCGAACTTGAAGATTTGACCTGACGGAATGGTCACGACTCAAGAGTTCTGCAAGTTGAGGGGTCAAAAGTGTTAAAAAAAAGAGATAAGAAGCTAAT
The DNA here is from genome assembly GCA_037428765.1 of Rubia yunnanensis. Taxonomy (NCBI): domain Eukaryota; kingdom Viridiplantae; phylum Streptophyta; class Magnoliopsida; order Gentianales; family Rubiaceae; genus Rubia; species Rubia yunnanensis. The sequence goes on from CM075066.1 coordinate 86,585,562, forward strand.
AGTGAATGATAACAAGAGTTTAGGGGTCACATGAGTCGTTTGCCCTAAAGTATACAAATCCCTTCTTTTCGGGATAGAATCACGAGAGACTTATTGTTTCCAAAAACATATATTAAATATTATATTAATAATGAATAGACAAGTAAAACAACCCGGAGCCAAAAATCCAAAATTTGATCGACCCAGTCACAAACCCGACCTGGCCAACCCAAACTTGAAACACCATCTGAGCCCGATCCAACTTGGGACACGACCTACCCAGGCCAAAGGTTTAAAATTTGACCCCAATCCAAAACTCAATCTGATCTAACCAACATGTCCGAAAAACCAAACCGAATACCTAGGACCGAAACCCATCTTGATAACTAGGGCCAAAACCTCAAACCTAACCGACCCAGACTTGAAACAGAATTTAAGCTTGAACCGATCAATTCGGATCTGAAATCTAACATGACAACTTGGATTCAGACATAAAATATGATCGGTTTGGGTGTAAAATCCAACAAAGCGAGGCTCAAAACTCAAAAGAATGTATTGATGAGAGAGAGAGAGAGAGCGAGCACGTAGCATTGCTAAGAAGGAAATTTAAACCTAAAATGAGGCAGTGTGTTCTGTTTAACTCTACATGTATTGGATGATTTCCTCTTATATAGCAAGAGTTTGTTATACTCTTTTGAGTATTTGGATAAGATTATAAGGTATGGTTGTAAATAGTTCTTTGGTTTTGCTTTTTTAGCAATGCTATATTTTTCATTGGTGAAAATGAGATTTCTACATTCCTACTGTCTGTGAAAACCCTCTAAATTTATTGGGAGATTGGACATAGTCTTCTAAGATTAGGGTCACAATACTTGTTAGATTTGCTGATAAAAATCCCGATCTCTCTTTCAGTGTGTTGATGGCCGATTTATGTAAAATGCAGTAATGCACCCTCGAAAGAGATCTACTTGATAATTTTTTATTGAGAACCAAACAATAGAGGGCCCCTAAATTATAATTTGTGCTGAGCCCTGCAAACCCTCTTGTCGCACCCCTCTCTTGTCGCACCCCTCTCTTGTCGTAACTTTTCTTCTTTAATTTTTTCCCTATCTTCGTATTAAGAGAGATGGAAAATAACAGTTCATTTTAATTTATGTTTTTGTTATTGAATAAGTGTGAGATTTATCTTCACAAATTAGTTTTGTTCTTCGACCTGATTGATTAGGTCGTTATGTTTATGATAACAACTCGATTTAGTTGTTCGCGTTGATGTATTGTTCTCGATCTGGTTATTCAGATCGTGTGTTTGTAATTTTGTTTGTGGTTTTATTTTTGAGTTTCCATTAAGTTGAATTTGTCAACTCTATGTGTTTCAAGGTGTTTACAGTTTGAACAATATAGATTGTGGTTGGATCAAGTGCTATTACAGTTGTAGAAGATCCCTGCTTGACGATGTGATATTGATGCATAATACGCTCCTCTCTGCTAAGTGGATATGATTTTCGTGGGAAGCAAGTTAATATCCCCGAGGGCGTTGTTACAATTTTTATTGGATCTCTGATCTGTAATAGTACAGACGATCAGTCTAGCTGACATGTAATTTAGATATCCTTGCAATATGTTAGTTATTGCTAGAGGCTAGTTAGGTTTGATGTACTAAATTTCACTTATTATAATCGCCGCTGAGCATTTTTCCACCATTTTGGAATGACTGATTTTTCAAAAAAAAAAAAACAAACAATAGAGTTCCCCTTATTTTCTCCTCTTCCTTGGGCTAATTCTTCTATTAAATTATTTCTAATTGCATTTCTCAAATTTCCCATGTATCCTTCTCTATAAATTGAAAATGGAATTCATCCTCAATTTTTTTTCCGGTTCCCTTCACTCGTATTTCTTCAGTTTCATCAATTTTGTATGGATCAACTTTTCCTTCCCTTGAATTGGTCGTTGAAATTACGGCACAACCACACTTCTCTTTTGAAATCGTATGTCTTACTGATTATCTGGTTACTATATAAAAGAAATACTCTGGAACCACACCCTTGTGTCAACCCTCATCAGGGGCATAGTGGTCATTTTGTAGGCCTGCCTAACGTGTGCCCCTACACGTGCTCTCAAGTGGCCGCCCAAAATGATGTCGTTTTGGGCACCATTTTTGTCATTTTGTGCATCCTTTTTTTCAAAAGTTGCGGTGCCGCCATGTGCACCTGCAAATGCTGCTAGGTGGCCGCCCAAAATGAAGTCATTTTAGGCACCCATTGGAGGTGTACCCATTCGAGAGGTACCCATTCGAGAGGTACCCTTTGGAGAGGTATCCATTCGAGACGTACCCATTCGAGGTTCAAGAGGTGAAGGTTCCAGTGGAGATTCGAGAGAAGAGAATTCGAGTGGGGGGTTCCAGAGGTAATGGTTTGAGAGTTACCGATTCGATAGCTAAAGGTTCAGGTGGAGAGGTTCGAGAGGTGAAGGTTCAATTGAAGAGGTTCAAGTGGAGGGGTTCCATTAGAAGGGCTCGAAAGATACCCATTCGAGAGGTGAAGGTTCAGGTGAAGAGGTTTCAAGTGAAGGGGTTCGAGAGGCAGCAATTGGAGAGGTGAAGGTTGAAGTTCAGAGGGTTCAGGTGTAGGGGTTCGAGATGTGAAAGACCCCGGGGGATTCGAGAGGTTAGAGTTCGAGAGGTACCCATTTCGAGAGGTACGCATTCGAGGGGTTCCATTTCGAGAGGTGAACTTTCAGGTGGAGTGGTTCCATTGGATGGGCTCTAGAGGTACCCATTCGAGAGGTGAAATCTCAGGTGGAGGGGTTCCATTGGATGGGTTCGAGACGTACCCATTCGAGAGGTGAACTTCTAGGTGGAGGAGTTTCATTGGATGTGTTTGACATGTCCGCATTTGAGAGGTACCCATTCGCGAGGTGAACTATCAGGTGGAGGGGTTCCATTGGATTCATTAGAGAGGTACGCATTCGAGAGGTGAAGCATCAGGTTGAGGGGTTCCGTTGGATCCATTCAAGAAGTACCCATTCGAGAGGTGTAGTTTTAGGCTGAGAGGTACCATTCAAGAGGTGCACATTCGAGCGGTTCCCATTCGAGAGTTGAACTTTCAGGTGGAGGTGTTCCATTGGATGGGTTCTAGAGGTGCCAATTTGAGAGGTGCCCACTCAAGAGGCCCCCATTCGAGAGTTGAACTTTCAGGTGGAGGAGTTCCATTGGATGTGTTTGAGAGGTATGCATTCCCGGTGACATTGTTCCCCTCAATAAATAAATAAACTATGCAGAAAGCAAATATTACTTCCCGATGACATTGTTCTCCCTTTTTTCCCCTAATTCAAACTCTTTCCCCAGAATTTGGAATCGTATTGTTCTGAAATTGTGTTCTTTGTTCTTCTCTCGGTAAATGCTTGTGGGTTTTTAATTTCAGGTCTTTGGCCAAGTTTATATAACATTAAGATTTTTTGGGTTATAAAACCTAGAAACATACCGATGGAGGCCGTTGATCGATTAGACAGAAATGCTAAGAGGGGGGGAAGGCTTATGCTGAATTATCACCTGAGGCAAAGGGAGAATTGTTGCAGCAGAGAAGAGAGCAGGATGCTTTAAAGCGTTCTTTTAAGTCAATGGAGGGTTCAATGGTAAATGATATTGGTATGTGTTTTTCATCGTAATCCCCCCTAGTTTGAACACCAGTGTCATGATTACTGTTGATATTGCCACCATCTGCTTCCCTTGTGAGCTCAATTTTCTGTTATTTTAACAAATGGTCATCGTACAGGGGGTTTTTTGGTTTACCACTCTCACATATATGTAGCAATGGTATTATGAACATTCATATTAGAATCAAATTTACTAAAAACATTTCTACAGGGGCTGAAATAGAACAGGTTGCAGGAGATCCATCAGCTATCAACCATGAAATTTCTAAGAGAAGAAAGGCTTATGGTCAGATCCCTAGCGAAAAAAATTACTAATGCTCCAAAGAAAAGAGAGCAAGCCGCACTAAGACGTTCATCTCAAACATCCCATCAACATCCGGTGGCAAGTTAATTTGTACAATATTAAACTGTATTTATTTATCTTCTTCTGTTTATACAATCGGTTGTTTGAATTTATTGGTTTCAGTTCATGGAATGCAGGTTCAAAGAGGAAACCACAAACATCTTTCTTTGCCCAACTATCCGCTGATGGTGCATTCCCATCGAGGAATTTGATGGATAACAGTCGTTATGGCAATGCAGAGCCAGCAAGATCGGTGTCTTCTCATGATGATTTATTAATCATTGAGTTAAATGATTTGAATGTCCAGTAAATTCGAAATCTGCGAGCTAATGCACCATCGAGGAATTTGATGGATAATAGTAGTTATGGCAATGCAGAGCCAGTAGGATCGGCATCCTCTCATGATGATTTATTAATCATTGAGTCAAATGATTTGAGTGTCCACCAAATTCGAAATCTGTGAGCTCGCTGTAGGGGTCAGTTCCTGTTTACATGTTCATTGTATTCCTTTGTACCTACCTTTGCAGCATTATTTTTTGTTAGAGATTTGATTTGTATTTGTAGCATTAGTTGGTCAATGTCAAACTTGTTTCATTGTTATATATAGTTAAATTGATTAATAGCGATTAGTATATCCATTTCTCTATGTTTTCTTAGTAGATACATATTATGCATTCTTGCCTGCAGCATATGGTTCATTTTCCAATTCTGTTGCATCTTTGCGAAGAAATATTTCAGCTGATATTTATGCTCATGGTCACCACGCAGTATCCTCTTCTTCGTATGTTCATTTCGCCAACCCAAGCTCTGCAGGTCTATATATATTTGCGTATCATTCATCGTTCTTTCTTGACAAATATAGCATTTTCTTTACTGTGTATTCCAACCTGCAACATATAATTCTTTTTCTTCTCGCGATGCTTTCTCGGAAGGAAATTCTCCAGTTGATATTTCTGGTCATGCTCACCAAGTAGGGTGTTCCTCTTTTCATACTCATTTCCCAATCATCAGTTCTGCTATTCTTCATAGTACAAGGGATGGAAATTTACCTTCTACCTCTGCAGGTTTTTTTCCGTTTATCATTAGTGCTACTTTGATCTTTATCAGATATTTATTTTAGCTCTACGTTAAAATTTACATGTAATTAAATGGCTGATATCCAAATGTGATACTCTTCAGTAAAATAGCTGGTATTTATATGTGTGATCAATAAATTAAATTATATCTTTACTGAATCAAAAATTGCAGCGAAGCAATGACATTAGGTCAGGTTTAACTGGCTGGTGGTTATTTGTAGTATATTTAATTTTTTTCTGTTCAGGTCCACTGAAAAAGAGAAAGTATAAAAATATTGCTATGGGAGATGATATTCCCACCTCTACACGGACATTACCTGTAATGACCGATTGTGTTCATTGCAAGGCAAAAAGATTTAAAGGAGAGTTAAATCTATTCTATTGTTCTGGAGGGGAAATTTACTTACAATCTGTGCCAATGCCGGACAATTAAGAGCTCTTTTTGTTGGCATCACACCGCAGTCTATCCACTATAGGAAGAATGTTTGGACCTACAACAATAACCTAGCATTTACAACTTCGAGTGCACGTTATGATTGCAACTTAACTACTAATGCCGGAAGAATTAATACCTTCAAAGTTCATGGTAAAATGTATCACTACCTAAAACCTTTGAAAGGTCCTGAGGGAGCCAAACCTGCTAGTGTTCAGCTGTATTTTTTTGACACAGACTTTGAGTTCGAAAAGAGAATGGGGTCTGAGTGTGCTTACAAATTCGATGAGGAAAAAATGAAATTGTTGATGGATATATTGAAAGATAATCCGTATTTTCAGTTCTTTAAGCACTTGAAAAATATTGACAGTATTGAGACAAAGACTATTGTTCTAAGTGAAGACCCATAACTTGATCAGAGGCGATACAACATTCCAACAGTGTCACAGGTTGGTAGTATATTTGTTGAGCCGTTCGAGGAAGGCGTAGTGAGGACTGTACATGTTCGAGTGTACAACGCTGATGGTAAAACTTATAATATCAAACATAATTACGGATGTTACGATCCAATGCAATATCCTTTAATTTTTCTGATGGGCCAATCTGGTTGGCATTTGAATATTAAAAGGATTAGGAAGAGGCATATGGTCTGTGAAGAGTCTGGAGGTGAAATGATGGTCTTTGATTGTCCTCAATCACTAATAGATTCTGAGAGTAAAGGTCTATAATCAACTTTGAAATTCAATAGTTGTGTTTTTTTTTATTTTTTGACAATTTACACTACTACATATTTATGTTTTACTTTCCTTACAGTTGCCAGGGGTGGAAAAAAAACAAGGACGCAGTTACTGCAAGGGAATACTACTGCTATAAATTACAAATGAGGTCAGATGATGAATCGATGTTTCTACATGTTGGACGCCTCTTACAACAGTTTGTTGTTGATGCTTACATTACGATAGAAACCAGCCAGTTGGATTTTTTGAGGGACAAATAGGGGCAGTTCCGAACTGAAATGACGCAGGGTCTTATGGATGATATGAATGATGGTTTAGTAGAGGGATCCACACTTGGTCGTCGGGTGGTACTTCCAGCTTCATTTATAGGTGATCCTAGAGATATGCGTTGTAGGTATCTTGATGCCATAGCCATTGTTCAGAAATTTGGTAAGCCTGATATATTCTGACCATGACTTGTAATCCCTATTGGGCAGAGATTCAAGAAAACCTTCATTTTGGTGAAGCTGCAAATGATAGCCCAGATTTACTTGCAAGAGTTTTCTGCGCTAAAGTTTATGAGCTGAAGGATGACATTATTCATAAGGAGATTTTTGGTACTGTGCAATCTTTGGTGTACGTTATTGAGTATAAAAAAAGAGGTCTGCCTCACTGCCACATGTTAATCATTCTAAAACCTGGTTGTAAACCTTTGGGACCGGATGCTTATGATAAAATTGTTTCTGCCGAGCTGCCAGATCAAGACATAGAATCATATCTTTTTGGTATTGTCAGCAAAAATATGATGCATGAACCATGTGATAGATTAAATCAAAAAAGCCCCTACATGAGGACCGGCAAGTGTAAATTTGGATTCCCTAAACCATTTAGATAGTCAACATGTCATGCAGAGGATGGTTATCCATTATATAGAAGGAGAGACGATGGTAGAACAGTTACCATAAAAAACATGCTCTAGGAAATAACTGGGTTTTTGGCTATAATATATACTTATTTGCGACATATGAGTATCATATAAATGTGGAGATTTGCTCAACTATTGGGCTCATCAAGTATGTTCACAAGTATATCTTTAAGGGCAGTAACCGAGTTGGCTTTGCATTACAGAGTGGTGGACAAGATACAATTATTGATGAAATCAAATTGTATCTAGATGGCCATTGGATTGGTCCATCTGAAGAAACGTGGAGAATGTATAGTTTTAATTTAAACCATATGCAGCTTGTTTTTTACTCTCTTCAAGTACACTTACAGGGTCAGCAATATATTACATTTCACAAGAATGCCGCTCTCGAGTCAATTACTGCAAATGAGTTTCTTAGTAGAACTACACTCACATCTTTCATTAAAATGAATGCATGTGACCTCGATGCAAAAGAACTGAAGCTCTTATCTAAAGAATTTCCGGAACACTTTGTGTGGTCAACATTGAACAGGACTTGGGCGAAGAGAAAATCCAAGAATGTTATCGGTAGGCTGGTCGTAGTGAGTCCCACAGAAGGTGAACTCTATTACTTAAGGCTTCTTCTATCTCATGTTAGATCACCAACATCCTTTGAAAACTTTAAGACTATGCAAGGAAGTAAATACAATACTTATAGAGAAGCCGCAATTGTATATGGTTCGTTGACTTCAGATACTTATATTGAAGATACCTTACAGGAAGCTTGTTCATTCGAGATGCCATCAACTTTGAGATCTTTATTTTCTGTTCTGCTGGTATTTTGCTCACCACATGATCCGAAGGAATTATGGCTGAGGTTCAGAGATGAACTATGTTCAAATTTTTTGAAAAAATCAACACAACCCCATCTCACTGAAGCCTTTATAAATACAAAGGTTTTGAATATTATAAATGGATTTTTGTTTGAAATGGATAAGGATATTGAACATTATGGTTTGATGGATAGTATTGTTGGTGTATCAGCTGATGAGGTCTTAACACGTGAAATACTCAGTGAGAGGAGTATTCAAATTTCTGATGAAGAATTACTACTGCCCGATCTATTAAATGTTGAGCAAAGGATGGCATATGATCGGATCATGCAAAGTGTTATGGCCAACATTGGAAAATCTTTCTTTATTGACCGACCTGGTGGTACAGGAAAAACATTTTTGTATAGAGCTTTGCTTGAGACATTGCGGTCTGAAGGTCATATTGTACTAGCTGTTGCATCTTCTGGAGTAGCTGCCTCTGTGTTGCCTAGAGGAAGGACTGCACATTCCCGTTTCAAGTTTCCATTTTATTATTCCGACACCGAAGTTTTTCAATTGAGCAAGCAGTGTGGTTTAGCAAAGTTAATAATAGAAGATAAGTTGATTGTTTGGGATGAGGCCACAATGGAAAAACGTCAATCGTTAGAAGCTTTGGATATGTTACTAAAAGATCTCATGGATACCAATACTCCATTTGGTGGTAAGGTTGTTCTTTTAGGAGGAGATTTTAGGCTGACTTTACCTGTTATACCAGGTGCATCAAGAGATGGAACAATTCAAGCATCCAATGTATATTCTCATTTGTGGGCAAAATTGGAAAAGTTCCATCTTCAACAAAACATGAGGGCCTTAAATAATCCTCAATTTTACTCTTTTTTACTACGTATAGGTGAAGGGACAGAGCATATTGACTGCAATGAGGAGATCGAATTGCCAACTCACATTGTTATCCCATATGTTGGGAAAGAAGCATCCATCCAAAAGTAAGACATTTTTATCCTTTTTGCACAAGTCTTCTACATACTGAATGGATTATTAATGGAGACATTGACAATATTTGAATTGTTTAAAGGTTGATTCAATGTGTGCTCATAGATTTAGCTGCATATGCAGTAAATCCAATTGACATGATAGGAAGGTGTGTTTTGGCTGCAACAAATGTTGTTGTTGACAGCATAAATAGTTTTTTGATTGATGCTTTTCCTGGCACCCCAAGATTATATTTTAGTAAAGATAGAACTTTGGGTGAAAATAATCAGAGTGATCATGAGGATTTTTTTAATACACTTAATCCAAAAGGTCTCCCACCCCATAAATTAGTGTTAAAACCAAATTGTCCTATCATCCTCATACGTAATTTAAATCCAACCGAGGGACTGTGTAACGGAACTCAATTAATTTGTCGTCAGTTGTGTCAATCAACCATTAGGGCTGAGATAGCTTTTGGGCTTTATAAGGGCAAACAAGTCTTTATTCCTAGAATACCAATCATTTGTGACAAAAGTAGTAAGACCTCCATCCCATTTAAAAGATTTCAATTCCCAGTGAGACTCTGTTTTGCTATGACAATCAATAAGTCCCAAGGCCAGACGTTAGATTTTGTTGGACTATATTTAGAACAGCCTGTGTTTTCCCATGGTCAGTTGTATGTTGCTTTATCGCAAGTAAAAACCCCTGAATTAGTGAAGGTTCTTTGACACCTCCAACATTTGAGGGTGCACGACTAAATAATAAAACTAAAAATATAGTTTACAAGGAGATTTTTGAAGGGTAGTAATTATATTTTTGCTCAGCATGTGCTTACCGTTTTGGATCTGCAACATTTTGCCTTTTTCAGTTGCATATTTTGCAATATACAGGTTGATTTTGTCTTCTCCTTTTGGATTTGGTGGATTTTTCGGAGCTCCCTTATTTTTGAATTTGCAGGCATTTCCTTATTTCATTTTCTATAGATGCCTTTAAGAACATTCTTCAAGTCTAAATTATTTATACATGTTGCTTTCATTATTTTCTCTCTATATAAAAGGCATGTATTTTTTTTAAATAAAGTTTTGCTTCTGTGCGGTTAATGTTGATGTGCAGATTTCAGATTCTGAAACTATTGTCCAATATAATGCAATGAAGATCTGGTTATATATATCATTGGACCTATATTAAAGGCATGTCTTTAATAGTCGTTCAGATAATCAATTGTAATAATACAATATTAAAATTCTTTCACCTCCACCGGAGATGGTTGTACTGGAATGGGTCAAACATGTCAAGAACACTTGAGTAAACACATCAGTCAAATCAGGTTCCATTGGAGTGGAGAGGTTTGAGTCAAAATGGTTCGAGTGGAAGGTTCGAGTGTTAAGGTTCGACTCAAAAGGGTTCGAATGGAAGGTTTACGAGTTAAGTTTTGAGCCCAGAGGGTTTGAATGAAAGGTTCGAGTGGTAAACATTTCATTAGAGTTCAAGCAGTCAAAGTTCCAGTGGAAATTCAAAAGTTGAGAATCCATTCCTGAGGTACTAATCAAGAGGTGAAGGTTCAAATGCAGAGGATTCAAGTGGGGAGGTTCCACTATGGGAGTTCGATAGCTAATGATTAGAGAGGTGAATGTTCAGGTGATGAGTTTCCAGTGGAGGGGTTCGAGTGATATGATTCGAGAGGTGAAGGATAAATTGGACAGATTGAATGGGAAATGTTGGAGAGGTACTGGTTCGAGAACTGAACGTTCAGGTGTTGAAGGTTACATTTGAGGGGTTCCACTCGAGGGGTTCACCAGGTACTGATTCAAGAGGTGAAGATTCAGCTGGAGAGGGTTTAAGTGGAAGGGTTCCAGTTGAGAGGTTCAGGGGGTGCTTATTCGAGAAGTTATTTCCAGGTGCACTCTCTCTCTCCAATGGAGAGGTTCGAGAGGTATTCATTCGAGAGTTGATGTTTCAGGTGTACCACTCCAATCACCACCACTTGAACCTCCAATGGAACCTTCACCTCTCCAACCTCCAATGAAACCTTCACCTCTCCAACCTCACCTATCAAACCTCCAATGGAAGCTTTACCTCTTCTGGAGAGGGTTTGACTGGAGTCGGTCAAACATGTTAGGAACGCTTGAGTGAACACATCTGTCAAATCAGGTACAGTGTATTCATGTTCCACCATCTCTTAAAACTGGTTGTTGACCGGAATGTTTCATCGAGTACCGTGTAGTCCTGTTCCAGCTTCTCCTCATCATTTGAACAGTTTCCTATATTCTTCCTTCTTATCTTCTTATTTTATATATATATATATAAGTACAATCTATTGCTGTTCCTCATTATCTTAAAATTGTTTGTTCACCAGAATCTTTCCTCGGGTACAGTGTAGTACTGTTCCACCTTCTCCTCATCATTTGCACAATTTCCTATACTCTTCCTTCTTATCTCCTTATCTTATTATTATAAGAATCTTCCCTCGGGTACAGTGTAAGAATCTTCTTAGGTAACAACAAAAGAACAAAAAGAAGACTCAGAAATTGCTGTAAACATAACATCCTACAGTTGCTCTAAAGATAACGTCCTTCAAAAGATTAAAGGAAGGTCTTCCACTCCTGGTAACTTCCTTTAACCCCTTTCCTTATTTGTTTTCTTTTTTTTAATGTTATTACACAATTTCAAAACATTATGTTAATGTTGTTCTCATTTGTTGATCTCTAATAACATAATTACACCAGCAACGTAAATGCTCTACAAGTATCGAGTCTGAAAAGTAAATACAACTACACATGTATTATACTCTGAATTTCCATGCTTCAAACCTTTACTGAAATATTGAACCAGTTAGAGATGTCATTATATTTGATGCAGGAACTATGGCATCGAAAAAAGCCATTAATAAATTAAGCAATAATGATCGCCCTTGGATCAGAGTCGTTACAGTCGACAAAAAATTCTCTGTACTTCAAAGCCAAAAGAGTCCTACAAAAGTCCAAAAAATCATTTTTTCTGATGAAAAGATAATCAACTCTTTTTTATATAATAGCCTATAATACCATCATTTCTCATACTGATAAGTTTACTGATGATCTAGGGAGCCAAAGTGGAAGGTATAATGTTTAACAAAGCATATGAAACCACGAGCCAAAGAATTCAGGCTTATAACAGGTACAAGATATCGAATGCAAACATAAGAGAAATTGATCCCAGATATAAAAAAAAGCGATATAGCAATGAACTGAATCATTGACACCTGTACAATTATTGAAGAAATGCATCATTTCAGCCATCTTATTTTAGCTCAACATTCCTATGTGCCATTTGAAAGAATCCCTAAACATGTCAATAAACCTGAAGAACTGATAGGTAATCATTTCCCAATGCATCTCTTAAACTTAAATCTGAACATATTTTTTGTCTTTACTAATGGTATAAAATTACAGATGTTATAGGGGTTGTTGCTCAATGCCTCCCAATTCGCATTGTCAAAACAGCGACTGGCTCTAAGAAAATTCAAAATTTTGTTCTTATTGATGAAAAGTAAAAAAAATGAGTTTTTGTTGCAAAATTATTATATAATTATCTTCTACATTTCAATTTACCTTAATGTTTGTCATCCATGTTTAGATTATTGGCTTTGACTTTCACTATATGACTAGAATTTATTGAAAATGAAGGCAAACAATTGCAAGCCACTGTGGATGACCTGCTAATACTAATTTGTCGTTTACTCAAGGTTGATTCCTTTCAAGGTATTATATTTGTAAATCCAATGTGTCATCACTGTCTAACCTCCATTTCATTATCAAGCAACTTCTATTAACATTCTCACCTTTGCTTTATTCAGGGATAGAAGTATCAACGCATTACAGATCATCCCTTTTAATTAATGCCACTGACAGTCAATCTTTGGAATTGAGAAAATGGTACTATTTTTTTCATTTATATGATGATGATGATAGGTATGTTCAAAGCAATGCTTACATTTATTGATATAATAATTTTGCAGGGCAAAACAACAGCACAAGGAGATCACGCATACTATCACTAGCTTCAACCAACTCTTGGCAAAAATTCCACCAACAACTTTGGATGTTGTCTACACTTCAGTTGATAAATAGATGGTGACTTCAGAGGTGAAGATATCTTTCAAAGACATCTCTCATAATTATTACTATATGGCTTGCGTAAAATGTTTTCATTCAACAAGTGCCTCCTTACATTATGAATTCACCTGCAATTTATGTCAAGAGAAGCAACTTGCTCAACCAAGGTTATAAACCAACCAACTCCTTTCATTATATATTTTTAATGTCTTAAGAATATATATTTATTTAAATATCACATAGTTACTACATTTCTTCTATTCATATTCTGAATGTGTTATTTGTGTAGGTGTTGCTTCAAAGCATATCTTATCGATGACAGTGGTATTATCACTGCTACCTTCTTCGGTGAACCCACTGAGAGATTATTGGGGTTGACAGCAATGGAAACTATTGATGGAGTCACACAGGTTAGTGCCTTCTATTTTGACATATGAATCAGGACTTTTAATTTATCATTTCTATAATTATTATGCCTTACTCCATCTGTTTTAAAAAAATGTTCCATAAAATTAAAATCCCATGCATTGTGTTTAAACATGACATAGTATTTATATTGATAAACTTGTAGGAATGCATTGAAGATCGACATTCCATTATTGACAAAGTTAACTACATTGTCCAAATTCAAATCTCCAAATTAAAGGGTGGCCAGCTTACCCCGAGATATACTGTGTTTAATTTTGCTGAAAAGCAATGCTTGCAAGACCAGGTTTCAACTCTTTATTTGCCCAAACAAGGTATTGATCAATCACATTTGGATATTAAAACTCCACCTGCTGCAACACAACTTACTATTCGAGGTACAACTGCATTTAATCTGATATAACACTCATACATTATCATTACTTTTGATTACTTCCTAATAAAAATATAATGCATGCTCCTTCAATCACAGACTCTGCAGATTGTGAACCGCCTTCACCAAACACAAAAAAGAACCTTTTTCCCCAATTTGAAAGTGAGGACTTTCAACTATCAAAGGCAGAAGGGAAGAAACCTAAACTAGGCTAACTCCAACAGAGACCTTTTGTCGCATCATTTCTCAAATCAAGTGACCTTTTGTTTTGTGGTGTTACCTTTTATCACGTCTTTAAAATATCTTTTGGTGCAAGTGACCTCTAAGGCTGATACATTAAAGTTGTAGTACTGTGTGGCGATCAATTTAACAACAATTCATTTGTTATCAGCTCTGTTGTATAAAATTTTTTGAAAGTGTTCGCATTGCATGCCTAAGAGATGTCGGAATTATTACTAAATCATTGTTAGAATTATACATTGCTCGGTTGTATACTTTTCAAAAAAAATTACAAGTTTTTCAGCAAAGGCGTTTTAAATTTAACCGCCATGAAATGATACACTGGAAGTTGAACTGGCATAAATATTGTACATTTAAAGTTTAACGGGCATGAAATAATAGATATAAAAATTTAAACTAATCATATTTAAATTTAATAAATTTGTGGAAGTTCAACAGATGAAGGTACCTTTCGAGAGGTACCCTCTCAGGCAGCACCCATTCTAGAGGTGAAGGTTCAAATAGAGAGGTTCCATTGAATCTATTCGAGAGATCCCATTCGAGAGTTACCGATTCGATAGGTGAAGGTTTAGGTGGAGGGAGGTACCGATTCGAGAGGTGAAGGTTCAGTTGGAGAGGATTCAAGTGGAGGCATTCCATTGGAGGGCCTCAAGAGGTACCCATTTGAGAGGTGAAGTTCAGTTGTAGAGGGTTCAAGTGGAGGGGTTCCATTTGAGAAGCTCCAGAGGTAGCCATTCGAAAGGTGAAGGCTCCAGTGGAGATACGAGAGGTGAGAATTCAAGTGGAGGGTTTCCAGAGTTAATGGTTCGAGAGTTACTGATTCGAGAGGTGAAGGTTCAGGTGGAGAGGTTCAATTGGAAGGGGTTCGAGAGATACCCATACGAGCGGTGAAGGTAGTGGTTGAGAAGGTTCCATTGGATGGGTTTGAGAGGTAACGATTCGAGATGTCAGGGCTCCATTGGAGATTCGAGAGGTGAGGGTTAAGGTGGAGGGGTTCGAGAGATACCAATTCAAGAGGTGAAGGTTCAGGTGGAGAGGGTTCAATTAGAGGGGTTCGAGAGGTACCCATTCGAGCGGTGAAAGTTCTGGTCGAGAGGGTTCCATTGGATGGGTTCGAGATGTAAGGATTCGAGATGTGAGCGGGGTTCGATAGGTACCCATTCGATTGGTGAAAGTTCTGGTCGAGAGTGTTCCATTGGATGGGTTCTAGAGGTAAGGATTCGAGATGCGAGAGTCCCATTGGATGTTCAAGAGGTGAAGGTTCCAATGGAGATTCGGGAGGTGATAGTTTGAGTGGGGGGGTTCGAGAATTAATGGTTTGAGAGTTACTGATTCGATAGGTGAAGGTTCAGGTGGAGGGGTTTGAGAGGTTCTGATTCGAGAGGTGAAGGTTAAGTTCGAGAGGGTTCAAGTGGAGGTATTCCATTGGAGGGACTTGATAGGTACCCATTCGAGAGGTGAGGGTTCAGTTGTAGAGGGTTCAAGTGGAGGGGTTCCATTTGAGGGGCTCCAGAAGCATGCATTCAAAATGTGAAGGCTCCAGTGGAGATTCGAGAGGTGAGAGTTTGAGTGGATGGTTTTGATAGTTAATGGTTCGAGAGTTACCGATTCGATAAGTGAAGGTTCAGGTGGAGAGGGTTCAGTTGGAAGGGTTCGAGAGAAACCCATTCGAGCAGTGAAGGTTCTGGTGGAGAAGGTTCCATTGGATGGGTTAGAGAGGTAAGGATTCGACATGTGAGAGTTCCATTGGAGATTGGAAATGTGAAGGCTCCAGTGGAGATTCGAGAGGTGAGAGTTTGAGTGGAGGGTTTCGACAGTTAATGGTACGAGAGTTACCGATTCAATAGGTGAAGGTTCGGGTGGAGTGGTTTGAGAGGTACCGGTATGAGAGGTGAAGGTTCAGGTGGAGAGGGTTCAATTGGAAGAGTTCGAGAGGTACCCATTCTAGTGGTGAAGGTTCTGGTTGAGAGGGTTCTATTGGATGGGTTCGAGAGGTAAGGATTCGATATGTCACAGTTCCATTGGAGTTTGGAAAAGTCAAGGCTCCAGTGGAGATTCGAGAGGTAACAGTTCAAGTGGAGGGTTTCAAGAGTTAATGGTTCGAGAGTTACCGATTTGATAGGTGAAGGTTCAGGTGGAGGGGTTCGAGAGATACCGATTCGAGAAGTGAAGGTTGAGGTGGAAAGGGTTCAATTGGAGGGGTTCGAGAGATACCCATTCGAGCGGTGAAGGTTCTGGTGGAGAAGGTTCCATTGGAGGGGTTCGAGAGGTAAGGATTCGAGATGTGAGAGTTACATTGGAGCTTCGAGAGGTGAAGGTTCAGTTATAGAGGGTTCAAGTGGAGGGGTTCCATTTGAGGGGCTCCAGTGGAGATTCGAGAGGTGAGAGTTTGAGTGGAGAGTTTCGAGAGTTAATGGTTCGAGATTTACCGATTCGATAGTTGAAGGTTCAGGTGGAGGGCTTCGAGATATACCGATTCGAGAGATGAAGGTTTGGGTGGATATGGTTCAATTGGAGGGGTTCGAAAGATACCCATTCGAGCTGTGAAGGTTCTGGTGGAGAAGGCTCCATTAGATAGGTTCGACAGGTAAGGATTCAAGATGTCAGAGTTCCATTGGACGTTTGATAGGTGAATGCTCCAATGGAGATTCAAGAGGTGAGAGGTCAAGTCAAGGGTTTCGAGAGTTAATGGTTCAAGAGTTACCGATTCGATAGGTTAAGGTTCAGGTGGAGGAGTTCGAGAGATACCAATTCGAGAGGTGACGGTTCAAGTGAAGAGGGTTCAGTTTGAGGGGTTTGAGAGAAACCCATTCGAGTGGTGGAGTTTTTGGTGAAGAAGGTTCCATTGGATGGGTTCGAGAGGTAAGGATTCGAGATGTGAGAGTTCCATTGGAGGTTCGAAAGGTGAAGGCTCCAGTGGAGATTCAAGAGGTAAGAGTTCGAGTGGAGGGTTTGGAGAGTTAATAGTTCGAGAGTTACCGATTCGATAGGTAAGATTCAGGTGGAGGGGTTAAAGAGATATCGATTCGAGAGGTGAAGTTTCAGGTGGAAAGGGTTCAATTGGAGGGGTTCGAGATGTACCCATTCGAGCGGTGAAGGTTCTTGTGGAGAAGGTTCCACTGGATGGGTTTGAGAGGTAAGGATTTAAGATGTCAGAGTTCCATTGGAGGTTTGAGAGGTGAAGGCTCCAGTGGAGATTCAAGAGATGAGAGTTCGAGTGGAGGGTTTCGAGAGTTAATGGTTCAAGAGTTACCAATTCGATAGGTGAAGGTTCAGGTTGAGGGGTTCGAGAGATACTGATTCGAGAGGTGAAGGTTCAGGTGGAGATGATTCAATTTGACGGGTTTGAGAGATACCCATTCGAGCGGTGAAGGTTCTGGTCGAGAGGGTTCAATTGGATGGGTTCGAGAGGTAAGGATTCGAGAAGTGAGAGTTCCAATGGAGGTTCGAGAAGTGAAGGATCCAGTGGAGATTCGAGAGGTGAGAGTTTGAGTAGAGGGTTTCAAGAGTTAATGGTTCGAGAGTTATTGTTTCGATATGTGAAGGTTCAGGTGGAGGGCTTCGAGATATACCGATTCAAGAGATGAAGGTTCAGGTGGAGAGGGTTCAATTGGAGGGGTTCGAGAGATACCCATTCGAGCGGTGAAGGTTCTGGTGGAGAAGGTTCCATTGGATAGGTTCGAGAGGTAAGGATTTGAGATGTAAGAGTTCCATTGGAGGTTCGAGAGGTGAAGGCTCCAGTAGAGATTCGAGAGATGAGAGTTCGAGTGGAGGGTTTCGAGAGTTTATGGTTCGAGAGTTACCGATTCGATAGGTGAAGGTTCAGGTGGAGGGCTTCGAGATATAACGATTCGAGAGGTAAATGTTCAAGGGGAGAGGGTTCAATTGGAGGGGTTGGAGAGATACCCATTCGAGCGGTGATGGTTCCGGTGGAGAAGGTTCCATTGGATAGGTTCCAGAAGTAAGGATTCGAGATGTCAGAGTTCCATTGGAGGTTTAAGAGGTGAAGGCTCCAGTAGAGATTCGAGAGACGAGAGTTTGAGTAGAGGGTTTCGAGAGTTAATTGTTCAAAGAGTTACCGATTTGATTGGTGAAGGTTCAGGTGGAATGGTTCGAGAGATACCAATTTGAGAGATAAAGTTTCAGGTGTAGAGGGTTCAGTTGGAGGGGTTCGAGAGAATCCCATTCGAGCGGTGAAGGTTCTGGTGGAGAAGGTTCCATTGCATGGGTTGGAGAGGTAAGGATTCGAGATGTGAGAGTTCCATTGGGGGTTGGAAAGGTGAAGGCTCCAGTGGAGATTCGAGAGTCGAGAGTTTGAGTGGAGGGTTTCGAGAGTTAATGGTTTGAGAGTTACTAATTCGTTAGGTGAAAGTTCAGGTGGAGGAGTTCAAGACATACCGATTCGAGAGGTGAAGGTTCAGGTGGAGAGGTTCGAGAGAAACCCGTTCAAGCGGTGAAAGTTCTGGTGGGAAGGTTCCATTGCATGGGTTCGAGAGCTAAGAATTCGAGACGTGATCATTCCAGTGGAGGTTGGAAAGGAGAAGGCTCCAGTGGAGATTCGAGAGGTAAGAGTTCAAGTGGAGGGTTTTGAGAGTTAATGCTTCGAGAGTTACCGATTCGATAGGTGAAGGTTCAGGTGGAGGGGTACGAGAGATACCGATTTGAGAGGTAAAGGTTTAGGTGGAGAGGGTTTATTTTAATTGGTTCAAGAGATACCCGTTCAAGCAGTGAAGGTTCTAGTTGAGAAGGTTCCATTGGAGGGGTTCGAGAGGTGAAGGTTCAGATGTAGAGGGTTCAAGTTGGGGGGTTCCATTTGAGGGGCTCTAGTGGAAATTTGAAAGGTGAGAGTTCAAGTGGAGGGTTTCGAGAGTTAATGGTTCACGTGAAGGGGTTTGAGAGATACCATTTTGAGTGATGAAGGTTCAGGTGGAGAGGGTTCAATTGGAGGAGTTCGAGAGGTACCCATTCGAGCGGTGAAGTTTTGGTCGAGAGGGTTCCATTGGATGGGTTTGACAGGTAAGGATTCGAGATGTGAGAGTTCTATTAGAGGTTCTAGAAGTGAAGGATTTAGTGGAGATTCGAGAGGTGAGAGTTCGAGTGGAGAGTTTTGAGAGTTAATGGTTCTAAAGTTACCGATTCGATAGGTGAAGGTTCAGATAGAGGGGTTCGAGATATACCGATTCGAGAGTTAACAGTTCAGGGGGAGAGGGTTCAATTGGAGGAGTTCGGGAGATACCCATTCGGCTGATGAAGGTTCTGGTGGAGAAGGTTCCATTGGATGGGTTCGAGAGGTAAGGATTCGAGATGTCAGAGTTTCGTTGGAGGTTCGAGAGGTGAAGGCTCCAGGGGAGATTCGAGAGATGAGAGTTTGAGTAGGGGGGTTTCGAGAGTTAATGGTTCTAAAGTTATCGATTCGATAGGTGCAGGTTCAGGTGGAGGGGTTTGAGAGATACCGATTCAAGAGGTGAAGGTTCAGGTGGAGAGGATTCCATTGGATGGGTTCGTGAGGTACCCATTTGAGCGGTGAAGGTTCTGGTCGAGAGGGTTCCATTGGATGGGTTCGATTGGTAAGGATTCGAGATGTGAGAGAGGTTCATTAGAGGTTTGTGAGGTGAAAGTTTAGTTGTACAGGGTTCAAGTGAAGGGGTTCCATTTGAGGGGCTCCAGAGGTACCCATTTGAGAGGTGAAGGCACCAGTGGAGATTCAAGAGGTGAGAGTTCGAGTGGAGGGTTTCGAGAGTTAATGGTTCAAGAGTTACCGATTAGATAGGTGAAGGTTCAGGTGGAGGGCTTTGAGATATACCGATTCGAGAGGTGAAGTTTCAGGTGGAGAGGGTTCAATTGGAGGGGTTCGAGAGATACCCATTCGAGCGGTGAAGGTTCTGGTGGAGAAGGTTCCATTGGATATATTCAAGAGGTAAGGATTCGAGATGTCAGAGTTCCATTGGAGGTTTGAGAGATATTAAGGCTCCAGTGGAGATTCGAGAGACAAGAGTTTGAGTGGAGGATTTTCGAGAGTTAATGGTTTGAGAGTTACCGATTCGATAAGTGAAGGTTCAGGTGGAGGAGTTCGAGAGATACCGATTCGAGAGATGAAGGTTCGGGTGGAGAGGGTTCAGTTGGAGGGGTTCGAGAGATACCCATTCGAGCGGTGAAGGTTCTGGTGGAGAAGGTTCCATTGGATGGGTTCGAGAGGTAAGGATTCGAGATGTCATAGTTCCATTGGAGGTTCGAGAGGTGAAGGCTCCAGTGTAGATTTGAGAGATGAGAGTTCGACTGTAGGGTTTCGAGAGTTAATGGTTCTAAAGTTATCGATTCGATAGATGGAGGTTCAGGTGGATGGATTCGAGAGATACAGATTCGAGAGGTGAAGGTTCAGGTTGAGAGAATTCAATTGGACTGGTTCGAGAGGTACCCATTCGAGCGGTGAAGGTTCTAGTCGAGAGGGTTCCATTGGATGGGTTCGAGAGGTAAGGATTTGAGATGTGAGAGTTCCATTGGAGGTTCGCGGGGTAAAGGTTCAGTTGTACGGGGTTCAAGTGGAGGGGTTCCGTTTGAGGGGCTCCAGAGGTACCCATTCGAGAGGTGAAGGCTCCAATGGAGATTAGAGAGGTGAGAGTTCCAGTGGAGGGTTTCGAGAGTTACCGATTCGATAGGTGAAGGTTCTGGTGGTGGGCTTCGAGATATACTGATTCGAGAGGTAAAGGTTCTGGTGCAGAGGGTTCAATTGGAGGGGTTCGAGAGATACCCATTCGAGCGGTGAAGGTTCTGGTGGCGAAGGTTCCATTGAATAGGTTTGAGAGGTAAGGATTTGACATGTCAGAGTTCCATTGGAGGTTGAAGAGGTGAAGGCTCTAGTGGAGATTCGAGAGGCAAGAGTTTGAGTGAAAGGTTTCGAGTATTAATGGTTCGAGAGTTACCGATTCGAGAGGTGAAGGTTCAAGTGGAGAGGGTTCAGTTAGAGGGGTTCGAGAGAAACCCATTCGAGCGGTGAAGGTTCTGGTGGAGAAGCTACCATTGGATGGGTTCGAGAGGTAAGGATTCGAGATGTGAAAGTTTCATTGGAGGTTGGAAAGGAGAAGGCTCCAGTGGAAATTCGAGAGGTAAGAGTTCGAGTGGAGGGTTTGGAGAGTTAATGGTTCGAGAGTTACCGATTCGATAGGTGAAGGTTCAGGTGGACGGGTTCGAGAGATACCGATAGGAGAAGTGAAGGTAAAGGTGGAGAGGGTTCAACTAGAGGAGTTCGAGAGGTGCCCATTCGAGAGTTGAAAGCTCCTGTGGAGATTCAAGAGGTGAGAGTTTGAGTGGAGGTTTTCGAGAGTTAATGTTTCGAGAGTTACCGATTCGATAAGTGAAGGTTTAGGCGGAGGGGTTCGAGAGATACCGATTAGAGAGGTTAAGGTTCTATTTAAGAGGGTTCAATTGGGGGATCCAGAGGTACCCATTCGAGCAGTGAAGGTTCTGGTCGAGTGGGTACCATTGGATGGGTTCGAGAGGTAAGGATTTGAAATGTGAGAGTTCCATTAGAGGTTTGAGAATTGAAGGATCCAGTGGAGATTCGAGAGGTGAGAGTTCGAGTGGAGGGTTACGAGAGTTAATGGTTCGAGAGTTACCGATTCGATAGGATAAGGATCAGGTGGAGGGGTTCGAGACATACCGATTCGAGAGGTGAAGGTTAAGGTGGAGATTATTCAATTGGAATTTTTTCTAGAGGTACCCATTCGAGCGGTGAAGGTTCTGGTCGAGAGGGTCCCATTGGATGGGTTTAGAGGTAAGGATTCGAGATGTGATAGTTCCATTGGAGGTACGAGAGGTGAAGGTTCAGTTACAGAGGGTTCAAGTGGAAGGGTTCCATTTTAGGGGCTCCAGAGGTACCTATTCAAGAAGTGAAGGCTCCAGTGGAGATTCGAGGGGTGAGAGTTCGAGTGGAGGGTTTCGAGAGTTAATGGTTTGAGAGTTACCGATTCAAAAGGTGAAGGTTCGGGTGGAGGGGTTCGAGAGATAACGATTCGAGAGGTGAAGGTTCAGGTGGAGAAGGTTTGATTGGAGGGGTTTGAGAGGTACCCATTTGAGCGGTGAAGGTTCTGGTTAAGAGGGTTCCATTGGATGGGTTCCAGAGGTGAGGATTCTAGATGTGAGAGTTCCATTGGAGGTTCGAGAAGTGAAGGATCCAGTGGAGATTCGAGAGGTGAGAGTTTGAGTAGAGGGTTTCAAGAGTTAATGGTTCGAGAGTTATTGTTTCGATATGTGAAGGTTCAGGTGGAGGGCTTCGAGATATACCGATTCGAGAGTTAAAGGTTTGGGTGGAGAAGGTTCAATTGGAGGGGTTTGAGAGGTACCCAATCGAGCGGTGAAGGTTTAGGTCGAGAGGGCTCCATTAGATGGGTTCGAGAGGTAAGGATTCGAGATGTGAGAGTTCCATTGGAGGTTCGAAAGGTGAAGGTTCAGTTGTATTCAAGTGGAGGGGTTCCATTTGATGGGCTCTAGAGGTACCCATTCAAGAGGTGGAGGCTCCAGTGGAGATTCAAGAGGTGAGAGTTCGAGTGGAGGGTTTTGAGAGTTAATGGTTCGAGAGTTACCGATTCGGTAGGTGGAGGGGATCGAGAGATATCGATTCGAGAGGTGAAGGTTCAAGTGGAGAGGCTTCAATTGGAGGGGTTTGAGAAGTACCCATTCGAGCGGTGAAGGTTCTGGTCGAGAGGGTTCCATTGGATGGGTTCAACAGGTAAGGATTTTAGATGTGAGAGTTCCATTGGAAGTTCGAGAGGTGAAGGATCCAGTGGAGATTCGAGAGGCAAGAGTTTCAGTGGTGGGTTTTGAGAGTTAATGGTTTGAGAGTTACCAATTCGATAGGTCAAGGTTCAGGTGGAGGGGTTCGAGAGATACTGATTCGAGAGGTGAAGGCTCGGGTGGAGAGGGTTCAATTGAAGGGGTTCGAGAGGTACCCATTCGAGCGGTGATGGTTATGGTGGAGAAGGTTTCATTGGATGGGTTCAAGAGGTATGGGTTCGAGATGTCAGAGTACCATTGGAGGTTCGAGAGGTGAAGTCTCAAGTGAAGATTCGAGAAGCAAGAGTTTGAGTGGAGGGTTTCGAGAGTTAATGGTTCAAGAGTTACCGATTCGATATGTGAAGGTTCAGGTGGAGGGGTTCGAGAGATACCAATAGGAGAAGTGAAGGTTAAGGTACCCATTCGAGAGTTGAAGCCTCCAGTGGATATTCAAGAGGTGAGAGTTCGAGTGGAGGGTTTCGGGAGTTAATGGTTCGAGAGTTACCGATTCGATAGGTGAAGGTTCAGGCGGAGGGGTTCGAGAGATACCGATTCGAGAGGTTAAGGTTCAGTTTAAGAGGGTTCAATTGGAGGGTATCAAGAGGTACCCATTCGAGCGGTGAAGGTTCTGGTCGAGTGGGTTCCATTGGATGGGTTCGAGAGGTAAGGATTTGAGATGTGAGAGTTCCATTAGAGGTTTGAGAACTGAAGGATCCAGTGGAGATTCGATAGGTGAGAGATCGAGTGGAGGGTTTTGAGAGTCAATGGTTCGAGAGTTACCGATTTGATAGGTTAAGGATCAGGTGGAGGGGTTCGAGATATACCGATTCGAGAGGTGATGGTTAAGGTGTAGATGATTCAATTGGAAGGGTTCGAGAGGTACCCATTCGAGCGATGAAGGTTCTGGTCGAGAGGGTTCCATTGGATGGGTTTGGAGGTAAGGATTCATGATGTGAGAGTTCCATTGGTGGTTCGAGAGGTGAAGGTTCACTTGCAGAGGATTCAAGTGGAGGGATTCCCTTTGAGGGGATCCATAGGTACCTATTCAAGAGGTGAAGGCTCCAGTGGAGATTCGAGAGGTGAGAGTTCGAGTGGAGGGTTTCGATAGTTAATGGTTCGAGAGTTACCGATTCGAAAGGTGAAGGTTCAGGTGGAGGGGTCCGAGAGATAACGATTCGAGAGGTGAAGGTTCAGGTGGAGAAGGTTCGATTGGAGGGATTCGAGAGGTACCCATTCGAGCGGTGAAGGCTATGGTTGAGAGGGTTCCATTGGATGGTCCAGAGGTAAGGATTCTAGATGTGAGAGTTCCATTGGAGGTTCGAGAAGTGAAGAATCTAGTGGAGATTCGAGAGGTGAGAGTTCGAATGGAGGGTTTCAAGATTTAATGGTTCGAGAGTCACCGATTTGGTCGGTGAAGGTTCAGGTGGAGGGGTTCGAGAGATACAGATTCGAGAGATAAAGGTTCAGGTAGAGAGGGTTCAATTGGAGGGGTTCGAGAGGTACCCATTCGAGCGGTGAAGGTTTAGATCGAGAGGGTTCCATTGGATGGGTTCGAGAGGTAAGGATTCGAGATGTAAGAGTTCCATTGGTGGTTCAAGAGGTGAAGGTTTAGTTGTAAAGGGTTCAAGTGGAGGGGTTCCATTTGAGGGGCCCCAGATATACCCATTCGAGAGGTGAAAGCTCCAGTGGAGATTAAAGAGGTGAGAGTTAGAGTGGAGGGTTTCGAGAGTTAATGGTTCGAGAGTTACCGATTCGAGAGGTGAAGGTTCGGGTGGAAGGGTTCGACTGATACCGATTTGAGAGGTGAAGGTTCAGGATTCGAGATGTCAGAGTTCCATTGGAGGTTCGAGAGGTGAAGGTTCAGTTGTAGAGGGTTCAAGTGAAGGGGTTCCATTTGAGGGGCTCCAGAGGTACCCATTCGAGAAGTGAAGGCTCCAATGGAGATTCGAGGGGTGAGAGTTCGAGTAGAGGGTTTCGAGAGTTAATGGTTCGAGAGTTACCAATTCGATAGGAGGTCGAGGGGTTTGAGAGATACTGATTTGAGAGGTGAAGGTTCAGGTGGAGAGGGTTCAATTGGAGAGGTTCGAGCATTCGAGCAGTGAAGGTTCTGGTCGAGGGGGTTCCATTGGATGGGTTCGAGAGGTAAGGATTCGAGATGTGAGAGTTCCATTGGAAGTTCAAGAGGTGAATGATCCAGTGGAGATTCGAGAGGCAAGAGTTTGAGTGGTGGGTTTCGAGAGTTACCGATTAGATAGGTCAAGGTTCAGGTGTAGGGGTTCGAGAGATACGGATTCGAGAGGTGAATGCTTAGGTGGAGAGGGTTCAATTGGAGGGGTTCGAGAGGTACCCATTCGAGCGGTGAAGGTTTTGGTGGAGAAGGTTACATTGGATGGGTTCAAGTGGTATGTATTCGAGATGTCAGAGTTCCATTGGAGGTTCGGGAGGTGAAGGCTCTAGTGGAGATTCGAGAGGTGAGAGTTCGGGTGGAGGGTTTCGAGAGTTAATGATTCGAGAGTTACTGATTCGACATGGGAAGGTTCAGTTGGACGGGTTCGAGAGATACCAATTTGAGAGGTGAAGGTTCAGGTGGAGAGGGTTCAATTGGAGGGGTTCGAGATGTACCCATTCGAGCGGTGAAGGTCCACGTCGAGAGGGTATTCCTTTATGTAACATGATATCAACAAAACCAATCAGAAAGGGTATTCCTTTATGAAATTTGGTTTTACCTAATTACTTCAATCATGATTACTGTGTTCCAACATCATCTAATTAACCAATTTTGTAAGTACACACAAAAATTGATTACGCAGTTCGATGAAAATCACTTACATCTGCAGGGTCTGGCCCAGTTCAGAATGAATCCAGTAATTAGAAAGATAGTACAAGATGCATCATATACAATACTTATTTTATAATTTAACTTGTGAATTCTACTAGCTCCCTCAGTTGCCGATCCACCTCGATCAGACTCCCTCTGACCTCAATCTCCGTCGACACTGGATCTCTTCCTCCCGAGAAATTAAGGCTTTCGTTATGAACTTTGAGATCAAACAACGTTTATCATGTTGGAACACCAATAAACAGCTCTGCGCTACTTTGATGAAACCGAAACTTTGATTGCAAATTTCTCTCTATAATTTCGTATGTAGCTTAGCCAGTAATGTCTGCTATATATAGCCCTTCCGCACGTCTCAGTTTGCTTGTGCGAATGCGTCACTATCTTCTCAATATTTTTTGTATCAATCAAATCTTGATGAAGATATGATTTCGCCAATCTAATTCCTTGAAGTAAGGGATTCCGAATATCTCGTTCCAATGCTTTTCCATAACCAATACTCCTTCCTTCTTTCAACTCTGCAAATCTCAATCCAATCCCACAAATATGGGAGATGAAATATTCAAAAAATTAATTACTATTGAACAGGATTCATCCTTCTCGGATTCATCCTTCTCGGATTCATCCTTTCACGATGCCTTTCTTCTATCATGACTATGTCTATGATGTTACAACATAGTCACAAATTGTCAATTAACACATTTTGGACTTTACAATCTCCCCCTTTGGGCTTTTTTGAACCCATCAATCTTTTGGACTTTCAACACCAATTTTGCAAATAACAACCTCAATTAATCCACGTATGGATTGTGGAACATAAGGTGAGAATAAATATTTTAACTCCCCCTGAATCCATCAGCATCAAAAGAAAAACATAGACCCTCAACATCCATGTTGGAACATTAAATCACATCAGTACTCAGTTATTAAATTCAACCATAAAAAACAATGCAAGTACTGGGAATCCGAGAAAACACAAAAATTCTAGGTTCCAGCTGGGATTAACATAAAACAAAAGAAATCCAGTTCAAGAAATCCAGTTCAAGAAATCCAAAAAACCCAAAACACTCCCCATTGAGGCCATAAAACATTCCAAATATCCAAAAATAAATGACTAACATAGGCCTATCAGCCCTCCACTTCTTCAGTACTGGCATCTTGGGTATCATCATCTGAATCCAATCTCTTTAACTACTCTTCCAGTGCAGCAATTTGAACCTGCAATGCTGCAATCTTAGCTTTCACAGCAGTCTTCTTGGCCTCCTTCCCTTTCTGAACTGAGCATCCACCCTGTGATAGCTTCCACGGTAAATCTTTCACACTTCTTAAATTGAAAGTCTTCTTATTGGGCTTCAAAGATACCGCTGCAACAATAACATCGCCCTCTTATGCCTTCACCTTTTCTCCTTTTAGCACATCAGAGATAATACAAGGATATGGTAGAGCATTTTTAGCCCTCGCAGAAGTAGAATTCTCCAATATGTTACCTTGGATAAGAATACCAAGATTCATAGGAGATTTTGTGCCAATGCAATACAGTACTTTTTCCATATCTCGGGTAATAGCAGTGGTGTTAGAGGATGGTAGCCATGAGTTAATAGCAACCTGGAAAAGACAAAAGCACCTGGTCCTCATACTTCATGTTGCAGCATTACCTTTGTACAAGAGTTCTACTCAAATTTAATGGAAGGAAATCTGGATCCTGAATCACCCTAGTACAATAGAGTATATGTCAGAGAAAAAGTAGTTAGGTTTTCGGAAGAAAGGATCAATAAGTTGTTGGGACTACCAGCACCTGGATTTGGATCAATATTGCCAGAAGATTTTGCTGTATCCCTTGATCAGATCCTAACTGAGATTACATGAGGATACCAAACCTGCTATTTAAACCCCAAATATTTTAGAAATTAACTGATCCCACACTCCTTGTAAGCCACCAGTTCAACAGGCCGTTCAGCTATCAGCCTCTTTTTGTAGATATCCTTACTGCTCTTCAGACATCCTTCATCAAAAAAAATTTGAACTTAGAGATTCCTCAAAGGAAATTTCTGGTTTAGAGCTTTGACCCGTAGTATTCTGTTTCTTCTTCTTCTTCGGTTGTTCATTCTCCTCTTGTATGGCTCTTCTCTTTGGCCTTCTTGACCGAGTCTACACAAACTCATCAAGTACTTCATCACTAGAGAAGGTTAAATCTTAAACACTGACTTCTTGTGATGGAACATCATTTTTTCACCTGGCCTGATGTTGGAACATCATCAAGGCCTGGTTATTCAGTTGCTGCAGTAGACTGTCTGATGTTGGAACATCATCTCCAGTTGTGTTTTCATTTCTTTCTCCCCCTATCTCCATCCCGGGATTCAAATCTTGCTCGTCCAGTGCATTTTCCTGAGCCTATCCAGTCTGAGTCCCTTCTTCCTCCGCTCCTACTTCTTTCTCTGGGGACTGAACAACATCTTATCCTCTAAAATCGGCATCCTTGTCTTCCTCAACTTCAGCTTCCTGTGTATCTCCTGCATACTCTGTTGTAACATCATTTGTTAGAACATCATGTGTTGTAACATCATCATCACATCCTTCTTCAACATTTGTTTCCTCCTCACTATCTGAAGCCACACCCCTAAGTTTTTCAAGCATTTGGCTAACCATAGGATCATACACCTGTACAGCTTTATAACTCGCAGAGCTCGGATTTCTCCGCCTTTTAGGCCAGTTCTTTACTTCCCTCGGCTTCACTTATTTTGGCAACAATGCAGTAGTATAGACACACATAACCTTCTTACCCTCATACTTTACACATTCCAATTCTTTCAACATGGGGTTCCAATTCTTAATTTTTTGAATACCCCCAATATTCCCTTTAAAAATCTGAAATAGGCTTACCTCATTCACATACCCGCACATTAACTTGTATCCTCTTAAATCTATTCTCTTCTTTTTCTCTAGGTAATGAGTCATAAAATATTCTAGAGATTTAAAAGTTTAACCATTGAAAGTAAAAAAATTCTCCCAAAATACCTTGATTTTTTACTTTCTCAAATTTGGCCATGACGGGCTTCAATGCTAGTGATCGGACCACTTCAATGTCTGATTCTTCCACACCATTCCATTCTTCAATCAAATAGCTCTCTGGTATATTAACCGTCGTCTTCCCCAAAAATTATTTGGAATTTCTTTCTTTCCTCTATCTTGATGGCCTGGCAATTGTTCGACATAGAGAGTCCAAAAATTTTTTACCTTGTGAGTGGAGAATCCGTGCTGAGTTTGAGTTGTACACCGGAGATTTTTAGCTTGAGTCACACTCTCAAACACGGCAGAAATTTCCAGGGGAAGTTCGGTAAAGAAGGAATATGAAACAGAGAAGGGAAGGTGAAAATTTTAAACATTTACTTTCCTTCCTCAAACACTCAACTTCCTTTTTTTCCTTTTCAATGCCATAATTACCAGCCGCCACTTTGTCCCCTTTTTCTCTTTCTTTAGATTCCACTTACCAAATTCCAACATGCATCAATCTTTCCAAATCCCTTATTTTCCATAATATTTTAAAAAAAATCTCCGTACACAGAAAAAAATAAGTAGTAATATCTGCAAATGTGGATGAATCCAAAGGTTTTGTGAAAATATCTGTAAATTGTTCTGATGTTGGAACATAGACCACGGTGACTTCCCTTCTTTCCACAATATCTCAAATAAAGTGATGTCTTATATCAATGTGCTTTATCCGAGAGTACAGGACTAGATTCTTGGATATATCTATAGCACTCTTGTTATCATATAAAATACTTAGAGTTCCTTAATGAATCTCATAGTCGTTCATCATTTGCTTCATCCATAACAACTGCATATAGCAACTTCCGGCAGCTAAATATTCAGCTTTAGCAGAAGACAAGGATATAGAATCATATTTCTTACTGTACCAAGAGACAAAATTTGTGCCAATAAAGAAACATCCACCAGTTGTGCTTTTTCGATCATCTACATTTCCAGCCCAATCTGAATCACTATAGCCAAAAAGATCAGAATCTTGAGTTTTAAAATACCATATGCCATACTTAGAAGTTCCACTAATATATTAAATAATCCTCTTTACTTCCATCAAATGATATTCCTTTGGATTTTCCAGAAATCTTGCACACACTCCAACACTAAAACATATATCAGGTCAACTAGCTATGAGATATAGAAGACTCCCGATCATACTTCTATACAATTTTATTATTAATAGAGACACTTTTCTCATCCTTCACTAATTTGTCTGTAGCACCCATAAGAGTTCTTACTGATCGAGAATTGCCCAATCCAAAGCATTTCACTAAATTCATAGCATATTTGCTTTGATTTATGAACATCCCACTCTTCTGTTGCTTGACCTGGAGTCCTAGGAAGCAGGTAAGTTCACCGACCATGCTCATCTCGAACTCATCATGCATAAGACTTACAAAATCAGGTACCATAGATAGTGAGGTAAAGCTAAGAATAATGTTATCTACATAAATTTAAGCAATAAAAAATTTTGATAACCTGGTAAGCACAAATAGGGTGCGATCTACTCCCCCTCGATGATATCCTTTCTGAATAAGAAAGGTAGTCATTCATTCATACCATGCCCTTGGTGCCTATTTTAACCCATACAGAGCTTTTTTGAGTATATACACGTGATAGGGATGATATGGATCCTCAAATCCTTTAGGTTTTTCAACATAGACCTCTTCATTAACTACCCCATTCAGAAAAGTACTTTTCACGTCCATCTGGTACAATGTGAAATTCATAGAGCATGAAATAGCAAGCAAGATGCAAATGGATTCTAACCTGAAACAGATGCAAATGTTTCATCAAAATCAACACCTTCTACTTGAGTGTATCCTTGCGCCACTAATCTGGCCTTATTACGAGTGATTTGACCATTATTATGAGACTTGTTTTTGAAGATCCACTTATTACCAATGTTGTTTACCCCTTCTGGTCGAGGAGTGTGGTAACATACATCATTACTTGCAAATTTTTCAAGTTCTTCTTGGATTGCCACAATCCAGTACTCATCAAGTAGGGCTTCCTTATAGTTCTTTGGCTCAATCAGTGAGATGAAACATTAATCCAGCAAGCTCCCTGTAATTAACTTGTGGTAGAGTTCGAGTTCATTTCGCACTTAGTTCAGGTTCAGCCTGTGTTGGAACATGAAATGGGGCATCTGGAGTTGATGATCCAACATCACCTTCAGCAGATGTATTTGGACTATCAGACGGCTGTGATGTTCCAACATCGACATACTGGCTGGTTGGAATTTCTGGTGTTGACGAAAGAACTTCATTCTCCCCTTTTTCTAACCCTTGCTTATCATCAAAATTGTCAACAATCACATTGATTGACTCCATGAGAGTGTTAGTGTGGAGATTAAATACTCTGTATGCATGACTATTTACTAAATACCCCAGAAATACTCCTTCATAATTATGATTGTCAAATTTTCCTAGCTGCTCTATGACCCTGAGTATGTAGCGCTTGCTCCCAAACACATGAAAGTATGCCACATTTGGCTTTCTCCCTTTCTAGATTTCATACGACGTCTTGCTAGTAAATGGTCATAGATAT
Source organism: Rubia yunnanensis (assembly GCA_037428765.1). Taxonomy (NCBI): domain Eukaryota; kingdom Viridiplantae; phylum Streptophyta; class Magnoliopsida; order Gentianales; family Rubiaceae; genus Rubia; species Rubia yunnanensis. Next base: position 86,616,793 of record CM075066.1, read on the forward strand.
ACCTTGTTGATGGTATAACATGCTGTGTTGATGGCTTCCGCCCACCATTTTTTGTAAATACCCTTTTCTACTAGCATATGATATGAATCTCCTTGCGAAGACTCACGATTTGCGGAATTGATAACTTTGATCTAGTGAAGGGATCTGCAAACCTGCACTATCTCGCACGAAATTCAGGAGTCTAGCCCTCGGGGTACGCCTAACTTCGACTTGCTCTCTAACTAGCCCTCAGGATCAGATTACAAGGTTTATTGATACTTAACTAGCCCTCGGGGTTAAGCAACAATGGAATAGCTCGCAAGCAAAGAGTATGAACTCAAAAGGTTGTATATTTGATTGATGAAAGGTTGTAAAATTCGTCCATAAGGCCTCCCCTTTTATAGGGTTACAATCTTGCCTCAAACCCTAATCACAAATGGAAACGGAATCGACTTATGGCAGCTTTAAGAAGCTAAAACCATATCTAACTAAAATACCTAAAATAAATGATAATCTAAGGTAATCAGGTTGAATTCTTCAAGAAGTAACCTTGAAGAATATTACCTTATCTAATCTTACCAAATATAATCCTAATCAGAATAAAACTGAATATACTAAACCTTAATGGACTGTATTTTCGAAATTCAGCTCTTCAAAGCCCACATGGCCGAGCTATCAGTCCAATAAACCCAAAATGACATTAATTTACAGTGATCACACTACCTCATTAAAAACCCAGTGGGAAAAAAGAGTATAGTGTTCTTCATGATGTCTTCAGTTCGTCGACAATCTTGAATAATGAATCCAAGATGTCGATGGTGACTCCTTCTTCAATTCTTCATCATAAAGGCGATCAATCAAAGCATTTAAAGCAGCATCCCTAAGCTTAGTCCTTGACCTAGTCATAGGTCCTTCCATGTCTCTTAGAGGATCTCGAACATATCCTTTAAATGTTTGATCAAGTCGTGGAATGTCTTCATTTATGGTGGTAGTCGTCTTGGCATCTCCATCAGTCGTCTTGGCATCTCCATCATTCCCTCCGTGGTCGAAAGGTTTCGCCCTCGAAACTGAATCGTCTTCAAATGTAAACGGAGATAAATCAGCAACATTGAAGGTCGCACTAACACCATAATGATCTGGTAACTCAATCTTGTAAGCATTGTCGTTCACACGAGCCAACACTCTAAAAGGACCATCTCCACGTGGACTCAACTTAGATTTCCGAGCATTTGGAAACCTCTCTTTCCGCAGATGAACCCAAACATAATCTCCCACGTTGAACCTCATCAACTTGCGGCTTTGATTAGCTTTATCAGCATTCTGTGCATTTGTCCGTTCAATTCTCATGCGCACCTTCTCATGGATTTTCTTCACAAAATCAGCTTTCTGTTCTCCATCAAGGTTTTTAACCTGTTTAAAATTCAAAGGAAGTAGATCAAGAGGTGTAATAGGTAGAAAACCATAAATAATTTCAAATGGAGATAAAGAAGTAGTAGAATGAATAGTGCGATTGTAAGCAAACTCTGCAATCGGAATGCATTTTTCCCAATTCTTTAAGTTCTTCTGAACTAGTGCACGCAGGAGAGCCCCTAGGGTTCGATTGGTCACTTCTGTTTGTCCATCAGTTTGAGGATGACTGGCAGTCGAAAACAACAACTTTGTCCCTAACTTGCGCCACAAGGTATTCCAAAAGTAGGATAAAAATTTAACATCGCGATCAGAGACAATAGATGCAGGAATTCCATGTAACCGAACTACTTCCTTCAAAAATAGATCCGCAACATGCTTTGCATCATCTGTCTTCCTACAAGGAATAAAGTGTGCCATTTTCGAAAATCTATCCATAACCACAAAGATAGAATCATTACCTGACTGAGATCGTGGCAAACCTAGGATAAAATCCATGGAAATATCAACCCAAGGATGTGTAGGATCATGCAATGGAGTATAAAGACCATGAGGCTTAGTTTTAGACTTAGCCTTCAAGCAATCAAGACAATTCCTACAAACCCTGTCAATAGCAAGTGCCATTTTCGGCCAATAGAAGTGTTCTCGCAACAAATTATAAGTTTTAAAAGCACCAAAATGTCCCATTAACCCACCTGAATGAGCTTCTCTAACAAGTAATTCACGCATAGAACATTGAGGAATACATAACCTATTATTCATAAACAAGAAACCATCATGCCGAAAAAACTTCTCATAAGCACCATTTTCGCATGCAGCATAAATAGATGAAAAATCAGAATCGGTCGCATATAAATCTCACACGAATGAAAACCCTAGCACAATGCATTCCAAACGTGTAAGTAAAACATGTCTACGACTCAAAGCATCAGCAACAACATTTTCTTTACCCTTTTTGTAACGCAACACATAAGGAAAAGATTCAATGAAACTAGACCATTTAGTATGACGCTTATTCAACTTCATCTGACTCTTCAAGTATTTCAAGGATTCATGATCACTATGAATGACAAATTCTTTATGCAATAAATAATGTTGCCAAGTTTCTAATGTACGCACAATTGCATAAAATTCTTTATCATACACAGGATAGTTTAGAGCACCGCCCTTTAACTTCTCACTGAAGTAAGCTATAGGTCGATTCTCTTGCATCAAAACAGCACCAATACCAACACCAGAAGCATCACAATGAATCTCAAAAGTACCATTAAAATCAGGTAAAGCAAGAACAGGAGCATTGCATAATCGTACTTTCAATTCATTAAATGCATTCTCTTGACACTCAGTCCAAACAAATTTCACATCCTTTTTAACTAGTTCATTTAGAGGTGCAGCAATAGATGAGAAATCACGCACAAACCGTCTACAAAAACTAGCTAAACCATGAAAAGAACGGACCTGGTTGGCATTAGTAGGTCTCGGCCAGGTCTTAATGGCCTCAATTTTGGTTTCGTCAACTTTTATGCCCTCTTTAGAGACCACAAAACCGAGAAACACCACTTCCGAAGCGCAAAATGTGCACTTCTTAATGTTCGCATATAAACAAGACTCACGGAGTGCAACAAGAACCATTTTAACATGCTCAATATGTTCATCAGTCGACTTAGAATAAATCAATATGTCATCAAAATAGACCACAACAAACCAACCAATAAACTTTCTTAAGACATGATTCATCAACCGCATAAAAGTACTAGGTGCATTAGTTAAACCGAAAGGCATAACGATCCATTCATACAACCCAAACTTAGTCTTAAATGCAGTTTTCCATTCATCTCCCTCATTAATTCGAATCTGATGATAACCCTGAGTCAAATAAATTTTAGTATAAATCACAGATCCATGCAAATCTTCAAGCATATCATCTAACCTAGGGATAGGATGGCGATACTTAATGGTAATCTTGTTAATAGCACGACAATCAATGCACATACGCCAAGTTTTATCTTTCTTAGGAACTAAAATGACAGGCACGGCACAAGGAGATAGGGATTCCCGCACATACCCTTTTTTAAGTAACTCCTCGACTTGTCGTTGTAGTTCCTTTGTCTCCTCAGGGTTTGCTTTATACGCCGGGCGATTTGGGATAACCGAACCCGGAATCAAGTCAATTTGGTGTTCAATACCTCGCAAAGGTGGTAAACCCGCGGGTAAGGCTTCTGGAAAGACATCCTCAAATTCCTGTAACATCTGAGCAAACCGTGGAGGAACATTTATAGGAATATCATCACTAGCAAAATAGCTCTCTTTAAAATGCATGATAAGCACATAAGAATGATTAGCAAACGCACGATTCACATCCCTAATTGATGCATAAAACAATCTACCAGAATCATTAGGAAGTTCATGTCTCATCATGTAAATTGATGGCAAAGGACTAAGATGTGAAGATAGGATTTTACGCGACTTAACATAATCATCCGCAGACTTACCTGGCTTACCTATGACGGTCTCCCTTGATATTTGGTCGAAATTATCAAGGTTTTTGCCTCCATTCTTCACCTTGTGGCCGATCTCCTTCAAGCCCTGGCTAGGCTTTTGGTCGGCCATTTGCACATCAGTCGCAAACTTCTCTTTATCGACTCTCATGCGTCTCTGTGCCTCCAAAACTTCCACTGGAGATAATGGAACCAAAGTATACCTTGTTCTATCCTTAATCACAGTAATTTTGTTAGTGTAACCATCATGCATGGATTTACGATCAAACTGCCAAGGTCTCCCTAGCAAAATATGACTAGCTTCCATAGGTATAACATCACATAAGATAGAATCATGGTATTTTCCAATCTTAAAGTTAATCATGCATTGTTTGTTAACCTTAATTTCACCACTACCATTTAACCAAATAAGTTTATATGGTGATGGATGAGTAGTCACAGGCAAAGACAATGATTTAACAAGAAGATTGGACACGGTATTAGCACAAGAACCACCATCAATAATCAGTAAACAATTCTTATCTTTCACAAGGCAACGAGTATGAAAAATGTTAATCCTTTGTACCTGTGTCTCAGCCATTTGAGAGTTGAGAACTCTTAATGACACGAAGTTACCTTGTGTTTCTGGACCCTATTCACCATGATCATTTATGATGATCTCTTCATCTACCTGTTCTTCACCACTTTCACACAATGGTGGCATATCAGCATATTCATCTTCTTCATCTTCTTCCTCAAGTGTTGTTAGTACTCGTGCATGCGGACAGTTATTACGGACATGTCCTCTTTCTTTACAATGAAAACAAGTAGGAGAGTTAACAGAAACTGAATGTGATGAAGAAGTAGAAGACTTACCTGGAATTTTTGAAACCTGTTGGGTTGGTGGTGCCGCCCTCCTCTCAGTAGGATTATAAGTTGGATTTGAATAAGTCTGAACTGATCCTCTTCCTCCCATGGACGGGCCCTTATTGCAGCCATAACTAGGGTTGCCGTAGTCAAACCCTGGTCGTTGACTTGGAAAACTAGGCTGTGGCCTCCTTGGTCGCAGGGTACTCTCAACTAACCTTGCTTTCACCAATAAATCATTCATAGATATGTGATGTTGGAGCTTGACTGGCATTTGAAGGTTTTCACGCAAGCCTTCAATGAAACGATTTTTGATGAATGCGTCATCTTCTTTCATTCCAACCCTTCTCATGGTCAACTCAAGATCTTGCCAGTATTCATCAACTGTGCGATTTCCTTGCTTCATGTTGGATAGATAAGAATGTTGTTCCATCAAGTAAGTAGGCGGAACATGATATTCGCGAAGCTCGGATCTCAGTCTCTCCCATGTGGAGATAGGTTTCTTTCCAGCAAGATATCGCGACTCCTTTTTATTTTTCCACCACTCAGCCGCATAATGAGTGAAAGAATACTGTGCCACTTTGACTTTCTCCTTCTCCCGATAATTGTTGAGATCAAACAGATTCTCAATCTGTCGCTCCCAATCAAGATACTTCACTGGATTGTGCTGACCATCAAATCGAGGGATGTCATATTTTAAACCCTTGATATCTCGAGCTTCATCAGAACCTGAATCAGATCCTGAATTAATCTTCACTCTCCTTCGGGAATGAGGTTTACTGGGGCGATGCCTTCTAGAAGACCCTCGGTGTGATTGCCTTTCTGAACCATCATCAGAATAATCATTTGAACTTCCAGAACCATTAAATTGATGGACATATTTCTTGGTTTCTTCCCTCTTGACCGATGATGTAGGTGTAGGCGGTGCCATGCTGTCAAATTTTCTCGCCAACCTTTGCACCTCACTCATAAGTGCATTTATTGCGACAACAAACCGATCGGGATCATTGGCTTCATTTGGATTAATTCGATGTCGCTCCCAACTATTTGGAGCCTCTTCACGTGAATGACTACCACGCCCGCCATTAGAGGTGTTCTTCAATGGCAAATTGTTAGGATTGCTAACAAAAGGCGGGACGAATGGATTTTCGTCCCCCATCTTCGCTAACTGCTAAGAAAATCAAACGGTTAGTGAAAAAATTGCCCCCCCCCCTTCCCTTTGTTTAGTAAGGTCACTCACCAAGTGTATAACACTCACAACTCACAAGGCGAAGGCTAATGCGAGGGCAACTGATCAATTCACCGCAATTCAAAGCAAACTATGGAGATGAGTACTGCAGAATTTATTTCGAAATTTTAAAATATATAAACTCAAAATTTGGCGCTACGATCTGGAATTCCAAATTCTACAAAGAATAAGGAACAAAACACAATTTGAATGGCACGAATCGGAGCTGTATTGAATGAATTATGACCAAAACAAGATTGCTTTATATAGGCTACAAATAGGTTCCGAAAATTCAAGAACAAATTGGAATAGGAATTTAAATCCAAATCACTTGTGGAAAAGGATGTTAATGACTTACTTGTCCCCCAAGTCAAAAAATTCAGATCAAAACCCCTCTCACAATTGGCTTTTATTTCCTTTTTCTCTTCCGGATTTTGACTTTTCTTTTCCTTTTTCAAACCGGATTCCTTTTTCTTTCCTTTTTTTTTCAGCCACAATTCGTTTTTTTTTCCTTTTTTTATTACTATAAAACTCACAAACAGAATGTTATTCCCCAAGAAAAATTTCGGTCACAATTACCAAAATTTTCAGAAATTGCAAATCCGCCCCCAAACTTTTGAAAATTGCAAATCTGCCCCAAATTTCAGATTTCAAATCCTAAATTCCGATTTTGAAACCTAAAATCTGCTACCTTTTGTTTTTGATTTTCGAAAATTTTTTGGAACAAGAATCGCCTATATAAAACTTAGAATAAGAAAACTGCGACAACTTCCTCTTGATTCAAATGAACTTCGAGGTATTCAAGATCGTAAGGATAAAAAATATGACACTATATATATGGAAAACGACACAAGACTCTATTTTTTTTTTGTTTTTGAATAAGGTGTAATCAAGAATCAAAGAACAATTCTAGATCACGGAATCAAAGAACGATAAAGAAAACAAATAGGATTATGAGCATGCAATAATTTTCAGAAGAGTTGACGAAAATATCACAAGCACATAAACTGTTTAAGCTACTTAAAACTACGAAACTGACCGGGAGGTGAAGGCGGATAATACTTGTTAACGCTCAGACCCTTCAACGTCCTCCTGACTCGATTGATGAAGGTGAAGGCGGATAGTAATACCGAAGTATTCTAACTCTCAGACCCTTCAACGTCTTTCGACTCTAGATTCGATCCTCCCCTTTTTTTGTTTTTTTTTCGGCCTCAGTCGATCCTTCGCTTTGCTCTGATACCAACTGATATGAATCTCCTTGCGAAGACTCACGATTTGCGGAATCGATAACTTTGATCTAGTGAAGGGATCTGCAAACCCGCACTATCTCGCACGAAATTCAGGAGTCTAGCCCTCGGGGTACGCCTAACTTCGACTTGCTCTCTAACTAGCCCTCAGGATCAGATTACAAGGTTTATTGATACTTAACTAGCCCTCGGGGTTAAGCAACAATGGAATAGCTCGCAAGCAAAGAGTATGAACTCAAAAGGTTGTATATTTGATTGATGAAAGGTTGTAAAATTCGTCCATAAGGCCTCCCCTTTTATAGGGTTACAATCTTGCCTCAAACCCTAATCACAAATGGAAACGGAATCGACTTATGGCAGCTTTAAGAAGCTAAAACCATATCTAACTAAAATACCTAAAATAAATGATAATCTAAGGTAATCAGGTTGAATTCTTCAAGAAGTAACCTTGAAGAATATTACCTTATCTAATCTTACCAAATATAATTCTAATCAGAATAAAACTGAATATACTAAACCTTAATGGACTGTATTTTCGAAATTCAGCTCTTCAAAGCCCACATGGCCGAGCTATCAGTCCAATAAACCCAAAATGACATTAATTTACAGTGATCACACTACCTCATTAAAAACCCAGTGGGAAAAAAGAGTATAGTGTTCTTCATGATGTCTTCAGTTCGTCGACAATCTTGAATAATGAATCCAAGATGTCGATGGTGACTCCTTCTTCAATTCTTCATCATAAAGGCGATCAATCAAAGCATTTAAAGCAGCATCCCTAAGCTTAGTCCTTGACCTAGTCATAGGTCCTTCCATGTCTCTTAGAGGATCTCGAACATATCCTTTAAATGTTTGATCAAGTCGTGGAATGTCTTCATTTATGGTGGTAGTCGTCTTGGCATCTCCATCAGTCGTCTTGGCATCTCCATCAGCATGACTCGAGCCATCTCCTGCAGGGTTTTGTTATTTCTTTCTACAATCCTATTTTGTTTAAAAGTGATGGGAGCAGAGAACTCATGCTATATGCCAAGTTCATCATAGAAATCACTGAACTGAGAGTTTTCAAATTCTCTCCCATGATCACTACGGATTCTCACAATCTTTCTAACGTGAATCCCTTTCTCGGTTTGTAACTTAATCACCAAACTCCTGAAGACATCCACTGCATCAGATTTTTCCTTAAGAAAGGCTACCCACGTGTATCTGGAAAAATTATCAACACAGATAAAAATATACCTTTTCCCAGTAATACTAGGAGTGTTAACCGGACCTATCAAATCCATATGCAATAATTTCATATTTTGTGAGGTGGTAATATATTGAACAGAGGAGTGAGGATATCAAATATGTTTACCTTGTTGGCATGGTCTACACACAATACCTTTTTTATGTGTAAGAATAAGCATACCTCGTACTGCTTTGGCATTAGCAATTTTCACCAGGGTCTTGTAATTTATGTTTCCAAGCTTTCGATGCCACAAAGTACCTTCATCATCCTTAGAGCTTAAACACTTCACTTCTTGTTCCAGGAGATAGCAATTGTCTGACAATCGTGCTCCTGACAGTACCTTATTTTCTCCATGCTTCATAATACACTTGTCCCTTTGGAACTCAACGTTCATATCTTCATCGCACAACTGACTGATACTCAGGAGGTTTGCCTTTAAATCTATGACTAGTAGAACATTTGCAAAGCTGGGAAATCCCACCATCTGGAGTTCTCCTTTTCCAACCACACGGCTCTTTTTTCCGTCGCCAAAGTAACAAATCCACCATCTTATGGTTTGATGTTGTTCAAGTATTCTGGAGTTCCTGTCATATATCTAGAACAGCCACGATCAAAATACCAAGAGTCTCTAGAGTGTGCAATGAGAGACGTGTGAGCTACAAGACATACAATATTTCATTTAGGAATTCATATCTTTTTGACAAGTATGGCTCTTTGAATATTGCTCATGTTAGAACATACTGACAATTGTTGTCCATTAATGATATCTTTGAGTAGCCTGAGACATTGTTCCTCTTCATGGCCTTGGTATGAGCAGTGGTGGAATAATATAGGCTTGCGTCGGGGATGTGTGTTCATAATTTTTACCTTCATGGCTTGCCTCTCAGCTTTGAAATCAGTCGGTCTTGTCTCAACTTTTCTATACCCTATTCCTTGGTTCTCACCAGCATTTTTTCCCATTTCCATAATTTCATCAAGCTTTGCCGTACCAGAATTCAGTCGTTTGATTGCATTTTCAGTAGTTTCAGCTCTTTCAGTTTCTGACTTAAGCTTCTGATTCAGTACTTCAATCTCTTTTTCCAATAATTCCATCATATCAACTAGCTCCATCTTCCGTTCCATAAGCTGGTGTTTTTCAGCTTTCAGTATTTTATTCACCTTAACAATTTTCAGCCACATGGAATACATTTTCTCATATTCTTGGAAAATTTTGTCATCATTTACTTCTTGACCATCATCGTCGCCTGATGAGTTTTCACTCAGTAATTCTATTTTGGAACATCTGGAATCCTCCATTTTTTCAATGTTGGAACATGTAGTATCAACTCTATTTATCTTTGCTTCAAAAACTACATAGTTACTGGTGAGTTCTTCTTCTACATCCTCTTCCTCATCTTTACTCCATGAAGTAACATATGACCTGCCTTATTTCTTTCTAGTGTTAGCACATTCCGCCTGGATATGACCAAACCCTTCACATTATCTACATTGGATCCTTCTTGCCTGTTTTGACTCATTATTAGGATTTCTCATAAATTGCTGGTTATTCCGCTCAATTCTGGGTCCATGAGAGTTTCTAACTTCCTGTGATCGAGGTCTATTTCTACCTAGTTTGTCCTGTGATCTTCTGTTCACAACTTTTTTTCAGCATTTTCGAGAAATTCTCAGTAATAAGTGCAATTTCTTTAGCTTCACTCTCACTATCTCCTTCATGCTCATTTCTTGGGACTGACACCTTAAAGGCTAACTCTTTATGGGCTTTCTTTGATGATTGATCAAACGTCATCTCATAAGTCTGTAATGATCCCATCGACTCTTCAAGTGTCATTGTTGTCACATCACGTGCTTCCTCAATGGCAGGCCCCTTCATACCGAAGCATTTGGGAAGAGATCTTAATGTTTTCTTTACCATTTTTTCTTCTTTTTACATTTTCCCAAGTTAGTATGCTATATTGGTAATATCCCTTATCTTGCCGTTGAAGACAACAACAATTTCATCTTTCTCCATCTTCAGTTCTTCAAACTTTGTGGCCAACATTTACAACTTCGAATCTCGTACACAACTTGTTCCTTCATGTACTGTTTGTAGGATATCACATGCCTTCTTTGCATGATAGTAGTTGAAAATAAGCTTAAACTAATTTTTTTCTACTGCAGTAAAGATAGCATTTAGTGCTTTGGAATTTTCCATTGAGGCCCTCAACTTTGCTACACTCCATGTTGGCTTGTCTTTGACTCCTTGCTTTTTTGAACTTGATTCTCCTTCTTTCTCCTTTGAACTTGACTGCTCATCTTCCATCGGATGATTCCATTCAGTTTCGACAAAATACTAGGCTAGTTCATTAAGTGAGCTATAAATATAGGATTTATGCCTTCCAATAGTAGTAGTCTGGCTTCCAGAAGTGGGGGCTGAAAGACTGAAGCACCTTCTTTGGTCAGCATGGTAAAACCGGATCAGCACTTTCCTTGACACAACCAAGGTAAGAGTAAGTGACTTAGCTCTGATACCAATTGAAATTTGATTTTACCTAATTACTTCAATTGTGATTACCATGTTCCAACATCATCTAATTAACCAATTATGTAAGTAAAGTAAAACTTTAAAGACACACAAAAATTGGTTACGCAGTTCGGTGAAAATCTCCTACATGTACAGGGCATGACCCAGTTCAGAATGAATCCACTAATTAGAAAGATAGTACAAGATGCATCATACACAATACTTATCTTTTCTAATTTAACTCATGAAATCTACTAGCTCCCCTAGTTGCCGATCCACCTTGATCAGACTCCCTTTGACCTTAATCTCCATTGATGGTGGATCTCCTCCTCCCGAGGAATTAAGGCTTTCGTTCTGAACTTTGAGATCAAACAACGTTGGTCATGTTAGAACACCAATAAACAGCTCTATGCTACTTTGATGAAAGCAAAACTCTGATTGCAAATTTCTCTCTACATTTCCATAAGTAACTTAGCTAGTAATGTCCACCATAATAACCTTTCCGCACATCTCAGTTTCCTTGTGCGAATGCATCACTATCTTTTCAATATTTTCGTATCAATCAAAGCTTGATGAAGATAGGATTTAGCCAATCTAATTCCTTGAAGTAAGGGATTCAAAATATCTCAGTCCATCATTTTCCATAACCGAAACTCCTTCCTTCTTCCAACTCTGCAGATCTCAATCTAATCCCACAAATATGGGAGATGAAATATTTGTCAAATCAATTACTATTGAACGAGATTCATCCTTCTCAGATTTATCCTTTCACGATGTCCTTTCTTCTATCATGACTCTGTCTTTGATGTTACAACATAGTCACAAATTGCCAATTAACTCATTTTGGACTTTACACTTTATTATCCTGATTCTAATGGATTTACATCTCTATTACCCCCCCTCAAGCGAAGCGTAGGACTATTCGTAACGCAAACCTTGGAATGTAGAAACTCAAACTGAGGATGGGGTAGACCCTTCGTAAAGATGTCAGCAAGCTGCAAGTCCGTAGAAACATGAGAAACCTTGAGCTTGCCAGAAGATACCATCTCACGCACAAAATGATAGTCAATATCATTGTGCTTAGCTCTCTTATGAGAAATAGGATCCTGAGCCAGGAAGAGAGCACTATTATTATCACACTGCAAAATGGGTGGGGAGTGCGACGTTACACGTAAGTCCCGAAGAAGATTCATCAACTAAGTTAACTCTGCAGCAGTATTTGCTAAAGCACTATACTCTGATTCTGAACTAGAATGAGAAACTACAGGCTGCTTCTTAGAACTCCAGGAAACTGGGTTTCCACCAAGGAAAATGGAATAACTGTAGGTAGATCTACGAGTTTCAATACAATTAGCCTAATCAGCATCAGAGTAACTCAAAACTGGTAAAGCAAAGGAATTTGCGCAAAGCTGAAGAACACAGTGGAGTGTACCACGAACATAGCGTAAAATTCGAGTGATAACTTGGTAATGGTCATCAGTAGGAGCCTGCATAGACTGACTGATTGTATTCACAACATTAGACAAGTCGGGACGTGTGATCGGTTGCGCACCAACCAAAGAACGATAAAGGGGGTTTTCGAAAAGCTTACCGGAAGAGCTGGATAGTTGCGAAAAAGCCACAAATTGAATTGCAACAGGCGTAGAGTCTTGCATGCCAGCTTGCAATAAAATATCCCTAGCATATCTGGCTTGACCAAGGAATAAGCCTTCGGAAGTACGAACAACCTCCAATCCCAAAAATACTACAGAGTGCCCAGATCGGTAATCTTAAACTCCTGATTAATGAGATCATTAAATTTCTGAATAAGACAACCGTCATTCCCAGTAAGAATAATGTCATCAACATAAACCAATAAATAGAGTAAAGAGGCACCCTGTGAGAAAACAAATAAGGAGGTATCTAAAGAACTGCATACAAAACCTAGGCCAATCAAAAAGGAACTGAAATGCTGAAGCCAAGCACGTGGAGCTTGCTTCAAACCATAAATGGTCATGCGTAGACGACAAACATAGTCAGGTGGAATAGGGTCTTTGTATCCAGCAGGCTGCTCCATGTAAACTGGAGACTCAAGAATTCCATTTAAAAAATTATTCTTCACATCAAGTTGTTGCAATGGCTAAATGCGATGAACAACAATGAATAAAATAGTACAAACAGTAGAGACCTTCACCATTGGATTAAAAGTATGATCAAAATCAAAATCATGCAACTACGAAAAACCTTGAACAACTAACCTCGCTTTTTGTCGGTCAAGGGAGACATCAGATTTATACTTCAACCAGTAAACCCATTTTGAACCAACAACATTTGTAGGGAAAGACAAGAAACCAGCTCCAATGTCTGTTGAGTGCGCAAAGCATCCATCTTTGAGTCCATAGCAGTAACCCATTCAGGATCCTTAATAGCCGAGCGATGATGACTCAGAGGCTCAGTCATAGAAAATAAAGCACTCAGTAAACCAAAAATATCATATTCGAAAAAATTATTGTACCGTAGAGAACCTGTATGCATGCGAGTAGTCATCGGATGCCGAGAGGAGGAACCTACAATCGACGAGGGCATGGATCCCGAGGATGGCACGGAAGCTAAGGCAATGGGCATAAAACCCGAGGCAGTCGGTGGCGGTCCAGCAGGCAACGGTGATGATGGCACTGGAGAAGCAGGGGTGCCCAGTGAATTTGATGAAGACGCTGGCAGCTGAGGAGGCGGCGCATGGTGTACACGCATGGGCGGGGTGGCCGGTGCGTAAGTCGATGGGTGTAGTTGTGCTGGCGGCACTGGCTGGGGTTGGACATGATGCTGATCACCCTGTAGCAAACAAACATAATTTTTTTATGAACCCTGAGCTTCCGGTATAGTTGGAAAATTTGAAATTTCCATAATAATAGGTGGTTGTGCTGTAGGATAGCTCAAACACCTCTGATGGAACCGACGAAGGCTCCAAAAAAGCATAAACATCCGGTGATGAAGAATCTATAACAGTGTGTGTACGGGTAACTGGAAAAAATAACTCATCAAATTAATCATGGCGAGTGATGTACTCTTTCTTTGTAAGAAGATCAAGACATCCATAACCCTTGTACTGAGAATTGTATCCCAAACATATACAAGACAAACTCTGAGGGCCAGTTTATACGCAGTATATGGCCTCAAATAAGGAAAAACTCGACAGCCAAATGGATGAATATTGGAGTAGTCAGGTGTAGTACCAAAAATAACAGAAAGTGGAGACTGACCAGATAAAATTGGAGTAGGCAATATGTTGATGATGTAGACCGCCATATAGAAAGCATTATATCAAGATGAATGATGAAGGCCATAATGAAAGAGCATCGACAAACTTGTCTCGGTAATATAATGATGTTTCCTCTCTGCACGACCATTTTGCTCAGGAGTGTAAGGACATGAAAGTTGATGATAAATGCCCTCAGACACAAAATGAGTCTGCATGCGATGATTTACAAACTCGATTCCACCATCACTCTGAAATACTTTGATGGTGGTAGAAAACTGGTTCTCAACAAAAGCTTCAAATTGCATGTAAGCCTCTACAAAATAAGACTTCCGTCATAGATGAAATAACCATGTAAATCGAGAAAAATCATCAACAAAAATGACATAATAGGAGTGACCAGCTCGAGAGATCACAGGTGATGGTCCCCAAAGATCACAATGAACTAAATCACGTATGCATGGTGTGCGTTTTAAATCATCACTAATGCCTTTAGCGATCTAACAAGTGGGACATAAATGAGTCTTAGGCAGCAAGCTGGTAACTAACAAACATCCAGACTTGCTCAAAGATGAAATGATATTGTGAGGCACATGACCCAATCTACTGTTCCAAAGTTCAAAAGATGTTTTAGAAGCACTTGAAGAAACAAAAGCAGATAAAACACCACCACCTTGATCCAAAACATATAAGCCACCATCACAATGACCTTTGCCAATAACATCTCTAGTAAACTTCTTCGAAATAGTGAAGGAAGAATCATAAAAACAAATAACAACATTCATATTCCAAGTCAACTTGCTAATAGACAACAATTTTTCACTAATTTGTGGAACCACCAAAATATCAGACAGAGAGAATGAATCAGAGAATCGAGAATGACCAACATGGGTAATGTTAAGAGTATAACCATTACCAACAATAACACGATTGGTACCAGAATAAGGAGTCACATGATTAAGGTCGGACTGAGAAGAGGTCATGTGGTTTGTTGCGCCAGAATCAGCTATCCAGCGAGCATGCGGTAAAGAGCCGGGAGAAGGAGACTGAGACCCCAAGTGAGGACACGTGGAAGTAAAGTGACCAAATTTCTTACATCACTGACACTGCAACTAGTACCGTTCACCTTGCAACTTAGAGCAAGAAGCAACATGACCCAGAACATAGCACAGTTGGCACTGTGGTTGATCAGAAATAGCCATAATACAAGAAACGAATCTATTTTTTTAAAAAAATAATAAATTGACGCTGACTAGGTGCTGACAAGGCACTGACTGGGTACTGAAAAAACGTAAGAAATCTTCAACTCACGAGAAAATGAAAATCTCATGAGAAAATGCACTTGCGAGATGACCGTAGTTGTGGAGAAATTGTGGTAAGAATTAGAGCGCGTGAATGCTCGCGCTCTGTAAAGGCTGGGCGCGTCTAGTAGGAATGGCGCGTGGCGACACGGCTGACAGAAGCAGTTTGAACAGAGATTACCGGAGAACAGAAGCAGTTTGAACAGAGATTAGCGGTGAATGAAGTAGGTTGACCGGAGATTAGCGGCGAATAGAGTAGGATGACCGGAGATTACCGGCAAGATGAGATGCAATTTCCGGAGATTGGTGACACGGCTGAATGAACCGGAGAACAGAGAACAACGGAAATCAGACAGATGAACCGGAGGCGGCAAGGGCTTGACCGGCAGCAGAGATCGGTCGGCTTCGTGAAGCAGCCGAGCGACTGAGCAGGCAGAGATGTGAACAGGCGGCGACAAGAGCAGTTGGACGAGATGGTAACTCGCCGGGAAATCTGATGGAGGCCGCCAGGAATTTGTACTGGACGACAGTGGTGGGCGGCCGCCAACCAGAGAAGGGCGGAAAATATTTATTTTTTATTGTTAATTTTGGGAGAAAAAAAAGGGTCCGTCTCTTGAAAGACGGTCTTTCCATAAGTTATGGAAAGACCAAGGTTTAAAGTGTAAATTAGAAGAAATTAAGATAAAATTTTTGGGTTGCATGAACCGGGTTATAAATTTTATAACTACTATATGTTTTATACTAAAACTTTAATATTGCAACTAAGACCTTTTACCTTTTATTATTCTAATTAAACCCCGTCTTTCCATAAGCCTATGGAAAGACCGTCTTTCCCAAGACTTTGCCGAAAAAAAATTGATAAAAATCAGGATTTTTGGAGAAACGTGACTGATACCATGATAGAATGTAAAACACAAAGTTCATTGTCGCTGTTTGTATTAATATATATAGTGAGTACAAAAGGTAGACAAGATCTAAACAAATATGGAATAGGATATACACTAAACCAATCAGAAAGGGTACTCCTCATTTCTTATCCTGATTCTAATTTATTTACATCACTATTAGTATTCTCAGTAACTAAATTTACTCTAAAGTAAAAACTAATACACACTCCTATAATGTAGGCATATATTTATGAACAAATTTCATTATTTATGCTTGTAATATAATACCTGGGGATACAATACTGAACCGTATCCCAGGGATATGGTATAATTTTCGTAACATATATACTAATTATTAGCATACATTAGAGTATTTAGTTCCACATATATGATCATTCAAAAAAATTCACATATATGATGTTGTTGGTATGCCTTGAATACTGTAATAGCCGCTTCTGCGACCCTGCCTGGGGGTCCAGGGGGCGACAGTCGCCCCCGGGAAACAAACGGGGGTCTCGCTGCCCGGTCAGCGAGTCGGGGGTTCAGGGGGGCGGAGCGCACCCTAGCCTGGGGGTCCGGGGGGCGGAGTCGCCCCCGGTCCGACGGTATAGCTTGTCTCTTTATTGGACTGCTGTTGATTTGGGCCGAATTGTATTTTTGGCCCAGTTTGTTAGGGTTTAGTGGAGACAGCATATAAAGTGTCTCTCTTCTCTCTGTAAACCAACTCTAATTCTGTTCCGCACAAAATTAGTGAATCCGTCTCCTGTGGATGTAGCCAAATTGGTGAACCACGTAAATCTTGTGTCTTGTTATTTTCATTCATATTTTCTGTTCTTTCTCCATTCCGCACAACAGATGTATTTCTATAATCCCGAGATGCTACAAAAACTTAAAGATTTTAAAGGATTTACAAGAACTACAAGACTTTTGAATACTTGAAAACCTACGATTGGACCAGAAATGAAGAATAAAATATCAAAAGTAGAAAAGCGGGAAACGGGGGGAGAAATCGAAAACCCAACCCACAATGCGTGGCTGGAATCTGATTGGTGCTTGAGCATGTGTAAATGACGGACAGACAGGCGAGCGGTAGAATCCAACAAGTTAGATCGGTGATCAGATTTCATTAATAATAATCATTAAACTTACAAATAATTATAAATATAATTATGTTATGATTGTAATGACATTGATTACCAGTTGAATAAAAAATACTTTATATGTTGAACTTATTTCTAAACTTGTTTATTCAAAAAATAAATCCAAGTTGATGGATCCCGCTTCAAGAGTATCATCATCAAAAGATTAGAATAAAAACTAACTTTTTTCATAGCAAGAGATTCTCTTAATATTTGTTTGAATATGATAGATTGTAAAACTCACAAATGATTGTGACTGTGTGTATTGATATATATATATATATATATAGTGAGTACAAATGGTATACAAGACCTAAACAAATATGGACCAGGATATATACAAAACCAATTAGAAAGGGTATTCATTTCTTATCCAGATTCTAAATCTACTATATCTCTATTACCCCTCCCTCCTTAAGCGAAGCTTAGGGCTGGTCGCAACACAAAGCTTGGAATGTAAGAACTCAAACTGAGGACAAGGTAACCCCTTTGTAAAGATGTCAGCAAGTAGCAAGCCTGTAGGAACATGAGCAACTTTGAGTTTGCCAGAAGACACTATCTCACGCACAAAGTGAAAGTCAATATCAATGTGCTTGGCTCACATATGAAAAACTGGATTCAGAGCCAGGAAGAGAGCACTATTATTATCACACAACAACACATGTGGTGCACGCGTCGTCAAACGTAAGCCCCAAAGAAGATTCTTCATCAACCGAGCTAACTCCGCAGCAGTATTTGCCATAGCACGGTACTCTGATTCTGAACTAGAACAAGAAATTATAGGCTGCTTCTTAGCTCTCTATGAAACCAGGTTTCCACCAAGGAAAATGGAATAACCATATGTAGACCTACGAATCTCTATACAAAGAGCCCAATCAACATCAGAGTAACCTAGAACTGGTAAAGTGGGCGAATTTACGCAAAATGAAGTCTATAGTGAAGTGTACCACGTACATAGAGCAAAATCCGAGTAACAGCTTGATAGTGGTCATCAGTAGAAGCATGTATATACTGACTTACCATATTCACAACATAGGACAAGTCGGGATGTGTAATCGACAAATGTTGTAGCGCACCAACCAAAGAACGATAAAGTGTAAGGTTTTCGAATGGCTTACTAGAAGAGCTTGACAGTTGCGAGAAAGACACAAATGAGATGGCCACTGGTGCAGAGTCTTGCATGCGAGCTCGCAGTCAAATGTCCTTGGCATATCTAGCCTAACTAAGATAAGCCGTCAGAAGTACGAATAACCTCCAAACCCAAAAAAATATTGTAGAGTGCTAAGATCAGTAATCTTAAATTCCTGATTAACCCAATCAATAAACTTCCGAATAAGATGACCATCATTCCCGGTAAGAATAATGCCATCAACATAAACTAACAAATAAAGCAAAGAGGCACGATGTGAGTAAACAAATAAGGAGGTATCGGAGGAGTTGCATACAAAACTCAGGCCAATAAAAAGGAACTGAACTGCTGAAACCAAGCATGTGGAGCTTGCTTCAAACCATAAATGGCCTTACCTAAACGAAAAATATATTCAGGACGCATAGGGTCTTTGTATCCAACAGGCTGCTCCATGTAAATTGGAGAATCAAGAATGCCATTTAAAAATGCATTCTTGACATCAAATTATTGCAATGGCCAATTGGGATGGAAAACAAGAGATAAAACAGTACGAACAGTAGACGCCTTCACCACTGGACTAAATATATAATCATAATCTAAGCTGGGTAATTGTGAAAAACCATGAGCAACTAACTTTTCTCTTTGTCGGTTAATGGAGCCATCAGCTTTTTTACTTCAGTCAATAAACCCATTTAGAAAAAACAACATTTGCATTTGAAGGACGAGGAACCAACTCCTACGTTTGTTGAGTACATAAGGCATCCATTTCTGAGTCCATATAAGTAACCCATTTAGGATCCTTGATAGCCGAGCGATTACTGCGGAGCTTGGTCTTAGAAAATAAAGCACTCAGTAAGCCAGAAATATCATAATCAGAAAAATTCTTGTACCGTAGAGAACCAGCACATGAACGAGTAGCCATTGGATATTGGTAAAAAGGACTCGCAACCGAGGTAGGCACGAATCCCAAGGCATTGGGCATGGAACTCAAGGTGGATGTCGGTAAGTGGATGTGAGTCACCGATAACATCATTGGAGAAGTTGGGTCGGTCAGTGCTGTCGGGGAAGATGTCAACAACTGGAAGGGTGGCGCGTGAGGCGCACGCGTGGCCAGGGTGACTAGCGCATGAGTCGGCAACGGCAGGTGTGTTGGCGGCATTGGCTAACGTCAATCATGCTACTAGACACCCTATGGTAGACAAATGCAATTTTCTGAAGAACCCTGAGCTTACGGTACAGTCAAAATTTTAAATTTTCTAAAATAATGGGTGATTGTGTTGAAGAAGATGGTTCAAAGACCTCCGACGGGACTGACGAAGGCTCCAAAAAAATAGAAACATCCAGTGATGATAAATCTATAACAATGTCAGTACAGGTAGCATGTAAAAAAAACTCATCAAACCAAACATGGCGAGTGATGTACTCCTTCTTCGTAAGGGGATTAAGACATCAATAACCCTTGTACTGAGAATTGTATCCCAAGAAAATACATGGCAAACTCTGAGGTGCTAATTTATGAGGAGTATAAGGGCACAAATATGGGAAAACTTGACAATCAAAAGGATGAAAGTTGGAGTAATCAGGAGTAGTGCCAAAAATAACAGAGAGCATAGACTGACCAGATAAAACTGGAGTACAGGCAGCCTATTGACGATGTAGGCCATTATTAAGAAAGCATCATACCAAAATGAATGATGAAGGCCGGAATGAAAGAACATCGACAATCCTGTCTCAGTGATGTGACGATGCTTCTGCTCTGCACGACCATTTTGCTCAGGAGTTTAAAGATATGAAAGCTGATGATGAATGCCCTTAGTCGCAAATGTGATTGCATGCGATGATTCAGAAACTCGGTTCCACCATCACTCTAAAATACTTTAATGATGGTAGATAATTGGTTCTCAACAAGAGCCTCAAATGCATGTAAGCCTCCACAAAATCATATTTTCATCACAGAGGATATAAGTATGTGAACCGAGAAAAATCATCAACAAAAATGACATAACAAGAGTACCCAACATGAGAGACGATGGGAAAGGGTCCCCGGAGATCACAATGGACTAAATCAAGTATGTGTTGTGCGCATTTTAAATTATCTCCAAAAGAAAGGGGCTTGCCTTTAGCCATCTCACAAGAGGTACATAAATGAGGCTTATGCAGCAAACTAGTGATTGATAAACATCCAGACTTGCTCAAAGAAGAAATGATGTTGTGGGTAACATGACCCAATATACTATGTCAAAGTTCAAAAGATGCTTTAGAAGCACTCGATGTAGCAAAAGCAAATAAAGAAACACCACCAAAGTCCAAAACATATAAATTCTCTCACGATGACCTACCTTTGCCAATAACATCACTAGTAAACTTGTTCGAAATAGTGAAAGAAGAATCATCAAAGCAAATAACAGCATTCATATCCTGAGTCAACTTACTAATAGACAACAAATTTTAAGTAATTTGTGGAACCACCAAATCATCAGACAAGGATAATGAATCAGAGACCCGAGAATGACCAACATGGGTAATGTTAAGAGCAGATGCATTACCAGCAATAACACGATTGTTACCAGAATAAGGTGTCACACGATCAAGAGCGGGCAGAGAAGAAGTCATGTGGTTGGTCGCGCCAGAACCAGTTATCCAGCAAGTATGTGGTAAAGAGCCAGGAGAAGAAGTTCGAGAGACCAAGTGAGGACATGCCAAGGTAAAGTGACCAAATTTCTTACACCATTGACACTACAACTAGTATCATTCACCATTCAATTTAGAAGAAGAAGAAGCAACATGGCCCAGTACATAACACCATTGACACTGTAGCTGGTTAAAAGAATCCATAACATCAATAAAATAGAAAAATTGATAATAAAAACAAATCTGCTACAGAAGGACAGCGCGTTGCGTGCATAAACGGCAAGGCAAGGTTGGGTGCGTGGAAACACATGCGCCCAAGAAGAAAAATGTGTATCTGTGCCACGCACGAGTGACTACACGCGTCGTTGAAAAGGCTGGTGGGGCGCGTGAATATGAGAACGAACCTGGAACGCTCGTCGGGGGACTACGAAGCTAGCTTGCTTAGATGACGCTGGTGATGACAACCCCGGTGATGATGTCGGCTCAGAACGAACGAAGATAGTGATGACGACGCTGGTGAATCTTGGCGTTGGGAAACAGGCGAAACCCGACGAGCTTCGTTTTGGAGAAATAGAGAACGCACCTGGAACCCAGATCTGGAGTTCGGAAGCGTGATAGGCGACGATGAAAACTTGAAATGAAAACTTGAAATACAAACTTAGTTTGCCGGAGAAAAGGCTGAACTATGAAGGTCGCACGAATTTGAGTCGAGTGAAGGAAAGGTCTTGACAACTGTGCAGAGGTGAGAGAATCTTGGAAGAGATGTCCGACGTGGAGACAGCGGTAGTGAGCAGCGGCAGCCGGATTCGTTGATCGGAAAAGAGACGGAAAGATTTTGGGAATTTTTGTTTTTTTTTTTGGAAGAAAAGGATTAAAGCCAAGAATTTTTAGAAAAACTTGACTGATAGCATGATAGAATGTAACACCTACAAATGATTGTGACTATGTGTCTTAATATATAGGGAATACAAAGGGTATACAAGACCTAAACAAATGGAACATGATATATACAAAATCAATCAGAAAGGGTATTAATTTCTTATACTGATTCTAAATTAAGTACTTATTTCTATTAGAATCTACTTACTTGTATTGAAGGATATACCGTCTCTACATGCTTTTTTTAGGAGGAGAAGCATGAATGTGGGGCGGTGCAATAATGTACAGACCTCATCAATCACACCCATAAGATCCAATAACATCATTTTTAAGTTGAGGTTTCTTTCCTTAGCTTTTTAAAGTGGTGTCAATATTACGAGCTTAAGCGATTAAGGAAACTTTGTCAATGTCAGTAACCCAAATATAGCTGGCTCTATTCCTCAACTTGATGACGTGTTAATACATGGAATTCTACTCATTCAGTTTCAAAAACTGTTTAATTTTTTCACTTCAAATATACTAATAAAGAACTCAATAACAAAAAGGATCTCCCACAAGAAGTTCTGAATTCATAGGGCTTTAACACATAACCATGCTTCTAAAATCGAAAAATGAGCCAAAACTCCAAGCCATCCGCAATTCTTGGCTACATAATTCACTCATAGATCCAAGGATGAACGGTTTGCTTCCACTCAGTGATGCCCTCAGGGAACCAGAGAGCAATTTCTTTCTTAGCACTCTCAACTGCATCACTTCCATGGATGACGTTCCTGCCAATGTCAGTAGCATAGTCACCACGGATAGTGCCGGGCTCAGACTGAGCAGGGTTGGTAGCTCCAATGATCTTCCTGCCGGTTAGCACAACATTCTTACCCTCCCAAACCATAGCACCAAGTCAACAACGGGTCCGGAGATAATGTAATCCACCAATCCGGTGAAGAAGGGCTTGGCAGAAAGGTCAGCATAGTGCTGCTCAGCAAAGGCACGGTCAACATTGATAAACTTCAGGCCTTTCAAAGTGAAGCCTTTCTTCTCAAACCTAGCAATAATCTCACCGATCAGGCCCCTCTGGACACCATCGGGCTTAATCATGATGAATGTCTGCTCCATTGTTGATTGATTTTGTTTAGTGATTGAAGTGTGTTTATTCTGAGTTTGGATGACAAAAACTGTTTTATAAGCATACACGAAAGCTCTTGATTAACTATTAAATATTTTAATTAGACTATTTAATTAGCTTATCAACTAAGTATTAGTTTAAATAGTCTAAATTTATAGATTATGCTTAATAAGTGACTGTTGGTATTAATTTATTTTATACAAAATATAATAATCATTAGAAGGTTTTTTTATACAAAACATAACTGATGCGTCTGGAACCCAATTGGATTGCATCCCGTCTCTTCCACAGTGACCTGCAAGGTAAAGCCCCCGGAATGATCCGGGGGGAAGGTCCTCTGATGGTAAAGCTAGTGATACAACGGAAAGAAGGAATAATAGTCAATTCATTCTTCACAAAGGACGTACCTCAGTATTTATATGTTAAAACCCTAATAATAAATGTGTGTAACTGAAATACTTAATTCCTATATAATTATCTACTTAATTACCGCAACATTTGAATGCTACATACGTTGAATCTAGACGGATTTCATTGGCTCATTCTTACTTACTTCTTGGGTCGTTGCCCAGTATGAGAAGAGTACTATCAAAAGCCCCCAGAGAACTCAAGGCATGATAATTATGTTCGAGTATTCGAAACACCTTAACTTCGAATATGTCAACATTATAGGAATGCCTTAGTTCTCTTAATCACAATTATCGTATCCTCGAATATATTTAGTTTTCCTTCTACGCTCGAAGGGTCACTTGAAATCTTGTGCTTCCGAGCTACGTATTTTCTTAAAAAAGATGAGGAGTTTAATATCAAGTTTGCAACAATGATGATCGATGGCGAGAAGAAAAAGTTCGAGTTTCATAAGCAAGGCTTAGAGTATACATATAACCTAGTGCCAGTATTCTTTACTAGAGAGAAATGTGTGGTACCTCCTGGCCCGGCTGCCCATGTTGCCAAATAAGAGGTCAACCCTTGTGCAAATAGAAGTGTATGAGTTTCCTCTTCTCCCCTTAATGCCTCACACTTTTATCAATTTTTAAATGAATATAATCTCATGCCCTCATCTCCTTAATTTCTTTTCGTAGCATTCGTAGTGTATGAATCTTAAAGAGGCATTAGAGAAGTCTAGAGTTGATGAAGGTTAACTAAGGAAAACGAGGAGTTAGAATACTGCTGTAATAATAGTCACCCAATCCATACAAGGCAAGGAGGTTTCAAGCTCACGTTAATGAGGTGGTTGAGCGAAACAAGTATGCCAAGGAAGAAATCAATGCCTTCAAGGGACTATCAATGCCCGTGATATGATGTTTGAAGGTCTTTCACAACGATTCTTACCTCAGGGGTGTAATTCTCGATGAAGCTCCATCATCGAGGCTCTCCTAGGGTCTTCGAGAGAATTTATCCTTGTATCATATATATTATTTGTTGTGTTGTAGTATTTATACATTTATAGAGGTACACCTAAACTAGCTTTGCTCGAATAAGTCTACGGAGTTTTAAATTTGACGTAGATTGGGATAATGTTGAGCAGGTCATTGTTTAAAGTGTAGCGCCGAGCATGTAGGTTATCATAAATCTCATAGTTGGATGTAGCGTTGGGCGTATAATTCCTCAGTAATGACTTTGGAATTGAGAAGGGTGTCTTTTGAATTTTGGCGGTGGTCTCCTTGGGTTCACTACCCTCTCAGTCAAAGGACATCCGTTATTATTGATAACGTTTTATCCCTAGAAGACATTGTCATCACTTCCTTCTTTCCATTTGGATCTTGAAATGTTGTAACCAAAGTTATCGTGGCCATGTAAAGATTATACATTTTATATTACCCCCTAGGGGTTTAAAATATTTTTGTACATTTAATTCTCTTGACTGTATTCATGAAGCTAGCTTATTGTTTGTTCAGCTTTTTAGAGCTCGACGTATGTAGGAGCAATCAAGTTGCCTAAATCATTGGAGGATCAAATTTGTATATTGCATGTTAATTTAGCTTCTTTTTCTATGAGAAATCCTCAAGAGGGGGGAAGAAAATATTCGAGAGCCACCTATAGAGAAAAAAATTCAATAGCCTTCAGTGGGGGAAGAGATTCAATAGCCGCCAGCCCCCAACCCTTGGTGGGGGGGGAGAAATTCAATATCCCCCAGCCCCCAATTCTCGAGGGTGGGGAAGAAATTCAATAGCCCTCAGCCCCAAACTCTCGAGGTGGGGGGGGGAGAAATTCAATAGTCCCTAGCCCCAACTCTCAAGGAGGGGGTGTTAAGAAAATATTCGAGAGCCCCATGTGGAGAAAAAGATTCAAGAGCCCCCCGTGGATGAAGAGATTCAATAGCCCCAATGGAGGAAAATATTCAAGAGCCCCTGATGGGTCATGGCCAGTATCGAGGATTCTGCCTTCACTGTCTCCAGGTTAGAGGGTCCCCTTCGGATGTCGAACTAAAATTGTTGGGAACAATAGGATCCCCCTAAAATTCTCCCGAGGAGAGGTCGGTTATATATCTGAAACAACTTCATTCAAGGTTATGTTTCCCCTTTCTCCGAATATTCTCGAGGCTGCTCAAGGATTTTCAAGTGAGCTCTGCTCAAGTCCATCCTAATGAGATAATAATCATTATGTTACTCATGACGCAGTGTCACGGGATCTACATCGGGCCCAAGTATAAGTTGTTCCAAGCATAAGATTCACTTTGACCCTCAATTTTTATTATAGTTTCCATGTACTAATGTACAAAGTTTTATATTATGTTTGCAATTCATATTCATCCTCGAATATTGCATTTTATTTACTTAACCCTCGAGCATATTTAGGTGCAATGTTTAAAATAAAGGTGCCTCAAATGTAGCGCATTGCCTTCATTTTACTTTTATTATTTGCAGTAACAGCATAAGAAGTACGATTATCAATATAAAATGTGCAGCGCATAGCCTGCCACTTGTCATCGATTGCGGCGCATAGCCTATAAAACTAGAATTATATTAGGAGTTTAGCTTATCAGTTTTTCACTCGTCTCATCGGCCTTAGCTGGAATTAATACAAGAGTGCTGCTTATCAGTTTTTCACTCGTCTCCTCTGCCTTAGCTGGCGAAATACGCAAGAGCTCATAGCTCGAATCTACAGTCTTAGCTGGAATAATATATAAGAGTTCATAGCTCGGGTCTACAACCTTGGCTGGAATAATATCCTTAGCTGGATTAATCTTTAGGACCTTGTAGCTCAAATCTACAACCTTAGCTGGAATAATAGATAAGAGTTCATAGCTCGGGTTTACAGCCTTGGCTGGAATACTATATAAGAGCTCATAGCTTGGGTCTACAGCCTTAGCTGGAATAATATATAAGAGCTCATAGTTCAGGTCTACAGCCTTAGTAGGAATAATCTTCAGAAGCTCATAGCTCGGGTCTACAGCCTTAGCTAAAATAATATATAAGAGCTTATAGCTCGGGTCTATAGCGTTAGCTAGAATAATATATAATAGCTCATAGCTCAGGTCTACGAATCATCGCTTATAAGTGGGAGTGAAACTATCGAACTTGGCCTTATCGGCACAAGTGAAATAATCGTCAAACTTGGTCTTTTCGACGCAAGTGAATAATACTCAGACATGATAGCATTGCTAGGTTGATAACCCTATGAAGATAATAAGATAAATAACTATATCAATAATTTGGAATCGATGAGGGTGTCCTTTGACTTTTGGCGATGGTCTCCTTGGGTTCACTACCCCCCCTAGTCAAAGGACACTGGCTCATTTGTTTTCAAAAGAAGGCCACAATAATAATATAAAGACCAGTTAGAGTGCACTATCCAATCACTTGAAAAGGTTCTACTCATCTATCAGCAGAATGTAGCGTCTGTATTTTCCTCATTATATTCATTTAGCAAAATCTCACATTTCCACTTCATGCTATAATGCCTCCACAATCCAAAAGGATAGTGAATGCCACACCATCAGAGAACAATAGTGAAAACCATCTTCAGTAATAAAAGAGCTTAAATAAAGTAGTTCCTCAAATAGATAACGCATATTGCATCAATTCTTCAGTTCATAGTAGCTGCCACAATAGATATTAATTCCACAAATTTTAGGTAAATTGTAAACTACAGGGATAATATTTACTCCTGATGCAATCCATTTTTTTTTAAAAAAAAAGTATGTTTCCCACACTAACACATGTATTCGGGATCTTTCATGTAATTAAAAACAATACTTTCACCACCAGTCCTTGTAGACTACTCGCTCGTAAGCCTTTTTATATTCAACTAAAAATCACTTAGTCATAAATATTCATTTCTTCTTTTTACTCAACTAAGATAAGATTCTTCAATAAGAAATGTAAATTGGAACTACAAGTTGAGAAATCATTGGAACAATTTCACGAAATCAAATTCTACTCCACATGAGTAGTATGGGTAAGAATGGAGCTAATAAACCATACTCCCTCCGTCCCAGGTTAAACTGCACATTTCACTTTATCTGACTATTTACTGTTCAATTTTGACCGCATATTTGAAAAGATATATAAACAATAATATTATCATATGTTATATGGTTGGATTCGTCGTAACAAGTAGTTTATGAAAAGTATCTTTTTGTTTACCGTTATTATACGTAGTTAAACATATCAATGATTAGACAAATTTCTTGATGAACGTGAAAAAGACTTTGTGCAATTTAACTTGGGATAGAGGGAGTATAATATTCATTTAATCTTCTAATTCATTGGTGACATCAAATTCCCCACAACCAAAATAAGAAACACTTTTAAATAGTGGCCTTGAAATTCCATCCTGTCATTTATCATATTTAGCAGCTGATAAACCTCCTTGGCATTTTTTTGAAAACCTGAAATGAATACTCAAGATTGCCACACGTTGCAGACATATCAATCAAGGCTGCCTGGCATATATTTCATATTTCGAATCATGAAAAATGGAAGCTTCAAAGGTCAACAGGCAAGGTAGGAGACCTTTGGGAGCTGAGGTACAAAGCTGCTCAAATGCTTTTTTGACCATTTCATTATTCATCAACACAAAAGAATAAAGGAAAGAAAACACTTCTCTGGTGTAATAATTATAGTCGTGAGTGACGAGAGCACTACAAACATCCCGTCGGAGAGCTTTTTGATGGACGGAGGCTCGAGGATTTCCCCACAGATGAGAGCTTGATGACTATATCATGATCATCCTTTGACAGCGAACTTCAACGTATTTTAGACAGCAATGACAACTGTGGTGCGGTCAAAGACGTCTGCGGCGAGGCCAACGATGCATGCGGTGAGTAGTCGAGAGGCTTCGATGCTTCAAAGGCATCGCTTCATCCTTCGATGAGACTTTGGTGAGGCTTTAATGGATATTTGGTGAGAGAGCAATGAGGCTTTGACAACATCTCTTAGGTCATCGGCGGGAGCTCTTTGAAGATCTTTGGCTCTCTGGCATTTCCGAAACATGGTGGCTAGCAGTCTAGGGACGATCGCTAGAAGGTTACGATAATTCTTCCCAGTCAAAGGCACCAGAAACAGTGAGCTTGAAGGCACTACTTCAGCAGCAACCTCAAGGGACGACCTGAGGCAAGGTCGAAAAAATGTTCCTTTTAGCTTGGAGAGCTTTAAAGATAGACAGCGGGAGCTTCGAGACCTTCGAGGGTGACGAGAGTCGAAGGTGACGAGAATTAATTTTAGCTTCGATACCTATGAGGGTGACGAGAGTCGAAGGTGACGAGAACTCTTTTTAGCTTCGAGACCTTCGAGGGTGACGAGTCAAAGGTGACGAGAATTCCTTTTAGCTTCGAGACCTTCGAAGGTGGACGGCGAGTTCTCGATGATGGAAGGCTCAATGGACTCTGTCGAGGGGCAACGACCTTGAAATCAATGGAAACCGGTGATGAGCTCTATGGGCATTATCAAGAGCCACTGAATGATCAGTTCAGCTGTGAGCTAGAGGGACGACTAGCGGTGAACTCGAGGGGCTATGGCGAGCTCGAGAAATTACAGAT
Organism: Rubia yunnanensis; assembly: GCA_037428765.1. Taxonomy (NCBI): domain Eukaryota; kingdom Viridiplantae; phylum Streptophyta; class Magnoliopsida; order Gentianales; family Rubiaceae; genus Rubia; species Rubia yunnanensis. Next base: position 86,646,030 of record CM075066.1, read on the forward strand.
GTCCACTAACAGAGAAATCACAAGAGTTCGAGAAGTGAGTGTTGGCACAGAAACCAAGAATCTCGGGGGACTCTCCATAAACAAACAACCAACGCGCATGGAGTTCAAGCGATTGGCCTTCTTATTCAACCAACCGCGTGGATCTTGTGCGCTGTATAGATCCACCCTCATAATGTCCCTTGATGCCACATAATTTTGCCATGATATTAACTGGTGTACAATTCTGAAAGGGAAATCTGTAGAACTTAACATCGATGGTGTTGAAACTGTCGAATGGAGAGGAATAATCAATGCTGAAAATGTAGACAACGGTGAAGGGACTGACTTCTCGGGTCCCACCAGGCATTCCAATTGACGTGTCTGGAACCTAATTGGATTGCATCCTGTCTCCTCGATCATGACCTGCAAGACAGAGTTCCTGATTCGATCATGACCTGCAAGACAGAGTTCCTGATATGATCCGGGGAGAAGGCTCTCCAATGGTAAAGTCAGTGCTACAGCGGAAAGAGAGAATAATAGTCAATTCATTATTCACACAAAGGGCGTACCTCAGTATTTATATGTTAAACTCCTAATAATAAATGTGTATAACTGAAATACTTAATTCCTGCATAATTATCTCCATAATTACCGCAACTTTTAAATGCTACATACATTGAATCTAGACGGATTTCATCAGCCCATTCTTACTTACTTATTGGGTCGTGGCCCGGTATGAGAAGAGTATTATCAATAACAATTATCAAAATTTAATTTAAGGATATGCTCTCATAATTTTTTATATTTGACGAAAATTATGTTTTTTAATAATCAAAATGTCAGTTGTCAATCATATACTTTTTTGTTTATTTAACTGAAATAAGGAGCTAAAAGCTAGATGAAAAATTAAGAGTGAGTCTCTTGACAATTGACATGTCCATAAGTTTATGGAAAATCCATGTATTTTTTTACCTTAGGTCATGTACAATGGAAGAGACCACTCTTGTGGTTTTTTTCAATTAAATATTCAATCTCTCTCTTCAATCTCACCAAAAGCAACCACATAGAGACCACTCTATTTTTACCTTCACAATGGTAGAAACCACTAAGAAACTACTTCATGAACCCTACTTGATTTTCTCTATCATACTCATTAATTTTACTTTCAATATTTGCTTTAAAGAAATTTGTCAACCCAAAAGAAATTAATATGTGAAATTTAATAATACATTTGTTGGGCGTAAGCACACCCCTTACTAAAAGTTTGTTCAACAACAAACACAAAAACAAATGCCCACTATAATATTGTCTCCAAAATTCAGTCAAAACCAAGTAAGCAATATAGGCAATTAAGTAAAGACACGAGGATTTTTTGGTGGAAAACCTCTTCGGTGTGAAGAGTGAAAACAACGGGACGATTAGGAGTCCACCTCAATTGCTCTTATTATGATAAAAAAAAAAGTTACACAAACCCAATTCCAGGTCTCAAATGGGTACACAAATTACCCAATAACAAACAATCATAACTAGCAACATATGGAAGAGAAAAGTGGAGAATATCACCTAAAGACAGAACTCAGTAGCTGCCATATCTCACGAATCGAAGCACCAAATGACAATTCCACCGTCTAAAATATAGCCCAAGATATCCCGGATCTGCTGCTAGAATTTTAGCACAGTCGGACTAAGGATGACCATCGATAGGAGGTGTTTTGTGAAGCTGCACCAGAAAAACGTAAATAACAAAAGGACACTTTTCTTCCTCTTTGTTCTCTCTACTTCACTCTATATTTTGAAGACAACTTCTTATCCTATTTGTACCCCAAAAAGTAACCCAGGATCAGCTTCTTAAAGGACCATTGAAGAAAACTCTATCTCTTAAAGATTCATAAAGAACCATCGAAGACAAGTCCATCTCCTAAAGAACCATGAAGACAAGTTCATCCTTAAAGCTTCATAAAGGAACCATTGAAGGCAACTTCGTACTTTGAAGATAACTCCAAGTGTTACAACTCAAAGGGTTATAACTCAAGTCTTTACAACTCCAAGAAGTAATGAACGGGATAAGAACAAATAGGCTTTCTCCACATAGGAAGGGACCTATAATCCAACAACATTTTTAATTCTAAAATGTATTTTAGTTTTTTAAAATTTAAATTTGTTTTTCAAAATTTTAATTTTTTTTTCAAAATTTTAATTTTAATTTCATTTCATTTTTGCCACGCATTTCTACAACCTAGATTGCTAAGATACTGCTTCCCCTACAAAAGTGACCATGTAACTTGAAGTAGACTTCCTAGAGTCAATATCACCCGCTATGTCAGAATCTGAGTAGCCAGCAAGGATATCCCTATCTCTTCCAAAACACAGTTTCACATTTGCAGTGCCTCGTATGTATCTCATAATCCACTTAACCGCATTCCAATGCTCTTTTCCGTGATTAGTGAGAAATCTACTAACCAAACCAACTGTATGAGCTATATCAGGCCTAGTGCAAACCATTGCATATATCAAACTGCCCACGGCAGAAGCATAAGGAACATGTTGCATACTCTCCTTCTCTTTGACGGTAGAAGGACTCTGCTCACTGCTCAACTTAAAATTCAAAGCAAGGGGAGTACTCACGGGTTTTGCTTTCTCTATATTGAACCTCTTTAGAACTTTATGAACATATGCTTCTTGGGATAACCATAGCCTTCGATCCTTTCGATCGCGAATAATCTACATCCCCAAAATATGCTTTGCTAGCCCGAGTTCCTTCATATAGAAAGTCTTACTCAACTGTTGCTTCAAACTGACAATTATAGCCGTTTTTTCCCTACAACAAGCATATTATCAACATATAGTAGTAAATGATAAATTCATTGTCAGAAAACCTTTTAAAGAAAACACAATGATCGTAAAAAGTCTTTTTGTAGCCTTGCTCTTCCATAAAGGAATCAAACTTGTGATAATGTTTACTTGGAGCTTGTTTTAGGCCATACAAGCTCTTCTTCATTTTGCACACATAATTTTCTTTTCCCTTGACTTTGAAGCCATCTGGTTGTTCCATGTTGATGTCTTCTTCAAGGTCACCATGAAGGAAGGCGGTCTTCACATCTAACTGGCCAATCTCTGAATCAAGACTAGCGGCAAGACCCAAAACAACTCTATTTGAGGACATCTTGACAACCAGTGCAAAAAACTCTTTAAAGTTGACTTATTTCCTCTGATTGCAACCCTTAACAACAAGTATAGCTTTGTATTTGTGGTTTCTTTGCATTCCCATCTTGTTTCTGCTTATAAACTCATAGTTTCCTCAAATCTTTCTTCCCCTTTGGTATCTTCACAAGATCAAAGGTGTGATTATCATGCAATGATTTCATCTCATCTTTCATTGCATCCATCCAACACTGCTTGTCATCACTCTCCATAGCTTCACCAAAGGACTTGGGTTCTCCCCTGTCAGTTAGTAGAACATAATTAGAAGAAGGATACCTTGTAGAGGGAATTCAATCTCTGGTAGATCATCTCATAGGAGCTAGCTGAACTTCAGGAGAGTTAGGATGGTCAATCTAAATGGCCTCCTCCTCCTCATCATCATCAACATGATCATCAACCTCGGGAACATTAGTTTCACTGCCATTATCATACACCTCTTCAGCTAGTGTGGGTGCAGAACTCAAAGGAGGAGGTAGATCCAGATCAACCATATCATAGCCACTAGGAGATGTAGTCTTTTAACCCTCATGAATATCTTCAATAGTTTAATCTTCAAAAAACACTACATCCCTGCTACAAATCAACTTCTTCTCTACAAGATCATAAAACATGTAGCCAAACTGGTCTTGACCATAACCCACAAAAATGCATTGGGGAGTTTTAGGATCTAGAAGTTTGATTTTTCATCATTTCGAACATACACAAATGCCTTACACCCAAAAACACACAAGTTATTATAAGACACCTCCATGCCAAACCAAACCTTGTCTGGAACATCCCCATCTAAGGAAACATAAGGAGACAAATTAATCACATGAACAACAGTGAATAAAAACTCACCCCAAAAGTGTCTCAATAACTTTGCCTCGGAAAGCATGCACCTCATTCTCTCTAACAATGTCTTGTTCATCCTCTCAGCCACACCATTCAATTGTAGAGTCTTTTTAGGTGTTCTCTGATGTCTAATACCAAATGACTTGTAATAGTCATACAATGGTCCAATGTACTCCTCACCATTGTCAGAACGAAGGCACTTTAACTTCCTAACAGTTTGCCTCTAAGCCAAAGCTTGAAACTGCTTGAACACATCAAGCACCTGGTCTGACTTTCTCGAAGGATGATGTCTCTTGAAAGAGACTTTGTTTTGCTTCCCATCAAGACAAAGCTCACATATCTCCAGTTTTTCACTCTTCAAATCAAGTAATGCATTCTTCTTGATCAGACAACTTAGCCCCTTTTCACTCATGTAGCCAAGTCTTCTATGCCAAAGCTTTACCGGATCATCATCTGCTATATAAACACCATTTGTGGAAATTGTGGCTTGCAACAAGTACAGACTTGTGCGCTTCTTCCCATGAGCTAGCACCAAATTCCCCTTGGTTAGTTTCTGCTTACCACTATGAAAGGTGCTACAAAAGCCTTTATCATCGAGCTTTCCGGTAGAGATCAAGTTCAATCAAATATCCGGGACATGTCAAGCATTCTTGTGCATTATCTTTGCTCCAATATCTGTTACTAAGCAAACATCTCCAACGCGAACGACTTGAGCCAAGCCATCATTACTCATCTTCAATACCCCATAGTTACCCGGTGTACAAGACGTTAAGAGTTCCTTGCTTGATTTCACGTGAAGTGAGGCTCCACTGTCAATCACTCAGCTAGTCTCAAAGTCAGCTAGATTCACATTAATCTCATCATGGATAATCATAAGATTATCAACTATTGCAGTAGTAGCTCGATCAGCACCATCTTGATCCTTTTGATCTTGCTTTCCATTGACACTCCTTTTCTCTCTTTTCCACTTGTAGCAGTATTTCTTAATATGACCCATTTTATCACAATAATGGTAATTCAATTTTTTGTATCTTCTATGGGACTTGCTCTGACTCTTATCTCTTGCACCTGGACCTCTACTTTTACCTCTTCCCCTAGTTTTAGCAATATAAGCTTCCTTGGAAAAAGATGACACACCATGAGATTTCTTTCTCATCTTCTCATTCAAAATACCCACCTTAGAAAAATCCATGGTGACTTTGCCTAGCGATGTCGAATTGCAACGTGTCATTTTATAAGTATCCCATGAGTCGGGGAGAGTACCAAGCAACAAAAGTCCTTAGATCTCATCATCAAACTTTATTTCCAAAGCAGACAATTGTTGAATGATGCCATGGAAATAGTTCAATTGATCAAACAATGCCTTGCTTTTCATGTACTTCAACCCCATCAACTGCTTGATAAAAAAACAATTTGTTATTTCCAGACTAACTTGCATAAAGGGATTCAAGTTTTTCCCAAAGAGACTTTGCATGAACTTCATCATTAATGTGGTTAAGAGCATTATCATGAACACATTGACAAATAAATCCGCAAACATGTTCATGCTCAAACTCCCATTGCTCATCAGTTTTACCTTATGGTTTCTCAGTTGAAAAAACTGTTAAATGCCAACTTTTAGTATACAACAAATCTTTTATTTTTCTTTCCAAAGATGATAATTTGTACCATTCTACTAGTTTTGATATTAGTAGAATCCATGGAGAAATCAACCAGATATACTGCAAATCTGATACCAGATTGTTGGGCGTAAGCTCCTTACTAAAAGTTTGTTCAACATCAAACAAAAAAAACAAATGCCCAGTAGAATGTTGTCTCCAAAATTCAGTCAAAACCTAGTAAGCAATATAAGCAATCAAGGAAAGATACGAGGATTTTTACGTGGAAAACCTCTTCGGTGTGAAGAGTAAAAACCATGAGACAATTAGGAGTCCACCTCAATTGCTCTTATTATGATAAAAGGAAGGTTACACAAACCCAGTTCCAGGTCTCAAATGGGTACACAAATTACCTAACGACAAACATTCATAACTAGCAACATATGCAAGAGAAAAGTGAAGAATATCACCCAAAGATGGAACTCGGTAGAGCTGTCATATCTCACGAATCGGAGTACCAATTGACAATCCCACCGTCCAAAATCTAGCCCAAGATGTCTCAGATCTGCTTCTAAAATTTTAGCACAAACTGACTAAGGATGACCTTCGATCTGAGGTGTTATGTGAAGTTGCACTAGAAAAACGTGAATAACAAAAGGACACTTTTTTTCCTCTTTGTTCTCTCTACTTCACTCTATATTTTGAAGAAAACTTCTTATCCTATGTATACCCCAAAAAGTAACCCAAGATCAGCTTCTTAAAGGACCATTGAAGAAAACTCCTTCTCTTAAATATTCATAAAGAACCATTGAAGACAAGTATCTTTTAAAGAGCCATGAAGACAAGTTCATCCTTAAAGCTTTATACAGGAACCATTGAAGGCAACATCATACTTTGAAGATAACTTCAAGTGTTACAACTCAAAGGGTTATAACTCAAGTCTTTACAACTCCAAGAAGTAATGAACATGATAAGAACAAATAGGATTTCTCCACATAGGAAGAGACATGTAACCCAACAACATTTTTAATTCTAAAATTTAATTTTGTTTTTTTAAATTTAAATTTGTTTTTTAAAATTTTAATTTTTATTTCATTTCATTTTTTAAAAAATTAAAATGAAAAAAAAATCATGCTAAAAATATAAAAATAAAAGGCTGAAAAAAAAAGAAAGGGACAAAATTAGCTAAGAAAGAAAAGCTAAAAAAGAAAGAGGCTTGGGAGCGGGATCATGCACGTGGGAAGGAAAGCTTGGGGCGGTCTCTTGGCCTAGAGACCATGGGGTGGCCTTTTTTTTAGAAACCACAAAGAGACCCCCATTGTGGGGCTTTGTGGTATCTTATTGGGGTTTCTTTGTGGTCTCTTTTTAGAAAGAGACCATAAAAAAGGATCTGGATCTTCTGTTACAATTTTGTGTATCACTGTATGTTACACCAATCAAATTCTACCATGTGTCCTTCCTAAATCAACTAATAATAGTTTAATGATTTTTATCTTATTTAGGAGGTACACCTGGCATAATTTAATTTGTGTAATACACAGTGATAAACAAAAGTGTAAGAGAAGTTCCAGAGCCCAATACCCCCATTGCACATGACGTTAGCCTATCCATAAGTTTATGGACAGTCCACGTATTTTTTATCTTATACATTACATTTGTTAAATTACATACTAAATTTAGAGACTTAAAAATATTTTTTTATATTATATATTTTTATATTTTCACATTCAAATACACATTATTACTTGTTTTAACTATTAAAATATCATGTTAAAATTATATAAAAAATTAAAACACTTAAAGCAAAAAGTACAATGGACTTTTAAAAAAATAAACTTATGGACATGCCACATTTCCTCATAATTTCTCAAAAATTAATAAAAAATTATCATTAATTTTTAACCTTATTTTGAATACTATAGTAAGGAAACATAAATAATTGAGTGATGATTATATAAAAATTTTATTTATATTCTTACTTTTTTATAATTAACTTTTAAATTTTAAAATTGATATTGAAATATTTTCTCTTTTAAAATTGTATAATAATCTCTTCTGATGAAGATGAGAAAGATTAAAGAGCGAACGCGCATTAAACAGAACCCTAAACTTTTGGGAAAAGTTTGTCATTATGATAAAGAAAATCTAATATAGGCCTTGACATTTTGCAAGTGTTATTTTATAAATAGTGAGCTACTTAATTATCATTCATATGATGAGTAGCAAAGTTTTGGAAAAGATCATCTTCTCACAAGAATATGGAAAGATGGGGTTGAATTAGAATTATCAAAAGATAAAAGATTTTAGTTGCAATATTAAAATTTTATTATGCAACGTGCAGTAGTTATAAGTTTATGACCCAATTAATTCAACCCAAAAAATTTATCTTGACTTTTTCTAATTTGTAGTTTAAATCTTGGTCTTTCCATAACTTATGGAAACACCGTGAAGAAGAGAGTCAACAATAAGAAGTATAGAGGTTATATGTAGATGGTTCGTCACATTCAGGTGGAAGTGTGGATGGGGTACTACTAACCAATCCTAATGGCAAAGACTACCCTTATGCACTGAACATTTCATTTGAGGCTATAAACAACGGAAGTCGAATATGAAGCCCTGCCAACTGGGTTGCGACTGGCTAAGGAATTGAAGGTGGAAGACTTGGAGATCTACAACGATTCTCAAATAGTGGTTCAGTAGATGAATGGAGAATATGAGGCCACAGAGCGTAACTAAAGAGGTATCTAGAGGTGGTGTAAAATCATTTTAAATCTTTTAAATCATATAATCCAACACAGGTCCCAAGGGAGAACAATCACAAAGTAGATTCTCTAAATAAGCTTGCTTCTTCAGACCTGGGAGTCCAATCTCAGAGGCAGTTACTCATGGAAATTCTAAACAAACGAAGTGAGGAACCCTTGGTTATGGCTATTAAGGAGAAAAATACTTGGATGACAACTATTGTAAGATACCTGAGAGAGAGAGAGAGAGAGTTTTCCAGAAAACAAGGTCGAGGCTAGAAAGATAAGGCTGAAGGTTCCAAGATATGTGTTGCAGGAGGGAATATTATATAGAAGGGGTCATTTACAAACATTGATTCGGTGTATCACTCACTATGAATCCGACTATCTAATAAGGTAAGTTCATAAACAAATATGCGGTAGTCACCAAGGGGCTCGATCAGTGGCAAGAAGGCTCACTCGAGCGAGATACTACTAGACGATGATGTTTAATGATGCAAACAAATACATGCTCCCATAACCCACGTTCCCCAGGAGGAGATGACAAGTATTTACAGTTCATGGTCATTCGATAAGTGGGGGATCAATCTAGTAGGACATTTTCCAGAAGCTCCGGGGAAGTTCAAATACCTCATAGTGGCCGTTGACTACTTCACAATGTGGGTAGAAGCAGAACCTTTGGCGAATATAAAGGGAAAGACAAGCATTGGCTTCAGTTGGAAGAATATTATATGTCACTTCAGAATTCCAAGGACAGTTATTACGGATAATGGAACGCAATTTGCTCAGGATCCATTCAAGAAGTGGTGCGAGAAGTATAAAATTAAAGAAAAGGTAACATTGGTTTATCATCCCCGGGCCAATGGATAGGTAGAAGTAACCAACAGAACGATAGTGAATGGTATTCGAGCCAAGCTCGCGGGGGAAGAAGGTAATTGGATATGGGAGCTACCAAATGTTTGTGGCCATATCGAACAATTGAATCCTCTGCTACTGGAGAAACACCATACAGTCTTGTATATGGTTTAGAAGATGTAATTCTCGTAGAGATAGGAGTTCCTAGTCTGAGGATTATGCTAGCCACCAATGAAATAAATAATCAGGAGAACCGATGCCTGGATCTTGATATGATAGAAGAAAGGTGAGAACTGTCTTCCAAACACGAAGCCAAGGTAAAAGAATGTGTCAAAAGATACCATGATAGGAGGGTGAAGAAAGTGTTATTTAACCCAGGGGACTTGGTGATGAGGAAAAATGAAAAAAAATCTAACGGGAGCCTAAGAAAAATCAACTGTAAACTAGGAAGGACCTTACAGGGTAATCGAATTGCATCCTAAAGGTAGCTGGTCCTTAAATCCATGAATGGAGTTCGAGTACTGAGAACATGGAATGTCACCAATTTGAGGAAATATTATCAACTCTAAAAGCATGAGTGGTATGCTGATAAGCGGCACTCTGAATTATAATTCCAGCTAAGGCTAATAATCGAGTGGTACGGTGACAAGTGGCACTCTGAATGATAATTCCAGCTAAGGCTGATGATCGAGTGGTATGCTGATAAGTGGCACTCTAAATGATAACTCCAGCTAAGTCAGAGGATCGAGTGGTATGCTGATAAACGGCACTCTAAATGATAACCCTGGCTAAGGCTGATGATCGAGTGGTATACTGATAAGCGACACTTTGAATGATAACTTTAGCTAAGACTGATGATCAAGTGGTATATTGATAAGCGGCATTTAGAATGATAATTCCATCTAAGACTGATGACCGAGTGATATGGTGATAAGCGGCACTCTTATAGTACCTTTGTAATCTTCATTGGTTATCTAGTAGAGCTATTTTTGCAGGATATAGGTGGAAACACCGAACCTGTGTAAAATTTCTTGTGTTCTTGCATTTTCCAATTTCACTTATAATATGTTTATAATATCTTAGGAAAATAGAATGATATGCAGGTAGGCGGTGCTCCGGACCTAATTTCAAACTTGATTAGTAACAGAGGTAATTTCAAACTCGTGCGTTTAGCAATATTACTAAGGGAGAATGTTGATAAGCAACTCGAATCCTTTTCAGGGTTATTAAGTCCTCTAACGCCATCTCAGAGCAAAAATAGTCCGTTATATTATACCTTCAAATGTCTATTTTAAGTCTCAAATAAAGACAATCCTTAACATTTACAATTTGGTAGAAGGGTGTACAGGGTATCACTCCCATTGTGGTAAACATAAAAACATTCATATATGTGTGTGTGTGTGCATGTATGTGGTGCATGATACATTGAATCATTGACATCGATAAAATATGATCGACAAAAACTATCTATTTAGGCAGAAGACACCCCTCTCGAGTAGGGGAAAAATCTTCCAACCTTGGTTCCAATTGCTCAAGTTCTTCCATTTTAATATCGGCTGCCCTCCGGAAGTCCTTCATTTGCTCCTCCTCGGAGTACTCATCCAGCGGAGCTATTACTCTACATTGTTTTGTAGCAGGTTTGCTGTCCAAATCCCTTGAGGTAGACCCTTCATCTCCACAATGCCTTTTAGAAGGTCTCTTAGTAGCCTTATTTGAGGATACGGGTTTCCAACTAGCCCTCTTAGAAACCAATTTCTTTGATCGGGAAGATCTGTGACTTCTCAAAGGGGGGTGAGCTTTTGACGGCAATACCTTCAACCACTCCAAGATAGTGTCAGAGGATGCTTTCTATCGGTCAGTCCCATTCTCGTACACCTTAACCTCCTTAATCCAATAGCGGGAAGCTCTAAGGAGAAATTTTGGCAGGTCTTCAGCGTCTATCAGATAGGGAGTGTGAATACCATGAGAGAGCATGTGAACTCGAAGGCTCACTTTATATAAAAACAATCCTATCCTCAAACTCCTTAGCTTGTACCTTCCAGGCCTTGACTTCCCCTAAAAGTTGAGCATTCTTAGCAAGAAGGGAGTCAACTAAAGAGGGATCTTCATTAGCAGACCCTTTCGTTAACAATTCTTCCTATAGCCTGGAAATTTTTCCCAATGCTACCATGTAGAGTTTGGTTATTTGCTCTATTTGCGACCTAAACTTATATGACTTGCCCATACAAGTAGATGTGCCCTTCAAGGATTGGCAGCCTATTTGCCTCAGCGAAACATCTTTTCAAAGATCCAAACTGTTTGTTTATTTAACGCTCGAATTCCTCATAGCTTTGTTCCGCAGGATCACAGTCTCTACCACCTCTAGAGGAATCACTCCGTTGAATATCTTGGCTAATAAAATTTTCACAAACTCTTTGAAAGCAGGATGTTCTGTGGAATGCCACGACTTCAGCTCTTCTTTGAGTTGATTATTCTTATTTTGTAAAGATTTTCTATCCTTATTACATGTGGAAATTTCTTGCATTGCCTTTATCAATTGCTCGCACGTTTCATTCAACTCTATTCGAGTACTCGAGAGCTCTTGGTAAATGCATTCCAGTAGCCTTTTCAATGAATTACACTACGAGAAAAAGAAAAGATGATAAGGAAATAGCCGAGAAGCAAGAAGATTCTTATCATTAAAATTAAAAGGAATTGCACAAGGAGGCCAAATTTGGCAAAAGTTACATTTAAACATGAACCCTAGAAGTATCCTCATGCTTCTCCACAATTGGCTCAGCTGGAGTCATTTGCTCGGGGCCTCATCCTTTGTTTTGGAAGGGGAATTTCTCGAATCCCCTCGGCAGTAAGAAACTACCCATTGGACTTAAGATAGTCCATTAAGGCAAAGTTCAGACCACCAAGTTTGATCACCGCATCTTACTTTACGTCCAAAAGGTTCACGAGCTCAGGTTTGATAAGCTCATCCACCAATTTAGCATCACCCTCAGACAGGGAAGAGGCTAGGTGGGGCTTCAATGTTTCCTCAGCCAAATTGCTGCAACCAAGTTGTTTCACCAGTTCGAGGAAGTCCATGAAAAATTTGAATAATTCGGGGTTGTTCAACAGCTTATCTTTGAATGCTTCAAGCAGGAAAAATTGGCCAACGGGGTCCTCGGCTTCTGTAAACCTCTTCTCAAGCGCATCTTTCTCGAGGATAAACTTTCGCTTCTTAGCCTCGAATGCCTCAATCTTTTTCTTCTCAACCTCGGGAGTTTTTCTCGAGCGCAAAAGATTCAACCTTCCTCTTCTGAGCCTCGAGAGAGCTTCTTAGATCAGCAATCTCGACATCCTTTTGGTTCAGCTGCTCTTGCAGCCTACCATGACTGGAGGTTACAGTTTGTAAAAAAAAGGCCAAGTTTTGGTTCATTTGGTCGAGTTATTGGGGTGCCTGGAAAATGATTCAAGCAACTCATTAGGTTGATTAAATGAGGACAGACACGTCACAAAAAAATTTCACAACTATGTATGAACTAAACTGAGGATCGGCGGTCAGGGTAGCAAGTACTTGCTCATTTATAGTAAGAATACTTGGCGCGACTATCCCAGTGTTCGAGAAGGACAACTGCGGATTTGGCTGTTATGAGACGTAGGCAGCCGGTCACCCTCACCTTCTACCCTTTGGCGTTGATTCCTTGATAAAGAGGTATGATCATCTTGTTTTTTCTTATAGACAATCTTTACACCACCCACTGGAGTGGTAGATGTCTGATTCGAGGGGGAATGGGCTCCCTTAGGGTCACATTTCTTGTAATTCTTCTTGGGAACCAAAGTTGCACCAAGACCCACTGAAAAGAAACACAAAAAGGAGATTACTAGAGGGAGAGAAAAAAATAAAGAAAGAAAACAATGGCAAAATTTTATTAAACACCTTCAGAGACTTCCGAGGGTCTAAAATCACTATCAGGGGTATCAAGAGGGGACTCTTGGAGGGGGTCCTCAAATCGCCTTTTCCGTTTCTTGCTATTCTTCAGAAGCTTTTTGTACACATACTTCTCATAAATCACAGGTGACCATACAAAGCCACCAATATTCTTGTTGGGATTCGAGTAAAGGCTATAATCAAGGGAAGTGGATAAAAGGCGTTAGTTGTCGCCCTCGATACACTCTAGACAAGTGTATTCCCCTGGCTTAAGGGACTCGATCTGCACATTCGAGTTCCACTGGGAACTTGATACCTTCTGCAATCAAAGAAGATCCATTTCTTCCAACTCCTCCAGTCACCCAAATGGGTGGGAACGGTAAAGATTTTGTGATGCATTTCCCTGCTAGTGAAGGTGATAATCTTCTCCGAGGACTTTCCACTGTAAGATATGTAGTACAGCGAGCAAAGGAATTTATACCTTGGCGTGATCCCAAACTCATGGCACCCCGTTAAAAAAATCATAATAATTACCAAAACATTAAGATTAACTTGTGTGGGACTCAATTGAAAAGCCTAAGGGAAATGGGCAATATCCTTTCAAGAAGACTGCTTGGAATATATCCCACGTGGAAAAACTAGAAATCTGCATATGTGGCCACTTTCTAGCCAAGGGGAATCGAAGTCAGGATTCTCGAGATAGTTTTTCCTGCCTTCGAGGATGGGGGCTTTTTGGTAGAAGCTCTAGTTTCTCCCCCTCGAGACACTTCTTTTTTCCCTCGAGATGTTTTTTCCCCTAAGACACCTTTATTTCAGGCACCTCCTCCCTCTCGAGAGGCACCTCCTCTCCCTAAGGAGACACTTCTTCCTCTTCCGGAGCCTCAAGGGTTATATCTGATGGAGGATAGAAACCAAACTTGCCACTAGTAGGGGACCGCCTCACGAAGGGTTTACCAATACTTTGTGGACATATTTCAGTATATCCTTGCGGAGGTATATCCGTGATAGGCAAAGTCTTAGGGTTAGGGTTGGTGTGGTCAAGAACATCTTCTTCCATGTCGGATTCACATGGCAACCCGCCAGAATAGATGTATTCTAACTTGATACTTACCCTCTCGGGTGAATTAATCTATTCTTCATTTATCCCAGCCTCGCTGAAAAACCCTCTCTCAGTGGAACCCTCGCCAGAGACGGCCATAACTTCAAAGAAAGAAACTGAATAAAAGAGGAAGAAGAGGGGAAGACTTAGTGGTTTTTTTGGAGGGAGGATGGCGAGGAGGAAGTTGCTGATGGGAAAAGGAAAAAGAAAGTGGCTCCAAAATACAAACTTCCTTTGATAAGCTACCTGCAAATGAAGGAAAATGGAAGACTTAGAAATGAGGGGCAGTTAATAAACCTGAAATGGAGGCATGGTAATAATGGCTTTGAAAAACTAAATATTATGAAAAGACGCAATTGTCTTTCACCTTTTTTCAGCACGTCACTATGGGTGTCACCACACGTGCGATTGCTAGACCCACACGCCTTTTGGTATTCTGGTACAAATTTAGAAATAAGAAAATTGGATTCCCTCTTTCGAGACCTAGAACCATATATGAAAGGATTCTCTTTGAGCCCCTATATCCTTGAAAAACTGGGGCAAAATAAGGTCTCGAGCACGTTTAAGTGGAGATCCTCAAACGGCTGAGGAATATTGAGGCCTCGAACACGTTTATGTGAAGATCTCAAACCGCTAGCTTAATATTCTAGGATCTCAAAGAAGAATCTAGTTTTCTGGGGGCTCTTGATAGAGGTCGGGCCCAAAAGCTATGTTGGTTCGTATTGATATCAACCTTAATTAAGGTGTTATTAAACTATGTAACGCCTACCGTATTTACAGGCATTAAAGGATATAATTAAGGATATTGTTATTAAGAAGATACAATATAACTGCCAAGTTTGTGCTTATTTTTAGCATTCATTTTGTCTTAACTGTATACATACTCTTTAATGACTTAAGCATTAGAGGACTGGCCCCTGGGATCCCCAGGGACAGTTTTATTGCAGGTCAAGTTCGAGAGACTCGAGCCCGTTGACAGTTCGATCGTCCCGGACGCATCATCCTCCTTCCTTCTCGATTTCACCAACAGTGGTCAAGCGTTCTTAGACATCAAAGACATAGCAACAACACAAAAAATTAGCACAAATCGTAACAAACCTTAAGATATCATACACACAATCACAACAACAAGACTGAACATCAATTGCACACTTAAAACACTACAAGCATAAATACTGTAATTAAGACATCACACCAACACATATAATAGTACTTAAAGGCTAAACATGAAACAACACATAGAAAACTAGAAACATCAACAACAATATGTAAAACATCACATCTGAAAAATAATAAAATTTACAGATGCTCCTTCCTTCTCGATTGCACCAACAGTGGGCAAGCGATCTTAGATATCTAAGAAACAACAACAACACACAAATTAGCACAAATCGTAACAAAACCCTAAGATATTATACACACAATCAAAACAACAAAACTGAACATCAATTGCACACTTAAAACACTATAAGCATCAAATACTGAAATTAAAACATCACACCAACACAAATAACAGTATTTAACACCTAAACATGAAACATCACACAGAAAACGAGAAACATCAACAACAGTGTGTAAAACATCACATCTGAAAAATAACAAAATTTATAGATTCTCGTTCTTTCTCGATTGGAACAACAGGGGGCAAGCGTTCTTAGACATTTAAGAAACAGCAACAACACAAAAATTAACACAAATTTTAATAAAACCCTAAGATATCACACACAATAAAAAATGAACATCAATTGCACACTTAAGGATGAAAACACCACAAGCATCAAGCGCTAAAATTAGAACATCACACCAACACCGATAACCATACTTAAAGTCTAAAACTGAAATATCACATTGAAAACGAGAAACATTATAAACTGTACCAAAAACATCACAGCCAAAAATTAAGAAAACTTACAAATCCTTCTTCCTTCTCGATTGCAGCAGCGGTAAGGAGAATCTTCTTAGACATCTAAGAAACAACAGCAGCAGCACAAATCCGTAAGAACAACTCACAAAACACAAAAAAAATAGAAAAATTCCCAATATTACTCAGTATAACCTACAAAAATCCTAGAATATCACATGAACAAAAGAAAGTAAACGAAAATAATAAAATAATAAAATATGCATAAAAAATCTTAGCAAAGACATTACCTTCGAAGATAAACACAAAACGAAGCTCGTATTGTGTTCGACCGCCAGAAACCGAAGCTATACTGGAAAATTCATCGAAAACTCCAAAAATCTCGATGAGCCACTGCGCGCAAGAGAGGAGGAAGAAAAATGCAGAGGATGTGAGGTTGAATGGAAGAAAAAGAGTGGTTGGGCAGGAAAATGAAAGAAAAATGGAGAGGGGGGAGAATAAGTTGGAAGAGAAATGGAGATGAGAGAGAATAAGAAGGTAGTTCACGTAAGAGAGATGAAAAAAGAGGAAAGAGAAAGCATAAGAAAAGTATGAGAGAAGAATGACGAAAAATTGATATTTATACCTGAACTTAAATATAAATTAATGAAATTTCATATCCAGCCCCTGGACTTTTAAAACTTCAATTAGAAATCTCATTTGTAATTAAATCTCTGGTCTCACTATGAGACGATCTTATACAATACTTTATCAATTTTTTATGAACGGAATGTGTTGCGGATACAGTGAAGTAATAACAATATGGTTTAAATTTGGGCCACGTGATCCCAAACTAAATGAGCATAGCAATGCGTTTTTATAAATAACATTTCTTGTAATGTTTTTAATTATGAAAAGTGTGCAAATTATGATGGGACTGACTAAAACAAAGGTATACAGTTTAAATTAGTACGGAGGAAATATATTAATTATCATAAAAATTTGTATTGTTTCATAGTTTCCTTTAAGCCGTAAGGGGAAAGGATAGTCTTTTTTATGTGAGGCTTTTGTATGTGAGAAGGTGAGGGTCAAATCTAAATTTTACAAGTGTTATTTAAAATTAAAATTAAATTCATCCTTATTTTTCTTCATTTATGTATGTCTTATTTTCTGGGCATGGTTGCAAATAACATTTCTGTTTCAAAAGAATATACTTGAAACAGTTTTTCTGTCCTCAATTCAACAGTCAAACCAATGGAATAAAATCTATGGCTACTACTCGCTACTCTTCTTGTGTCATAATTATCCATAATTGTCCATGATTTTCTATAAATTTTATCTTATGTGAAAGCTGGTTTCATCAAAGGCGCAAATTATACCGTACCCTGGGGTACGATGATTATTGTATCTATGGGTGTATTATGGCTCTGTTTAGCAGATCTGGGCTTATAAGCAAAAGTGGCTTCTGCTTTTCTGTGAGAGTAAGCAGTTGCAAATAAAAGCACTTTTAGTGTTAGTAAATTAACTTATAAGTGTTTTTTTAGTGTTAAAAGCAATCGAAGTGTTTGGTAAATCTAAAAATAAAAGTGCTTCTAAATTACAAAATGACTATTTTAGACACGTTTTTAAATTTCTAAAATGCTTAAAAACAAAATAAATCAATCAAACATATACACTCAAGAATCATTTTCGACAAACTCGGATGCCCGTTACTGCTCTATCAAAAATCAATCAAATATCCTTGTTTATTTGTTGGACACGGAAGATCTAATAGAACTAGTTAACTATCTTTAAAGTTGTGCTTAGCTTCTGAAGAAAATATAGATAAAAAAGCAAAACTCAATACAAACACTCATTGTGAAGTCACATAACAATAATGCATCATGATTTATTTATATTTTGGATTCAAAATTGCAGCATGCAATTAAACTTCCTCTGAACTCCTTCAAATGGTACAGTACATATAAACAACCGTGTTGGGTTTTTTTAACTCAGATTATACATTATAAATGCTACTCCCAATTTATACATTATAAACACTACTCAGAGTATACATTATAAACGCTACTCCCAAATACTCCGAATTTAACTCAAGAGTATACATTATAAACAAATGTGTTGGGTTTGCACAAAAGGAACTATGCATTTTGCGCCAAAGTTCAAACTCAACTTATCTACATCTACATATACATTGTCCTGAGATTCAATCACCAGACATGTCTTCATTCTCAGGGAAGATAAACTGTGTATCTTCATTGTCTCTGTACACTTGTACCGGAGCAGCAGCTTTATATGCAAATATTCCAAGCATCGCAGGCGTAAGCCTTTATGGATTTCTCAAAAAGGTCTTCCAGATCCTCGCTTCTTATGCCAATTTTCTTTGACTTCTTTTGCATGAATATGTCCGGAGCATCTTTCTTTGAAATTTTGTCGGCTTGTTGGCACAAGAGTTGCAGGTATATGCAACTGAAGAGAACCCCAATTGCATAGCTCAAAGCAGCCTCAACTAACAATGCTATCAAACAATACTATCCCGTGCATGCAAATCCAATCCAACATGTGGCTATACCTTGTTCCAGTGGCGGATCTATTGATACGCGAGGTAGGGCTCCAGCCCTACCTCGGTCGCCGGCCGGAGCTAGGAGGAGGCGGGAGCGCGTCTCCGGCGCGGCTGAGCGCGTCTCCTGCTCGCCGAAGAAGAAGGCCGCGCTGCGGCCTTCTTTTTTTTGATGTCGTACGCACTAAAACGACGTCGTTTCGTTTGGCTTTATTTTTTTAAAGCCTAAGTAGTAAAACGACGTCGTTTCACGTTAGTGAAACGACGTCGTTTTACTAAGTAATATGAAAAAAAAAAAAAGAAATCGGGAATGGATTGGGCCGCTCAGTTTTTGGCCCAATCCAATAGCCAATTAATCCATTATCCATCCTATAAATGCTTGGAGGCGGGTAGAACAGCAAGGCCACGCCACCAGCACTCCTCCAGCTCCTTCCTCCGCCTCACTCCGTCACTCGCTCAGCCGGTCAGCCCCGTCGCCGCCGCCGTGCCACCGCCGTCCACCACCGCCGTCCCGCCGCCTCTCCAAACCTGAAACCACGGTAAGTCTTCTCTAGTTCTCTTCTCTAGTTCTCTTTATGCTAAATTGCTAATATTTATTAATTTTAGGGTTTATAATTTATTGTCTTTTTAATTTATTTCTTCAAAACTTAAATATATGTATAATGTGAACATGATTTTTAGATTGGATGTTGAATTGAATTTATATGGTTGTATTATATATGATTGTTGAAGTTTAGTTGAATTGCATAAATTGATTTAGTTGAATTGCATATTTAGTTGGAATTTAGTTTAAATTTAGTTGGAATTTAGTTGAAATTATAATTGTTTGATTTATTTTGTATAATTGTATGTGACAATGAAATTGTCAATTTGTCATAATCGATTTATGGAATTATCAATTAGGGATATTTGTTAAATTGAATTTAGATGAATATGATTTTATGAACTTTTTATTTTCATTTGTTAATTATCAATTAGGGATATTTTATTAAATTGAATTTGAATCGATGAAAAATAAATCAATTTACATAAACCGGACGCCGGACGCCTCTGCATGCCGGACGCCGAAAATTTTTCAGCCTCCCCTGAAAAAAATTTCTGGTTCCACCCCTGCATTGTTCCAATACAAAAAGCTACAAGAAACCAGCCAAGTTACCACCGATTCTTCATACATGATGAGCAACAAGAAAGTTGTACATGACAAACTAAACTTACGTAGTAAACGAACCATCTTCATCACATAATTAATACTAGTATCATCTGAAATTCTCACACTCTTACGCCTGCTCTCTAGATCCTTATCTAAGGCTTTTCTCTTGTATGTTTGCAGGGTATATCCTCTTCATTGATGTTTCTAGGTGTCTCTTTTATAAAATATGCTGCCCGGTATTAGTATTGATGTCAAAATTTAATTAATTTATGAAGACAACATAAGACAATGTACATTCCCAGGAAAGACAGAAGATATCCTTTACAAACAAAACGATATCATTGGCATGGTTCACACTGCTTCTGAGAGGATGAAATAAGGTTGCAAATAAAATCTGTTTCTAAGGTCAAGCAAACTGATTGCCAAATGTTGCAGGTTAACCATGTTTCACAGATAATGTCATTCAAAACAACTAAAAGCCTCCTCTCTGCTTCAAATTTAATTTTCATGCATCTAAATGCTAAGCCAATGAGCAACACAAACTGGAGGGCATAGCTACTCGCAACCAGAACGTCAATAGAAAATCAAACTTGCCAATGAGTTGCAAAAAATGATCTTTCATTATTTCAATGCAGAATCAGTAAAAGCAGGGAAACAAACAGAACACAAACAAGGGGAAGCAAAGCTGCAAACGAAATAATGAGGAAAAATATAACTGCAGCAGAGTTTTAATTCAAGCAAAAGGAACGATTTTTAAATCAAATTCCCCCCCAAATTAACAATCAATCACCCTTAGAAAAGCCCCAAGGAGAACATTACAGATTCAGTTCGATATTTAAAAAAAAATTAGTGCAATTCATGCAAAAGAAAAAGAGGGAAAAATAAGCGAACTTACCACGATAAGAAGTGTGTTGGGGAAGAAGATTATCAAAGTGAAAGAACGCAACGATAATGAAGAAGGCGATGTCGATGGTGAGATCGACAGTGAATGTGGAGAAGGCGAGAGAAGGTGTTTAAGGAAATAATGAAAATAAGGCTGCGTGGTTTTTTCGGAAAGTTGGTCTACCCCAACTTCTATTTTTTTGCATTAAAATAGCTTCTGTTTTTTTTTAAAAGATGCTTATTTTCAAGTTACCAAACACAAAAAGTGGTTGGGCTTATAAGCAAAGCAGCTTAAAAGTCCTGCCAAACACAGCCTATATCAGCTCAAATACAAAATCATATACATCCCTAAAATATCTCATTAAAAAGTGAACTATTATTACTGTGGATACGGTAAGTATTATACCCCCAGTATACCATTTACGAAACCGTATCCCAAGGGTACAATGATTATCTTATCCCCCGAATGTATTATATCCGTTCAAATAATAACTATACACGTCCCTAAAATATCTCCTTAAAAAGTGGACAGTAAATTACTATATTACTATTTCTGTTAATACTGGGAATACCATAAGCATTATACCCTAGTATAGTGTATACATGGATAATTCTTTCTTGAAACGGTTGGAATTATCTACATGATATCATAATGAAACATTATCTAAAGAGTGGGTCTCTTGACAGGCGGCATGTCCATAAGCTTATGGACAGGGAGGGGCCACTTTGCAAATAAGGCAAACTTAAACAAAAATATAACGCAAAACCACAAACACAATTTTCACACACTAACACATAGTACTCTGTTCTTCTTCTCCAAAAAGCTCTTAACGCGTTTTCCGATCTTCTTGCCAGCACATTTTCGATCTCTCATCAACAACGTCTTTCCAATGTACTCCGACGACAACAACCAGTGCGATTACGACTCTTTTTGTCCTCCAGAATCCTCTGAACGCCGATCAATTCTTCCTCACCAGTCCGTCGATGTGTTTTCAATTCCTCTCGTCCAATCCGTTGACGGCGCCTTTCCGATGTCCTCCGACAACAACTGCTGTGATTCCGACGGAATTGAACAAAAAAATCTGTCGCTAGATCCTATTGAAGCAGATGAAATTTCAGCTGCTTTAATCGTAACAACCACTGCTATCGAATTGGAATCTGCAAGAAAAAACACGATTCTAAACGTCAGGATTCAAATTCAAGGAGAAGAAATTCAATTGCAAGAAGCTAAAATACTACTCAATTCCTATGAAGGTATGATTTTCTCTCATCAAACTGAAATTATTGTGTTCAAATGCAATCGATATGAATATAGTTGTTTTTTAAATTTCTGGACACTGATATTCGACTGCTATGAACATGTATGAACATGTGGAAACATTAGCAATTTAAACTGCATGTTGCACAGAAATTTAGTATAATTTATGCATTTGTTAACATAAATCACGTATATGTTACAAATAAACATGCATTAGATTAAAATGAACAAAACACAGAAAATGCATTTGTAAATTCCAACTTTTAAGAAACTTGTGCGTTGTTCAGATTATAACAAGTAAAAATACACTACACTCTTCATATGTTACACTACAAGTAGTATTTCTTATGCTTATCAGAACAGAGCTTACATTAGAAATTGTATTCTTTATTATTACAGATACAAATTTTCCAAATTTAAATGATATTGATGCCACTGAAAATCTTACTGGCGTAAAAGCAAAAACATTGGAAGCACTTCATGCTATGTACAAGAAGCATGCAAATGATATTGGTTTCAGCTACAGGAAGGACTGCCAACATCGAAATAGCAAAGGCCAAATTCGTGAAAAGTACTACAAGTGCTCTGCTGGAGGCCAATTGAAAAGATTAAAAACCAGTACTACCAGCCCTGTTCTTTGCATGAATAATGAAAATCATTATGAAAAGAAGAAGAAGAGGAAGAGAAAGGACCTGATTACAAAAACAGGATGCCTAGCTAAAATTAGAGTGAAGCTAGAGCAGGATTATTACATCGTGGCACATCACAATACCGTACACAATCATGAGTTAACAAGACCAGCCTGGCAGTATCTCAGTAGGAGTGAACGGAGGATTACAGAAGACAAAGGAAAAGCCATCAGAACAATGGAACAAGAAGGTTTAAGACCTACTATAGGATATAAATACATGTCTTTTGAAGCTGGTGGAGAAGAAAATCTAGGGCATACAATGAAAGACCACCTCAACTTTGTGTGTCGACTTCGGATGAAAGAAATAGAAAGTGGAGATGCTCAGAAACTTGTTGACACACTCATGGAAATCAATGCCAAGGATAAAGATTTCTTCTTCAAAGTCAAGTTCGACGAGGAAACAAAACTATCAGCAGTGTTTTTGAGGGATTCAATTATGCTGGAGGACTACAAACTCTATGGAGATGTCAACATATTTGACACTACATACAGAATAAACAAGTATAACTTGATTTGTGCACCAATAGTTGGAATCAACAATCACTGGAACATAACAATGTTTGCTTGTGCTTTTATAGCAAATGAGTTGGCTAAAACTTTTGTGTGGCTCCTCAACACTTTCAGAAAATCAATGGAAGGAAAGGAACCTGTCACAATATTCACAGATCAAGATCCTGCAATGGGCAAAGCAATAAATGAGGTATATTCTGAAAATTTGTTGCATACAGTTCTGATCACTGAATATGCACTGGTAGACATTGAACCTCTTACCTTTCAATATGCATTACATAGATTATAAGTTGCATTTGTTACTTTAGAAATTAGGTTTCCTGAAAATGATGCAACATCAGAAATTCCATTTCTTAGACCTGAAAAAGAGTAGGAAATGTTAGCTTCTGCACGTGCCAGCTTACAATATGTATACTGATCAACATCCATTTCTTGTTGCAACTCCCAGGTCTTCCAAAACACAAAACACAGGTTGTGCCTGTGGCACATAAAACAAAATGCAATACAACATTATGGGAGATTAAAGAAAGATGAATCCTTTAAAAGCGATCTAGACTACTGTATGAAAAGATGTCATAATCCTACAGAATTTGAAGAAAAATGGACTTCCATGATCGGCACATACAAGCTGGAAACTAGCACCTGGTTTCAACGCTTGTACAACATCCGTGAAAAATGGAGCACGGCATTCAGCAAAGATATTTTCTCAGCATGCATCTTATCATCACAACAAAGTGAAAGCACAAACCACGTACTATGTTTCAATGCAAACAAAACAACAACACTGACACACTTCTATGAGCTCTTCAATCAAACAATTAGAAAGTGGCGGAGAGATGAAGCAGAAAAGGAAAATGCATGTACAAAAGCAAAGCCAAATTATCAAAACAAAGCAGGTATGTTCACATTTGAAAATATGTATTACTTAGTCTAGAACACGAATTTGTTAACTTACAGTATGCATTTATATCCCACTACTGGACTTGTACAAGTTTGGTAAAATATGCTGCTCAAGTTTACACACTTGCATTGTACAAAGGATTCAAAAAGGAATTTTCCCTAATGGCAACTAAGGTCAAGGAACTTTTCTCAGAACCACCGACAAAAAAATATGAGGTCAGCCTAGAACATGATGAATCCAAATACGAGACAGTTGAGTTCAAAAATGAAGATGGGCTGCTTGAAGTACAATGCACATGCAAGTCCTTCGAGGTGTCCGGTATGCTTTGCTTTCATACCCTCGGGATATTGCACCTTCATTCCATCACAGAAATACCTGCAAAGTACATCCTCAAAAGGTGGACAAAAAAGGCCAAAACAGAAGTTTGGGACAGGATTCTTGGCCAAGAAAAACATCAATCAGAAAGCATCAACAATGTACTCTCATGGAGGAACCATATGTCCAGCAGATTCTACAATCTGGTTCTAAAGAGTGAAGGAAACTCATAAACTAGAAGCGCTCTTCAAGAGATGTTTGACACCTGCTCGGTAAGAATAGAAGACTTGTTGGCATAAAAAACAAATGCCATTGAACAATCAACCACAAGTAGCCAAAGAAACTCAACCATAACAAGTGCACCTAAGATACTCGATCCAGCCCAAGTGAAGACAAAAGGAAGAGGAAAAAGGCTAAAATCAGGCATGGAAAAGAAAAAACCAAGGAAGAAAAATACTGAATTCGGCACAAAAACACCAGATGTAAAGACAC
Organism: Rubia yunnanensis; assembly: GCA_037428765.1. Lineage (NCBI taxonomy): Eukaryota > Viridiplantae > Streptophyta > Magnoliopsida > Gentianales > Rubiaceae > Rubia > Rubia yunnanensis. Next base: position 86,670,834 of record CM075066.1, read on the forward strand.
TGTAAAAAGTAGCATTCTTTATGGTACAAGTTGCATTTGTTTAGCTATATATTGTATTTTTTTTCCAGGATCATACTGTATGCCACTGATTTTTATGTACCTAAGATTTTTATACATTTAATAACATACTGTATTTTTTAGCTTCGTATTAATAAGCATACAAATATTACTTTTTAACATTCGACATGAACTTGTTTCCCTAAAAGGGACTTGTATTATATTTCACATAATTTTAGTGATACAAAAACCACTGAATACATGTAGAACTACTTAGCTTACACATGTAGTTTATTAACCTACCAATTGCATTTGTTTTCCTATAAGCTCAGAAAAACAACACAATAAACCCCATCAAATAATTCAAAAATCAACTTGGAATTAAAAGCATACAAATAGTACTTCTTAAAACTAAACATGCATTTGTTTCATTAAACCTGCAACCTTACAAACAAATCCTAAAACAGCGTCTCAAATGCGCTCAACATATCACCCACAAAACGGTCAGCCACAAATCATCCAAATACACCTTCAACCTTAAAAACAACTCCTAAAACAGCGTTTCAATTGCGCTTAACATACCACCAACAAAACAATCAGTCACAAAATAAGCTGATTGCAGATCATCCAAAAACAATTCAAAGATTCTAAAGCTACAAATCATCAAATCCTTCAATCCCAAGGGAGAATGAAGGAATCATAGAACGAGCTTTCCTCATGCATTCTTTAACTATCTTATCAACCCACTCATGTGCGGCTGGGTTTTCCATAATTTCTTGTGTTGTCTTCACATGAACATCATCCTCATTGGCTGTGGTTGTTCCTTCTTCCTGAGGTTCTGATTGTGGTTGCGGCTACGACTGCGGTTGTGGTCGCACAATCGGGCTAGCATTTGCCCTCTCAAGGTTTTGAACCAATACACGTGTAATGACCTCCATGTCTCGTTTGAAAACGAGGCAAGCCCTAATAAGAGGCTGACACAGAAGAACAAATATCAGTCCAATAAAAAATCAGAATCTATCTAAAAAGGAAATATGGACTACAAACTGCATTAGATTAACTAACATCTGCATTAGTTTTAAAACAACATGCACTAATTTTTACAAACTTTATAAAAAAGGCAAAAAATACTTACATTGTTGGTAGCTTTGTCAATGTCTTCATTGCTCATCACACCGTTAGGTACTCGATAATAAATAAATCCTGGCTCCTGAGCAATACCATCACATGCAGCAGTAGGTGTATGAAGCCCATCGTGGCTATTACGAGTTCCCTTAGATTGTTGTTGGCTACTTGTGTTATCTTTAACCTTCCCATCCTTTGTCAAAGGAAAATCAGCAACTACCATAACACTCTTATCATAACCCATTTTTTCCAGATGATGAGCCCTGTCGAGCAAAGATTTGTTCGACCAATGCATATATAAGGGAAGTCTGGTAGGGTCAGGCTGACCTCTAAAGGGAAACCTATAAATATAAGCTAGCAGCAATACAAACACACAACCGCCAACACAAGACACATCTCTTTTACCTGAATCATATTTGAAACTCCTAACACCCTCACAGAGACGATCAAGCACTAAGCCACACCAATCAAGACTCTTGATGGCCCCAACATTTTCTAAAGCACTAACCAGCTTAAAATCAACCAAATTTCTGGTAGTTGGTGCCAAAAAAGTACACATGACATACATAACAAAAAATCTCTTAAAGCGCTCATCACCATCACTTAGTCTACCCAGCTCCTCAAAAAGATTAACATGAGAAATATTACCATATTTATCAGCACCCAACTCTTCTCTCCAATTATTCCTAATGTCCACATCTCTTGACAAACCCCTACCATTATTCCTAACTAAACCAACGGCACAGCCTGGAATCCTAGGGATACAGAATATATCAAACACATCATCAGGTGTAACCTTGAGCTTGACATTTCTTGCACACAGCCAACAGGATCAAACCTAAAACCAAAAAAAAAAGTCATCCTAGAACAATTTGTAGTCAGCATTAAACAATATGAAATCAGCCCACATAATCAAACCTGTCAACCAGCCAAGGCACAATTCCAATAGGAATGGATGAGATGTCAAATGCAAGAAGTCTACCAAAACCTATGTCTTCCACATCAATCTTTTGGGCAGGAGTGAGTGAGGAAATTAACGATTTCAGCTTCGAAGGACAACAACTGGTTGAGAATTTCTTAGAAAACCTAAAATAAAATAAAATATGAAGATTGTAAGTTTATTTGAGGCTGTGAATAACAAATGAACACTGAATCTTATCAAATGCAGCATCTTATGAATCAAGTACAATTTATAACACATTAAAATACACTTACGTGTTACCCCCCTCATCAGTACGTTGGACCACCTGCTTCTTCTGATGGTTGTGTTGTTGTTTCGCAGCTCCTTCTTCACCAGCAACCATTTTTCCTGACCCAGAAGCTTCACCAACAGTACTGTCCGCTTTCCTCTTCAAACCAGTTTTTTTCGCCACTTCAACAACTTTCTTCGCCTTCTCAGCAGACTCCTTCAAACCAGTTTCTTTCGCCACTTCAACAATTTTCTTCGCCTTCTCAGCAGACTCCTTCAAACCAGTTTCTTTCGCTACTTCAACAACTTCCTTCACCTTCTCAACAAACTCCTTCAAAACCCCACCAAATTTCTTCGCCTTCACAGCACCTTTCTTCACAACAACTTTTTTAGTCTGTGTCTTCATCGCCTTCTCAACAGGCAACTTTGCAGCAAGTTCTTCTGCCTTCCTTTTATTCTGTCCAGTAGAAGTCTCACATTGTTTACCCTTCTCCTTGCTCAACAAACGAGGTGACGACCTCTCCTTCTCTCCTTCAAATGAGACCACCACAGTAGGTCGAGCTTCAACACTCTCCCCCAATACCACATCAGCTTCACCACCCTCACTTTCCCTCTCACACGCAGCCGCAGCAGCTTGCGTCGCCTCCTCCTTCGCAACTGCACCCAAAATCCACTGATTTTCATTAATATAGTCTTTAATCATATTGTCCGTACTGTCACCATCATCACTGGACCCACCTTTACCATTATTCTCAACAGGTATAGCTTCATCAACACCAGGTACAGCTTCCTCCCTAACAGATTTAGTCTCTTTCCCCTCAGCAGACCTAACAACTCCATCAATTCGTGCTGAACCATCCTTAGAACCCATGGCTTCATCAACACCAGCTACTTCTCTACTCATTCTAACAACATCATTCACCAGTGTGTCGTAATCAAAATCTTGACGTGATCCACCTTCACCCGCAGCTGATTCGCCTTCACCATCTTTCAACTGCTTAACAACCACATTCATCCGTTTCTTCTTTCCCGGCTTAGGAACAACAGGAACTGAAATCTGTGGAGTAGCACCACCACCAATCCTAGCAGACCTACTTCCAATACAACTACTACACAAAAAATGAAAAAAAAACTGTATAAGCACATATTTAAAAAATAAACATAATCACACAAATAAAATGCAACATGTAAAAAAAACCTCCAGAAGCATAAGACTCTAGAAGAAGAAGGCTGACACAACTTCTCAGCTTTAGAAAAACATATTTTAATGCATACTCTGACAGCCAATAAGAAACTTGATCTAGGAAAACAACAGTATAACTAACTATTTAATAGGCTATACTAATATATGCAACTTGTAATGAAACAAAATGCATACATAGTCTGACAGTCAGTAAAAAACATAATCTGACATACACATTCTAACTAACTTATGCATATAGTAAACTAACATAAGCAACTTGTAATGAAACAAAATACATACTAGCAAATCAGAAAGAATAACAATAACTAACTAACAATCAGTGAAACTAAAACACAACCTAAGTAACTAATACATAAGTTATATTAACATTTGAACATTCTAAGAAAACAAGTACACAATATAACAATCAATCAACAACAAAATAAGTAACTCGAAAAACACATTACCTAACTTCTAAGAAAATGCGGACCTGACATACAAATCAAAAGAATAGGATGACTAACTAATACAGCTGTTAACCTAACATATGCAACTCCTAAAAAAATACACATTATAACTAATAACATGCTGGGAAAAACAGAGCAACTAACTAGTGCATATCTTACAATAACAAATGCAACTTCTAAACAATCAAATGCATGTTATATAAAAGACTCAAAACATACAAATCTGACTAACAAAAAAGTTAACATCAACAACTCATATGCAGATCTGACTTACGAATAAAATTCTTTAAAAAGTCAACATCAACAAGACTGAAAAAACACATGCACACACAACAAGAACAAAAAAAGCGCGAAACTACAAATATTTAAAACAGAAAACAGGAAGAATACGAACCAGGAAAAGAAGAATGCTGAGACAACTTCTCAGCTTCAGGAAGAACAGCTTTCCCCTTCGCCCTACCCATCACTAGGTCAAATACACACAAAAAACCTCAAATCAGATTCGCGTACAACTATAAAGCAAAAATGGAAAAGAACGGCAACGAAATTTCAAAACCTAGAATATCAACATCCACAACCCATATGTAGATCTGACTTACGAAGAAAATTCTAAAAAAGTCAACATCAACAACACTGAAAAAACACATACACACACAACAATAACAAAAAAAAGTGCAAAACTACAAATATTCAAAACAGAAAACAGGAAGAATACGAACCAGGAGAAGAAGAAGGCTGAGACAACTTCTCAGCTTCAGGAAGAACAGCTTTCCCCTTCGCCCTACCCATCACTAGGTCAAATACACAAAAAAACCTCACATCAGAATCACATACAACTATAAAGAAAAAAAGGAAAAGAACAGCAACGAAATTTCAAAACCTAGAATATCAATCTTACCGAATCCAGGCAATTCCGGCACAACCTTTAGCAACACGATTCCGGCGAAATTTCGTGTGATAAAGGAGAACGAAGAGCGAATTTGAAAAAACAAAAATCAAAGTACAGAGAAATTGAAAAATGAAGAGAGGAGAAGAGAGGGCAAAACAAGCGCGAATAATGAGAACCCTGTGCATAACGCGTGATAAATGATTACACTTTCTAAAAATTACACTGATGATTAGGCACGATTGATGATTCGGCACAGATAATTTTTAGGCACCCCATTTTTTAAATAATTATAATATGACCCTATTTTACATATCAGTCCCTAGCCTGTCCATAAGCTTATGGACAGGCCGACTTTCCTAAGAATTTCTCTTATCTAAATTATCGCTAAAAAGAAACAGGATCCAAACAATACTATCTTTTCGAATGAACAATTATGACGAACGGAAAGTCAATATCCATTAGAAAAATTGAACTTACTTATTAGTTGATCATAGAGATTATACTCGTATTTAAAGATAAAAAATCAAGCTTTCTAAAACCTATTCATGTTTCCTAGAGATATATATATATATATATATATATATATATATATATATATATATATATATATAATGTGTTAAAAGGACAAATATCTAATGTAATTGAAATTTAACAAGTTAAAAAGTAATAAAAATAAACAAAGATGGAGGTAACTTCGATTTCCTAAAATCATTAAGGCTTAAAATTTTTAATATAGAAAAAAGAAATGTTTGAATTAGTTAACTTAAATGTATTAGATATGGTCTATAGGTTATTTGGTATGAATCAAAATCTGGAAATCAATCCTACACAATTCAAACTCATTTTTTCCTCAATTAATTTAATACCCTCTTAACTTACAAAAAGAAATACTGATTAAGAGAATGTGATTCTTTTTCTATATTTTATATAATATATATTGCAGATATACTCCCTCCATTCCAAACTAATCAAAATTTTCAGAAAACATGTTTAATAATATCTTTAAATACAGATAATAGTTGTGCATAAAAAATTATATCCAAAATCTATTTGTTACAACTAATCCAATAATTTTACATACGATGGGGAAAGGTCATTGATGCATCTGGAAATCGATCGAGCCGCACCGTCGAGTCTCTCGGTGATAATCTGCAAACAAAAAGCCCTGGGAGGTCCTAGGGGTAAACTATCTGATGCTTAAATCAGTAAGTGTTTTTGGTAAGCCTCTCAAAAGCCGTCAATAGTAAGTACATACCTGCCTATTTTTACTGTATTAGGGAATAACGTATATCCGAATTATACGCCTTGATGTACGCTTTGATTGGTGTTGATTGAATATTCTCCATTCGAGGAGATTTACTGAGCTGGTTGCAGGCTCAAGGTACTCTAGGTCTAGCTACGTGTTTACTTATCATCAAGAGCCCCCAAAAAATTTGACGGTAGTCTCGGGGTTAAGATCTTCGAGGAGTCCCGAGTTTATCCTCCGTTATAAAGCCCCTGGGTTCCTGTGTTCTCGTGGAGGGTGTCAAGGATCCTCGCTTGTGTCCTTCTGGAAGAAGAGATCCCTAAATTCGAGGCGCCACCTAATTTTCTTTATGGCTATCATTGGCTATCATTTATTATTATTTTCCTTTTAACATAATTCAAGGGGCGCACACGCGTGTGTTGGTTGTGCAGGGAAGCGCGTGAAAGGGAACGGTTTGAAAAGAAACACTAGCTTTTAACACTTTTTCATATTTTCACTTCTCCCAGGAAAATCATTACTCTAGCCGCCTTTTTTGGGCTTCTTAACTTCCCATTTTTCCCATGTTCTCTTCACTTTAACTGTAGATGACTTCAAAAGGTTTTCCCAGTGCTCTTCTCTTCCTTGTTTCCCAGCTTACATTTTCCTTCCTTCTACTTTCATCAGTAAGTTCTCCTAACCTTCATTTTTCCTCACTTATTTTCCTTTATCCTTTGTGCTCATGGCTGATTCTGGTGAGAAATCCAACGAGAGGGGGAATTCTGATGGAATTGAGCTTGAGGGATTTGAGGGGGAATTGCCCAGAAAGGGAGATTCTGAAGCTACGCTTAGCAATCTGGGGCATTCTCCCCAGGGTTCCAACCCTAACGGTGACGATATTGGTAATTCAAGCTACATACCTCTTTCTTATTTCCATGAGGGAGGTTTTCCCCATGTTTGGCCTCCCGACCGGGGGGGGAATGGTATATTTAGAGGTCTTTGCGTCTTGGAGACATTGAGTTTGCCCCCCCTTCCCCCTCCCCTCCTAAGGAGGGAGACCCTCGAGGGTGCTAGAGGAAGATGGCGAGAAGTTATACCCAAAAATATCCTCCACCATTGAGTCCCCCACTCCAGATCCCTTTGCAAAGGAAGAAGTGTACGGGCTCCCAGCCCCAGATAAATCTTGGACTATATCGGGGGTCTTACGGTCGCTACCCCCACGTTAGAGAATTCCCGATGATGTGGAATTAGAGTGGTTAGGGGCAGCAGAGTCTTACAAGGATCCTCCTGAGGGGAGGTCGGTCGTATTTTTAAAGCAGATCTGGTCAGGGTTGTGCTTTCCATTTCCTCCAATATTCTCGAGGGTGCTCAGAGACTTTCAAGTAAGCCCTGCTCAAGTCCATCATAATTCCATAACCACTCTCATGATATTTCTTTGTCAATGTTACAACCTTAACATCGAGCCCGAGTATAAGTTGTTCCGCTCCCTTTTTACCGTGGCCTTCGGCGGTGACTCCTCTGAGAAGATCATCACTTTTCCCTGCCAAATGAGACGCAAGGTTTTTACCCTTCTCAAAAATGTGGGAAAGTGGAAGGATGACATGAGGGCTCTCACATTTAACTGCCTTAGATATAAGGTTCCTCGATGGAATCCGGACATTAAATTCGAATCCCAACTTCCTGACAAGTTTATTTGCCCACCTCGCCTAGAGAGAGCTCGAGAATGTGTGCTATCATTTCCCTTTTCCTATGTCTCTTATACCAATCCAAATAACTTGGTTGGGGGTTAAGCCTGGCCCCCCGAGGTTTACGAAAAGTATGTCTATGAACCTGCTAGAAAAAGGGAATTTTTGAGACATCCCCACTTGGCTCCTTCAGATGAGCCTCCAGTAGGTCTGCAGAGAAGAAAACTAGTTAAAGGATATAAGCCTCGTCCTTCTCAGGACTTGGTAATCCGAGAGCCCTCTCTGATTTTGAAGGTGTCATACATGTATTTTGTTCTTTGTTTTGTTGTTTATTATTATATATACATATATTTTGTTGTACCTTGTCTAATATCTTCTTTCTTTCTTTCTTCAGTGGGCCGGAGTCTAGCGGGTGCTATGACCAAGAAGGGAGCAAACACTATCTCCTCAAAGGAGAAGGTTACCACCACTACCCCTCTTCAGACAGTTGCTCCCGCAGACACATCTTTGAAGCTGAAGCCTAAGAATGATCTTTCTGTTATGGAGGGCCATCAAAAGATCTCTCACGAGAGGTCTGCTCTTGAGACCTCTAGGAGCTCGACGCCGCCGCCCATGTTTTGGCATCTTCTTCGAGCCTCTTGGCTGTAGAAACCACTTCACTTGGTCCTTTTGTGAAGAACTCTGAGGTCAGTTATTTTCTCAAAATTAATTTGAAAGTGACTATGCATGTTATTTGTTTACTCATCACTGCCGCCTATTTTCAGGTTTTCAAGGAGTTGGATGGTGTGAAGTCTACCATTGCTGCCACTCTGACCTATTCCCTGTCCTCTTTCATTCAAAACTTAGGTTCTGAACTATCCTCCACCTATGAGAAAAAGAGTAGGGAGATAGCCTCGTTACAGCTGGAGCTTGAGGCTTACCAATGAAAAGTTGCTAAACTTCAGAGTGCTCAGGAGATCCTTATCTTTGAAAAGAATCTACTGTCAAGGATACCAAAAGAGCCCGAGGCCCTAAGGCTCAAATTTCCATGTTTGAGGCATTCAAAGATAAACTCCTTCAGAGTCTCGAGCTGTTCGACCTCTTTGCAGACCTCCTGAGTGTTGCCCAGGGTGTTGGGTGGTCCAGCTTAGTGGATGAAGTGATCCTTCCAAAGATGGGATCGTCATTATTTAAGGATGACATCAAGATGTTAAAGGAAGAGGCTAAGTCCGAGGGGCCATGAATGAGGGTCGCATGAGCTTATCCATGATGGGCCTTTTGAAGGGTTCGGGAAAACACATCACCCTAGACGATATCCGCGCCTTACTTGATCAGGATGAAGAAAACAAAGAAGAATAAAAAGAGGTAGAAACAGAGGTTGCATCGGCTCAGGAGAACCAAGTGGTTTTTTATATGAACATTTTATTTCCCTTATTGATTTGTTTTCAAAATTTTCATTCCTCGTAGTTCAATGCACTGCAACGGGAACTTCAATCCACCCGCAAAGATTTCCTTAGGGTCAAGGCCGAGCTTGAAACTGCTAGGGGGGCTTAGCCCATGCTGTGATGGCCTTGGTGAAAAGCTCCAAAGAATTAAAGCAATGGCATACTAAGACCCACCCTTTATAGTTGGCCTTCAAGACAACATTTTTGGCTTGAATTCAGCCACGAGATCCTTCCAAAAGGAGCTTAATCTTGCTAAGGCGGATTTGAAAGCTTAAGAAAGTGGAAAACACCCAATTTTGTGGTGCGCTTGTAGGACCACGACCATAAAAAATTCAAGGGTGCTATCCCTATTAAGGTTGTCGACTATACTGACCTTCCCGAGGCTGACTGCGAAGATGATGTTCACCGCATAATCAACAAATGTGTTTCCCTTAAAAGGTGTCTTTTAGATGCTGAGAGGATTCATATACTCGAGTGTCATCTTATAGCCACCCGGGGTCAGGTTTATGGGCTTATGGCTCAGTTGGGTGATGTAGCACAGCGCCATGAGATCGCACAAAATGAGATCTCAGGGATAAATAAGGTGCTTTCAAGGTCTGGTGCTTCTACCAGTGATGAACCTTCAATAGTGGAGTCTCTTTTAGGTGAAAATTCATGATTGCTCTCAGAGAACCAGACACTGTGGAAGGAAAACATCAAGTTGGGCAAGAAAGCTCATCTTTGCTATCAGAGCCTTCAAGCTCATAGCTTATTTCATGGTGTTTCTAATCCCAAACTTATCTCAAACATGTTTTCACCCAAATTTCTTCTGGGGGCTTCCTATCTCTGGCTTATAAAAAATGAAGTAGAAATACACGGGACTTTTTAGCAAAAGGAAGCTTACACTGCTATCCTCGAATGGATAAAGAAGTTACCAATCCCTCCTCCTAAGAATTGAGAGTCATCGAGGTTAGAAGCAGAGGAAGCAACTAGGGGCGGCAGTTCTTCGAACCACCCCTTTAGAAGGTCTGTGAGGAAGCGGACCCACTCGATCCACTTTGGCAATAAATATTGATGATTATCCCGAAGAGGAACAACGAAAGGACTTTCAACGTGCCACTGGTATCAAGGCGGAAGAAATAACAAACATACAAGAAGAAGTAGCAAGAGTAGAAAAGGGGTTAAAGAAACTGTCCTGTTGATTTCTTGAATATTGTAACTATGTTCTATATACCACTAGCACTTTTTACTACTGTTTTTCCTTTTTGTTATTTCTCTCATATGTTTTCCTTTATGATCGTAACCTTCTAAGCCTTAACACCTTAGATTGTGATATTCCAAACTTTTGACAAGTTAACTGCATGCATTTAGAATTTATTAACGACTAGAAAGTACAAAAACAACAACGATTTTACCCAAGTTCGGTGTTTTCCACCTACGTCCTGCAACAATTTTTCCTCTGGATCATTGAGTGAAATCTACAATCGGCAGGGGTATCGAGGATATTACTTTTAAACTTCTCCTTCTTTCTTTGGCCTTCTGAGATCGTGGCTCTGGTCTACTGCCTTAGCTGGAATACAATTTAGGAGCTCGTAGCTCTATTCTACAGCCTTAGCTGGAATACAATTAAGGATCTCGTAGCTCTATTCTAAAGCCTTAGTTAGAATACTTTACAAGAGCATTTAAACTCTAGCCTTCAGTCTTAGCTGGAATACTTTACAGGAGCGTTTGAGCTCAAGCCTTCAGTTTTAGCTGGAATACTTTACAAGAGCGTTTGAGCTCGATCTTAGCGCTTAGTATAAGACTTATCGGTGTTATTTACCTTTTTCATACATGTTGATATCTCTGGAGATTGGTGATATTCCATCTCATTGGGATCCGAATTTCCCCCATAGTCTCGAGGGTGTAGCTTCCTCTGGGGTATGCCTCTATCACTCGATACGGTCCTTCCCAATTAGCTGCGAGCTTTCCCTCTAGTTCCTGCCTATTTTTCTCATTTTTTCTCATAACTAGATCTCCATGGGTAAATTGCACTTTCTTGACCCTTCGATCATAGTTACGTTTCACTTTTTCTTTCACTCTAGCTTCATGTATCGAGGCTAATTGTCACGCTCATTTGACCATATCAAGGTCCAGATGACGATTCTCATTGTTAACATCATCTTCGGCCATAGCCATCATCATCGGGCTTAGCAGCCCTATTTCAACTGGGATTACAGCCTCAAAACCATAAACCAAGCTATAAGGTGCTTCCCCTATGGCTAAAGATTCCATAGTTCTGTATGCCATAAAAAGCTGGGCAATTCCCATATCCAATTTTTGGCTGCCCCCTCGAGCCTAGCTCTGATTCCCTTAACAAGGGTGCGGTTGGTGACTTCTATTTGGCCATTTGCATGTGTATGATAAATAGCCGTCAACTTTTGCTGAATCTTATACTCCTCGCACCACTTCTTAAAGGGCTCATTGGCGAACTGCTTCTCATTGTCCGTTATGAACGTCATTGGGATCCTGAACCTGCACATGATGTTTTTTCAGTAAAAGGCAATAACCGTCTTACCTACGATATTGGTCGATGGCTTAGCTTCCACCCATTTTTTTAAATAATCCACCACCAAAATCAAGTATTTGAACTTTTGCGGGGCTTCAAGAAATGGCCCAACTAGGTCGATACCATATTTATCAAATGGTCATGAACCATGAATACTCATCATCTCCTCCTGAGGAATGTGTTTCAATGGCGCGTGTTTTTGACATTGGTGGTAAGCCTGTATACACTGGTTTACATCTTCAAACATCATGGGCCAATAATACCTAGCTCGGATAAGCTTCCTCGATACTGTTCTAGCTCCTTGATGGCTCTCACATATACCCTCGCAGGCCTCTCTTATCAAATAATCAGCTTTGAGGGAACTCACACATCTGAGCAGCGATTGTAAATGCCATCTTTTATACAGAATTCCCTCTTGCATCACATATCTTGGAGCTTTAAGCCTAAATTTTTTAGCCTCAACAGAGTCATCCGGAAGTGATCCATCTCGAAGATACTTAACAATAGGTGTCATCCAACAAATTTCTTTCTCCACAGCCATTACCATGTGCTCTTGAAAACTTCAATTATTAAGAGTCTCTATGAGGAACTGCCCTTGAGACTCCACTCCCAAATTTGATGAACTAATTTGCTGAAGGCATCAGCTGCAAAGGTTATGTTCTTTTGGTACGTGCTCCAAGATATAACTTTCAAACTTCATGAGTAGGGCCTTCACAAACTCTATATATTTTTGCAAGTTGTACTCCCTGGCTTCGTATTCCCCATTGACCTGCTGCACCACTATCTGGGAGTCATAATAGATTTCCAAATCCTCCAGATTCAGTTCCGCAGCTAACCGCAAACCAGTGATCATGGCTTCATATCCAGCCACATTATTTGTTGCCTTGAAGGTAAAGTGCAGCGCGTACGGGTAGTCTTTTCCACCAGGGCTGGTGAGTAAGAACCCTGCTCCGCTTCCTCATGAATGTGAGGAACCATAAACATAAAGCCTTCATACTTCTTTCCATCGAGACCCTTCCTCAATATCAATAGGATCAATAGGCTCAGTGGTTTCAACTATAAAGTCCGCCAAGGCTTGACCTTTAATCGCTGCTCGAAGTTGAAATTGTATGTCGTGTTCTCCCAATTCTACTGCCTCATTTCATCATCCTCCTCGATGCTTCAGGTTTCAAGAGGACTTTCCTGAGGGGATAATTAGTAGCAAGATGATCGTGTGCCCTTAAAAATAAGGTCGCAGTCTTCGTGTAACATGTACTAGAGCTAGTAGGAGTTTCTCGAGGACGGTATATCTTGTCTCAGGTCCCTGTAGGGTTTGACTTAAAAATTATATAGGATGTTGCACTTTACCTTTTTCTTTCACAAGAACTGCTCTGATGGCCAGTGGCAAAGCAGAAATGTACATTAATAGAACCTCCCATTTCTCGGGTTTCATGAGCGTCGGTAACCTTCGAAGATGTTCCTTGAGTTGCTGAAAGCTTGTTCACACCTATCAGTCCACGCAAAAAAAATTTCACTTTTTGGAGCACAACAAAGAACGACAACTGTTTTTTAGCCCCTTTTGACAAAAAATTGGTTAAAGCCGCTAGGAATCCATTAATCTTCCACACATCCTTCATGTTCTGGGAGCTCTTGATCCTTAACATGGCCTCGAGGCATTCAAACCATGACTAAACGCTTCAGCCACAATAATAAAAAGATAAGGTCTCTTTCCTTCAGGCAAGCTTCTGGGCTATGCTTCTCTGGCCAGATAGCGAGCGATCACTCAGCAAAGAACACTAACTGAAAGCGGCCGAGAATGAGACCGTAAGTGTCATCTTTCAAAATGCTTTAAGTATGTCATTTTTTTCCACGTTTTAAGCCTTGTTCAAGGTAACTTCTTCTTCCTTAGCTGCCGATCTCGGACAATTTCAGAGATAGAGCATCCAGCTCTATATAGAGGATGATTCCTCTCTCCGGTACCATAAACCCCAGGAACTTTCCTGCCTCCACTTCTATGACACATTTAGCTTGGTGCAGCTTTAGATCCTACGTATCTCGAAAAGCTCCTTCAGGTCCATCAAGAATTCCTCATAGCTCCTTCTCTTTACCACCATATCATCTTCATATATCTCTATGTTCCTACAAATCTTCTCTCTGAATAACTTGTCCACTAACCTCTGGTTTGTCCCCCCTGCATTTTTCAAACCAAAATGCATCTTCTTGTAACAGTACGTGCCCACATCCGTGATAAAAAAAGTCTTTTCTTTGTCCTCATCAGCCATCAATATATGGTGATAACCCTTGTGGGCATTGAAGAAAGCCAATACTTGATACCCTACAATTGCTTTCACCAACTTATCGATGGGGGGTAAGGGGTAACTATCCTTTGGGCAACACTTGTTTAAGTCTGTAAAATCTATACATATTCGCCAAGTACCATCATGCTTTGGGACCATAACAGGGTTAGCTAGCCATTTAAGGTAGAACACTTCCTCGATCACATCAGCCTTCAACAATTTGTCTACCTCGACTTTGATTTCTTCTACCCTTTTTGGCACGAATACTCTCATTTTTTTCTTGATGGGACTGACTCCTGAATCAATGTTCAACCTGTGGACTGCTAATTTTGGGGGAACCCCTGTAAGATCTGAGGTATCCCATGAAAACTCATCTTCTTATTCATCCATCAACTTCTTCAGCTTTTCCTTTATATCCCCATGAGTAAGTTTCCCTACCACCACTATCCCCTTATCCAAGATTGACATCTGTTCAGCTTCAGAAAGGCTAACTCCCCCATGAACCGAAGCTACATCTCTCATCTTCCTTGCTTCTCTTACCGCTGTGAGATACAGCTCTTAGCCACTGCATGATCCCCTTGGATGGAAGCTATCCCTCTACTCGTTGGAAATTTCATCATTAGATGATATGGGGGACCACACTGCTCGAGCCTAGCACATCCAAGGCCTTCCCAAAATCACATTGTACGAAGAATAAGCATCAACCACTGCAAAGGTGCACTCGATCATTACCCCCTTATCCCCCTCGGATATCCATACTGGCAAGTTGACTTCTCCTATGGGATATATCGGGTTTCCAGTAAATCCTAAGAGTGGGTAGCTAATTTCTTCAGATTATTCCTTCCAATATCTTACTGATCAAAACATTCAGCAAACATTATCTCGACCCCACTTCCATTATCAATAAATACCATTTTCACTAAGTTCGTTCCAATTACTACTGTTACCACCATCGGATCTGCATTTGGGGTTTGGTTTGGGACACCACCCGCTTCTGAGAAGGTGATTGTCTCATCTGGCTGGAATCTCTTTTGACTCGGCTCTTCTAAGGGGGGCCCTTTGAGAATCATCCTTCATGAATGAGTTTGAAGACCTCTCTCCTATTATTCCACTTATCATGTTGATCACTCTCCGAATAGGCAGATTTTTCCCATTCTATTGTCCTGGTTTCCAGCGGATTGTTCTCATGGACCCTCGTCCCTCCTCGCCTAATCTCTGCCTTAATGCTCTTGTTCCTTATGTCTTCTATCTCATCTACCCCCATTATTCAGAGGATATCTCCTATATGGTGGATGATCCCTCGGGGGCGAAGGGGGTTCTTCTTGATTTTCTCGTCTAGGTCTGGGGCCCTGAAGTTGCCCCTCTCTTTCATTTTTTTCTATCTCTCTTTTCAAGTGGATGCAATCATTTTTATTATGGCCATAATCTTTGTGAAATTCGCAGAATAAGTTTGTGGCCATTTTCCTTGCTACTGCGGTAGGCACGTTTGACAAGGGTTGTAGTTGTCTGAATACCCCTATATAAATACTTAGGATTTGTGCCGAAAGCCTACTAGCGGGAGTATACCTCTCGAAATTAGGCCTGGGTGCCTCTACTGGATTCTTCCCTCGATGATCATTGCTTCATCTTGTCCTATCGACCATACTCTTTTTCTTTCTCTTGGTGGTTTCTTCCGCTTTGGAGTGCTGCTAGACTATCTTCTGGAGCTTCTATAGGGTTCGAGGAACATTGTTACTTAATATCTTGTATAGCTCTATGTCACTCATCCCGAGCAAGTAGCCTTCGCTCACTTCATTTTCCGTGGTCTCCGCCACCCCTAAGCTTTCATCTACATAGTGATGGTAGAAGGCTTCTGTTAACTCTCCAGGGTTTTGTATCATCTAGTATAACTCCAGCAGGGTTTTGGTAAACTTCTTCTTCTGGGCATATTGACTTAACAACGACGCGCTGAAATCTCTGTAGGAATGCAAGGATCATTTTAGCAACTTGTTGTACCACTCTTGAGCCTTTCCACGGAGATAACTTCCCACCAGTTTGCAAGTTAGGTTTTCGTCAAAATCCCTTGAGTTCATGAGACTAAGGAATGTCTGAATGAACTCCCTGGGATCTGACTCTCCATTATATGTCGGGAGCCCCTCCGGGGGTTTGGTATCCGCAGGCCATTGCTCTGTGGTTATTAGCGACAAAAATGGGAATCCTGCCACCTGACCAAGTAGCCCAATCAGCCTGTCTAACTCTCTCTTGAGGTCATCTCCAGTATCTCCTCTCTACTCACCAGGTATCGGTAATCCCCTATAGGGATTGCCGTAAGCCATTTGATACCGAGGGGTTGGATTATCTTCCCAGGATTTTCCCATGCCTTCATGACCCTTAAACATCCATTATACAACATGTAAGGGTTGTACAAACCATAATCAGCTGATTGGCTCGACATCCCCATGCTTCCATATCCCTGGGACCCATATCCTATCTCTGCTATGGGATATCCTTCCATCAAGGTTGTCAGAACTGCAGGGAGTCCGGAATGTACTAACCCTAGAGGTTTAGGGAATGGAGGTTGATCTGCTCTGGGATATCCTCCCATCAAGGTTGTCGAAACTGCAGGGGGTCCAGAATGTAATAGCCCCAGGAGTTTAGGGAATGAAGGTTGAGGTCAAGCCCGATACCCCTCTCGAGGATACCCAAGGTAAGGAAACACTATCATAGGTTGAGCAACGTGGCTTGCCGAGACTTCCAAGATCGGCGAAGGGACTATCGGGGCCGAGGCAGGCGTGACCTGACATCCCACATTTGCCAATATCTGAACTGCCCTGGCTAAGTCAGATTGCGAGGTATTCACACATGTTGCTTGAGTTGCTCGCAAGGCTTGTTCATAAGCTTCCATCTGTGAATCACTAGAAACCTCCGTGGAATGACCATCTCTTTCATCGTATGATCCGACGATACATCTTGTGTAGGGCTTGCAGGCCCTTCTCCTTGGCCTGCATCACTCACAGCGGGCCTCGAGGGTCCAACCGTATCTCGAGGGCCCTCGGATATCACTGGAATCTGTCCAACAGAGCCTTGCACTCCCCCTGCTCTCCGACAGAGAATTGTATCGCTTCTCGCTCCACTTCTTGGGAAACTGGAGAGTTAACCATTCTCCTTCTTCTTCCTCGATAATGAGATTGTACTTCCTCGGTAGCACCAGTTTCTTTCAACTGTAACCTCTCGCTCCTCCGAGTATTCCTGGAGGTGGACATAAACCAAGGAACTTAAACGTGACTAAATTGATCCCACTGGGCATGCCAATTGATGCGTCTAGAAATCGATCAAGCCGCATCGTCGAGTCCCTTGGTGATAAATAGCAAACAAAAAACCTCGGGAGGTCCCAGGGGTAAATTATCTGATGTTTAAGTCAGTTAGTGTTTTTGGTAAAAGTTCTTAGTTGCAATATAAAAAATTTATTATATAATGTGTACTAGTTATAAAGTTTATGACCCAAATAATGCAACCCAAAAAAATTTTCTTCATTTCTTCTAATTTGCACTTTAAACCTTAGTCTTTCCATGACTAATGGAAAGAACGTATCTAAGAGACGAGCTCTTAAATTTAACTAAAAAACAAGTGTGAAATATAGAGTACACATATCATGAGTTAAGTGCTCATATAACCATATGTTTTGGTGGTTTGTGCTAATATGACCCTGTGAAGTTGAAAAGTGCTATTGTAACTCTGTGTTTTGTTTGAATGTGCTAATATGACCCTGGAGGCCTGAATTTGGCTGGAAATACATGAAATGACTATTATACCCCTATTTTAAAAAAACTAGAACTAGTGAAAGGATAATTATTCCATCATTCATTTATTTCCTTATTCTTTCTGCCACTGTTGAAGAAGCAGCAAAACTATTGGGCTAGCCTTGGTTTCCTTCACTCTGAATATATCAACCGCTCTTCCGCCGCCGCCACTCCACCTAACTTCACACAACTCTCCTACCACAGATCTACTTTCCCACCCCCTCCAATTTCACACACAGGTTTCACACCCTTTTCTTCGATTTCACACCCTTCCGATTTCACACTTGAGATGGTGACGCAAGTTTCCCCTGTGGAGGAATTTGATGACGGAGACGGTGGCCAAAGCACTATGACAACAAAAGCTAGTTGCCCCAGCGGAGGTTGCCCCAATTCCAATCCTCCATGGCGGAGATGGCAGCAGTGAGTCCGATTCCGCCTAATTCCAAGCCTTCACGGCGGAGATGGCAGCGGCAAGCCCTATTTCGCCCAATTCCAAGCCTCCACGGCGGAGATGTCAGTGTTGTTGGAGATGTCACTGGTGGAGATGGCTGTGTTATGGAAAAGAAGAAGAGCTAGGGGTAATTTTATCTTTACATTTTTAGTTTTAAGACTAGGGTTATTTTAGACTTTTTAGTTGTGGTCAATGCCAAAAAATACCAAATCAATATCAGAACAGCACCAAAAAATTATATCAGCACTTCTGATACAAAATACAGGGCTATAATAGCACAAACCATCGGGGTATTATTTTGGATCAAAAGGCTGATATAATTGGGCACGCGGAAATTGCTGTTTAAAATCCTCCCAACTTACAAAGACGAAGGCCAATTTAAGGAGTCAAAACGGCGTAGGATATGACTGGGTTCCGCGTCAATTGGAGATCAGAATTCACATCCACGCACTGCTGACTCATCTCATCATTTCTCTACCAACTTTCCTAAGTAGCGCGTGTTTCCAACTCCTACCAAAATTAAAACAAAAATCCATGCGGCGTGAATCCCACGCCCCACGGCTTGCGTACCCATCTGAACGAACCCAAACCTATACATAGCTGGACGCAGCGAGTAAACCTTAAAATTTCAAGCCGAGGACTCCGACAGTTTTTCATGTTGAGGACAACAAACATTCGAATTACCAACTTGAGGACGTTTTCAAAACCTGGAAATATCAATCTAAGGACTCCGATAAGTTTTCAAGCTAAGGACAGAAGACATTCGAATTATCATCCTGAGGACGTTTGGATTATCCTATAAATATGTTGCAGTTTCCTCACCCAATTCATCCCCCACTCGTTGAATTCAATTCTTCTTCCGTATTAATCTCAATTTCTGCGTCCGAGATGACGATCCTCATCCAGCAACAACCCGATCTAGGTATTGTTCATTTTTCTTAATTTTCAGGGCGTTTGGATATTTTTATGATAGTATATTTTTTTATGATCTGCAGTTTTTCCGATCGAGGAAAAGACAACCCCGCATGAGATTGACGAACTTGTACTCGATGGGGGCTTTGTTATGCCCCAGATTTCTGGATTTGATGCTCCAGAAATCAATGCGTTTGGTAATAACTTCAGGTACGTACATTCTAATCACGTGTTGCGTTTTCATGTAATGGAATGGCTTTTATAAGATCGAATTGTTTGTATCATTTGAACATGAGATCTTAGCTTCTTGTTTCTCGTGGGTGTGGGACTGTGTAGGGACTACAATGCAGAAAGTGGGAGGCAAAAGAGTGTGGAGGAATTCTACCGGTTGAACCATATCAACCAAACATTCGACTTTGTAAGTATATGCTTTGAATTTTTTTCAGTTTATCCAAAGGGGATCTTGATAGGATTGCTTTTACTAATTTGCATGCAAATTAATTATTATGCAGGTGAAGAGGATGAGGGAGGAGTACAAGAAGCTGGATAAAGCAGAAATGAGCATATGGGAATGCTGCGTGCTTCTGAATGAAGTTGTGGATGACAGTGATCCTGACCTCGATGAACCCCAAATCGAGCATCTTCTACAAACCGCGGAAGCCATTCGAAAGGACTACCCGGATGAAGACTGGTTGCATCTGACAGCCCTCATTCATGGTACAAATTCTTACACGAATCGAATCACCGTGAGAAACTGAGTCTTTTCACTGATGAATTAACTGAATGAAAACTGCAGATCTTGGCAAGGTTCTTTGCCTTCCTGCCTTTGGAGAGCTCCCTCAATGGGCTGTTGTAGGTTAGTGCAGCATTTTTTTACCACTCCCTCCTTTTTTTTTACTTCTTCCAAAAATATTTAGCATTTTTTCTTGTGTTTTGGTGTACAAACAGGTGATACATTTCCCCTTGGCTGTGCTTTTGATGAATCCATTGTTTACCACGAGGTAATCATCTTTGGCCGGTTAATCCCTTGATAAACCAAGATTAAGGCTCCACTTACAGTTAAATTAATCATGAGTTTACCTTCTTCTCTGCAGCATTTGAAGGGAAATTCAGACATCAAGAATCCTTCTTACAGTACCAAGAATGGGATATATGAAGAAGGATGTGGACTTGAAAACGTTGTAATGTCATGGGGACACGATGATTATATGTATTTGGTAAATAAATAATCTCTCTTTGGTTTTTCCAGAAATTATATGGGAAAAATTAGTGATTCATTAATTGTTACTGTGATTATGCAGGTGGCCAAAGAAAATGGAACAACATTGCCACCAGCAGCTCTCTTTGTCATTCGCTACCACTCTTTCTACCGTAAGCAATTATTCTAACAATTTCTTCAACTTTTTGGGTGAAACTATTCCGTCAATTAACCGCATTTATTAATATTATTTTTTACAGCATTGCATAGAGAAGGAGCATATACCCACTTGATGAATGAAGAAGACAGGGATTGTTTCAAGTGGCTCCAAATATTTAAGTAATTACTCAAATTCTTTTAATTATTTTTGATATAAAGATATATTAAGGGTTGAACTATTTGTAACAATATCTATTTTGCAGCAAGTATGACCTTTATAGCAAAAGTAAGATTAGAGTTGATGTCGAAAAGGTGAAGCCATACTACCTCTCCCTCATCGACAAGGTAATTATTTAGAGTCAATTTCATATTTTTTTTATATTCCCTTTCGAATTTCTTTTGCTCTAAGTAATTAATGGGTTTTTTCCTTTGCACTAAATTTTACCACGTTTTTATTTGTATTTATACGCAGTACTTTCCAGCTAAACTCAGGTGGTGAAAAGATGAACGAAAAAAAGGCAAAACAAACGTGGGAGAGGATACATGAGTTTATATACTTAGGAAAAATCTCCCAATTTTTTTCATTGTGTAGAAGGAATCTACAAAAGCGTCTTTGACGGCCTCCTTGTTTTTGCATTTTGTATTACCAACTTGGAGCCTTGTATCATCAAAATCAATTTAATTGAGTATACCAGTGAAATTTCACATCAATCCATGAAAGAGATCCATACTTGTACTACTTGTGCTCTCTCTTTGTACGATTTTAACTTGTACACGTTAACTTTTATCCGTTGACTTAAAAGATGTTTCATCCATAATTAAAATTTTTAAAAAGTTAATATTTTAAAAATATATATAAAAAAAATTTATCCATGTATCACACATTAATATTTATACTTATACATTAGTTCAATTTTATTATCAAAGTTAAAAATTTTCAACTAAATAAATAATTCAATTACGCTTTAAAATGGGATAGCGAATTTTCGTTTAATGATTGGATACTGCGGTGGACCTTTGCAAGTGGAAGTTTAATGCAAAATGCAGAATGAGTTGGTTAGTGTAAATTTATGCATGCACTCTCCTCATCCCAGATAAAACTGAACACTTTAATTTATTTCATTATTTACGGTCCAATTTTTTGTTTTCCGTAATTATGCATAATTAAATATAGATGTATTAACGGTTAGACAAGAAAAAGTTTTTTGTTGAACGTAAAAAATATCTTGGGTGTAAAAAGGATTTTGTACACTTTGAAATGGGACAGAAGAAATAGTACTAAAATAATTTATTTGATTCATTTTGTCCTATCACAATGATGTCACAACTAGTACTTATTATTAAATTGATAGTTATAGATTTATAATATCTTATAAAATAACTATTTGAGTCATTTTCTCCTCTTTGCCGTCACAATAATGTCACAACTAATGTTTATGATTAAATGATAATTATAGAATCGACATGGTAAGTGAGATAGTAGATAATCATGATCACGGGAGGTTTTTAAACTCAGATTGTAGATTATTATGATGATGATGAAACCACGTGACGTGGCAATATTGAAATGACAAATACATCTTTAATTAGTTGCAAATTTTAAGGCTGGTGATTAATGATTTAGCATTTTACTAACATCACATCTTTTACGGGGAGTTTCACTTTGAATTTTCACTTTCCCCTATTATCACTCATGATCATTTTTGTAACTTAGATTGTAGAATCGGATAGGTCCAAAAAACATTGGATGCGTACGACAAATATATGTCGCACTCATTTGGAAGGTGCATGAGATCTGATCTCACGTTTAAAACAGAGGTTGTAGGAATATATCACAATCACGTTGAAGTTTGGAGGCAAGATTTTGATCGCCCCTTTAAAGTAAGGGAGGCATATTACCCCATCGGCGGTGATTCCTGAGGCAATGCAAATCCGGCTCACAATTAGTTGCATGTGCAGCCAAAAGTACGCGTTACCAGCTGTAGAGAAATATTTTTGGACCAATTTTTAGCGAAATATATTCACCGTATCTTGTGTTCAGGAGGTCTAAAGTTTAGATAAATTATTGGGAAAAATCATCCTTGCATAAATTTATAGAAAGATGGAATTTAACTACAATAGTAAAAAGTAAGAAGTTTTAATTGCAGCATTAAAAATTTATAATGCAACTTGCAGTAGTTATGAAGTTTATAACCCGATTAATGCAACCCAAAGTTTTATCTTTATTTTTGCTAATTTTTCAGTTTAAGCCTTGGCCCTTCCATGACTTATGGAAAGACGTCTTTCAAGAGATAGACTCTTAAAGATTAGGCATAGATTGTGATTAAGTTATTAAACAGTTGGTTCTCTCAAAAGATGCAAATAAATTTGGAGGTGTGAAGTTTTGTGTTGTTTTTGCATAAAGGTCCTCACATAAAAGTTTAGATTGTCACAGGAGACCATCTCAAATATTTTAGATCCGTTTTTAAAGTAAAAGTGTGGAGTAGTGTAATGAGAGCACATTTATCCGGGATCTTTCTTTCAAAAGTCATCAAAAATAACATCTATACTATCTTAAAAATGCGAATCATTTTTTCGAGATGCGCTTTGGGCATGGTAATCAGTTTACTGTGTTCATTTCTCCTACATGCTGTTTGGTTCCCTCTCCTTACTTCCCTTTGCAATTGTCGATTTTTCTTTTGAAGTTCATACCCTTTCACCTGCCTGCTTCGATCATCACTCTTCTTTGCCACTTCTGCTTCTCTCTCTCTCGTTCCTTCTCTCCCTCTACGCTTCTCCATCTAAGGTGTCTTGCCTCTTTATTTATTCTTTTTACCGTAACATTCTACCGCTCCGTCTTTTCATTGCTTCTTTTATGACTCATGTATAGGTGAGTTCAAGGGTTTCGATTTTTCGGCTTTTGGTCAGGCACTTGGAGAGGACACGTATAAATATGATTTGATCATTAGTGGAGCTGAATATGATACTGAGTACCGGTATTCAACTATTGTTTTGGACAAGAAAAGTGGCCATAAGACACGTGTAGCTTTCCAGAAAATTGGGCCGTAGGCGAAATTGATTAGGATCATAGTTGTGCTATGTTGATGTGCTAAAAATACTACTCATAATTGAGTTTGACCGATAATAAACATTAACAAAAATGTACCATTTCTCCTCGAATTTGAGATGTTGAAACTGTTGTTTTAAAAATAATATCCAAAATTTAAGTTAAGGTTAACTAAATTAAATTATTGTCACTCAAGAATTAAATTAAAGTATTTCTAGTCTATTATTTTATGAAATGTCTTTTAATTTCAATATAAATTACTATATTAATCATGTAGGTTAAGGTGACACAGATATATTGTAATCTAAATTAAATAGTATATTGTTTTAAGTACATCCAAATAAAAACGCGGGCAGGACATTCATACGCTAATGCTTATCCAAGACATTCACATAAGGGTCGTGGATGGAGTCACCACACATTCATCATTTTCTTTTTTTAAGACTTTTTTTCCTTTTGTTTTTCTTCCAAACTTTTTATTGTTTCTTGTTTTTTTTCTAAATCTCCTTCCTTTTTTCCCTTTTTGTTTTATTTTAGTTATGTTAGATTAGTTAAAATATTAAATCGAGTGATTGTCAAATTATTAACAACATTTTATATTTAGTGGGCTTCGAATCTTGTAACATATAAGCAGTGTGTAAGAGGGTTAAAAATTGCATAATAATTTTCATTTTATTTTACTGAATAAAAATAGTTTATGAGATTTTAAAAAAAAATTTATGTACGTAAAACTTAGAGTGCTATTCACAATTTTATGTGTTCCAAACATTCAGAAGATCACTATTCATATTTCTTAAAAGAAACAATTAAGAAACATGCATGAACTTTGTGATTACAGGTTAACCTTGCATATTAATTAAAATTTTAGTTAGTTAGTTAGTGATTTTATGATATGATGTTAAATTCAATTGTTTGGGCCTAAAGAGTTGGAATTTAGTAAATAGACCAAATGAGTCCAATGGGATGTATGCGGTTTTGTACAATTTTGATATTTTCTATTCTATCGAATATTAGTTATGATATTCATGATTAAAACATCAACATCAACATCGACCTCAAACTACAAACTTGTTTTTCCGCTTAAGCTTAGATAGAGCCTTTACTTATTTCAAAAAATTATTCTTAATCGCTCAATTTCAAGGGAGTTGATTTCTCTCAAATATCAATCAATTAAAGGTGTTGAAAATACATGTAACAATGATAACAAAAAACAAATAGAAAATCCAACAAAAACTATAACACCATCCTCGGAAATATAAATAATCTATTAGTGAAATACATAAATCGCTTAACAAGGATAGCGCATCTCAAGGTCAATCCATCATTTTAATCTGGAATCTCCAATACAACCAACAAACAAGCCATTAATAAATCCATAAAATTACAAATAACATCCATATATAACAAAAATAGATCTCCATGGTCGTGGTATGAGAATCATCATATTTTATTTTGTGGGGGTTGTTGAAAGGAAAAAAAAGTAAAGAGAATTATTTTTCGGAGGTAGTATTTGCATATGCAATCGGGAAAAACTCTATATCAAAAGAAATTTGAACCCACGCTAATGTACTAGCACTTAGTATAACCAGATTTCAACTGGAACACCATTTGATCTAAAAAGAAAGCGTAGTTTTTATTCTTTTTAACCTCAAATTTGTATTTGGATATATGTATGTATAACTTTGCCCAAATAAGAATTCCTTTCTTTCACAATTGTTTGATGAGACCCAGTACTTTGATTTCATAAGGTTTGTAATTTCAACGAATTAACGTATGTAAAATATAAAGTAAAACTAGAGTTAATACATATAAAAGAATAGTAAATCAATCGTCTTATACCAAACTATAATACATATACCTTCGTAATTAATAAGTGAGTTCCCCTCCTTTTGGAAATATTATCCTCACAATTCTCTTTGCTCCCAATTATTTTTTTGAAAAACAATCTAAAAATAATTCCGTACAACCTTGATTCAAACTACACAATATTATATTATTTTAAATTTCAGATAAACTTTATATAACCCCAACATTAATATTAGTGTATAATGAATAAAAAATTATCTTTTTATAATATATACTGAAAAGAAATTAAAAACTTTTCTCATGGAGCATGTTTTGTTCTCAATTCCATTACACCTTATCACTGTTTTAAACCAACTAATCACATTATTGACCTAATCCATAAAACTTTGGCTAAATTTCTATGAAATTCAAAATCTAATAATAACCGAACAAAGAGGATCTGGAGATCATACACCAGGTTATGTTATCCCGAAGATGAAAATGGACTGGGATTTAAAAATCTACACATAATGGCTAAAAGTTTTTCAATAAAACTCTGGTGGAAACTTCAAATGGGACAAGTCCCTATGGACAATGTTCATATGGTCAATGCCTAAACACAAAAAAAAAAAAAACAAAAAACTTATAATAGAATCAAAGAAGTTCATAATATTTCTCTGTCCAATACAAGAATAATCATAGGAAATGGTCAATTCTCCTTCCGGGAAGCCAATTGGACTAATTTAGGTCCATTGTCTTTACTTAGGGAATCTGATTCAGATTTTCCATTTCCAGATTTAACAGTATCAGAATTTTTAAAGGATCAATAGTCCTATCTCCAATCTCTCAGAACCAAATTTCACAACTAGTGATACAAAATCTAGAAAAAGGTTATCACTTAAACCAACAATATGAAGATATTATGGCTTGGAAGCCTACTCAAAATGGAAACTTCAGCCTTAGGTCTGCTTATGAGATCATAAGACACAAAAAAACAAAACTTCAGTCTTTCAAACATCTTTGGGCTGCAATTCTACCAAAAAAAGAGTTTTTCTCCCTCTGGTTCTCTATAATTGGCCTCATTTGAATTGGAACAAAGTCTTTTAAAAAGTAGAATGAGTGGTGGAGGTTGTATCGAGAGAGTAAAAAGTAAATTAAGTGGATAAAAACAATCTAGGATTTACCAAAAAGAGGAGGAGTCAATATAAAAGAATCATCCCAAAATGGAAAGTGAGCCATTATTAGAGGATCGGAGGGAGTAAAAAAAAATAGAGGTTGCTTAATAGGCTGATTGCCCTTCATGATGTCCTTGAATATTCTCTTTCTATTATCCATCTATTTGTTGCTTGTGTTGGAAGGAATCATAATCAATTCACCATTCCTTCAATTCTTGCAAGAAGGTTAGACAAATATGGGATAAAATTGATAAGGTTTTACATCTAACCGTAATTAAGATAGAGTATCTATGGGATAAAAATTTTCAATATTGGAATCTGTCCTCAAAACAAAAGGAGTTCAATATTCCAATCAGAATAGTACCAAATATAGTCACTTTCAATATTGGAATATGTCCTCAAAACAAAAGGAGTTCAATATTCTAATCACGATAGTACCAAATATAGTCACTTGGTATATTTGGAAGGCTATGAACAATTTTATATTTGAAGATACCGGGCCTTCAAGTAACTATATAATTTCATGCCACAAAAGATAATTTCATGGATCAGGCCAGAACATTACAAACTCAACACAGATGGTTTATCATCAATCAATGGGATGGCAGGAGTTGGATGCATAATCAGAGATAATACAGGACTACTAACTGTTGTAGCTGCTATAAAAGTTTTACCTACATGCTCATCTATTCAAGCCGAGTCAGCTACACTCTTATATGGATTACAACTTCGTATTCAACACAAGATTTCAAGAGTTTAGATTGAAAGCGATTCGAAACTCATGGTAAACATAATAAAAAAGCAATACAAAATTCCTTAGATGATCATACAAGAAGTCAGACATATTTGGATGTTGCTCAGTAAGCTGGATTTCTCAATCAAGCATGTCTATAGGGAAACTAACTTAGTCGCGGACTCCTTAGCCAAAACAACTAGCTCACTTCAGATAAATAACATTTCTGATTTTGCAGGGCTGCCAAGTAACATCCAAAGCAAGATTCAGTTGGATTCGATCTCTTTTCCATATGTTAGATAGGTTTGTTCCACGATGTGAACATTGTCTTGTAATAATTTTATTTCACGGATGTACTGTGTACTCAAGAATGCTATAGGATAAATGGTTGTGATTCTACAAGTTAGATTAGAAATATGTATAGCTTTTAGAATCACAACGGGCATATCATTTTGATGAGGTAACACTTTATATCCCCCTCTTTCTTATAACCTTTTATTTTTAAATTAATAAACATGTAGGGATTCGCCAAACTCCCCACTAACACAAGTGGTATTTCCCTTAAAATAAGAAAAATATGAGAAATATGACATGAAAATAAATATCTAAATTTCATTTAAAATTTTAGATTCAATTAATTTTAAAGTAATACCATCCAAACAACCTTCTTAATCCCACTCTTAAATCCAGGTAAACTTAATTAACAATTATCAAACAACTATTTTCCTCCAAAGAACACCGTCAATTGAACAGTCCGGATCCGGACCGGTCAACTCATCAGATTACTTCCAAGTTCCATCATCATTATCGCCTGGTTATTTCGATAAGTCCAGAATTAGTTGGACAAGCAGTTTCGATAAAACTAAGGTAAAGCTACACGCCTCTGCTTTATCGCTAAAATTGACAAAACGTGCATCCTAAGGAGACTGCCATATTCCTAATAAAATCACCTAGAGAAACAATTTCCGGTCAATTCAACATCCGTCCGTCGCCCCCAAGAATTCCATCATAGGGGTTTTTCAGCGACGGCACCGTTTTTCTTACTTGGTTGTTAACGTTAGGCTTCTGAGTGAATGTCCCGAGCATCATATTCCTTGAGAAAAGAGAGCGGAGAAAATGGAGGCGGCGCCGGAGGCAATACTTTCCGACCGGGTGAAGATCAACGGCGTGGTCAAGCCGTTGACCTTGACCGCCTCGGGGCAGCTCCAGTGGTCGGATCGCACGCTGGACGTGGAGAAGGAGGTCCTCGGTTTCGCCGTCGAAGGTGCGAGGATTAGGATAAGGGCTGCGGTGGAGACCAGCTCCGGGATTTTCTGCGACGGGAGCAAGGACTCGCTGGAGAGGAAGAGCTTCTGCTTCGAACCGCTGTCGGAGGACCTTCTCCGCGTGTGGTGTGAACGCCTTCAGCAGTATTTAGATTCTCTCGGTAAGACCGCACTTGTGAAGTTGTATTTGGATGCTGTGAATTTGTTGATATATTCAATGCTTCGTCAGCTTAGTTTGGTATTATGCACAAATTGTTTGTCATAAGAACGTTTAAAATATAATTTTGGAGAGTATTAACACATTTTCAACTCTATATTGAAATGTATACATCAAAACTAACATGTTGCGTGGAATGAAAACAAGAGTATAACCGATCCCCCTACGTTCAACAACGGAGGGAAAATACATTAGTGACACAAGTTTTTGTTTTTTATTATATAAGTTTGATGATTGAAATAATTTTGATTATGTATTGAGCTGATTGAAATAACATAGTTTGATAAGATTTGATCTTCTTTGTGTTTCTAATTTGAAGAACTAATGGTTATCTCATGCGCTGGATTGATTATAAGGTCGGCCCAAGAGCCTTTTCGTGTTTGTGAATCCATATGGAGGGAAGAAATTTGCTTCAAAAGTTTTCCTTGATGTTGTCAAGCCACTTCTGGAGGATGCAAATATTGAATTTACAGTTCAAGGTTAGTATAGTTTAGTTTAATTTGGAGAATGATTGTTTCAGAAATGTGTTTTCCCTGCCATCATTAGTTGTTACCGATTGTTTATGAGTTGATATTTATAGAAACCAAGCATCAGCTACATGCCAAGGAGATTGCTTCTACTTTGGAGATTGCTAAGTTAGACGGTATTATCTGTGTTAGTGGGGATGGAATTTTAGTTGAGGTTAGTCTGGCACGCTCGTGCTTTTATTAAATGTGTGTTTGGGTCATTTGTGACCTTATACTTGCTCATATTGTGTCTTTAGTAGGTAGTAAATGGATTGCTCGAAAGGAGTGATTGGAAAACAGCAATAAAGACGCCTATTGGAGTAGTGCCTGCAGGTCTGCTGTCTGAGTTGCTTTATTTTTCTTCCTTCCTTTCCGTTTTGTTGAATTTTGTGAAAACATTAGTGGAAATGATATGAAACACTGTGGAGTATGCAAAACAATATCTGTGCTATCTATTCTATGCATTAGAATTTTTGTGCAGGGAATGAGGAACATAAATCTGCATGTAACTAATTAGTAAAGAAAGAAAAGGGGTGGCTGAAAAAGTAATAGAGACAACCTTTTTACCAATTTGCACACATTGACCAATGTATTTTTCAGCTTCCATTACATCTCAAATAATTGTATTCTCATCTGGTGCAACCTTGAAAATAAGATGGTATATATCTTTATGAAACTCATAGATTGATTCTAATGATATCATAAACAGAATTACATGGATTTTGGATGCAGGAACTGGAAATGGAATGGCAAAGTCTCTTTTGGACTCAGTTGGTTTACCTTGTACATCATCTAATGCTATTCTTGCAATAATTCGAGGTTTGTCTAAAGCCTTCCTTGTAGCTGTTAATTTGTGCAACTTCTTTTTCATAATTTATTCTTGTTTGGCTACGTGTTTAATATCATCTAGGACATAAATGTTCGCTGGATGTGGCTACTATATCCCAAGGAAAGACCAAATTTTTCTCTGTATTGATGCTTGCTTGGGGTACGATCACAAATTCTAGTTGTGTTTTCTCTATCTGAATTGGTAGCTTTTATACTACGTTTGAGACAAATGTGTAAAATGGGATTACATCCTTTTAATTTCAAGGTCTGGTGGCTGATATTGACATAGAATCTGAGAAGTACAGATGGATGGGTAGTGCACGTCTTGACTTCTATGTAAGGCTTGCAATCCCTTTCTTTTTTTAGGTAATTTGTTTTAAAAAAACTTTTGCCTCTTGCATGGTGAGTGAGGGAGTGTTATACACATTTTGGACAGAGCAACTCTTAACTACGTGCATAGTAGTTTTGCATCATCAGTCTTTTGGGTTTGCCTCAGTGGCGGAGCTAGCCCTGGGCAAACCAGGGCAGCTGCCCCGCCATTTTTATTTTTCTAAATTTTTTTTAACTTGGTCAACTGAAGATTTTGGCTGTTGATCCATCATATTTTCATCTGTATTCTTCAATTTCCCCAATTGTAATGATTGTTTAACCACCTATCTTGGAAAATATTTGTTCTTGAATGTTGTCGTGGATGATTTTGTTGCTAAATTTCATAATATGAAAACTCTACATGAGCACGTTTATTAAATTAGTTGTATGACATTATTTTTCATTAATTGTATTATTTAATTTTTTTTAATATTAAATACTGCCCCACCAAAATAAAATTCCTGGATCCACCCCTGGTTTGCCTTATAAAATTTGCTGGTCGCGTATCTTCATATTCTTAGCATTATAGTCTCTGGTTGACGATAGTAGCACTCAAACGTTCACTTTCTTTTTCATCTTGTATTTGTAGGCCATCAGACGGATCTGTCATCTGAGGAGGTATAATGGTTGCATTCGGTTTGTTCCTGCTTCGGGATATGAGGATTATGGAGAAGCTGTTGATGAAGAATGCGACTCTCTAGTTGGAGTGACACCAAGTGAATCTGGTTCTGATACTGATAGTGAATTTGTTAAGGTTAAAAAAATTGGCTACCAAGGTCCACATCTTGACATGAAAAAACTCAATTGGCGCAAGATTAATGGTCCATTTGTTTCTATCTGGCTTCATAATGTACCATGGGGAGCAGAAGACACTATGCCAGCACCCAATGCTAAGGTTGGCCTTCAAGTAATCCCTTATTTTATAAAGTTTACATGTTCAAACATTTTTCCTAGGTTAAGCATCTCCAAAGATTTAAAGCTTAGACGTGTGTAACAGAAGTAATATTTTATTCCTATTGTATTTATCTTTATTCTGCCTCCTAGGTTTTTTGTATTTATCATCATTTGATTTGTCTTTTATCATTTGTATTTATCATTTATTAACCCCAACTATCTGATGATAGTTTTGTTGGCTTTTGAGCTTCTACTTTAACAAGCTCTCTGGAACATTATCATCTTCAGACGTGTAACTTTTTGCTTGCTTCTTTCTCTGCTTCGTTGTAGTTTTCCGATGGCTACCTAGACTTGGTCATGATGAAAGACTGCACCAAATTGGGGTTGCTATCGCTAATGATGGAATTGAACAACGGAGGTCATCTGAAATCACCATATGTTGAGTACATAAAGGTGAGTTCCCTGTTCTAATTAGGAAGCCTCTGTCATCAGCCTGTTTTTGCTGTCAGCTGCTCAATTTTGTGAAAATACAAGTACTACTATGCAGATCTTCTTTCAGTTAAGAGTTTGGTATTAAGAAAACATGCTAGTTTATTCAGTATGGCCTTTTGAGTCATTTATACAAAAACCACATCTATTATTCCACTTTCTTGGATGATTCGGATCGGATATACTCCTTGGTCCCTGAATACAGGTACCCTCTAAGTTTGCCATCGTACCCTCAGTTATTAGTAAACTTTGGATAATGAAAACTGTATTAGTAGCGTATGGATGTTGGCTTAGGAAAATGGAAAGCTACACCAATTGATGGTAAATTGGAAGTTTGACTTCAATATCGCTTTTGTCTTGCATTTTGAAATGAGACTAGTTTTTGGACAACTTTTTTACCAAAACGGGACACTTATTTGCGGACGGAGGTAGTGTGGAACATATACCGTCCCTTGTTTCGCCTGGAACTTACGTGGCTCAAAGTTTATCCTCCCAAATTAGGAATCTTATGCATTTTGAGTCTTATACTAATGAGTAGGCTTGTGCATTAGAAATCAAAATCCAAATGTATTCAATGTATTGATATGTTGTACCGCCAAATACAGGTAAAAGCTTTCATTTTGGATCCCGGTCCACTAAAATCTGATCCAGCAAGGGAAGGTCTTATTGATGTGGATGGTGAGGTTCTGGCCAGAGGAAAGGGAACATATAAATGTGACCAGAAGGCTTTAATGGCATACGACAAGCTATTGATCAAAGTTGATCAGGGATTGGCGACTCTCTTTTGTCCTGTTTAGCATTAGTTGTGTCCCAAAACTGCAATGGTTTCCACACATCACATTGTTTACACACACACAGTATCTTCTTCGTGTGCTGTACAGAACCATTGGTTCTTTTGGGATCCTCACAAAGTAGGTCACATGTTCATATGGCTATTTGTGTCCCAAAACTCCAATGGTTTCCAACTTCCACACATCACACACAGTTTTTGCTTACTTGTAGTGCCTTGTACAGAACCATTAATTCCTTTTGAGATCCTCATAAAGTACCTCACGTGTTCATATCTGGTTGGACATTGCAGTATGATTTATGTCCAATTCTCTTATTTTCATATTCGGGACATATTTATAAGGGAAAGTCTCAGGAAAGGCGGTATTTCCATAAGCTTATGGACAGTCCTCAGGGGCATTTGATTTAAATGTTGTAATTTTTTATAAAATTTAAATATTGCATTTTATGAGTTAATACAAGTAATAATATGTATTTGAAGGTGAAAACATAAAAATATATGAAATGCAGTATATAAGGTAAGAAATAAGTGGTATGGACATGCCGCCTGTTAGGAGACCGACTCTATTTATAATATGTTAACAATTTCGCTAGCTTCATACAAAGCAAATAACATATTTCCATATTCTTTTATTATTGGCAATACTTGTTTGAAATGGATGTACTTTGTTTATTGACGTACTTTGTCTTCAACTTAAATAAAATAAGGTAAAAATTAGGTTAATGTCAACCATTCAATTCACTTTTCAATCTTTTGGTTTAGTTTAACGCTAACATTTTCTATGGGAAAGTGATGCTACAATGAAAGTAATCCCTTCGTCCCGATTAAAGTCACACTCTTTCTATTTTAGTAGGTTTTAGGCTTATTTGCACTACCCAAATTCTTTCTTATTTGGGTCAGATCTTATTATAAACAAATCAGATTGGGCCCATTCATTATTTTCAAAAGTTGAAAAGCTAACTCTCACTTTGGCCTAATTAAAAGCCATACTTCACTTAATCCAAAACCTAACCCAAGATTTATGCTAGCCTACATGTAAACCCTCCCTTCATTTATTACCAAACCTTTCCACCATTATTACAATGCATTTTGTTATTCCCCTTTGAAATGTCAGACTATCCTCACCCTCATCTACCTTTACAATTAGGGTTTTGGGTTTTGGTTCACTCCTCTCATCTTACCCTGATCTCTCTACTGCCAACTTTTAATCTTCCCCTTTTATCACTCAGACCGTACTGCCTTCGTTACTCCTTGTCCACGTGTTGACCTCGTTAGGGTTTTCACAGTGCGATTTGAATGCTTACCACAGTTGTGCACAATGCTTCATTGCCGATTCGGTCTCTGATGAAGAATCCCTTGCTTCTCCGGTGGAGGATGTGTACACCCTAAGGGGTGCTGACACCAGAGAAGTTATGCCTAGGCCGGCACCTCCATGAAACCCTAGATCCATTGGTGGCACCGTCGAGGCCAAGAAACCAAGCGACGCCGCGTATAAGTGTAGCTCCATCATCCCTTGTGTTCTCTGTGGTTGCATGCTATCAGAGGAGCCACGTGCTTCTTCAACGATGTAAGGAGCTCCTCTTACACCTTCAGTGGTGGCCGACCGATACTGATTCAACTGGTATCCTGCCCGCCTTTGAATCATATGCTAGATCTTGAAAGGATATAACCATTTCGTTAAATAGGTTCGATAGGACATTCCAGGTGCTTGAGTGTTACATCCTTATTCTGTTAGAGCTTATGAACTCCGGGAAAAATTCCAAAATCTGGAAAAAGTTAAGTTTTGAACTTCTAGGTTGATTTCAATGTTGTATTTGTTTCATTGTCTGTGGTGCTAATATTTTTTGTCTGTTGTTATTTTCGGTGAAAAATGAGACTCATTGTTCGGATATGTTGAAACGAGGGTTCGTGGATGCTAATTTATTATCTTCCATGTCTCATATGATCCGATATGTGGGTGAGATGGTGATATTCATCATGTTCTTCGCTTATGATGATTTATGCTTGTGCTTGTGAAAGATTCATTGTCACGTGTGTCATGCTTTGTGCTATAGTATGATTATAAGGTCGCTTGTGTATCTCTGTCTTTTAAGTGTCGATGCCATGATTTTTCATTTAACCCATGGTTATGCTGTATTCTGGTACATATAAATTTTCATTTACCTCTACTTCATGATTATGATGCTCAAATCATGCTCATATTCTCAGTGTAGGTTCATCAAATTTGTATGTTTGTTCTAATTTTTGCTAGTCAGATTATGAGATGCGACAAACACAACTTTTAGAAGGAACTAATTAGCCTTGACCTACACATAAATGTGCATGGAAACCCATGCGACCATATTCCGTTAGCTTTTGGGGTTTACGTGTTCGTTGGATTTCATTTTTATGCAGGTTGTGGACTAGCAACCTTGTAGTTAAAACTATGGCTGGATGGTTATACAATGATTACTTAACAAAGTGATAATTTGAATACTTAAATGTGTTATAGTAAAAACTTGCTTGTCACACCAAAAGAGATAAGTTTCAGGGTTTTACAAAATAGAACCACCAATCTAACACATTAAAAAAAGGATGACTTTGTCTTCCCAAGAGGTTGTCACATTCCTAATGTTTGCATCAACACCTAAATGTTTCCTGTTTCTTGTATTGAAACAAAATGTTGCATGCATTCACGAACTAGATTTTCACTACATGATAGCAGTCTTGGTAGTTGGCCAATTTGGGACAGGTGATAATTTGACATATGCGACACTTTGTAGTCGTTGCATTTTTTTGACTTCCATTATCTCTATCATGGAAGCTTGATGACTCAAAACACCATATTTAGTGTTGCTAGATCTCCCCTCTCATATGCGTTGTACATGAAATTTAACAGGCCCTACACTGTTGTAGTTGGTGTCTCATATTGCAGGGTGTGAATAGAATTGAAAAAAATCAAGATCTAATATGTTTAAATCTGGTGAATTCGATGGTTGACTTACCATATGTATGTTGAAACCTTCTGGGTCAGCTACAACTTGAAATCTGGGTCCAAATTCTTTATATAAGCTTTGCAGTTGTCTTATTGTATAAATATGGTCATGCTCATCCATGCTAGCTAGTGTGTCTTTATTGTTGGAATTATCTTCCCTATTATCATATCTCTTGTTTCTACTATGTTTATCTTTAGTGTGAGCTTTGTTTCAATAGTTTCTGCCGGATGATTCTTACTGTTCTTTTTAGCAGCTAATTTTAGTTTGTGTTTTATGAAACATGTGCTATTAAGTATAATTGGATCTGAGTAGTTGTGAACTCGGGACATTATAACAAGTTTGGTGGTGCGAAGTGCACACTTGTATAAACTTTCTACTAGTTTGTAGTTTTAGGATAATGTTAAAAGTGTTGGTGATGACTAATATGGCTTGTCCTAGAATGAGGAAAAATTGTATCATTTCAGAATTTGTTTGTAATAATTTTGATGACTACATGGTTTAGTGTAGAAAGATGAAGTATTGTGTTTTTTCACGACATTTGTTATGTCTTTTCACGACATTTGTTGTCTTTAGTGTAGAGGTGTGTTACTTTTCCTTGCTTTACAATAGATTAGTACACATGCAATGAAACGTGAAAATAATTACACATGCAAAACAACTAGATTCATTGGAAAAAAAAAGTAATAATAAAGGCCAGGAGTATTTTGTCACTGTCAGGGCGGCTCAGCCGAAGTATCATGGCGACATGGATTTTTTTATGAAATACATGGAAGTGTATTTTCTGAAAATGATAATGATGAATATTCATTATATTCACTTAAATCCTGAAAACTTTTATTTTCAAATAAATGAACCGATGAGAATATATTCTTATTGTTATATATTAATTGGTCTATGGATCAGAACATAGTATTCTGTAATTTATAATACAGGTGAATTGACTCTTGAAGAGTTGAAAGTAAATGAGAGTATTCAGGTAAGGTAACCCTTCCTTACCCATGAAGAAATGAAATGGAAATTAGCATAAACCTCAAGTGCTGGTAAAGAGGTAGAATGGTTACAAAATCTGGATTATAAAATTCTTTTGTGGCCTAAGCTAATTAGGCATAGCGCTGATTCATGAGTTATTAACTCATGGTGTGATTTCAGTTGATTCTGTAAGATCTCAACACAATCTAGCATATCACTTGACGAAGGGACTAGTTAATGACTTGGGAAACAAGTCGGTAATCAGGATGTGTTAAAATCCTATTTAAATCTTTATTATATAATACCCAATTTTGCTCTGATATGACGTTGGAGTAAAATTCAATGTGGAAGGCCTATTGTTTCAGATTGATACATATGAGGTCATATCCCGAAGGTAATATGTTTGAACCTGCATGTAGGTTAGGTTGGAGTTTATCTTCTTAATGGATCCTTTGACAAAGTTCATTTGCAAGAGTACGGTTAAAGAGATTCACATACATGAAGTGTGAAGTGTAGCCGCTTAAAGAAGCTTGGGCTTGGCTTTGTATGCACTCATGAATGAATAAGGATACATGACTTATATAGTGTCAGGTTTTAGCTTTTGAGTTGTATTTGAATTTGTGTGTGGATTATCTTCAAGTGTTCATATGGGTTGAAAGGTTCAATCTTTATAGACATCCTGATTATTGAATATGTGGAATGTGTAATTCACTAAGGTGAAATTTCAACCTTCGAGATATTTTCATTTATGTACTTGTTTGGTTTGGTTGTTGGATTTTTCAAGTCAAGGATAATACTTAAATGGGGGAGGATTGTTGGTGTTTTATGAAACGCAAGCTATTTAAGTATAATTGGATTCGAATAATTGTGAGCTTCAGACGTTATACCAAGTTCGGTGGTGCGAAGTGCACACTTGTATAAACTATCTATGAGTGTACATTTTTACCATAAGTATTAACAGTGTTGGTGACTAACATGACTTGTCTTAGAATGAGGAAAGGTTGTATCATTTCAGAATTTGTTCATAATAATTCTTATAACTACATGGTTTAGTGTAGAATGGTGAAGTGTTGTATCTTTTCACGACACCTATTTCCTATAAATACATGCATTCGCATGCATGGTATATAGAAAACACACAACATAAGAGAGAATCAGAACTTTCTCAGACAAACAAAAACACACTTACTCAAAAGTAAGTGAGTTTCTTGATTCAAGCCTAGAACTAGAGGGTTTCTTGATTGTTTTATCCTCAAAGGGAATTAGCGTAACTCAAGGCTGTACTCGGGGTCGAATTACTCTTTAAGGAAAGCGTATGTAACGCAACTCATATCGATACCCAAGAAAGTTTTATCACAATCATCTAAGCGCTATTTTATTGCTTCATTGGAATACAATATTCTAGTTTACTCCAACACTTTTTCGACAAAGGAGAATACCCCCAAACTTTCCATCAAATATCATATGCAATTTGTGTCATATAAGGGCCGGCTGACAGAACACATAAAAATAAGTTTCTCGATATGACATTTTTGCTTGCAGGTTCTCAATGGTTCCGGTTCATCTAGAGCCAAGAGATATCGGACTGTGGGTTTAGTCATTTAAAGCCACTTTTCCTCCATATGGATGGCATTATCCATTGGATGAAATATGAACTGAGTATCTAACCATAATAAACAAATTTTATTCTTGATACCTTGTAACGAACTGTTAGAGCTGGTTTGATGTTATATGTATGGCTCCTTATGATTCTTGTTGCAACTGCCCTTTGAACTGTGCTTTTACCTATGCTTAAACTTGCGCTTGTCCTTCTAATGGTTCTCCTCGAACTTGCAGGCAGAGCTTATAAAGCTTCTAACTATGTGATCATTTTGTTATTTGGTTTTCCCCATTTCCTACTGCGCATGTCTAGTGGGAGATTCATTACAACATGCAGCTTGGCCAGAGACAATACACATAGCTCACTATCCTCACTGAGCAATTGAAAAGCTGAGCTGCATCGATTCGCATCCATTGCTGCATCTTTCCATCCTTGAGATTTTGTAGCAGAAATTCACACAAGTGTCACCTCTCCTCATTGATTAAGTTCTTCTCCTTCATATCTTCCCGATGCCTGATGATGAAGGGAAGATCCAATGATGAGAGAAATCAGTTCCCCGTGTGGACTTGGTAGGGCTCGATGACTGTTGGAATCAAACCCGAAGGTTCGAAATAAATCTAACAACAAAATTCAATTGTGTTTTTTTGCGTTTGGAATCTGACAAGGATTTGGGGATGATGATAGCAGGGAATGTTTGAGGTTGTGAAGATTTTTACAGCATTGTTTAACGTTGAGTTTCATGAAATTTTTTGAATGTGGCTACTGTTCATAGGGAAATGGAAACAGTAGAAATATTTAAATTTTCACTTCAGTTTTAAACAAAAAATTCATTTTCCCTCCCTTTTTATCATTAAATTTTCCATTTTCAAGTGGGGTTGGGTAATTAATTAGGCTAATGAAGCCCGGAAAATAAAGGGGAAACAAATAAAAATAACACACCCAGTGCCAGCTGTCCCACATGGGATTAAAAAAAGCCAACCAGAAAAATACCCCCTATTTCTCTTGCTGCAAATTCAGTTGGGACATAGGGAGTGATATCTTGAAATATGATTCTCTTTTTGTCCATTTACAAGGTCTTACATTATTATACTACTTTTTAAAAATCTTTCAGGAAAGAAAATTCTTTGCATGCCTATTTCTTTTATTTATTTTTTTTATTTTTCTCTCTACTCTCTCCCGTTTCAATTAAGGTTTCATAGTTTCACTTTTAGTGAACTATTTAATGTGTAATGACCAATATGAATGTAGAAACATCTGTAAAAATAGTTAATTAAAAGTATATATTAATTGACACAACAACAAATAGGGGGTGTTAGGTGGACTTGTGCTTTTAAGTAAAATTGTCTTATTTTGAAAGTTGGGAGGAATTAGTTTCTGCAATTGCTCCAAATACATCTTCTGCTTTTAAAGTAAGAATTTTTTTAAAAAATAGTTTACCATGCACCAAAAGATTTAGCTTATAAGTAAAATATTTATAAGTCCTGCCAAACATACCCATAGTCTTATATATAATTTTTTTTTATTGAAATGGCTCGCTTTAATCCAAAAGTAAAATTAAAAGGTTCTGGATGAAACTATGGATGTGTTTAGTGGAGTCATGTTTATAAACAAAGATGACTTATTTTAAAAGTAAGGGGTGACCAGCTGCAGTTCCCCCTAAAAATAGCTTCAACTTTTGAAATAAACAGCTTTTTAGAAGTTTACCGAACACTTAAATCTGCTTAGCTTAAAAGAAAATCAGTTTATAATCCCTACCAAATGCACTCAATAATTTGTAATGGAGTCACAGGCTTGGGTTTTCTATTAAAAGTTCTCTTTTTGAAAAATGCATCAATTATATTATTTTTAATATCAACCAAAATGTCTTGAGTCTTGTGCAATTTTTAAGGAAGGTCAACTATGACTACAGAAGAAGTTAAGAGGGCAGTTTTCCAAATGGAAAAGTGGAAGGCTCCGGGGACGGATGACATCACTAGTGGCTTCTACCAACATTATTGGAATGAGATAGGGAAGGATTTTACGAAAGTGGACCAACAACGGGGAATATGCTCAACGAATGGAATTGCATGAACATTATACTCATCACAAAGATAAAAGTACCAACTAAACTTGCCAATTTACAACCTATAAGCTTGTTCAATATTACATAAGGTAATCGCAAAAGTCATAGCAGTTAGACTTTAAAAAAAACCATGGGGTACCCAATCTCAGGAAACCAAGCCACGTTCCTCCAGGGAAGATCGATAGTTGAAAACTTGTTAACAACACACAAGATGATAGAAAAATATTAGGGAACACAAGAATGAAAAGAAGGCAATCACAACACTAAATTCCGGTATGAGCAAAGTTTACTATTGAGTCTTTTGGAACTTCCTAAAGAATTTCATGAGGTGGATGAGTTTTCCACGAAAATGGATACTATGTATCATGAAGTGTACCACCACGGTGACATATTTTGCAAAATTCAATAGGCCTCAAATCCTTTCAAGCCAAAGCAAGGAATGAGGCAGGGGTGCCCCTATCTCATTTCCTCCTTGTCTTATAGTAGAAAGCGCTATCTTCTATGATTGCCTGACCTTCTTCCAACAAGTATGCAAAGGAAATTGGTGTGGAATTGGTGTTCCACGAGTTTCAAACCTTATATTTGCAGATGACGGTATTCTGTTATTCGAAGTAGCAGAACGGGGAACAAGGAAACTCACATCTACATTAAGCGTTTTAACTTCTTCTCAATTGTATTGTAAAAATTTCAATATAGACATGTTTTCCCTTAAGATCTCAATATAGAGTATGTTTGACAATACTTTGAAGTGTAAGAATATTTTAGTATTTGATAAACTACAAAAAAATTTATTTTGAAAGGAGAAACTATTTTTGAAACAAAAACGGAAGCAGGTTTCCCACAACTTCTAAAATAGGTCAGATTTACTTATAAGTACAACTCCATCAAACACATTTCATAAACTTTTTCATTGGCCTTTATCCAACCAACAATTCCTTCAAAAAAAGTTTCTCTTAAAATAGGAAGCAAAACATATGATTTTCACTATTAATTTTTCCAATTCGAACAAATTGCCCATTTCTTGTAACCTAATCTTTACTATTTTATTCTAGAGAACTACTTGAGAATTTATTACTTTCTTTTCCTGTTTAAACTTCTCGTTTTAAAATTTTGAGCTAAAATTACTTGCACCTGTCTGCTAATATTTTTAAATAGTAATTAAAATGATTAAAATTACTATTTAAAAATATGAGTTACGTTTAACAAAAATCGTATATAAATATTATTTTAATTTATATAATACTTTTTATAATTAACGTGACCTATTATTTACTCTAAAAAACAGAATAAGAAGTTTAAAATAGGTACGAAGAGAATAGGGCACACCAATGAATCAAAATCTGAAAGAAAAAAAAGAACTTTTATGGATTTGATGTAAGTTTACAATTTTAACTAAAGCCATATTTTTTAGTCGATGAATTGAAATGAGTTGAATAGAAATTAGAAAAAGGAAATTGTGCCAAATTTTTAGAAACAACTCTATAATGAAAGTGTCTCAAATCCGACGAAACGGAGGGAGTAATAATATTTCATACGTTTTTTAAAAAGTTTGAACCACTTTCCTTTTCAATTTAATCTTCTAAAATTGTCACACTCTCCCTCTATTGTATAGAATGAACTTATTTCATTTATTTGACAAATTTTCACCCAATTCTCTCCGCACAATTTAACATGCCTATAATTGAAATCATCCTACTAAGTTTTAGTGAATTAGAGAAAATAGATCAAAATTTAATTAAAAATAAAATCTATAAAATAAAATTGAATTAAGCAAAATTGAACGGTTAAAATAAATTGAAATAAAGTTAATTATTTTAATAAACGGTCCATGCCAAACCCCAAAGGCAAAGTGTTGGGAAAGACGGTCTTTCCATATGATTATGGAAAGAAGGGGTTTGATTAGAATATTAAAAGGTAAAAGGTGTTAGTTGCAATATTAAAATTTTAGTATGCAACATACAGTAGTTATAAAATTTATAACCCAATTCGAAAATTTTATCTTAATTTCTTCTAATTCTTGATCTTTCCATAACTTATGGAAAGACCGTCTTTCAAGAGACGGACTCAACCACAAACGGTATTATTCTTAAATAAAAAAGAAGAAAAGAAATAAAGTTAATTTTGAAAATAACAATCCTACAACTACTGTCATAGTTTTCGTCCAACATTCAAGATCCCGTTCTCGGTAAATTTACCAATCAAAACTAGGGTGACTACTGAGCACCTGTTGTTCCAAAGATTTCATCGAACTTCAAAGTTCAAACCGACCAGAATGATATGGCCAACCGATCCCAAAAACAGTGGGCCCGCATATCGCACTTTTCCGCTGACTAGACAAACTGGCACTGCCCACAGACTCAGAGATGAATCATCAAAGGAATGTGAGCTGAGAAAGGACAAACGGTACAAATGCAAAAAAGCGTTCTTCCATCTCCCGAATTTCCCGGCCTGCGCTCCACCTGTCAGCAGTGGGCCCTCCATTTCTCCCCCTCTTCAACGCCGCCGCGCTCCATTTTCCGTTTCATTCTCTTCTCGCATTCATTTTCAATGATTCTCGCATCCGCTCGAAATCCTTGTGTTCGTTTGATGCTTTTGAATTTCTGAGCTATGGCGGCTGCGTTTGTGTACCTTCTGTTGATTCTCCCCGTTGTTCAAGTCGCGTTTACCAGCCCTAGCTCTCGCGTGGCCTCTGCGGAGGCGTCGGATTTCTCAATTGTTGATGAAGCGGTGGTCACCGACTTTCTGCATCGTGACTACTCTCCGCCGTCGCCGCCGCCTGCGGTTCCTCCGCCGCACCCTCCGACGCTCTCCTGCGAGGAGCTGAAAGGAATTGGCTCGGTGGACACCACCTGCGAGCTCAATCACAGCTGGAACTTCACTCATGACGTGTATGTGTATGGAGAAGGTAATGTGTTCATTCTCCCTGGCGTGGTGTTGGCTTGCCCTTACTTAGGCTGCTCCATCACGATTAATATTACTGGAGACTTTAAGCTGAGTCCGAGCTCGGTGATTATAGCTGGTTCTGTTTATATCCTGGCTGGGAATGCCTCGTTGTATAGTGGATCGTTGATTAATGCGACGGGGTTAGCGGGGGTGCCGCCTGATTCTATTGGCACGCCGGATGAGGAGCAGGGTGGAGGCGGGGGATTTGGAGGGAGAGGAGCGAGTTGCATGGTGAATAATCATGAGCTACCTGAGAATGTGTGGGGAGGGGATGTGTATGGATGGGACTTGTTGGCATTGCCGTGGATATACGGGAGTAGAGGAGGAAGTACCAGTAAGGAGGAGGATTATGGAGGGAGAGGTGGAGGGAGAGTTCGATTTGACGTGATGGATACAGTGGATGCTTCTGGAGTTCTACTGGCAGATGGTGGGGATGGTGGTATCAAAGGAGGAGGAGGTTCAGGTGGCAGCATTTATATCAAGACGCAGAAAATGTAATGTCAATTGTGATTCTGTTCTCTTTATGGATTCATATGCATGCTGCTAGGGCTTTTAGTTTCAAGCAATTACTAGTTTCTGTGCTCACCTGCTGTGAATCTCTTGTTTTCTTTTCTTGCATTTCATGTTTTCAGCTAGAAGATAGTGTTCCATGCTTATATATGCCTTTGTATTGACAAGTTTAAGGATGATTGCTTCTCACGGTAGCCACGCCGACATAGATTTATCAACAACTGGATGGTAGAAAAAGGAAACAAAGAAAATAAAACTTAGTACACTGCTATCAATTTACTTCATTATTTAGGTTTTGTAATTTGGTTCCCCGGTTTCTTGTAATTGCTTGAGCAGTTATGTGATTGAGTGAGTAAATGATGTTCTTGGTAAGGAAACCTGACAGAACAAAGAAGATATACTCAGAATTTAACATCTACTGAAGTTGGATTGCTTCACTTGATTTTCTTATGCACATGATGGTGGAATTGATTCATGTATTGCACAATGGTATTTTCTAATAGTTGTAGAATGGCTTTTAACACGGTAAGTAATGGAAAGTCATTACTATGGATTGATACATTGCATTTAAATATAAGCAAACCAATATCTCTCAAGTCTCAACCAAACATGAGGCCAGTATATGACCAATATAACCGAGATCTCATTGTGGTATAAGGGCTTAGTTCTTTTTCTTGCAATT
Source organism: Rubia yunnanensis (assembly GCA_037428765.1). NCBI lineage: Eukaryota > Viridiplantae > Streptophyta > Magnoliopsida > Gentianales > Rubiaceae > Rubia > Rubia yunnanensis. The sequence continues at coordinate 86,715,155 of CM075066.1, forward strand.
TTGTGGTTATAATCTGTTGGATATTCTGCAAATCTAATAATTCACCATGACGAGCAGGATAGGAAGTGGAAGACTAAGTGCTTGTGGTGGCAATGGATTTGGTGGAGGTGGTGGGGGAAGAGTTTCAGTTGATGCTTTCAGCCGGCATGATGACCCTATGATTCTGGTTCACGGTAAGAGTTAATAGCAACAAGATTCCTTAATGTGATTATTAGTTATAAGCATCATCTCAAAACAATTGTTTCTGGGAGGTTTAATTTGTCGAGCGTTATGGGTCGCGAATGATTTGCAGTCAACATTTTCTAGTTTGTGAACAAGGCTTTTGTAGTGTTTGCATGGCTCTTTCTATGTGCCAATACCTTTTCGATTTTTTCAATAGTCTATTTACTCCCCAGCTTCACTTGAAGCATCAACAAGTTCTAGACCTTTTCCTATCTTTTCAATGCCCTTTCTTTTATTGCCATTGATGTTAGCATGTAATGCTCACCTTTAAAATCATAACTTAACGCCCATATATTTTTCTAAGATTGCATTTTTCAAGGAAAGTTCTCCAGTTTCAAATGGTGTGTAATTTCTACACGTAGTAGTTCAGTGCGACACATGTCATTTGTGTTGTTGCTTTCAAACACGGAGTTAGTCATTTTTTATTTTGAATGTTTGATAGATTGATTGGTCATGCGTTTTCAATGCAAGCAATGGTTTAAGATTTGAGATTGATTTTACCTGGTCATACTGTTTGCCAAGCCTTCCATTATGTTATTGTGGTTTGTAGACTTATACACTTTGTGTTTAATCTTTCTACTTACAGGTGGAAGAAGTTTTGGATGTCCCCCGAACTCTGGAGCTGCTGGAACATTTTATGATGCTATCCCGAGAAGACTGATGATAAACAATCAGAACATGTCAACAGATACTGCGACGCTTCTTTTTGCATTTCCAAATCAACCTCTTTGGACAAATGTTTATATTTTAAATCATGCTCGAGCTACTGTACCTCTGCCTTGGAGTCGCACACAGGTCAATATACCCCTGGATGCTCAAAATTAATTTGTAATTATTTGCTTTTCTGGTGTGATTGTCGATTATGTTATATAGTATGATGGTTGTTTATGTCATGTACTTCTTTCCTTTTTTGGTGGTTGCGTAAGATAACAGGCTGAGTTTATCATTGTATGTTGGCGTGTCTATAACATCCCCTAGCTGTCTATTCACCCTTATTTTATTTAACACATAGTCGATGGTAAGGCGTCTAAATGAGTAATCTGAGTGGTTTGCCTTGTTGGATGTTAGGGGATAACTGAATTTTATCATGTTGTCTTGCATCTCAACATATTTGTAAACTCCAAGTAAGAAACCAAAGTTCTCGGTGGGAAGGAACTACATAGGCCTGCATTTACTAAGAATACTTTATGGATGAAGAAAACTAAATTTAGGGGTAAAATTAACATTTTAGATGTAATTGGTAAGAATATGAGATACTTCCCCACTCTTTTAAAGCTCAGCAGGATGTAAATTCATACACAGTAGCTTGCCTAGGTCTAAAGACTACACATAACATGACAAGTTCTGTTTAAGGGAATGATTTAATGTGTGTATTAATTGGATTGATACTAAAGCTTGTTCAGGGTTGAGCTGTTTGCTCTGGATTAATGTTATTTTATTTTCATCCTCTGTATGGTTTGAACTGTTTGGTCTAAAGATTTTCATGAAGGAGAAGCAAGGATTGTTTCACTCTACTTAACTCTTGGTTGTCATCTATTATTGAAAAAGATGAAACATGGTGAGACAGTTGGCCTGATAATATTCCAACTAAGGTATTTAATAGCGTTGGAAAGATAGGAAGCAACTGGCTTACGAGCATATTTAATGCAACAATAATAGTAAAAAAGATAGGTAATTAGTGATGGAAAAGTGTTAAAATTATAGGGGCATTAAATTAGTGAGCAATACTATGATACTATAGGAAAGGGTATCAGAGATAAGATCAAGAAATGATTTTTAAAAAGAAGTGATAATTTAATTTTGTTTTATGCCAAAATAATATAGAGCGGAAGCTTGACATTTCATAGAAAAATTATGCAGAATTCTGTATAAGGAAATAACATGACTTAAATATTGTATTTTTTGTCCTTGAAAAAGCATGTAACCGAGCTTCAGACATTTACATAGGAGATCCCTTATAAGTGGCGTAGTGAGTCATGTGGAAAAAATATCACTGAAATAACTTCAAAGGGGATGAATTAACTTCATAGTGAGTCATGGGGAAGGGGATGGCCTCAAAAACTTGAACTAGACTACAAAGAAAAATGTGCTATACTTAATATAAACGACATAGACAGCCTCCACCAAGCTCAACAACGGTATATGATCCATTGCCTGTCACATTGTGGGGTGAGGGCTTAGTAGCTGTTCTTTTATTTTCTCAGCCCTTCTGGCTCAGAATTCCTGAAAAATCAAAAACCCCCCAAAACATGTTTCTGTGTGTTTTTCTATGAGAGTTAATCATGATTAATTGATTGAAAAGCAATACTTTATGTATTTTGTGGGTGTACTATTTGTTGATCGTGGTCGTGGATGTAAACATGTGGCTTGTAAGTAAACAATGTAGTGTTTTAAAGTCTTGTTACTTTAATTGTGGAAAATCCGTTTGTGTTGATCAAACAGAATTGGTCAATGAACTAATAGATATAGCGATGTTGTGCCCCTTGAGCCTTTTTCTGTCTTATGCTCAGCAGAAGCATGTTCTATTATTTGACCTATTCTCTTTGTAGAGAACTGTATCTCCATTATTGCACCAGCTCCACACCTCTACGAGGATTACCACTGACCATTTTTCTTTTCCTTACTTGGTTATTGTGGTTAAAACTAACAGTAATCGTATAATTGTATGGACTTTATGAATTGATGATCTTAACCAAATTGATTCTTTGGCTTGGGTTTGACAATTCTTGCTGTATCAGAATTCTAATGACTGAGATTTCTGTTGGGCTATTGCATTTTTGCTTGATTGAAATAGTATGCTTTTATAATTGTATCCATAGTTGAGATTTGATAGTTGTTGTAGGTACAAGGGCAACTGAGCTTGTCATACAATGCAGTTTTGACTTTTGGGCTCATTTATCACCCCTTATCAGAATTTGAGTTAATGGCTGAAGAACTTTTAATGAGTGATTCAGCGATTAAGGTTAGTGTAGTGTACAAATATCTTCCAAAATTGACAAGTGTTGACTTGCCTGCATATATATTATTGTAAAAATTAAGTCTCTTTAATTCTGTGTATAGATATTGTTGTAAAAATTTCTTCAGTTCTATGCATGTGATGTGCGGATCCTTTGTGCATGTGATGTGCCGATCCTGTGCATGGATGTGCTGATCCTGTGCATGGATGTGTTGCATTCGATGTGCCAATCCTGTGCAGGGATGTGCCGATCCTGTGCATGTGATGTGCCTATCCCGTGTTCATGTGATGTGCTGACAGTTTCTGTTTTTCCATCAGGTTTATGGTGCTCTAAGAATGTCTGTTAAAATCCACTTGATGCTGAACTCCAAGATGGTTATAGACGGTGATAGCGATACAAGTATTTCAACATCTTTGCTTGAAGCCAGCAATTTGGTGGTTCTTAAGGTAATTATTCTTTTTCAACTGTCGTGGCCTTATTTTATTGTATTCTAATATTCAATAACCCCCTGTCAATCATTAGGGATCGTCCGAGATACGCTCAAATGCAAATTTGGGACTCCATGGACAAGGCTCACTGAACCTAACTGGATCCGGTGACCTTATTGAAGCTCAACACTTGGTGCTGTCCCTCTTTTATAGCATAAGTGTAAGACTTCCTCTTAGGGTGATTTACAAATACATGTATTCCTTGTTGCTCAAATGTGTTTATTCATCTTTTTTCATTACTTGTAATGCAAAATTTAGTGCTAATAATCTATTAGGTTCATTCCAAGAGATAGGCCTCTCTCTCTCTATTAATATTATTTTGGTTGGCCTCTGAAATACTCATCAGTTAGAGTGCTAAATTTACAGCCAGTTCATTCCAAGAGATAGGCCTCTCTCTCTCTATTAATATTATTTTGGTTGGCCTCTGAAATACTCATCAGTTAGAGTGCTAAATTTACAGCTAGCTTCTGTTTTTTCTATTTTGGTCTACTGTTTTGTATGTGTCCAAGTTATAGTGTGGTTTCTGTGCTGCACGTCGTATTAGGCAGTCACTTGTGCAGCATAGCAAGCGCTAGGGGGCAGGTTTTACTATGAAATGAAAATTTTCATTGGGAATACTGTTGTATGGATTTGATGTGTTTTTTATCTTGACTTTGAAATCTCTTCCTTCTGTTTGAAGGTTGGGCATGGATCTACTGTGCGGGGCCCTGTGCAAAATGCAAGCAAGAGTTATATGTAAGTCTCTCTCCTCTCTCTCTCTCTCACACACACAGACTTCTAATCTCGTTCCTCTAAATTCTCATTATTTGATTTTGTTAGGGCTTCAAGGCTCCACTGTCATCTTCAGGATTGCCCCCTTGAACTGCTTCATCCACCTGAGGACTGCAATGTGAATGCATCATTGTCTTTCACTCTCCAGGTGATGAACTGTTCTATGCTCTGAGATGGAGTTAACAGACTTTTAAGACTGAAGTTCTAAATTGACTTCTGAATTTACTTATTTTTATGCATTATCAACTAATTGAAATATTATCCTGATACAGATATGTCGCGTTGAAGATGTTATTGTTGAAGGTCTTGTAGAAGGATCAGTTGTCCATTTTCACTGGGTTAGGACTGTATATGTGAAACAGTCTGGAGAAATCAGTGCATCAGGCCTAGGTATGATGGTTTTATGTACAGATTTACCTGTTTCCTTTTCTTATATTTCAAAAAAGTCTTTATTAATAGATTTCCTACTCTTATTCTTAATGAGAGATGTACATGGATTTTAATAGTAGTAGCAGATGCTCTGTATAATGGTTAAATTTTGTATTTGGTGTATTGCTGGCCCTAAGTGTGAGATAGCTAACCCTATGATTGTTTCTGAAAACTTTTGATTGGATTACAGGCTGCTTTGGTGGCTTGGGTACTGGTGAAAATTTGCCCACTGGTCTAAGTAGTGGAGCAGGACATGGTGGCAGAGGCGGAGATTCATATTACAATGGAAGCTACATTCATGGTGGTGCTGTTTATGGTAGTGTGGAACTACCTTGTGAACTTGGTAGTGGAAGTGGAAACAGCAGTCTACCTGATGCAGCTGCAGGTGGTGGTATTATTGGTAAGTATTTTTTCCTAGAACTCTAAATCTTGAATATTTTTCTAGGCTGATGTTTCAGGCCTTCAATTTATCGCCCTCCTGAATGTACCCTCCCTATTACTGGACTTTGTTAAATAATTTCTCAGAACAGATTCTATCTGGTAAAGAAACCTAATTGCAGCATATAATGGTAATTTTGGGTGGAAACTTATAGTTATTTGGTTGAAACATAAGGGGATGCATGAGATGTGCACATATTGTGCGTGGCTCACATGAGATGTGCACATATTGTGCGTGGCTCACATGAGATGTGCACATATTGTGCATGGGTCATATGAGATGTGCACATATCGTGCGTGGGTCAATTATTTGTTAATCTTATTTATAATTATAAGTCACTGGTTTTCTTGGAGGGCTTTAATTTCACATGACAATTGGATGTTTATTATTTATTTTAGTATAAAAAATAGCACCACCTCATGTAACATTTTTGGTGTTAGCTTCAGAATATAAAATTCAGAGTGATTATAATAGCTCCACTTTATCTTATTATAAAGGTACATATGTATGAAATCAACACTGAGGTAATGCTAAATTTTCCTTTGGCCTGTTTTAGATTTGTTTAGGTTATGGCCTTGAACATAAATAATTATGTGCTATAATATTGAAAGGACCACAAATGTAGTTGTTACTTGTTTGGAGGTTTGACAATAGTATAATAGAAGTCTTCCTAATATTTTAAAGATGTATACTTTTTGTGACTGTATTGACAAACTTGGGTTACTTTGGTGGAGGGTGGACCCTTAAAAAATTTAAGAATGCATAAATTCTGATAATCCCTTTTAACACTGTTTCGGATTTGTTGTTTCTGATGTTTCGTCAATCAGTGATTGGTTCATTGGATCATGAGTTGTCGTTTCTGTCCATACATGGATCACTTCAAGCTAATGGAGAAAACAAGGCAAAATTTGTACCGAAACTGGGTGGTGGGACTGCTGTAGGAGGTGGCAATGGAGGTGGATCTGGTGGGACAGTTCTTCTGTTTATCCATACACTGTCCCTCGGCAATTTCTCTGTCATCTCAGCTGATGGCGGATATGGCAGTAACAATGGTGGTGGAGGTGGAGGAGGAAGGGTTCACTTTCATTGGTCAGACATTTCAACAGGAGATGAATACATGCCCATAGCAAGAGTAAACGGAACTATCAGTGTGAGGTTTGTTTAATCCTCCTATCGCTATTACTATTTCTTCAGTTAGTATTTAGGAATTAAATTGGTTATTCTTTTCAAAAGAGTTTTAAATTCATGGGAATTTGAAAGCCAAGAAATTGCGTAACCTGGCAACTTCTGTATGAAAAAGTGATTATGAACCCAAATTAAAAGGGGAGAAGACCCAAGATGATTGGGAAGAAAAATCTTCGGAATAGTAAGGCACTGTAAATTTGAGAGAAAATATGTAATCATAGATCATGATGGTGAAATGTGATTATACAATCGACTTTACCAGTCTGATGAGGGTATAGGCTGTTATAAATTTTACAAGTTAAAATTGTACCTGAACATCTTAATCAATATTTTTCTGAGAGATAAATTGAATATAATTAGCAATGCTAGATATTTATTAAACATCCAGGGCTTGTTAAATTCATGATTATTCCTGGACTTCCAGTTTGCGGCGTCATTATGATTTTGAGGAATCACGGATCTGGTGCTTGATGGTAGTTTCCCTGTTTTTTAATGATGTCAACTCTTGGCCTGTGCCACTTTGATCATGTAGACCTTTTCTGCATGGAAATAGTATGCTCGTAAACCTTCAAAGAGGTATTAATTCCTCAATCTGGTAACAGTTTCCATGAGGATACTGCCACTGTTGAACATAGATTTGAGGATTTGTGAGTGAAGCATTTATTGGCATATTGCATGATCTATATTTAGTTTAAAGGATAGGGATGAATTTCCAAATGGTTGTCATTGTAAAACATGTATTTTTTCACTTTCTTTGTTTGAAGTCTTACCTGATTTCATAGCCAATTGCTGCTGTACAAGAAAAATTAAATAAACATGTGATGCAACTCTTGCTGTGTCGCAGAGGAGGAACTGGTCGAGGATTTGGTCATGATGGTGAAAATGGAACAATCAGTGGAAAAGCATGCCCAAGTGGGCTACATGGAATTTTTTGTGAGGTTTGTTGCTTCTTTACATGCATTTGAATTTTGGGTGGTGGCCAATAAGATGTCAATTATAATCAGTGATTGAACTCTGTCCATTAGTGTCTGATATCAATTTATAATTAGTGTCTCAAGGAAAAAAAATCCACATGCATTCCCTATATTATTTGTGATTGCATGAAGCTTCCTTGCAGGTCTGAATCATTTTCTGTTGATATCTTACCTTACAAATCAAAGCCAAGATGAGCTTGATAAACACTTACTGAAAACCTAATATTGTCTTTTAGATATTTTGGAATCTTATATATATTTTAAACTCATCTTGCTTGGCACATTGCCACATCTTCTAATTAGTTGGGGATGTACAGTCTCATTGGTTTTGTATGCTCTTGACGTTTGCAATTTTTTTTATCTATAGTCTCTCCACGCGCTGGTAGTTTGATATATCTGTAGTGCTACTTTTCCAGTTATAAATATCTGATGACACAGGAATGCCCGGTTGGGACGTTTAAGAATGCAAGTGGATCTGATGCAACACTTTGTCAGAGTTGCCCATCTACTGGTCTTCCCCGGCGTGCTACTTATATTGCAGTTCGAGGTATTGCCATCAGTTGTTGGCTAGTGATTGAACTATGCATTCCTTTCTCATTTGTTTTTGTAATCTAATAAAAAATGGTTAATTCCATTTGTTTTGGATGCCTTCTGTTAGCATGGTATTTTATTAAAATTAAAATTATTATTTAATCTTACTTCTATAAATTTGCATGTTTATACAGGAGGTGTTACTGATGCGCATTGCCCATACAAGTGTGTGTCTGATAGATATCACATGCCACATTGCTACACAGCCCTTGAAGAACTAATCTATGCATTCGGGGGACCATGGTTATTTGGATTCATCCTATTAAGTGTCCTTGTTCTGTTAGGTCTTGCTTTAAGCGTAGCCAGGATGAAATTTGTTAATGTGGATGAATTACCAGCCCATGCACCTACTCGTCGGAGTTCTCCAATTGATCGCTCATTTCCGTTTTTGGAGTCATTAAATGAGGTTGGCTTTAGTTATTGACTGATTGTCCCTTGCAACAAAAAATGAGAATCAAATGTAGCTAGTTTATCAGTTTCCTGTCTTAATCATGTCAATTGTGTTTTTTTAGGTATTGGAAACTAGTCGAAATGAGGAGTCCCACACCCATGTTCATAGAATGTATTTCATGGGAGTCAACACCTTCACGGAACCTTGGCATCTTCATCATTCCCCTCCCAAGGAAATAAAGGAAATTGTGTATGTTATGAATAACTGTTATCTGACCATCCAGATTTTGTGTGCCATTTTTCCCGCACTTTCGGTGTTTTATCAATAGTTCCTTGCAATCTGGAAGCTCTTTCTGAACATTTGGATAGATTGCTTTCGTGGCTTGTTTGAATGGATGATTATCACTTCACGAATAACTTTTGCTTTGCAGATATGAAGATGCCTTCAATGTTTTTGTGGATGAAATCAACAATTTGGCTTATTACCATTGGTGGGAAGGATCAGTATATAGCATTTTTTCTATACTGGTATACCCACTTGCATGGTCATGGCTGCAAAACTGCCGGAAGAGAAAAATACAACAGCTGCGTGAATTTGTTCGGTCTGAATATAATCATGCATGCTTACGATCTTGCCGTTCACGCGCTCTATATGAAGGACTCAAGGTCAGTTTTGTCCTATCCTCTTGTTCATGGGCTGATTTTCCGGTTTATATTAGAACTTATAAGTTTGGAGGGATGCTTTAGCACCAAAGAGTTTACAAAAGATGAGTTATAACGTAATATATGAACTATCACCATTATAGTCACAAGAGAAGCAATGAGCTAAGAGTGAAAACTTGCCTGCTGTGAACTTATGATTTAGACGTATCTAATGTTTCGAATGTTTTAGTACCCACCCTCCAAAAAAGTGGAGGGAATAATGATTTAATATTAAAATTGAGATGGGTTGATATGAATGATGAAGTACATCATCATTATGCATTGTGATGATGATGTACGCATAATGCTGCTGGAAAATATCCTAAGGTTAGATATGCTGTAAGAATTAGTGTGTTAGCCAACTATCTGTGGACATGAACAAAGAATGAGCTAACAATGATAAGAGTGTTGTGATAGAAGTATGGGCACATTAGACTAGGTAGAATAAGTGGTAAATGCATTTAAGGTGAGAGTAGGCCCAAAGATGAGAAAAAGATCAGCATGCTTATAGTTGTTTGAAAATGTGTGTAGAAGACATCTACATGCAATTACTACTTGTCAAGAATAGAGAATTACTGGCTTAAAATATTTGGGAAGTGTAAGAACTGAAAAGAACATTGCTTTTGACAAAGTAGGGGGAAGTAGATGTTGGTTTGCGTGAACATAATAGTTTAGTCAATATGCTAAATAAACCCAGTATACATTGGAGTAGATTCTGAGGAGATCAGCAACTAGCTCTTATTACTGTGCGTTTGAAAGTCTGATTTAGCAAATTCCGTCAAATGGGTTAATTGGATAAACCTGTTATCCAAATCCAATAGATCATTATCCAATGGGTCATTATCCAATTAACCCGTTTATTAAATGGGTCATAATGAGTTGGGTCATAAATGGGTTGGGTCATTAAATGGATAACCCATGAGATATTCATATGACCCAATGAGTTAAAATATATTATCCAATAAATCATTATATAATTAACCCAATAATTTATCATTAAACATTTTCTATCGATTTGGGTTACAAGTTGTCATTATCCAATGGGATCAGGTATTAAATGCTCATTAGTTTTTGGGATTGAGCGGGATGAAAATTATTGTGTTAATGAAAAATTTTGATCTCCATGGGTCCCACATTATGTTAATTCAATAAGAACGTATCTACCCAATAAATATCCAAAATTACCCAATTAAATGCATGTGTAATATTTAACATAAATATTCACTATAATTCACAAATTATACAAATTATAATTCACAAATTATTCAAGCTCAATCTCGTACAACATTCGAGTTCGTACCGTATTCGATCTCGTACCGTATTCGATCTCGTACACTATTCGAGCTCAATCTCGTACAGTATTTGAGTTCGTACAGTATTCGAGTTCGTACAGTATTCGAGCTCAATCTCGTACAGTATTCGAGTTTGTACAGTATTCGAACTCAATCTCGTACACTATTCGAGCTCAATCTCGTACAGTATTCGATCTCAATCTCGTACAGTATTCGAGTTCGTACAGTATTCGAGTTCGTACAGTATTCGAGCTCAATCTCGTACAGTATTTGAGTTCGTACAATATTCGAGTTCGTACAGCTCGATCCCAAGTAATATTGTTCGTTAGTTTCGTCGAGTTTATAAAGCCAACATATTATATATTTTTTATTAAATATAATATAATATAATGTACATAATATTATATTACATAATATAATATTATGAACTCGAATATGAACAAAATGCAGATCGATTGATGAATAAAACGCAGACGGATTGATGAACAAAACGCGAACTGATGAAACAAAACGCAGTCTGGAAAGTGAGAACTGAGAACTGAGAAAGAACGCGGAATTGATGGGTAATTCACGTTTCACCCAAATAAATGACATATACCCAATTGGTCATTTAGTTCGACCCAATGGATAATTAGTATAGACCCAATGGATAATTAGTATAGACCCAATGGATAATTAGTATAGACCCAATGGATAATTAGTATATACCCAATGGATAATTCAGTATATACCCAATGGATAATTGGTGTTTTCAACCATTTAAACTTTAAATGGATAAGCCACGTAACATTTTACTTGGAGTGAAAAATTACGATTAACCGTAATCATTCTTTGATGTAGGCTGAATCGTGTACATAACTACAAAAAAAAAGGAAATATTTATTGGAGTGGCCAAATGTGGGAATTTCATTTATTACTTATGTTTAATAAAAGAAAATATTTTTAAAAATCTTCATATTTCGAGATTTTTCAAATTTAGTAAAAGTTTCTTAAATACTACTTCTACTTCTTTCGTCAAGATCATTTATCAAATTTTAATTGGTTCAAATTAAAATTGATTAAAACATGAACCGAAATCGACAAATATGATGAATCGAGAATTTGATCGTTTCTAAGTTGATTATATGTGTTAGGGAAAAATTAAATTATTCGTAATCAAATTTGTGAAAATTTTGTTATCTTATGATATGAAATTATCCACGGGTCACCCGTTATCCAACCCAACTCGACCCACCCAAAATTATCCAACCCAACTAAACCTAATAACTACAACCCAATTATATCCATTAACCCAATGAGTCATTATCCAATAAGTGAAATTAGTATATGGGTAACTGTTATCCAACGGGTGACCCAACCCGTTTGACGGGCCTAAGCAAAACCTGGTCTGTGATGTTAGGATTTGGGGATGAATTTGAGACCAAATTAAAGTGATACTCTTAACTGAAAATTTCCTTGATGTTAGTAGCTTGAAAAGGCAAACATCTTGTTTCAGCTGATCACAAAATTCATTCGTGATTCAAATTTTGAATGTCTTCCTAGCTGTGCTTTAAATTATGTGTTCATGCCTAGAAAAAATAACTTTCCATGTCTTTACTTAAGCACACTGAATTGAGTCTGCTTTGGTATCAAAATTAGCTTAACAGTACATATGACCTAGCTGTCATTAATACTGCCAAAGCTGAAGTTGATTAATAAGATTTTTGTATTATAGGTGGCTGCTACTTCAGATTTAATGCTTGGATATGTTGATTTTTTCCTTGGCGGTGATGAGAAGAGAGATGACCTTCCTCCCCGTCTTCACCAAAGATTCCCATTGTCCATTGTTTTTGGTGGAGATGGATCTTATATGGCTCCTTTCTCTATTCAGAGTGATAACATAGTTACTAGTCTCATGAGCCAGGTTTGCTTGTTACTGCTGCTCACATTTCTAAATTGTCGTCTTCATTGCTCTTGTGATTTTGTATTGAAGGTCCACCCACTGTTCTTGTGTTCTTTTGCAGTCAGTTCCACCTACAATCTGGTACAGACTAGTTGCTGGTCTAAATGCTCAGCTACGTCTAGTTCGCCTTGGACATTTAAGGGCCACTTTAGATCCAGTTGTTTGTTGGCTTGAGACTCATGCCAATCCCACACTAAGATCTCATGGTGTGCTTGTTAATCTTGCGTGCTTCGAGCCTTCTGCTTCTGGTTATTGCCAATTTGGGCTTGTCATATGTGCTGATGGGGATGAAAGTTTAAGATCAGCAGGGGAGAGGCCAGGTAGACAATTCTTAGAGAAAGAGTCAAGGTAAAACTTTTACTATCCAATTCAAGAATATAGTGGATACCTTGCATTGAGGTTCTTATATGTTAATTTGGAACATGCAGTTTGCCTGGTACTCGTTGGAGAAAGGCACTGGATCTGGTTAGAGTCAGTGAAAATTCGAATCCACAAAAGAAAATATCGGGAGAAATTTTGACTAGAAACAACCTTAAGATGCTGAAGGAGAAGATGACTATTGATTACCCATTTTACTTTATAATTCGCAACACAAAACCAATTGGGCATCAGGTACTCTTTTCCTTTCAGTAGTTGATCTAGTGAACACTCTCTGTCAAAGCCTACTGGTGTTCAGTTGATGTTTTAAATCTCTCTCTCTTTCCCATTTCTGTTTGCTGCAGGATCTTGTTGGTATGGTGATGTCAGTTCTCCTTTTAGGAGATGTTAGCTTAGTCTTGCTAACTTTGCTGCAACTATATTCAAATTCATTGTTGGACTTCTTTCTGGCGTTGTTTATACTTCCTTTTGGTATTCTTCTCCCATTCCCAGCTGGAATCAATGCGCTGTTTAGTCATGGACCTCGTCGATCGGCTGGTTTCATGCGTGGATATGCGCTCTGGAATATTGCCTCAGTCCTAAATGTGGTAAGTAGCCTGCACTCATGCCTCCAAACTGCACCACTTGATAAAGTATTCTCTTAAGGTCACCACTTCCTATTTTCCTTATTACCACGCATTCAATGAGAATGCATCTTTTACTTATTCCAACTATAAAGCGAACAATGCCATCATTATGATTGAAAGATTTATAGTGAATAAGCCTAGCTTTTAGTTGAATGAATTGGTATTCATTTAAGCCTTTTATTCTGGTTGGTTTAGAAATGAATGTTTCCCAAATTTACTTCTAAAGGTACTGAATAAAACCTGCAGCTGTACTGCAAAGAGATTTCTCCACCGTTTTCTTTTACTGGGAGAGATATGGCTTCATGTCTCTTTGTTAAGCCTTTGTTTTCTATGATTGTGTATATACTCTGGTTCTTGATAGTTATTTCACTCTGTATCAGGCGGTTGCCTTCATTTGTGGGTTTATCCACTTTATGGCTCAGTCTCCATCAAACAAAAAGCATTTAAACTTTCAATCCTGGAATTTTAGCCTGTAAGCAGCTTCTTTAACTGATTATAATGATCCATTGAATTGCACTACTTACTACAATTTTGTTGAGTTGGATTTGATGTTTGCTTCTGATGGCAACTGCGATTAAAAGGGATGAAAGTGGATGGTGGATGCTTCCCTCTGGACTGCTCGCGTGTAAAATAAGCCAGGCAAGGCTGATTAATTACCATGTCTCTAACCTTGAGGTCCAAGACCGCACATTGTACAGTACTGACCCTGATGCATTCTGGCGGTCGTGAACCAAGCATTTTAGAGCGATGTGGCCAAAATATTTTTTATCTGGGTAAATTGGTTCTCATTTATACCCTTCAAGGGTAGATTTTGTCGGTAGAGTAGTGAACAATGTCTGGAAGGGATGGTACCTGTTTAGATAGCTCATGTGAAAGTGTGCATTAGTTTTAGACGTGCACTAGTGAGAGTGGGATGGCCCTTGGATGTTGTTAGTCGGTTCATGTCCGAATGTACATTCTTGCATTTGTACAGCAGAAATGCATCTTGTCTGAAGCTTTTCTTGGTTCTTTTTTTAAAGTATAAAATGAAACCGGTCCAAAAGTACAAGTGCTACGGGGCCGAAGCCCCGTTCTAAATGTGGAACCCTAGCGGTTATGAGAACACAAAATACTAAAAACATGTCAATCGAAACGCTAGTACATAAAGCACTAGACTAGGCAGTAATCCTAACTAGTTATAGAGTTTAGAACGGCATTGGTGTGATGGTCTCCTCGTAGTGCTCGAAGGCACAACGGTTGAATGAAGATCCGAAATCCTCTTTGCCTCGATTGGTGAGCCAGGTGATATCCAAAAGGAAGCTATGCTGGAAGATCCGAAATCCCCTTCCCCAAGGAATATCAGGTAGAGCACTATGCAAATCTGTGTAAATATCTTATGCCTAAGACCATCCCTAGATGGCGCTAGGCTACTGGCCCCTCTTTCACCAAGTTGTTTCTAGCCTTCCAGAAGTAAAACATCAACGTTAGCATGCCAATCCTGGAAGTTCTCTTCACACCATGAGTCTCTCTAGAGATCTAGCGGGCAACTCCCCTAATAGTGTAGCATCTCCTCCCCAGATCAATCCATTCTTTCATTGAGTCCCACATGTCCCGAAAGAACTCGCATGTGAAGAACATGTGTGGGGCACTCTCCTGTACACGCTTGCACAACGGGCAACATATCTCTCCATGATAATTCCTCAGCCTATCTCTGGTATCCAATCTCTCTTACCGCTCTCCATGTGATGATCGAGTACCTTGGGAGGGTATGAACCCTTCCATAGAAGTCGATAAATGCGCTGAGCTGGTAGCTTCTCTGACAGTATCTCATACACCCTTGACGAGTCAAGGCCCCTCAGTGATGCCCTACTAGTGAGTTGTGCAATGGTAGGGTCTTTCCCGCCAAGGGAGGACTACAATTTGTCCATGATGGCCATTAGCTGTCTAATGAGTGCTGATGAATTCTACTTGGAGGGTGTCTAGTTCCAAGGGTTTGCTCCTTTAATGTAAAAAGAGTATACCCACATTGCCCACAAACATCAAAAGTTCCAAATCTACTTCGATAAAAGTGCCACATTCCATTTCTTGATGTCTTTGAGGCTCAGGCCCCATTCCTCCATAGTCCTGCAAACCTTTCTCCGTGCAATCAGGCAAGAGTTCCCTCGCCAAAGGAAACAACTACAAATAGAAGATAGGTGGTCAATGACTTTTATGGGGAGGGGGTACCTGCTGGATCCATAAACCAATAACTCCTTGGGTGACAGATCTGACCAGTTCCAAGCGTCGTACATAGATAATGTGTGGCCCTTCTAGGAGGAGATGTACCGATTGACTGCTTCTACGGAGGGGGGGTTGGGGTAAACTGGGAAACCTTTAATTTTTGCGAGTCCAACGAGACACCCCAATATCTGTCTGGGAGATGGGCACGTGGTATGCCTGTGAGGTTGAGGTCCTTTTGTACACCGACCATGTAGAGTGAAGATTTGCTAGCATTTATGGCTAAGCCCGAAGTGCCTTCAAACTCGTTCAAGGCACGCGTGAGTATACTGACTTAGGATCGGTCCCCCTTGGAGAAAAACATAAGATCATCTGCGAAAGCCAAGTGATATATCCGTAGAGGTTCACACATCGGGTAACTCGGGTGGTATCTAAACATTGGTGTTGCAATCCTGCTCCTGAGAAGACGAGAGAAGTACTCCATGCAGATGATGAATAGCATTGGGGACATGGGATTACCCTGTCAAAGACCCCTACGACCAGTGAAGAAACCATGAAGCATGCCATTTACTTTCACGGAGTAATGAGATGTTGAAACACATTCCATGACGCATCCTATGAAACACTCCAGGAATCCCAAAACAAGAAGAACCTCTCTTAAGAAATCCACAAGACTGTGTCGAAGGCTTTCCTGATGTCAACCAGGATCCTGCAGCGAGCAGTGTTTTTCAGTCTAGCATACCCCCTCACGAGCTCCTCTGCGAGCATAATGTTATCCGTGATAGAGCGACCTCCACAAAGGCAGCCCGGGCTTCATCAATAATGGAGGGGAGTATAGAGGCAAGTCTCGTGGCTATGACTTCGGTAATGATCTTGTAAGACACATTGTAGCAGGAGATAGGCCGAAAATCACTAACACTCTGGTTGTATGGCTTCTTGGGGATGAGCGAGATAGATGTGTGGTTCAACTCTTTAAGGAGTTTCCCACATGTGAAGATTTCTAAGACCGTTGCGCACACATCCTCCTCCACAGTGTTCTAGTGAGCCTTGTATAATGCAGGTGTAAAACAATCAGGACCAAGTGCTTTGTCGTCCTCTATGGAGAATACTTCCTGCTTGATTTCCGTGGTAATCACCCTTATTTTTAGGCATTTATGATCCATAGTGATTATCTTTGGTCCTCTAATGAAGACATGGGCTTGGGTGGGGACTCGAGCTCTGAACATACCAAAAATCTTATGATATAGATCTACCAAGAGTTCCCCAAACCGATCCTGTCTTGTGATGGAGTTTCCCTGTGATTCAAATACTGTTGTAATGGGGGTGAAGTTGCCTGCGCTCTTGATCAGATTATGGTAGTACTTTTTTCCTTTGTTTGACAAAAGGAGATGGTTGGCCTTCTTCTTCTGTGTGATGAATCTCATCTCTGCATCTTAGAGGAACCAAGCTCTCTCACTGAGCCTTTTAATGCTTTCCCATTCATTCACACTGGCATTCATGATGTCCAAGTTTTTTATGGTATCATCTAGTGCCTTGTTTTCCTGTAAATGTCTTTCCAAAATATGACTCGTCTCCTTTTTATTCAGTTCCATGAGTGGTCTCTTCTAGTTTTTAAGCTTGGTGGTCAATCTGTACTGTCTCGAACCTATTGCAGGCACCTGCCAGAATGTTTCAACTATACTCCTGCAATCTGGGTGTTGGGTCCACATGTTCTGAAAACAAAATGGCTTGTTCCCCCCGAAGGTTGGCCAAGAAGCTCTACATAATAGGCTCGGTGATCCACGCGAGATTGGAAACCCAAGAAATGTGCAGTGCATGAATTTGCAGCCCATAAGTCATTTTTTAGTGTTATGTCAAGCTTTGCCAGGATCCGGTATGGTCCTCTCTAAGTGTTCCAAGGGCCAAAGAAGGGACATTTGTGAGGCAACAAGTTGTGCATATGTCACTGATGTCCTGCAAGAAGTATCTAGAGAGTTCTGTCCCTCCCACCTTATCGGGGGGGGGGGTGGTAGAATTAAAATCCCCAAGCACGAGCTAAGACTTTGTTAATCCCACACCAAAACTCCTCAATGCTTCCCACCAGTGTCTCACAACAGTATATAGCCAGTAGACGAAGGTGCACAAGAACTGTATCCCACTGGTTTTACAGACTGCCCTAAGGTGAACACACTGCTCGAGAATACCCAAGATATGAACATCAACTACCCTAGAGTCCCAAACGACTACTAATCTTCCCTTGTTAATGACCCTGAAGTTGTGAGAAAACTTCCACCTCCTGTAGCCACACTTCATAAAAGCCTCAAATTTTGCTATATCCATTTTTATCTCTTGTACACCACACAAACTGATTCCATTTTATCTGATGAACCTACTCAAAGCGAGCATTTTTATGGGGTGGTTCAATCCCCGTATGTTCCAGCATCCTAAATTCATTTCCCACCAAAGGTGGGTACTCGCCTACCACCACTGCCAGCTCCCTAAAGTGTCATGGGAAGCTTTGAGTCACATAGGAACTTGAAAACAACCCTTTGATGTTTTTCTTTATTCCTTCTATCCGGCTTGGACTTTTTGGCAGGTTGTGCCTTTTCATATTCTCCGTTAGTGTGAGTACATGGTTAATTCTTCTTTTGCCTCCCCTTTCTCTTCAGTGTGGACAAAACAACATCTTCATCCGTATCAACCCCCATTGGCCAGAAGTCGGTGTCGATGCCTATTTTCATCTTGGGGGGTTTTACCTTCTTCTTCTTTTTCTTCGGCAGCTCTTTCTCGGGGACACCATGTATAACATCCATGTATTTGTGTGTTTCGACGAAGTCCTCACCCAAGAAGTCATGAAGGTGGTCATGTCCAGTGCCTTCCCATCAAAGGTTTTGGAGCACTAAGTGTCCCAAAAGCTTAAGGCAAGCTCGAGGCGCTGAATACTACATCTGATAGATATTCAAATCAGTCAAGGTGGGCATGGGGGTTGTGATCTAAGTCATAGTCTTCATCCCCACCCACTGGTAACTTGTCCAACTGTGATGATCTTTCATCATTCTCCTCTCCAATGTTCTCAGCGTCGCTTGCCAATTTTTGCTCCGTTTCTTACTTCTTAACCAATCCGTCAGAGTTTGACTCACCACTATTTTCCTTTTCCCCCTATGAACCTCTTTATTAGGGCATGCTTCTACATAGAGGCCATTCCTGTCACAGGAGGTGCGAAAATCTCTCCACTGTGCATAGCATACCTTCTGCATACCTTCTGCTCCAGTTTCTCACCTTTATTCCATGTGATAGGTATGACATCACGAGGGGGCATTGAGGTATCGATGTAGACAAGGACTCTAGCTTGAGTTCTTGATTTCCTATGAAGGGTACCTGGATCAATACATATGGGGTCTCCAAGTATAGAGGTGATGCTAGATAGCAAATTTTGGTGCGATAGGGGTTTGGGAAGGTCCGGGAAAGTCACTCAAATTGGCCTGGCACAAAACACTGACACGGTCAATGAACCATCTTCCAGAGATAACTTGAGGAAAAGTTTTTTCCCATATACATACTAATCCTTGCCATTTAGAACGGAATCTCTTTCCTTGGTGTTTTGGAAGCGGAATAGCACAAACCCATTCAGTCTCAGAGACACAAGGCATACCCAGAAAATGACCTCCAAAGAAACCCAACAGGAAATACTCCTGTACTCCTTTATTTCATAGCAATTTGCCTCATCAATAACTAGGGAATCTTGGATTTGCTTCTTGACAAGTAACTGCTCCTTTCTAGAAATGAAGTCTTTGCTGGTTGGGGGAGAGGCCCAATAGGCACTTTGACTTGGGGCAGTATGTGGCTGCTGGTTGATAAGCCCTAGTGAGTGAGTAGGAATCTGAATTCCCCAGCGTGAGGCTGATGTTGATGCCTCATGCCCGAACTTCCATACCCATGATAAGATCGACATGTCTATTGTCAATTTGTTTGGACACACGAAACCCACTGAAACTATCAACCGACCACCCTTTGAGACAATGAATCCCCTATCTGCCTTTGAGTATAGAAATGTAGTATCTCTGTTGTCGTGTAGTAACCTGCAGTAGCAAAGACAGTTCTCCGAACATGTTGCTAGCCTTTTTTGGAATACCAACAACAATAATATCTTAAACATAACAATAACTTGGCAGGCACATTTTGAAAAATATCTCAACTTTTCAAGCTCACAATAATTTCACACATTAACAAATATCACACAAATAGAGTTTAGATGTGACCCGACGCCTTGCCTGAAGAATGCGTAGAGTGCAAATAATCCAACGCAATATGTGTAACCCGTGAATAGTGTGATCAATTAATGCAAAATGGGAGGCCAAATCGATGCTCTGCTCTTGTTAGATTGGGAAGGAGACCATGGTAAAAAAATGTACTCAACAAAGGCATTCCTTGAGTAAGAACCCTAGCGCCACTAACACAAAATTCCAAAATGCTATGCTTCCCACTAGGAGACAAAAGTTCTCGAAGAACCCTAGCCATTGCTGGTGTTCTGTTCTTGGTAAACTCGGAGAAGAGATCCAACAATTCCAACAATTCTCGTGGTCAACAAAGGTGGCTCCAGGTTGTAGATTGAGAATGGCCGAGTCCAAAATCTTTTGATCAAAAGAAGGATTTCCGAATGCAGAATCCAAAAATTCTACCAAATCAGTTAACAATAGTGAGCTTGTATTTGAGGACAATGGTTTGCTCCCAATGATGAAGATTTGAAATGGTCGAATCTAGTTTCTTCCTTCCAAGGCCGAGGCTTCCAAAATCACATAAACAAAGAAAGCTCCAAAAATCAATTGCCAACAAAGGTAAGCTTGAACGAAAATCTTCAAAAGGAACTCGTGCTCTGCAAAATTCTCCAAAGATATTCGAAAAGATGAAACCCAGATGAATAGACAATACGGGGCATTCTTCAAACCCCTAAGAAGATTTGATCTTACATGGTCAAATTTTGTACCCAAATGATTGTCTATAAATGTTAAATCTAAATTTATGAACTAAAAGAGCATTAAATGCTTAGATAAATCATGAGAATATATCTTGTGGAAGCAACTCTAGAGAGAATTTCTTTCTAGAGAGAAAAATCCCTACTTCCTACCTATGTAGACTTTTTTTTTCTTGGTTCCTTTACCCTAGGTTTGAAACCATACATTTTTAGCATGAGTTTCAAAACCCTAGGTTTGAAACCAAGTTTCTAATCTTGTTTTTTTCTTCTTCGATTTCATGAATTACAACTTTGGGGTTTCCGATTTAAATTGTTAGGTTTGAGAAATTGCTTCTATTTTCAAAACCCTAATCTTAGATCTAAGCAAGTTCGGTGTTATTTTCCATTCAATTGAGTTGCATACATTGATGATTCATCATATATCTTGACATATTCTTTAAGTTTAATGCTATGCATGTCTTGTGTTGTTAGATTCGTTTCTGTTTATCATGTTATACTTTCATTTTTAGTGTTTTTTGAGGGATTTTGTTTCATATTAACAATCAACCTGCTTTTGTGACTTGTTTTGTACCATTGAAACTTTGCATGTGCTGGTTGGCTTAGATCCAGTAATATTCTATGTTTTCATACCATTTTTTAACTTCTTTTGCATTTGTGCTTTTATTTTAAGCATTTTAGTTACAAAATCCATGTTATCTGAACCATCATCCTGTTGTATGACTAGTTTTTGATTATTTATGTGTTGCATGTCATATTCTTGTTAGATCTTCACAATTTCTAGCTTCAACTTACATTGACTGGGCTCAAGTTGGTGATTGGGAGTAATTTTCTATTTTCTGGTTTGATTTTGGGGATCACAACTGGCGAAGGGTCTGTGTGCTGGTATTCTGCGTGTCCTGTTGTGGTTTATTTCATTACATCACAGCATTTTGGACTACGCACTTTGTACCAATAGATTCTGATGACATGGTAAAGGTTGGGCTTGAAACCACATCCCCAAGCCTACCCTCAAAGTCCGTGATTGGTCCAAACTGTAAGTCCACACAATTTTGTGCCAGAGTCTTTTACTCTTCTTTGACTATGAGGTGGAGGTCTGTTGTGAGGACCACAGTGACCTTACTACACTTGATTCTTTTACTTGCTCAAACATTCCTATAGCAACACACTTCAGTCCCATAAATTTTGATTTTTGGCTAGATATGAATACTGAATGGACTGTTGAGGGTTCTGAGCGAGTGATTGTTGCGACTGCTACACCAAAAACGCAGTATGAAACTTTAAAACATGAACTTGAGTCCCCTCTGCATGTCCCAAACATAGATAACCATAACATTAAGTGGGGTGAGCCCGTCTTCTACAATTTAGGGCTTGTTATTATCCGAGAAACTGGTCAACAAATGTAAAAGATAAAAAAACCATCTTGGAGCATTTGTGGAAATTCTGCAATCGCTGTTGCAGTCCGTGAAGTGCTTGTGGAATACAATGTAGCAGTCGCGGATGGCAGGATTCCACTTGAGCCTAAATCTCCAAATGAGAAGTGAATGTAATGACATGCTGTACCTTTCCATTTTTATGTCATTTTTTATTGTCTTGTAGATGTGTTTTGAGTTTTAGTCGGATCCTAACTTAATTTTGCATTCATGTTGCAGATGCATCACAACTTAGGTTGGAAAGATATGAAGAAATAATTGCTCCACATCCTCTTTTACTCATCACCCCTGTTGGCTGGGGTAAACCTGATCATATTTAATATTTTTATAACCGGAAATGCTTTTTCAAATGATTATAAATATGAAAATTTTTAAAAAAAATATTTCACCACTGAAATAAGAAACTGAAAATGATTTTCATAAACACTTTATGGCTGTGTATTGGCATGTATTTTAAATACTGACTGTATAAATTCTTGGACTGTATTAAATTTTTTGGACTGTACTTGGACTGTTCATGGACTGTATATTATATTATTGACCACCTTTGGTTTGTTGATGGACTTCATTTTCTTTTATGTACTGATTATGGACTGTATTTTCTTTTGTTGACTTTATTTGGCTATTTGCGGATTGTATATGTACATTTATTTATGTACTCCCTCCGTTCGAGCTCAAACTGTACATTTTCTTATTGACGTCATACCTTAAATTGCAAGTTCTGAAACTTACCAAAATTGACCCAGTTGACCCTCATTGATTTTCCCATTTTGCCCTTCAAGTCCAAGAAAATGGCAAATAATTTGGGCTTCTAATTGGACTAGGGTTTGAGCTGGATGGGATAATAATGGGACACATATGTTGGTTTGGTAAAATTCCATGCATGCTTAGATTTCTATTAAAGTTGTGGGTCTATTTTCCTCTTTAATCACATTTATTTCTCTCTCAATCGTATCCTCTCCTTTCTCTCTAATTTCTTCATTTCTCATAAACTCTCCCTCCCCTCCTCTTATTTCTCTCTTTTTCCTTTGTTCTGACACTAGATCAAGCCTATCCCATTTATATCTTTGCCCCATTTTTCATTTTGGAGCAGTTTGTAAACCCATTTTAATTATTTTTTTTGCATTCTGATCTCAATTTTTTTGTCAAATCCGCAAGTTATTTTCATATGAACTAAAATTGAAAGTTTAAATGTTTTCATTTTCTGAGGTTTGATGCATTTTGTTGCGGCTTTTTGATAGATATTAAGTATTTATGCTTTTCTTCTCAGTTCCGGTTGTATAAAACAATTTTGATGTTAAATCCTTTGTGTGTTGAGTGTTTTCTGGCCGATTCAAATGTTGTTCATGTTTATAAACCGATTTTTGAGTTGTGTTCTATGTTTAGGTCTAAACCATAAATGTTTTTTCTTTGTAGTCCGAATCCGATGGTGAAGTCTTTGCATTTTTATTCATTTGGCCGTATATGATTCCAATGTTATGCAGGTTTCATTTATATCATAAAATTTTAACTTTTATTTTCTCATATCAAGTTGACATCGATGTTTAATCTGTGTTAATTATGTTATTATTTAGGGGATTTAGCTGTTGTTCAGTTCTTAAACCATGTTTTAAATTTTTAATGGGCCTGCAATTTTAATTAATTACTGTTCACGGGTCAATGTTGACAGTTGGCACCAGTCAGTTTTTCAATTTATCACAACACCTTTTTATCAGTTTTTTTGTCCTTTTTTACTGTTCATCTTTTCACCTGAATTTTCTCCCCCCTACAATATAAGTTGGGATAGAGGGAGTATGAACATTCGAAGTGGTTGATTCCGGGATATATGGCTATTTGACATTATGTGTGAACATCCAAAGTGGGTTGATTCCGGGCTATTTAGCTATTTGATATTATGTTTGAATATCCGGAGTGGGTTGATTTAAGGTTATTTGGCTATTTGACATTGTGTTTAAACATCTGGAGTGGGTTGATTTCAGGCTAGTTGGCTATTTGACATTATATTATGATTCTGGTCTTTGTACTATGAAAATACATTGTCATGCATGTCACTAAGGTAAAATGAGTCCAGTGTGTGATGAGTGGAAGGATGTGTTGTAGTGATACTCAATGCAGCCATGCAGTGTTGTTCTTGGCGGGGCATTAGAGTTAAGGCAGAACCACATCTATGATGAAACTGTATTATGAGGTTACTCAAATGCAGCCATGTAGTTTGCTTTTAAAGCTGAATTGTTCTTAGCGGGGCATTTTCATGAAATAAAAATAGCTCTGAGATGACCTGGAATGTAGAAGCCAACCTTTAATGTGATTTTTTTGTACAACTGAAATGATGCAACCATGTTTTCTCTGTTTGAAAACATTTGGATGGAATCTATGTGAGTTGTGTATTATCCTGCACCTTGGTTAAATATAAGTGTGTCACAACCAGCTTCATTTTGTATTTTTGGACATTAAATGACTTGGGGTTTTTTAATGGAAAACTGAAAATTACATACCATTAAATAAAAACATAGCTTACATTGTATTCAAAATGGGAGATTAACATCCCTATTTTACAAGGTTTCCCAATAAACATGTCTATTAAAACCAAAATGCATGTTTACCCTAGATTAGTCCTTTTGGAAGCACAACCTTCAAAATAACTTGAATCCATCCCCCTCCCCTCCCCCCTCCCTAATACACTTCATAATTTCGATCATAACATTTTGCAATGAGAGGAAAATAAGTTTTTGGGTCTTCATTATCAAAAGCATCAACCACAACCCCTAAAAATTCTTGTAGATTTGAACTAAGGTGTTAGTATCGCAAACTTTGATTGCTAGAAAAAAAACCCACATCAAGAATGTTTGAATTAGGTGATTTTGATGGCTGACACACTAACTTAATCCGAAACCCATCTGAATTGGCTGCTGCTATGAACTATGGGTCATTAGATAATATATGTGAGCCAGAATTGAAATTATTTTACTAGCCCAAGGTGGTCACTTAGACTTGATGGCTGGAATTAGTTCAAAAATTAGCTTCTTCCTAATGCAATCACGGTTAATAGATTCTATGGGAGTCAGAACCATTGTTTCCATAGGCATGTTTATATTATTGTTCTTGGATGCTTTATGATCAACATATGGGAACATCCTTATTTTTCCATTAAACAAAACATTGCCTAGGGGATCTATAAATGATCGACATACAACATATAGAAAGATTAACTTGGGAAAGTAATGCTTGTTTTGTGTATCTCTATATGGTTCTTGCTCGTTAGAGGCTAGTAAATACCTAGTTGTTGCTTCAGTTAAATAGAACCGTTTCTTGTGGATATGGATTATATTGTGCATGTTGCATTCAACTTTGGGAAGACAACGTTCCATACTTTTGAGTTTTTCATTCCACAGTTAAGCATGGATGGACTGTATTTGTATGGCTCTTTATTGTTTTGCTCATCATAGCCCTATGCATTGTGCTCTTGCTGACGTGCAGCCCAACTGCTATACTTCTGCAGATCTGCCTTTGGCTCAACGACAATGTCATTAAAGCTTATAGATCAATGGGTTTTTTGTTTGCAGGTGCAATGCCATGATGCCTAGACCTTGCATTGACAACCGCTCCATTCCACAACTGCTCCTTGACCCTTGCCAAAATTAAACTCACAGTTCAGAATGTTGAATATTCAAGTCAAAATTATGAGACTAATTACTCCCTCCGTCCCAGCCGAATCTGCACACTTTTTGGTCAACTTTCTCAAGACACGTTTGACCATAAATTTCAACTAGTATATAGATACCAATATCATCATGTGAGATATTGTTGGATTCTCTGCATGCTGTATTTTCTAAATATTAAATTTTAACACGCCGTTAATATACGTAACTAAAGTTATCGTTGGTCAAACATGACCTGAGAAAGTTGATCAAAAAGTGTGCACATTCGACTGGGACGGAGTAATAAAATTTATTCAAGTAAAATTTTTGAATATATGCTACGGTTCATTTACTGTTCTAGCTGACAAAAAGTTGGAAACCTTTCACTCTTAGTCAGCTTTTCTTGTACCTTTTAAACACCCCCCCCAACCCCCCACCCCCCCACCCCCCCACATTTGTTTCACTGCAAATTGCCCAGGGACTAAGGGCAAGTGCAGTGGGTTGCCAAATTTTTAAAAAACCGCTTTAAAAACCGAAAACATCCACAGTAGTGGTTTTTAGGCCGATTTCTTGTTAAAAAACCGGTCCCTAGTTTTCAACTAGGGAACCGGTTAAAAAACCGGTTCCGTCAGAAATTCACATGCTGTGCGCAGAGGTGGGGGCCGCCATGTGCGGCCCATTTTTTTTGACCAGACCGGGACACGTGTCGGCCTTGGATAGGCCCACGTGTCCCACTTCAGAATTTCTTTTATTTTCTGTTTTTAGTCCGTTGACACGTGGCACCTCCCGGTTGGGCCACGTGTCCAACGGAAAAAAAAATTCAGTCTCCTGCTTTTGAAAAATTGAGTGGGACACGTGTCCCACTTATATGGTGACACGTGTCCCTCAAACGGTAACAATTCTGATGATCAGTTTTGAAATGGGACACGTGTCTCCATATGGTTGGGACACGTGTCCCAACGGCTATTTTTAAAAAAAAATAAAAAATTTTGAAAAAATTAAAAAATGCAGCCTTGAAATTTTTCTAACGGATATAAAATTTTTTCCAACGGATATAAAATTTTTCTACCTATAAATAGAGGCATTCCACTCAATTTAATCACTACACTTCCAATTCCAACACTTCTACATCAATCTTTCATCTCCAAAATTTATCTCCA
Organism: Rubia yunnanensis; assembly: GCA_037428765.1. Lineage (NCBI taxonomy): Eukaryota > Viridiplantae > Streptophyta > Magnoliopsida > Gentianales > Rubiaceae > Rubia > Rubia yunnanensis. The sequence goes on from CM075066.1 coordinate 86,741,916, forward strand.
ATATTCACTTCGTTACCATTTTTGTAAATGGATTCGCGAAGAACGTCGATTGGAAAAGATAAGGTAATTCCAAATTCTTCCAATTCCAAAAATTCATCCCAAAATCCGAATATTCGTCCAATTTCAAATTCGGAATTTTATGAAAATTCGCCAAACATACCGCCCAATTTTTATATGAATTCCCAACATTCGTACATGAATTTCCCAAATCAATACAATTCTTTCCAAAATGCATACACGAACTCTCCTTACCCGAGCCACTTCTCCCAAAATTCCTACCCAAACTATTATAGTCCAAACTTTCATTCTCCACACCTTGATGCAATTAACGAATCGGGATCATTTTGCAACCAAGGAGGTCGGGGTTCTCCAGGTCAAAATTTTGCAAATGACCATGGGCGTCAATTTGGAAGTCACGGAGTTCCGGATGGTAAACCCTCTCACAATGTGTTATATTTTAATTATGAAGAATTTAGTTCATCGCTATTTTTTCCCTTTATTCATTTAAGATATATATTTAAATTAGTATATTCGATATATTATTCATTTATGTGTAGACAATTTTCGCTAACTTGCATGTAGTATTTATTTGAAAATATTCAAATTACAACATATATTAAACAGTATTATTTTTATTTTTATTTTATTTAAATTATGAAATGTACATGATTTATTTTTGTTGGCTCTATTTAACAATGTGGTATGTTTAATTCAACAACATTGCACCTCTTTTTTTACAAATTCACAACATTTAATTTGTTTGTATATGATAATAGAATGTGAAGAAAGCGATGACCTCGCAATAGTGTGCGGGAGTCCGGACACGAAGAAGAAAAGTAACCGGGAAAAGTGGACTGTAGAAGCTGATAATGTTTTATGCAGCGCTTGGTTTGATAATTCCACTGATTGTATAATGGGTACGGGGCAGAATGCTGGTGTATTTTGGCATAAAATTACGTCCGATTTGAATAAGTATGCGAAATGCAACCGAACAATGAAGTCGTGCAAGGCTAGGTGGCAAAAACTTGCTCACGACATCGCTAAATATGTGGGCTGTGAAAGTAAAGCCGCACGACACTATAGTCGGATTGGGAGTGGCTCCAGCCAAGGAGATATGAAGACATGGGCCATGAATTTGTATGCTGATGAAAATGGTGGCCAACAGTTTCTATTCTTTCATTGCTATGAATTGTGCAAGACTAACCCTAAATTTATGGCACAATATGGCCCAAAGGACACAGTTGGAGGGGAATATTCTCCACGGGTGCCATCAACGCCCCGTAGTAGCGATGATGCTCAGACACCGCAATATCCATCCAGGCCTATTGGTGTGAAAGCCGCAAAATGCAAGGCGAGGGGGAAGGGAAAGGCAACGCGAGGAACAACAGATGCTGAGCAATCAAAAGAATCAAAACGACTGGAGTGTCTGGCCACAATCAAAGAAGCTTCTCAGAATGCTGGAAGGGTTGCAGATAGCGAAAAAGCTAAAATGGAGTATAACATGTCGCAGCGGGAGTTCGTCGAAAAGCAAGGGGAACGTGAAATTTATGTTGCTAACACTAGACTCCTTACTGCTCTGATGGAAAGGGAAAATTTGAGCACATCGGAGGAAGCACTGCGAGATAAATTAATTGGGCTAGTCTATGGTCGGAATTGATTGTAATAGTTCGTTTGTAATAATTGGTCAGACTAGATCATACAATATCAATGTGCAAGAGTCACATGTGTAGAACTCATCAATTTCAAAGATTCCCCAAAACAAATCAAATGTGGTTGTCATTGACAAGTCCCATCGAGTCACATGGGCTAAATTCATCAATTTCAAAGATTCCGACATACAAATTCAATGGGGTTGTCATTGACAAGTCCCATCGAGTCACATGGGCCGAACTCATCAATTTCAAAGATTCCCCAAAACAAATCAAATGTTGTTGTCATTGACAAGTCCCATCGAGTCACATGGGCCGAATTCATCAACTTCAAAGAGGTTTTCACATGTGATGGTTCTATATAAAGGGGTCATTCGTTCATGTTTCATTTCATTCCCAAATTCCTATCAACATAATTTTCCTTCTTCTACACAACTATGTCTTCCTCTACCCCCCCCCCCAACAACGATGATAACCTTCACTTTGGAGAATCATCAAACACAAACACTTATGATATTCCCAGTTTTCTACCCGATACCGATCCGGAGACACTTAACTTTGCCATGAATTTGCCAGAAATGGCTAGACAATTGTACGCAACCTTTGAGGATGAGAGTGCTCAAACTCCTTCTACCATACCAAAGAAAACCAGAAATCATGTACGAAGAGACCGTCTCCGAGCACAGGACGTCCTCTAGAGGCAATATTTTTGTCCACCCCCTGAAAGAATGTACGATGATCAACATTTTCGTACTAGGTTTCGGATGCGGCGAAATGTATTCGAGCGTATAGTGGACGATATCACCAACCACGATCCCTATTTCAGACAAAGGGCCGACGCAACCGGTTATCAAGGATTTTCGCCACTCCACAAGTGCACGGTGGCAATGCGCCATTTGGCATATGGTTGTGCGTACGACCAACTGGATGAAAGCTTACAGATGGGAAAAACAACGGTCAGAGAAACGGTGGCTCATTTTGTCAAAGCAATTATTGCCGTGTATCGTCCAACATACCTCCGACCGGCGAACCAAGACGATATTGCACGGCTTATGCATGTAGCTCGTGGACGAGGATTTCCAGGTATGTTAGGAAGTATTGATTGTATGCATTGGGAATGGAAAAACTGCCCTGTAGGTTGGAAAGGACAGTTTCAGGGTAGAAATGGGCGTGCGTCAATCATATTAGAAGCAGTGGCCTCATATGATACATGGATTTGGCATGCATTTTTCGGCATGGCAGGGTAAAATAATGACATCAACGTCCTAGACAAGTCACCTTTGTTTGACGACGTCTGTGAAGGAAGGGCTCCACGTTTTCTATATGAAGTCAACGGTCGCAGCTACGGTCAAGGGTACTATCTTACAGATGGAATATATCCTAAATGGGCGACCTTCATGCCAGCGTATACGGCTCCAAACGACCCCAAGAAACAACTGTTCACAAAGCATCAAGAGAGTTACAGGAAAGACGTCGAACGTGCTTTTGGTATTTTACAGGCCCGGTTCTCCGTGATCCGTAACCCGGCAAAGTACTGGAACATAGAAACGTTGGGTGAAATTATGATAGCTTGTATCATACTTCACAACATGATAGTCGAAGACGAAAGAGATACTTATGGGTTGCGGGTTCAACCGGGTGATTACGACCAGATCGACGACTCTCCATGGCATTACAACGCGGAGCGGCATGCTGATCTACCGACTTTTAGACAAAATTGGAGGGAAGTACGCAACAGAGCTAAACATGACCAATTGAAAAACGACCTAACTGAACATCTGTACCAACATTTGGGTGGTCAAAATTAGCATATCGGTATAGTTCTGACATCCATGTTTTTGTTTCGTGTTAGTAATAATTGGTCAGACTAGATCAATATTTCGGATGCATAATTGTAATAATTCGTCAGACTAGATTTCTATTTTTAATTCGTAACAATTAGTCGGAGTTGATCTAATATTTTATTATTTAAGCATTTATTGTAACATGTCTTCTCGTTTTAATTGGTCTTTCTAATGTCATGTTTGTAATATTTTTTTTATAAAATCAATATATTTTTTTTATAAAATTATAGATAACAAAGTATTAAACAATTTCACGACAAAAAAATATATTTAAATTATTATTATAAAACACGAAATTTATAAAATAAAGAAAATGAATTATTTAATAAATTTTAAATAAAACGAAATTTATTAAATAAAAATTATAATGTATTATTAAATTTCACTTTCAACTTATTTTGGGTGAACAAATTAAAGTAAATTAAATGTTAATGGTAAAATAAATGAGTAGGATAGAGAAAATCAAGTGGGGTCAATGAATAGTTAAAAGTGGTTTCTTACCATTGTGGAGATAAAAAAGGGTGGTTTCTTAAGTGGTTTTTTAAAGTGAGGTGGAAGAGAGAGAATGAGAAAAATAATATATTTAATTGGTAAGAAACCGGTAGCGGTTTCTACCATTGCATGTGCTCTAAGGGAGTAATCAGAAACTACAATTGCATGGACGCCTCACTCTTTACAATTTGGTGGGCCCATGTGGTTCTAAACATGATTATGATTGTACGAGCAGTGGTGAATCCGGAACAAATATTGAAGAGGGGCGATTAAGAATAATACTCCCCACGTCGCAGTTTAAGTTGTACGGAATTTTTTTCGTTTTTCAATAAACATGTTTGACTGTTAATGTGTTTAACTACGTATTATAACGACACATAAAAAAAGTGATATTTAGAAACTACTTATTACAATGAATCTAACAATATCACATACGATAATATTATTTTTTATATATCCATTCAAATATGTGGTCAAAGTTTGATTGTGTTTACTGTCAAATAGTAAAAGTGCAACTTAAGCTGTGACAGAGGGAGTAATAAAAAATTAATAAAAATAGATTAGTAATATAATTGTTGATCAATATAATTTCAAGAGTCTGTCTCTTGAAAGGTGGTATGGAAAGACCAATGTTTAATCTGCAAATTAGAAGAAGTGAAGATAAACTTTTGAGTTGCATTAATCGGGTTATAACCTTATAACTATCTGATGCTGCATAATATAACCTTTAACTAAAACATTTTACCTTTCTATTGTTCTTATTAAACGTCGTTTTTCCATAAATATATGAAAAAATGGCCTTTCCTAAGACTTTGCGTAATTTCAAACATAAATTTCATTACATACTGCATAACTAACCTATTAAACAAGCGGATCCAGGAAATAAATTTTCATTTGTTAAAAGTGTTGTAGAATTGGTTTATTTTCAATTTTGATAAACAACTAGTTTTTAATATTCACAATCATTCAACTACTCATCCTCTATTTTTCAATAAAAATATATTAAAAAATAATATTTGATGATGTATCAACATGACTCTTCTAATTCCTTGAAGGAATTGAATTGAATTTGATTTAACTATTTAAAGTTTTTGTACCGTAGGACAAGACTTTTCAAATTCCCTAGAGGAATTGAATTCGTTTGATATCGTAGAGGGTTTTTCTTTAAAAACTTGAAGTGGTCCACAAGTTGACCAGTCATTTAATGTTACATTCCCATCTCTTTTACAGAACACCTGTGAATCGTCCTCTGCATTTCCGCCATTACCGGCAAGCTTTCAAGTTCAGCTTTAAATTTCAATAAGTTTTCATCTCCAGTTTTAAAGTAGAGGGCAATACTTCGTCAAATAATGGATGGTGTTTTTGAAAACTTTGACGGGTGCCTTCAGAGAAAATTTTAAACCTACCTCTCTCTGGCCGGAACCGAGGTGGTGCTGGCACCCCCTGAATCTGCCTCTGTGTACGAGGGCAGTGTAAAGTCAACGGCAAAGCTAAAAGAATTATGTGGTACTCCCTCTGTTCCAAGTCAAATTGCACATAATTTTTTGGGTAATATGTAGATATAACCCTATAGGTTGAGGAAAGTGCAAATATTACCCATAATGATTCTGATTAATGATGAAGAATATATATAGAGTACAAAGAAGACTAGTCTAAAAATAACTCTAGTACTAGTCATTAACATGGAATAAAATACTATCTAATCATCTACTTTCTTTATTCGAACACCCCCCTCAAGCGAAGCGTCGGATGCTCGCCGACGCAAAGCTTGGATTTGAAGAATTCGAACAACGGACGAGGAAGACCCTTGGTGAAAATGTCAGCAATCTGAAGAGAAGTTGGAACATGAGCAATACGCAGCTTGCCGGAAGTCACCAGCTCACGAACAAAATGATAATCAATGTCAATATGCTTGGCCCGCTTATGCGCCACCGGATTCTGAGCCAAGAAGATAGCACTACTGTTGTCACATAACAACAATGGTGACCCAGAAAGCGGAACTCGAAGATCACGAAGCAAATGAGTGAGCCAGACAACCTCAGAAGCAGTGTTGGCAAGAGCACGATACTCAGACTCCGTACTGGAACGAGAAACAGTGTGTTGTTTCTTGGCACTCCAAGAAACAAGATTCCCACCCAGGTAAACTGCATATCCATAAGTGGAACGTCGAGTCTCTAGACAGCGGGCCCAGTCAGCATCAGAATAGCCTAACACATCTGGAGTGCTAGCAGAACTGAAAACCAAACCATAATGAAGCGTACCACGAACATAACGCAAAATCCGTGTAACTGCAGCAAAATGATCATCTCTAGGATCCTGAAGGTACTGATTGACAGTGTTGACCGAGAAGGCCAAATCTGGACGAGTAATAGTGAGATACTGAAGGCCCCCAACAAGATAGCGATAAAGAGTAGGATCCCGAAATGCCGAACTAGTGGAACTGTGCAGCTGAGAGCCAGCAAGAAACGGCGTGGAAACAGGCGCGCAAGCAGACATACCAGCCCTAGTCAGAATATCCCGAGCATACTTCGCTTGGCCGAGAAGCAACCCGGAGGGAGTAGGAGAAACTTTAAGACCAAGAAAGTAATTAAGAGCACTAAGATCCTTGATCGCAAACTCCTTGTGCGTCCGAGAAATGAACTGACGAAGAAGAGTCGAATCATTCCCTGTAAGAATAATGTTATCAACATACACAAGGAGGTACAACAATGAGGACCCCTTCGCCAGAACAAATAAAGAAGTATCAGCAGAGCTGCACCGAAAACCAAGCTGGGTAAGATAGCTGCTAAACCGCTGAAACCAAGCTCTAGGGGCTTGCTTAAGGCCATAAATAGCCTTGCGCAAACGACAGACATAGTCTGGATGAAAAGAATCCTGATAACCAACCGGTTGCTTCATGTAGACCGGACTATCCAGAACACCATTACGAAAAGCATTCTTGACATCCAGCTGATGAAGTGGCCAAGAACGCATGGTGGCAATTGCAAGAACAGTCCGAACAGTGGAAGCCTTGACCACAGGACTAAAAGTATGGTCAAAATCAAAACCTGTAATCTGCGAAAAACCTTGCGCCACAAGTCTGGCTTTGTGACGGTCAATGGTACCATCCAGACGATACTTGAGACGATAGACCCATTTGGAGCCAACGATGTTGGCATCCGAAGGTCGAGGCACCAAATCCCAAGTATGCTGACTACGAAGAGCAGCCATCTCATCGTCCATAGCTGAAACCCAGGCTGGATCCTGAATAGCCGAGCAATAATCCGTGGGTTCTGTCTGAGAAAGAAGAGCAGCAGTAAGGCCATGTGCAATAATATCTGAATAATCCCGTCGCTGAATGGCACCAGTAGATGACCGAGTGGACATTTGATGTGTACGAGGCGGAGGCGGCGAGGCGGAAGAAGTGGAGCTGGCGGATGACGCCGGAGAAGACTCGGAAGAGGCAATCGAGTTGCGGCCGACGGACGCAGCCGAAGAAGAGGTGGCCGCAGATGGAGGAGGCATCGTGACCAGTGGTAAGGACGGTGGAACTGTCGGCGGAAAAGCTGGTTCTGGTTCCGTCGTGCAAATGATGCAAGGCGGCAAAGGAGATGAAGCTGAAACCGGTGCAGAGGTATCAATATCACCATCAGGATCAATAAAAGCCGAGACATCAAGGACAGATGCTGGAGAGCCCAAAGTCGAAGAAGTGGCAAAAGGAAAATATGTCTCATCAAATCGAGCATGGCGAGTGATGTAGACTCTGCCTGTGGAAGAATCTAGACAACGAAAACCTTTGTACTGGGAACTGTAGCCAAGGAAGACACATGGAGTGCTGCGAGGAGATAATTTGTGATCTGCATATGGTCGAACAAATGGAAAAACCCGGCAACCGAAAGGATGAAAATTTGAGTAGCAAGGATCCCGACCATACAGAAGCCCATAGGGATAAGAACCATGCAGTACAGGAGTAGGCAATCGATTGATCGTGTATGCAGCTGCAGCAAAAGCATCATCCCAGTAAGAGATAGGCATATGCGAATGAAATAGCATAGTAAGACCCATCTCGGCAACATGCCTATGTTTGCGCTCCGCCCTACCATTCTGCTCCGGAGTGTAAGGACACGATATCTGATGGTGAATGCCCTTAGTAGCAAAATGACCCCGTAGACGAGTGTTTAGAAACTCAGTACCGCCATCACTCTGAAACACTTTTATTTTGGATGAAAACTTATTCTCCACAAATGCCTCAAATTGTAAATAAACATCAAAGAAATCCGACTTACGACGAAGTGGATAAAGCCAGGTGAAACGAGAATAATCATCCAAAAATAAAGCATAGTAAGAAAAACCAGTTGATGATAAAACAGGGGAAGGTCCCCATAAGTCACAATGAATCAAATCAAGTACATGCGTAGCACGTTTATGGTTCTCAACAAATGCCAACCGTTGACCTTTCGCCATAGCACAGGGGGTGCAGGCAACAGGTTTGGGCAACAAAGAAGATAAAGAAACAAGACTAGACTTCTGCAAATTAGAAATAACTGTCGACGATGCATGACCCAAGCGAGCATGCCAAAGCTCATAAGATGCCCGTCCTTTATTCTGCTGTAAATACGAGAAAAATGCTGAATCACCTCTATCCAAAACATAGAGACCACCATCACTGTGGCCCCTACCCATGACCTCCTTGGAAACTTTGTTCTGAATGACAAAGTTCCGATCATCAAAAGTGACAAAAGCATTTAAATCTCTGGTCAGTTTACTAATAGACAGCAGATTCTTAGTAATATTAGGAACAACCAGAACATCATAAAGGCATAAGTCATCAGAGAGTTTAGTGTCACCAATATGAGAGATTCGAATAGAAGCACCATTTCCAACAGAAACAGTAGAATTACCAGAATATGGAGCGACAGACTCTAAACCAGAGGCAGAGGATGCCATATGAATGGTAGCGCCAGAGTCAATGAACCAGTCAGAAGATCGAGCAGTAGGCTCTAACTGCAAGGATGACTGAAAACGTTCCGCCAGATGAGTGGAGTCTGTACGACGAGTCGGACCCTGAGAACCAGTCTGAGCAAGCATCTTGTAGCAAGTCGCAGCATAGTGACCGGGACGACCACACCAAGTGCAGTGCGGCCGACCACGACCAGCCCCAGCAGAGGACTGAAAACTGGCTCTGCCGCCGCGTCGACCGCTGAAACGGCCACCCCTGGCGGTGCGTGAGCCGTACGCGCCACCTCCCCTCGCCGGCGCGTGATCCCACGCGCGACCGGTTGAGGGAAATTCTGCTGTTGTGAATGCGGCAGGCCCAGTGGCCGGGGCTGAATGGTCCTGTAAGTTTTTCAGAAAAGCCTCATGGTTTTTGGCACGAGATAAGACATCGGCATACAATGGATTAGGAGATGAATTAATTAATGGTGCAGAAAAATCCTTAAACTCAGTTCCAAGAGCAGTAAAAAACCAAATAAGTTGATCATCATTAGATACTGGAGAACCCATCATAGACAACTGCTCAAAAATATCTTTAAATTGGAGATGGAGTTCATGAACTGTACCAGTCTTACGTATACCATGGGCAGCAGCACGAAGACGAAGGACGGATGAAGCACTGCTGTCGTGATAAATCGACTGAAGATTGTCCCAAATTTCCTTTGAAGTGACACAGTCAGGCAAAGCTGCCAAAGCCTCCGGGGTGAGGGAAGAAAAGAGAAGACTGCAAACACGTTGATCTTCATCAACCCAATTCTCATAATCAGATTGAGCCTTCAAGTAAGCCTCCATGGAATCAGGCTTGGAGGAGGAACCTCGAACTGGAGTGGAAGTAACAGCCCCTGCATAGGAGACGGAAGCGGCGGCAAGGGGGCGGGGAGGAACAGTCGGACATGGCCTGGAACCATCAAGAAAACCATACAGCTTCTGAGGTCGGAGAACATAACCAGCTTGACGCTTCCACAACAAATAATTGGATGATGACAATTTGATAGTCATTATGTGGAGAAAAGTATTATAAGATAATTTATCGTCAGACATGATGAGAGGGGGAAGAAAAAAAATTCGGAAGGTAAAGGTTTAGTGGCTTCGGATGCAAAATTACTTGCAAAATTACTTTGGATGCAAACAAAGCAGACAAAGGTTAGGCAACAATGCTTGAATTATGCTTCGGAAGGTAAAGATGAATTATGCTTTGCTGAAAGTTGGAAATTTCCGGCGGCGGAAGGGGTTTAGAAGCTGCGGCCGAGAAAAAGAAAAACAGGGTTTTAGAACCAGGTTTGCTCTGATACCATGATAAAGTAATTTCCCATAATGATTCTGATTAATGATGAAGAATATATATAGAGTACAAAGAAGACTAGTTTAAATATAACTCTAGTACTAGTCATTAACATGGAATAAAATACTATCTAATCATCTACTTTCTTTATTCTAACACCTCTGTCCCAAGTCAAATTGCACATAATTGTTTGGGTAATATGCAGATATAACCCTATAGGTTGAGGAAAGTGCAAATATTACCCTATCTATTACACATAAGTGCAAGTATAACCCTAAATCCACTATTCCGGCATTGACTGGCCATTTTCGGCCATTGGTCGATCGAAAATGACCAAAATGCCATTCTAACCTAATACAAAAATTTAAAAGACAAAAATGCCCTCCATCACCAATCCACCACCACCAATCTGCCCATCACCACCACCAATCCGCCACCACTAATCCGCCCATCACCACCACCAATCCGCCACCACCAATCCACCACTACCAATCCGCCTGCCACCACCTGAGCCCATCCCAGCCACCAGCCACACCACCACCAATCTGCCTGCCACCACCTAAGCCCATCCCCGCCACCAGCCACACCACCACTAATCCACCTGCCACCACCTAAGGCCATCCCCGCCACCAGCCACACCACCACCAATCCGCCTGCCACCACCTGAGCTCATCCCCGTCACCAGCCACCACCACCTGAGCCCATCCCCACCACCAGCCACCACCACCTGAGCCCATCCCCCGCCACCAGTCACACCACCACTAATCTGCATGCCACCACCTGAGCCCATCCCCGCCACCAGCCACCACCACCTGAGCCCATCCCCGCCACCAACCACACCACCACCAATCCGCTTGCCACCACCAATCCGCCTGCCACCATCTGAGCCCATTCCCGCCACCAGCCACACCACCACCAATTCGCCTGCCACCACCTGAGCCCATTCCGCCACTAGCCACCACCACCTGAGCCCATCCCCGCCACCAGCCACCACCACCCGAGCCCATCCCCGCCGCCACTACCTGAGCCCATCCCCGCCGCCACCACCTGAGTCCTTCCCCAACGCCACCAACTGAGCCCATCCCAACCGCCACTACCTGAGCCTATCCCCGCTGCCACCACCCGAGCCCATCCTCGCACCTCTGCCCACCAACCCCAAACTTCGCCGCCGCTCAACGCCACCCACAGCAAACCCTAGCGCCACCACCTGCTCCGAACCCTAGCGCCACCTCGCGCCACCACCTGCCCCGAACCCTAGCGCCACCTTACACCACCCCACCATAGCGCCACCAACCCCAAACTCCTCGCCATCGCCGCATCCTCCGCTTCCCTATCCCCGCCTCCACCATCACCAAGCCCTGAATCCACAACACCACCGGTGAACCCCTAGCCGCGAGCTCTTCGCCACCACCATCTGTAGATTGGATTCAGAGAGGGAAGGAGTTTGGAGCGGGGAAGGAAGGAAAGAGAAAAGGAAAGAGAAAAGAAAGGAAGAAAAGAGAAAAGAGAATGGAGCGGAAGAGAGAGAAAAGGAAAGAGAAAAAGGGGTAAGTGGGTAATATTATCATTTGATAATATTGTCATTTGATAAATTGGGGGTTTTCAGTTTTTTTATAAAAAAATCATCAGGGGCAAATTGGTTATTTCACTGTATTCTCGCCTCAAACCGGCTAAAAAGGTTATATTTGCACATAACCAGAATAGATAAGGTTATATTTGCACTTTCGAATAGTGCAGGATTATATCTGCACTTTCTTCAATTATATAGGGTTATATTTGCACTTTTCTCTAATTGTTTTTACGCTCATCAAGAAACTTGTCTAATCATTCATATGTTTAGCTACATTCAATAACGGCAAACAAAAACTTACTTTTGAGAAACTACTTGGTATGACAAATCCAACAATATTACATACGATAATATTATTGTTTATATATCTATTCAAATATGCGATCAACGTTTGATAGAGAATAGTGACAAATAGTAAGTGTGCAGTTTGAGCTGGGACGGAGGGAGTACTATTAAGGAATATACATATTACTTGTAATTGTAATTAATATCTATTTTCTTTTCTTAGTTTGTATAGGTCTTTTTTACTACTATATAATGTAAGATCATAAGTACAAACACACATTATTACCCTTATTTTCTATATGGTATCAGAGTATAAAATCCTAAAACCCTAAGAAAATTTCCTCTGCCAGTTTTTTGAGCCTAAATTCTAGCACGTGTTGAAAGTCCACTTTACCATGATCCTGAGCAATATTAGCGCATGGTTGGACGCCTGATATACCTCACCATTACACGTCATGAGTTTAGCTATTTGGTCCATACACTTGCACAGTTTATGAAGTGTCCATGTCTTCCTCATTGGCATGCTGTCATTCATGTTTTGTACTACCTGAAGAGTCATCATGGTCAAGTTTTATTTCTCTCTTCATGTAGTGCGTTACAGTTGACTGCTTATTGTGATTTTTATTGGACTGCATGCCCTATTACCCGGCGTTCTTTTTTCGGATGCTTTATGATGATTGGCGATTATCTGGTTTCTTGGAAGACTAAGAAGCAACCTACGGTTTCTCAGTTTTCTGATGAAGCAGAGTACCGTGCTCTGGCTGTTACCTGTTGTGATTTGTTGTGGCTTAAGTCTTTACTTAAGGACTTGGGGTTGCGCATGACAGTCAATCTGCTCTTCATATTGCGGCAAATCCGGTGTTCCATGAACCTATGAAGCATATCGAAATTGATTGTCATTTTTTCCGGGATCTTGTGCAGTCTGGTACTATTTTACTCATCATATCCGCACTTCAGAGCAACTTGCAGACTTGTTTGCCAAAACTCTAAGACGAAACCAATTTCATTCACTACTTGGCAAGTTGGACATTTCTAATCCTCATGCTTTGAGGAGGAGTATTAAGGAACATAGATGTTACTTGTAATTATAATTAGATTCAATTTAATTTTCCTAGTTTGTACAAGTCTTTTGTACCACTATATAATGTACACTGTGATCATGAATACAAACACACATTATTACCCTTATTTTTTACACATAAGAGTCAAAATTATAACAAATATCTCATGTTATACCGACTAACGATTGGGGAGATTATAAAATAATATTATTTTTATAAGTTTCAAAATAGAATTATAATTGTTTATATGTTGAAATTCATTTTAATAGGATTTAAAAAATAATAATAATTTGATTGATCTGCTCTTCATTAATTGCGTTCTTGGTTGGGGAGAACATATTTTTATTAGAATATCACAACATATTCCATAGAGAAAATGACTTTGGTGGCCTTTCAACTATCACCATCGTCCACCTTTGACCCCTTATTTTTTTTGAACACTTTTAGCCCCTCAACTTACAAAACAGCTTAATCGTGGCCGTTCCGTCAGGTCAGTATGTTAACTTTAAAGTTTCCTCTGCTAGTTAAAGGTAAAATTGACTTTTCACCTTTTTTATTTACAAACTTAACCCCAATGTTTCTTTTTATAATTACAACCCAGTCCCACTTTTATTTTAATTACTACCCAGCCCTCCCCTATTATAATTTAATTACAACTCAGCTCATCCCCTATTTTAACCCTCACAATATGCCCATTTAGAAAAGAATCAGCTACATGCCAAGTTGATAATATCGCCAGGTTAAAGCTCCAAAATTTAGCACATGCGATGTCTAGATTCTAGCGTCATTGGTCAAGGGATAATAACTTCTCTCGGATCCCACTGGGCGTGCCAACTTGATGCTACTAAAAACCCGATCAAGCCGCGTCGCTCATCCCTTCACCATGACTTGCAAAATGAACACTACTACATAAATGAATTTTAACTTCGGTTCTCCGACACTTTTAACTTTGGTTCTTGGCCAAAAAATAACCAAAGTAAAATGAGGCGTAGTGAAAAGTTATCATTTTATTTCGGTTGAAAATAACCGAAGTTATAAGTTTACTCGTTTTACTTCGGTTGTGAAAAACCAAAGTTAAAAGTTTACCCGAAACCGGATCCAAAACCACACCCGATATCGGGTAGTTTAACCAAAGTTGAAAATTTTACCCAAAATTGGAACCAGAATCATACATTATGTCGGGTGCTTTGTCTTCGGTTATTTACAACCAAAGTTGAAAGTTTAACCTGAAACCGATAGCGAATCCGCAACCAACATCAGGATTACCTGGGCAGGGGACGAACAAAAACGACGTCATTCTCGGGTGTGATGAGCTAGCATAAACCGGCCACCCAATATTGGGTATCTGGTTTTGGTTGAACCAGAACCACATAATGTCCCGCCGATGGCGGTCGCCGGCTTTGCTCAGAATGTGTAAACTCAAACAAGATTGGAACTGACCACCCGAAAGAAAAATCGACGTGCATCCGATAACGGGTGGACTGTAACATCAATTATTTTTAAATTCAAATTGAATGCCAAACGGGAATTGTTACATTGATTGCATAGTACGAACAAAGTTATCACCACAAATATCATTCATATCATTTCTACTCTATTAAAAATATTCTAAAAACATCTTTGATCCAATGACTATTAGGAACATGCCAATATAGAACATGGCAAAAAATTTCAGAAAATTGATGCTCTATTTCTAATCTAGAACAAGATTCCAAAAAAAAAGAGAAATGCATTGGAGAGTATCAATAGGCATTTTCAAGAATAACCTATACAAAAGTCATAAACAATAGGTAGTATGCTACTCAGCCAATGCTCACAGACTTCTTCCAATTCTTTGATTGTGTATGGATTTTTATCTTCCTTAAAATACTAAGAGTTCAAATGACATAATATCTATAGGAATATAAGTTAGATATTTAGAACATAAATTTGATAATGTTAAAATAGCTAAATTAAAAGTTGTATGCATACCTCATCTAGTTGGAAGTTGCTATCACTACATTCATAACACATTTCCCTCATAAAACGTATGCAATAATATCTACATTCCCAATCACCTCTTTGTTTTTTATGTTGGTAATGGAAAATATTGACAATAGTGATAGCCACATTCATAAAAAAAATCTAGTGATAGCCACATTCATAATTTGAAATTCGTCACCTTCAAGGATTTCCAATGCACTTCTTTGCGGTTGGTGATTAGGGATCTTTTAACATTTTCTCTATATCACACACTAGTGTTCTAGGGGATTCATTACGAAGTGGATCAAACAAGTAGACCGTACTTGATTGGACAACAATTACATCTACCATCCAATGTTCACCACACATGGAGTTGGGGGAAATGGAAAATGTTAGTATTGTGAGTTTTTTAGAATTAGAGAATATGAATTACCCCGGACTAAATTTTCGAAGTAAGATGCGATGCACATCAATTTCTGATTACGCATTGGCCGACTGCTAATGTGAGCCAAACGTATCTCGCTTGAACTTTCATATTCGTGAATTCGCAAAAGACAAACAAAACCTGCCCAATGCTTGGCTTTGTTTATGGATAGCATGTAAAAATGTAGAAACATTAAACACTTATCATACATATTATCACTTTCAAGCTTCATTTTTAAACTTCCTTGTAGAAAAAAAGAAAGATCTTTATACACACTACAAATCTAGAATGATATATTCACCTAGAAAGATTGGATCTCTTACCTCCCACATAGATTATTACACCTCGAAGGACTTCAAATCATATTTTATATTCACCATACAAAAATTTGCAACAACATAAACACTTATCATAGTATTGATCATTTCCAAACCTCATTTTCAATCTTCCTTGTAGAAAAATGGGAAAAAAAAGAGAGGATCTTTATACGCACTACAAATCTAGAATGACATATTCACCCAGAAAGACTGAATCTTTTGCCTCCCACATCGATTATTACACCTCAAAGCACACAACAATGAAAATTTCTTTTACATTTGATCAAGCAAAGTACACATAATAAGAACAAACTTAAAAACCTCATAAATGTTAAGAAATTGGTTACCTTCTTCAAGAAGAGAACACTGCCTTGTTTCCACCTTGAATAGACGAGAGATTTCTTGTAGTTTTGGTTTAGGAAAAAATCAAAAGAGGTGAGCTGAGTAGAAATTGAGGGAGTATTGGGATTTAGGGAGTGGAAGCTGTGATTTTTGCACTCTTTGAACCTTTTTTGGGCCATTACTATCAAGACATTTGGATATGGGCTGGAAAATATTGGTTGCAATTTGCGACACGACCAATATCGAGTGTGGTTTCTGGTCATATGAGACCAATACTCGATGCCGGGTTCAATTTAAGGTGAGATGGCAGTTAGCATTTATTATAGGTTTCACATTGTTTAAAAGCTTCATATAGATTGACCTTATATGACTAATGGTTAACCCTCAGTTAATGCTACTTAAAGCCTACGAAAGGATTTTTGACTACCCGTAACCAGCGGTCAACGTTGGTTTAATTTACTTTACATAATCATTTCATTATATGTAATGACTTTATTTAATTATTTGTCAAATATCGAGCCAGTCTCAGTGAACACTAAAGAATATGATGAACTTTCCTTACTTAAAGATTATAGTTTAAATGAATACTAATAATTGAGTTTGACCTTCGTATCGAGCAGTCAATGTTGACTTTACTTTATAATAACACTTGAAATTGAATTTGACTTTACATAAGCAGCGGTCAACCCTTAATTATCTAAACATGTATGAACATAATAAAGAACGTTTGACTACCCGCAATCTCCAGCGGTCAAGTTTGGTTTAATTTAAAAATCGTAAACACTACGTTATAGGTTAGACCTTATTTAATTAACTGTCAAACCTCGAGCTAAAGGATGAGCACCGGAGAATATGCAAGTTTTGTAAAAATTTGCTAAAAATTGCAATGGAAATTGTGAGATAAATTTTTTGATGGAAGTCAAAACCAAGTTAAATAGGGTTAAGTACAATTTTACCCAACATTGGTAGGGTATCTGTTGCGTCATCGGGTCACTAGACATCAGGTGCACCAGCACCAACGTCAGGTGAGAATAACTTTCAACTTCAGTTTTTCTAACCAAAGTTAGAGAACATATTTTCACTTCGATTTTGCTACAACCAAAGTCAAAGGACGTCTTTTCACTTTGGTTTTTTTTACAACCGAAGTCAAAGGACATCTTTTGACTTTGGTTATTTTACAACCGAAGTCAAATGATATCTTTTGACTTTGGGTCTTTTAAAATCGAAGATAAAAGAAATTTTTACTTCTATTTTTGTAATAATCAAAGTAAAAAACTTTTACCTTTCGGTTATTTGCATAACTGAAGTCAATGATGTGAAGTTAAAAGTCATTTTTGTAGTAGTGAAAGCCCTTGGAGTTTTCCGGGGGAAGAAGCTCCAATGGTAGAGTCAGCCCCAATATGAGTAATGAGGAATAATAAAGTATAATCTGTAATAGGAGACACGATTGAGTATATATACTCTAGCAACCATAGGGTTTACATTGGATTACTCTTCAACCGAATTGGGCCAAGTAGGCCCAATTGTCAATAATATTATGACTATTCATTAATTTAACTTGTGGCCTTATAATATTGGGCCACTGAAAATTATGTATCACCAAGAAGCCCCCAGAAAATAAAAGGTCCTCTTAAGGTCTGAGAAGCTCTCGAGATAGGTTGATACCTTAGGAGCCTTTTAAGGGGACTCATTCGAGAGATTTGAAACTTTAGTTCTCGATATGTCGTTTGGTTTTATCAAATGAGTGTCATTGACTAACAATGTAGAAATACATGTGTGAAAGGAAAAAAAGTGGGAAAGATAGTCGTAGAGTGCATGACAAATCCCATCAAACGAGAGAGAAACTATTCTCCATGTTTGTCAGTACAGAACATCCTCTTGAAGCACACAACGAGCGTTTCCGCCAAAGGGGGTAAACCCGGTCACCGGGGAAAACATAAATCCATGGTTAGTGGGAACCCACTCGTGGGTATTAGCGAATCCCAGAACTCTGACCAGTCTTTGGCAGAGGGAACACCTGGTCATAGGAAATCCTTCACCTAGGGGAAGGAATGGGTAAAAGCCCACTAAGACCCCTTCCGAGGTTGGGGGTAGCCCATACCTATGAAACTCCCTCAAAAGAAAGGTCCTCGAGAGTTGGGGGGGGGCATACCTATGAAAGGTCCTCAAAAGAAAGGAGAGATGAGATTCCAGAGAATTTCCTGATTCAAACCCAAGATGAGTTTGGGTGTGTATCCCAAAGTACCAACGAATTTTATAATGCCTATCACACTTAGCAGGGGAGTCCCCCTCTCCCGAGTAAAAGACATTGACCTTCTTAACTTGTAAGCCATCTTGGCATTCGTGAATATACAAGAGGGGCATCAACCTCCTTCACTTATAAGCCATCTTTTCGGCACATCGATTAACACTTACTTTAATTTAGCAACTATTGGCCTTGAGCTCTCTCAAGGGTGAAAGCCTGTCAAGCCGAAAGTCAAGAATGAAAGGTTGTTGGGCCAAAGCTGGGGAGTGAGAGGCCGATCAAAGCCAATTTTGAGCAAAAACTTGAGAATGAGAGACCTTTGAGCTAAATCTCGAGATAGAAGGGCCACTTGGCCAAAACTCGAGAGTGAAAGGGTGATTGAAGCTAATTTCGAGCAGAAACTCGAGAGCGTGTGGCCTTCGAACCAATTTTGAGCAAAAAGACTATCGTAGGTGTGTAATACTGGTGCTCAGTATTCGAGCCCTACGCCAGTCTGGCATAATTATATCCACCCGACCATACAAGGCAAGGGAATTTCAAGCTTGGGCAAAAGAAGTGGTGGAGAAAAATGGGTGTGCTAAAGGGGAAGTAAATACCTTGCGGGGGGTTATCGAGATGCATGCTACTGTAAATGACAATCCTCGCCTTATGGACCTTAGAAGAGCTATATCGAGATATGTTCCAAGTATAGCCTCGACCCAATCTGTGGAGATTTGCTCTTACCTTATCTGTCGTATCAGTCTCGGCATGACGATAATAGTGTAATGCTGGGCGTGCGAATACGAAGTAGGCTGCGTTGATTAAAGTTTATCGCTAGGCTTACGAACTAAGAGTATTATCATTCGAGATGTGGCGTTGAGCGTATAAGTCATAAATCAAATGATTGGCTGTAACACTAGGCGTATAGATTCTCACTAATGATTCTATAGTGAGAAGGATGTCCTTCGATTTCTTTGGGTGATTTCCCTAGGGTGTGCTACTCCCCAAATCGAAGGGCATCTTTTTTCGCTTATAGTGTCTAGCTCAATAAAGCGTTTATTCCCTTTGAGGGAATCAGTATAAGGTTTTGACCGCTTTTACAGAGATAGCCTACTATCTTTTGCCTATGAACTCAATGTTAGTGGAACCAATGGAGCAAACAAGAATGATTTTTTATCCCTTTTGAGGGAAATGGCACGAGGCTTCGACTTCTTCGACAACTTTTACAGAGATAACCTACTGTTGTTCGGCTATCGAACTCAACGTTAGCAGGTGTACCCAAGTAACCTCATTGGAAACTTGAATTTGCGTATTCGTAATGTCGAGTAGATAAAATCCATCCTTTTATTTTTTTGAGAAGGTTCACTATATTTCTAGCCATCTAAATTCCGTTTTCAAGTTCCTTTAATGAGAATATCCCGAAGGGGAGTTGGAATGATGGTCGAGAACGGGGCACCCTACCACTTATGGAAACACCTGGTAGTTTTGAATCATGGGGTGCACTTTAGTCCTTGATTGTTGGTCCCTTGTCGTAGCCTATAACTATTTTAGGATAAGTTACTCCCTAGCTAGACATATAGAATGGGAATCCTTCAACCTATGGCTGCGTTTGTGGTGGGTGCGCTACACCCCGGTCGAGGATCTCATTAATTTGGTACCGATGAGGGTGTTCTTAGATCTACAATGGTGCTTTCCCTCGGGTGCACTACCCCCTAATTGAAGGGTACCACTCATCGGTAGTAAAGAGTTCGACGTTTTAATTTTTTAAGCCCTTGAGGAATTCTTAGATACATGTATAGGTTCAACCTTTTTCGTTTACAAGTCACCGTGGCATCTTTATATAGATGTAAGGGATTTGACCCTTTTGTTTATAGTTCGTCGTGATGTTTTTCAAATGTGGCTTCGAGCCCTTTGATTTGTAAGCCCTCGTGGAGCTTAACAAAGGTGACTTCGAGCCCTTTATAGCCATCATGGTGTTAAAAAGGTGGCTTTGGTTTCTTTAAAAGTAGGGGGCACCATACGACCTATAGCAACATTTATTGGAGGCGTGCTGCTTCCTGGTCATTGGTCCCTAGTCGGAGCCTATAGCTATTTTTGGGTAAGCTACTCCCCGGCTAGGCAAATAGAATGAGAATTCTTCAACCTATAGCGGTGTTTGTGTTGGGCGCGCTATATCTTGGTCGAGGATTTGCTTGTTAACAACAAGGATTTTGATCCTTCAGCGCTTATGTATGCGTGGGATTCTGATACGAATATCAAATGCTTTGATGTGCTTTAAATGCTTTGATAGATCAACTTTATGATGAAGAATCGAAGGAGTCACCATTGGCATCTTGGATTCATTATTCAAGATTGTCAACGAACTGAAGACATCATGAAGAACACTATACTTTTTTTGAATAAGGTGTAATCAAGAAGCAAAGAACAATTCAAGATCAAGGAATCAAAGAATGATAAAGAAAAAAATAGGATTATGAGCATGCAATAATTTTCTAAAGAGCTGACAAAAAATATCACAAGCATATAAACTGTTTAAGCTACCTAAAAACTACAAAACTGACCGGGAGGTGAAGGCGGATAATACTTGTTAACGCTCAGACCCTTCGACGTCCTCCTGACTCGAATGATGAAGGTGAAGGCGGATATAATGCTGAAGTATTTTAACTCTCAGACCCTTCGACGTCCTTCGACTCTAGATTCAATCCTCCTGGTAAGAAAGATCAAACAAACACAGTTAAAACATGACATGAAAGAGTTTATAAAATTTTAAAAATAAAAAATGAATTTAACAAAAACTCGAAACCCTTTTTATTGTTTTATTCGGCCTTAGTGGATCTTTCGCTTTGCTCTGATACCAACTGATATGAATCTCCTTGCGAAGACTCGCGATTGCAGAATTAATATATTTGATCTAGTGAAGGGATCTGCAAACCCGCACTATCTCACACAAAATTCAGGTGCCTAGCCCTTGAGGTATGCCTAACTTCGATTTGCTCTCTAACTAGCTCTCAGGATCCGATTACAAGGTTTATTGTTACTTAACTAGCCTTAGGGTTGAGCAACAATGGAATAGCTCGTAAGCAAAGAGTATGAACTTAAAAGGTTGTATATTTGATTGATAAAAGAGTGTGAAATTCGTCCAAAGGCCTCCCTTATTTATAGGGTTACAATCTTGCCCCAAACCCTAATCACAACTAGACACTGAATTGACTTATGGCAGCTTTAAGAAGCTAAAACCATATCTAACTAAAATACCTAAAATAAAAGGTAATATAAGGTAAACTGGTCGAATTCTTCAAGAAGTAACCTTGAAGAATATTACCTTATATAATCTTACCAAATCTAATTCTAATCAGAATAAAATTGAATATACTAAACCCTAATGGACTGTATTTTCGAAATTCAGCTCTTCAAAGCCCACATGGCCGAGCTATCAGTCGAATAAACCCAATAATGAAATAATTTTACAACATTTTACAGTGATCACACTAACTCATTAAAAACCCAGTGGGAAAAAAGTATAGTGTTCTTCATGATGTTTTCAGTTTGTTGACAATCTTGAATAATGAATCCAAGATGTTGATGGTGACTCCTTCAATTCTTCATCATAAAGTTGATCCATCAAAGTATTTAAAGCACATCAAAGCACATGGATTAGGAGAGGCATATCGAGAACCTATTTGATCTTAACAACTACCGTGAGATATAGAAGATCAAGGCCGTGGAGTTTTCTTTCACCCATTATGCCATAGAGTGGTGGGCGAATTTGAAAGAATCAAGATATATTGCTAGAAATAAACCTATCTCCACCTGGGAAAGATTGAGAACCAAGCTTCAATTACATCATATTCCACGAATATATTTGATGGAGCAACACACGTACCTCAGCAATATGAAGCAAGGAAACCGCAGTGTAGATGAATAGTGGCAAGATCTTGAATTAGCTATGAGAAGAGTTGACATGAGAGAAAATGATGACTTTATAAAGAATCGGTTTATTGAAGGTTTAAGAGGAAATCCGCATGTTCTGGTTAAGCTCCAGTATTATGTTTCCATGAAAGATTTATTGTTCAAGGCCAGGTTTGGTTGAGTCAACATTAAGGCCCAGAGGAAGCTCTAATTTTAGCTATGACAGTTAAAAGCAATTCTTTAATTTCAGAAGCCCAAATTTGACCAGGGGTTGTAGCAATTCGAACATGGGTGGCCGAGGAAACCCTAATTTGACCAAAATCTACTCAAATCCACCATTGGAACCCACTGATTAAAGAATGATCTCAACCAATCAGTCTCTTAGCCAAGATACATGTAAATTAATTTCTACTTTGTCAGATACAAATTAGTCTAACACTCCTACATGTTTTCATTGTAATAAACGAGGACATGTTCACATAATTGTCCCCATGAACGAATTATAAAAACAATGGAGGAGGAAGAAGATGATGATATGCCTGCACAGTATAACACTGAAGAAGAACAAATAGATGATGAAATCATCATTGTTAATAGAAGTGAGCAAGGTCCTGAAACACAAGATGTTTTTGAGGCGTATTCCACAGATGTTGCCAAAATTACTCCCCCACGAGGAGCAAGTAATTTCGACCAAAATATTGTCAATTCCGCCAAAATGACAGTAAATGTCGCCATAGACAAGTTCCAGATCGATCCTAAGGTAGGTAAGGCAGGTAAGTTGCAAAATGATTTTAGTAAGTCGCATAAAGTCTTGTCTTCAGATCTTAGTCCTTTACCTTCTATTTATATGATGGTGCATGAACTATCTATTGACTCTAGTAAATCATTTTATGCTTCAATAAGATATGTTAATCGAGCTCTGACTAATCATTTTTTGTTTTTATAATGTCCTTTAAAAAAATATACTATGCCAATGAAGATATTCCTGTAGATATGCTTTCACGGTTTTTAAGTTGTTACAGGAATTCAAGGATGTCTTTATAGGTTATGTGCTTCCGTTTCGAGGACGAAAATTTTTGATCCGGGAGGGAATGATACAAATATAAAATGCTTTGATGTGATTTAAATGCTTTGATGGATCAACTTTATGATGAAGAATTGAAGGAGTCTCCATCGACATCTTGGATTCATTATTCAAGATTGTCGATGAACTGAAGACATCATGAAGAACACTATACTTTTTTTCCCACTGGGTTTTTAATGAGGCAGTGTGATCACTGTAAAATATTGTAAAATTATTTCATTATTGGGTTTATTGGACTGATAGCTCGGCCATGTGGGCTTTGAAGAGCTTAATTTCGAAAATACAGTCCATTAGGGTTTAGTATGTTTAGTTTTATTCTGATTAGAATTAGATTTGGTAAGATTAGATAAGATAATATTCTTCAAGGTTACTTCTTGAAGAATTTGACCAGATTACCTTAGATTACCATTTATTTTAGGTATTTTAGTTAGATATGGTTTTAGCTTCTTAAAGCTGCCATGGGTCAATTCAGTTTCCAGTTGTGATTAAGGTTTGGGGTGAGATCGTAACCCTATAAATAGGGGAGGCCTTTGGACGAATTTCACACACTTTTATCAATCAAATATACAACATTTTGAGTGCATACTCTTTGCTTGCAAGCTATTTCATTGTTGCTTAACCCCAAGGGCTAGTTAAGTATCAATAAACCTTGTAATATGATCCTGAGGGCTAGTTAGAGAGCAAGTTGAAGTTAGGCATACCCCGAGGGTTAGACACCTGAATTTCATGCGAGATGGTGCGGGTTTGAAGATCCCTTCACTAAATCAAAGGTATTAATTCCGCAATCGTGAGTTTTCGCTAAGTGATTCATATCAGGTTGGACCCAAAGTTCTTATGTATATGCAAGGATATGATCCTTGTGTGCTTAAGCATTTGTGGGATTTGACCTAAAGCGTTTGTCAGACCTTTGAGGCCTTTCAAGAGTTTGTAAGGATATGATCCTTGAGTGCTTTTGTATATGTGAGGGTTCGACCCCGAGCACTTGGCAGGCCATTGAGGCCTTTGAAGGAGAATTCAAGGATTCGATCCTTAAAATATTTATGCATGTGTGAGGTTTGACCCAAAATGCTTGGCAGCTATAGCCCCCGTCAAGTCCGAAGTTTTGGAGAACCCCTCCCCCCTTAGAGGGCCTTCTTCCTCCTTAGCTTTTTTTAGTGTGGGTAAGATAGATACCTCTTTTGTTGTACTATAATGTTGTACTTTTATTTCGAATGTCCATAAGGGAGTTGTTCCCTTTATTTGTAAGCCTCTATAGAATTTTGTACATCATGAATAAAGTTTTAATTTTTTCTTTCGCTGAACGAGTATTATAAGATTTTTAAGGGACTTGATCCTGCCGTGCTTATCTAGCCGGTGTTTTCAAGGATTTGATCCATGAGCACTTATACATGTATGGAGATTCTGGCCCTGAGCACTCGACAGGCCGTGGAGGCCTTTCGATTGTGTTCAGGGATTCAATTCTTCAGCGCTCATACGTGTAGAGGATTTCGGCCCCGAGCGCTTCACAGTCCGCTGATGCTTTTCAACTGTTTTCAATGGTTTAATCCCTGGGCGCTCATATATGTAGAGGATTTCAGCCTGGAGCGCTCGACAAGTCGTGCAGGCCTTTCAACTGTTTACAAGGGTTTAATCCCTAGGCGCTCATAAATGTAGGAGATTTCACCCCCGAGCGCTCAACAAGGCGCGGAGGCCTTTTGATTATTTTCAAGGATTCGATTCTTGAGCACTCATACGTGTAGGGAATTTCAGCTCTTAGCGCTTGACAGGCCGCAGAGGCCTTTCAAGTCTTTACAAGGTTTTTATCCTTGGGCGCTCACACATGTAGGGGGTTTATCCCCGAGCGCTTGGCAAGCCATAGAGGCCTTTCAAGTATTTACAAGTTTTTTATCCTTGGGTGCTCATACATGTAGGGGGTTCCTCCCCGAGCGCTTGGCAGGCCGTGGAGGCCTTTCAAGTATTTACAAGGTTTTATCCTTGGTTGCTCAAACATGTAGGGGTGCTTCAAGGAGAATCCTTTGACCTATAGCAGCGTTTGTAGTGGCACACTACACTCCGGTTGAGGATTTCATTAATTTGGCACCGATGAGGGTGTCCTTGGATTTACAGCGCTGCTTTCCTCTCCCCAGTGCTACCCCCCATCAAAAAGCACCACTCATTGGTAGTTTCTCGGTTGGACCTGTTTAACTGAAAGTCCTCTCTGGACAATAAGAGCAACATTTATATCAACAATGTTAAAATCGTAATCACGAAGTTGGGCCTAGGTCTTTGGGGCATATTCAATGCCATGTAAACAAATAATTGTACCTAAGTACATAGTCGAGCATAGGCCTTTAAGTCATATCTAGAATCATGGCATATGATATGGGAAATAGAAGTAGTATCATATCAAGCTCACAATATTAGCAACACACAGAGTTTTAATTATTTAACGAAGATCACAATATGAGTAAACATATTGCACATTTTATAGTTTAGTTGTGACATGAGGCCTTGCCTGAAGAAAACGTTGAGCGCAAATAATCTAGCGTACAATTATTCAAAAAATTTTGACCTATCGTGGTGTGGCTAGGCAAAGAAACCAGTAACGCGGTCACCTGATTTTCACCAAGAAAAAGTCAAAGTAATTATTTATTGTCATTATTTCCATGGGCTAATTTATCACCATTATTTAAGCTGAAAAAGAATTTAAATAATTTTAATCATGTGCTAAAACTTATCTGTAAGCATTTCTGGGAACTCACTGAGTTGCCCAGGTCAACTTGCTGGCCCTGTTCAACTCAAGGGGCTGGGCCTGCAGTAATAATTTGTTTTTAAGGACTGGAGCATTCAAGCTTTGATTTTGGGCTGTGTATTAGCCCATTACATTTTCATAAATGTTAAAATGGGCCTCATAATTGTAGTTCCATTAATCCTCTGCAGCCTTTTACATTGGCAGCATCTCAATTCAAACCCTATTTTAATCTTATTTTTCATATTCTTTTTTATCCTATTTTTTTTGTTGACCAAATGGTTTGGTCCAAGTACTTTTTGAGAGGAAAATGCTCTCGGGGGACTCTTCCATGGAGTTTGAGGGGCTTTATCGGCAAGTTCTCGAGCTCCCGAAGGGGGGCTTCGAACCTTTTGGAAAATTCCCAAGGGGTGGAGGCGAGTTCGAAGCTTCCCCAGTGGCAATCTCGAAGGCCACAGCCAGTGGACCCAGCTTCTCTCGAACCAGCTTCGACGAGCGAGTCATGGTCCCTTTCGAGGGACGCTGCTCGATAGGTGATCAGACGTCAAATGAATGTACTTTCCGAAGCATTTAACATCTATTATGTTATCTTTATGTTGGAAAATTTCTATATTTAGATAGGTTTACATCATAAGGGGTTTAGATAACCATTTTCAGTTTCCATATCTAAATCCTTTATTTTGTAACATATTTTTAGTCTAATGGATTTTTGGTCCTTACGAGCATCTAGATTCCTTTTTGTGAGATTCATTTGTACATTGATCATTAGCATTTGGAGTGGTTTAGTGAAGGCCATTCGCAAGAATGATAGAAGATGGAAAGCCACTCACAAAGTGGTAGAAGATAAAGCGAAGAAAGAGAGCAAAGTAGAGGGCAAATAATGATCTATGTTTTGAAGCATACTTTTAAGAATGATCTGAGAAGAACCAGCCTCCAAGAGTGGTATCATTGGATTTCTTCTCGAATACTATAAAAATGACTACAAGAACTCCCAAAACGGATCAACGGTTCACCCAAAGGAAGCAAAACAAAACTGAACTTTTTTTCTGTCGCGGCTTGCGAAAATTGGACCTAAGAGCTCACAATTCTCACAAAATTCCTAATCTGGTCGCAACTCGCAAAGGAGGCATCGCGACTCACAAAAATTGCCCTGAAACTTGCTTTTTACTCCTCTTTTTCTTGTACTATAAAATAGCACTTCATCAACTCATTCCTTGTCCCTCTAAAACTGACTCTTGGGGGCTCCAAAACCATAGTTTTGCATCGTTTTCTTCCATTTCTTATTTCTTTGTAGATTTTTTGTTCTATGTTATGGGTTTTGATTATCTAGGCTAGTTTTATACTTTGGAGCAATTGATTGAAACTTCCACACCTATGTAGTAAGAACCTCTATTTCACTATTTCTTGAAGCTTTTGTTATTTAGCATTCATATGTTCTTAATGCTGTGTTTTACTTCATTTATACCATGGGTTGTTTTAGAATATGAAATGTTTGTATGATTGAAGTGTTAGGGTTTTAGGAAAGTTGCAAATTTCTTAGCTCATTTGACATGAAAATCCAAGAATATGGAATTAGAACTTCTTGTGTATAATGTGAAGTGAATCTTGCTAGATGAGTATGTTAATGTAGATTTTTCTCATATTTGTCCTATAGAAGCAATAAAAGGTTGAATCTTGGATGTTGATTATTCTAAGTTTTATCAAACAAATGAATCTTGGATGTCGATTATTCTAGGTTTAACCTCATGAATGTTTTATTTGGTTAAAAGACCATGTGTTTGCTCGCTGCTTGTTATCAAATCTACGGTCCTTCATGTATAATATCATTGATAAAATATCTTTATGGTTATTGAACGTCTAAAGTGATTATCAATGAAGTTTGCAAATGGTTGTTGATCGTCTTTGTGACTTACTCTTAAGAAGAAAAGAATGTATATTTATTTAAATGGAAGTGATAGCATTCCCCATAGGTAATGAAAGTTATGGAATGAGTGAATGGTTCAATGATCTACATGGGGTTTGGAAGTGGATATCAATTGCCCGCAAGGCTTTGTCTTTTGTAGATTTTCGCTTTTTTTCTTAGTTGCATGATTAGTATAGTTACTTAACTTTGCTGGTTAGCTTGTCTTTCAATTAGTAACTTAGGACAAAATCAACCAAAATTCCCCCTCTTTACCTGCTTATATATATAGCCTAATATCAACCTTATATGTTTAAACCCTTAGTAAAATCCACCTTCTCCGTGGATGACCCCAATTTGCCACTAGTTACTCAGTTATAGTTAGTAAGCTTTTAAGGCTTAAAAATAATAAGTTTGGGAGAGGTACGCCAACGATCTTCCAATAGCTTCCAATAGGGTTCATGTAAAAGGCCGCAGCGGCTCGATGACGATCATGAGCCCTCGGAAGACTCAAAAAACTCTTTTGTGGGGGTCATGGCCTTGAACTCTATAGAAACTGGCGGCAAGCTCAGTTCGAGTCAGAGGAGCCATTCAGCTGCGAGCTCAATAGACGATGCAAAGGAGTCACAATGGTGAGCTCGAAGGGCACCAACAGAGGAAAGCCTCGGCAAAGGCTTCAACAGATTCGAGGGCACCTGTAATGAGCTCAAAGGGCACTAGCAGATGAAAACCACGGCGGAAGCTCTGGAAGATTCGAGGGTTGACGCTGGTGAAGCTTTGAGAATCTCAAGGCCGATGTCAGAGCTTCGAGACCGATGGCAGAGCATGGATTTCAAGGACCCAATGCAGCGGCAAGTTTGAAGACCACCAGCACAGCGGCAATTTTTGAGGGACTGTTGGACATATATTGATTTTATCATGCAGAAATTAAATATCAAAATTGAACGAGCAATTAATATATGCAAGAATAATAGACTTTTATTAATTATTCAAGCATACAATCGAAAAGCTTAAATTATAAATAATCAAAGCATAAATCATGTTTCAAGTAATCACAAATTGATGGAGTCACGAGTAACACTCGCTGCCCTTGAAACGAATGAGTCCCTTCGTGGACATCGTTCCCTAGGATAAAACCATCGAAGGTAACAATTAACACGTAAGAGTTACCTCGGATTCACGCAAGGCCCGAAGGACTATCACCTTGACAGAGCATCAACTGGAAACTTCGAGAAAGACAGAAAGAAGACTCAAGTTTAGACTATGGAGGGACTTGAGAAATGGTCTGTATTTTCTGACTGACTTAGAGGCTCTATTTATACTACTCTAAGAGACCCTAATCATGGAAACATGATATTCTGATTTTCTGTAATTAGAGAAGAATATTCTCCAATCACCAACTCACCAAATCCGAGACATTCCATGAATACTCGAATCATATCTGCTGGAAAAGGAAGAAATATTTGTACAAATATTCTTCATCATATTAAATATGGTAAACCGCATATTTATTTAAGACAAGATATCTCACAAAATATGGAAGTATTTTGTTCTTATCTCTTAAGAATTACACACAAGTAATTCCATATATACTATGCGGTTGGGCCTTCATAAGACTTCCATGCGATCCATACGCATTTTGGACAGTCCAGAGAAAATTACCTGGGCCAATTTTCGCCCATTTTTTCCTCTTTCAAGAGTGAAATTAAAACATTCATATCTCATTCACCCTTGATCCGTTTTGAGAGTTTAAATAGTCAATTTTATAGTACTCGCGGAG
This sequence comes from Rubia yunnanensis, assembly GCA_037428765.1. Taxonomy (NCBI): domain Eukaryota; kingdom Viridiplantae; phylum Streptophyta; class Magnoliopsida; order Gentianales; family Rubiaceae; genus Rubia; species Rubia yunnanensis. The sequence continues at coordinate 86,771,743 of CM075066.1, forward strand.
GAGAACCCAAAAATGACATCCATTGACCCGAAATCCATTCGGGTCCCACTCTAAACGAAGCCCAAAAAGTTGACGAATTTCAACCTTTTAACCATCATTTTCCAACAATCCCCCACATGAATAGATATTGATGTAGGAATCAGAACAATCACGTCAGACACAGAGTTTGACTTGGTGATAGATTCATTTCGACGGCATAGATGCTGCATAGGATAAGTAGGTGTCACCCTTTGAACTTTCCCTTGAGAGAGTACACTTAGCCCACTGGTTAGGAAGTAGACGTGATGTCCTTGAACTTCCCCTACCGCTTGTGTGAACGACAATGCACTTCCCACAGACATCTTTCCTAGCCCTTGCGCTTTCCTCGGTTGTGTCCATTAATCAGGCCATGGCACACGCCTAGTTCTGTAAGGTTTCTAAAGAATTGCGTCCCAACAATTCCCTTTCGAAGCGGCCACACTTCTCGCTTACATAGGTGATTCTTGGTGTAAGAGCAGTTCCGTAAACTATTGCGCTCTTTCGAGTACTACATACTCGATGCCTTGAATCATTAAAAGCAATTTAATGCTTAGCCTCCATTCACATCACTGTTTCTTCATCATAGGAATGCGACAGGAGGTATGCAACCCCCACAGTGATCGCGATGGGTCTTTGCAGTTTAGTTGTCCCTTTGAACCTAGATCTTGGGATCTCCAGTCACATAGGTTGGATGTCCACGTACGTAACCCACCATTTATTGGACTTAGTCATATTCCTTTCGATGAGTTCTCAACTAACTCTCGATTCAATTTCTTCGTCAAGAAATCGATTGAATCCTTTCGTCAAAGAATAACAACTCTTATCATATTGACCTTACGTAGTCAATATCGATAATTCTCATAGAGAGTAGTCGTCCAATGGTAAAGTGTCTATGTCGACACACCATCATCAATATGGCTTTAAGCTACAAGCTTTACGCTACACCAATACGCATAAAACTGCTTTGGTCATCCTAGGGTATATCTTTCCCAATTTTTTTCCAACACAATGGACTTAGATTCCTCTATGAATCTAGCAAGAGAGAACCATTTCTCTAGACAACTCAAGCCATATCCACGAGTCTCACACACAGCTTGTTTCCAGTGATCTTTTCTAGATTACTCGTGTATCATCTTACTATCCATTGTAAGAATAGTCTAATGTGCACTTTAATAAGTACAACAGACTATCAATGACTCTTGAGTTCTCTTCTTAAGAGACACCTCACTTTTACAAAAAAAGTAACTCATAATGTTTAGAGTCATTCCATTGAATACGACATATCTCCAAGAGACTCAATCATCGTATCAATTTTTCTATCAATGAGAAAACCATTAATTCAAAGACATAAATGACATGGTCATTTTTCGTGTCCCTTAGCATATCCGCCTTCATCAAACTCATTGATTTAATATCACTGGCTAAACAACAATTAGTTTGGTCACATGATGGGTCATTTAGGAGCATTGAGCTTATCATTTTGCTCCATTCAGATTTTAATATCTAAATCTCCAAATAACCATTTAGGTCCATTAGATGTACTTCTAGCTTTCACAAAGCTTTGATAGCAAATACCATCACCCCTGGACTCATTCTCACGCCTAGAGAACACCCATCAAGTACACAAATATACTTACTAATTGTTCAAATCTACTAGTACTCTAGTGATTTGCACTCATGGTAGATCAATCTCTCTATTGATCACCACTTTCCACAAAAATTATTTCATGGAATCTCGTTTCCTTCGCTGGTTTATCCCCGATCCTTAATGATTCCATCTATTGACTCTTAAGTCCATTTAAGATAAATCAGGATCTTTAACAGAAACTTCCACAAAATACACTTTCCATCAAGATATATTTCTAGTTTCTGTATAATATTTCTTGTGAATTTCAAGAAATTGATAGCACTTCAACATTGTGCATATCTAGTAAAGATACTGTTTAAGTATTCCTTTTACTACATTCGCAATACGCCAACCCACACATTCGAAAGAACTTTTAGGATGGCTCTATGAGGAGCTTTATTTTCCTCCTTCTTGGGGTATCTTATTTAAAAGATTGCCAGCCAACTTAAAGGCTCCCCCACATTACTTGATCATTTCTAGCAATTTCCTTGCAAATGTCTACATTGTGAATCACATTCCCCAAAGGATTCTATGTATTCACATCATGGTCACAGATAACCTCATATGTTTTCTGTGCATCACGTAAGGGGTTTCGTTAATATACAAACCCAACTTACTAAAAGTCCGTGTGTTCAATAATGAATCAAACACTAGATTCTTACCCATAAAATTTCTTTTAGGGCTTGATCCTTTCAACAATCAAAACACCTTCATGTATTGATCTTTTATCGTGAAAGTCTCTCTTATTCCTTCAACTCCCTTGGAATTAGAGATAACTAAACTTTCCGATCTCAATTAATCATTGTTCCTCGCATGACCAATACCACAACCGATGCAGTATCAATCAATCGAGGATTCGATTAACTCTCACTAGGGCGCAGTGTGAGTTTACCAACTCCACACAATTTCATGCCCATTTTAAAGCCAAGTTTCAGTACAACTGTACTTTACTTTCAGACTACTCAAATCAAACTTGAGTGTCTTTATGCTCGAAACACATTCAAGTCCATTGCTCAACTCAAGTTTGAGTGCACTGCTCGACTTGATTTCGAGTTTACCCTTTTGGTTCGAGTTAAAGTCCTCCCGACTTGATCAACTTGATTCAAATCTCTCGTGGCGACTTTTTTCACTTCAAGTACCTATCAAAATTCATATCGTCGTTGAATTTTTAGGTTTTCGTCTACCCCCCACATTGGGCTGGTTTTATTAAACATCCCCACACGTGTTAAGTTTCTCAAAACCTCGTGTCTTGGGGTTCCTAGACCAAATGTCTTAGGATTACTCATCTCAAAATTCTAAGGCTTTCCAACCAAAAATCTAGAGAATTGACCAAACGTCTTGGGATTCCATATCTCATGATTCTTAGATTTTTCAACCATAAATCAAGAGATTTGACCAAAAGTCTTGGGATTCCCATTCTCAGGATTCTTAGTTTTCACAACCAAATTCTTGAGATTTTTCCATCAATTCTTTGATTACAAATAATCAAAGGTTTTTAGCATAGTCATTATAACTCATGCTTTAGGGTTTATACCATGGTTCACAAGAACCAATACCCTAGACATAGTTGTAAACTAATGTCTTCACGTTCACATTTATCAGGTCATACAAAATAACCAGAATATGTCGAACTTCGAGCTCATATGCTCTATCTGTGCAATCTAACAATTGTCACTCGTGAGCCATATGCTCGTAAGCGATCAATCAAGATAGCCAATTATCGGGACAAGCCTTGTCAAACCTTTCATTGCATCAAAAGGGCACTTTCCCAAACAATTAATATAATTATAGCATATAAAGCATAACACAATTTTAGACACAACATAGATCTAAAATTTTTGTATATGCAGCTAAATCAAGTCCTTAAATGAACGAGAATACATCATGGATCAAATAACCCAATGTCACATACTTCATTCATGCACGAATATATTTCACTCTTGCCGAGAGATGTCATGTTTAAGTGCAAATGAAGTTTACCAATTTTTCGCATGCGATTCTCAGACCAAGCATATAAAAGTCATGAATCACTAGCAGCACATTCTCACACAAATATGCTTTCAATCTTTAACCAACATGAGCAGCCCATGTCACCAAATTATTATACCATGCAAAATAGGTATTTCAACATTTGATTAAGTATTTAAGCAAATACTCTAACATTTCAAGGGCTTCGGAAATTAAACATGTCTCATAATTTCCAAACATATGTACTGCTTTCATGTAATTTAATAATAATGTCTGATCCCATATTCTAAACTCATGGCATTTTTTTCCCGTAAATTTAATTCAATCTTTCATGTAAAGAATCAAATATGATTTCTTACCATATCAACATTTAATCTCATAAGCATGAATATCACGGAATTAGCATATTTCCATAATTGCGCCATGTAATTTAACATACATGCTCAACTCATTTTCCCACATAATTAAGGGATTAATATAACCAAATCCATTTACTATCAAATTTGATAGCCTTAGTGTACTGGACATATATGTGCAAATATTATTCACATAACTCTCTTAGTAACAAAGTCATGTTTACGTCCAGATTCACGCAAATGGTTATCAAATATAATCCAAGCAATATATGTATATATAGCATATGCCATGATTCACTTTAATTAACGTGTATACGTACCATAGTTGCAAAACCGTGGTTACACTCTTGATTCTTTCATGTTGCCAAGCAAATCCTGCCGTATCTCCATGCCTAGTTTCCCTTCCATAAGAGATATACAACCGTGTATACTCGGATTCACCAATGCGTACATACAAAAGATTTCCATCGTTAAATATATGTACAAATCTCAATTATCGTAGTATAATATTTTAAATAATTATACATAACAAATTGCTCAATATGATTTTGTTGTAAATAACCAAAACCATTATCATGCATAATTTTGCAAACATACAATTTCCATAAAGCATGCAATCCCATGTGATTTGCGCAGAATTACAAATCATATGCATATTTTCGATAAATATGGCATGCAGATGGTATGTCGATTAATGAATATATCAGGCAAGTCGAGCAAGTAATATATGCATTATTACCTTACATAAATATTTTGCAAGTAATATAAGCATACCATATTTATGCAAGCATTATTACCGCATGATTATATCCTATGGCACATGCATATTTTCCAGAATCTTCACGCATGCATATTCTTCATGGAAAATTGGAAGTTCACGCATGGAAAAACTGATTACTTATTATTCACGCATGCATACTGATTAACCAAATCAATATAAATCAACAAATTTCATTCGTTTCAAGACTGTTGGACATATATTGATTTTATCATGCAGAAATTAAATATCAAAATTGAACGAGCAATTAATATATGCAAGAATAATAGACTTTTATTAATTATTCAAGCATACAATCGAAAAGCTTAAATTATAAATAATCAAAGCATAAATCATGTTTCAAGTAATCACAAATTGATGGAGTCACGAGTAACACTCGCTGCCCTTGAAACGAATGAGTCCCGTCGTGGACATCGTTCCCTAGGATAAAACCATCGAAGGTAACAATTAACACGTAAGAGTTACCTCGGATTCACGCAAGGCCCGAAGGACTATCACCTTGACAGAGCATCAACTGGAAACTTCGAGAAAGACAGAAAGAAGACTCAAGTTTAGACTATGGAGGGACTTGAGAAATGGTCTGTATTTTCTGACTGACTTAGAGGCTCTATTTATACTACTCTAAGAGACCCTAATCATGGAAACATGATATTCTGATTTTCTGTAATTAGAGAAGAATATTCTCCAATCACCAACTCACCAAATCCGAGACATTCCATGAATACTCGAATCATATCTGCTGGAAAAGGAAGAAATATTTGTACAAATATTCTTCATCATATTAAATATGGTAAACCGCATATTTATTTAAGACAAGATATCTCACAAAATATGGAAGTATTTTGTTCTTATCTCTTAAGAATTACACACAAGTAATTCCATATATACTATGCGGTTGGGCCTTCATAAGACTTCCATGCGATCCATACGCATTTTGGACAGTCCAGAGAAAATTACCTGGGCCAATTTTCGCCCATTTTTTCCTCTTTCAAGAGTGAAATTAAAACATTCATATCTCATTCACCCTTGATCCGTTTTGAGAGTTTAAATAGTCGATTTTATAGTACTCGCGGAGGAGAACCCAAAAATGACATCCATTGACCCGAAATCCATTCAGGTCCCACTCTAAACGAAGCCCAAAAAGTTGACGAATTTCAACCTTTTAACCATCATTTTCCAACAGGGACTCCGGTGAACAGCTCTAGCAAAATGACCTCGGGTGCACTAAGTTTTGGCGAGAAGAAAAGGGCTCTGGGGGCGGCATCAGAAAACCACGAGGATGAAGGACAGAAGAACGCCCCCAAGAACTTGGCGCGTAGATCTCAAGCGCTAGTAAGGAAAAGAAAACTTAAGTCACGCGCTGGGTTTTCTGCCTCAGCAACGCAAGTGGATCTCATGCGCTTGATGGAAATCTCCGACGCTCACCTTCTCGCACCTTCTGTTACGTAGAAAACTATCGGAAATGATGAAGATCTGGCCGCGGCAACTGTATAGCTCATTGAACGACTCATTTTTTTCAGCTTGGACAACCCAAAATCTGAAATCTTTGCTTCAAGATTTTCATCCAATCATAATGTTTGATGTTTAAATCTTACATATGTGTATGATTCCAAACCCTGGCAAGACAAAAAATGGGCTCACAATATGCCCATTTAGAAAAGAATTAACTACATGCCAAGTTGATAATATCGACAGGTTAAAGCTCCAGGATTTAACACCTGCGATGTCTAGATTCTAGCGTCATTAGTTAAGGAATAATGACTTCTCTCGAGTTCCACTGGGTGTGCCAACTTGATGCTATAAAAAATCCTATTGAGCAACGCGGTCTATTCCTTCATCGTGACCTGCAAAACAAAGCCCTTGGAGTTGTCTCGGGGGAAAGAAGCTCTGATGGTAAACTCAGCCCCAATATGAGTAATAAGAAATAATAGAGCATAATAAGACATACCATAGTATATATACTCTAGCAATCCTAGGGTTTACATTGTATTACTCTTCAACCCAATTGGGCCAAGTAGGCCCAATTGTCAATATTATTATGACTATTCATTATTTTTACTTGTGGCCCAATAATATTGGGCCACTGAAGATTATGTATTACCAATCACATTTAGTTTTTATTTTAATCACTTGGTACAAAATAGGGTTGACAATGCAGCAAATTTTGGTGGAGACTCATCCTGCATCTGTCCTAATGGAGGTAGTTTTGATTGAGGTGAGGCAGTGTGATACATGTCATGGATAGTGGGTTGAGAATAGATATTAGTTCACACACACCTCTTCCCCGTCCCATTCCACTAGAATTGCCATGTACCCACTAATTTTATATAAATTTTTTATATTTATTCATAATGCACATATTTTACCTATAATAGTTTCATGTCAATACTTATTAAATTTTTATATTTAAATTATTATAATAGAGTGAATTTTAAGTGTTTTTTAAGATATAGGTGAAGAGAGTACAATTAGTTTGAATTGGGTAAAGAAATCTGCCATGGGTGATTGGACGTGGGTGAAATTTAATGTTGTACCCATCATTGGTGATGAGGCATGTATGTTTATGAAAATATTAAGTATATATAAATATGAAGGGACCATGATCTGTACCCGCCCCATTTCATTGCCATTCATAGGTATAAACCTCTTTATGTTTTTTCTTTATTTTATAGAGAGCGTTTACTGTCGCACCACCAAACTATTAGGGGTGTGTTTGACATGGCTTATAAATGTTTTGCTTATAAACTAAGCACTTTTTTAGTATTTGGTAAACTGTTAAAAAAGTGCTTATCTGAGAAGTAGAAACTTTTTTTTTAAAAAAAAAGACCTGGTCTTCCCTACTTTCAAAATAAGCCAAAATAAGACAGATTTACTTATAAGCACAACTCTGCCAAACACAACTTAGATCAATTATGAAAAATTTTGTTTTCATAACTATTAAGGTTAGATTATAATTATAATAAGGACATATACGACTGTAACCATATATACTTGTGAAAGTGCTAATATAACCCTCGGATAATTTAAAGTATAGAAACAACCCTATCTAGTTAATGAAAGTGCCAATATAACCCTAAGACACCATATTTGGAGTTGTCGACATTGATCATACATAAAATCACCAAAATGCCCTTTGGTCTAAAACCTAAAAGTGTTAGGACAATTTTTTCCTCAAGCCACCACCAGACCGCCACCAGGTTGCTGCCACCCCACCTGTACCCAACCCCCACCCCCACCCCCTGTCGCCGCCCCGCCACCACTCCCACCCCTCCACCACTCTTTCATCCTCAGTCTCGCCACCAAAGTACAAGGCGAACAAACAACGTTGCAAAAAGGCAAAGAACAAGGCAAACGATCGGCACCTAACGAACAAGTGGATTCTCCAGCAAACAAATAAGCATTCACTAACGGCGAACAAGCAGCGGGCAACAATCAACGTTAGCGAGAAAGATAAATTTGTCACTGGCGGATAATTTTAGGATTTGGGTTAGGGTTTTCAATTTTGGGGAAACAAAATATGTATCTTCCAGTTGATAGATCATAATAGAGGTGGAGTAAGATCGCCGAAAAATCATTGAAGAAGAAGAAAAGAAGTTGCAGCGAAAGAAGAATAGAGAAAAAGAAGAAGAGAAGAGGAAGAAGAAAATTCGGGTTATTAGGGGTATAATAGTAAATTCATCAATTTTCTTTCCTTTTCCTTTTCCTTAGAGGGGTAAGCTAGTCTTTTCATTAAATTTCGGCCTAAATATTCCGGAATAGGTAGGTTTGCACTTTCACTTACTTTCTATGGTTATATTGACACTTTCAATTGTTAGAAGATTATATTGACACTTATGTGAATTATGTAAGGTTATATAAACACTTTTCTCTTATAATTATTTATAATTAAAATATATTTTATAAAAGGTTTTGAAAATTATGGAAAAAATAAAATCACATCATTTGTAATATTAATTATAAAAAATATTTGATAGTTAAATAGTCTAAAACAAGATTGCATGTAATTTTATAAGATTATTATTTTTAGGGTAATATGCAAATATAACCCTATATGTTGGAGAAAGTGCAAATATAACCCTGAGTTATTTTTTAGTACAAATATAACCCGAACTATTATACATATGTGCAAATATAACCCTAACATTTATACATATGTGCAAATATAACCCTAAAGCCATTATTCCGGCATTGACTTACCAGGGTTATATTTGCACTTTCAATTATCACAGGGTTATATTTACACTTTTATTATCACAGTATTATATCTGCACTTTTATCAATTGTATAGGGTTATATATATGCACTTTTCTCTTATTTTTATTTAGGACATGAATCAACTACTCTTTCTAAACTTGTCCTTTTCGTAAAAGGCTATTACGGCTGGCCTTGGGCCGTCCCGATCACCCGGCACCACAGGCCCGGTCAGGGGGTAAGTCACGGTAACCAGCCACCAGGACCCGCATGCGGGATCGTACTCACCGCCCACGAGGAGCCCACCCGCCACGTGGCCCGTGAAGGCCACGCTTTGAATAAGGTCATCTCACACCGCGGCTTGCGAGCCTTGAACCCGGGGTTCCCCCCTGGAGTACATGCGTCCCAACCAACTGGGTACACCCGTGGGTGTTAAACTCGTCCTTTTCGTAATGATACCGATGGTTATCCCTTTTAGGCTAGCCAATGCTACAAAGGAACGTAGTGAAGATGCTTTCCAATTAGCGCCATTTCAGCGTAGAAATATTTCATTTTATTCGACCTACCTTTTTTTTTTAAAAAAGTAAAACCTATATTAATGGGAGGGAGATTTTGTGGATCACTATATCACGACATATATTTTATTTTATTACGCTCTACATTTACACTATTTAATATAGAATATGTATTTTTAAATTTAATTTAAATAATTAAAATATATTTAAATTAATGTTACATATAATTTATTTTTAAACTGCTGGCGCCGTGCATCGCAATCGGCCACCGTGCACTACTGTCGTTGGCGGCCGTGCACCACCGCTGCCGTCTGCCGCCGTCCACCGCCATCCGCTGTGGACCGCTGCTGCCCACCGTACACTACAATCGCCGCCATTCGCCATGCACCGCTACCGCCACCCCATCGGCCATGCACCGCTACCGCCACCGCCGCAGCTATCCGCCGTGCACCACCGCCGCTGTTCACAGCGCACCGCCCCACCGTCCTCCGTGCACCGTCATCGCCCCCGCCATCCTCCGTGCACCGTCGTTGCCCCCGCCATCCTCCGTGCACCGTCGTCGCCCATGCCGTCCACCGTGCACCGCCACAGCCATTCACCGTGCACCGTCGTCGCCCATGCCGTCCACCGTGCACCGCTGCAGCCGTTCGTCGTGCACCGCCAACACCGCCATGCACCACTGCCGCCATTGCCGCTGTGTTACAGAGTGGGGATTCACGCCCAACCCTTACGCAACCCCATGCCCGTATCGGTGCTAAAACGATACCAAAACCGCGGTCCCGTGCCGCTCAACGCATCACTACAAACCGGTCTCCTTTGATCGGGCTGCACACGCCAACGGGTCATCTCGTGTCGTACGCTTAACCGTTCATGGCCCGTGATGTCCCGTCTCTGCGCCCGCACTTCGCTGTGCACAACGCCCGAGCCGTTTGTGCCCAACGCCCGTGTGCGCAGCGCCCGGTCGCCCTGCCGGCCAGCAGCCCGGTCATCCTGCCAGCAGCCCGGTCGTCTTGCCTGCAACCCGGTTGCCCTGCCTGCAGCCCGGTCGTCCTGCCAGCAGCCCGTTATTGCTGTGCCCGGTTCGATAAGACATGTCCCAAGCTCCTTGTCCCAGAAGTCTTCTCTTTTGCTTGTAAATACTTGTAATAGCTTAGTTATTAGTTTAGTGAAGCTCTTTTGAACAAGGTCCAAGCCTATGTGCTGTTTTAGCTTTTGACCTTATTTTGTCTATGTAGCTGGCACTCGTGATAACGTTTGCACAGCATATATGTAGAGTAGTGAGCTCTCTACACCTGGTTACCGTTTTGTGATATATTGAATATAAGCATTTGCTTCCCAGTTGTTGGGCCTTATATTACATCGTTGGCTTGTGTGTGTGAGTCATGCTCTCTCGGGTGTGTAAATTCCACTGCATACCTGACCACGTCCCAAATGGGCCCGGTCTGCTGCGAGCAACCAGGTGGTGCATCGATGCACGTGGGATCAAGGCGGTAGTCGTGGCACGGTTGGCCACGGCTAGGCCGCACGGCTCGGCACCCTCAGGGGGTGACCCGTGACAGTTGGTATCAGAGCCCAAACGGCACTTGGATGCATAGTGATTGGCCATCCTATGTCGGAAGAGAATCGGTTGGAGACCAGGCTTGTCAAGATGGGAATCTTGGTGCAGACCAGACGTATTATGGGGTACGTGCCGGCGCTCCAAGCTGTATGCTAGAGTCAGTTGTATTATGGGATACTTGCCGATTCCCAAAAGCTGCATGGACCGGCCGCACTATGGGGTGCCTGCCGGCATTCTCTTGTTCGGTAAAGTTGCCTGACCGTCCGAAGACGTGAAAACTCATTGACTTCAGCCAGGGATTGGAGTCGTGGACTATGCTCTAGCTAAGGAGAGCTTGCTGCACGGACTATAACTTAGCGGTGGCGTTCGTCTGAGTCGAGAGTACTCATATGGCAAGGGATCGTAAGGAGTTGATAGGGAAATGAGCGGTTTTACTATTGTCGAGGTAGAAAATGGTACGGGTGTAAGTACTTCCGAGGTAGGGGTGACTTTTGACCCGGTCCAAAACACAGAGATAGCTTCAGGTTAAATTTGGTGTTGGAAGGAATGGGGTGTACCTCAGTTTAGACGCTTAGACGCTACTGGTGGGAAAAACGTTCAAAGGGAACCAAGCCCTTATTGATTGTGTCCAACATAGCAGAGGATCATTGCTTTGTTGCTCGAGGACTCGAGACGAATCGGGGAGACACCGAGCGAGGTATTTCAGTTGAAGTCGACTGAGGAGTCTGGGCCGAAGAGGGAAGAACCTTGCTCTGAGGGGGCATGTAAACCTGCGGTATAATTCCACGAGGTGGTTGCTGCAGTCGATTCAGTAAGAGCAACGAACGTGTCAAGAAAGGCGGGGAAGACTGCACTGAAACTTGACGAATATGAGATTGAGTCTATGGGATAAATCCACGATGGTGGTCGCTGCAATCCGATCCAAGTGAGCTACAAGTTGGTCAAGCACCGCGGGAAAGGCTGCATTGAAGCTTGATGAATCTAAAATGGTTGCGGGATAAATCCACGGTTGTGGTCATTGCAGTCCATTAAGGGAGAGTATAAGTTGGTCAGGCACAGTGGGGAAGGCCACACTGAAACTTGATGATATAGAGTTGGTTAAAATCTGTGGGATAAATCCATTACGGTGATCGCTGCAGTCCAACCAGAAAGAGCCTCAAGGTGTCGAGTAAAGCGGGAAGGGCTGCACCAAAGCTTGACGTTCCAAGGAAGCTGTGGTCAAAATGAGGGTCGTTAATAGAAAAGCTCAACTAGTGGTGGGTATTGCAAGGCGATGCTTGATCAAGTTTGACTCCATAAGCGCCACAGTGAATTTACATGTCATTAACACGGACGACCTCGGTTTAGTCCTCGGCATGGAATTTCTGAGAGATGCATGGATTGTCGTATACCCAAATGGAAATTTCCTTTACTTCTTAGGCACCAATCCGTGCATGGTTAAAATGACTGTGAAGAGTTCATCTAGGGGGTGAAATCTCGGCTTTGCAGATCGTCCAGTGCTTAAGACAAGATTCGGTGGGAAGAACAGAAACGAAGGGTCTGAAGGGTCTACACCAGCAATGGGTTTGCCCGATGGATCCGAGGAGCTTTGTGAAATAAGTCTGAAGACTGAGTAGGTTTTGGGTGACTCCATAACTGCAAAAGGACAAAGATTTGTCGAGCAAAGAGTGTAGGAAGCGTTGTCGGTTGCCATGAAGATCTGAACTGAAAAGAAATATCTTCCGGCTAGCGCGACCCATCATGCTTCCCGTTTGAGTCGTTCAAGCAAGCCAAACCTTGTAAAACTCAAATGGGGAAAGATGAGTCATCATTCACATCAGTAACCCCTTGTTGTTCCACAAGGCCGGGAGCAGACACGTGAACGGATGATGATGCGTTCGGACAGCATCAGAGTTGGACATTTCTTTGGTTATTGATCAAGGAGTGGGGTGCTATAAAACCAAACTAGCTCAAAGTCGGAACAAGAAGAGAAGCCAAGGACCACAGCTACATCAAAGTACACCACTGCTAGCGATTTAACTCAACCCCTTTCTGAAGGCAGAAGTGTACGAAAAACGTGTGGGTAGCGAAGCACCTTGGAGAATTGATGGCTTCGAGGATGTTCACCGAATTGAGTGGGGGAGGATGTTATGGGGTGGGGATTCACGCCCGACCCTAACGCAACCCCATTTCCGCATCGGTGCCAAAACCGCAGTCCCGGGCCGCTCAACGCATCACTGCGAACCGGTCTCCTTTGATTGGGCTGCACATGCCAACGGCATCTCGTGCCAACGCTTAACCGCTCACGGCCCATGATGTCCCATCCCTGCGCCCGTGCCGCGCTATGCACAACGCCCGAGCCGTTTGTGCCCAACGCCCATACGCGCAGCGCCCGGTCTCCCTGCCGGCCAGTAGCCCAGTCCTCCTGCCAGCAGCCCGGTCCTCCTGCCTGCAGTCCGATTGTCCTGCCTGCAGCCTGGTCCTCCTGCTAGCAGCCCATTATTGCTGCGCCCGGTCCAAGAAGACATGTCCCAAGCTCCTTGTCCCAGAAGTCTTCTCTTTTGCTTGTAAATACTTGTAATAGCTTAGTTATTAGTTTAGCGAAGCTCTTTTGAACAAGGTCAAAGCCTACGTGCTGTTTTAACCTTTGACCTTATTTTTTCTATGTAGCTGGCACTCGTGATAACGTTTGCACAGCATATATGTAGAGTAGTGAGCTCTCTACACCCGGTTACCATTTTGTGATATATTGAATATAAGCGTTTGCTTCCCAGTTATTGGGCCTTATATTACATCATTGGCTTGTATGTGAGAGCCATGCTCTCTCGGGTGTGTAAATTCCGCTGCATACCCGACCACGTCCCAAATGGGTCCGGTCTGCTATGAGCAACCGGGTGGTGCATCGATGCACGTGGGATTAAGGCGGTAGTCGTGGCACGGTTGGCCACGGCTAGGCCGCACGGCTCAGCACCCTCAGGGGGCGACCCGTGACACGCTGTGTACTGTCGTGCGCCGCCGTCCGCTGTGTGCCACCGTGCGCCGCCGTCCGCTGTGTGCCACCGTGCGCCGCCGTCCACTGTGTGCCACCGTGCGCCGCCGTCCGCTGTGTCCCACCATGCGCCGCCGTCCGCTGTGCACCACCGCCATCGTCGTCGTGCACCATCGCCATTGTCGTCGTGCACCACCGCCACCACCACCGCCATCGTGCACCACCGTCGTTGCCTCCATCCACCATGCACCGCCACCGCCGCCGTACGCCGTTCACAGTCAGTGCAGTCTGCCATCACCGCCACCGCCGTCCACTGTGCACTGCCACTACCGCCGCCATTCTCTGTTCACTGCTACCGCCACCACCGTCTGCTGGGCACCACCACCACCATCGTTCACCGCCACCACCATCACCACCACCTTGCACCATTGCCACCCCCACCGTGTACCACTACCGTGTGTTGTGCATCGCCATTGCCGCCGTTCACCACCATTGACATCCGCCGTGCACCGCCACCGTGTACCACTGCCACCGAGCACCGTGCACGACTCTACATTTTTGGTTCTCTTTTGCTAGATCCCGAGCCTCTTTCCTTTCAGACTCTCCTTCTCCGGCTTTTCATTCCCTGCTCTCCTTCTTCGGCTCTTCATTCCCAGCTCTCCTTCTCTAATTTTCCATTCCCAGCTCTCCATTCCCCACTCTCTATCTTTCGCTCTCTTTCTCTGGACTCTAGATGACTCTTCTTCTCTGGACGGATCTCCTTCTCCAGCTTTGCTTTGCCCTGCCCTGCCCTGCTCTCATCAGCAACTCGAGAGCCCTTCCACGATTATGTTTTGCCCTGCCCCCAGGTTTTTTCTAGGGATGGCAGGCTATGGTAGATGGGTGGGGGACGCATGTGAAGCATCGTCGGTGAGTGGCTGGGGACAGGGACAATGAGCTAGGGAACGGTGGTGGCACCGGGGACAGCTGGGGACGGTGGTGGTAGGAAACAGTGGCAGGAACGGGGACAACGGTGGTAAGGAACGGTGGCAGGACGGGGATAGCGGTGGTAGGGATGAAGACGACGGTAGCGGTGGTGCCGGTGATGCCGACTTCGGTGGTGGTCGTGTGGTGCAGGCACCTGTGGTGGTGGGGGTTCCGATTTCGACAGTTCCAGCACCAGCGGTGGCGGTGGTTCCGACGTCGGCCATGGCAGTAATTCTGGTGCTGTGAATATTATTGTTTTTTTGTTTTTTATTTTATTTTAAAAAATCAAAATTATTATTATACATGTATATACGTATTAGAGCGTAACTAGTAAAATACAGGGCGAGCTATAGCAACACTCAAGATTTATTATGATCCCTAGTCATATATGCCATAAGGTTTATAAAGTTTACAAAAGATAATTCAAGATGCAACTTGAACCTATTAATGTTTGTGATAGAGGTTGATCCCGAGAAGGGCATTGGGCTGTAGATGTGGCGGCCCAACTAGGGTATTATTTAATACTCTAGAATAATTACTGTATTTTCGAGTAATTAAGGGTTGGTAACTAAGGAAGCTTTTATTTAGGACACAAAGTATAAATACAAGGTACACATTTATTCATAATTCATTCTGTCTTAATCGCATTGGAATTTTGGATTGACTTAGTCATTGGAGGACTAACCCCTGGAACCCCCAGGGACAATTTTTTGCAGGTTGGTTCGAGAGGAGCTCAAGCCTAAGAACTGGTTGGCCATTTGAGATGCATCAAGTGGCACCGTCTATGGAGACAGCTAAGCCAGATCAAGGGTTTTGAGGGTTTATGTCAACAGTTATTCGAAGGAGTGAAAAGTTAAGGTTGATAGGTACAGAGTCTGGGTCTCCACAAAGGTTGGAGAATACGGGAGCCGGGCCTTCTCTAAAGTCAAGAACAAAGGACTTAGAAGCAGGTAATGAAGCCCTTGTCGAGGACACTGGCATGGCTAATCCTTAAGTATCAGGACCCGAGCCGCATGCAAAGCCTATTACAATGGTGGACCACGAAGGGGGGAAAACTTTAGTAGTGTTCATCGCAAGTACCATGGCACCAACTCAAGAGGATATTCCAGGGTCCTCGAGGCAACTGGAAGTGATCTAAGAGCAGGAAGTAGAGAAACCTCGAGCCCTTACTTTAGGGGTAGCTGACCTGACGGGCGAAAGGTTTACGGATGTTTCGAGAGACTCTTATATGGAAGCCTATGGCCAACACATGTAAGGCTATTAGAACGCAGGAAGGGCAGCCCCAAACCAAGATGTAGAACGGGCAGCTCAGGTCCTGGCCACAATAGGGTATTGAGTTACCCCTCCGAGTCACGCATGGCATACTGCCACCCTCACTTATAGGAATAACTATGGGATGGGCTTCTCAGTATGTTATAGGCTACCCTTATCATGCATATGCTGGAGAGCCAATGCAAGCTAGGCCTCAACCACCCATTCTATGTTACTCACAAGGACCAGTATATGTATTGCTCCGACTAGTTCCATCCGCTCCTGCCCTCGACCTGCCTGGGAAAGAGGTGACATATGGGATGATGGCTTCTTCTGGGATTCAAGGACATATAAGTATGGGAATTCAAGGAATGATGACTAGTCAAGGGCTTTACAATCCCTATGGCTAACTGCCACAACCACCAGTATACCCGGGTTTAGGACAACCTTGGACAAACCCTAGGTACGGGGTGGCTTAGCCTCCTTATCCACCACAACTAAGAGGTCACCGTAGGATGCAAGTGAATCCCTGAAAAGGGAGTTGGATAGGTTGATCGGGCCCTTGGGCCAAGCTGGGGGGTCCCCTTTCAGCTCGGTGATTAAGGGGCTTCATGGCCAATAGAAGTAAAACCTTCGGAAGGATCCCCACATACAGTGGTGAGACCGATCCTCAAGAATTCATCTAGACATTCCTGGGCTTGATGAGTTCGAGGAATTTCGATGAGAAGTTGACATGTAAGCTGGTAGGAAGTTACCTGCAAGGAAAGGCACAAGAGTGATTTAATAAGTTGCCAAAGGGCTCGCTCCGATCTTACTGAGACTTCAGTGGAGAATTGTTGAGCTAGTATGCGCAGAAGAAGAAGTTCACAAAAACTTTATTAGAGCTCTATCAGACAAAGCAAAGGACAAGGAAGAGCACGAAAGCTTTCTATCATCGATATGTGGACGAGAGCTAGGGAGTTATATAGACAACGGGGAACGAAGTGATCCAGGGGTACCTGTTGGGGATGCAGGACCTAGAATAATACAAGAAGCTGAGTACTAATACCCCTAAAACCTTGCAAAAACTTCAGGACATTATAGAGCAATACTCGAGGATAGAGGAAGCAACAAGAAAGAAAAGAGATAACCTCACAGAGAAAATGGGAAGAAATGTAGAACCTAGAGGGAAAATGCCAGACGAGCCCATAGGAACACCATTTGAGAGATACGCTCCATTGCTACCAACACTCAGAGGGAGAACCCCCGCGTAGATCTTAAGTATACATCGAGGGTTGTTCCGACCACCCCACCTTTGCAGAATTTGCATAACTCGGTGGTGGCCCAGAGAGCAACAAAACAGTATTGCAATCATCACAGGGATTATGGCCATGACACAAATGACTGCATGCAGTTGAGGATGGAGATCGAGAGGTGTGAGCTTGAAGGACAATTTTGAGAGTAAGGACTCTGGAACCAGGCCGCACCTTTAAGGCCTTGAATGAACCAATAGCAACCTTGTAGAAGGAACGATCAATACAATGGGGGCAGAGGAGACAGAAGGCCTCGAGAGCAGACAATTCGAGATAAAGGGCAAGAGAGAAGGCAGGAAAGACCCCAGGAGCAACATGGGGGCAATCAGGATAACCAAAACAGGGAAAAACCACCCGTAAGAAGAGTGATTAATGCCATCAATGGCATGGTAGGAGAGATATTTTCAAATGCTGTGATAAAAGCAAAGGCTCAAAAGGTCCCTGCGGAAGAACCCATCCACAAAAGGTTTCGATCAAACGAGATAGTCACTTTCTTAGAAGTGGATGCAGTGCCATATCAAACACCTCATGTAGATCCTATGGTAATTTCGGCAATTATTGGAACATCTTTAATAAGAAGAGTATTCATTGACGACAGAAGTGGGGTGGAAGTGATGTTTGCAAATTGCTTTGGTTAGCTAGATAGGGTGCGACAACTTGAAAAATTTAGCCTCACCTTTATCTGGATTCACGGGAAACCCGATATTACCCCTAGAAAAGATAACCATATCTGTTCGCGTAGCGGGTGGTGGCAAAGGGGTGACTACCAGGTGTAACTTCGCTGTCGTGGATGCCCCTTCCCCCTACAATGTGATTTTAGGAAGGCTATGGATGTGCCATGATCAAGCGGGCTGGTCACCCTATCACCTTATGATGAAGTTCTCGACTGAAAATGGAGTGGCATCCATTCAAGAAAATTAGACTGTGGCTCAAAAAATGTAACCTTTCTGCAGTATGAGAAGCGAGAAAGCAAAGAGATGTAGAACCAGTGCATATATATGTGGGATTTTCCGATACAATACAGATGCTTGTTCGATACATGGGATCAGTAGACATGGGGAGGCTAATCCCTGAATACATTAAGGAAAGATTGAAAGACCTGTTGGGAAAATATGGGGATGTGTTCTTTTGGGATACCTTTGACCTAACCGGAGTACCTTGGAGTCTTGCGCTATACAAGTTGAATATTGACCCCTCGATAAAGCCAGTGAAGTAGAAGAAAAGGGTGTTTGCTCCCGAAAGGTCTGAAACAATTAAAGAAGAGGTGGAGAAGTTGTTAAGGGCAGATGTCATTAAGGAGGTGTTCTACCCCAAATGGATAGCTAACTCGGTTATAGTTCCAAAGCATGATGAGGCCTGGAGAATGTGTATAGATTTCACCGATTTGAATAAATGCTGCCCCAAAGACAGTTACCCGTTGCTTCCAATCAACAAGTTGGTGGAAGCTATCATCGGATATCAGCTTATGACCTTCTTTGACGCGCTTTAATGGTATCACCAAATAATCATGGCAGAAGATAACAAGGAGAAAACATCATTTATTACATATGTGGGCACATACTGTTATAAGAAGATGCAGTTTGGGTTGAAAAATGTCGGGGATATTTACTAGAGGTTGATTGATAAGCTGTTCAGGGGGAAAATAGGGAGGAATATAGAGATTTATGTGGATGATATGGTTGTCAAAAGTAGAAGTCATGGGGAATTCTTAAAATACCTAGAAGAAACATTTTGGCAAGCTTCGAGGGGCTAACTTGAAGTTGAACCCATCTAAATGTGTTATCGGTGTAGGAGCAGGGAAATTCCTTGGATTCATGGTCTCAGAGAGGGGTATTGATGTAAACCCGGAGAAGGTCAAAGCTTTGATGAGAATGAGAACTCCATAATCGATAAAAGATGTGAAAAAGCTCACAGGGTCTCTAGCAGCGCTGAGTAGGTTCCTATCGAAGGGGCGGAGAAACACCTACCCTTCTTCGATGTCCTTCGAAGGGAGATGAAATTTGAGTGGAATAACAAATGCGACAAGGAATTCAAGCAGTTGAAGGAGCAATTGGGGAAAATGCCTACCCTGATGAAGTCAGATAAAGATGGGACACTATATCTGTACATTTATGCATCGCCTTTGGAAATTAGTGCAGCCCTGGTAAAAGAGAAAGAAAAGGTGCAACACCCAATTTACTTTGTCAGTCGTTCCATGCAAGGGCTGGAGGCAAGGTACACTATCCCCGAGAGGTTAATTCTAGCCCTCGTACACGAGGTCGGGAGACTGAGACCCTACTTCCAGAGGCACATGATAGTGGTGCTCACGAACCACTCAATTTGGCAGATCCTGTTCAAACAAGAGATCTCAGGAAGAATGATGACGTGGGAAGTAGAATTGAGTAAACACGACATCCAGTATCAACCTCGAGTTGCAATTAAGGGTCAGGAGCTGGCATACTTCATAGTGAAAAATACAGAGCCCCTCGAGCATCAGGATTCCATTCGAGAGGTGGAAGAAGGAAAAATGGAGGTATGGAAGCTATATGTGGGCGGTTCGTCACATTCAGGAGGAAGTGGAGCTAGGGTTCTGTTAACTAGCCACAATGACAAGGATTACCCTTACGCGTTGAACTTCACATTCAAAGAAACTATCAATGAGGCTAAGTACGAAGCACTGATAACTGGACTGCGCCTATCAAGGGAGTTGTGGGTGGAGGAATTGGAGGTTTTCAGTGATTATCAAATGGTGGTTCAACAGGTGAACGTGGAATATGAAGCCGGAGAGCGTAACCTGCAAATATACCTCGAGGTAGTGTAAAATCTATTGAAAACTTTTAAATATTACACTTTAACGCAAATCCCAAGGGAAAGAAATCACAAAGTAGATTCTCTTAGCAAGCTCGCTTCTTCATATTTGGGAACCCAATCCCAGAAGCAATTACTCATGGAAACTCTGGACAAACGAAGTTTCGAAGAAATTATAGTTATGGTGGTGGAAGTGGAAGTGGAAGACACCTGGATGGCACTGTTCGTGGCATACCTTCGAGAGGGTGTCCTACAAAAAATGAAGTTGATGCTAGAAAGGTAAGGTTGAAAGCTCTAATGTATGTGTTGCAGGAAGGAGTGTTATACACAAGGGGTCATTTGCAGCCGTTGCTTCGATGCGTTAACCCTCAAGAAGATGATTATCTCATAAGGGAGGTCCACGAGGGAGTATGTTGCAGCCACTAGGGGGCCAGATCAATGGCGAGGAGGTTTATTCAAGCATGATTTTACTAGCTAACAATGTTTGATGATGCGAATTGATACATTTAGGCTTGCCACTGGTGTCAAATACATGCCCGCATAACACATGTGACCCAAGAGGATATGAGAATCATCTATAGTTCGTGGCCCTTTGATAAATGGGGGATCACCTTGTGGGTCCTTTTCCATAAGTGACAGGAAAATTCAGGTACCTAATAGTAGCCATTGACTACTTCACAAAATGGGTAGAGACCGACCCTTGACAAACATAAGGGGAAAGACAGTAGTTTCCTTTTTCTGGATGAATATTATATGTCATTTTGGAATTCTAAGGACGATCATCACGGATAATGGAACACAGCTTGCCCAAGATCCCTTCAAGAAGTGGTGTGAGAAGTACCAAATTAAGCAAAATGTGACATCAGTTTACCATCCCAAGCTAATGGATAGGTAGAGATGATCAACAGGGTGATAGTGAATGGAATATGAGCACGGCTCAAGGGGGCAGGAGGTAATTGGATATGGGAATTACCTAATGTGTTGTGGGGATATCGGACAGCTGAGTCTTCAACTACTGGTGAAACGCCTTATGGCCTAGTATGTGGCTCAGAGGCAGTGATCCATGCGGAGATAGGTGTTCCTAGCCTAAGGATGATGGCTTTTGTGGATGACATAAGTAATCAGCAAAACTAATGTCTGGATTTGGACACAGTGAAAGAAAAGAGAGAGTTAGATTCTTTACACGAGGCTAAAGTAAAACAATGGGTAAAAAAGTACCATGATAGGAGGTTAAAGAAGGTGTTGTTCTACCTGGGAGAGTTGGTAATGAGGAAAAATGAGAAAAGCAGGACGAAACCTGAAGGGAAGTTAGCTGCGAATTGGGAAGGACACTGCAGGGTGATCGGATCGCATCCAAGAGGAAGCTATGTCCTCAAAGAGATGAATGGGGTCTGAGTACCATGAATGTGGAACATCACCAACCTGAGAAAGTACTACTAGCTATGAAGAGTGGGTTGCTCTTAAGCGACACTCTAGACAATATTTCTAGCTATGGCTGATGTTCGAGTGGTTTGCTCTTAAGCAGCACTCTAGACAATATTTCTAACTACGTCTGATGTTCAAGTGGTTTGTTCTTAAGAGGCACTCTAGATGATGATTCAAGTGGCTTGATCTTAAGCAGTACTCTAGATGATGATTTGAGTGGTTTGCTCTTAAGCGGCACTCTAGATGATGTTCGAGTGGCTTGCTCTTAAGCAGCACTCTAGACGATGTTCGAGTGGGTTGCTCTTAAGTGGCACTCTAGGAAATGTTTCTAGTTAAGGCTAAGTTCTAGTGGTATGCTTTTAAGCAGCACTCATGGGCTACTTTTGTAATCCCAAAATCATAAGCTAGTGGAGAAAATTGGCAGGATGTAGGTGGAAACACCGAACAAGGGTAAAACGCTTATGTCTTTGAATTTTTCAATTCCTACCTATCGAGGATGGTCATAACGTTTATACATAAGAAATTTGTGCATGGCGCTAATATTTGGAACTTAAAATTTACAAAGAAGTATACGCGCAACTTAAATACCGTTACAACTTTAAAAAGCTTACTGACGCTAACAACAGTGGATCGAGGAACTCAACTTGCATTTTCTAAGAGCGATAATAAAACACGCCTCGATATCATCATTAATAAATAAAAGTACTTTTTTTGATACCAAATGTTATACATTTTTCATTCATTTAAATGGGGGAAACCCCTTCTGAAATAGATCTTCGGTGGAAAGAGCTAGTCCCTTTACCTTTGCCTCCAAAAGTTTGAGTTCTTCTAGCTTGATGCCAGCGGCTCTCTAAATATCCTTCTTTTCTTCTTTCTTGGGATACTTAGAAGGATCTAGGGGAGCAATGGTCTTACCCCCGCTTCTTCGTGGAGGGGTTAAACGGGCCATTTCAGGAAGATCTGACACTCCTGCGATGTTTTGAGGAAGATCCTTGGAAGCTTTACTCGAAGGTGTAAGATGTTTCTCAGCCTCCTTGAGAGCATATTTATGTGATCGAGAAGCAGAACAATAACTCAAGCGGGTGAAACCCTTTACCTTCAATTCCTCCAACCAATCAAGAATAAGGTCAAAAGCCTTTTTTCTGGCGGGTGGTTCACTTCTGTGGCCGTTGACTTCCTCAATCCAGTATCGAGTGACCTTGAGTAGAAATTTTGGAATTTGATCACTTCCAATTAAATATGGAGTAGGTATTCCATGAGAAAGAATGTGGTCATAGAGGCTCACTTCGTGGGCAGCAATCATTTCCTCAAAATCGGCAATGCGCTCCTCGACGTCTTTGGCCTGTAGCTTCCAGGACTCGATCTCCCCCGCAAGTTGTGTATTCTCATATAAGAGTGATTCTATTAGAGAACCATCCCCGACAGGGATGTTCCTTGCTGGGGGCTCGCTCGAAGAGAGGGGGTCTTTGCTAGCTACTTCTAGGCGAGCAGTTCCTTTTCAAGATTGGTAATTTTGCTCTGTGCCACCAAGTGTTGTTCAACGATTAACTCCCTTTGGGCCACTGACCTGCGATTTTTGCCCATACAACCAATTAGGCGTCCTTCCACTACTGGAAGCCTAGTTTCATTAGCAACACACGACTTCAGAGATCCAAACTTTAGATGTATTTGATGCACTAGCTCTTCAAAACTTTTATCCACGGGATCAAGATCCTTGACCACCTTTAAAAGATATGCCCCATTAAATTCTTTGGTCAAGAAATCCCTGACAAACCCCTTAAAAGTTGGATGGTCTGAGGACTGCCAAAGCTTCATTTCAGCTTTGAGCTGATTAAGTTTGTCCTTTAAAGATTCCTTCTCTTTCTTACATATAGATATGTCCAGTGTTGCCTTCAAAATTTGTTTATATATCTCACTCAACTCTTTTTGAGCACTTAAAATCTCATCACAAGCGCTTTCTACACTCTTTTCAATGAGTTAAACTACAAAAAAGAACAAAGGTAAAATTAAAAAAAAAGTTATAAAAATTCTAAAAAGCATTCTTATATCAAAGCTTCAAGAGTTTCATCAGGAGGCCAAAATTGGAGGAGTTACAATCAAGAAATAACCCTAGAGTCATCCTCCTTCGAGGTGGATGTGATTATTCCTTCCACGCTGGCATCAGTTGTGTTTTGATCAGGGGATGCGTCTGTGGCCCAGGGTAGGGGGATCGCTTGAATCCCCTCAGCAGTGAAGAACTTCCCTTTGGACTTAATGAAATCCATCAGGGAAAAGGAAAGGCTGTTGTTCTTGATTGCCTTGTCCCATTTTGTGTCCAGGGAAGCCTCGAGCTCTAGCTTGACTAGCTCGTTCACTTGCTTAACGTGCTCTTCGGACAGGGAGGTGGACAGTTGAGGTTTTAGGAATTTCCCAGCCAGATCACTTCAATCAAGGTGCTTGGCCATCTCGAGGAGGTCTACGAACAATTGAAGCATCTCAGAAGTGCTCAATAGTTTTCTTTTAAATGCCTATAGCAGCTAAACCTGCTCGGCTGGGTCCTCAGCAGCTTGGACCCTCTTCTCGAGGGTATATTTCTCCAGCGTCCACTGACGCTTCTCGACATCAAAATTGACCATCTTCCAAGGCTTTATGTTCCTTCTCATCCACATCTCCTCTACGAGCAACCTTTTCAACTCCAAAATTTCAACATCTTTCTGGCCTAACTTTTCTTGAAAGGAACTATGGCCAGCAGTACAAGTGTGAGTGAAGGCAACCATCTTTTGAGTGGCTTCACGGAAGAGTTGAGAGACAGAGAAAAATAAATACACTTAGAAAAATGCTGGAAAAAAGCTTGCTAAAATGGATTTCATAATGGAACAATAAAAAACCTGAAGATTAGCGACCATGGTCGCGAGATAATGCTTATCCAGAGTCAGAATGCTGGATATACACACTGCATCACTCGAAGGGGGTGTAGGGGATGCTAATTATTGGTTGACATTGACACCGTCACCACCGCTCGCTCCTATTAATGGTTGTTGGGGGACATTCCCAACACTACTACCATCCGCCCCCATTCTCTTGCGAACATTCCTGGTGTGGGGAGGTCGGCCGTCAGGCACAGCCAAGGTAGCCTTTTCATCACCTACGGGAAGTGTGCAAGCCTGGTTAGAGGGAATAAGGGTCTCTTTGGGGTGACCCTGACCCTGCTTTGAGTGTGTCTTCTTGTTCCTCAAGCCGCTAGTGAGACCCACTGGAAAAAAAAAGAACAATGTCAGTAAAGGTAAATGCAATAGAACAAAACACAGAAGAAATAGAATTTTATTAAGGTACCTTCGGAGGCTTCTGGGTGCCTAAAATCACTAACAATGGTCCCGAGGGGGAGGGCCTTCTTTGGGACCTTTAGGTTTTTATTCTCCTTTTCTTGATATTTTTCCAAAGTTTTTTATACACATAGTCCTCGTAGATTTTAGGAGAAAATACAAAGCTGCCAATCCTTGGGTTATAATTGTTGAAGTGGCTATAGTCGAGGGAGCTGAACAATAATTTTTATCTATCCCTCTCGAGGGCATTAGGACAAATATATTTCCCTGGTTTACGACACTTAATTAGCACATCCCAGTTCCACTAGGGTACTCGATACCTTCTGCTATCAAATGAAATCCCCTTCTTCCAACTTCTCCAGTCACCCGAATTGCCAAGAACAGCAAAAACCTTGTGATGTGCCTCTCGGATGGTAAATGTGATAATCATGTTAGTAGATCGCCCACTATAAGACACATAGTACTATGAGCGGAGAAGCTAGTACCTTGGCTTGATAGCGAACTCATCACATTTCGTCAAGAACATCATAATAATTACCAAGACGTTGGGATGAACTTATGTAGGGCTCACCTGAAATTGCTTAAGAAGTTTGGAAAAGAGAAGCAGAGAGGGAAAGGTGAACCCGCAACGAAGGTGTCTAAGGGAAATGGCTGATCGAGTCCAAAATCTTCGAGAAAACCATCCCTACTGCTGGGAGCAGGGGCTCTTTTCTAGAAACCCTCAACTTTACCCCTCGAGATATCTTCTCCTTTTTCTTCTGAGATGGCTTGGCTTTAGAGGATACCTTTAATGCCTTCTAGGGCACTTCCTCCTCCTCGAGGGATGTCCTTTCCCTCGAAGGAGATGCATTCTCCTCTTCCTCTATAGCTTTGAGGGACACTTCCTCGCTCTCTTGAGATAGATTTACCCCCATCCCCACCCTAGGGTCTCGAGAGCTAGATTCAGGGGAGGGTGGAAGCCAAGTTGGCCACTGGTAGGGGATCTTCTTATATAAGGCTTGCTCATACCTGGAGGCTAATTCTCAACAGGCACTTAAAGAGGCATATCAGTAACCTTCCCTTGGACTATTAGTAGTATGGTCAGAATCACACCGGGATTCTTCGGAATGAGTGCATTCTGAGTCAGTAATAACCCTTTCTGATATACTAACCTCCACCCCATCTACCCTAATCTCACCAGGAAATCCCTCTTCAGCGAAACCCTCACCAGAACGGGCCATGATTGTAAAGGGAGGAAAGAAATAGAGTAAAACAAGGAGAGAAAGGAAGGTACTTACTGATTTTCGAGGAAAGGCGACGAAAATTAGATTGCTGGAGAGAGGAAGGGAAAATGAGTGCTTGTGAGAAGTCCCCGCAAATGAGTAAAAGTGAAAGAAGAAAGAGAGGTTAAGGGGTAATAATGGGGGTTGAAACGGCGGAATGATTAATAACCGCCTTGGAACCATAAAAGTTACTAGAGTACTCAACCATTTTTTTGCCTTCTGACAACATGCCATTTGAGGGACAGAGACACGCGCGGTTGTATATCACGCACACGTCTTTTGAAATCCTAGTGTTGAGAGTTAGTTAGAAAACCAGATCCCCTCCCTCGAAGGCAAGGGCAACAAAGTACAAGGTCCGCTTCGACACTTCAGAGTCCTTAAACTATCCTTTGAATTCGAGGTCTCGAAGAGCCCTTGTACAGTTCCAATCCTTTAAGGCCGAGAACCCATTTTTCTAGGGGCTCTTGATAGAGGTTGAGCCTGAGAAGGGCATTGGACAGTAGCTTCTGTCAGGTCAGGAGTGAATGAAGGAAAGGACTTATCGTAGGTGCAAGGGTTCTATGGTGGCCCAACTAGGGTATTATTTAATACTATAGAATAATTACTGTATTTACGAGTAATTAAGGGCGATAATAAAGGAAACTGTTATTTAGGACACATAGTATAAATACAAAATACACATTTATTCATATTCATTCAGTCTTATTCACATTGGACTCTTGGACTGACTTAGGCATCGGAGGACTGACCCCTGAAACCCCCAGGGACAGTTTTTTTGCACGTCGATTCGAGAAGAGCTCAAGACTAAGAACTGGTTCGTAGTTCGAGATGCATCAAGCCAATATGTAAAATAACCTCTTATAAAGAAAAATATTGTAGATGATTCCAATTGTTACATCTCCACCCCGTGTGTTAATGTAAAGCGATCGACCAGATCTACTATTTTTTTCCTAAGTAATGCCAAAAAGAGATGATTTGGTGTCTGTCTTCCATATCCATCGTTGGTTGAGATTCTCCTTTTATTTTTGGTACTAGTTTGATCCTTAGTTTCTTAGAAATCATGAACATCCATGTAGAAATTTTAGTTTGCAATGGGTTGTTTTCCTTGCTAAAAATTTCAGCCATCTCGTCCACTGAGGGATCAACCATCCCGTCTACCGAGGGATCAACCATCTCGTCTACCGAGGGATCAACCATCTTTGACTTGGGAGTACCTGTAAGGATAAGAGCACATAATGAGTAGCTTCCATTCAAATGTGAAAGTGCGGTTAGTTCTGAACTCTAATAGCTAGGGTTCCAGCTATGTCAAGGTGAACCAAGCCCCTTGTTTTTGCATCAAGTTCTTCAAAAGAAAGTGTCCGAGAAGAGAATATGCTTCTATTAGCGGACTTTGCTAATATATCCATCACTAAGTTCCCTTATCTCAAAGTATATATCACTTCTACAATATGTAGTAATGAGCATAGCTTAGAGGCAATGTCAAAGCAAGGCCAAGGAGCTTTGAGTGGGTATCTAATTGAGTCAACTACTACTAGAAAATCATACTCTAAGGAGAATTCAGTGATATTTAGTGGCAAGAGTTCTGCATGAAGTGTGGAAGTTGCCTTAATGCTGATTATCCTAGCTTTGATAACCTTCCCCTCACTGTTTCTAGTAATTAGACCAATACCACTATATATATATATATATGTATATAAATTTTACTACAGGCAGCATCCATATTTTTCTTGGTATTCCTTAGTTTAACCCAAGTTATTGGACATATCTTAGGCTTTAGAAGGGGTCTAATTCTAGGGATTAGGCTTAAGGTATACTAGTGGTTGTCATCCACCTTGCTACTGAAGATAGGTTTATTATAGAAGGATGAAAATAACTGATCCTTAACCTGATTTATTATATTCAATGGTTGACATTTTTTAGCCTCAAAGAAAAAAAGAGTTTCTAGA
This sequence comes from Rubia yunnanensis, assembly GCA_037428765.1. Classification (NCBI taxonomy): domain Eukaryota; kingdom Viridiplantae; phylum Streptophyta; class Magnoliopsida; order Gentianales; family Rubiaceae; genus Rubia; species Rubia yunnanensis. The sequence goes on from CM075066.1 coordinate 86,799,953, forward strand.
CTTCCATAAGTTCCAACAGATCAGAGAAGGTAGCATGTGTGTGATTACAATGTAGATTTTTATTGTTCCAGAGAATGTCCAGTAGAAGGTAAGCCTCTCAAAGATGGTGTCAAAAGGGGGTGGTCTAATTCCTAGACAACTGTTTATCCATTCCCAACTTTTAGAGGCAATGACACATTCATTAAAGAAGTGGGATAGTGAATCAGATTAGTTACGGGGCACTTTGATGCAAGATATATGTTAGAGGATATCACGATGTCATTAAAAGGTAGAGAAGCATTAACCAATTTTCAAAGAAAAATAGAAAAAAAATTTGGGAGTTTTTCATGCCAAACCTGTTTTAATGTCTCCAGTTGTCTTCTCTGTTGTGTAATGATATGATGGCCACTTTTTAATGTGAATTCTCCATTTACTGATGGTGTCATATTAGCCTATCTTGTCTCTCCTCGTGGATTTGAGTATCCTGCAATAAAAAATAAGCAATCAGGTTGTAGATGTGTTAAAAAAGGAAGGTACCTGCCTTTGTCTCTAATAAAGTAAGCTATAGTGACCTGGATTGTTATGTCCACTGGTGGTATGTGATCTGCTATAGCTCCACAACTAGTTCAGATAGAAGTTAGAAAGTTGTCCAGTCCATTTCCATGTAGCACTCTTGTGTTTCCCTGAACATTAGGGTCTATTGTAATAATTCTTTTCCAGTTTTGTGAGTTTCTTTGACTCATAGGGAGAGACCAAAGAAACTGGGACCAAGGGGTGATCCCTATCTGAAATTTCTACCAAAGTTTGATGAAGAAAGTGTTAATAATGTTAGTGAACTTCCTTAGCCCCAGACCAATTTGCTTTTATAGGATAACACATTTTATCCAAGCTAGTCCACACCTTTTTGTCTCCTGAATCTGTTGTCCCCCAAAATAATTTGGTAATTATCCTTTTTTAGTGTTTTGAGTACAGATTGTAGGGAATTCATCACTGCCCATATGTGTTGTGGTATAGAAAACGTAACTGACTTAATTAGTACCAATCTCCCTGCCATGCTAAACCATTGATTTTTCTAGTCATTAAGGTTTTTGGCATAAGTTTCAAAGAGTGGCTGAAAGTGAATGGCGTTGGTTCTACCTGTGTATATTGGGCATCCTGGGTATGTGAATGGAATAGTCCCTAGAATAATGTTAAGCTCTTTTTTTATCATATGTCTCTGTGCTCTATTAGCATGTCTACTCAAAAAGAAATTGCTTTCTTCAAAGATTATCTTCTGTCCCGATGTTATCTCGAAAATGTCCATAAATGCCTTAAGTCTAGTTAGTGTTGCCTTAGTTGCATTTAAGAACAAAACGGTATCATCTGCATAGCTAAGATGAGAGATATGTGTAGCACTAGGAGAGAGCTTAAAGTACATGAGTTTTCTCTTTTGGAAGCAAAAGTATAAGCTCATGGAGAAGGCTTCAGAAAAAAAGTTAAAGAATAGGGAGGACAGGGGATCTCCCTGTTTTATCCCTTTAGAAGGCTGAAAAAAAGCCAACTACTTTACCATTAACTAGTATGGAAAACCACGGAGAACATAACGATCTTAATAAACTGATCACAGAATCCAAACCTTTGCAGGATTAGTGCTAAAAAAATACCATCTTAATCTATCAAATGCTTTAGCAAGGTCCAATTTTAAGATACAATTAGGAGAGCCTGATTTCTTATTTAAAAACCTAACTATCTCCTTCAAATGAATGACATTATAAACTATCTCTTTACCTTTGATGAAGGTTGTCTGTTGAAAGGAGATTAATTTAGGCATTAGATGAGTTAATATATTTACAAGTAGTTTTGAGAAAATTTTGTTAATAAAATTTGACAGTGAGATGGGCTTATAATAAGAAAAAGAGACTGGAATGTCTTTTTTGGGGATCAAACAGATCCAGGTACTTGATATACCCAGTGGAATGGTATCACCCTTCATGAATTCTAGAGTGGATTCTTTAATATCATGGGAGAGAATGTCCCATGAATGTGTAAAGAAGTGGGTTGTAAAGCCATCCGAGCCAGGTGAGCCATTTTGTTTGAGGGAAAGGACGATGTTCCTGATCTCACTAAGGGAGGGTTCCATTAGGAGCATCTGATTTTCAGCGGATGTTATCAGGTTAGGGATTTGTGATAAGAAGTGATTTTGAATTTTTTGTTTTGATTCCAAATTTTCATCTTCATGTTGCAAGTTTTGATAGAAATGAATTGCTTCATTTTCTACTTTGCTGGGATATCAATCCATTGTCCAGAGATTTTTTTTAAAAAAAATTGGTGATATTTTGCTTAGTTCTTTTTTGTCTCACTGGGGCATGTGAGAACGTCTTTTCATCTCCAAATTTCAGCCATTTGAAGTGCTTCCTCATGAGCTTTTCCTCATGAAGTGCTTTAAGTAGCAATGTTTTTTTTTGTTTTAAATCAACAAGGTCAGTAGTGGAGTTGAAGATCTCATAAGAGATTTCCTGAACTCTGACGTCATCCTCAGCCTTCTTAATGTTTTCATTTATATCACAAAAAGAATTTTTATCCCAAATTTTAAGAGCCCCTTTTAGTCTTTTAAGCTTTAGGAAGAGTTTCATCATTCCTCTTTTCTTCAAAGGCTGATCCCAACTTTTTTCAATGGTCGAGAGGAAATCGGCTCTGGTTGTCCAATTATTCAAAAACCTAAAAGATTTGGGCTGAGAGGCAGATTGCTACCTATTGTGAGTAGCAGTGGACAGTGGTCAGAAGAAACATTAATTCGACCTACCCGTTAAACTGAAGCCACGTAAGAAACATTGATCCATGTTGGTCGGTCAGATAAAATCAGCAAAATGAATATAACATTTACAGTATGCTTTTTCTTTCATTGTAAGGCGTGTAGAACAATTCAGTTATTTTTATTAAGTTAGCTCAATTTACTTAATTTTAATATAATTTTATATAGTTTAATTCTCGTTACTATTAAGGTTTTAAAAAACGAGGAGTGCTAATCAAGTGGATTGTTAGCGCCCGATCTGTATACCATATCCATGGGATACGATGTAGACGGTATACCCAACAATATTAGTATGTAATTTAAATTTAAAATATGCACATAAAACACATCCCACTTTTTATGGAAATTAACTAATCAGTACATAAACACAAATTGTACTGGTGGGGATAATGTGGTATGTATCCTGGGGTACCGTATAATTTACCGTCAACACCTAACGCATTACAGATTAATCAACATAAATGGTTTTGAAAATTGACAAAAGTTTTGTATTAGGCAACCTAAACTTTAGGTAGAGTTTTATTATGCAATTAAAAGATAGTTTCATTTAGGATGGAGTTTTTTTTAAATATGCCAATAATTCAGGGACCTGGTGTGCAATTATCAAACTGCTATAAATATCACAAAAAGATTTTGAATTTTATTTTCCTTTTTTCGATCGAAATTTGTAACCGTCGCCAACCGCTGCCTAACGCCACCATTTTGCCGCTCTTCCGCCTTTCTTCTTTTGCCACCGCTCTTCCGCCAAGATCGAGATAGCAGCTTCACTGGAGCTAAGCTCATAGGATCTTGATTTATCAACGTTTCAAGTGGCGGAGGGCGTTTTGATCGATGGTGCTGCGACGAGGTGAATGACAACGAGGCTGATTCGAACGTCAATGAGGCCAAGGTTCCGACGATCTAGAGAGCGATGAGGCAAGGTTTTCATCAAATAGCTCGCAAAGACGAGGCTAGGGTTTCGATGATCTCGAGCGCAGCAGAGCAAAGATCTGACGATGTGGAGGGAAGATCCGACGATCTGGAGCGAAGATCAGACGAGGCTGCTCGTGATTTCCGGTGCTACGACGAGGCTGCTCGTGGCGGAGGAGATATGCGACGATGGAGCTGCGACGAGCAGGCGTTATTCCTCGATGAAGAGAGATGCGGGTGAGATGCACGCGCCTGATGAAAGAAGACGACGCGCGTGTATCTCGCATGCGGCCATAATGATATCGTCCAGCGGTGACGGTAGAAGTGGACTGCGGAAGCGGACGACGTTAGTGGTGGGCGGAGGTTGTGCTTCATAAGGTGAGGTTTAATATTGTGTTTTACATTTTTCAAATACTTGCTGATGTATAATATGTTGTTGATTGAGCTTATTTCATGAATGATTGTTTGGTCTAGTGGTTAGTACTCCTGTTGTGAGCTAAAGGTGAGGGGTTCAAGTCCCACTGTGACTTTGATTTTAAAGAATTTTATGTTTTTTATGTACATGTTGAGGTTTACTATTATTTGATTGAGTGCATGTTCAATAACAGTCTTTGGTGTAGTGGTTATTGCTCTAGACTTTGAGGTTATAGGCTTGAGTTCAAATTCCACTAGGTTCTTTTTTTAAAGAATATTTATTCTTGAGGTATTGTAGCCTTTTGTTGATGTTTTTAGCTTTTTTTGTCCTATGTTTTTCATTATTCGGGTGAGATTTAATTGATATGAGTTTAGCAATTGTAGTTTTTTTAGGTAATATGGATTGATATTTTCAATTTTTATTTTATTTTCTCAAGTTTATGTTATTCATTTTCGGGCTGAGGTTTTGGTAATAGGAGTTGATGTTTGTAGCGTCTTTTTTCATATGCTGATGTTTTTCATTTTTCGGATGATGCTCAGGTGTTAGGACTTGATGTTTGTAGTTTTTTTTTTTAAATCGTTAATGTTTTATTATTTTCAAAGTGAATAATTTATACTCTTGAGGTACTGTAGCTTTTTTGTTGATGTTTTTTTTCTCTTGTTGATGTTTTTCATTTTCTAGATGAGTTTTAGGTGATAGGGATTGATATTTGTAGCTTTTTTTATATATGACTGATTTTTTGTAGTGTTTTTTTCCTTATGTTGACGTTTTTCATTTTTTGTTAGTGCTTCAAATGTAGGTTGTAGATGCTTATTTTATAACTTGTGCGTGTTATGAAAATAAATTGGTTCTTAGAGTATAACTTGTAAGTGCTTCAATCGTTTCTTGTATGTGCTTCAATTGTTGCTTGTTAGGAGTTGATGTTTGTAGTTTTTTTTGATGATATGGTTGATTTTTTGTAGTATTTTTTTCCTTACGTTAACGTTTTTCATTTTTTGTTAGTGCTTCAAATGTAGGTTGTAAGTGCTTATTTTAAAACTTGTGTGTTATGAAAACAAATTGGTGCTTAAAGTACAACTTGTAAGTGCTTCAATCGCTGCTTGAGTGATATAGGTTGACGTTTGTAGTTTTTTTTTTTTTTTTAAAAAGATAATTTAGCATTGTTGATGTTTTTATGATTTGTAGATGCTTTTTTGTTAGTCGTAGTCGACGTTTTTTCAATTTTTTTATTGATTTTTATTTGAATTTTTATATATTTTCTGTTGTTTTATTTGTTATATATATATATATATATATATATTGCTACAGTTTTTAGTTGATGTTTATGATTTTTCGTTGATGTTCTGCTATTTTTTGCTGATGTTGCTGCTATTTTTTGCTGCAATTTTTAATTATTTTTTGCAATTTAAAAATATTTTTTTGATTTTTTTTTGCAGATTACAGGTGGCGAGAAAATGATGAGAAAGAATTGGACAAAAAAGCCCTTGGAAAGTTATTAGTGATAGGTCGCTATAAAATAATTAGAAATAGGTCCCTGTAAAATTATTAGAGATAGGTCGCTGTAAAATTATTAGAGATATGTCCATGGATCTAGAATATTGTTAGAATTGTCATAAGGCCACTGCCTAAAGTTTAGGCTGCCTCATAGGAGACTATCACTAAAAAGATTTAATTAATTTATAAAAATATGATTAATAAAAATATACTCCCTCTGTTTTGTTATTTATGACACACTTACTATAAATGAATGTTTTCTTTTATTTGGTACTTTTTCAATTTTTGGCAAGATTCCTTCAATTTCATCCACTCATTCTACTTTTTACTTTCTACATGCAATTTCATCCACTCATTTCTTCACTTAAATCCAAGCACCTAAACCTATGATGTCGTATATAGAAAAACAGAGGAAGTATAATAATAATTTTGAAAAATATTTAAAGAATAGACCGATGTTCTAAATATATTAAACATTAAATTTTTATATTCATATATTTATCATGAACTAACTGAAATTAACTACGTTAAGAGTACTTTTATAATTTATACTACAATTTATCCGCATATCTGAAACAGAGGCGATCTTCTCTCTGAAAAAGGCGATATTACTGTATAACGTTCACCTCCACTCCCGGCCATGGCAGCGACGCCATGGAACATGGCAAACCCATCTTTCGCACAAACCCTGAAACAAAACTCTCATCCCTCCATCCCATCTACACCAGACCTCCATCCCCATTTCAAATACAAAGGGGAACTCGCAGTCCTATACCCGGAGGAAGAAATTGACCTTCTAGCTGCTCCATTCTCAAAAGCCCTTATCAACAAATTCAGCAGAGGCCGCCCAACAATGGAATTCCTCAGAACTCAAATCAAGACCATAGGTGTCAAAGGCGAAGTTCACCTATCGGCAATGGACTCCAGGCACATCAGAATCACCTTTGATTTAGACGAGGATTACCATCATTGCTGGCTAAAAAGAACCTGGTCCATGAGAGGCACCATCATGCGCATCATCAAATGGATGAAAAACTTCGATTATGATGAGGAATCAGCTCTAGCTCTGGTGTGGCTTACTGTGGAATTTCCTCCGGTATATTTCTTCCACCCTAAGGCTATTACTGATTTGGGGAATTCCTTAGGAGAACTCTTGTTTGCTGATGCTCCCACTAGGAACTTAACTAGGCCATCCACAATTCACTTGTGTGTAGAAATGGATGTTTCTAAGCCTAGACCGAATAAGATTAGGTTAGGCTCGATAGCTCATAACAAATCTTATGCTATAACCTACGAGGATTTCCCACAATACTGTAGAAAATGTCTTAAGCTTAGTCATAGTGAATTCTACTGTAAAAGAGATCAAGTGGTGACTAATGTTAACCATATGGAAACCCATGGTTCAAGAGTTCAAAACATAAAGAAGGTTTCTGATCCTAAACATCCTATGGCAGATAAGTCATGGGAAATCAGAAACTTAACAAATAATACCAAGGAAAAACACCAACCCATCACTAAGGTCTACCAACCCAAGCCTAACCAAAGTCAGCAGAAAACTTCCACCCCACTCCCTGTGGCTCCCCCTCAAAGTGTTGAATACACTGCCTCCACTTCTGGAAATAGATTTGCTATCCTAGAGGAAAAAAACTCTGATGGGCAGCATGCTCAAGCTTTACGGACATACCATAATGAACAACAAGAAAATTCTAATAGAAATGGAAAGGCTAAGGATATAGAGAATAGCGCTTCCCAGCTCAAAGCCTCAAACTCGAAACCCCTGATGGTAGAAAATACAGTTTACTTACAAGTGGATCACTCAGAAGGGAACATTTAGTCATCACAAGAATTGTTCCACAACCAGCAAGTCATAGATACTGCAGAAAATACCTCAGAAACCAACTCAGTTGAAGATCACTTAGAGGAAGGATATGAATCCATAGGCTACAACACAGCTCCATCATCTCCACAGAAGAAGAATATCCTTTTAACCTCTTTCAATGATGATAGTTTATGTGATAAAGTCAAAACTCCCATAAATTCAGATATCTTTCTCTCTGATCAGTTTTCCTGGATCCCTAATAAGGAAATTATTTCAGATATTGACTCTCCACAGGTTAAGGAGAAGCATATACACATCAACACTCTCAGGGACATCAAGGATGCTAACATTAATGCTATACAGCAAGAGCAAAATCCCATGGCCCCATCATCAGAGTCACCTGATCTACAAACATCAACTCAGGTTAATCTCCCCAAAAGGAGTTCCAGGTTAGCTTTAAAAAATAAAGGTTCTAATGACAGTTAAATGCATAATTTGGAATGTTAGAGGCTTATCTACTTCTCAAGTTAGGCTAAAGCATTTGTCTAAGAAACATAAACTGGACTTATTAGTTATTATTGAACCTAAAGGTAAATTAAACCAGCTTGACATGTACAAAAAGATGTTTTGTTTTGGACATCACTTAGGTATGATTCATAATAAGATATGGATCATGTACTCTGATAGGATTGACCTAAATCTTATAGAACCCCATAATCATTACATACAAGTGGAAATAAACATAAAAATTATGGCTAAGACAATTAAGGCCTTCTTCATATATGCTCCACATAATAGAGAGGATAGACTTTAGGTTTACAATGATTTGACTACTAGAGTTGATAACTCCCCAACCCTGATTGGAGGTGATTTTAATGTCATAAGGTCAATGGATGAATACTCTGGTCCTAGTTCTCCAAATCTGAACTCTATTACTGATTTTGATTCCTTTATTAACGAAGTTCAAATATCAGATTTAAACACGGTAGGAAACCATCTAACGTGGAGCAATCACAGAGCTGTAAACCCCACCTCCAAGAGACTAGATAGGGTAATGGGAAATAACAGTTTTTTTAACTCATTCAACTACTCCTCTGTCCAAATCCTAAGCAGAACATCATCTGATCACTCTCCCATGCTACTAGACATTTTAAATTCAGACATCACATCCCCTAAACCATCCAGGTTTCAGGAAATGTGGTTTAATAGAAAGGAATTTATGGACCTAATCTCCAATAGTTGGTCCCAACCCATCCAGGAACAAGGTCTAGTTGGCTTCTCCACAAAACTGAAAAGACTTAAAAACGAAATAAAAACATGGAACAAACTGGTCTTTGGTAATGTTTATGATAACATAACAACATCCGAAACCGAAGTTGCTTACTTGGAGTCCCTCTATGACATATCACACTCAGTTACTGACAGAATTAATTTGAACAGGGCTAAGGCTAGATTAACTAGACATTTGGTTGAACAAAACATCTTCCTAACACAAGAGACTAGGATGAAGTGGCTTAAAGATGGAGATTTAAATTCTAAATACTTTAATAAGTCTATCACTGAAAACCATGCAAGATTAGCAATCATGAAAATACAAGATCAGGAAGGTACCTGGTTGAACTCTCAGTCACAAATAGGCGATGCAGCAGTAAACGTTTTCAAAACACTTCTATCCGATGGAAATGATGATCCATCGGGCCAATGCCTTTCATTCCTAATGAAGGAAATCCATTCTTCTATCTCTGATCAAGAAAAAATCCAATTGTTTAAACCTATAACCATGGATGAAATCAAATCAGCAGTCTTTGAATTATCCCCATCTGCAGCCCCTGGACCAGATGGCTTTCCAGGACTCTTTTACAGGAAGTCATAGGAGATAATAAAAAATGATGTTCTAACTGCAATGCTGGAATACCAAGCTGGTGTTCCCATACCAAAATCAGTGGCAAGCACACTGATTGCATTAATACCAAAAACAAAAACTCCTAAAGCCTTTAGTGAATTCAGACCCATAAGTCTCTCCAACTTCATCAATAAACTGATGTCTAAGATCACGGTAGAAAGAATCAAACCATTCATGAGCTCCCTAATTTCAGAGGAACAGTCAGCATTTTTAAAAGGTAGGGACATTGCGGATAATATTCTTATGATGAAGGAGGCAGTTAGGCTGCTTGATAAGAAAAATGAATCCTTAAATCTAATTCTTAAATTAGACATGATGAAGGCATTTGACCGTGTTTCCTAGTTAACCATCAACACTCTTCTATTACATTTGGGATTTCATGGTCATATAGTAAAAATCATAATGAATAACATAAACTCAACCTGGTTTTCAGTTCTGATAAATGGATCACCTTGTGGTTTTTTTAAACCTACTAGAGGTTTAAAACAAGGTGATCCACTATCACCCTTCCTCTTTAACATCTTGACAGAACTTCTAACTAGAAACCTTAGGATCCAATTCTTAAATGGAAACATTAAACAATTTCAAACTCCAGGATCAGCAAACACAATAAATCAGCTGTCTTTTGCTGATGACACTGTGGTGTTTCTAAAGGGGCAAAAAAAACCCTAAAAAACATAATGACCTTCCTGGAAATTTATCAAAACTAGTCAGAAAGTAAATTTTCAGAAAAGTGCATATTACTCAGGGAAGCTAAGTGGGAATAAGAAAAAAGAGATTAAAGACTTAATCAACATGACCCAAGGAACACTTCCTTTCTCCTACCTAGGTGTCACAGTTTTTAAAGGAAGGAAACTAAATCTTCACTTCAAAACATTAATAGACTCGGTCAATAGCAAAATATCTAACTGGAAAAATCAATGGCTTTCAGGAGGTGGTAAAATAATCTTGATAAACCATGTTTTAACCTCTATACCTCAACACACATGAGTTGTCACAACACCAACAAAGCATCATAAACTTAAATCCATCTTTAGTAATTTCATGTGGGGAAAAACAGAACATGGACAAAACAAGCACTGAATATCCTGGGATAGAATATTATATCCACAGAAAGAACAAGGTCTAGGTATAAGGCATATTCAATCAATAATTAACTCATTCTCAACCAAAATCTGGTGGAAACTTCAATTAGGAGAGTCAACTTGGTCTAAATTTATGTGGTCATTACCCCCCCCCCCCCATTCCAGAAAATCTAAAACCTGGGCTAGGTTCAGAAAAGTTAATAAAAGGGCAGAATCAAACTCACAGGTGATCATAGAAAAGGGATCTTCTAATTTTTGGATAGCTAATTGGTTAGGCTCAGGCTCTCTTATTAATCAGGTGGAAGACACCCATGTACAAGTCCCCTTTCCATTTCTTACAGTAGCTGAATTTCAGCTAAACAAAGGTATTTGCATCCCTCAACTCTCATATTTATTTAACTCTTCCATAAACCTGGAGCTTTTGAAGGATATGACTTTCACAGATCAGCAGGATTATATCATATGGAAACCTGATACTTATGGTTTTTTTACAATTAAATCAGCTTATCAAGTTTTCAGACCTAAAAAACCTGAACTGGCCATTTTTACAAATGTTTGGAACCAGGTTTTGCCAAAAAAAGCCAGCTTCTTTATGTGGAAAATGCTACTGTGTGCTTTACCTTTTGCTAATATTCTCATGAAAACTGGTCTACACTTACCTTCCAAATGTACAGAATGTGAAAATATAGATTCTCTATCACATTACTTTAATTCATGTGCCTCAGCTATGGTTTTATGGAATAAATTGCATGAAGCTCTGAATTTACTAGCTAGATCTTTCAACAACATCAGGGATAGAGTGGAATATTACTGGTCTCTTAAATCTTCTTCATCTGATCACTTTTCCATAATGATTGTTCTTCCTTGTTTAATATGCTTGGAGTTATGGAAAACCAGAAATAAACTGATTCATGACAATAAGAAGAGCTGTGTTCATGCTCAATGGAAAAACATTTCTAACCTTTGTTTCATGATCTACTCAGTTCATCCTAAAGCTAGTTGCCATACACAATGTAACCTGATTTCCAAGGGATTAATTCCACCCTATAAAAGGAAAAGGATAAAAAGGCTGAACCTAATAAAATGGGAACCTCCAGATATTGACCTTAAGGTTAACTGTGATGCAGCCATAGAAGGGAATAAGCTAGGTCTAGGGTGTGTCATTAGGGATACTGATAAGCGGCCTTTACATGCTGAATCATGTTGTATGCGAATGGATAATACCCCCTTACTGCCTCATCTAATAGTTTTAAAGGCTGAAATGATGGCTATCTTCACAGGATTAGAAGCTGCAAGGGGAAGGACTGATCATGTTCAAATTGAATCGGATTGTGCTGCGGCGATACAAATCTTTCACGGTCAGCTTTGCCCATGGCCTCTGAAGCAGCTTCGGGACCGGATCAAATTAGCATCCTTAACTTTTCAAATTGTCATCTTCAGCCACATTCACATAGAAGGAAACCAAACCCCTGATTTTCTAGCAAAACTAGCAGTTAGAAGAGGATACACCACACAGTTCGAAGAGATTCAAACATCACAGAGATTCTTGTTTCTCAACCGTAGGGAAACCTTATTCCCTCAATTCAGATGGAAACACCACTACATTAGCTAGACTCTTCATTGGATACTCCTTTTTTGAAATCTCTTGATTGTCTGGCCTTCATGAGCTTAACACAAGGGTGGAGGGCTTATAGAAGGAAACATAGTCAAGAGTTTTCATTCAATCATCAGGAGCTTCATATATTGATATATGATCTTGCTTCACCTGTCTTGTAAATTAAAACTTTTTTGCTCTCCATTAGAGTGTGGGATCCCTTAATATGAAAACCCCCGCTCATCGACGATGAGTGTTTTGAGTTTTAAAAAAAACTTTTATAATTTATATATTTTTTATAAAACATGTACTTAGTACTTAAATTGTGTTAAAGTTAAATAATAGTAAGACTCAAATGATTTTACACATTCTTTCTTTCTCATACATTTCGATATAATTTAACAAATATTTTATTTATTTTAGCATTATGAGTCCGTCTCTTGAAAGACGATCTTTCCATAAGTCATTGAAAGACGGTCTTTCCATAAGTCATGGAAAGACCAAGGTTTAAAATACAAATTAGAATAAATGAAGATAAAAATTTTGGATTGCATAAATTGAGTTATAAACTTTAATAACTTTAATCGGGTTATTTAACCAAGGTTTCCATAACTACTACACGTTGCATAATATTTTTTTTTGTATTGCAATTAACACCTTTTACCTTTTTATTATTTTAATTAACCCATCGAAAGACGTTGTTTTCCAAGATTTTGTAGTTTAAAAAAATAAATAAAAATCTTGAAATTTTTCTAACTTTCTAACCTGCCTAGAGATTGACTAAGCTCGTCTAGACTGCTCACGTGATCGATTATTTGCAAAAATGGGTTTTTTTAAAAAAAATGCCTAAGGTATAATCGAGACATTTGACAACAGCTTAACGCCTAGACATTGTCTAAATATGATTTTTATAACAGTGATTACTAATTTGGTTTTACCGAATTATCTTAATTATTACTATGTTCCAATATAACTTATCTAACCAATTATGCAATAAAGTAAAGTATAAAGACACGAGACTTGGTTACTCAATTCGATGAAATACACCTACATTTGCGGGCATGACCCAGTTCAGAATGAATCCACTAATCAGAAAGATACATTACAAAGTACACCATACAAATATACTTATCTATCTAATTATGTCGTGTGGTTTCTATAAGCTCCTCTTGCTACCGATCCGCCTTGATCAGACTCCCTCTGACCTCGAAACTCGTTGACATTGGATCTCCTCCTCCCGAGAAATTAAGTTATACGATTCTGAACTTTGAACGACATGTCACGTATGTTGGAACATATAAATGCTGGCTCTTGCAAGACTCTCAGAAAGATAGAAAATCTGTGTGCATATTTTCGCAATTAAGTTCGTGAGTATAATACAGTCGTGATGTCCTCTTTATAGTCCATGAGCAGATCAGAACTCTCCATGATTATCTCCATAATATTCCTATTCCTTATCTGCTTCTTAAGAATATTCAAATCCCTTAAATAAAGAGATTTTCCTTATCACAATATATCTCATATATTCCATAAATCCAATACCATATTTATAGGGATTTTCCATAATCCTAATATGCTTCTAAGACCACCTAGAATAACAGTCAAGCTTCCTTATTCTCACAATCGCAATATTCTGCTCAATAGCAAAACCTTCTAGGATGTGGCTGTTGTCCGTATGTTACAACACGGAACATTTTTCGTTTCCAAATTAGTTCACAAATTGCCAATTAAATCATCAATAAAAATCATTTGACTTTACAATCTCCCCCTTTGGCATTTGTGGGCCCAATCATTTTGGAAATAAGAACTCAATGAAAAACTTTCATTCTCACAACATAAGTCTCCCAGAAATCCACTTTTGTTGGAACATAGATACAAGTATTGAATATGATTATATAAAAATACCAAGAATACCAGAAATTCAGAACAAAACAATTCAGATTATAGCACCAAATCAAATCAAAACACTGTCCAAAATATTCTCCCCCTGGGGCCATGAATTGCCAAAGGCAAACAAAAACACAGAAAGAAACAAAAAATATCAATAAAATCTGCCCCTCCCCCCTCCCCTGAACTCAGCACCTGACCTATGTTGGAACATAGACAATTCAGACCCATCAATTCTGTTCAAGAGCAGCATCATGTGCTTCCAAAGAGCCTTCTCCCCCTCAATTTTTGCCTTTTCTACTTCAAGAGCAGCTATTTGGATGGCTATGGCCCCCAACCTCGAATTCAGAACCACCAACTTGGCCTTGATCTTAGCACCCACAGAAGTAGAAGCTTCTGGATTCCAAGAAAGATCATGCACTTGTCGCATCCCAAAGGTCCTCTTATTTGGCCAAAGGAACTCAGTATCAATAATTAGATCCTTTGTTTTACCCTTCACCTTTGCACTCCTAGCCAACGCAGAAATCAAACAAGGATAAATCAATGCATGATTAGCCTTAGGAGCAATAGCCTGCCTAACAATATTATGCTGAATGAACAACCCGATGTTGACTGGTTTCTGTGTTCCAGCACTATACACCAACTTTGACATCTCTCTGGTCAGAGTTTTAGTGTTGGAAGACAACATCCATCAATTCACTGCAACCAGATAGAGATAAAAAAATCTAGATGATAGGCAGAATTCATGTGAATACCCTGTGTCTGGACACCCAGTCTTGTACCCACCAAGAATCACTTCTAGGATTCTGTCATCTATCACATTCAACTCATCAGAAAAGACATCTTCAAAGTCTGAAGTTCTCAGCCCTATTATAATGTTCATCCTAGCACCAGAGAAATCAATCACCTTTCCCCTTACATATATTCTATCACACCATGGGGAGTCATCCTCCAAGTTTCCAACCATCAAATTTGAGTAAATCTCAGTAACAACATGCTTTTTTATACTGAAGTTGCACAGTGGAAGCCCTCTTCATCCCAATTAACTCCAAAAAAATTCGTAAAGCCACTAGTTCTGTAAGCCTCTAGGTCCACTGGCCTTTCAGAAATTATCTTTCTCTCCGCAAAAATTTCTCCCATCTCCTCAAAATTATTATCAAAGTAAGTTCAGAAAGAGCATCACTTACAAGAGGAGGTGGTAGCACATTCTTCTTCTTTGATGCAGCTTGGGTTTTCTTTTTGGATCCCTTGGCTAGTGGAGAATTCTAAGTAGCAGACACCCTCCTCTTAGCCCTTACAGTTTGGATGAACTCATCCAAAACCTCATCACTGGAATAGTTCAAATTTGCCTCCTGATTTGGAACATACTCAACCTGTTCACCCTCTTCATCCTACTCAGTATCTGTTACAACCTGTATTCCAACATGCCGCTCATTGCTTGACTCCTCCTGCCTCAGGTCAAATCCCCCTGTCTTTCCTCCTTCTAAGTATTCTAAATCATCATAGGCACTCCCAACATGGTCAAAATGTTGCTGATTTTTCTCATTCACATCAGCCCCAGTATGTTCCAAGGCAGGTTCATCAATCTTCATGGCCACTGCATCCTGTGTTGGAACATAGCCTCCAGTGGTTGCCTTTTCTCCCATCTCACCAGTTTCACTTCTTGGAGGGGTCTCTATAATTTTATCTCCCATTAGATCATAGTACCTAATGATTTTCTTGTACAACCCAGAATCAATTTCCTCTTCTTCACTATCAGATAACATAATCGCCTCGGGCTTTCCAAGCTCTTCCATTCTATGAGCAGCAACTTGATCATAGAACCCCAATGGCATTCGATCAGTGGATTTAACCACCTCTAATCATGTTGCCCCAGACTCCTCAATTTCGTTAAGCTTCACACTGCTAGGTCTTGGTAAATAGCAATAAACATGAAACATATCCTTTCCCCTATGCATGCCATAAAACCCTCTCAGCATCCTAAGATCATAATTTTCTACATCCTCAACTTCTCCTATATCTCCTGTAAACAGTTCCTAAATTCCCACATCTAGGACTTTCCCCTTTAAGTTTTTCAGTTGCTTGAACTTAGATAAGTCAATGGTAGTTCTATTTACCTTAACCCAATCAAAAAGTTCTTCCAAAGATTCATATTCTCTACCATGCAAGTAAATCCGAGAGGAATTTGGACCAAATATCTTTCTATAGAGATTTTTTTCTTTGGTTGGAGCTTCATTCTTCTTCCCTGTGTTGCCGCTGGTGAGCTTGGGGAGTTGTTCATGGACTTGGTTCTTGTTCTCGGTCATGGTGGTTTTTCGGCAAGAATTTTCTTGATAAGAAGGTTTTTTGTGGTGAGAAGAACGTTTTTGACCTTAAATCAACTTCTTCAAGATGAAATCCCACAATTTTTGGTAACAATATATCACCAAAACTTGGAAAAATCCAAAAATCACAAGGAATAAAGGAGTAGAGACCGAAAATAGAGGGAAGGTGGAGAGATGAGAATTTTGAACCAAAACTTAACTCTTCCCTTTTTTTCTTAATTAACCGTGCCCACCTTTTTCCTTTCTAAGAGAAGTCATGATTACCCTTTCTTCATATGTCAACTCATGTCACACCTCCTTGCACTTCCAACATACCATGTCTTAACAACCTCTATTTTTGTAGCATTTTTCTTCTTTCTAATTTTCTTTATTTTTCTAATTTTCTGTACACAAAAATAAAGCGGAAAAAAATATTTACAGCTAAATAAAAGCTATATAAAGAAATACCTCAAATCAGACAAACACCTAAGTGTTGTCTGAGAAGTTCAAATGTGGCAGTATCCAACAGTTTTGTGAAGATATCTGCAAATTCCTCAGATTTTGGAACATAGACCACCACCATTTCCTTCCTTTCAACAAGATCTCGAATAAAATGATGACTAATGTCAATATGCTTCATTCGAGAGTGCTGAACTGGATTTTTAGAAATATCAATAGCACTTGTGTTGTCACATAAGATCTTCAAAGGCCCTTAATGAATTCCATAATCTTTCAACATTTGCTTCATCCATAGTAGTTGTGCACAACAACTTCCAGCAGTAAGATATTCAGCTTTAGCAGTAGACAGAAAGATCGAATTTTGTTTCTTGCTATACCAAGAAACTAGATTCGTGCCAATAAAGAAACACCCACCTATAGTGTTTTTACGATCATCTGCATTACCACCCCAATCAGAGTTACTACCTAATCAGATCAGAGTCTTGATTCTTAGAATATTAGACACCATACTCAGAAGTTCCACTTACATATCGAATAATTCATTTGACTGCAGTTAAGTGAGATTCCTTGGGGTCGGCCTGAAATCTCGCACAAATTCCTACACTGAAACATATATTTGGTCTACTAGCTGTCAAATAAAATAGACACCCAATCATGCCCCTGTATAGTTTCTGATCAACTCCAACTCCTTTCTCATCCTTCACTAGTTTATTAGAAACCCACATAAGTGTTCGGACTGCGCAAGACTTGCTTAGTCTGAATCTCTTCATTAAGTTCACGGCATACTTACTCTGATTTATAAACAAACCATTCTTGTCTTGCTTGACTTGCAACCCTAAAAAGTACGTGAGTTCTCCAACCAAACTCATTTCAAATTCGGCTTGCATCACGGTAACGAAATCATGCACCATAGATGAAGAAATAGAACCAAACACAATGCCATCAACATATATTTGAGAAATCTGAGGCCTTTTTAGCACAAATAATGTGCGATCTACTCCCCCTCAATGATAACATTTCTGAATTAGAAAGTTAGTAATCGTTCATACCATGCCTTCAGTGCTTGTTTCAGACCATACAACGCCTTCTTGAGTCGAAACACATGGTGAGGGTAATGAGGACCCTCAAATCCTTTAGGTTGTTCAACATACACTTCTTCATTTACCACGCCATTTAGAAAATCACTTTTGATATCCATTTGATATAGAGTAAAGTTCATAGAGCAAGCAATAGCAAGTAAAATTTGAATCGACTCTAACCTAGCAACTGGTGCGAATGTCTCATCAAAATCCCCTCCTTCAACCTGAATATATCCTTGAGCTACCATTCTAGCCTTGTTTCGAGTGATTTGTCCATTAGCATCTGATTTATTCTTGAAGATCCACCTTGTGCCAATGATATTCACACCTTTAGGACGATGAGTGAGATACCATATATCATTTCTTGCGAACTGACCAAGTTCTTCTTGCATTGCTACACTCCAGTATTAATCAAGTATTGTAGTTCTTGGTTTCAGTGAGACAGATGAAACATTGTAATCCTGCTAATTTCCTGTAATCAATCTAAGGGATTGAACGAGTACTCCTTGTCATAGGTTCTGGTTGTACTTGTGTTGGAACATGCAGTGAGTCAGTGGAGGATGATGTTCCAACATACTCGATATCTTCAGGTTCAGCAGGATAGTCAGTCTACTTAGATGTTGCAACATTAACTGGCTCGTTAGGTTGACTGGGTTGTGTTGGAACATGGTCTTTATCTGGTTCATCTTCTCCGTCACTTGATACTTGTCCTTCGTCAGAATCATCTACAATGACATTTACGGATTCCCTGAGAGTATTTGTCTGAATATTGTAAACACGATAAGCCCGACTATTCACAGAATAACTAAGAAAAATCCCAATATCACTATGATTGTCAAATTTTGTCAATTGCTCTCTATTTCCGAGAATGTAGCACTTGCTTCCAAACACATTAAATTATGAGACATTTGGCTTCCTGCCCTTCCAAATCTCGTAGAATGTTTTTCTTGTGAATGGACGTAAATACACTCGGTTGATTGTATAACAAGCTGTATTAACGACTTTTGCTCACCGTTTTTTTTGAATTTTTCTCGGCTAACATGACTCGAGCTATCTCCTGAAGAATCCTATTCTTTCTTTCCACAACACCATTCTTTTGAGGAGTGATTGGTGCAGAGAACTCCAGTTAAATTACAAGTTTATCACATAAGTCATTGAATTGAGAGTTTTTAAATTCCCCGCTATGATCACTGCAAATTCTGACAATCTTCCCAACTGGGCTTCCCTTTTCTATCTGTAATTTTATCACAAGACTTCTAAACACTTCCACAATATCAAAATTTTCCTTTAGAAAAGTTACCCAAGTAAATCTATAGAAACCATCAACACATAAGATATATTTCTTGCCGCGTATACTAGGTGTATTGACTGGACTTATCAAATTCATATGCAGTAATTCCAGATTTCTTGAGGTAGTTATATACTGAACTGAAGAGTGAATAGATTAAATTTGTTGACATTGTTGACACGGTCCACAAACAATTCCACTTTTGCTCGTCAATGTAGGCAAACCTCGTACTACCTTTGCATTTTCAATTTTCACCAATGTTTTGTAGTTGATGTGACCGAGCTTTCTGTGCCAAAAAATCCTTCATCTTGTTTGGAGCTCATACACTTCACTTCCTGCTCCAACAAATAGCAATTATCTGATGATTGAACGCCTGAGAGGACTTTGGCTTCACCGTGCTATACTATATATTTATCTTTATGAAATTCTATGGTTATATTGTTGTCACACAGTTGACTTATGCTTAGAAGATTTGCCTTTAAGTCTTCAATGAACAAAACACAAGTGAATACTTAAAATCCTTCAATTTGCAGTTCTCCTTTTCCAACTACTCTACTCTTTTTTCCATCGCCAAAGGTAACAAAACCACCATCATATGGTGTGATATTTGTGAGAAATTCTGAGTGCCAGTCATGTGGCGAGAACAACCACTATCAAAGTACCACGGATATCTGGAATGTGCTATAAGAGAAGTTTGTGCAACAAGGAAATATCTAGAGCTTTTAACAACCCATACCTTTCTGACCATCTTTGATCTCTGAACCTCGTCTATATTGGAACATACCGAGAGTTGTTGTCCTGTCATGATGTCTCTGAGCAGCTTCTGGCATTGTCTCTCTGTGTGACCTGTATACGTGCAGTAGCTACAAATGATAGGTTTCCTTTGATGATGTCTGCCAAACCTTCTCTTTACCTCTTGGATCTTTGACTTGAGCGTGACTGTGCTCCTGGGTGGGTTTTCATATCCAATTCCATGTCGATCTCCAAAACTCTTTCCCATGTGTGCTCCTGGGTGTGCTCCTGTGTGTGCTCTTGGGTGTGCTCCTGTGTGTGCTCCTGGGTTTGCATCACGTACCCTGCTCAGAGCCACATTAGCGCCATGCTAAAGCTAGCGAAGCTCCTCCACCACAAGGGCTTCCATGTCACCTACATCCACACCGAGTACAACTACAACTTCCTTCTCAAGTCTCGGGGCCCCGACTCCATGGCCGGATCCCAGGGCTTCCGGTTTGAGACCATCCCCGATGGCCTCCCGCCATTGGAGAACGATGACGTCACTTAGGACGTGTTCCAGCTTTGTATCTCCACCACCAACAACTGCCACCAGCCCTTCCTGGACCTCCTCAACAGGCTCAACGGGAAGCCGGAGGAGGGTTCGCCTCCAGTGACTTGCCTCGTGACCGACGTTTTCATGTCGTTTATGCTGCAGGCGGCAGAGGAGCTGGGGATTCCGGTGGTACAGAGCTGGACAATGAGTGCGATGGCTGCCATGGCATTCATTCACTTCCCGCACCTTAAGGACCGAGGTTTTACCCCACTTAAAGGTACAAGTATACAACAACTGAATTTCAATGATTTTTAACTTCATTTTTGAATACCAAACTGAGGCCCTAGTTTCTTCATTATATTCCTCAACAATTATGTATTAATTTCACTATCTCATGTTTTATTTCACATACTTCCTCCGTCTTATATTAAATTGCATTACAATCATTATCACGATATACAAAAAATATGTTTGACCGTTAATATGTTTACATATATAAATAACGATAAATGAAAGTTGATATATAGAAATTACTTATTACGATAAACTCAACCATACCATATACGATAATATTGTTGTTCATATATTTATTCAAATATGCAGTTAAACTTTAATAGAGAATAATGTCAAGAAAAGTAAGTGTGCAATTTTAACTGGGACAGCTGAAGTATACTATTTTCACGATGTTTTAAAAATGATTTGTCTTAGGACGAGGGCTTATAGGGTTTCCATCCCTTTTCTAATAAGCTCAATTTTGCACAATGTGCGATTAGAACATATGAAGTGGGATAAACCCATTTACACTCAAGCGGTTGCTAAAATTACAATTCCATGATCAGAAAAATATCATCAAGTTTTTCCTTTCCAGTGTTGAACTTGGTAATAGCTGCTTCAGACGTCTCAACTCTCTTGGTTGCTGAAATTAGCTTTAAATTTAACTCATCATTCTCTTTTCTGAGTTCAACAACTAAAACTCGCAACTCCTTTTCTATCTCAACTAGATAGTTTTTCTCTTCCTGCAGTACTTTGTTTGTATCAACAACTTAAAGCCACATGGCATACATCTTCTCATATGTACTGTAGATTTCTTCATCACTCACAGCCAATCAGTCATCATCACTAGACACATCATCAGAATCTATGTTGGAACATACAACTTCATTTTTTTTTGGAACATTCATTATCTGATCCACCATGAACTTTTGCTCCAAATGCCACATGGTTGCTCGTAAGTTCCTCTTCGTCTTTCTCATCTTCTTCATCTTCACTCCATGAGGTAACATATGATTTTCCCTGTTTCTTTCGGGCATTTGCGCATTCAGCCTGAATATGACCATATTCTTCACATTCACTACATTGAATTCGTCCAGCCTGTTTTAATTCACCATTTTGATTTCTGGGGAACTGCTGATTTCCTTGTTCAAACCGTGTCCCACAGTTATTCCCAGATTCTTGTGCCCTTGGTCTATTTTCACCAAACCTTTCCTACGATTTCTTGTTTACTACCTTCTTTAGCATTCTTGAGAATTTTTTTGTGATAAGTGCAAGTTTTTCAAATTCATCATCACTGTCATATTCGTGATTGTCCTTTAATGACGATGTTCTGAACGCCAACTCCTTTTGAGCCCCTTTTGTAGTTTGTTGGAATGTCATCTCACAAGTTTGTAACGATCTCATTAATTCATCTAAGCTCATGGTGGCTATCTCTTGCTTCTTCTATTGCTGCAACTTTCATTGCAAACCTTTTAAGAAGTGATCTCAAGGCCTTCGTCACCAATTTTTCCTCTTTGTAAACTTTTCCAAGTTGATATGCCATATTGGAGATGTCTCTGAGTTTCCCGTCGAATACAGCAATAGTGTCATCCACCTCCATATTTAGTTCCTCGAACTTTGTAGCTAACATCTGTAATTTTGATTCTCAAACTCGACTAGTTCCTTCATGAACATTTTGCAGAATATCCCAAGCTTTCTTGGCCTGATGGCATGTTGAGATGAGTTTGAACTGATTTTCATCAACTACCGTGAAGATAG
The DNA here is from genome assembly GCA_037428765.1 of Rubia yunnanensis. Taxonomy (NCBI): domain Eukaryota; kingdom Viridiplantae; phylum Streptophyta; class Magnoliopsida; order Gentianales; family Rubiaceae; genus Rubia; species Rubia yunnanensis. The sequence goes on from CM075066.1 coordinate 86,822,256, forward strand.
CATTCAATGCTTTTGAATTTGCCAATGAGGCCTTTAGTTCATCAGGAGACCAAGTAGATTTGTCTTTGAGTTTTTGCTCCCTCTCACTTGGATCTTCTTCTTTCGCCTTAGTACTTGTTTCAACATCTTTAGTAGGGCGATTGCACTCATTTTCAACAAAGTACAATGCAAGTTCATCCAGTGAGTTGATGAAGACTCTCATGTGTGCCTTCCAATAATTATATTTGATGCCTTCCAGCAGAGGTGACCGAGACACCGAAGCTCCTTCTTTGGTCGCCATGGTATAACCGGATCACACTTTTTTGTGACACAACCAAAGGAAAAAATAAGTGACCAAACTCTGATACCAAATGTAATTTGGTTTTACCGAATTATCTTAATTATTACTACTGTGTTCCAACATAACCTATCTAACCAAGTATGCAATAAAGTACCCCCTCCGTCCCAGCTCTTTCTGCGGAGAGAGAAATTGGAAGTATTTTTAAGGATATATTATTTTATGTGTTTGAAGTGGAGTATCTTGAAATTGAAGTGGGGTGTCCAAATTGAGTAAACAAATAATAAAAGCAATCCATTTATGGCAAAAAATGAGGTAGTGCAAAAACAGCTGGGACGTCCAAAAGAGAAAGAGTGCAAAAATAGTTGGGACGAAGGGAGTAAAGCATAAAGACACGAGACTTGGTTGCGCAATTTGGTTAAATCCACCTACATCTGCAGGGCATGACACCTGTTCAGAATGAATCCACTAATCAGAAAGATACAATACAAAGTACACCATACATATATGCTTATCTATCTAATTATGACGTGTGGATTCTGCAAGCTCCCCTTACTACTGATCCACCTTAATCAGACTCCCTCTGACCTCAAAACTCGTCGACGTTGGATCTCCTCCTCCCAAGGAATTAAGATATACGATTTTAAACTTTGAACGACATGTCACGTTTGTTGGAACATATAAATGCTGGCTCTCGCAAGACTCTCAGAAAGATAGAAAATTTGTGTGCAGATTTTTGCAATTAAGTTTGCAAGTATAATGTAGTCATGATGTCCCCTTTATAGTCCATGAGCATATCGGAACTCTCCATGATTATTTCCATAATATTCCTATTCCTTATCTGCTTCTGAAGCATATCCAAATCCCTTAAATAAAGGGATTTTCCTTATCACAATATATCTCATATATTCCATAAATCCAATATCATATTTGTAGGGATTTTCCATAATCCTAATATGCTTCTAACACCACCTAGAATAACAAACACGGATTATACAGGCTTCCTTATTCTCATAATCGCAATATTTTGTTCTATAGCAAAACCTTCAAAGTTGTGGCTGTTCCAACATGAAACATTTTTTATTTCCAAATTAGTTCACAAACAGCCAATTAAATAATCAATAAAAACCACTTGACTTTACGTTATTAAATTTTCTTAATTTTAATTAAGTTAATTTAAATTTATTCCATTCTAACTTAGATCAGGCAAAAAGACATGGTTTTAGTGAGCTTTAAATTTATCAACAATTGCGTTTGTATTTTTAGTGGAAACTCTAGTTCGATTACTCTTGTTTCAAACACACTATAATATTTAAATAAGGGAAAGTTTCAGGAAAGACGGCGTTTCCATAAGCTTATGGACAGTCCTCAGGGGTATTTGGCTTAAATATTGTGATTTTTTATAAAATTTAAATATTGCATTTTATAAGTTAAAACACGTAATAATATGTATTTGAAGGTGAAAATATAAAAATATATCATATAAAATAATATTTTTAAAAATTTTAAATTTTGTATGTAATCTAAGAAATGCAGTGTATAAGGTAAGAAATAAGTGGCATGTTCATAAGCTTGTGGACAGGTCACCTGTAAAGTGACCCACTCTTTAAATAAAATGCCTAAAGTATTATCGAGACATCTGACAATCGCTTAATGTCTAATCATCGCAGCAAGTCCAACAGTTATGGTAAAATAGAAAAATTGCTAAAATATAGAGATTTTGACCACTTTTAAGCTCCAACAGCTATGCTATATAGTGCTCTAAAATAGAAATTGAGAGGAGAGAGAAGATTTGAATAGGTATATTGGTAGAAAGAGAATAGTGCTCTAAAATTTAATGCTATGATTGATTCTTAATTTATTTTCCTTTTTTATCCTAAAAAGTTATTTCTGTCCTTCAGAATTCCAACGCCAAAGAACTCCAAGCGCAGAAGAACTGCGAAGGCCTGCAACGAGATTCCAAGTGAGACCCTTTTTGTCTATATTTTCTTTTCGATTTGTACTCGATTCAAATTGTTCATTCCATTTTTGTCTGTGTTTGCAACCAGATTCCAAGTAATGGTCATATTTTCCTCGACTTTTTAAAACTCTTTCTTTAAACCCTTTCGATTTCAATGTTAATGGAGTTTTGGATGTCCGATATTTGTGATATAATCCGATATTTCGATTTCAACGCCAAAGAACTCTTTCTTTACAATTTTGAGATATAATCACAATTTTGATGTGGGTCGATTCGGAGAAGGACTTGTTCCAATAAATTGTGTATTATATTCCATGTTAAGTTTTTGTCAAGATTGTGATTGAATTCTATTTTCCGTAGCAACTACTGAATATATTAAGATTGTGATAAGATTGTGTACTATATTTTATTGCTGCTAAACAATTTCTCTGGCAGTAGCAACTAGCAAGAATATTTCCTTGGCAGTGATAATTTTATGAGTTCAATTCTGCTCATGTTCATAGTTGTATTTCTTTTCTTGTTGATGTTAATTGTTGAGGTACTTCCTTTTTCCCGCCGTTTCTTTCCCAACCCGTAAATTGTCAGCTGCTTTTTTATCTGATTATATTTCTTTCTTCTGGCATTTGATTGATATTTCAGGAACTTGGTTTTGATTATTTGCGAGATAACCTTGCCAGCAATAGCGGTAAACTTGTGATGAGATGGTAATATCATCTTCAATTTTATCTTGAAGTGGGGAGGCGGCAGTTTAGAGCAAGTACAACCTCTTGTTCGTGGAAGTGGGGAGGCGGCGGTGAGATGAAGAGTATGTTTCTGAGTTTTGAGTCCTAGTCGGTAGACAAAAAAGGGACAAAGAATAAAAATTTATTATTATTTTTTGTGTTAATAAATACATGGATATGTAAAATAGAGAGTCTGTTGGAGTTGTACCTAAAAAATTTAGAGTATTTCCAATTTAACTCTCTATATTAGAGATAGTTTTACCATAGCTGTTGGACTTGCTCTTAGATGTGATCTTTAAAACACTTGTTAGTATTACTATCAATTTGATTGATTTCAATTAAATTTATTCAAATTTATTTCAATCAAATTTAGATCAAGCGGAAAGACACGGTTTTAGTGAGCATTTGGACTTTTCGACAATTTTGTTTGTATTTTAGTGGCAATGAGAACTCTAGTCCATTATTCTCGTTCCAAAATACACTATAATAAAGGAAAAAGTCCTAAAAAATGCGATCTTTTCATAAATTTATGGATTATATATATGGACTTTTACCTTTAATATTATATTTTTTATAAAATTTAAATATTATATTTTATAAGTTAAAATAAGTAATAATATGTATTTGAAGGTGAAAATATAAAAATATATGATATAAAAAATATTTTTTAAAACTCAAAATTTTATAAGTAATTAAAAAAATAAATTATATAAAATAAAAAATAGGTGAAATATCTATAAAATTATGGATAAACCATCACTCACTCATAATAAAGAGTTATAATCTATCAACCTACTCGTAGTATAATAGTGTATTAATGACTTTTTATGCATGTCTTACCTTCCTCCTTTGGCAAGACGGCATTGTTTTGTTTTATTTGCGTTAATAAAAAAATGTTTTTGTTAAGATTTGGTAACTTCAAATATCATTACATTACCTTATAAAAATTTTATTATTGTACTACATATATAGAACCTTCAATTGCATCTTTAGTGATTTTCTTCCCATATAAACATTCAATTTCTATATTACTCCCCGTGTACCATTTTAATTTACAATTTAACTATTCATTTAGTCAAACTTCCTAATTCTGATCCTAAAATTGAATTGATATATAAGTATAAATACTATTGTGTGTGCAGTGTTAGATTCGTTATATTATATATTTTCAAAATATCAAATTTTCCCAAGTTTTAATTATCAAGATATTAAGGATCAAACATTTTTCAATTCAACGATTAAAAGTCAAAAGATGAAACTTGAAATGGGATGGAGGGAGTAATTAAGATTATTTGCAAGTTACATTAATGACCAAACTACTTCCATATATACAATACCCACAAATTAACTGCAGAATAATAATTAATTAATATCTTATCATTACATTTTTGGGAAAGGTGTTAGTTGCAATATTTAAAATTTATTATGCAACGTGTAGTAGTTATTAAGTTTATAGTCCGATTTATGCAACCCAAAAATTTTATCTTTATTAATTTTTATTTACACTTTAAACCTTAATATTTTCATGACTTGTGGAAAGACCGTTTTTTAAAAGACGGACTCCATTAAAATAGCTAAAATTAAAAGTAAATGTTACCAACGGCTCAATGCACAGTATGAACATAGCTAATAATAGATGAATCGGTGTTTTTGTTGCAATGGAAGCTCTTTATTAATTTAAAAAATAAAATTTCTTTTTATGTTCTTAGTGTTTTAGATTGATTCTAATAATCTGATACCAACGACCTCAAGCTGATAACGTGACATAATTAAAGAGTTGGAAAGGGACTACTGAAAATGTCATACTCTTTGCACAATCAGCAATAAAAGTCACAAATTTCAATTAAGAAAACAATAAAAGTCACATGCTGAAATTATATTTTACCAGTAATTCCTTTTTTAAACTACTGGGATGAAAAACGTGAAGGTGGGCCCCAAAAGGGAAAGAAGAGCACTCCCGTGTTCTAATTGAATTTGTACCCTCATTATAATCATGCTATTCAAGAAATATAATTCACCGTAAATATGTTTACTGGCATATAATAATAACAAATAAAAAGTTGATATTAAGAAACTACTTGCTATAACGAATTGAACAATATCATATAGATAATATTTTTGTTCAAATAGCTATTTAAATATGTGATAAAACTTTGAAATAATATCAAAAAAATAAGAGTTCAAATTCAGGTGGGGGCGAAGGGACCAAATAGAAATGAGCTGTTAAGGTTTGTGCCCATTCAGCGGAAAGAAAACACCCGAAAAGGACAGTGAGTTACATTTTGTGCAATTGCCTACTGTTGGCTTATGTTATGGCGTTGAAAATCATGAACCACTCTCTCTTCATCAGTCAGTACAGTATCTTCTGATAAGATTAAAAGAAATATCGTTTGTATTCTACTTAATTCATACCAGAAAGCAGGTTAGATTCCTTCTATCTTTGAGTGTACGATTCTTTTTCACTTTCATGGACCGGATAAAGGCCCCTGCACTGCATCACCTGATTTAGCCAAGCACGGAGCCTTTTGGGTTGCTTCTACCTAACCAAATAGAAGATGGTGGAGAAAAAGGATAAGCTGCAAGCTCCACTCTTGGCGCAGGGTGGTGGGAGTTCTAGAACAAGGGCATGGATCGCCCCCTGTTGTTTTTTGGCTCTTTTGATCGCTCTTACATGTGAGTTTTCTGGGAACTTACTGTTTTTATCTGGTGATCTGTACGATGGATTTTTGTGTGTGTCATAAAGCATGTTGTAAGAGTAATTCCTTTTTTCTGAGTATACTGAGTTGTTGATACAGTTGGCTTCACTTGGATGAAATGATGTACACCAATTCTTGATCATGAGTCCTGATTGAATGTAGGTGTTGGGCTGATTTTGGGAGGGAGTTTGAGTTTCCGGGAGGTGAGAGTTGGAATCAGGACTAATGAGGAGGAGGGACCTGCGAATTCTGGGGTGGTTGAGTCCTCCCAGGCTGTTGTTGCTGCAGATGATGGGCGGTGCTCGGAGATTGGCGTTTCAGTGCTTGAGAAAGGTGGCCATGCTGTTGATGCTGCAGTTGCCACCGCGCTTTGCTTGGGAGTTGTCAATCCAACTTCCAGTGGGATTGGAGGTGGAGCTTTCATGGTGGTACATTCTTCATCCTCCCCTGGATCAGCTCAAGCATTCGACATGAGAGAAACTGCCCCTTTGGCTGCTTCACAGGTCCATAACTTTCTCCATTATCTGCTTCGCGTGTATTTTGAACATTTTATACCTGTGGAGTTTGCATTCTTTCGAAGAGAATTGAGCGGAGATGATTTTGCTAACTGATGTTGGCCTAATGTTAGCTCGACTCTGTTTGATTTGCTTTCGATAAACTGAGATGTGGAAAGTCAGACAGTTTGTTCTTCAAAATGAAATCAACAGGACATGTATGAAAAAGATTCACAGGCCAAGTATGATGGAGCATTGTCTATGGGAGTTCCTGGTGAGCTAGCTGGGCTACATGAGGCTTGGCTGAGGCACGGGAGACTGCCATGGAAATTTTTGTTTGAGCCAGCTATCAAACTCGCGAAAGAAGGGTTTTTGGTTTCCTCCTACCTTGGAAAATCAATCGCTAGTACAGCAAAGGAGATTCTGTCTGACCCTGGATTACATCATGTGTATGCACCGGCTGGAGAGCCGCTGAAAACTGGTGAAATGTGTTTCAATGTGAAGCTAGGCCTAACCCTTGAAGCTGTGGCGGAACAAGGTCCAATGGCGTTTTATAATGGAACTGTTGGGGAAATGCTCGTTGAAGATGTGCAGAAAGCAGGTGGGATTTTGACTATGGAGGATCTGAGGAGTTACACGGTGGATGTCACAAACGCAGTTGCTGTCAAAGCCATGGGCTACACAATCTTAGGAATGCCACCACCCTCTAGTGGGACTCTCGGATTATCTCTGGTTTGTTTTCTCTTCCTATGTATTGATCGAATTCTTACAGGATTTATGACTCTTTTCTTTACCACATTGTGCTAGTTTGATCTGACAATGGTGGCAATTGGTGATATCAGGTGCTGAACATCTTGAATAGTTATGGTAGTTCAGATGCTGCAAAGGGTTCTTTGGGTCTTCATCGTATGATCGAAGCACTGAAACACATGTTTGCCATCCGCATGAATCTAGGGGACCCTGACTTCGAAAACATCAGCAAAACTATATCTGAGATGCTTAGCCCGGAATTCGCAGAAGGAATCCGAGAGCGGATATTTGACGACACCACTTTCCCATCTGAATACTACATGCACAGGTAAGTGAAGAGATGAAATAAGAGTCGTGTTTATACAACTGAATACAACATTAAAATGCGAGTCATGTTTCTTATACGATGACGTGGTGGATAGGTGGGCTCAGCTTTGGGACCATGGAACCAGCCATTTCTGCATAGTTGATGCAGATCGAAATGCAGTATCAATGACTACAACAGTTAACTACTACTTTGGTGGAAAGGTGATGTCTCCTTCAACTGGGATCGTGCTCAATAACGAAATGGGAGATTTTTCGATACCTACTGAGGTATCCCCTGATGAACTTCCTCCTGCCCCAACTAATTTCATCAAACCAAAGAAGAGACCACTGTCTTCCATGACCCCAATCGTTGTTCTTAAGGCAAGACTTTCAGCACGTGTCGTTACTCACATCTGATACGTATCGTGAACTAACCAAGTTCGCTACGCTGATTGTACCAGGATAACCAGCTAGCTGGGGTCATCGGGGGCAGTGGTGGCTTGCACATTATTCCAGCAGTGCTTCAGGTCTTCATCAATTATTTTGTTCTAGGGATGAATCCTCTCGACGCTGTTCAAAGCCCGAGAGTCTATCATGAGGTAGTTTCAATCTGCTTCTCCTCACTGTACGATGCAGGTTGATTTACATCCTTGATTTGGAAATGCAGCTAATCCCGAATGTGGTGCTGTATGAGAACTGGACGGTTGTGGATGGCGCTCACATTGAACTCTCAGAAGAAAAGCAGCAGTTCTTGACAGAAAGGGGTCACCAGCTAGAGGCTAAAGCAGGAGGTGCAATTTGCCAACTTATAGTTCAGACTTTCCAAAGGCCGATGAACTTAAGCAGGAAACTGGGCAAACTACCTTACAATGGGGCAGTCCATGGAATCCTGACAGCAGTTAGCGATCCTAGAAAAGACGGAAGGCCAGCTGCCATCTGATAGAGTTTATGTCAGCATCAGGTTGATCATGATCAATCTTCATCATTGGAGAATTTGGCATTTATACATATAATGATTTGCCTGAAACATGGCTCTGTGTAGCACCGATGAAGTAGTAATGCATTCTTTGTAAATGCACAAAGATACAGTCAATGGATTTATATAGTAGAAACCTCTGTGCGTAAAGAGTATCTTGATATTCATATGCATTTACAGCAAAACGGCCTCAAGAAACAACAATGAAGATCAAATTCCAACTTTCATAAGCCTCATTGCCAATTTCATCCAACAAAGTAGCAGCAAAATAACAAAATTTCAACATGTATCATCTTGTAACATAAACTTTACAGCAACTTTTAATAATTTGTAAAATTCAAGGCCAAAGTTATAAACAGCTAAGCACAAACTAACAAAGTGACAATTGCAGATGAAGTTTGAGGGTTGCATCAGCCAACTTGGAAAGACATAAGCTTCTTACGAGGCCTTTTCCATCAGCTGTATTGGTGCAAGGATGTTGGCCTTGCTAGTCTCAACAATACACCCGTTCATAACCATTTCCTCTAGCATGAAGTGTGCTTTCTCCAAGTGGAACATAATATCCAATTCACACTGCAATTAGATGAAAGAGTTAGTATGGCTATGGAGCAGCGCATAGGAAGCGGAGTAATCAATTATTCACTACGAAACCTACCACATTGCCAAAATGGCGGTCCATGGTTTCAACCAACAGATGTATGAACTCTAGAATTGCAAGTTCATTCTGCAAAAAACAAGGAAAAATAATACTCAGTAAAGATACATACTTGTAAGGCAATAAGATGATTTATCATGACAGGAGCAAGTTCTACGTCACTCCCATATGATAGAGGGAATCACATGTTCGTAACCAAAGAATTGTAGCAAAAAACTTATTCTTTAAAGCGATACAATCGTTATACTGCTCTTTACTTGCAATTAACTTGTCAATTACTACAAGATAATAAGATTTACTCGCTTACTGCAACGTGTTCATCACCAAAACAGCCTCCGAAAACCATACAGATACTTTAAGATACTGATTTAGTTGAGATACGAGATGTACTTAGTCCTAGTAATTCAACACATCTTTATCATACAGTGAGTAAACCAAATTGGACAGTACATCTTGTTGCCTAGCGCAGGCAATAAGCACACTACAAATAAACACCGTGACTTCTAAGAGTTAAACGAGCATGAAATCCTGCACAAACTAGTGCCTGGACAGGGATTATGATTATTTTCAAGACAACGCATTCAGGCATACTTCATCTCACCACAAACATCAGCAACCACGAGGTATTAGATTCAAGACAACACACTAGAAACAATCCAATCTAGTAATAAACAAATGAGGGAGGGGGGGTGATCTGAATTTACTTCTTCGTTGTCAACTCCCACCAAGAAGAACAGCGATGCGTATCGGCGGTAGACAACCTTGTAGTTCCGATGCTCAACGAACGAACACTGTCACAGAAATAACATAGTTAATCACAAAAGGGTAATGCTTTGCTTATAATGAAAACCAGAAAACAGGAAAAAGAGAGAACATTCCTTTGTCGATCAAATTCGTGCCTTCAGGAGCTAATCAAGCTCCAATTGCACAAAACAAGTAAAGGCAAGTAAACTGAGAGAATCAAAATCGCAGATTGAATATCAAAGAGAAGAACCTGCTGCTCGTTGCGGGCGAGGCACTTGCGGACGATCTCGCCTTCAAGGGCGCGCCTTTCATCAATGGTGAGGTACTCGTAGTACTGAGCTAATCTCGTCTGACCTTGTTTGTTCACCATCAATATGAATCGGATCCCCATTCCGACACCCCCAACCTTAATTCTTCTCCAATCTCGCCTATACTCGTTCTAACCTGTGTATTTTACTTTTGAGTTCCAACTTTACACAATTCTATTCGTAATTCTATAATAAGGCTTCCGTCCAATTTGAAGGTAAACCCGCTAGCAGTAAGTCTCGCGTCTTTCGGTAAGCTTATGGACAATTTAAGGGGTTATTATTTTAAATATTATAAATTTTTATAAAATTTAAATATTATATTTTATAAGTTAAAACAAGTAATAATATGTATTTGAAGGTGAAAATATAAAAATATATGATATAAAATATATTTTCAAAATTTTCAAATTTTGTATGTAATTTAACGAATGCAATATATAAGATAAGAAATAAGTGGTTTGTCCATAAACTTATGGACAGGCCCCTGTCAGGAGACCCACTCAACATGCTAAGGGTGGTCTCGTAACTCTCCTTATTGCAGCATAAAGTTCACACATGGTTCTATCTACAATTCTAATAATATATAACCTCCATGGATATATCTCTAATAATTTTACATAGATTTATCTTTAATTATTTCATAGGGACATATCGCTAATAACTTTAGGGGTTTTTTCGTTCAATTTTTTCAATCATTTTCCCGCCACCTGCAATCTACAAAATATATCTAAAAAATGCAAAAAATGAATTAAAAACTGCAACAAAAAACTCCAGCAATATCAGCAAAAAATAGCAGAACATCAACGAAAAATCATAAAACATTAACTAAAAACTGTAGTAGAAAGATATATAAAGAAATCAAATAAAACATCAAAAAGTATATAAAAATCAAAAAATAATTGGGAAAAAAACGTAGACCACGACAAACAAGAAATCAACTGAAAATCATAAAAACCTCAGCAAAGATAAATTATCATTTTAAAAATAAAAAACTACAAACATCAGCTCCTAACAAGCAACAATTGTAGCACTTACAAGTTATTAAATAGGTACCTACAACCTACATTTGAAGCACTAACAAAAAATGAAAAGTGTGTAAGGAAAAAATACTACAAAAAATCAACCATGTCATAAAAAAAACTACAAATATCAACTCATAACAAGCAACGATTGAAGCACTTAAAAGTTGTACTCTAAGCACCAAATTGTGTTCATAACACACATAAGTTATAAATTAAGCACATACAACTTATTTGAAGCACTAACAAAAAAATGAAAAACGTCAACGTAAAGAAAAAACAATAATAAAAAAATCAACCACATCATCATAGAAGCTACAAACATCAACCCCTATCACCTAAAACTCATCTAGAAAATGAAAAACATCAACTTGAGAGGAAAAAAAACTAAAAGCATCAGCAAACAAGCTACGGTACCTCAAGAGTATAAATTATTCACTCTGAAAATCGTAAAACATCAACGATTCTTTTTTTTAAAAAACTACAAACATCAACTCCTAACACCTGAACCTGATCCGGAAAATGAAAAACTTCAACATAAGAAAAAAGGCACTACAAAAATCAACTTCTATTACCAAAACCTCAGCCAGAAAATGAAAAACATCAACTTGAGATTATTTTTTAAAAAAAAACTACATTTATCAATCCATATCACCCAAAAAAAATACAAAACCTCAACTCATATTAAATAAATCTCACCCGAATGATGAAAAATATCAACATAAGAGGAAAAAAACTAAAACATCAACAAAAAGTTACAGTACCTCAAAAATAAAAATTCTTTTAAAAAAAGAAGGTTCTAGTGGAATTTGAACTTGGGTCACCAATCTTAAAGCATAAAGCAATAACCATTAGACCATAGACTCTTATTGAACATATACTTAGCTAGATAATATTAAACCTCAGTATATACATCAAGAACATAAAATCTTAAAAATAAAGATTATACAAAGACTCGATCCTGAGACCTCTAACCTCAATGTCCAGGATCCTAACCACTAGGACAATCACTATTTTTGGATACTTCAGTCAAACACTAATAAAGCTCTACTTGAATTTGAAAAACATAAAAAAGTTCAAAACAAATGTCACACAAGACCTTCAACCTCAATGTCCAGGACTCTAACCACTAGGGCAATCAACTTTTGTTGAATATTATAACAGTCAAACGATAATAAACATCAGTTTGAATTTGAAAAACATAAAACAAGAAATCAAAACTCACCTCTCTCGGAAGCAGAACCTCAGTCTGTCCGTCTGCCACCGTCATCAACTTCGCCGTCTGCCGGTCACGCGTGTTTGCACACTCGATCTTATTCCTCACAGAGCGCGTGGATCTCATGCACATTGTCTCTTGCTTCTTCTTATCGGCATCACTCATCGTTCCCTGCTTCTTCTCGTCTGCGTCGTCATCATCTTCTACTTCTTCTCGCCTCGCCGCCGCCATTGCTGCGCCTCAATATCCTTATCGTCGATGTGCCTCAATCTCCTCGCCGTTGCTGGAGCACTATAGTGACATCGTCGATTGCTCGACATAGCAACGGAAAAAGAAGCTCATGTCGGTAGAGTGGTTATGTCGTTGCCGCTGACTATCTCGCCGTTGATCGAAGAAGCTTTCGATCGAAGCTTGAGGCGTTAATCTCAGAAGAAGATCCGCCATTGATCTCATTGCTTTCGATCTAAACTTGAGGTGCATCGATGGAGAATCGGTATATTGGTGCCGGGAGGTGGAGAATTGGCGCCACAGCGGTGGATAATCAGTGGAGATTGAACCCTAGGATTTTGTGGATTCGAATTGTAGAGAATGTCGGTGAGATTCCTCTGAGATTCCAGCAGAGGCTGCGAAAACTGGTAGAAATCCAGTGGTAACTGCTGCCGGAGGTGGTTTCCGATCGGGATCCAAAAAAATGAAAAATATTAAAATTTTGTGATACATATAGTATTCTAAAAATTGCACAGTAGCTCCCTAAATTTATCACCATATTTTTTAAAAAAAAACCCCACCCGAATTTCATATTTATATTAATTGCATAATAGACCCTGCCTAAAGTTTAGACCGCCTAAGTTAGACTTTGTGAACATACTATTACTTGCCTTTAAAAATTTATTAATTTTAAATTAGAAAATTATTATTTTAAACTTCACAAAGTCTTGTTTTATCCAACCTAAACTTTAGGCGGCCAGAGTTTATTGTGTAATTATAAAAAGTTTCATTAGGGATGAGTTTTTTTTAAAAATATATGCTAATAAATCTAAGGATTTATTGTGTAATTCTCAAATATTATATATGTTACAAAAGTTTCATTTTTTTCTGCAACAAATCGGAAATTGCCACTGACCGACGGTTTTCGCTAATTTTTCGCCAGAATTTCAACGGAATTTCACTAATCTTCTCTGTCCGCCGAATTCTCCATCGTCGTTGCCGATTCTTTTTCGCAAAACCACCGGAGCAAACGGCCGTCACCGGCTTTGACTTCGACGATCTCCGCGCTCTGTGGTTGCAGAGTCTCGTCAGCGAGGAGCGAGCAAAGGCGAGGAGCTCCGTTACCGTGGTTACAGAGTCGCGAAGAAGAGAAGCTCTGCAGTTGTGGTTGCAGAGCGATCGACAACAAGGGGCTAGGTTTTGTCGACGATGGCGCTAGATTGCAGAAGGCGATGCAACCGCTAGGTACAGCAGACGCGCGAGGCAACAACGACGCGGTGGCCAAGTTGAAACCCTAGGTTGGAGAAGAAGACTTGTTGCACCACGCTTCCAGGCGATCAAAGTTTCAGCAGCGTTGCGCAATCAAAGTTCCAAGCGAGATCCACGCACGATGTGGAGAAGGAGGCTCGCGTGTGCAAATAAGCGCGAGATTATTAAGTGCCGATCGACGGTGCATACCGGGCTAATGGACGACGGCTGGGCTTCTGCCCGTGAGAGGTGAGGTTTAATTTTGTGTTTTATTTTTTCCATAGACTTAATGAGGTTTAATATTAGTTGATTGAGGTATGGTCAATAAATGTTCTTTGGCCTAATGGTTAGTACTCTAGGGTTCAAATCTTCCTAGGCACTATTTTTTGAAAAATATATTCTAGAGGTACATGTTGAGATTTATTATTCTTTGATTGAGGGAAAGTTCAACTATGGTTCTTTGGTGTAGTGGTTAGAATGTGGGTTTTGAGGTTAGTGACATGGGTTCGAATCTCATTAGAATCTTTTTGGGTTCGTACTGTAGCTTTTTGGTTGATGTTTGTAGTTTTTTTCCGCTTATGTTGATGTTTTTCATTATTCGGGTGAGATTTAATTGATATGAGCTGATGTTTTGTAGTTTTTTTGGGTGATATAGATTGATATTTGTAGTTTTTATTTTTTATTTTCTCGTGTTGAGTTTTTCATTTTCCAACCGAGGTTGTGGTAATAGGAGTTGATGTTTGTAGTTTCTTTTTTTCTTATGTTCATATTTTTCCTTTTTCGGATGAAGTTCAGGTGTTAGGACTTAATGTTTGTAGCTTTTGGGAGATATAGGTTGATGTTTGTAGTTTTTTTAAAAAAAAATAATTATTGATGTTTTATGATTTTCAAAGTGAATAATTTATACTCTTTAGGTACTGTGGTTTTTTTGTTGATGTTTTTAGTTTTTTTTTTCATGTTGACGTTTTTCATTTTCTAGGTGACTTTTAGGTGATAGGGGTTGATGTTTTGTAGTATTTTTTCCTTATGTTGACGTTTTTCATTTTCCGCGTGAAGTTTAGATGATAAGAATTGATGTTTTTAACTTTTGGGTGATATAGGTTAATGTTTCTAGTTAAAAAAAAGATAATTTAAGCTTTGTTGACGTTTTTATGATTTTCAGTTGATTTTTTGTTAGTAGTAATTGATGATTTTTCAATTTTTTGTTGATTTTTGTTTAATTTATATTTTTTTATGCAATTTTTCAGTTGATGTTTTATGATTTTCCGTTGGTGTTTTTCTATTTGTAGTTGATGTTTATAATTTCCACCTCGATGATCATATTGACTTTTACATTTTTTTAAATATCTTTTTGATTTTTTGGCAAATTGCAGCTCGCAGGAAAATGATGGGAAAATATTGGACAAAAAAACCTCTGTAAAAATATCCGAGATATGTCCCTGTAAAATTATTAGAGATAGGTCCCTGTAAAATTATTAGAGATAGGTCACTGGAGCTAGAATATAATTAGAATTGCATAAAGGCCAATATCTAAAGTTTAGGCTGCCTCATAGGAGACCATCTCTTTTAATTTTACGTTACAAAGATATTCACAAAGTCTTGTTTTAGTTTGACTAAACTTTAGTCGGGGATTATTATGCAATTATTATATATTTTAATTGGAATGAGATTATTTTAAACTATTCAAAAAATGGAGGGCTACCTTTGTAAATAAAATAACTTTGATCTATATATATATATATATAGCATAATAATCCCTGACTAAAGTTTAGTCAGACTAAAACAATACTTCGTGAATATCTTTATAACATAAAATTAAAAGAGATGGTCTAATGTGAGGCAGCCAGAACTTTAGGCAGGGGTCTTTATGCAATTCTAATTGTATTCTAGCTCCAGGGACCTATACTCCCTCCATTCCGCCATTAGTGGCATGTTAACTTTTTCACGATTTTCAATACTCATGTTTGACCGTTAATATCTCTAGCTACATATAACGATTCCGCATAAAAATGAATATTTAGAAAATAGATGTTGAGAATCATCAACCACAGTCTTCTCATAGTTGGATGTGTGTTAAAGTGAAACCTCCATGATTATGAGGGTGTATTATGAAGAATAAATAAGCAGAATACATGGAACTCTAGTTAAACCCTAGGAACATGAGTTGGGCTTTGGCCCATTTATCTATCTCTAATACCCCCCTCAAGCGAAGCGTCGGGTTAACCGAAACGCAAAGCTTGGAACGAAAGAATTCAAACAATGGCTTTGGAAGCCCTTTCGTGAAAATATCCGCAAGCTGCAATGAAGTGGGCACATGACTGACACGAAGCTTCCCAGAGGCAACTAACTCTCGAACAAAATGGTAGTCGATGTCGATGTGTTTCGCCCGCTTATGAGCAACAGGATTCTGAGCTAAGAAGATCGCGCTGTTGTTGTCACACAAAAGAAGAGGCGAACCATCCAGCGGAAAGTGCAACTCCTTCAGAAGGTGGGAGAGCCAAATGACTTCAGCAGCTGTATTTGCAAGAGCGCGATATTCAGACTCTGAGCTCGAGCGCGAGACAGTGGGTTGCTTCTTGGCACTCCAGGACACCAAGTTGTCTCCTAAGAAAACAGCATAACCATAGGTCGAACGACGCGTCTCCAAGCAGCGAGCCCAGTCGGCATCGGAGAAAGCACAAACATCAGAGGATCCTCCCGTGCGAAAAGTGAGACCAAGGTGGGGCGTTCCAGCCACATACTGAAGAATCTGTGTGACAGCTGCAAAATGATCCTCCCGAGGATCCTGAAGGAACTGACTGACAGAGTTGACAGCAAAAGTCAAGTCTGGACGGGTGATAGTCAGATACTGAAGGGCACCCACCAGAGAGCGATAAAAAGTCGGATTACCAAAAGGAGCACTGGAGCTGCTGTGAAGCTGTGAGAGTGGAACGAACGGAGTGGTAACCGGAGATGTGTCAGTCATGCCTGCCCGAGAAAGAATATCACGAACATACTTGGCTTGCCCAAGAAAGAGACCGGAAGGAGAAGAGTACACCTCAAGACCAAGGAAGTAAGTCAGAGACCCTAAATCCTTGATGGAAAACTCCTTCTCAGTCCGAGAGATGAACTGGCGAATGGCACCCTCATCATTGCCAGTGGGAATGATGTCATCAACATAGACCAGGAGATACAGCAGTGTAGAACCCCGAGAGAAAACAAACAGAGATGTATCCGACGAGCTACAAACAAAACCAAGCTGACGCAAAAAAGAGCTGAATCTATCAAACCAGGCACGAGGAGCCTGTTTCAGGCCATAAATAGCTTTCCGAAGTCGGCAGACATGAGTAGGGCAAGCAGGATCCTAATAACCGACAGGCTGTGCCATATAGACCGGCGTGTCAAGAACGCCATTGAGAAATGCATTCTTTACATCAAGCTGATGCAAGGACCACCGTCGGAGAGTAGCTATAGCAAGAACAGTCTGAACTGTGGCAGCTTTAACTACCGGACTAAACGTGTGATCGAAATCGAAGCCAGGAATCTGCGAGTAACCTTGAGTGACCAGACGAGCCTTGTAACGATCAATGTTGCCATCAGGTCTGTATTTCAAGCGATAGACCCATTTCGACCCAACAATATTGGCATTCGAAGGGCGAGGTACCAACTCCCAAGTGTGCTGTCTTCTAAGTGCATCCATCTCCGCATCCATGGCACCTACCCATTTCGAGTCCTGACGAGCTGCACGATAGTCACGAGGCTCAGAATGATCCATAACCGCAGCTAGGAGACCAGTGGGAACAAAATCAGGATGAGTTTTGATACGACGAGTACCATCCTGATTTCTGGTAACCATATGATGAGCTCTCGGAGATGGAGAAACAGAACCCAAAAAAGCACCAGAGGGTGCAGAAGAATCCACAAAAACAGACGAAGGAGGAGATGGCGGAGTAATCAGAGGTGGAGAGGATGGCGGAGTAGCCGGATGTGAAGTAACCGAAGGATCTGGCAGGGATCGAGATGGGTTAACTGGAGATGGTGAGTCATCACAGACTGTACAAGGACCAGAAGAGGCTGTCGGAGAAGATGAGACTGGTTCAGAAATAGAGTGCTCGGGATCCAGAAAGGATAGAACATCCAAAGAAGAAAAAACCTGCGCAGTATTTCCAGTAGCCAAAGGAAAGCATGTCTCATCAAAGCGAGCATGGCGAGTGATATAAATCCGGCTAGTAACAGTATCCAGACAACGAAACCCCTTATAGTGAGAGCTGTAACCCACAAAAAGGCATGGGATACTACGAGGGGACAGCTTGTGATCAGCATATGGCCGAACAAAAGGATAGACCCTACAGCCAAAAGGTCTGAAATTCGAGTATTCTGGAGTCTGACCAAATAAAACACTATAGGGAGAAGCACCATCAAGAACAGGAGTAGGCAACCTGTTAATAGTGTAGACAGCAGCAGCAAAAGCATTTTCCCAGTGAGACAAAGGCAAGTGAGAATGGAATAGCATAGACAATCCCATTTCAGCTACATGACGGTGTTTACGTTCTGCACGACCGTTCTGCTCCGGAGTGTATGGACAGGAGACTTGATGGTGAATGCCTTTCGAGGCAAAATGCGAGCGAAGACGATTATTGAGAAATTCAGACCCACCATCACTCTGAAAAGTTTTTATGGTGGAAGAGAACTGGTTCTGTACGAAAGCCTCAAACTGCAAAAAGACATCGAAAAAATCCAATTTTCTGCGGAGAGGATATAGCCAGGTAAAACGAGAATAATCGTCCACAAAAAGAGCATAATAAGCAAAACCACTTTCTGACAAAACAGGGGCTGGTCCCCATAAATCACAATGCACCAAATCCAAAACCCTCAAAGCCCGTTTAGGGTTAACAGAAAAAGATTGTTTTTGACCTTTAGCCATCACACAGGGGGCACACAGCCCCGGCTTAGGTAATAAAGAGGAAGCACACAAAACTCCATTCCTAATCAAATGAGAAATAACAGTAGGGGCTACATGGCCAAGACGAGCATGCCATAAATCAAACGACACGCGATTTTTATTCTGAGATATAAAAGATAATAAAGCAGCCTCTCCTCTATCCAGCACATATAAACCATGCACACTACGACCTCTGCCCATGATCGCCTTGGTGACTTTGTGCTGAATAACAAAATTTCGGTCATCAAATATCACAAATGCATCAAGGTCCCGAGTAAGATGACTTATAGATAATAAATTTTTAGACACATCCGGAGCATATAAAACATCAGATAACCGCAAAGTAGAAGTAAGTTGACAATCACCAACAGAATGAATATCAATGGAATCACCATTTCCAACTGAAATTCGAGAATTACCAGAGTAGGGAGTCACACTCTCCAAAGTAGAGGCGGAAGTGGTGAGATGATTGGTTGCTCCGGAATCAATGTACCAATCCGATGCCGGATGAGAAGGCTCCACGGTCAGGGAACTTCGGAACTGCTGGGCCAAGAGGGCAGAATCATCACGGACAGCAGCTTCGCCACGTCGCGGCGGGAACAATTTGTAACACGTTTGAGCGGTGTGACCGAGTTTATGGCAATACCGGCACTCCATAGCATTTCTGCCCGAACCAGCACCACCCGGACCACCAGAAGAACTGCCACGACCACCTGCACGACCGCGGCCGCCGCCGCGGCCATTTCTGCCGGCGCGTGAGCCCCACGCGCGGTCGCGTGGCTCCACGCGCCACCACCATGGCCGGAAAAATTTCCCTCGGCCATAAAGGCTACAGGAGCGGTCTGGGATGCTCCAAAACCCTGCAGATTTTTCAGAAAGGCCTCTTGGTTCTCCGCCTCAGCCACAACATTGACATAATCCGGAGTCGGAGAACGAGACAACAAAGGGGCACTAAAATCTCTAAATTCAGCACCAAGAGCATGTAAAAACTACAGAACCATATCATCATTTGTGGCAGGGGCATCCATGGCAGCAAGTTTATCAAATAAAGCTTTAAAATGAAGGTGTAATTCATGAACTGACCCAGTCTTACGAAGATTCATGATTTGCACACGAAGGCTCAACACAGATGACTTACTACGATTATGAAAAACACTAGCAAGAGTATCCCATATCTGAGCAGCCGTATCACAGGAAGAAATCTCGGACATTACCTCAACCGAGACAGAAGAGAGAAGAAGGCAACAAAGCTTCTCGTCATCGATAATCCACTGGTCATAAGCCGCCTTGCGTTCCTCATAGACAGCCTTGGAGGAACCAGTAGGGGAGGACGAGCCGGCGGCCTGAGCAAAAGAGGGCGGCAACGGAACCGTAGGGCAGGGATTCGAACCATCAATATGTCCCAAAAGCCGCTGCGAGCGAAGAAGATGTTGGACTTTCTTCCTCCACATCATATAGTTTGAAGCAGTCAATTTTATGGTGAGAAGGTGAATCATATTGCTGTAGGTGAGTTTATCATCGGTGGCCATTTGGAAAGAACAAGAAAAACAAAGAAGGAAATGTATGAATTTGACTGTATTTGGACAGCGAGGGAGAGAAGAAGACAGACGCGGCTGTCAAGAAGAGGAAAGGACGTCTATGACGTTCTGGCTGATACCATGTTAAAGTGAAACCTCCATGATTATGAGGGTGTATTATGAAGAATAAATAGGCAGAATACTTGGAACTCTAGTTAAACCCTAGGAACATGAGTTGGGCTTTGGCCCATTTATCTATCTCTAATAATGTGGAAATGGATGAACAGTCTCAAAACAAGGATGAAAGGAAAACTGTCAAGGTGTTTCTTGGGCAATGAGAGATTCAGCATCACAAGGGCTTACAATATATTGAAAGGAGCAGAGGAAAATTATGCTATGAAGGTTGTGATCCGAAGCTCCAAACTGCTACCAAAGCAAAGTTTTTTTTTCTCTGGATGCTCTAAAAAAGAAATATGCCAATAGTTGATAGGCTTCAGGAGTTCAATATCATAACTGATCAATAACTCTGTGTTCTTTGTGAAGGTGACCAAGAGACTGCAAATCATCTTTTTTACATAGTGCAATTTTGTCAAGAAGTAAGCAGGTATAATTGAAGTTCCAGTATTGCATAATCTAAGGGAGTTGAAGACGAAACTAAGGACCTGGAAACAAAGGAAGAAGCTGAAAGCTATGAGCAAAATGGTTTCGATGTTATATCATGTATGGGAAGAAAGGAATCTGAGGATTTTTCAGGGAAAATCAAATGATCCGGAAGGAATAGGTGGAAGAATTGTAGAAGAGCAGCAATGGTTAGAATATAAATAATTTCTGATTTGGGAAAAGAAGAAGAACCGATTTAAATCTTATTTGGGCTTATAAAATCTCTTTTTCTATCTGTTTAGGCCTATCAAATGGAGGCCCAAAATCAGTGGCGAGAAGGAAAATAGTTAGCTTATTTAGGATGTTATATTGGGTATTTCTTTCTTTTTTTTCTTAACAGAGTTCTCTATGTGAATGTCTAGAGTTAAAAGACACAAAAATTTGTAAGTTCTTTTTTTATTGCTCTTTAATGAAATTTAAATAGTTATGAAAAAGCAATGTCTCACATGATATTTTTATTATAAATATATTATTTTATATTTACTGTCAATATTTATCAAGTTTGACTAGGAATAAGTAAACATGACAATATTATAACCATTTTCTTATATTAAAAGCAAACCCATGAGTACAAGTTTTAGTCCATCTCCCCCGGTCCATTACAAAATTTCCAGCCCAGTATTCACTAACTATACATCACCAAATTTCCAGAAAATTTTTGATCGTATTCTTCTTTAATTTCCCTTTCCCAATTCATCGTTTTCCTCCATCTCCATTCCGATTCTCTCATATCACAGATCACTGCCTCCATTTTCTCCATGCCCTTAAATTCTCCCATTCCTCTCT
This sequence comes from Rubia yunnanensis, assembly GCA_037428765.1. Lineage (NCBI taxonomy): Eukaryota > Viridiplantae > Streptophyta > Magnoliopsida > Gentianales > Rubiaceae > Rubia > Rubia yunnanensis. The sequence continues at coordinate 86,843,718 of CM075066.1, forward strand.
TCCAGATATGGTAAAGCCCTGCCACCAACTTCATCACATAGCCAGGTTGCTTCCTCATTATCGTACCTATCAAAGCCTTCTCCAGGTTCCTCATATTTCTGAACTCAATCCAATTAGTTTCCTTATACCACCCTCTGTGTATTCACACTAAAAAAAACATATGCCTCAGTGTTTCCTATATTTTCCCGCATGTTCTGCAGTTTGGTTGTGACCCTAAGACATTACATTTTTGCATCTTATCCACTGTGGCAAGTCCTCCTCTGAACAATCTCCAAATAAAAAAAATATGTGTTTTGGCAGAAGAGTTTTATGCCAAACCATCTTTGCCAGGCTTACTGAGTCCTCACCTCCTTTCAATTCATTATAGATACAACAAATGCTCACCCCCCCCTTCAGAAATTGCATTGTCTTCATTCTCAGTCTGTTAAGATTTTTCCACGCCTAGCTCTGATGTCCTTGTACTGATGCTTTTCCCAATCATCTCCTTCAAACAATATGTCTTTATCCACCTCACCCAAAGAATATCATGCTTTGAATTAAGATTCCAAATGAGTTTTATCAGTGCAGTTTTGTTCCATGTCAAAGAATCCTTCAGCCCCATTCCTCCTTTCCTTTTGCTTCTACACAAAGAGGCCCAAGAGACTGGTGTAAAACCTTTCTGCCTATCTTTTCTTCCCCCATAGAAAACTCTTGCAAATCTTGACTATAGTCCAATGCACACCATCTGGAATACTAAATATGCTTGCCCAGTATCCCGCTGTGCTCAGTAAAACAGTGTTGATTAACATCATCTTCCCCGCAAATGATAGTGTACCTGTAGACCATGTTTGAAGCTTTTCCATGATCTTCTAGCTTTTCACAGTCTTGTCTGTGTTGAATTTGTTAAATCAGAAAAATGAAAGAAAAAAAGAATAGAGGAAGGAGTAGCATCTTGTTCATCACTCCAGAATTATGCCAAAGAATCCAAGCTCAAAATGAGTTGCATTGTTTTGTTTATACTAGACCACAAAACATTCCTACCTATTACAAGAGGACACATGTACAAGCTCACAACCAAAACAACAGAAAAATGAAACGGCATCGGAAGTGTGCATTTTAGCAACGTGGCAAATTGGCGCCCAAAATTGAAAAGGAGGAACACCCGCCAACTGTTCAAACTTCTTCTTAACCAGCTTATTCTTCACTCATTTTTCACCCCCTCCTTAAGATCAGCTTTGGGGGACAAAAATTTGAGCTTGAAAAGGTTAGCACGGAAAGGAGCAGGAGGTAAATTCTTGGTCAGCAAATCCGCCAACTGCATCCGGGAATAGGGGTGGGCGTCGGGTCGGGTTGTTCGGTTTTCGGTTTAATCGGTTCGGTTTATTCGGTTTTTTTTTTTTAAACACCAAAACCGAAACCGACCAAATAACCGAATAAACCGAACCGAATTCAAAATTCAGTTTCGGTTTAAAACCGAATAAAACCGAATTAACCGAATTAATTCCAATTTTTTTTAAATTAAATTCAATTATATCAATTATGGACCAAATAAACCAAAAGCCCATAAGTATATCAAAATTTTAACTTCAAATAAATGATTACAGCCCAAAAATTATGACCAAATCATTTATCATTAAAAGCCCTTTTGGCATATGCATTGCATCTTATGCTTTGCTTTATGCTTTCATGAACATATAAAAATTTTAATTTTAAATTAACAAATTATGGCCCAATAATATAGAGCCAAGTTATTTATTAATTATGGCCCAAAAGCATCAAATGCTTAGGCTTGAAGAAAGGTTGAAGGAGAGATAGTATTTATAGAGGTGAAACTTACCTTGAGTCTCCTCTTGTTTCCGATGTGGGATTCCAAAATATTAGGCTAAGTCCAAGTTGTGCAACTTCAACTTGTGCTGCGTGCGGCTGCTGCCTTGCTTCAAAATTGAAGGCATTTCAAAATATTAGGCATTTCTTGTGCAACTTGTGCAACTTCAAAATATTAGGCATTTCTTCTTTTTCTTCTTTTTTTCAATACCGTAAATTGTAATGCCTTCACCTTTTCTTCTTTTTTATTATTGAATTTATTATGAGTCTGTCTCTTGAAATACGGTTTTTTCGTAAGTCATGGAAATATTATAGTTTAAAATGAAAGTTAGAAGAAATGAAAATAAAATTTATGGGTTGAATGAATCGGGTTATAAACTTTATAACTACTACACTTTGCATAATAAAATTTTAATATTGCAACTAAGACCTTTTACTTTGTATTATTATAATTAAACTCTATCTTTCCATAAGCCTACAGAATAATGGAAACACGGCATTTTCCTAGGGTTTTCCATTTATTATTACATTATTTAATTTGAGGAGTATTTTGTGACTGAGGATTATTTAATACCGTTGTCCGTTTGATCCCAAATCCTTTTTATTATTATTACCCTATTAATTCGACTTATGTTTTTACCTTTTTCATACATGATGAATGTGTTTATAATATATTTTGGCAAAGTCTTGGGAAAGACGGTCTTTCTATATGTTTATGGAAAGACGGGATTTAATTAGAATAATAAAAGGTAACAGGTCTTAGTTGCAATATTAAAATTTTAGTATGCAACATATAGTAGTTATAAATTTATAACCCGGTTCATGCAACCCAGAAATTTTATCTTCATTTTTTCTAATTTATAGTTTAAACCTTGGTCTTTCCATAACTTATGGAAAGACCGTTTTCCAAGAGACATACTCATATATTTTTATGATTTCTTTCTCTTCTACTTATATAAGTAATTTAAATACATTTAGAGGGTGATACAAAAATTCCACTATTAAATCAACACAACGTCTTAGACTGACAAATCATTATACAATATTATTTTATAATTGATATAACTAATAAGCTGATTTGATATTTGTTTTTATCTATTGCAACAAATTTCTTATAACTTTTAAAATGTATGGTAATGTATAAATAATTATAATTTGACCCTAATAGTTATTGAAACGAGATTTTTCATGATTAGTCTAACATTTAGATGGTCTAATAGGAGACGTTCTCATAAATTAACTATGATATTTATATATTACTGTCTTCATCTCTTCACCAAGTAATCTCACCGTCTTCATCTCTTCACCAAGTAATCTCTTCTAAGTCCATTGTAGTTTGTTAATTTTTTAGAGCAGAGGAAAATGTCCATTGTTTGAGGAATGCTTTAGTGTAGTGAAAGTTTACTGTTGAAAATCAATTATTCGTGCACCTTATCATTGTGATTACTAAGAGCACTGTAGTTTAGATATGGATATTTATTGATTATAGTTAATGCTTTCCATTTACGTTCATGCCAATAAGAATTTATAAGAATATATATACTTGTTTTTAAAATTTATAAGAAATTTAAACAAACTAATTTATTAAACTTGTTTATAATGAATATGGATTATAAAATACTTGAATATCAGTCTTTTGTCTATTTGATCCATTTAATGTTAAGATGTTTGGGGTAATTTTTTAAAATTTATAGATTAGTCCTCCCACTTATATTTACTTATAAATTTAGTTTTGTATTTTTAAATTTTATTTATTATTATATATATTTTATTTATTTATTTATTTACAATTCGGTATTCGGGTCGGTTTTCGGTTTGAGTTTCAATATCCAAAACCAAACCAAAAACCATATTCAAAATTCGGTTTATTCAATTCGGTTATCCAAAAACCGTATTTTAAATTCGGTTCGGGTTATTCGGATTCGGATAATTTGGTTTTTGGTTCGGTTTTCGGTTTTCGGTTTTTTTGCCCACCCCTATCCGGGAAGATATAAAAGAAGGAAGCAGGAACCCTTCAAGATAGTAATCCCGAACCAGATGGCACTCAATGTCCAGATGTTTAGTGCGCTCATGGAAGACCGGATTAGCCGTGATCTGGAGAGCAGCTTGATTATCACAGAATAAGGGGATAGGAAAAACAACCTTAAGAAGAAGATCACGAGCCAGGTAACTGATCCATTTGAGTTCACAGGAAGTCATAGATAGACTTCTGTATTCTGCCTCAGCTGAAGATTTGGAGATGGTGGATTGCTTCTTAGATTTCCAAGACACCAGAGCAGATCCCAAGAAAATGGTATAGCCAGTAACAGAACGTCGAGTAACTTTACAAGTAACCCAGTCTGCATCACAGTAGGCATAAAGCCTGAGATTGTTATCTGCAGCATAGAAGAGACCATGATCTGAGTGATGGTAAAGGTATTTAACTATGTGCAAAGCACCTGTGAGGTGATGATGAATAGGGGACTGTACAAACTGGCTCAATTGATGTACAACAAAGGTGACATCAGGCCGGGTGTAGTTAAGATAGAGCAATCTAAAGATACTTGGATCAGGAAGGAAAGGAGAAGGTTCATCATGAATATTCCAACTGGTAGGGAGTGGAGTGGAAACAGGTTTACATTGAGTCAAACCACAGTCTGCAACAATATCAGAGATGTACCTACTCTGATGTAAATGAAGACCTGTGCTGGATCTGTGAAGTTCTAAACCCAAAAAATAATGTGCAGCTCCAAGATCCTTGATAGTGAACTTCTGGTTTAAAGAGTGCTTGATCTCTGTGATAACATCCATAGAAGTTCCCATAATCAAAACATCATCTACATAGAATACCAAAGCCAGGAAATAGGCGGAGCTGAATTTCAGGAAAAAATCAATGATCATGATGAGATTGAGTGAAATTCAGGGATAAGAGATGCTGTGTAAATTCTTCATTCCATTGTCTAGAGGCCTGTTTTAAGCCATAGAGACTCATGGTCAGCTTGCAAACTAGGGAAGAATCAGATGCAGTATATCCATCCAGTAACTTCATATAAACCTCCTCATCCAGATGGCCATGAAGAAAAGAATTGTTGATATCCAGTTGATGAATATGCCACCTGGAAGCAGATGCTAAGGCAAGAAGCATCCTGATAGTAACTGCTTTGGCAAATGGAGAGAAAACTTCAAAGAAATCAATCCCTTCAAATTGATTGAAACCCTTTGCCACTAATCTTGCCTTGTGCTTAGCAAGAGAACCATCTGCATTATATTTTATCCTGTATACCCACTTAGACCCAATGGCCTTCTTTCCAGGAGGTAAAGGAACCAGTTCCCAGGTATGATTACGTTCCAATGCAACTAGCTCATCATCCATAGCTTTGATCCACTTATGTGAATTCTTTGCTTGATGATAATTGGATGGTTCTAGAATCTGTGAAGAGCTACAAGTAGTATGTGCAGTGATAATAGACTGAGGAAGAATAGGTTGAAGAGAAGATGAAGATACATAATCCTTGGACCAGACTGGAGGTTTAATGACTCTAGTGATGTTTCTCAAATGAGAATCAGTGGAAGGAGAGGAAGCATGAGGAAGAGATGGATAAAAAAGGGTAGGTATCTGTGATTCAGAAAGTGTGGAAAGATGTTCTGAATCTAAGTAAGGTAAAGGAAACGAAAATTGACCAGGATGAGAATAAGGAAAGACAGACTCATGAAAAACAACATCCCTGTAAACAATAATTCTCTGATTATGAAGATCAAATAGCTTATAAGCCTTTTGCCCTGGAGGATAGCCAATGAAGATACAGGGAAAAACTCTTTCAGTAAATTTATCTTTGTGAGGTGAAGTATTTGTGGCATAAGCTAGGCAACCAAAAGATCTAGGTGCGTGTAGTACACGCCTTGGTTAACTCTTCATATTGCGATACAACCAATTTATCGCGAGTTAAGAAATTTCACGCGGGTTGATCTCATTTTATCGCTAGATGCTTATTATCTCACAATTTAAAGCCATATCAGCATTCCCTGCCTAGTCAATGTCCAGTCACCGTTTATTAGCAAGGTTTTGTAGTGATGGGGTGAGACGTTTATCTCTGATATTTGTTTGAAAATCATTCATATTTCGAGGACGAAACTTTTCAACCACAGAAGGAATGATACGAGGTCAAAATATCATTATTGTTTTCTTAGTTTAGTATTTTTAGGAGGATAACACTATACACTTTTCTCTACTGGGTTTTTTATGAGGTAGTGTGGTCATTTTAGTTTATTTTTAATATTATGAATAAAGCATATAAACTTGGCCATGTTGGCTTAGAAGAGTTTCAACTATATTTTATTTTAGGGTTTAGAATATTCAGATTTAATTTGATTAGATTAGATTTGGTAAGTTTAGATATTGCATATTCATTCAAGAATTCAACCAGTATTTGGATTGATTTATTTGGATGAATATGATCATCATTTAGATTAGGTATTTTAGTTTAATATGGTTTTAACTTCTTAAATGTGTCATAAGTCTTTTAAGTTTCTAGCGAGAATTACCAAATCATGTTTTGATTTTGATTAAGGTTTGGCCGAGTTTCACCCTATAAATAGGGAGGCCATTCAAAAATTTATATGCCTTTTTATCAATCATATAATAATAATTTTCGAGTTCATACTCTATTGCTTGCGAGCGTTTTCATTGTTGTTTAATCCTGCGGGCTAGTTAAGTATCAATACCCTTTATTTGTGAGCTAATCATGCGGACTAGTTAGTGAGGAAATTTCAAATTGAGAGCCTATCCCGAGGGCTAGTGGGTGATCAATTCGTGCAACTATTGTTAGGGTTTGCGAGATTCCCTTAATTGCAAGGTTCAATCAAATTTCACAATCCAGAGTCTTCGCAAGAAGATTCATATCAGAGGGTGTGACATGTTTATGATATGGACTCTCAGACTTTGTTTAACATTTGCGATGTTGCTTTTATGAAGATCACTTCCCTTGTGCTCATGTTTCTGATTTGGAGCTCAAGCTCCAAAAGGACATTTTTTTCCAGCCTATCATCGATTCCTTCTTGCGCTGTCAGTCACCTTTCCCATTGTTGGACTCACCACCGACCGTCGATCATTCGCTGCTCGCCCACTGACCCTCGTTCAATGCTCCTAGCTCATCGCTAGAGTCACTACTAACGTCCTCCGGTATTACTTATCCTATTGCTAATTACGTTTCTAGTGATAAGTTTTTGGCTTTGCATTCTAGATTTTTGGGTGCAGTGAATTTTAGCATGGATCCTTCTTCTTGTGCGTAAACTTCTTGCTTCGCGCATAGGTAAGTAGCAATGGCAGAGGAAATTGATGCGCTTGAACGTAACAACACTTGGTTTATGTATTCTCTCCCATCTGGAAATTCTTCTATTGGTTGTAAGTGGGTTTTTTGACTCTTTCAAATAAATAAAAGTCTGATGGCTCTATTGAGCGTTACAAAGCCCGTTTAGCTGTTTTGGGAATTGTCAAATTGAATGGACTGAATTTATAGAAACTTTTGCTCTTGTTGCTAAAATGAGTTATGTTTGCATATTTATTTCTACTGTGGTAATTAAAGGTTGGGATGTCCATCATATGGACGTTCATAATGCATTTTTACATGGAGATCTTGAGGAGGATGTGTTTATGAGCCCTTATCCCGGCTACACTGTTTATGCTTCTGGTCTTGTATGTAAGCTTTGGAAGTGTTTATATGGTTTTTGTTATGCTCTTCGCAATTGGTTTGCGAAACTGGCGGCTACTCTTGCTTCGTTTGGTTTTGTTAAGAGTGAGGCACATTACTCTTTGTTTTCTTATACTCAAAATTTCCAGGATTTGCATGTTCTGGTTTATGTTTTCATATGAAGTGTTTTGGTATCCCCAATCTGACCAAGTGGCCATTGTTTACCGGGATGTGCCTACATAAGAGATCTCGAGAGAGGTTTTGGAGAGAAGGCTCTGACGCCCAAGTCAGTCATCTCCCTCTTCAGAATCAAGTATTTCCAGTCTGGTTGCACTTACCTGAATTAGTGTCCTCTTTCTTTCTTTTATAGTGTGCCACAAATTTGGCTCTGCTTTATTGCCATCGTGTACTTGATCATGGTTTCGAGAAAGAAGGTTCATGCATGGATCTCGATCGTGGCTTCCACCTTTCTTGGTTCACGGCCTAACTTTCCTTAGCTTGCTTCCGCTTCAGTTCGTGGCCTATTGTAGAGCCCAGCCAAAATTCCAATTTGATGGGGTTCCTGGGTTAGATATACAACATAAGCCCCCCCTCCCCAGTCATGAAGACTAAAAGACACGAAACCATGGCATCACCTGTAAAATGAATGAGAACTGATGTTGTATTATAACACCATGTTCGTCATTAGTATTTCTCCTTTTGCCATTGCGAAGTTTAGTTGGTTTCATGGCTATACTTTGTGGCTTTGTGAATATTCACGAGTCTAGAATTTGAAATTTGAAATTTGAATCTTTTCCAAATGTATCGTTGTCCTGATGAACTCACCTGCTTAGATATTATTGTATTCAATGACCAAAATTTCATCCTCATTCTTAGCTATATTGTGCCAATTTTCCCTGATTTTAGTTACTACTCCATCACTTAAATGAGGAATTTTGGATCAATTAATTTAATCCCATCACAAGTCAGTGCGCCGTCTAATCAAATTCTGCCGTCGTTTCGATATCTTTAAAAGGTAACCTACATTTTGTGTCACAATCTCATCATTATGCTTCCTGAACTGATTAGTCTCCTCAATTTTGTCGTTTCTCTGTTGTTGCTTAAACTAGATAGCACCCCATGCCGATGCACGGATTCTGAACAAAAAATTAATATATAATATAGTTTATAGTTTAAATAATTTCACTTTTTTTTTTAGTAAAAACCCATATTAATAGGAGGGAGATTTATTAGGATCCCAAGTCCCGTAAGCCATGAGATCTGAAAAAGTTACAAAATATGGTTCAAGTTGTGACTTGAACATGTGGAAGTTTAATTCATACAGAAGGTGAAGAACTCATATATAAAGGATTCTAGTGCAAAGGGAAATATTGTAGATGATTCCAATCGTTACACCTCCACCCCTCGTGTTAATGTAAACGATTGGCCAGATCTACAATTTCTCCCTAAGCAAACCAAAAAGAGATCAATTTTTCATAATCATATATATTCCTATGATTATGTTGCCAATTGTGGTGAGAAATATTGATGTTGTGTAAAAGACCAATATGAACTTGGTAATCATCCAATGCTGCTTCTCCCTTTTGTTAATCTCTAATCAAAAGCTCTAAGTTTGTCAGCCTCCATTCGGTCCATATTTTCTTCCCATTCCAGGGCTGATTCCTCTGAAGCCATAGCTTTGTCTCCTGTATGTTCCAGCTCCATTTACTCCTTGATATAACTTGTAGCATACATACACCATAATGAGTAGCACCCATTCAAGTTTAGTCAAGGTAAAAAAGATTAGGATCTGATGGCAGGAGTTTCAGCTTTGTACAAGTTTATCAATCCATTTGTTTTACTATCAATTTATTGGAAAGAAAATGAAGAGGAGTGCTGTATATTTTTGTTAGCTAGCTTTGCAAGTCTATCGGCCAGAAGATTACCTTGTCTAATTGTATGCAACACTTCAACTCCTTGTAAAATTGAGTTTAATGTGATGCAGTGTGAAAGCAAGTCCAAGGGGTACTGAGTAGATTAGTAATGGATTTGATTGCAACTAAACAATCAGTTTCCATGTTAAAGTCCCTTATATTCAGTGTTGGTGCCAGATTGTACCCTTCTAAAATTGCCAACAGTTTTGCCTGGAGAGGGGAGGAAGCTTTGACACTGATGATTTTAGCTTGTAAAACCATTCCTTCCATGTCTCTAACAACTAGACCTAGACCACTATATGTTTGTTTTTGTTCCATGTAGCATCCTCATTGTTTTTATAGTCCTTGGTTTAGTCCATGCTACCAGGCATATCTTAGGCTTTGGAGGTGGTCTAAGTTTTGGGTTTAAGCCAGATCTATACTAGAAACTATCCTCTCTGTTGTTACTATAACTGGGATTAATTATGAAGGCAGCAAAAATGTCACACAAGAAGGATTTTCTTGTTTTCCATAGGCTCCAATAGATTAGAGAGGGGAGGATGTGTGCGATAGCAGTGTGTATTCTACTTGTCCCCGAGGAGGTCCAATAAAAATTTAATCTATCAAATATGGACTCAAAGTGTGGTGGCCTAATACCTAGAGTTTGATTCATCCATTCCCAAACATGATAAGCGAAATTACAGTCATTAAAGAAGTGGAAAAGAGAATCAATTTGAGGGCAGAAAGGGCATTTTGATGCAAGTTGGATATTTGAGAATATGAGGATGTCATGAAAGATTTCTACATAAAAATAGAATGTGAAATATGAGAATATGTGATGGTTGGATATTTGAGAATATGAGGATATGCAAGATTTCACATATTCTCAAACCCTCAGTGACATCCTCATATTCTCAAACCAGCTTCCACATAAAATTAGAAATCTTTTTTGGTAATTTCTCATGCTAAACCTTGTTTAGGTTTCTCAATGAGAAAATGTCTAGAATGGTATCCACTTCTAAGTGAATTCACAGTTTGGTACCCAATTTTTAAAAATGTTCTGAAAAGGTACCTGCTTTTTCATTAATGTCCTGAAAAGGTGCTTTTTAGTTTAAAGTGGGTACCATTTTGGTACAATTTTGATCAAAATTGGTACCATTTTTTTTATGAAAGGTACCTTTTTGGGACATTAATGAAAAAATGGGTACCTTTTCAGAACATTTTTAAAAATTGGGTACCAAACTATAAATTTCACTTAAAAGCGGGTACCATTTTGGACAATCTCTCATTTCTCAATCATCTTCTCTGCAGTGCTAAAATGTGGTACCCGCTTTTGAAGGTGAACTCTCCATTCACTGAGGGTTTCCATATTAGCCTATCTTGTCCCCCTTCATGTATTTGAGCTTCCTGTAAGAAAGTAAGACAATCAGGAGGCAGTTGTGATAAATAATGGGAGAAAGTACCTTTGTCTCTAATGAAATCAGCTATAGTTAGCTGATTCGGGATGTCAAGCTGTGGATTCGGATAAGCTATATGACCAAACCCAGTCCAATTTGAGGTTAGGAAATTAAAAAGGCTATTTCCATGGATAACCCTTGTGTTTTTCCTGAGCAATAGGATCAATTTTAACTATTTTTTTTCCAATTAGGTGAGTTTCTATGGCTTTCAGGGAGATACCATAGAAACTGTGACCAGGGGGGTAATTCCTAACTAAAATTTCCACCAGATTTTGATGGAGAAGGTGTTAATAATGTTTTTGAAAGATCTCAGTCCCAATACATTTTGTTTGAAAGGAAAACATATTTTATCCAAACTGATCCACACCTCCTTGTTCCCAGATTCAGCTATTACCCAGAAATTATTTGTTATTTTCCTTTTTAGTGTTTTGGTTAGTGATTGTGGGGGATTCATTACTGCCAATAAGTGTTGGGGCATGGAAAACATTTCTGACTTGATCAGTATTAGTCTCCCAACCATGCTAAGCCAACTGTTCTTCCAATCTTTTAATTTCCTATCATAGGCTTCAAAGAGTGGCTGAAAATGTGTGACTTTGGTTCGGCCAGTGTAAATTGGGCAACCTAGATAAGTGAATGGCATGTTTCCAGGTGTCATATTAAGTTCTTCTCTGACTAAGTGTCTTTGAGCTAAATTGGCATATTTACTTAAAAACAAATTACTTTTTTCAAAGTTAATCTTCTGCCTTGATGTTAGCTCCAAAATATCTAGGAATGCTTTTAACCTAACTAGTTTTGTTTTAGTTGCATTTATGAAAAGAAAAGTGCCATCAACATAGCTTAGATGAGAGATAGGTATAGCAGAGGGAGGTAGTTTAATTTATTTTTTTGGAAATAGAAATAAATGCTTCTAGAAAAGGCTTCGGAAAATAGATTAAAGAGCAGAGTGGACAGGGGGTCCCCCTGTTCAATCCCTCTTGAAGGTTGAAAGAAACCTGCCACTTTGCCATTAACTAATATGGAAAACCAAGGGGAGGATAGATTGGACATTATGATCCTGATAAAGTGTTGGTTGAACCCAACATTTTGCATTATTATAGCTAAAAAAAGACCATCTCACCCTATCAAAGGCTTTAGCTAGATCCAATTTTATTATACAGTTAGGGGATCCATCCTTATTATTGAGAAATCTAACCATTTCCTTTAAATGAATGACATTATCTGCTATCTCCTTACCTTTGATGAAAGCAGTCAGCTGGTAAGATATGAGTTTGGGCATTAACTGAGTTAATCTGTTAACCAGTAACTTAGAGAAAATTTTGTTAACAAAATTAGACAGTGAAATGGGCCTATAGTCACAAAAAGGAGACTGAGACATCCTTTTTGGAGATCAAACAAATCCAAGTACATGATATACCTAGAGGTATTGTATCTCCCCTCATAAAATTAGCAGCTGTTTCTTTACTGTCTTGGGATATAATGTCCCAACAGTGTGTAAAGAAGTGAGCTGAGTAACCATCAGGGCCAGGAGAGCCATTTTGGTTTAGAGAGAAAATGATTTCTCTAATTTCAGTGAGGGTAGGTTCATTTAATTACATCTTATTTTCATCGGGTGTTATCAGGTTTGGGATCTGGGCTAAGAAATAATTTTGGAATTTTTTAGATTCCAAATTTTGTTCTTTTAGCAAGTTTTGATAGAAAAATGATAGCATCATTTTCTATCTCTACTGGTATGTTAGTCCATTGCCCAGTGCTTCTTTTTATCTTGGTAATGTTTTTCTTAATCATTCTCTCTCTCACAGAGGCATGGAAGAATTTAGTGTTTTCATCACCATGCTTCAACCATTTGAGTTTAGTCTTATGTTTCAAGAAGAGCTTTTCCTCATGAAGAGCTTTAAGCAGTAAAGTTTTTTTATGTTTTAATTCCATTAAGTCAGAGATAGAATTGGATGTGTCATACACTATTTCCTGCACTCTAACTTGCTCCTCTGCCTCTCTTATGTTTTCATTGATGTCACCAAAGCAGTTTTTGATCCAGGTTTTGAGATCTCCTTTAAACTTTTTAAGCTTTAAAAAAAGCTTCATCATTCCAGATTCACTGAGAGGCTGTTCCCAACTTTTCTGAGTGAGTGAGAGGAAATCTGGTCTGGTTGTCCATACATCTAAGAACCGAAATGCCTTAGGTTGGGTTGGTAAGTTTCTACCTACTGTCATTAGTAAATGACTATGATATGAGGAGAGTTTATTCAGGGTGTGGATGGAGCTATTTGGGAAGTTTAGAAACTATTTGTCACCAGCTAACCCTTTGTCTAACCTTTCCAGTGTTGGTTAGGCCCTCATGTTAGACCAAGTAAATATGTTTCCTATGAGGAATAGGTGGCTGCGGATGTTCAGGTTGATGAAACCAGAGAAATCTCTAATACTTCTAGGATTAGGACTCGAAGGGCCTTTGTATTCCTGAACTGTAGTGATCGCATTAAACTCACCAATTAGGAGTTTATTGTCCATGTTTAGATCACCTAAATCTCTCCATAATGCTTTTCTATCTTTCCTATTTGTGGTAACATGTATAAAGATAGCTTGCATCTTATTTTGGAATGATGGTATAGATATTTCAGAATGAGTAACCTGTTTATTTACTGCCTTGACTTGCATTTGTAAACAGTTATTCCATAGCAACCAAATGTTATTATCTATAGAGCCAAAAGCATTATCCATACCAAGCCTATGTCTATATGATTCAGTTTGGTCACAAGAATGTTTTGGTTCAAGGATGCCAAACAATTGAATTTTATACATTTTGATTAGCTTTTGCAATCTGATCATGCAAGTATCAAGTCCTCTCAAGTTCCAGATTAAAAATTTACAGTTTATGTTTGTACCAATCATTAAAAATATTTGCCTTTTCTCTTTAAAGATGATCCAAAATTCATCTTGTTTATCTTGTTAAACAGAATCCTTTTTCGAGTTTTGGCATTGGTAATGTTCACATTTCTAGGGGCTCAAAAAACTTACCTCGTCCACTGGATGCTCTTGAGAACTTAAATCAGCTTGATCCTCATTTGTAGCTGGTTCATCATTTCCAGACTCTATCTTCAGCACACTAAACCTGCTCTTACTACAAGGGCTAGACACATTTGAGGGATAATTAGCAGCTTGATTTAAAACTTCAAGAGACCTGAGTAATACCTGATCATCCAATAACTGATTTTGCAGGAGGTTTGGGGTGGTGGTTATGGCATTAATAAGTGATTCATCAGACTCCATTCTGATTTCTTGTTTCACATATTTATGGGAGTTTGCAATTTCCTTTACAGGCTGATGGGGGTAGTTTTCCTCAGCAGTAGTCAAAGTGGTTTGAGGATTAGTGCCATTCTAGGAATCATATGGTACAGACTTTCCCTGAGTTGGCTCTAGGCTTTCAGATGTATCATTAATATCATTTTTCCAGGTTTCACAGGGTTGTTTTCAGGGTTAGTGGTAAGCATTTTGGTCTATTTTTGTGCATCAATTTGTTTTTGTGGGATGGATATACCAGATGTGTGTTCAACAAGTTTATAGACTGGTTTAGTTCTGGTCTTAAGCATAAGCTCTGGGTTCAAAATCCTACATTTTTTCTTGTCACGTCCTTTCTTTTTATAGCGAGAACAATATAGAGGCGGGGAGCTGAGTTTGGAGGTCAACTTCAACACAGAGTTTCATGGTCGATGGTCTTGTTAGTTTTTCAGTTACCAAATCCATTTTGATGTAGGCTTTGACCTGATTGCCGATGGCCACAATAGCAGCAAAGTTGTAGTGGTAGAGTGGAACATTACAAATTGCAATCCAGGCTGGCACTATAAAGCTATCGGTATTTGGTTTCAAATCTGGTGTCCACCGGAGAACTCTCATATTGACTCCGTTGAAAGACCAAACACCCTTCATCCAGCAACTCTGGAAGTCTTGTTTTTTTTCTTAAATCTGATTAGGATATTGCAAAAATTAATAACCCCTACCTGGTATTTGCCTTCAAATCCAATAGTGGAGATAGGGTTGTGATGGGTGACAGAGAATTGAATAGATCCATTGAGTACTCAATTTCTAGAGAGAAGTGAGAGAGAAAGGAGTTTAGAGAGAGGACACAATGTATATGAGAATCACACATTATGCGGTATTTATACTAGAGTCCGTCTCTTAAAAGACGGTCTTTCCATAAGTTATGGAAAGACCAAGGTTTAAAGTGTAAATTAGAAGAAATGAGGATAAAATTTTCGGATTGCATGAATCGGGTTATAAAATCTATAACTACTACATGTTTCATACTAAAATTTTAATATTGCAACTAAGACCCTTTACCTTTTATTATTCTAATTAAATCCCGTCTTTTCATAAGCCCATGGAAAGACCGTCTTTCCCAAGACTTTACCTTTATACTAAACAAATACAAGAATCATTATTATAATACATTGAATGAAAGAAAATTAACTCTATCCTTGTTGATACATAAGTTTTTTACGTAAAAAATTATTAACTTTTGTATAAAAATATTTACATCGTAAAAATTATAGTAATAAATATAAGAAATGTCAGTTGATAATGAATGAATAATTATTTAATTGAATTTATAAAATTATATCTCATTTAAAAGGAAATAAAAAAACCTAAAGACATGTTCTCAGAGAAAAATAAATTATAATTCTATAAACTATTTAAATTATACTACTCCATTCGTCCCAACTTTATTTGCACTGCAATCATTATCAAGCTGATCAAGAAACATGTTTGATTGTTAATATGTTTATCTATGTATAACAATGACAAATAAAAAGTTGATATTTATAAACTACTTATTACAACAGATTCAACAATATTATATAATATGATAACATTATTCTTTACATATCTATTTAAATATACAATCAAACTTTGATAGTTAATAATGTTAAAAAAGTAAAAGTGCAAATAAAGTTGGGACAAAGGGAGTGCATATTCATATTGTTCGAATAAATAATTCTCATACAGAAGATTAAATATTACATAATAATATGGGTAAATTAATTTTTTTACCGAATTAGTATTTGGCTGAACAATTTGAATTAATAGATTAATAGATATGGTATTAAACATGATTTATATGTTAAATTTAGTTACCATGTTAAGTTTGCTTAAGAATGATCTTATTATTTCTAACATATAATTAATGTATGCATGACAAATAAATATTTGCGAGAAAGTAGATTTGTTTGACCAAATTAGTGATATATGAATTAAAAAATGAACATGAAATTAATTAAGAAAGGAAGATAAATATGAAAGTGGAAAGATGACATGACAAGCTTACATGGCAAAGTATGGAGATGTCATTTAGCCAAAAACTTGTTGTTTTAGTTATTAGAGTTAAGTGCCCATATAACCCTATGTTTTGATCGAAAGTGCCAATATGACCCAGTGAAGTTAGAAAGTGCTATGATAACCCTAACATTTGCTTGAAAGTACTACTATAACCCTGAAAGTCTGAATTTAACCAGAATTATGGGAATCGACTATTATACCTTTGTTTAAAAAAAGAAATTTAAATTTCAGAAAAATTGAAAAGTTTACATTACCCTTATTTATCTATTAAGAAACCCTAGTCTTTTACCTTGGAAAAGTGATTCGAATGGTTGCAATGTCCCTTCATTATCTCAACATCCTTTGCAATTACTGCTCAAATTCTGCTCAAATGGTTGGATTGAAGCTTTCCTAGCCTCTCCAGCGTCGATCTGAGCCGAAAGTTCCTTCGCCTAGGCAAACTCGTGCCTCGGCTGGCGGTGTTGAGCAGTTCATCGCCGGATGTCCCACAGAGCGAAGTCGACGTCTCCTACTCGGGTCGAATTTAAGTACACATCGCGAAGTCAACTTACAGTCGGATTCGCGTCGGATTTACAGTTGGATGCGCCGCGGTTCCTTGGCTCTGCTCCAGCTGAGAACGCTTCTCTGGTGGATGCGACACCGTGCCTCCAGCTAAGATCATCGCCGTATCGATGGAACTCCACCGATCATACATTCGATTGGTGAGTGACCTCCCTCTCGTGCTAATCCGCCGATTTCATAAGTTGATGTTTGATTAGGTCGCGATGCGGCTCATCTGCTGCAACTTGCAATGCTATGTCCCTGCATAATTTGTCCAGCGTTTTGCCTTTAATAGTCTGCTTCTTGTCTCAATATATTACCCCCTAAACTATTACTATGAAGTGAAAACCTACTCCACAAACTAAGAGAACCTTTTATAAGGATTCTATATTTCTATTAATATACATATGTTAAAAGGCCTCCCCGCATGATATTTATTTGATTCAGTATGCTGCAATTCTATGTTTAAAGCATAGATCTGCTGCAATTCTATGTTTATAGCACAGATCTGCTGCATTTCAGTATGTTGAGTTTTTTAGGGTGTTTAAATGCTTGAATCGGGAGGGGCATGTGTGTTTCTCGTAGGGGTGGCGCTGTTGCCAGGGCCGTCTCTGACAATTTGGAGGCCCTGTTCTAAATGAAAAATGAGGCCCTTCATTACATCAAAAACTATACTTTTCCCTCCTCCTTTTCCGGGCTGGGGACCGGCAGTGTACATAACACAGGCGGAGTTAAAAAGTGTTTTATTTTTTCTACCTGTTATCTAAAATATTTTTCTACATAATCTTACTTAAATCGAATAATCCTCCTAAAATTTGACCGTTGAACAAAACCCCAAGTTTCTGTGGCTCCTATTCCGACGAGGTTAGTCGAACGGTTGACAACGTTCTTCATTGGAAAACTGAATCCTAGAGTAATTTTAGGGGGAGATAAGAATTTTAATGGGTTTTGGAAACTGAAAGAAAATAAAAGAAATTGAAAGGAGAAAATTTTGGGGAGTGGAAGAGTTGAAGGCGATAAATTGGGAATCAGGCGAGAGGTTTCTGCCTTTTTGACTTTTGCGCAGGAAGGAAAACTGATTCTACATTCTGAATTTATTTTTTTCCTAATATATATAATACACATGCATATTATTTTGGGGCCCCAAAAATTTTGGGGCCCGGTTCTGTAGGGCTGTTTGGGCTTGCCCACAACCGGCCCTGGCTGTTGCCGTGGTGGTGGGAGATCGTCGCCGTACCTCTCAAAGTTATAATTTATAAGCCCTTTATGCTTACTAAATACAATTAAGTAGATAGTGGCAAATCAGGGTTGTCCACGAAGAAGAGGGATTTTCTTAAGCGTTTAATCATATAAGGTTCATATTAGGCTAGAAGTAGATATATATAGATATATAAAGCAAGTAAATGAGGGGGGGGGGGGTGTTGGTTGGTTCGTATTCCTAAGTTATGAAAGTCAAAGACAAACTAACTAGCAAAGTTAAGTAACTATGCTAATGATCAAATAAACTAAGAAAAATGGGTAAAAACTACAAAAGACAGCCTTGTGGGCAATTGACATCCACTTCCAAACCAAATGTTAATCATTGAACCATTCACTCATTCTATCATATTTGTTACCTATGGGGAATGCTATCACTTTCCATTCGAAGATTAACATTCATTCCTTCTTAATAGTATTTTGCAAAGACAAACAACGACCATTTGCAAACCTCGTTGACAATCACTCTAGGCAAACCACACCATAGAGGTATTTCATCAACGGCATTTCACACGAAGGATCATAGATTTGATAACAAGAATCCTTCTACCAAAGGCATAGCTATTTAACCAAACATAACATTCATTAGGCTAAACCTAGAACAAACCACATTCAAGATTCAACCTTTCATTGCATCTATAGGATAAATATGAGAACAATCCACACTAACATACTTATCTAGCAAGAATTACAACACATTATGCATAAGAAGTTCTAAGTTCATGTTCTTGGATTTTCATGCCAAAGAGCTAAGGAATTCATCACTTTCCTAACACCCAACACTTGAATCATGCAAATACTTCCTATTCTCAAACAACTCATGACATAAATGAAGTAAAACATAGCATTAATAACACATGAATGCTAAATAACAAAGGTTTCATGAATGAGTGAAACAATCTATTCACTACTTTCACTACTTGTGAAGATAAATCGTCCATCATTCTTAGATAGTAGTTTGCAAGAGTGAATTCGACATCTCTTGTCAAACCTCACCAATGACTCCCTTAGTCAAAAAATGACTAAAAGTATCTCATTGATGGCATTGAACACGAAGAACCAACAAGCTTGACAACACTTATAAACACTACACCGTGTCTAAGAATTTAATCAATTCATGCATTTACACAAGATTAGTCAAGAACGATCGACATTCATGGACGTGTCTCATTTGCTACAAGCAACAAACATGACATCAAGTTCAACATCATTGCATTCATCTAGCAATTATCAACACATCAACATCATTAAGAAGCTCTAACTCATGCTCTTGGATTCCATATTAAAAGAGGGAAGAATTGGCTACTTTCTCCCAACCCTAACAAGTAATCATACAAGCAATTCAAATACTCAAACTTCCAACAAAATTAATGCCATTAACAATTCACATTCAAAGCTCAATAAATGCACAATAGCAAAAGCAATAAATAGATAGATATGATTCTTAAGACATGGATTTGGAAGTCTTGATCAAGTGCTCCCAAGATTAAACTAACATAGATAATTAAAAGACATGATTAACCTACAAAAACTAAGAAAAGAAATAAAAGAAAACTATGGTTTTGAACCTAGAAAAATCACAGGAAGAAGGTTTTTTTTAAGAGGAGAAGATAAGGTGAGTATTTATAGTACAACTACAGATAAGAGGTTTCCTTTGATAAGGCTTGCTGAACTTTCTCTTTATCTCTCGAATCTTCAACTTGAAAGTTATTGTGCTCTTAGGTTTCTCTAGAGTCTTTGACTTGAGCGTGATTGTGTTCTTAGGTGGGTTGCCACACCCAATTCCGTGTCGATCTCTAAAGCTATTTACCATAACCAGAATATCATCAAGTTTTGCTTTTCCAGAGTTCAGCTTGGTAATAGCTGCTTCAGACATCTCAGCTCTCTTTGTTGCTGAAATTAGCTTCGCATTCAACTCCTTATTCTCTTTTCTGAGTCCATAAACTTCCACACGCTACTCCTTTTCTATTTCCGCCAGATGATTTTTTTCTTCCTTCAGTACTTTGTTTGTATTAACAACTTGGAGCCACATAGCATACATGTTTTCGTAAGTACTGTAGATTTCTTCATCACTTACAGCAAGTCCGTCATCATCACTAGACACCTCATACAAATCTATGTTGGAACATACGACTTTGATTCTATCTGATGTGTTAGAACATCCATCATCCGATGCGTCATGAATTTTTTGCTCCAAATGCCACATAGTTGCTTGTAAGTTCCTCTACGTCTTTCTCGTCTTCTTCATCTTTACTCCATGAGGTGACATATGATTTTCCCTGTTTCTTTCGGGTATTTGCACATTCAGCCTGAGTATGACCATATCCTCCGCATTCTCTGCATTGAATTCGCCCAGGCTGTTTTGGTTCACCACTTTGATTTCTGGGAAACTGCAGGTTTACTTGTTCAAATAGTGCCCTACGATTATTTCCAAATTCTTGTGGCCTTGGTTTATTTCCACTAAACCTTTCCTGTGATTTCTTATTTACTAATTTCTTCAGCATTCTTTAAAAAAATTGTGATAAGTGCAAGTTTTAATAAATTCATCCTCACTGTCAGATTCGTGATTGTCCTTTGATGACGATGATCTGAATGCCAACTCCTTTTGGACCCTTTTTGTAGTTTGTTGGAATGTCATCTCATAAGTCTGTAATGATCCCATTAATTCATCTAAGCTCATGGTGACTACATCTCTTGCTTCTTCTATTGCTACAACCTTTATTGCAAACCCTTTAGGAAGTGATCTCAATGTCTTTTTCACCAATTTTTCCTCTTTGTAGACTTTTTCAAGTTGATACGCCATATTGGAGATGTCCTTGAGTTTTTCGTTGAATACAACAATAGTGTCATCTTCCTCCCTCTTGAGTTCCTTGAATTTTGTAGCTAACATTTATAATTTAGATTCTTGAACTCGACTAGTTCCTTCATGAACAGTTTGCAGAATATCCCATGTTTTCTTGGCCTGATGACATGTAGAGATGGGTTTGACCTGCTATTCATCAACTGCCATGAAGATAGCATTTAATGCTTTTGAATTTTTCAGTGAGGCCTTGAGGTCATCAGGAGACCAAATAGATTAGTCTTTGAGTTTCTGCTCCCTTTGACTTGACTCTCCTTCTTTTGCCTTAGAGCTTGTTTCAGCATCTTCAGTAGGGTGATTCCACTCATTTTCAACATAGCGCAAAGAAAGTTCATCCAGTGAGTTGATGAAAACTCTCATGTGTGTCTTCCAATAATTGTAGATATTACCTTCCAGTAGAGGTGGCCGAGACACCAAAGCTTCTTCTTTGGTCGCCATGGTAAAACTGGATCACACTTTCCTTGACACAACCATGGAAAAAATAAGTGACCAAGCTCTGATACCAAGTGAAATTTGGTTTTACCAAATTTTCTTAATTATTACTGCTATGTTCCAACATAAACTATCTAACCAAATATGCAATAAAGTAAAGCATAAAGACACAAGACTTGGTTACGCAGTTCGGTGAAATCCACCTACATCTACGGGGCCTGGCCCAATTCAGAATGAATCCACTAATCAGAAAGATACAGTGCAAAGTACACCATATAGAATACTTATCTTTACTAATTAAATGTGTGAATTTTTCTATCTTTCCTAGCTACCGATCCGCCTTGATCAGACTCCCTCTGACCTTGAAACTTGTCGATGCTGGATCTCCTCCTCCCGAGGAAATAAGGCATACAATTCTGAATTTTGAATAGCAGGTCATGTATGTTGGAACATATAGATCTGGCTCTCGCAAGACTTTTAGAAAAGATAGAAAATATGTGTGCAGATTTTCGCAATTAAGTTTGTGGGTTTCATGCAGCTGTGATGTCCCCTTTTAAAGCCATGAGAAGATCGGAACTCTTCATGATTATCTCCACAATATTTCTATTCCTTATCTGCTTCTGAAGCATATCAAAATCCCATAAATAAAGGGATTTTTCTTATCACAATATATCTCATATTTCAATAACTCAATACCATATTTGTACGAATTTTCCATAAACCTAATATGCTTCTACCACCGCCTAACATATTGCCGAATTTGATTTCCATAAATCACAAATACCATAATATTCTATTCTTCTTCCGTAAGATCTTATTGGCGTAAATGTGGCCTGTTCACATGTTCCAACATGGAAACTTTTGTGTTTCTAAATTTGTTCACAAATTTCCAATTAAAAATACTCAGAGAAAACCACTTGACTTTACAATATCTTCTTTTCACATTCAATCTCCTCTACACAAATATATTAATTTCTTTAACCTTATTTTTAAACTGACTTTCTCATCCACCATTTTAATTAATTATAAAACTTTTATCTTTAAACTTCTTTTACTTTGTCAAACTGAGTAGTACCACATACATTTCAATAAGCATATTCAACATTTCTAAGAGGTTGACCTGATTTTTCCCATATCATTCATGTATGATTCATTGTTGTCTCATTTTGTTTGTAGTGCCCACATGGGCTAACTAAATTGAGGAAGACCAGATCCTTGGTTTGTGAAAATAATCCGGAGAAAAAAACCTTCACGCTAAGAAACCTTCCACATAAATGCAAACTTGTAAATAGTTATAAAAGAACTCGAGAATAAGTCCAAATTGCCAACCTAGATCCAGTTTAACTTCAAAAAATACTTTTCTTTATTCCTTACTATGGAAAAGGAAAAACTTCATACCAGAAAATAAGAACACGAAACACCTAAAACAAAAGAACCGATGGAGTTTTCAGAAGGAAAATGCATTTTTATCTCTGCAACTTCATCTTAAAGCACACTGAAAAATAATCGTTCAGTACAAATTTGTATCATATTTGTTAGTTGAACATAATTATAATCGTTTTATTTTATTTGTATATCAACTAAATACAATTTTTATTTTTGAAAACTGGTTTAAACCCAGATCTAAGAAGAAAGTAAAGTTTATTTAAATTGTAAAATGTTCATCCAATATTCTACAGAAAATGGAAGACGGTACAGTACTATATAGCTAATGCTGCAAAGGAAGAAAATAAGAAAACCAATCGGATTACAACACGTGTCCAGTCAGTTGCTGATAAAAATAAAAGAGCAAAACTCAGTTGTGCAGTGTCGTTTCATCCATTTGAATCATTTGGAGCTCAAAGCTTCAAATTTGAGCTTGGCACCACTTTCAAACCTGCTTTATCCTCTTTGTCCTCAGAAAAGTATAATCTCGTCACCCCCTCCTCAAGCTCAGATTTGAGAGAACAAAAACTGAGTTTGGACTGGCTGGCCTGAAAGGAAGCAGCTGGCAGAGACTTGGTGAGCACATCAGCCAGTTGCATGCAAGAAGAAACAAAAGAGGGAAGTAGGAATCCCTCAAGATAGAAATCCCTGACTAGATGGTCATCGATATCCAAATGTTTAGTTCTTTCATGAAACACTGGATTGGCAGTGAGGTGCAAGGCAGCTTGATTGTCATAGAAAAGAGGGATGGGAAATTGCACCTATAAATGAAGATCTCGCGCAATATAACTGATCCATTTAACCTCACAAGAAGTCATGGAGAGACTCATGTACTCAGCTTCAGTAGAAGATTTGGACACAGTTGATTGCTTTTTAGACTTCCAGGAGATCAAAGCTGATTCCAAGAACACTGCATATCCTATGACTGATCTCCTAGAAACCTTACAAGTTGCCCAATCAGCATCACAGTAGGCATGAAGCCTAAGAATATTGGCTGAAGAATAGAATAAGCCATGATGTGGATGATGATTAAGGTATATGACAATATGTAAAGCTCCACTGAGATGATGATGTG
The DNA here is from genome assembly GCA_037428765.1 of Rubia yunnanensis. Classification (NCBI taxonomy): domain Eukaryota; kingdom Viridiplantae; phylum Streptophyta; class Magnoliopsida; order Gentianales; family Rubiaceae; genus Rubia; species Rubia yunnanensis. The sequence goes on from CM075066.1 coordinate 86,867,453, forward strand.
TTGGTGATTGCACAAATTGACTCAACTAGTGGACAAAAAATGTAACATCGGGCCTGGTGTAATTAAGGTACAAGAGTCTGCCAATTAACCTTCTGTAGGCACTAGGATAAAAAGAAGAGCTGAATTTTCATCATGAAGAATCCAAGAGCTAGGAAGTGGAGTAGCGACAGGCTTTCTATGAAGAAGTCCACAGTCTGACACTATGTCCCTGATGTATTTTTGCTGACGAAGATGAATTCCAGAGGAGGTTCTGTGCAGCTCCAATCTTAGGAAGTAATAAGCAGGCCCTAAATCTTTGATAGTAAACTTCTGATGCAAAGATGCCTTAACTGCACCAATGGCATCAATGGAATCTCCCATGATCAAATATCATTAACATAAACAACTAATGCCAGGAAATAAGGAGTGAACTTCAAGAAGAGACATTGATCATGGTGGGATTGATAAAAATTTAGGCTCAGAAGATGCTGTGTGAATTCCTTGTTCCATTGCCTGGAAGCCTACTTCAATCCTTAAAGGCTCTTAGTGAGCCTGCAAACTAGATGTGGATCTGTGGCATGATATCCATCAGAGAGTTTCATGTATACCTCCTTATCAAAATGTCCATGCAAGAAATAATTGTTGATATCAAGTTGATAGATGTGCCAATTTGAAGCTGAGGCCAAAGTAAGATGGATTCTAATAGTGACTACCTTAGCCATTGGTGAAAAAAATTCAAAGAAGTCCATGCCTTCTATTTGATTGAATCCTTTTGCAACTAGTCTAAATTTGTGTTTTTCTAAACCTCCATCTGCATTAAATTTCAACCTATAGACCCATTTAGATCCAATTGCTTTCTTTCCTGGTGGCAGCTTCACCAAATCCCAAGTGTGGTTTTGCTCAAGTGCATTCAGCTCCTCAGTCATGGCTTGAACCCTTTCATGTGAATGCTTTTCCTGTTGATAAGTGGATGGTTCTTGAACCTATGAAGCATAAAAAATATGTGGAGAAACAATTGACAGAGGCTGAAGTGAGGAGGAGACAATATCCTTGGCCCAGACAGGTGGCCTGATAACTCTGGTGTTGTGTCTTGCACCAGTGTTTGATGGTGGAGAAGGGACAGGGAAAGAGAGTGAAGGTTCAAAAGATTCTGGTATATCAGAAGGGATTGTGTCTGTGAAGGGAAAGGGGAAAAAAATGAAGTTATGATGAATAGGGAAATATGGCTTCATGGAAAACCACATCCCTAGAGAGGATCAACCTGTGATTTTGCAAGTCAAACAGTTTATAGGCCTTTTGAGTTGAGGGATAGCCAATGAACACACAAGGATATGCTCTCTCTGAGATCTTATCCTTGTGTGGAGAAGTATTAGTTGATTATACCAGTCAACCAAAGGTTCTAAGAGTCTGCAAATCTGGTTTCTCATTAAAAAGCAACTCAAATGGTGATTTCCATGAAAGAGTAGGTGTTTGGAGTCTGTTTATTAGATGTGTAGCAGTAAAAATTGCACCTTCCCAGAAAATTTTTGGTAGATTTGACTAGAAAAGAATCGCTCTAGCTACTTGGAAGAGATGCTGCTGCTTTCTCTCCACTACACCATTTTGTTGTGGAGTGCAAGGATATGATTTTTGGTGCAAAATACCTGAAGCTGTGAACAATATCTCAAACTCAAAATTAACAAATTCACTTCCATTGTCTGACCTGACTGATTTGACTGAAGCATTAAATTAATTTTGTATCATGGATAGAAACGTTTTGAAAATTGAAGGCACTTGATCTTTGGACTTAATCAAATAAGTCCAGGTAGATCTAGTGAAATCATCCACCACAGTTAAAAAATATTTGGAACTATGAAAAGTAACGGCGGGAAGGTTGTGGCAGTTATGAAAGAAAAGAAAAGATAGGGGGGAGGAATTAGGTCGAAGATTGGTGAGGCTCTGATACCATGAAAGAGTAAATTCCCGATGATTGATTTCATAAAATGATCATCAATATATAGAGTACAATGTAACTAGAGATTGAGTTATGCTAGAACTCTATCCCTAAAATATCTACTAGAATCACCCAATCTAGTCTTCAGGTTGACTTATTCTAACACTTGCAAAGGGATAACGGGAGTAGAAACTGCAAAGCGCCATGTTTTAAATTTTCTATCGATCTCCAAAAAATAATATTGTCGCATTAAAATTAAGGTGAAGTCTTAAAAATATGGTTTATTCTAAATGCAAAGAACAATATAATTAGGATTGTTTGTTATCGCTATCAACCGGGGCAATTTAAGTAATTTTTTGACTTCCTTAAACGACACCATTTTGCCTTCTAATTCCCTCTTCTCCTATGTTCCTCTTTGAAATTTGGTTTTACCTAATTAATTCAATTATCACTACTGTGTTCCAACATAAGCCATCTAACCAAGTATGCAATAAAGTAAAGCATAAAGACACAAGACTTGGTTATGCAGTTTGGTGAAATCCACCTACATCTACGGGGTCTGGCCCAGTTCAGCATGAATCCACTAATCAGAATGATACAGTACAAAGTACACAATACAATTATACTTATCTTATCTAACTAGAACGTGAATCTTGCAAGCTCTCCTTGCAATCGATCTGCCTTGATCAGACTCTCTCTAACCTCAAAACTCGACGACGCTGGATCTCCTCCTCCTAAGAAATTAAGGTATACGATTCTGAACTTTGAACAGCAGGTCACATATGTTGGAACATGTATGCATTGGCTCTTTGCAAAAATTTTGGAAAGATAGAAAATCTGTGTGCAGATATTTGCTATTAAATTCCTGAGAATAATGCAGCTGTGATGTCCCCTTTTAAAGTCCATGAGCATATCAGAACTCTCCATGATTAACTCCATAATATTTCTATTCCTTATCTGCTTCTGAAGCATATCTAAATCTCATAAATAAAGGGATTTTTCTAATCTCAAATATCCCACAATATTCCATAAATCCAATTCCATATTTGTAGGGATTTTCCATAAACCTAATATACGTCTACCACCACCTAATATATTACAGAATATTCAGACTTCCATAAATCAACATAATCGCAATATTCTATTATTCCGTAAAAACCGTTTAGGTTGCGGTTGTAGGTATGTTCCAACATACGCAATCTTCGTACGCATAAAGTTTATTCCATCTTCAATTCTGATACATATGAAATCATGTGCAAATATAATTCATTTTCCACATAATATTCTGGTTACAATAAAATCCCTTGGATATAGGAATTATCAAATCTAATCCCTTGAAGAAAGGAATTAAAATATCTCATCCATATCTCATTCAAAAGAATATTTATCACATCAATTACAATTTCCATAGATCCAGTCTAATCCCATAAATATAGGAATTGATATATTCTTCAATAAAAACGGCATGGATGAAAATACTTCTTCTCGGGTTACAACTCTAAATTCCTTATAACATCGAAATTACCTTATTTGATGTTTCAACCCAACAATTTCATATTTGCAGAACTTTCACAAATTGCCAACTAAATAAATCTAGACTTTACATTCTCCTCCTTTGGCATTTTGTAGACCAATCACCTCCTTTGGCATTTATGCACATACAAACATCAATCTTTGAAAACCGCTCTGGGTGTTGGAACATAACATCTCCCACTGAATTCGGGAAGTCCCTCAACATCCAGGAATAATAAGCATATTGGAACATCAACTCAATAGAGTCAATAAAGTCATCCAAGAAATCCAAAATATCTCTCCATTGGGACCATAAACATGCCAAATGCAATAAACACATGAAACCAAAATATCCAATAAATGCAGCTCCTCCTGAAGAAAATATCTGTCCTATGTTGGAACATAGCCATAGCAGGGCCTTCAAACCTTTTCAGAAGCAGTTATTTATGCCTCATTAAATCTGGATGGATAGAGTTCTCAACTTTGCATTAATGGCCAAAAACTTGACATTCTTCTCATCAACATCAGAAGTTATAGCCTCAGAATTCCAGGGCAGATTATGCACATATCTTAGATCAAATGTACTCTTGTTTGGTTGTTTCTCGAGTAAGAGTTGTAGTACTTCAAGAAAGAATCCAACTATTTACATAAATTAAAAAATACCTAATATTCAAGCTAGATGCAGTAGCGTTCCCTTAAGTGGATACTAAGACTGAAATTCTCCAGTAATTTCCAACAGAATCTGATCATCTGTCATTGCAAAGTCCTCAGCACAAACAGTTTCTAAATCCTTAAGGATATGTAGTCCAATTCACTAAAAGATCAGTCTTTAAGAAAATCTCAATGTCTTGCCTATGATGTAAACTCTGTTGTGCCACTCAAAATCTGGATCAATGTTGCCTCCCATAAAATATTCTATAATCTCTCGGTTGTACTCCTTGTAAATTAATGTAGCAATCTTGAGACCCAAATAGTCCAAGTAGGCTCTAAATTCACACTCCTTATAAACACCCAGATCAGTTGTCTATTTAGCTAATGTCATATATCTCATGGTAGTCTGATTAGTAGTGCTTTCAATAATCTGCTCACTTTGTGTTGGAATATCAGTCACCGATGTTGGACATATCAGCTCTCAGCTTCACCCATTTTCTCTGATGTTGGAACATCATATCCTTTCATTGCTTTAGAATCCACACCTCTAATCTGTATCGATATTGGAACATCACATGCTCAGATTCCTTCACTCCATCAGTACTTTCTCCCCCTATCTCCATGTCTGGTGTTGAAACATAGACTTGATCACCACCCAGATCATGATCTTCTCCAACTACATTTACTGATGCTTGAGCATCTGAATCTCTAATTACACCAAGCTCATTTATTTCCATGTCCACATCTTCTCTACCCGTCTCCATACTCTGTGTTGGAACATGACCAGCATCAGTGCCTTCCAACTCTTCATCATCCTAAACCAGAATGCCAGGAAGAGTCCTCTCTCTGATCTATGCATCTCATCAATCACCATAATGTCTTCAACACCAACTTCCAACATGTTCAACTACGCCTCCATTTTTTTCCTTTTTTTCCTTTTCAATTTTTTTTATATTTTTCTAATGTATGTACAGGAAAAAAATACAAAGCTTGAGAAAATAATAAATACCTCAAATTCGAAAAACACATAAGTGTTGTCTTAGGAGCTCAAAAGTTGCAGAGTCCAACCAGTTCAATGAAGGCTTAAAAGTTTTCGATGTTGGAACATAGTCAACTACCACTTCTTTCCTATCAACTAGTTCTCGAATAAAATGAAGGCTTATATCAATGAGCTTGTCCGAGAATGATGTATTGGATTCTTTGAGATATCATTAGCACTTTTGTTGTCATATAACACTGTTAGAAGCCCTTCTTTAATTCCATAATCACTCAGCATTTGCTTCATCAATAATACTTGTGCACACCAACTTCCACCAATAAAAAAACATCCACCTGTGGTGCTTTTACGATCATCTTCGTTACTGTCCCAATCATAATCACTATAACCAACCAGATGAGAGTCTTGATTCTTAAAATACCATATTCCATACTTAGAAGATTATATCATCAACATAGATATAGGCAATCAGTATATTTTTGATGATTATCAAAAAACAAGCAAGGTGTGATCTACTCCCCATCGACGATAACCTTACTGAATAGGAAAGGTAGTGACTCGCTCATACCACGCCCTTGTGTCTTGTTTTGATCCATACAAAGACATCTTGAGTTGAGATATACTTCCTCATTAACCACACCATGTAGGGGAGCACTTCTAATAACTTTTTGGTACATCATAAAATTTATAGTGCAAGTCATAGTAAGAAGAATGAAATTAGAATCTAACCTGGCAACTGGTGCAAATGTCTCATCAAAATCAACTCCTTCAACATGATTATAGTCCTGAGCACCTGACCTTACTTTATTGATATTGCATTTGAATTTCCCAAGTTCTTCTTGCATTGCCGCAATCCAACACTTATCAAGTAGAACCTTTTTTACACTCTTCTTCATTACAATTTGTTTCATCGCCTACTTCATCGTAATTGTTTTCTTCAGGTGCAACTGTGCCTTACCTATCGATGGTGTTTTTATTTTGTTCTTGCAGCTTCTGATAAAGTGCCAGAGAAGCCGGTGGCCTTAAGGAAATCTAGGTTCGTCTACGAGAAGCGGTTAATCGAGCGCCATATATCTATACGCCTTATTCTTTACTTGTAGTGCGTATATCCGTAATTCTAGGTATTTGTTTACTTGATTGAGGTTGAGGTTGCTAATTTGGTCAAGGAAATTGCACTCAATCTTGAGAAAAACACTTATGGATAGAGGATTGGGAAGCTGATGTCATACTTTTATTACTATGTATTGTATTTACGTTATTGTTGTTGTCATCAGGTATGTTAATGTTACTTGTAGAATGGATTGGAAGTTTGAGAGCATTACTTTGGCCTTACTAATGAATTGATTTCAATCCCTTAGATAGGAGAATGATGCAATATGTTATTTCAGTAGAGAATGGGCTTTTTATTGCTGGAGTTCGGGTTATTTTTGCAAGAATTGATATTTATATCCTGTTAAGTCGTTTTTTACTATTGACCAAAGGTAGGTAAGTAACCAAATATGTGAGAATGATTTTTCAGTGTTGTAGGTTTTAAATTCTTTACTCGAGGATGTCATGAGGTGGTCGTTGGCGAATTTTCATATCTTTAGGTGGTAGTTTACGGGGTTCCTGAATGGCTAGCAGTTGTCTGATAGAGGATTTGCAGTTTAGTAATGTTGTTTTCTGAATTAAATTGCTTGGTTTTTGTGAATATTAGTTTCATGGCATGTTTATAGCTACAAGCAACAACATACTTATAGCTTCACGACTCTTGCTGAAGCTGCTGTAGTGATGGTAGTATGCAAGTTCCATTTTCTTGTTGAATCCTGAGTACCATACATTGTCGAGTATCCAATTACCAACACCGGTGCATTTGTTGCGAAAGATGAATATTAGAGGATAATAGGTTAGTCTCCACAAGTCCAGAGTAACATCCAAAAGCAGATCGGAGTTAAGAAAATGAACTAGTCAAAATATGCCTTCCCTGATTATGGCCATAGAGATGATAAAACAGTAGCAGAAATGGACACCTTTCCCTTCTATTAGGAGTTCCGTTTTTTTTTATGTTGGATGAAGAAATTTTGTTGCCTTTACAAGCAGGTGCTACTGTTAATAAATGTAAAGGTGGTGCATATGCTGTTCAATAGCATCTGGCATTGGCTTTTGCTTTTGGAAATTTGAGTTTTAGAAGTTTAATTAGGTGCTGGAAAGTGAAAACACGAGTTTTGTTGGTTTGGGAATATTTAGAATTGGGGTGGATTTATTAATTTTCTTGTCAATATAAGTTTCTAGCTGGCTGTACAAATTGCTTGGAATGGAATATTGATCGGAGATGGATTAGATACGCTTGAACTTGGATTTTGGTTTGGTGTTTAACTGTTTATACATACTGATAGAAGGATCTTTCATATGGCTGATTGGAAAACGGGCATCTTGAATTCTTGTTATCATGGGATTAAGTGACACACACACCATTTATGATTTGAGTTTCTCTTTAACACACCTGGGAATGGCCTTCTTGGGTTAGGGAGCATGAGTTTTGGTACTTACGTTGCCGTTTAGATTTTTTTTTTTTTTTAAGGGGAAGGTATTGGTATATATCATCATCATATCATATAAAGAAACATAAATTCACTAACACCAAATACTACACTTATAGTCATGTCAGCAATGTGTCTTTTCGTTCAATTCCACCATTTGAGTTCTCACTAATCACTGTCATTGTTTGTTTCCTGCTGCTATCCTCATCACTCTCTTGAAGAGGCTCCAGAGAATCGACAATGTCGCGCATTAGTGGCCGCGCTTTAGGGTTCCGATTCAGGCAATGGTAAGCCAGCATTGCAGCCTTATGAACACTCTTTATGGGATAGTCTCCTTCAAGCCTTGGATCAACAATGCTGAGGATTTTCTTTTTCTCGCGAAGCAGAGGCATCGCCCAATCAGTCAAATTCTGCTTCCGGGCTGTTCTTGATTTGTCCAATGATTTCCGGCCAGTTATCAGCTCAAGCAGGACGACACCATAGCTGTGTATACATCACTTCTTGGAGTCAATTGACCAGTCAAAATGTATTCGGGAGCAGCATAGCCATGGCGTTCCCAATATACGCGTTGAAACATGGGATTTATCGCCAACTGGTCCATCCTTAGCTAGGCCAAAATCAGAGAGCTTTGCATTGTAATCCTGTCATAAAGATCAAAGCCATTTAGAAGTTCAATTAGGCTTTTCTGTTTAGAAGTTTAACGCTTGGGAGTGTTCTTTTGCCTTCTGTTGCATCATGAAATCTAGAGTGACTTCCCCTTCTGTGTCTGGGATGTTTTCATGAATCATGATTAGCCAGGAGTCAACAGATTGTTTAAAACCATCCATCTTTTATTGAACAACTTTATTAATAGATTATTTTACCATTATTTCAATGCCAAGTTATGAAGCTACTCCCCATGAACCCAAAATATTGGCACCAAACAATGGGCACATTTTTTCTTGAAAAGTAAAATGGGTGGAGAAGATTGTATTGGAAGAGTAAAATGTAAATTGTGTGGATGAAAACAATCTAAGATTTGCCAAAAGAGGAAGATACCAATATAAAAAGAACATCCAAAAGAAGGAAAGAGTGTCAATATAAAACAACTTCTGATTGTTATTCGTACCTCTCTGTTTCAGGAGGGAAGGACAAGATATACCCATGGTGAGCTAGAAAGAAGGAATCTCCGGGAGGAACTAGCGGAGTGTGAGCGTAGATACTTCTCAAAAGGTTAGTGTTGAATAATGATGTGTGGATCATGATCACATAAATTCTCCATGTTTTGTGTTTCATATATATAGTCCGGTGTAGGGATGTCAAGAACTTTTAACAATGGTTCTTACCTTACTTTTTCGCAGATGAGAAAGATCGTCGAAAATGGAGTCATCGGCTTTATTTAGAAGGCTACTAATGTTCCTTAGCCAGTAATTCTTTATACATTACAAATTTGCAATTGACCTTTTTAGGTGTATGCTCAAAACACTTTTTAACTCTGCTTGGGGAGGATGGGGATAGAAGGTGATGGCCATATTATTACTCACAATGTTAATGTTGATGTTGATGATGAAGTGGATGCTAAAGATAGTGATGAAAGGTCAGTACTTTTTGCAGGATTCTTGTTGGAGTTGATGTATTTCTTTGGTGTATGCTTGCTGATAAAATGCTTGTCCACTTTCCAGTCATCACTGATGTGCCCAAAATCACCGCCGCCGTGTGCGCCGCCGTTGTGGCCGAAATCTGCAAGACAAAGCCCCCGGAGGTTTCCGGGGGGGGGGGGGGGGAGGGGAGGGAGAGACTCCGACGATTAAGTCAGAAACACTTCTTTGAATTAGGAATAAATAGTTGAGTTTGTAAGGTTACCTCTATCCTTTATATAGGTTGGCAAGTATGGCAGCTGTTTTGTTTGCTTGTGGTGCAAGTACTCTTCCCTGGGCTGGCCCAAAGGTTATTATCCAAGGCATAAAATAGAAGACATAGGCCGGCTAGACTAGGCACTCGGGCCCAATACAAATTAAGACATTATCAATAAGCCCCGAGAAAGTTGAGGGTTCGACCTTTGAATTCATCGTTCAATTTTGGGTCCGACTGCAGGTCTACCCCAATGAGTTTGTTGACTCACCCTTTGATATGGTTACTTCAAATTCATTGTTGAACATGGAGTGCGATTTCTAAGCCCCCAGAGGTTTTAGGAGTTCATTCCCAGGGCTGATTCAGGATCCACTGAATTAGTCTTTGGATTCAAACTTTGAGTAGATTTATTTGTTGAGGGTTCATCCTCAGCTTTTAAATTTGTGTTAGAGCCCGAGGGGGGAAACTGGATTTTTGGACCCTCCAGTCATGATACCGCTTGATCTTCTCCTTCACCTTAGCTTTGTGGAAGGACGTCTTCTCTTTTTTTCCTTCGAGAAGGTCTAAGTCTAGGTGGAAATGCTGATCATTGACCTCTTGGTATTCATTGCTTATAGAAAACCTTCAGAAGGCGGGCAGCCTTATCTCTGTGGGAATTACGGCATTCAAACCGCAGACCAGATCGTACAGGATTTAACATGTGGCAGAGTATTCCATTCGTTCGATACAACCAAAGCATGTTGGGTAATTTGTTGATCCAATTCCCACCCACCCCTTCGAGCCTCGACCAAATGCCATTGACGATGGTTCGATTCGTGACCTCCACCTGTCCATTAGCTCGGGGGTGGTAAACGTTGGCAACCTTCTGGTGGATCTTGTATTCCTTACACCAACTCTTGAATGGGTCATTAATAAACTGGGCGTCATTGATGTATCCATTTTATGTGCATATTTTGGGAATTTTTGGGATCACTTTTGCGCTCTTTTGTCATCTAGAACTTGTGTTTTACCTTGGAATTATCTTAGGAGATGTAAGAGCGACTTTTGCACTCTTTTGCCTTTTCTAAGAGGATTTTGTGTGACGAGGAAATAACATTGAGACTTCAAGACCAGAGGCCATTGAAGACCATGAAGACCATATTTTGAAGACTTGAATATTTGAAGGAAAGTGAAATGGAGTGAAGGCTAGAAGACAAGAAGAGGAATGAACCTTATGCTGTTACTGGGTGCCCGTCGCGAGTTGCAATGGACGTGTCACAACTCGCAATGAACAGGTGGCCAGATTTCTTTTGTCCTTTTTCTTGTACTATAAATAGCACTTATCTTTTTTCTCTTTCCCCACTTCTTCTCTTCCCCGATTGTATACTGTTGAAACCCTAATTTTTCACCATTTTCATCTTTTTTTAGCTTGATTTATGTTTGGTTTAATCTTGTGAATTAGCATGGATTCTAGTAGCTAAGTTAATCTCTTAGGAATTGAAACTTCCAAACCCATGTAGTGAGATTCTTGATTTTGCACATTTATTGGGGATCATTTATTGTGTCATTAATGTTATGTTTTACTTCATGTATACCATGGGTTGTTTGAGAATAGAAAGTGTTTGTATGATTGAAGTGTTGGGGTGTTAGGGAAGTGGCCAATTTCTTAGCTCATTTGACATGAAAATCCAAGAACATGGAATTAGAACTTCTTTTGTATAATGTGATGTGATTCTTTCTTATTAAGTATGTTAATGTGGATTGTTCTCATATTTATCCTATCAAAGCAAAGAAAGGTTGAGCCTTGAATGTGGTTTGTTTTAAGGTTAGCCTAATAAATGCTTTGTTTGGTTAAATGGCTATGTCTTTGGTAGAAGGCTTGTTGTTAGCAAATATGTGGTTCTTCGTGTTAAATTTCATTGATGAAATACCTTTAGGCATTATTTTTCTAAGGTGATTTTCAAAGAGGTTTGGAAAATGTCGTTGTTTGTTTGCAAATTACTATTAAGAAGAAATGAATTTCGATCATCAATAAGGAAGTGATAGCATTCCCCATAGGCAATAAATGTCAATGAATGAGTGAATAAATCTATGATCTATAAGAGGTTTAGAATTGAGGATCAATTGCCCTCAAGGCTTTGTTAATTGTTGATTTAATAATCTTTTTAGTTATTGTTACATGTTTAGCATTGTTAACTTGCTTTGCTAGTTGTTGTCTTTTAAATTTGTAACTTAGGAAAAACCAACCAACCCCCTCCTTTTACTTGCTTTTATATGTATATGTATATTTATATGTATATCTAGTATGTTATCCAGTTTATATGTTTAAACCCTTAGAAAGATCCCTCTTCTCGTGGACAACCCTGACTTGCCATTATCTACTTATTAGTAGATAGGAAGCATTTAGGGTGTAAAAATATTAACTTTGAGAGGTATGATGATGACCTCCCAAACTTTGGCACCGCTGCCGGGGAAGAGGAATTTATTTCTAAGTGTTATATTATGTGTGAGTATGTGCTAGTTGTGAGTATGTGCTAGTTGTTAATATGTGTTAGTCAGTTTTTGTTTTGGTTTTAAATTGATTTTCCATTTTTCGCTTGGCTTGGAGACGTATTGTTCGATTTCTTTTTATATGGTTTGTATGCGATCCTCTTCCCAAAAACCCCTACACTATGACCCCGAGTTAGAGTTGAATTTGAAAAGGGCTAGGAGGCTTTCTTTGGAAAGTGTGAATAACACCCCTCCTAGTGACCATTTTGCAGGTACATCTACCTCTATGGAGCAAGAAGATGAGCATCCGGGAGGTGGACCTCAACATCCTCACATCCAAGGAGGAGAAATTCCTTTTTAGGGAGACTATGGCCAGCAACCTTGATCAACAACCGATGTGCATAGAATATCTGTTGGTTAGACCAAATAGGCACTTCGAGCTTAAGTCTGGGTTGATACACTAGCTACCTTTGTTCCTTGGTAGGCAAGGGGATAATTTCAACAAACATCTCTCTGACTTCCACATGGTGTGTGGTGGTATGATTCCCGAAGGAGTAGATGAAGATCTCTACAAGTTGAAGGGGCGTTCCATTCTCTTTGAGGGATGTCGCAAGGGATTGGCTTCATTACCTACTATCTAGGAGCATCAAAACTTGGTGTGACATGAAGAAAACGTTTCTTGCCAAGTACTTCCTGGCCTCAAAGTTCGCCGCTTTGAAGAAGAACATTAGCAACATCATCCAATGGTATGAAAAGTTGTTCCACGACTATTGGGAGAGGTTCAAGAAGGTTCTCTCAAGTTGTCCTTATCATGGCTATTCGGAGGGAGATTCGGTCTATTACTTCTACAACGGTCTTCTCGATGAAGAGCAAATGCTAGTGAGGGGAGCTTGTGGTGGTTCCATTGGGAACAAAACTTTGATGGAGGCAATGGAGCTCTATGAGGAATTATTTGAGGAGTCAAGGAACTTTAGTTCGAGGGCCAATTTGAGAAGGCTAAATCCCAACAACATAACTGTTCCTTCCAACAATAGAAAACTTGAAGATTAAGTCTCTAAACTCACCTCCATGGTCAAGGCTTTGATGACCCAAACGGGTAACCAACCATATGTGAAATCTTGCAAGATTTGTTCTTCACCACATCCTACGGATGCATGCCCGATTTTGCAAGATGATTATGTGGTTGAGGTGAATGTTGTGTATTTTCAAGGCAACCAAGAATATCAAGGAATCTAAAGGTATAAAGGCAATCAAGGGTGTCAAGGGTGTCAAGGCAGTCAAGTCTTCCAAAATCGGCCTTACACTTCGGGTAATCGAGATCACCCAAATCTTCGGTATGGAAACCCTCAAGGAGGTCAAAGTGCTCAACCTTATTGCCCTCCTCAACAACAATATCGACCTCCACAAAATAATTTCCCAAGGCTCCAAGACAAGTCTCGCGATCAAGGCAAAAGTCTGGGCTTGTCAAAAGATGAAGTGATGCAAGCCCTTGGGAGATTAAGTATATGTGCGGAGAAGGCCAAAACATTCCAAGAGAATACCGAGGCAAGCATAAAAAACTTGGAAACTCAAGTGAGTCAAATAGCTCAAGCCGTAAATTTGATAGAGGCACGGGAAAAGGGAAAACTTCCTTCCCAACCGAAGATCAACCCTTGACAAAATGTGAGTGCAATCTCATTGAGAATGGAAAGGAAGTGAAGGAGCCCCAAAGAAAGATTGTTGTTAAGCGAGTGATTGAAAAAGAGGAAGACCTTGGGAAGGAGGTCGAGGAGTTGGCCAAAGAGAAGATAAATAAGGGGAAGGAAATTGAGGTGGAAACCTCTATGCCAAGACTGGGATCAAATCTCGAGGCTGCATCCCCACCTCACAAGAAGTCAAAAGGGGAGGAGAAGATAAATAAGGGGAAGATAAATAAGCGAGTGACTGGACGCTGCCGTCGCGACTCGCGACGAGCTCGCGACCAGATCAGTAACTCAGCCTTGCTGTTTTGTTTTGCTTCCTCCGGGTGAACCGTTGATCCGTTTCGGGAGTTCTTGTAGTCGATTTTATAGTGCTCGAGAAGAGGAATCCAATGGTGCCACTCTTGAAGGCTGATTCTTCTCGGAAAATTCTGAGAACCCTGGATCATCATTCATCCGTTGCTTTGCTCTCCTTTCTTCATCTCTTCACTTCTTCAAATCTTCACAAAGCTCAAATGTAAAGGTCTTCAAATCTTCAAATCTTCAAAGATAAATCTTCAAAGTCTTCAAATCTTCAAAGTCTTCAAACAAATCACCTTGTCGCACAAAATCATCTAAAAAGTGATAAAAACGTCAAAGCCGCCTTTATCCCTCCTTAGATGATTTCAAGGCAAAATGCCACATGTAGAGCACAAAATTGCACAAAACCTAATCCTAAAAACCCTAAAATAACCATCTAAAATGGACACATCAAACCTCCCCACACTTAAACCTTACTCGCCCTCGAGTAAGAAAAGATTCAAGCACACGGAGGAAATGACGTATCCACATCCTAAAAACCCTAAAAAAACCACATAAAATGGCCTCATCAAACCTCCCCACACTTAAACCTTACTCGCCCTCGAGTAAGAAAAGATCCAAGCACACGGAGGAATTCATATGGCCATATCCTAAACTAATCCCCCAAACAAAGCCTCACAAAAACTCTCAATATCATAAATCCCAAAATAAAAGCTCACATGAGAATTTTGCACACACACATCCCCAATCCTAAATCTAACCAAACCTACCACTTATCAATTCACTACCCATAAAAATATTTCACATCCCAGAATTGATATTCCCAGAATCCAATGACACAAAATGAAGCTAAAACCATAGAGGAAGTTTTAAACACATGCTTCACCTAATGCCAATATATCAACAAAAAACGAAGTAGAAAGAGATAAGGAATTTCATAACCACACTTCGTTTCCTAACCCACTAAGCTACCCAATCCCAAGAGGTCTATAGATGTTGAGCTACCCGATCCATCCATGTGACAACCACAACCTTATGACTCCAACGCCGGCAAATGAGTGAAATCTTAGAATTTTTGTTTTTCTCTCTTTTTCTCTCATTTTGCCTAGGAGCTCTTTCGAGTTTTCATCCTAGCCACACATCATGTTTCTTTAGCTCACATCTCACCTTTTTCCGCACATTTTAGCCTCTCATTTTTGCCTAGGCTGCCCTTTAAGGGTTTTCGACCTATCCGGGCCCCCAATGTTGCCTAAGTTGCCCTCTCGGGTTTTCAACTTAGCGGGTTTTCTTTTTTCTTTTTCTTTTTCTAAATTTTTTTTCTTTTTGTTTTTCTATTTTTTTTCTCATGTTTTTCCAATGAAAAGTAGCAAAAAGCATTCCAAAACTATCTAGCATGCATGTCAATCCTCTAACCCCTCCCCACACTTAAAACATTACATTGCCCTCAATGTAAACATATAAGGCAAGAACAATAACAATAAAGGTAACGGGGTAGAGTGACACCCGTGTCTCCGCAATTCGCCGGTGATATGGCACAATCCAAGCACTTGTATGGTCCCGAAATTGGTTTCGGAACCGGAAGGGGGAGCAAAGATGCCGTAGAAGAACTCACCCCTCGAGAAAAGCATTGTCTCCATGGCGCCGTTTGATCAAGACTAACACCACGAAGAACACATTAAACTCACAAGTACATAAGGATATGTAATACTAGGTTTAGCATCAAGAGTTAATAACCATAGTATTTTCAAAGAACAACCAAATCACACTCAACCAACACTATAAGAATAATCATGAAAAATATCCAACATATATTGACATGTATACAAGCATCATTATAGGATATGCACTTACGATCACAATGATGTAGTCGGCATACTACAATTAACAAATGTACTATAAAGATGCAAGAATGTTCATATGTCAACATATGTAGGATGGTGGAGGAATGAGTGGGTATGTGGTGGTTCTTGGGAATGTTGGGTGGAAAAGAAGGTAGGATCATGCAATGTTTAAAATCATTTGGAAACTTGGAAGCTTGGAAATTTGAAATCCGGGCTCAAAAAATTTTCAACAGTTACTGAGCACGTCGCGACTCGCGACGAGGTTCGTCGCGACTCGCGACGAGCCTCGCGAAGTCATCGCGACTCGCGGAAAGGTGAGTCCGAGAGCTCAAAAATTTCTGAGCACGTCGCGACTCGCGACGGTGTTCATCGCGACTCGCGACGGTGCCTCGCGATGCCATCGCGACTCGCGGAAAGTTGGCGCTGGGAGTGATTTTTCTCCCCTGTTCGTCGCGACTCGCGACGAAGCCCATCGCGACTCGCGACGGCAGGGTATCCCAGGCTTAAAATTTTTCTTTTGCTTACCAACTGTCCAAGCTTTCTTCCCTCGTTCATTGATCTCGTTCCTTCATCTCCTTCATTGCAATGCACTTCACTTTGCTACAAAATCACAGAAAAACAAGCCATAAAAAGAACAAAACAACAACAACAACAAAAACTAAGAAACAAAGACTAAAAAAAATGAAAATTAAGAAACAAAAACTAAAAGAAATGCCGAATTTATTTAACGTCGTCGGCACGACGAAGCTCCGTATTTTTAAGGTCGTCGGCACGACCCTAATGTTATCCGTATGGTGAAGGCTTGAAGCTCTTCACCATGAGCATCCAAAATACGAGAGGTGGGGGCACAAAACTTCCAAGAGGAAAGTCTTGTGGAGGTGGAGATGGTTCAAAGGGAATTGAGTGGTTAGGGACCTTGGGATAAACTTTTGGCTCCTCTCTTGTTTCCCTCAAAACTTCCGAAAATATTAGAGTTGGTTCACTAGGTGGGAGAAGGGGTGACGATGCTAATGGATGTAGCACTATCACCTCTTCCTCCATTTTTCTATCCTCTACAACCAACTCCTCATCCCTTTCAAACTCAAAATCATTTTTATTGGTGACCTCACTCACCGAATCATCGAGTTCAAGTTGGGATGGTGTATTTTCGGAATCACGAGCTTCCATTCGGGCCAATACCTCTAATATGTTCCTCACATGCCCCTCAATGGCCTCAACACTAGAGGAGAGCTGGGTATCCGGCTCCTCATTAGTAAAGGAGTTCAAGTTTGCTATGGTATTTAAGACATCCTCATGTGTCAAACTTGAACTTCCTTGTTGGGCTTGGTTTTGGGGTATGGTATAGGGTGGTGATGGCCAACTAGGTAGCTCGTAATATTGGTTTTCCGGCTCATTCTCATACCACAAATCCGGACTACCACTCCATTCCAGATTGTAAGAATTGTGGTACGGATACCATTCTTGAGCTTCTTGCCCTTGAAAACCAATATCTCCTACCTCTTGGTAGCACTCTTCATAGTACCCATGGTTTTGGAAACCAAGGGTTCTTTCTCGGTCATAGTGCTCTTCCCACAACAAAGGGCAAGATTCGGTAGGATGATCGGAATGACACATCCTACAAAACCTTGCTTGTTGAGCCTCTCTTCTCATTATGAGTTCCCTCAAGGTGAGACGCTCCATTAAAAAAAATTTTATTTTTTATTTTTCAAAAGTTTGAAATCATAGTGCAAGGATTCTCGATAAAATAAATTACCAAGAACTCAAGCAATACCTACTCCGAACAAAAACAACCACCAAGTAGTGGAAAATAAAAACAACTAGCCAATACACAACCAAATACACCTAAATACTTAAGAATAAACGCCTCTTCCCCGACAACGGCGCCATTTTGACGGGCGGGCGGTCGTCGCGCCCGTCAAAATGAAGATTATTTATAAGCCCTAAATGCTTACTTTCTACAACTAGGTAGATAGTGGCAAATCGGGGTCGTCCAAGGAGAAGAGGGATCTTCCTAAGCGTCTAAGCACACAAATGGTTGATATTAGGCTAGGAGTAACTATATATACACACACATAAAAGCATGTAAATGGGGGGGTTGGTTGGTTGGTTTCCTAAATTAACAAAGATAAAAAGACACGATAACTAGCAAGGTCAAGTGACTATGCTAATCATCAAACGAAACTAAAGAAAAGGGGTTTTAAAACTACAAAGATCAAAAGCCTTGGGGGCAATGGATATCCACTTCCAAATCATACGTAGGTCATTGAATCATTCACTCATTCCATCATATAGCATACATGACTCAACATTCACATACCCATCTAACAAGGATCACAACACATACATCACAAGAAGTTCTAAGTTCATGCTCATAGATTTTCATGCAAAGGAGTCCCGGAGTTCGTCACGCTCCTAACACCAAAACAATTCAACCATACAAACACTCCCTATGCTCAAACAACTCATGGCACACATGAAGTGAAACATACCATCAAGAATACATAAACGCCAAATAACAAATGCTTCAAGAATGAGTACAAGCCATCTATTCAATATTTCAACTACTTGTCGTGGAGACTAAACTCCTATCCTTCTTAGTTCGTAGTTTGCAAGAGTGAGTTCCACATCTCTTGTCAAACCTCACCAATGACTCCCGAGTCGCGACCACGACTCAAGGTATCATTGGTGGCATTTAATCACGAAGAACCAACAAGCTTGGCAATGCTTATGACCACTACACCGTGACTAAGCATTAAACCAATTCATGCAATTACACGAGATTGGATGAACGTGCAAGCACATTCATCCACGAGCATATGACTCTCTCGTTTGCTACACAAAACAAATATGACGAAGAGTTCAACATCAATCACATTCGTCTAGCACATTGTCAACACACTAACACAATCAAAAGCTCTAATTCACACTCATACACTCCTAACAAGAACAGGGGGGAAATTAACCCAAATCCCCCAAACCCTAGCTAGCAATTCATACAAGCATTCATATCCTTAAGCTCCCAACAACATCAATGGAATCAACAATTAACATTCAAAGCACAATAAGAGCACAATAGCAAAAACACCAAATAGATAGATAGAAATGGTTCTCAATACATAGAAGTGGAAGCTTCAATCCTTGCTCCCAAGAACAAAAACTACTCTAGAATAACAAGAGGCATAATTAAACTACAAAAACTAAGAAAAGAAAGAGAAGAAAACCAAGGGTTTTCAAGCCCTAAAATGCAAGAAGAAAAGGGAAAAAAAACTATGGAATGAAGGGGAGGAAGAGGTATTTATAGTGGAAGAAAAAGGGGAGAAAAACGCTGAAACAGAGCTGACTGGACGCTGCCGTCGCGACTCGCGACGAGCTCGCGACCAGATCAGTAACTCAGCCTTGCTGTTTTATTTTGCTTCCTCCGGGTGAACCGTTGATCCGCTTCGGGAGTTCTTGTAGTCGATTTTATAGTGCTCGAGAAGAGGAATCCAATGGTGCCACTCTTGAAGGCTGATTGTTCTCGGAAAAGTCTGAGAACCCTGGATCATCATTCATCCGTTGCTTTGCTCTCCTTTCTTCATCTCTTCACTTCTTCAAATCTTCACAAAGCACAAATGTAAAGGTCTTCAAATCTTCAAAGATAAATCTTCAAAGTCTTCAAATCTTCAAAGTCTTCAAACAAATCACCTTGTCGAACAAAATCATCTAAAAAGTGATAAAAACGTCAAAGCCGCCTTTATCCCTCCTTAGATGATTTCAAGGCAAAATGCCACATGTAGAGCACAAAATTGCACAAAACCTAATCCTAAAAACCCTAAAATAACCATCTAAAATGGACACATCAGAAAGATTGTTGTTAAGCGAGTGATTGAAAAAGAGGAAGACCTTGGGAAGGAGGTCGAGGAGTTGGCCAAAGAGAAGATAAATAAGGGGAAGGAAATTGAGGTGGAAACCTCTATGCCAAGACTGGGATCAAATCTCGAGGCTGCATCCCCACCTCACAAGAAGTCAAAAGGGGAGGAGATCCCTATCTATGTTCCGGAACCACCATTTCCGGAGGCATTAAAGGATATGACGATCAAGGAGGACAACAAAGACATCTACAAAGTCTTTTGTGGATGCAAGGTAACATTCCACTCTTGAATGCTATAAATCAAATTCCTAGGTAAGATAAGTTTCTTAAGGAATTGTGTACCGTTAATAGGAAACAACAATTGAAGAGTAAGAAAAAGAGTGGAAAGAGTGAATATGTTTCTGCCATGTTTGATGATGAAACGCCTCCTATATGTGATGATCTGTGAATGTTTACAATCCCTTGTGTGATAGGAGGAAAATGTGTTAACAAGGCCATGCTAGACTTAGGTGTTTCCATTAGTGTGATCCCATATTCCTTGTATGAAAATCTAGATCGAGGCACTTTGCACAAAACTAGGGTTTTTATCCAACTAGTTAATCACTCTAGCACTTACCCAAAAGGTGTGAAGGATGTGTTGGTGAAAGTGGGCTCTTTAACATTCGCCACCAATTTGTATGTTCTTCAAATGGAAGGTGATAATAGTGCTAAACCTATTCTCTTAGGTAGGCCATTTTTAAAGACTTCAAGGACAATAATTGATGTGCTTAAAGGAACTTTAACCATGGAGTTTAATGGGCAGAAGATAGAATTTGACACTAATAATTCTACTAATCATCCTAGTAGATACCATTCTTGCCTAGCTATTGATGTTATTGATGATATAGAAAAAGATGTATTTGAGCCCAATGATGGTAATTCCTTAAATGTTTCCATAGATGATGCTTTGAGCGATGCTTTGATTGCAAATGTTATTAGTACTAACTTGAAGGAAAATAACAATGGTGAATGCTCTCTTGAAAAGCAACATCCAACGCATTTCGTGTGTCCTCGGGAAAGCCAATAACAGTGGTTTCCCTCCTTCTTATGAGAAGACTTCGGTGGTAGAGTGCAAACCACCACCGAAAGTTCTTAAATATTCATCTCTTGGAGAATAAGAGAAACTCCCAAATGCTCACTCGATTGAGACCATCATGGAACAAAAAGGTGAGTTATTGGGAATGTTGAGGAAACATAAAGAATCCCTAAGCTATATGAAAAAGGTTTGTGATGTGGATCCTGGATGTTTTGACCTGGATCAAGGAAAGGAGACCGAGCACCTCAGCTCATTTTATGAATACTCCAAGAAGAAGAGTAATTCATGGCGACGACGTTAAATAAACTTATTTTTTTTCATCCGGATTGTCATTCGTGGCTTTATGTTGATGTTGTTTCAATTTAAAGTTTTTGTTGTTAGTTTCATTATTTTGCTTTGTTCTTTTCATGGGTGTGTTTTTCCTTGTTTTTTTAGAAAATTGAAGAGCATGGCATTAGATGTGTGAATGAAGAAAAGCATGAAGGAAGGAAGGAAAGCTTTGACATTTGGTAATTTCGAAAAAATTTCTAAGTACCAAGAAGAGTCATATGTCGCGAGTCGCGAAAGTTGTGTCACAAGTCGCGATGAAATCAAAAAAAATAGGAGAAAATGTGAGCTCCCATATCTAATATGTTGCTAATCGTGAAGGTTCCATCGTGAGTCGCAATGAACCTATTGCGGATCGCGAAGGTTTGGTTGTGAGTCACGACCAAATCAGGGAAAACTTGAAAAAAATTTGCTCACGGGTCCAAGATTTTGGGAGTCGCAAGGGTTCCATCACAAGTCGCGATGAGCCTGTCGTTACTCAAAAAGATTTAGTTGCAAGGTGCGACCAAGTCAGGAGAAAATTGGGAATTCTCAACTGCCAGGACCAACATTTTGCGAGTCGTGACACATTCATCGCGACTCGCAAAAACAGAGTTGACCCAGAGAACTGTTTGACTTCCATATCGCGAGTCGCGACACTATCCATAGCAACTCACGATGCCTACCCAGAGGGACATTTAAGTAGGCAGAGCCCGCTTCTCTCTCTCATTTCTTCACCCCAAACCGCTGCTCTCATTCACTCTCCACCACTCATTCATCTCTCCGGCCACCAATCACCACCCTTTTGATCAAAAATCATACCTACTCCCTCCATAATCCATCTCCTCACCACATTCATCCACATTTATCCAGGAATCTAGCCAAATTTCCCCAAGAACATCAAAACCATAGAATTTAGGGATTTCGAAATTCCCTCTTTTATTAAAGCTAGGATTCTTTATGGGCTTGTTTCCTTCATCACCCTACATATGTAATTGGTAAAATTCCTCTTTTTTACATCCTTGAATTGTATTATGTGTGTAGTTTGAATTGTGATGAAATTGTGGGAATTGTGAATTGATGATATATTGTGTAGTTCTTTGTGCTTTTCACCTTTGTGCTTTTGAATTGTGATATTCATGAGTGTGATGGTTTGTATGAACTTACAAAGTTGTGGGATTTTTGGACTTGGTTGTGAATGATTCATGGGATGTATGTGAAATTTTTGGATGATATGCAATTGTTGGACTTGTTGGACTTCATATGCGATTGTTGGATGATTCTTAGGCTAGTTTTGCTATGGGCATGAAAATTAGCATTTTGAGATTGATATTCTAGGCATAGTGTGATTTTTTATGTGAAAATTTTAGAAAGTACTTATGTCAAATTGGCTTTGGACTTGAATGTTGGAACTTTCTTGGATATTTTCACACGGGATGAACATGATGATATGTGCATATGTCTGTGCTTCTAGATTATTGCATATGTGAGGTTGGGCTGTAGGATGATTTCAAATAGGTTTGGATATACAATGCAGAATTTGATTGGTGAAATAGGATATAATTGTTGCATGATTTCTCTAGCAAGACAATTGGTTTGAATTTGACATGTATGGGCATGTAGGCATTTTTGCATCCTTATAGTGGCTTTTTGATGATGGCAATGTGTCGACTACATCATTTTGAATATATTGCTAAATTCTATAATGATGTTTGAATATTGATCACTATGTGTTGCATACTTTCTTAAGGAGATGTCTTGGGTATCATTGCATGATTACTTTTCCATTTATGTTCGTGTGCATTTGACATTGTTTGTTGTGTTGTTAGACATGCCTCCGACAAAGAGACCTAGAGTCCCACGAGAGGGGAGAGCATCTGCTCCACCTCTGCCTCCACCACCGGTTTTGGAGCCTACTCTGACACCTCCTCCGGAGCATTTTATGGGTTTGACCTAGATCACGGGACCCTATGCAGATAGGTGGGACTACCTAGCCACCCGCAAGATCCTGGAGACTAGCTTTATTGATGAGACGGTGCTAGATACTCTCGAGTTAACAGAGCCAGTCTGCTACCTCCTCGCCAAAGAAGGATATGAGGGATTTATGGGCAAGAGTGGCCCTACCTATAGGCGGTACACGTTGGAGTTCCTTTCCATCTTCAGGATGTGCAACACCCAACATGATGAACCATTCGAGAGGTACATTAACTTCCACTTAGACTATGTCTCTCGGGAGATGACGGTCTCACAGATTGAGGTCGCGTTTGGGTGGAACACGACCAGGATCAAAATGAGCTTCTACCCAGCACACAATTGAGGAGGATATGTATTTTTGGAGCATAGTCACGAGGAGGGTGAGGGACTCCCATGACAAGAACAATATCATCATTCATCTCGCTCTCCGATTTGTGCCTAGATTCTTGCTGGGCACATTGTTTTATTTGTCAGAGCCAACAAACGTGCCTGACCCGGACATCCAACACATGTGGTAGCTGACGAGTGAGGGGATAGGCTTTGGGAAATGGGCAGAGTTGTGGATAAAGAGAGTCATTAGTGTGGCTGAGAAGCCAAAGGGAAAGATTTCCATGGGAGGTATAATCGCCCTCCTAGTAGAGCATTTAGGCTTAGTTGCCCCGGATAGCTTCCCACGATTGGGCAGAGGTTTTTAATACCTCATCACTTTGGAAAGGATGAAGAAATTCATCCTGATAGATACCATAGACGCTCGAGGTGTGTACCATTGGGTTTATGGGGCAAGGAATATCACGTTCATGAAGCTGCCTCAACCCCAGCGTACCAAGCTGGAGCTAGATATGCCCATGGAGGACTTGGCGATAAAGCTTGATGCTACATGTAGGGCAAGTTTTCAGCAGGAGCTGAATGACCAACCCTCACCGCTAGTCCCAACCGAGGAGGGTTACCTTCCGTTCACTGAGCCACGGGATTAGCCTCATTCTCCACCACCTCACACAGAGACCAAGCCGATGCAGGAGGATGTACCACCTTAGTTCTCTCAACCTCCACCAGATTTCTATTCCTGACTGCAGGGCATGCTCCTATACACCATGATATTCGTCTTGCGGAGCTTCATAGAGATGGATGAGGAGATTGATCAACTCTCATCCAAGGTACATGACATCCATTCGCACTTTAGTGGTCCCTCGGGCCCTGATCCTGGAGCAGCAAGGTGTAAGGATCAGCGTTGAAGGAACGAGGAGTGGATGGAGCAATACAGACAGCCATACTTCGGTGATGGTGGTTCATCCTCACAGCAGTAATTGTGAGCATTATTTTCTTGAGCTCCCCTACTATGATTTGTATTTTTTTTCCCTGTTTTGTGTACATTGAGGGCAATGTAGTGTTTTATGTATGGGGAGGGGTATTTAGCATCTACTGCTTTATTTTGGATGATTTAGCTTGGATGATTTAGGAGATTTTTCTTAGTTTAGGGATGCTTTCCATTTGATGTATTTGGATATTTTGTAGCTTTAATAATTGGAAATAGTTTTGCTACTTTTGGTTGGAAAAACATTGAAAAATGGAAAAATAATGAAAAATAAAAAGAAACCCTGCTAAATTGAAAACCCGAGAGGGAAATTTAGGCAACATTGGGGGCCCAAATAGGCCAAATACCCGAAAGGGTGGTCTGGGAAAGAATGAGAGGCTAAAAGTGTGGGAAAATGTGAGATGTGAGCCAAAGAAACATGATTTGTGGCTAGGATGAAAACCCGAGAGGACTCCTAGGCAAAATAAGAGAAAGAGAGAAAAGAAAAAAAATGTGCTACAATTTTACTCATTTGTCGGAGTTAGAGTCATAAGGTTGCGGTTGATACATGGATGTATTGGGTAACCTAACATCATTGGACTTCTTGGGTTTGGATAATTTAGCGGGGAAACAAAGTAAGGTATGAAATTCTTGATTTTTGATATGTTTCCTTTTTGGGTTGATATATTGGTATTAAGTGAAGCTTATCCTTGAACATTTGATATGGTTTTGACTTCACTTGATGCCATTGGACTTTGGGTTTGTCAATTTGGGGTTTGGAGATGTTTTATGGATGTTAGTGAATCGATAGGTTGGTATGGTTGGGTAGATTTAGGAATGAGGGTTGTGGGTGAATTCTCATTTGAGCTTAACTTTGGGATATGTTATATTGATAGTTTTGTGAGGTATCGATTTGGGGGGAATATTAGTTTAGGATGTGGATACATGAATTCCTTTGTGTACTTGAATCTTTTCTTAGTCAAGGACGAGTATGGTTCAAGTGGGGGAGGTTTGATGTGTCCATTTTATGTGAATATTTTGGGACTTTTTGGGATCACTTTTGTGCTCTTTTGTCATCTGGAGCTTGTGTTTTACCTTGGAATTCTCTTAGGAGAGGTAAGAGCAACTTTTAAGCTCTTTTGACTTTTCTAAGTGGATTTTGTGTGACAAGGAAATAACATCGAGACTTGAAAACCGGAGGCCATTGAAGACCATAAAGACCATATTTTGAAGACTTGAGGGAAAGTGAAATGGAGTGAAGGCTAGAAGACAAGAAGAGGAATGAACCTTATGTTGTTTCAAGGTGCCGTTGTGGGTTGCGATGGACCTATTGCGACTCGCGATGAACGGGTGGCCAGAATTCTTTTGTGCTTTTTCTTGTACTATAAATAGCACTTATCTTTTTCTCTTTCCCCACTTCTTCTCTTCCCCGATTGTGTACTGTTGAAACACTAGTTTTTCACCATTTTCATCTTTGTTTTAGCTTTATTTATGTTTGGTTTGATGTTGTTAATTAGTATGGATTCTAGTAGCTAAGTTAATCTCTTGAAAGCAATTGATTGAAGCTTCCAAACCCATGTAATGATATTCTTGATTTTGCTCATTTATGAACATTTATTGGGGAACATTTATCGTGCCATTAATGCTATATTTTACTTCATGTATACCATGGGTTATTTTAGAATAGAAAGTGTTCGTATGATTGAAGTGTTGAGGTGTTAGGGAAGTGGTCAATTTCTTAGCTCATTAGACATGAAAATCCAAGAACATGGAATTAGGACTTCTTTTGTATAATGTGATGTGATTCTTTCTAGATAAGTATGTT
The DNA here is from genome assembly GCA_037428765.1 of Rubia yunnanensis. Classification (NCBI taxonomy): domain Eukaryota; kingdom Viridiplantae; phylum Streptophyta; class Magnoliopsida; order Gentianales; family Rubiaceae; genus Rubia; species Rubia yunnanensis. The sequence continues at coordinate 86,893,484 of CM075066.1, forward strand.
AATGTGGATTGTTCTCATATTTATCCTATAGAAGCAAAGAAAGGTTGAACCTAGAATGTGGTTTGTTCTAGGGTTAGCCTAATAAATGCTTTGTTTGGTTAAATGGTTATGCCTTTGGTAGAAGGCTTATTGTTAGCAAATGTATGGTTCTTCGTGTTAAATGTCATTGATGAAATACCTTTAGGCGTTGTTTTTCTAAAGTGATTTTCAACGAGGTTTGGAAAATGTCATTGTCTACATTTGCAAATTACTATTAAGAAGAAATTAATGTTGATCATCAATATGGAAGTGATAGCATTCCCCATAGGCAATAAATGTCAATGAATAATTGAGTGAATCTATGATCTATAGGAGGTTTGGAAGTGAGGATCAATTTTCCTCAAGGCTTTGTTAATTGTTGATTTAATCATCTTTTTAGTTGTTGTTGCATGATTAGCATTGTTAACTTGCTTTGCTAGTTGTTATCTTTTAAATTTGTAACTTAGGAAAAACCACTCCCCCGTCCATTTACTTGCTTTTATATGCATATGTATATATATATATATATCTAGTATGTTATCTGTTTTATATGTTTAAACCTCAGAAAGATCCCTCTTCTTGTGTGACGACCCCAGCTTGCCATTACCTACTTAGTTTTAGATAGGAAGCCTTTAAGGCTTAAAAATATTAACTTTGAGAGGTACGGCGATGACCTCCCAGCCATTTTCAGTTATGATGGTTCGAGGGATCCCGAAATGATAGATGATGTTCTTCCAGCAGAAGCCGATCACCGCCTTCCCTTTTATGCCAGTTTAGGCTTCAACCTCAACCCATTTTGTAAAGTAATCCACAGCCACAATCAGGTATCGAAAGTGGCTTGGAGCTTCTGGGAAAGGGCTCACCAGATTGATCCCCCATTTGTCAAATGGACAAAATCTATATATGTTCATCATTTCTTCTTGGGGGACATGAGTTATTGGTGCATGCCTTGGGCATTAATGGCAGACTTGGATGTGTTTGTAAACCTCATCGAACAATTTGGGCCAATAGTATCCCGCTAAGAGGATTTTCTTAGCTATCGACCGAGTCCCTTGGTAACTTTTACACGCTCCTTCATGAGTCTCACGGATTAGATAGTCAGCTTCGTGGGGGGCTACGCATCAAAGAAGCGGTTATAGATGACCTCGTCGATAAAGCACATATTCGTGGTTCAACCTAATTTTCCTTGCTTCGGTTGCACTTTTTGAAAGAGTGTTATCTCGAAGGTAGCTCATAATAGGTGTTATCCACCAATTTTCTTCTTCCACCGTCATCACAGTTGTTTCTTCTTCGAAGCTGCGTTTACTCAGCGTTTCCACCATTAAGTTCCCTTGGGATTGTAAATCCAAGTCCGATGAACCAACTTGCTCAGGGCGTTAGCCTTGTGGTTCTTTTATCGAGGGACTTGCGTCAGAGTGTAATGGTGAAAATGTTCGAGGGGGGGCTTTACCACTTCTAAGTAGCACCGCAAGCTCCTTTCCCTAGCCGCATATTCCTCATTGACTTGTAGGACCACAATTTGGGAATCACTAAAAATTCAAGGCTTCGAGCTCCCAAGTATTTGGTTATATGAAGGCCTGTGATCAGTGCTTCATACTCTGCTTCATTGTTCATAGCCTTGAAGTCAAAGCATGGGGCATAGGGATAGTTTTTTTATCGGGGCTTGTGAGAAGAACGTTGGCCCCGTTGCCTCAAGAGTGTGATAATCCATCAGTATATAGCTACCACATTTCCTCAGATTCTTTCTCATCATCGATTACTATTGGTTCTGTAGTTTCCACGGTGAAATTTACTTAAGCTTGGCACTTGATGGCTTTTCTTGGGCGGAATTGGATGTCGTGCTCACCCAATTTGATTTCCCACATCATCATTTGCCTAGAGGCCTCCGGCTTAAGGAGCACCTGCATGATTGGATGGCTGGTAAGCAAGATGATCTTGTGGCTTTAAAAGTATGGTCGGATCCGTCTTGCCGCATGGACTAAAGCCAATAATAACTTCTCGAGGGCAGTGTATCGAGTCTTCGGATTATGCAATGCCCTGCTTAAAAAGTAGATAAGGTGTTGTGTCTTTTCTTTTTCCTTCACCAAAACTGCACTTATTGCTAAGAGGGACGCCGAGATGTATAGGTCTAAATCTTTCCCCTTCTCTAGTTTCATCAAGTTGGGAAAGCTTCGTAAGTGTTCCTTTAAGTCTCGGAAGGCTTGGTCAAACTCCTCCATCCATTTGATTTTTTTTCTTTTTGAAGCACTTCGAAAAATGGAAAATGTTTCTCGGCCCCTTTGGAAAGGAATCGACTGAGCACAGCCAGCGATCATGTTAGCCTTTGAATGTCCTTGACCGTTCAAGAGGGCTTCATGCTTACCAATGCTTCGACTTTCTCTAGGTTTCTTCGAGATCCATAAGGAATTTATCATAGCCCTTGCTTTTGACTACCATATCATCTACGTATGTTACACATTTCTACCGATCTTATTTTTGAAGAGCTTGTCAACCAGCCTTTGATAAGTTGCTCCTACATTCTTTAGGCCAGATGGAATTTTCTTGTAACAAAATGCCCCTACGTCTGTTATAAATGGCGTCTTTGCTTGTCCTTCTCTGCCATGAGTATTTGGTGGTAGCCTTTATGGGCATCGAAGAAGACTAGTACTTCATATCTTATTATCGCTTCAACCAGCATGTCAATGGAGGGTAAAGGGTAGCTATCTTTGGGACAGCTTTTGTTGAGATCGATGAAGTCTATGCACATTCCCCAAGCCCCATCGTGCTTGGAAACCATGACGGGATTCGCTATCCATTCGGGGTGAAATACTTCTTCGATGACCTTCACTCAAATAAGTTTTTAGACTTCCTCTTTTATGGCCTCCACCCTCTCAGTGGTAAATGACCTTTTTTTCTACTTAATTAGCTTTTGGGAGGGGTCCACATTCAATCTGTGGACCATCAGCTGGTTGGATACCAGTGTGAGGTCAAACGTGCTCCACAAAAATACATCTGCATGGTTATCCTGAAGCTCCTTTAGTTTTTCTTTCGTTGCGGGTGGTATCATCTTTCCCACGGTCACTACTCCTTGTGTTCGAATGGTCATTGGCCCCGAGTTCATGGGTTTAATTTCTCCATTTATCAAAGCCACCCTATCCTTCTTTTTAGATTCTTTCATGGTTATTGCCAAACAGCTTCTGGTTGCCGGTTGATGCCCCCCTTATGACTGTTATCCCCTTTTTGGCGGGGAACTTCATTGTTTAGTGGTAGGGGGACCATATGGCCCATGCCTAGCACATACAGGGTCATCCCAATATTAAATTATAGGGGAATACGCCATCAATTTCAGTGAAGCTGTAATCAATCGTGACTTCTTTATCGCCATCTTCCACTTTGACTGGGAGGGTTATGACCCCTAAGGGTAGCACCGTTTCCCAGTGATGCTTGATAGTGGTGAGGTCACTCTCCTCAAACTTTCATACCCTAGCCCCAGTTGATTAAAGAAATTAGCAAACATCACTTCCACTCTGCTGACATCATCTACGAACACCCTTTTGTCATAGAATTCTCTTATAGTTGCATGGATTACTATCGGGTCCATATGGGGGTTCGCTAGGCACCGGGTCTGCTTCTGAGAAAGTGATTGCTTCCTCTACTCAAAATCACTTTTGGCAGGGTTCTCCAGGGGGCATGTGGCAAGATTGTCCTTTAATTATAGTGTTCGAGGATTGGTCACTCACTACCCCATTAATGAAATTGATCACACGTTTGGCCCCGTCCCCCCGATTCCTATCTGCCTGAGCCTCGTGGTCGAGTCTGCCATTTTCTCTTGCTTGATTTCTAGCTTGCTCCCCGTTGTTCCCTTGATGCTCTCTACCACCTCGATTGGCCCCCTTCTTGTAGGGTTTCCAATGGTGTTTTCCTTTTCCCTTTGAGGGGCATTCTCCTCTTGGTCTTTCGATGCAGTCCGGGAACAAGCCCTCTCTTGCACATCTGTCAATTTCCATTTTTAGATAGATGCATTTGTTTGTATCATAGCCACGCTCTTTGTTGTGGTCACAGAATTTGGGTGACTCTTTTTTCGGGAAAGTTTTTTCTGGGAGGAGGGAGCTCGAAACAACCCTTTGTGAATAGAGTGTATTTCCACCTGGGTCTTAGTTAGGGGAACATATCCTTCGAAGGTTTATTCGAAACCTCCAACCTCTTCGTCCTTAACTCCGAGACTTTAGACCCATTTTTGCCACATCTGTCCCCCTCTCATTTTCTCTTCATAGCTTCTTTGGTCTTCGAATATTATTCCACAATCTCTTGTAGTTGCTGCAGGGTTTCTGGTTTCTTCAAGACCAGCTTATTGTACAAGTCGAGGTTAGACATTCCATTCATGTAGCCAATGATCACCCCGTCATCAGTGCAGTTTATTACACTAAGGCTTTCATCCACATATCAATGATAGAATGCTTCTATCAATTAGCCAGGCCTCTGTTTTCTTTTATAGAGCTCGATCAAGATTTTTGTAAATCTCTTATTTTGGAAGAACTGGCCCAACAGGGATCTTCCGAAATCTCTGTATGAATTCAACGATCCCTTGCCTAGTTTGTTAAACCATTCTTGAGCCTTTCCTTAGAGGTAACTCCTTACCAGGTTACATGTTAGTTGTTCGTTGAAGTTCCTCGAATTCATTAGACTTAGAAAGGTCTGTATGAACTCCCGGGGGTACGTATCTCCACTGTTCATGAGAAGCTCCTCGGGTGGCTTTACATCGCTGGGCCATCGAGTTTCCATGATTAAAGAACTGAAAGGGGAGGCTGCGACTTGACCCGAAGGCCCAATCAACCTGTCCAACTCCCATGTGAGGGCATCGCTCGATTCGCCTCATATTCGTGGATATCCATATTGATTTGTCCAAAATAAAGCATTGATACTAGGTATTTGGTTTGAGGCCATGTATCCATGTTGTGGCCCTCCCACAGCAAATCTGTGATACAGCTACTGCTGCTCTTGGTGATAAGGGTCATATGAAGGGATCTCTGGTCAGGGCCATGAATACACCTAGTTCTCGTAACCTGGGTAATGCCTCATTGGCCAGGCCATCAAGTAAGGGATCGCATGGTTTGGAATATGAGGTACCAAAACGGGCACCGAATATGCCAACATCTGGTCCATGCTGGGGAATGTTGGTTGAGGCCGATCTTAAGCCCCTATCTCAATATTCGCTTGGAAGGATGCTCTTGGGGTGTCCTATAATTGGAATCTTGGCTGCAACATTAAGGGCATCAAAGGTGGGGGCACCACCTGTTGCTGGACCATCCTTTGATAGAGCATTAGAGGATCCACCTAATAGCCAGCAAATCTAAGGTGTTGAGCTAGTCGTGCTAAGTATTACTGTGATGGGGGGAACGCACTTTTCGTGCCTCTTGTCGCTCGAACGACCCCTACATTCGCTTCCACTTGCGAGTCTGTCATAGCTTCTGTGAACTGCAGCTCATTCTCTCTTTGTTGGCGCGCATAGCTTTATGATGTAGGAGCTCCAGCGCCTCCTACCCAGGGCTCACTACTGACCTCCACTCGCCTCGAAGGTATGATAGCTTCGATCTAAGACCCCTCTGGTACCCCCATTGTCGGGATCTGGTCTCGGTCTACCTTTGGGAGTCTGTTATCGGCACTTGAAGGAGCAGGATCTGATTGCATTTTCTTACTCTTGCGTCCCTTCCTTCTCTCGTAAGGGGATTGTACTTCCTTGCCAATGCCCAAGGTCTTGCCTTTAAACCGTTCACTTCTACGCAAAGTGCTTGCTATAGAAGTGGACATAAACAGCAAAACGTGCAGATAACAAACGGTCCCACTGGACGTGCCAACTTGATGCGCCCCAAATTGCCGATGTGGTTGAAATCTGCAAGACAAAGCCCCCGGGGGAAAGAGGCTCCGACGATCAAATCAGAAATTATTCTTTTAATTAGGAATGAATAGTTTAGTTTGTAGGGTAACCTCTATACTTTGTATAGGTTGGTAAGTAGGGCAACTATTTTGGTTGTTTTTAGTGCAAGTACTCTTCCATGAGCCAGCCCAAAGGTTATTAACCAAGGGATAAAATAGAGGACATGAGCCGGTTAGACTAGGCACTCGGGCCCAGTACAAATTTAGACATTATCAACGACGATGATGATGAAAATGGACACTGAAGCTCTCTTAGCTGAGCTTGAACAGGTTAAAAAGGAAAGAGCAGAGGAGAAACTTCGAGAAGTAAGCTCTTGATTTTATAGGTTTCTTTTCTTTCCCATATGTTTTGCTTATTTTGCATGTTGATGAGTAATAAGGAATAGAAGCTCTTTACTTGTGGGAAAGGTTATAGATAGCGGTTTTCTAATAGGTTAAATTATAGATGGTAATTTCCTTATAGACTTTAGAATCTTATTACTGATAGACCTTAGTTTGTAAATCTATATAATATAATCATGGTGATTGATGAGATGATAAGGAACATAAGCCATTTTCTTGTAGAAAAGGTTATAGATGGTAGTTTCCGGGTAGGTTAGATTATAGATTGTAATTTTCTCATAGACTTTAGAATTTTATTCCTATTAGACTTTAGTTTGTAACCCTACATAATGTAATCCTCATTGATGAGATGTGTTATTAATAAGATATCAATGTACCATTGATTAACCCGATTATATTTAATCATGGTACGAGAGCTTTTATATTTTGTCAATGAGTATTTGTATCTAGCAGGACCGAGAGATGCAAGAGGAAGAACTTAGTTAGGGAAGGTGAGTTGTTGAAGGGAAACCCTCTGCTAAACAACCCGACATTATTCAGCGTGGAGACAAGGTTTGTCACATGTTTTCACTTTTGATGCGCGTGTGCTTCTTCCCGTAAATGCAATCTTGATTCCTCACTCTCTGCATCTTCTCTGGGTGGGACGATGATGTTGTCTTCAAGAATCAGGCTTGGGGTGAACTTAAGGTGTTTATCAACGACACAATCAGGATTGACTTCCATAAAAAATTCCTCCACAAGTACATGAAATAATTGCCCGCCAAACTTCAGATCTCTCAAAACGCCTCTATCTATTATGTTAAACCTTCTTTATTGAAGGTGCAACTTGATTGCGGAATTTGACGTGATTTGTTTCTCTGAAATATTATCCCTTGGGTGTATTTGTTTGTATTGTACTCTTGGTTATGCAAATTTTTGGTTGTTCAGAGAAAAAAAAAAAAAAAGTAGGGATAAGTGTCAATATAACCCTATCTACTTGAATAATTGTCAATATTAATCTATGATAATTTTTAGTGCATATATAACCCTAACTAGTTAATGAAAGTGCCAATATAACGCTCAGACCCCATTTTCGGCATTGACCTCAATTTTCCAACGTTGACTCTATATAAATTGACCAAAATACCCCTTGGGCTAACTCTGAAATTAGGTGGACAATTTTACCCTCATAGTTTGCCGGATCGTCATAGTTCGCTGAATTAGGTAGAGTTATATCAGCACATTATGCAATCTTATTGGGTTATATCAGCACATTCCTAATGTTTGTAGGGTTATATCAGTACATTTCTAATGTTTGTATGGTTATATCAGCACATTCTTAAAACTTATAGGGTTATATTGGCACTTTCACTAACTATATAGGGTTATATTGGCACTTTCAAATATTGAAAGGTTATTTTGGCTCAATTAGGTAGGGTTATAAAAGCACTTGTTTCAGAAAAGATTTTTCATTGACAAAAACAGGTCTAATAAGAACTTAATTATAGCTAGAAATATACTGAGAATCAATAAAAACAATTTTACACAACAGGAGCTCCACAGAATGGCCAAAATCTTCCATTCAATTGATAACTAATAGTTTTCAAGAATTATAAAGTAGTGTAGCCTTCAATTACAAGGTAAATTATTTGGTACACTGGGGATATTATTGATTACCGTATCCCCAGGTGATAATTTTAAGTTAAAATTTTAAAATCCTAAAATTAAGGATAATGGATTAATTTGTGTATATATTTTTTTTAAATACCTATAGTTATTACAAGGGATGTGTACCCCTGGGATATGATATACAAATTGTAATTACCAATTTCAATTATAAGAATCAACAAGCAAGTCTTGATTTGTAAAATCAAGTTTATAATACATTGATAATGAAATTCTTATTAATCAATTTTATAATATATCGAACCAGGGCCGTCTCTGACAATTTGGAGGCCCTGTTCTAAATGAAAAATGAGGCCCTTCATTACATCAAAAACTATACTTTTCCCTCCTCCTTTTCCGGGCTGGGGACCGGCAGTGTACATAACACAGGCGGAGTTAAGAATTTTAATGGGTTTTGGAAACTGAAAGAAAATAAAAGAAATTGAAAGGAGAAAATTTTGGGGAGTGGAAGAGTTGAAGGCGATAAATTGGGAATCAGGCGAGAGGTTTCTGCCTTTTTGGCTTTTGCGCAGGAAGGAAAACTGATTCTACATTCTGAATTTATTTTTTTCCTAATATATATAATACACATGCATATTATTTTGGGGCCCCAAAAATTTTGGGGCCCGGTTCTGTAGGGCTGTTTGGGCTTGCCCACAACCGGCCCTGTATCGAACGATCCATAAGGTGAAATCTTAAATCAATATGTTAATACTAATATATTTCTCATAAGCTAATAGTTCGTGTCTCGAAGTAAAAAATTCAAGAGAAAGAGATAAAGAGGTGCACCTTAATTTCATGTCAAACATTGAAAGTGAAGACGAAGAGCAATCAAATTCAAAGATAAGGAGGATAACATGGACTTCAAAATTCATTCATTGTTGAGGGATTGATCTATATTCCGTTATATTTCTCTATTTATTATCCTAAACAATTTAGAGGAAGAAACTTGTGATTCGGTTATTTGTTTTCATTTCTGTTGATTTGTTAGGTATTTGTTTGTGGGATTATGCTTTCCCTAATAGGGAATTTGTTATTTCAGTATTTTACATTATATACTTTGAGTGGGTCTCCTGACAGGCGGTCTGTCCATAAGCTTATGGACAGGCCACTTATTTTTTACATTATACATTGCATTTGTTAAATTATATACAAATTTTAGAATTTTTAAAAATATTTTTTAATATCATATATGTTTATATTTTCACCTTCAAATACATACTATTACTTGTTTTAACTTATAAAATACAATATTTAAATTTTATAAAATTATAACATTTAAGGTAAAAGCCCCTGTGGACTGTCCATAAGCTTATGGAAAGTCCGTCTTTCCTGAAACTTTCTCATTTACTTGTATTATCAAGAACAAGTTTTATTTCTGCACAACTTAATTTTTTTACATATATTTTACATCATATTCTTGCTATGTGTAAATTCTGGAAAGATTATAGTAATAATTATTTTAATTTCATTCATTTTTAAATAAATTCTACCTAAATTTATTACTTTTACTTTATACTTCATATAATTACTATTACATGAAAAATATTTATAATTTTATTTAAATTATTATTTTAAATATGAACGTAAATATTACATTTTAATTAATTAAAAAAATTTAAGACTCCAACTAAAGTGGGAGTTAGGCCCGTCAAATGGGTCGGGTGATCCGTTGGATAACCGTTACCCATATACTATTTTCACTTATTGGATAAGGCTTATTAGATAATGACCCATTAGGTTAATGGATATAATTAGGTTGTATTTATTGGGTTTAGTTGGGTAGGATAATGGATTATCCGTTGGATAATTTTGGGTGGGTCGAGTTGGGTTGGGTAACAGGTGACCCGTGGATAATTTCATATCATTTGATAACAAATTTTTCACAAGTTTGATTACGAATGATTTAATTTTTCCCTAACACATAATCATTTTAGAAACGATCAAATTCTCGATTCATCATATTTATCGATTTCGGTTCATGTCTTAATCAATTTTAGTTTGAACCAATTAAAAATTGATAAAAGATCTTGACGAAAGAAGTAGAAGTAGTATTTAAGAAACTTTTACTAAATTTGAAAAATCCCCTCCATGAAATATGAGGAATTTTTAAAAATATTTTCTTTTATTGAACATAAGAAAATAATAAATGAAATCCCCACATTTAGCCACTCGAATAAATATTTCCTCTTTTGTAGTTATGTACACGATTCAACCTATATCAAAAAATTATTAGAGTTAATCGTAATTTTTCACTCCAAGTAAAATGTTATGTAACTTATCCATTTAAAATTTAAATGGTTGAAAACACCAATTATCCATTAAGTATATACTGAATTATCCATTGGGTATATACGAATTATCCATTGGGTCTATACTAATTATCCATTGGGTCGAACTAAATGACCCATTGGGTATAGGTCATTTATTTGGGTGAAACGTGAATTACCCATCAGGTATGTGTTCTTTCTCAGTTCTCAGTTCTCAGTTCTCACTTCCCAGTCTGCGTTTTGTTTCATCAGTCCACGTTTTGTTCATCAATCGGTCTGCGTTTTGTTCATATTTGAGTTCATAGTATTATATTATGTAATATTATATTATGTACATTATATTATATTTAATAAAAAAATATATAATATGCTGGCTTTGTAAACTCGACGAAACTAACGAACAATATTACTTGGGATCGAGTTCGAGCTCAAATACTGTACGAACTCGAATATTGTACGAACTCGAATACTGTTCGAGATTGAGATCGAATACTGTACAAACTCGAATACTGTACGAGATTGAACTCGAATACTTTACGAACTTGAATACTGTACGAACTTGAATACTATATGAGATTGAGCTCGAATATTGTACGAGATTGAACTCGAATATTGTACAAACTCGAATACTGTACGAACTCAAATACTGTACGAGATTGAACTCGAATACTGTACGAACTCGAATACTGTACGAGATTGAGCTCGAATATTGTACGAACTCGAATGTTGTATGAGATTGAGCTCGAATATTGTACGAACTCGAATACTGTATGAGATTGAGCTCGAATATTGTACGAACTCGATTACTGTACGAGATTGAACTCAAATATTGTATGAATTTCGAATATTGTATGAACTCGAATACTGTACGAGATTGAGCTTGAATACTGTACGAGATTGAGCTCGAATACTGTACGAGATTGAACTCGAATATTGTACGAACTCAAATGCTGTACGAGATTGAGTGCGAATTTTGTACGAACTCAAATACTGTACGAGATTGAATTCGAATACTGTGCGAGCTCGAATACTGTACGAACTCAAAAATTGTACGAGATTGAACTCGAATAATTTGTGAATTATAATTTGTGAATTCTAGTGAATATTTATGTTAAATATTACACATGCATTTAATTGGGTAATTTTGAATATTTATTGGGTATTTGTTATGTTCTCATTGAGTTAACATAATATGGGACCCATTGAGATCAAAATTTCTCATTAACATAATTATTTTCATCCCAAATCCTAAAAAATAATGAGCATTTAATACCTGATCACATTGGATAATGACAACTTGTAACGTAAATCGATAGAAAATGTTTAATGATAACTTATTGGGTTAATTATATAATGATTTATTGGATAATGACTTATTGGATAATATATTTTAACCCGTTGGGTCATATGAATATCTCATGGGTTATCCAATGGGTTATTCATTTAATGACCCAGCTCATTTATGACCCAACACATTATGACCCATTTAATAAATGAGTTAATTGGATAATGACCCATTGGATAATGATCCATTGGATTTGGATAATGGATTTATCCAATTAACCCATTTGACGGACCTAATGGGAGTACATCTCGATTCTCGAGTTAATATCAGATAAAGTGGAAAATATCAAAACCTTAAAATAATCATCACCGCCAATTAAAGTAAAATCGTTCCCGTTCATTCTAACTAAATCGATTATTTCACTTTATAATTTATATAGTTTTTTTTCGATGGATAAATTTTAGAATTTAACAATATTTTTTGTTCTAATTTAAATGTAAGACAAAATTCATCTCAAATGTTTAATTAACTATACCACGTAACGAGCGGTTGAACCCCACTAGTTAATAAAAAAAGTTGAATGTGTCAATCTGTAGTATCATCTATGTAATTTGGTTTTACCAAAATTTTCTAATTATTACTAGTATGTTCCAACATAACCTATCTAACCAAGTATGCAATAAAGTAAAGCATTAAAGACACGAGACTTGGTTATGCAGTTCGATAAAATCCACCTACATCTGCGAGGTCTGGCCCAGTTTAGAATGAATCCACTAATCAGAAATATACAGTACAAAGTACATCGTCCAAAATACTTATGTTTACTAATTAAATGTGTGAATTTTGCTAGCTCCCTGCTACCAATCCGCTTTGATCAGACTCTCTCTGACCTCGAAATTCATCGATGCTGGATCTCCTCTTCCCGAGGAATTAAGGCATATAATTCTGAACTTTGAACGGCAGGTCACATATGTTGGAAGATGGAATTCTAGCTCTTTGCAATTCTCTCGAAAGATTGAAAATATGTGTGCAGATTTTCTCTATGTAATCCGTGTTGAATGCAGCCGTGGTTGTCCCATTTTAAAGCCATGAGCATATCATAATTCTCCATGATTATCTCCATAATATTCCTATTCCTTATCTGCTTCTTGAAGCAAATCTAAATCCCATAAATAAAGGGATTTCCCTTATCACAATATCTCTCACATATTCGATAATATCAACACCATATTTGTAGGAATTTTTCATGAATCAACTATGTTTCTGTACGCCTAATATATAGCATAATATTCAGATTTCCATATCTCATAAATACCATAATATTCTGACTCTTATGCGTAAGATCTGATAGGCGTATATATGCTAATCCACATGTTCCAACATGGAAAACTTTTCGTTTCCAAATATGTTCACAAAATTTCCAATTAAAATATTCAATGAATACCACTTGACTTTACAATCTCCCACTTTGGTATTTTGTGGACCCAAAACTTTTTGGTCATTAATATCACGATGAAAAACTTGTAATCAAACACATAGGTCTTCCCAACTCCACCTATGTTGGAACATATGAAAAATACTGAAACTGATCAAAAAAGACTACCAACTAAATACCAGAATTCCATTAAAATACGAATCAGAACCGAATGCCAAGAAATCCAGAATAACATCAAAAATAAATAATTAGATTTTAGCCAAAATTGCCAAAATTGCCAAAATTCTCCCCCTAGGGCCATAAATATGCCAAAGGCAAATAAACCAAAAAAAACATAAGCAGAAAGCAAGCTCCCCCTGAATGTGACATCTATGTTGGAACATAGAGAAAAAAATATCTCGTTCAGGAGCAGGCTGTGCTTTCTCCATCTCTAGTTTAGCATTTTCTGCTTCGAGTGCTGCCATTTGAATGGCTATTGCCCCCAGTCTTGCATTCATGACCACTAATTTAGCCTTCTTTTCAGCAGTTGAAGAAGTGGAGCCTGAAGGATTCCAAGGTAGATCGTGGACATGACTCATGCCAAATATCTTCTTGTTAGACCGTAGGAAAATTGTGTCTATGATCACATCTTTTGCCTTCCCCTTCACCTTAGCATTCTTAGCCAACGCCGAAATCAAGCAGGGATACACAATGGTATGCTTTGCCTTAGGAGTTATAGCTTGCCTCACTAGATTCTGTTGTATGAACAATCCAAGGTTGACTGATTTCTGTGTTCCAACACAAAACAACAACTTAGCCATTTCTCTAGTCAGGGTCGTCGTGTTCGAGGATGGCATCCAGCAGTTGACTGCTACCTGATACTGACCAAAGAGTCTTGATGACAAACAATAAGCTTGTGAATAACCAGTTTCGGGCCACTTGGTCTTGTATCCTCCTAAGATTGTCTCTAGAATCTGATCATCTGACACTTCTAGATCCTCTGGAAACATCCCCTCAAACTCTGGTGTTTGCAGCCCCAAAATCTTGTTTATTCTAGCAGCTGAGAAGTCCACAATCTTTCCCCGCAAATACACCCTTTTAAACCAAGAAGAGTCAGCTTCTAAATTTCCAGCCATCAAGTTTGCGTACACCTCAATGACCACCTGTCTATTATACTGAAGTTGTGCAGTGGAAACCCTCTTCATTCCTATTAATTCCAAAAAAATCCGAAAAACCACTAGCCCTGTATGCCTCCAGGTCTACGGGTCTCTCAGGTATAACCTTCTACTCTGTAAATACTTCTCCCATCTCTTCACATTTTATATCAAAGTATGAAAATGACAGTGCATCACTTACTGGTAGAGGAGGCAACACTTTCCTCATGGGAGCTTCCTGATTCTTCTTGGCCTTTTTAGTTGGTGGGGAATCATCTGTAGCAGCCACCTTTCTCTTGCCCTTGACCGACTGTAAGAACTCATCCAGCACCCCATCGCTTGAGTAGTTCATCTCAGTATGTTCCTGTGTTGGAACATACTCAGTATCCTCAGTTTCTTCTTCTTCAGCAGTCTGTATTCCAACATGCTGGTCTTGGTCTGGTTCACTCTGTCTAGAAATAGGCTCTCCAGGTTGCTCTCCATCAGTATCACTTGATACCTCAACCTGGTCTTCTTCCAACATATCTTCATCATCAACCTCCATCTCGACAATATTTTCAGCCTCTGCCTGATGTGTTGGAACATAGGTAGCATTGTCTTCTTCTTCATTGTCAGAGACTTCAATTATCACTGGTTTCCTCAGATCTTCCAATCTCTGAGATGCCCTCAAAAAAAATCCTACAAGTAACCTATCTGTAGACTTGATCACATCACATCCTGCTACCTCATTATCGCTAATTTCTCTCACAAAAACATAGCTCGGACGAGGGATAGATGAATAAATGTGAAACGTGTCCTTCCCTCTGTACACACTATACATCCCCCGTGGAGACTTCACTTTATGGTTTTCAATACCCATAAATTTCCGATATCACCGGACACAAATTCTTTGGCCTTAACATTTAGGAATTCCCCCTCTATACACTTAATCTTGGTCAAATATACTGTAATTCTATTTTCTTCCAACCATTTAAATATCTCTTCTACAGTATTGAATTCCATTCCATGAATTTTAAGAGTTGGAGGATCAGGATTAGTTACCTTCTAAAATGGACCCTTTCCTTTGTTTCTGGTGCTTTCATCCTGACCTTCACAACCGAAGCTTGAACCACCGATATCTACATTCTCTTCACCAACATCAGTCAACTCAGCCTCTATGTTTCCTACACCTTTTCTTTCACCTTCGGGCAGGACCACCTCCACATTGTCTTCCATTTGTTTGTTATTCATGTCTTCTGGAGGTTGAAGAGTTTCTTGAATTTTTTCTTCGACCGTGGGAGAGTTGTGGTTCGAAGACATCTTGTGTCAAGGATTTACTGAGTAGAGAAAAATTGGGGAGGAGTTTGGCAAGAATCCGAAAGAACTAAGATGTGTGGGATAGTGGCCGAAAAGAGAGGAATTTTGAGGGATTTAGACAACTTTGAAACCAACCCAAACTCATCACATAACTTCCTTGGTTTTCGCAAAAAACTTTTTCCTTTTTTGAGATGAGCAATGATGTTTCATTTCTCTCTCGTCAACTCAAGACATCAACTCAAAGCATACCAACTTCCATCATACTATAACTATACAATTTCTATTTTTTGTGTTTTTCTGAATTTCATGACAAAAAGATAAAATATTTACACCTAAATAAAGGCAAGAAATACCTCAAATTTGACAAACACCTAAGTGTTGTCTGAGACTTTCAAAGGTGGTTGTGCCCAATGGCTTTGTAAAGATATCAGCAAATTGCTCGTATGTTGAAACATAAGCTACCACAACTTCCTTCCCTTCA
This sequence comes from Rubia yunnanensis, assembly GCA_037428765.1. Classification (NCBI taxonomy): domain Eukaryota; kingdom Viridiplantae; phylum Streptophyta; class Magnoliopsida; order Gentianales; family Rubiaceae; genus Rubia; species Rubia yunnanensis. The sequence goes on from CM075066.1 coordinate 86,909,301, forward strand.
CAAGATCTCTAATAAAATGATGCATTATGTCAATATGCTTAGTTCGAGAATGCTGGACTGGATTTTTTAAAATGTCAAAAGCACTTGTATTGTCACATATACCAAGAAAATATATATGTGCCAATAAAGAAACATCCACATGTAGTGCTCTTTCGATCATCAGCATTACCAGCCCAATCAGAATCATTGTACCCAATTAAATTAGAATCTTGATTTTTAGAATACCAGACACCATACTCAAAAGTCCCACTTACATATCGAATAACTCTTTTAACTGCAGTGAGATGAGACTCCTTTGGATCAGCCTGAAATCTCACACATATCCCTACGCTGAGACATATATCTAGTCTACTTGCTGTTAAATACAATAGACTCCCAATCATTCCCCTGTATAACTTTTGATCAACTGCAACTCCTTTCTCATCCTTGACCAGTTTGTCAGAAACCTCCATAGGTGTTCGAATTGCTCGGGCATTTCTTAAACCAAATCTCTTTACTAGATCTAGTGCATACTTACTTTGATTTCTGAACAGGCCATGTTTTCCTTGCTTAACTTGCAGTCCTAGAAAGTATGTGAGCTCTCCAACCGTGCTCATTTCAAAATCAGCCCGTATAATCGTGACAAAATCATGTACCATAGATGGTGAAGTAGAGCCGAATACTATATCATCCACATAAATTTGAACAATCAGAATTTTTGATGACTTATCAAGCACAAATAAAGTGCGATCTACTCCCCCTCGACGATAACCTTTCTTAAGAAGAAAGTTAGTAAGTCGTTCATACCATGCCCTTGGTGCTTGCGTTAAGCAATATAAAGTCTTCTTGAGGCGATTCACGTGATGAGGTTAATGAGGATCCTCAAATCCGTTAGGTTGTTCCACATAAACTTCTTCATTTACCACACCATTTAGAAATGCACTCTTGACATCCATTTGATATAGAGTAAAGTTCAAAGAGCGGGCAATAGTAAGTAATATTTGAATTGACTCTGACCTAGAAACTGGTGTGAATGTCTCATAAAATCCATTTTGTGCCGATGACATTGACACCTTTAGGGCGAGGAGTGAGATACCACACATCATTTCTTGCAAACTGACCTAGTTCTTCTTGCATTGCAGCAATCCAGTATTCATCCAGTAATGCCTCCTTGTAATTCTTTTATTCAATGAGAGAGATGAAGCATTGTAATCCTGCCAACTTCCTGTACTCCACCCGAGGAACTGGTCGAGTACTCTATGCCATTGATTCAGGTTGATCCTGTGTTGGAACATAGGATACGGCAGTGGGGGATGATGTTCCAACATGCTCAACCGGTTCAACATCAGTCTGCTCAGATGTTCCAACATTTGATGGATCTGCCTTATCAGGTTGACGAGGCTGTGTTGGAACATGAGTGTTACCAAGTTCTTCCTCTACGGCATCTGACTTTTGTCCTTCTTCAGAATCGTCCACAATAACTCCAGAAGTGTGTTGGTCCGATGGTTATAAACACGATAAGCATGGTTGCTGACAGAATATCCAAGAAAAATTCCAGTATCACTGCAATTATCGAATTTTTCCAATTGCTCTCTGTCTCTGAGGATGTAGCACTTGCTTCCGAACACATCAAAGTATGAGACATTTGGTTTCCTACCTTTCCAAATCTCGTATGATGTTTTGCTGGTGAATGGACACAGTTATACTCGATTGATCGTATAGCAAGTTGTGTTAATAGCTTCTGCCCACCATTTTTTATGAATTTCTTTCTCGGCTAACATAACTCAAGCCATCTCCTACAAGGTTCTATTTTTCCATTCTACAACACCGTTCTGCTGAGGAGTGAGTGGCGCAGAAAACTCGTATTGAATCCCGAGTTCATCACAGAAGTCACTAAATTGAGAATTTCCAAAATCTCTACCATGATCACTACGAATTCGAGCAATCTTTCCAATTGGACTTCCTTTTTCAGTCTGTAACTTTATCACCAGACTTCTAAATACTTCCACCATATCAGATTTTTCTTTAAGAAAATCTACCCATGTATATCTGGAGAAATCATCAACACATACAAAGATATATTTCTTTCCACCTATACTAGGTGTATTGACTGGACCCATCAAATCCATATGCAATAATTCCATATTTCTTGAGGTGGTTATATATTGAACTGATGAGTGGGGAGATCGAATTTGTTTACCTTGTTGACATGGTCCGCACACAACTCCGTCCTTGCTTGTTAAGGTAGGCATACCTCGTACAACTTTTGCATTTGCAATTTTCACCAAGGTTTTGTAATTGATGTGACCGAGCTTCCTGTGCCACAGAAATCCTTCATCCTGTTTTGAGATCATACATCATACTTCCTGTTCCAGAAGATAGCAATTATCTGATGATCGTATGCCTGAAAGAACCTTGGTTTTTCCGTGTTTCACTATGCATTTATCTTTCTGAAATTCCAAAGTCATATTAATTCCAAAGTCATATTGTCATCACACAATTGACTTATGCTCAGTAGATTGGCCTTCAGGTCTTCCACAAACAGCACACTAGTGAATACTGAAAATTCTTCAATCTGTAGTTCACCTTTTTCCAACCACTCTACTCTTTTTTCCATCACCAAATGTAACATAACCACCATCGTAAGGTTTGATATTTGTAAGGAATTCTTGAGTACCAGTCATATGGCGAGAGCAGCCGCTATCAAAGTACCACGAATCTCTGGAATATGATATAAGCGAAGTATGTGAAACAAAGCATGCACCAGATCTTTTGACAACCCATGCCTTTCTGACCATTCTGGTTTTCTGGACTTCGCCTATGTTGGAACATACCACGATTTGACGTCCTGCCATTTGATCTCTGAGTAGTTTCTAGCATTGATCCTCTGAGTGACCTTGATATGAACAGTAGCTGTGGATGAGAGGTTTCCCTTGATAGGGCTTTCCGAACTTTCTCTTTACCTCTCGAATCTTTGTCTTGAGATTTACTGGACACTTGAGTAGCTCGGGTGCTTCAGGCTTGGGTGTACCTATGTTTTTGAGTGGGTTGTAATACCCAATTCCGTATCGATCTCCAAAGTTCTTTCCCATATCCAGAATATCGTCAAGCTTTGCTTTTCTAGAATTTAGCTTAGAAATTACTGCTTCAGAAGTCTCAGATCTCTTGGTTGCTAATATTAGCTTTTCATTTAATTCTTCATTCTCCTTTCTGAGTTCAACAACTTTTACACGCAATTCTTTTTCTATTTCCATCAATTGTACTTTTTCTTCCGTCGCTCTTGGTTTGTGTCTACCACTTGAAGCAAAATAACATACATCTTTTCTTAAGTGATGTAGATTTCTTCATCACTTTCAACAAGTCCATCTTCTTCACACTGGATGCTTCATACGGATCTATGTTGGAACATACAGCTTCAACTTTATCTAGTGTGTTGGAACATCCATCCTCCGATGCATCATGAGTTTTTGCTCCAAATGCCACATAGTTGCTTACAAGTTCCTCTTCGTCTTTCTCTTCTTCTTCATCTTCACTCCATGAGGTGACATAAGATTTTCCCTGTTTCTTCCGAGTATTTGTACATTCAGCCTGAATATGACCATATCCTTCACATTCCCTACATTGAATTCGTCCAGGCTGTTTTGGTTCACTACTTTAATTTCTTGAGAACTGCTGATTTTCTTGCTCAAATCTCGTTCCACGATTATTACCAGAATCTTGTGGCCTTGGTCTATTTCTTCCAAACCTCTCCTGAGATTTCTTGTTTACTACTTTCTTCAGCATTCTTGAGAATTTTTTCGTGATAAGTGTAAGTTTTTCAAATTCATCATCACTATCAGATTCGTGATTGTCCTTTGATGAAGATGTTCTGAATGCCAACTCCTTTTGGACCCTGTTTGTAACTGGTTGAAATGTCATCCCATACGTCTGTAATGATCACATTAGTTCACCTAAGCTCATGGTGGCTACATCTCCTGCTTCTTCTATTGTCACAACCTTCAATGCAAACCTTTTAGGAACTGATCTCAATGTCTTTTTCACCAACTTCGCCTCTTTGTAGACCTTTCCAAGTAGAAATGCTATATTGGAGATGTACCTGAGTTTTCTGTTGAATATAGCAATGGTGTCATCTTCCTCCATCTTGAGTTCCTGAAACTTAGTAGCCAACATCTGTAGTTTAGATTCCCAAACTCGACTAGTTACTTCATGAACAGTTTGCAAAATATCCCATGCTTTCTTGGCTTGATGACATGTAGAGATGAGTTTGAACTGGTTTTCATCAACCGCAGTGAAGATAGCATTTAGTGCCTTTTGAATTCGCCAGAAATTCCTTGAGGTCATCAGGAGTCCAATTAGATTTGTCTTTGAGTTTCTACTCCCTTTGACTTAACTCTCTTTCTTTCGCCTTAGAGCTTGTATCAGCATCTTCAGTAGGGTGATTCAACTCCTTTTCAACATAGAACCACGCAATTTCATCCAGTGAGTTGATGAAAACTCTCATGCGTGCCTTCCAATAATTGTAGTTTTTGCATTCCAGCAGAGGTGGCCGAGACACCAAAGCTCCTTCTTTGGTTGCCATGGTAAAACTGGATCGCACTTTCCTTGACACAACCGAAGGAAAAATAAGTACCAAGCTCTGATACCAAATGTAAGTTGGTTTTACCGAATTTTTCTAATTATTACTAGTATGTTCCAACATAACCTATCTAACCAAGTATGCAATAAAGTAAATCATTAAAGATACGAGACTTGGTTACACAGTTTGGTGAAATCCACCTACATCTGCTGGGCCCGGCCTAGTTCAAAATGAATCCACTAATCAGAAAGATACAGTGCAAAGTACATCATACAAAATATTTATCTTTACTAATTAAACGTGTGAATTCTGCTAGCTCCCTTAGCTACCGATCTGCCTTGATCAGAATCCCTCTGACCTTGAAAATCATCGATACTGGATATCCTTCTCCTGAGGAATTAAGTCATATGATTCTGAACCTTGAACCGCAGGTTACGTATGTTGGAACATAGAATTCTGGCTCTTTGCAATTCTCTCGAAAGATTGAAAATTTGTGTACGGATTTTCACTATTTAATCTATGTTGAATGCAGTCGTGGTTGTCCCATTTTAAAGCCATGAGCAGATAGGAATTCTCCATGATTATCTCCATAATATTCTATTCCTTATCTGCTTCTTGAAGCATATCCAAATCACATAATAAAAGGATTTTCCTTATCACATTATCTCTCATATATTCTATAATATCAACATCATATTTGTATGGATTTTACATAAATCAACTATGCTTCTACACGCCTAATATATAGAAGAATATTCATATTTTCATCTCACAAATACCATAATATTCTGACCCTTATGCGTAAGATCTGATAGGCATATATATGCTAATCTGCATGTTCCAACATAGAAAGCTTTTCATTTTCAAATATGTTCACAAAATTGCCAATTAAAATATTCAATGAAAACCACATAACTTTACAATCTGAAATAATACAGAGAAAAGCATTTAAATAACCCCACCTAATTCACATAAGTGCCAATAGAATATTTTGATAATTTAAAGTGCAAATATGACCCTAGATAGTAAGTGTAAGTGCAAACGTACCCAAAGTTGCCAAATTTCCGTGAAAATACATTTTTCCCTAATTAAAGAAAACTAAAAATAAAATAAAATTACTATGACACCCCCAACTCTAACCACATCTTCATCTTCTCCATCTTCTTCTGTTGGCCGCCTTCGTCTCTTCTTCTGAGGGATTTTTTTTCTCTTTCTATCCCTTCTCATCGCGATGAAGCCCTTCGATTCCCTCCGTCGGATGGATTCAAACAACTCATTTCCATCTTTAAACACGGCAACCGACGGTGGAGCGAAGTGAAGCAGCAGCTAGGGAAGGCAATGGGGCAAGATGGGCACGGATTATGAAATATTCATACTCATGTCCACCTGAAATTTTTATACTCGTATCCGTCCCATCACCCGTGATGAGTACAATATTAAAATTCACCCTCACTCCATCAGGTATTATCTAAAATCCACCTCAGCCCCACCACCCACTTGGGTATTCATACCCACTTCAAATCCTACTACCACATCTATATCTCCAAAAAAAACTTTAATTTTACTTTAAAACAAAATTTTAAATATTGAAAATTTGATAATCATTTGCCTGAAAATATTATAAGTAAGACAAGTGAACTATGGATGAATAATAATTTATTATATATTAAACTATTCTTATGAAACTTGAAACAATGTATGAACACAGTCCAATCACTATTCTGTATCACCCCCATCTTTGACTCCTTCATCGACGTCATCTCATCCTCAAGTAACCTAAGTAGGTTGTGTGTGATCTTCATCCTTAGAGCATCTCCAATGATAAGAGCGTCACCCGTAAAAATAGAATCCACTTGGTGGATTATTGTAGTGCTTCACTGTGATGTAGATAGAATAGTAATGATGATAGATTGTAAAAATTTCGATCTCAAATGCAAACATCATATAATCAAACTTCAATGTGATGTGTCAATATATTTAATTTATTATTATAATATTTTAGCATTTTTTGATCCACTTTATATTAAACATAAATTTAGAATAAGTTAATTTTATACTCTCTCTGTCCTAAGGGAATCTGCAGAGAGAGAATCTCTCTGCAAATTTTTCCTTGGTGAAAAAAACATTATGTCCCTGTCTTCTTCACCTATTTTCTACCTTCTCTCTGCTTCTACACCTCCTCTCGTCGCTGATCAAATCTCATCCTCCTCCGCTGCTCACAACTCATCCTCCTCTGTCACCTTCTCTCTCCACCTCATCTCGCCGCCTCCAGCGGCTGGCTCTTTGAAAACCCTCCGGTCGTAGGTGGCGAGTGGATTGCGCAAGATCAAGCCATCGCCTCTCTCTGGTCGTAGATGGGGATAAGTTAGGGATCGGCAATATAAAGATTGGGGTTGGGGCACAAAATTAAGATCGGGCTCCAACGAATTAAGATTGGGTTTAAAGGTGATGCAGATCAGATTAGGAGTGGCACTATGGTTTAGAGGTGAGGCAGATGGGTAGCGTTAATGGCGGAGGCAAGGGGTGGTGCTAGGTTTAGAGGTGAGGCGGATAGGTGGTGTCAATGGTGAGGCGAAGGGGTGGTACTAGGGTTTAGAGAGAGGGGCGTGAGAGGGGTGGCACTGGCGGTGAGAGGGGTGGCGCTGGCGGTGAGAGGGGTGGCGCTGGCGGTGAGAGGGGTGGCGCTGGCCATGAGAGGGATAGCGGAGGGATGGCAGAGGCAGAAAGAGGGTGGATAAAAATGGGTTTGTGGAGTAAAATAGCGGTAGAGAAAAATGTTACTACTGCTAGTAGTATATTGTGGACTATTGAATGTGGATTCCCGTGAATGGAGGAAATAGAAATAAACAAAAGAATGCACATGAACTGGGTTCGTGGGGCAAATTGGCGGTGGAGCAAAATGGGTTGGTGGAGAAAACTGGGGTGGGGATATAATTTGTAATTTTCCAAGGGCAAATAAGTCTTCTGAAATGATAAATTTTACTAAAAGAGGAAAGTGTGCAGATTTTCCTGGGACACCCATAAAAGGTAACTGTGCATATTCCCGTGGCACGGAGGGAGTATTTAATTTTGTGACAATATAAATAATTAATTAATGTAGCACAATCACCTCTTCCTCCATTTTTTCATCCTCAACAACCAACTTCTCATCCCTTTCGAACTCAAGCTCATTTCTCATGGTGACCTTACTCACCGAATCCTCGAGTTCGATTTGGGATGGTGTATTTCCGGAATCGCGTGCTTTCATTCGGGCCAACACTTCTAACATACTCCTCACATGCCCCTCAATAGCCTCAGCACTAGAGGTGAGCCGAGTGTCCAGCTCTCCACTAGTAAAGGTGTTCAAGTTTGCTATTGTATTTATGACGTCCTCACGTGTCAAACTTGAACTTCCTTGTTGGGCTTGGTTTGGGGGTATGGTATAAGGTGATGATGGCCAACTATTTTGCTCGTATTGTTGGCTTTCCGGCTCATTCTCTTACCACCAATCCGGATTACCACTCCACTCCGGATTGTAAGAATTGTGGTATAGATGCCATTCTTGGGTTTCTTGCCCTTGAAAACCAACATCTCCTACCTCTTGGTAGCACTCTTCATAATACCCTTGGTTTTGGAAACCAGGGGTTCTTTCCCCCCTCATAGTGCTCTTCCCACAACAAATAGCAAGACCCAGTAGGATGGTCAGAATGACACATCCTACAAAACCTTGCTTATTGAGCCTCTCTTTTCATCATGAGTTCCCTCAAGGTGAGATGCTCCATTATTTTTTATTTTTTTTAAAAAAAATTCAAAAGTCTGAAATCATATTGCAAGGATTCTCGATAAAAATTTGCCAAGAACTCAAGCAATACCTACTCCAAACAAAAAAAACCACCAAGGAGTGGAAAATAAAACAACTAGCTAATATGTAACAAAATATACCCAAACACTTAAAAATAAATGCCTCTTCCCCAGCAGCGGTGCCAAAATTTGGGAAGTCATTGACGTACCTCTCAAAGTTAATATTTATAAGCCCTAAATGCTTACTAACTACAACTAAGTAGATAGCGGAAAATCGGGGTCGTCCACGAAGAAGAAGGATTTTCTTAAGCGTTTAGACATAAAAGGTTGCTATTATGCTAGAAGTAGATATATATAAACACATATAAAAGCGAGTAAATGGAGAGGGGGGAGGTTTGGTTGGTTGGTTTTCGTAAGTTATGAAATTAAAAGACAATATAACTAACAAAATTAAGTAATTGTACTAATCATCAAACAAACTAAGAAAAAGGGGTTTTAAACCTAATGTAGATCATTAAATCATTCACTCATTCTATCACATTTATTACCTATGGGGAATGCCAATAGAAGATCAACATTCATTCTTTTATAATAGTAATTTGCAAAGACAAACAACGACCATTTGCAAACCTCGTTGACAATCACTCTAGGCAAACCACACCATAGAGGTATTTCATCAACGGCATTATACACGAAGGACCATAGACTTGATAACAACAAGCCTTCTACCAAAGACATAGTCATTTAACCAAACATAGCATTCATTAGGCTATACCTAGAACAAACCACATTCAAGGTTCAACCTTTCATTGCATCTATAGGATAAATATGTGAACAATCCACATTAACATACTTATCTAGCAAGAATCACAAAATATTATGCACAAGAAGTTCTAAGTTCATATTCTTAGATTTTCATGCAAAGGAGCTAAGGAATTTGTCACTTTTCTAACACTAACACTTCAATCATACAAACACTTCCTATTCTCAAACAGCACATGTCATAAATGAAGTAAAACATAGCATTAAGAACACATGAATGCTGAATGACAAAGGCTTCAAGAACGAGTGACACAATCTATTCACTACTTCCACTAATCATGCATTTACACAAGATTAGCCAAGATCAATCGACATTCATTGACTTCTCTCATTTGCTACCTAAAACACACATGACAACGAATTCAACATCATCATATTCATCTAGCAATTATCAACACATCAATATCATTAAAAAGATCTAACTCATACTCTCGGATTCCACATTAAAAGAGGGGAGAATTAGCTACTTTCTCCCAACCCTAACAAGTGATCATATAAGTCATTCATATACTCAAGCTTCCAACAACATCAATGCTATAAAAAATTCACATTCAAAGCTTAATAAATACACGATAGCAAAAGTACTAAATAGATAGATATGGTTCTTACTACATAGATATGGAAGCTTCAATTCATTGCTCCCAAGATAAAACTAAGCTAGATAATTAAAAAAAATGATTAACCTATAAAAACTAAGAAAAGAAAGAAAGAAAAACTAAGGTTTTGAACCCAGAAAAATTGCAGGAAGAAGGGTTGTGAAGATGAGAGGATAAGGTGAGTATTTATAGTACAAAAAAAAGTTTTCTGGCCATACGTCCGTCGCGAGTCGCAATGGGTTCGTCGCGAGTCTCGACCGAGCTCAGTTTCAGCATCTTGATTTCTTTTTTCTTTTTGTTTCAAGGCCTCCTCTTCACTTCACTTATCTTCAATTCTTCAAGTCTTCAAAAGTTCAAATACAAGTCTTCAAATCTGCAAAGGTATTCTTCAAAGCCTTCAAAGTCTTCAAACAAATTGTCTTATCACACAAAATCCTCTAGAAAAGTAATAAAAGCGTAAAATTCGCTTTTAACTCTTCTTAGAGAATTTCAATGCAAAATGCCATATTTAGAGCACAAAAGTGTACAAAAGTGAATCCTAAAAGTCCTAATATAATCATATAAAATGGGCACATCACCCTCCGTCCCAGCAAAAATGGTACATTTACTTTTTCCAAGTCAAACTTTGTAAACTTTGACCATAAATATAAATTTATATATATATATATGAGTCTGTCTCTTGAAAGACGGTATTTCAATAAATCATGGAAAGACCAAGGTTTATAGTGCAAATTAAAATAAATGAAGATAAAAATTTTGGGTTGCATGAATCGGGTAATAAACTTCATAACTACGACACGTTGTATAATAAATTTTTAATATTGCAACTAAGACATTTTACCTTTATATTATTCCAATAAAACCCCGTCTTTCCATAAGCTTATGGATAGATGGTCTTTCCCAAGACTTTGCCTAAATATATAATAAAAATATCATGTGATATATTGTTAGATTCATTTTAATATCTATTTTCTAAATTTTAATTTTTATACAAAATTGTTATGTGTAGTTAGAGATATTGACGGTCAAACATGATTATTTAAGACCGTGAAAAAGTAAATGTGTCATTTTTGTTGGGACAGAGGGAATATACTTTAAAATATTTTTGATTCTTTATATTTTATAATTGTAAGAGGGTTTAAAATTTCATAATTGTTATTTCTTTTGTTAATAAAAAATATAATATAATATATCATAAAAAATACGTGAAATAATACAATGCATAGTAGAATTAATTTAGTATAGAAATATTAACCCAACAAAACTAAGATTATTTGAATTTTGAAATGTTAAATATATATAAATACAATAAAATTGATTTATTTTTGGTAAATGTGCCGATTGAGCATATTGACGGCTTCAATATGAGCCTTTGTTATCAGAAAGTCCATTTGAAGGAGTCAGTTGAAATTTTTGTCATGTCAAACAAAAGGTGACTCTTGCATTGGATATAATAGTTTTGATTGGGGGTCTATTATGATGATGTGGCTAGTGACTTTTACCACATTGATGCCTGCATTGGAGATGTTTCAGAAGACCTATTTGAAGGGGTCAGTTAAAATTTGCGTCATGTCAAAATTTTCGTCACGTCAGACCGAAGGTCATTAATAACTCTTGCATTAAAGATAATTTTTCAGATTGGAGGTATAGTATGATGATGTGGCTAGTAACTGTTACCTCATTGATGCCTCCATTGGAGATGATCTTAGCATACTTGAAAGTTGAAACCTTGTTTCTCATCAATCTATTAATGGCTTCGCCACAAGACTCGGCTTGTTGCTCAGCAGTATTCTTGGTTTACGGATTTGACTTCATACACATTTAGTCCGATGAAAGCTTCCACTATTTGGGTTTGCCTTACACAGCCCCAATTTCATTGATAGCATCATTCAGATCAAAAACATTTACCCTCATGTTAAGCATGGCTTTATTGAACCACAAATCGGGCTTTGACATCGGAGTCCCTAGCTAGCTAGTCGAGATAAAAAGTGGAAACACAAAGAACCAATAACTTATATATGCAGATGCAGTTGATGCCACCTTCATGGCAGTGGACATCATATCTAGTTCTGGCTCGACGATTTCTCTTCTCCTTCCCCGGACTCGATGGCAGATCTCTCCAAGAAACTAGGTTGATTCGTTGAGGAAAGAAGCCGAGCCCACATTCTGTCTGTTATTACTACCTGGTTCGATTTCTCAGTGATCCTCTGCACATTACAACAAGAACCAACTATTAATCAGCAAAAAAATGGTGGTGCAACAATTCTAGAGTTATGCTGATATGAAGGTAGCGACAGATAATTGGTCTGAACTCACATTGAATGGGATGTAACATTGTCTTCCATTCACTGGCCCGGAGGTATAACCTGTAAACCCTGCCATGGCTCCATGAACGGCGCTTTGAGCAAGCAGGGTGCAGTACACGTTGTCTGACGCATTGCTGGGAATAGCTCGGATCATATACGTGGGATCTGTCTCGGATGGAATGGAGTGAAAATTTAGTGAATAGTTTCAAGATTTTAAGCCTAAGACACTAAGAAAAGAAGAAGTAAATACCTATGTACTTAAGGTTAATAGGCATCTTCCTGTCTTTTGCAAAGTGATCCTGCAAAAGATGATCATGTCTTTCTTAGCATTCTCAACTTGCAAGATAGGTGAAGTGTCAAGAGTAAAACAAAGACATTCTTCAGGCAACAGTAGTCATGAGTATCCGTACTTGGTTGATACCGTAAAATGAGAGTGTATAAATTTGATTCTCGCATTTGTTAAAATGCTTCTAATTTACAGTAGAACCTCCAAGTGGTTCAAGTGGATACATTAATAAACAGGTAAAACTCATTCTCATGAGATGAAATGGGATCCCAAAACAAGATTTGCAGAAAAAGTCCATTCACTAGAAGCCACCACAAGGGGAAAAAAAAACAAGTGAAACACTGGGTACAAATCGCTACTGCATCAGAAGATAGAAGTCATACCTTGATTCTTTGAGATATCCAGAGTCCAAAATCTTGTAAGAGCTTATTTCCAGAAGCATCCAGCTTATCATGCTCAGAGAGGAGTTCTTGCCCTGCACCTTCCGCTATAACGATCACCATGTGTCCTTGATCCTTTAGGCATTTCTCAATATATTCATATAGTCCGCCAGGACCTTCAAGATAAAATGGTGATTCGGGAATTAAGCAGCAATCCACGTGTCGGCTGGCAAGAGTGGCATACATGGCTATAAAACCTGTAGACCAACACCATAGTTCAATGTTTTAAATACAACACAATCTTGCCTCCAGTATAACAAGAAGCACACAATGGATTTGCATTTTGGACTAAAAAACCAGGACTACGTTGATCAAGTCATGATAAAGACATTGGGGATGCTCTAAAAAAGATGTAGTCAAGAAAGCTGGTTTGAAACATACCGCTGTTCCTTCCCATTAACTTCACGAGGCCAATACCATTCTCAATACTTGTTGCTTCAACATGTGCAGCGCTAATAGCACGCTGAGCTTCCTCAACAGCAGTATCAAAACCAAAAGATCTATCAATAACCTGCATTAAAGAAGACCATACTCTCAGGTGAAGCAAGCTCACAATCCACAAAAGAATTTGTGGAATAACTGGTAGCATCTTGTGTACCATCAATACATGGTACATATTCATAAGCGAGAATAAACGTACAGGAATGTCATTATCAATAGTCTTTGGAATACCAACAATAGCAACTTTAAGACCACGTCTTCTGATTTCCTGCAAAATGGAGATTTGAGAACTCGCAACTCAGCGAACCATACTAAAACGTGATAAATGGAGAGTGTTACAGTCAAATGATTGACACCTAAAATTACATGATTTCAGACATGACTAAGGGAAGTAACAAAGTTATATCGCCAAGAACATACCTCAAATATAACTGAGGCACCTCTCTGTGTCCCATCTCCACCAATTATATAAACCTACATGAAGACAGTCAATGTTCTCCATAAATTAAACTCTTATCAAGTAAGATGTAATCGATCAACGGATGGTGTGCAAACCTGATTAATTCCACGGTCCTGAATGCTGTCAACTATTTTCTTCTTGTCATGACCGCCACGCGATGTTCCAATAAAGGTGCCTCCTTGTTGATGAATGTCATTTACTAGTTTAGGCGTCAATGTTATGGTATTTTTAGAGTAGAAACCGCGATATCCTCCCTAAACATATTCGTGGTGTAAGAATTTGATAAGAAAACTTTGAATGTGAGCTGAAATGATTTGGTAGCCAGCTTACATCAATTCCCAGCACGCTCTTTACTCCGTACATATATGCTAAGCTACAAACAATTTCTCTGATCACCGTATTCAGACCAGGGCATAAGCCTCCACATGTGACAATACATGCATTAACCTCGTCAGACTCAAAGTAGACCTGATAACCCAAACAAAATACATGTCAATATCTGCCGACAACCCTTCACTTTAATCAGAATCGAATGTCAACTTGCCTTCTGGCGAGGGCCTGCCCGTCGGAAATGTACCCCTCTTGGAGTTGATGGATGAACAACAATCTGGAAAACAAAACAAAACAAACCCAACCCATAAGGTATTGAAAGGGGAAGACACGATCCTCTGCGACTCAGCCCTTTGTCGTAAAATATATATCTATATATATATTGCACAATAAAGGTTCCATCAATCATCAAAAATTTGGAACTCACCTTTTGCGGGACAGAGTCATCATCATGAACAAAGTACTGCCTGTGAATGGAATACGACAGACTCAATCCTCAATTACCAGTTTACCACCTACCAACCAATCATAAAGTGGATCAAAATGTTCAGATTACTTACTTGACAACAGAGTATGCAGGGTTATGCTGCAGGGGATTGGTATAAGTCTGCCAACCCAAACAAAGAAATAATAATCAGAAACCTGCTGAGATCATTTCAGGCATAAATTGATCAAAAATGGAATCAGAAGAAGGAGAAAATTACAGGGAGATTAGGGATGTAATCGGTGAGATGAGGAACGTCTTCAAGAACATAACCGAAATCTCCGGTGGAGATTTTGGAGTGTAGATTAGTGGGAGCTCCGGTGGCCAACAGCAGCTTCTTTTGAGCATGATCAGAGGTGGGACTGGGAGCATGTAGCTTCAGCAAAGTTGTGCCACCGCCATTACAGAGTCCTTCCATCGAACAAGAAAACGCGATCTTTCGGGTTCTGTGAAACAAGAATCAACAAACTATGGTGTTTATATAGCCGTACTGCTCCCAACTCCTGTGCCTATTGGTGGGCTGGGGGTGCCTTCGAGGTGGCTGCTGGTTACGATTATCGTGGTTGACTCTTTCCATCATTTTACTAAGTAATGATATTTACCTCACTTTTTTTCTACTTTTATTTGGGTAATTTCCTAATAGGTCGTAAAATATGCTGCACTCTTTCTTACTTACATTTTCGTAAGTCATGAAATACTGATTCACTCTTTCCCATTTGTATACATGTAAGTTATGAAATATGTTGGATTCTTTCGTATTGTTTATTTTTGTGTACATTATTTTATATATATATGTACACATTTTTATAAATTATGAAATGATCACATATATATATATATATTATCAATTTTATATAGCATTTATTATATTTTTATTATATAAATATATATTATTTTCTATTAACATATGGCAAAGTCTTAGGAAACACCGTTTGTCCATAGACTTATGGAAATACGGGATTTAATTATAATAATAAAAGGTAAAAGGTATTAGTTGCAATATTAAAATTTTATCATGCAACGTACAGTAGTTATCAAATTTATAACCCGATTCATGCAACCCCAAAAATTTTATCTTCATTTCTTCTAATTTGTACTTTAAACCTTGGTCTTTCCATGACTTATAGAAACACCGTCTTTCAAGGGACAGACTCTTAAAATATTGAGTAAAGTGCTCATATAACCCTATGTTTTGAGGATGTGTGCTAATATAACCCTGTGAAGTTGGAAAGGGCAATTGAAGCCCAGTGTTTTGCCAGAATGTGCTAATATAACCCTACCGGCCTAAATTTGACGGGAAAGACATGAAATGACTATTATACCCTTGTTTAAAAAATATTAAAATTCAAAAAATATGAAAAGTCTATATTGCCCACGCAAACCCTATTTCCTTCCTCTCCATTCATTTTTCCTTTTCTTTTTCTTCTCGATTCTTCTCGATTCACTCGATTCACCTGATCTTCCTTTTCTTTTCTTCTCGATCCGGCATTTGCGCCAGGGAGTAGTCAGCTCGGAAGGGGTGGTGGCGAGACGAGGTCAAGCTGCGATGGTGAGGCGGCGAGCGCAGGGGCAGTAGAGGTGGTGAGGCGGCAAGGTCAGGCAGCGGCAGTGGTGGCGGGACGAGGCGATGATGATGGCAAACTTCAGTTTGCTCGCCCAGATCTACCTGCTTGTCCGGCGAACTTCAGATTTCGAAGAGTTTAGTTTTTTGGCATATATGAGTTGAGTTTTTTGGATGTTGATTAATTTTTGAGATTGTGGTTTTTGTTTCATAGTAGAAGGATACCAGAGGTTTTCTTTGTTTTTTTTATTGGCAGTAATTGCTTAGTGGACTGATGGTGCTGGAGGTGGTGAGGTGTGGAGAAGGAATTTTGGCAGATTCCGGCGAACTCCAGTGGCGGAGGCGGAGATGGTGATGGAGGTGGTGAGGTGTGGGGGAGGAATTTTGGAAAATTCTGGCGAACTCCAGTGGTGGAGCGGGGGAGGCGGAGATGGTGGTGGAGGTGGTGAGGTGTGGAGGAGTGGAGGAGGAATTTTGGCAGATTCTGACGAACTCCAGTGGCGGAGGTGGCGGAGCGGTGGCGGCACGACGGAGGTGGCGGAGCGGTGGCGGCACGACGGAGGTGGCGGAGGCGAAGATGAGATGGTGCTGGAGGTGGTGAGGTGTGGAGGAGGAATTTTTCAGATTCCGGCGAACTCCAGTGGTAGCGGTGGCAGAACAGCGGAGGTGGTGGTGGCAGTGGTAGAGCAGCAGCGGCGGAGGTGGTGGAGCGGCGGAGGCGGAGATGGTGATGGAGGTAGTGAGGTGTGGAGGAGAAATTTTTGCAGATTCCGGCGAACTCCAGTGGCGGAGGTGGCTCCGCCGCTGTGTTATGGAGAAGAAGAAGAACTAGGGGTAATTTTGTCTCTACATTTAAAGTTTTAAGACTAGGGTTATTTTAGTCTTTTTAGTTATGGTCAATGTCGAAAAATTCCAAGTCAATGCCAGGATGGTGCCAAAAGGTTATATCAGGACTTCTAATGCAAAACACGGGGCTACAATAGCACTTCTGATGCAAAACATTGGGTTACAATATCACTTTTCAACTTCACATGGTCATATTAGCACATACCTCCAAAACATATGGTCATATCAGTATTTTGCCCTAAAATATTCGATATTTAATTTGAAAATATAATATTTAAAAGGTATTATAATTATTTTTATTATATATGAAGAGTCCGTCTTTTAAAGACGGGCTTTCCATAAGTCATGGAAAGACCAAGGTTTTTAATGCAAATTAGAATAAATGAAGATAAAATTTTTGGATTATAAACTTTATAACTACTACATGTTATAATAAATTTTTAATATTGCAAGTAAGATATTTTACCTTTTATTATTTTAATTAAACTCCATATTTACATAAGATTATGGAAAGACGACCTTTCCCAATATTAGGTACAACTGCAATGCTAAACTCTAATATAATGTAGTAATATCGCTAACACAAAGAGTCTGTCTCTTGAAAGACGATCTTTCTATAAGTCATGGAAAGACCAGGATTTAAATTGCAAATTAGAAAAAATGAAGATAAAATTTTTGGGTTGCATGAATCGGGTTATAAACTTGTGATTACTATATGTTGCATAATAATTTTTTTATATTGCAACTAACACCTTTTACCTTTTATTATTCTAATTAAATCCCGTCTTTCCATAAGCTTATGGAAAGACGGTATTTCCCAAAACTTTGCCAAACGCAAATTCATTTTTAGTGTAGTATTTTTCGTTTTAGTGTAATTTTTTAGTAGCGGTAAAATAATTCAATTGCGTGAGAAATATATTATTTCAGCTATTTATATTATCTTTTGATTTACACATGTTTATTTACAAATTTTGGTGTTTTAAAGTCTTGGAAAAGACGGTCTTTCCATAGGCTTATGGAAAAACGGAGTTTAATTATAATAATAAAAGATATCGGGTCTTAGTTGCAATATTAAAATTTTAGTATGCAACATGTAAAAGTTATAAAATTTATAACTCGATTGCAACCCAAAAATTTTATCTTCATTTCTTTTAATTTACACTTTAAATCTTAATTTTTCCGTGATTTATGCAAAGAGCGTGTTTAAAAAGAGACGGGCTCTAAAAGGAATAAGTCATTCCTAACAGAAGGTAGATATTTAATAAATCATGGTTCAATCAATCCTTGCAATTAGAGGTTTCTGGTCCAAGTAAACAAACACAAATTCCACAAAGTACCACTTAGGTACAACTTTTCAAGTCGGAAATGGTTGGTTCGTTGGTTCCATTTAGTAAATGGTTTCGGTTTGAGTTTATTTTTGGCCATATTACTGAACTACACTTTATAGCGTGTGGTTTTCCACAAGTTTTCCGACAGTTGTACTGTATTGCTCTAAATCTTTTCTTGCTTCACATTAAAGCTTGCCTACATATATCAAATTTACAATTTCTCTGCCTTAGGATCATAAATTATTTTATATTTTTCCTTCTATAAAATTCACTATAAATTAACGATTTAAATATATATATATATATGAATTTTAATTACAAAGGGTTGAGCTAATTAAAATTCTTTGAGGCATTAATTAAATGTATAAGTAATCAATTGCATTACGGAAGTTTTAATAAATTACTGGCATCTTTGGGGTATCATGAGTACCGTATCTCCAAGAATATAATGTGTGTTACTAATTGTAAGGACGTGTATTTTCTCATGTGATATTGTGCATTATTAATAGTGTCATAAAGTTTGTGTTGTAATAGGTTACTAGTTACCTTAGTCATATCTTGTACATTTCGATATAAATAATCCATCATTCTGTCAATAACACACGCATAATCATTCCCCAAAATATATCTATTCCCTCTTTCATGGTATCAGAGCCTACTCTCAAAACTGAAATTTTCCAACCAAAACCCTAGGGCACCACCGTGTATTTCCACCGCCGCCAACTCAATATGCGACCGCCACCACCCATTCTTTCGGTCACTCCACTGGCCGACGAAGATCTCAGTTCTCAGCTACTTACACGCCCCTTGATCACTCATCTCCATTATACATTCATCCTTCAGATCATCCGGGCTTGTCACTCTGTCAGGTTGTTCTCAAGGGCGACAATTATCAGGAACGGACCACCTCGATGAATACGCACTCAAGGCTAAGCGTAAGTTGGGCTTTATCGACATTCAAATTTCTCAGGGTGATATTGCCTCTGTTAATTTGGATGACTGGTGTAGCATTAATCCGTGTTGATTGGATGGGTTGTTCAATCCATTGACCCATCGTTACGATCTTCTATAATCTATCCCAAAACTGTTTTTGAGCTCTGGGAAGAATTATGCCATCGCTTCTCTGTCGACAATGGCCCTCGTCTTCTCCAGCTTCGCGCATATTCGGTGAACTGTCGCCAAGGTGGAAAATATGTCACTTCGTATTATAGTGCTCTCAAGAAGATTTAGGATGAAGTCACAACATATCCCCCTTCAGCAGGATGAAGTCAGGCCTATCTCTACATCAATTGTTCGCGTAATATCACTGCCAAGCTTCGCACCACACGTGATGTTAAGCGCCTTTATCAGTTCTTTCTTAGACTCGATGACACTTTTGGGACTCTCCGTTCTAGTATTATGGCACAGGAACCACTGCCTTTTCTCAACATTTTTTATGTTCTTGTTGTTCAGGAGGAACGTCACAAGACCCTGATGCACGAACGCGACACCAAGTCTGATGGTATGGCGTTCGCTGCTCAGGCTAAGCCTATTTTTCTGCATCGCTAGTTAGCTCTATCGGTGCAGGAAAAGTCTGCCATCAACCGCCCCTCTTGCATTCACTGTGGGAAGCTTGGTCATAATGTTTCTCGCTGCTGGAAGATCCACAACATCCCTGAAGGCTTCGTCCACCGCTCGGTCGGGCGTAGGGCTGGTCACACTCATGGAGCACCAGGCGGCGGCACCGCTTTCTTGGCCCAGCAGCAAGCTCAAACTGCGGCTTTCTATGTTATCTCCCTTTCAGAGTCGGCGGTTCGTGATTCGAATCTTAGCCCTGATTAATGGCAGACTGTCGTGCAGATGTACAATTCCATGAACACGCCTTCCACTGATGCTACTGGTAAGCATTCTTTATAGATTCGACACCAGTGCCTCTTTTCATCTGATGGGTAATCTAGCCTTGCTTCATGATATGATTGATATTGCACATGTCCCTTTTAAGCTTTCGGGAAATCGTGTTGTTATAGTTGTTCAAGAAGGTTCTCTGGTATTCTCTCAGTCTGCCAGAATTGATCATGTTCTCTATTTGCCAAGTTTGGAGTGCAATCTTCTCTCATTCACTATGTTGCTTCTACATGCTCAATGGTTTGCTTTCTTAATCGATCAGTTGTGTGTACTTTAGGAAAGTGGTTCAGGAATATTGATTGGTGTGAGTGAGCAACGAAGTGGAGTTTACTAGTTACGTCATTTCTCAGCTTTCGCACACGCATTACATGCGTCCAAATCCTAGAAGAAGTACTCAGTCAAATTGTGGCATAGAGGTACTTCTTCTTCTTGTGGTGCTACTTATTTTGTCACGATTGTCGATAACTATTCTCGTGCTACTTGGGTTTATTGACTGAAATCCAAGTCAGAAGTTTCACGTTTGATCATGGATTTTTGTGCTTTGACTATTACTCAGTTTTAGTCCTCAGTTTGCCATTTTTTATCAGAGAATGGTACAGAGTTTCTAGGACTGGGGGATTATTTTGCTACTCACGGCATTGTTCATGATACTCCATGTGTTACCCCAATAAAATGGCAGAGTAGAGTGCAAACATCGCCACCTCTTAAACGTGGCCCGTGCTCTGCAATTTAAAGCCTCTCTTCCCATTAAGTTCTGGGGTGAATGTGTTCTAACTGCTTTTTTTTAATCAATCACACTCCGACACCAGTTCTTCAAAACAAGACTTCGTTTCATCTGTTATTTCAGCACGAACCCAAGTATTCTGATTTGCGTGTCTTTGGGTATCTTTGTTTGCTCTGGTTCTTCCTCGACCAACTAATAACTTTGTTGTTCGTGGTCGTAAATGTGTTTACATGGTATATCCCTGTGGTAAACATGGCTGGCGGTTGTATGATCTCGAAACTGGTCAGTTCTTCTTATCTCGCGATGTGGTGTTTTTTGAAAATATCTTTCCATTTTGGGCTCCACATGGTTCCCCGTCGCCACCTCCTTAAGATCATTCTCCTCATCCTGCTATCTATAACCTTCCAAAACTTCCTGCCTCTCCAGTAAGGCAGATCTCTTCCCAACATCATGTAGTACGCAGCCAGGGGGAGTCTGAGCGGCCGTTGGAGTCAAGCTCACCGTTCCCAATCGAGCACTGTGAGGGTTCACCCGAGGCAGTTATCGAGGTGCCTCGTCCAGAGGGTCGACGAAGCAACCGTGATCCTAAGCCGAGCGTCTTGCTCAAGGATTTTGTATGCAGTTCCGCTCTCACAGGCGCTCCCTAATCCAGCTTGGCTGCTTCGTCAACTCCATATCCTATCAGCTGCTTTGTTTCTTCTCACAGGTTCGCTCTTGCTCATTCCCACTTTCTTACAGCTGTCACTTCTGGGCATGAACCGACTCATTTTTCTAAGGTTGTACAGCAGCAATGTAAGCGATCGGCCATACAGGCAGAGCTCTCCCCTCTTGAGAGAAATAACACATGGTCTCTCACATCTCTTCCTTCCGGCAAGAAACCTATTGGCAGCAACTGGGTCTACCGTATCAAGCATAAGTTGAAGGGAAATATAGAACGCTACAAGGCTCGACTTGTTGTGCTCAAAAATTGTTAAGTTGAAGGCATCGGTTTCAATGAAATTTTTGCTCCAGCGTCCAAGATGGTCACTGTTCGTACGTTCTTATCGGTTATTGCAGTTCGCGGTTAGGAATCCATCAAATGGACGTTCATAGTGCATGTCTTCACAGTGATCTGGATGAGTTGGTTTTCATGTCTCCAAAGCATTACTTGGTCAAGTCTGTCATCTACACAAGTCTCTTTATGGTCTCCGCCAAGCTCCTTGAAATTGGTTCTCCAAGCTTGCACTGGCCCTTCATCAGTATGGCTTTCGGCAAAGCTATGCAAACTATTCTTTGTTCAGCCTTAGCCAAGCTGGTCACATTCTTAATGTCTTGGTGTACGTCGATGACTTGATTATCACTGGTGATAGCCTTAATGCCATCTCTATTTTCAAACATTACTTGTCTTCCTGCTTTCACATGAAGGACCTCGGTATTCTCAAGTATTTTTTGGGCCTCAAAGTTGCGTGAAACCCCTCTGGTATTTTCATTTCTTGGCGCAAGTTTGCCCTGGAGGTGGTCACTGGAGCTGGTCTTCTTGGCGTGAAGCCAGTCGCTTTGCCTATGGACCTAACACATAATCTCGGCAAGGCTACTGGACCAGATTATGATCATCCAGACCAATATCGCCGTCTAATATGAAAGTTAGTCTATCTGACTATCAATCTACCTAAACTCAGCATCATAGTTCATACTCGATCTCAGTTCATGTAGAGGCCAACGCTGGAGCATTGGACTGCAGCACTTCATGTTCTTCATTACGTCAAAGGTAGCCCAGGTCAAGGTCTGTTTCTTTCTCAGGATAGCAGTTTAGCTCTGGCAGTTTATTGTGACTCTGATTGGGCAAATTGTCATATCACTCATCGCTCTGTCATTGATTACTTTGTAACTCTAGGTGTGTCACTGATCTCTTGGAAGATCAAGAAGCAGCACACTGTATCACGGTCGTCTACCGAGGCTGAGTACGGAGCTATGGCGAATGCTTGTTGTGAGATTCTCTGGCTTCGCTTACTTCTCCGCTCGCTCTGAATTCACCATTTGGATCCAGTTTGATTATATTGTAATAGTCATGATGCTCTTCACATCGCAGCTAATCCAGTGTTTCACGAGGGAACCAAGCATATCGAGATTGACTGTCATCTTGTTCGTGATCTAGTGTCTTTGTGTACCATTTCTACTTATCACATAGCCACTTCGAAGCAGCCAGCGGACATGTTTACCAAGGCACTAGGGCGAACAACATTCCTACATCTCAGTTCAAAGTTTGACATTCTCGATCTTCATGCGCCAACTTGAGGGGGAGTAATAGTGTAGTAGGGTTTTTTATTGTAATAGGTTACTAGTTATCTTAGTCAAATCTTGTAAATTTAGGTATAAAATAGCCCATCATTCTGTCAGTAGCACACGTATAATCATTCCCCAAAATATCTCTGCTTTCTCTTCTTTCAATTATTGCATTTACTATGTAGTTATTATATAAATATTTTATGCACAAATATTAGTATTGAAATTCACATTATACATATTATTATACACCTCCATGGTACCCCAAATTACAACAAACAAATTGAGTATATAATATAAGGTGCTCTTATTAAGTATCTATCAATTTATTTTATAACAACTCTGTAAAGTTAAGTGGTTTTCAATGATTATTTAATTGGTAATTAGTGAACAAATTTGGAAACGAAAAACATTCCATGTTGGAAAATGCGGACAACAGCCACATTAGCGCCTTTAAGGTTTTACGGGAGAAAGCAGAATATTGTGATATTTGTTATTTTATGGAAAACTGGATTTTCTATAATATATTAGGCGGTGGTAGAAGCATATTAGGTTTATGGAAAATCCCTATAAATGTGGAATTGGATTTATGGAATATATATGATATATGGTGATAAGGAAAATATCTTTAATTATGGGATATGCTTCAGAAGCAGATAAGGAATAGTAATATTATGGAGAGTTCCGATCTACTCATGGACTATATATAGAGGACATCACGGCTGCATTAAACTCATGGACTAAATAGTAAAAATCTACAAACAAATTTGATATCTTTCGAGAGTATTGCGAGAGCCAAAATTCTATGTTCCAACATACGTAACCTATCGTTCAAAGTTCAGAATCATATACCTTAGTTTCTCGGGAGGAGAAGATCCAACGTCGATGAGTTTTGAGGTCAGGGGGAGTCTGATCAAAGCAGATTGGTAGCAAGGGGAGTTTGCAGGATTCACACATTTAATTAGTTAAGATAAGTATAATTGTATGGTGTACTTTGTACTGTATCTTTATGATAGTGAATTCATTTTGAACTGGGTCATGCTCCGCAGATGTAGGTGGATTTCACTGAACAGTCTCGAGTCTTTATGCTTTACTTAAATGCATACTTGGTTAGAGAGGTTATATTGGAACATAGCAGTAATCATTAAGATAATTCGGTAAAATCAAATCTCATTTGGTATCATAGCTTAGTCACATATTTTTCCCTTGGTTGTGTTAAGGAAAGTGTGATCCAGTTTTACCATGGTGACCAAAGAAGGAGCTTTGGTGTCTAGGCCACCTCGGTTGGAAGGCAACAACTAAAACTATTGGAAGGCACGCATGAGATTCTTCATCAACTCACTGGATGAACTTGCTTTGCACTATGTTGAAAATGAGTGGAATCACTCTACTGAAGATGTTGAAACAAGCTCTAAGGCAAAAGAAGGAGAATCGGGTCAGAGGGAGCAGAAACTCAAAGACAAATCTATTAGGTCTCCTGATGAACTTAAGGCCTTACTAGCAAATTCGAAAGTATTAAATGCTATTTTCACGGCAGTTGGTGAAAATCAGTTCAAACGCATCTCTACATGCCATCAGGCCAAGAAAGCTTGGGATATTCTGCAAATAGTTCATGAAGGAACTAGTCGTGTTCAAGAATCTAAATTACAGGTGTTGGCTACAAAGTTCAAGGAACTCAAGATGGAGGAAGATGATACTATTATCGTATTTAACGATAAACTCAGAGACATCTCCAATATGGCGTATCAACTTGGAAAAGTTTACAAAGAGGCAAAATTGGTGAAAAAAACCTTGAGATCACTTCATAAAAGGTTTGCAATGAAGGTTTCAGCAACAGAAGAATCAAAGGATGTAGCCATCATGAATCTAGATGAATTAATGGGATCATTACAAACTTATGAGATAATATTCCAATAGTCTACAAAAAGGATCCAAAAGGAGTTGGCGTTCAGAACATTGTCATCAAAGGACAATCACAAATCTGACAGTGATGATGAATTTGAAAAACTTGCACTTATCACGAAAAAATTCTCAAGAATTCTGAAGAAAGTAGTAAACAAGAAATCATAGGAAAGGTTTGGTGGAAATAGACCAAGGCCACAAGAATTTGGAAATAACCGTGGGACACGATTTGAACAAGGAAATCAGTAGCTTCCCATAAATCAAAGTGGTGAATCAAAACAGCCTAGACGAGTTCAATGCAGAGAATGTGAAGGATATGACCATATTTAGGCTGAATGTGCAAATACCCGGAAGAAATAGGAAAAATCATATGTCACCTCATGGAGTGAAGATGAAGAAGACAAGAAAAATGAAGAGGAACTTACGAGCAACTATGTGGTGTTTGGAGCAAAAAGTCATGGTGCATCAGATGATGAATGTTCCAACAGTCAGATAAAATCAAAGTTGTATGTTCCAACATAGATTCGGAAGAGGTGTCTAATGATGATGATGAACTTGCTGTGATTGTTGAAGAACTCTACAGTACTTACAAAAATATGTATGCTATATGGCTCTAAGTTGTTGATACAAACAAAGTACTGAAGGAAGAGAAAAATTATCTGGCTGAGATAGAAAAAGAGTTGTGTGTGGAAGTTGCTGAACTCAGAAAAGATAATGATGAGTTGAATGTGAAGCTAATTTCAGCAACTAAGAGAACTGAGACATCTGAAGCAGCTATTACCAAGCTAAACTCTGGAAAAGCAAAATTTGATGATATTTTGGTTATGGGAAAGAGCTTTGGAGATCGACACGGAATTGGGTATGAAAACCCACCTACGAACACAGTCACGCTCAAGTCAAAGATTCGAGAGGTAAAAAGAAATTTTGGCAAACCTCATCAAAGGAAACCGCTCATCTGTAGCTATTGCTCATACCAAGGGCACACACAGGAACAATTCCAGAAATTGCTAAGAGACATCATGACAAGATGACAACTCTTGGTATGTTCTAACATAGGCGAGGTCCAGAAATCAAATATGGTCAGAAAGGTATGGGTTGTCAAAAGCTCTAGTACTTTCCTTGTTGCACATATTTCTCTTATAACACATTCCAGAGATTCGTGGTACTTTGATAATGGTTTTTCTCGCCATATGACTGGCACTCAGGACTTTCTCACAAACATCACACCATATGATGGTGGTTTTGTTACCTTTGACGATGGAAAGAAGAGTAGAGTAGTTGGAAAAGGAGAATTACAATTTGAAGGATTCCCAATATTGACCAGTGTTTTGTTTATTGAAGACTTAAAGACAAATCTGCTAAGCATAAGCCAACTGTGTGATGACAATATGACTGTGGAATTTCATAAAGACAGATGTATAGTGAAACACGGAGAAGCCAAAGTCCTTTCAGGCATTCGATCATCAGATAATTGTTATTTGCTGGAACAGGAAGTGAAGTGTATGAGCTCTAAACAAGATAAAGGATCTCCGTGGCACAACAAGCTCGGTCACATAAATTGCAAAACCTAGGTGAAAATTGCAAATGCAAAGGTAGTACGAGGTATGCTTACATTGACAAGCAAATGCGGAATTGTCTGTGGACCATGTCAACAAGGTAAAAAAATTTGATCTCCATACTCTTCAGTTAAGTATATAACTACCTCAAGAAATCTGGATTTACTTCTTATGGATTTGATGGGTCCAGTCAATACACCTAGTATAGGTGGCAAGAAATATATCTTTGTATGTGTTGATGATTTCCTAGATTTACCTGGGTAGCTTGTCTAAAAGAAAAATCCGATATTGTGGAAGTTTTTAGAAGTCTTGTGATAAAATTACAGAGAAAAAAGGAAAGTCCAGTTGGGAAGATTATTAGAATTTGCAGTGATCATGGCATGGAATTTGAAAACTCTCAAATTAGCGACTTCTGTGATGAGCTTGGAATTCAACATGAGTTCTCTGCACCAATCACCCCTCAGCAGATTGGCGTTGTGGAACGAAAGAATATGACTCTTCAAGAGATGGCTCGAGTCATGTTAGCCGAGAAAGAAATTCATAAAAAATGGTGGGCATATGCCATTAATACGACTTACTATACAATCAATCGAGTGTATTTACGTCCATTCACAAGCAAAATGTCCTATGAGATTTGGAAGGGAGAGATGCCAAATGTCTCATACTTTTATGTGTTTGGAAGAAAGTGCTACATTCTTGGAGATAGAGAGTAATTGGCAAAATTCAACAATCGTAGTGATATTGGAATTTTTCTTGTTTTTTCTGTGAACAACAGGACTTATCATGTTTACAATCTTCAAACAAATACACTCATGGAATCCATTAATGTTATTGTGGATGATTCTGACAAAGGACAAGTATCAGATGATGGAGAAGATAAACCTGATAAAGGCCATGTTCCATCACAACATGGTCAACCTGGCAAGCCACACTCATTGCATGTTGAAACATCTAAGCTGACTGAATATCCTGCTGAGTCTGAAGATATTGGTTATGTTGGAACATCATCCCCCACTACCTCATTGCATGTTCCAACACAGGAGCAACCATAACCAGTGACAAGGAGTACTCAATTGATCCCTCGGGTTGATTACAGGAAATTAGCAGAATTACAATGTTTTGTCTCTCTCATTGAACCCAAGAACTACAAGGAGGTCTTACTTAACGAATGCTGGAATGCGGCAATCCAAGAAGAACTTGGTCAGTTCGCACGAAAGAATATATGGTATCTCACTCCTCATCCTAAAGGTGTGAACGATATCGGCACAAAATGGATTTTCAAGAATAAATCAGATGTTGGTGGACAAATAACTAGAAACAAGGCCAGATTGGTTGCTCAAGGATATACTCAAGTTGAAGGAATTGACTTTGATGAGACATTCGCACCATTTGCCAGGTTATAGTCAATTAGAATAACTTACTATAGCTTGCTCTGTAAACTTTACTCTATATTAAATGGATGTCAAAAGTGTTTTTCTAAATAGTGTGGTAAATGAAAAAGTGTATGTGGAACAACCTAAAGGATTTGAGGATCCTCATTACCCTCACCAGGTGTTTTGACTCAAGAAGGCAATGTATGGGTTGAAACAAGCACCCAGAGCATGGTATGAACGACTTACTAACTTTCTAATTTAGAAAGGTTATCGTCGAGGAGGAGTAGATTGCATATTATCTGTGCTCAAAAAGGCCTCAAAGATATTGATTGTTCAAATATGTGTTGATGATATTGCGTTAGGTTCTACTTCACCATCTATAGTGCAGGATTTTGTTACTATGATGCAAGCCAAATTTGAAATGAGTATGGTTGGAGAACTCGTGTACTTTCTAGGGCTGGAAGTCAAGCAAGAAAAAAATAGCCTGTTTATAAAATCAGAGTGAGTATGCCTAGAATATAGTGAAGAGATTCGGACTAAGCAATTCCCGAGCAGTTCGAACACCGATGGGGGTTTTTGATAAACTGGTGAAGGATGAAAAAGGAGTCAGAGTTGATCAGAATTTATACAGGGGAATGATTGGGCGTCTATTGTATTTGACAGCAAGTAGACCATATATATGTTTCAGCGTAGGAATATGTGCAAGGATTCAGGCTGACCCAAAGGAATCTCATTTAACTGCAGTCAAAATAATTATTTGATATGTGAGTGGGACTTCCGAGTATGGTGTCTGGTATTCTAAGAAACAAGACTCTGATCTAATTGAGTACAGTGACTCTGATTGGGCAGGTAATACAGATGATTGTAAAAGCACTACATGTGGGTGTTTCTTTATTGGCACAAATCTAGTTTCTTGGTATAGTAAGAAATGAAATTCGATCTCTCTGTCTACTGTGGAAGCTGAATATCCTGCTACTGGAAGTTGTTGTGTACAACTATTATAGATGAAACAAATGCTGAATGACTATGGAATTCATCAAGGGTCTTTGAAGATATTATGTGACAACACAAGTGCTATTGATATTTCTAAAAATTCAGTTCAGCACTCTCGAACAAGGCATATTGACATCAGGCATCATTTTATTTGACATCTTGTTGAAATGAGGGAAGTGGTAATGGTCTATGTTCCAACATCTGAGCAATTTGCAGATATCTTCACAAAACCATTGCATACTGCTACATTTGAGCTTCTCAGACAACACTTAGGTGTTTGTCAGATTTGAGGCATTTCTTTATATAGCTTTTATTTAGCTGTAAATATTTTTTCCCACTTTATTTTTGTTCAGAAAATCTGAAAAACAAAAAAAAAGTAGAAAGAAGAAAAAACTACCAAAATAGAAGTTGTGAATACATGGTATGTTAGAAGTTCAAGGAGGTGTGACTTGAGTTGATAAGTGAGAAAAGTGAAATAATTACTTTTCTTGGAAAGGGAAAAGTGGCTTGTGCGGTAAAAGAGGTAAATAGCGAAGAGTTTGTTTTGATTCAAAATTGTCTCCAACTCTCCATATCCCTCTATTTTTGGCATACACTCCCAAATTCCTTGGTATTTTTAGATTTTTTGTTGCAAAAAATCTTTGTGAGTGTATCTTGAAGAACTTGAGCAGAGATTCTCTTCTTCCCAACGAAATATTTGCCGAAAAATGTCTTCAAGCCCAAAAGTCTCCATGGCCGAGAAAGAGACCCAAGAAAATTCTCACCCCTCCCCGGAGAATATCAATGGTGAATAGAGGGAAGAACCCATGGAGGGGAGTTCAACTGGCCGAGTGGTCAGGATGAAGAACTCAAGAACAAGGGAAAATTTCCCTATAAAAAGGTAACTGGTCTGGATCGCCCTACTCTGAAGTTGCACGGCATGGAGTTTAAATATGTTGATGACTTCTTTGAGTGGGTTGAAGCTAATAGAATCACGATAGATTTGTCTAAGTTTAATAATTTGGAAGGGGAATTACTCAATGTGAAAGTTAAGGAACTATTTTTTGGAGATATTGGAGAAATTGAGGATATTGAAAACTACAATACTAGGTTGTTGAGAGGGAAATATGGTGTGTACAATAGGAAGGATAGGTTTCATGTGTATTAATTTATTCCTGACCCTAGTAATGTTATAATAGAGGAAATCGATGATGATGAGGCTGAGGGACTGGAAATGATTAAATCCACTGATAGGATGCCCTTAGGACTTTATGATGTTGAGGCTGCCAGAAGACTTGAAGAACTTAGAAAACCTGTGATCATTGAGATTACAGATAGTGAAGAGGGAGAAAGTGTTGAGTATGTTCCAACATAGAGGGCAGAGTCATCTACTGCTGAAGATATTGAGATTGATGATACTAATATGGGAGGTCAAGACCGGTTTGATGTTACTGAGAATGCATATGATGACTTGGAATATTCAGGAGGAAAGACAGAAAGGTTTGACTTGATACAGGAGGAAGAGGCTGAAGAGCAGCATGTTGGAACACAGGGTAAAACAGGTATTGAGCAGGAGGAAGAGGTTGAACATGCTGAGTGTGTTCCAACACGGGAATCAAACCTGAACTACTCCAGTGATGAAGTGTTAGAACAATTATTTTAGACTGCAAGGGCCAAGAGGAACATGTCTGCTGCTGAGTATTCTCCACCAGCCAAAAAGTCCAAAAAGAAAACCCAAGCTGCTCCAAAGAAGAAGAATTTGCTGCCACTTCCTTCTGTAAGTGAGGTTTTGTCCTTCTCGTACATTGATATTAAATGTGAGGAGATGGGAGAGATTTTTGCATAAAGTAAGATAATTTCTGAAAGGTCATTGGACTTAGAGGCTTATAGGTTCAGTGGTTTTACTAATTTTTTTGGAGTTGATTGGGATGAAGAAAGTTGTCATTGTGCAACTTCAGTATAACAAGCAGGTTGTTACTGAAATTTACTCAAACTTGATGGCTAGGAGCCTGGAAATTGACTCCTCATGGTGTGATAGAGTTTATATTTGGGGGAAGGTGATAGATTTCTCTGCTGCCGGGATGAATAAAATGTTAGGGCTGAAAACTCCAGATTTTGAAGGTATCTTCCCGGATGATTTGAATGTGATGGATGACAAAATTCTAGAAGTGGTTTCTGGTGGATACAAGACTGAGTGACCAGACTAAGGGTATTCACATGCATCTTGCCTATCTTCTAGATTTTTGGGATGTATCAGGTGACTGTAAACTGCTGGATGCCATCTTCGAACACTATAGCTCTGATAAGAGAGATGGCAAAGCTGTTGTATTGTGTTGGAACATAGAAACCAATCAACCTGGGGTTATTCATTCAGTGGAATCTGGTTAGGCAAGCTATTGCTCCAAAGGCTAAGCATGCCCTGGTATATCCTTGTTTGATTTCTGCATTGGCTAGGAGTGCAAAGGTGAAGGGCAAGGAAAACGATGTCATTATTGATACTGAGTTTCTTTGGCCAAACTAGAAGACCTTTGGAATGAGACAAGTGCATGATCTACCTTGGAATTCAGAGGCTTTCACTTCTGCATATGCTAATAAAAAGGCCAAGTTGGTGGTTCTTAATGCAAGATTGAGGGGGAGACGACTCTGTTGGAAGCACATGATGCTGCTCCTGAACAAGATTGATGGTCCTGCAGTGTCTATGTTTCAACACATATCACATGATGAGTTCTGGGGGGGGGGGGCTGACTTCATTATTTTTATGCTTTATTGTCTTTGGCATATTCATGGTCCCATGGGGAGAATATTTTGATAATTTTGGATATTATTTTTTATTGGATGACTGTAATCTGGATTATTTGTTCTGGAATTCTGGCATTCTGATGGTATTCTTTTATAATAAGATTCATTATTTAGCATATGTTCCAACATAGGTGGAAGTTTTTCGTTGAGTTATTATTTCCAAAATAGTTGGGTCCACAAAATATCAAAGGGGGAGATTGTAAAGTTAAGTGATTTCATTGATTATTTAATTGGCAATTAGTGAACAAGTTTGGAAACGAAAAATATTCCATGTTGGAACATGCGGACAGCAACCACATTAGTGCCTACAAGGTTTTACGGGAGAAAGCAGAATATAGTGATATTTGTTGTTTTATGGAAATTTGAATATTCTGCAATATATTAGGTGGTGGTAGAAGCATATTAGGTTTATGGAAAATCCTTATAAATATGTAATTGGCTATATGGAATGTATGAGATATGTGGTGATACGGAAAATCCCTTTATTTATGGGATATGCTTCAGAAGTATATAAGGAATAGGAATATTATGGAGAATTCTAATCTACTCATGGACTATATATAGAGGACATCACGACTGCATTAAACTCACTGACTTAATAGAAAAATTTTGCATACAGATATGATATCTTTCGAGAGTATTGCGAGAGCCAGAATTCTATGTTCCAACATATGTAACCTGTCGTTCAAAGTTCATAATCATATACCTTAATTCCTTGGGAGGAGAAGATCCAGCGTCGACGAGTTTTGAGGTCAGAGGAAGTCTGATCAAGGCGGATCGGTAACAAGGGGAGCTTGCAGGATTCACACATTTAATTAGTTAAGATAAGTATAATTGTATGGTGTACTTTGTATTGTATCTTTCGGATTAGTAAATTAATTTTGAATTGGAGCAGGCTCCACAGATGTATGTGAATTTCACCTAACTACATAACCAAGTCTCGTGTCTTTATATTTTTACTTTATTGCATATTTGGTTAGATAGGTTATGTTGAAATATATCAGTAATAACTAAGATAATTTGATAAAACCAAATTTCAAATTCGTAATATATTAATATTCAAATACTCGTAATTTGTTTCGTGAAATTTTGGAATTTTAATGTTCCCTTCCCTTAGAGGTGAAACAGAGGGGTCTACCTTAGACCTGAAAGATGGATTGGGAGGCTTCCAGATGTTTGGGGATGGTATATAATACTCTATTATTAATTGACATCCACAATTGATCAAATAATGCGACATTTATATTGTATCATCATACAATACATATTTTAATATTCGCATTTTTACTTCTTAAATGGTATAATAATACATGTTATAAGTAGTATGTTACTCAACCCTGATGACGCTATTTCTATATTTTAATATTCGTATTTTTGCTTCTTAAATGGTATAATAATACATGTTATAAGTAGTGTGTTTTTTTTTTTGTGGAGGAATAGTGGATTTTTTATTAAAAAATATTTTCATGAGTTTATAAGAACTAAGGATTACAGTTCAAACTACCCAATGAATTGCACTCCTTATACTCCAGTTATAAGTAGTATGTTAGTCAACCCTGATGATGCTATTTCTTATTTGACATAGCATGAGTAAGGAGTTATTTTGTGAATATCATCTGTAATATTATTATAGATTAAATAGAATTATTTTCTTTTCTTCACCATGTAAATACTATCTATATAGTACTATTGTACCATCAATGAAAATATACGTTCATATTTTACCGCATGTCCAATGAAGACTTGAACACAATAACACTCATCTGGTTGGGGAAAAAATAATAATCATCTGATCATTAGTGGAAGCCACTCATTTATACATTTATAAGACTTAGGGATAATAATACGAAGAGATGTATAGATATTTGATCCAAATCTCATTTCCATAATTTAAAATTATATTATAGTATTTATTTATATTTTAAGTTATACATATCTTTTTAAAATTATAAAAATTCATTAAAATAAAAGGAAACTAATATTAAATTATTTTACTAATTATATTAATTATAAAATGACCACGTCTAATGGGTAGACGATCTAAAATAAGACTTTGTAAATTTGTAAATATTCTTTCTTAAATATTTGAAATTATATAAAATCATATTTTACACCATATATAACTGGTAGACATGGTCATTTTATAATTAATAAAGTGATTTGATGTAAGTTTCTTATAATTCTAATGAGATTTTTTCATAATTTTAAAAAGGCAAAATCTTGGGAAAGACCGTCTTTTCATAGGTTTATAGAAAGACGGAGTTTAAGTAAAATAATAAAAGGTACAAGATTTTAGTTACAATATTTAAAATTTATTATGCAACGTGTAATAATTATAAAGTTTATAACCCGATTCATGCAATCCAAAATTTTTATTTAATTTCTTCTAATTTGCACTTTAAACCTTAGTTTTTTCATGACTTATGAAAATACCGTCTTTCAAGAGATATACTCATTTTTAAAACTTGTAAATATATATCTTAAAGTATAAATAAATATAGAAATAAAATTTATATAATGATTAATCTATCTTCATCTAACAACACATGCTCTCTTACAAATTTTATATGGTTATCTGGAATGTGAAAGTGGACCATGTGTAAGAATGGATCACCTTAAAACCTCACATTTTAAGCAAGAATTGAAGGGATAGTCACCGGTTACCTCATTTTGCAATATAAGCTAGATTGAGCTTCTGCTCCATCAAGTTGTTGGTTTCTACTTGTATTGCGTCCTAAGTACGACGGTGCGGACACTCTATTCGAGTGTTTGTGTTTGCTGATCCTTTCTCGGTGAATCTAGACTTCCACGTCCCTCTAAACGCCTGGTGGCTATCTAGCCACCCGCTGAGTGCGACATCCGTGGAATCTAGGTGGACTCTTTGCGCTCTAGCATTGAGTTTCTCACGGTTCTCCTGACCCTACAGGTGAGACCCGTGACAGTTGGTATTTCTATACATTTATGGAAAGATGTGGTTTAATTCAAAAAATAAAAGATAAAGTGTCCTAGTTGCAATATTAAAAAATTAATATGCAACATGTAGTAGTTAAAATTTATAATCCGATTCATGCAAGCCAAAAATTTTATCTTCATTTCTTCTAATTTACTCTTCAAACCTTGGTCTTTCCATGGGTTATAGAAACACTCTTTCAAGAGACGGACTCATAATTGAATGTAATATTATTTTTTTAGAATTCATTTACTCGCGAGTTATGATTGATGATTTTGTCATTCTTATATTCTCTCTAATTTAATGCATTTGATACTGGAAATTAAGGTGCTTAAATTTATGATAAATAAATTAAGGGGTAGAAATAATTTTAAAAGAAGAAAAAGATAAATTAATGAAGAAAATTGAAGGACAAATTAATACAAATAATTTTAAAGTTGTTTTAAAGTCATAAAAAACGGAGGAGTAGAAAACTTAGAAGCCTAAAATAAGAAAGATTCGAAAGGATAGTTTGAGAAGATGCGAATTTCGTTCCAGATTCTGTCTAGTGGTGTTTTAGTACTAAACTATTTTTTTAGGTAGGGCCATATTAGGTAATCCATTTGATTAGAGCGTCATTGATTAAGACGCACCTGGTTTACCATTTACACATGCATGATCAATGGCGTCACCCAAGCCACTTGGGTCAGAAGACTGTTACAATCACGCTTTCCTTTAATGGCCATTTTAAAATTTAAAACAAAATCACATTATTGTGATTGATAAAGTCTTGGGAAAAACCGTATTTTTATAGCACGAGGTTAAATTTAAATTTTAGAAAATTAAAAGATTTTAGTTGCAATATTAAAAATTTATTATGCAACATACAGTAGTTATAACTTTATGACTCAATTAATGCAACCCAAAAATTTTATCTTGATTTTTTCTATTTGCATTTTAAACCTTGGTCTTTCCATAACTTATGAAAATACCGTCTTTCAAGAGACGAACTCATTGTGATTTTCGTATGATTTGAACTAAAATGAATGAAAATAAATACTCCCTCTGCCTCAGACCAAACTGCAGATAGAGGGAGTTGGGTTAAAAATTTTGAGCTTTTTTCTTATTAATATAAGGACTGTCAGCCCTCAACTTCACTTGGGTGAACAGTGCAAAATTTTAAAAAACAAAGTCTTATGCGAGATGGTTACGCACCGAGACCATGATTAAATTGTTAAGAATTTAGCATGTGGTTTCAAATTGAAGTTTTAAAAGTTCAGAGGCTGGATGCGAATTTTTGTTAATTCACATTTAAGTTCAAGTATAAATATCAATCTTTCATCATTCTTCTCCAATACTTTTATGGCCCTTTCTCTCTCCTCTTCTTTCTTCTCCGGTGCAACCACCTCATTCTTCTCTCCCATCTCCATTTTTCTTCCATCTTCTTTCAATTCGACCGCCATTTCTTCTAATTAACCGCACATCCTCTCCATTTTTCTTCCTCCTATCTTTCATGCAGTGGTTCATTGAGGTCCTTGGAATTTCCCAGCGAAGTTTCCTGTTTTAGATTCGGTCTCCGGCGGCCGAACACAATACAACCTACCTTTCGTGTTCATCTTCGAAGGTAATGTCTTTACTCATATTTTTTATGCATATTTATTTTTATTTTCATTTTTCATTTTTTTGATTCATGTGATTTTCTAGGGTTTGCGTTGTTCACTGTGTTAATATTTGGGGATTTCTCTATTTTTTTTGGTGTTTTGTGAGTCGTTATTATGGATTTGTGCTAATATTTATGTTGCTGCTACTGTTTCTTAGATGTCTAAGAAGATTTGCATCATTGTTGCTGCAATCGAGAAGGAAGGAGGATTTGTAAGTTTTCTTAATTTTCAACAGTCATGCTTTAGGTACAAGTATTGATGTTTCTCGTTTTCGGTTTGATGTTTTATGTTTTAGGCTTTAAGTACTGTAATCTGTGTTGGTGTGATGTTTTAATTTCAGCGTTTGATACTTGTGATGTTTTCATACTTAAGTGTGCAATTGATTTTCAGTTTTGATTGTGTGTGATATCTTAGGATTTTGTAATGATTTGTGCTATTTTTTGTGTTGTTGTTATTGTTTCTTAGATGTGTAAGAATGCTTGCCCACTGTTGCTGCAATCGAGAAGGAAAGAGGACCTGTAAATTTTGTTATTTTACAGACGTGATATTTTAAATACTGTTGTTGATGTTTCAGGTTTTATGTTTGATATTTCATATTTAGGTTAATTGTGTTGGTGTGATGATTTATTTTTAGTATTTGATGCTTGTAGTGTTTTAAGTGTGCAATTGATGTTTAGTTTTGTTGTTTTGATTGTGTGAGTGATATATTAGGGTTTTGTTACTATTTTTACTAATTTTTGTGTTGTTGTCGTTGTTTCTTAAATGTCTAAGACCATTTGCCCACTGTTGTTGCATTCGAGAATGAAGTAGGAACTGTTGTTTTTTAGGAACTGCATTCGAGCACTTGCCCACTGTTGCTGCACTTGCCAACTTTTTTTATAGTTGTGATATTTTAGATATTGTTGTTTATGTTTCTGGTTTTATCTTTGAGCTTTTATGATTAAGCTCTAAGTATTTTTTACGTGTGTTAGTTTAATGTTATAATTTTTGTGTTTGATACTTGTGGTATTTTCATATTTAAGTATGCAATTGATGTTCCTTTTTGTTCTTTTGATATTTTAGTGTGTACTGTTTGATGTTTTTAAATTTTGAGATGGATGTTTTAAATACTGTATTTAATTTTTCTCAATGTAGTTGTTAGTTTTAAATATTGTATTTAATTTTTCTCAATGTAGTTGTCAATGATGTTATGTGTGCTATTGTGATGTTTTAATTTCAGATATTGATGTTTTAATTATTGTGTGTGATATTTTATATTATTTTACAGGAATACTTTCTATGTCAGAGCTCTACGATGCCTTTGATGAGTTAATAAAAAAATAGTATGAGGAACCATGCTCCTGAAGATGTTCCCTTGAACAGAGAACTGTAGTCGAACTTTGATCTTTGCATTATGGAGTATGAGAGTCGTCCTCTTCAAAACCAGCAAGAGAAGACAAGTCTGTAAAAAAGCCAGCGGCGAAGAGAAATAAGTTGTGTGGAGGGGATAAGAATTTGATTGTGTTGAAATGTATTGATAGAGAATGATGTTTTAGTTTATTTGTTAGAGCTGAGGCACTGGCTTGTTGTTGATGTTTTAGGTTTATTTGGATTTTTCACTTTTTATGTTAGCGATATCTTAGGGTATTTGAACCCTTTTGTAATGAATGATGTTTAATAGTTCAATAGTTATGACGATTGATATTTTCACATGTTGATGTAAAACTTAATTTAAAGGTTTTCACTTTTATATGCTAATTTTATATGTTTTTGTTTTGTCGGTGATGATTCATTGAATTCATTCAATTTTGAGTCGTCGGTGTTTGATATTTTATGTCTTTTTTATCCGTAAATATATATAAAGTGATAAGTATCATCTAACATTTGTAAATTATCATGTAAAAAAATAATATCTATGGATAGAAGTGGAACGTCAAAGAAGTTGTTTCAAATGCAACAACAGTGGAATGTATATTTTCAACACTAGTTTGAGATATTTTCTTTTTGACTGATGTGTTAGCTTTTGTGCATATAGTTTTAAAAATTGATATTGATGTTTCTTATTATTAAATGTTAGATTTTTATTTGATGTATTCTTGATGTTTCAATAGTGTTAATTGATTTTTAAAATTTAATATTAATGTTTAACCATTTTAGTTTGATGAATTATTATTCGAATATGAAGTAATCAACCAGGATGCAAGTCATGTTAGGATTCAACACCACACTAACAATATGATCAGAAATTAATAATATGATTAAATCCCATGAGTGTATATTTAAATAATATGATTAGCATACTTGAGTTGGATGCAAACCACGATGTCTCCACTCATAGGACGACCGTCCAGCTTCATAGAGCATTTTTGGTACACAAATCATCAAGCAACTTAGCAGAACAGAAAAGGTAAAAGATGATCACAAAGGCTGATTTTTCATGCCCTGAACCGGCTCGAGAAATCTCCCTTATTGATTCGAAGGGATGGACTATAGTACATCAAGATGTATTGAGCAAACTACATGAAATACATTAAGATTCACCCTTTGAGTTGATGTCTGCAACTTCTCCACTGCTATCATATTCTAAGAACAAATTAAAAACGTAATAATGAAAACTAAGAACAACCTTTATGAATCACCCGTATGAGCTGATGTCTGCAACTTCTCCACTGCTACAACCCCAACACGGTGGTGAAACTTCATATTGTCGTCGAATGTCACTTTTTCCACCCGACATATAAACCCCCACTGCAATCCTAACAACGTTGAACATCGCAACAACTTCTCCCCCATCGTTTTCAATTTGCAGTCGGAGACGCCAACCCATGGAGTAGCGGAACTTTTCCTTCTAGAAATCAAAATTTGACGACGGCGAGAACAACGATGGTTTACCGGATGAAATCAAAGCAAAATTAGAGCTGCTAGAGGAGGTGCAACAGAGAGTATCACCTTCGCGACCGGAGAAGGAGGGAAGGAGAGAAGCAGAGGGAGTTTGGTTGAAGGGTAGAGGCTGAGGAGAGAGACAGAGGGGGAGGCGGAATAGGATATGGCTTCTATTTTTTGCATTTGCATGTTTAGTCCCTGAAGTTCTACACACTTTTAAATTAAACCTCGAGCCAGAAATATTTTGAAATTTGCCCCCGAATTTGATTTCTCATGTCCCTATTTACACTCTATCCCTTGGTCTTAC
This sequence comes from Rubia yunnanensis, assembly GCA_037428765.1. Taxonomy (NCBI): domain Eukaryota; kingdom Viridiplantae; phylum Streptophyta; class Magnoliopsida; order Gentianales; family Rubiaceae; genus Rubia; species Rubia yunnanensis. The sequence goes on from CM075066.1 coordinate 86,948,767, forward strand.
CATAAAACGGTCTTGCAGAAGACGAACTCAATTTTAAAAAATGTACAGTATCTAATCTGAAAATTACACTTTAATCTGTAGAGACTAAAACTCACTTTAACCATTTCCTTCCTTAAAATTGGAGGGAATTTTCTCAACCAAAGTACAACAGTAAAGGAAAAACCCTATCTACCCACCCTCTATATATTCACTACCTTTTGCTATCCACTACCCTATACCAAAATTAGAACTTCCACATGCTCTCAGAAAACATTCCTTCCACAGGCATACCGAAGCTTTAAAAGCTCTGGTTCTATCTGGGATTTGTTGCAGCATCACTGACTTGGAAAAGGTAGGCAGCGGCTTGTAGTATCTGTTCAGGGGCAGAGGCAGGAGCAACACTATTTTTCTTCCATTTTCTGCAACAATATGAAGACAACTGAAGTCATAAGGTTACAAATATGATACACAAGAATCTAACAGACAAAGAGAGACAAGGTTTGGCAGATTTTTTGCTGCTTCACCAAAACAGTGGGTTGATAGGGCATAGTAAAAGAATTGAGGCAGCAACAAAATGGGAGGTATCCATTTGAACTTTAAGCACAATGTGTGTTAGAGTGAAGAATCAGTTAACATCAAGTGTTTCACTTGATGTTTGAACTAAGAAAAGGGGTAGACCTGGACCAGGGAAGAAGGATATAAAGTTTGAAACCCTCAAAGCCTTACAATTGATTAAAAGAAGGACTGTTCAAAGCATCGAAGCAGCACCTCATATGAATAAGAGCACCATTCAAAGGTGGATTTTAGAGAAGAACATAAAGAGCCACACCAATGCCATCAAGCCGTTGTTGACCCTCAAATGAAAAGAAGAAATGTTACAATTCTCATTAGCTCAATTTTTACCTCATTATTTGCAATTTACAAACACGCATCGTGTAATTCACTTGGATGAAAAATGATTTTACCTTTCAAAGCCAACCTTTAGGTATTTGCTTGCCCCAGATGAAATCCATCCGCATAGGACAACCCACATAAATCTCACATACCCAAACTCAGCTTCCTATGTGCATTTTCTAGACCAGTCATAGATGACCATGGCACTGTCCATTTTGATGGGAAAATAGGGATGTTCTCTTTTGTTGATTACATACCAGCCAAAAACATAAGTAAAAATAGACCAACAGGTACAATAGTCACCACTCCCATTGCTTTAATCACTTATGATAACAAAAACACTCATAATAGAGAAGGTAATCCCATCCATAAAAAGTAAGTGGCCAACCTATCTAAGCAAGAACATAGTGCTACACCAAGATGATGCCCAACCACGTGCAAAAAACAATGATGCTGAATTTAGAGTAGTTGCAAGCTCAGATGGGCTCAACATGCAAATTATTTGTCAACCCCAAACTCACCGGACTTGAATGTTTTGGACCTAGGCCTTTTAAATTATATCCAATCCCTGCAACGTGAATGTGTGTCTAACACCCTAGATGAGCTACTCTATGCTGTGAACCAAGCTTTGGATGCTGAAACACCCCAAACACTCAATAAGGTTTTCCTATCGTACCGAAATGTGATACTGGAAATAATAAAGGTGCATGGTAGGAACAAATATAGCGTACCACACATGGGAAAAATCATCTAGAGATGGCAGGTTTACTACTAAGAGTTCTAACAGCAGATACTGAGGTTGTTCTAGCATGCATACAACACCTGATCGAAGCAAACATTACAGAACATATTGGGCCTCTGGTGAAAGCAACGAAAGTTGAAATACCAGCTACTCAAGGGTGACGAAGGGTTTCAAAATTGCTTTTGGAAATTTGTACACTAAGTCGGTCACTAACATGTCTTTTGTATGTAACGTGTGTTTATTGTACAATCTTCTTTTGAAAAACATTTTGGAACATTCATATAAGTTGGCAAGTATGACAACTGTTTTGTTTGTTTGTGATGCAAGTACTCTTCCCCTAGGCTAGCCCAAAGGATATTACCCAAGGGGTAAATTAGGAGACATGGGCAGGTTAGACTAGGCACTTAGGCCCAGTACAATTTTACACATTATTACATGTGAAGACAAAAAAAATGCTATCACTATATAAGATGAACTATAAACAAGAACTGCAACAAATGAAGAAAAAAATACATACCAAGTTCATCATAATCAGTTTTCTCATAACCAGCTTCACTATTAGTTTGATACTCACTTGAATCAAATTTCTAATTTTTAGCATCAATAGTAGCCCTCTTATGCAAGCTGCCTGTGATAAAAAAACCACATCAAGGCATCTATTTTTTGTGCGCACTTTCTTAGGAAGGCTTAAGTTGGGGGTGCTCTGTTTCAGGTTTGAGTGAGGGCTCCAGGATTTTGGACTGGTAACATAAATTCCTCAATAGTAACATAAATTCCGCAAAAATAACATAAATTCCGCAAAAATAAAACCTCCAGTAAGAATCGAACACAGGACCTATAACAATGACAGTCAATCACCAACCACTGAACCAGATAAACCTCTGTGAGAAGATGTTTGGTTACAAACAATTAAACCTCATTTAATCTCTATGGAAAAAAACACAAAAATAAACTCACCTCTCATAAGAAAAACCTCGTCCGTCGAAGTCCGCCGCCAGCACATGAATACACGTGCGAGCTCTCCACGTAGCGTGTGGATCTCACTCGCGACGTCTTCTCCAACGTTCTGCACTACCAAGCTCCGGTGTGACGTTCTTCTCGATTGCAATGCTGGAAATGTCTTCCACCGGATGCACCGACGTTCTCCGTCTCTCATCGATCTCACCGGTCGCAGAGAATCACCGTCGATTACTTCTCGCCATCTGCACGTCACCTCGCCTTGCATCGCTGTCGTAGTCAAACTCCGATCGATCTGCAAACCCTAGATCTTGGCGACTCTGCAATTCAGCCAATGGGCTCTGAAATTCAGCCGAATGATGACGCCTCTGCTCATCGCCTCCAGAGAACCACCATGAATTGGCGCACCGGCGAGCTAGGGCACGACACAAAGGCGGAGGTTTCCCAATGGAGATCAGAGGAGGAGGCGACAGAAATCGACGGATGAGCAGATCGGTGAGAATCTGATAAAATTCAAGCGGCCGGTGGTGGTTGCCGGCATCAGGTGGCGGTTTTTGGCGGGATGAGCAGTTTCCGGTGGGAGGAGAGGAAAAAATAAAAAAGAAAAAGTGAAATTTTTGTGATATATATACCAGTTCGATAATTACACGATAGGTCCCTAAAGTTTTCAGCACTTTTTTTATAAGCCCACCCCAAAATTGAAATTTATATTAATTGCATAATATGGTCTGCCTAACGATTAGGCTGCGTAAAGTAAGACTTTGTGTTAATCATATTAGAATCATGGGCTTCTATCATAAGATCAATTGGTACTATGTAGAGGTGACTCATGATCTTATATACTGACTTATATGACTGTCAACCACCAATGTGGGACTAACTCTAACACGCCCCCTCACGTGCAGCGGTATGAATCATCACGCAAACATGGACAGAAAGGGGGTAACAGACCAACCTTGGCTCTGATACCATAATAGAATCATGGGCTCATATCATAAAACAAATTGGTTTTATGTAGAGGTGATCCACGATCTTATATATTGGATTATATGACTGTCAACCACCAATGTGAGACTAACAAACATGATAATTGAATCATTCTTATTTATTCATTTACATTCACTTTTGCGTTAATTATAGTGCTTATACTCTCTCTGTTTCATTGGAAGTGACACACATTCCTTTTTTTGTTGTTTTTGTGAATTTGATACATTTTCCTTTTATGGCAAGATTCCTTCAATTTCATCCACTCATTCTACTTTTATCTTTCTAAACACAATTCCATCAACTCAATTAATTCACCTAAATTCAAACACGTAAGGTTATGATGCCACTTTTAACGAAACGGAGGTAGTAAGAAATATGTCCTCTTTTATGAAGCAAAATTCAGTACTTATAATCATGTATCGATGGGACGCATTTAGCATAATAGCAAGATTACACTTTTTAGAATACGGGTTATAAACTTAATTTTGGAAGATAAATACTTCATGAAATGTTTGCGTACATGTGAAGTATGACAATCGCTTTCAATACCTTGACGAAGCAAAGAGATTTAGAATTTTTAAATGAATAATTCAGTCAACAAGAAAGGTTTAGAAGAATAAAAAAACAAATTCAAAGGAGGAGAAGGTTCTGACTTTTATAAGTGGAACAGTTTATCAGAAAGGGTTCGGAGTATGTGGTTTTCTGTTTAGAAATTTAGTGTGGATTTGGAATTTGATTTTCACATCTTCTGGAAACCTCAGAAGTGGCCTGAGGACCAAGAGTGCTTTTTTTTTTTTTGGTTATTGAATTCGACCCAGTGCTAATTTTAATTCGGATGCATATTGGGAAGCGAATGCATCGTCTATTTTAATTTTTTTAAATGTAATTTTCAGGCTAGTGTTGGATTTTCTAATCTGGTTCTTGGGTCTTCTAATCTTTGTTAGAGACTGATAAGTCCATTTTACGTGCATAATTTAGTACTGTTTTGGGTCACTTTTATACTATTTTATTATCAAGAACTTGTGTTTTACCTTGAAATTCTCTTAAGAGGGGTAAGAACAACTTACACTCTTTTACCTCTTCTAAGTGGATTTTGCGTGACAAGGGAAGAACACGGAGGCTTGAAGACCGAAGGCCATTAAAGATCACATTTTCGAAGACTTTTGAAGACTTGCTTTGAAGACATGAAGACCGAAGGCCATCGAAGACCATTTTTGAAAATCTTGAAGACTTGAAAAATGAGAGGAATCACTGTGAAGATAAATGTTTACCACAAGAAGAAGAAAAGAAAACAGGGTTAACTTCTAGCACTCGTCGCGAGTCGCGATGAAACCGTCATGAGCCCGTCGCGACCAACGGGTGGCCATAATCTAACCTTATCCTTTTTGTACTATAAATATCACTCTATTTCCTCTCATTCATATCTTCTTCTTCTGCGTTTTGGTACTGTTCTAAAACCTATTTTCTTCCATTTTCATCTTTGAATTCTCTTGTATTATGTTTGGTTGTTTAACATTAATTAGTATGAACTCTTGTAGCTAAATCTAGTTATTGGGAGCAATTTACTAAGGCTTCCAAGCTCATGTCTTAAGAACAATTTGTAGCCTATTTAATACTCTTACTATTATGCATTTATGGAGCATTGAATGTGTTTGTTAATGTCATTAATGTTATTGAAAGCTTGAGTATATGAAGTACTTGTATGATATGCTTGTTAGGGTTCGGGGAAATGGGTTGATTTCCACTTTTCTTGATAGGAATCCAAGAGTATGATTTAGAGCTTTTGATTATGTTAACAGATTGATAATTGCTAGATAAATATGATAATGTTGAACTCGTTGTCATGTTTGTTGCTTGTAGCAAATGAGAGAAGTCTATGAATGTCGATTGTTCTTGACTAATCTCGTGCAAATGCATGAATTGGTTAAATGCTTAGACATGGTGTAGTGTTTATAACTGTTGCCAAGTTTGTTGATTCTTCGTGCTAAATGCCATCAATGGGATACTTTTAGTCGTGTTTCGACTACGGGAGTCATTGGTGAGGTTTGACAAGAGATGTCGAAATCACTCTTGCAAACTACTATCTAAGAAGGATAGAAGTTTAGTCTTCACAACAAGTAGTGAAAGTAGTAAATATGTTGCATGGCTTGGAAGTGAAAGTCAATTGCGCCCAAGGTTCCGTTAATTATCATTTACATCGCATCTTTCGTTGTATTGCATGATTAGCATAGTTCTCTTGCTTTGTTAGTTGTTGTATTTCAATTTGATAACTTAGGATAAAAAACCAACCAAACCCCTCCCCCCCCCTTGTTTACATAGTTTTATATGTATCTATGTAAGTATATGCCTAGTATGTTCTCTCCTATATATGTTTAAACAATTGAAAAGATCCATCTTCTCGTAGACGACCCAGATGTGCCCATTTTATACTGTTATATTTGGACTTTTAGGATTCACTTTTGTGCTCTAAATGTGACATTTTGCCTTGAAATTCTCGAAGGAGGGTTAAAAGCAACTTTTACGCTTTTATTACTTTTCTAGAAAATTTTGTGTGACAAGGTAATTTGTTTGAAGACTTTGAAGAATACCTTTGAAGATTTGAAGATTTGAAGACTTGTATTTGAGTTTTTGAAGATTTGAAGAAGTGAAGAGAAGAGAAGGATATGAAACAAAAAGGAGAAAGAAGAACTGGTGCTGGAAGTGGAGTCCGTCATGAGGCCATTGCGACTCGCGATGGATGTATGACAAGAAACTTTTCTTGCTTTTTTACTACAAATACTTACCTTATCATCTCCTCTTCAACAAGATGAATCCAGCTTCTTCTTCTTGCGATTTTTCTGGGTTCAAACCCTAGTTTTTCTTTCTTTCATTTCTTAGTTTTTGTAGGTTAATTATGTCTTTTAATTATCTAGCTTAGTTTTATCTTGAGAGCAATGGATTGAATTTTCCATTTCTATGCAGTAAGAACCATATCTATCTATTTAGTGCTTTTGCTATTGTGCATTTATTGAGCTTTGAATGTGAATTGTTAATTGCATTGATGTTGTTGGAAGCTTGAGTATATAATTGCTTGTATGATTGTTTGTTAGGGTTGGGAGAAAGTAGCTAATTCTTCCCTCTTTTAATGTGGAATCCAAGGGCATGAGTTAGAGCTTCTTAATGATGTTGATGTTTTGATAATTGCTAGATGAATGTGATGATGTTGAACTCGTTGTCATGTTCGTTTTAGGTAGCAAATGAGAGAGGTCAATGAATGTCGATCGTTCTTGGCCAATCTTGTGTAAATGCATGAATTGGTTAAATGCTTAGACACGGTGTAGTGTTTATAAGTGTTGCCAAGCTTGTTGGTTCTTCGTGCTCAATGCCATCAATGAGATACTTTTAGTCGTGCTTCAGCTAAGGGAGTCATTGGTGAGGTTTGACAGGAGATGTCGAATTCACTCTTGTGAACTACTATCTAAGAAGGATGGAAGATTTATTTTTACAACAAGTAGTGGAAGTTAGTGAATAGACTGTTCCACTTGTTCCTGAAGCCTTTGTTATTTAGCATTCATGTGCTCCTAATGCTATGTTTTACTTCATTTATGCCATGTGTTGTTTTAGAATAGGAAGTGTTTGTATGATTGAAGTGTTAGGGTGTTAGGAAAGTGACGAATTCCTTAGCCCATTTGCATGAAAATCTAAGAACATGAACTTAGAACTTCTTGTGCATAATGTGTTGTGATTCTTTCCAGATAAGTATGTTAATGTGGATTGTTCTCATATTTATTCTATAGATGCAATGAAAAGTTGAACCTTTAATGTGGTTTGTTCTAGGTTTAGCCTAATGAGTGCTATGTTTGGTTAAATGGCTATGTCTTTGGTAGAAGGCTTGTCATTGTCAAATCTATGGTCCTTCGTGTATAATGCCATTGATGAAATACCCCTATGGTCGTTGTTTGTCTAGGGTGATCATCAATGAGGTTTGCGAATGGTAGTTGTTTGTCTTTGCAAATTACTATTAAGAGGGAATGAATGTTGATCTTCTATTGGCATTCCCCATAGGTAATAAATGTGATAGGATGAGTGAATGGTTCAATAATCTACATTTGGTTTGGAAGTGGATGTCGATTGCTCCCAAGGATTTATCTTTTGTAGTTTTAAACCCCCTTTTCTTTGTTTGTTTGATGATTGGCATAGTTACTTGACTTTGCTAGTTGTTTTATCTTCTATTTTCATAACTTAGGACAACCAACCAACAACCCCCCCCCCCCCATTTACTTGCTTTTATATGCGTGTGTGTATATATATATATATATATATATATATATATATCTACTCCTAGCATAATAGCAACCTTTTGTGTCTGAACGCTTAAGAAAATCCCCCTTCTTCGTGGACGACCCCGACTTGCCGCTATCTACTTAGTTGTAGATAGTAAGAAAAAATGGCTTATAAATTTTAACTTTGAGAGGTACGGCGACGGCCTCCCAAATTTTGGTGCCGCTTCCGGGGAAGTGGCGTTTATTTTTAAGTATTTAGGTGTATTTGGTTGCATATTAGATAGTTGTTTTTATTTTTTTTTCACTCCTTGGTGGTTGTTTTTGTTTGGAGTAGGTATTGCTTGAGTTCTTGGTAAATTTTTATCGAGAATCCTTGCAATATGATTTCGGACTTTTGAAAATTTTAAAAAATATAAAATAAAATAATGGAGCGTCTCACCTTGAGGGAACTCAGGATGACAAGAGAGGCTCAGCAAGCAAGGTTTTGTAGGATGTGTCATTCCGACCATCCTACCGAGTCTTGTCATTTGTCGTGGAAAGAGCACTATGAAGGGGAAAGAACCCTTTGTTTCCAAAACCAAGGGTATTATGAAGAGTACTACCAAGAGGTAGGAGATGTTGGTTTTCAAGGGCAAGAAGCTCAAGAATGGTATCCATACCACAATTCTTACAATCTGGAATGGAGTGGTAATCCGGATTGGTGGTATGAGAATGAGCCAGAAAACCAACAATACGAGAAAAATAGTTGGCCATCGCCTCCTTATACCATACCCCAAAACCAAGCCCAACAAGGAAGTTCAAGTTTGACAGGTCACCATGGGAAATGATCTTGAGTTTGAAGGGGGTGAGGGGTTGGTTGTTGAGGATGATAAAAAGGAGGAAGAGGTGATTGTGCTACATTCATTATCATCGGTACCTCTACCCCTACCTATTGAACCAACTCTACCATTCTCAAAAGTTTTGAGGGAAATAGGAGAGGAGCAGAAAGACAATCTCAAGCCTCCTAACCACCCAACTCCCTTTAGACCATCTCCACCTCAACAAAACTTTCCTCTTGAAAGTTTTGTACCCCTACCTCTCTACTTTTGGACACTCATGGTGAAGGGGTTCAAGCCTTCACCATATGGATAACATTAGGGTTATGCCGACGACCTTAAAAATACGGAGCTTTTTCGTGCCGACGATGAAAATAAAATTGGCCTTTTATTTTAGTTTTTGTTGTTTACTTTTTGTTATTTTTCTTGTTATTTTTACGGTGTGTTTTTCTGTGATTTTGTAGCAAAGTGAAGTGCATTGCATTGGAGGAGATGAAGGAATGATATCAATGAGAAAGGGAAGAAAGCTTAGAATGTTGGTAAGAAGAGATTGAATTATTTCCAACTGTTGGGAGGTCTTGTAATCGCGAGTCACGATGACCTCACGATGACCTCGCGACAGACCATCGCGAGTCGCAATGTGATCAGAAGCTTTGTGCTAAAATTAAACTCCTAGCCTCCACTTTCCGCGAGTCACGACGAGCCATCGTGAGTCGCGACCAACGGGTCCTCGAGACAGCATCCCCTCGAGACCTCGAGGCAGTAAGCCCTTGGCCTGAGCAGAACTTGAAATCCATCACCCTCTCGAGGCCAGTTCTCGAGACTAACCCTCGAGACATCATCCCCTCGAGACCTCGAGGCAGCAAGCCCTTGACTCGAGCATAACTAGATAGTCCATCACCCTCTAGAGGCTAGTTCTTGAGACCAACCCTCGAGACATCATCCCCTCAAAACCTCGAGGCAGCAAGCCCTAGACTCGAGCAGAATTTAATAGTCTATCACCCTCTCGAGGCCAGTTCTCGAGACTAGTCCTCGAGACATCGTCCCCCCAAGACCTCGAGTCGAGCCGAACGAGAAAAGCCATGAGTCCTTGAGACCATCATCCTCTAAGATTAGTCCCTCGAGACCAGTCAGCCCTCGAGACCTCAGGTCCTCGAGCCTGAAAGCCCTTGGCTCGAGCCGAACCTAAAAGACCATCATCCTTATAGGCCACAAGCCTCGACTCGAGCTACAGATCTCGAGTTCTCATCCCCCCGAGACCTCAGGTTCTCGAGGCCACAAGCCCTCGATTCGAGCAGAAGTTCTCGAGATCTCAGGTCATCGAGGCTGTAATCCCTCAACTTGTGCAGAAGCCCTCGAGACCTCGGGTCCTCGAGGCCACAAGCCCTTGATTCGAGCTGAGCCTAATAGTGCAAGCCCTTGAGACCTAGTGTCCTCGATGCCATGAGCCCTCGACTCATACTAAAGCCCTTGAGATCTTGGGCTCTTGAGGCTTTCATTACTCGACTCAAGCTGGAGGCCTTGAGACCTTGGATCCTCAAGGGGATGATCCCTCTAAAGCCCTCGAGACCAGAAGCCCTCGAGATGTCATCTCTCATCCTCGAGCCCAGCCTAACCCAAGCCTTCCCTACCTATCTCGACTCGCAATGATGCATCGTGAGACGCAACCAGTGCGGTCACAAGTCACGATGAGAATTCAGCTTTTCAACAGAGCTTAAACACTACATAATCCTTCCTTCTTATCCACCAAATAATCCCAAAAACCACCACACATCCACTCATTCCTCCACCATCTCACATATATTGACATATGAAAACAAATTCTTGCATCTTTATAGTATCTTTGTTAATTGTAGTATGCCGACTACATCATTGAGTCTTTAATTGCTATATTCTATAATGATGCTTGGATATATGTCGATATATGTTGGATATTTTTTATTGGATAATCTTATAGTGGTTATTGCACGATGGATTGGTTGTTCTTTGATAATACTATGGTTATTAACTCTTAATGCTAAACCTAGTATTACAAATCATTATGTACTTGTGAGTTTGATGTTGTTCTTTGTGGTGTTAGTCCTGATCAAATGGTGCCAAGGAGACAACGTTTTGCCCGAGGGGTGAGTTCTTCTCGGCACTTTTGCTCCCCCTTTTGGCTCTGAAACCAATTTTGGGATGATTCTATACAAGTACATTAGATTGCGCCATATCATCGGTGACTATGCAGAGAAACGGGTGTCACTCTACCTCTTGCCTTGAATTTTATTATTCTTGCCTTATATGTTTACATTGAGGGAAATGTAATGTTTTAAGTGTGGGGAGGGGTTAGAGGACTCACATGCATGCTAGCTTCATTTGGAATATTTTTTGCTACTTTTTATTGGAAAAACATTAGAAAAAGAAAGAAAAAATTGAAAATTATTTTTAAGTATTTAGGTGTATTTGGTTGCATATTAGCTAGTTGTTTTTATTTTTTTTCACTCCTTGGTGGTTGTTTTTTTTCGGAGTAGGTTATCGAGAGTCCTTGCAATATAATTTCGGACTTTTGAAAATTAAAAAAAATATATAATAAAATAATGGAGCGTCTCACCTTGAGGGAACTCAGGATGACAAGAGAGGCTCAACAAGCAAGGTTTTGTAGGATGTGTCATTCCGGCCATCCTACCGAGTCTTGCCATTTATCGTGGAAAGAGCACTATGAAGGGGAAAGAACCCTTTGTTTCCAAAACCAAGGGTATTATGAAGAGTACTACCAAGAGGTAGAAGATGTTGGTTTTCAAGGACAAGAAGCTCAAGAATGGTATCCATACCACAATTCTTACAATCTAGAATGGAGTGGTAATCCGGATTGGTGGTATGAGAATGAACCAGAAAACCAACAATACGAGAAAAATAGTTGGCCATCACCACCTTATACCATACCCCAAAACCAATCCCAACAAGGAAGTTCAAGTTTTGCACGTGAGGAAGTCATGAAGACAATAGCAAAATTGAACAACTTTACGAGTGAGGAACTGGACACTCGGCTTTCCTCTAGTGTTGAGGCTATTGAGGGGAATGTGAGGAGTATATTAGAAGCATTGGCCTGAATGGAAGCTTGTGATTCTAAAAATACACCATCCCAAATCGAACTCGAGGATTCAATGAGTGAGGTCACCATGGGAAATGATCTTGAGTTTGAAGGGGATGAGGGGTTGGTTGTTGAGGATGATAAAAAGGAGGAAGAGGTGATTGTGCTACATTCATTATCATCGGAACCCCTACCCCTACCTATTGAACCAACTCCACCATTCTCAGATGTTTTGAGGGAAATAGGCGAGGAGCCAAAAGACAATCCCAAGCCTCCTAACCACCCAACTCCCTTTAGACCATCTCCACCTCAACAAAACTTTCCTCTTGAAAGTTTTGTACCCCTACCTCTCTACTTTTGGACACTCATGGTGAAGGGGTTCAAGCCTTCACCATATGGAAAACATTAGGGTCATGCCGACGAACTTAAAAATACGGAGCTTTTTCGTGCCGACGACGAAAATAAAATTGGCCTTTTATTTTAGTTTTTGTTGTTTACTTTTTGTTATTTTGCTTGTTCTTTTTACGGTGTGTTTTTCTGTGATTTTGTAGCAAAGTGAAGTGCATTCATTACATTGGAGGAGATGAAGGAATGATATCAATGAGGAAGGGAAGAAAGCTTAGAATGTTGGTAAGAAGAGATTGAATTCTTTCTAACTGCTGGGAGGTCTTGTAATCATGAGTCACGACGACCTCGCGATGACCTCGCGACAGACCATCGCGAGTCGCGATGTGATCAAAAGCTTTGTGCTAAAATTAAACTCCTAGCCTCCACTTTTCGTGAGTCACGACGAACCGTCGTGAGTCGCGACCAACGGGTCCTCGAGACAGCATCCCCTCGAGACCTTGAGGCAGTAAGCCCTTGGCCTGAGCAGAACTTGAAAGTACATCACCCTCTCGAGGCCAGTTCTCGAGACTAACCCTCGAGACATCATCCCCTCGAGACCTCGAGGCAGCAAGCCCTCCACTCGAGCATAACTAGATAGTCAATCACCCTCTAGAGGCCAGTTCTCGAGACCAACCCTCGAGACATTATCCCCTCAAAACCTCGAGGCAGCAAGCCCTAGACTCGAGCAGAACTTAATAGTCTATCACCCTCTCGAGGCCAGTTCTCGAGACTAGCCCTCGAGACATCATCCCCCTAAGACCTCAAGTCGAGCCGAACGAGAATAACCATGAGTCCTCGAGACCATCATCCCCTTAGATTAGTCCCTCGAGACCAATCAGCCCTTGAGACCTCAGGTCCTCGAGCCTGAAAGCCCTTGGCTCGAGCCGAACCTAAAAGACCATCATCCTTTGAGGCCACAAGCCTCAACTCGAGCTAGATCTCGAGACCTCATCCCCCCGAGACCTCAGGTTCTCGAGGCCACAAGCCCTCGATTTGAGCAGAAGTTCTCGAGATCTCAAGTCATCGAGGCTGCAATCCCTCGACTTGAGCAGAAGTCCTCGAGACCTCGGGTCCTCGAGGCCACAAGCCCTTGATTCGAGCTGAGCCTAACAGTGCAAGCCCTCAAAACCTAGTGTCCTCAACTCGTGCTAAAGCCCTTGAGATCTCGGGCTCTTGAGGCTGCCATTACTCGACTCAAGCTGGAGCCCTCGAGACCTCGGATCCTCAAGGGGATGATCCCTCTAAAGCCCTCGAGACCAGAAGCCCTCGAGACGTCATCTCTCATCCTCGAGCCCAGCCTAACCCAAGCCTTCCCTACCTATCTCGACTCGCAATGATGCATCGTAAGACGCAACCAGTGCGGTCGCGAGTCGCGATGAGAATTCATCTTTTCAACAGAGCTTAAACACTGCATAATCCTTCCTTCTTGTCCACCAAATAATCTCAAAAACCACCACACATCCACTCATTCCTCCACCATCTCACATATATTGACATATGAAAACAAATTCTTGCATCTTTATAGTATCTTTGTTAATTGTAGTATGCCGACTACATCATTGAGTCTTTAATTGCTATATTCTATAATGATGCTTGGATATATGTTGATATATGTTGGATATTTTTTATTGGATAATCTTATAGTGGTTATTGCACGATGGATTGGTTGTTCTTTGATAATACTATGGTTATTAACTCTTGATGCTAAACCTAGTATTACAAATCATTATGTACTTGTGAGTTTGATGTTGTTCTTTGTGGTGTTAGTCTTGATCAAATGGTGCCAAGGAGACAACGTTTTGCTCGAGGGGTGAGTTCTTCTACGGCACTTTTGCTCCCCCTTTCGGCTCTGAAACCAATTTTGGGACCGATTCTATACAAGTACATTGGATTGCGCCATATCATGCAGAGAAACGGGTGTCACTCTACCTCTTGCCTTGAATTTTATTATTCTTGCCTTACATGTTTACATTGAGGGAAATGTAATGTTTTAAGTGTGGGGAGGGGTTAGAGGACTCACGTGCATGCTAGCTTCATTTTGAATGCTTTTTGCTACTTTTTATTGGAAAAACATTAGAAAAAGGAAGAAAAAATTGAAAATTTTGAAGAAAAAAATAGAAAGAAAAGAAAACCCGAGAGGGTAACTTAGGTAACATTGGGGGCCAGGATATCTCGAAAACCCGAAAGGGAAGCCTAGAAAAAAATGAGAGGCCAAAATGTGCGGAAAAAGGTGAGATGTGAGCCAAAGAAACATGATGTGTGGCTAGGATGAAAACCCGAAAGGGCTCCTAGGCAAAATGAGAGAATGGGAGAAAAAAATGTTATAATTTCAATCATTTGCCGACGTTGGAGTCATAAGGTTGCGGTTGTCATATGGATGGATCGGGTAGCTCAACATCTTTAGACCTCTTGGGATTGGGTAACTTAGTGGGTTGAAAAATGACGTAGGGTTATGAAATTCTTGATTCTTTTATACTTCATTTTGGTTGATATATTGACATTGGGTGAAGTATGTATTTACACCTCCTTTATGGTTTTGACTTCATTTTGTGTCATTGGATTTTAATTGATATATTGGTATGAAGTGAAGTATGTGCTTGAACCTCCTAAATGGTTTTAACTTCATTTTGTGTTATTGGACTTTGGGAATATCAATTCGGGACTTTGAAACGCTTTTATGGGTAGTGAATTGATAAGTGGTAGGTTTGGTAAGATTTAGGAATTGGGGTTGTGTGCGTGAAAAATTCTCATTTGAGCTTTAATTTTGGGATTTATGATATTGAGAGTTTTTGTGAGGTTTTGATTAAGGGAATATTAGTTTAGGATATGGACACATGAATTCCTTCGTGTGCTTGAATCTTTTCTTACTCGAGGACGAGTAAGGTTTAAGTACAGGGAGGTTTGATTTTCCCAGTTTATATTGTAATATTAGGACTCTTAGGATTCACTTTTGTACACTTTTATCCTCTAAATGTGATATTTTTCCTTGAAATTCTCTAAGGAGGGTTAAAAGAGACTTTTACGCTTTTATTACTTTTCTAGAGAATTTTGTGTGATAAGGTAATTTGTTTGAAGACTTTGAAGAATACCTTTGAAGAATACCTTTGAAGATTTGAATACTTGAAGACTTGTATTTGAGCTTTTGAAGATTTGAAGAATTGAAGAAGTGAAGAGAAGAGAAGGATATGAAACAAAAAGGAGAAAGAAGAAATGGTGCTGGAAGTGGAGTCCGTCGCGAGGCCGTCGCGACTCGCGATGGACGTATGACAAGAAACTCTTCTTGCTTTTTTTACTACAAATACTTACCTTATCCTATCCTCTTCAACAAGACGAACCCAACTTCTTCTTCTTGCAATTTTTCTGGGTTCAAACCCTAGTTTTTCTTTCTTTCATTTCTTAGTTTTTGTAGGTTAATTATGTCTTTTAATTATCTAGCTTAGTTTTATCTTGAGAGCAATGGATTGAAGCTTCCATTTCTATGCAGTAAGAACCATATTTATCTATTTAGTGCTTTTGCTATTGTGCATTTATTGAGCTTTGAATGTGAATTGTTAATTGAATTGATATTGTTGGAAGCTTGAGTATATGCATTGATTGTATGATTACTTGTTAGGGTTGGGAGAAAGTTGCTAATTCTTCCTTTTTTTTTAATCTGGAATCCAAAGGCATGAGTTAGAGCTTCTTAATGATGTTGATGTTTTGATAATTGCTAGATGAATGTGATGATGTTGAACTCGTTGTCATGTTCGTTTTAGGTAGCAAATGAGAGAGGTCAATGAATGTCGATCGTTCTTGGCTAATCTTGTGTAAATGCATGAATTGGTTAAATGCTTAGACATTGTGTAGTGTTTATAAGTGTTGCCAAGCTTGTTGGTTCTTCGTGCTCAATGCCTTCAATAGGATACTTTTAGTCGTGTTTCGGCTTAGGTTTGACAAGAGATATCGAAATCACTCTTGCTAACTACTATCTAAGAAGGATGGAAGATTTATCTTCACAACAAGTAGTGGAAGTAGTGAATAGATTGTTTCACTCGTTCTTGAAGCAATTATTATTTAGCAATCATGTGTTCTTAATGCTATGTTTTACTTCATTTATGCCATGTGTATTTTGAGAATAGGAAGTGTTTGTATGATTGAAGTGTTAGGGTGTTAGGAAAGTGACGAATTCCTTAGCCCCTTTGCATGAAAATCTGGGAACATGAACTTAGAACTTCCTGTGCATAATATGTTGTGATTCTTGCTAGATAAGTATGTTAATGTGGATTTTTTGTATATTTATCCTATAGATGCAATGAAAGGTTGAACCTTTAGTGTGGTCTGTTCTAGGTTTAGCCTAATGAGTGCTACGTTTGGTTAAAGGGCTATGTCTTTGGTAGAAGGCTTGTCATTGTCAAATCTATGGTCCTTCGTGTATGATGCCATTGATGAAATAACCCTATGGTCGTTGTTTGTCTAGGGTGATCATCAATGAGGTTTGCAAATGGTCATTGTTTGTCTTTGCAAATTATTATTAAGAAGGAATGAATGTTGATCTTCTATTGGCATTCCCCATAGGTAATAAATGTGATAGGATGAGTGAATTGTTCAATGATCTACATTTGGTTTAGACGTGGATGTCGATTGCTCCCAAGGTTTTATCTTTTGTAGTTTTAAACCCCTTTTTCTTAGTTTGTTTGATGATTGGCATAGTTACTTGACTTTGCTAGTTGTTTTGTCTTTTATTTTCATAACTTAGGACAACCAACCAACAACCCCCCCCCCCATTTACTTGCTTTTATATGTGTATATATATAATATCTACTCCTAGCATAATAACAACCTTTTGTGTCTGAACGCTTAAGATAATCCCCCTTCTTCATGGACGACCCCGCCTTGCCGCTATATACTTAGTTGTAGATAGTAAACAAATATGGCTTACAAATATTAACTTTAAGAGGTACGGCGATGGCCTCCCAGACCCCGACTTGCCATTATCTACTTAATTGTAGATAGGAAGCATTATGGCTTAAAAGTATTAACTTTGAGAGGTACGACGACGACCTCCCAGAGATACACAGACCTTCGAACCTTAAGGATGGAAAAATGACGTTTGATTTTCTGTCTTCTAATCTGAGTTAGGAGACATGGACCTTTGAATTCTGTTGTACATAGGAAATGATAAGGCGCCTCAAGATCCAGGGCTTCTAATATGTGCTTGAATCTACAAGCCTTAACCTATGGGGTACGACCTTCAGGTCTCTAATTATGTGTCAGAGCCCACAGTCGCTCAAATTTCTAGAGTCCAGGGTAGATTCAGACGTCGACGTTCCAATCTGTGCTAGAAGTTTGGTACGTCCGAACATGAGTTTTTGATGGCATAGGGTTCGATTTTGTTCCTTCTGAACTGTGCCAAAATCCAAGGAATCCACCTCCTTGGTATAGTGTGTTCGTCCTTTGAGCGTTTGGTCTGTGCTAGGGTTCGAAGGGTGCGCACCTGCGCATTTAACCGCAAACAGCTTTGGGCTTCCCGGGTTCTAGTTTGTGCTAGCATCCTTGAAGCTCGAACTCGCGTGTTTAAACATAGAGGCTCCAGACTTCCAGGGTTCTAATCTGTGCAAGTGTCCATGGAGCTCGAATCCAATTATAAGGCAAATGAAGGGTTCGGCCTTCAGGCTCCTAATCTGTGTCAGAACTCGAGGGGTTCGAACTCATAACGGGAAGTAGGAATGTCACGTGGGATTTCCTCGATTTCCTTAATTCAAATTCAAGGTGGGAAGTGGAGTCACGAGCGTGGAGTTAACTCTCTGCTTTTGGGGCGCGTGAAACCCCTATGTATTGATGGTTACACTCCGTAGAATTTCGGTCATCAATGTTAACTAGTTAAATTGAACGTGTACATGACGTGACAATTATTAGTTTTATAAATTGGGCGATATATTAAAATAATTTTAAACTATTTTATTATTAAAATAATATCAGATAGAATTCGAGTAATTAAGAGACCGAATCCATTGTTACTATATATATAGTTTATAATCATATAATATATTTTTTAAAAAATAATATGTAGAATAATATATTACTATGCAATTCGAGTTTATGTTTAAAATTATAATTTACTTCATTTAACTTTATTTTCAATATTTCTATTTATAAAACTTTAAATATCCAAAAAAAATTGAGTAACACATAATATAATATATTTTATTTTACATGACATCTATCAATCTATCAAATTCTTAAACTAAATAATATTTGCTAAATATTTTTGTGGCTATATATTTTTAAATTTATGGATGAGAAATTTACCTTTTCGGTTATTTGTATTGTAAAGAAAGGTTTGAAAAAATTATGAGTTTTATCATTTGTAGATGTTGTATTATATGACGTGTTTAAAATTAATAGTGGCTATGAAACATTTCGTTGTTGTGTGTAGATTTATTTAGCATTTATTCTTATGCATCCAAATTTTAAACTTATTTTTCTTTTCCTAAGTATAATTGACTGTTGCGATGGATGGTGTTTGAAGAAGTTTAGGATAGTTGGACTTTGAAAAAAAATGATGAGGACGCATTACTCCATTTTTTCAAAATTTTAAAAAATAAAAATAATGAGACAGCATTTAGCATTTTTCCAAAATTTAAAAAAATTAATAATGAGAAAGAATGTATCCTCCCTAATTGTATCCACATGGAGTTACTGTAGCCCCAAATGCAATATTTCTCAAAAAACCAGTGGCTTTCGTACCTGATCTCATACCGTTGACTGCCCAAATACAGAAGTTTATGAGTTGATGACTGCTCCTTTTTCATTTCATTTAGAGGTTGTTTGATTGTGTAGAAATTTAATTTATGGGGAATTTTCATTTCACGGAAGTTAAATTTCTAATCAATTTTTTGGGCAATAAAAAGCTTGTTTGGTTGCACCCGAGAGATTATGTTTCCTTAGATTTATCTACATAAATGTTGTTCAATTCTTATGCCATACTCTTGGGATAGGGTGAAGGTGCATCATAAATGGGTAGAATGTGCATTTCAATATTACTTTTTGTGCATTCAATACTTATATAGTAATCACAATCAAATTATGTAATGCACAATCTTACATCAGAGAATGCACATCTTTACAAGTTGAAATACACAAAACATCTTTGGGGATACGATGCTCATGGTACCCCAGAGAAACCATATACTATGCCGATGTTGTTTGATTTACTTCATCTATTTCCTACTAAATTCAATTATAACTTTTTTTCAAAAATCTATAATTTTCAACATTCACGAATCACAATTTTCAAACATCTCTATATCTTACAAGTGCAGATACAAAAATGAACAGTATTTTTCATTGTCGTTAATTCTTTTCTTTTTCTTTTTTTTCTTCCCATTTATACTGGCACGTGTCATCACCATTCACCCTTTTCCAGAAAATTCCATTATCATATTTGTATTTGCCTGAACCACTTGCCTAACATTTTCTCCTCCTGGAATTCTCCAAGCCCTCTTTCTAATTACATGTATCTTCTCATTTTTAGCTTCCATAGGATTTTACTCTCAGATGGTTGGGTTCATATCCTTGAACAATTCCACAAGGTAATTTCATAGTTTTCCTAACCAAAATTGGCCGCCTTTTCCATCATCGTTGCTCCAATTTCTGTAATGTAACTGATATGCTTTCAATTTTTTGCTACTGATCTGTTCCACAGCTGGTGTGATCTGTTCCGGCAACATCTCTGCTTGAGGGAATACCTCCGCCGAATCAGGATGAGCTTGGGACCGCCGGCGAGTTGCTCTGGCCATCTCCGTCGGCATTGTAGCATAGGTCTTTGCGAACAGGGCTCTCTGGTGGGGATGCAGCAGAGTTCTCCGGGCCTTTATCGTTCTTAGCAGTGGCAGAAGGGGATATATGGTTTTCTTAGCGGTGCCACCTCTCAAACAGGTCATTTAGGTTGGGCCTTGGTCGTCTCCGGTAAAGGTGTGGCAGAGAGGCAGTCGGCTTAGGCTGTAGAGGTGGCGGGAAGGTTGAGAGATGGTGGTGGTAGGTGGGGATGAGTGGAAGAGTAGGAATAGAGCTGGTGGTCTCCGGTGGTGTCGACACCGAGGCTTGGCGAGCCACGGCTTACCGCCGGGTGGCTGGTGGAGAGGAGGCCGGCCGTGGTGGAAGGTGGTGTATGTAGAGAGGGAGACGTACTCAAATTCCCATCCCTCGAACCAGTACTACTCGAACCCTTTCCACTTGAACCTTCTCCATTCAAACATGTACCACTCGAACTCTCTCCACTCGAACCTCTCCGCTCGAACCTCTCCGCTCGAACCCACTCCACTCGAACCAGTACCACTTCAACCCAGGCGGATGGTTGATGTTCGAGGAGTGGATGGTTCGAGTAGTGGTAAGGCGGATGATAGATGAATCGAGGGGTGATGCCTCGAGGGGGATGGTTGATGGTTCCAGGGGCTTGAGGGTTTATGATTTGAGGAAGGATGCTTCAAATCAACACCCGGCGAGTGGTGATGGTTCAAGTGAATGTTCGATTGGTACTATATTCGAGTAGAGGCTTCGAGTAGAGAGGTTCAAGTGGAGAGGGTTCGAGCAGTATTGGGTTCGAGTGGAGAGGGTTCGAGTGGTACTGTGTTTGATTGGAGAGGTTCGAGTGGTACTGGGTTCGAGGGGAGAGGTTCAAGTGGAGAGGTTCGAGTGGAGAGGTTCGAGTGGTACTGGGTTCGAGTGGAAAGGTTCGAGTAGTGAGGGTTCGAGTGGTGAGGGTCGAGTGGAAAGGGTTCAAATAAAGGATTCGAGTGGTACTGGGTTCGAGTAGAGGTTAGAGTGGAGAGGTTCGAATCGAGGCAGATGGTTGATGCTCGAGGGGTGGATGGTTCGAGTGGTGATGAGGCGGATGGTAGATGCGTCGAGGGGTGATGCCTCGAGATGGATGGTTGATGGTTCCAGGGGCTCGGGGGTTGATGATTCGATAGAGGATGGCTTAAATCAACACCCGTCGAGGTGGGTGGTTGATGTTCAAGGGGTGGATGGTTCGACTAGTAGGAAGGTCTCAAGGCGGATGGTTGATGTTCGATGGGTAGATGTTTTGAGTAGTGGTGTGGTGAATGTTCGAGAACTGTTGGTTTGAGGGGTGATGGTTCCAGGAGTGGATGTAAGATGGTCTGACAGATGGATGGTTCATGTTCCAGGGGTGGGTGGTTGATGCTCGAGGGGCAGATGGTTTGAATGGTGGTGTCATGGATGGTTCGAGGGGTATATGTCTCGAGTGGGTCATGGTTCGAGAGCTAATGTGGATGGTTCAACGCTCTCAGTGGTATACCCCTCTGGAGGGGTGGTGTACCCTCGAGGGCTGGTGTATTCTAGAGGTATGGATGGGTATGAGTGGTGAGGGTTTAAGTTGAGGTTCGAGTGTTACTAGATTCGAGTGGTTCTGGGTTCGAGTGGAGGCTTCGAGTAGAGAGGTTCGAGTGGAGTGGTTCGAGTGGTACTGGGTTCGAATGGAGAGGTTCGAGTAATGAGCGTTCGAGTGGTGAAGGCCGAGTGGAAAGTGTTTTAATAGAAGATTCGAGTGGTACTGGGTTCGAGTGGTGAGGTTCGAATAAAGGTTAGAGTGGAAAGGTTTGAGTCGAGGTGGATGGTTGATGTTCGAGGGGTTGATGGTTCGAGTGGTGGCGAGGCAGATGGTTGATGGGTCGATGGGTGATGCCTTGAGGGGGATGGTTAATGGTTACAGTGCCTCGAGGGTTTATGAATTGGGGGATGATGCCTCGAATAAACAGCCCTCGAGGCGGGTGGTTGATGTTCGAGGGGTAGATAGTTTGAGTGGTGGCGAGGCGGATGGTTAATGGGTCGAGGGGTCATACCTCGAGGGGGATGGTTGATGGTTCCAGGGGCTCGATGGGTGATGATTCGAGGGAGAATGCCTCGAATCAACACCCTCGAGGGCTAGTTGATGATTCGAGAGTTAGATTGTTCGAGTGGTGGCGTGGTGGATGTTCGAGAACTGATGGTTCGAGGGGTGATGGTTCCAGGAATGGATATAAGATGGTCCAAAATATGGATAGTTGATGTTCTAGGGATGGATGGTTGATGTTCGAGGGGTAGATGGTTCGAGTAGTGGTGTCGTAGATGTTTGAGGGGTATATGCCTCAAGTGGCTCATGGTTCGACAGTTAATGTGGATGCTTCGACGCTTTCAGTGGTATACACCTCTCAAGGGGTGGTGTACCCTTGAGGTCTGGTGTACTCTAGAGAAGTGGATGTGTGACCTATCGAGGGGTGGAAGGTGTACTGTCTCCAGTGGTGGATGGTTTACCCTCTCGAGAGGTAGATGGTGTACCCTCAAATGGTGGTTGACAAACTTCTTGAGGGATGGATGATACTCTCTCCGGTGGTGGATGGTATACCCCTCTCGAGGCGTGGATAGTACTCTCTCTAGTGGTGGATGGTACCCTTACCATCCGACTCTCACCACTCGAACTTCTCCACTTGGACCCTCTCCACTCTAACCTTATAGGCGAAGCCTTTCCACTCGAACCCTCGAACCTCCTCTACTCAAACCTCCTCTTCTCAAGGGGTGATGCCTCGAGGGGGATGGTTGATGTTTCTAGGACCTCTAGGGTTAATGAATTGATGGAGAGTTTCGAGTGGTACTGGGTTCGAGTGGAGAAGTTTGAGTTATAATAGGTTCGAGTGGTACTGTGTTCAAGTGGAGAGGTTCAAGTGGTGAGGGGTCGAGTTGTGAGCGCTTAAGTGGAGAGGGTTCGAATAGAGGATTTGAGTGGTACAAGGTTCGAAAGGAGAGGTTCGAGTGGTGGTGAGGCAAATTAGTGATGGGTCGAGGTGTGATACCTCGAGGGAAATGGTTGATGGTTCCAGGGCCTTGAGGATTAATGAATCGAGGAATGATGCCATGAATAAACACCCCTCGAGGCAGATGGTTGATGTTGAAGGGGTGGATGTTTCGAATGGTAGGGAGCCCTCGAAGCGGATGGTTGATGATTTGAAAGGTGGATGGTTCGAGTTGTGGCGTGCTGGATGTTCAAGAACTGATGGTTCGAGGGGTAATAGTTCCATGAGTGGATAGTTAATGTTCGAGGTGTGGATGGTTCAAGGGGTATATGCCTCGAATGGGTAATGGTTCGAGAGCTAATATGGATGGTTCAACGCTATGTGGTATACTCTCTCGAGGGGTGGTATACCCTCGAGGGCTGGTGTACTCTAGAGGGGTGGATGTGTAACCTCTCGAGGGGTGGTATACCCTCGAGGGCTGGTACACCTCTCTTGAGACGTACATAGCATACCCTCGAGGAGTGGAAGGTATACTTTCTCCAGTGATATGGAAAGTGTACTCTCGAGGGTACGCTATGTTCGTCTCGAGAGAGGTGTACCAAGCCTCGAGGGTATACCATCCCTCGAGATGTTACACATCCACCCTCTAAAGTACACCAGCCCTCGAGGGTATACCCCTCCCCCCCCCTCGAGAGAGTATACCACTGAGAGCATTGAACAATCCACATTAGCTCTCGAACCATATACCCCTCGAACCATCCACGCTTTGAACATCAACTATCCACTCCTGGAACTATCACCCCTCGAACCATCCACCTTTCGAATCATCAACCATCCGCTTCGAGGGCTCCCTACCACTCGAAACATCCACCCTTCAACATCAACCATCTTCCTCGAGGGGTGTTTATTCGAGGCATCATTCCTCAATTCATTGAGCCTCGAGGCCATGGAACCATCAATCATCTCCCTCGAGGTATCACACCTCGACCCATCAAAAATTTGCCTTGCCGCCACTCGAACCTCTCCTCTTGAACCTTGTACCACTCGAATATCTCCACACTCGAATCCTCTATTCAAACCCTCTCCACTCAACCGTCACCACTCGAATGCTCACTACTCAACCCCTCACCACTTGATCCTCTCCACTAAAACACAGTACCACTTGAACCTCTTCACTCGAACCTATTACAACTCAAATTTCTCCACTCGAACCCAGTACCACTCGAACCTCTTCACTCGAACCTATTACAACTCAAATTTCTCCACTCAAACCCAGTACCACTCGAACCTCTCCATCAATTCATTGACCCTCAAAGTCCTAGAAACATCAACCATCCCCCTCGAGGCATTACCCTTTCACCCATCAACCATCCGCCTCGCCACCACTCATACCATCCACCCTTCGAACATCAACCATCTGACTCGACTCAAACCTTTCCACTCTAATCTCTACTCAAACCCTGACCACTCGAATCTTTTCCACTCGAATCCTCTATTTGAACCATCTCCACTCGACCCTCACCACTCGAATGCTCACCACTCGACCCCTCACCACTCGAACTCTCTCCCCTTGACCCTCACCACTCGAACTCTCACCACTTCAACACTCACCACTTGACCCTCATCATTCGAACTCTCTCCATTCGACCCTCACCACTCAAATGTTCACCACTCAAATGCTCACCACTCGACCCCTCACCACTCGAACTCTCTCCACTCGAACCATGTACCACTCGAACATATTATCACTCGAACCTCACCGCTCAAACTCTCTCTACTCAAACCTTTCCACTAGAACCCTCTCCACTCGAAACCTCTCCACTAGAACCCTTTCCACTCGAACCCTCTTTACTCGAACCTCTCCACTTGATTCCTCATCACTCGAACCTCACCACTCGAACCTCTCCACTCGAACCTCTCCACTCAAACTTCTTCACTCAAACCCAGTATCACTCGAACCTCTACTCGAACACACTCCACTCGAACCCTCTATTCGAACCTCTCCACTTAAACCCTCTCCACTCAAACTCTTATTACGCCTCACTACTACTTTATTTTTAATTTATTTTTAATTTTTAATTAATTAACGACTAAGAAATTTCATAACCCGTTGTCTTAACTCAACCAAAATCTAAGACAATACACAATAAATTATATTGTATCATATTAATTATTTTGAATATTATGAATTTTAGTTATTAGATTGAGGAAAATGCTGGCATAGTTGTCACACCATTAATGTAGAAAAGTGGCACAGAGGATCCAAACTAGGGAAAAAAAGTGATAGCAGAGTAAAATGGTGAATGAATTGTGAGTGACGAGGGGGTGCTCGATATGATACTTCCCACGTTATGTGGGAACTTTAACTTACTCAAAAATGTAAGTTCCCATGTTTTTAAAATTTTCTGCAAACCAAACAACTTAACCAAATTCAAAATCCTAGGAATTTGCATTTACCATATAACTCACTGCATACCAAACGACCTCTATTCTCTGCCTTTTTCTCGGGGTGATTTTTACACTTCTAACCCTAACTTTAGGCTGAAAGTGTCAATGTAAGCCTGTTAAATTCAAAGGTGTCAAAATAACCCCAACCTTATTAATTTTGTCCTAATTCCGACATTGTTGACCGGTGAATTTAGGTATTGGTCAAATATGAAATGGTGAAAATACCCTCGACCATTACTTTCTTCCTCTTCTTTAACCCCTTTTGTCCCATCCACCGCCTGCCAACACCCTGCCACCCCTTGCCACCACCCACCGGAGAGCCACCTCAGCACACCACCGTAGTATACCATCGCTAAAACCCAGCACACTGCAGCAAACCTCTTAGTCCAACCACTACCCCAATGCCACAAAACCACCCAGCCACTACCTCACCGCCGCCGAGCCCAGCAAAACCACTCAAGCCACCTGCCGCACTGCAGAACCACCCACATCGCTGCTCTGCAGAACCACGCCGCCGCCGCCGCCCTGCAGAACTTTAGCTCTCCCTCTCCTCCGGGGCAGAATGAAATGGACACAGAACTGGTGGACAAAGAGAGAGATGTTAAGCCCACCAATATCTTGGAAACTATATGTGCAAATGGTTACCAATATGACCAACGCGGTGATGGAAGAAGACAGTGTGATGAGCGAAGCCATGGCAAAAATGTAGAACGCAAGTTCGTTTTTTATATTTGGTGCTCTATTTGGTTTCACGCCACCGGGAATGACGGTGGAGGTTGCAAAGGCGATGGTGGATATGAGGCCCGCCATGGCGGAGCAAGATTCTAATACCTTGGTCAGCTGCCACTCTTGATGAGTTCCTTATGTGAACCGCAACCCTCGAACATGAACGGCAAAAATGGGAGAACCCTAGCTCTCCCTTGCAGCCCTCTCGATTAGAGTATGTAGCGGGAAGAATAATTGTTTTCCCTTTTGTTCTTTTTTTCCAAGAGTAAAATGGTCATTTCATTAAATTCTGACCAAAATTACCATTGAAAATTGAAGTTAACGGCGCCCAGGGTTAGATTGGCACATACATCACAAAATTTTGGTTATTTTGGCACTTTCTTGTTTTGTAGGGTTATATTACACTACTACAAATTAGAGCTCTCATAACACTTATTAAAATGTCACAATAACTTATAAAGTTTTACTTAAATCTTTGAAAAATGTTACCGAAATCTTGAAAAGTGTTGTGTCAGATATAATGCAACATCCCCTAAGGTAATACTTGTAAAAGTGTTGCAATAGGTCCAACTTAGTATCATTAGCACCTAAAGAAACACTTTCAAAGTGTTACAATAGCCTTAATTTGTAGTAGTGTTGGCACTTTCAAACTAAAGTTAAGGTCATTTTAGCACTTTACTCTTTTTTTAGAGGAAGTCTCATGTTAGATCGATTAACGGTTAGATTAATCATGGAAAATCTCATTTCAATAACTTTTAGGGCCAAATTATAAATATTTATACACTGCAATACATTTTATAAGTTTTTCAAAGTTATATGAACCTCATTGAAAAAATAAATAAATAATGTAAAATCATCTGATTAGTTACATTTTTACATCAATAATAAAATGACATTGTCTAACGGTTAGTCGATCGAAAACAAAACTTTGCATTTTTTTTCACAAAAAAATCTTCAAAATCTTCCAATTCCTATATGTGTGATCCATTCAACATTCCAATGAACACAATTTTCTCAATCAGATTATATTCTTATTCTCCCCTCATTACTGCAGAGAGGTATATTGGCACTGGTAATTCATCACATAGGCACTGGTATTTTGACCCTTTGAAATACCGGTGCTTAAGTAGGATGAGGTTATTATTTTCCACGTTATTTCATTTAACACTTGTCAAATTTTGTTTAGTACCTCACCCCCACATACATTACTCCCCAGCGTATAAAATTTTCTGCACATAATAGGCCCAAAATACACATTAGACCCAAAAACTAACTAAACTCTAACCCTACCCAATTGACCCACAGCCTAACCTGACCCGATTAAACCGCCACCCAATCCGATCCGTCGTCCCACTCCATGGTTGTCCTATTCGCCGTCGGGAATGATCGTGGCGGAATGATCGTGGCGAAAAATTCATTTGAATTCGTCGTCTCCGCTGCTACAAAACCTTGTTTCGGTGACAAATTGTTATCACCCAAATCTGGCGAAAACTTCAATTTGAACCGGCGAAAACTAATGGAGCAAGGAGGTGGATATCAGTGAAGAAAGGAGGTTGAAAGAGGCTATAATTGAAGAGAAATGAAGTTTGAACGCTGACGGAAATTTGGCCGGAAAATTGCGAAGCTGGTCGATTTGCCGGAGAAGATGGAACTTGTAATTTATTGCAGTTTAACTCCCAAACTTCTATTAACTTTTTAAAAATTACCCTAAAAATAGTAATATCAATTTGACTCCAGCTCCAACAAACACTCATATAAATTACAATTTAAACTCCAATCTCGCCATGAAACGATCTTATAGAAGAATTTTGATTTATTTCGATGGAACACATTAAAGCACACTATCTTATCAGTTTAGTTAGCATGAACCATTTCTGTAAATTTACAATGCACTTGTTGTAGTCAACTAATTAAAAGTAGTGTAAACTAATTCCAGAAGAAGTCCGTGATTGATAAACTTTTGGATCATTTTCGGAATTAGGTTATTTTCTGTTCAAAAGGCGACCACGTCACTGCCAACAAGTTGACTGTAGCAAACAAAGAGCGCATGAATTCCGTGACGTCCTGGGATGAAATATATTACTTTTCATTAAAAAAAAGCTAAAAATTATTTAAATTATGGCAAAATCTTGGGAAGCA
The DNA here is from genome assembly GCA_037428765.1 of Rubia yunnanensis. Lineage (NCBI taxonomy): Eukaryota > Viridiplantae > Streptophyta > Magnoliopsida > Gentianales > Rubiaceae > Rubia > Rubia yunnanensis. The sequence goes on from CM075066.1 coordinate 86,976,945, forward strand.
CCATTTTCTTTAGAGTTTGTCTCTTGAAACACGGTCTTTCCATAAGTTATGGAAAGATCCAGGTTTAAAGTGTAAATTAGAAGAAATTAAGATAAAATTTTCGGGTTGCATGAACCTGGTTATAAATTTTATAACTACTACATGTTTCATACTAAAACTTTAATATTGCAACTAAGACCTTTTGCCTTTTATTATTCTAATCAAACCCCGTCTTTCCATAAGCCTGTGGAAAGACCGTCTTTCCCAAGACTTTGCCTTTTCTTTATAAGCTTTCAATAACGTTATGGAAATATAGGGTTTAATTGGAATAATAAAGGGTAAAATATCTTAGTCACAATATTAAAAATTTATTATGCAATACGTAGTAATTATAAAGTTTATAACCCGATTCATACAATTCAAAAATTTTATCTTCATTTCTTCCAATTTGCAGTTTAAACCTTAATCTTTCCATTACTTATGGAAAGACAGTGTTTCAAGAGACGGACTCTAAAATTATAATTATAATTAAATTTAATGATTATAAAATAAAAAAATATTTTATATTACTTTAAATTTTAATTTATTTATTATAATATATTATTTTTAGACAAGTATATTAATAAAGCAAAGTCGTGAGAAAGATCGTCTTTCCAAGGTTTTAGAATAATAAAAATGTAAAAGGTTTTAGTTCCAATATTAAAATTTTATTACATAACGTATAGTACTTATAAATTGTATAACTCGATTATATACTAGAAGATACCCCACCGGTATTTTGAGCATTTTCATACCGGTGCCTAAGTGACCCGGTGCAAAAAAATGTAGTTACATAGGGTGCTAGAATCTATTCCAGCACTGGCATCACTTACCGATGCCTATGAAACTATATTCTTGCACCGGATCACTTAGGCACCCGTATGAAAATGCTTCAAAATACCGGTGCCTATGCATGAAGTACTGGTGATAGTAAATATGCGATCAATAAAAAATCACCGGCCAAATTTTACGAAACCCAAACATTCATAAATAAAAATAGGACGAACAAAACACAAAACAACCGGAAGTTCATGTAAGAAAACTGTAAAATCCATAACCACACCTCAGAAGTTCATTACATATATATATATATATATATATATATATATATATATATATGTGAAAATACATAACAATCCACAATTCATGAAACAAACTAGATCTAAACATAGATTAACATCATAAATTATCTTAAAAACTATAACCCAATTTCTACATATTCACGTTACTTTCACCTGGAAGATGAATGTGAGCGTTAAGAAAATGAAAGAGGAGATGGTAAAACAAGAGAATCCACCCAAACATTTTATTTACTTACACATACTGCCAGAAGAATCACGCGCCATATGGGAGTTTATGTTACTGATGGGTGCCAGAGTTCATGGCTACCAACCAGACCACATTTGGTGCACTTACTTGCGTAGCATGCGGTTGCCACAGAAACTTCCACCGCAAACGAGAGATTATATAAGCAGCAATGCGTTGGTGTTTGATGGCTTGATGGTGCTCATTACCATTTGATTTTGTTTGTTTAGATTTCAATGTTTCCGTGCTGGTGTTTGATTAAGGCCTTCCATTGCTATGCAAGGTGAATGTTTTGTAACAATATTATGTATTCAATCATTTAGCCAAGCATAATATCTCCGTGTTTTGAACTTGAATAGTAGTTCACAAGGAACATATTATATATTTTCGTGTTATAAATATTAGACAAAATCTTGAGAAACATTGTCTTTCCATAGACATATGAAAAGATGGGCGTCACAAAAATAATAGAAAATTAGGGGTTTATATTATGCAGTAACTTCAAGGAAACATTTGAGTTTTGGTTAGATCATTGCATATTTAGAATAAAACATATATGTTTCAATCTAAATATGTAATTTTTTACTCTAAATATGTAATACTTCTAACCAAAACTAAAATACTATCACTAGTGGAGGAAGGCCTATTAAAGGCAATAATGGAAGGTGGTTCACTGAGAACCGCCGTTCACCAACGTTGCCAAGTTCGGAAACACCCTTTCGTGTACCCCTACAGATTTAAAGATGGTTTTTTGTTGATTTTAGGCGGATTCCCATGAACTGCCTTTAATTTGGGCTAACTAAAGGCGGTTCAAGGCATAACCGTATTTAATTAACCCTAATTAAAGGCGGTAATGACTAACCACCTTTAAAAATGATTGTTTATGAAGTCGGAAACATGGAACGGATGCATTTCCGAGTTCGGAAATAGTTTCATAGGTCACTTCTCATTTTAAAGGCGGTTCCAATTAGAACCGCCTTTTATGGGCTGAAGCCCATTCTTATAGCCTTGGCACAAACCATTCCTCTTTTACTTCCATTCTTCAGCCTGCATCATCTATCAAACCATTCCTCTCTTAAACCCTATTTTTATTACTTAGCTGTCTCCTCTCTATCATCTATCATCGTTCATCTCTCTATCATCGATGGTTCTCTCATCACACCACATGTGCCTCCACCCGTTCGCCTCCTCACTCTCCCACCGGCGCCTCACTCTTCCTCTGCCGCCTCACCTTCCCTCCGCAGTTGAGCCCCCGTCTCACGTCACTGCGCCAGATCGAGCTCCACCACCGCCACCTCTCTTCTCTCTCCCGCTCCAACATCTCCACCACAGCCCGACAGCCCATTTTCTCTCTCCCCCTCAATTGCCTCCACCACCGCCGCGAGTCAAGCTCCACCACCGCTGGATCGAGCTCCACAGTCACCGATGTCGACGCCGACACTCGAATGCCCATCCGCCACTGGAGTAGTTGTTCTTTGTCGCAGGAGATCAACGCCACCATTGTAGTTTTTGTGTCGAGCATCGATTGTTAATGTGGTATAAGTTGGTTGTGTACAAGAGAATCTGGAGGAAGCAAAAATTTTTGTTTACTCTGTAGTTGTTCTCTTTTGATGTGTGTACCAATTACTCGTCTTTTCCCGGCATCTATTTTTTTGAAGACAAGAAAGAGTTTCCAAGTTTGGAAACTTATTAAAGGCGGTTCGCGGTGCAAAATTTAAAGGCGGTTCCGGGAACCGCCTTATTTTAAAGGCACAACCATTAAAGACACAACCATTAAAGGCACCATAAAAGTGCCTTTAAATTGCCGATATAACCGTCTTTAATAGGTCATTCTTACACTAGTGTATAGGCGTGTGAGTTTACCCAAATAGGTTATAATCTGAATTTGATCCAAATTTTAATTTCCTTTACGTACCCGTGGTTTTTCATCTTTGAGAAAGTCTCCTATAAAATTGTCTCAACATAGTTTTTGGTGAGACGATGGACTTAATTGCAATTTAAAGGTAAGTGACTAAAATTTGCGGGTTAACCCAGATTAATTTTGAATCATAAGACTAAAACTGGGTCAAAATCCCTTATATTTTGTTGCCCCCCTTTCTTTCTATTTTTACTCTCCCTGCAACCTTCACGCACCTCCATGGCTCCATCTCTTAGATCTAACGCCATCCCCCCTCCCTTCTTTTTGGCAAACCAAATGCCTCGGAAGGCCGATGAGGAGCATTAAATCACAAGCAGCAAGATTGCAATCGAAGCTGTATCTGATCTTCGTATAGTCGCTGCTTTCACCTCCGAGTATACAATCCTTTGAATGCTCGAGAAAACCCAACAAACACCACGACGAGAAAGCATTCGCCAGTCATGGTTTGATGGTATTGGTCTCGCCGGCCCTTCTGAGACACCTCGGTGTGTGGACTTACAAAGCTACCGTTGGCTCACTGACCTTCACTTCAATTTGCTGGGTATTTGGTTTGTATGCAGTTTTTTCTTGTGTCGTATTGTACGGGGCCCATGGGTTGGGTGTGAAATTTTCCCTCTAAAAATCATTGGAATGCGGTGTTATTAGTGTGTATGGGCAGAGTGTGGTATTTTCAATTGAAAATGTCTTGGTTTCAATTGATCGAATATGTATGCCTTTTGATATCTCCTTTTCATATATTTTTTGAACATTAAAATGTATTTTGGATATAAATATGTGCTGGCTTTTGTTGGTGCTGCATAAAGTTCTTAGAACGATTAACCAACACTTTAAACACATGAACTAATTGAAAGTTTTGTAGGATAGGAAAATTTTAAACTAAGTCCTTAAAACAACTAACAAACATTGTAAGCACGTGAACTAATTAGTATACCGATACTAGTTATAAGTCTCGTTATAAATGAAAGTTTGAAGTAAGTTTTTAAAATCATTAACAAACATTCTAAACACATGAACTAATACGTCTTTAATAGCTGTAAATTTTGCAAAAAAAAAAATGAAAGTTTGAACTATGTCCTTAAAACAATTAACAAACTATTTATATATATGAACTAATTAGTATACCGATGCTAACCATCAGTCTTGTTATAAATAAAAGTTTAAACTAAGTCTTTAAAATGATTAACAAACTATGTAGACCCATGAGCTAATATATCTTTAGTAATTGTAATTTTTGTGGAAAAATAAAAGTTTAAATTAAGTCCATAAAACGATTAACAAACCATCTAAACGCATGAAGTAATATATCTTTAATAGTCGTAAGTTTTGCAGAAAATGAAAGTTTAAACTAAGTCCTTAAAACGATTAACAAACTATCTAGACACATGAAATAATATATCTTTAATATTCGTAAGTTTTGCATAAAAAGAAAGTTTGAACTACGTCTTAACACGGTTAACAAATATTCTAAACGCTTGAGCTAAATAGTATACCGATACTAGGTATAAATCTTGTATAAAATGAAAGTTTGAACTAAATCTTTGAAACTATTAACAAAAATTCTAAACAAACGAACTAATATATCTTTGATAGTTCTAAATTTGCAGAAAAATGAAAGTTTGAACTAATTAAATCCTTAAAATGGTTAACAAATAATATAGACACATGAACTAATTAGTGTACCAATGCTAGCTATAAGTCTTATAGAAAATAAAAGTTTTAAACTAAGTCTTTACACTATTAAAAAACATTTCAAACACGTAAACTAATATATCTTTACTTATTGTAAGTTTTGCAGAAAAATGAAAGTTTGAACTAAGTTCTTAAAACGATTAACGAACTATCTCGACACATGAAGTAATATATCTTTAATATTCGTAAGTTTTGCATAAAAAATAAAGTTTGAACCGAGCCTTTAAAATAGTTAACAAACATTCTAAACACATAATTATTAGTATACTGGTGCTAGCTATAAGTCTTATAGAAAATGGAAGTTTGAACTAAAATTCTAAAACTATTAACAAACATTTTAAACATATTTTATTAATAGTAAAATAAATGTGATAATATAGTCTAAAATACTAATATAAGATATTTAAATTATGAACTATTAGTTTAAATATATGAATTTTTTAAAATTATAAATTTCAGTTAAAATTTAAATAACAAATTTCTAACTAAATAAATGAAGGAAACATAAAAAAGAAGTCATTTGCAAAAGTAATTTGTAAGTATTTAAAATAGAGTGCGTCTCCTGGCAGGCGGCCTGTCCATAAACTTATGGACAGTTCACTTATTTTTTCACCTTAGACACTGCATTGTTAAATTACATATAAAATTAAAAATTTTTGAAAATATTTTTTTATATCATATTTTAAAAAAAATATTTTTACGTTCAAATACATATTATTACTTGTTTTAATTTATAAAATACAAATTTTATGTTTTATAAAAAGAATTACAATATTTAATGTTAAAGTCTCCATGAGATTATGAAAAAGGCCATATTTCCTAAAACTTTTCTCTTTAAAATATAATTGTGGATAACTTCTCCCAAAAAGTGGTGGAGTTATGGTTGGAGTTCCCTTGGAAGGAACCTGAGGTTGTAGGTTCAAAAGTAGAAACCTTCAAGCAGCTTTAATTTGGTTGGGATTTCTATTAGCTACTCTTCATTCCTCACGCGTGTGTGGAACACTGTGGCCTCCACGTCTAAAATTCACACGAGCGCCCATTCAGCTTCCGCTGAATTCTCGTGACCAACTGTGGCTCCAGATTTTCATCTAATTTTATATTTGCAAATCAATCCTCCGGCTCACAATAAATTAAGGTGATACAGTTTCACACAAGTGTTTGTATTCATCTTCTTCTTGTAAAATTGCACTCAAATCACTAATCTTTTCACAACTTATGAAAAATCGTCTTTCAAGTGACGGGCATACTCCCTCCGGTCCTCCTATAATAACACACTTTTTAATTTGGATGATGTTTTTATTTTGACTCCTTACTCTTTTGACAAATTCTATACTATTTCCATCCACGAATTTATATTTTAATCTCTCATTACAACTTCCACCACTCCTTCCAATTTTTGAAAGTCCTTGTGCAATGTAAGAGACCATTTCCACCACTCCGTCCAATTTTTAAAAGTCCTTATACAATTTTGTAAGAGACCATATTTAGAGGAGCAGGAGTATATGGATTAATGTTTCATGAAGTGGTGTCCTGTATAGAATGCAAGAGTTAAGGAGAAGATTTCAGCCAAATCCGTTCTTGGAACATACCCTTAACAAAAATAATACTGCACACTCACATAAAAACGCATACACAAATAAATATTTGATGCCAAAAAAATCCCTCATACATGGAACTACATATTTGTTTCGGTAAAGAAACTTTAATATTGCTACGTCCGATTATTGAAGAATACAAATGGAGCTTATGTGAACTAATTCTAATTAACTAACTATCCTACAAATATGCTACCACTAACCCACACTCCCCACTAACTAACAACTCTAATTTAAACAAATACCAAATCCTACATTCTAGCCACAATAACACGATCAGATTTATTGCTTTGACTAAGCAACAAATTTAACTTCAACTAGGACTAATTCAAATTACAGTAAAATAGTAAATAACAACTAGATTAGCCAACATTCACTCCCTTAATCTGGTTGTTATACATATGTGCCACCAAGCTGAAGTCATCTCTGTATCACCGAGGAGAATGAGTATTTCATCGGACACTCCAAGCTTCAATTGCCGTCTCCTTTTCATTGAGAAGACGGTCTCACACCTCCTTTTCAGTCTCCTTTTCACTGAGGAGCTAGAGTGTTTTTGGACACTTTATGTTTGATAGTCTCCTTATCACAGAGGAGAATGAGTGATTTTTCAAACACTCCATGTTTCGTCATCTCCTTTTTACTGAGGAGATTGAGTGATTTCGGACACTCCCTGAATTATAGATACTCTGCCCACTTGATCCCTCATGACGTCGGAGCTCTTGGACACAACATTATCTCGGACATGCTGAGCTTTCAAACACGCCTTCCTACGTGCGTGTTTCCTTTGTGTTGGAGTTGTGATTGTTGAGCATTCATCGGGTATGATAGAATTACGCAGATCTCTCATGTTTGTCTACCTTTGCTCTGATACCAATTATTGGAACATACCCTTAACAAAAATAATACTGCACACATGTACAAACGCATACACAGTTAAATATTGGATGCTAAAAAAATCTCTCATAAACACATAGAGCATACATGGAACTACATGTTTGTTTCGGTAAAGAAACTTTAATATTGCTGCGTCTGATTATGAAGAATATAAATGGAGCTTATATAATCTAATTCTAATTAACTAACTATCCTACAAATATGCTACCACTAACCCACACTCCCCATTAACTAACAACTCTAATTAAAACAAATACCAAATCCTACATTCTAGCCACAATAACACAATCAGATTTATTGCTTTAACTGGGCAATAAATTTAACTTTAACTAGCACTAGTTCAAATTACAGTAAAATATTAAATAGCAACTAGATTAATCAACATTTTTCGGCTTTCAAAGCTTCACAAAGCATCATTTTCAAACAATAAATAATATTTAAATTAAAAAATATAATACTTAGAGCGGTAGGTGCGATTTCACACAACTAAAGGTGCGATCGCACTGACCATGAAACGTGGAAGGGGACGGCCGAGGAAGAAGGTGTCTCTAACCAAGGTGGAGTGGTGTGGCTCTGGGAGGGAGGAGAGCGTGGAAGGGGACGGCCGAGGAAGAAGGTGTCTCTAACCAAGGTGGAGTGGTGTGGCTCTGGGAGGGAGGAGAGCGTGGAAGCTACTAGCCTGGACTTGGAGGTGGATCGGGAGGTGGAGAGCAATATGAAGGAGGATGGTATCGCAGACAGGCACCGGGAAGATTCAATTGCTCAACCGGTAAGAACCAAAATATCTGCCCCTATTACTACTGCGAATAGATTTGAGAAGGGTAGTCTATGGGTTGATGTGATTAGGGGAAATAGGGTACCGATGAATGGTATGAACATGGAATTCTCTGCTCCGAAAATTGTTAATGGGGAAATCGAGGTGGAAATAGAACCTGGTGATGTAGAGTCGGAATTGAAGTACTGGGAGACTGCCCCAATTATGTATGTTATAGGAGGGGAGCTGACCATGAATGCGGTTAAAAGATTTATATTGAATAATTGGGCATTTGTTGAGAATCCTGAGCTGCTTTATATCGATGAAGGCTATTTTGTGATTAAGTTCAATAGTAACAGGGATAGGGAGGAGGTCATGAAGAAGGGCCCTTACACAATCTATGGAATGGCTATGTTTCTACATCTGTGGAAGGCTGGTTTCTCCATGGAGAAAGATATGTTAAGAACAGTTCCCGTATGGGTGAAACTGCCTAGGCTACCATTACACCTGTGGGGGGTTAAAAGCTTGGGGAAGATAGGAAGTGTGATTGGCAAGCCTCTTTTCACAGATGAGTGTACAGCTAGCAAACTCAGGATTTCTTATGCCAGACTGATGGTGGAGATATATATATATCTCAACCAGTGCCAGAGGTTGTGTAAATCTGAGATGTTGATGGGAGTATCCTCAATCAAAAAATTGAAGTGGGGGGGAAGCCACTATTTTGTGAGAAATGTCAGATTGGGGGACATAGATGTGGGAAAGAAAGCAAAAAGGTGACTCATCAATGGAAGGTGAAAGTACAGGAGAAAACTCTGGAACACAGAGAGGAGACCGTGAAGGATGGCAAAATGGAGACAAGGTATTCCAAGGCAGCAGAAGGAAAGGAATCAGCTCAATGGACTTTGGTGCAGTCTAAAAACAAAGAAAAAAGGGCAATGGAGCTGGAGCAACTTGGGATCATTGATTTCCACAATGAAGAAGGAGGCAGTATAACAGAGAACTTTGAACATCCTCTCAGGATTTGGAAAGATCCTAAGAAGGATCAAGGCTTAGGCCCATGATAGGTGTTTGGAATGTTAGGGGGCTCAACAAGGCAGCAAAGGGGAATGAGATTAGCTCTCGTCTCACTAGTCTAAAATTAGATGTTGTTGTGCTTCTAGAAACGAGGATGAAACAAGATAAAGCTGAGGGGATAAGGAAGAAATTTGGTGATAAATGGAAATTTGTTGATAATTATATCAGCCACTATAATGGAAGGATTTGGGTATTGTGGGATTTCAGGAAGGTAGAGATCCTGACACATAAAATGTCTGATCAGATGTTATTAGTGGAGGTGCAGGATAAACATGGGGATCTGATGTACTGGTTGATTGCAGTGTATGCTGGAAACAAAGTGAAGATGAGGAAGAAACTGTGGAAAGAGATATAGGGGGGGCTACCTCACAGGTGAATGGCCCAGTACTGGTGGTTGGAGATTTCAATAATGTACTTACACTAAAAGATAGAATTGGAGGAAGTGAAGTAGTGGTGCAGGAATACTGGGACTTGGAACAAATGATGCAGAGAGCATGTCTGTTTGAATGTGAGAGTAATGGAGATTATTACAAGTGGTCTAACAGGCATTTGAATGGAATGATCTACTCTCTGATAGATTGGGCAGTAGCAAACCTGGAGTGGCTTACTAAATATCCTGAGATGGTGGTGGATAACCTGGAACCTGGGGTTTCTGACCATGCCTTGGTCGGGATCACATTACAATAGGAGCTGACACCAGTGCACAAACAGTTCAAGTTTCTGAATTGTTTTGGACAGGAAGGATGTACTGGAGGATATCAAACAGAGCTGGCAGAAGAAGTTAAGAGGAAGGAAAATGTTTATGGTATGGCAAAAGCTGAAAAGGCTCCAGGGAGAAGGGTAAAGGATCTCAAGCCTATCTCCTGCTGCTCCACACTATATAAGATCATCTCAAAGGTCTTAACAGGTAAGCTAAGTAGAGTAATAGCAGAGGTGGTTCAGGAGAATCAGGCAGCTTTTGTACCAGGAAGGAACATCCACGACCACATTATGCTTGCATATGAACTGGTCAGGGGATACAACAGGAAAAGTGGAACTACCAGATGCTTGATCCAAATGGACATACAAAAGGCCTATGATACTATAGATTGGAAGGCTTTGCAGGTAATCATGAGTGAATTGGGACTACCCCAACAATTTGTGGAGTGGGTCATGTTATGTGTTTCTACAGTTAGCTATAGATACAACATAAATGACAAACTGACCAACTTTATTACTGCTGCAAGAGGTTTGAGGCGGGGAGATCCAATCTCCCCGCTGTTGTTTGTGCTGGTAATGGAGTATATGTGCAGGTGTCTTCAAGCTATAGAAGGCAGGAAGGAGTTCAAATTCCACCCTCAATGTGCAGATATCAGATTGATTAATCTCAGTTTTACAGACGGCGTGCTCTTACTGTCCAGAGGGAATCCAGAGTCTGTCTCAACCCTGATGCAGGCTTATATGCAATTTGAGAAGTCAACTGGATTGAGAGTTAATCCTGCCAAATGCAAAGTATTTTTTGGCTTAGTGGAGGAGGAACAAAAGCACGAGATTCTAGCCATTACTTGCTTTGAAGAAGGTATGCTTCCTTTCAAGTATTTAGGTGTCCCTCTGGCCAGCAAGAAATTGACTGTGATTGTATGCCAGCCATTGGTAGATAGAATGATTGGTAAACTGAGGCATTGGATTGCTAAGTTATGCAGGTAGATTGCAGCCGGTAAAAAGTGTATTATTTGCTGTGGTAAACTACTGGCTGCAATGCTTTCCAGTTCCTAAAACTGTGATCAAGCATGTAGAAGCATTATGTAGGTCCTTTTTTGTGGAGTGGAGGTGAAACCATCACCAAAAAAGCACCTGTGGCCTAGGAGAAGGTCTGTGATTCAAAAAAGGCTGGAGGACAGAATGTTGTAGATCTGCAGGAGTGGAGTACTGCAACTCGGAGTAAGAACCTCTGGAATTTATACCGCAAAGCTAATAGGTTATGGATACGATGGGTTCATGCTATATACACAAAAGGAAGAGGGGTGCTGGAGGTGGAATTCCCAGCTTCTGAATCCTGGATGTTGAAGAGCCTCAGTAAGTGTCGAGGCAAAGTACAAGGACTGGAGGCATGGAAACAGCAATTGGAAAGGCCCGGGTTTAGCACCATGGCAGTATACAAAGAATTACGGGGGCACAACAGAGAGTAGAGTGGAGTAAACTCTTCAGTGGTAACCTGGCTAGATCGAGGGCTCAATTTATGTTGTGGCTGGCTTGTCATGGCAGATTATTAACCAGGCAGCGGCTGAAGAAGTTTGGTCTATTGGCTGATGATAAATGTGGTATGTGTAGTGAAGTAGAAACAATCTAGCATCTGCTGTTTGATTGTGTTCCAACAAGGAGAATTTGAGATGGTGTGTTGAAGTGGGCGCAAATCTGGAGGCAGCCGCAGAAGTGGGATGAGGAACTGCACTGGATTATTTGTAGATGCAGAGGGAAGGGATGGAGAGCCATGCTTATGAAGGTATTGATTGCTGAAACGGTTTATGAAGTTTTGAGGGTAAGAAATGAGATATGTTTCCGGCGTAGTGAGTGTATAAATGTAATAGAGGTGACAAAAACAATTTTGGATATGGTAATGTATAGAGCATGGGTGAATCCTAAAGTTAGGAAGCACTGTGCAACCCTCATGATAGCAGACTAGTATGTTTTGACATAGATGTAAACTTTGGTTTTTAAGATGAAATGAAAGTCATTTATCCCAAAAAAAAAACTTCACAAAGCTCAAGCAATGAGTCAATGACTCTAGAGCATCCATAAGAAGAAGAAGGCATTTGTACGATCATGGAATGGCAAAAAAATGTGGTCCTCAATCACTAGTATAACGTAGGGGGTGCTCATGAGTCGGAGAGTGTCGGAGCGGATCAGTTGATTTGACCCAAATTAACCCAAAATTTATGGTCAAATGGATTGGGTCGGATTGGGTTATGGATTGAACCAACCAAAATCATATAAAAATAGTAATTTTTTAAAAACAGAATTTTAGCTTTATAAATAGAGTCTATCTCTTGAAAGACTGTCTTTTCATAATCCATGGAAAGACCAACGTTTAAAGTGTAAATTAGAAGAAATGAGATAAAATTTTTGAGTTGTATGAATCGGGTTATAAACTTTATAACTACTACACGTTGTATAATAAATTTTTAATATTGCAACTAAAACCTTTTACCATTCTAATTAAACTCCATTTTTCCATAAGACTTTGCCTTATAAATATATATATATATATATATATATTTTTCAAGAATGTTAAAATTATTTATGAAGTAAATTAATGGTAGAGTCCGTCTCATGAAAGACGGTATTTCCATAAGTTATGGAAAGACCAAGGTTTAAAGTGTAAATTAGAAGAAATTAAGATAAAATTTTTGGGTTGCATGAACCGGGTTATAAATTGTATAACTACTACATGTTTCATACTAAAACTTTAATATTGCAACTAAGACCTTTTACCTTTTATTATTCTAATCAAACCCCGTCTTTCCATGAGCCTATGGAAAGACCGTCTTTCCCAAAACTTTACCTTAATGGTAGATATATTATATTAAATTAATTCTCTTTTATAAATTTATTTTCAAAAAAATATGACAAAATTGTAAATGTATCAAAATGGATCGATTTGAATCAAAATCTCACCCGATTCATTTGGACCCGAATAGGATATTGACCCGTCCTAACTTATATGGGCTGGGTCAAAGTGGGACAGCAGCCAATTTGAACACCTATGGAGATCTCTCCTTACTCAACTCATCTTCCTTCGCTAAACTACTGGACTCGTCCATTGCTTCTAAGTCCGCTGCTGAAGTGGCTCAAGTCCATGCCCGGATACTCAAAACCCTGTTCAGACGCGAAGTGTTCATCAATAACAGACTCATTGATGCGTATGGGAAGTGCTTCTAGACCTTGCTCGAAAGCTGTTCGATAAAATGCCCAACAGAAATACCTTCACTTGGAACTCAATCATTGATCAGCTGATCATGTCAGGACTTGCCGATGAGGCTGAGAGGCACTTCCATTTGATGCCTGAGCCTGATCAGTGTTCCTGGAACTTGATGGTATCTGGGTTTGCTCGACATGAGTTTTTCAACGAGTCGCTTGGGTGTATCGTGAAAATGCATTCGGAGGATTCTGGGTTGAATGATTACTCGTATGGTAGTGCGCTTAGAGCTTGCTCTGGGCTTCGGGACTTCAAATCCATGCTTCTGTTGCCAAGTCTTTGTACTCATCCGATGTTTTCATTGAGTCAGCTCTTATTGATATGTATTCCAAGTGTGGCAGCGTAAAATGTGCTCAGAAGGTTTTTGATTGGATGAAACAGCGCAATGTGGTTTCCTGGAATAGTTTGATTACTTGTTACGAACAAAATGGAACAGCAATTGAGGGGTTGTTTAAGGAGAAGATGAATTGTGGGATTGAGCTTGATGAAATGAGTTTGGCTAGTGTGGTGAGTGCGTGTGCGAGCTTGTGTGCAATACTGCAATTAAAGAAGTGAAAGAAATTCATGCGCGTACTATAAAGTTGAATAGTTTTATTGATGATGTTATTATATGCAATGCATTGGTTGATATGTATGCAAAATGTGGCAGAATTTTTGAGGCATGATGTATTTTTGACAGAATGAGAATGAGCTGTAGTGTCAGAGACCTCTATGGTTAGTGGATATGCAAGAGTAGCGAGTGTGGATGGTTCAGGATGGTTCAGAATGAGAATGAGAATTTTTGAGGCATGATGTATTTGGCAGGATGGTTCAGAAGAATGTAGTATCTTGGAATGCGCTGATTGCAGGCTATACACAGAATGGTGAGAATAAAGAGGCATTGGGGCTTTTTCTTCAACTTAAACGGCAACATGTTTGGCCAACACATTACACCTTTGTAAATCTCTTGAATGCGTGCGCGAACATAGCTGATCTAAAGTTGGGGAAGCAATCTCACGCGCATGGACTTCGATTTCAGTTTGGCCCCGACCCGAGACTGATGTTTTTGTTGGGAACTCTCTTATAGATATGTATATGAAATGTGGATCAGTTGCCGAGGGCATACTAGTTTTCAGAAATATGGCCGAGAGAGATTCCGTTTCATGGAATGCTATGATAGTTGGGTTTGCACAAAATGGGCATGGAACAGAAGCCCTTCAATTTTCTCATCAGATGTTACAGGGTGGAGAGAAGCCGGATCATATGACCATGATTGGTGTTCTCTATGCCTGTACGCATGCAGGGTTGGTTCAAGAAGGGCGCCACCATTTTCATTCCATGAAGGAGTGTGGTATTGAACCACTGAAAGATCACTACATTTGTATGGTTGATTTACTAGGCAGAGCTGCACTCCTCGATGCTGCAATGGATTTAGTGGAAACAATGCCTATGCCTCCCGATGGCGTGGTATGGGGTTCTCTGCTTACTGCATGTAAAGTTCATGGAAATATTGAGTTAGGGCAACTTGTTGCTGAGAAGCTCCTTGAGCTTGATCCTCACAATTCCGGGTCCTATGTTCTTCTTTCAAACATATATGCTCATCTTGAACAATGGCAAGATGTGGAGAATTCGCAAACGTACGAGGCAGCAAGGAGTGGTAAACAACCAGGATGTAGCTGGATTGAGATTCGGAGTACGGTAAAAAAGAAATATATGGTGCACTGAAAAATCTGACTGAATTTATGAGGCTATCTGGATATGCCCCTGATATCGGTGCTCTCGATGCTGATGATGAAGAGCAGGAGTCCAAAGATATCCCAATACGTGCCGCCCTGAGCATGTCCAGTGCTGCATAAACACTGCAGCTCTTGTTTCCCACTCCATCATCGTGTAGGTATTTTCTGATTGACTAACCATACTCATTCTGTATTTTTTTTCTTTCTTCGAGTTGGAAAGATAAGTATTCCAAGAACTACCGATGGTTCGGCAGGGGTCGGGTCTATGGATAACCGTTTTCATATACTATTTTCATTCATTGTATTCATTGAATTAATTGATACAATCGGGTTGCAGTGATAAGTTTAGTTGGATTGGATAATGAGTTACCCGTTGGATAATGGGTTACCCATTAGATAATGGGTTACCCGTTGGATAATTTTGGGTCGGGTTGGGTTGGATAAGGGATAACCCGTAGATAATTTCTTATTATAAAATAACAACTTTTTTACAAGTTTGATCACGAGTGATTCAATTTTCCCCAACATATATAATTATTTTAAAAATGATGGAATACTTAATTTATCATATTTATCGATTTCGATTAATGTCTTAAACGATTCAATTTGACCTAATTGAAAAACGATAAACGGTCTGATAAAAGAATTAATGTTTAAGAACATTTACTAAAGTAAATCAGAAAAAATCTCATTAAAAAATATGAAAATTTTAAAAATATTTTCTTGAAAATATTTTTAAAATAACTTTTTTCCTAATATTTTTGTACTAATTCCCTCTTGGGTCTTTTTGAAAGGAGTTATTTGATATAAGAATGGATTTCCTAATACTGCATCATAAGATACATTTTCTAATATTGAAAATGAGTATTTAATACAATAATCATTATTACTTATGAATCTGTTAGATAATTTCTTTTTAATAATCATTGGAGTACCATTTGCTGCTGATAATTGTTCATTAGTTTTTTCTAGATATTTACTTGGAATTATTCCTGACCATATGCAAGATTGGTCTGCTCCACTATCAATTAATGTTACTATGGTTGTGCTGAAATCTTGAACTCCTATTGTTATTAAGAAATACCATTTTTCCATATTAATTTTATTGATAACATTAAAGAATTGCTGATGAGTTGGGGGTTCACTTGAAATAGAAATAACAGAACTACTTGGTTTTCCTAATGATGCTATCTGTAATTCTAATTCTAAATCTTTTTCTTTTAAATTATGTAATTCCATTTTGATATGACTAATTTCTGTTTTTAACAGATTAATCTCTTTTCTTAAGTCTTGAGTATCAGTTGGACTAAGAATTTTTTTCTTTTCTAATTCCGAATATTTATTAATTGTTTTACTTGAACTAAAAGCCTCTGTTATTTTTGGTTTTTTTTCTTCTAATACTATTTTTTTTTAATCTTTGTATATATTCTGTTTTATCCTCAGAATTTCCTATTCTATCTATTATGTCTAATAATTCTTTTTTCTTATTATTTGTACTATTTAGCATATTAATGGTTGGAATGTTACATTGACATATATCATCAGAACCACTAGAAGATTCTGATTTTGACTCATAATTTGAATGTTCAGTGTCTGAATTATTAATTAATATAGATAATAATTTATTTCTTAATTCTGTATCTTCTAATGCATTAATTTTCTTTTCTGTTTTGCAATAATTTGCAGTATGTCCGAATTTCTTACATTTGTAACATTGAATATTCTGAAATTTGTTTTGCTTTTTATGAAATTTCTTTTTCCTGGGTTTTTCATAATCTTTTTTAAAATTATCCCTCTTTTGATAATATCTTTGTTTTCTAAATTTACTTTTTCTTATATGTTTGTGGTGAGAGGATGGGGGTTTTATTCCTATTATACCAAATTGTTGGCAAAATGATCCCATCTCTTTTCTCTCTGATCCATATTTATGTTGAATTTTTAAATCTTGACACAAAGTTAAAGCATCTTTCTTTACAAAAGCAAAAATTTGACCAAAAGTTATTGTATTATAATCTAACTTTTCTGTTCCTAATGCTTTATGTAAACTTGTTAATATTCTTTGAGAAAATAAATTTGGTAATCCTGTAATAAATTTTTCTTTCCAAAATGGAGAGTTTGAATCTGTTCTTCTAAATACTTGGGTTAAAAATATATCCTTATACCATTTGAAATCGGTTAATGTTGGACATCTTAGATTAGTTAAACATATTTTTGAACTTTCTAATGCATCTTCTGGATTTCCTACAAAATACCTTGATATGACATAAACTAAGAAGGCAGATCCATCTGGGACCATGACAAAATTTATTTCATCTCCCTCTCCTTGGGCCTCTTCTGTTTCATGATTCATAATAGCTTGTTTATCTTGTAAAGTGAGATGATTATCCCACCAACCTTTTAATTGACCAGTGAATCCTGTTACTAACAACATGACTATACTTGGTTCATTAGTATTTAAATTTGCTTTGTAGGCCATTCTGGCCATACCTATTTCTTGTAATATATTTAATAATTGATATTCTGACAATCCATCTATATTCCATTGATATATAGATGTACCATCATAACTATTGAATGTTGGGATTTGTTCTTCATATTGAATATCTGGAGGAGTAGGTCTAGGATAATAAGCTTTTGTATTATGACTTTTCCAATTATTATGATATCTATGAGTTTTTAATTTATTGATTTGCATATCAGGTTTATCTTCTAAGGTTTCTTGAAATTGGCTTTCTATTGAATATATTTGTTTATCAAAATCATTTTCTGACTCTTCTTCTGAATAAGAATCATCTGAACTTTCTGACACTTGTGGGTTAATTTGAGATATAACTCCTATATGCTTAGAACTACTAGGCTTATCAGTATGTTTTAATGGTATCAGAGCCAAGTGTATTAGTCTTTTAATCCCTATTGCAGTGTTAGATTTATTATAAGTTGAAAGGTTTACTGTACCTACGGACTTGTAAGTCTTAGCGTTGGTCAGCACCATTTGTGTTTATACCTGTAAATCGGTTGGTCAGCCCGTAAAGAGTGTAAAAGGGTGGTCCACGTATGGTATATGTGTGGTCCCGATAAGATAAACGTGATTCGTACATCAGAAAACTGATCAATTAATAATAAGTTTAACATGGGAGAAAGGATAAAAATATTTTTATTCGGAAGCTCCAGTACTAGTAGTACAGGATCTACATCTTCAAATGTTTTACAAAGTCATGAAATTCAACAGATTTTTCCAAATAAAACTTTAAAATCAATTTATCAACAAGACATACTAGAATTCAACAAGTCATATTCAATTAAGATTCATGAGGAAATATTACCAATGAATCAGGATGTACAATCAATTAGGTTATTATCGTCTCAGGCTATTCAAAAATATAGAGAACAAAATTATAAATTTTTGCATTTTGGACTAGTACAAATTGCATTACATCCTTTAGTTAGACTAGGAATAGATACCCCCATATTCATGGCATTAAGAGATGACAGACTAATAAGATATAAGGATTCTATATTAGCTATGGTACAAACCAATATATGTAATGGAACAATAAGATTTGATTGTATTCCAAATTATTCAGTTAGTTTAACAGACCCACATATTATGGATTCTTTAAAATTAGATATTCAATTAAAACATGATAGAATAGTTAATGATACAGAACATTTTGTATTAATTTATAGAGTGTATTTCAAACTAATACAATCCATGATTCCAACAGCATTAAGATTAAATCCAACAAAAAAAAGAATCAGTTTATGTAACAACAAATTCTGATAACATATCAATAGAGACACCTAAATTACTAAAATGGAATGAAATAACTATTCCAGCGGAAATATTAGCGGAAAGACCATTAGGAATACAAAGAAATGTAAGAATTACTGAACCTTCAGAAATAGAAGAACAAAATATGAGAAAATATTAATCAAATTTAATAAATCCATGTTTAGCAGGTTTCCTCCAGGACCATTTTCTAGATATTCAAATACAGGTAGTTATGAAACCCATAGGTATTCAACATCAGATATTCCAACACATTTCAATGATGCAAGGGTAAGATATTCTACTCCATTACCAGAAATTATTCCAGATACTAGTTCTTCAATAGGTTCACCAACACTTAGTCAAATGAGACAATCTGAAATTAATATGATGAATAATAATAATGAATTCACAATAGATAAAGTATATTTGAATAATGATTACTACAGTTCAGAAAATACTACAAATAGAATTTGGTTTGAAAAATTAAGTAATGATAACAGAGAACAAATTAAGAAAGAATTTTATAATGAACTTACAACAAAAAATATAAGACAAATGAATTTTTTTATGTGGTTAGAATACTATTTCAAAAAAGAAAAAATAAAAAAAATAATTTTACAGAAATTCCAGTTATTAATGTTCAGTCAAATCTTTACAAAAAATGGAAATTACAAGATAATACAGTAATTAGCTCTATACATCCACCGTTAAAATCATTAAACATTACTAGTGATAATATTACAGTAATAGCTTCTCCTCTAAAATCAGGAAGGACAGGAGCTGACATAGAATCAATAAATTTAGAAGATATTAAAAAAGTATACCAACAAAACAATTGTTCAAATCAAATATTACACACTATAGCAAATCAAGTCGATTTTATTTCCACTAAATTAGATAATAAGCCAGAAGCATTTCAAAATAAACTTTCTAAACCTCATTTTCAAGTATCACCTTTTTGAAAACTAATGGAAGAATCCTTATCATTAAAACAGACTGATAAGCCTAGTAGTTCTATGCATATATGAGTTATATCTCAAATTAACCCACAAGTGTCAGAAAGTTCAGATGATTCTTATTCAGAAGAAGAGTCAGAAAATGATTTTGATAAACAAATATATTCAATAGAAAGCCAATTTCAAGAAACCTTAGAAGATAAACCTGATATGCAAATCAATAAATTAAAAACTCATAGATATCATAATAATTGGAAAAGTCATAATACAAAAGCTTATTATCCTAGACCTACTCCTCCAGATATTCAATATGAAGAACAAATCCCAACATTCAATAGTTATGATGGTACATCTATATATCAATGGAATATAGATGGATTGTCAGAATATCAATTATTAAATATATTACAAGAAATAGGTATGGCCAGAATGGCCTACAAAGCAAATTTAAATACTAATGAACCAAGTATAGTCATGTTGTTAGTAACAGGATTCACTGGTCAATTAAAAGGTTGGTGGGATAATCATCTCACTTTACAAGATAAACAAGCTATTATGAATCATGAAACAGAAGAGGCCCAAGGAGAGGGAGATGAAATAAATTTTGTCATGGTCCCAGATGGATCTGCCTTCTTAGTTTATGTCATATCAAGGTATTTTGTAGGAAATCCAGAAGATGCATTAGAAAGTTCAAAAATATGTTTAACTAATCTAAGATGTCCAACATTAACCGATTTCAAATGGTATAAGGATATATTTTTAACCCAAGTATTTAGAAGAACAGATTCAAACTCTCCATTTTGGAAAGAAAAATTTATTACAGGATTACCAAATTTATTTTCTCAAAGAATATTAACAAGTTTACATAAAACATTAGGAACAGAAAAGTTAGATTATAATACAATAACTTTTGGTCAAATTTTTGCTTTTGTAAAGAAAGAAGCTTTAACTTTGTGTCAAGATTTAAAAATTCAACATAAATATGGATCAGAGAGAAAAGAGATGGGATCATTTTGCCAACAATTTGGTATAACCCCCATCCTCTCACCACAAACATATAAGAAAAAGTAAATTTAGAAAACAAAGATATTATCAAAAGAGGGATAATCTTAAAAAAGATTATGAAAAACCCAGGAAAAAGAAATTTCATAAAAAGCAAAACAAATTTCAGAATATTCAATGTTACAAATGTAAGCAATTCGGACATATTGCAAATTATTGCAAAACAAAAAAGAAAATTAATGCATTAGAAGATACAGAATTAAGAAATAAATTATTATATATATTAATTGATAATTCAGACACTGAACATTCAAATTATGAGTCAGAATCAGAATCTTCTAGTGGTTCTGATGATATATGTCAATGTAACATTCCAACCATTAATATGCTAAATAGTACAAATAATAAGAAAAAAGAATTATTAGACATAATAGATAAAATAGGAAATTCTGGGGATAAAACAGAATATATACAAAGATTAAAAAAATTAGTATTAGAAGAAAATAAACCAAAAATAACAGAGGCTTTTAGTTTAAGTAAAACAATTAAAAAATATTCGGAATTAGAAAAGAAAAAATCCATAGTTAGTCCAACCGATACTCAAGACTTAAGAAAAGAGATTAATCTGTTAAAAACATAAATTAGTCATATCAAAATGGAATTACATAATTTAAAAGAAAAAGATTTAGAATTAGAATTACAGATAGCATCATTAGGAAAACCAAGTAGTTATGTTATTTCTATTTCAAGTGAACCCCCAACTCATCAGCAATTCTTTAATGTTATCAATAAAATTAATATGGAAAAATGGTATTCCTTAATAACAATAGGAGTTCAAGATTTCAGCACAACCATAGTGGCATTAATTGATAGTGGAGCAGACCAATCTTACATAAGGTCAGGAATAATTCCAAGTAAATATCTAGAAAAAACTAATGAACAATTATCAGGAGCAAATGGTACTCCAATGATTATTAAAAAGAAATTATCTAACGGATTCATAAGTAATAATGATTATTGTATTAAACACTCATTTTTAATATTAGAAAATGTATCTTATGATGCAGTATTAGGGAATCCATTCTTATATCAAATAACTCCTTTTAAAAAGACTCAAGTGGGAATTAGTACAAAAATATTAGGAAAAAAGTTATTGTTTTCTTTCATAAGTCCTCCCAGTTAAATAGAATTACATCTATTACAAACTAATTATATATATAAAAGAATATGTATTTTAAGCAGAAAACAAAAAGATATTCTATTTTTAAAAGAAGAATTAAGTTATTCAAAGGTAGAAGAACAATTAGGGAATAAAATAATAAAAGAAAAAATAAAAAATTTAGAACAAGCGTTTAAAAAACAAATATGTTCAAACCATCCCAATGCATTTTGGGACAGGAAAAAACATATAGTTTCACTACCATATGAAAAGGATTTTAATGAACAAA
This sequence comes from Rubia yunnanensis, assembly GCA_037428765.1. NCBI lineage: Eukaryota > Viridiplantae > Streptophyta > Magnoliopsida > Gentianales > Rubiaceae > Rubia > Rubia yunnanensis. The sequence continues at coordinate 86,999,040 of CM075066.1, forward strand.
ACATTCCTACTAAAGCAAGGCCTATTCAAATGAATGCAGAATTATTAGAATTATGTACACAAGAAATTCATGATCATCTAGATAAGAAATTAATAAGAAAAAGCAAATCTCCGTGGAGCTGCTCAGCATTTTATGTAAACAAGAATGCTGAAAAAGAAAGAGGAGTTCCTAGGTTAGTCATAAATTATAAACCTTTGAATAAGGTATTACAATGGATTAGATACCCCATTCCAAATAAGAGATATTTAATTAATAGATTAGTTAATGCAAAAGTATTTTCAAAATTTGATTTAAAATCAGGATATTGGCAAATTCAAATAGATGAAAAGGATAAATACAAAACAGTGTTTGTAGTTCCATTCGGTCAGTATGAATGGAATGTTATGCCATTTGGATTAAAAAATGCACCATCTGAATTCCAAAAAATAATGAATGATATTTTTAATCCTTACTCATCATTTGTAATAGTATATATTGATGATGTATTAGTATACTCTAGTACAATTTATAGTCATTTTAAACACTTACATATTTTACTAAAAGTAATGAAAACAAATGGTTTGGTCATATCTGAACCGAAGATGAAGCTATTCCAAACAAACATTAGGTTTCTAGGATTTGATATACATTTAGGAAAAATTAGACCCATTCAAAGATCAATTGAATTTGAAGAAAAATTTCCAGATGAAATTAAAGATAAAAATCAACTACAAAGGTTTTTAGGATGTGTTAATTATATTTCGGATTTCTTTCCCAAAATTAAGATTATATGCAAAAAATTATATGAAAGATTAAAAACCAATCCCCCTGCATGGTCAAAAGAACATACTAATTTAGTGAGAGAAATTAAATTAAAAGCTAAATCATTACCATGTTTAGGAATTCCACATCCAAACGCATTCATGATAGTTGAAACAGATGCATCCAACATAGGATATGGAGGCATATTAAAACAAAAACGTTTAGAAAAAATATCTATAGTAAGATATCATTCAGGATTCTGGTCTAATGCACAGAAAAACTATTCAACAGTTAAACAAGAAGTTTTGTCCATAGTTTTATGCATTTCAAAATTGGCAAAGTCTTGTATGAGACCGTCTCATGGTGAGACCAGGGATTAAATTGTAAATATTTTAAGATGGGGTTCCACATTAAGATTATAAAAGTCTAGGGATTTAAGTGTAATTTTGATAATTTACACTTTAGTCCTTTTATATAGTTTATGTTGAACGGCTTGTTTTCCATGTTTGGCCACATTTTTCATTCTCGTTTTTCAAAAAGCGAAATCGTTTTTCTCAGCATTCAAGTTTGTTCACTCACAATATTCACCCGCTCAGAAATCTTCTTTATAATCGGTTATTGCTTCTTTTTTTTCAATTTCAAGTGTGCATTGGTCTTATTGAAGCCGCGTTTCTGTTTCCTTCGGGTTTTTTGTTGAATTCCGTTCTGTTTTTAACGATCTACGACTGGAAGAGTTAAGATTGTGCTTAATCTGCGAAGGTAATGTAGTCGCTAGGTTTTTTTATTCGTATTTTGTTGTTTTTCCCAATTTTCCCCAATTTTTTGGATGCATGTGATGTTTTATGCTTTGTGTAGGTTTTCTGAGTGTTTCTTTCGCTTATTTTGTGTTTCTCTTTTGTTTGTGTAGTGTAATGTTGCTTTAATGTGTTCGATTTGAAGTTTATAGGGTTTCTGTTGTTTAGTGTATTTCTATTTTGGCGATTGCTCTGTGTAGGTCTTACTGTTTCTGTGTTTTATTGCTTGCATGTGATGTTATATTACTGTTTTTTCGGCTTTTTGCATTCATTTGGTTTCTGTGTTGAATTTCTTTGACATTTCAAGGTTTAGTTAGTTTGTATGTTAATATCTGTGTTTTTGTTGTTGATTTGTAGATGTTGAAGGGCAAAGTTACGGATGATTCTGGTTTAGATGTTCTTGCTAACATTGCAAAGAACTATGAAGACTGTGAGGATGTTAGTCATCCTCCTGTCTTAAAAAATCCAAGGAAACGAGGATCTGTTGAAGGTAATTCTCTTTCTCTGTTTTTTGTGTGTATTTTTTAATGTATTTTGTAGTTGTTGAGTAACTTGTGATGTAGTAATTTTATGACATGATGTGCGATATAATTCTGCTGATGTTTCACTTTCCCTTTTTGTGATGTTGCAATTTTTATGACATAATGTTCCTTATACTTATGCTAATGTTTCACTTTTCCTCTTCGTGATGTTGTAATTTTATGAAATGATGTATAATATTTTTCTGCTGATGTTTCATTTTTGCCTTTTGTGATGTTGTAAATTTATGACATGATGTATCACATATTTTCTATGATGTTTCACTTTTTGTTTTTGTGATGTTGCACTTCTATGACATGATGTTTCACATATTTATGTTGATGTTTTACTTTTTTCTCTTTCTATGTTCATCAGTCGTCTATATGTGTCTTTCTAGTGTAAATTTTCATCCATTGTGTCTTTCATGTGTTGTGCTTCAGTTATAGTTATCTATGTTTTCAAGTTTTTGTTTTGTCATTTTTTGTATGAGCTGATATGTTGATTTTTTAAGTTTATTGTATGGTGTTCTAGATTCAGGTCATGATGTATACTTTTTAGCTTGATATGCTATCAAGTTCAGTCTATGGTGTGTTATGTTTTCTTAATGAATATTGTTTTAAATTAAGGTTATGGTGTATATTTTCTTGCTTGATTTTTTTTTTCAATTTCAGGCTACGATGTTTTTTGGTTTGATATGGTTTCAAGTCAGGCTATGATGTTTCTAAGTTTGTTGAATGATGTTTTGTCATTTTCGGTTTGTGCTAACATGTTGATTTTTAAGTTCATTGTATGATGTTTCAAGTTCAGTTCATGATGTATGCATTTTAGTTTGATATTATTTCGAGTTCATGCTATGATGTTTTAAGGTTACTGGAAGATATTTTAAATTTACATTATGATGTTTGATGTCAGTTTTTTATGTCTTTTTCAAGTTTAGTCTATGATGTTTTAAATTTATTGAATCATGTTTTAATTTTAGTGTATGTTATTTTGTGTATGTTGTATCTGTTTAGTTGTATGTTTCAACTTTAGAGTGTGATGCAGATTGTGATGTGGGGTGAGTTTTTAAATGATGATTTGTATATTTTTTCCCTTGAATTTTTTTGGGTTTACTGTTGCATTATATTTTCCTGATGTTTATATAATATAAATTTAATGTTTCAGATGCAAGTGTTAGCTGTGCCGTGAGACAATCACATCGACTGAGGGGTGATCCTAATGTTGATTTGGTTTCAGGTCTGTTTGTTCCTATTTATTGTTTGTGAATGATGTGTGTTAATGTTTTGTATTTTAAATTATATGTTGCTTTTCTGGTTCAGGACTGTCCTCTATGAAGAGGAGAATGAAAGAGAAAGCTAATAGAAATCTTAATCTGGCTGATGATGAAGTTCATAAAGATGAATCGGATGGTGCACGCAATTCGGAGACGGTGCTGACTAAATCTGATAAGGTTGAAAAATCTGGTTCGGATGTTGCTAAAAAAGCTGATAAGGCTGGCAAATCTGGACTGGTTGCTAATGAAGATGCTATGCCTCTGGATTTTGTTGTTGTTGATGGGGCTGATAAACCCGAGAGTTTGTCTTTTACTTTTTAATTTACTGTTCTGAAGGTGTATATTGATGTTTCATACATTTGTATTGATGTTGTTGTTCTGTTTTCAGGAATCTTTCCTGCAAAGAGGAGACAAAAGGAGAAAGTGAAGAGGAATGTTAATCTGTATTACGAAGATGGAATTTCAGGAGATTCCGGTGGTTCCAATTTGCAAAATGTGGTACCTGAATTAGGTTCTGAACCTGCTCAAAAAGTTTATGATCCTGAGATTCCATGTTGTAGGAGGATGTTACGTAAGTTTGTGGTTGTGAAAAAATCCAAGAAATCCAAGGTTGCTGCTGAGGGTGTCAGTGGTAAAGGTATTCAAAATTAAGTTAGTTGTTTTAAAATTTTCAACCTTGCAATGTTTTATCCTGTTTCCTTATGGAATTTGACGTGATGTATTTTTTTTAGCGGTTGGTGTTGGCAATTGTGAAAAACCTGTTTTGAGGAGTGATGCTAGTTTGAAGAATGAATTGAAAAAGGATGATGATGTTGGAGGTGAAAGTGCCAAGAAGAGGGCTTTGCAGAAGACTGTGGCTGTGAAGAAACCTAAAGTTGCTTCTGAGGGTGTCAGTGGCAAAGGTACTGTTTTAAATTAATAACGTGATGTTTTAAAATTATGGTATGATGTTTCATATTTTGTAGTTGGTCATTTCAGATTTCTATATTTTGTTTTTCATGATGCCAATGTCTGATTATCTGGTTTGATTTCTTTTTTTAAATATATTTTTTTTGTCTTAGTTGATGATGTGAAGAAGAAAGTTGCTGAGAAACTGTAAATTAAATCTTGTGTTATCAGTTTTTGATAACACCTCTGCTTTTTAGATATTAGTTTTTGATGATTTTCCATTTTGATATGATGTTTCAATTTTTGTAGATGAAGAGGTGTATTGCACTACTCCTGAAACTGAAAATGTAGATGCTGGAGCTGAAAATGTTGATGATGCTAAAGACAATTGTAGAAGTGAATATTCGGAAGATGAAGATGAAGATGATAATGATAAGGATAGCTCGCATTCTGTTGAATCAGAATCTGAAAGCGTGGAGGGGAGTGGTAAAGCTGTGAATAATGTTGCAAGTGGTTCTGATTCTGAATCAGAACCTGAGGTGGTGGTTATGAAGAAGCCTTCTAGACCGTTTGAACAGATGAAAGTGAAAGGGAAACAGGCTGTGTCTAATGATGATGAAAGGTTAGTTGATATTTTAAATAATATGTTTGGTGAGTATTAGTTTATGTGTCTTTATGCTTTTTTTTGTGAGACTTGATGTTTTGCTTTTATATTGTAGTTGTGTTGATGCATCTAGTTAATTAATATGGAGCAGTTTATGTGTCAGTTATGTTTGTAATCTAGTTGTCATTTTTATTTTTCTAGCATTGTATTTTCTCGGCAGTTTTCTTTCTATTTTTTTGAAGTGACTGATATTTTAATTTCTGCATATGATGTTTGATGAACTGTGTCATGTTGATATTTTTAATGTGACTTGATGTTTTACTTTCAGTTTTGTTGATGTTTTTCAATGATGTATGTGATGTTTCATGAATTTTTACTTTTCTTGTCAGTGCTGAGAAGGGCTTCACTACGAAGTGTTGCCCTTGGAGAATTGAAAAAGTGTCTTCTTTGCTGACCTCAGAACAGATAAAATCTGTGGAAGAGATTGGTTTTGATGGTCTCCTTAAAATTAAATTTTGTTCCCTTCCTAAAGACATCATTCCCTACCTGATTCAGAATTTTAATCCAATTAGCTATGTTCAAACTATTGGTTCTGATAGGTATTTTATAACCCGTGATGATGTGTATGATGTTTTAGCACTCCCTATTAGTGATAAGGAAGTTGCTGAGGTTAATAATGCCGGGAAGGGCAAAAGGAATGACATAGAACTTAGGCAGAGATGGAGGGAAGAGTTTGGGTTTGATCAACTGGGTAACATTTATTGTGAGAGGTTGTTTGACAAGATGATGGGGTTACGTGAAGGTGGGGATGAATTTTAAAAACTGTTTGTGATGTATGTAGTTTGCAGCTTCTTGAGTCCTACTGCTAGATCCTTTGTGGATTTTAAGCTGGTTCGTGTTGTTGAGAATGTAGCAGAGATTAGGAGTTATGACTGGTGTGGATATGTGCTTAAGAAGTTAGGTGATGCAGTGCATAGGTATAAGACTACTAAATACTCGGCAGTTAATGCGTGTGTAGTTGTTCCATTGATGTGCTACTTGTATAGGTTTCCTTTTCAAGGAAAACCATGCCCTCCCATAGTTCCTTTCATTCGTCACTGGGACACTAGCTTGCTGCTGAAACATTGTAAGAAGATTGTTGAGGCAGGTTTTGATTCATGCCTCATGTCTAAGGATGAATTTCCTTTGACTTTTATGGGGAATTATGTGGGCAGTGGTCCTGCTATGACTTCCAAGCATGCTGGGACATCCAAAGAAACTGCGACATCTAAGGAAGGAAGTCATACAAAAGAAGCAGCAGCTGGTTCAAGCTCGCAAGTTTTATGCTTTGTGCTTCCAGAAGATCTGCCTACTGATGCTGCGATTATGAAAGATGGGGGATCTGTAAGTACCTTTTTAATTCTGATGTTTTAATAGGAGTATATGATGTTTTATATTTTCTATGAGATGTTTTAAAATTGTGGTTTAGTTAACAGATTGGTTTTTTTTACAATCAGTAGTTGGTGTTATAGAATTTGTATGTAACGTTTAAGTTTAATCTTTTTGTGTTACCAGCTTTGATATTTTAATATCAGTAGTTGATGTTTCTTATGTTGTATGAGGCATTTTAAATTTTAAATTTTCTGTTGTTATCTTTTTATAATTTGTTTTTTTTTTCCTAGATTGTTGATCAAGCTGTCTGTAGGTTCAAGAGGAATGTCGAGGTTGTCACTAGGGTCTTGGTTTCTGAGTTGGGTGGAAGTGCTAAGGATGTTGTATCTACTGTTAATGCCCAGCCTGATTATCATCCTTTTGACTCGGACGATTTTGATAACTCTGACTTGTTTGATGCTGTTGATGAGATTGTAAGGAATGCTTTTAGGAATCGCACTCCTGTTGCTGCTTCAGTTGCTGCTGCTAGTAATATAGGAGTGACGCCATCATTTGATCTTGGCATTGAAGAACTTAGAGGGGCATCATCTGCAAAAGGTCCAGCTGGGAAGGGAATCAATAAGAATTAGGATTTGAGTGTGATGAACTAGTATTTGAGAATGTTTTTAAGAATATTTGTTGGTTTTAATTGTTCATTTTCTAAGTTAGGGATTTGATAGGGGCAGTTGTACCCTTTATTCGATTAATTGTGATATTGTTATGGTTTGACAGTATGGGATGATATAAAACTGTTTTTAGTTTTATATACTTTGCTGGAAATGATCATTTTATAATTTGATGTGATGTTTCATTATCAGTGTGTAATGTTTTATACTTTTGAGCAATCATTGTCTGAAGTTTTGTTTAATGGGTTGTGATCATTTTGTTTTTTGATGTGATGTGTCATAATCAGTGTGTGATGTTTTATATTTTTTGATCTATTGGTGTGAAGTTTTATGTTTTGTTGCATGTGATCATTTTATATTTTTAATATCACCATTTTGTATGTAGCATACGTGAACCCATCCAATCTAGAGTATATCTGCCTTTTTAGTTAAATTACAAAGAAGCTTTAACATATTGACATCATTACAATCTTGTAAAGAAACCACATTCAGCCCTCTCTTTTCTTTTATTCACACACTTTACTCTAGGCAACATGAGCCTTTTTTTGTTATGACTTCACTAGCATTCCATAAAAGGACTTGCATAAAGCTTCAGCATACTTCAAAACTTCCTTAGGTAGTGGGAAACTTTTCATCCAAAAGTTGGCAATAGCAAATAACAGAATATTAATAAGTTGTAGAATTCCCGCATAGCTTAATGTTCTAGCACTCCAATGCTTTAGGTTTTCAACCATATTTTCAATCAGAGGTTGACAAGTTATCAGATTAGTAAATCATCATCTGAGAAAATAATAACACCAGTGAATACTAGTTTAACATCCAAAATAGAAGTATATCTATGTTTTAAATATCATGGGGAAAAAATTAGTATCCTGATTAGAACTTATTTCTAAAACATCAAACTGTAACAATGTAACATCATTCCATAAGTGTGTAAGATCACAGTATTATAGTAAACATATACCAACAAGCTGATTTATATCAATTGAGCTTTTGGTGTCTTGGATCCGAATTCCTTCTTGACTGGCTTCTTCCTTTTTTCAAGCTTACCTTTCACTCTTGCACTTCTTCCTTTTGTTTTTATTTTTGGTGGATCGAGCACTTCGGGAGCAGCCTTTGTTGTTGAACCTCTTGCACTATTAGTCGCTGAATGCTCTTGTGTATCGATTGCTTTGATTTGATTGATTGTAGCTGAGTCTCTATTCAGCCCTTCTTCAAGGATTCTTCTAGTTTCTATGTCCTCTTCACACTTCAAGACAAGATTGTAGTACTTCCGTAGCATATCATGACGCCATGGTACCTTACCTTTGATCTCCTTGTTTTGTGTTCCTGTTCCTCCGAGCACCTTGTTCCATATTTCTTTCTTTGCCATCTTTGTCCATCTTTTGAGGATGTAATCTTTAGGGATGGAAGTGATGTTTTGTAAATGCAGGATTCGAAGTGCATGGAAACACAACAGACCTACCTCTTCGAAGTATTTGCAAGAGCATTTGATCTCCACCTTTGATCCTGTTTCTTGAAAGTAACCTTCTCCATTTTTGTGTTGTCGTTTTCTGGTTGTACTTCAAAAACATCTTCGAATCCAAGGTTGAATGTTTTTACTGCTTTACTTGCCATGGCTAGCTTCCATTCTGCCTCGAAGTCCTTGTACAACTTATGTGTGTAAATTCCAGCTGCATGTTTCAGAAGTCCAGGTTCTTGTTCGGCTGACCTTGGTTTTCCTATTGATCCGCTGTATTCTTTGCTGGTTTCTGTGTTTCTCCAGCTGTGTACCATTTTTTCAAAGATTGAGAAAAACTGTGTCAAGTTTGTTGTTTTGTTTGCACTGAAGATGATTGTTTTGTTTGTGCTTTCGCTTCTCTGTGATGATAATGTCCCAGCTGAGAATAAGTTTTTGCTCAATGCGGTACACCATTTCTCTCGTAGTCCGTATAGGCGCTTGAACCACTTGTTGTCATGAAGCTGGTACTTATCCATCATAGAGTTCCAGCATCTCTGGAATTCTTCTTCATTTGCGCATTTTTTCAAACAATGGTCGAATGTCATGCCAAATTCTTCATTGCTCTTCACTTTACCGTAGTGACTGATGGCATTCTGTTTCAAATGCCATAGACATAACCTGTGTTTTGTGTTGCTGAACACCTGGTACAAAATTTTGTTTCAGTATGAAACAACATACTCTATTTATGAAAGGTTACCACCTGCTATTGAAACATCATGCATGGGTATTTTATGTTCAAATTGATTTCAGTAAGTATCAAACAATTTTTCATGAAATTTAATTTCATAGTACAGGAGCATCATATATGATTTCTAGAAATGAATTTATGGTGTTTGTATGATCATATATGTTGAGTTATGAAAAATCAACTTAACATCACAGTAACTGAGGAAGGTCTGAAACATACAGATTATGAAACATCATATATAGATGGTGAAACATCATCATAATAACTGAGCAGGTTAGGGTAAGCACCTTTTGGATTGCATATGCCATAGCTGAGTCCTGATCAGTAAATATTGTCCCTGGTTCTTTTCCTTCCATTGACTTCTTGAATGTTTCCAGCAGCCAAATGAAAGTCTCTTTCTTTTCGTCGCCAATAAATGCACAACCAAACATCACATTGTTCCAATGGTTGTTGATTCCCACAATCGGTGCACAAACAAGGTTGTATTTATTTGTCCTGTATGTGGTGTCAAAGATCATCATATCACTATAGAGCATGTAATCCTCTTTCATCATTGCATCTCTCCAAAAAAGTGCGGATAGTTTACCGTCCTCATCCAACTTGACTCTGAAGAAGAAATCCTCGTCTTTTCCATCTATTTTGTAGAGCTCATCTATCACATTCTGTGCATCGCCTCCTTCAATTGCTTTCATCCTTAACCTGTTGACATAATTAATGTGGTCCCTCATCGTGTGCCCTACATTTTCTTGTCCATTTGCGTCGCATGCCAAGTACTTGAAACTTGTTGCTGGTTTTAAACCTGCCAATTTCATAGCCTCAATTGCTCTTGCCTTTTCATCCTCTATCTTTCTCTCACCACGCTGCAAGTATTGCCACTCCTTCCTTGTAAATTCATGGTTGTGCTCAGTGATGTGGTGCTTGATTTCATAGATGTTTTCATCTATAAGCTTGATCCTGATTGCAGCCTTACATTCTGTCCTTGTAATGGGAAATTCTTTTTTCTTTCTCCTCTTGTTTTGTGGTTGTTGGGTCGGGGTGTCAAGATTGTTTGAAACTGATTTCCCTTGGCGCGAGCATGTGTAATATTTTTCCTTCACCTTCCCTTCACTTGTTAGTCTTTGCATTGACTTCCGTACAGAAAACCCAAGTGTAGTTGCATGTGCACGGTATAATGTTTCAAGCTCTTCCCATGTAGTTGCCTGCACTCCTTGAAGGGATTCTGTTTGATCTATTTCCAACAAGTTTGGTAGACCTGTGATTGAAAACTCCCCTAAATTAATAATAATGAAAAGATGTTGTACACAATGCTGCAGATGTAGAACATCATGTTATATGTTTCAAACACCAAGCAACATATGGGAAACATTACATCACGTTTTTTGCAAATTGTTATTCTGATTAGGCTCAGTTAGCATGTAACGCCATGTTATATATTGTGCCAGATTTTATGAACTGGAGAGAAGTCCATAACATTCTATGATAAATTGTGAACATGTTTGAGGTACTGAAATCTTTTGATTGTCATGAACATTAAAAAGGAGCACGTAAAATTCTGAGCAAGGTGGCGTTATTTCTACATGAAAGCATCCTAACCCAACATACATCGATCAAACACAATTTTCAAATGCATAATAGAATAAGAAAGTACAGCTAAGTTCAATATTTGAAATATTGGTTGACGATACAAAATAGAAAAGTTGGTGAAACTCTAATTCATCACAGAACACAATAACACGGATAGAAAGTAATAAATTATAAAAAGAAGCTGTACATAATTGTGCAGAGCTAGAACATCATGTTATATTTTTGAAACATCAAGCAGTACAAGAGTAACATCACACTATGTTTCTGCAAATTGTTATTCTGATTATGTACAACTAATATGTAACATCATGTCATATATTTAAAACATCACGTCATATTTAGTGAACAATGCTGCAATAAATCAGTACATTGTCCAGTTATTTGTCAATTTGCAAAATGTGAACAGATCCTATTAAAAATAAGTTCTTATAATGTGACCTCTACAATTTGAAAGGTTTGACATTTTAAATGAAATTTGTAGCATATTCAGAACTAATATACACTGTTCTAGAACAGAACAACATGATGCGTTCATTCATATTAGAATTTTGCTACTAATTAGTTTTTTCTGTTGTTTATTTGACAGGAGCTAAACGTAATGGAATTGTTCACATACTCATTCTTCTGCTCTCCAAATCAGAAAACAGAACATCATGCTTAAGTACAAAAAGTTCAGCTTCTTACCTTGTGAAATAGGTACAATCTGTTCATCATTGATATTTGTTTCTCTTTCTTGTGTAGGATTCTGTGTTTGCGTTGATTGTATGATTTGTAATTGTGTTTCGATCTGTAAATCACCTTCTTCCATATTCATCCAATTTTGAATCTGCAAAATATCGAAATTCTGTTTAGTAACAGATTTGTTGCAGTTGATGTTGAATTTAAACATAATCTAGTTGTACCTTGTTTTCCGGGTGAATTTCTGATGTGGATTGATTTTTTCATTCGAAATTGGACTGGTTGAATTTTGATGAAGAACAGCGTGTGGAGTTCTGTGAGAGAGGGGAGAAATTTTTGGTTCAGATCTTATATTTGATCTGTTTTTCTTTCTCCCATTTTTTTTTCGTGTTTTGGGCCTGTTTTGTTTTTCACGTTTTTGGGCTGGGAATGGGTAATGGGTTAGATATTATGTTATTTGCTATTTGGTCCTTCAGGTTGTTAGCACTTTATACCACTTACCCCATTTCCAGTTTAATTAATTTTTTTGCCCCCAAATTTAGTTTGATTTTTTCTTATTTTGCTTCCAGTCCCTGTTCTCACCATGAGACGGTCTCACAGGAGACGGACTCTTCAAAATTTCAAGATGATTTATAAAATAAGAAGTTTTTATTAAACATTGATTGCAAATCAGCAAAAGATATTTTGCAAAAAGATGTAAAAAATTTAGTTTCAAAACAGATTTTTGCCAGATGGCAAGCTATTTTATCAGTTTTTGATTTTGATATTCAATTTATAAAGGGAAAGGATAATTTCCTTCCAGATTTTCTAACTCGTGAATTCCTCACAGGAAACCATGAGTGGCAATTCAAAATCATCAAGTTCCTCCAATTCCAGGATGAGCAAAGATTATGTTAATCCTAGACCCCTTACTCCATCTATTCCATCCCAGGATTTTCCTCCACTCACTTATTCCACAATAGCACAAACTCCACATGCCAGATTCATTCAAAATAAGACTCCCCATTTAACTTCAAATTTTACTCCATTACCCAGAGCTCGTACTCCAATTCCAAACACCAAATCCATTCCTAGCAGCTCAAGACCTATTTCAGCTTATTTTGATAAACCCAATCCAGAACACATACTAGTTACTCATTTTGAATCTGAACCAGATATTCCACAGTTAAAGATATTTGTCTCCAATCTATTCATGCCATCATCTTTATGGATGGCTGATGATACCTACAAAACTCAACAATTTTATGAACTAATTCTAGTAGATACCCAGTCAATTGACATCCAACACATTCCAAATAAACAGGACCCCAATAGAATAGAATATTCCAAGATTTATATTAAGCAGATTTTAAGCCCTCAACAAGTCTCAAATATTCATTCCATTACTCTTTTTTCAGTTGATTATTTCCCTCAAGGATTTAATTATGCTGACTATATTCAAGCCTGGTATAGAACTTTATTTTTTAGGTCTTTTGACCATTCTTGGTTTATTAATTTTCACCAAACATTCAATAACCATATTCCAAATTGGTTCATAGACTGATGGTTCAAATTTGGACCATCCAAAGAGATCTTTCCACAGCCCGTCTTGGACGGATTGCAGACATTCCAGAACCTCAGTCAACAAACACTCAGCCACTCCAAACCTCATGAAAGAAAAATATTATTCCATGCTATCTTCAGGGTACCTGGATATTTGCTTGGAGTTTCCAAGTACAACCATTCTACCCTTAAAACCCACTTTCTCTAGTAAGACAATACAGAATCAAATGGTGGATCAATTATAATCCAGAGTTTTGCTCCTCAAAAGCAATAACTCATTATTTCCAAACTGGCCAAAAATTAAATATTGCATTCAAACCCATTACTCAACAGACACTTCCTTCACTTATTCATACTCCTCGTCCAACACCCATTGGACCACCAATCCCTAAAATTCCACAACTCCCATGTCTAACACCTATTCGACCAATCCCAATTATACATATTCCAGCAGACCCAAGTCCAAAAGTTGAGCCAGATGAAGAATTCCATAAGGCTCTTGAATTTTACAAACAATTAGTCAGTCAAAAGCAAGCCATTAAGCAAGAAACAGATGATCAAATGTATAATCTCCAAGACAGTCAAGATCCCTATGACATGTAAGGGACGTAATCAATGATGTATTCCAGCAGATAAACCCAATCAGCCAAGTGATAAGGTGGATCTCAGCTTCCACCAAAGCCAAAGCAGACAGCAAATAATGGTGGATCCCAGCTTCCACCAAATTCAAATCAGAAAGCAATCAACAAGATGGTGGATCCCAGCTTCCACCAAATTCAACAAAGCAGCAGACAAAGGCTAGTGGCGGGCCCCACTTCCCACTCACAAAAGAAAAAGGAAGGCCCAGATTCAAGATCACAAATCAAAGGCACAGATTAATGGATTCCAAACGATGGATTCCAAATTGTAATAGACTAGATTTCCAATGTTTTCCTATAAGCACTCCATTCCAATTCAGTTGTAAGCACGCTTGAATTATCGCTCCCTCTTGTATTTTCTCATACAATCTCCTCTATTTGAATTGAATGTTCATACTTCAGTTCCAAAGTAAGCCTAAGCCTATTCAATAAAAAAGAATTCTATTCAATTGAAAATATTGTGTTTTGTTCGTATCCTTACTAGCATTAATTGATAGCGGTGCTGATCAATCATGTATTAGGTCAGGCATCATTCCAAGTAAATATTTAGAAAAAACTAATGAAAAATTAGCAGCTGCAAATGGAACACCAATGACTATTAAGAAAAAATTGTCAAATGGATTTATTAGTAGTAATGATTATTTTATTAAACATTCATTTTTAATACTAGAAAATGTAACTTATGATGCAGTATTAGGAAATCCATTCTTATATCAAATAACCCCATTTAAGAAAACCCAACAAGGAATCAGTACAAAAATATTAGGGAAAAAATTATTATTTTCTTTTATAAATCCACCCAGTCAGGTAGAATTACATTTATTACAAACTAATTCAATTTATAAAAATTTGTTCCTTTTAAACAACAAAAGTAAAGAAATTTCATTTTTAAAAGAAGAACTTAGTTATAAACATATAGAAGAACAATTGCATAAAGCTAACAAACAAATTACTACTGTAGAAAAAGAATTTAAAACCCAAGTGTGTTCAAATCATCCCAATGCTTTTTGGGATAGGAAAAAGCATATAGTTTCTTTACCTTATGAAAAAGAATTCAGTGAACAAAATATTCCAACAAAATCCAGACCTATTCAGATGAATAAAGATTTATTAGAATTATGTAAACAAGAAATTCAAGATCTTTTAAACAGAAAATTAATTAGAAAGAGCAAATCCCCGTGGAGTTGCTCAGCTTTTTACGTTAATAAAAATGCAGAAAAGGAAAGAGGAGTTCCTAGATTAGTTATCAATTACAAACCATTAAACAAAGTTTTACAATGGATTAGATATCCTATTCCAAACAAAAGAGATTTAATTAATAGGTTAGCTAATGCAAAGATATTTTCAAAATTTGATTTAAAATCAGGTTATTGGCAAATTCAAATAAATGAAACAGATAAATACAAAACAACATTTGTAGTACCATTTGGTCAATACGAATGGAACGTTATGCCATTTGGACTCAAAAATGCACCATCAGAATTTCAAAATATTATGAATGATATTTTCAATCCATATTCAACATTTGTTATAGTTTATATTGATGACATACTTGTTTATTCTCAAACATTAGAAAAGCATATTAAACATTTATATATTTTATTAAAAGTCATAAAGACTAATGGGTTAGTTATTTCAGAATAAAAAATGAAACTATTTCAAACAAATGTCAGATTTCTTGGTTTTCATATTCATTTGGGAACCATTAGACCAATTCAAAGATCTATTGAATTTGCAACCAAATTTCCAGATGAAATTAAGGATAAAACACAATTACAAAGATTTTTAGGTTGTGTAAATTACATTTCTGATTTTTTCCCCAACATTAAAATTATATGCAAACCACTATATGCAAGATTAAAGACTAATCCTCCAGAATGGACTAGTCAACACACTCAAATAATAAAAGAGATAAAATTAAAAGCTAAGTCACTTCCATGTTTAGGCATTTCAAATCCCACTGCTTTTATGATAGTTGAAACTGATGCATCTGATTTAGGTTATGGAGGTATATTAAAACAGAAATATGAAAATAAGATAAACATAGTAAGATATTATTCAGGATTTTGGTCAGATACTCAAAAGAACTATTCTACAGTTAAAAAAGAAGTTTTATCCATAGTTTTATGCATTTCAAAATTTCAAGATGATTTATACAATAAAAGATTTTTATTAAATATTGATTGCAAATCAGCAAAAGACATTTTGCAAAAGGATGTTAAAAATTTGGTTTCTAAACAAATCTTTGCCAGATGGCAAGGAATTTTATCAGTTTTTGATTTCGATATTCAATTTATTAAAGGAAAAGATAATTTTATTCCTGATTTTTTAACTCGTGAATTTCTTACAGGAAATCATGAGTCATTCAAGATCCAGCAAGGATTATCAAAATCCTAGACCACTTACTCCATCAATTTCCTCACCAATTCCCATAGAGGATTTTCCTCCTATTCCATATTCCACAATAGCCCAAACTCCACATTCAAGGTTGGTTACCAGCCAAATTCCACCTTTGACTTCAAATTTTGTACCATTAAGAAGAACTCCAACTCCTATGCCTACTCCTCAGGCATCATCCAGCCATTCCACACCTACTACAGTTTATTTTGATAAACCATTCCCAGAAAATATTGTGACTACTCATTTCATTACAGAACCTGATGTTCCCCAATTAAAAGTATTTGTTTCAAATATTTTCAAGCCCTCTTGTTTATGGATGACTGATGACATCCATAAAACTCAACAATATTATGAACTCATTCTAGTAGACACCCAGTCTATTGATTTAAATCATATTCAAAATAAACAAGACCCAAATAGGGTTGATTATTCCAAAGTTTGTATTAAAAAGATTCTGACTCCTCAGCAATTTTCCAATATCCATTCCATAGTCCCATTTTCAATAGACTACTTTCCAAGTGGATACAATTATGGTGATTACATGAATGCCTGGTATCGAACTTTCTTCCTTAGATCGTTCGATCACTCTTGGTTCATTAATTTCCATGCCACATTCAATAATGTGTTTCCAGATTGGTTTCAAGATTGGTGGTTCAAATTTGGACCAACCAAGGAAATTTACCCTACTCCAGTCTCAGAAGGATTCCAAACTTTCAATTCACTTAGCAAACAATTGTTGAAAAATTCAAAAGACCAAGATTTGAAAATGTTATTCCATTCATTTTTCCGGATTCCTTGGATTTTTGCTTGGAGTTTCCAAGTAAAACCAGTCTATCCTTCTTACCCATTTCTCTTATTCGGCAATTCAAAGTTAAATGGTGGAACAATTTCAAAACAGATGTCTGCTCCAGCAAAGGTGTCACCCATTATTTCCAGACAGGACAAAAATTAAGGATTACTTCACCACCTCCTACTCCAATTTCAAGACCCAGTCCAATTGCAAGACCTGTTCCACAATTTCCAAATCCACTTCCAGAAACCAATGAAGAAATGCAAAGAGCTCTAGCATTTTACAGAGCTTTTGCTAGAGAACAACAATCCATTCCACAAGATCAGAATGATAATAATTTCCAAGACAGCCAGGATCCCTTCGATTTTTGAGTAATCATTCAGATGGGTCCAAGCTCCCATTCAAACTTCAAAGCAGAATTGATAGTGGGTCCAAGCTCCCACTAACCATCCCAAATTCAACAAAGCAGGAAACATAGTGGGTCCCAGCTCCCACTGAGTAATCAAAATTTCAACAAATCAGCCATTAAGTGGGTCCCAGCTCCCACTCAGCATTCATAATTCAGGAAAGCAGCATGAAGTGGGTCCCAGCTCCCACTGAGTAATCAAAATTTCAACAAAGCAGCCGACAAGTGGGTCCCAGCTCCCACTCAGAATTCAAAATTCAACAAAGCAGCCACTAAGTGGGTCCCAGCTCCCACTCAGTATTCAACCAATGGACAAGATTACAGATCACAATTCCAAAGGCCAGGATCAATGGATTCCAATCTCGGACTTCAAAATTGTAATAGACTAGCTTCATTCAGAATTCTATAAGTAGCATTCATTTCCAATGTATTAAGCACGCTTGAATTATCGCCCCCTCTTGCATACATCTTTGCAATCCCCTCATTCTGAATTGTTCGTACAATCAACAATTCCTTAACCTTGTAAGCCTTGAAATTAATTCCAAACAAGAATTTTATTCACTTTGTGTCTCTTATATTTCTGCTTTATTATTGTTACTATGATTAATGTTTATGATGATTTAAGATCTGTTTGTTTATGATGATTTAAGATCTGCTTCCCCCTGCACACTGTGCGGAGATTTTTCTGAAATTTGTTGAGCAATAATGCTTATCTAGTCCTGTTCTACCAAAAATTTTTTTTTTCAGCCCCTCTATTTCTGAATGATATGGAGAGTCGGAGTGTCCATCCTTCAACAAGCAATCAAAATCTTATGCTCGAATGTGTTCAGTAGGTTATTAATTTTTTATTAATATTTTACATTCTATTTTAATGTAATTTTAATTTTATTAATAAATTTTATAATTAACTACTGTATGTATCTTAATTATAGGTAGAGTCTGTCCCTCGAAAGACAATCTTTCGATAATCCATGGAAAAATCAATGTTTAAAGAGCAAATTATAACAAATGAAGATAAAATTTTGGGTTGCATGAATCGGGTTATAAACTTTATAACTACTACACTGTTGCATAATAAAATTTTATATTGCAACTAAGACTTTTAACCTTTTGTTTTTTAATTAAACCCCATCTTTCCATAAGTCTATGGAAAGACGGTGTTTTCCAAAACTTTGCCGTAAGTATATATTAAACTATTAATCAAAATCTTATTGAAGTATACATTATATCTAAGAGATTAATTTTATATTAATATTTTAATTGAAACTAAAATTAGAACGCGAGTAGATTGAAATCGAATACTACTAGTAAAATATATTTTTTTATTAACTAAATATTTTTACATTATAATTACTTAAGATAATAACTATAATGAAGATGCATAGTTGATTATAAAAATTATTAATAATGTATTCAAATTTAAAAATAAGGATAAAATTAAAATTGCATTAAAATAGAGTTAAAAATAATAATCAAATTATACATTTTATTTATTTAATTAATTAACTTACTTAATACATAGATAAATATTATTTTAGCTTAACAAAAAATTTTAGTTAATACATATACACAATCAATTACCAGCAAAGTTTTAATAAAAATTACATAAAACATTAGTCACAAATATTTTTTTTTTAAATGGGAGGAAGAAATACATGAAGAAAAGAGATTTGGGAATTGAATGTTAGACTAGCGGTTGAAGTCTAGTGCTATTACCATGAGGTTATGGGTTCAATTCCCACCAGGGCAAGGGGAGGGGAGAGATTTTATTGGGGGTTCATTTGAGTTATTACCCAATTTTTTTTTAAAAAAAATACATGAAGAAAAGAGAAAAAATTAAAATTTTATATTATATTATAATATTTGTTTATAAACAAAATAAATTATTAATAAGTAGGATTACTTATTTTAAATTGTGCACACTTTTATTCTAAAAAATAATTTAGGAACATAACTTGTAATACCATATTTGGCGCTCAATTAAACAAAGTATAATAAGTTAAACTTGAGAATGGCCTAGAAATAAACAGATAGAGAGAAAAGTGCATACAAAACTCTATATAATTGATAAAAGTGCAGATATAATCCCTAATTGAAAGTGCAAACATATTCAGCTTATGTGCAAATATAACTTTTTCCACTAGTTGGAGGCCGGAATTTAGTGAAAATCATCTTCTTTCCATCGTACACCATCTCGCTTTCCCACCGTAACATCCACTTCATCTTCGCGTTCTCTTCTTTGTCTCATTTACAACATCCTATTACTGTAAATCTGACGGGCGGGCAGTCGTCGCGCCCGCCGTGCAAAAGATAATTTATAAGCCCTAAATGCTTACTTTCTACAACTAGGTAGATAGTGGCAAATCGGGGTCGTCCAAAGAGAAGAGGGATCTTCCTAAGCGTCTAAGCACACAATGGTTGATATTAGGCTAGGAGTAAATATATATACACACACATAAAAGCATGTAAAAGGGGGGTTGGTTGGTTGGTTGGTTCCTAAGTTACGAAAGTAAAAAGACAAGATAACTAGCAACGTCAAGTGACTATGCTAATCATCAAACAAAACTAAGAAAAGGGGTTTTAAACTACAAAGATAAAATGCCTTGGGGGCAACGGATATCCACTTCCACATCTAATGTAGTTCATCGAATCATTCACACATTCCATCATATAGCATTCAGGACCCAACGCTCACACACCCATCTAGCAAGTACCACAACACACACATCACAAGGAGTTCTAAGTTCATGCTCATAGATCTTCATGCAAAGGCGCTACGGAATTCGTCACGTTCCTACACCTAAACAATTCAACCACACAAGCACTACCTATGCTCAAACAACTCATGGCACACATGCAGTGAAACACACCGTCAAGAATACATAAACGCCAAATAACAAATGCTTCAAGAATGAATTTAAATCATCTATTCAATACTTCAACTACTTGTCGTGGAGACTAAACTCCTATCCTTCTTAGTTCGTAGTTTGCGAGAGTGAGTTCGACATCTCTCGTCAAACCTCACCAATGACTCCCGAGTTGCGACCACGACTCAAGGTGTCATTGGTGGCATTTAGCACGAAGGACCAACAAGCTTGGCAATGCCTATGACCACTACACCGTGACTAAGCATTTAACCAATTCATGCAATTACACGAGATTAGTCAAGAGCGACCACTCATAGACCACGAGCATATAACTCTTCTCGTTTGCTACACAAACGAACATGACGAAGAGTTCAACATCAATCACATTCGTCTAGCACATTGTCAACACACTAACACAATCAAAAGCTCTAATTCACACTCATACATTCCTAACAAGAACAGGGGGGAAATTAACCCAAATCCCCCAAACCCTAGCTAGCAATTCATACAAGCATTTCATATCATCAAGCTCTCAACAACATCAATGAAATCAACAATTAACATTCAAAGCACAATAAATGCACAATAGCAAAAACACCAAATAGATAGATAAAATGAGTTCTTGCTACATAGATAATGGAAGCTTCAATCCTTTGCTCCCAAGTGCAAAACTAACCTAGATAAACAAAACCCATAACAAAGAACTAAAAGCTACAAAGAAAGAAGAAGAAAATCTAAGGTTTTGGAGCCCTAAAACCCAGAGAAAAACGGGCTGAGCAAAACTGGAGAAGAGGAGGAAAGAGAGTAGTATTTATAGTGCAAAGAAGATAAAGTTGATTTCTGGCCGCCCGTTGGTCGCGACTCGCGACGAGTTCGTCGCGACTCGCGACGGTGTTGGTCGCGACTCGCGATGGTGTCGCGACGGGAGCCAGAGTTTTGCATTGTTTCTTTGTCTTCTTCATAGCCATCCCTCTCAATCTTCAAGTCTTCAACGGCTCCAAAAATGGTCTTCAACGGCCTCCGGTCTTCATGTCTTCGAAGTGAGTATCCAAAAGTCTTCGAAAGTATAGTCTTCAATGTCTTCCGGTCTTCGTTGCTTCCGTGTTCTTCCCTTGTCACACAAAATCCACTTAGAAGAGGTAAAAGAGTACAAAGTTGCTTTTGCCTCTCCTAAGTGAATTTCAAGGTAAAACACAAGCTCTCGATAATAAAAGAGCACAAAAGTGATCCTAAATACTACTAAATAATGCATCTAAAATGGACACATCAAAATCCATCCACAATCCTCAATTCTATTAATACTCACGTCGTCTGCAAATCTATCCTCAATTCTATTACTTCGTCTCATTTACAATATCTCGCTTTCCCATTGTACACCACTTCTCTCCGCATTCTCTTCTTCCACTCCACTACGTCGATGAGCTCCACCAAGGTTTGTCGATTTCTCGGCGCTTGGCTGAGCGGCGCCAGAAATTGTGGCCAATGGCGGGGCTAGGGTTTCAGTGGACCGCCAAGGGGATGGCATGAGTTGAATCTAGCGGTAGACGGCGTGAGTTGAATCAGATTATTCTAGCGGTGGACGGCGTGAGTTGAATCAGGTTGAATCGGCGTCGGAGTCAAGATAATGATTGAGGCGAGTGGCGGTTCAAGCTCATCAACGGCAGATGGAGATGGTCGATGTTGGCGTGAGGTGGAAAGTGATGGCATGAGGCGTGGTGGCGGTATGGCGGTCCAGGCTCGTCGATGGCAGACGGGAAAGGCTAATGGTGGCGTGATGCATGAGGATGAAGGAGCAGCGCCCTGATTCTGGGTTCATCTAGGTTCATTTGAGCGGTGGGGCTGGGCAGTGGCAGCGGGATGGGTGGTGGTGGTTGCAAGGTGGTGGCAGGGGGTTTGAATGTGGTGAAGGTGGTGGTGGTTGAAAGATGGTGAAGGTGGTGGTGGTTGAAAGATGGTGAAAGTGGTGGTGGTTGAATGGCGGTGGTGGTTGAAAGGTGGTGGCAGGGGTTTGAAGGTGGTGGTGGCCTGGCAGTGGAGGTGGAGCCATGCGGGTGGGGGTGGTGGTGGTGGTTTGTGGTGAGGGTAGAATTGTCCCTTTCATTTAAGGCTTAGGGCAAAAGGGTATTTTAGTATTTTCAAGTGGGTCAATGATCAAAATTCATTGGTCAACACCGGAATTATGGTCGAAGGATTATATTTGCACTTCATTCAATAGTAAGAATTATATTTACACTAAAAAATAATTGAGAATTATATCTACACTTTCCTCAACATATAGTATTATATTTGCATATTACCCAAAGATAAACAATCGAGATCTAATTCCCGACAAATTGCAGTTATCCTTTCATTCCTACCTAAACAATCATTTTAATCCTATTGCGTTAACCGCAAACCTTCAGCATCCTCTGAATTGGCACAAGGTACAATTCATCCTTACAACAGTTTTTAAAATATAGGCTAACTTCTAAGTCTCCTGACTTTCCTCATGTTATATTTCTTACTATTTAATGTTTCATGGAGTATAGATGTTTGAAAATGGTTAATCCATGGGCGGAATCAGACTAAAAATAAGGGGGATTGGTATGGTAGTAGGAAACTATTTTTGCTTGTATTTAAAGATGGTATTCCCCTATTGTTAAATGGTACATGATCACTCTGGGATTTTTTGGGATTTATACATTTAGTGGTACATAATCACTCTGTAATCAATTCAGGGATAGGGAGAGTTTCGTTGATAGACCTTTACGGTATCTACTTTGCAATGTGGAGGGTGAATTTCCATTCAGCATCATCACGAACATGCCACCCACTTGTTGATTGTCACCATAGATCCGGGTTAAACGGCACAATAGTATACATTAAATGAGATAACAGTAGATATATCATGACATTTTTTACAGTATTTGTTTTTATTTAATATATTAATGCCTTAGTTATTAGTTTTTCAGACTTATCATTTTAAACATTTAAACATTGCTTATTTATTAAAAGTGGCTTTAGGGTTATGTTAAACCGACTAACGGTTAGGCCAATTATAAAGTCAATTTATTATTATATTATACATTGTGATACATTTGTAGGGGGCGGATAATGAATTTCAGAGCTCAAAATCTCCCAATAGAATACCTTAATAGTAATGCTTCCATGGTTGCTGCCGGATCTTAGGGGAGGCAGGCGTACCCCCTCTCCCCCTAGTTCCACCCCTGTGTTAATCACCCTTGAGCGGAAACATGTTCTCCCTGAGACTGAAAAGTTCATCTAAAGAGGATACAGTAAAAATGCAGCCTGAATCTGGCGATGCTCATATCTTCTATCATTAATCTTTATACCACGTCCGCAAATCTCCATTGGCGTTTTATTTCTCATCGTTCAGCACCCCTTCAAATATGAATGATACAGAGAGTTATAAAGAGGATCCACACGACCATGTTTTTGAGAAAGGAATCAAATTATTATGCTCAATGTGGAAATGTGTTCAGCAGGCTATTCATCTTTGATTAATATTTTTTTAATTCTGTTTTAAAGTAATTTTTAATTTTATCGTTATTTTTAAATTTAAATATATTATTAATAAATTTTAGAATCAACTATGCATATATAGGTATCCTAAGTATATATTAAAATATCAATCAAAATTCTAGTATATATTATTTCTAAAAGATTAATTTTATATTAATATTTTAAATCCAAAATAATTTTAACCATAGGCCCAACAACATTTTGGACTCTTTGGAAAGCCAGAAACAAATTCATTTTTGAAGGAGTCCAAACATCAGTGTCAGATTTAGTTTATAGCTCACAAGAGACTACACATCTTTTCCTATACCCCAATGCATGGAAAGCAAGAAGATCAATTCTGGATTAATACCGGAATCATGCCCTATTTGAAACAAACTAAGCTCAAAACCCCATTGGTGACTAGATGGAAGAAGCCTATGACTGAGATTAAATGTAATGTAGGTGCATCGTTTGTTTCAGGTAGTCAAAGCTTACATGGGGTGATTTTTAGGAATTTTCGGGGTAAAATGTGAAGTGCAGACTTTTACAGTTCATGAGTGATCTTCACTTGAATCCGAACTTAGAAGTCTGGAATTTTCTCTAAAAATTGTAGCTATAGCAGCATGGTTCTCTATCTTTATAGAAATTGATTGTTTATAGCTTCTAACTCTCCCCAAATTCCCTCACAAAGGCTCCTATTCTCTGAAGTCCAGATGTGTCTCCATTAGTCACAATCTAGGAGACACTCCTTTGATTCATATTTACAGAGAAGTTACTGTTGTGGCAGATTCTCTTGCTAAGATGGCTAGGACATTACTCAACCATAACATCGCATGGAAACTTCTAGATGCTAGGACCAAAGGTCTTATACTACTGGATCAAATAGAATTTCCATCTATTAGGATTTCAAGGCAGTGTCCTCCCTAAAATGCAGCCCATAAGCTGAGTTGTTGAGATGATTTAGTAATGTTTTTCACTGATCTTGTTGTGAAGGTTGTGTTAAAGTTGTTGCTTACACTGTTGTGATTATTGTTGTGATTATGGATATAGATGATTGTTGTGATGTTTGGTAAATTGGGCTACCATGATTATACTGGGACCATTTCTAGATGCTTGAAATGATGATTTGTCTGGTTACTTCACTTTTGTTTCATTTATGTCGTGATACATGTTCTATTTTAGCAAAGCAAATTGATATTGTTCAGATATTGCTCAATTCTATTATCATGATGCTGCCATTCTTCATCATATATGATTAGAGGTGTTGTTCTTCTTCATCACATAATGACGTGCTCAAAATTTCTAGACTTTTTACCATTTCCAAGCTTTTAGAGTTTATTCTACTATATGGAAACTCTTTCTGTTGGTTTCTTTGTTCCATTTGCAGATCCATGCAGTGCACTAGCGCACATCATTCCAATAAATCAGCCGAAAAGGAAGCATCTCACTGAGACGGAAGGAATAGAGTCACAACCCAAATGACTGAGATTCATTCTCCCTCCATCCTATTGCATCAACTTCTCGACGCCTAGTGATCAAGAAGTTTGTAGTTTCTTTTATAGTTCTTTCATGTCTGGCCATCTCCAAACTCCACATGGGTGGAGGTTTGGTGAATGGAATCACATGATTGAATGTAAATAGGGCAGATCATTTATGAGGTGATCATGTATAGTCCTCATTTTGATGACAATCCAAGTTGGCTTTTGTCCTAAATCAACAATCACTAATATCTGTAAGGGGCAATGCCTCGAATCATGTTTATTTGATTTCTGTTTGAACAGGCATGGGGAGCTTACATACACCCTTCAATTATTAAAAATATATATTTTGAATGAAATTAAAATTAGAACATGAGTCGATTGAAGTCGAATATTACTAAAATATTAGTTTTATAAACTAAATATTTTAACATTATGAATTACTTAAGATAACTATAATCAATATATATTTTTTATTATAAAAAGTTTTAAAATATGTCAAAGCTTTAAAATAAGGATAAAATAAAAATTACATTAAATTAAATTAGAATTAAAATATTAATTGAAGTATAGATTTTATTTAACTAATAAATACAATTGATAAAAATATAGATAAATATTATTTTATCTTATCAAATAAATTTTAGTTAATATATATACACAATCAATTACCATTTAAATAAAATTACATAAAACATTAATCACAAATAATAAAAAATGGGAGGAAGAAATACACAAAGAAAGAGAAAAAAAATAAAGTTCATTGTATACTATAATATTTGTTTATAAGTAAAATTTAATATTAATAAATATAATTACTCCCTTCGATCCTCTATTTATGGTCCCTTTTGATCAAACATTTTTTCATAGCATATTTGATCATCGATAACTTTTGCTGCAAAAAGTAATGAGCATTATGTGAGATGTTTTTGGATTCTCCGTAGCATGTAATTTTTAAAAGTAAAATTTTTAAAAATGCTAATGGAAAGACTTAAACCACTAATGCCAAAACTCATTTCTCCACACCAAACTGCTTTTCTTAAAGGAAGAGATATTTCTGATAATGTAATTTACTTACAAGAAATGGTAAGATTTCTGAATAGGAAGCAAAGACAACCAAATTGCATTGTCAAATTAGATCTTAAGAAGGCTTTTGATAGGGTTAAGTGGTCCTTTCTATATAGTGTTCTTGCTAAATTTGATTTCCATGCTAGATTTCTCTTTCCCATCATGAATAATTTATCACAGGCTTGGTTCTCTGTCTTGATAAATGGTAAGCCAACAAGTTTCTTTCAATCTACAAGGGGTATCAAACAGGGTGACCCCTTCTCTCCTTTTCTTTTTAACATTTTTTCTGAGGCATTTACTAGAAGTTTAGCATTTATCTTCCATACTGGTAAATTGGCCTACTACGATCTTCCAGGTAAATCCCTACAAATCTCTCATTTATCTTATACAGATGATACAGTTGTGTTTTTAAAGGCTGAAAACAAAACTTTGGTTAGATTTAAAGCCTTCCTATCTACATTTGTGGATGTCACTGGCCAACAAATAAACTATGGAAAAAAGTGATATTTACATTGGAAAGCATGCCTCTGTTCACACAGTTAACAAAATAAAGAAGACACTAGGTATGAAAATTGGATGCTTCCCATTTACATACTTGGGTGTACCTATTTTTACGGGTGCTGCACATAGAGCTCATTTCCAGCCGTTAATTGAACAAATTGATAACAGGATCTGTAGTTGGAAAAATAAATGGCTATCTATGGGGGGAAAATCACACTCATAAAATCATGCATTTTCTCTATTCCCCAACATATATGGTCAGTCCTAAAACCTAGTAAGATGATTGTTTCCTGCATAGAGAAAAAAATGAGCAGATTTTTTTGGGGTTTTACTGATCAGAAACCAAACAGATCATGGAGAAAGTGGGAAGCTCTTTGTTTTCCTATTAACCAAAATGGCCTAGGTTTCAGATCAATAAACTCCATAATTGATACATGCTCTGTTAAATTATGGTGGAAATACCAAAAGGCAGAGGCTCCATGGACACATTTTCTTGAATCCCTGCCACCCTCATATAGATCCTCTCCTAACTGGAAAAGAATATGCAGCTTTAATGCTTGGGCTGAATCAAATTCCAGAGTCATTGTGGGCAGGGGAAACTGCAATTTCTGGACTTCTAATTGGCTAGATGTAGGTCCCATTATAGATCACTGTGATCCAAACCATGTTGATATCTCGGAAGATTGCACAGTTTCAGATTTCATCTCTAACAAAGATATTTTGATCCAGAGATTTTACCACCTACTTCCCCCTCATGTCATCTCTCTTTTGCAGGAATCCAAGCTCTATCCACACAGGTGTGACAGGCTTATATGGAAGCCTGGTATTAAGGGAGATTTCACTTTCAAATCTACATATCTCCTGCTTAGTCCACAGTCAGGTAATATTGCTTCGACTAAACTTTTTTGGAGTACCAGAATTGAAAAGAAAGTATCAGTCTTCATGTGGAAATTGGTCAACGCGTACTTACCTTTTGATAATGTTCTGCAAAAACTGAGATTCTGCCTGCCTTCTAAATGTTACATGTGCAGTAATCATGAGGATTCTTTAGACCATTTTTTCAATTCCTGCCCCTTTTCCATGCATGTTTGGAGTATTGTAAATCAGTTTATGGGTATTAAGGATAAATCTTACCCCTCCATATGGGAAAGAATCTCATACTATCTAACCTACCCAGGTTTAAGTTCACTGCATTCAACACTAATTAGAACTGCATCTCTAATTACATGTTGGAATCTATGGAAAATGAGGAACAAATGCATACATGATTCAGTCTTCCCATGTAGAGGTAGAGTTCTAAGTCATATTAGGGATCAAATTTTCTAATCTTTCTGCTCCAAACCAATCTACATTACATCTGTTTTTGACTTTGGTATTGCAAACCACTCATTCTTACCTTTGATAAAATCTGCTCCGAAACCAAAGATCTTCAAAATTGCTTGGCAAAGGCCAAAAGAGGGGTACAAGTTTAATGTAGATGCAGCATGGTGTGCCTACTCTGACATGTGTGGATTAGGATTGATTATCAGAGATTCCAGTGGTAGTTTCATTTCGGCTCATACTAGTTTCACACATGCAAATTCTCCTATAGAAGCTGAGCTAAGGGCAATACTATTTGCAATTCATATTGGTGTAGCATACTCGGCTCCTGTCTCCATTGAATCAGATTGCTTAAATGCGGTACACTGTGTTGAAGACCCTTTGCATGCAAACTGGAAACTTTTTCAATTGGCAAATGAAATACATCAGGCATTGCGTGATATGACTGTACTACATATACATAGACAAGCTAATCTGGTTGCAGATTTTCTGGCTAAGGAATGTCTCACTGCCCAGACTAGCAGTTTTTTCAATAGTTTTCAAATGCTACCTCTTAATTGTAGAGGTCTGATTAAGTTAGATCAGTGGGGTACACCCTCTTTAAGATTGTCTCAATGAATGGATGCTACTGAGTCTGTTGAATGCTATTTTGCAGTGGTAGGCAGAAGCAAGCTCAGGATGACCTTTCGCAGGAACCAAGCTCGGATAGGAGCAAGCTCAGGAGGGCTACATTATTCTTCCGAACCCGGGTGCTTTTGCTGCTCAATTAAAAAGCACACCATAATTTGCTCATAATTAGCAACTGATCCAATTGATATATCAGTTATAGATCCATAATCTTGATTCTTTCATAGTTTTGATAATAGTAGAGGATAGGCTCATTGGTCTAGGTGACTTTTCTCTGACTGACTTGTGTTTCTTTTGCTCGATTCACCAACAAGTTCGAGATTTTGCTTATTTAGTCTAAGTAATCCTCTAGCTATCAACAACTTCTATACCATTCTTTTGGAAGCAACAAATGTTGCTTCAAGAGCTGGGTGCTCATCATGTATATCTAAACTAAGCTTTGGCTTCATCCAACTCTTTGTCTTAATGCTTATTTGTTTTCACGGTTTGGGAAGGCAAAAAAAAAAGTAAAATTTTTATAATATGTTATCGTTTATAACAAAAGTTATCGATGGTCAAACATTGAAAAATGTTAGAAAAAAGATTCAAATAGAGGACAGAGGAGTACTTATATTAAATCTTTCACATTTTTCTCTGAAAGATTTAGAAACATATTAGTACCATATTTGACGCTGAATTAAACAAGAGAAAAGTGCATATATAACCCTATATAATTGATGAAAATGCAGTTATAACCCTACGTTAATTGAAAGTGCAAATATAACCCTACATATTTAGGTTATGTGCAAATATAACCTTTTTTGAAAATTTGATGCCGGAATTAGGTGAAAAGACAAATTTGCCCTTCTAAAAAAAGAAAAAAAGAAATTGATTATCATTTTCCCCTTTTTCTGCCCTATAATTCTTCAAAAACTCTCCTATTCAACACCAGGGACACTGCCGCTTCTTCTTTTTCTCCTTTCACCTCTCCGGATCCGGATTATCCCCGTCATTGGTTTCGACAACTCCGTTGGCACCATGGCTTTTCCACTGCCCAGATTCACGCCCTTAGAGCCTCCTCCACCACCTAGATTCAAGAACTCTTCCAGCGCCATGGCTTCTCCACCGCCTATATTCACGCCATTGGAGCCTCCACTAAAAGATGGAGATGACCGATGGCGATTGCAATTGGCGGTCTAGCCCCATCAATTAAGAGATGGTAAAATAAGTTGAGTGTATATTCTGTAATTGGTGTTGATTAGATATTGTTCAACTTAAAGTCAATGGTTACTATTTGACTTGATTTGGCAGTTCGAGCTCGTCAACGGCAAATGGAGATGGTCGATGGTGGTATGAGGCGTGAGGTGGGAGGTGGTGGCGTGAGGCGTGGTGGTGGGATGGCTGGTGGTGGGGTTGGATAGTGGTGTGGGGATGACTGGTGGTGGGGACGGGGGTGGAAGCTGATGGAGGGACAGGGCTGGCTAGGTGGTAGTGGGGTGGTGGCAGTGGTAGTGGTGGCGGTGGCTGGTGGTAGTAGAGAGTGTGACTGAGGATGACGATTCTGATGGTGTGACAAGTCTGATGGGTGCGCGAGTGTGGTGGTGAACGGCGGTGGTAGTGGTGGCGGTGACGGGTGGTCTGATGGTGTGGTGGTGAACGGCGGTACTGAAAATTGCCATTGGAGCAAGCTGAGCAGGGGACCAAGAAGATGAGGGTATTTTTGTCTTGTTTTTGGCCCAAAGGGCAATTTGGTCATTTCCGGTTGGTCAATGGCCGAAAATGGCCCGTCAATGCCGGAATAATAACTTTAGGGTTATATTTGCACTTATGTGTAATAGTTAGGATTATATTTGTACTAATAAACAACTCAAAATTATGTCTGCACTTTTTCCAACAGCGCAACATATAGGGTTATATTTGCATGTTACCCTTGACAAAGTACCGAGTAAAAAAATTGAGAGAGGCTTAGAAATAAAAAACAAATCAACGGTGGAGATCTAAACCAACTGTGGTGCAGTTACACCCTTTCATCCCTGTCGCGTTAATCGCAAACCCTCGGTGGCGAACTAGGAATCCCAATCAAACACTCTCCTTTCCTCAGATCGCTCAGCACCGCCATGCATCGGGCCGCCGCTTCTCGCCTTAGAGCTCTCAAGGTTTCCTCTCCCCCCCTCGCTTTTCATTTATCCGATTTTGTTTTTTGTTTTTAGGAATTTCTCTATTGCATTGTTAATATCCCGTTAGATCAATTCGAATGCGGTGGATGCAATTTCGATTTTGTTTTGTTTTGGAATTTTAAATTTCCGCGTTGCAATTACGGATTTTGAAGATTCGGGTGTATCACTAGTAGATGGTGTCTGGATTTTTCATGTTCTGATATGTTATACGGTGTCGTTTTATGGTTTGATAGGGCCGGACAAACAGCGGAGTATTGAAGAGGTGTGCAACTTCAGGTGCCGCCGTCTCCTCCACCTCGTCAGGAGGTGGTATCTTGAGTTTGTTGACTGGTGGAACATCGTCTTCGCTTCCACCTCTAGATATCCCGCTAGAAGGAGTTAGTGTTCCGCCACCTATACCCGATTATTACGAAATTCCTGCGACCAAATTAACCAAGCTTAAGAATGGTTTTAGAATCGCCTCTGAACCTTCGGCAGTATGTATCTGATTGCTCCTTTTCCTTCATTATATCATTTTGGCCCTTTGTTATTGTAATGTAAAATTGTGGCTGTGTAATGCAGACCCCTACGGCCTCGGTCGGTCTGTTTGTTGATAGTGGCTCGATATATGAAACACCTGCCACATTTGGAGCTACGCACCTGTTGGAGCGCATGGCCTTTAAGAGCACTTTGAATAGGAGTAATTTCCGTGTTGTACGAGAGGTTGAGGCAACAGGTGGAACTGTTTCTGCTGCTGCCTCGAGGGATCAAATGATTTACACCTTTGATGCTTTAAAAAGCTATGTACCTCAAATGGTTGAAGTACTTGTTGACACAGTGAGGAATCCTGCCTTCTTGGATTGGGAGGTTAAGGAGCAGGTACTGAATGAACCTGTTGACATCTGTATACATCTGCCTGAGACTCTGTGTGCAATCTTATGTTAACCTGAAAGCTGCATAATTTTATCAGATTGAGAAGTTGAAAGAAGAAATTGCTGAGTACTCCAAAAACCCTCAGCACATGCTTTTGGAGGGAGTCCACACTGCTGCTTATACAGGGGAGTTTGGCTACCCACTTATGTCATCAGAATCGGCCGCCAACAGATTGAACAGTGCTGTTCTGGAGGATTTTGTTAGTGTAAGTTTTACTTTACATTGCCAATTTTCCGCCTAGGTATCTGGTTTCTCTCATGTTTCAACATCATTTTGTTTACCTTCAGCAGTGCCTTAACTTGTCATGCATTTACAGGAAAATTATACTGCTCCTCGGATAGTCCTGGCTGCAACTGGTGTTGACCATGAAGAATTATTGAGTTATGCCACACCACTTGTCGATGACATGCCTCTAGTTCAGCCACCTAAAGAACCAAAACCCGTGTATGTGGGAGGTGATTATCGAAATCAAGCTAGTGACGAGGTGCAGTTCAGAAATTTTATGGGTTACATAGTAATGATCAACAGTCTTATGAAGCTTTGATTTCTGACTAGTGATATTTATGTTCCTTTTTGTGGAACAGACCACTCATTTTGCGCTTGCGTTTGAAGTTCCTGGAGGATGGAAATCGCAAGATACGGCTATGCAGGCCACTGTTCTTCAGGTGATTTGAGAAGATTATCTCTTAACTTGTTACCAATTTTAGTGGTGCCTTTTGTATTCACTAGAATTGTTTCAATGAATGTTGTTTTCAAAGCTTTCTCAGTTCTTTAATTTATTACTATTATAGTCGATCAAAATCATTTCTAGACTTTTCTGATATTTGATTTTCTTGTAGATGCTTATGGGGGGAGGTGGATCCTTCTCAGCTGGTGGGCCTGGGAAAGGCATGTACTCGAGACTATGTAAGTTTTGCGGACCTTCTGTTATGATTAGATATGATACATGTTGATTTTTATTGTAAGTTGTAGAATTTAACTGCGACCTTGAAACATTGTTGGGCTACGAAACCTCTCTTCTTTTTAGTGATCAAAAGGTTGTTTATATTGTCATAGTTCTCATGCAATGAAGTATTTGCTACATTTCTATTTCATTAGCTACATTTGAATGGTTTGATCAAGTGTGCGCTGCATGCATGTATTATTTGCGGTTTTTAATGGCAAGATTTGTGTATGCAGACCTCCGTGTTTTGAATCAATATCCACAGATGCAGATGTTTAGTGCGTTCAATTCTATTTACAACGAAAGTGGTATCTTTGGCATTCAAGCTACTACTGTGAGTTTTCGCCAAACCTTTCCCTTTCAACCAGAAAATTAAAAATATCATTAGAGCATCTCAGTTACACTCTCTGGAATCATTGTTAATCTGTAATGCCGTGTACTTTTCCGCCCACAAATTTTGATACCTAATTCAATTCTGATTGCATTGTATGTGTTGGTGTCTATAAATTTATTTGTTTTGCTTTAACGTGATGCTAATTGGATTCATATTTACCTTTGGCCTTTTAGTTTTGTTTTACAGTTTTAAATAACTAATTGTTGATACTAATGCTACAATTTTCTTGTGTTCTGCTGATGCTTTCCCTATGCTTTATGAACTTGATCATAATCACAATTTTATGATTGCAGGTTGATCTAAATCTTTCAACCCTGTAATAGCTTAAATGCCTGTTGATAATATAACATGTTGGGTGTGTCTGATTTTATTCATCCTCAGTTATGATTGGAAACTTGCCGAGCCTTGTGTGAGAATGTTCAATTGTTCCTTTTCATGAACGAGTTTATCGTATCCTTCCCCCGAAATGTTCACGGATATAATTCTGGATGGAGTCCTGTCTCAAAACTCGTCAAGCATTGCCGATCTCTCGCTAGACAGTCAATTTTTTTTCTGAATCTTGTTCTCTTATTATTACTTCTTGACTTATGTTTTCTGGATACAGAGTTCTGATTTTGCAAGCAAAGCGATTGATATTGCTGTGAACGAACTTATTGCTGTTGCCACTCCTGGAGAAGGTTTGCATTTATTCTGGCACACTCATTTCCTTGGAATTTTGAAACCCTCAACATGCCTAGGGTTTTGATACTAAGAGAGTTTTTGTTTATTCTTTTTTAGTCAAGGGACCACAGTTGGATCGTGCCAAACAGGCAACTAAGTGCGCCATTTTGATGAACCTTGAATCAAGAGTAAGGGATCCTCTTTTCTGGACTGCCTTTTTTAGTGGAGTTTAAGAAGCATGCCTGGTATTTTTTGATGATACACTCATATATGTAAGACTTAACATTGGTTGTTGTTGCAGACTGTTACAACTGAAGATATAGGTAAACAGATATTAACATATGGTGAAAGGTACGCCCAACGAATTTGAACCCTAAGCTGTTGTTACTTATGAGAGAGCTTTGTGTTTTTCTATATAGTTGTCTGCTTAACCTCTCCCTCACACACGTGCACAAGCTAATAAAAAAGGCACAAATCTTGCAGAGTAGCCCTATGCCATACCTGGTGTATCTGCCAATCTTCTTATTTCAACCATGAGAAATCTGTATTTATCGTGTTCAGTCTGTTGCTTTCAACTCTCTAGGCACCCTGTTCAGCACTACCTGAGGCTAATTGATAATATTAAACCGGAGCACATTACTAGCCTTGCACAGAAGATTCTTGAGAGCCCTCTGACAATGGCATCATATGGAGACGGTAACTTCCATCATTTAAATGCTTTAGTGCTTGTTGTGTTTCTCTTCCTAGACTCCGTTTTTCAACATATTACATGTACATGGCATTCTAATGCATATTCCGTAACCGCCAGTTCTTTACCTTCCAACCTATGAGGCCGTGAGCAGCAAGTTGCAGTCAAAAAAGAATACCCATTGAGACACTTGAACATTTTGAGCTCTGTGGCATCAGATGTTGATAATAAGGATTTTTCACGACCCCTTAATTCAAACACATAATTTGGCAGTCAGCACAGTAATATGATTTATGTACCTTTGAACGCTTTGTAAGTTACAAGGCAGGCTGTGCCGCCTTTCAATTTTTTGATAGTATGTTATAAATCCATCGAAAGCGTTCTGCATGACCATTGTTGATCTTTATCAACTGCCGAAGTTGTCTATGTCATTTTCCGGCCCTTATTGTCTTGTGCCCTCGTTAGTCATGTGATGGCTTCTCGTTCTTTTATCAAATTCAGGGGCTGAAAATGGGGAATGGTCGGTTTTATCTTTCTTTAAGCTTTAGAAGCAGGAAAATGTTGCTAGCGTTGGAACTTTTGGAACTTGATGCAAATGATCAAAACTGTTATGCTACAATATATGATATATGATCTGGAATAAATGAATGGTTAGCTTTACCTGTCGTTTTCTTGAGGTGATAAGAGTGGAGTAGCGGAAGTAAACCTTTTTAAGATCATCCAAAAACACGTACTCCCTCCTTCTGTGCCTTTATAACTGTCTCTTTCAAAAAGGCGTTGAAATATTATAAATATAGTTTGTTGGACTAAAGATATTTCATCTTATTTATCACATTTAGCTTATTTTAATGTAAGACACTAATAAAGGGGCACCAAATAAAATAAGAAAGACACTTAACGCCCTCACGGATCACCCTCTGTGGGGTTTCTGCGGCCTAGCCGTGCTAGAGTGTCACGATTAATCGTGGGCCTAGTTGTGCTGAAGTCTCAACTTAGTTGCTCCCCCACTCTGTGGGGGTTCGTGCAGCCTAGCCATGTTAGAGTGTCACAACTAGCCGTGTGGCCTAGTTGTGCTAAATTCTCAACTTGGTTGCTCCCAGTACACCAAGCCTTTAGAGTAGAGTGTCACGACTAACCGTGCGGCCTAACTGTGCTAAAGTCTCAACTTGGTTGCTCTTAGTACACCAAGCCTTTAGAGGGGTGTAGACGTATACGCATCGGCACACACGAGTTTAGATTAGGAGCAAGGCTTCACAACTAGGCAACAAATTTAGATTAGGAGCAAGGCTTCACAACAAGGCAACAAATGCAATACAAGGCCCGACGACTGGAGAGCAAATGCTTGTTTTCAATATATTGAAAAAAGTAAACAGATGTGGGTAAAGTATTAAGTATAATCTAAATTAGGAGCAAGGCTTCACAACAAGGCAATAAATGCAATATAAGATCCGACAATTGGGAAGCAAATGATTGTTTTCAATATATTGCAAAAAGGTTATCGGATGTGGGTAGAGTATTAAGTATAATCTAAGGATAGGGTAGGAATTAGGATATGGATATCATGTTGGCCAATATTGTCAAAACTGTCGTAGAAAAATAATGTAGGAGAGGGAAAATCCAAAACCAAAACCAATCGCTTAGATGAACCAAAGTAGCAAGGGAAGTACCCTAACCCTACCAAATCCCATGAAAAATAAACCCAAACACTTTTATTAAGTCCCAACTAATTCCACCAAGTTCTCGGGAAATGTTCAACTGCCACGCTCAAAATCCCTTATTGCTTATAGAAATTAATCCAAAAAATCATTTTCTTTTTCAAAGCGTGGCTCATAATGATTCATAACAAATTGGTCGAGGAATTAGCTAGGAAGGTTGTCGGTTATTGATGTCAGTTTTAATATTTATATCTAGAGTCCCACTATTTATATTATTTTTATTAAGAAAATGGAATGGTAATTGAGAGACGAAAATAGTGTTAGAAACGTGATGAATTGACCAGAACCGAGGGAGTAAAAGTTAAGGCTAACATGTGGTCATAGTTGTTACGTACTCTCAAAAGTTGACCTTTTCCATACTCCATTAACGTAGTTTTTGGAGAAAAAAATGTACACAGGTCATCATTACTTGCGCAATACACATAACTTATACGCGTGCATGTAGTTTTGCCAACACCCAATGAAACCATCACAATGTTGGCAATGCAAAAGATGTAAACTTTCATCTTTAAAATAATAATAATAATATGAATAATAATAATAATGTTTCTTTTAGTATAGATCTTTAAAATAATAATAATAATAATAATAACAATGTTTCTTTTAGTATAGATGATAAACACGAGACCGTTTTATCATAACTTATGGTGATATATATGAGAGACTAAGTAAAATTTTAAAAGTTATAAAAATTATTCTACTTATATCATCTCTTATCTTTGGACAATTGTATTTAATTCCTCCATCTTATTTTAATATTGGGTTGGACTGTTTCACTTAAGTCTTTGTATTTAAGTAATTATTCAAGTGCATGATTTTACAATAACGGCCTCTATGCAGTACCTAATTATAATTGCACATTTTTCATAAGTAATTAAAATATAAGCAATAATATAATTATGTGAAATATTAATAAAATATTATTTTTTATATATATCATTAGTATATATACAATTAAATTATTAATGATCAAACATACTTGCTCAAATTATGACAAAAAGTGTACATTCATTTACATATAGATGGAGGGAGCATTCGTTATATTTTTACTGAATCGTATACAATACAATACTCGTAGATAATCATAATGGCTGATTTTATCAAAAGACATGGTATAATTGCTAAGAATGATGGGCAGTGTATTTTTTCTTTGCCCCATTAATTTGTAGGGAGAATTGTTGGAGTGTTTGTAAGGAAATCTATCGAACTATAATTTACTTTCTTATTAATTTTCTACCTTTTGGTTATACGAGTCTAAACCTTGAAAGACGGTCTTTTCATAAACCATGGAAAAATCAAGGTTTAAAGTGCAAAATAGAAGAAATGAAGATAAAAATTTTGGGTTGCATGAATCGAGTTATGAACTTTATAGCTACCACACGTTGCATAATAAATAAAGACTAAATTATTTTTTTAGTCCCCTACAAATTATGTTATACCATGTTTTGGTCCCCATTTGCAAATCAACCCTTAGATGGTACCCAACAAATTCAAAACAATTTGTTTGGTCCCCAGAGGTGGTTTTTCGGTAAAACTAAATGATTTTCCGGTATAGCCAGGGGTATAATGGTAATTTTATTAATTAAAAAATATTTCAATTAAAAATTCATAATTTTAATTTTTTGCCTCCGCCGCCGCCGCCGCCTTCCACCGTCGCCACACCTCTGAGACACGAACCTCACCTCTGTCACCGCCGCACCTTATTGTCGTCATTCCTCGCCACGCTGCATCCAAATCCGCCAAACCCTAGCCTTCACTGCCTTGCCGTCGAAGCCTAGCAATGACGCTGCAAAGAGCGCCGGATTTACAGAGCGCCGAAACCCTAGGCTTCATTACAGAGAGCGCCGAAACCTCAGTTTTCACTGCTCAGTCTTCTTCGGCGAATTCTTACTTCTCTAATTTGAGTCTTCTCCAACGGATTCAGATGCTTTATCTCTGGCGTTGCTCAAGTCTTCTACGGAGGATTTCATCGTGAAGCTGGCGTGCTCGAGCGTTCAAATTGTAGCGGTGTCACACCTTCTTCTTATCCATTCAAATTGCAGTGGTACGGTTTGCTTACGTCGAGGCGACGGCGTTGCTGCCTCTTCCGTCCGGCGGTGGCAGAGGTGAGCTTTGTGTCTCAGAGGTGCGGCGGCAGTGAAAGGCAACGGCAGCGGCGACGAAAAATAAAGAAAAATTAAATATTAAAATTATGAATTTATAGTTGAAATTATTTTTTAATTAATAAAATTACCATTATACCCCCTGGCTATACCGGAAAACCATTTAGTCTTACCGAAAAACCACCTTTGGGGACCAAATAAATTTTTTGAATTTGTTGGGTACCGTCTAAGGGTTGATTTGCAAATGAGAACCAAAATATGGTATAAGATATTTTGTATGAGACTAAAAAAAACAATTCAGTCATAAATATTTAATATTACAACTAACAACTTTATCTTTTATTTTTTAAATTAATCTCCGTCCTTCAGTAAGCCTACGGAAAGATAATGTTTCCCAACACTTTGACTTGTTATACAGTGATTTTTTCCAAATATGAATGCACTAGTGAAATTTTTTGCACACTGATAAACAGAGTCTAGGGTTTATGATAAAGGTTATAATTGACTTGCAGCAAACACCACTGAGTAGCTAATTGACGCGGACAATTAATTATTAGCCTCAATCAGATACATACCCATGGGCACTATTATTTTACCGCATATGTACCGATATTTTGAACCCTTAAATAATCGGCGGCTAAGTGATATGCTATAAGAATGTAGTTTATATGCACTGGGTCACTTATGCATTGGTATTTCAAGAGTTCAAAACATTGGCGCTTATGCGGTGAAATACCAGTGATAGTAAATAGGTGATCAATAAAAAAAAATATGACTAGTGTGAATAAACTCACTGGCCAGGATATAAAATCCAGAAATTCATAAAGAATGATAGGACAAAAAAATAGATGTTCATGTAAAAAACTAGAATTCATAAACACAACCGAGAAGTTCATTACATATATATGAAAATACATAACAACCCTACATTCATGAAACAAACTAGACCTAAACATAGATTAACAACATCAATTATTATAAAAACTATAACCTAATCTCCATAAACCCTAGATAACATCACCAGAACCGTGAAGGTGAAGTCAGATGCAAGGAATGAGGCGCGGTCAGGCGCGGTCAGACGCGGTGGTGGCGCTGA
This sequence comes from Rubia yunnanensis, assembly GCA_037428765.1. Classification (NCBI taxonomy): domain Eukaryota; kingdom Viridiplantae; phylum Streptophyta; class Magnoliopsida; order Gentianales; family Rubiaceae; genus Rubia; species Rubia yunnanensis. Next base: position 87,038,150 of record CM075066.1, read on the forward strand.
GTGCAGGGTTCGATGGATCTGAGCTGAACCCGGCATTTTTGGGTGAAGATCGCGGGGGGATGACGCTGGGGTTGGTCCGGGAGATGGCATCTGGGATGGTGCACCACAGGGAGGGCGAAGAGGGGGTCGTCGTCATTGGCATCGAAGCCTTCAAAGTGGGGCTGGACGACGCCAGCGCCGATAGAGAGGGAGAGGTGGTTGGGAGAAGGGAGAGGATAGAGAAGTTGGAGAGGAGGCAGAGGCAGGGAGAGGTGGTGAAGTAAAGGTTATTAGGAGATGAGAGTTTTAACACCGTAGCACCGGTATTCATACAGGTGCTAATGGTGATCATACCGGTGCTAGTAATTCAAAGAGAAGAAAAAATATTCTAAGTACCTAACATCGGTATGAAAATTGGTGCCTATGATGATCATATCGGTGCTGGGTACTTCAAAAGCAGCTGCGTGACGCTGCTTTGAATGGGTGTTTTAATTTATTTTCTTCTTCCTGAGAGCAAAGGGAAGAAAAATATTCTAAGTACTCAAAACCGGTAGTCTGACCGGTGCCTATGATGGTGCTCATAAAAAATCCCTCAAAAATATTGGACAAAAATTCAAAAATTTTATTTTTCCGCTACACAGTAGCATCGGTATGACTGAAAAACAATCCCGGTGCTAGTATATTTTTCCCTCTAAGTTAACCTTTTCATTTTTATAATTATATCCATGAAAATAAATTTGGAGGACCGAATCACACAATTGGAGAAAACAAAACACAATTAAATAAGAGACAATTACGTTATTGAAAATTGGGCTACAATGGGTGAACGGAAGAGCTTGTAACATAATTCTTGGAAAATTACATTGTGGCTCAAAATTGTATTACCCTATTACCGATTGCTCCAAAATACATAGTTTTTGTTATTCTTTCCTAAATATAGAAATATAAAATAAATAATAGTTTTGGTAAAATATTGAAAAACAATAGTACATGCTCTAGAGTAAATTATGTTAGATAATTTAGAAGTTACAAAGTGAAATTGAAAAGGATTATGGATATGTTTTTGTGCTAAATTATTGATAAATATTCCCTTACAAACATAGAAAATACAATGGGGGTGTATAGGGTAGCATCACGTTCGAGCGGATTTCAATTTGGAGCAACGAGTAAAGTTTTTACTTTTTGCACTTAGGTCCTTCAAGAAAGATGGACTCGTCGAATCTTGTAATTGGCGGAATAAAAATGTAATTCAATAATATATGATCGCAACTCTGGAATTTGGGCATGTATGAGTGAAAGGAAAGGTCTCGAAATTCAAGATTGATTATTTATATAAATTCTTGGAAAATTACATTGTGGACCAAAATTGTGTTACCCCATTACCCATTGCTGCAAAATACACGATTTTGTTATTCTTGCCCAAATATATAAATATAAATAAATGATTTTTTGGTGAAATATTGAAAAATGCTAGTACGTGTTCTAGAGTAACTTATGGTTGATTACTTGGAAGTTACAAAGTGAAATCGGAAAAGATTATGGATATGTTTTTGTGCTCAATTTTTTATAAATATTCCCTTGCAGACATGGAAAATACAATGGAGGTGTATAGGGTAGCATCACGTTCAAGCGGATTTCAATATGGAGTTACGAGTAAAATTTTTTTCCTTGTGCACTTAGACCCCTCCAAGAGAGTTGGAATTATCAAATCACGAAATTGGCAGAACCAAAATGCAATTCAATAATATGCGATTGTGACTTTGCGATTTGGGCATGTATGGGTATATGGAAGTGTCTCGAAAGTCAATATTGATTACTTCTACATAGTGTTGGAAAATTACAACGTGGCCCAAAATTGTGTTACCCATTATCCATTGCTCCAAAATACACGATTTTTGTTATTCTTGACCAAATATAAAAATATTAAATAAATAAATTTTGTGGTAAATTGTTGGAAAATACTAGTACATGTTCTTGAGTAACTCATACCATAAACTCATTTTCAAGAGTAACTCATACCATAAAATCAATTTTCAAAAATTTTCTATGAGCACCGGTATTATTACCGGTGCCATTCCTCAACATACCGATACTAACTATTTTCCCACCAAAATTTTACCCGCCAAAATTACTATTCTGGTCATAGGCATTGGTATTAGCACTGATATATGTCATTCATCCAAAATCGGTGTTGGAAAATATTAAAATAAGACATTTTTTTTCTAAGGCACCGGTATTCAGTGTACCGGTTCTGAGTTTATTCACAGGCATCCATTTTTTGTGTACTCAAGCTGGATTTATTACAGGCATCCGTATTTTGGTTTTGTAGCCCCGGTAGCATTGACATACTGATGCGTATGTACCTGTTTTCCAATAGTGTTATAACCCTCCAGTTTTTTAAAAGTGCATTTGTACCCCTGATATTATTTGAATAATTGGCCAACTTATGTCAATGCTGTAATCGATTAAAAATACCCTTTTACCCCTAAATCAATAGAAAAAAAAAAATTCAAATATGTCAAAAGACATTGTTGCCCCATGTGAATCTTTTAGTTGTGTTCTTTCTTTTTCCCCTTGAACCCAAATTTTCCCATTCCTCTGTTACGAACTCGAAAACCAAAAAACTTCCAACCCTTCTTGGTGTATGTGTGACCCAATGATCAAGGGGCTGATGCTCGCTAGGCCCAACCCGTTTGCATCAAGTAGCGAAGGGAAGCTGTTTCGGCCCAAGGTGTCAATTATCAAGGAAGGATATTTCCACCCACTACAGGGAGCGTGGGCCAGAGAATGTGAACGAACGAAGACCACATTAGCCACGATCTAAGGGCGTGGGGATGGTGATGTGACCCACGATCTTTGTTCCTAAAAATAGGGAGCCACGAATATGCCAGTCTATAAATACAACATGCTCGGGAAGAGCTGAGGTAAGCGTAGCTATTCCTAGAAATTCTAATTCTAAAGAAGAACTACTGACTTAATCGTCGGAGTCTTTTCCCCAAAATCACTTCTGGGCCAAGTCTTGCAGGCAAAGGAAATCCTAGAGAGGACGACTTATGCACTTGAGCAACCTACCACATCATGTGGTGCCGTCTGTGGGAACGAGAGTTTTACTTTCATTTTGAGGCTATTCAGGGTGAGAAAATGGGGTTCACCAGGAGTGAGAGGAGCCACAACTATCAATCACACAAACAAACAATAGAACACGATAGAGAAGCACAACATCATCGGGAATGCACACCAAATAGGGAGAAAGAACACAATAAGGAAGAAATGGAGAACGAGGTAGAATCTCCAAACAATAATCACGAAAATGAGAAAAGAGCGTTCGCAGTGTTCCTGGAAGCAAACAGAGAGAGTCTTTATGACCAGCTTCTGAAAATGCTCAAACAGAAACCCTCAAAGCCAGAAGGAAGGGTAAACCAAGCATGTGAAAATATTAACTATGAAGAGGAGTTGCGTGATATTATCGCAGAAGATGGCGAAGATAAATCACCCCTAGCTCTGCATTTGTGCAATTTTAAAATGCCAAGGGATTTTAAACTTCCTTTGTATGTTAAAATTTACAATGGGACAACAGATTCCAATGAACTTTTACACTTCTACAGAAACAACATGAGATTTTGCGATGCTGACATTGAGATGGTTTGCAAGTTATTTCCAATCTTCCTGGCAGAAACATCGATCACTTGGTATGAAGACCTTCCAAACGGGAGTGTCAAATCGTGGGCACAGTTGTCTGACTTATTCTTGTGCCATTTCAACCAGAAATAAAGGTATAACAAGACGATTGCATACCTCAATAACATAACTCAGTGAAGCGACGGGAGCCTAGCAGAATACCATATTCAGTTCATTACAGAGAGCTTACATGTTTGAGACTTGTCATTCCAATTTCATTTAGGAGCTTTTAAAGGAGGCATGCAGTCAGGGAAGTTCTACAAATAACTCATGAAGAATATACCCAAAAACCTAAGGAAGTTACAAAAAATGATCGAACAACACGTGCAAACAGAAGAGGCGAACAACCGCAAAATAGAGCAGGAATGAGGCAAGAAGAAAATAATGGAAGATTCATAGAAATGAGTTATAAAAAAGGGAAAAGGAAGTGCTCCTTTCGAGTGCCCCTTTCAGAGGAAGAGAGTCAGGTTCGCAGAATGTGACATTTCAGGATACACCGTTGACTACATCAAGGAAAGAAATATGGAAAGCACATAAGGATATGTTCATAGAACCGACACTTAAGCTAGCACCACCAAAAAAAAGATCCAGGGAATATTATTGTGCCTTCCACAGGGACTATGGACATGATATCGAATACTGTACAAACCTAAGAAGACAAATGGAGGAGAATTTGAGAAATGACCTCCTAGGTCAATACATAAAATACGAGGGAAGCCAATATAGGGAAACAACAAGACTACAAACACCCAACCAAGAAACTAAGGGACATCGTCTACACTATCAAAGAATCAAAAGATGTCCGCATCAATTGATTACAAGGAAAACAAAGACGATTAACTGTACGAAATAATAATCTTGTCTATATATGGATTAACGTAGTCATTGTCAAATAATGCTTGGAAAGCTAGAGCACGATATTCTCCTCTGCAAGAACATGTTGACAAAAGATTCTGTTCAGATGAGGCAATCACTTTCAGCGAAGATAATGGAGTACCAAACGCTTCACCTCATAATGATCCCATGGTGATCATAGCCAAGATAAAAAATGTTACTGCACACAGAGTGTTTGTGGACGATGGAAGTGCAGTAGAAATACTATTTGTCGATTGATTTGATAGGCTAGGATTTAAGCGAACAAATCTCAAGAGGCCCACGTCTTCGTTGGTTGGGATCACAGGGCGGTCAGAAACACCCTCAGGCAATATACAACTACCTGTTACCATTGGGGAAATTGGAAAAACCTGCACCATACTCTGCGACTTCGTAGTCATATATGCTTCACGAACGTTTAATGCTATCATAGGGAGGCCATGGATGAACATAACGAAAGCTATATGGTCTCCTTACCACCTGGTCATGAAGTTTCCAACTCCAGCTAGAATTGCAACTATAAGAGAAAATCAGCAAACGGCGAGGCAATGCATGGTCATCGCAATGAAAACAGGAAAGTAGATGACAAAGCAATGATGGTTAATGCAATCTCAAATGGTGGACCCTAATATCTGCAGGAGCCGGCAGCCAACCTAGGAGAGGAAATAGAGTTCCTTAGCCTGGACATCGACGATAGCTTAAAGTGTGTAAGAATAGGGAAATACCTTCCTGATGAAGTGAAGAAGAAAATCACACAAATCCTGCGAAGGCACAAGGAAAATTTTGCATGGAACATTCATGACATGGGGGGAGTGGATTCATGCATTGCGATGCACTCTTTGAGTATCAATGATGCGATCAAGCCAGTTAAGCAAAAGCAGCGCATCTTTGCTAGCGACAGGAAGAAGGCAATTAAATAAGAGGTCCCAACACTACTTTAAGTATGCATAATCTGGGAAGTTGTATACCCAAAATGGCCAACTAACCCAGTAATGGTAAGGAAGTCTGACACAGGGTGAAAGATGTCCATTGATTTCATAGATATGAATAAGGCATGCCCCAAAGACTTTTATCCTTTACCAAAGATCGACCAGCTAGTTTAAGAAATTGCAAGGTATTAGGTGTTATCTTTCTTAGATGCATCCAAAGGTTACCATCATATATTAATGAACCCCGAAGACGCAGAAAAAATGGTTTTCATTACAAGTTTTGAGACATTCTGTAACGTAAAGATGTCGTTTGGAATAAAGAATGTAGGGGCGACATACCAGTGAGTGATGGATAACACCTTTTGTGGTCAGATTGGGAGAAATGTCGAAGTGTATGTTGATGACATGGTCATCTAAAGCAAGAGGGTTGATAGCTTCACAGCGAACCTGCAGAAGACTCTGAACACATTAAGTAACATATGGATGAAGCTCAACCCCAAGAAATATGTGTTCGAGGTAGGTGTTGTAAAATATTTAGGATACAAAGTGTCTTCTATGGGGATTGAGGCCAACCCAGAGAAAGCCCAAGCTATAGTCAATCTTCCTCAAACTTGAACTGTCAAACAAGTGCAAGTCCAAATGGGATCGCTGGCAGCACTCAGCATATTTTTTTTTCAAAAGCGGCGGACAAACATTTTCCTCTGTTTCAAGCTCTAAAAAAGGCAAAGAAGTTTAGCTGGGGCCAAGAGTGCCAGACATCATATGATGGCTTAAAAGAAAAACTCCTGACACTGCTAACACTGAAATCACCTGTACCTGGTGAAATGTTATATTTGTACTTGGCAATCTTGTAGAACGAGGTTAGTTCTATCTTAGTTCTCCTTAAGGATCAGAAACAAGTGCCTGTCTATTACATCAGCAAAATGCATAAAAGATGTATATGCCGTTGGAGAAACTAACCCTAGTCTTGGTTTACTCAGCACGAAGATTGCAGTAGTTCCATGCTTATCACATCGTGGTTCATACTGGTTTCCTAATTAAAAACGTTCTCAATAAGCCCGAGTCATCAAGAAGACTAATGAAGTGGGCTTTGGAGTTAGGCCAGTTTGATGTACGGCTCCAACCTAGAACAACAATCAAAGCTCAGGCGTTAGCAGAATTTATTGCAGAAATGACGAGTGAGGAAGCACAAACAGCGACCATGTATCCAAGCTTGAGAATTGAAAAAGGCAAGTCAAAGTGGGAAGAAGTCGTGTGGATTTTTTTCCTTGATGGAGCATCCAACAAAGAAGGTTGTGGAGCAGAAGTGCTATATATAGACCCGAACGGGGGTGAACACAGATACTCAATGCGATTCGACTTCCTCCTCACCAACAATGAAGCAGAGTATGAAGCCTTAATCTGTATATTGGATCTTATAGTTAGGATGGAGGTTAGAATTGTTCGCGTGTCAAGTGATTCACTAATCGTTGTTCAACAAGTGCGAGGATACTTTGAAGTACAAGAGGAACAATTAGCGAAGTATTTAAGGAAGGTGCAACAACTCATAGCCCAACTTGAATATTTCGATATATAACGCGTATCACAAAGAGAAAATACAAAGGTGGATGCACTTAGCAAACTAGCAACAACAGGATTCGATTATCTAACTGAGCAGGGAGATGTCACTATGGTAGTCATCCCAATTATAAGCACAAAATCATCGATTGTCTTAACAGTCCAAATAGATACAGTAGGCTGGATGACTCCGCTGATGGATTTCTTTGCCAAAGGGACGTTACCAGAAGACAAGACGTATGCCAGGAAGTTGGAGTCATGTTCTTAAAATTATGCCTACAAAGATGGGATACTTTATAAGAAAGGTTTCTTGTCTTTATGGATAAAATGCGCAGGACCAACACAAGTAGCAGACATCTTTAAAAAATTCCACGAAGGTTTGTGTGGAACACACCAAGGAGCTAGAACGATAGCAAATAAGATCATCTACACTGGATATCATTGGCCAACTATGTTCAACGATGCACACAACCTTGTACTTAAGTGTAGAAGTTTTTAAACAATGCTTTGCACATAAACCACAAGCAGCCCTGAGAGAGATCTATGATGCATGGTCATTCGATAAGTGGGGGATAGACCTAGTTGGACCATTCCCAAGGGGTGAAAAAAACTCCAGATTTCTAATTGTAGCAATTGCCTACTTCATGAAGTGGGTAGAAGCAAAACCGTTGGGAAGGGTCACAGCTAAAATCACTAGGAAATTCGTGTGGAAAAACATAGTATGTCGCTTCGGGTGCCACACACCATTGTCACGGATAATGAAACACAATTTACAAGTGGTGTGTTTGTAGATTGGTGCTCAAAACTAGGAATTCTTTAGAAGTTTACATCTATAGCACACCCCCAAGCAAACAGCCAAGTGGAGGTAACAAACAAGACCATCGTCCAAGGAATTCATAATCGTTTGGAAGGAAGACGAACCAGATGGGTAGATGAGTTACCAAAAACACTATGGTTATACAAAACATCTGTTTGAGAACCAACAGGAAGGATCCCGTACAGTTTGGTCTATGGTCATGAAGCGGTTATACCAATAGAAATTGGTAATTCAAGTCTTCAGGTGAGCAATTATAATGAAAAGGATAACCCAGAGGTGACGAGGCTTGAGTTAGATGAGCTGGAAGAGAAGAGGGACTTAGCAACAATCACGGGAGCTAAGTACAAGGAAAGGATGGCAAAGGTCCACAATCAGAAGGTGAATGACACACGGTTTCAGATCGAAGACCTGGTATTAAGAAACAACGAAGCTAGCCTGTCTGAAGAATGAGGGAAGCTATGCCCAAAGTGGGAGGGACCATACAAGGTCACAAAGGCTTACATGTCCAATAACTATAAACTAAAATGGATGGACGGAACCGTAGTCCCTGACACATGACATGTGACCAACTTAAGAAGGTTCTATGTTTAGAAAAAAGATGACGGAAAACTACATGTATAGAAACCATGATATTATCCTTGGTCACTTTCTTTCTATTGTTCCATAGTGATATGATCACATCAGTACATATTTAATATAAAAATCCACTTTGCGGTAACACGATTGCGCCTCTCTTTTGTTATTTGCAAATTTCAATAATTTGTTCGTAACATGATATAACCAAGTTACTTAGAACTTACTACGATGGATAGCATGCCATAGATCCTACTCATTCATCGTTGATTGCAAGCTTTGGATCTTGAATCTTCACAAATCTTCACAAATGCAGACTATAGACCTTGCACACTTATAAATGTTTTCAAGCTTTTGATCTTGCAACTTCGCATACAAATTTTTTTTTTGCAAGCGATAGATCTTGCGCAATGATTAATCTTTTCAAGCCTTGGATCTTGCAAGATCACAAATGCAAGCTTTATATCTTGCTATTAGGAAAATTTGCATTGATTACAACGACAAAGGCAAGAAATAGATCTTGTGCCTTAGTGCTATTAACAAAGCTAGAAGCAGACCTTGCTATAATGCATATATACCACAAAAAAAACTAGAGTAACCCTTATGGGGTCGCAATAAGTCACCGCACAAAAAGAGAAAAGCACAATGATAAACATAAAAGAAAAGTTATTTCAAAACAAGACAAGTCACGAGTTCGAAGAACATATGAACAGGACAATCACACCACCTAGAACATAAAATGAGATATCATCGACAAAGGTTATCATACTATCTATGCCTCGACGATCGTGATGGTTCAGTGGAAGAGAAAACCACCACGACAATGACTAGGCTCAGCTTCGTGAGGAGGGCGTTCAGTTTTGCGAGATGGGCGTTCAGCTCTGTGATAATGGCGCTCAGTTCTAGGATGAGTCTCCTCGGCCTTGCGCTCCTTTCTAACTAGATGCTCATATCTCTATCTCATGTGTAAGTATGCGGGATGACTACATACCCCTTCGCTCCATTACATCAAGATACCTAGCATAATAAGCCTTGAAGTAAGTGATAGGACCAAATTTCTCACGATCCAGCTGTATACTCATTACATTAACTGTCTCCTCATACTGTTCCATCTTAGCCTTCAAGTTCCGCACTTTCTCTTCGAGACATTGAATGTGCAATCTCACAGCATCGGACAGTTTGATCTTTTACCCACCAGCTTTGACAGTCAAATCACCAGGATTAATAGACCAGCGTGATGATGAAGGGAGAGTTTTAAGCCTATCCTTGTAATCGGCACAAGCTTGCTCCAATTTATGTACAGAAGAATCAAGACGATTACATTCAGTGCAAAGATCTTCATTCTCATTTCGCAGTTGGGTGCTTATGGAAAATTGTTCGTCAAATTCCTTCTGCTAAACAGAAGCAGAGGTGGAGAAGTGATCACACTCATTCTGCCTTTTCTACATCCTCACCAGCAAATCATCAATACAAGCACAATCAATGATTAAATTTTCTGATAAGCTTCGCGAGTCTTATTTGTGCCATATTCTCTAGCTTCCACTTGTTGACGAAGCATCTTCACTAGGTTCAACTGCTGACAATGAATAAGACCGTTCTGCTCGCTAAGAATTCTACGCAAATCTTGCAAAGCATCCTGAGCATCTCTTACAGTTGCATTCCACTTCTTCTCTAGGTCATTGATACCCGATAGCATATATTTTAAGCGAATGCTCAAACATAGAACCCACTCTTCAACACGAACAGGAAGGTTAAGCGATCATATATACTTTCCAAGGTTGGCTAAATCACGAACTATATCTTTGCCAAGTGATTCAACATTATATCCATCAAGAATGAGCTTACTACAAGGGAAATTTGTAGACTAAGAAGGAGGTGAGGATGGAATGGGAGTTTCAACCCAATGCATAAAGGAAGCAATTCCATACGAGTAAATAGATTAGAAGAAAAAAATCCCATACACTCCTCGGTAAATGATCGGGTGGCATGAAGCAAACTAATAGGCTCAGAAAGAGGATAATTACACCCCATTAAATCAAAACTTTTCAAGAATTTATGATCAACCAAAATGTTGAAACCCTGCACACAAGTAGAGGCAATGAGCAAGCATAGGACAACAAACTTATCAACTCCACATAAACAGTACACACAAACATCAATATATTTTTTTAATGTTACAATCCAAAATCCAACAAACAAAATACTCTAAGAATAAACTAACTTTATTCTTAGAGTTAGGCAGAGTCTGAGCAACAATAGCACCAGCGTCTTGGCTCGGTTGCTGAGTGGAATCCTCCTCATTGAGCGGCAGGATGGGAGTTTCAGCATTCGCATTACCCACACTAGCACTGGCATTAGAAGTGATAGCATCAGTGCTAAGCTTGAATGGAAGTTCTTTGAAATAATCCACTGCGAACCTCTTCAGCTCGGGCACAGACGGAATACTGGGAAGACTTGCAAGATGCACAACCAGAGCATACGGATGCCCCCTATCAGCAACCTTCTTGATGAAGGCTTCGTTCAGATTACCTTTCATTTTCTCCAGGTTATCAATGCATTGCCTCATCATAGGAAAACTCTTACAGTCACAAGTAGGGTTCCATTGGCGCTGATTCTTCAAACCCTCAAAATACCCGACAGTGCGAGCTTCCTTGGAGATACCCTAAAAAAGCTAATAGAACGACTTTGTTTTGCAAAGATGACCCACCAACACCTGGAGATATTGGGGCGAGGCAGGTCCATTGGTGCCCATTTCATTTAACTCAGAACGAAGCTGAGTCACCTCCACTCCTGCTAGCCTAGAACACTCCTCAGTAGTGCTAACCTTTTCCTTAGCAGCCTTCGCCTTCTCCTCAGCGGCTTTAAGTGATTGCTCTAGAGTTGCACATTTCGCCTCCAAGGTTTTGAACTTCTTAGATGCTAAATCATCAAGAGAAGAATGTTTGGACAAGCGTTCGCTTGCTATCTGAAGACTTTCACCGACCTTACAAGATAAAAAATGGAATAAAGTCATTCAGCTTCATATGAACAACAGATTAGAATATATGGAACAATACCAAAGTCCTCTTGCAAACTTACTGCAGCCAATGTGTCAGGTAAAGAAAGGTTAGAGAAGATATTAGAAATCATCCCCTCAGCCAACAGACTTTTAGTTTGCACCATTATTTGCGAACCAGCTTGATTACCATACCCCTTTTTAAAGGAGGGAACAATGTGTCCCAAAGACCCATTACCCCTATCCCTTTTGTTCTCCTTCTCCTTCTGCACAACAAGGGGGAGATGATCGTTGCCCCCCTGGCTTGTTTGCCCTTGTCATTAGGGCCTGTAGTGTTTGCGGTCTTTACCACGGTGTCACCAGCCGCATCCATCTTTTCATCATTGCCTTCGGTGAGTGATATGTCAAGCTCACCTTTGTAAAGGTCCATGCCTGTTACATGTTCAATAACACAGATAAAAATGAACACTCACAACAATAAAACAGTTCGTCAAACAAAAGATAGTACAAATTGAATGCATCAATGCAAAAGCGAACAAAACACCTTATACTTCAGAGTCAACGTGGTGGAGATGTTGGGTATGCATATGAAACATGACCACAATCTCCGTCTTTTCGTTATAACGAGCACTCTAATTAGGAAGCTTAGATCTAGGAACTTTGTAGTTCTAGGAAGGTACATCAGATTCAGGAACTTGTTTTGCTATAGTGAAAAAATATTTCCTACGCCAATCACCAACATTACTAGGGAAACCGATCACAAGTTTTACCCCAAGAATCACGGGATAAAAAGTGAATTCGTCTTTAGTTTTCTTTACCTTTCAGAGTTAATAGAAGTTACAAAATAGGGCAATTGTGAAAGGTATGTTTGTGTTCTGACTCACACAAAGGAACCCCTTAATGATCGCAACACCCTTAGGGTGAAATTGGGACAACGAAACCCTATACGAGCGAAGAAGTTCAATCATGTTCCCGGGAATAAGGAAGTAAAGACCAAAGTTCATGTAGGCTAGGTAATAAGAGATGTAGCCAACAGGAGGAGTACGAATGCATTTAGATTTAGAAGGAAAACGAAGCTTATAAGAGGACAGAAAAGGGATAAAAAACCCTTTTACTCATTCACATAAGAACTCGTAAGGTTACTGTGAATGGTGGCAAATCCGGAAACATGGTCAAAATCCTTGTCGGAGGGAGCTTCTTCGATAGGGGACTTACCACATTTAGAGGAAGACATAGAGATCCTAAAGGTGGAAGTAAATATCTTATTTAGGGTCAGAACCCACAAACACAAGTTAAGTGGACTAAGGGACAGCAGGCCTGAGAGGATGACCTGAAGAAAATCAGGAAAATCACAAAAAAAATTATAATAAAAAGAACTACCCCTGTTCAATCCCAGAAAACACAGCAAAAGAGACGGACAAAGTATTTAAGGATGAAACTTACTCTGGAAGGAGATGGAGGGGAATGTTGCACAGAAAACCCAGAATTGCTCAGGGGAGAAGAAACCTTTGGCAACGGAGGTGAAGAACTGAAACAAAAAAGTGATAAGGGACAGTTTAAAGTAGGAAATAAGAGGCACACTCAAGGAAGATAAACAGTTAACAAAAAGCAATCTAACGGATGCAATGATGGTAATCCGACACAAAAAGTAAAGTACATTTTGCTTATAATGAGACGCCGGGGATATATGAAGAGACAGCTCACTGATTGAAAGTCACATTCAATTATCCATTTCAAATTCCTCATTTATGAGGAGAAGCAAAAAAACGTTAGAAAATTATGGAATAGAATACCGAACGTTGAGGAGCGAATCTTGGACTTTTCAAACAATATCATCGCAAACATAGCCTCACCACGAGGAGCTCAAAATTCAAATATTCAAAAGTAGTGGATTGAGAGAGGATAGAAATATATCCAAAAATACTATATCACTTCGCAATAGCGTTACACGACAAACATCCTGCATAAGAGCAATATCGGTTCACAAGAAAGCTCCACAGCCATGCCATCACTTTGTTTCTTGCAGTCTTCATGGCTGGGGGGCTTATAGTGTATGTGTGGCCCAGTTATCAAGGGGCTGATGCCTGCTAGGCCTAACCCGTTTGCATCAAGTAGCGAAGGGAAGGTGTTTCGGCTCAAGGCGCCAAATATCTAGGAAGGAGATTTCCACCCACTACATGGAACGTGGGCCAGAGAATGTGGATCGAATGAAGACCACATTAGCCATGATCTAAAAGTGCAGGGATCGTGATGTGACCCACGATCTTCGTTCCTAAAAAAAGGGAGCCACGACTATGCCAGTCTATAAATACAACAAGCTTAGGAGGAGCTGAGGTAAGCATAGCTATTCCTAGAAATTCTAATTCTAAAGAAAAGTACTGACTTTATCATCAGAGTCTTTTCCCCAGAATCACTTTCGGGCCAAGTCTTGCAGGTAAAGGAACTCTTAGAGAGAACGGTCAGTGCACCTCAGCAACTTACCACATCACTTCTCGGCGTGAATCCTCTTATATTTAAGTGAACGGTGGCATTATTGATAGGAGGAAGAAAACTTGGGTTATTCATTGGCGAATCCCTAAAAATGCCAATGGTTTGGTAAAAAAAGTGTGTTGCACCCAAGCGACAATGGTAAGTTTCTTTTTCCAGCATTTTTGGTTGATCTAGTGTAGAAAATAGTTGTGGCTTGATGAATACCAGTATATTTTGTTGGTTGTTTGACATTCGAGTTGTAAAGTCGATGCTTTTTGTGAAAGGTTTGGGTTTGTTTTTTGTTTAAGGTGGCATTTTTTGTGCGAGAATAGAAATATGTTGTGATTGTGTATGCTTACTACATTTTTGTGCATTTCTATGGTTGATTTTGCTAAAATCGCAGCGGTCTAGAGTTTCATGGTTTGGGTTTTTTTAACAGAGAACACACTAGTGGAGGAAGAAGTGATTAAATGCGTTACTATTGAACTAGAGAAAGCACTTTAGAACAGCCTTCTCTGTTTCCACCTTTGATCGATTGATTTTGATCAAAGGTGGTTCAAATAATTACCTTTAATAGGGTCCAAAATATGTTCCGAACTCGGAACCTATTTCTAACCTTCCAAAAAAGTAGTTACCGAAAACCTAAAGTTTTGGCTGCGAGGCAAGACAGATCTGGAGCAACATCACTGAATTAATCAATAAAAAACCAGCAACACAAATTAGCAACAACTCTGAATTAATCAAACAAAATATACTCAATATATAAACAACACCAACAAATGCAATATTTAAACCCTAATCAAACAACAGCAGAGAAGGCAATAGGCTGGAGCTGACAGAGGCTGGAGCATGCGGCTGAGGGATTAGGCGGCTCTAGGGTGAGGCGGCAGTGGAGAGAGAGGCTACGAATGGGTGAGAGGCGGCCGGGGGATGAAGAAGTAAAAAAGACGGAGAAGGGGATCAATCTGGAGAAGAGTTATATGGGTGAAGGAATTTTAACCTAAGTAATATGAGTAAGTACGGGGCCATCATATTTTTTGGACCAAAAAAAGAGCCCGCTGGAGGCATTTCTGTCTTTAGAATAGCCTTTAAAATATAAAGGTGACCCAGGACAACAATTCCAAATTCGAAAGTGCTTTCAGACCTTAATTAAAGGCAGTTTTAAAGCTAGAATCGCATTTAATCGATCACAGTTAAAGGCGGAACAGCCATTAATTAGTTTTAATCGCCTTTAAAATGACCTATGAGGGACTTCCGAACTCGGAACCCCTTTTGGACCTCAGTTAAAGGCGGTTCCTATGGAACCGTCTTCTAATGCCGCTTTTAATAGAGTCTCTCTACTAGTGAAAGGGGCTTTGATTGAGGTCCAAAAAATCTAAAGATTCATAATCTTTCACTTGTCTCGATAATGAATCTTTAGTTGCGTTAAAGACAAATTTTACGAAAATATTCAATGGTTATCCTGAAGCGTGGAAGAATATGGAATTGAATCTTAAATATAAAGGTCAAACAGAGGCATTTAAAGTGGTGGGAACAGAGGAAGATGTATCGGAGATGTTTAAGTTATATGGAAGACTTAGCTCAATAGAAGTTTTTGGAGAAGTTGTTGGTGAGGAAGGGAGTCAGGGTGAGGTTGATGTTGGTGAAGCAGGTACTGGTGAGAGTAACAAGAAAAATAAGGTGCATCGTATGAGGATATTGAAGAAAAAATTAAGGAAAAGTATGAGGGGTGCTACAAATAAAATGTTCGGGACTCTAATTTGGATGACATATCTTTGGAGAACAGTGACGAGGATGAATCATATGAAGAGTGGGAAGAAGATGGAGACTCGCCAGATGAGGTTGATGAATGGGTGAATATGTATTCTTGAGAAGGCAGCGAGATAAAGTCCGATCAAGAGTAGCAAGACAAGGATACTGATACCAACATGAATTTTGAGAATGATTCTGACAATGAAGGGGTTTACATCTTCTTAGGAGGTCTTTAAATCGTGAGGAATGTGAAATTAGGAAAGATGGGAAGATCAGATTGAATATTTGAATGTTTTACAAGCCCAAGAAGACTTAAAGAAGGCCATAATTGAGTTCTCGATACAAGAGGGATTCAGATTTGTGCATGTCAAGAGTGATAAAAAAGAATAATAGTAGTGTGCAGAGACAAAAACTGCACTTGGAGGATGCACTGCTCAGCCTTGCCCCCTGGACACACCTTTTGCATTAAAAGGCTAGAAGGTGAATACACATGTAGGGTGGATTCCAAATTATGGGAATCATTATTATGGGTAGCTAAAAAGATCAAGGGTATTTTGAAGGCGGACAAGAGCGTGTCCAACAAAGTACTAATGGACATATTGTTGCCCATTGGTGTGCAACTGAATAAGCGTTCATTGGCAAAAAAGAAGGCATCGGAGATGATCAATGGAAAGCATAGAGAGACCTTTTAATCCCCAAATACTCAATGGAGGTGGTGAAAAGCAATCCAGGGAGTCATGCGATGATATAATACAATTTGGAGGGTGGCAGTATACCCACACTGGAGAGGGTATTAATAGGTTTTGATGGTGCAAAAGGGGGATTCTTGGAAGGTTGTAGATCCTACCTCGAGTTTGATGGCTTCCTCTTAAAGGGTTTGTATGGTGGTTTCTCGTTAAGTGCCATACGCAATGATCCAGACAGAGATTTTTTCTCACTGGCAGTTGCTTACGTCGAAGGACAGCTGGTTACTTTAACCTGTATTATTTGGATATGTTTTGTTTTTTGGGAGCTGCAGTTGTGTTCATGTTGTGACTAGTATGCCTTTTGTTTTGAAGAATTTGTGACTTGCATGCATTATATGCCCATGGGGTATTCTTCATAATCCCTATGAGGCTATGTTTGTATTTGGTATTAAAAAATGTTTTAAAAATACCCCCGCCCCCCATGTTTCTGCCTTAGTGCTTTTATACCCCTATGTTTTACTGTTCTGATGGTAACCCTAAGTTTATGTTAAAGTTAATTGATACCCCTATGTTCATTTAAATGTTCTGATGGTATCCCTAATGTTCGGACTCACCATTTTTTGGATTTTATGGTCTTGATGTAGCAGTTGAAGAGATTGCTCCACCTGCATCACATGGGAAGTGCAGCCAGCACATATATGCTGATTTTTTTAATGAAGTTCCCGACCGTGATTTACAAGAAGCTTTTTTTGGACAACATCAATGGCGTACGATGTTAGAGACTTCAAGAGGCAATGTCGAGAATCAAGGAACTATCCACAGAGCCATATACGTATCTAGCGATATCGGATCATCCTAAAAAGTCAAGCAGAAACTACGCAAGTGGCAACTGAAGCTGATGCTCCATTAAAACGGAAAAGAGGAAGGCCGAAGAAGGTAATCATCCTTTCACACTATAACATGTCAAAATATTATTTTCTTATTATTTATACAGATTTCACGCACAAGAGAGAAGAAAGCTGAGGCTGGAGATCATGTTGTTCAAACTCAACTCCTTGATCAAACTTCACAGTATACACATTTGTAGTATAGTTGAAGTTTAGGGTTAACTATGCACTTTCGTTGTGCTTTAAAGGGTATGTGTGAACTATTGTAGTACTGTTAGGGGTATGTCTGCACTTTTATGGTACTGTTAGGGGTATGTCTGCACTTTTATGGTCATGTTAGGGGTCGTATAAGTAATTTAGAAGTAAGCTCCACTCTTACTTTGGTTAGTTGTGGTCTCATTCTAGTGCTTTCCATATTATGTAACATGTGTGGGATTCATTGTCATAGATTGTTCCATGTGAGAAACCACTTCAATGACAAACAGATGATCACCCAGTTCAAGAGCCAACAAATGATCAGCCACATGAATTGGTAAATACAAATCCAGATATTTTGCGGAATTATTTATATGAAGCCAAATTCACTACTTGTTACAACATGTAATCATTTATTTGGGGAGGAAAAGAGGTTGCAAAAGTCAATCTGACAGCTGACAAAAATCAGAGCGCTTCAGAAATGGAATTGGCTAATGAATTTGAGTGTCTCATAGTTTTGTCGTTAGATGTTGTAGAGAGGGAACTAGGGACTCGGCCCACTGGATCCTCCACCGTTGTTGTAGCAATCAAAGCACTGGTTGGAGAATTCAGCCACATTAATGAGCCTCAGGTTGGACTCACTCAAACCGTTGCGGAAAATATGGAAGTTAAGGCTGAGGCTGGACTCACTGAAGTTGACAAGAGTTTTGATGAAGTTGAGGTTGATAACTGTTTGGCCTCCCTCTTTAGGGGGAAGGGTGAACCATAGGTAGAAACAATGCCACATGTAGCTCTACCCTATTCAGACAAAATTGTTGAAAATATCCCAATTACCAAGACACAAAACATTGAAGATACAGTTGCACACATACCAACCATTATGACAACAAAGGTAAATTATGTTTGAAGCATAATTTTCCAAGTTTTCTATTGTTACAAACCTATTTTGAGTACTTGTCATCCTTTTTTTAATTATATATTCTTATATATTTGTCTATTTTTGTATGCCATCCTGTTGTTCAGATCCTAGGACATTGATGGTATGAATGTACATGTTACGAACCTGTCAGATGGTGCATCACTTGAATGACTTCCTATTCTAAAGCCCTGTGTTGTGATGGTATGTTATTCTATTCCTTGAATAGAAGTGTTTGTAATGCCTATTTGATGTCGTATACCATCAATTTCTGTTTGGTTTTGGTGTACAAGACTCAAGGAAAATAGGACAAGGTCCAGAGGGTATGAAGAACACGCTGTGTGGGAGATCTCTTATATCAATTCTCAGGACTGCTAAGTTGTTGGGAACCACACTAGCTCCAGAGATCCTAGGTGCATCACACCCAGATCCCCCAGCAACCAGTTCCTAGCCAGCACACACTACCATTCCGGAAACTACTTCTCAGCCTGTAACCATTTCACAGCCAGCATATTCGACAAAGAAGAAGAAACCTGCCGCCAATAAACAGAAAAGTCTCTCGCAACTACCACCTTAAGATCATGTCTGAGATTTAAAATGCTTGTATTAAAGACTTATTTAATATCTTCTTATTAGGGAATACATTTAACCACCTAGCCTCTTTTTTTGACTTTGCATCGGCTACAACTCTTTGAGTGGTTATATCTTTTGAAATTATTTTGTTGATTTTGCATATAAGCATGTGTAATTCAACTACTCGATCGTTATCGTGAATCAGTTTAATGTACTGTAGACTGCAATACGCAGTCCTTGATTCTTTAAAATTAGTCCACACATAACCCTCTGCTAATGATTTTAGTGCACCCGCAACCCGCTACTAACAGATTTAGTGCAGATATAACCCTTTAATACTTAACATAGTGTAACCATGCCCCTGACTTTACTTCAAAAGCGCAAAAACTACCCTGCAGCGTATGGAAAATTCCGTCACACACATAAGATCAATACTAAATTCCCAAACAAGATCAATACTAAATTCCACAAACATGATGAGTTTGGCACTCATAAATCAATGTCAAAACACAATACATTACTAACAAAACACACAAATTAATCTTAAACTGAACCCACACGTCCAACAAGCTTCAATTCAACATCACCTATATCATTCATCTTAGTCCGAACTACAATTTACTTCATCAACAACCACAACAAGAAACCAACAAGAGTACATCTTAACATGACCAAATTGAGTATCGTCAAAGGCAATACCATGACCTCACACTTGCACTTGCACTTGCAATCATTTGTATTTCCACCATTAACACATCCCGGAACCAAGAACTCGGCTACAACTTCTTTTCCAATTTCCCTCCTCCGAACGTCTCGCTAGGAATAATTTAAACTATATGCACTTCCTCTGCCTCATTATACAACCTCCCCAAACCCAACCTTGCCAACCATGATCGAGACATCTGTAGTAATATCACTCGGGATGTTTTTGCGACCTTGACACACGTACTCTGTTTTCGATAAAACATTTGTTGCAAAGAAGTCATTCGCATACGAGTCTATTAACACAGCTACTGCTAGACTCCATATGAGCAGCCTAACACAAAATTATCACAAAATTTAACACAAGGATAAAAATTAACATTCACAACTTACTGAATCCAAACAAAAAGGGCAACAATTTTTCAAATCTAATTAAAGCCCCAAAAAAATTAGGGCTCTTCATTACAGCCTATTTTGGATTTCACCCCGTACCTTTAAGCCATTCTTGTCATCCAAGAAGGACGACAAAATTTCACCAAAGTTTGACACAAGCAGGAACTAACCCTCTCGGACAAGGGTTTGACTATGAAGAGCTTCCAATCTCAGTTGCATCACGTAGTTTTTCTTCTCAAATTTCTGACAGAGTATTTATAATATGTTTATGAGGGGTGGACCCCACTTCAACATGGGTAAAATGGTCCTCAGCTCTTTAGTTATCAGATGAAGGTTATTTTGGTAATTTAATTTTTGGTCAAAGCTGGAGTCAGGCAACAGGGGTATCGGATTTTCAATCAAGGCAAAACCAGGAAGTACCAATGCACTTTTGAAAAATTGGAGGGTATAAGTGTACAAACGCAAGAATTGAGTGGCATCAATGCATTTAACCCTATTTTTAAAACTATCGATGAGATACAAATTGATACATGATCAAATGTAAAACCCACAATTTTTGTGACTATGTATATTCGTATTTATATGTGAGTGCAAAGAGTGCAAAGAGTACAAAGGGTACAAAGTAAAATCATACATGGAACATGATACTCCTTCTATCCCAGCATAAGCTGCACACTTACTATTTGACAGTCAACACTCTACTTTGACTACATTTTTTAATAGATTTATAAACAATAATATTTTTATGTGATATTATTGTATTCATCGTAATAAGTAGTTTCTAAATATCGACTTTTTATTTTCCATTATTATACTTCGTTAAACATATTAACGATCAAACATATTTGTTGAAGACTATGGAAAATGATTCCATACAGCTTATGCTGGGATGGAGGGAGTATTACAAAATCAATTACAATGGTATTCTTTCTTTATTCTGCTTCCTTTCCACCTATTACTCTATTACCCCTCTCAAGCGAAGTGTAGGATTACTAGCAACGCATAGGTTGAAATGTAAAAACTTGAACTGGGGACAAGGTAGACTATTTGTAAAGATGTATTCAAGCTGAAGTTTAAAAGAAACATGGGAAAGCTTAAGCTTTCTATAAGTCACCATCTTACACACAAAATGATAATCAATATCGATTTTCTTAGCTCTCTTGTCCAAAACCAAATTCTGAGCACTATTGTTATCATAGAGCAAAATATGAGGCACACAAATTAACACACGTAAATCCCAAAAAATCCATTGACCAAGCCAACTTCATAGCAGTATTGGCCATAGCACGATATTCTAATTCCAAAATAGCACGAGAGATTGTAGGTTGCTTTTTGGCACTCCAAGAAACGAGGTTGCCACCAAGAAAAATGGTATAACCATATGTAGACCTGCGAGTCTCAATGCAACGAGCCCAATTAGCATCAGAATAGCCAAGTACTGGTAAAATAGAGGGATTTGAACAAAAAGCCAAACCATAATGAAGATTACCACGAATATTACACAAAATCAGAGTAATAGCTTGAAAATGATTAACAGTAGAAGCCTACATAAACTGACTGACCGTATTGACAACATAAACTAAGTCTGGACATGTGATCAACTGGTATTGAAGTGCACCAACTAAACAACGATAAATAGTGAGATTACCAAACGGCTTACGGAGGAACTAAACGACCGCGAAAGAGCCACAAAAGGCATGGCAACCAGCGACCGGCATAGAATCTTGCATTTTTGCGCTTGTGAGGATGTCATTGGTCTCATCATTGAGGACACAAGTGGATTAGTTGAAAGACACCAGTTCCAAAAATTGACATGGATTAGACGTAATGATGATCATGGGTCAGGTCTGGGTTGAGTCTAATAAGACCCGACCCGACCCTAAGAAAATTTAGTTAGACCCGGACATGATACCCAAACTCGATGGGATCAACGAGACTTGAGTCCAAAACGGGTATTAAGTCTAACATTCTATTTTTTTCTTCACTAAATAAAATGTATATTATCTTAAATATAAATACTCCATATGTTCAGCTAATATTGGCACACATTTCAGTCAACTTTCTCAGGTCATGTTAGACCATGAATTTCATATAATAAATAAGTAGTAATATTATCATGTGAGGTATCGTTAGATTCTTCATAACATGTACTTTCTAATATCAAAATTTTACATGACGTAGATAAACGTAGGAAAAGTTATTAGTGGTCAAGCACGAGTTAAGAAAATTGGCTAAAAAGTATGCCATAATTAGTTAAACGGAGAGAGTAAGTAGAGTTCAATATGCACCCGGGTTAATTATTCAAGAAAAAAAACTACAATACATAATATTTGTTGAATTGAAAATAAAAATATAAAGATAAAGTGAAAGTGATGTAAGAATTAGGGCAAAATTTTCTATATACATATAAATGTATACACACATATATATATATATATATATATATATATATATATAGTTAGGGTTGTTATATGAATCTACAGATCGGGTCCGTTCTTAATATTTTTGACCTAGACCCAAACCCAATTTTTAAAATTTAGACTCAGCCCGGACCTGATGGCTCTAAATTTTTATACCCATATCCAACATTGGATCTGGATCAGACCCATGATCATCCCTAGTTAGACGTCAGGAGAACTCTATTGCTTACTTACTAGCGCAATATGCAAAAAAAAAAAAAAGTAGAGATAAATCTCTCAATTGCATAACTCCACACACTTTGTATCCAACTTTTCCGATGAATGAATGCAATCATTATTTTTATTTTAAATGTTTAATTGGTAAGTTAAACAATTGAGAAGTTATATAAACAAGTTTTATTCTCTCATTTTAATTAGACACAAAAAGTAATCATATCACATATTAATTTGAGTTTCCCTTGTAGTTCAAAATGTTTCCCAAGTTCCAGTGGTAGAGACAAATTCAATATCTAGTTCGCATGAAAATAGAGTGTTGGTGTATAATACTGCTTTCGAAAATATTATAACGTTGAAAGTGTGTGCTCATTGATACCAACATCCAGTTGAGAGGAAACACACTTTAAGAAAAAAAAATCTAATGGCTCGACTATTTTTTGGTTTGATATTAAATAAAGAAATTGTTCTTTAAAATATTCAAACTTTATTTATTATTTTAAAATTTACTATTTTCACAATTTACTATAACAATTTTTACCCAACACTCTATCTATCCCAATAAAACTTCCCCGTTGCCATTCCATCAGAACGAATGGAATCTCTACCCAAATTCGTTCCAATATCTTTTCTTTTTATGACTAGTGGATTACCCTCACGCGTTGCACGATATTTTTAATTAAAATATTAGAATTAAGTTATATATATATATATATATATGTTGTGTCGTATAATTGAATTGAAAACAAAGAATTTTATTTTAAATTTAGTCATCTAATGGAAATAATATGAGATGATCGATTAGAAATTGTTAAATATTGAATACAGTAAGATTTGATTATTTTTATTACATTTCATTCAAATTATATAAAAAACAATTATTTATATGTTGAGATTTATTTTAAAAGACTATCATAATTATATATATCTCATTGAAATCAATAAAAGTAAATATCAAATGACCTTATTAGTCTCACTAATTATAAAATGTCCTCATTTAACAGTTAGTCGGTCTAAACAATGATTTGTCATATATGAATAAATAAATAATAAATAATATGTGTACATATTTCTATCAAAAGTACTCTATCAATATATAAAAAAATCCAAACATTTTGTTATTTCAGATTATGTGTTTCTTTGGATTTTCTTCAGTGATACACACACACACATTTTAGCTTCAGGGACATATCTCTAACAATTTGACAGGGACCTATCTCTAATTATATTACAGAGACCTATCGCTAATAACTTTTTAGGGGTTTTTTCTTCCAATTTTTCCCTTCATTTTTCTGCCACCTACAATCTGCAAAATAAATTCAAGAAAATTAAAAAAAATATTTTGAAATACAAAAAATCAATAAAAAACTACAGCAACATCGACAGAAAATAGCAGAATATCAATGAAAAATCATAAAACATCAACTCGTTGTGGATGCGCCGCATTGCTCCGACGTCCTCCACCTCTCATCGATCTCGCTGATTTGGAACAATTGCATAGAATTGCTGGTTGCCGATCATGAGCGTAAGAATAAGAAGAATCACCGGTTGCAGTGCTATTAGATTCGGCGGTGGTTGCCGATCGAAGCGGAAGAATAAGGTGAATTGCCAATCAAGAGCAGTTGCAAAGAATCGCCGGCGGAGCGGTGGCATAAGGCAGCAGAGTGGTGGCATTAGGCAGTAGAACGACGGCGGTTGGCGGCAGTTACAGATTTCATATCAAAGGAGGAGAATTCCGATCGGTAGCTAAAAAAAACTGAAAATTCTGGATATTTTTGTGATTTTATAGTATTTTGATATTTACACGACATGTCCTTAGATTTATCAGCATATATTTTTTAAAAATCCCATCCCGAATGAAATTTCTTATAATTGCACAATAATCCACATCCTAAAGTTTAGACTGCCTAAAGTAAGACTTTGTGTATATTTTAACAAGTTATGATTGATTATATATATATTAGAGAATTAAAATCAGTAACATATTATAATATTAGTATGTTATTTTCACACAACTTGGTTTAGGTCAGTCAAAATGACTTCAATATCCTCTATTGACAGTATTATCCAAACAATTCTTATTATATGGTGTTTGAGATAACCAATAGAGTCTGTCACTTGAAAGACGGTCTTTCCACAAGTCATGGACAGACCAAGGTATAAAATGTAATTAGAAAAAATGGAGATAAAATTTTTGAGTTGCATGAATCCGGTTATAAACTCTATAACTACTACACACGTTGCATAATAAAATTTTAATATTGCAACTAAAATAATTTACCTTTTATTATTTTAATTAAACCTCATCTTTCTATAAGCTTATGAAAAAACGGTCTTTTCCAAGACTTTGCCTACTTCCTCTGTCCCAACTCAAATTGCACAGAATTTTTTTCACGCGCATCAAAAAACTTGTCTAACCGTTAATATGTTTAACTATATATAATAACAGCAAACAAAAAGTTACTTTTAAATAATTACTTTTTACGATGAATTCAATCATATAACATATGATAGTATTATTATTTATATTTATTCAATGCGATCAAAATTGAATAGTAAATAATATAAAATGAGTATGCAGTTTTAGGTAGGCCCGTCAAACGGGTTGGGTCACCCGTTGGATAACCGTTACCCATATACTAATTTCACTTATTGGATAAAACTTATTGGATAATGACCCATTGGGTTAATGGATATAATTGGGTTGTAGTTATTGAGTTTAGTTGGGTTGGATAATTGGTTATCCGTTGGATAATTTTGGGTGGGTCGAGTTGGGTTGGATAACGGGTGACCCGTGGATAATTTCATATCATAAGATAACAAAATTTTCACAAATTTGATTACGAATAATTTAATTTTTCCCTAAAACATATAATCAACTTAGAAACGATCAAATTCTCGATTTTGGTTCATGTTTTAATCAATTTTAATTTGAACCAATTAAAATTTGATAAATGATCTTGACGAAAGAAGTAGAAGTAGTATTTAAGAAACTTTTACTAAATTTGAAAAATCTCGAAATATGAATATTTTTAAAAATATTTTCTTTTATTGAACATAAGAAAATAATAAATGAAATTCCCACATTTGGCCACTCGAATAAATATTTCTTTTTTTTTGTAGTTATGTACACGATTCAGCCTACATCAAAGAATGATTACGGTTAATCGTAATTTTTCACTCCAAGTAAACTATTACGTGGCTTATCCATTTAAAGTTTAAATGGTTGAAAACACCAATTATCTATTGAGTATATAATGAATTATCCATTGAGTATATAATGAATTATCCATTGAGTATATAATGAATTATCCATTGAGTATATAATGAATTATCCATTGAGTATATACTAGTTATTCATTGGGTCTATACTAACTATCCATTGAGTCTATACTAATTATCCATTGGGTCTATACTAATTATCCATTAGGTCGAACTAAATGACCAATTGGGTATATGTCATTTATTTGGGTGAAACGTGAATTGCCCATCAAGTCCGCGTTCTTTCTCAGTTCTCAGTTCTCACTTTCCAGACTGCGTTTTGTTTCATCAGTCTGCGTTTTGTTCATCAATCATTCTGCATTTTGTTCATCAATTGGTCTGCGTTTTGTTCGTATTCGAGTTCATAATATTATATTATGTAATATAATATTATGTACATTATATTATATTATATTTAATAAAAATAGAAAATATATACTATGTTGGCTTTGTAAACTCGACGAAACTAACGAACAATATTACTTGGGATCGAGCTCGAGCTCAAATACTGTACGAACTCGAATATTGTACGAACTCAAATACTGTACGAGATTGAACTCGAATACTGTACAAACTCGAATACTGTACGAGATTGAGCTCGAATACTGTACGAGATTGAGCTCGAATACTGTACAAACTCGAATACTGTACGAGATTGAACTCGAATAATGTACGAACTCGAATACTGTACAAGATTGAGCTCGAATACTGTATGAACTCGAATACTGTACGAGATTGACCTCGAATACTGTACGAGATTGAGCTCGAATACTGTACGAACTCGAATACTGTACGAACTCGAATACTCTATGAACTCTGAAATTCTGTTTCACCTGATTTCTAAACCTTTATACCAAGTTGTTTAACAGTTTGGTGTTGGAACACCAAGATTAGTTTTGTTTTAAAAGCAAAACGAAGTACGCAGTGCACACACAACTTGGTTACGCAGTTCGGTGCAAATACACCTACGTCTGCGGGGCCTTGCCCAGATCAGAAACCATTCACTAGAAAGCAGTCTTTAGTACAAGAAGCTTAACTTAAATACTAATCCATTGCTAACCTACAGAGTGAATGTTGTGAGCTCCCCTCACTGTCGATCCTACGTCGTTGAACCCTCACGATCAACACGTCTCCCTGGATCTCCTCCTCCCGAGGAATTAAGACTTCCTTGTTTCTGATCTTTACGAACTTGGTCGGTTGATTTACGAACCTCCAAACAGCACGGCAGATCGCTCCAAAGTTCTCAACGTAGAGAATAGTACTGGACGCGCAAAATGATTGCGTTGTATTGGTCTTCTATTTATTCCATCGCAATCCTGCCTTGAATCAACTTCCTTCCTTGTCTAACTCTACCATAAATAGACTTCTAGACTAAGGAAAACTCTGATTCTAATCTGGTACTTAAATGGACAATCCTGTTAACAATAGGACTTGTACCATAATTAAACTACTAAATCAATTCCCACTATTACAGGAATATTCGTTTACCAGAATTAATCTTCCACGAACTAAGATAATATCTCTCACAATATTCTGATTTGATCACATCAATATACTCCATAATTCCGTGGATAAAAATCTGTGTTTCCGGAAATCTTTAAAACCTGCAAAACGGTGTTTAAACACCAGATTTCCACAATTCACAATTTGCCATAAAACAAGTCCAACTCCCGAGGACTTTACAATCTCCCCCTTGGCATATTGGTGAATTCATTAATACACACAAAACAGAACACCAGAATACCAGAATAACAGCTAGCACAACCATCATAGATCAGCAGAAAACCGGCTAGCACACATATCCAGAATCCAGACCGAATTACTCAAAATCAAATCAGAATTTAGAATCAATCAACAATATAAAACTTCCAAAACTTCTCCCCCTGAATTCATTAATATGACAAGAAGGCCAAGAAAAACCACTAAAATCAATTAAGCCAAACTGTCGTCCGATTCTGCTGAAGTACCAACATTGGACCCGTCTTGAGTTTCTGCCAGTAATTCTTCTCTCTCAGCCTCCAAAGCTGCAATCTCCCCCTGAATCTTGACTATTGCTGCCTGATGACGCCCAAGGATTTCTTGACAAACTGTAGCTCTCGCCTCAATGGCTTTCAGCCGAGCTTCACCTTCATTCGAGCAACCCATTGTCGGAGGTGTCCAGGGAAGATCCTTCACTATACGGCCACTCAAAGTCCTGAGGGTTGGCCTTAAAGCATGTGTAGATATTATCTCATCTGTCTCCCTTGCAACTGCTCCCCCTTTCAGCAGTACCATGGAAATAACACACGGATGGACTAGAGATTCCTTCCTAGTTTTACGGGCACAATCCAGGATGTCATTGAATATCAGTCTACCTAGATTCACTCGATGCCTCGCACCCAGACTGTAAAGCAAAGTTGCCATTTCTTTTGTAACCATAGTGTTGTTCACCGAAGGAATCCAGTTATGCACCGCGACCACATATAGACAGTAATACCTGGAAGTCAGGTTTGATGCTGGTATTTGTTGTCTCCCAGCAAGTGGCCAACTACTTTCCACTCCTCCTGTCAACTCAACTGCTACCTCATCAAAGTTTTCTGGAACTTGGTGTTGAAACACCGACTGAGAATTCTTGAAATTGCCATGCTGCAAACATCTACTCACAGCCTCAGGAGAGAAAACAACTACTTTCCCTCTCACATAGACTCTGTGAAACCACCGAGAGTCTTCATCTTCACAGTCTTCCTTCAAATTGGAATAAAATTCCAGCACCATCTGTTTATTGAATTCTGCAAAGCAAGTGGCAGCTCTAAGCACCTTAAGATATTTGAGAAATGCAGTAAATCCACAATCTTCATACTTTTCAGCATCAGCCGGTCTCTCTGCTAGGATTCTTCTCCCACTGATGAATTCAAACTTGTCTTGACTATCATTATCATACCATTCACTGCAAATGGCTTGACTGACTTCAGGTGCAGGCATGACTTTGGGCTTCATTTTCTTAGCTGACTGCTTCAGCTGTTCTGCCCTTAATCTCTTCAGCTTCTGCCCAATGGGTTCATCACTGTCTTCACTTTCAACTCCACTCCTGTCTCTGCAGCGTTTTGATCTCCGAATTTTCTTGGAGGCTGAGGCCGAACTTCTTTCAGCTGGTGTTTGAACACCAACTTCCTTTCTTTTCCTCCTAAGTCCCTGAACTGGACTAGTCTCTGGTGGTGTTTCAACACCACTTCCAAACATCTCAGAGATTTGCTGCTCCTCAGTCAAATCCTCTCCTGGTGTTGGAACACCAGAATCCAGCATTGCAGTATCTTCTTCCACAGCAGTACTCAGCATTTTCACTCCTTCTGATTTCTCTTCTTCTGGCATCTCAGCACTTTCACTCTTTTCCTCAGCCACAGTTCCAACAGCATCCTTCTCAGAATCTGATCCCATAAATGCTGCAAGAGCCGATTCAGATCTCATAAAAGCTGCCAGAGCTTCATCCAGCAAAGTGGCCTCTTCAGTTACATTCATCGGGGTTTCCTCTGTATTAACTCTTCCAACAGTTCCAGCTTCTTCGTCACTATCAGAAATCTCCACAACTGGAATCGATAACCTTCTCAGAGATATTTGAGTCTGATTCAGAGACTCATCTACACACACCATCTCCCTAGCAACATTAGTGGATTTAACCACTTTTGTCCAAGGCTGCACAAAAGCATTATCTCCCAAATTTTTGATACTGGGCCTATGCAATGATGCTATCCGTGTATAGATTGTAAAGAACTGACTCTCGAACTGACCCTCTTCATATTCTACTTTATAAGTTTCTCCAAAACCAACCCCAACTAACTTAGCATCATAGTCGCTGATCTCCTTAATGTCTCCTATTCTCCCAGTCAACAACTCATCAAGCTTAAACCTATTTATCTTGCCATGCAAATTTTTATATTTCCTGAGGTCTACATAGTCCCTATTTTGCACCATCCATTCTATGAATTCAAGAACAGAGCTAAAAAACATACCATCACGGACGAAGGAACAATCAAAGCTGGCTTTCCGTCTCCTCTGATTTTGTCCATACCAAGCTCCTACTGTCCGTACTCGATCTCCACCCATCTCGTTCAAATCTGTGTCATCATCGAGCTCTTCAATCCTCGGATTCTCAGGCACCCGAACCCTGACTGAATCTCCGACCATCTTCTTGAACACGGAGCTCGCCATTGTTATCTGATTTCTGGGTGAGCAACAATAACCGGGGTTTGTGGCAAAACAAACTTGAGGAACAGAGTGTTGCGAACTGAGGAAGAAGATGAACAGTCAATAGTTTGAGTTTGTGTGGGAATCTACTTTCTCTTTCCCCCCTTTTTGACACCCAAAAGACCATCTCCTTTCTCCTTTCTTCAGACTGTCACACGCACATCTTAGGCCCAACATAATTTTCTGGCCCACATATTCAGCCCGTCTGAATTACTTGCCTCTGAAATCCTTGGTGTTTAAACACCACTTCACATATTTTTGGTATTTTCGATTTTTTCATTCATTTTTTTTTCACGATATAAAGAAAACAGAGCAGTAAATAATACAATAGAAAGTACAAGCCTCAGTACCTTACATTCGACAGACACCCAAGTGCTGTCTAAGTACTTCAAACGTCTCACCATCCAGAGGTTTTGTAAAGATATCGGCCAGTTGTTCAGCTGTTGGCACATACTGGACTGTAACTTCTTCTTTTTCAACCAAGTCCCTAATAAAATGATGACGAATATCAATGTGCTTCTTCCTCGAATGTTGCACAGGATTCCTTGAAATATCAATAGCGCTTTTATTATCACACAGCACTGTCAGACTCACATCATCAAACCCATAATCTCTCATCATCTGCTTCATCCACAATAGTTGTGCACAACAACTCCCAGCAGCTAAATACTCTGCTTCAGCCGTAGACAAAGATATGGAGTTCTGCTTTTTGCTATACCAGCTGACTAGATTCGATCCAGCAAAGAAGCATCCACCTGTAGTACTCTTACGATCATCAGCATTCCCAGCCCAGTCTGAATCACTGAACCCTACTAACTGTGAATCCTTGTTTCGAGAAAACCATACTCCATACTCCACTGTTCCACTTATATACCGAATGATCCTCTTCACTGCTGACATATGTGATTCCTTTGGATCTGCTTGATAGCGAGCACAAATACCAACACTCAAACAAATATCTGGTCCACTTGCAGTTAAGTACAACAGGCTCCCAATCATACTCCTGTACATTTTCTGATCAACACTTTGTCCCTGCTCATCTTTTGTCAGTTTATCAGTAGTAGCCATTGGAGTGCGTATTGCCTTTGCGCTTGTAAGTCCAAATCTCTTGATCAAGTTTTCAGCATACTTCTGCTGATTGATGAAGAGACCATTCTTCTCCTGAATAACTTGCAATCCCAGAAAATATGACAGTTTTCCTACCATGCTCATTTCGAACTCATTAGTCATTAAGTCAACAAACTCCTTTATCAAGACTGAAGAGGTGGATCCAAACACAATATCATCTACATAAATCTGTGCAATCAGAATATTGGAACCTTTGTGTAGTACGAACAGAGTCCGATCTACTCCCCCTCGACGATAGCCCTTTTTAATCAGAAAGGTTGTCAGTCGCTCATACCATGCTCGGGGTGCCTGCTTGAGGCCATATAGTGCCTTATTCAACCGATAGACAAAGTCAGGAAACTGTGGATCTTCAAACCCCTTAGGTTGCTCCACATACACCTCCTCCTTCACGACCCCATTCAAGAATGCACTCTTGACATCCATCTGGAAAAGAGTAAAGTCCAGAATGCACGACACAGCCAACAAAAGTCTGATTGACTCCAATCTGGCTACAGGCGCAAAAGTCTCATCAAAATCTATTCCTTCTACTTGCGTGTACCCTTGAGCAACGAGGCGTGCTTTATTCCTTGTGATATTACCATCTGCATCAGATTTATTCTTGAAAATCCACTTGGTACCGATCACATTGACATTTGCAGGTCGTTGGGTAAGAACCCAAACATTGTTTCGTTCGAATTGCTGTAATTCTTCTTGCATAGCAGAAATCCAATATTCATCGAGCAAAGCCTCTTTATAATTCTTCGGCTCCGTGAGTGATATGAAACAAGATAATCCTGCCAATTCCCTGTAATTTACACGAGGTTGATCACGAAGTTGCATATGTCTGGACGGACGTTGTTCAGATTCAGGTGTCTCGGTTTCTAGTGTTTCAACACCGGTTGACGTTGTTGGTGTTTCAACACCGGTAGGGAACACTGGTTCAAGCACTTCACCTTCTCCAACCTTGTCGTCCTCAGAATCATCTACCACCACATTAATAGACTCCATGACCGTTCCAGTACGTTGATTAAGCACTCGGTATGCTCGACTGGTGGGAGAATAACCCAAGAATATCCCGACATCACTTCTAGATTCGAACTTAGCTAACGGCGCACGATCTTTTAGAATATAACACTTACTGCCAAAAACATGAAAATACGACACATCAGGTTTCTTCCCTTTCCAAATCTCATACGGTGTCTTCTCAGTAAATGGACGCAGATATACTCTGTTGATGGTGTAGCATGCTGTATGAAGCGCCTCAGCCCAGTATTTAGAATGAATTTTCTTTTCGGCTAACATTGCTCTGGCCATTTCCTGCAGTGTTCGATTCTTCCTTTCAACTATACCATTTTGTTGCGGTGTGATGGGAGCAGAGAACTCGTGGTGTATACCAAGTGTCTTACAGATGTCATTAAATCTAGAGTTTTCAAACTCCTTTCCATGATCGCTTCTAATACGTGCAATTCTTGCCTGAGTAGTTCCTTTTTCTACGTGTAATTTGTACACCAAGGTCTCGAAAACTTCAGCTGCCTCTGACTTCTCTTTGAGAAAAGATACCCAAGTATATCTCGAGAAGTCGTCTACACACACAAAAATGTACTTCTTCCCTGCAACACTGGGTGTATTGATCGGCCCCATTAAGTCCATATGTAGAAGCTCCAAAAGTCTTGACGTTGAAACATCATGAACAGCATGGTGTGGGATCCGAATTTGCTTTCCTTCTTTACATGAGCCACACACAACCTCCTTGCTTTCACCGATTTCAGGAATACCTCTGACTGCATTCAGTCTGGAAATACGGGCCAGGGATTTGTAATTTATATGTCCCAATTTTCTGTGCCATAGAGTGCTAACTTCCTTCTTTGAGCTCAAGCATGTGACATCTTGATCGAGCAAATAACAATTATCTATTGACCTTGTTCCAGTGAATACTCCAGTCCCATGGTTAACAATACATTTTCCTTTGTCAAAGTTAACTGTCATATCATTGTCACATAGATGGCTAATGCTCAATAGATTAGACTTCAGACCTTCCACAAGCAATACATCTTGAAACACGGGGAGTCCTTTAATTGCTAACTCACCCTTGCCAATTATTCTGCTCCGTTTTCCATCACTAAATTTAACATGTCCACCAAATCCAGGTTTGAATTTTTGCAAGAATTCAGGAACTCCAGTCATGTGCCTTGAGCACGCACTATCAAAATACCACGAGGTTCCTGTATGTGCCCCAAAACATACAAAACTAGAAAAACAAACATCTTGAGATTTTCGAACCCATACCTGGCGTACTGGTCGAATGACTTGTTGTGGATTCTGATTAACCCGTGTGTTGAGAGATCCAGTTCTGTATCCTCCAGTGTTGAATTTGTGCGTTTTATGTTCTAAGTTGGTGTTGAAACCTCGAACTGGATTGGTGTTGAAACATCGATATGGGTTGGTGTGCATGCCCCGATATTCTGTGTTGACAGACAGGGTTTTCATCAGTCTAAAACATCTGTTTGTCACATGACCTTGAACTCCACAGTATCCGCATCGTCTGAACCTTTTTGTGGGACCATTCTTCTCAATTATTCTTGGAGCTGGTGCATTTTGATCTGTCTGATGATTTCCTTCTTTCACTGTCCTTTCATAGCCAATGCCAAATTTGCTCGTCTGTCCCATCCTTAGACATTCTTCGAGTTTAGCTTTCCCAGTATTGAGGCGTCTAATGGATTGTTCTGCTTCCTCTGCTCGTTGCACCACTACAGCAAATTCCTTCTTGAGTTTTTCCAGATCTCGAGTTGCCTCTTCCTTTTCGCATTCATACACTTTAGCATTCTCACTTAACCTCTTGTTTTCAGCCTTGAGTTCTTTGTTTTCATCTGCCACTTTTAACCACATCTTGTACATCTCCATGCTTTCTTTGCGAATGTCTTCATCACTAACGCTTCTACTCTCTTCATCTGAGCTACAGATCTCTTCTTCGTTCAGCACACTGAGACTTTCCTTACAAAAGTCTTCTACCTCCACCATTGACACGCCGAAAGCAACATGATTTGTATACTCATCTTCATCCTTAACATCATCTCCTCCATCATCATCACTCCAGGTTGTGGCATATGACTTTCCTTGTCTTTTGAGTGTATTGGCACACTCAGCTTGTATGTGTCCAAAACCTTCACACTCTCTGCACTGGATTCTCCTGTTCAGGTTCGGATTTACCGATTTGAATTTTGGTGTTTCAACACCAGTAGATTGACCAAATCGTGGAGTGGAGTTTGCATTCGAATTTTTGCTCCCACTTGACTTATCTTGTGGTTTCCTGCTTATCTTCTTCATAAATCTGGAGAAATTCCTGGTTATGTTTGCAATCTCATCCGTCTCTTCATTATCTGTAGAATCATCAAACTTTCCAGTGTTTGTGCTTGAAAACGCCATTTCTTTCTTCCCCGTTTTAGTTTGCAACATCTCCATTTCATACGATTCCAGAGATCCCATAAGTTCATCAAGTGTCATTGTTCCGATCCTTCCATTTTCATTTATTGCCGTGACCTTCATGTTGAACCGTGGGGGTAATGCCCTCAACACTTTCCTTACAAGTTTTTGATCTTTGTACTTTTTGCCAAACTGAAAAGCCTTGTTTGCAATATCTCGGACTCGTCCATTAAACTCGGAGATAGTTTCATCTTCCCGCATCTTCAATTCCTCAAATTTCGATGTATAGTATTGCAACTTTGAATCTCTGACTGAGCTTGTTCCCTCATGATACGTCTATAACACATCCCATGCTTCCTTTGCAGTCTCACAGTTTGAAATCATCTTAAATTGATCTTCATCTACTGCTGTAAAGATAGCATTCAATGCCTTTGAGTTGGACATGTAAGCTCTATGCTCCTCAGTAGAATATTCAGAATACGGTTTGATCGTTGATGAGCTCGATTCTTTAGTTTTGTCATTGGGAGGTGGAGTGTACTGATTTACAACATAGTTCCATGCTTGATCATCTAATGCTCCAATGAATACTTTCATACGTGCCTTCCAGTAGGCGTAATTGCCTTGTTCCAACAGTGGTGGTCGCGTGACAGAGGCCCCCTCCTTTGGTGCCATGGTGAAACCTGATCTCACTCTCCCTATGTAGGGGTTAGCAAGTGCCAAGCTCTGATACCAATTGAAATTCTGTTTCACCTGATTTCTAAACCTTTATACCAAGTTGTTTAACAGTTTGGTGTTGGAACACCAAGATTAGTTTTGTTTTAAAAGCAAAACGAAGTACGCAGTGCACACACAACTTGGTTACGCAGTTCGGTGCAAATACACCTACGTCTGCGGGGCCTTGCCCAGATCAGAAACCATTCACTAGAAAGCAGTCTTTAGTACAAGAAGCTTAACTTAAATACTAATCCATTGCTAACCTACAGAGTGAATGTTGTGAGCTCCCCTCACTGTCGATCCTACGTCGTTGAACCCTCACGATCAACACGTCTCCCTGGATCTCCTCCTCCCGAGGAATTAAGACTTCCTTGTTTCTGATCTTTACGAACTTGGTCGGTTGATTTACGAACCTCCAAACAGCACGGCAGATCGCTCCAAAGTTCTCAACGTAGAGAATAGTACTGGACGCGCAAAATGATTGCGTTGTATTGGTCTTCTATTTATTCCATCGCAATCCTGCCTTGAATCAACTTCCTTCCTTGTCTAACTCTACCATAAATAGACTTCTAGACTAAGGAAAACTCTGATTCTAATCTGGTACTTAAATGGACAATCCTGTTAACAATAGGACTTGTACCATAATTAAACTACTAAATCAATTCCCACTATTACAGGAATATTCGTTTACCAGAATTAATCTTCCACGAACTAAGATAATATCTCTCACAATATTCTGATTTGATCACATCAATATACTCCATAATTCCGTGGATAAAAATCTGTGTTTCCGGATATCTTTAAAACCTGCAAAACGGTGTTTAAACACCAGATTTCCACAATTCACAATTTGCCATAAAACAAGTCCAACTCCCGAGGACTTTACAAACTCGAATACTGTACGAGATTGAGCTCGAATACTGTACGAACTCGAATACTGTACGAGATTGAACTCGAATAATGTATGAACTCGAATACTGTACGAGATTGAACTCGAATATTGTACGAACTCGAATACTGTACGAGATTGAGTGCGAATTTTGTACGAACCCGAATACTGTACGAGATTGAGTGCGAATTTTATACGAACTCGAATACTGTACGAACTCGAATATTGTACGAGATTGAGCTTGAATAATTTGTGAATTATAATTTGTATAATTTGTGAATTATAGTGAATATTTATGTTAAATATTACACATGCATTTAATTGGGTAATTTTGGATATTTATTGGGTATTTGTTACGTTCTTATTGAATTAACATAATCTAGGACCCATGGAGATCAAAGTTTTCCATTAACACAATTATTTTCATCCCGCTCAATCCCAAAAACTAATGAGCATTTAATACCTGATCCCATTGGATAATGACAACTTGTAAGCCAAATTGATAGAAAATGTTTAATGATAACTTATTGGGTTAATTATATAATGATTTATTGGATAATGACTTATTGGATAATATATTTTAACCCATTGGGTCATATGAATATCTCATGGGTTATCCAATGGGTTATCCATTTAATGACCCAACCCATTATGACCCATTTAATAAACGGGTTAATTGGATAATGACCCGTTGCATAATGATCTATTGGGTTTGGATCACGAGTTTATCCAATTAACCCATTTGACGGGCTTAGTTTTAGGTAAAACGGTGGGAGTATCCAATAATATCCTTTTTATAAAACCATTTATTCACGACCGAACAATCCCAAGACTTTTGGCAAATGATGATTGAGTTGGCATGCCTGTTTATAGCCAAATCATTCATTCGAGAAAGACAAACAAGTCACGTGGTCGAATACAGGCGCAATGACCTATATACTCCCTCCATTCCGAACTATTTTTGCAAAACGAAAGGGTGGTATTTTTAAAATTTTATTATTTAATAATTTTGTGTTGTGAGGTACCTTAATTTTATTTTTTCCTTTTAATTTAATTTCAACAAAAAATATGAATAAAAATTGGTCAAAAAAGGAAATAAAGTTAAGAGTGCAAAATAACTTGGACGTCCCAAAGAGAAAATAGTGCAAAAATAGCTAGGACGGAGGGAGGGCTTCATACTGCCCCAGTTTATCAATTAAACATTAAAAAAATGAGTTATAGTAAAAAAATCGAAGAGTGTTGTTGGAAAATAATCCCCTTGCACAAAATCAAGATGGCAGAAAAAGAAAACAAGAATTGGAACACAGATTTTAAGGTTGTTCACAAAAAATGTTGGTTACCTCCACGAACATAAATAGATTAATCTTATTACTCAAATTAGCTAGACAAATTACATATGACAGTCATTACGTCGCTCATGACCACCGACTTAGATTGCCCCACGAAACTCACTCCTAAAAACCTACTCTTCCTCTATTTATAAGATGTTAGAATAAAGCAAGTAGATGATTAGTTAGTATTTTATTCCATGTTGATGACTAGTACTAGAGTTATATTTAGACTAGTCTTCTTTGTACTCTTTATATATTCCTGATCATTAATCAGAATCATTATGGGAAATTATTTTATCATGGTATCAGAGCAAATCTGGTTCTAAAACCCTCCCCTCTCTTTCGGCCGTAGCCTCTCTTTTTCCGCCGCCAAAAATTACTTTGTCTACTTTGTTTGCATCTGAAAATCTCCCAAAAATCTTCACCTTCCGAAAATCTTAGTGCCCGCATTCAAGAAATTGCCCAAGAAACTTTGTCTGCTTTGTTTGCATCCGAAGCCACCAAACCTTCACCTTCCGAAAACAAATTTCTCCTCTCATCATGTCTGACGATAAATTATCTTATAATACCTTACTCCGCATGATGACTATCAAATTGTCATCATCCAATTATTTGTTGTGGAAGTGTCAAGCTGGTTATGTTCTCCCACCTCAGAAGCTGTATGGTTTTCTTGATGGTTTCAGGCCCTGTCCGGCTGTTCCTCCTCGTCCCCCGGCCACCACCTCTTCTGTCTCCTACGCAGGGGCCATTAGTTCCACTCCAGTTCGAGGCTCCTCCACCAAGCCTGATCCCATAGAGGCTTACTTGAAGACTCAGTCTGATTATGAGAATTGGGTTGATGAAGATCAACGTGTGTGCAGTCTTCTCTTTTCTTCTCTCACCCCAGAGGCCTTGGCGGTTTCGCCTGACTGTGCCACTTCAAAGGAAATTGGGGACAATCTTCAGTCGATTTATCACGACAGCAGTGCTTCATCTGTCCATCGTCTTCGTGCTGCTGCCCATGGTATACGTAAGACTGGTACAGTTCATGAACTCCATCTCCAATTTAAAGATATTTTTGAGTAGTTGTCTATAATGGGTTCTCCTGTATCAAATGATGATCAACTTATTTGGTTTTTTACTGCTCTTGGAACTGAGTTTAAGGATTTTTCTGCACCTTTAATTAATTCCTCACCTACTCCGTTGTATGCCGATGTCTTATCTCGTGCCAAAAACCACAAGGCTTTTCTGAAATATTTATAGGACCATTCAGCCCCGGCCACTGGTCCTGCTGTATTCACAGCAGGCGAATTTCCCTCGGCCGTCCGTGAGTGAGATCACGCTCCGGCGAGGGGAGGCGGCGTGAACGGCTCACGCGCAGCCAGGGGTGGCCGTTTGGGCGGTTGATGCGGCAGAAGGTTAGGTTTTCAGTCCTCGGCTGGGGCTGGTCGTGGTCGGCCGCAATGCACTTGGTGTGGTCGCCCCGGTCACTATGCTGTGACTTGTTACATGATGCTTGCTCATACTAGTTCTCATGGTCCAAATCGTCGTACGGACTCCACTCATCTGGCGGAACGGTTTCAGTCATCCTTGCAGTTAGAGCCTACTACACGATCTTCTGATGGGTATATTGACTCTAGTGCCACTAGTCATATGGCATCCTCTGCCTCTGGTTTAGAGTCTGTCACTCCATATTCTAGTAATTCTATTATTTCTGTTGGCAATGGTGCTTCTATTCAAATCTCTCATGTTGGTGATACTAAAATTTCTGATGATTTATGCCTTTATGATGTTCTGGCTGTTTATGATATTACTAAGAATCTACTGTCTATTAGTAAACTAACCATAGATTTAAATGCTTTTGTCACCTTTGATGATCAGAACTTTGTCATTCAGAACAAAGTTTCCAAGGCGGTCGTGGGCAAGGGCCACAGTGATGGTGGTCTCTATGTTTTGGATAGATGTGATTCAACATTTTTCTCGCATTTACAGCAGAATAAAGGACGGGCATCTTATGAGCTTTGACATGCTTGCTTGGGTCATGCATCGTCGACAGTTATTTCTAGTTTACAGAAGTCTGGTCTAGTTTCTTTGTCTTCTTTGTTGCCCAAACCTGTTGCCTGGTGAAAGGTCAACGGTTGGCTTGTGTTGAGAACCATAAACTTGCTACGCATGTACTTGATTTGATTCATTGTGGCTTATGGGGACCTTCCCTTGTTTTATCATCAAATGGTTTTTCTTACAATGCTTTATTTTTGGATGATTATTCTCGTTTCACCTGGCTTTATCCACTTCGTCGTAAGTCGGATTTCTTTGATGCTTATTACAATTTGAGGCATTTGTGGAGAATCAGTTCTCATCCAAAATCAAGGTGTTTCAGAGTGATGGTGGTACTGAGTTTCTGAACACTCGTCTACAGAGTCATTTTGCTACTAAGGGCATTCACCATCAGATATCGTGTCCTTACACTCCGGAACATAATGGTAGGGCGGAACATAAACATAGGCATGTTGCCGAGATGGGTCTTACTATGCTATTTCATTCGCATATGCCTATTTCTTACTGGGATGATGCATTTGCTGCAGCTGCATACACGATCAATCGATTGCCTACTCCTGTATTGCATGGTTCTTCTCCTTATGGGCTTCTATATGGTCGGGACCCTTGCTGCTCAAATTTTCATCCTTTTGGTTGCTGGGTTTTTCCATTTGTTCGACCGTATGCGGATCACAAATTATCTCCCCACAGCATTCCATGTGTCTTCCTTGACTACAGTTCCCAGTACAGAGGTTTTCATTGTCTGGATTCTTCCACAGGCAGAGTCTGCATCACTCGTCATGCTCGATTTGATGAGACATATTTTCCTTTTGCCACTTCTTCGACTTTGGGCTCTCCAGCATCTGTCCTTGATGTCTCTGCTTTTATTGATCCTGATGGTGAAATTGAGGTCTCTGCGCCGGTTCCAACTTCATCTCATTTGCCACCATGCACCATTTGCACGATGAAACCGGAACCAGTTTTTTCGTCGCCAGTTTTGCCATCTCTGCCGCCAGTCATGGTGACTCCTCCAGCCGCAGCCACCCCTTCTCCGACTGCGTTTGTCGGCCACAACTCAATCGGCTCTTCTGAGTTTTCTCGGGCATCATCCACTAGTTCTACTCCTCCAGCCTCGCCGCTTCCGCCTCGTACGCATCGGATGTCCACTTGGTCATCTACTGGTGCCATTCAGCGATGGGATTATTCGGACATTATTGCACATGGCCTTACTGCTGCTCTTCTTTCTCAGATAGAGCCCACTGATTATTGCTAGACTCTTCATGATCTAGCCTGGGTTTCATCTATGGACGATGAGATGGCTGCTCTTCGTAGTCAGTATACTTGGGATTTGGTGCCTCGACCTTCGGATGCCAACATCGTTGGCTCTAAATAGGTCTATTGGCTCAAGTATTGCCCGGATGGTACGATTGATCGTCACAAAGCCAGACTTGTAGCACAAGGTTTTTTTTACAGATTTTGAGTTTTGACTTTGACCATACTTTCAGTCCCGTGGTCAAAGCCTCCACTGTTCGGATACCTCTTGCTATTGCCACCATGCGTTCTTGGCCACTTCATCAGTTGGATGTAAAAAATGCCTTTCTTAATAGTGTTCTGGATGCTCCGGTCTACATGAAGCAGCCAGTTGGTTATCAGGATTCTTTTCATCCGGACTATGTTTGTCGTCTGCGGAAGGCCATTTATGGTCTTAAGCAGGCTCCTCGAGCTTGGTTTTTGGTGCAGCTCGGCTGACACTTCTTTATTCGTTCTGGTGCAGGGTTCCTCCTTGTTGTACCTTCTTGTGTATGTGGACGAAATCATTCTTACTGGGAAAGACTCGGCTCTTCTTCATCAGTTCATTGCTCGGACGCACAAGGAGTTTGCGATCAAGGATCATGATTCTCGTAATTACTTTCTTGGTCTTGAGGTCTCTCCTACTTCCTCTGGGTTGCTTCTCGGCCAGGCGAAGTATGCTCGTGACATTCTGACTCAGGTCGGTATGCCTGATGCTGTGCCAGTTTCTACGCTGTTCATTGCCGGTTCTCAGCTGCATAGTTTCACTAGTCCACCGTTCAGGGATCCTACTCTTTATCGCTCTCTTGTTGGGGCGCTTGAGTATCTCACCATTACTCATCCGGATTTGGCCTTCTCGGTCAACACGGTGAGTTAGTATCTTCAGGATCCTAGAGATGATCATTTTGCTGCAGTTACACGGATTTTACGTTATGTTCGTGGTACTCTTCATTTTGGTTTGATTTTTCATTCTGCGAGCACTTCGGATGTGTTAGGCTACTCTGATGCTGACTGGGCTCGTTGTCTGGAGACTCGACGCTCCACTTATGGATATGCGGTTTATTTGGGTGGGAATATTGTTTCTTGGAGTGCCAAGAAACAACCCACTGTTTCTCATTCCAGTACGGAGTCTGAGTATCGTGCTCTTGCCAACACTGCTTCGAAGGTTGTTTGGCTTACTCGTTTGCTTCGTGATCTTTGGGTCCCGCTTTCTGGTTCGCCGTTGTTGTTATGTGACAACAGTAGTGCTATCTTCTTGGCTCAGAATCCAGTGGCACACAAGCGGGCAAAACATATCGATATTGATTATCATTTTGTTCGTGAGCTGGTGACTTCTGGGGAGCTGGTGACTTCTGGGAAGCTACGTGTTGCACATGTTCCTACTTCTCTTCAGATTGCTGACATATTCACCAAGAGACTCTCTCGTCCGTTGTTCGAGTTCTTCAGATCCAAGCTTTGCGTCGGCGAGCATCCGAAGCTTCGCTTGAGGGGGAGTGTTAGAATAAAGCAAGTAAATGATTAGATAGTATTTTATTCCACGTTGATGATTAGTACTAGAGTTATATTTAGACTAGTCTTCTTTGTACTCTTTATATATTCCTGATCATTAATCAGAATCATTATGGAAAATTACTTTATCATAAGAGTTCAAGTGCATATCAAGAATCATCAAATTTGTTGGTATGCCTTGAATACTGTAATAGCCGCTTCTGCGACCCTGGCCTGGAATACAACTACATCTACAATTATGATAAGAATATAATTCCAATTCCAATTTGGACTGATGTTGATTTGGGCCGAATTGTGTTTTGTTCCAATCCCAGTTTGTTAGGGTTTAGTGGAGACAATATATAAAGTGTCTCTCTTCTCTCTGTAAACATCAATTCTGTTCTGCACTTAGATAGGTAGAAATCTGGCCAATTTCTTGGCATCTGTAACCTGCTACCTATTATAGTGAATCTGTCTCCCGTGGATGTAGCCAAATTGGTGAACCACGTAAATCTTGTGTCTTGTTATTTTCGTTCATATTTTCTGTTCTTTCTCCATTCCGCACAACAAACTGGTATCAGAGCGGTTTCCTTTTCCGGTGAGATCCGTAGTGGGTATATCGGATTCTGGGCTCATCAGATCGGGGCTGATCGGGGAGAAAGATGTCTGGGTTGAACGTGAAGATCGACAAGTTTACCGGGAGAAACAGTTTCAGTTTATGACAGATCAAGATGCGAGCTTTGCTGAAACAGCAAGGTTTGTGGACTCCGCTGACGAAGGATTTCACGAGCAGTTCTGGCTCTGGAAGAAAAGGCACACTCAACGATTATGTTGTGTCTCACGGACGAAATCATCACCGAGGTCTCAGATCAGGAGACTGCTGCACAACTGTGGCTGAAGTTGGAGAGTTTGTATATGACGAAATCTCTAACCAACAAGTTGCTTCTGAAACAACGCCTCTTCGGTCTCCGAATGCAGGAAGGTACGCAACTCAGAGACCATCTAGAGCAATTGAATACTTTGTTATTAGAATTGCGAAATATAGATGTGAAAATTGAAGATGAAGATGCTGCTTTGATTTTGCTAGTTTCTTTACCACTTTCGTATGAGAATTTTGTTCAGTCATTTATTGTTGGTAAAGATTCTGTGTCTCTGGAGGAAGTAAGATCCTCTCTCCATAGTAGAGAGTTGCGACATAAGGCAAACAGTACAGGTACAGAAAGTCAGGCCACTGGCTTGTTTGCTAGTGACGGAAACACAAAAGGCAAGGAAATCGGCAATAAGAAGAAGGGCAAGAAGTCATCTTCAAAGGGTCCTAAGGCCAATGATGTTTGTAACTACTGTAAGGAGAAGGGGCATTGGAAAAAGGAGTGTCCGAAGAAGGCTAGTAAATCTGGGAGTACATCTGGTACTGCTGTTGTGGCTGAAGGGGATTTCAGTTCTGAAGATGATTTTGCTCTAGCTGTTACTGGGCAAAATAATCATTCTAATGCGTGGTTTCTTGATTCTGGGGCATCTTACCATGTATGCCCAAGGAGAGATTATTTCTCAACTTATGAGCAAGCTGAGGGCATCATTACTACAGCAAATGGTGTTGCGTGCAAGGTAGTTGGGATTGGTTCAATCAAGATCAGGACGCATGATGGTAGT
Source organism: Rubia yunnanensis (assembly GCA_037428765.1). Classification (NCBI taxonomy): domain Eukaryota; kingdom Viridiplantae; phylum Streptophyta; class Magnoliopsida; order Gentianales; family Rubiaceae; genus Rubia; species Rubia yunnanensis. Next base: position 87,082,144 of record CM075066.1, read on the forward strand.
TTCTGTACTTTGAACGATGTCAGGCATGTTCCATCGATGACAAAGAATCTGATTTCTCTTCCTACGTTGGATAGAAAGGGTTTCGTCTACTCAAGGAGTGATGGAGTTCTGTGTGTCTGCAAAGGTTCTAGGCTGGTTCTGAAAGGTGTTCTGCATGGTACCTTGTATTTTCTACAAGGTTCCACGGTTATGGATTCTGTTAATGTTGCATCTTCGGAGGTTCACCAGGATGATATGACTAAGTTATGGCATATGAGGCTTGGTCACATGGGTGAAAGAGGGATGCAGATTCTGTCGAAGTATGATCTTCTTGGTGGCCACAAGATCAAGAGCTTGGACTTCTGTGAGCATTACGTTTTTGGGAAGCATCACCGCAGCAAGTTTCCTAAGGCGATTCATAGAACAAAGGGCACATTGGATTACATCCATTCTGATTGTTGGGGACCTTCCCGAGTTGAGTCACTGGGAGGTCACAGGTACTTTGTTTCTCTGATTGATGATTACTCATGGATGACTTGGGTTATCATGATGAAACATAAGAGTGAAGCTTTCTCGAAGTTCAAGGAGTGGAAAGCTTTGGTGGAGAATCAGACCGGGAAGAAGATCAAGAGGCTTCGAACTGATAATGGGCTGGAATTCTGCTCGTCTGAGTTTGATCAGTTTTGTAGGGATGAAGGGATTGCTCGTCATCATACAGTCAGGAATACGCCACAGCAGAATGGCGTAGCTGAGCGGATGAATCAGACATTGCTGGCGAGAGCGAGGTGCATGCTCTCTAATGCTGGTTTGGAAACGAGATTCTGGGCAGAGGCGGTGAGTACATCTTGTTACCTGATCAACCGCGGGCCTCACACGGGTATAGAGTGCAAAATACCTATGGAGTTGTGGTCAGGTAAAGTTGTTGATTACTCCAAGTTAAAAGTTTTTGGTTGTACATCTTATTATCATGTTAGTGATGGTAAGTTAGAGCCCCGAGCCAAGAAGGGTGTCTTTGTGGGTTATAGAGATGGAGTTAAAGGCTCCAGGATATGGTCTCCATCTGAGAAGAGGGTTATTCTGAGTAGGGACGTTGTCTTTGATGAAAATTCTTTGCTTAGATCTATGGTGAAGCCCACAGTTGTGCCAGAAACTAGTGGAGTTGATAAACAGGTGGAGGTTGAAGTCACTCAAGGTGAAAATAGATTGGAACAATTTGAGGTGGATCAAGAGCCACAGACAGAATCTGAGATACCGGAATCTCCACCACCAGATTCTCAACCATCAGGAGCTACAGTCCGCAGTTTAGCTCAGGATCGACCCAGGAGGGTTGGAGTTGGGGCGCCCAAGAGATATGGGTTTGAGGATATGGTGGGTTATGCACTACAGGTTGCTGAGGAGGTGGATACTCATGAGCCATCCACTTACAGAGAAGCTGTTTCAGGTACTGATGCTGACAAATGGCTTGCTGCAATGGGAGACGAGATAGAGTCTCTTCAGAAGAATCAGACATGGGATTTGGTTCAACAGCCTCAAGGGAGAAAGGTTATCACTTGCAAATGGGTTTTCAAGAAAAAAGGAAGGGATATCACCTACAGAGGGAGTCAAGTACAAGGCTAGAGTTGTTGCTATAGGTTTCAGTCAGAGAGAGGGAGTAGATTACAATGAGATTTTCTCACCAGTGGTCAGACACACTTCCATCAGGGTGTTGCTAGTTATAGTGACACATCAGGATTTGGAGCTTGAACAACTTGATGTGAAGACCGCTTTTCTACATGGAGAGTTGGAGGAAGAGATATACATGACTCAGCCAGATGGTTTCCAGGTTCCTGGCAAGGAAAAGTATGTTTGCAAGTTGAAGAAGTCTTTGTATGGACTTAAGCAGTCTCTGAGGCAGTGCAGGTTGAGAGATGGGTCATTCATCTATCTGGTGCTTTATGTAGATGACATACTGGTAGCCGCAAAGAGTAAGCACGAGATTCAGAAGTTGAAAGGACTTCTTAGTGCTGAGTTTGAGATGAAGGATCTGGGTGCAGCTCGGAAGATACTAGGAATGGAGATTCTTAGGGATCGAAGTCACCGGAAGCTTTTCTTGTCACAGAAAGGCTACATTCAGAAAGTGTTGGCTAGGTTTGGCATGTCTACAGCCAAGCCTATAGACACTCCTAGTGCTGCAAATATTCATCTCACCACTATGTTTGCTCCTCAGTCAGACGAGGAGAAGGAGTATATGTCTCGGGTTCCTTATGCCAGCGCGGTAGGGAGTTTGATGTATGCTATGGTTTGCACGAGGCCAGATTTAGCACAGGCAGTCAGTGTTGTGAGCAGGTTCATGGGGCAACCGGGAAAGGAACATTGGCAAGCAGTGAAGAGGATCTTCAGGTATCTTAGAGGTACGTCTGATGTGGGTCTCATTTATGGAGGTGATACCGAGTGCTTAGTTACAGGCTACTCTGATTCTGATTATGCTGGTGATGTTGACACGAGGAGATCGATGACTGGTTATGTATTCACTTTGGGAGGTTCTGTGGTTAGTTGGAAGACGACTTTGCAACCTACGGTGACGTTGTCTACTACGGAAGCAGAGTACATGGCTCTGACAGAGGCTGCAAAGGAGGGAATATGGCTGAAAGGGCTAGTTAGTGATCTTGGTCTACATCATGATCAGGCTACTGTGTATTGTGACAGTTTGAGTGCAATCTGCATAGCCAAGGATTAGGTCCATCATGAGAGGACCAAGCATATTGATGTCAGATATCATTTCCTGAGGAGTGAGAGGAGAATCAGGGTGAAGAAAGTGGGAACTGCTGACAACCCCGCTGATATGTTCACCAAACCTGTTCCACATAGCAAGTTTCAACATTGTTTGGACTTGCTGAACATCAGAGCTGATTAGGTGCTCTATGGGCAGTCCCGGGAGTGGAGGGCGAAGTCTACTCATCTGGCACTGTAATGGTGCATCTGGAGTTTTCTACTTTGAGGATTCAAGTCAAGGTGGAGATTTGTTGGTATGCCTTGAATACTGTAATAGCCGCTTCTGCGACCCTGGCCTGGAATACAACTACATCTACAATTATGATAAGAATATAATTCCAATTCCAATTTGGACTGATGTTGATTTGGGCCGAATTGTGTTTTGTTCCAATCCTAGTTTGTTAGGGTTTAGTGGAGACAATATATAAAGTGTCTCTCTTCTCTCTGTAAACATCAATTCTGTTCTGCACTTAGATAGGTAGAAATCTGGCCAATTTCTTGGCGTCTGTAACCTGCTACCTATTATAGTGAATCTGTCTCCCGTGGATGTAGCCAAATTGGTGAACCACGTAAATCTTGTGTCTTGTTATTTTTGTTCATATTTTCTGTTCTTTCTCCATTCCGCACAACAAAATTCAAGAATCTAACTTTTAGAATTCTCAATTGATGAACAATTCATTAAGCTGCCATGAATGAAAACTCTTAAACTCTTATTAATTAATCTTTTGGAATTCGAGGACATACCCAACAAGTTCTTTGACAAAAACACGGAAGCAAATTTTAAGCGTAAAAACGGTGTGTTAAATGGGTAAAACGGGAATTTCGAACCAAAAGGCACAGAAGAGAACATTTCAATTGATATCTCTGTCTAGTACTTGTTTATTCTTTGTCACTTAAAAGAGTATACTCTGAGACTTTTCCAGTTTGAGCCGCACCAAAATCATTTGATTCCTCAAAAGGTTTTTCATTAATTCATATACCATAGCAGTCAAAGAATATGAGGTATATAGTTTGTGTTACAAAGGAGGAAGATGGAAACTGTAAAGGGTCGGCTTGACTTCTTTTTGCATATCTTACAATTACAATCATTGGTTAATGTTCAACATTTCACTCAAAACCATGCCTCTCTCTTTCTTTATCATGATTGTGTGTTTCATATCGCTATTTGATGAGACAAAATTAAATAATATTATTGTCTATCATATTAAAAATCAAAATTATCCACTCCACTGTCCCAAAAGAATGGACATACTTTTTGATCAACTTTATCATATTATGTTTGACCACCAATTATTTTAATTACATATATTAAAGGTGTATTAAAATTTGATATTTAGAAACTAAATGATGCAGAGATATACCCCACATTGGTTTCTTACAAGGATAATAATTAATATACTGTGATTTGTATGGTATCCCTGAATACCATGAGCATTATATCCCGGGGATATTTTGTACATTTTAAATTATAAGGACATGAATACTTTTATGTGAAATTGTACATTATTGTACTTAATGTGCAATTATTATGTAAATATTATATGCATAAATGTTAGTATTAAAATGCACATTATACATATATAGTATGCACTTCCATGTGGTACCTCAGGGGTACAATATACAAATTGTTAATATACAATATTTTGAGTCACATTCACTTAGTACCAATTGATTTTAAGATGAAAATCCAAGATACTTTAAAATTTAACAAGGGAATCTAACAATATCTCATGTGATGATATTGGTGCATGTATAATAATTGATATTTATGGTCAAACGTGTCTTGAGAATGTTGACCAAATAGTGTGCAGATTCGGTTGGAATGGAGAGAGTATTACAATTTACAATGACTGAATCTAAAATCTCAAAAATTATTAAAATCCTACATGGAATAAAACTATTAATTATAATATAAATATTTTTGATTTTTTTACTAATTATAATATACAAAGTCTTGTTTTAGATTGACTATCCGTTAGACAAATTTATTTTATAATTGATGTTACTAACAGGGTGATTTGATGTTTGTTTTTATTTATTGCAACGAGCTTCCTGTAACTCTAAAACACATTTAAAATGTATCGTAATGTGTAAATAATTATAATTTGACCATAAAAGTTTTGAAACGAGGTTTTTCATGAATGATTTAACTATTAGTCGTTCTAACACGAGACTTTCTCATTATAATTAAAACATGAAATTTAAAAAAACTTGCTAATGAAAATTATGACTAAACTAGTTATTACCAAAGAGAAAGCCTAGGAAAGGTGGACTGTCCATAAGCTTATGGACAGTCCACTGCACTTTTTACTTTAAATGTTGAAATTTTTTTAAAAAAATTTAAATATTGTATTTTAAAAGTTTTAAAAAAATAATAATGTGTATTTGAATGTGAAAATATAAAATATATAATATAAAAGTAATATTTTTAAATTTTAAATTTAGTATGTAATTTAACTAATGCTATGTATAAGGTAAAAAATACGTGAACTGTCTATAACCTTATGGACAGACTGCCAGTTAGGAAACCCACTAATTATCAAATACTAAATACTTTATCCATTTTCTTAACTTTGACACATATTCCATTTCGTACTGCCTCTGTTTTTCTCAGTTTGACACACTTTTCATTTTTGTGTGTTTTTCTTAAATTGTCACATTTTCTTTTAAGACAAAAGGGTCATTATGCACCACTCATTAAACTATTTACTCCCTGCACTCCATTCTCCCCCATACATTCTAACTTTAAAAAAACTCAACACCTAAAGCTATATATAGAGTCAAGCATAGAGAAACATATGGAGTATGTTTTTCTAAGATTGCCATTTTTGTATGACAAAAAGTGAATTATTCTTAACTACTCATTAAATTTTTAACTCTCTTCACTCAATTATATTCATACATTTTAACTTATATAAAAATAACATGTAAAATTAGTGTATCGGATATAGTAAAATAGACAAAATACGTAATTTTAAACTGATTAAACTCTACCATAAAACTTCATTACTCATTATTCATAGAGTATGTTTGAGAGAACTTATAAGTGTTTAATTAACTTATAAACAAAGAAACTTTTAATGTTTGGTAAATAGTTTTAAAAGGTGTTTATTTTATTTTGGAAAATAGAAGTTATATTTGAAACAAAAACAGAAGTTGATTTTTCTTGTTTTTTTGAAATTAGTTAACTTTACTTATGAACAAAGCTCCACCTACTACCCCATAATAACTTACTTTATTTGCTCTTTTTCAATTGAATTACTCCCTTTGTCCAAGCCTATTCTGTATGGAATATATTTTTGGTCCAACATTCTAAAGTTTGACCACATATTTGAATATGTATATGAACAATAATTTTATTGTATGAGATATAGTTAGATTCGTCGTAACGTGTAGTTTCCAAAAATATCAAATTTCTTTTGTGTCATTATTATTCGTAAATATACATATTTATAATTAAATATATTTATTAAAGACCGCAAAATAAGGTGAGGTGAGGTGAGACCGAGAATATATAACTTCTATAATTTTGAAATATATAAATAGTTCCACCCACCATATGAGTTGAGTTGGCTCAATTTAGGAGCCGTACTTTGGCAATAAAATTGATTTGATGGATGGTAGTACGTAAGTTGTTGGTGCGGTCAATAGTGTGCACAGAATGCCAAGATGATTGTAGCACATGCTCTACGCGTGAGTAAAGAGAATTCCGCAACGTGGGCCCCGGTACCCCTGTGGGCCATCCTTCAGTCAAACTTAGTTTGCAACCAACTAATTAATTCAGTGACAATTTAATCTTCTATCTAAAATACTCCCTCCATTCCACTAATAGTGGTACCATATATTTAGGTTCTTTGATTTAGGTGAAGAAAATTAGTGGATGAAATTGAATGTAGAAAGTAAAAAGTAGAATAATTGGATAAAATTGAAGGAATCTTGCCAAAAATGAAAAATGTGTCAATATAAAAGAAACAACCGAAAAAAGAAAGCGTGCCACTAATAAAGAAACGAAGGGAGTATGCTTTCTCAATTCTAGAGCACATATAAATGTAATAATAAATAGGCTAGTTTTGTTTTACCAGAAGGTAGAGTACTCCATCCGTTCATCTATCAGTGACACACTTATGTTAATGTTGTATTTATTTTATATTGGCACACTTTTTATTTTTGGCATTTTTTTTAACTTTATCTACTAATTCTACCTTTTACTTTCTACATTTAATTTTATCCACTATTTTTTTCCACTTAAATCCAAGTAGCTAAAACTATGGGGAGTACATATTTTTGGAGAAGAGAATAATCAATTGGAGGTCATGACCTTTGCTAATTTTATTCCACAGAATGAATCCCACCCAAATTGTTCCTTTTCCTGTAATGCAAATGGTGGAATGTTTACTCAATTATATGTGGTAGATGAGGAGATATCATCATAACCATTAATTGATGTCCTCACGACAAATATACCATTAATTGTCTCAAGATCATTATCTTTTGACCATGCAAAAACTAATTTTTCATTACTGATGGAATTGTGGATGGATATAAATGGTGGGTGTTAAATTAACTATAGTACAACGTAAATTTATTTTATAATCATGGCTAAATTTAATAGTTTTATCATTTTTCATATTATTCAGGAACGGAGTCTTGTTTTACACTGACTAACCGCTAGATAATGTTATTTTTAATATAATTAATAGGGTCATTTGATTTTTAAAAATTACAATGAGGTATCTATAATTATGAATTTTAAAATGAATTTTAACATATAAATAATTATAATTAAACATCAAAAATTATAAAATAAGATTTTTTTTATAATCTATCTAACATATAATTAAATAATTATAATTCAACCTTAAAATTATAAAAATATTTTTTTATAATTGATCTCAGCTAGTTAGTTTAGCTGGTCTCCTTGTTTAAGTCATAAGTTAGAGAAATATATTTGTAGAATATTGAATATATTTTACAGAATTTTCACTCCGGTATCTACAATTATATTTGGTGCTGTTTATAAACAATTTTACTTAGTATAAGTTGTGTCTGTTTTGATATTTTTATAAAATGTAAAATATTAATTTTTGAAATATATATAAAAGTAAGGAAAATTAGAAAGGTTATCTTTCCCCTTTTAAAATAAGTTAACTTTATTTATAAGTACAATTGACAAGGTGTTGGAAAAGACCGTTTCCATAGGCATATGAAAAGATGGGGTTAAAATAGAATTATAGAAAGGTCAAAAGTTTTGATTGCAATATTAAAAAAAAATGTTATGCAACATTCCGTAGTTATAAGTTTATGATTTGATTAATGCAATCCAAAAATTTTATTTTGATTTCTTCTAATTTGCAGTTTAAATCTCAGCCTTTCCATAACTTATGGAAAAACCGTCTTTCAAGAGACGGGCTTAGTACAAGTAGACAAAATATATTTATAACAAAAGCAATTGTGGTTAGAGTCCGACTCTTGAAATACGGTCTTTCCATAAGTCATGGAAAGACCAACGTTTAAATGGCAAATTAGAAGAGATCAAGAATTTTTTTTTAAGTTACATTAATTGGATCATAAACTCATAACTACTGCATGTTGCATAATAAATTTTTAATATTGCAACTAATTTTTTTACTTTTCATTATTCTATTTAAACATTGTCTTTTTATAAGCTCATCTTTTCATAAGTCTATGGAAAGATGATCTTTTCCAAGAATTTGAAACGTGGTTATGCATTAAGTAATTGGCGTGTTTTCTTCAAATAGTCATATTTGTATACAAGGGTTTAGATGTATTTTTTTTTAAATAGTATATGGTGGAAAAATGTGCGTCCTATCCCGCGAGCCGACAATAATAATTGGAATTGACATTCACCTCAATTAATATGTAGCAATAACTTATAATCGTAAGGATTTCTAAATTATATGTCAAGTAAACTGACAGTCCGTATTATTTCAGGTTAGAGATCCAATGAAAAATTGTAATATCACCAGCGGGATATTAGTGAAAATCATAATCACTTGGCAGAAAGAAGTGCATCATACATCAATCACTTTGCAAAACATGGATTTTTAAGAACTTCAACACCACTTGATCCACAATTTATATATGTTGTCCAAAAAATAGATATACTCCCTCTGTCCCACTCTAAATTGCTTATTTACTTTTTCGTAGTCTTCAATTAGCATGTTTTAAGGAAATAGAAACCCTTTCCTTAGAGGAAATCTTATAAATGGTAGCTACCTTATAGAATTAGTTATAGATGGTAATTTCCTTATAGACTTATAATCATATTCGTGTTAGAATTTGGTTTGTTGTATCCCTATATATTATAATCATCATAATTGATGAGGCGTGTCATTGATGTGGCATCAATGTAGCATAATAAATTCGTTTATATTTTAACATGGTATGAGAGCCTAAAATCCTGAAGAGCTGAGTCGACGTCCTTCTCGTCGCTGCCCGTCGCTATCTACTGTCGTAGCTCGCCATGGATTTACGTTGTCACCACCCGAATTTTATTGTTTTTTTGTTATTGTTGTCGTCCGCTGCTCGCCGATATCTGTTGTCATAGCTCGGCGACTATTATTGCTATTTTGTTGTTGATGTCGTCCGCTGCTCACCGATATCATATGTGCAACCCGCCGATCTTTATTATTATTTTGTTGTTGTCGTCCGCTGTACGTCATTGTCTACTATTGCAGCCCGCCGATCGAATCCTATATTATTATTATCCTGATCGTGTTCGTGATGAATACTGCTCTCACTACCATTCTACTGATGCCATTGTGTCCTTCCTGCACCCACTTTCACACTTAGCTGCCGTCGTCGCCACAAGGATCTCCGTTGCTTGCCGTTGTTGCAATCCAATGGATCATGTTCATGGTCTTCTACAAATATTGGTCTTACTGAAGTTGAATACTACTCTACCGCTACTACTACCGCTAATAAATATGAATATTGCTCTACCGAATGATACTGTTACTGTTGTTGCTGCTACTTCTAACGCTATTGAGGTTGAATCTCATTTTATGGTTTTTTTTAATGATTAGCAATTTCATAATCTTCTTCGCGAGTTGGGCATTCTTGTTCATGATGTTTCAACTTGAGGGAGGGTGTTAAGGAAATAGAAACCATGTCCTTGGAGGAAATGTTATAAATGGTAGTTACCTTATAGAATTAGTTTCCTTAGAATTAGTTATAGATGGTAATTTCTTTATAGACTTAGAATCCTGTTCATGTTAGAATTTGGTTTGTTGCAGCCCTATATATTATAATCATCACCATTGATGAGGCGTGTCATTGATGTGATATTAGTGCACCACGGTAAATTCTTTTATATTTTAACATGGTATCAGAGCCTAAAATCCCGAAGAGCGGAGTCGAGGTCCTTCTCGTCGCTGCCTGTCGCTATATGCTGCCGTAGCTCGCCACCGATTTATGTTGTCGCCACCCAAATTTTATTGTTGTTTTGTTACTGTTGTCGTCCGCTGCTACCGCTATCTGTTGTCGCAGCTCACCAGCCGTTATTGTTGTTTGTTGTTGATGTCCTCCGCTGCTCTCTGCTATCTTATGTGCAGCTCGCCGATCTTTATTACTATTTCATTGTTACTGTCGTCTGCTGCTCGCCGCTGTCTACTGTTGCAGCCCGCCGATCAACTCATATATTATTATTATCTTGATTGTGTTCGTGATGAATACTGTTGTCACTTCCACTCTACTAATTTCGTTGTGCCCTTCCTGCCACCGCTGTCATATTTAGCTGCTGTCATTGCCACCAGGATCTCCATCGCTTGTCGTTGTTGTTCACCAATGGATCATGTTCATGGTCTTCTACAAATGCTACTCTTATTGAAGTTGAATACTACCCTACCACGAATAAAGATGAATATTGCTCTACCAAATGATTTTTCATTGTTGTTGCTGCTACTTCTACCGCTACTGAGGTTGAATATGGTTTTATGGTGATTTTTTTTGTTGATTAGCAATTTCATAATATTCTTGGCAAGTTGGGCATTCTTGTTCATCATGCTCCAACTTGAGGGAGATTGTTAATGAAATAGAAATCCTTTCCTTGGAGGAAAGGTTATAAATGGTAGTTACCTTATAGAATTAGTTTCCTTATAAAATTAGTTATAGATGGTAATTTTCTTATAGATTTAGAATCCTATTCATGTTAGAATTTGGTTTGTTGTAGCTCTATATATCGTAATTATCATCATTGATGAGATGTGTCATTGATGTGACATCGGTGCACCGTAATAAAGTATTTTATATTTTTATCATGGTACCATAATAAAGTATTTGGGATTTTCATGCTCCAACCTGGGGAGGAGTGTAGGAAATATTTTGTGATATCTTCTGCAATATTATGTCTTATCTTCCGTGGATGTTCTTTAAGGAAATATGAAATAGTTTGTGCAATAGCTATATATAGTAGAAGGTAATATAGAATAGTTATAGGTGTTAGTTTCCTTATAAAATTAGTTTCCTTGTGAGTTAGATTATAGATGGTAATTTAATATCATATATCTATTATAGTTTAGATTGTAACACTGTATATTGTAATCCTCATTATGAATGAGACGTGACATGATATCAATGCACCATAATAAAGTCTTTTATATTTTATCATAATGAGGGTTTCTATTTCCTTAGCAACATGTTTGACTGTAAATATCTCTAGTTACCTATAATAATGCTGCATTAAAATTTGATATTTAGAAAATAGATGTTAAGATAAACCTAAAAATATCTCACATGATATTTTTATTACACACACACACACACACACACATATATATATATATATATATATATATATATATATATTTATGGTCAAAGTTTACAAAGTTTGACTCCCAAAAAGCAATCAAGCAATTTAGAGTGGGATGGATGGAGTATATCTGGCGCATCCAAATTAAAGAAAATCCTAATGCAAAATATAAACAAAATTATGAAAACACGATCTGTATAACCAGATCGACAAAAAAATATCGCGGGGAACAAATAAATCGAGTGATCATCATAAACGCAACAAATTAATCAGCCATGTCGAAAAATAATTTTAATATATTAAAACAAATTCGTACTTATTTGATAATACAAGCGCTTAAAGAATATCGATGGAAAAGAAAATTTATAAAAAAAGAAATTTTAAAAAGAGGCAGAGAGTGTGCAATGGAGGTACAAGGGTTTATATCTATGAGTGTGGAATTCAATTTTAATTACTTATAATAAAATTCTATCGTTCACAATTTGAAAAGTTAAGCACAATGCGGATTCAGTCAAATCGCCTTACGAATGCCCACAGCATCACAGGTGGGATGGAACGGAACTGCGACGGTACGTGCCTTTTCACCAGTCCAAGCAGACTTAGCGGCTATATTTCATGCCATGAAGCAAGCTAGTGTAAGAGAAAAAATGCGGTAACTAAACAAAAGGAATTGTAAAAAAGCACCGCGTTGTATCATCAACTACTTAGAGATTCCGTCTCATGTTAGGTAACTAGTAAGGAAAATTATTGTTCTAGGGATGATGTATATCAGTTTATCAATGCTTAAGGTAGACAAGTTAGCCGTCACGGAATCATACAATCTTACACAATTAAGCCTATCATATAACCCGATCCCAAGTTATGAATGAAAAATCAGTCTTTATTAAAAAATAAATAAATTTCAAATCGCTTTATCTTTTCAAGGAGAGATCTTATTACTGCTGTGCTAGTGATTCATTTTTCTTCGAACTAGTTTTCTTGTTCAAGTAGTTCACCGTATAACATAGAATTATTTAGTTGTTAGTGAAAGTAAAGGGGAAAAAAAACTAAAAATTGAAGAGGGTGAGGAAAAGAAGGATCGATCAACTAATGGTGGGGTCCAAGGTAATAAACACTGGGTACGTACGTAATAATACTTTACATGTATAAGTAGAGTGTCTTTTAATAGACTGCTTAACGATTATTTCATTATAATAATAATAAAATTTTTAAAAATAATTAGAATAGTATATTATTTATTCATATTTTAAAAAAGTTTTATAAAATTTTTGTTACTTCCCTCCGTCCTAACTGAATTTGCACCCTCATCATTATTACGCTGTTCAAGAAACATGTTTGGCCGTTAATATTTTTACTTACGCATAATAACGTCAAAATAAAAAGTTGATATTAAGAAATAACTTGTTACGGCGAATCGAACAATATCATATACGATAATATTGTTGTTCATATAACTATCAAATATGTGGTCAAACTTTAATAAAAAATAATGTAAAAAAATTAAGAGTGCAAATTCAGGTGAGACAGAGAGGGAGTATAATAAATAAAAATAAATATCAAATCATCTTATTTAATTGTTAGAGTGTTTAATATAAGACTCTATAGCACTCTTTTACAATTAAAAAAAAAATTAAAGGATATAAAGTAATTCTAGTAACAACAATTCATTGATATTAAAATTCAAAATGAGTGTCGTCTTGAATGAAGATGAAGATTATAATATCGCTTTATTTCATTATTATTGTTGACACATTTTTAGTTTAAAATAATTTTATATTGCTATCTTTCAGTCACAATGCATTATAAATGATTTTATCCGTTTTTTCAAATATTCAGTTCCTTCCATTATCATCTTGGTCTTATCTTCTTCATCATACCGCTCAACGGAGTATATCAATTTTATTTTTAGTTTTTTATAACTATACTTAATTAATCTTAATAAATTCTATTGTATATGTAAATATAGAATCACACAAATACAATACATACGGTGTTTTCTAGTAAGTATTTCAAATAATTTAAAAAAATATATATATTTTTAGTATAATAATTATATAATTTCCCAATAAATTCATTCGATCGATGTTTATAATTAAAACACGCAGTGTAATTAATCACAAAATTAATTAATTAATTAATCATAAAGGAGGGTGCGGCCGTTGGCCCTCCATCAAGTATACTGCTTATTTGCCTTGCATTTCAAGTAATCTTTCATCTTTCTACCCCTCTCTCTCTCAAACATTCACGCCCAAAAGAATCATGACCCAGCACTCCAGCTGATCAATTCCCATGTGAATCCCTATCATTTTCTTTTTCTTTTCCCCTTGAAATAATATACTAAGAGTCCATCATTTAAAAGATGGTATTTTCATATGTTATGGAAAGATCAACCTTTAAAGTGTAAATTAGAAGTATTCTGGTTGCATGAATTGAGTTATAAACTTTATTTTTATTGTACGTTACATAATAAAATTTTAATATTGTAATTTAAACATTTTATCTTTTATTATTTTAATTAAAGACCGTCTTTCCGAATATTTTGCCATATACTAACGCTGACTTTTACTTAAATCTCTCCATATCCGTTTTTCATGCAATTTTTCAATATTAATTTCTTCATGTCTTTTCGTAAAAAATAATTAGTATGGCATTTTAAAATAATAGAGGGAGTATCGCAACTATATTTTAAAATTCAAGTGAAAATAAAGGAGGAAAAACATAAACTATATGTTCTTGTACATTATAATCCATAAAAATATTTAAAAAATTGCACTATGTACAGATAGTGTTTATGAGAAATATACTCTATCATCACTGCAGATATACACTATATCTGATTATACACTCGATAACAAATTAACATTTTCACTAGCATTTTGTGAATAAAAATTTACTAATTTTGATAAGGTTTTTTTGGATATTACATATATAAATAAAAAATGTTGGACCAATTGTAAAAAATATATTATTTTTATAATTTTTAAGGTCAAATTATATTATTTATATGTTGAGATTCATTTTGAAAGATTTTTATAATTATAGGCACCTCATTGCAATAAATAAAAAGATATATCAAATTATGATATTAGTTATACTAATTAAAAATGATTTCATCTAAGAGTTAGTCGATATAAAATGAAACTTTTTGATATAACATTATTATTAGACAGTTTTGGGAAAGACCGTCTTTCCATAGACTTATGAAAAACCTCTAAGAAGGGTTTACTTAAAAATAATAAAAGGTAAAAGTACTTAGTTGCAATATTAAAAATTTATTATGCAACGTTTATAACCCAATTCATGCTACCCGGAAATTTTATTTTCATTTATTTAAATTTGCACTTTAAACCTTGATTTTTCCATGGTTTATGGAGAGACCGTCTTTAAACTCTTATTATTATACTTTAACTAGTTTTTAAATACAGAATTTCTATAATTGTTAATTATACGTCATTAATGATCAAATATACAGTAAACACCAAAAGATATATTAAACATTAAATTACTAGATGAAAAATAATAATAGAATTCTTCCAAAATTGCATCATACTTTCATTATGTTTGGCACACTTTCCAATTTCATATATATTTTTTAAAGTTTGTCACCTTTTCGTTTATGGAATAAAGTGAATTATTCTCAATCATTCATTTAACTTTTTAATATTTTTACTCAATTTTCTCCACACATTTTAATTTGTCAAAAAAATAATAATACCTAAAACTATGGTACCAAACACCGTAAAACAATGAGAGTATTTTTATTGAAAACAGAACTAAGATGAGAGTCATAACAACCGACTCTATATCCACCAATATGGTAGAGATATACTGTGTAGAGGAATACATGACTTTATGGTGGCCTTGATATTGATAGGAAGGGCACCGCTTTAATTTTTAACTAAGAAAATACAGACAACATAGGACGCAGTATATCGACTGTCTAGATTAAACTAAGTAATCCGAGCCTTGCTTTGTTGCTTTTGATTTTGAGAGACTATTCAATCAAGAAGAGAAAGTCTCTTGATAGAATGTATAATGGTTAGGGTAATTATAAAAAAATTAATTTTCTTAAATTATAATTTTTTATATTTAGAGATATATTTTAAAAGAGCCCGTCTCTTGAAAAACGGTCTTTTCATAAGTCATGGAAACACCAATATTTAAATTGCAAATTAAGAAAATGAAAATAAAATTTTTGGGTTGTATGAATATTGGGTTATAAACTTTATAACTACTACACATTGTATAATAAAATTTTAATATTGCAACTAAAATCTTTTACCTTTTATTCTAATTGAACCCCATCTTTCCCAAGACTTTACTATTTCAAAAATTATACGAATGTTGTTGAATTGAATGAAAATAAATATATACCATTCAATTAGTTACATTAATATAACCTCATCTAATTGATAAATGGTATAGAGTAAATTAAGATTTTGTGTATCATTATTATTTATTACTATTCCATCGTTTAATTTAAAAATTCTTAATGTTTAGTCAATGTTATCATAAATATCAGTTATTAAATGTGATAATATTTCAGATTTATGTAATATGTATATTTTTTAAAATAATTTTTATACATCTATATACTTCCTCTATTTCACTATTTGGCACACTTACCATTTTGTATGTTTTTAAAAATTGTCACATTTCAATTATACTATTGGGATAACTAAGTTTATCCTATACGGGTAGAATATAATTTGCACTATATTTTTTATTCTCTACACTCAATTTTCTTCACATATTTTAGTTTGAAAAAAATATAATTCTATGGTACCAAACATAGTAAAACAGAGGGAGTAATTAAAGTTAAACAGAATTTAATGAAAAATAGAAAACTTTGATCGGGACAGAAGAGTAATTAAAAACAATAAAAGAAAACAGTTAGATAGGAAGGAAGAAAAGGTGGAAGAAGGAAGGCCGTTTCATAGCTTTTGCTTTAGTAGTCAAGAAAGACATGACACACCCCTCCAAAACAAAGCCAATTACATAACTTTTAAAGCCCCAAAAAAACCCAACTCCCAGTTTTTTTCCCTTTTCTTTCCTCTTGATGCTCATTGTTTTGTTCTCCACCCTTTTTGTTATTTTTCCCCCTCTTTCCCTTAATCTCTGTTAATTAATGGGCCTCAAATCAGCTAAGTGTTAAAGGAGCGAGCTAAGGGAGGAGGAGGGGGAGCAGAAGCGGTAGCTACTTGTACTTTTCCCCCTTTTTTTGCGGGGGGATTTCATCAGTTAAAGTTGATGGAACCGTATGTTTAAAGCAGGTTCTTTTTTCCTCTCTTTCTTCTGGTTTTTCTCTGTTAACCTCTTCCTCCTCCTCCACTGCTTCTTCTCGCAACAGGGCGAAAGGCACGTTTCCAGCTGCTTGTTTCTCGTGAGTCTTTGATCCATTGGAAACCGCGGTTTTTGGGAAAAGTAGCAGTCTTTTGACATGGAATACTCGTTTTGTGCTAATCCGTTTGTGTATAAATCAGCGGTGTAGTTGTTGCTCATCTTGCATTAATTAATGATCGGGGGCTTCCTTTTCTGATTCTTTCTTGTTCGTAGGTTTATGTATGGTTGGTGAATTGGAGATGAGGAATTAGCTGTTTGGCAAGTTTTAGAGGAGAGAAATGAACAAGAGTGGTTTGAGCAGCATCAGCAGTTGTGATCTGATAGACGCGAAGCTGGAGGAGCACCAAATGTCCGGATCCAAACACTGTCCTAGCTGTGGCCACAAGCTCGATGGCAAGCCGGTACGGCCTAATTTATATGTATTTTAATTTATTCTTGGCTTCACACTTACGATTTGCGAAAGTGAAGAATCAAATCAACAAAAAAGAATCCCACGGTACATAAACATGTATGAAAATTCGATTGTTTGTTTTTGTTGGTGCAGGATTGGGTAGGTCTACCAGCCGGGGTGAAGTTCGACCCGACGGATCAAGAGCTGATAGAGCACCTCGAGGCTAAGGTTGAATACACAGAAGCTAAATCTCACCCTTTGATCGATGAGTTCATCCCCACCATCGAAGGCGAGGATGGGATTTGCTACACGCATCCCGAGAAACTCCCAGGTAGTTTTAGCACTCTACTTTTGCTGCTGAAAGCCATGTGTGTGGAATGTTCGTTTGTTTCAGTTGTTGCCTTCTTTTAGCTGAAAAGATGCAGCTAGTTTAGTTGGAAAAAGATGTGATTGAAATCTAGGGTTTGTTGCGCCTAATTGACCCCCTTTGATATGCTCTTGTCTTTGTCTGAATTCAGGCGTTACAAGGGATGGTCTGAGCAGGCACTTCTTCCATAGGCCTTCAAAGGCTTACACCACCGGAACAAGAAAGAGGAGGAAAATCCAAACCGAATGCGACCTACAAGGCGGCGAAACGCGGTGGCACAAGACCGGAAAAACCCGGCCGGTGATGGTTAACGGGAAGCAGAAGGGGTGCAAGAAGATCCTGGTTCTTTACACCAACTTCGGGAAGAATCGGAAGCCGGAGAAGACCAATTGGGTGATGCATCAGTACCATTTAGGGCAGCACGAGGAAGAGAAGGAAGGGGAACTAGTGGTATCTAAAATCTTCTACCAGACTCAGCCGAGGCAATGCAACTGGTCGGAGCGATCCGCTCCTGCTAGCTCGAATGCGAGTGCCATGGATGGCGGCGTTATTGCGAACAATGTGGATAACGTTGGTCTCACGAGGAGAGACAGCGGCGGCGGAGGGAGCTGCTCTTCGAGGGAAATGATGAGCCGGGATCATGAACTCTCCGCCGCCGTCGGCGCTGCGATGTCGGGTTATGGCGCTGTGGACATTCAGCAGTTGAAAGCGGATCAGTTTGGGTTTCTGAATTACAGAAAAGGCTTTGATGAGGTACATGATCAGCTCTCGGCGTGATTAAGATTGTTTATTTTTCGAAAATTAAGGTTTCAGTTTTACATCCGGCATTGCCGAAGTTGGTTTATTTTTATAAAACCGTTTTCAAAATTAGAGTGTCACTTGATCAGATTAATCTCTCCTCATCTTTCTGACAATCTGGTCATGATTGCATGGTCAAAGAGCAGATCAGTTGGGGAAGCCTTTGCTTTTAAGCAACCGATTTGTAAACTTTAAATTTTCATGCCCCGCGGACATGGCAGCTTGAATATCTCTTTTCCTTTTGTCCATTTTACGTAGGAAGTATTTATGTTTATTAGTTGGTATATACGGCATGTAGCATAAGCTTAGGATGCGGATTATTAAAGGGGGAAATAAAGAGGAAAAGAATTGGCGGCTTTTTCAAGGGTGGCAGTCAAAGAAAGAATTTGTGTGAAATGGTGAGGGCATGTGACAGAGAGAAGAGAACAATCAAAGGTGTGGTTAATTGGTTCAAACGTTGCTTTTCCCATACGCAATGCCGTGTGTTTGAAGCTTTGAAAACAATGCTATAGCTTGCTTGACAAAAACTACATAGCTTAAAAACCGATTAGTCTCGAGTTGTTTATCCACTCGAAATTATTTGGTGAACTTTTATTTTACTAATCAGCTGTCAATTTGATTCCAGGGTGGAATGGGAGAGCATGGTTCGGCCGCAGTCACGTGCGAAGAGCGTGACATCTCCGATCACCAAAGGCAGCACATCGTGGCGCACCAGCAGCACCATCTTCCAATGTCTACGGCGGCGTTTCACATCACGCGGCCCACACATTCGATATCAACCATCATCGCTCCGCCCCCGCTCCACCACACATCTGTCATTCTCGACGACGACTCATTTCATGTCTCGAGGCTCATGCTCCAGCAGCAAAACGAAAATTTTCAGGTAATTAACATCGACCCCACCTCCAAAGTGTTACCTTTTTGTTTGGGCAAGTATTTCAGATATATTGTTACCATAATGGAGGGGTGGTTGCATTGTCAGCCAAGATAGAAGCATGTGATAATATATTGTAACTTTGTCAAGTTAATTAATTATTTGGTAGACAATTCATGATAAAACTGATGATTATGTTTGTTAAATAATTCTAAATGATTTCTTCCTTTTGACAGCAGCAGGCACAGCAGCAGCAGCAGCAGCAGCATCATAAAATTGGAGGTCGGTCTGCTTCTGGGTTGGAAGAGCTCATTATGGGGTGCACATCTACTGATATCAAAGAGGTAAGTTTCCACTTTTGACCCGAAAGTTACCTCTCACATTATTATATTTTTCTACTTCCTCTATCCAATAAATTTACCATATGCTATCTCCCTCCGCCTTATAAATAAGTCCATTGTCTCTGATTTTACTACTTTGGTACTTTTATTGACATGTGGCCTTTTAAAACCATTCTACAGTGGATAGTAATAGTGTAGGTGAAAATGGGATAACTTTCTTGATTTTATATAGTAGCGTGCCTCAAAACCAGTCAAAAGTCGTTTCTTTAAAGTTAACTATGATTATATATTCTGATCATGCATTTAGTTTAGTCATTTTTTGTTTATAAACATGAACTCATGTTGATTTAATTTTGAGATGACATTGGTAAGTATTCATAATCACAGTTAACTTTATTTGTTAAGATGAAAATATATAATTACATGGGTCTAATGGTAGTATAGAATTGCTTTTTGCAATGAGTAAGCTATATTTTATGTGTAAACTTTTGATGCACGTAAAGATAAGGATTTAAGACAGAAAACCCATAAATAAAAACGAAAACTTTGAAAATAATAGAGGAAAACTAAAGGATAATACGAGCTAGTGGCCTTTTTCCCCCCCTTGATCTTTGTGTCTTTGTTCATCTTTTCTATTTTGGTGTTGTTTGAATTGTTGCCTTCCAATGGTATCTCAATTCTGGCGCTTCTTTTTTGAGGATTTTTGCCATTTTATCCCATGCAGAATCTCCCTGTTATGCATAGCCTAATTATATATAGCTTACTGCTTTTGTGCATGCGTGGCCAAACCTAAAATTTGATCCAACAACTCTAGTTTTTGTTCCAAAACAAAACAAAATGTCAAAGAAATGGTACTTTTCTTTTTAAATCCTTAATTTTATTATGCTTTTTCTTGTAAAGCTACTTGATTTGGGCGAAAAATGTCTCACTCACCGGCAAAATGGCATCCAATTTCAGTTACAGATTCTTTTGGCTTTTTATGCATAATCAGAACTTAGTTTACTTGTTTGACAGGAAAATTGTGCCATTTGTTGTTTGATTGAAAGGAAAATAAAGCATGTTGTAGAGGGTATGGGTATTTAGAAAAGAAACCTAACAAGGGGCGCCCATAGATTAAGGAATAGGCAATAATGTTCTTTTGTTCCTCTTGTTTTGTACAAAGTGTAACGAACCACTGCACAATTTAAGACAAACTTATCTGTACACACTCGATCCTTGGCAGCTTCTTATTTGTTTTTAGACAGAAAAGTGTCATGTATAAATTTGTAGGTACTATTTTTTACAATTTATATGTTAGAAAAGTACCATTAGTATAGCTTTTAAATTAAAATGGTTCTTCAAAGTGGTACATATTTCTATATCGAATATTAGAGCCCTAATTTAAAAGAAACAATGGGTCAGAAGCAATCAAAAGAAAATTAGTTCAAAAAATGAGGCCCTCTTATGTAATTTTATTTGGAGCTAATCCAGTACTTGCCTTAATCCTAGCAGTATCGGTTATTTTGTAGTTGGATTTGAGGAGCCAACATGGCATCCATGGATTCTCAAGGACGCGGGAGATAATATAAAGCAAGTATATTTTCGTATTATATGAATCTATAAGAGCTTATATTAACACAACAATGTGTAAAAAAGAAAAAAAGAAAAAAAGTATAAAGTTAAAAAACCAAAGACGTACAATCTACAGCCGGAGGAAAAAGAATAGTGGCCCAAATAGCTATTTTCAATCTTTTTTGGGATCAAACTGAAACAATAAAATCTGATAAATTTTGCAGGAGGGCAATCCACAAGAAGCAGAATGGTTGAAGTACTCCCCCTTCTGGCCCGATCCTGACAACCCGGATCATCATGGGTAGAACCGAAAACCAAAAAGCCCTAAAAACATGCCCGGGGCAAAAATCAAGCTCAAGAATCCCAGTAACTTCTTTTTCAATAAGTGGCCCCTCAGAAAGACACCATATCTATCTATCTATCCCTTTACAAATATATAAATCCTTTTATAAATACATATGATATATTTCCCTTTATATGTATGTCGAAGCTCTGAAATATGTATGTGGAAAAGCAGAGAAGAATATAGAGAAAAGGGAGAAAGAAGGAAAAAGAAAGGCTGCTCTTTTCTGACATATATGCAAGAGAGGGTTTCCAATGACCTCCAAAGCATCAAAATCATCACCTCTATCATTACCCGTATCATCTCTTTATATTTTTTTATTTCTTCGTAATTCTAGATACCTGTATGTATTTTCGTTTCGTTTAATTGTTTACAGAAGATTAAAGAAGGAGCATTATGAATATTGAAGAGCTGTTTTGTGCAAAGGAAATACTTTTGTTTGGCGCTCTTTTTTAGCAGAAGAATACCGTTAATTTGTTGCCTTCTTTTTATAGAAATTCTGCAGTATTATTTTACTCTCTCACGTACATAAAAGGAAGCTCATTATTTGCTGTTTCTTGCTTTCACAAAGCTTCTAAGAATCTCCCCATTTTTTCTCTTTCTCGTGACATTATTCATTACTTAACTTGCTAGGCTTCCATTGAATAATGAAGATTATTATTCTTTATACAGATTCCCTTAAATATATCCCTGATGTATGTGCCAAAATTTCCGTACTTTGATGTAATCATCAGCTTTGCATCTGTTTTATAATACGAAGCTGCAGCTAGCTAGTAATTAATTCACAGTTTACCTGAACCGTATATCAGGGGGCGGAGGCAGAGAAAAATGTATGACGGGGGCCGATAATTTTTTTAAATTTTTTATCAGATCATAGGGCAGGTAGAAATTTTTTTTCAAAATTACTTTTAATAATCTTCTTCCTGGAGAGAGCTGGTAGGAAAATTTTTCAAAATTACTTCTAGTAATTTTCTTCCTAGAGCCGGAGTTCCTCTAGCCCCCTTGTACCTCTCCACCCCTACCGTACGTATATATCCACGGTTGAAACGACACCGTTTCATCTAGTGCATTCAAGATTCTCTATCCAAACTTACAGGTTAAATTTAAGCTTGTTCTAGATCACTGTAGTGCATTCAATTTAGTTCAGATCAAATGAAAAGAATGTGATTTTGTTGTGTGTTTAACTGAAACAACAAAAAAATAATATATTTATATAAAAACAACAATTTATCTAATTTTATTATCATTTATCCCACCACGCCTCCTTCTCAATGTCAAATTAGATCAAAACGTTATTTTTATAGTTTTTGGACAGACATAATTTACACAGAAGATCCGCTCTGATTTTAGTGCACTTTAAGAGTATGCATGAAACAGACATGCACATATGTACAGGGAGATTAATGCATCTTTTCACATCATCAACTTGGCATAAAGACAAAGGGCGAAAAGCGTTTCTTGAAGATAAACGGGAAACTGGAATCTCACTGTAGCATGCAGTAAAACCGCATTTTAATTGACGACAGGCGCTGTACATAATTTCCTTGTTACGTGAAATTTCAAGAAAAATCTTTTAACTGATGCTTCATTCCATGCCTTACAATATGCAATGTGCCAGGGTTGAACTCCAAGGAATCGTGTCGTTTCACGTTAAAATCAATTGATGATAAAAAAAGTTTTTTGAAATTCGATATGGTAGTATTTTCTAAAACTAAAGCGATGGCGTAGGAACACGTCCTCTCATGTCCTAACGATCATGGAGATAGATAGAGATATTCCTCCTGCCTTGCTTAAGGTTCTTGGTTTTCATTCTCATCTGCCTCAATAAAAAATTCATACTTCTTATTTTGACTGCAACTTATGACTGGAAATTGACTAAATCATTTCAGTTTCACTTTTTCAATTTATATTAGTATGTACGAATATTGTCCTCGCAGAAAGATTATAGGAATCGTAGGATGGGAAGGAGGGAGTAGTTTGAGTGACGTGCATGGTGCTTTTTTTGATGTCTGGTTAGTAAGATATGGTGGTACGTGCATGTAGGAAAGCTGAATGAGATAGATGAGACAGCTTCATGTTAGTATCTTTATCATAAGGGACGAATAAATTAAAGAAACCCCACATCACATAGAACTGAGGAATATATTATAAAGAGGACAAGAATAAGCTTTAGCTTTGAAATCACCACGTTCTATTCATCTTTTTGTGTGTGTGTTTATTCATCGATCCCACCGATAACTACCAGGCATTCTACTTTAACACCTTTTTAAAAAAAAATATATGTTTAAAAGAGTAAATTAGTTCAAAGATTTTAACCTAAGAAAAACAGGATTTCGGCCCTGTTTTTGTGCGATTTTTGACCAATCAGATGACTACTCAAATTTAGCCTACAAATGATTAAAACCGTACGCAAACGATCTCAGCACGAGAACTCTAACGCGAATCGCACAAATCCCGTGCAAAATTCCGACCTACTCCCTCCCATCACCTATTTTTGCGGAGAGAGGAGACAAAGTCTTGTGGAGATGATTTTACAGCGAAACCAAGGGTTGATTGGTAAATAATAGAGATTTAATTTTTGATGGAGTATTAATTATAATTATGAAATTCTATAGGGACTGAATTGATAATAAATGAAATATTAACCCTCATTGTTCCAGCATCTTCACGATGACGACCTTCACTTTTTCATCTTCACTTTCTCTCTCAAAAAACCGTCACTTTCTCTCTTTTTTTTCAGGGTTCCGCCGACGCTAAATCTTACCGGCCGTGATTTCCGCCAATTCTAGGCAATTCTGATGCTCAATCTGCACAGAATCATGTCGTTCGTCCATTTTGTTAGTGCTTTCCATCGGTGTTTAGCCTTGATTCTGCATCCAACGATTGATTGCGGTCGAAAAGGCACCCAATACCTAGGGTTTAAAGGTAACTTTAAATTGTACCTATTGCAACATTGCTATACATTCTACTGATTCTATTTGACGTGCTTTTTTACTTGATATTTATTTAAGATATTACTGATTGATGCTTTTGTAAGCCTCGATATTATTGAATTGATGCTTGTGATCTGTAAGTCTCGATATTACTGAATTGATGCTTATGTATGCCCCGATATTACAGAATTGTTGCTTCAGTAAGCCTCTGCTAAACTCATAACGGCAAAATCTTTACCTTGCTATACTGTTAATCTTATATGATGTTATAAGCTTTTTAGTTTATATTTATTCAGGATGTTACTAATAAATCGAATTAATGTTTCAATCGGTAAGCCTTGATGTTTCAATCTGTGAACCTCGGCTAAAATTAAGGATGATAACACTCAGTTTTAATTTTCATTTTCAAGCTCTCATATAGATATTTTATTAATTTGATTTTATATTTTAATGTTTTAATATGATATTTGGTGATTCATAGATGATGTTATATGTGAAGTTGGTTTGACTAATTGTTCGTATCATTTGATGAGGTAAAGTTTGATGCTAATATTTAGTTTTAGGATATTACTGATGTTTTTGATAGACTGAGTAAGCTTGATGTTTCAGTCTGTAAGACTAGCTAAAATTAAAGCTGACAGTGCTCTCGGTTTTAATATGATGTTTCAAGCTTTCATATAGATATTTTATTAATTTAATTTGATATTTAAGGTTTTAATATGATATTTGGTGATTCATAGATGATGTTATAAGTGAAGTTGGTTTGACTAATTGCTCGTATCACTTGATGAGGTGATGCTAATATTTAGTTTTAGGATATTAATGATGTTATTGATTGACCGAATTGATGTTTCATTATGTAAATTTGTAAGCTTGATGTTTCAATCTGTAAGCCTCGACTAAAATCAAAGCTGATAGTGCTTTCAGTTTTAATATGATGTTTCAAGCTTTCATATAGATGTGTTATTAATTTTAGGCGATGTTATATATAATGTTAATTTGATTTGATGTTTTAAAGTTTTAAATTGATATTTTGTGATTTATAGATGATGTTACAGGTGGAGTTGGTTTGGTTTGAGAGATTGGTTACGTCATTTGATGTGGTAAAGTTTGATGATCTGTTTTACATGTTGATCATTTAAGTTACGTTTAGTTTCTTTACTTATTGATCAATTAAAATTTGATCTAATTGAGTTTTAATTGATTATTGTGATGTGTTTAAGTTTAAGTTTGATGTAGTTAGTTACGCTAAAATGTTGGAAGAAGATGGTTGTGCTTTATTGGCTGTACAGGGTCGTACAAGGGATGAAAAGGATGGAAGAAAGTTCTGTGCCAACTGGAGTGTGATCAAGGCTGATAAAGATGCTGCCAGGATATCTGTCCTTGCTAATGGTAATGTACGATACATGGATGATGTATGGAGCTGCTTGGAGGAAACATGGGTTCAAGGTGTACTCTCAACTGAGTCTCTGCTAGAAAATCTAGCTCTATTTGCAGGATATGAGACTCTGAATGGGGAACTGGCAGTGAACGTAACTGCATAGATGGCGAACTTGATCAAGCCAATTTAGCGGTTGAATATCTACAATTTTGTGAGAGATACCTAGTGTCATGGAGAATGATATGTTCTCACTTTCATAAGATGTTAGGAGACTGGTTCAGGATTCAACCAAGTGTGAGAGAGGATTTTAATGTGCAATACAAACCGACATTCGAATTTCTCTATGCATTTGAATTGAATGATTATTCAAACGAACTGATCTTTCAAGTTTTTATATTGATATTTTATTTAGTTAGTTTGATGATATTTAATTTTGTTTTAAACATTTTTTTAGCAAAATAAACCTAATTCTTGTATCACATCCAACCTAAATAGGTTTATACAGCATAAATATGTTTAAAGCATCATCAAATATATCAAATTTGATGCCAAAGAATTCAAACTTCAGAAATTGATTGTCTAAAAAGGCATCTTCAAACTTTTGCAGTATAACATTATAACATTTCAAACTTCTTCAAACTCCTGCTGCTTCAAATATGTAACATCAAATATCTAGTTGATAGATCAATATGAAACATCAATTCATCTATTTGAAAATTCAATATATATGTTTGAAACATCATAATGTGTCTCCATCTCTTTAACTCCAGCAACTCGATGTTGTTTAACTGGTGAAGGGTTTCGGTAATGCAGTATACAGAACCATTGCGACAAGTCTAACCACACACTTCTCCAAGCAGACCAAGCAATTTACCAAACAATTCTCCAAGCAGACCAAACAATTTTCCAAGCAAACTAGACCAAACAATTCTCCAAGCACAAACCATCCAGTGTGTGCACATCGAGACTAAAGCCTCTTTCACCACAACTACCAATATGCAATGGTGTGATAGAACCAACCTTACCCTTGGGATCCCAGGCAAGCATGATCTTGACCTTAATACCGAGGACACCCTAATAATAATTCAAACAAGAAAAATAAAAAACTTGGTAGAGCCAATAAACTAGGGTCCAAATGAGTTTTTCAGTAACGATAGAGTTTTGAATTGTAACTAACCTGTCTGGGTAAAACGTGTCTCACAGCAGAGTCAATGTACTCCTTGACGGGCTGTCCAGAGGAGATCATGGTCCTTCCTTTGTTGCAGTTGCATCTAAAGTGATTATGGTTGATGCATAGAACTGATATATGTGTAGCTTTATTAATTTTATCTTGCACACTGCAGGTTATAGGAATAACCAAGGGAAGCAAAGTGACGTATGAACTTGACAAGAAAACTGGTTTGATCAAGGTACAGTGCCATTCAGTATTCTGGTATATATGTATTTTCCTTCCCTAACCACTGAGCTTTCCACTAACAATGACCTCACAACCCTTATTCTTTGAAACATCAAACAATTGTTGATATAACATCTATCTGTATGTTTAAAACTTCTAACCGACCAAATACAGACCAACAAACGAAGATGCTATATAGACCAAACAATCAGCACAACCCTTATTCTTTGAAACATCAAACAATTGTTGATATAACTTCTACCTGTATGTCTAAAACATCAAACCGACCAAATACAGACCAACAATTGAAGACGTTATACAGATCAAACAATCAGCCCAATTTTGGCTTGAATCATCAGACCAAAATCAAGCATATGATGTTCATTCAACAATACTAACTGAAAGTACATCTAAATTGTTTCATTGTACTCAACTTATCAACTAAAACTCAATTACTATCACCATCAACATAACCAGAAGGAGGAAAAAATAAAAATAAAAATGGACCAAAAGAACTACCTGAAGTAGTACTACTTCTTTGCGGCATCGATCTGGCGGTGGCGAATTTGATTATCTCAAAATTTGTGGCATCCAACTCCATCTGAAGACGACAACAAACGAAGACGCTATACAGACCAAATAATCAACCCGATTTTTGCTTAAATCATCAGACCAGTACCCCAACCAGGAAATCAAACCCACCGAGAAACAGCGCAAAACTCACCGCGAAATCGACATAACCCATCGAATCCTACCTTGACAAAGTCGGCAAGGAGACGATGCAAAACCCTCGCAAATTCGATAGGGTATTCAAATACGATGAATTCAAAGACGGCGAAGGCGATACAGAATTGAGCGAGGAAACTAGGGTTTGGCTAACATGAGGAGGCACGACAGAGAACATCGGCATCGTGGCCGGAGAATGAGGGGAGGAGAGAGGTGGAGGAAGTTTGGTTGAAGGTGAAAGGCAGTGGCAGAGAAGGCAGGGAAGAGGAGAAGACGCCTCTTGTGTGTCAACTGTGTTCTTTGTGTTTTTTTTGTTTATTTGCATAATGGTCCTCCATTTTTGTTTGCAATTTTTCATTCACCGAAAAAAATAAATATAATTTTACCCGAATTTGATTTGCCATTTACCTATTTTCACTCTAGTCCTTGGTTTTACGGTAAGACAGTCTCGCAGGAGATGGACTCGAGAGAGAAATACGAAGTATTTTTAATGATTTATTATTTAATAATTTATGCCTCATGTTCTAGTGGAGTATTTGTATTTTTGTTTTTCTTTTGCATTTTATTTCAATCTTACGATTGGGGCATTCTGTTTGAAAAATGAATAAAACTTGATCAAAATAAGAAATAAAGTAAAAAATACAAAAATAGATGAGACGTAAAAAAAAAAAGGAGTGCAAAAATAACTTGGACATAGAGAGTACTATGAAAGAATAGAATAGCCTACGCGGTGTAAATTGCACAAACCAATGGGTTTATAAGGTGGCTACATGCAGCAATTTAAAATGATTTGTTAAATGGGTTCGACATTTATTTACAGTATAACAAACCTCAACCATCCATCTAACATAATTACACTCATACATATTTCTTTCGTCCCATAATTATTGATATATTTATTTTTTTACAGTGTTGAATGGTCATATTTGACAGTTAATTTCTAGTTACGTATAATATTTTTGCATATAAAATTAATATTTAGAATATAAATGTTAAGATAAATATAATAATATTTCACGTGATATTTTATTATACATTTATTAATTTATATTTAAAGTTAAAGTTTAACAAGTTTGATTTTGAAAAAGTAAATATGTCAATAATCTTGGGACGGAGGGAGTACATATTAATTAGTTTGTTTCATGCAAGACCGTTTTATGGTGAGATCAGAGGCTAATTAAAATAAAAATTAAAGGCTAATTAAATTTGGGGTTAAATTTTTGATTATTTTAGTCTCGGTGTCCTATTTAAAATGCTTGAACAAATTAAAGGACTAAAATGCAGTTACAAAAAATTTGAACACAGGTCCAGAGCTTTCTTCTCCGTCAAGCCGCGACCTCGCCGGAGAATGAGAATCTTAGTTTGTTTCCTGAGAATCTTTTCCGGATATCCACCCGCCTCTGGAAATCTTTTCAATTTAGAAATGATTTGATGATTTCTGCGTATGAATCTTTGCCGCCTTCGATTTTTAGGACTTCATGCTGCTGCAAATCAGCGGCGTGGCTGCAATCTCCAGGGAGGCGATACGGAGATGGAGATGCAGGCTCCCAGTGAGGCAAGGCGAAGTGGGCGAACTCCCGACAAGGCGATGCAGTTTGGTAGTTGCAGATCGGTGGCACTGCCTCGCAGGGACGGTGGCGCGGCATCGATGGGGAAGATGAGAAGGGTTGGGCCGAAAATAGGAAAATGATGTTGGGCTAATGTATTTGACTTTAATGTCTCAAACTCAAAATAATTTAAAATTGAAACATCATGACTCTTGAAAGACGGTCCTCCCATAAGTCATGGAAAGATCAATGTTTAAAGTGTAAATTAGAAGAAATAAAATTTTTGGGTTGCATGAATCGGGTTATAAACTTTACAATCACTAAATGTTGCATCAAAAGTTTAGTAGTTGCATGAATCAGGTTATAAACTGATATGACCCTATGTTTTGGTGGTTTGTGCTAATATGACCCCGTGAAGTTGGAAAGGGCTATTGTAGCCCTGTGTTTTGCATCAGAAGTGCCAATATAACCTTTTGGCACTATTCCGACATTGACTTGGCATTTTATGACATTGACCATAAATAGAAAGACTAAAATAACCCTAGTCTTAACACTAAAAATGTAAGGACAAAATTACCCCTAGTTCTTCTTCTCCATAACACACCACTGCTCCGCCGATCCGCCACCTCCACCGCCGCCGCTCCGCCACCTCTCCATTGGGACGTCAAAATTTGGAGTTCCCCTCCATCGCCGCCGGAATCTGGTACCACCGTCGCCATTCTCTCGAACCCTACCTCACCTCTCGAAACCCTGATGGTCACCACCACCTCTCGAAACCCAACCTCACCTCTCGAAGCTCTATCTCACCTCCTCTCGAAACCCTACCTCACCTCTCGAAACCTTACCCTGATGGTCACCACAACCTCTCGAAACCCTATGTGCAATATGGGGTTAAAATATGCATCAAAGTAGGGGTATAATAGTCATTTCATGCATTTTCGATCAAATTCAGACCTTCGGGGGTTATATTAGCACATTCAAGCAAAACACGGGGTTACAATAGCACTTTTCAACTTCACAGGATCATATTAGCACAAACCACCAAAACATAGGGTTATATGAGCACTTAACTAAAATTTTAATATTGCAACTAAGACCTTTTACCTTTTATTATTTTAATTAAATTCCGTCTTTCCACAAGCCTATGGAAAATGGTCTTTCCCAAGACCCTGCCCAAATAAATATATTAAAATATCAAATTAAACTATTAAGAGATAGTTTCAGGAAAGGCGGCATTTCCATAAGTTTAGAGACAGTCCACATGGGCTTTTACCTTAAATGTTGTAATTTTTTATAAAATTAAATATTATATTTTATAAGTTAATACAAGTAATAATATGTATTTGGAAAGATGATGAAGATCATATAAAATATTACAGACTCTCTCTCCTCACTATGGGCGATTACACAGCTACGGTGAAAAAGTAACACTGTTCATCATTTTCTAAATGATTTCCCGGTGACTCTTCCATGGGCAAATCAGGAGGCAAACCGTGTCAGTCTCAGAGGGCAACAACAAAGGAGAAGAGGGATGGGGCGAGGAGAAATCAATTGGACCCAGAATTGAAAAGTGTAGTAGAGGAGGTTGAAGATGGATTGGATCTTATTGAGGAATTGGTACTAGAAACGGAGGACAGACACACCACAGAGGCCGAACGAGAAGCTCAGTCGGACTAATAACCAGTGATACAATCACCTCCAAGAAAATGGGAAGGAGGCTGTACGTCACTAGCTGAGAAAACTGGATCGATTGGAGCTAAATCGGGTGGGAGCGGTTTGAGCTGGGCAGATAGAGTTGAGGAGGACCAGAAATGGAGCTCACTTTTTGAGGATTCAACGGATGAGGTAAAGTTCTCTGTACCCCCTGTAGTTAGTGAAGTACTATGGCTAGAATTCCACTGGAAGAGGTTAAGGATAGTGTTTAAAAATGGGAAACTACTGTTATCAGTAGATTCATGGGGATTTTTCCACCATACAACGTAGTTGAGGGGTTTTTTCTGAGAATTTGGGGTAATAGAGAGCAAAGGGTATGAAGGGTTAAAAATGGTATGTTTATGATTATGTTTAAAACCGTTGAGCAAAATGAGGAAATCATGGAGAAAGGGTTACTAATGTTTGATGGGAAACCTGTTCTAATAGCAGAGTGGTTTCATGATTTTAACCTTAAAAGCCCCAAAACTGTACCAGTTTGGGTCAGTTTGCATGATCTCCCTATAGTATACTGGAGACCTAGTATTCTAAGTAGACTGGTGTCTGTGTTGGGGAAGCCTCTGAGGATGGACAGAGCCACAAAAGATATGAGAGGCTTAGATTTGCTAGGATACAAGTGGAAATGGAGATATAGAAAGACATTCCAAAGTTTTTATCAAGACATTCCAAAGTTTTTATCCTATATTGCTGAAAAAGAAGTGAGTCAGAAACAAGACATAGAGTATGAATGACTCCCAGTCTGTTTTGGTAAATGTGACCTCCTGGGGCATAGTAATAATGCTTGTAAGAAACAATTGGTCAAGGGAAAACTACCTACTGATTTTAATAGGGGTTTCATACCAAAAGTTGATAAAAAATGGAAGAAGGTTGAAAAAGGGAAAACTGAGATCAGAGGGAAAGCAGCTCAGGACACTGTTCTAAGGGATGATGGAACTAAGGCCCAGTCTATAGAGGAAAGCCTAATCAGAGGGAAGGCAACTCAGGTAGCTAGTGAAGGGTCTGAGATTGTAGCTTCAAAGATCAGTACAGAGATCCAGGCTCAGGTAGGTAATAACCAATAGATGATGGCAACTCACACTACTGGGAGAACCACCTATAGGCACCAGTATTTTCACCCCATAGGCACCAGTATTTTGAAAATTTCCATACCGGTGCCTAAGTGACGCGGTGCAAAAGATGTAGTTACATAGGCACCAGTAAGTTGTACTGTTGCTAGAATCAATTTCAGCACTGGTACCTATACCGGTGCCTATGCATGAATACCAGTGCTAGTAATTAGGTGATCAATTTAAAAAATCAGGCCAGTGAGAATAAACTCACCGGCCGGAATATGAAACCCAGAATGAACAAACCACAAAAAAAATTGAAGCTCGTGTAAAAAACTAGAAAATTCATACCACAACCCATAACTTCATTACATATTATTGAAAATACATAACACCACCCAATTCATGAAACAAGATATACCTAAACATAGATTAACAACATCAATCATCATAAAAACTAGAACCTAATTTCCAAAAATCCTAGATCACATCAACATTCCAAAACAGTGAAGGTGAGGTCAGATCTGAGCTGAATCGGCAGTTTTGGTGGAGCTCACAATTCTGGAAATTTTTGGTGCTCTAGTAGGATTAGGGTGCTCAAACTATTTCTTTATTCTATAAGTTTGCGCACAATACGATTTGTCAAAGAAAGCTATTTAAAATTTCAAAATTAGGCAGTGTTTAAACACCGTGGAAACATGATGTGTATAACTTTGTTTCAACAATGTATTTAACGTTAACTATATGTTAGTGTCAAACACTAACACGCCATGTTTCAATGGTGCTTATAAACAGCAAAATCTACACAATTTAAATTTCAAATTTCTGCAAATGTTACAGTACCTTCCATTTACTTTGTCGAACAAAACAATTTTAAATTGAAAAAAAAACCCCCTGCATTTGAGCACACTGAAAGAGGCATGGTGCGTATACAAATGTTTTAGCATTGTATTTAACATCAACATTTTTTAATGTTAAGCACAGTTAACGATGAACACACCATGCTTCCTCGGTTCACATACACTACAAAATCATCCACATTTAAAATTGTGGAGTTCTATAAAAGTTGTTGCACTATTTTCATAATGAAATAAACATTACTTAGTTATAGGGCACTACGTGAATAAAAAGCAACACATGCAGTGCTCTTAAACTAATTCTTCCTCTGTTAAGCTTGTTCACAATAACAATTACAATAGAAACCCATTTAAAATGTCGAATTGAAGCAGCTTTTGAGCACCAAGGAAACTTGGTGTGTATAACTTGGTGCTCAAGATTTTGACATTAAAAGAAGCAGCTTCAACATTGTATTTAACATCAACAATGATTTAATGCTAAACACACAAAGTTATACAATTAAAGATAAACACATAAAGTCTACTTTGTGCTCATAGACTACAAAAATATCCACACTTGAAATGGAAGAGTTCTACACATGTTATAAGCATGACACAGTTATAGGGCCACACATTAATCGAAGGCAACCTATGTAGTGCCCTTTAACTAATGCTTATTAATTTAAAATGTTGAAATGAAGCAGTTTCTCAGGGTCACGGAAGCAAGCAGTGTTTAAGCAAACCATGTCAAACACTTCGAGTTTCGGTGTCCCCGGTTGAATGCAATACCTCAACAATTTAAACAAACAAAAGGATATCATCAAAACACCTACAAATTTAGGACATTTAAATTACGGAATTGTAAATGTTACAACACTTTTCGTAATGGAAGAAGCATTACATAGTTAGAGGGTAATACATGAATCGAAGGCAACCTATGCAGTGCCCATTAA
Source organism: Rubia yunnanensis (assembly GCA_037428765.1). NCBI lineage: Eukaryota > Viridiplantae > Streptophyta > Magnoliopsida > Gentianales > Rubiaceae > Rubia > Rubia yunnanensis. Next base: position 87,116,180 of record CM075066.1, read on the forward strand.
CTAATGCACATGTTGAACTTTTAAAATGTCGAAATGAAGCAGTTTTCTTGGCCCACAGAAGCAAAGAGTGTATACACAAACAATGGCAAACACTCTAAGTTCCCTTGGCCCAGGTGCGCTGCAACATCTCAACAATTTAAACATCAACTACAAATCATCAATACACGGAAACATACCATAAATTTTTAAATGTTACCAACCATTCATTCATAAAGTCATGAAACATTTGTAAACAGAGCGAAAACTACGGATCTAATTTTAGGTCTAAGAAAACGTAAATCGATAGGAAAGGAAATAAAAGGAATACTAGGGTTTCCGGCTCTCCCGACTGGACAGTGGACCATTATCCTCCATCTCCATCTCTGGCTCTCCCCACCAAACGGCGTCGACGTTGTCATAGTGATGAAATTTGAGAGGAATAAGTGAGGCTTATTACAAAAAGCGCAATGTAATCACAATCAACGACATACTTACATAGATAACAAATAGAAGCACACGATTTTTACCTTGAACGTGACGCTGCCCTCCTCCAGTGGCTGCGCGGACAGGCCAAGGTGGCGGACGGGCCTTGGCGGTGTGTGGGAGGGATGAAGAAGTGGGGAAGAAGAAGTTGGGTTTCTGTGAAGTGTGGGATGGATGAAAAGGTGGGGAAAATAGGGTTTCAGGGTTTATATAGAGGGAAAAAACATTTTAACGGTCGAGATTTAATGAAGGAGATAAATAAATGGTTAAGATCTATTCGGCACACTAGCACCGGTAACTAATGCACAATACAGGTGTCTATTGTATTTAACGCAACTGCTCCGGGCTGCTTTGAATGAATTTTTTTTCATAATTTTTAGAACTGGAGAGCAAATGCGAATGAAATTTTTCTAAGGACCAAGCACCGGTACAGAAACCAATGCTAAAATAAATCAAACCGGTGCTAATATGCATTAATGCAACCGCCTGAGGCTGCTTTCAATTTTTTTAGAAACAGGGAGGAAAGGAGGAAAATTTTTTCTAAGTACCAAGCAATGGTACACAATTCGGTGCTAAAAGAATCTGAACCGGTTCTCATATTAGTTGAAGCAGCTGTCTGAGGCTGCTTTAGAAAAAAATAGCAACAGAGAGGAAAAGAGAGAAATGTTTTCTAAGTTTGTAGCACCGGTATCTTTCATACCGGTGCTAGTTTTAAACTTTCTAAAATTCATAGTTTCACTCCACACTTTTTATCCACTAACCAGTGACGTTGGATAGTTTTTTTATTAATGTATTCAAGTAATTGGACTGATAAGTAATCAATTGTACAATTTTTCCTTCCCGTGTTCAGAAATTGTGTATGTCGGGTCCCCGAAATGGAATTGTACGTAACTTTACTAAAATTGTACTATGGCCCAAAATTGCGTTGCACCATCATTTTTAATAGAATTTATTTCACATTCGATATTCTTGGGTTAATGAAATATAGAAATAGAAAAATAACTTTTAGTTAAAATTTATAAAGCGCTAATACATGCGTTATAATATCTTACTATAGATGACTAAGAAGTTACGAAGTTCTAACAAGGAGGATTATTGGTAATGTTTTTTCAAGAAAAGTTAATAAATTTTTTGATTAAGTCTTGGCATGTACTTTACGGATTCAAAATGTAGCACTATATTTGAGCGAATTTTAATTTGGATGTCCGAGTGAACTTTTTGTCTTTAGCACTCAGGTCCCTTCAAGAATCTTGGAATTGTCGAAAACCAAAATTTGCAATTCCATATTGTAATTTCATAATTCAAGTTCACAACTATACAATTTGGACATGATTGGATAGATGGAACATCCTTGAAATTGAAAAGAGAAATCTTGTACAGCAAAATGCTGGAATTGCACTATTGCCAAAATTTTAGTTCTGTACCTATACCACCGGTTCCTTTACCGGTGCTACAAAAAAAAAACCAAACCGGTGCTATAATTTTACTAATTTCTGTGTGAGTTTTTCCATATAACAGATTATATGCACCGGTACGTGCAATACCTGTGCTCAAAATTATATTATTTGTAAGTTATTATCTCTAACGGACCGTCATAGAGCACAGGTATGTTGGTTACCAGTGCTATAAATAAAAATGGCACCCATACTTCTTTGTCAGATGTTTATACTGATGCTAATGATATTTTTAGACTGGTATCCTATGTACCTATTTTCTAGTAGTGTCAGTGCAGTAGACTGATCCCCCAGACAAACAATGATGAAGGACTTTCTAGTCTGGAATGTGGGGTATCAACAACAGTGAATAACAAAAAAAATGCAGGCAGTTTGTATATAAACAACAGGTAGGTCTTTTAGTTTTCTTGAAACAAAGATTCCTAGTGACAAGGAGAAATTTTGTTGAGATAACTTTGGGATGGACTGGTCTTTTCTATCTAATATTGACTTGATCAAATGAGGGAGGATGTGGATAGGTTGGAGGCATGACCCATTCACAATGCCAGAAGTAAGCAAACATGAACAAGCTATTGATTTGCTGATTGAAAACAGAAGTAGCAAAATGAGGAAATTCATAACCGTGGTCTATGGTTCCAATAGTTTAACTGAACGATTGTATATGTGGAGTTACCCGGTGAAGGTGGAGCATGAGAATGATCTTTGGATTTTCATAGGGGATTTCAACGCCCCTTTGTCAATGAATGATAGGATAGGAGGTACAGGTATATCTATGGCAGAAGTGGAGGATTTTCAGGAAACATTTTCCAAACTTGAGCTGATGGAACTAAAAACCTTGGGTCCAACTTTTACTTGGGATAACAGGAGAAAGGAAGAGAGGGTGGTGAGAAAAATTGACAGAGCTTTAGTGAACCATAAATGTATATCAAGCTTCAAAGCTTCTCTGTGCACTGTCTTGGTTGAGAAGATCTTAAATCACTTCCCTTTAAGGGTGAAAGTGTTAAAGGGAAACAAACCTCAGAAGAAGCCTTTTAGGTTCTTCAACACATGGCTTAATTCAGATTAGTTTAGGGGTATATTGAAAGCAGTTTGGAGGGGGAAAACCAAAGGTACTCTGAGAGACTTACTTTCCAACATGTTGAGGCTTGAAAAACCTTTGTTAGCCTTAAACAGGAAGGAATTCTCTAATATTAAGCAAAGGACAGTATAGCCAAAATAGGAATGGCATGAAATGTGCATTAAGTTGCATGAAGATCCTACATGTGATAGAAAACAAATTTTTGAAAGAGATACAAGGTTGCTTGCAAAGCACTTAGAAGAGCCTGAATATAGGTTCCTGAAGCAGATGGCAAAAATCAAATGGAGGAGAGATGGTGATAAACCTACCAGGTTATTTTATGCAAGGCTAAAAGAGAGACATTACAGTAGTCAAATTATTGGTCTGAGACAAGGTGATAAGGTTTTGGAGGGCCAAGAGTTGGAGAAACACTTGACAAAATACTTCAAAGCACAGCTAGGAGGACATAGATATGAGCCTAAGAAACTAGATACAAAGATTGTAGAGTATGGTAAAGTGTTGAACCTGAGTATGTAAGCTGAACTAATAGAGTCTATTTCTGATGAGGAGATCCTAAAAGCTCTGAGGGGAATCAACTCTAGCAAAATTCATGGATTTGATGGCTTTAACACCAAATTTTATAAGGAGGCATGGCCAGTAGTTGGCAGGGAGTTTTTGAATGCAATTAAAGGTTTCTTTACATGTGATGAACTTCCAACTGAGTTTAGTAAGGCTGTCTTAAACCTCATTCCAAAGGTCATTCACCCCCAATACCCCTCTGATCTAAGGCCTATATTATGTTGTTATGTTCCCTATAAAGTTATTACCAAGATTTTGTGTGGCATATTGGGGAAATTTTTTCCTAATATTGTAAACTTAAATCAAGGTGTTGTCATTAGGGGCAGACATATAGGTCATAATATCTTACTTTCTCAGGAGTTGATACACATATATAAAATGCCTGGAATGAAGAACAGTTGCTTGATAAAAATTTACATTAAAAAGGCTTTTAATACGATAAACTAGCAATTTGTGATGATCTGGTTGAAGGAGTTGAAGATGCATGGGTTGTTTTATACTTTGGTGAAGAAATACATTTTCTCCTCAAAATTTTGTTTATCTCTGAATGGAATGTACACCGAGGTATTTTAAGGGAGAAATGGAGTGAAACAGGGGGATCCCCTATCCCCACTATTGTTTGTATTGAGTATGGAATATTTGACAAGACTGTTAACTCATAGTCTTAAAACTGGCAAAGTTGGATTCTATCAGAGATGTAAGAAGGTAAGTATACACTTTTTATTGTTTGCTGATAACCTATTGGTTTTTTGTGAAGCCACTGAAAGATCAATTAGAGGAATACATGAGGTTTTGGAAGAGGTTAAGATGGTAACAGGTCTAGCAATAAATGAGAGTAAGTCTACAATCTATTTCTCAGCTATGGAAGAGTGGGAGCGGGAAATTCTGGCAGCAATACTGAGTATCAAATGGGGGAAGTTTCCTTTTATATACTTACATTTGCCTTTTTCAACCTTTAGATAGGATTAGGAGTTCTGTTCAGTCCTTTTGGACAAGATAGGTAAAAGGTTAAACTATTGGGATTCTAGGAATCTATCACATGCTGGTAAGGCTCAACTGATAAACACTGTACTTATGAGCATTGTTGGGTTCTGGTCAATGGTATTTAAGGTTCCAGAAGGAGTTCATGAAGAGATTACAAAGAAATTCATATCCTTCTTATGGGGAAAGGAAGCTGAGGGGAAATATTTCACCCCAATAGCCTGGGACTCAATCTGTGGAAGCAAAAAAGTAGGAGGGATGGGGATCAGGGACCCCTCCTTATAGAATCAGACCTCCCTCTGTAAACACTTATAGAGTGTGCATGAGAAATAAGACATTCTCTAGATAAAGTGGCTGCAGGCCTACTATCTGAAGAGACAAACACTTGAAAACCACCAAGTAGAGCAGGCTCACAGCTAGATAGGGAAATACCTAACGAGGTTAAAAGCACAGATCTAGATATGGAAATACTTGATGAGGTTAAAAGCACAGATGGGAACTCAATTCAATGACTGCCTATCCCCTGAGGGGAAATTTTGTGTTTCTAAAGCTTATGGTATTCTGAAAGGAGTGGGTGACAAGGATCCTACTGCAAGCTTGATATGGAAATCCAGTCTATTACCAAAACACATTTTTTTTCTATGGTTGTTGATTAAAGGCAAGTTAGCAACAGTTGATAGGCTGACCATGTTTAAAAGCATAACTGATCCACAACTTTGTTGCTTATGTAATGCTGAGAATGAGAGTGCTAAACATCTGTTCACTCAATGCCAGTTTGTGCAACTTTTGATGGCTGAATTAGGCCTCCCAAAAGCTCGGGATCTGAAGGATATGAAGAAGATTATGAAGCTTATGTTGATGAGGGGGAAACATCGAAGGTTCAGACTGTACATTACCACATTATATAATGGTTTGGGATGAACACAATGCAAGAATTTTCCAAAAGAAATATCAGAGTTGTGCGTGTAAGGAGACAGATTGAAATTGAAAATTCCTGGATGCATGGTGAGATCTTTGAGAACTATGACGAGAGGAGGCTTGGAAGTTGGTGAACTGGAGGGAAATTTACTTTATGAACCAAGGGTTATATTTGGTAGTTTTGTGAGACAAGGATAGTCAATTGGCTTATAAAACCTACATGGACTGCTACGGTGGGCCAATTTTTTTAAATGGGTCTGCCAAACAAAATAACTTAAGTCCATCTAGTTAGTCTTTACTTGAAATGTCTCTGAATTCTATTAAAAGCATCCTTTTGGTATTGAGATTTTGTAATAGTTCTAGAGAGAGGAACTCAAAGTGTTCATGTTTGATTGATTTTTAATGAAGATTAATTTTCATCAAAAAAATAATATGTATTTGAAGGTGAAAATATAAAAATATATGATATAAAAAATATTTTCAAAAATTCTAAATTTTGTATGTAATTTAACAAATGTTGTGTATAAGGTAAAAAATAAGTGGCCTATCCACAATCTTATGGATGGACCACCTGTCAGGAGACCCACTCAAATATTATCAAATAAAAAAATTAAAATAAATAAATAATGAACATTAAACAAAAATGTTGAAAGATCAAATACGAAATTTAAAAGACTAAATTATTTTTTTGGTCCCCTACAAAGTATCTTTTACTATCTTTTGGTCCCCATTTGCAAAACAACCCTTAGACGGTACCCAACAAATTCAAAATGATATGTTTTGGTCCCCAGAGGTGGTTTTCAGAGAGAGTCAACGGTAAAATTGGTCAAAGTGTGTAAAATGACCATTATACCCCTGATTTTTTAAAAAAAGAAATTCGGAAGTCTTCTTTGCTCGTCTTCCACCTGCCACCACTGTCGCCGCCTTCCGCCGCTCGTCTTCCCCCGCTGCCTTCCATCGCTAGTCCTCCGCCACTGCCTTCCGCCGCTCGCCTTCCGCCGCTCGTCTTCCACCTGCCACCACTGCCGTTCATCTTCCGCCTGCCACCGCCTTCTCAAGCGGACGTCTTACTGAGAATTTTTTTCTGAAATTATTGTTGAATTGCTCGTTCGATTTTAATCGGATTCCATAATTTTTTGTTTGCTTTTAATTGGATTCGTTCGGTGTCTGAAATTAGTGTTTAAATTAGTATTGATTTGTTCGGTGTCTGAAATTTTTTGTTTGCTCGTTTGGCGGAATCTGTCTTGATGGGGATGTTGTCCAATCTGGTGGATTTGGATGCAGCGGCAGGTGGAAGGCAGCGGAAAATGAGCGGCGGAAGGCGAGTTGCGGAAGGTAACGGCAAGTGGAAGGCAGCGGTGGTGGGTACGGCAGAAGCAGCAGGTGGAAGGCAGCAGGTGAAAGGCGGAAGGTGGAAGGTGGAAGGCAGCGGCAGCGGAAGCGGAAGACGAGCGGTGGTGGTGCGACGGAGGCGCAAAGGAGGAGTTAAATCCAGACGAGCGGTGGTGGTGCGACAGGTGGCGGCGGTGGTGGAAGGCAGCGGAGGAAAAAATAAAGAAAAATAAAATGTTAAAATTATGAATTTTTAATTGAAAATATTTTTAAATAGTAAAATTACCATTTTACCCCTGGCTATACCGGAAAACCATTTGGGCTTACCGGAAAACCACCTCTGGGGACCAAAGCATATCATTTTGAATTTGTTGGGTACCGTCTAAGGGTTGTTTTGCAAATGGAGACCAAAAGATAATAAAAGATACTATGTAGGGGATCAAAAAAATAATTTAGTTACAAATTATAAATCAAATTAATATAATAAAAAAGTCAAATAAAAACGTCAAAATATAAAATAAATAAATACATAAATACACACCAAATTAAAATAATGAAACATTTAACAAAAATGTTGAAAGATCAAATACAAAAATTAAAATATTAAATACGAATTATATTGTACAACTCAAATTAATATACACATTAAATAAAAATGTTAAAATATCAAATAAAATATTAAAAGATCAATAAAAATAATAAATATACAAATCCAAATAATGAATCAACATATCAATGCACTAAGTGAAAAATGGAAAATATCAAACAAAACACTATACATATAAAATATAAACAGTGAATGCCAAATAAAAAACAATGAAACTAAGCATTTTACATCCAAACAAGGGAGTTAAAACATCAAACAAAATACTACCTCAGTTCTTCTATTAGTAACACACTTTTTAATTTGGGATGTTTATTTTATATTGATATTTTGTAATTATGAAAAGTTTAAGATTATTAATCCACTCATTATACTTTTCCTTCTTTCAGTTCAATTTCATTCACTCATTTAGCATCTCCTAAATTCTAACACCCAATATGGTGTGCAACTAATAGAAAAATGAAGGGATCACTAAAATACACGTCAAATTAAAAATAGATAAACATCGAATAAAAATATTAATATACACATTAGTTTTAAAACATCATAACGTAACACTAATATAAAAAATTTATCAGTTAATTAAAAACCAAAAAAACTATTTCAAGTGATTGAAACATTAATGATACACTAAATAAGAATATATTATTAAAAAAATGATATATCAATATCAATATTTAAAAAGACGAGCTGAAAAACTAACACATCAAATGAAAGTATAAATTATAAATTAAATTTAAGATAATAATTATCACTAACTAGCGTCAACATGTATAAGTGTAAAAACTTTTACGTGTAAACTCAAGATTTACAAAAAAAGATCAAAATTTTACTTTAAAACACATAATTTTAGTGGAAAAAAAACATCACAAGGTTTAGTTGAAACATCAAGTACTGAAAATGGAACATTAAGTATGGTAGTAGAAACCCGCGCACTACGTAGAAATGAGGATAAAACTTGATCCGTGAATTTTTCCGACCCCGGATTCTTGACCTGCGAGTTTCTTATAACCCAGAATCATTGATTTCAAAATTATTTATGCCCAACATCCCCAAAAGGTTGTATTTCACTACTGAAAATAGGTACATAGGCACCAGTTGAAATGTACCGGTGTTGTAAGACCGGTGCTAGTCAATACCTTTTGCACCGGTACAGGCATCCATGGATAAAATTATCGGTGCCTAATATATAATTGAACCGGAATGAAAACATACCAGTGCTCAATATCGGTGCCTATATATGGTAGGAAGAATAGTTTGGAAGTCTTGAGCATCGCTACGTTGAATACTGGTGCTGAAAAGCAGTGCTGTTCAAAAATTTACGTGGGAAATCTTGAAATCAGCTCAGGTATAGTTAGCAGACCGGTGCGTTTAGGAAAGAACTGGAGGGATATGTTTCAGCACTGGTATTAAGAGGTGCACCAATATAGTTATGTCGGTGCTCAAAGTTTAAAAATGTGGAAACTAGTAGAGCACTAGTCAGACGTACCGGTGCATTTGAATGAAGATCTGAATAACGCGGGAAATGGGATAAATGTATGCACCGGTTCAAAATTATCTTTCAGCACCGGTCTATCTATCATTGCTATTACCTCAGTGACACTTTTTGCAGCGGTATTAGTGGTTTGGACTGGTGTTATTGATGCATTAAATGCTCACGTACCACCATTTGGATCGGGTAAAAAAGCATATAGAAGTGTTTTTCTGCTCATTAATGAAAATTTGGGGTTGAAGAAGGCATTGAATGCTCATAAATGAACTCCCTTCAAGGTACATCATGTTTTGTTTAAACTTATCATTTACGGTGGAATATGTGTGGAATGATATGTTGCTATAAATTTCTTGTAACTTTGAACATTGTAATATTGCTTCATACTCTTGATGAATATGGTTAGCAAGTATTGTTGATGTAATAAATGACTTAGAATGCATGTGATTTGATATATAGGGTGTGGTAGGATGGATTGTAGTAGTGTGTGATGTTGCATGTTGGATGTTCATAGGGTGTGGTATGAATAAAATAAATGTTCATGGTGTAATGGTATATTGCTTTGGATGTTTAAATGTTGCAAATTGATTAATTTGTAGAGATTTACCGTGTTATCGAGAGGCATAAGCATGTGTATCACAGTGTTAGTTTGGTGAGTGATGAATTTATAGCTTTTGTTGGGGACTTCTTGGAGTATGCTTTTAGTCATGAAAAGCGCATCATATGTCCATGTCGTGATTGAAAGAAACGTAAGCGTACTGACAATCGGTACTTGTTGCAACTCCATTTGTACAAGAGAATGGTTTCAAAGGAAAATTTGATTTGGACATTTCATGGGGAGAAACCACCGTCGGAGGTGGTTGTAGGTAGAAAGGGGGAATATTTTCGGGATTTGAAATTGGATGACATGTGTGAGGAGGTGGTGGATGAATTTAGGGGAAGGCGCGAGGTTCTGTCAAAATTTATGGATAAGAAGGATAAACCGTTGTATCCCAGTTGCAAGAAGAAAGACATTGTAATGTCATGTTTGATGGAGTTTTTTTTAACTTGAAAGGTGTTAGTTCGTGGAGCGATACTAGCATGGATAAGTTGCTAAAGTTCTTGAATGAGAAGCTCCCCCCGGAAATGGTTTAGCGGGCAACCTGTACGATGCGAAGAGAATTTTGTGCCCAGTGGGGATGGAGTATAAAAAGATACATGCATGCCCAATGATTGTGTTTTGTATAGGGATGCTTTGGAAAAAGCACTGGCTTGCCACGTATGCAAGGTATCTTGTTATAAGGAAAGAAGAAATAAGGTTACAGATGAAGAGGTTGTTGTGAAGTTAAGGAAACGGGCCCTGCAAAATGCCTATGGTGCCTTCCTATTGTCCCCAGGTTGAAGAAGTTGTTCAAGAACGTTGAGGATGTGAAAAACATGACTTCGTACAAGGATAAGAATTGTACTGATAATGATATAATTAGCCACCAATTAGATGCAGATCAGTGGAAGAATTTTGACAAGAGGTATCCTAAGTTTGCAGCCGAACCAAGGAATTTGAGAATGACTTTGTGTACTGATGGTATGAATCCATTTGGTAACATGTCATTGAAACATAGCTCATGGCCTGTTATGCCTTGTATTTATAATCTGCCTGTTTATCTATGCTTGAACAGGAAATATGTTTTGATGCCATTGATGATTTCAGGTCCAAGGTAACCCGGAAATGACATCGATACTTATTTAGCCTCACTCATTGAAGATTTGAAGCCATTGTGATCGGACGGTGCGATGTGTTCGATGATTATCATGGGACAATGTTTAATTTGAATGCCATGATGTTCAACATGATTAATGATTTTCCGTCTTATGGTAATCTTTTGGGTTACAGTGTTAAGGGTCACAAGGCATGTCCTGTGTGTGATGAAGCAACTAATTTTACGCAAGCTGAAAAATGGTCGAAAGACTGTGTATCTTGGTCATAGGAAAATCCTCTCAGCGAAGCACAAGTTGCGAGATGATGACATTCATTTTGTTGGGGGGGGGGAGGAAGGCCCTAAGAATATTGAGTGGGTTTTCTATCCACAAGGTTAAGAAACTAGATGTTGTTCTTGGAAAAAAAGATATCTAAAGTGGTTGCTTTAAATGATGTACCTTGGAAGAAAAGATTGTTATTCTTTGATTTTCCGTATTCGGAGGCTCTGGAGGTTCGCCATTGTTTGGATGTGATGCATATAGAGAAGAATGTGTGTGAGATTTTAATTGGTACTCTACTTAAAATTCCTAGTATGACGAAGGATAGCTTAAATGCATGGAACGACCTGCTTGAACTTGGTATATAAGTTGATTTAGCTCCGGAGATGAAAGGTAAACTGACGTACCTATCACCAGCCCCTTACAATCTTTCTATCAGCGAGAGGAGGTCACTTTGTGAGTGCATCCAGGGAATCAAGGTACCATCTGGCGACTCTTCCAATGTAAGTCGCTTTGTGAATGATGGATTGCATCTTAATGTGTTGAAATCCCATGATTGTCACGTCTTGATGCAACAAGTCTTGCATGTGGCTATCCGTGGTGTCATGGAGGAGAAGGTGGGATTTTTCATCATGCGTATGTGTTTCCTTTTCAACTCCATTTCGCGTAAGAACAGTAGCATGCTCCAGATTGATGAGTTGGAGCACAAGGGGAAACTTGTGATATGCTTGTTTGAGAAGTATTTTTCCCCAACATTATTTGATATTATGGTACATCTTCTAGTCCACATTATCCGAGAAATTATAATATGTGGTCCCGTTGGGATGCATTGGATGCACCCTTTTGAGCGGCACATGGGGGTCTATAAGGGTTATGTAAATAATCGATACCGACCCAATGCTAGCATTGTCCAGAGGTATGTTACAGAGGAGATTATTGAGTATTGCACTTCAAATTTGACTGGGAAGACAGCAGTTGGAGTCCCCCAGCATGTGCACAGTGGCAGGAAGAATGTGATCCCGTGTACAAAAGGTTCCCTATGCACACCATTTAATGCTGAGTTGATGAAAGATCATCTTTATGTTTGGCGTAACTGTAATGAGACTGCAATGTATGTTGAGGAGCACATGTCAATGTTGGAAGAACTGTGGCCGTCAAACCAATTGCAACTTGAGCATTCTGCAACGTTTGTTACTTGGTTTTATAATCGTTGTAATGTGGATGGAATTCCATCTAAAATTTGTGCGTTTTAAAGGACATTGGGGTGCACGGTGAAAGGATACCAGGGCTATGATATCAATGGAAACATTTTTTCAACTGTGTCCAAGGATAGCAAGAGCACAACTTAGAATAGCGGTGTTTTTTTGAAATATGAATCCTTGTGGTAGTTGAGCAAGAGAGACAAAAAAACCGATCGTTACTATCATGGCATTTTATGGGGGTCATCGAGGAGATTTGGGAATTGTATTATGTTGAGTTTAAAGTGGTAGTGTTCAAGTGCAGATGGGTTGAAAATGGTAATGAGGTACGTACCGAGATGCCCATGGGTTTTACGCTTGTAGACTTGAATCGAGTGGGGGTACGAGAATGAAAAGTTCATCCTAGCAGCTCAAGTTTTCCAGGTGTTTTATATCTGAGGCCCAAGCAATGAGAAGTGGCTTGTTGTACTCCACAGGAAAAAGTACTTTTTTGAAGATGGAATGGGAATTCCTGTCAAATATCTGACATTGCAGAGTTTCCGTCTGTATTCCCTAGTTTGGAAGACATCGGCGGACCAACCGTAATTAGGCGATCACATGGGGATGGATTGTGGGTGGATGAGAATGGTCATGTTTTGGAAGGTGATGTTGTCCTGAAAAGGAAAAGATAGGGTGGTAGGTTTGGTTTATCGGTCACTTTTGTACCCTTTTGCGATTCACTAGATCTTGCCTCTTTCAAATTCAAAGAAATCAATAAAAGTCAAGATATGGACTAAGTTACAAGTTAAACTAAATTAATTGTAATTTTAATATAATTAATTTTATATGCCCGAAGTTTTTGCTAAATCCTTCAAATATTCAATAAGTCCTATAGAAAGTCCGTCTATTCCTAATCTCCAATGGAAATAAAAAAAATGGATCCATTCATAATCCTCTATTAGTTGGATTAATTGATTATCCATTTGGGGTAGAGCAGTTTGGTAGCTCGCAAGGCTCATAACCTTGAGGTCACGGGTTCCAAAGAGCAACTCTTCTCAAAATCTCACTCAAAAGGTGCTAAGTTGGAATCCCATTCCTAACTAAGGATTCTTGTGGTTCCGGAGGACATTGTATATTGGTGCTATGAACTGGGGCACTTTCTTTATTTTGAAGTAGAGTACTAGAAAAACAGAGTATAAGCACCGCTAACATACCGATACTCAACAGTTAGAAAAAAAATGAAGTTGCTCTCTAGTCCGACCTAGAATAATGAAATCGATTTGGAAGCAGTTGCGCTGGGCTGCCTTTCAAAATTGTACAGGAACGTGGGAAATATAAGCACTGGTTTGTATTCCGGTGCTCAACACTTAGTAAAAAAAATGATGAGTTGCTCTCTGGTCCAACCTAGAATAATTAAAATGCTTTTGAAGTAGCTGTGTTGGGTTGCCTTTACAAAATTGCACTGGTATGTGGGAAATTAAGCACAGGTTTGTATACCGGTGCTCAACACTTAGTAAAAAAATTATGAATTTCTCTCTGGTCCAACCTAAAATAATTAAAATGATTTTGAAGCAGCTGCATTGGGCTGCTTTTTAAATTTAGTACAGGTCCTACGTATTGTTACCGGTGCTAATAATAAAGTTAAGTACAACAAAACCATCAAACAGAGTGTCATTTTATCAAACCTACCCAACCCCTCCTTCATATCTGCTAGGAGCAAACCCTAGGTTACCTAGAATGGTGATTGTGGTTCGAAAAGGTATTGTCCTTCCTCTCCTTAAACATTGAAATTAAGTTTAAATGTTTTACATTAGTGCTGAAAAGTTGATTTTGTAGTTCATATCTAGATACATGAGATTCTATTTCAATTGTGATTCTAGATTGTTTAATGTACACTTTCTCTTATAATCCCCCTGTGGTTGGTAAAATTATATAACCTTGTTGTTATAGTGTTTGGTACAATCATGTAATTCAAATATGGATGAACTTTTGGTAAATTCCCATTGCCAACAAGGTGTTTGATAAAAATGCCTCTGTGACAATCTATAAGATGGCCCCCCAAAACCCCTAGTAAGAGGCCTAGGAAAGAAGGGTGTTCATAACCTTCACAACGTTCTTACTTAAGGGTGTTGGAGGAGAGATTTGTGTCTGATGAGGCAAAGTTTTTGGCCCAGAGCTACAGAACGAAGAAGCATTATCCGGATGGAATCGAAGCAGATCCTCCATTTCAAGACACTATTCAGCAATTGGGATGGGAAAAGCTTTGTGCTGCACCTCTCGCTTTCAACTTGACCATCGTAGCCAAGTTCTATGCAAATTTGAGGCGTGGAATCATCATGGACAAGGTTTTATGCAGTGGCAAATATGTCCCTCTGACTCCTGAGGCTATCAATGAGTTGTACGGATTGCCCAACATCAAGGATGAGGATGACGAGATGTTGTCATTGGTCAATGAGGATGATGATTTGCACGAGGAAGTATTAAGAAGGTTGGTTCAGTGCATCACAAGTGAAGGTACCAATGTAGATGCTCTTGTCTTTCCCGGGTGGACAAAAATTCCAAAGAAATCACTAACACCGAATATGAACTTGTGGTATCACTTCGTGGTATCTCGTATCAACCCTGTCACGGTGAACACTGAAGTGCATGAGAGTCGGATACTCAAGCTATATGCAATTAAAAAAGAAAATTTGTTAGAATGTTGGGAAGGGAATTAATCAGGCATTAACAGAGGACACAGAGAAGGGAGGATCCTATGGTTTTTGTAGTCTAATTTCTTTACTATGTTGCATTGCAGGTGTACCTAACTATGAGAATGACACATTTGGTCATCCTATGACACAAATTGTTGTTGAAGCATTCTGCAAGAATGTTCCACCTCAATCTTTGATGTCGACTGAATCTAAGATATCTGCACTTGAGAGTGGAATTGAAACTCTCCGGCTGGATTGCCAATACCAAAAGTGGTGCGAGCACATAGGGAAAGTGATAAGCTACTAATTTCCTGAAGTTGTGAAAGCAGTCGGTCATTTCCCGTCACATGATGGGGATAATGCAGCTAACAATGAGGAAGTGGAGCCATTCTCCCATTATTATTCATGAATTGTACTAATTTATTTTTATTGTAACTTGACAATTACTACTTTTTCACTTGTAACTTTGCTTCTGATGTTTTTGGATAGTAATTATAACTCTACAAATTGCTTTATATTTTCCCCTTCCGTAGTAATTCCTTACTCAGAATGTAAATCCTAATAATTGAAGCAATCCGGCTCAGCTGCCTTTTCATTTTTTAGCACCAGTACACTTGATCATAGGCATCGGTATAGAAACTTTTGGCACCATATAACCACGAAATGCACTAGAACACTTATTTTTAGTATCATAAAAAATAATATAAAATTACCTGTATTAGAAACAACGTTAAATAACCATGGAAACCAAGATTTAAGTGCGTTGGAGTTGTGGGAACACTTCAAATAAAAGTTGGGGCCATAATGTAATTTTCCAAAACTATGTTGTAGATTTCACAACTCACAAAAGACGACCTTCCCTTCGCCCAGAAAATTCTAGTTCACAAACATTCCATTCCCAGACATTGAATTTCATTTCTTTGTCCCCAATTTTGTATTCTGACAATTCCAACTTTCTTGGAGGGACTAAAATGCAAAAAGTAAAAAAGTTTGCTCGTAACTCCAAATTGAAATCCGCTCGAACATTATGGTACAATTCAACTCCAAGATGTATTCTACCACCAAGAATCTATTTTAATATCATTTTTAGGGTCCGAATTAGTCTCCATAAAAGTCCCCAAAATCTCATAGTTAACGCTATGTAAGCATCACTTACTAATTCTTTAACACACACTAGCGCTTTTGCTCTTGTGCCGGTAAATGAAGATTTTTTTATTCTTCATTTTTAGCCAATGAAGTAAAAAAAATCATGGGTTTGGTGCGGTGGGAGGTTAACGTAATCGAAGAGTTTAGTTGGAGGTCTTTTTTGCCAAAACAATTTAAATTGGCATCGGGACTACAACTGTTGAAAATTAATAGTTTGTACATGTTCCCATGCATGTCGGATACCTAGTTAATACCCATGAATTAGAAATACATGGCCATAAATGTTTTTAAAACTTATTGGGCGCTAATGTAATTTTCTTACATTAAACAATACCCCACAATTTGAATGAAAAATTAACGTGTGCCCCATATGGTTTTTAACTATGAATTAAACTTTTATTTAGTCAATTTTGTAATCCAACATATTCCAAAAAGTGTGGGGGTGAAATCATAATAATTCAAAGTTGTGACCATTATTAGCACCAACAAAATATTATTCATACAAGGGCGAGGGAAATGAAATGAATCTGAAAATTTCAAGCTCCTCAGGTGGGAAAATTGAATTATTTATGAACCGGTATAAGTATTTTTAGGCACCTGATTAATGAGCTGGTGCTCCACACTTAGAAAAAGTATAGGCCATTTCCTCTCTGTCAACCTCTAAGAATTAAAAAAACATGTCAAAGAAGTTGAGCGCAGCTGCTTTACGGAGAAAATGGCCTCGATATATTATATCGATGCTCAACACTTAGAAAAAGTATATGTCATTTCCTCTCTGTCCAACTCTAAGAATTTAAAAACATGTTAAAGCAGCTGAGCGCAGCTGCTTTATGGAGACAAAGGCACTGGTATATTATACCAGTGCTCAACACTTAGAAAAGTTTTTACCGCATTGCTTTCTGTCCAACGCTCTAAATAAAAATATATTCTAAGCAGTTGCGTGCAACTACTTTGACCACTTATAGGCACCGGTATTATTTAGATACAAGTGCTATTATCCAACATATAAAAACCCTCGTCTCCCTCCACAGATGTTTCCACTTTCACAACCACCCCGTCCACAGACGTTTCCACTTCCCCCGACTCATCACCGACCATCTTCCACTCTCCGCCGTAAGTCCGCCAATCTACCACCTCCGCCATAAGTCCCCTAACTATTTGGGCTTTCCTTCTCCTCCACCTCCACCTCCACCCATCTATCCCTCCACCACCGCCCATCAATCCATCCACCGCCACCGTAAGTCCCCTCACTCTTAGGTCTTTCCTTCTCCTCCACCGCCGCTGTAAGTCCCTGGTAGCACATTCCTTCTCACCTTTTTACCCATGGACATTTTTGGAGACCCTCTCCTCTGGCATTGATTGATCGGCCCAAAACCACCCTTCACCGCCGGTCCTTTCCCCGACAGTGACCACCTTCGGTGTGACATTGACCACCTCCGCCGGTCCTCTGCCGGACAAGTAATACCCGTGGTATTCTGTTCTTACCAATCTAATTCAAGGTGAGTTTCCACCTTTGGTATGTGATTATGATTGTAATGTGATTCCGTTGTAATGTGATTGTGGATTGTGATTGTAATGTGATTCCGTTGTAATGTGATTGTGATTGTGAGTTGTGATTTGGGCTTTGGGAGTAGTGATTTGTGATTCCGTTGTAATGTGATTCTGTTGAGTTGCGAGTTGTGATTCTGTTGTAATGTTATTTTGTTGAGTTGTGATTTGTGATTGTGAGTAGTGATTTATAATTTGACAAATGTGTAATGTGATTGTGATTTGGGAGTTGCCAAATGTGTAACGTGATTTGAATGTGATTGTGAGTTGTGATTTGAATGTGATTGTGAGTTGTGATTTTCCAATTTTGTTTCACAATAGAGATTCTACAAAGTGAATTCCAAGTTGTGAATAATGACTGTGAGATGTGAATGTGATTTGTGATCTAGGTAATGTGATTGTCAATTTGCGAATTGTGAGGAATGAACTATGTATTGTGAAATTCCTCTGTATCGATTGTTAGGTTCTCACACATTTGTTTTGGTGGTCCTAAATTAAAGGCCTCCCAAGGGTCAAAAATTGGTTGCATAGGGAAAGCGAAAGATGGGTCAGGCAGCACCGACAGTTGTGGACGATACAAAGATAACCACACATGTTGTGGATGATAATCAAACCACCACAACCACCATTTCACTAAGATTAAAAATTGAGAAACCTGGTGAGACAATTGAAGAGCCTCCAGCCAATGTAGAGCCTCAAACATCCACACAGCATGAAGAGTCTCTAGCCGCCGAAAAGGGGACAGTGAAGGACATCGGGATATACGATATTTTCGTGGGGGGAAGCATGGAAAAGCCTTTGACATGTTTGAAATAATATCTTGGTGCAAGAAGCGTAGTACAGCCACATGCCAGTCAGTTATGCTGGCGAAGGATAGGAAATGGGTCCCGGTATGATTCAACCTGTCCGACATGGTCTGCACGAAGAATTGAACCGCGTGAACTGCATACTGTAACTATGCATTCTAGCGGAGAATCAAGTTTGAGACACACAGGCACTGGAATAATGTCCCCGATAACACCAGGGAGAAGGCTTGGAAGGGCATCTTGGTAAGAAAATTGAATAATATGTATTACTTTATTTGTTTTTGCAGTTTTATTAGCTAACATCAGTTTACAATTATTGACCTTGACTACAAACTTTGTTATTTTATCTTTTTTTCCCAATGCAGACGAGCTTTGAGTTTGAGCAGACCTTGACCCCTAAACAACTACAAAAATTGAAGGAGACTGTGTACGTAGCAGCCGGCAATGCCCACCGTAGCCAAAAATCAAAAGTTGCCAAAGAATACATTCATCGGGTGGCAGATAACACACATAAGCTAAAGTACCAACCATGGGACAAGTACAAATGGATGGACGAAGAGGAGTGGACAGATTCTACAAAATGAGGACAACACTAGAATTTAAGGTAAACTGTATATCAACATTCGTGTCTTCACAATGCAGTTTATTTTTTACTACTTATATCGATTACATTATACTAACTTACGTTTCTTTGTTTTGGATAGAAAATAAGTGCCACGAATAGCGAGCACTCAAAGGAAAAGGTTTACACATATCAGACTGGACGGAGTGGTCACTGGGTTACTTGGGCTAAAATTATCGAGAAAAAGAAAGAAGAAGAGAGAGTGAAATTGGCTGTGCAGGGGTTGATAGGGGAGGAAATCGAGAATGAGCTTGAGAGCAAGGAGTTCGATGTGGACAGATCCTTGGTGTACTCGAGCCAAGCTGGCAGATAAAACCACATACACTAATCCCGTCAACAGAGCCGTTGCAGAAAATATTGTAAGTATTTTCATATAAATCGGTCCTTTAAACTTTTATATTCTACTTTTAATGTTATTATTCTTTTTTCAATTTTTTAATGTTTATACTTTATGCACCGTCGCAGATAAGAATGAATGAGGAGGCAGCTAGGGGCACATTGGTCCTCCAACCCGGGGAGGACATACTGATAAAGGCAACTGGTGAACATGATCGCCCAAGGAGGTATATGGGTACTCAAACCAACCTCCCAAAAGATGTTGTCGTACCCCATCTGTCCCGCAGCTGAAGCAAATGTGGTAGCATCTTGTCCCCTTCTCCGGCAATCTGAAAGAAGCAAACTGCAAACCAATCAGTGGTGAATGCAATGGTGTCATACCTTGAATAGCTAGTCAAGGAGATCGCATCAGAGGGAGGAGTCCAAATGCCAGCAGGCGTGGATGATCCCAAGTTCTTCATAGAAAAGGCATTGGGCTAAGTAAGCGCTGCACAAACAAAATATGATGGTGCTTCAAGAAATGAGGAAGACGATGAGGAGGTACAAAAATGGATTACAATTCTTAAATTTATTCATTAGTAGTTGTTCTATTACAAATTGCAGTTTAAATATTTTCTAACAAACGAAGTTCTACTATCAATGATAGAATGGGGAGAGGGTGACTTTGTTCGTGAAGAAATTAGACGGGACAAGGGCCATAGTGGCCAAAGGATATCTCCAAAGAAAGCGCCACAACCATACTTTAGCAAGTGGAATTAGACGTATCCGAGTGACTGAGCCAATGTTCCATGACAAAGCGGACTTGCCATCCGCCAACCACACATTCGTCGATGTTCATTGACCAGGATTTGGAAGCCGCTGACGAACAAGACAAGGGTGTGTCTGTCAATGACTGTGTGAACAAAGAAAGGGAATTCCTTGACGTCCCCGATGACGAGGTATCTCCAATAAAATATTCATAATATATATTTTCTTATTTACATATTCTAAGTGTTTGAATGTAAGTTTTTTCCAAATTACATTCTCACTACTTTGTCCACGTAGCCTTTCGATTTGACCACCAGTTACAGGCCCGGAGGGGGGGGGGGGGACATGACACCTATCAAGCTGCTGAAATTGGTAATGCTATCACAACTCCTGACTATAACCAATATTCTATTTGGAAAATTTACATATCACTGAACACATTTTTTTTACTAACTACATGCAAATTAAAAACCACCGCGGCTTAAGGGACTATCCAATTATGAGAGAGTTCATCGAACTGTGCAATGAGAAGGCAAAGGAAATGAATACTACGGGGAAGGATGTGTATTACAACAAGTTTCCAATATCCATATTTGCCAAACCATGCAAAACTGCCATTTGCATCCAGCAACTGTTGGAGTTTGGAGGCAAGCTCGGGAATTTTCATGGCATGACATGAATCTTGAATTCATAGCTAGATTAGTGGATGAGGTAAGTTCCAAACATTTCGATTCATGTTTCTCGTTCACTAACATATTCATGTCATAAATTGACTTGTGCGATACCAGACTCCTACGGAGTAAAATGGAGGCCACGAACAATGGCAGAATCCTATTTTGTGTGGCAAACACGGGAATGAATGAAAACTTGTTTCAGGAGAGTGACATAAATAATGGCTTACCCTCATCTGGGACAAGATGAAAGGATCAGATGTCACCATTTATTTGGTGCCCTGCCTCAGGAGGTCAGAAAAAAATACAATAACATTCAAATAAATATCTGCTTAGTAAAATTCAACTTATATATTAATTTGTTATGTACTAACGGAGGTCACAGTGGTTCCTCATCCTCATTTGCCCCGGTACTAATAGTGTCTTCAAATTGGACACACTCACCGGTGGTATTAGGCTTGATGATTTCACCGGAACACAAGTTCTTTTCAGGTATTACTTTCCATTCAATCAGCCTACTTTTTTCCCATGATATTGTCAAAGCTAATATTTCAAATTAATGTGTCACAAGCTTGCATGTAAATATGAGAGGTTGAAGAGGAAGAATGAACCCTCACCCGATTTCAGTTGGGAGATAACAAGTATCAACGTAAGTATTCAACATAAATAGTTACACATATTTATACTTATTCTTCTTTACTGATTATACATTATCTTTTTTTATTCTATCTTAGCACCGTGAACAAGTAAGTAGTTGGGAATGCGACTACTATGTTATGCGATTCCGGGAGAAGCTAACCCGAAAACAACTTCTGATAATCCACTTGACGTAATTATCGAAACTCCAAAACAAATAATACAATATGTGTATGCCTTCTGTTGCAGTAACCTCATCATACCAACTGAAATTTAATCTAATCGAACCGCAGATTTTTATGGAGAACCAAGGCCAGTACGATGCCTATCAAGAGGTGGCAGGCAAATGGTGCGAGACATGAGTTCATATGTACGCAAAAGAGGCAAAAAAATGATCCCAACCAATTTGCTAATTGATATGTGTGGATATGTGATGAGAATTTCTGGGTTAATGATTGTGATATGGCATGGGTATTAACATTGACATTTCGTGATTTTTTTTTCCTTTTACAATGTGTTCATTCATATTTACATCAGTAAAAGAATTAAAATCTTTCTGTCAGCTCTAGGGGATTTGATATAATTCGTTTTCACCGTGGTTTATCCGGGATGGCACCCAAATTTAAAAATTAACTATGCAAATTTTCAAAAATATTAGCACCGGTTAGACTCTCAATTCCTTACCGGTGCTATAAAATAATACCTGCATTAATATACCAGTGTAAAAATTATATTGGATACCAGTGTTATTGGAAATGATAGCACCGGAAAAATTCCAATGGATAATTAACTACTGCCGGTTCTAAAACAACATGGACAATAACAATCGGTGTATAACTATTACCAGAGCTACAAATTGGACACCGCCATATTTATTGGGCCGGTGATAATCTCTCATTTACCGATACAATTTCTGAGGATCCTT
The DNA here is from genome assembly GCA_037428765.1 of Rubia yunnanensis. NCBI lineage: Eukaryota > Viridiplantae > Streptophyta > Magnoliopsida > Gentianales > Rubiaceae > Rubia > Rubia yunnanensis. Next base: position 87,138,317 of record CM075066.1, read on the forward strand.
CTTCAGGTTTAAGGCCTCGGAACACATCCAAACCGGTGTTGTGGAATTAGCACTGACACATATCCTAAATATCGGTTCCCATTATTTGTACCTAGAGATGCTAATTCAAACATCGGTAAACATATTTTTGAGCACCGATACATAATATACCGGCACTCCTTTTTTTGCACTGGTATGAGATACCGGTGCTAATAAGTATACAATTTTCACTGGGTCACTTAGGCACCAATATCTCAGCTGTGAAAATACTAGTGCCATAAGGGGGCATTTACCGGTGCCTATTGGGAGTCCTCCCTGTAGTGTTTACACCAAAATCCCTCGTTTCTCTCTCAAACTTTCAAGAAGTATATTTGAAACCCGATCACTAATTAAAGATTTAAATGCCAATATAATCATTACTTTAGGCTGAAAATGCCAATATAACCTGCAATCTCAAGAAGTGCCAAAATAACTTTTGACTTCGTTGACTTTTTAGTCAATGTTCTGATGACTGGATTCTATCGATAAAATTTTCTTTTTGGAAAAGACATTGTTACCCTCCTTCAAGCCTAGATTTGCTCGTTCTTCAACCTCCGAAGTTCATTAATTCAACCATTCAATTTCTAAGAAATTTCCGCCATCGAAGAACAAGAACTAGCCGCAGATTGCAATTTGCACTAAACCAAATTAAATCTATTTTTACAATGTTTGAATGATTAAACACAATCTATTGGGCCTACCACTAAACCCAATTTGCAATAAACCAAATTATAGGGTTTTTTAGTGATGCGACGACATCATTCCCACCACTAAATCCTAATCTGCAAACCCTCGGGTCAGCGACTGAGCCCGAACAATTTTCTGGGCCAACCAACAACCGAGTCTCGAGTTTTTTTTGGAGGTATCAAGGTCACGAGGGGGTAATTCTCCATTTTTATTTTTATTCTACAACCTTTTATTTTCTATTTTCGGGTGGGATGCTTTTAATTTATGTCAACAACTTAATTTTTCTGCTTTTTTCTCTTCTTTTCAGTTCTTAAATTGGGCAAATTTCTCAATGGTTTTTTGATTTAGAGTATCGGAAGAAATTATATCTGTCAATGTATATTTTTTCGGCAGCATGAGTTGTTAAATTATGATTGACTTTAGATTTGATAACTTAAGAGACAGTGAGGAGAAATCCAAGTCAAAGTTGTGATATACGAACTTTTGGCAATACTGTTTTCTCAAGTAAATCATATTTGTAGATTTTGATCCATAAGGGGGTTGAGACGAGTTTATTGAGAAATCGATTAACTTGGTCACTAACACCTTTTGGATTTAAATTAGGGATAATTCTACGCATAGAAGTGACTTCAGTATACCGATGAATTACTTTTTTGGAAATTAAAATGACGGGTCTTAGTTTCTGAGCAATGACATGGTCTTTACGGGTTAAATGGAGATGGACTTGATCTTTAGATGAGGGAGACTTAATTATTTTGTTTTGATTGCCTTAGCTGTTATGACCAAAGGTGTTCAGGGTCATTTGATGTGCGTATCTTTTGATACTTCACCGTGTTTGTTCTGATGGTAGTCTCGGATCGAGTTATTCTGACTACTATGGCAATACGGTTGAAACCACATATCCTCTACGTGTCCTTCTCATTGCCACATATGCTTTTGCTCAGTATTGTAATATTCATTAGGGCGTATGTAAATATCTCACTTTATGTCTCTGAAATCTTAGATTATAAATCTAATATTTAGCTAGCGTCTCAATGTAAATGGATGATTCCCACATCAAATGTTGTAATGGCACATTGTGCAAATTTGAGCTTAATATAAAAGTAAGTGATGATTCGAAGTTTAAAAAAAAAAACCAATCTGTTGGGCCTACAAATTATGTTTCCACCGCAATAATGAAGACGGCGGCCCGCGACATCAAACCCATCCGGAGGAGAAGGAGGGCCGCGACATCAAACCCATCCGACGGAGAAGGAGGGCCGCGACTTCAAACCCAGATCCGGCGAGGCTGGGTGACGGAGAAGATGGTCGGCTTCTTCTTTTAGCACGCGAGCCGCGCCGACTCCATCGCCAGTTTCTCGAAGGTGTCGTTGTGAAACTGTTCATTATCCCCATCGCCTTGCCGGAAATCCCGATGTCGGGATGAACCTGTTTCAGAACCTTGAACAAGTACAGCTTGTACGTCTCGATGCTCTTCGCCTTCTTCTTCTTCGAGATCTTTGAATCGCTGCCGCCTTCCTTTGGAGGGACCTTCTTCTCCGCCTTCGACGGCTTCTTATCCGCCAGCTTCTTGCCCGCTGCCGGAGCCATTAGTTTTTCGATTTTTAGAGAGGAGAGAAAATAGAAGAGGATTTTGTGTTTTCGGATCGTCTGGTGCGATTCAGTGTATCTACAGACCAGATGAGAGGTGGCCGAGTTTATACAGAGATGAAGGTCGCGTCTTATTGGTGGTGGCGGAGGTGGTGGGCAGGGGTTGAGCGAGGCGGAGTAGGTGGCAGGGATATTGCGGGGATAAAATTTTCAGCTTCTAAATTAATGGTGTTTTAGTCATTAGTATTTTATTATTGTCGGAATTGAGTCAAAGCTGAAAATAGGGAATTTAGGTATATCGGCACAACTTTGGGTATATATAGCATTATAGCAATATTAATAAGTGTCCGTCTCTTGAAAGACGATATTTCCATAAGTTATGAAAATATTAAAATTTTCATAATGATCAATTTGCAATTAACACAAATTATACAAAATTCAGACGTGCATCCCCTTTCCCCAAATAAGACAAGCAACCTCTGCAACTTCTCTATCCAATTCTCTGCTTCACTGACTTATCCACCGCCCCAGCCTTCACCAAATAATCCTCCAACGTCATTAGCTCATCTATCGCCTCTTCCTTGCACTCCACCTCCCTTAGCCTCAGCTGCTCCGTCACTTTGCCCGCCACCATTTTCTGCCACACATCATCCGCCATCATCCTCTTCTTCACTGGCAATGACGAGACCGAGTCGCCGATAGGAGAAATCGCGCCAGAGGCATCCAAGTGTGCCATATCCTCGCATAGAAAACTCTTGGGAGTTGCGGATTAAGCCTCGCTGGATGCGGCGTAGGCATTTTGTAAGAATCCTTTGTGGGAATTCACCCGATCCTTGTGGGTGGGGAAGTTGTAGAATTCGGGCTGAATGATGGAGGTTCGACGGAGATCGGAGTTGCGAGACGAGGCTGAAGAAGAAGCCATGAGCTTGGATGACGCCATTAGCGCACTCTCATGGATTTTGAGTTACAAACTACTAGTGTGTGACTTTATGAAAGAGAAACAGAGAAGCAAGACGCATGCGTGTTTTTAGCTCTAGGGTTTGGGGAAATTTGATTATTGGATTGATACTGTAGGTTAATTTTTGTTGATGCTCTAGGCTCATTTTTTTTTTGAAATTGTAAATTTCTGTTGGTTAATTTTTGGTACAACAGTCGTGGCTTCACATTTTGTAGCAGCTTCATACATTCAATCAGGTCACTGTAGGTGCATTGATAGGAGCCCTCTTCTCATCATTATGGTTAGACGCTCTTCCTTCTCCTGGAAAGAAGAAGAAGAAAGGTGGAACACCAAAACCGACGAATAGATGTTTGTTTTGGAGTTGTATAGCTATAAAACATATGAGATTTTTGTTCTTGTAACAATAAAGAGTTTCTGATCATCAGCATAGGATATTGACATGATTATTCGAGCTATTTGATGCCAGGGATTCATCAGAATTCATATTCTGCTACTATGGACATGTAAAAAACATGTGGTAAATATTTAAAAAAATGAAATAAATGTGAAAATTTTCGTATATACTGTGAACCTATTACCTTACAAATTGTATCATTTGTATTAAAACATGCACTTGTTTTAGGAGCTCTAAATATGAATTATGAAACTTTTTCAGGAGATCGTATATAAGTTAAGTTATGAATTATTTTTGTTTTGTTAAAACATGCATATGTTAGTCTAAAACTAGCATATGTTATAGTTTACATAGGTAGAGGAGGCTAAATTTTGACAATTTAACATTGTCATATCAACTCTGCATTAATTACTTTACAACATGTATTGTTTAAAATAAATTACACATATGATTCCTTAAGTTTGGTGTCATCTTTGTCTGAATCCTTCTCATGTCGGAACTTCTTGTGTAATCCAATGTTCAATGTTGTCTGATTCCTTAAAAGTTAAAACAAAAAAAAAGTATAGATCAAACTCCTAAAAAAAGTCATACTTACCGGACATTAACAGTTGCAGCATATAAGCAAACATTTACAATTTCTAATTCAAAAGAACAATAATTAGCAATAAAAATAAAAGTTAAAACACAAGAAAACTAACGAGTACACACTTGATACTAACAGATGCAATACATAAGTAAACCGATGCAGTTCCTAATTCAAAACAAACCAACAACATTAAAATAAAGAGTCATATACAACACAACTAACAAGTACACACGGGATACTAACAGATGCAACATATACTGGATACTAATAGATGCAACATATACTGGATACTAACATATGCAATACATAAGTAAATAGATGCAGTTCCTAATTCAAAACAAACCACCAATAACATTTTAAAAAAAAAAGTCATACATAACTAACAAGTACACACTGGATACTAACAGATGCAACATATAAGTAAACAGGTGCAGTTCCTGACAATAAAACTAACAAGTACATACTAGATACTAATTGATGCAATACATAAGTAAATGTTAACAAATGCAACATATAGGTAAAAGAATGCACCTCGTAATTCAAAACGAACAATCAACAACAAATGTAAAACAAAAGTCATTCATCGTACTACAAACATGTACAAACTGGATAATAAAAGCTGCAGCGTATAAGTAAACGAATGCACCTCCTAATTCAAGACAAACAATCAACAAGTTTGTTGTAATAACAAGGGGACAATTCAAAGCCAAATCTCAAAAAATGCACATTGCATCTCAAAACACTAGAAGACGATGCTTATCTAACGTTCAACAAAAACGAAGAACATACATGCTCAAACAATGATACAATATCTACAAAGATTTACATAATCACAAAAATATCTACCAAAGATTTATAGAATCACAAAAATATCTACAAAGATTCACAGAATCGCAAAAATATCTACAAAGATTTACACAGTACTTATACACTACATCGTCATGGAAAGCCTTATTGCTAAGCAAATGTTCCACGAGTGATGTTTTGATGTACCACGAGGTCCACGACGCAACATAATTGACTCGGATATTGTCTTTTGGCCTCTCACAAGCCAAATTTCTTGTAAGTTGGTTAATTTCTCGGATATTGTCTTTTGCATGAAACGAAATAAGTGAAGAACCTTCAGAAAGAAAGAAGAGAAGCTTGATCATCTTCTTGTTATGGGCTGCGATTCTTGACTGTTAAATAGCAACAATGGACAAGATTTTGCCCAACTCCCGCAACCTCATGAATTTTTCCACTCTGCTTCGCCCTTCTTCTTTTTATCCCTTTTCTTCTTCAGATGCATCTTCATTTTCTACAAAGGATAGATAGTATAAACAAGAATGTAAGCTCAGGTAAGAATGTAAGTTGTCTAGGATGATCGGCCACAATATAGTGGGGTGAGAGAACACATACATCAAACAAAATTATAATCTCCTCTATCATGTCTATATTGATTTCCAGTTACAACTCTCCACTTCTACAGGCAACATGCCAAATTATCCAAGCCTATTTGCTCAGTACAATCTACGTACAGATATCAAGTGCATAATTTACAAAAACAACAATCAATCATAAGTTAACTTCTGCTACCAACTAACAAAGACATATATGTCTCCAAACAAACTAAGCATTGGTACTACCTAAGAAATATCAAGCCGATAATTTATCTCATAACAGAACCTAGATGACAATTTCTGCAGCATAGAACCATACAAAGAATTTTTTATCAACATGAAAAGCAAAGAATTAATTACTTTTTTTAAACTTGTAGGTTGAAACAAGGGACTTTTAAGAGAAAAAAAGAAGTTGCAGTACAAACACACTTTTCTTCACAGAATCACCAGTTTCTTTGATGGAATCTCCAGTATTTGCATGTACAATTTCTCTAGCTATTGCATTTCTTTCTTCCTACTTTCAAGAAACAGTGGTTGAAAATCAACATTTACTTAACATGCCACTTCAATGCTACCCAAATAACTGGTTTCAATTGACATTCTGGCTACATTCTAAAAGTACTGGTCATTTATCAAAACTTCAAAATACTCAATGGGATGTTGTTACAACTAATACTGTAAGCTCCAAATCACACAACCCAAATCTTCAACTTATTCTAGTATAGGTTAAGTGTCATGACATTATCAGCCTATGCCCTTACAATCCATACACAAAACAGAGCTCAGCCACATTCCATAATAGCCCTAATGCACCAGATTCATCTCGGTCTTTCAAACTTGCACCAAAAAACGTTCCAGAACCAAAGCTACCACTAGAAGTATCATATCAGAAAGCTCCTAATCCCAACAACAATACAGTTTAAGTTCAATCCTTGCTAACACAAACACAATAAAGTACAAAACTGCATAACAATGTTAACCATAAAAGTCAATAAACTAAATTAAATAAAAATGACAAAATTATTAAGGAAATATACCAAACCTCTAGGAGAAGGTGGAATTGGTGGTGACGGTGATATTAGTCACCACAACATGTAGAGTCCTCGGGAGTTGGACTTATTTATGGCATATTGTGAATACTAGTGATATGGTGTTTTAACACCACTGCTATCCAGTTTTTCCCGACAACAGGTTTCTAGCCACGAGTTATGGAGCAAATTATGGAGTATAATTATGCGACCAGATCAGAATATTGTGAAGATTAGTGTGTGATTTCGTGGCAATCTATTTCTGGTAACCGAATATTCCTGTAATAGTTAGGAATTAATTAAGTAGTTTATTTATGGTACAACTCCTACTGATGAAAGATTGTCCATTTAAATACCAGATTAGAATTAGATCTTTCTTTAGTTTGGAAGTCTATTCTTGGTAGAGTTAGACAAGGAAAGAGTTGTGTACAAGGCAGGATTGCGAAGATGATAAAAGGAAGAAGATACAACGCAATCAGCAAGCGGCCAAGAAGTTATCTCTACGTGAGTAGTGTTGGAGCGATCTGCCTATGGTGTTTGGAGGAGTGTTAATTCATTCGACCAAGTTCGTAAAGATCAGAAACAAGGAAGCCTTAATTCCTCGGGAGGAGGAGATCCAGAGAGACGTGTTGATCGTGAGGGTTCAGCGGAGTAGGATCGGCGGTGAGGGAATCTCACAACATTCACTCGATAGGTTAGCAATGTATTAGTATTTAAGTTAAGCTTCTTGTACTAAAGACTGCTTTCTAGTGAATGGTTTCTGATCTGGGCAATGCCCCGCAGATGTAGGTGTGTTTGCACCGAACTGCGTAAACAAGTTGTGTGTGCACCGTGTATTTCACTTCGTGTTTTAACACCAAACATTAAACAACTTGTCATAAAAGTATAGACAGTAGGTGGAACAGAATTTCAATTGGTATCAGAGCAAGGCACTTGCTGACCCCTATACAGGGAGAGTGAGATCAGGTTTCACCATAGCACCAAAGGAGGGGGCATCAGTCACGCGACCACCGTTGCTGGAACAAGGGAATTATGCTTACTGGAAGGCACGTATGAAAGTGTTCATTGGAGCACTAGATGATCAAGCTTGGAACTATGTCATAAATCAATACACTCCACCTGCAAGTGACGAAGCTGAAGGATCAAGCTCGCTGACCACTAAACCGTTTTCTAAATACTCCACCGAGGAGCACAAAGCACACGTGTCCAACTTAAAGGCATTGAATGTCATCTTTACGGCAGTGGATGAAGATCAGTTTAAGATGATTTCAAACTGTGAGACTGCTAAGGAAGCATGGGATGTGTTACAAACTTACCATGAGGGGACAAGCTCCGTCAGGGAATCAAAGCTGCAGTATTACACGTCAAAATTCGAAGAACTAAAGATGCGTGAAGATGAGACTATTTCTGAGTTCAATGGACGAGTCCGAGATATTGCAAATAAAGCTTTTCAGTTTGGCAAAAAGTACAAAGATCAAAAGCTTGTCAGGAAGGTGTTAAGAGCTTTACCTCCACGGTTCAACATGAAGGTCACAGCAATTAATGAAAATGGAAGGATAGGGACAATGACACTTGATGAACTTATGGGATCACTGGAATCTTATGAGATGGAGATGCTGCAAACAAAAGCAGGAAAGAAAGAGATGGATTTTTCAAGCAGAACCTCTGAAAAGTCAGAAGATCATTCAGATAATGAAGAGTCCGACGAAATTGCAAACTTAACCAGGAACTTCTCCAGATTTATGAAGAAGATGGGCAGGAAGCCACAAGAGAAGTCAGGTGGGAACAAATATCCAAACACAAACTCCACTCCAAGATTTGGCCAAGCAATTGGTGTTGAAACACCAAAGTTTAAATCAACAAATCCAAACCTGAAGAGGAAAATCCAGTGTAGAGAGTATGAAGGTTTCGGGCACATACAAGCTGAGTGTGCAAATACGCTTAAAAGGCAAGGAAAATCATATACCACAACCTGGAGTGACGATGACGTAATAGATGAGTGTAAGGATGAAGAGGAGTATACCAATCATGTTGCCTTCGGTGTGTCAGTGGTGGAGTTAGAAGACTCTTTTGAGGAAGGTCTCAGTGGGATGAATGAAGATGAGAGTGGTACCTCAGATGAAGAGACTAGGAGCATTAGTGATGAAGACATTCGCAAGTAAAGCATGGAAATGTACAAAATGTGGTTAAAAGTGGCAGATGAAAACAAAGTGCTCAAGTCTGAGAACAAGAGACTGAGTGAAGAAGCTAAAATGAAGGAATTTGAAAAGGAAAAGGCAATCGGCGAACTGGAAATTATCAAGAAGGAATTTGCTGAAATGGTGCAACGAGCAGAGGCAGCAGAACAATCTATTAGACGATTCAATACAGGAAAAGCTAAGCTCGAAGATTTTCTAAGAATGGGACAGACGACCAAACATGGAATCGATTATGAAGGACCCACACCTGTGAATTCATGGAGTAACAAGGCAGATCAAGGTACGCCAACCCCAAGAAAAATCGAGAGAAATTGCCCTATTAAAAGGATTAGATGATGCGGATACTGTGGAGTGCAAGGACATGTAAGAAATAGATGTTTTCAGCTACTTCGGACACTGTCTTTCAACTCAGAAAATCGAAGATTCAACACGATGTCAGGGTATGATAAAGGGCACTGTTACAACACTGGTGGATACAGAACCAGATTTCTGAACACACGTGATAACCAAAGTCCACATCACATCGCTCGACCAACACGCCAGGTATGGATTCGAAAAACTCAAGATGTTTGTTTTTCAAGTTTTGTATGTTTTGGGGCACATACAGGAAACTCTTGGTATTTCGATAGTGCTTGTTCAAGACATATGACTGGAATACCTGAATTCCTACGAAAATTTAAACCTGGGTTTGGAGGACATGTGAGATTTGGAGATGGGAAACGCAGTAAAATAATCGGCAAAGGTGAGTTAGCCATCAAAGGGCTCCCGGTTTTCCAAGATGTATTACTAGTGAAAGGTCTGAAGGCAAACTTATTGAGCATTAGCCATATATGTGACAATGAAATGACTGTGTTTTTCGACAAGGAGAAATGTGTAGTAAATCATGGGACTGGAGCGTTTACTGGATCAAGATCAATGGATAACTGCTATCTGCTCGATCAAGTCGTCACTTGCTTGAGTTCAAAAGAAAGAAGTCAGTACTCTGTGTCACAGAAAATTGGGGCACATGAATTATAAATCCTTAGCACGAATTTCCAGACTAAAGGCAGTCAGAGGTATTCCAGAGATCAGTGACAACAGGGAGGTTGTGTGCAGGTCGTGTAAAGAAGGAAAGAAAATCCGAATTCCACACCATGCAGTACACGATGTTTCAACGTCCCGACTTTTGGAACTACTGCATATGGATTTAATGGGGCCAGTGAACACCCCTAGTGTGGCAGGAAAGAAGTATATTTTCGTATGTGTAGACGATTTCTCGAGGTATACATGGGTATCATTTCTCAAGGAGAAGTCAGAGGCTGCTGATGTTTTCAAGAACTTGGCCCACGGGCTACATGTCGAAAAGGGAACCACCCAGGTACGAATCGCACGAATCAGGAGTGATCATGGAAAATAATTCGAAAATTCTAAATTTCAGGATATTTGCGAGACACTTGGAATACACCACGAGTTCTCTGCTCCCATAACTCCTCAACAAAATGGTATAGTAGAAAGGAAGAACCGAATGTTGCAGGAAATGGCACGAGCAATGTTAGCCGAGAAATAGGTTCATGCTAGATATTGGGCTGAGGCGGTACATACAGCATGTTACACTGTCAACAGAGTATATCTGCGTCCGTTTACGGAGAAGACACCATATGAGATCTGGAAAGGGAAGAAACCAGATGTGTCATACTTTCACGTCTTTGGAAGTAAGTGCTATATTCTAAAGGACCGAGAACCCTTAGCTAAATTCGATTCTAGAAGTGATATTGGTATGTTCTTGGGGTATTCTCCCACAAGTCGAGCTTTTTGAGTTCTTAACCAACGTTCTGGAGTAGTCATGGAGTCTATTAATGTGGTTGTTGATGATTCAGAAGAAGATTCTTTGGGAGAAGGCGATATTGATACTGAAACACCAACACTCGACTCAGTGAATCCTACTGGTGTTGAAACACCAACACAGTCAACTGGTGTTGAAACTCCGGAAACAGGAGCATATGAACCGGATCAAAGTTCGGCCAGACCCATGCAGTTAAGGGATCAGCCACGGGTAAATTACAGAGAATTGGCAGGATTATCATGTTTTATCTCCCTTACTGAGCCCAAAAATTACAAAGAAGCCTTGCTCGGCAGTATTGGATTTCGGCGATGCAAGAGGAGTTACAACAATTTGAAAGAAACAATGTTTGGTATCTCGCTCCGCGACCGGCTGATGTAAATGTGATCGAAACCAAGTGGATCTTTAAGAACAAATCTGATGCGGATGGTAACATTACCAGAAATAAAGCTCGCCTAGTTGCTCAAGGTTACGCACAAGTAGAAGGGGTTGATTTTGATGAAACTTTTGCGCCTGTAGCATGATTGGAGTCTATTCGGTTGATGTTGGCGGTATCCTTCATTCTGGACTTTCCTCTTCATCAGATGGATGTCAAGAGTGCATTCCTGAATGGTCTAGTGAAGGAGGAAGTTTACGTGAAACAGCCCAAGGGATTTGAAGACCCACATTTTCCTGACCATGTCTATCGGTTGAATAAAGCATTGTATGGCCTCAAGCAGGCACCCCGTGCATGGTATGAGCGACTGACAACCTTTCTGATTCAGAAGGGATATCGTCGAGGGGGAGTAGACCGTACACTATTTGTGCTGCATAAGGGGACAAATATCCTAATCGCACAGATTTACGTTGATGATATTGTTTTTGGATCTACTTTTTCAGCATTATTGAAGGAGTTTGTTGACCTAATGACTAAAGAGTTTGAAATGAGTATGGTTGGGAAATTGTCATATTTTCTGGGGTTGCAGGTTAATCAGGAGAAAAATGGTCTCTTCATCAACCAACAGAAATATGCTGAGAACTTGATCAAAAGATTTGGACTCACAAGTGCTAAGGCGGTGCGCACCCCAATGGCTACCACTGATAAACTTACAAAAGACGAGTTGGGTCCAAGTGTTGACCAAACATTGTACAGGAGTATGATTGGCAGCTTATTATACTTAACTGCAAGTAGACCATACATCTGTTTGAGTGTTGGAATTTGTGCTCGCTACCAGGCTAATCCAAAGGAATCACATATGTCAGCTATGAAGAGAATTATTCGATATATAAGTGGGACAGTGGAGTATGGAGTATGGTTTTCTAAGAACAAGGATTCGCAGTTAGTAGGATTCAGTGACTCTGACTGGGCAGGGAATGCTGATAATCGTAAGAGTACCACTGGTGGATGCTTCTTTGTTGGATCAAATCTGGTCAGCTGGTACAGTAAAAAGCAGAATTCTATATCATTGTCTACGGCCGAGGCAGAATATCTAGCTGCAGGAAGTTGTTGTGCGCAGCTATTGGGGATGAAGCAGATGATGAGAGACTATGGATTCAAAGATGTAAGTTGACAGTCTTGTGCGATAATAAAAGCGCCATTGATATCTCCAAGAATCCTGTGCAACACTCTAGGACAAAACACATCGATATTCAACATCACTTTATCAGGGATTTGGTCGAAAAAGGAGAAGTTTCAGTTCATTATGTCCCAACGTCAGAACAACTTGCTGATATTTTTACAAAGCCTCTGGATGGCGAGACGTTTGAAGGCCTCAGACAGCACTTGGGTGTGTGTCGAATGTAAGGTACCCAGATCTTCCATTATGTTGTATTATTAACTGTTCCATTTTTTTTATTCTTTTAAATATAGTAAAATATATATATATATATATATATTATTAGAAAAATTCGAAAATCTCAAAAATATGAGAAGCCGTGTTTAAACACCGAGGGCTGGTGGTACTGAAAAATTGCTTGATTGGGAAGTAGATCAGATAAGCAAACCTTGGGCCAGAAAGTTATAATGATGGGTTTAAATGTTTGTATGTTGGTATTCTGAAAGAAGAGAAAGTAGAGTGGCTTTTTGGTTTTCGAAAAAGGAAAGTGATAGTGACAAGTGGTTGATTCCCACACAAACTCAAGTTCTTCAACTGTTCATCTTCCTAAATAGAGCTCCCGCACTTGTCTTCCTAGCAAACCAGAAATTTTCAAAAACCCAGAAACCGCATATCCCACACAAAACCTCGTCGACAATGGTGAACTTTACTTTCAAGAAATGGTTTGGGGGTTTCTCAAGTGTGCAAGTTCCAGAGAATCCGCGTTTTGAGGAGCTTGACCCCGATGTAGACGTGGAAGAATGCCCTAGAGGCCGAGAACAGAGGATAACTAAGTGGGATGGAGTAAATCGCCGACGCCCTAAGCCCAGGTTTGACCATTCTTTTGTCCATGACGGGACTTACTTTTACTCTGTTCTGGAATTTATTGTGTGGATGGTTCAGAATAGAGATTATTTTGATCTTCGGAAATTCAAGAATTTGCATGGGAAGATAAATGGATTTGATTTGAAAGAACTATTAACCAGTGGCATTGGAGAAATCAGTGAAATTAGTAAATTCTATGCTACATTAGTTGGAGTAGATTTTGGTGAACAGTACAAAATAGGTGAGGAAATAGATCAGTTTTTTACCATCTATACGAGAATAGGTTCTCTGCACAGGCCCGTTATAAGAAGCCTAGGGGATGATGTGGTTGTGCAACCCTGGGTTCAAGTGGTTAAATCTACTGATTTTGCTAGAACAAGTGGCAAAGAAATTGAGTACTTCAATGGGTCTATGTTCTTGCTTCAAGAATTGTTGAGACAATTGCCTGTTCCAGTGGTGGAGATCAGTGATAGTGAAGAGGAGGCAGGGGGAGCAGGGGGAGCTGATGAAGCTGAGACATTTTCGATGATGAATGAACCAGAGAATGCCTTTGTGCTGAGTGAAGCTCTTTCAGAGTTTTTGAAGTCCGATTCTGAGAAGGAAGATGATGAAAGTATTGCTGTGGAGAGTGTAGATGGTGCTGATATGCCTGGTACTGGTACTCAAACACCAGTAGTTAACCTGGCCGAGAGGGAGCAAACTCCTGATGGTCCTGATGTTGGTGTTGAAACACCATCAGAGACAAAACAGACACGTGGACTCAAGAGGAAGAGTAAGGAGGTTGGTATTGAAACACCAGCAGAGTCTGGGGAAATGCATGCCACTCAGATGTCAAAGAAGGCCAGGGATAGTGTGGCCTCTGCTTCCAAGGGTACTCGAAGATCGAAGAGGTGCAGAGATAAGAGTATGGCCACTAGTGAGGACAGTGATGAGCCGATTGGGCTGAAACTGAAGAAGTTACGTGCAGACCGGCAGAAGAGATCAGTTGAGCAAAAGGAGTCTCAGGCACTACCTGCACCTGAGGTAAGTAATGCAATTAGCCCTGAGTTTTATGATGAGGCTAGCAGAGAAAAGTGGGAGTTCATCTGTGGGAGAAAAATATTGGCAGAAAGGCCAGCTGACTCCGAAAAATATAGAGATTGTGGATTCACTGATTTTTTACAATACCTCAGAGTTGTGAAGGCTGCTACATGCTTTGTGGATTACAACAAGCAAATCGTGATGGAATTTTATTCTAATCTAAAAGAAGAGTGTGAGGATGAAGATTCCCCTTGGTTCCATAGGGTGTATGTGCGAGGGGAAGTTGTTGAGTTCTCCCCAGAGGCTGTGAATAAATGCCTGAGGCGTGGCACTTCCAGAAATGACCAGTCGGTGTTTAAACACCAGATGCCAGAAGCTTTTGATGAAGTGGTAGCGGAGCTTACAGGAGGTGTGGAAAGTACATGGCCAGTGACTGGTAGACAACAGATACCTGCATCCAATCTCACCTCCAGGTATTATTGCTTGTATATGGTAGCAGTACACAATTGGATTCCTTCGGTCAATAACACAAGCGTCACCAAAGAAATGGCTACACTTCTATATAGTCTGGGAGCAAGGCATAAGGTCAATATGGGAAGACTGGTGTTTAACGATATCATGGACTGTGCTCAGAAGACTAGGAAGGAAGCATTGGTACACCCATGTGTCATCACAATGGTGCTGCAACAAGGGGGTGCAGTCACAAGGGAGTCAGATGAAGTGATTCCTACTCAAGCCTTACGGCCGACTCTCAGAACCTTGAGTGGTCGAATTGTGAAGGATTTACCCTGGACACCTCCGAAAACAGCGTGCTCAGATGTTGGTACGGCTCGATTGAGAGCTATTGAGGCAAGGGCAGCAGTGTGTCAGGAACTGCTTGAGCGTCATCAGACTGCTGTAGTGAAGATTCAGGGGGAGTTCGCTGCATTGGAGGCTGAGCGAGGAGATTTGCTGGCTGCAGCAACTTCGGATGCTGATGGTTCAGATGCTGATGGTTCAGAGGATGATGGTTCAGAGGATTCAGATGATATTTTGGAATAAATAGCTTTCTTGACATATTAATGAATTCAGGGGGAGAAACTTGACAGCAGAATTTTGATTTTGAATGATTTTGACTTTGCATGATGTAGTTGTTTGGAATTCGGAATTCGATTGTTGCTTTGGTATGGATATTTGGATAATTGTGCTATCTGGTTGTCTATGTTATTTGTGCTGATGAATTCACCAATATGCCAAGGGGGAGATTGTAGAGTTCTCGGGAGTTGGACTTATTTATGGCATATTATGAATACTAGTGATATGGTGTTTTAACACCACTACTATCCAGTTTTTCCAGACAACAGGTTTCTAGCCACGAGTTATGGAGCGAATTATGGAGTATAATTATGCGACCAGATCAGAATATTGTGAAGATTAGTGTGTGATTTCGTGGCAATCTATTTCTGGTAACCGAATATTCCTGTAATAGTTAGAAATTAATTAAGTAGTTTATTTATGGTACAACTCCTACTGATGAAGGATTGTCCATTTAAATACCATATTAGAATTAGATCTTTCCTTAGTTTAGAAGTCTATTCTTGGTAGAGTTAGACAAGGAAAGAGTTGTGTACAAGGCAGGATTGCGAAGATGATAAAAGGAAGAAGATACAGCGCAATCAGCAAGCGACCAAGAAGTTATCTCTACGTGAGTAGTGTTGGAGCGATCTGCCTGTGGTGTTTGGAGGAGTGTTAATTCATTCGACCAAGTTCGTAAAGATCAGAAACAAGGAAGCCTTAATTCCTCGGGAGGAGGAGATCCAGAGAGACGTGTTGATCGTGAGGGTTCAGCGGCGTAGGATCGGCGGTGAGGGGATCTCACAACATTCACTCGATAGGTTAGCAATGTATTAGTATTTAAGTTAAACTTTTTGTACTAAAGACTGCTTTCTAGTGAATGGTTTCTGATCTGGGCAAGGCCCCGCCCGCAGATGTAGGTGTGTTTGCACCAAACTGCGTAAACAAGTTGTGTGTGCACCGTGTATTTCACTTCGTGTTTTAAAATCAAACATTAAACAACTTGTCATAAAAGTATAGAAAAGTATAGACAGTAGGTGAAACAGAATTTCACACCATCTCCCGGAATTCACCACAACATCCATTATCTGATAATCTAAATCATAAAATGAAGTAAAGACATGAAAGTTACCACGAATTCCATGACTTGTAAACCTAAGGCTGCTCGACTGAAGCTGCTTGGATATCGCGACCGAGTTTTTGCGTCGGAGCCTGAGTGTAATTCTTCCGAGTCGCTGTCGCCGTCGTTGCTTGGCGGTTGTGTCACTGATTGAGGTTTTCTTTGGGAATTGAGCACGGGGATGATCGATCTGCAAGAGCATGGGGACAGAGATTAGGACGCCGATGAACATGGCCAATGACGGCTGGTGAGCTGAGAAAGAGGTATACGGGGGATGGAGGTCTACAGCGGGTGGGAAAACAGATGCTATGTTTTCTTTGCTACTTTGGCGATACAACTCATAATCCTATTGGGCTTGGCCCGTGGTTCTTTTTTTTTTTTTATTAATTGCAAGCAGGTCTCTAACATGTCCATAAGGTTATGGATATGCCACATTTTCTGAGACTTTCTTTAAAGTGTAAATTAAAATAAATGGAGATAAATTTTTTGGGTTGCATGAACCGGGTTATAAATTTTTTAACTACCACATGTTGCATACTAAAATTTTAATATTGTAACTAAGACTTTTTACTTTTTACCTTTTATTAGTCTAATTAAACCCAATTTTTTTTATAAACCTATGGAAAGACCGTCTTTTCCAAGATTTTGCCTATTAATATATAGTTAAATTGAAATCATTATTTTTAATATAATTTAACATATAGAAATTTGAGTCCGTCTCTTGAAAGACAGTCTTTCCATAAGACATTGAAAGATCAAGGTTTAAAGTGCAAATAAAAAGAAACAGAGATAAAAATTTTTAATGGTATAAATCGAGTTATAAATTTTATAATTATTACATGTTATATAATAAATTTTTAATATTACAACTAATACATTTTACATTAGAATTAAATCTCATATTTTTATAGTCTTATGAAAAGACGGTGTTTGCCTATAAGTTTTGTCCTATTCTTGATAGCATTATACCTAAATTCTGTGTGCAGCTTCTTTAAGCGACCGAATCTAAAACGCAATTTGGATTACCATTAAAAGCAGCCCACAAAGTGAAAACAATTAAATATCGGCTTTCTTGATTGAAGGGGACTTGTCATTCCTCTCTTTATAAAATTTATTATTATTTAAAATTAATTTAATTTTAGTTCAATTTAATTTAGTTACTTTGAGGAGAGAGCATTAGCTCAAGGATGAATTAGAGAAGGGGTTTTATTAATTTCTAGTTAGTTCATATTCTTTTAGTTTAATTGCTTTTCAATTCATTCCAATTCAGTTTAATTTAATTCAGTTCAGTTAATTTTAGTTTGATGTATTTTAATTTTGCAATTACTATTTTCTATTTTACGTAATTTTAATTCAAGTTAGTCAAATTTTGTTTTGTTTAGTTCAATTTCAATTAGACGAAAGAACAGTAGCTAAGAGAAAATTGACTTGTATAATGGGCCACATAATATAATGTAAAATTCATTATAATGTTGGTTATGTGTACAACGATAGTCAACAGACAAGGCTCTCGAAAGTCGTAGTTAACCCTAGAATATAAATTTATCTTATCTACTTTACCCTCGTGTAAAGCATTGAAATGTTGAAAACGTAAAATTTAGATCTAAGAAACTTAGATGGTAAAATGTCCAGAAATTGAAAAGACACATGGAAGATCTTGAGTTTGACAAAAGCCACCATCTCAGGAGCAAGATGATGATAAATTTCGTTGTCTTAGGCTCTATTATGTGAAACCTGATTCTGAGTAAGAAAGAGATCAACACCATAGCAAGACACTCAAAAATTTGGAAGAAGATTCATTAAGCTCAGCCGGAGTGTTAACTTAATTTTAGTCTTTCTTTGACTTTATTGGAAACTCTCTCCTTCTCGATCTCTGAAGCCGAACTGAAACCCGAACTGCTGGGGGGCACCACCACCACAGTCTCACCCTACCCCTATTCCTGTTGGGTATTCCTCCCTAATTCTAGATTTTCCTTTGGTAAAATTGGAAGAAAATTCTAGTATGATGGGGGATGTATCTAGACCATGAAGCATATTCTAGAAATACCTCCTAGAAGCCTCCATACATTAATTGTGGTAGTTGGAGAGATGGAGAAGAGAATTCTAGAGCTTGAGTGCTCATCTATAAATAGGGTGCTCTTGGAGAGGACTTAATCATCCAACCAAAAACCATTTCCTTTCCTTCTAGATATCCTCCAAGAGAGAGTAGTAGGGAGAAGTCTTCATCCTCTCTAGTTGATAGATATCCACCATAGTGTGAGAAAACCTTTGTAATCCATCCACATTTTGGGTGAGACATTGTAACCCCACTTTAATCATATAGTGGAAGAGTTGGACTACCTAGTCCCGCAGTTTTTCCCGTTTTGGATTTTCAGCGTAACCAAATTTGGTGTCTTGCTTATTTTTCATTCATCATCCTAATCACACAAAGAGGGAAACTATATTTTTCCCCAACAGTGGTATCAGAGCAAGGTTGATCGGCGTCATATTTTTGTGTGATTCAAGATGGAGGCGGGAGATATGTTCAAACTCACGGCAAAAAATTACGCATATTGGAAGCCCATGATGGAGGACCACTTATATTGCAAAGATTTGTATGAACCAATCACGGAGGAGACCAAGCCGGAGGAAAAGGATGACAAAGAGTGAGAGATCCTAAATAGGAAGGCGGTCGCCATGATCCGCAAGTACGTAGATCGAAGTTTATTTGAGCATGTTTCTACATACACCAATGCCTTTGAGCTATGGACAAAACTTGAGTCTATGATTCAAAAGAAGACACCACATAATAAAGGCCACCTAGTGAGGCGGTTGGTGAAATTGGAGTACAAGGATGGCCAAAATATGATCGAGCACTTGAATAGCTTCAAGGGGCTTGTAAACCAACTGGCAAAGACCGAGATGAAGATCGATGATGAATTGCAAGCTTTGTTGCTCCTAAGCTCACTACCTGAAAGTTGGGACACTTTGGTGGTCACGCTTAGCAACTCGGCTCCAACAGGAAAGCTTACTATGGATGATGTAGCCGATAGCTTGATAAATGAAGAAACACGGAGAAGAGAACGTGGCACAACAACCTATGCGGAGGCAAACGTGATCGAGAATCGTGGAAAAAATGAGTCGCGTGGAAGATTTAGAAATGGTGGACGTGACAGATCACGAGGCCGATCAAAGTCTCGTTCCCGAGTTACTTGCTACTATTGTGGCAAAGCAGGTCACAAGAAAGATGAATGTCGCAATCTCAAGAGAGACCAGAAGAATGGCACGGTCAAACCTGATCAAGTCAATCCAAAGAAGAATGAAGAAGAAAGCACTACGGCGGTGGCATCCGTGGAGCATGGTGATATCTTTGTCATTGACGATTATGTCAATCTCGCCTACGATGAAAATTTATGGATCGGTGATTCCGGTGCTTCCTTCCACGTTACCCCACATGAAGGCCTCTACTCGTCCTACCAGCGTGGAGATTTCGGCATTGTGAAGATGGGAAATCAAGTCACAAGCAAGATTGTCGGCAAAGGAGACATCATCTTGAAGATAAACACGGGATACAAGCTCGAGTTGAAGGATGTACGACATATCCTAGAAATGCGGCTTAACCTTGTCTCGGCGGGGAAGCTTGACGATGCTGGAATAATAAGCCACTTTGGAGATGGAAAAGGGAAGATCACTCAAGGCAATATGGTGATTGGTCGAGGAAAGAAGGATGGATCCTTATATGTCATGCAAGGACAAATCTGCAAGGGAGAGGCTAATGTTGCGCATGAAATCTCGAACATGGAGTTGTGGCATAAGAGGCTTGGCCACATGAGCGAGAAGGGACTTCAAATTCTCGCACGGAAACATATCCTCCCTGACATAAAAGGTACAACACTTGACCCTTGCACTGATTGTTTAGCCGGCAAACAACATAGAGTTTCTTTCCTCAAGCCTTCTTACCCCCGTAGAAGAGAGAATATTCTTGACTTAGTGCATACTGATGTTTGCTCAATGACCGAAATATCCCTTGGAGGTGCACAATATTTTGTAAGTTTTATTGATGACCATTCTCGAAAGGTTTGGGTGTCTTTGTTGAAAACTAAAGACCAGGTACTTGAGGCGTTCAGGGAGTTCCATGCAAGGGTAGAACGTGAGACAGGCAGAAATTTGAAGTCTGTCAGAGCTGACAATGGTGGAGAATATCGCTGCTCATTTGAAGAGTATTGCAAGTTGTACGGGATCCGACTTGAGAAGACACCACCGAAGACACCTCAGTTGAATGGAGTTGCAGAGAGGATGAACCGCACCATTGAAGAGCGAGTTAGATGCATGTTATCTCATGCAAACCTCCCTAAAGGTTTCTGGGGAGAAGCTGTGAAGACTGGTGTTTATATCATCAACTTGACCCCTTCAGTTCCCTTAGATGGAGACATACCGGAGGAAGTTTGGTCAGGGAGAAAGGCTTCATATGACCATCTAAAGGTATTTGGATGTCGAGCATTTGTTCACATTCCCAAGGATGAGCGGGCCAAGCTAGATTAAAAAACAAGAGAGTGTATCTATCTTGGCTCACCCAAGGATGAGTTCAGTTATCGGCTGTGGGATCCAGCCCAGAAAAGGATCGTGAGAAGCTGCGATGTCGTGTTCTTTGAGGACTAAACCATTAGTAATTACAAGGAATCGCGAGAAGCTCAAACCAGGCGGACCAGAGAGCCTTTGGAGTTCATGCCATCTCCCGTGGTGTAAGATAATGCAAGAAGAGAATCAGTGGAGGATGTTCACAATGAAGAAGTTGAAAACCGTGATCCCAGAGAAGATACGGAGGAATCTCAAACAAGTGGCGAAGAAATGGAGGAAGCAAATGACCCAGCAGTACCCATGCTTCGGCATTCAACTAGAGAGAGACAGCCTTCGACCAGATATTCACCAGATGAGTACGTGACACTCACTGATGAGGGGGAGCCTCAACACTATGGTGAAGCTATGGGAAATGATCATAAAGATGACTGGGAAAAGGCTATGCAAGAAGAGATGAAGTCCTTGAACGGGAATCATACATATGATCTCGTAGAGCTACCAAAAGGGAAACGAGCTCTAAAATGCAAATGGGTGTTTAAGCTCAAGACCGAAGAAAACAATCTCAAACCCAGGTACAAGGCTCGAATCGTTGTTAAAGGTTGCAACCAGAAGAAAGGTATAGATTTTGATGAGATTTTCTCTCCCGTGGTAAAGATGTCATCAATCCGAGTTGTGTTGGGTCTCGCTGCTAGCTTGGATTTGGAGGTTGAGCAACTCGATGTTAAGACAGCTTTCTTACATGGAGACCTTGAGGAGGAGATTTACATGGAGCAACCCGAAGGATTCAAAGAGCCGGGAAAAGAGCATTTAGTGTGCCATCTCAAAAGAAGTCTCTATGGTTTGAAGCAAGCACCCCGTCAATGGTACAAGAAGTTTGAATCCTTCATGAATCATCATGGATTCAAGAAGACACACACCGATCATTGTGTCTTCATGAAGAGGTACGATCGAGATGACTTTCTCATACTCATGCTTTATGTTGATGATATGCTGATTGTCGGGCAGGATAAAAGGAAAATAGCTGCTCTTAAGAAAGCATTGAGTAATTCTTTCGCGATGAAATATTTAGGGCCAGCGAAGCAGATTCTTGGGATGCAGATCACGCGGGATCGATCTGGAAAGCTACTTTGGCTATCTCAAGAGAGATATATTGAGAAGATTCTTGAGAGATTTAATATGCATCAAGCCAAACCTGTTAGCGTACCACTTACCGGACATTTCAAGTTCGATAAGAAGAAAAATCCAAGAAGGGATGAAGAAATGAGAGGTGTTCCATATTCTTCAGCTGTTGGTAGCCTCATGTACGCTATGATATGTACCCGGTAGGATATTGCGCATGCAGTTGGAGTTGTGAGCAAGCACTTGTCAAATCCTGGGAAGGAGCATTGGGCTGCTGTGAAATGGATACTTCAATATCTCAGAGGAACAACCAAAAGGTGTTTGCGCTTTGAAACAACCAAACCTGTGTTGGAGGGATACACAGATGCTGATATGGCCGGGGACTTGGAATCTCGAAAATCAACGTCGGGATATCTGACTACTTTTGCAGGGGGAGCTATATCTTGGCAGTCAAAACTTCAAAAATGTGTTACCCTTTCTACGACGGAGGCAGAGTATATTGCTGCCACCGAGGCTTGTAAGGAGATGTTGTGGATGAAGAATTTTCTACTTGAATTGGGGCTAAAGCAAGAGAAGTACGTCCTCTATTGTGACAATCAGGGTGCCATCCACTTAGACAAGAATTCAGCCTACCACTCCCGAACGAAACATATTGATGTTCGCTATCATTGGATTCGAGACGCATTGGAAGAAAAACGACTACAACTTGAAAAAGTTCACACCAATGATAATTGGTCCGATATGATGACTAAAGCACTACCAAGTAAGAAATTCGATGATTGCTGCAAAGGCATTGGTGTGGAGAATCCTTCCAATTATGTCGGAAGGGGGAGATTTTTTGAGTATTCCTCCCTAATTCTAGAATTTTCCTTTGGTAAAATTGGAAGAAAATTCTAGTATGATGGGGGATGTATCTAGACCATGAAGCATATTCTAGAAATACCTCCTAGAAGCCTCCAAGCATTAATTGTGGTAGTTGAAGAGATGGAGAAGAGAATTCTAGAGCTTGAGTGCTAATCTATAAATAGGGTGCTCTTGGAGAGGACTTGATCATCCAACCAAAAACCATTTCCTTTCCTTCTAGATATCCTCCAAGAGAGAGTAGTAGGGAGAAGTCTTCATCCTCTCTAGTTGATAGATATCCACCATAGTGTGAGAAAACCTTTGTAATCCATCCACATTTTTGGGTGAGACATTGTAAGCCCACTTTAATCATATAGTGGAAGAGTTGGACTACCTAGTCCCGCGGTTTTTTCCGTTTTGGGTTTTTAGCGTAACCAAATTTGGTGTCTTACTTATTTTTCATTCATCATCCTAATCACACAAAGAGGGAAACTATATTTTTCCCCAACAATTCCCAACCTCTCGTAGCGGTAGCTTTCCAGCGTCCACATCCATGCTCGTTCAACGGTCGCAGATTCGCAGTGTTGTCGGCAGTGGCATCCCGCTGCCGCCCTCTCCAGTAGGCTTCGCGCTGGTGTGCTCCTGGCGGTCGGCAGTTCGCTCTCCATGGGCTAAGTCATGGCCGACTCGGTTTTGGTTTCAAGATGTGACCCGACCATCTTGAAGACTTGGCTAACTCGGCCAGTTTGAAGACTCGACGTGACTCGGGTGAACTCAGTCACCAGAGATCTCCAAGGTGGTATCCAGGTTACTCTCTCGCACATGACCAGTTCTTCTCGCTTCTTGCATCAAACTTGCGACGGTGAACGCAAGGCAGCCCCAATTTTTTATTGGTGACAGCGGCGAGCAGAAGGTATGATTTTTTTAAAGTAATTCTGGTTGCTGATTTTTTCCGGCGAGGTCACCCGTTTTCGGAACTTTACTGTTGATGTCATGGTTGGGATGTAGAAATATTTCTTTTTTCTATTTTTAATTATTTTTTTACTTTTCGGGATGGGAGGCCACCAATTCTGTTTTTTTCTTCTGGTTAAACTTTATATTACTATTTATTATCCAACTTTTATCACACATTTGAATAGAAATATAAACAATAATATTATCATATGTTATATGATTGGATTCGTCATAACAAGTAGTTTCCAAAAAGTAAAATTTTTATTTGTTGTTATTATACGCAGTTAAATATATTAACGATTAGAAAAGTTTCTTGAAGAACGTGAAATTTTTTTCTGTAATTTAACTTGGGACAGAGAGAGTATTTCATTTCGTTTAGTTTTCTATTATTTAAGTTTTATCTTTTTTCAGATTAAAAATTGGTGGGCTTTTAACTTTACCTTTTGATTTTAAGTATCTAATAGGAGTTGTATCCATCAATGTTTTTTATCCGGCAACTCGTAGCGTGGTCAAATTTGATTGACTTCATATTTAATATCCAAAGAGACGGTGAGAATAAATCCAATTCAAAGTTAAAACAACGAAGTTCTAGCGATATTGTTTTTTTCTGAGGATTTAAATCAGATCTTTAGACTTTGGTCCATTAGAATATTTTGGCCAGCTATATTGTTGATTTAACTGGTCTTTAGAGCCTTTTGAGATTAATTTAGAGATAATTCTACGCACTATAAGTGAATTCTATACACCGAGAAAAAAATATTTTGGGCAATCAAAATGATTGGTTTTAGTCTCCAAGTTTAGAGAAATCGATTTTACTAGTTAAATGAAGACGGACCGGATCCTAAGTTGGGGAGGTTCATTTATTTTTGTTTTGATTGTCTTACATGTTTGAGCAAAGGTGTGGATGAAATATTTTGTAGGTGTTTCATTTGATACTTCATTGTGTTTGGTTCAGATGGTAGTCTCAGGTCGATATTATTATTGCTACATTACGGCTACACAGTGACATCCACTGATCCTTGGTGTGCCCTTCTCATTGCCATATATGCATTTGCTTAATATTGTAACATTGATTAGTGCCTTTAGGTATCTCTCTTTTACCCAATGGAGTCTTATATTAGAATTATAATATTTAGCTAGTGCTTCAATGTAAATAGGTTTATCCCATATCATATGTTGTAATCGTACATTGTGAAAAATTGAGGTTAATAGATAAGGGATGGGAAACCCTATCAACCCTCTTCCAGTGACGATTTATCAAAAAAAATTTGGAGTGTTAGCCATGACACGATACACTAACTCTAAAAGGCAATGAGACATTGTAGGTTGTTCATCTTGGAGTTTCAAGAAACAATGCTACCAGTATGGGGAATGACATAACCATAATTAGAATGAGTCTCCGAGCCCAACCAACATCAGTGTAACCATAAATGAAGAAACATTATGAATAGAGCGGAACATCATACCACAATGAACAATGCCATGAATCGGATGCAAAATTCGAGTGACGTCGTCAAATGATTATCAATAAGAGTCTCAATAAACTAACTGTTAACAACATAAGATAAATCAGCATAACTGATAGTTAAATACTGAAGAATGTTGGATTAGTATTTTAATAAGGAATTTAGGAAATAAAAAAAATTGGTTTATATTGTGTATATATTATATTATAACCAACTGATGGAAGTATGTATGTATATAAATTAACATGCTGTATATACCTATATGTTTGAAATTTATAGAATTCAAACTTGTTTCGTTTTGTATTGTATTCTATATAAAAGTAAATTCTATACACGTGTGGATTATAATGAACATTTGTGCCTATAGGACTGTAAGTGAACATATGTCTGTTCATAAATTTCAAAGTTGTATCATATACAATACAATAACCCGGCATATATATGTGATTATAAATATACGTGTTACTTCCTCTGTCCCAGATGGAATTGTATTCTTACTTTTTTGACACTATTCTTTATCAAAGTTTAATCGCATATTTGAATAGATATATGAACAACAATATTATCGTAAATGATATTGTTCAATTCGTCGTAACAAATAGATTTTTTATTATCAACTTTTTATTTGTCGTAGGAAAACATATTAATGGTCAAACATATTTTTTTGAACATCGTGGTAATCATTGCAGTGCGATTGCAGTTGGGACAGATGGAGTATTGGAAAAGACACAATCGCAACAGTATGAATCATGCTAGAAGTTCATTATAAATATAAGACGATACTTTCACTGTATAGACTTATTCAATTAATCTTTCTTTTCCTACAACAACAAATCTCTCATATCTTATTATTCGTTCGTAGGAGAACTGTGGGAATTGCAAGCATACTATTCTTGTGTTAAGGAAAAGACTAAATTTTTTTTTTGTCTCTTACATATTCTGCAATATCTTCTTTTGGTCCCCAAGGACAATACCACATTTAATTAGCAATTAACATTCCAAAATTGATTTCTTTGGTCCCCAGAGGCAGTTTTCAGGTTAATCGGAATGGTTTTATGATATAGTCAAGGGTATTTTAGTAATTAAAAAAATTTAAAAATAAAATTTTAGACACAATTAAAGAAACGGGTGCAAGAAGCCACACGCTATTTTTTTAGTCTAACAACGTGCGTGAAGACCACGCTCTGTATTCCGGTTTCATTCCAACTGTGAGCCACCAGGTGCTTGTGAACGCTGTTAGGGATCTGGGCATCGTCGTCATCGGAGCAGCTCTAGGCAGGCAATCGGATTTGTTTGCCATCATTTCAAACAACGTCAGACTCGACCGGGTCTTCTAACTCGCTACCGGCAGCGGCGACGACATTAGGTTGTTTTTTTGGTACCTTACCAGACGCCGGAGGCGGAGACGGCGGAGGCATAGCAGGGGAAGACAGCGGGAGGTGGCGCAAAGGGTTTACAAACGGGAGGAAAAAGAAGACTAATTAGGCCGCCAAAATGGTTTTAGCCCATTTTCAATTTCTTCTTTTTTTGTTTCTTCATTAAACAAAACGAATTCATTTTTGTTTAAGTGAAACAACATCGCTTAGTTTAATGAAGAAACAAAAAAAGAAGAAAGTGAAAATGGGCTTAAACCAGTTTGGCAGCCCAATTAGTCTTCTTCTTTCTCTCGTAAGAACAAACCATATGCGCCACCTCCTGTCGTCCGTCGTCCGCCGTCTGCCGTCCGCCCCTGCTGCACCTCCATCCACAGGCACGCTAGTCATCCCGCCATGAATCTTCGGCTTAGTCAGGACCCTGCTGAGTAGACTGGCGGAGCACATAACCCGAATCCATTACCGTGCTCATCCATATGAGCAACCACAATGCCGCTGAGTAGACCGACGGAGCATAGGATCCGAGCCACTGCACATTCAAGTCACCGGCAAGGGAGTGGAAAAGGCGATGGAGGCGTAACGGAGTTGGCTTCTGGAGGCGGTCGGGCGACTGGAGAAGAGGAGACCACGGCCATTTTACAGTTATTCTTTATTTTGTTTTAAATTTAGGGGCATAATGGTTATTTTACATATTTTGACTAATTTTATCATTGACTTACCTAAAGACCGCCTCTGAGGACCAAAGAAATCAATTTTAGAATGTTAATTGGAGATTACACACGGTATTGGTCTTGGGGACCAAAAACATTGCAGAATATGTAAGGGACCAAAAAATAATTTAGTCTAAGGAAAATTCTGAAAGTAATTTAACCAGATTACACACAACAATCTAGTGGTGGGACTAAAATTTTGTTGGTTACAAGATGTATTTCTTACCAATCAAAATGGCAACAAGAAAAGTGAGCAGATAACAGATGATGGATACATATTAGTGAATCTTCAAATTACGAACAAAGCACTTTTCTTAAGACTTTATTTGTTCCTTTTGTGAGCAAGTAATACAGAACAAATATCCTCTTAGGATAAGATAAAGTGAAAGTTGGAAAAGTTTGCACTAACTTCCCAACACTAAAAACAACAGAATAAAGAGCAAGATCATTAGAGAATGGAAGACGTGTTTCTTATTCTTTCTTTTCTTGTGTTGTGTTGTAGTGTAATGTATCTAGAATGACAAAGGAGAGCTCCTTTTATACTTGTCCAAGAGAGTTTGGCATTGATGCTCTCTCTTTAATTTCATGAGTTGAAACTCTTCCATGAACTCTCAAGTGAAATATCTTCTTTCTTATATTTGAGATCTCTCTTGAAATCTTTCCAACATGGGGGAAGTTTCACTACTGGGAGGACCCCCCATAGGCACCTGTAAATACCCCCTTATGGCATTGGTATTTTTCCAGCAGGAATACCGGTGCCTAAGTAACCCGGTGCAAATTGTATACTTATTGGCATAGGTATCTCATACCGGTGCAAAAAAAAGGAGTACTGGTATGTTATGTACCGATGCTAAAAACAATCTGTTTACCGGTGTTTGAATTAGCATCTCTACGTAGAGATAATTGGCACCAATATTTAGGATATGTGCCGGTGCTAATTTCACACCACCAGTTTGGATGTGTTCTGGTGCCTTAAACCTGAAGAAGGATCCTCAGAAATTGTACTGGTAAATGAGAGATTAACATCGGCTCAAAAAAATGGCAGTGTTCAATTTGTAGCACCGGTAGTAGTTATGTACCGATGTTTTTTCCATGCTGTTGTTTTAGAACCGGTAGTAGATAATTATGCACCGAAAGTTTTTTCAGAGCTATCGTTTCTAATAGCACCGATATACAGTATAACTTTTGCAGCTGTATATTAATGCATGTATTATTTTATAGCACCGGTAAGGAATTGAGAGTCTAACTGGTGCTAATATTTTTGAAAATTTGCATGGTTAATTTTTAAATTCCGGTGCCATCTGAGATCAACCACGGGGGAAAAGTATTATATTAAATCCCTTAGAACTGTCAGAAAGATTTTAATTATTCAATTAATGTAAATATGAATGAACACATTGTAAAAGAAAAGAAATCATGAAATTTCAATGTTAATACCCATGCCATTTCAATCATTAACCCAGAAATTCCCATAACCCATCCACACATATCAATTAACAAATTGGTTGGG
Organism: Rubia yunnanensis; assembly: GCA_037428765.1. NCBI lineage: Eukaryota > Viridiplantae > Streptophyta > Magnoliopsida > Gentianales > Rubiaceae > Rubia > Rubia yunnanensis. The sequence goes on from CM075066.1 coordinate 87,167,098, forward strand.
ATCATTTTTTGCCTCTTTTGCATACATATGAACCCATGCCTCGCACCATTTGCCCGCCACCTCCTGAAGTTCGTAGGCGTTGTACTGAACTTGGTTCTCTGGAAAAATCTGCGGTTCGATTAGATTAAATGTCAATTAGTATGACGGGGTTACTACAACAGAAGGTAGACACATATTATGTTCTGAAGTTCTGGAGTTTCGATACTTACGTCAAGTGGATTCTCGGAAGTTGTCTTCATGGCGAGCTCCTTCAGGAATCACATGATATAGTAGCCATATTTCCCAGCTACTTCCTTGTTCTCGGTGCTAAGATAGAATATAAAAATTGATAATGCATAATTAGTGTACGTAAAGAAGAAAAAGTATAAAGTATGTGTAACTATTTATACATCAAACTAAAGTTGATGTTTGTTATCTCCCAGCTGAAATCAGGTGAGGGTTCATTCTTCCTCTTCAATCTTTCATATTTACATGCAAGCCTGTGATATATTAATTTGAAAGATTAACTTTGAAAATATCATGGGAAAAAAATAGTTCGATTGAATGGAAACTAATACCTAGAAAGAACTTATGTTCCTGTGAAATCATCAGGCTTAATACCACCGGTGAGTGTGTCCAGTGTGAAGACATGGTTAGTACCGGGGAAATTGAGGATGAGGAGCCAATGTGACATGTGTTAGTAATTAAAAAATTAATATATAAGTTGAATTTTACTAAGCAGATATTAGTTTGAACGTTATTGTATTTTTTTCTGACCTCCTGAGGTAGGGCACCAAATAAATGGTGGCATTTGATCCTTTCACAGTGTCCCACATGAGGTTAAGCTGGTTGTTTTATCATTCTCCTGAAATAAGTTGTCATTTCTTCCCATGTTTGAGACACAAATTGGGATTGTGCCATTGTTCGTGGCCTTCATTTTACTCCATGGGTGCCTGTTATTGCACAAGTCAATTTATGACATGAATATGTTAACGAAAGAGACACATTAATTGAATTGTTTGGAACCTACCCCATCCACAAATCTAGTTGTGCATTCGAGATCCATGTCATGTCATGACAATTCTCGAGCTTGCCTCCAAACTCCAACAGTTGCTAGATGCAAATGGCAGTTTTGCATGGTTTGGCAAATGTGGATACAGGAAACTGGTTGTAATACACAACCTTCCTTGTAGCATTCATTTCCTTTGCCTTCTCATTGCACAGGTCGATGAACTCCCCATAATTGGATAGTCCCTTAAGTCGTTGTGGTTTTTAATCTGCATGTAGTTAGTAAAAAAATATGTGTTCAGTGATAGGTAAATTTTCCAAATAGAATATTGGATATAGTAAGGAGCTATGATACCATTACAAATTTCAGCGACTTGATAGGTGTCATGTCCTCCCCTCCCCCTCCCCCCTGGCTTGCAACTGTTGGTCGAATCAAAAGACTGTGTGGACAAAGTAGTGAGAATGTAATTTTGAAAAAACTTACATTCAAACACTTAGAATATGTAAATAGAAAAACTATATATTAGGAATATTTTATTGGAGATAGCTGGTCATCGGGGACGTCAAGGAATTCCCATTCTTTGTCCACACAGTCATTGTCATGCACGTCCTTCTCTTGTTCGTCTGCGGTATCCGAATTCTGGTCGATCAAAGTCATTGACCAATCAAAGACATGTTCAAGAGCCTCTCTAACATCGACGAATGTGTGGTTGGCGGATGGCAAGCCCTCTTTGACATGGAACACTGGCTCAGTTACTTGGACATGAGGGATTCCACTTGCTGAAGTATGGTTGTGGCGCTTTCTTTGGAGATATCCTTTGGCCACCATGGCCCTTGTCTTGTCTAATTGCTTCACGAACAAAGCCACCCTTTCCCCATTCTTTCATTGATCATAGAACTTCATTTGTTAGAAATTTTAAACTGTAATTCATAATAGACCAACTATTGATGAAATAAATAATTAAGAATTCTAATCCATTTTTGTACCTCATCATCATCCTCCTCATCGCTTGAAGCACCATTAGATTTTGTTTGTGCCGTGCTTACTTTGCCTAATGCCTTTTCTATGAAGGACTTGGGATCATCCATACCTACTGGTATTTGGACTCCTCCCACTGATGTGATCCCCTTGGCTAGTTGTTCAAGATATGACACCATTGCCTTCACCATTGGTTGGTCTGTAGTTTGCTTCTTTTGGATTTCCAGAGAGGAGGACGAGCTGCTACCACATTTGCTTTGGATGTGGGACAAATATGGTACGAAAACATCTTTTGGGAGGTTGGTTTGAGTACCTCTATACCTCCCTGGGTGATCCTGCTCACCAATTGCCTTTATCAGTATGTCATCCTCATTCATTCTTATATGTGATGATGCGTAAAGTAAACACATTAAACAAATTGAAAAAAAAGAATAAGAACAGTAATAGTAGAATATAAACATTTGAAGGACCAATTTATATGAAAATACTTAAAATATTTTCTGCAACGGCTCTGTCGATGGGATTAGTGTATGTTGTTTTGTCTGCCAGCTTGATGGAATCGAGGTACACCAAGGATCTGTTCACACTGAACTCCTTGCTCTCAAGCTCATTCTCGATCTCCTACTCTGCCAACCCTTGCGCAGCCAGTTTCACTCTTTCTTCTTTTTTCTTTTCCTCGATGATTTTAGCCCTAGTGACCCGGTGACCGCTCTGTCCAGTCTGATGTGTATAAACCTTTTCTTCTGAGTGCTTGCTATTAGCACTTATTTTATGTCCAAAACAAACAAACTTAAGTTAGTATAATGTAATCGGTATAAGTAGTAAAAAAAATAAACTGTGTTGTGAAGACATAAATGTTGATAGACAGTTTACCTTAAATTCTGGTGTTGTCATCTATTCCACTCCTCTTCGTCCATCTATTTGTACTAGCCCTATGGTTGGTACTTTAACTTATGTGTGTCGTCTGTCACCTGCTGAATGTATTTTTTTGGCAACTTTTAATTTCCAGTTGCGGTGGGCATTGCCGGCTGCTACCTACACAATCTCCTTAAAGTTTTGTAGCAGTTTGGGGGGTCAGGGTTTGCTCAAACTCAAAGCTCGCCTGCATTGGGAAAAAAAAGAAAAAATTTACAAAGTAAGCTTGTAGTCAAGGTCAATTATTGTGAACTAATGTTAGCTAATAAAATTGCAAAAACAAATAAAGTAATTTATATTACTCAATTTTCTTACCAAGATGTCCTTCCAAGCCTCCTCCTTGGTGTCATCACGGAAGTTATTCCAGTGCATGTGTGTCCCGAACTTGATTCGCCACTGGAATGCATAGTTACAATATGCAGTCCATGCGGTCCAGTTTTTTAAGCAGACCATGTCGGACAGGTTGAATTGTACCGAGACCCGTTTCCTATCCTTTCCCAGCATAACGGCTTGGCATGTGGCTGTACCACTCTTCTTGCACCAAGATTTAATTTCAAACCTGTCGAAGGCTTTTCCATGCTTCCCCCCTGCCACAGAAACATCGTATGTCCCGACGTCCTTCATGGTCCCCTTTTTGGCGGCTGGAGACTCTCCATGCCACGTGGATGCTAGAGGCTCTACATTGGTTGGAGGCTTTCAATTGTCTCATCGGGTTCCTCAATTTTTAATCTTGGTGGAATGGTGGTTGCGGTGGTTTGAGTATTGTCCATGGCGGGTGTGGTTTCATTTGTATCGTCCACAACTGTTAGTGCTGCCTGACCCCTCTTTTGCTTCCTCTTTGCAACCAGTTTTTGACCCTTTGAGGCATTTAGTTTAGAACCACCAAACCAAATGTGTGAGAACCTAACAATCGATACAGGGGAATTTCACAATAAACAGTCCATTCCTCACAATTCACAAATTGACAATCACATTACCCAGATCACAAATCACATTCACATTTCACAGTCTTTATTTACAACTTAGAATTCGAATTCACTTTGTAGAATCACTATTGTGAAACACAATTTGAAAATAACAACTCACAATCACATTACAAATCACGTTACACATTTGGCAACTCCCAAATCACAATCACATTACACATTTGAAAATAAATCATAAATCACTACTCACAATCACAAATCACAACTCAATGGAATCATATTACAACAAGATCACAACTCACAACTCAAAGGAATCACATTACAATGGAATCACAAATCATAAATCACAAATCACTACTCCCAAAGCCCAAATCACAACTCACAATCACAATCACAATCACAATCACAATCACAATCACAATCACAATCACAATCACAATCACAATCACAATCACAATCACAATCACAATCACAATCACAATCACAATCACAATCACAATCACAATCACAATCACAATCACAATCACAATCACAATCACAATCACAATCACAATCACAATCACAATCACAATCACAATCACAATCACAATCACAATCACAATCACAATCACATTACAATCACAGTTAGTAGCACCGGTATACAATGTTTTGACCGGTTCTATTAATAACTAAAATATTAATTTCTTGGCAAAAATGAAGAAAGTAACTATAGTTTGAAAACAAAAGTGTTATGACCACTAAAAATACAGTCAAGGCTAGACAAAATGACAGAAAAGGGTACAAAAGTGGTCGATAAACTAAACTTACCACCCTATCTTTTCCTTTTCAGGACAACGTCACCACCCACAACATGACCATTCTCGTCCACCCACAACATGACCATTCTCGTCCACCCACAACATGACCATTCTCTTCCACCCACAATCCATCCTCATGTGATCGCATAATAATAGGTGGTCTACCAATGTCCTCTAAACTAGGTAATATAGACGAAAACTCTGCAATGTCGGATTTGAAAGGAATTCTCCTTTCATCTTCGTAAAAGTTATTCTTCCCGTGGAGTAAAACATGCCACTTATCATTGCTTGGGTCTCGGATACAAAACACCTGGCAAGATTGAGCTGCTAGGATGAACTTGTCATTTTCGTTCCCCACTCGATTCAAGTCTATAAGCATAAAACCCATGGGTATCTCGGTACATACCTCGTTACCATTTTCAACCCATATGCACTTAAACACTACCACTTTAAACTCAATATAATCCAATTCCAAAATCTACTCAATGACCCCATAAAATTTCATGACAGTAACAATCATTATTTTATCTCTCTTGCTTGACTAGCAAAAGGACTCGGATTCCACAAAAACACCGCTATTCTGAGTTGTGATCTTGCTGTCCTTGGACACTGTTGAAAAACTGTATCCATTGATATCATAGCCCTGGTATCTCTTCACCGCGCAACTCTGGTGTCCTTGCAAACAAACGAAGTTTAAACGAAATCTCGTCCACATTGCAACGATTGTAAAACCAATTAACAAATGTTGTCGAATGCTCAAGTTGCAACTGGTTTGACAACCATTTGAGGTAAAGTTCTTCCAACATTGACATGTGCTCCTAAACATACATTGCAGTCTCACTACTGCTATGCAAAACATAAAGATAAACTTTCATCAACTCAGCATTAAAGATGTGTATAGGGTACCTTCCATACGTGGGATCCCATTCTTCCTGCCACTGTGCACGTGCTGGAGAACTCCAACTACTGTCTTTCCAGTCAAATTTGAAGCGCAATACCATTGATCTCCTCTGTAACATACCTCTGGACAATGCTAGCATCAAGTTGGTATCGATTGTGTACATAACCCTTAAAGACACCCCCCATATGCTGCTCAAACGGGTACATCCAATGCATCCCAACGGCACCACATATTCTAATTTCCCGGACAACGTGGACTACAAGATTAACCATAATGTCAAAGGATGCTGGGGGAAAATACTTCTTAAACAAACATATCACAAGTATCCCCTCGCGCTCTAACTCATCAAGCTGTTTTCTGCTAATATTTTTACGGGAAATAGAGTTGAAAAAGAAACACATGCGCATGATGCAGAATCTCACCTCCTCCTCCATGACACCACAAATAGGCATGGGAAAGATTTGTTACATCAGGACGTGACAATCGTGTGACTTCAACGCATTAAGACGCAATTCATCATTCACAAACTGACTTACATTGGAAGAGTAGCCAGACGTTATCTTGATTCCCTGGATGAACTTATAAACCAACCTTTTCTCACTGATAGAAAGATTGTAAGGGGCTGATGGTAGGTACATCCATTTACCTTTCACCTGGAGAGCTAAATCAACTCGTATACCGAGTTCAACCAGGTCATTCCATGCATTCAAGCTCTCCTTTGTCTTACCAGGAATGTTAGTAGAGTACCAATTAAACTCTCACACACTATATACATCACATCCAAATAATGGAAAACCTCCAGAGTCTCCCAATATGGAAAATAAAAAAATATCAATCTTTTCTTCCAAAGCCCATCAGTTACGGCAACCACTTTAGATATCTTTTTTCCTAGAACAACATTTGGTTTCTTCACCATGCTGTGGATGGAAAACCCACTCAATATTCTTGGCACCTTCCTCCTTTCCCTCCCCTAACAAAATGAATGTCGTAGTCTCGTAACTTGTGCTTCGCTAGGAGGAATTTCCTATGACCAAGATACACAGCCATCCAACCATTTTTTAGCTGCGTAAAATTAGTTGCTTCCTCACACACATGACATGCCTTGTGACCCTTAACAACGTAACCCAAAAGATTACCATAAACCAAAAAATCATTAATCATGCAGAACAACATGGCCTTCAAATTGAACATTGTCCCACGATAACCATCGAACACATTGACACCGTCCAACCAAAAAGGCTTCAAATCTTCAATGAGTGGGGCTAGATAAGTATCGATGTCATTTCCTAGTTGCCTCGGACCCAAAATCATCAATGGCATAAAAACATATTTCCTCTTCATGCATAGATAAGGAGGCAAATTGTAAATACAAAGCATAACAGGCCATGAGATATGTTTCGATGACATGTTACCAAATAGATTCATACCATCTATATACAAAGGCATTCTCAAATTTCTTGGTTCGGCTGCAACCTTAGGATACCTCTCATCAAAATTGTTCCACTGATCTGCATATGCTGGGTGACTAATAATATCATTATCAGCACAATCTCTATCCTTGTAACATGTCATGTTTTTTGCATCCTCAACGTTCTTAAACAACCTCTTCAGCCTGGGGACAATAGGAATGTACCACATGCATTTTGCAGGAACCCGTTTCCTCACCTTCACAACAACCTTTTCATCTGCAACCTCATTTCTTCTTTCCTTATAATGAGATACCTTGCATACGGGGAAAGCCACCACTTTTTCCAAAGTATCCCTATACAAAAAATAAATATTGGGGTATGCATGTATCTTTTTATACTCCATTCCCATTGGGCACAAAATTTTCTCCGCATCGTACAGGTTGTCCGGTAAACTATTTCCTGGGGGAACTTCTCATTCAAGAAATTAAGAAACTTTTCCATGCTAGTATCGCTCCACGAACCAACACATTTCAAGTTAAACAACTCCATCAAACATGACATTACAATGTCTTTCTTCTTTCAACCAAGATATAACGGTTTGCCTTTCTCATCCAAAATTTTTTACAGAACCTCGGGCCTCCCTGTAAATTCATCCACCTCCTTCTCACACATGTCATCCAATTTAAAATCCCAAAAATATTCCCCCTTGCTACCTACAACCACCTCCAGTGGTGGTTTCTCCCTATGAAATGTCGAAACCAAATAATTCTTCGAAAACCATCTCTTGTACAAATGGAGTTGTAACAGGTCCCGATTGGCAGTACACTTACTATTCTTACAATCATGACATGGACGTAGGATGCAATTTTCACGAATGAAAGCATGCTCCAAGAAGTACCCAACAAAAACTATAAATTCATCACTCACCAAACTAACATTGTGATACACATGCTTACGTCTCTCGATGACATGGTAAATCTCTACAATGTAATTGTAACATTTAAACATCCAAAGCAATATACCATTACACCATGAAAATTAAGTTTATTCATACCACACCCTATGAACATCCAACATGCAATATCGCACACTACTACAATCCATCCTACCACACCCTATATATCAAATCGCATGCATTCAAAACCATTCATTACATCAACAATACTTGCTAACAAACCCTATTCATCAAGAGTGTGAAGCAACATTACAATGTTCAAACTTACAAGATATTTATAGCAACATATCATTCCACACATATTCCACCATAAATGATAAATTAAACAAAACATGATGTACCTTCAAGGAAATTCATTTATGAGCATTCAATGCCTTTGTCAACCCCAAATTGCCATTATGAGCAATAAAACACTCTTTTATGTTTGTTTACCCGATCAAAATGGTGGTAGGTGAGCCTTTAATGCATCAATAGTACCGGTCCAAACCACTAATACCAGTGCAAAAAGTGTCACTGACGTAATAGCACCGGTAGAGGGACCCATGCTGAAAGATAAATCTCAAACTGGTGCATACATTTATATCATTTCCCACATTTTTCAGATCTTCATACAAACGCATCAGTACGTCTGACTGGTGCTCTACTATTTTCTGCATTTTGAAAATTTGAGCACCGGCATAACTATACTGGTGCAACTCTTAATACCGGTGCTGAAACATTTCCCACAATTTCTTTCCTAAACGCACCAGTCTGCTAACTGTACTGGTGCATATTTTGATATTTCTCGTGCAAATTTTTTAACAACACCGCTTTTCCGCACTGGTATCCAACGTAGTGATGCTCAAAACTTCCAAACTATTATTCCTACCATACATAGGCACCAGTGTTGAGCACCAATATGTTTTTTTCTGGTTCAATTAAATAATAGGCAACGGTTATTTATCCATGGATGCCTGTACCGGTAAAAAGGCATTGACTAACACCGGTATTACAACACCGGTACATTTCAACTGGTGTCTATGTACCTATTCTCCAGTAGTGTTTATCTATTAAATCTCCAACTTTAATTGATTCATCCATGTTAAGGTTATGTTGGGAGAAGTGATTTAATATTTTTTCAATTTCTACAAATTGTTGTGTCACTGGTTTGTTATCCACCATTTTGTAATTAAAGAAGGATGAGACCAAGAATTTCTTACTGGTAGAATCTTCTCTCGTGTATCTTGCCTCTAGTGTTTCCCAAAGCTCTTTTGCAATCACCATTGAGTGGTAGACATCAAACAAGTTTTCACACATTGCGTTGAGAATATGTCCCCTACAAATATCATCACCTGTCTCCTATTTCTGCTTCTTACGAAGATCATTTATTGTTTCTTCATCTCCGCCAGTGGCTGGTTTAGGAGTGATAAGGACATAAGCCACCTTTAGTGCAGTCAACAAGAAATGCACACTTTTCTTCCATCGAATGTTATTTCCTCCATTAAAACAATCAAGTTTAATCACGTTGGATGCAAGATCCTTGACATTGTTTGCAATTTTTTATGGTTTTGAGATAAAGCCTTAAGATTGTTGGTTACTAGATGTATTTATTACTAATCAAAATGGCTACAAGAAAAGTGAGGAGATAACACAGGATGGATACATAGTAGCGAATCTACAAATTGCGCACAAGGCAATTTCCTTAAGACTTTATTTGTTCCCTTTTGTGTGCAAGTAAAAAAGAAGAAATATCCTCTTAGGATAAGATGAAGTAAAAGTTGAAAAAGTTTTCACTAACTTCCCAACACCAAAAACAACAGAATGAAGAAAAAGAGTTTTAGAGAATGGAAGACATGTTTCTTATTCTTTCTTTTCTTGCGTTGTGTTGTAGTGTATCTAGAATGGCAAAGGAGAGCTCCTTTTATACTTATCCAAGAGAGCTTGACATTGATGTCTTCTCTTTAATATCATGAGTTGAAACTCTTCCATAAACTCAAAAACATAAGTTTCATGAATTCATAGGATAATTAACACATTTTAAGATAACACTTACTTTGATCTTTAAACTTGTATCAATTACAAGAATTTACCACTTGTTTAATGTCAAGTAACCCATGCATTACATGGCTTTCAATTCTTGAAAATATCTAACAAATTTCTATAGTAATTTGTAATATTTTTACAAAGAGCACCAATAAAAGAAGGATAAAGCGTGAGATTTCCAAAAGGAACACTAGCAGGACTAAGCAACTAAAAATACACTACAAAAGAAACGGAAACAGTTGCATCATCAGACATACCAGCATAATGAAAAATGTCAAGATCATATTTGACCCGACCTAAGAGAAGACCTCTGCGGACTGTGTGTATTGATGCCATGATGTGTATTGATATACAAGGATTACAATAGTGAATATACAAAATTTTAGAAAACTCTAGTTACTTGAAATATTAACTTGCTTTATATACTACTCCTTTCGTCCCACAATAAATTTCTTAATTGCTTTTGACTCAATCTTTTATGCAAGCTGATGTGACAACATCTTTTGTTATCAGAAATCAACCTTTTAAAGTTTTTTGCATGAGTGTTGTCATGAATAGTGTCAATTTGGTAGATTTGGGGTTTAGTGAGGGTAAATTTGGTAGATTTAATGACTATAAATGAAAATTTTATAAATGTGAAGTTATTTGTGGGGCGAGTTAAAAAGGAAAGTACTACACCTATTTTGTTGTTTTTGGTACAATAGTTTTAGATGTATTCATTCTTGCAGGAAATGTGTTGAGAGTATTGAGTGAGGAGAGTAAAAACAGTTTAATAAGTGGTTCAAAATGATTCACTTTTTGCCATAAAAAGAAATGTGTCCATTTTAGCAAAACATAAGAAAATGGAAATGGTGTTAAACACAACAAAATAGAGGGAGTATGAAGTTTATTGTGGGACGAATGGAGTATATTATTAGAACCCTCTCAAATAAGAGAGTGTTTCTTATTAGATTGCCTAACAGTTGAACCAAACGTGGAAAACCTTGTGTTTATAACTTTTAACGTCAGATTATAACCATTTATATTTTGAGATACATTATAAGTTATGAAAATCTTGTTGCAATAAATTAAAACAAATATCAAATCACTCTATCAGTTATATTAATCATAAAATGACCTAATCTAATAATTAAGCACTCTAAAATAAAAAATTGTGCTAAAATAAAAATATTTCAAGTCTTAAATAAAGCCCAATAAAAGAGAGTATCCTCATCTTCCTGTCTTCCATTAGATTACATATTTTTTGGACATGATTTCAGCCTCCATATAGTCGACATTGATATCCTTAAACTTTCTTTTTTCCACTTTTGTCTAGTTTATTATTCCCTTCACTTCTTAATTAATTAGAGTTTGTAATTTATATTTTCAGTATCCTAAATATAAGTATCATTATATTCCTTTGGTTTCCTTGGGTTTTATAGTTTTGTCTAGTTTATTATTCCCTTCACTTCTTAATTAATTAAAGTCTATAATTTACATTTTCAGAAATCCTAAATAGAAGTATCATTATATTCCTTTTGTTTCTTTGGACGTGGAGACACTGATTCTTTCTTTTCGTAATGGTGAAAATAATTGTAGCCGACAGTCAAATTTTAAAAAGGACAATATACATTTATAACTTTTTGGTCGGAATTTGTGTAATGACTACTTTACCACTCTAAAGAATTTAAAAAAAATTTAAAAGTTGTGAAATGACAGTGATGCCCCTAACACTAATATTTCTCCTTTCCTTCTCTTCTCTATCATTGCTCCCATTCTCCCTCATTACTGTAATGTTATTTTCCTTCTCTTCTCCACCATTTTATTTTATTCCATCCGCTGGCTGGGCTATGGTCGCGTCATGTCGCGATTGGCATCGGGTGGTGCTGCGATTGCCGTTGGGTGGGCTAGGGTGACGTCGTAATAGGCGGCAAGGCCCGGTGGAGCTTGGTGGCGGAGCTGGTGGTGAAGATCATGGTTGGGTAACGTCTCTAGGGTTTTGGCTCTCAGTGGCGGGGCTAAATTTGGGCTGGGTTACGTCGCTAGGGTTTTGGTGGTAGGGGCTGGGCATCGAGCGGTGGGGCTAGTGGCGACAGATGGACTAGTGTTTAGGGGTTGGAAAGGTGGTGGTGGTGACGGGGGCTAGTGGCAGTGGGGGGGGGGGACGATGGCGAGGTTGGAAGGTGGTCTGAGGGTAAAATTATCCCAACACTTATAGGTTTTAGGTCAAAAGGCATTTTAGTCGTTTTATGTGTAACTAGTTAGGCTGTTTTGCACTAAAATTTATCTTTGGATTATATTGACACTTACTCAAATAGGTAGCATTATATTGGTATATCATTACTCTAAAAGAAATGTCAAACTTATTTATTCACTAACTTGCATCATAGGCTTCATAGCCAACGTCGACAGTAGTGCATACAAAAATGTATCATTAACATTGGGTGTTGCTATATCACGCCCTGTATTTTACAAGGTTACACCCTAATACGTATATAGGTGTATAATAAAAAATTTAATTTTTCAAAAGAGTAGAACATTTTAATTTTAGGTTCCACTGGAGCCACCGCCGCCGCCGCCATCGTTCCCTGCCACTGCCGTCCCCAGCCTTCTCCGCCGCCCTTCCCATCCATCTGTCCCCGGTCTTCTTGGCTGTTGTCCCCAACCATCCATCCCCAGCCTTCTCTGTTGTCGTCCCTAGCCCGCCGTCCCCGTCCCAGCTACCCTAGCTTGCCTTCCCCGTCCCCAACAAAACCCTAGCCCGCCGTCCCTGCCCCCAGTCACCCATCGCTGATGCCCCGCCAATGCTCCCTCGCCGAACAAAACCCAGCTCGAGAGGAGAAATGAGAACATGAGAGGAGAAGGAGAACCAGGGGAGGAGGAGAACTGGGGGGCGGAGAACCAAGCAGGGAAAACCGGGCGACGAGAACGAGACGGGGCGATGAGAGCGAGGCTAGGCCGGAGAGCGGGAAGAGGAGAGCGGGGAAAGGAGAGCGAGAACGGCCGGCAGAAAAGGAGAGGAGACCGGGGACGAGCGGTGAAGAAGGAGACCGGAGACGAGCGGCAAAGAGCGGAGGAGAAGGGAAACGAACGGCGACAGTTCGACGGAAAAGGGAAACGGGAGATGGAGAAGGGAAACGAGCAACTGATGGAAATGGTGCACGAGTTCAGTGCACGGCGGACGGCGGCAGCAATGGTGCACAACAGCAGCAGCAGTGGTGCACAACAGCAGCACAGGCAGTGGCCCGACGGTGGTAAATAATAAATTTGATTTAGTATTAGTTTAAGCATATTTAAATTAAATTAAAATACTTATTATTTACTTAATAGTATAAAATTATGATGTAATTAAATAAAATACAGGACATGATATATTAATCCAGTTAACAATTGTTACGTCTATAACAGTGACTGCATTCAAGTCATCAGTTCTTATCTTCTTTTTGACGCAATCCCAATAAAACAAAAATGCTCATCAGATGGCAAACTTTTTCTCAACCAAACTTCTACATCACCATTCACCTGCTCCAGTTATGCGTTCTAAAACTAACCTTTCAAACCATTAGTTGTCAAAACTAACACTTCTAGCCATACAGATAAAATGCAACAACAGCCTACTAGAGTGAAAAAGAACAAGAAGAGGAAGGATATTGATCAAGAGGGGGCATGTTACAATTTGGAAAAAAAAACATATGCAAATATTTACAAATGGACGAGGTCATCCTAACCCCATGCTAAACTATATGTTTAAGGGATCAGCAATGGCACTCTTTCTTTCCTTATTAACTAAACGGCTCACCGGACGAAATCCTTAACAGCTACCAACTCCTCCATCGAGAATGATAGCAAACTCTTCATCCTGTTATTTCTTAATGTACTGCATCCTCATCAAAAGTTCTCCTGTACAAGAAAACAACCCACCATTTCCACTTGAAACCTAGCATGCTCGAGTTGCCGTTAGTTGCCTGGTTAAGGGGGGTTCTCCTGAACCGCTTGAAACTTTTAAAGCAGCAAAGAGACAGGACAGCTTTGCCATCATGGCCATTGTCCTCATCCTCTTTGGGACAACCACAAGCTCCTTTGACATATCCTCACTTGGGCTTTGGTAACCCTCCAAGTCAGCTTTCGTGATCAAAACAACATCTCTAGATGGTGAAAGTGCAGCACAAGTCTTACGCCACTGCTTGAATTCTAGTACTGCCTGTTTTCCATACAAATCAATTTGCATCAACATGTATGAATTAGTTACGAAATCACAGCAGTCAGGTACAAAACATTCAGGATTCAGCCACCTTATGTGGAAAATTGATCGAGCACTAAAACATTCAAACACAAATTCTGATTAAAATCGATTCAACAAATCAATGAATATATATTGCTACCTTCCACTGAGAAGGAGCTAATAACACTCTTGGTCTTCGAGACCTGACATACTCTAGAGCAGATGTAGGTGTCATGTTCTTGTACTCTACCTGCATGTCAACAACCAACCGTATAAGTTGGCAAACAACCTCATTAAGCAGCCGTGAGCCGAAAAACTGTATCAGAGATATGAGATACATATACATACCAAGTAACATAGAACAACCGTTGTGCTCCTTCCCCGCCCCGCCTTGCAGTGCACATAAGTTGTATGACCGTTGGATGCATTCTCTGTAACCAAAAAGAAGACATGTCACATGATAGTTGAAGTACTCCATCAATAAGATACAACTCGAGGGAGAAATGTACTTACTGTGAATAAAATCCACAGCCCGATTGATATCAATGAACGAGGGCGCAAAGAGATAGTCCCGGGTGGGAATAACTACATGATCAATCCCATGAGACTGAAAAACAAAAAACAATCAGCAAAACACTCAACTGCCACAAGGAGGCATAAATCACAAAACCTAGAACTAGATTGCTTAAGCCACTTACTCGGTACAATGTTGTCGGTACAAGAGTTTCGTAATGCTCATTCAGAGTAATAACACCACCAACACCTAGCTGCTTTAACCGAGGCACATCCTTCGGGAACGGAACTGCTCCGAGAAGCAAAAACTGGACAGCATAGAATATGCGGGGGAAAATATGGTAGCAATGTTAAAACACACAAATCCACAAAGAACTACCAATGCAAACACCGAAAAACTATGGAGCAGCTAGAATTACGAGACCAGAAATAAAAACCCCTAATTTTGAGATGGAAAACATAAAAGAAAGAAATTGATAACAAACATTCAGAAAGAAACCTGATCAATTTGATCCCACCATCGGAACTCAGCTTGATTAATCTTGTTGCGGAAAACGTTATACAAAAGGGTCGGGTAAAACAGGATCCGGGCACCCGCACCGACCAGAGCTCTCTTGGCGTCGGCCCGAACTATCATCATCCGACGGTCCACGTCATCATCGTGATCAGAGAAAGCACTTTCTTTCTCATCCAAATCCTCGATCTTCATCTCAATCAGAAAACCCTAGCTGGGTTATAACGGAAATTCGTTTCCTCAAGAGAAAAAGAAGAAAAAGGAAGAAGGCGATGAATACTATGAATCGGTATACGGAGACTCCATCAAATTTGGGGACTTGAGGGACACTTAGATGCAGGCATGGCGGTGTAATTATCGAATCCAACGGCTCATGTCGACGGAGAACTGGGGAAAAGCTTCGATACACAGAACTGGAACGGGGGGAGTGAAGGAGGAGAGAGAAAATTGGGTTTTTGTTTTTCTTTACTTTTATTTTCTATTTTCAGAGAAACGGTGGAATATAGGGACGGATAAGTGGACGTCCACCAGTTTGTGTAGTACTGTGGATCTCTTCTGCCATGTGGCAAATTTCCGTTTTCCTTTCATTTATTTTTCTTTCCGGAAATTTCCTTACTTTTAACCGTTCCCATTCCTCCATAATCTGACCCTTTTTAAATTAAAAATATAGTCGGTGGCAGCATGTCCATACGTTTATGGATG
This sequence comes from Rubia yunnanensis, assembly GCA_037428765.1. Classification (NCBI taxonomy): domain Eukaryota; kingdom Viridiplantae; phylum Streptophyta; class Magnoliopsida; order Gentianales; family Rubiaceae; genus Rubia; species Rubia yunnanensis. The sequence continues at coordinate 87,182,919 of CM075066.1, forward strand.
GTTAACTGAATTTTTTAACTTATGTGCTACATTTTAAAATTTTCATACAAATTTAGTAATTTTAAAAAATTATATTATATATTTTTATATTTTCACATTCAAATACACATTATTATTTGATTTAACTTTTAAAATAAAATATTTTAATTTTATAAAAAATACAATATTTAAGATAAAAAGTACACTGAACTGTGCATAAGTTTATGGTCAGATCATCTTTCCTGAGACTTATATACTCTCTCCATCCTATGAAACAAAGTGGCTACATATTTTAATAATTAAAAAAAAATTATCAGCCTCAATTTCTTGACGCGTGACCACATGATTATGAAATACTCCCTCTGGTCCTCTTATATTGGCTTACTTTCCATTTTGGGATGATTTTTTATTTATGTCTCCTTCCCCTTTTGGTAAATTCTAGAATGTTTTCATCCACTCATTTTACTTTTTACACTTCCAATACAATCTCTACCATTCATTTATCTTTTTGAAAAAATTTGTGTCCAAAAGTTGAGGCCAATATAAGAGGGCCAGAGGGAGTATTTTAGAATACATTAATTATTCCTAATTGTCTAAGTTTTGAATCGATGTCCATTAAAATCGACTGAAACTAAAAAATAATAATTTTAATCTATAAATGTAAATGAAAAAAGAAAACATTTAAAAGAAAATAAAAACATTACCCCAATTTTTCCATAAACACCTTCTCCAATTCACACCTCAACCATGCCTCGTTCCCATTCCTCAGAAAAATTACATCAACACCACCACCTTACAAATCGGGTCTCCTGCAATTAGTGACCCAGTCGTTGCATCGTCACTGATTGATAAAAGGGTTTCGATCAATAATGAAAGAATTAGTTAAATTACTTATACAGTGTGGAAATTTTGTTCCACGGTAGTACGTGGATTATATTTCTGTCTGGAAAACATAAAGGCTTTGTTGCACATACACCCTATGGAGCATAGTAAATGACACTGCCCTCGACCCGAATCCAAGGTGTTTGGTGCTTTCGGATGGGTACATGGTTCCGGTTGCATGTCCCAAGAGCGGGGACATGGTGAGAATCATATACCTCTTTGTAGTAGGACCTTGTGGTGTTTTATATGTAGGTAGTTTTGGTGCGCCTTGTGGTGTTTTATATGTAGGTAGTCTTGGTGCGCCTTGTGGTGTTTTATATATAGGTAGTTTTGGTGCGGGTTAGGTTATTGAGCCTAAGGTGATGGTGGGCTATAGAGATGATGAGGTTGTGGTAGTGATGGGGTTGATTGTGGTGAGACAATGTACAATGGTGAAACCGATATGAAACCACTTTTGTGGTTTCTTTCTATTAAATATTGCTCATCAACTGAAATCACAATGAAATCACTCAATTTTCACCTCCACGTGTTGAAACTACTTCATGGACCAACTTAATTTTTTCTATCCTACTCATAAATTTTACCTTCAATATTTAATTTAAATAAATTTGTCTGCCCAAAATAAATTGAAATGTGAAATTTGATACTCCCTCTGTCACAAACTAAGATGCAAACTTACTATTTGACAATCAACATTATCTATCTTTGACCACATACTTGAATAGATATCTAAAGAACAATATTATCGTATATGATATTGTTGGATTCGTCGTAGTAAGTAGTTTCTAGATATCAACTTTTTTATTTGTCATTAATATGTGTAGATAAATATATTAACGATCAAACATGTTTCTTGAAAATCGTGAAAAAGATTCTGTGAAACTTAGTCTGGGATGGAGGGTACCATATACTTTTTTATTTTGTTTTTTTTATTTTGTTTTTTGCAATTTACTTTTTTATTTTGTTTTTAAAATTTAATAATACGATTTCCTTTTTCAATTTTAAATAAAATAAAAATTTTAAAATTATTATTTCAACTAAAATTAAAATAATGGCAATTGGGGCATGGGCATGTCACCTTCACGTGGGCATGTCAACTGAAATGGCAATTGGGGCGGTATCACATTGAGACAACATTGAAAACCTATCCTCGGTAGCTTACGAGTTTACATCTATCCCTAGTCGGGTACAGTTTATTTTTTTATTTTTTCCCTGTAGTCGTTACCCAAATTCGCACAAGTGTGTCCACACCCTCCAAACTTACTTGACGAGGAATCCATTCTTGCTAACAAACACAACCCCTACACACACCTAGGAGCACCCCTTCCAGCGTATCCATACTTCCTTCTCCCCCCACCCACATTTTAACGTTTTGGGCTCTTGAAAAAATAAAGAAATATGAAAAACCCTATTGTGGGGTTTTGTGGTTTCACTGTGGTTTCATTTCCGAATTGAAACTACTATGAAACCCCCACTGCACATGCTCTGATGGGCAATGGAAGGTGACGCGACTGGTGATAACAGTACACAATGTAAAGTGATGGTGGTTATGGAGCTTTTGGTGGATGGTAGGCGGTGGGAGGTGATGGAGCTGGTAATGGTGTTGGGCGATGAGAAGTGATGGTGGTTATTGAGTTTCTGGCAAAGTGGTGGGTGGTGGGAAGTGATGGTGGGCAATGGGAGAAGGTGGGCATTGTGGTGATGGTTTTGAAAGGAGTTGGTGGAAGAGGAAGATTTTTGTGTGTGTTTGTGTGAATTAGGGGTTGTTAGAGCATTTATATCATTTACACTCAGTATTTATAAAAAAAATTATAGGTTCAACGCTCGTTGAAACATCTGCACCACTCAAACACCCACACCACCAGAAATCTCATCCTCTTTCATTGCCTTTATCACCAACCACCAAATTCCCCTCTCTCGCCAATTGTTTGAAAAAACCAACACCTAACCCCTCAGTCTCAAACTCATATTTAGACTGACATGTGAAAACTCTCATCGTGTGGTAAAACAAGATAAATCCGGACTCGGTCAAAGTTTGTGACCTGAATGTCATTTTTCATAGATGGGATTTGTAGGAATTCGAATGCTGAGTTGGGCTCATCTTTGATGAATGTTTGGTGGTTTAGGACTTTGCTGATATTTTTCGTCGTTGAAATTTGGTTTTACCTAATTACTTCAGTTGCTATTAACGTGTTCCAGCATACCTTAATTAACCAAGTTCGTAATAAAGTAAAAACTTAAAGACACACGAACTGGTTAGGCAGTTCGATGAATGTCACCTACATCTGCGAGGCCTAGCCCAGTTCAGAATAAATCCACTAATAAGAAAGATAGTACAAAGTACATCATACAATATACTTATCTTTTCTAATTCAACACGTGAATCCTACTAGCTCCCCTAGTTGCCGATCCACCTTGATCAGATTCTCTCTAACCTCAAAACTCATCGACGTTGGATCTACTCCTCCTGAGGAATTGAGGCTTACGTTATGAACTTTAATATCAAAATTTCGATCATGTTGTAACACCAATGTATAGCTCTGCGCTACTCTCCAAATTATGGAAACCTGAGTGCAGGTTTTCTCTGTAGTAATGCGTGAGTAGCTTAGCCAGAATGTCCACAATATGTAGCACAATCACAGTCTTCAATTACTCGTGCACTAGAATCCTATCTCCACAAAATATTCTGATCACAATCAAATTCTATGGAAATAGGATTTATCAAATCTAATCCCTTGGAGATAGGAATTAGAATATTCTCGCCCTTAGCCTTTCCATAGCCAAAACCCACATCAATTCCAACTCTAGAAATCTTAATCCAATCCCACAAATATATGAATTGATATATTCCTCAAATAAAATAATCTTGGACAAGATCTACAGCCTCTCGGATTCTTTCTTCAACATTTCTTATATGTTGGCAAAGTCCAGATCTGGATTTTACAAAGTCTAGATTTGGTTTATTGGCAGTTTGCATAATTTCCACAAACTGCCAATAAACCAAATCTGGACTTTACAATCTCCCCATTTTGTATTTTGTGGACCCATCAATCTTTTGGACTTTCAACTCAAGTTATCACCAATATGGATGTTGGAACCTGAGCTGAAAATAAAATTTAGCTCCCCCTGCATATCACAGCTCTAAAACTTAAACACAACATTCATGTTGAAACATAAAATTCACAATCAGTACTTGGCTACAAAGAAAACCATGTTGGAACACAGGACCAACATAAACACATAAGTACTGAAATCCGAGAGCTCCAAAAAAATATCCCAAAATATTCATCATTCCCCTAGCTTCTAGTTGGGCCCAAAAACAGAACTCCAGAAAACCAAAAAACCAAAAAACATCCAAATCCAAAAGTACCCCCCCCCCCCCTTGGGGCCATAAGACAAGCCAAACAGTAAAAAAAAATAAGAAAAAATCATGCATCAACTTCATAAGCATATTCCTCCAGTGTGTCTTCAGCATCCAATTTCTTTGATTCCTCTTCAAGTGCAACAATTTGAACCTGTGGAGCTGCAATTTTAGCCTTTACAACAAGCTTCTTGGCCTTTTTACCCTTCTGAGCTAAAAATCCAGCCTCTGATGGCTTCCAAGGTAGATCATTTATTGTTCTCAACTGAAAGGTCTTCTTATTCAGCTTGAAAGGAGTTGTAACAACTATCACATCACCTTCCTCATCTTTCACCTTCTCCCCTTTCAAAACACTAGTAATAATACATGGATATGGGAAAGAGTTCTTAGCCAGTGAAGAACTAGCATGCTCCACTATATTTGATTGAATGAGAAGACCAAGGTTCATAGGAGTCTTAGTGTGAATACAGTATAATAGTTTTGTCATGTCGCGGGTGAGAGCAGTGGTGTTAGAGGATGGGATCCAAAAATATACAGCTACTTGAAATAGACAAAACTACCTGGTACTCAGAATGGATGTTGCAGCATTTCCCTAAGTTGGCCACTCAGTCTGATATCATCCTGTAATCTTAGTAAGAATATGATCATAGGTAGCTTCAAAGTCCCCAGTATACATAGTTGTAAACTCAGGTGTAGGCAGTCCTATCGGTTTGTTAATCTTATCTGCAGAAAATCTGACCACATTTTCTCTTGCATAGACCTTGTTGTACCAGACTAAATCAGAGTCAAGATTGCCTTCCATCAGGTTTGAGTAAAACTCATGCACGATATCCTGATTTTATTCCTTGTATACAGAGGCAGCAGTTGTAAATTACAAATACTCTAAGTAGTCAATGAAACCACACTCCTCGTAAGCATTCAGATCAATAGTCTCAATCCATCCTATTTGATCTTCTTTGGAGAGTTTAGACAAAGTCATCCAGGACTTCATCACTGGAGTAGGCTAAATTCTCAATCGGCACTTCTTGTGTTGAAACATCAGTTCCTCCTACTTCATTAGCTTCTGCGTGTTCCTGTGTTGGAACATCACCCACCATCTCTGCATCTTCCATCTCAGGTTAACCAGGTGTTGAAACATCATCAAGGCCAAACTCTCCAGTCTTAGTTTCCCCTTCCCTAGCATCCAGCTAATCTGATGTTGGAACATCATCAGCTTTAACCTCCTCACCATTGTCATTCTTTTCATCTTCTTGATTATCTGGGGCATGGTCTCCTCCCAGATGATATTCATCAACCATCTCATCATCAAGATTCTCTCCCCATGAATCCCTCTCTGGGGTCAGAATCACATACTTTCCTCCCAAATCATAATCTTCAACAATTTTCATGTTAGCTTCTGTATCATCTTCCCATGTATCCTCTTTCTCTGTTTGAACATGACCAACATCCCAAGTTTCCACCTCCTCTTTATCAGAGTCACTAACCTCAATCACAAAAGGGGACACTTCCTCTTCATCAGGAGACAACTCTCCCAGCCTTCTCAACCTTTCACCCACACTAGCGTCATAAATCTGAAGAGCCTTGTAACTGGCAAAACTTAACATATACTGATCCTCCGGCCATTCTCTAATCTTTCTCAGTTTGAGCTTTCTCAGCCTAGTGGACCGTGTATACGTACACATCACTTTTTTCCCTTCATGCTCTATACATGCTAGTTCTATCAATCTCGAATTTCAGTTCTCAATTTTCTTTATTCCCCCAATATTCTCTCTCAACAGTCAAAACAAATTGACTCCATTAATATACCCAAACATTGTATCTTATTAAATCTACCCTTTTATCATGTTTCCCATAGTGGGCCATGCAATCTTCTAGATATTTAAATGTATGACCATTGAAGGTAAAACATATTTCCTGGAATACCTTGATTATTACTGGAAGAGAGGGTTCTGTGATCGGCTCAACAGGTGGTGATCAGACAACTGCAACTCCTGATTCTTGAACATCATCCCAATCTTTAAGCATATTGCTTTCCGGAATCTCTAGACTCTGCTCAGGCTCTTCATACAATTTCTTGAAGTTCTTGCTCTTTTCCATATTGGAGATCTTCCTAGTTTCCATGACAAAAATTTTAAGCCCAGGAGCACGTTTTAGAGAGTCCTGAAAATTCTTGTATCTTGGTCGTATTTGCGAGAAATCCGAGTATACTCTCACACAATCAAGATTGCAGCAAGGAAATAGGGAAAGAGGTTGCAGGAGAAAAGGAATAAGAGACGGAGATAAAGAGTAAAATTTTGAAAAATATTAACTTTCCCCTTCTCAACACATGTGCCAGCCTTCTGTCTTTCCAGGGTAATAATTACCTTCTTTTACCCACTAGCCGTCAAATCCCATCCACATCTTTCTCTCATCTCTTAATTTTCCTTCCATATTTCGACATGCAACAACCACTTCCAATTGTTCCGTTTCTCTTTTCAATTTTTTTGTGTTTTTCATTTTTCTATGTACAAAACGAAAAAAACAAGAAGGAAATCTATAGCTACAAAAAAACATACTTGAAAAAATACCTCAAATGTGACAAACACGTAAGTGTTGTCTGGGGAGCTCGAATGTAGCTAAATCTAGTAGTTTTGTGAAGATATCAGCAAATTATTCTAATGTTGGACATGGACCACTGTGACTTCCTTTCTCTCCACTAGATCTCGAATAACGTGGTGCCTATATCAATGTGCTTTGTTCGAGGATGCTGGACTGGATTCTCAAATATATCTATAGCACTCTTGTTGTCACATAAAATCTTCAGAGGCCCTTGGTGAATCCCATAATCTTTCATCATTTGTTTTATCCATAATAGTTGTGCACAACAACTTCCGGCAACAAGATATTCAGCTTCAGCAGATGATAAAGAGATAGAATTTTGCTTCTTGCTATACCAAGATACCAAATTCGTGCCAATAAAGAAACAACCACCAGTAGTACTTTTTTGATCATCTGCATTACCGGCCCAATCCGAATCACTATAGCCAAATAGATTTGAGTCTTGATTTTTAGAATACTAGATACCATACTCAAAATTCCCAATTAGATAATGAATAATCCTCTTAACCGTAGTCAAGTGAGTTTCCTTCAGATTTCCTAAAACCTCGCACAAACTCCAACACTTAAACATATATCTGGTTGACTAGCTGTAAGATACAGAAGACTGCCAATCTTACTTCTGTACAATTTTTTATCAACTGAAACACCTTTCTCATCATTCACCAACTTATCTGTGGCCCTCATAGGAGTTCAAACTGATCGAGAGTTATTCAAGCCAAATCGTTTCACCAGATTCATGGCATACTTACTCTGAATGATAAACAAGCCATTCTTTTGCTGCTTGACTTAAAGTCCTAGAAAATAACTAAGTTCACCACCATGCTCATCTCGAACTCATCCTGTATGAGATTTACAAAATCCATGCCCTTAGCACCTGTTTCAACCCATGAAGTGTCTTTTTGAGACGATACACATGATGGGGATAGAAAGGATCCTCAAAACCTTTTGCCTGCTCAACATAAACTTCTTCATTCATCACTCCATTTAGAAAGACACTTTTCACGCCTATCTGGTACAATGTAAAGTTCATGGTACATGAAATAGCAAGTAAAATCCAAATAGATTCTAACCTGACCACTGGTGCAAATGTCTAATCAAAATCAACTCATTCTACTTGAGTGTACCCTTGTGCCACCAGTTTTGACTTATTTTGAGTAATCGTGTCATCAGCATCTGACTTGTTTTTTGAAGACCCACTTGGTGCCAATGACATTCACCCATTTTGGATGTAGAGTAAGATACCATACATCATTCCTTGCAAACTGTTCAATTTTTTCCTGAATTTCCGCAACCCAGTATTCATCATGGAGGGCTTCTTTGTAATTCTTCAGCTCAATCAGTGAAATGAAACAATGTAACCCTGCAAGTTCCTTATAATTAACTTGTGGTAAAGTTCAAGTTCTCTTTGCAGTTGGTTCAGGTGTTTCCCGTGTTGGAACATGAGGTGGAGAACTTGGGGTTGATGTTCCAGCATCGATCTCATCGGGGTCATCAGGATTCTCAGACGGATGTGATGTTCCAACATTGACGCACTAGCTGGTCTATGTATCTGGTGTTGGAACATGAGATGGAGCAGGTTCATCATCTCCCTTTCCTGATACTTGCTTGTCATCTGAATCATCAACAATCACATTGATTGACTCCATGAGAGTTGTAGTATGGAGATTAAACACCATGTATGCACGACTATTTACTGAATAACCCAGAAAGATTCCCTCATCACTACGGTTGTTAAACTTTCCCAAGTGTTCTCTATCCCTGAGGATGTAACACTTGCTTCCAAACACATGAAAATACACAACATTTGGCTTTCTACCTTTCCAGATTTTGTACAAGGTCTTGTTTGCGAATGGACGTAGATACACCCTATTTATAGTATAACATGTTTTGTTTATTGCTCATGCCTACCATATTTTGTGAATTCCTTTTTCTGCCAACATAACTCGGGCCATCTCCTGCAATGTTCCATTCTTTTGTTCTACAATCCCATTTTGCTGAGGAGTAATGGGGGCAGAGAATTCATGTTGGATGCCAAGTTCATAACAAAAATCACTAAACTGAGAGTTTTCAAATTCTCTTCCATGGTCACTACGAATTCTCACAATTTTTCAACAGGACTTCCTTTTTCTGTTTGTAATTTGACTCCTAGACTTCTGAAGACATCCACTGTATCTAATTTCTCTTTGAGAAAAGCCACCCAAGTGTTTCGGGAATAATCATCAACACATACAAATTTTTTCCAGTCATACTAGGAGTATTAACCAGGCCCATTAAATCCACGTGAAGTAATTCAAGATTTCTTGAAGTGGTAATATATTGAACAGATAGTGAGGAGATCAAATATGTTTAACCTTGTTGACATGGTCCACACACAATACCCTTTTTGTTAGTGAGAGTAGGCATACATCGAACAACTTTAGCATTTGCAATATTTACCAACATCTTGTAGTTGATGTGATCGAGCTTTCTGTGCCACAAGGTTCCTTCATCCTCTCTAGAGCTTAGGAACCTCACTTCTTGCTCCAGCAAATAGCAATTGTCTGATGAACGCACTCCAGACAATACTTTGTTTTCTCCGTGCTTCACAATTCATTTGTCCTTTTGAAACTCGACTGTCCTATTATCATCACACAGTTGACTGATGCTCAAAATGTTTGCCTTCAAATCTTCTACTAGCAGAACACTTGTGAGCTAGGGAATCCCTCTATCTCCTTCACCAACTACACGACTCTTCTTTCCGTCACCAAAAGTAACAAAGCCACCATCATATGGTTTGATGTTGTTAAAGTATTCTTGAGTACCTATCATGTGCCTGGAGCAACCACTATCAAAGTACCAAGAATCTCTAAAATGTGCAATAAGATATGTGTGAGCAACAAGACATACAGTACTCGTTTAGGAATCCATACCTTTCTGATCAATCTAGTTGTTTGGGTATCGCTCATGTTGGAAACATGATGAAAGTTATCGTCCATTCATAATATCTCTGAGTAGCTTGGGGCATTGTTCCTCTTCATGGCCTTAATAGGAGCATTCATGACATAAAATCAGCTTGTGACATTGGGTCTTCATAATCCTTTTCTTCATGGCATGTACCTCTGTTTTAAAGTCATTCGGACTTGCCTCAGCTTTGTTATATCCAATTCCTTGTCTATCTCAAGCATTCTTTCCCATTGCTAGTATATCATCGAGCTTTGTCTTTCTAGTATTCATCTTTCTGAGTGTAGCTTCACATGTCTCAGCTTTGACAGTTGCTGATTTAAGATTCTGTTTCAGCACATCAATTTCCTTCTCCAATGTCTCAATCATATTCACTAACTCCGTATTTTTCATATTTTTCATACTTTAAGCCACATTGCATACATATTCTAATACTCTTGGAGAATTTCATCATCATTCACTTCTTGACCATCACCATCAACTGAGGAGTTTCCACTCAGCATCTCTGTGTTGGAACATCCCGACTTCTCTGTCTTTTCAGTGTTGGAACATGCAGTGTCACATTCATTCATCTGTGCTCCAAAGGCTACATAGTTGCTGGTGAGTTCTTCTTCTACCCCCTCTTCCTCATCTTCGCTCCATGAAGTGACATACGATCTACCCTGCTTCTTTGGAATGCTAGCACATTCAGCCTGGATGTGACCAAATCATTCATATTCTCTACATTGAATCCATCCTGCCTGCCTTGATTCACTATTTTTATTCCTCAAAAACTGCTGATTGTTTCGTTCCATTTGGGGTCTTCGAGAGTTACCCTACCTACTGTGACCGAGGTCTATCTTCACTCGATCTGTCTTGTGATTTTCTATTCACTACCTTTTTCAGTATTTTTGAAAAATTCTTGGTTATAAGTGAAAGTTCTTCGGTTTCACTCTCACTGCCACCTTCATGATCATCCCTTGAGGTTAATGCTTTGAACGACAACTCTTTGTGAGTTTTCTTCGATGGTTGGTCAAATGTCATCTCATATGTCTGCAGTGATCTCATCAACTCATCCAGCGTCATGTTTGCCATATTTCTTACTTTTTCAATGGAGGAAACCTTCATAGAAAATCGCTTGGGGAGAGATCTTAGTAGTTTCTTCACCAATTTTTATCCCTTGTAAGTTTTCCCCAATTGATACGACATATTGGAGATGTCCCTTAGTTTTCCATTGAATATAGCAACCATTTCATCTTCTTCCATCTTCAACTCTTCAAATTTTGTGGCTAACATCTGTAACTTTGAGTCATGTACTCGACTTGTTCATTCATGAACTGTTTGCAATATATCTCATGCTTTCTTTCCTTGGTAATAATTTGATATGAGTTTGAACTAATTTCCATCCACCGTTATGAAAATAGCATTCAAGGCTTTGGAGTTTGTCATTGAGGTCTTCATCTCATTTGGACTCTATGTTGACTTATCTTTAAGTCTCTGCTTCTTTGTGCTTGTTTATACTTCATTCTCCTTTGAGCTAGATTCAACATCTTCCATAGGATGACTCCATTCAGTTTGAACAAAATACCAAGCAAGTTCATCAAGTGAGCTTATAAAAACTCTCATTCGAGTCTTCCAATAGTTGTAATTTGTTCCTTTTAGAAGTGGAGGCCGAGACACCGAAACTCCTTCTTTGGTTGCCACGGTAAAACCGGATCCGCACATTCCTTGACACAACCAAGGTAAGAATAGTGATTTAGCTATGATACCAATTGAAATTTGGTTTTACCTAATTACTTCAATTGCGATTACCGTGTTTCAACACACCCTAATTTACCAAGTTGGTAATAAAGTAAAAAACTTAAAGACACACAAATTGGTTATGTAGTTCGGTGAATGTCACCTATATTTGCAGGGCGTGGCCCAGTTCAAAAATGAATCAACTAATCAGAGAGATTGTACAATGTACACCATACAATATACTTATCTTTTCTAATTCAACACATGAATCCTACTAGCTCCCCTAATTGCCGATCTGCCTTGATTAGACTCCCTCTGACCTCGAAACTCGTCGACGCTGGATCTGCTTCTCCCGAGGAATTAAGGCTTACTTTTCTGAACTTTAAGATCAAAAGTTTGATCATGTTGGAACACCAATGTATAGCTCTGCGCTACTCTCTGAATTATGAAAACCTGAGTGCAGATTTTCTCCGTAGTAATGCGTGAGTAGCTTAGCCAGAATGTCCACAATTTATAGCATAGTCGCAGTCTCCAATTACTTGTGCAAATAGAACCCTATCTCCACAAAATATTCTGATCACAATCAAATCTTTTGGAGATAGGATTTATCAAATCTAATGCCTTGGAGATAGGAATTAGAATATTCTTGTCTTGAGCCTTTCCATAGCCAAAACCCACATCAATTCCAACTCTACAAATCTTAATACAATCCCACAATTATACGAATTGATATATTCTTCAAATCAAATCATCTTGGACAAGATCTATAGTGTCTCGGATTCTTTCTTCAACATTCCTTATATCACCAAACTTCCTTTTTTGATTTTGTAACATAATAATACCATATTTGCATAATTTCCACAAACTGCCAATTAACCAAATCTGGACTTTACGGCTTGTGCTGCTGGGCAGAGGGAGTGTTATTTTTCAAGTATTTGGCTGATGTGATTGTACTGAATCAAAAATCTTTGTTTGGTACTGAATACTAAACATGGAGTTATTATGGCCATGGCAAACTATTTATGTATTGATTGGGCTTTCATGTGTTCTCGGAAAACCCAACCAAAATTTCTTCTTTCTGTGGAAAATCATCAACAAATGCTTGCCTTTCCATGACGTTCTGCAAAGCATGTGTACAATGTCAGTATCTAAATGTTGTTACTGCTGCAATATGGAAACTCGATCTGAACCAGTTTTTTAATCAGTGTCCAGTAGCCCTAGAATCATGTAAATCGATTTTCTGCATAGTGGAACTGCAAGTGATCAGTTTTGACCGCATCTTTGACAGACTCTCCTGGTTTTGGTCCAGCAAGATGTTTTCAAAAACAAAGAACAAAATTATGTCAATTTTGCATGTACTTCTCCGTTGGATCTTATGGCATGTACTTATGTTGGATGTTATGGAACAAAATTATGTCAATTTTGCATGCACTTATGTTTTAATAAGGGACTTATGCCAGTTTCAAACAAAAAACGCAAAAGATAATTAGGGCATACAAATGGTTTCAACTAGATACGAGATATAAACACAGATGCATCCTACTCCCAACTGAATAATCACACTGTAGGCGTAGCGATCAGATATCCCCGGGGAAATCCTACTCTAATTTCTACCCAAACAGTTTCTCATTGTATCAATCCTTCACATGCTCCACAGATCTCAGACTTGCATCGATGGAAATTTATTCCCCCTAACTGCAGAATCTGACTCTATGCAGATCATAGAAGGAACAAGAGTTGCACCATGGTCACTTGTCAGAGAAATAGGGCATTTACAAAGCATGACAGCCATCTGAGCATTTCATGGAAGCATATTTTCAGGGAAAAAAACAAGGCCGCTTATCAACTGGCAACATTTGCCCGCCTGAAGGGCCACGACAGGAACACAATATTCATCAACTACAAACCCTGCTAGAACGGATCCAAGCTGCTCTGACTGGTGACAAAATCGGACTACTGTCTCTCGGGATCAGCGGATAAAAAGGAGGTGCAATGCCTCCACCTTTGATAATCACTAAACCATGGGAGTTCTCTCTAGCTGATATATGTTCTTTTTTGTGCAAAGCCAGGGCATGGTACTCATTGGCTTCTATACAAAATTACCACAGTAAGACAAAATCTTGTATGAGACTATTTCATAGTGAGACCAATGATTAATATGTAACATCACAGAATATAATATATTACTCCGTCCCAGCCGAATGTGTACACTTTTTGGTCAACTTTCTCAGGTCATGTTTGACCAACGATAACTTTAGTTACGTATATTAACGGTGTGTTAAAACTTGATATTTAGAAAATACAGCATGCAGAGAATCCAACAATATCTCACATGATGATATTGGTATCTATATACTAGTTGAAATTTATGGTCAAACGTGTCTTGAGAAAGTTGACCAAAAAGTGTGCAGATTCGGCTGGGACGGAGGGAGTAGTTGGGGATGGAATTCCTAATAGAATTTGTAAAAAGTGTGGCCAAGTAAGGAAGGATTGAGGTGCAAATATCTTCTTTTTTCCAGGTATTCAATGCAAAAAAATGAGGAGTTAATGATTCCGGGTCATAAGAATTTTGAGGGTCAACTATCCAAGTTAAAATTTTTGCGGATAAAAAATTCACCCGCGCAATGCTTGCATTTTAGTACCAAGTATGATGTTTTAATTCAAGTACTTGATTTTTCAATCAAAACTTGTGACTTGTTTTCAAATACATTTTTTCCATTGAAATCACGTATTTTAAAGTTACAAATTGATGTTTTTAGACAAAATCTCGTGTTTATATATTAATTTTTTGACACTTTATACATTTTGATATTACTTCGTAATATTTTACCATCTTAGTTTTCAAATTTTCAACTTATACTTTCATTTGATTAATGTATTAAATTTTTGGTGTGTTGTTTCAAATATTAATATTGATGCTTGTTTTTTTTTAACATCAAAATTTAAAATAATGTATGAATTGAGTTCCAGGGACTGATAGGCTTATGGACATGTCAGGGACTAATTTGCAGTTAATGTAAATTATACAAAATTTGCAGCCCTTCTTCCCCAAATGAGACGTGCAGCCCTCTGCAACTTCTCAATCTCAATCTTCTTCCTTCAATCTCCATTCTTCTTCCTTCAATTTTCATCCCAAATTTCAATCTCCTTCCCATACTTCAATCTCCATTATCTACGAATCTAACTTCTCCTAGCCGACCAAATCCTTCTCTGATCGATTCATTTTTTTTCCCGATAAGCTCTTCAAACGACTGGTTAGTTTCCGCAAAATTCTGCCCACATCTAAAGGAGAAGGGAGGGCGAGTTCCAGATCTGATAAAAAAACTTGATTTCAATTTGATTAAAACAGAATTCCAATAGTATTGTAACTCTTCACATCTGATTGAGGTTATGTTATTCAATTGATATTTTTGTTGAAAGTTCTAAATGTATGAATTTGGCTGCTATGAACATGTAAAAGACATGTGGCAAATATTCAAAAAATAAAGTGAATTGTTATATCACGCCCTGTATTTTACTTGATTACACCCTATATTTATATTATTTAATATACAATATGTATTTTAATTTAAATAAGTAAAATATATTTAAATTAAACTTAAATAAAAATTACTTTTTAATATTTAATAAAAATTATCGCCGCCGCCTTCTTGCACCGCCGCTGCCGCTGCCGAGCGCCGCCGAACGCCGAACGCCGCCTCCACCGTCGCTGCCGAACGCCGCCTCCACCGTCGCTGCCGAGCGCCACCGCCGTCGCCGCTGCCGAGCGCCACCGCCGTCGCCGCTGCCGAGCTCCGCCACTGAGCACTGCCACCGCCTTCTCCTCCTCCTTCTCCTCCACCTTCTCCTCCTTCTCCTCCTTCTCCTCCGCCTTATCCTCCTTCTCCTCCGCCTTATCCTCCTTCTCCCCAATTTTCCGGTCTCCTTCTTCGGCGAACTTCATCTTCTCCGATCTCCTTCTCCAGCGAAAACTTCATCTTCTCCGGTGAAAACTTCATCTTCTCCGGTTCTCCTCTCCCGTTCTCCTTTCCCGCTCTCGCGCCCAGTTCTCGTGTCTGGTTCTCGCGCCCGGTTCTCGCCCGATCTTCTTCGCTCAGTTCTCGCCCAGATCGAGCTTTGGTTCTCACCATTCGGTTCTCACGTGGATCGAGCTTCTCGTGCCCGATTCTTGCTCGATCTTCTTCGCTCGGTTCTCGCCCGGATCAAGCTTCGGTTCTTACCATCCATCACCGTTCGTCGAGCTTCGGTTCTCGCCCGATCTTCTTCGTCGTCTTCGTCTGTTCCAAGAGAGCTTCGCCATCTTCGCCTCTCGCCTGGATCTCATCGTCTTCGTCTTCGTCTTCGTCTTCGTCTTCGTCTCTCGCCTGGAGCCTTCGCCCGGATCTTCGTCGTCCATCCCTGCCCTCGTTCTCGCCGGAGAAGATGGCGGAGAAGGTGAAGGTTGGCGGCGAAGACTGGTAAGGGACGGCGAAGGCTGGTGGGGGAGAAACGGCCGGTGGCGGTGGCGGTGGCGGCAAATCAGAGTTTCTTAATTTTTAATTTTTTGTTTTTTTGAAAAATTAAATATTTTATTATACACATATATACGTATTAGGGCGTAATCAAGTAAAATACAGGGCGTGATATAGCAATACCCAAAATAAACTAAATGCTGCTGAAAATTTTTGTATATACTATGCACCTATTACCTTACAGTACGTATCGTTTCTATTAAAACATGCACTTGTTTTAAAAGCTCTGACTATGAATTATGAAACTTTTCTAGGAGATCATGTATAAGTTAAGTTAAAATTTCATAATTTAAAATTGTTATATTAACTCTATATTAGTTACTTTACAACATGTATTGTTTAAATAAAAACGTGCATATGATTTAGAATTATCAATTCCTTTTATGAATAGAAAAACTTTGCCATGGGGTGGTGCATAAGTTACGTTATGAATCGCATATGTTTTGTTAAAACATGCATATCTTAGCCTCCAACTAGTATTTCTTATAGCATACATAACAGAGGTCACATATTTGTATTTTTTAAAAATATTATATGTACTGCATTTAATACCTTACAATATATATTGATTACATTAAAACATGTACTTGTTTTTAAAAAACATGAGCATATTTTCCTGATTTAAATCAAAGAGATGTCACAGAAAGTCTTGGCGACGTGAAAGAAACACATGTAAAGCATTGCATACATTGGCAGCGGCGGAACTAGGGGGCGAGGGGGTGCTAGCGCCTCCCCTAAGATCCGGCGGCCCAGAATTTAGGCCTAGAGCCACCGGAAGCCACCGGATTCCCCCCCCCCTTGAGGTCGTCGGTGCCGGAGCTAGGCAGCGAGCGGAAGGAAGTGGCCGTGACTCTGTGAGGCGCAGCGGCAAGCTCAATGAAGAAGATGAAGTTTTTTTGGTATAACTAAACAAAACGACGTCATTTTGGCTTAAGTGAAACGACGTCTTTTTGTTTAGTTGAAGGGAAAAAAATATAAGGGGCCAGCCCAATTGGCCCAAACAAAATTTGAATGACTAATGGCCATTATGGCGTAACCTAATAATATAGCTAGAGGCAGCAGCAAAGCTTACATACGTTTGCCTCCAACTCCAAGCAGATCCACCGGCCAGCCACCGCCTCCTTACGCCACCGCCTGCCGCCGTCCCTTCTACAACCACTATCAGCAACCAAGGGCAAGGTATCAATGGGCTAATATTTTTTTGTTATGTAATTTATGTTGAATAACTTGAATTTGTATGAAATTGTGAATATTGAATATAGATGTGAATAATTTAGTGGTTGTGGTGAAATTGTGAAATTGTGCTAAATATAGATTTGAATAATTTGACATATTTAATTTGACATATTTAATTAGACATATTTAATTTGACATATTTAATTTGGCATATTTTTTAGACATATTTAATTAGACATATTTAATTTGACATATTTAATTTGGCATATTTTTTAGACATATTTAATTAGACATATTTAATTAGATATATTTATTTAGACATATTTAATTAGACATATTTAATTAGACATTTAATTAGACACATTGAACGAGTTTTTTCAGCCATGAAGAGAATCAAGACTGATTTACGCAACAGAATGGGAGATGAATGGATGAATGATGTTATGACAGTGCATATTGAGAAGGCAATTTTTGTTGGGATTGATAATGAACCAATTTTGCAACGTTATCAGCGTATGCAACATCGCAGGACACAGTTGTCTCCTGCGGTTAGTGTTTCTAGTTCTAACAACCCAAGTATTGGAACGTAGTTTTTTATGCAGTGAGAGTTCTTTGTTGTAAAAATCTAATTATTATGTAAGCGTTGTTTGTTAAAAATTATTTTATTTAGCGTTGAAAAAAAAATTTTAACCTCATTTTCGCCCCCCTAATATATACTCCTGGTTCCGCCACTGTACATTAGATAAAATAACGTGCAAATTTTGTCAATTTCAAACACAGGAGGGGCTCTCAACATCTAAAAAAATGGAAGATAAAATGCTCGTGATAGAAATCTTCCATTAGAGAACTTACGATCACAACAGTATTCATATCTAAATTAACTAACATTCTCTAATACAATGAATCATCAATTATTAATCTTCAAAAGGGGATCATCTTTGAATCTTCAAGTCTAGTGCCATCTTCGTTTGAATCCTCCTCGTTTCGAAATGTCTTATGTAGTCCATTGTTCAATGTTGTCTGATTCCTTAAATGTTAAAACCAAAAAGGTATAGATCCAACTCGTGAAAAAAGGGATACATACTGGATATTAACAATTGCAATTTATAAGCAAGCATGTACAATTTCTAATTCAAAACAAACAATAATCAACGATGGAAATAAAAGTCAAACACAATAAAACTACTAAGTACATACTGGATTCTAACAGATACAATATATAAGTAAACAAATGCAGTTCTTATTGAAAATGAACAACTAGAAATAACTTTTTTTATTAAAAAAAAGTGTCATACACAACACAACTAACAAGTACATACGAGATACTAACAGATGCAACATAAAAGTTAACAGATGCAACTTGTTATTCAAAATGTACATCTAAAAATAAATGAAAACAAAAGGTTATAGACAATACAACTAACAAGTACACATTTAATACTAACATGTACAACATATAAGTAAATAGATCTAGCTAAGAATTCAAAACGAACAATCAACAAAAAAAAGGGAAAAAAAGGGTCATTCACAGTACAACTAACAGGTACGCATAGGATAATTACAGCTGCAACATATAAGTAAATTAATGCACCTCGTAATTTCATAAATCGTAGAAGACCCCCAATTCAAAAGGAAGTCAAAAGGTATCAATTTGCACAGTAAAAAGGCATATCCAATGACATTAACATAGTCCACCACAAATTCTACAATCCTACATGCTCGTATTTTCCTACATGCCTTGGCATCAATTGACATTAAACCTTGTCGTAGTAGTAGAATTTTGAATGCAAAAATAGATTCTAAAGTCATATCAACATGCTTACCAAAGCTTTTAAGGATTTAAACATAGGTTGCCGCCTTCTACTAAGATCTTCAAAATTGCACTTGTCACCGAAGAAATTGCCGGAGAGAGAAGACGATGGAACCAAAGAGAATGAGGAAGGAGGTGGCACCGGAAAGAGAAGGAGAACGTGGCGTAAAGGAGGAGATGAAGGTGGCATCGACGGGAAGGAGGTGGAAGGAGGTGGCGCCGGGACGAGGAGGAGGAAGGTGCCCAGGGTTCTAAATTGACGTACAATTTTTGGATCTGAAGTCTGAACTAAATGGGCTTGGCCCGTAAAAATTAACCAAATTTTATTAATTTCAAACAGGTCCTTGGCCCGTCCATAAGCTTTTGGACAGGCCGCCTTTCATGAGACTTTCTCAAATTTTAATATGGATGTTTATGTTTTTCAATATTATATTCATGTTTTGGCGTTTTAATTTGATGTTTTAAGTGTATTTATATGATGTTGAATTATTTTAATTTGATGTGAATTTTTATTGTTCCTATTTGATGTTGAACTATTTAAAATATGATGTGTATTTTAGTATTTTATTTTATATTTATCGCAAATCACGTAATATTCTTTTTGATGTTTTAGCTTGATGTTCAAAAATTAAATTTTTTTATGTATATTTTAGTATTTTTGTTTGATGTGTTTCTATTCAAAACAATGTTTTTATTGTATTTTTTTATTTTTGATAAAATAAGAAATTGATGCGTATATATAGTGTTTATTTGATGTTTAAATATTCTAATTTGAATTTTATAGTATTTTATTTGATATTTAACTATTTTAATATGATGGCTATTTTAACTTAGAGAAAATTTCCTATGAGATTGTCTCACCGTAGAAATTGGTGAGACGAGGGACCATACTGCAATTATTTAAAGTGGGGCTGGAAACGGGTTGTAATAGAAATTTGGGTAAGAAAGCAACTGCCACTTTTTTGGAAAGAAAATCTCAAAATCAAGGAATTTCAATCCTAATCAAATTCAATCCAATTGCATCACCAAATCATAACTTCAAAATTAGAAAATTGTCGATCTAACACAGCAAATCGCCGGATCTAACGCAACATACTCTGAATTTGCGAATCAGCCGGATCAACAAATATTTTACATCTAGGATCTGAATTTTCCGCAGGAATGGTGAATTTTGCAACGGAATGCAGGTTTGAAAGTTTCTACGGTCTGCAATGTTGAAATTATCGAGGTAATATGATATATACGATTTAAAATCTCAATTTATGATTAGAAAATAGCCAAAATTTTGAGAAATCTCATAAACGAATTTTATAAAGGTGTTGCTGTTAAAACCGATGGAAAATGAAGCAATGCAAGGCAACGAAATCATTTTGTATGGAGGAGAGAGTAGCGAAGATGTTGAAACTGAAAATTCAACAAACTTACATCATGGTTTTGGACTTGATTGCTTAAATATACACTATCACAGGAACCCCCCCTTTAGCACCATTTTTTTTTTGTTTTAGCACAGGTTTTTTCGTAGAAAAAAAACCGGTGCATAAGAAACCGATGAAACGGTTTCACTGGTGCTAAATCCCTACTTTTAGCACCGATTTTTTTGTTAGCACCGATTTTTAAACCGGTGCTAATATGTACCGCGATAGCACCGTTATTTTTGTTAGCACTGGTTTTTTTCGTTAGCACCAGTTTTTCAATTGGTACTAATTTTAAAACCAATTTTTTTGTTAGCACATGTTTTTAACCGGTGCTAAATTATTTACGACGACTAAAAAAAATTCCTTCCCCTGCCGCTTTCAGAGGAAGGGAAAAAAACCCAAAATTAACAATTTATTAGGACATTAATTTAATAATAAAATCAACTTCACAAAATTGATAATATAGAAATAAAACCAAAAAAAGTTATGATACAAAATTAATAATCTATGGGACTAAACATAACTATCCCAAACATAACTATCTACAAGACTAAACATAACTTTAGTTTGAAGTAGCAATTGAATCATGTGGCATATACACATCAAAACACAAGGCTAAGCCACACAACTAATCTTAAATCTACGATCCTTAAAAATGCTCAGATGTACCGTTCCATATGCATCTAGAAGTCTATACAACTGCAAACTTCAATTTAGTTTGCAAAAATGGTAGGGGGGGGGAGGTAAATGTAACTAAATCAGTAAATCTTACCATGGAAGGCTCATTGTATGTTCAGAAGCTAATGCCTAAAACATACTTAAGATAAATTGGAAATCCTCCGCATATTCAAATAGACAAAGAAATCAAACATACACACAAAGGGGCTACATAGTTTAGATCAAAATAAACATGGAGGAAAAAAGAGTAATCAAAACTCCACTCAGCACAAACATAAGGGCCAATTCTAATATGAGCATGAAGCCCAGCTTTCTGTATGGTCTTACTGAACCTCACCAAATCATACGTTCCTTTAGAGTCATACTGCAGAAACCTTCCCATTTCTTAGGAAATGTACAAACTCTTCAGCACAATGCACCATACCTTTCCTTGAGTAGGCTCACAAACATACCAAAAGGCATAAGTCTCAATCACATCCAAGCCTCCAACTATAGCCTTGCTTATGTGAGCATCCCAGATCAGCAAATTATAATTCACCCCCCCCCCCCCCAAAAAAACATCAGAGTGCTCCAAAAAAACCAGAGAAAGTAGCCATATCAACAAAAAAAACTGAATAGCTAGGAAATGAATCTATGTAATGAAAATGTGTCTTTCAACAAGATATGTGTATTATTTTCAATTATAATAGCGCAAAAAGGTTCTCATTTTTCAATTGAAAATCATCTTCTAGAGATAGTGACAAAAAAAGTGCAAGCTACTATCAAAAGACAACATTAAAAATGAATTCAGATTGGACTTCAATTTAAACTTTGGTGCATTTCCCGGCTCAAGAACACTCATATAATGCTAAACCTAGACATATTCACAAAATAGACAAGAGAACTGCAATGATCTAAAGCAAACATAAGATTATTTTTTGAATTGAAAGTGAGAATGATACACAATTTTCTAGAACCATTTGGTGCATTTCTAGCTCAAGAACATTCATATGACGCTAAGCCTAGACAAGAGAATTGTAATCACTTGAAGCAAACATAAACAATTCATATCAGTACATTTTCAAGATCAAGAGCACAAATGATTCAAGAAAATGTTTAGAGAAACAGCAAAAGAGGTAGAGATTAAGATTTCAAGAAAACTACCCAAACGATTATATTAGACACAATAAGGCCACAGATCGTCCAGAAAACTCCATTAACAAACCATGCAGCAGATATAAAAAATACGACATTTTCATTTTCTGCACCACAAAAGACTCAACAAAACACGTCCAAAACCCAGTCATCACCACAAACACAACGAAGAACACCAACACTCACCATAATATACAGCAAGATGCACGATGTGGCGCAGAAAGCTCCGGCGTATATCGCCGGTTTCTCCAAAGTGATCGCGATGCATCCGAAGGTATCCACGTATCGGAACGAGGTGTGAAAGATGAGGTAGTTCTTCAAAAGCAGAGAAAAGTTGAATATTACCGTACATATGTTGGTATATCTTGTTGAGGAAAGGTGTAGAATTCCATATTGTACACAAACTAGAAATTCGTACAACAAAGTAATCAGCCAAACAAGTTAATATGCGAAGTGAAGAAAATTACAAGAGGTAAAAAAGAGTAGTAGCATATAGAAATCAGCCAAACAAGTTTTTATCCTGAATCGACACCGATATGCATATAGGAATACCAAAGAGAGAAAGATTGTGTTAGAACTAAAACCAACTCATATATATCAGAGTTGATACAAAGTTGTAAACAACCACTTTTCTTCCTAACATTGAACATATATAGTACACACTGCACATCAAAACATCAATGAAATCCAAGAAAAACAAGTTCATTTGCTCACTGTATAGCATTGCGGGTCATCATCGCTTCTCCAACAATCTTACGTGCTTCTTTTTCGCATCTTTCTAGTCAAAAGCAACAAGCTAAACCCAGCATTTACTTCCCCATAAATTAAGAAAATGCAACAATAATGACAAAAATAACTAGGTTCTTACTAATAAAAAAATAACTAGGCCATGAACTCAACTCAACACACCCTTTTTTGCCAACAACAATCACTCACCTGAATTCGGCCCAACCTTGCTGAGAAATATTTAACTTTCATGTGTGCAAATTAGGCATGAATCCCTAGCATAGTAAACATTAAATCAACACTTAAACGAAGAATAAGATGTGAGATGTGTGGTGTGTATAAGACTTAAAAATCCACGGCTAATCTATACAAATCGCCGCCGCTGCCCTAGCTCCGCCACCCCCTACCTCCGCCACCCCCTATCTCCGCCACCCCCTACCTCTGCCACCCCCTACCACCGCCCTAGATTCGCCACATCCTAGCTCTACCCTAGCTCCGCCAGAAACCCAGGCTACCAGCCACCAGAAAGAACTGTGCGCCACCGCTGCCCTAGCTCCACCACCCCCTACCTCCACCCTAGCTTCGCCACCTCCTAGTTCGGCCAGAAACCCTATCCCTCACTGCACCGTGCCGCTTTGCTGCCACAGTTCCACAACCGCTCTAGTCCACATTTTTGTTCAGCCGGTCCGTCGCACCACCGCCGCTAACTCATCTCCAATCGAACCATCGTCGCACACACCAATCAAACCATCGTCGATCGTGCCAGTCGAGCAGTGACAAGGAACGTGAAGAAAGAATTTTGGGAAGAAATAAAATGAAGAAATGAGGGTCAGGGTGTCCTTTTTTTTACGCAGGGGTATAATAGTCATTTCACATATTTCCAACTATTTTTTAATTTGTATTTATATATTCTAATTCAAATAAATTTTGACTGTTAATTAGTCAAATAAAACTTAGTTATTAGTGTTTATATATTGGAAGTCAAGTAAGGGTTAACCGTTGAATAGTCAAAGTCAAATATTTTTTATTTGTATTTATATTTACTAATTCAAATAAAGTTTGACCATTAATTAGCTAAAGTCAACTTAGTTATTAGTGTTTATATATTGAAAGTCAAGTAAAGTTTAACCGTTTATTAGACAAAGTCAACCTAGTTATAAGTGTTTATATATTGAAAGTCGAGTAAAGTTTGACCATTGATTAGTTAAATCAGCTTAGTTACTAGTCGAAGGTAATGGTAAATAAAAGGAAACCGTGAGAGTCAATGGGAGTGGGAAACATTGTCCCACTCCCTTAATACATGAAACCTAGTAAGACTACCCCTGATGTAGATGTTACAACCAGGTGGCCAAAAGATGCTAACCCCATCGTGGTGACCGAGGCCTGTGAAAATCACCCATGAAAACAGAGGGGCATGAGAACAAACTCACTAGCCCCCTCGCTCCATACAACATCCATGCAACCGGTAGTGTGAATCGGCTTTATTCGCCGTGGTTTGCTCCCCACGGGTGTCTTCCAAACCGAGAAGAGCTGGCTCGGCCTTTAAATGAAGTAGTATGTCCTCTCCTCTGAGAAGAGCTAGCACACTGCTTCTACCATGCACACCTCTAAGATGAAGATAGAGAGGTGGTATTGGCCTTCGATAACGGTCTCTGGATGCGGGCCGAGGTTTTTCTTTGGGATTGGGAACAGAATGACCGTAGTTTGTTGTGCTCCCAATTGTTCCCCATGGATAGACCTCCTAGTGATAAAAGACCGGGCATGACTTCTACCGCACACGCCCTGCGTAACGGTTTTGTAGCCGTCCTTTCCATTTTAGGCAAATGGACAGCCTGATGCGTGCAGTGCAGGAAAATAGTGCAACCGTTAAATCTAAGTGATACCTGGCAAGGGGTTAATTAATTTGCGTACACAGAATTAATTTACCCCCTACCTGACCTGCATGGCCATACAACTACCATAGGAAATCCTTTCGGCCAGATGAAGGTGAGCTGCTGTTTTTTTTTCACTCCTCAGCCACCCCTCGGGGACAAAACGAGGCGAATCCCTCTTGAGGGTAAACGAACCATCCCTCGAGGGCTTCCAACAGTCGAAAAGCTTCAAACATCGAATGGCCCCCTCGAGAGGGTAAGCGAACCATCCCTCGTGCACTTGAATTCCTCCAACACTCGAATGCCCTGTCGAGCTCTCGAACACTTCCAGCTCTCGAATGTCCCTGTCGAGCACTCGAATGCCTTCAGCACTCGAATGCCTCAGTCCATCTATACTCGGACCACCCTTAGGTTCTCGATCCACCAGCATTCGGACATCTTGAATCCTCGAATGGCCCTTTGAGCATTCAAACTCCTATTTCAGTCGAATGCCCCCCTCGAGTACTTGATTCCTGCACTGAATGTCCCCCCTCGAGGGTACTCCAGAAAACCCCACTCGAGGATAATCTACACACGAATAGCTTCAATCCTCGAATGGCCCCCTCGAGCCCTCAAACTCTTCCCTCACTCGAGATGCCCCCTCGAGCACCTAAACACTTCCAGCTCTCGAATGCCCCTGTCGAGCACTCGACTACCTTTAGCACTTGAATACCTCAGTCCATCTATCCTTGAACCAGCCTTCAGCACTAGAATGCCTTTTCGAGCACTCGAACTCCCACTTCCCACGAATGCCCCCTTCCAGTGTTCGAGGACAAAATCGAGGACAAATGAATCGAATTCCTTGAACTATCCCTCGAAGGCAAATGAACCACCCCTCGAATGGCCCCCAGCACACGAACACTCCAACACTCGAATGCCCCCTGGAGCACTTGAACACTTCCAGCTCTCGAATGCCCCCGTCGAGCACTCGAATGCGTTTAGCACTCGAAAGCCTTCAGCACTAGAATACCACAGTCCGTCT
This sequence comes from Rubia yunnanensis, assembly GCA_037428765.1. NCBI lineage: Eukaryota > Viridiplantae > Streptophyta > Magnoliopsida > Gentianales > Rubiaceae > Rubia > Rubia yunnanensis. The sequence goes on from CM075066.1 coordinate 87,208,740, forward strand.
ATCCTCGAACCCCAACCCTCGAAGCATCCTTCAACCCTCGAACCATCCTACCCCTAGAACCATCCTAACCCTCGAGGCACTATTCGAACCATCTTTCAACCCTCGAACCACGTATCCCTCGAGCCACCCTTCAATCCTCGAACCACCCACCCCAAGCGACCTTTATTATATATATATATATATTAACTTCTCCACGAGGAGGCCGTCCATGCGTTCCCAATCCTGCAAAAGATAGGATGGATGGTGTCTCTGTGCCACTTCTGCAAAAAGATGAAGTGGTGTAGACGGGTTCTACCATATACACCTATATTGATTTAGGTGTTATTGGCCTTCCAAAACGATCTCTGAGCATTTAAGAGGTCCACTGTATAACCCTCGACTCCACCGTATAGGTGTCTGGCCTTGTACTTACCTACAAAGAAATGTTTGCCTCCTGGGTGAGCCTCCGAAGTTCGCCAATGTGCTTTCCTGCAAGAAACTTTTGAGAATGTATTGGATGAGAAAGAATGCGACATTTGCCACATTTGTGCAGGCTTTTAATGATGGCTCCCTGTTTAGAACAGCAGCTCATGTGGGAATAGTCTGTTGAGGATGAGGTAGCAGTCTTTTTTATACACTTGGATGCCCTTGTTGAATCTAGTCAAAGTCCTTGCTTGAGAACTTTATTCCTTTCACTCCATATGCAATACACCGTAGTTGTTAATGCTAGCGGTCCCATTGTTCTTTTCAATTTCGAACCTCGTACCTGTCTTCTGATCCATTTGTCCGAGGCGGCAATGGAATTTGTGGCTCTTCTCAATCCAATCCAGAATCGCACCCTATCCCAAACAGTTCTGACAAAGTCACATTGGAAGAACAAGTTTCCATGCGTCTCTTCCTCCGAATGACATAGGGAGCAGATATGATCTGTGGGTACATCTTTGCCTCTGAGGTACGTGTCTTTGGTTCGCAATCAACCAAGCGAAGAAAGTCAGGTAATGAACGAGAACCGGGGGGTATGGATCTATGCCAAATTGATTAGTAGAATCTTGCCTTTGGGAGGGTGGGTATATCATACAAGTGAGGATAGGTAAACCTGTGTAGATAATCATGAGCCATCGCCGTAAATTTACCAGATCCTGCCCAAACCGCCAGCATGTCCCTGAGCGAGTCGCTTGAGCCACCGGATATGATGACTAGTTTGTCCCGAAGTTCACACAGATTCGTGAAGTAGAGTGAAAACTTCTCCGAGCGGATCACTAGTTCATACCCTCAGCTTAGTCACTAGTCGAAGGTAATGGTAAATAAAAAGAAACCGTGAGAGTGTACAGGAGTGGGAACATTAGCCCACTCCCTTAATACATGTTACCTAAAATACTACCCCTGATCTAAATGTTACAACCAGGTGACCAAAAGAAGCTAGTCCCGTCGTGATGACCGGGGCCTGTGGAAACCATCCATGAAAAATATTACAACTCGTCGTGGTGACCGGGGCCTGTATGAGTCATTCCTTCAACAGAGTCCCTTCGTGGTGACCGGGGCCTGTATAAGCCATCCCTGAAAAATAGTAAGGCGTGAGAACAAACTCACTTGCCTCCTCGCTCCATTTTACATACCTGCTACCGGTGGTGTGAACCGGCTCTTGTGCCGTGGTTTGCTCCCCACAGGTGTCTTCAAAACCGAAGTGGTCTCGGTCTTCCAATGAATGAAGGGCTTGCCTCCTCGCTCCATTTTACATCCCTGCTACCGGTGGTGTGAACCGTCAGCTTAGTCATTAGTGTTTCTATATATAGAGAGTCAAGTAAACTGTTGATTAGTTAAAGTCAACTTAGTCACTAGTATTTATATGTAGAAAGTCAAGTACGGTTTGACCGTTGATTAGACAAAGTCAAACATTTTTATTAGTATTTATCATATACTAATTCAAATAAAGTTTAACCGTTAATTAGTTGAAGTCAATTATTTATTAATGTTTATATATTGAAAGTCAAGTAAAGTTTGACCATTGATTAGACAAAGTCAACCTAGTTATTAGTGTTTATATATTGAATATCGAGTAAAGTTTGACCGTTGATTAGTTAGAGTTAACTTAGTCACTAGTGTTTCTATATAAAGAGAGTCAAGTAAAGCTTGTTGTTGATTAGTTAAAGTCAGCTTAGTCACTGGTGTTTCTATAGAGAGAGAGTCAAGTAAAGTTTGACTGTTGATTAGTTAAAGTCAACTTTGTTATTAGTGTTTATATATTGAAAGTCAAGTAAAGTTTGACCGTTGATTAGTTAAAAACAGCTTAGTCACTAGTGTTTCTATATATAGAGAGTCAAGTAAAGTTTGACTGTTGATTAGTTAAAGTCAACTTATTCACTAGTATTTATATGTAGAAAGTCAAGTAGGGTTTGACCGTTAATTAGACAAAGCCAGAGATTTTTATTAGTATTTATTATATGTAGAAAGTCAAGTAGGGTTTGACCGTTAATTCAAATAAAGTTTGACTGTTAATTAGTTAAAGTCAATTTTGTTATTATTGTTTATATATTGAATGCCAAGTAAAGTTTGACCGTTGATTAAACAAAGTTAACTTATATATTAGTATTTATATATTGAAAGTCGAGTGAAGTTTGACCGTTGATTAGTTAAAGTCGACTTTGTTATTAGTGTTTATATATTCAAAGTCAAGTAAAGTTTAATCGTTGATTAGTTAAAGTCAGCTTAGTCACTAGTCGAAGGTAATGGTAAATAAAAAGAAACCGTGAGAGTCTACGGGAGTGGGAACATTATCCCACTCCCGTGATACAATGAAACCTACTAAACTACCCCTGATCTAGATGGTACAATCAGGTGGTTCAAAGGAAATACAACCGAAAAGGTCTGCGATGGTGGGGACCTTGTCCCACTCCGTAAATACAGGATACCTACGAAGCTGCCCCTGGTCTAGATGTAACCAGGTGGCCCAAAAAGATGCAACCCCTTCATGATGATAGGGGTCTGTAGAAATCTTCCGTGAAACTACCGAGGGGCATGAGAACGAACATAGTGGCCCCTCAGTCCATGCAACTTCCATACAACCGGTTGTGTGACCCGGCTTTTCAGCCGTGGTTTGTTCCCCACGGGTGTCTTCCAAGCCGAGAATGGTCTCGGCTTTCAAGTGAAGCAGTATGTCGTCTTCTCCAGGAAGAGCTGGTACACCGCTTCTACCATATACACCTCTAAGATGAAGAGGTGTTATTGAACTTCAATAACGATCTCTGGATGAGTGCCGAGGTTTTCTCGATAGGGTTAGGAGTTTGACCGTAGTCTGTGTTACTCCCTAGCGTTCCCTGCCGGTAGACCTCCTAATGATAAAGAGACCGAGCATGACTTCTACCGCGCACGCCCCGCGTAACGGTTTTGTAACCGTTCTTTCCATTTTAGGCAAATGGACAGCCTGATGCCATTTTGCACTTTTCAGTGCAGCGCTGTCAAATAGCGCAAACTCGGGCATTCTGACACTGGCAAATAGTGCAACCAAACAGTACATTTTCCATGCAACCGGACGTGTGAACCGGTTCTCGAACCGTGGTTTGTTCCCCACGGGTGTGAGCCCAACCGTCGCTAAGGTGTGGCGACAGCCTTCCAAATCGAGAGTGAACTCGGCCTTCCTGGCCGAATGGCCATGCAAGTAGCAGTGGGAATCCTTGTGGATGAAGAGAGGCTTCTTTTTTTTTCTTCGGGCCCCTTCGAGAGTATAACTCCTTCGAGGGCAGAGCCCTCTCGAGGGTATAACCCCTTCGAGGGCAGAGCCCATTCGAGGGTATCACCCATTTGAGGGTAAAACTCCTTCGTGGGCAGGGCCCCCTCGAGGGTATAACCCCTTCGAGGGCAGAGCCCCTTCGAGGGCATACCCCTTTGAGAGCGGAGCCCCTTCGAGGTCAAGGCCCCTTCGAGGGCAGAGCCCCTTCGAGGGTAGGGCCCCTTCGAGAGATTACCCCCTTCGAGATCAGAGCTCATTCGAGGGATTAAACCCCCCGAGGGTAGAGGCTCTTCGAGGGTACAACCCCTTCTAGGGCAGAGCTCCTTCGAGGTTATAGCCCCTTCGAGCGTAGAGCCCCTTCGAGGGTATAACCCCTTCGAGGGCATAGCCCCTTCGAGGGTGTAATCCCTTCGAGGTCCGAACTCAAAAAGTCCTCAAACCACCATACTCACCGATCATCCATATGTTGAATGTCCCATTCGCGCACTCAAAAACACCTCCATCAATCGAATTCTCCCTCGAGTACACGAAACGCCTCCAGCACTCGAATGCCACCTCGAGCACTCGAGGACTTCCAGCACTCGAAAGATCCCTCGAGCAATTGAACACCTCCAGCACACGAGCACCTCCAGCACACGAGCACCTCCAGCACATGAGCACCTCCAGCACATGAACACCTCCATCACTCAAAATGTCCCCTGGATTGCTTGCAGACCTCCAGCACACGAAAACCCCTCCCGAGCACTCGAACACGTCCAGCACACGAGCATCTCCATCTCACAAATGTCCTCCAGGAGTCGAATGCCTCTTCAGACCACCATACCCCTCGAATGCCTCTAGGACTCGAAAGCCTCCAGTGCTCGGATGCCTCCTCGAGCACTCGAAGCCTCCATAACCCTCAAACCACCAATTCCTCGAACCACCACCCGACCCCTCGAACCACCCTAGCCCTCGAACTGCCCCCCTTCTCTTCCTTTTTTTGTACTTACCCCAGTCCTGCAAAAAGATTGGATGGAATGGCGCCTTCATGCCTCTTCTGCAAAAAGTTGAAGTGGTGTAGACTGGTTCTACCATATACACCTAAATCGGTTGTGGTGTTGTTGGCCTTCCAAAAACAATCTCCGGGCAAATAGGAGGTCCAAACCGTAAGGAATATTTACCGCCCTTTTACTTACCTGCACAAAATATTTACCGCCCGAATGGGCTTCGGAAGTCCGCCAATGAGCTTACCTGCAAAATAAAATTTTGGGAAATTTGCCGACCAAGGTTGGCCGCAATTGTGCCATTTGTTTGAACAGCAACTCATGGGGAAATAGTCTGTTGAGGATGAGGTAGCAATCTTTTTTAATAAGCTTGAATGCCCTTGTTGAATCCGGTCGAAGACCTTTCTTGAGAACTTTGTTCCTTTCACTCCATATATAGTATACAGTAGTTGCCAAAGCAAGAGGTCCAATCTTCCTTTTCAGCCGCGATCCTCGGACCTGTCTTCTGATCCATTTTTCAGAGGCTGCAATGGACTCTGTGGCTCTTGTCAAACCTATCCAGATTCGCACCCTATCCCATACAGTTCAAGCAAAATCACACTGGAAGAACAAGTGATCGTGCGTCTCTACCTCCGAACGACATATGGAGCAGATATGATCCGTGTGTGCATCTTCACCTCCATGGAACCTGTCTTTGGTTTAAAGCGACCAAGGGAAGCAAGCCAGGTAATGAACGAGAACCGGGGGGAATGGATTCACGCCAAAGGGAGTTGTAAAATCTGGCCCTTGGGAGGGTGGGTATATCATATAGGTGAGGTTAGGTAGACCTATTTATGGGATCATAGGCCGTCGCCGTGAATTTTCCTGATCCTGCCCAAACTGCCAGCATGTCCTTGACCGTGTCGACTGAGCCACCAGATATAATGATCAGTTTGTCCCAGAGTTCGCAGAGATTCGTGAAGTAGAGTGAGAATTTTTTCGAGATTCTTCCACATAGAGCCCTTGGATGTGCAAGCCAGATACTGCTGGTGGTCAGGAATTGTGAATGAACCCATCGGATCCAAAGCGAATCCTTCTTTGAGTGTATATCCCATACTGCTGTGCGATGACGGCCATATTCCATATCTTGAAGTCCCGAATTCCCAGGCCCCAATTACTTTTCGGAGTACATAGCCTCTTCCAGGATACCTTATTCTGTTTCTTTTCTCCCTATAGGAAATGTTTACATTTGTTTTCTAGTGATTCCATGACATTACCCTGTATAATGAAGTGTTGTATCCAGAAACCAATAATGCCCTGAACCAAGGATTTGATGAGTTCCAGTTTTCCCACATATGATAGCGTGTGCCCTTTGAATTTTGCAATTTTGTTGTCGACGCTGTCGAGGAGCTTATGAAATTGAGAGACCTTCAATTTACTGGAGTCCAGTGGGATGCCCAAATATCTGCCCGGGAAGGTAACCCAAGGTATACCTGTGAAGCTTAAGTCATCTTTAATACCCACCCCAAAGAATTGTGACTTTGCGGCGTTGATGGCCAAGCAGGAAGTCTGTTGAAAATCATTGAGAACAGACATGAGGGTATGAACCGAGTCTCGATCCGCCTTTGAGAAGAGCATCAAATCATCCAAAAAAGCTAGATGAGTGATTTTCAGTTTTTCGCATCTGGGGTGAAACGAGAACCGATTGGATTCTGTCTTCCTTTTCAGCATCCTGGAGAGGTATTCTATGCAAATGACAAAAAGTAGGGGTGGGAGCGGGTCACCCTGACGAACACCCCTTTTGCCTTTGAAGAAGTCACATAATTTGTCGTTGATCGCAATGGAGAAAGTCGCAGTTGTTACGCATTCCATAATTCTGTCAACCAACTAGTGCGGGAAGCCCAGGCCGGTGAGTACCTCTTGTATGAAGTCCCAAGACACCGTGTCGAATGCTTTTGTGAGGTCGACCATAGTCATATAGCGGGGGATGATCTTGAATTGTCGTATCCTCTTACCATCTCTTAGGCCAACATTACATTATCTGATAGCTTCTTACCTTTCACAAACGCAGCCTGGAAGGGGTCAATAAGACCGGGGAGGAAAGGTTCGATTATGTTGCGATGATTTTGGAGATGACTTTATAAATGATGTTGCAGCAGGAGATGGGTCTGAAGTCGCCCACCCTTAGATTATCTTTCTTCTTGGGTATGAGTGCAACGGCTGTATGGTTGAGTCTTTTCAGTAGATCTCCATTTTGGAAGAATTCCAAGATTGATTCTGTGACATCTTGACCCACGGTCTCCCAATGACTCTTGAAGAAAGCCGTTGTGAAACCATCGGGGCCTGGTGCTTTGTCATCAGACATGGAGAATAGGGCAGACTTCATTTCATGCCTTTCTATATCTTGGCTCAATATTGCTCTCTCCATATCGTTGAGTAAGGGACCTGAGCGGAGTGTATTTAGCTCTATAGAAGTTCATGGAACATCTGTACCGAACAATCCCCTGTAAAATTCAGCGAATAGTGTCCCCTTTCTTTCACTGGATGTGACTATCCTGTTTTCATCGTCCAAGATTGCCGGAATCCCTCCCCCTTTCTTGTTGGCCACCAAACCGTGAAAAAATCTTGTTCCCTTATCCGTCATGGTGACAAAGTTAATTCTTCCCTTTTGGGAAAGGAACTTCGACACCGCCGTGTAGAGGAGCAGTGCATTTTGCTTTAAGACAATCAGCTGATGTACCAGCACGGGTGATGCATTCGCCGATGTAAGATTCTTCAATGCTTCTGCATACTCCTTATCTGCTCTTTTTGCCTTTTCTGAAATGTGATTGAAATCTTTTTTCCCCAGTTCTTTCAGGGGTTTCTTCAACCTCTGTAGCTTGCAACATAAAGCATATTGTTTGAATCCCTGTACCTGTGGTGACCAGTGATCATGTACCACTTGTTTGGACCTCGGATATGCGTTCCACATGTTTTGGAACCTAAAGGGCCTGTGTAGCTTGTCTATATCTTGCGCCAGTGATGTTACGAATGGTAGGTGGTCAGAGAGTGCCGACCCAGGAAGAAAGATGGTGCGACACGAGTCACCGTCCCATTTATGGTTGAGCAGGACACGGTCTAGTTTGCACCTAATTGTGTAATCCGCATTGTGCCACGTAAAGTGTTCGCCCAGTGCTGGAGCGTCTCTGAGACCACATGCGGTGCAAGCTTCTTGAAATTCCCTCATTTGGTAGATCCCGGTGGATGTGTTTCCGATGTGATCATTGACGCTGAGGATGGCATTAAAGTCGCCAAGTACCATCCATGGTGAGTCTAGGTTTGCGCCATATCTCTTTAATTCTGCCCAAAGGGGCAATCTGTGTACTCTTCCTACACTATTCCCATATGTGTAAGTGCGTAGAAATTGCACGTTCAACGTCAGGCTGCGTACTTTAAGGTGAATTAGCTGCGCCACTCTACCTGTTATCTCAACAATAAACTTTTTGGGATCCCAAACTATGAGAATCCTAGAGTTGGGTGCCACGTCAAAATTGTGGGTGTATCTCCATCCCTTGAGACTCTTCATGAAAATGTTCAGCGTTCGTTCACTTGCCTTTGTTTCCAGAATACCCAGTAGACCAATATTATTTTCAGAGATGATGTTCTTCACCCATCTCCTTATTTCCGGGGCGCCAAGGCCCCTGATGTTGAGGCAGGCCGCATTCATTGGGAACCGAAGGTCCCTTTTGGCCTCGGACCACCGCCTTTGCTACTATCAGTTGACGATGAGCTCCTCGCTACTTTAGCCACTTTTTGATAAGTTTTCTTCAATGGGTTGAGCAAAATGGAAGATGATGTAGTTGTGGAATTTCCTGTGGTCAGCTTTCTCCCACCCGTGATTTGTGATTTTGGCTTTGGAGGTCTCCCTGCTCTTGGGGGGTTGCTCCGTCTTTCCTCTGGATGTAGCAAGCTCTCCGATATGATTCCTGCACCTTGCATTGGTCGTATTGCATCTCCATAAGTGGGGTGTCTATCCGGACTAGTTTCTCCACTGAACTCCTTGTTATGAGCCTGAGAATTTGGCTGTATAGTAGTATCTCCCTCTTTGTTCTGATCCATCTCCACTTCTTTCCCCGTCTCCTCATCTTTCTCCTTTTCTGAGTTGAGGTCGTGTCCTGTGCTGCTTGAAGCCATATTATCTGTATTTTTACCCATAGCTTTGTCTCCATGGGTATGCGAGGGCACCTCAGTAGGAATGTTGCTTTCTTCTTCCTCCACCTGTGCTGAAAGAGCGCATTTGTCGCAGCCGGCACTTATTTTTCTCTTTGCCCTGCGCTCCTGAATGGCTCTATCCCTGGCCTAGAAGAATTCATCACAAACCTCAAAAAGATGGGTATTTTCTCCACAGTTAGGGCACCACGGTTTGCAGTAGTCGTAAAGGATCTGTTGCGAATGGGTGGCTAAGACAGCAAAGGCCAACAGATAGAAATGCCTCACATTATATAGTCTACTTAAAGATTCGAAAAATGGTGCATGTGAAAATATTTAGATCTCAACAATAATTAACCACGTAAACACCTGAACCATGGGCTGCCAGCAAATTTTCAAGAGGTATTCATTTTTGAAAAAAATATCTTTCATCCCCGCCAATGTTTTTTAAAGGTTATCAATATTTTAAAAAATTATCCTTCAACCCCAAAAAATTGAATAAAATTATATATATATATATATATATATATATATATATATATGTGCGTGTGTGTGTGTGTGTGTGGGTGTGTATAAACAGGCTAACTATTTCAATTAACCATTTTGTTTCAATGAATCATATTCACCTTCCATGCGCGCACAGGTTCTTTGTCATGTAAAAAAAGGAACAATGAAAAATCAAGCTTAAGAAAATAAAGTCATTCAAAGAAAGCAACAAAACACACTATCTAACTCAACAAAAAATATTAAAAAAACATTTAACAAAATAGAGTACATAAACACAAAATCAGTAAGCATAATAAGTTAATAACAATGAAACCCTAGATCAAGTAAAAGCCTAAATACAATCTACACAAAACAAAATTAGAAACACAATATAAATCCACATATTCAACATTAAAACAACAACAAACCATAAAAACAAAGCACAAAGTTTTTTTAAAAAAAAACTAAATAGATCCATAAAACGATAATAAAAATGAGCAAATTGCTTTGCAAGACCTTCATATCAGCAACAGAAGAAGAGTTTACAACATCATGCTCAATCTTTCTAGTATTAACCAAAAAACTTCCTTCGATGCTTTAGATTGTGTCATGTTTTCAATAGATCTTAGACATAATGCAAAAAAAAGTCAGATAAGCACAATAAAATTACCCGCACTGACAACGCACGACCAGAGAAACCTGCCAAAACAACACAGTGAACAAAAAACCAACAAATTGAACACAAAATCGAACCGATTAAGCAACATTTACCTTGAGGATGCTGGATGCTTAGAATCGGAGATAAATCACCAACGAATTCGTCGATTGAATGAATAAGAAACAACAGGAATTTAGGGCGAGAGGAGAGGTTTTTAGCGGTTAAAGAAGAAGAAGAAACGATAAGAATGATGAATAATTAAAAAAACAAAAACTAATTATATCATTTAATAATTACAATTACAGTTTGGTCCCTGCAACCAATAAATAATTAATAGAAGACTGGTCTAACCAAAGGTTGGGTGAGACTATCTCACCTAACTCTTTATATTTAATTTTTTAAATTATTAAATCTGCAATTATTTAAGGCAATGTCTTGGAAAAAATGTCTTTCTATAAACTTATAAAAAAATGGGGTTTAATTAAATAATAAAAGATAAAAGGTCTTAGTTGCAATATTAAAAATTTATAATGTTAAGGAAATATAAACTCTTTCCTTGTAGGAAAGATTATAAATGGCATTTACCTTATAGAGTTAGTTTCCTTATGAAATTAGTTATAGATAGTAGTTTCCTTATAGAATTAGAATCATATTCCTGTCAGACTTTGGTTTGCTATAGTCCTATATATTGTAACCCTCATCATTGATGAGATGTGTCATTGATTAATATCAGTGCACCATAATAAAGTCCTTTATATTTTATCACGGTATCAGAGCCTAAATCATGAAACCCCAAGAAAATATTCCGCTGCCTTTTTTGAGCCACCAACGCCGCTGTCAAGCCACACGTCAATCCACGCACCGCCGCACAGCCATCGTCGTCTGCTCCATTTCACCACTTGCTGATCGCCACCGCCACAATCTGGCCGTGGTAATTTCTGCACCTCCTCTCCTGATCCGATCGGTCCATACGTTAAGCCACACGCGCTAATCCCAAAGCTCACGCATCGCCGCACTCCCGTCACGCATCGCCTCCAATCCGATTCGCCGCCGGTTGCTGCACCTGCTGCTGATCTGTACCTAATTTTGCACTATGTCTACCTCTGGAAGTAATCCCAAATAACATGCTCGTATTGATGCTGGTTTTGAGGCTACTGCGCTTCAGAACATGAATGGCTATGAGGTAATTCTGACTTGACTGAAACAGTTGCAGTTGCAATCTGGCCCTAAGATACATGTACCTGTTGGTCATTTGTCGATTGACCCCTACTTCATTGGCTCTTCTAACGGACCTGGTTTGGTTATTGCACCCACCATCCTGAAGTGTTTAGAGGATTACCTTGAATGGTGTCCTACAAATACTACTCTTACTGAAGTTGAATACTACTCTACCGCTACTACTACAACTAATGAAGTTGAATACCGCTCTACCGTTGCTAATGCTACTGTTGTTGCAGCTATTTCTACCACTACTAAAGTTGAATCTTGATCTATGGTATTTTTTTAAAATGATTAGCAATTTCATAATCTTCTTTGCAAGTTGGGCATTCTTGTCATCATGCTCCAACTTGAGGGATGACGTTAAGGAAATAAAAACATTTTCCTTGTAGAAAAGGTTATAAATGGTAGTTACCTTATAGAATTAGTTTCCTTATGGAATTAGTCATAGATAGTAGTTTCCTTATAGAATTAGAATTATATTTCTGTCAGACTTTGGTTTGATGTATCCCTATATATTGTAACCCTCATCATTGATGAGATGTGTCATTGATTAATATCAGTGCACCATAATAAAGTGATTTATAATTTATCAGTTTATAACCCGATTCATACAACGCAAAAATTTATAAGATATTTATTCTAATTTGAATTTTAAAATTTGGTCTTTCTGTGGTTTATGTGAATACCGTCTTTCAAGAGACGGATTCATTATTTAAAGGTTCTGCTAACATTGGCTTTGAGAATCAAGTCTGAGAAACTGACCGTGAATGTCGAAAATACTACCGGAAATGTCCAAGAAAAAGAAAACCAACCGCGAGACTGTGATGCAACCGAGCTTGCCGGAGATCGACCTGAATGCTGAAAACAGAGAGAAATCTGACGTCTTTGGCAACCGTGCGACTGTGATTGTGATTCATACCCGCTCGAGCGGTGAACCGTACTCCGACACCTTAATCTCCGGCAACTGTAATGCTAGAAGAAAGAGAAATACGACGTCTTCAAAACTTTCATCTCCGATGTCTGCGTTTCATACTTTGGGATTTCCCTTTTACTGAAAACTTTGCAATTAAATCCTTAAATTTCAAGGCAACTTTTAAATATAACCCGAGGCATATATAATTATGCTCAGACCCCAGCACTTTAAAAAAACTATTTATATTTAATCCTTAGTCTTACCACGAAACAATGGCGAGAAACGACTCCTATATTAAACAACCTTGTTTGGTACTTTGGTATGATAATAATTATAGGGAAAGTATCAGGAAATGCGGCATTTTCATAAGATTATGGACAGTTCTCAGGGGCATTTGCCTTAAATGTTGTGATTTTTTTATAAAATTTAAATATTACATTTTATAAGTTAAAACAAGTAATAATATGTATTTGAAGGTGAAAATATAAAAATATATCATATAAAATAATATTTTTAAAATTTTTAAATTTTGTATGTAATTTAAGAAATGCAGTATATAAGGTAAGAAATAAGTGGTCTGTCCTTAAGCTTATGGACAAGCCGCCTGTCAGGAGACCCACTCATAATTATATATAGATATCTTCATGTTTTTGTTTTTTTGTTTAGGAACTACTTTTGTAAGAGAAAGTTTCAGGAAATGTGGTTTTTTCATAATGTTATGGACAATCCACAGTGGCTTTTAAATTAAATATTGTAATTTTTTTATAAAATTTAAATATTGTATTTTATAAGTTAAAAAAAGTAAGTATGTATTTGGAGGTGAAAATATAAAAATATATGATATAAAAAATTATTTTAAAAAATTTTTAGTTTATATATAATTTAACAAATGAATTGTATAAGGTAAAAATTAATTGAGTTGTACATAACCTTAGCCACATATCGCATGTCAGCAGACTCACTCACTTCGTAATACATAGTTAACTAGTACATATCGCATGTCAGCAGACTCACTCACTTCGTAATACATAGTTAGCTAGTCTGGGCTTTTGTGGGGTTTTCTAAGATAGTTTAAAAGAAAGCAAAGATTTAGGACAGTTTAATTTTTAAAAAACGAGCTAAGTTGTTTTACTACTTTTTCATCCAAAAATAATTTTTATTTTTTTAAAAAATAATTTTTAACACTTTATCAAATAGTAAAAAATACTTAATTTATAAGTAAAACAATTTATAATTCCTGTCACATACATTCTATACCCTTTTGAATAATTGTATGAGCACTAGTTTTGGTTTTATTTTCTCATAAACCTTTTATTTGGAAAAATTACTTTTTCATGAAGCTGAATACTCCCTCCGTTTTTTTTTCATTGGCACCTCTCTTTTGGTGTTAGAATTGAGGAGATGCTAAATGAGTGGATGAAATTGAATTGAAAGAAGAGAAAGTAAAATGAGTGGATGTAAAAATCTTAAACTTGCCCAAAATAGCAAGTGCCAATTAAAAAAAAATACCACTTTTAGTAAGTGTGCCAATGAAAAAAAAATGGAGGGAGTATTAGTTTAGACTTTGTTCTTTTTAATTTAACTAAATTTAAGATCAGTCTAATTCAATAAAGTGTTGGGAAAAATCATCTTTCTATGTAAGGTTATGGAATGACGAAATTTAATTAGAATAATAGGAAGATGAAAGGTTTTAATTGTAATATTAAAATTTATTATGCAACATGTAATAGTTATCGATTTATGACCCAATTAATGCAAATTAAAAATTTTATCTTCACTTATTCTAATTTACTGTTTAAACCTCGGTCTGTCTCAACCGAGTGAAACCGAAAAGAACAATAATGCCTTGCGCGGCGTTAAAGTCAACTAACGAGGACATTGTGGACAGAAAGTAATAAACTATATATATTATATATATATATATATATATATATATATAATATTTAAATTTAGTTAAGTGCAAAGATATATATTAATGTAATTTAATTAGTTGATAAAAAATATTAATAAATAACACTTTAGCAAAATAACATTATCGTTATCAACATTGCATGCACATAAATTACATAGAATATGAAAATAATTAAAGTTTTGAAGTTTGATTGTAATATCGTGTCATTTCACGATTCATGATAAAAAATATATTTACTATTATCATACAATTTTTTATGAAATGTTTAAAATATTTAAATCAGATGATAGTTTTTACTGATTAAACTTTGTGCAATTGAGTTATAGATGTCCATTTTCTTCTTCTTCCAATTTTTTAATATACTGTTATTTAATAAGTACTATTTTTTGAACAAAAAAATACATTCTAGAGAATGTCATTTTTTCAATTAAACGTTCTAGGGAAGACCGAAAAAAAAAACTTCTGTAGTCAGCAAATATTGTACTCCGTAAAATGTTGGACATTTTCGGTAGCACCAGTGGCTGAACCATGCACAGTCAAATATAATGAGGAGCTCATTTATAATGATAAATAAATTATGTATGTTAGATCTGAATTTTTAAATTAGGGATATTGTCAGCAATTCATGATTAATTGATTATAGAAATATATAAAACATAAATTTTAAATTTTGATCCAAAAAGATATAAATTCATCATATTAGATTAAAAAAATATATAGTCTTAAATTGTCAATATTTTTATAATTTAATTATACGGATTAAAGACATTTAAAATTTATGATAATATAAATTTAATATTGATATTAAAAGGTAAAGTCCTGGAAAATACGTCTTTCCATATGCTTATGGAAATACGCAGTTTAATTAGAATAATAAAAAGGTAAAATGTATTAGTTGTAATATTGAAAATTTTATTGTGAAACATATAATAGTTATAAAGTTTATACAAAGACTTGTGTGACACGGTCTCACACAAGCTTATGGTGAGACGGAGCACCAATTAATTATGAAATAAAATACAAAGACTAATCTGCAATTATTATAGAGTCTACTATAATTTTGGATTTTATCATTATCATTCTTAAAGAAACTCTCCCGTTTCTTCATCTCAACTGCCAAATTCTTTCCGCTCGAGATCTCAATTTCACAAGCTGTTCTTCTTACGTCATCAATTTTGCCGGCGAATTATGTTGGATTTCATCATTCCCGCGTCTAGAAGGTAAGATCTCTCATTTTCCTATTAAAATTGGAAAGATCGGACATAACCCTTACTTCCTCCATCGTCATGTTGCTTTTCATCTCTGAAATCCATTTGTTCATCTTCAACCTGTTAAATATTTTATTGTTCCAAACTCACGAGTGTTGTTCCAGTAGGGCGATATTCATTTCGTCATGTTCGCTCGTGCTATGCGATGGTCGCTCCGGGTGAGCTGTGATCAGTTCTGCCACACGGTGATCGCTTGGCCTCGCGATTGTTATTCCAGCATGTTTGAAGATGATTTGCCTTTTTTATATAAATTTTATGTGCTTAATGATCGATCCTCTATTTGTGCAATCTTTTGATTTTTCTTAATTATTTTCTTAGGTTCCGGTGTTCTTATGTTAGTTTGATGTTTTCGGTATTTTCCTTCTGTGTTAGTACTAGAGCGAGAGACGGTGGGCTGCTTCTTCACGCTCCAGGAAACCAAATTACCACCAAGGAAGACTGCATAGCCATAAGTGGAATGTCGGGTCTCCAGACAACGAGCACAATTAGCATCGGAATAACCCAAGACCTCAGGAGTGCTGGCAGAGCGAAAAGTGAGATCAAAATGGAGCGTGCCGTGAACATAACGGAGAATCCGAGTGATTGCTGCAAAATGATCATCACGAGGGTCCTGAAAAAACTGACTGACAGTGTTAACCCAAAAGGCCAAGTCTGGACGAGTGATCGTTAAGTATTGGAGAGCACTAACCAAGGATCTGTACAGAGTCGGGTTCCTAAAAGAAGGACTGGTGAAGCTGTGTAACTGCGAACCAGGAACAAAAGGATTAGTGACCGGAACAGCATCAGATATGTTGGCACAAGTAAGAATATCATGAGCATACTTAGGTTGACTAAGAAGTAATCCCGACGAAGTGGGTGAAACCTCTAAGCCAAGAAAGTAGTGCAGAGCGTTCAGATTCTTGATAGCGAATTCTCGATGTGTCCGATCAATGAACTGGCGGAGAAGCAGTGGATCGTTGCCAGTGACTAGGAGATAAAGCAGAGACGTCCCACTAGATAGAAAAAATAAGGAAGTGTCTACCGAACTGCACTGAAAACTAAGCTGCAATAGATAAGTGATGAACCTCCAAAACCAGGCTCGAGGAGCTTGCTTAAGACCATAAATGGCCTTTTTCAGGCTGCTGGCGTAATCCAGACGGAGTGGGTCCTTATAGCCACCATGTTGCGCCATGTAGACAGGAATATTGAGAACACCGTTCAGAAAGGCATTCTTGACGTCCAGCTGATGAAATGGCCAAGAGCGCATCGTAGCAATGGCAAAGACAGTTCGCGCGATGGAAGCTTTGACCACGGGGCTGAAGGTGTGGTTAAAGTCAAATATGCCACCTGGTTGATACTTCAGCCGATAGACCCATTTGGAGCCAACAACGTTGACATCCGATAGAGGAGGAACCAAATCCCAAGTGTGCTGATCTTTAAGGGTAGCAATCTTTTCATCCATTGCATCTATCCAAGAAGGATCCTTGAGGGTCGAGAGGTAATAGAGGGCTCATACTGAGTAAGAAGTAGAACAAGAAGACGGTGCGCAACAATATCCAAGTAATCTCGTCGCTGAATAGCACTAGTGGTCATCCGAGTGACCATCTTATGGGTATTTGGCCGAGGCCGAGAAGTTGGTGGTGATGGGTCATCGGAAGAAATTGGGGATGGAGTGGCAGCGATGGCAGGAGAAGACACAGCCGAGGAGGCCGGAATGGCCGGCGGTGGCCGAGAAGGGGGTCGGCGTGCAGGTGTCGGCTCATCGGAATTGGACGAGTAAACTGGGCTGGGCGCAGAAACCGATTCATCAAATAAGGACAATAAGGGGCCTAAACCACAATCAACATCCTAAAAAGGAGAGATATCCAAAGTTGAGAGAGAAGATCTAGACGCCGAAGCGGAGGAGGCAAAGGGAAAACAATTCTCGTCAAACCAAGCATTACGGGTGACATATATTTTGCCGGTGGTAGTGTCAAGATAGCGGAAACCCTTGTAATGATAGTTGTATCCAATGAAAACACAAGGAATGCTCTGGGGAGATAACTTGTAATTGACCATAGGACTATCATAAAGAAATACTTGACAACCAAAGGGATGGAAGTTTGAGTAAATAGAATCCCGCTGATAGAGAAGGTCATAGGGGGAGACACTCTGTAAAACCGGAGTAGGTAACCGATTAATAGTGTAAATTGCAGTGGCAAAAACGTCAACCCAGCGGAAGATGCGAATGGAATAGAATCGTAAGACCCATTTCCGCAACATGCTGATGTTTGCGCTCTACTCGTCCATTTTGCTCCGGAGTATATGGACATGAAACTTGGTGGTGAATGCCTTTTGGAGCAAAATGAGACCGCATTCGCATGTTCAAAAACTCAGTGCCTCCATCACTCTGAAAAACCTTAATGGCAGATGTAAATTTATTTTCTACCAATGCCTCAAACTGTAAGTATGTTTCAAAAAACTCAGACTTTCGATGAAGCAGAAAAACCAAGTAAAATGAGAATAATCATCCACAAATAAGGCATAATAAGTAAAGCCAGTCTCAGATAAAACTAGGGAAGGACCCTACAGATCACAGTGTACAAAATCCAGGATGAGCGCAACACGTTTAGTGTTTTCAACAAAAGATAACCATTGCCCCTTTTCCAAAACACAAGGAGTACAAGTATGTGATTTAGGTAATAAAGAGGAAACAGAAAGTAAACCGGACTTCTGCAAACCGGAAATGACTGCAGTTGACACATGTCCTAAGTGAGCGTGCCAAAGCTCGAAGGATGCCCGTCCTTTATTCTGCTGTAAAAATGAAACCAGTGTTGCATCTCCTTTGTCTAACACGTACAAGCCTCCATCACCGTGGGCCCTACCCACGACTGCCCTGGATAGTTTGTTCTGAATAACAAAGTTTCGATCATCAACGGTGACAGACACATTCAAATCTCTGATCAGTTTACTAATAAATAGTAAATTCTTTGTAATCTCAGGAATAACCAGAACATCATACAGTTTCAAATGATCCGAAATATGAGAATAGCCAATATGAAAAATCTGGAAAAAAAAAACACCATTACCAACAGAAACCTGAGAATTACCAGAATATGGAGAAACACTGTCCAGGCCAGAGGCTGAAGATGCCATGTGACTGGTTGTGCCAGAATCAAGATACCAGTCTAATGTGCTCGCAGATGGGTTCAGCTGCATATACACCTGAAATTTTTTAGCTGGATGAGTCGAGTCTGAGCCAACATCTTATAACAAGTAGCCGCAAAATGACCGGGTTGACCACACTAGGTGCAGTGCGGCCGAACACAACCTGAACCTGAGCCGAGGCAGCCGGCTGAGCATAACCAGGAGACCAGCCACCGCGGCGCCCATCGAAACGACCGCCTCTGGTGGCGCGTGCACCAAACACACCGCCGTCCATCACCGGTGCGTGATCCCATGTGCGGCCGGCTGAGGGGTCTTCTCCCACAGCGAATGCAACCAGCCTAGACGCCGGCGCTGAATTCTCATATAATTTTTTTTTAAAAATGCCTCGTGGTTCTTAGCACGAGATAACCCATCAACATATAAAGACGTAGGGGAAGAATTAATCAACGGGGCAGGAAAAATCTCTGAATTCACACCCAAGAGCAGTTAAAAACCAAATTATCTGATCATCATTAGAGACTGGAGAACCCATAAGAGATAACTGCTCAAAGATATCTTTAAATTGTAATGGAGTTCATGAACAATGTCGCTCTTACGTATACCGTGGACATCGGCACGAAGGCGCGGGATGGTGGATGTGCTACTGTTTTGAAAAGTGGCGCAAATGTTGTCCCAGATGTCTTTGGCAGTCACACACGAGGTCGAGAGTTTGGAAAGGGCTTTAGGATAGAGAGACGAGAACAACATACAGCAAACCCTTTGGTCTTCATCAATCCAGAGGTCATACACTTCCTTGGCCAATTTGTAGGATGCCTGAGTTGCCGCACGATCAGTCGTGGAGCTGGCGGGAGGAGTGCTGAGGGCGGCGGCGAATGAGGGAGACAAGGAGCCGGTGGGCATGGAGTTACCCCATCAAGATAACCAAAGAGCTTATGGGGCTTGAGGACGTATCCAATTCGACGTTTCCAGAGAAGAATGTTGGACTTATTGAGCTTGATTTGCATCATTTGGAGAATGGTATTAAACGATAATTTTTCACTGGCCATAATGAGAGTGACGTAGGTAAAAAATTTGTCGGAAAGGAAGGGTGAGAGGATGATCGGCCGCTGGAGGGAGAAGGGAGGGGCGGCAAATTTTTTTAAAAAAGTTTTAGGAAGGTGAATCAGAACACTGCTCTGTTACCATGATAAGATGTATTTTCCGTAAGGAAATAATGTATTGCTGACATGATTAAATACAGTACAATAAGGAAAGACAGTACTACTAGAACTTTGGATTAGTCAACCAGACTTATCTAGAATCAAGCAAATCAATCAATTAATCAGAATCCTGATTTACTCTAACAATTTCACCATCGCACATTGTAGAAGTTATCAAACCTGCGTTCGTTTCATCATTCCGTCACAAAATTTAGACCTCGATACCAATATTACGTGCTCTAGGTTCCAAAATTCATCTCATTCTTTGCCTTCCGAAGATTTTTTTTTTAATTTTTGCTTCTTAGTTGACCCAGGTCCCGGGACATTGAGTAGCTGAAAAAACAGGATAGCCCCAACACGATGGCGTCGAAGAGGCCAAGCAAGGAGGGGGATTGATTAATTCTCCTGCCTGCAACCTTTTTGCAGTGTTAATTTTAGATATGGATTTGGAAAAAGGAAAAGAGTGAAACGGATATGAAAAAGGGCAGGTGGGAGAAGGTAAAAGGGGGAATCGGGTATTCTTATAACCCATATTAACCCATATTTTTTACCCACGAAGTTTACCCCCCTTCTAGTAAATTGCATTTTGGTCACTCGTCTCACCATAAATTATGGTGAGACGGTCTCACAAGAGTTTTTTGCTAAAGTTTATGACTCGACTGATGCCCCGAAACTTTTATCTTCATTTATTCTAATTTGCAGTTTAAACCTTAGTCTATTCATGGCTTATGGAAAGACCGTCTTTCAAAAGACGGACTCAAATTAGAATATAATATACCTTAATGCATTAAATTTTTATAACAAAATCTCGAGAAAGACCGTCTTTCCATAGGCATATGGAAAGATGAAGTTGAAATAGTCTTATAGAAATGTAAAAGGTTTTAGTTGCAATATTAAAAGTTTACTATGCAACGTGTATGGGTACTAAGTTTATGACCCGATTAATGCAACCCAGAAATTTTATCTTGATTTATTCTAATTTGCAATTTCAACTTTAGTCTTTCCATAATTTATGAAAAGACGGTCTTTCAAAAGAAGGACTCAATTTTTAATACTATTACCAATCATATATTGCTATGTACTAAAATATGTCATTTCTAAATATTAGTTACCAAAAAAAAAGTTGTATAAATATACAAAATCTTGAGAAAGACCGCATTCATAAGCATATGGAAAGACGAAGTTGAATTAGAATTATAGAAAGGTAAAAAAATTTAGTTGCAATATTAAAAATTTATTATGCAACGTGCAGCAGTTTTATGTTTATGACTCGATTAATGCAATCTAAAAATTTTATCTTGATTTCTTCTAATTTACAATTTAAACCTTGGTCTTTCCATAACTTATGGAAAGACCGTCTTCAAGAGGCGGGCTATAAGAAAAATTGCAAATAAAATTACAAATTGTTATATAAGCCATTGAAAGTATTTACAAATAAAATATTTCAGTACTATATTTAATATTTATATAAAGCATTTTATACTGATTTTTGTCTCAAGATTAAATTTTTTAGAAACACTTATATATATAAATAAAAGTTACTCCATCTATTATTTTATATGTTTAACATAGTAATTTTAGATATTTTGCAGGCAAATTAAATTATGTCGAAAGAATTGATTACAGTGAGTGAAAAAATAGATGAAAATGATCCACTTATTATCATGAAATGAAGTTTGATAATATGAAAAAGATAAACCAAAATGGAAAGTGTATCAAATTTAAAGATATATATTGTAAAAAATAATATGACATGTTGCCAGAGTTACGTGTGAATATCATGCGGCAAAAACGGCTTCGTTTGATGTATACTATAGATATACGTATAGATATACACGTGATTTTCTCACATTATCTCATAATTCTGGCATTAATTATGCTAGATTTATAAGAGTAGAATCATGGCATGAGCCCAGGTTTGCTTAAAACAGAAGAAGCTGGATTTGAGGCACGCGTGAAGATTGCCCGTTGATTGGCGCAGCTTGTGCTAGTGCTCTGCTGCATCGATGCAACAATCATTCAGACAAATCTCGGTGCTACTTCCATAAGCAACCGCAATCTGAACATAGAATTTACCATCTCTTAAGTGCACAAAAATCGCCCCAATCATTTCCCCTACCTCCACTTTTAAGTAACCAATTCTACTGATCCCGCCAGATGAAGAGAACACGCCCCTTTAGGCCCGCTTTAAGGCCTTAACCAATGATCGATTTCACTGGCTGGAGGGACTATGCTAAACCTTTACCCACTTGGTAGTGCTCACTATCTTAGTGTGGTTATTGTACCTTTGATGCTAAAATGACATTTCAATTAGAGGTTCAGAGTGGTGTCAAGTCGGGTTATTGTGTCGGATTCGTGTCGGGTTGAAAACAGTTCGGGTTGAAACATGCCAATTTTTAGTTGTCGGTTCGTGTCGGGTTGAAATGTATCAGATTTTTTTCTCGCGTCGGGTTGGATTACACGTGTGCCGGGTTACTGTCGTGTAATTTTTTTACTCGGGTTAGGCCGGGTCAGGTCAGTTTTCTGTCAGGTTTGGTCGGGTCGGATTATTTTTCGGGTCGGGTTGAATCAAGTCGGGTTATTTTTAGGCCAAGTTACTGTAGTGTAGTTTTTTGTACTGGAGTTTTTTTTAGGCCGGGTCATGTTAATTATTTTTTATTAAGTTTCATATTAGATTTGAACATATTTTGGGTTGGTTCATTTTGGTTGGTTCATTTGGGTTGGTTCAGGTTCTATATCAATAATATTATTCTTACAATTGCATTATTATCGAGATTAGTTTCATTGTAACATATAACTTTTATTTATAATTTATTAAACATTGTTTATATTCCATCGCAAATTTAGTTTGAAATCAATATAAAAGATAATGGTCAATTAAAAGGAACCATTTTCAATTTCCAAAAGTTCTCTTCTCTCTCTAAGTTCTCTCTATTTTCTCCCTACTCTGCTTCACTTGCCGTTAACGGCTAATTCTCATTGGAACTCACACCGAAAATCATGGTTGAACTTCCCCCTCCCGGGGGAACGAAAACATTTCTAGGCCCCCTCAAAACAAAAACCTCGCCACTCTCCACTTCTCCCCAATAATCCTGAGATTAAACTTAAAACCCAACACTTAGGAGATATCCCATGCATGTACTCAGATGAAGAAATCAATGCCCTCTCAGCCCATTATTCTAATGCTCTAATCGGGAAATTTTTCAAGGGCAAGCCTACTATGGAGCAGCTGGAATCTTCTTTCAAAATCACCGGATTCAATGGACGCTGCCAATTGGGTTAGCTTGATCATAACATGTACTCATCCGTTTTGAAGAAGCACAAGATTTCCAGCACTGTTGGCTCAAAGGAGTATGGATGTTCAATAGCACAACGATGAAAATACTAAGATGAACTCTAGATTTCTGCCCCAACACTGAATCTTCCATAGTCCCCATCTGGGTAAAAATCCACAATCCACCACTCTACTATTATAATATTGCTTCTATTGTATCGATTGGGAATAGTTTGGGCACATTTATTTAAAAATATGCTGCTATAGAGGGCCTCAACGATAAAAATCTATGTAGAGATTGATCTCCTAGAGCCCTTAAAACACTCAATTCGCTTAGGATCCTTAACAAATAACAAAACAATTTCTGGTGGAACATGAAGATATCCCTTTGTACTATCAGCACTACTCCAAACTTGGTATAACCAGTCCAATTGTAGAAGGCTTAACCCTCAACCAAACTCCCAAGGTACTTGGCAACCAATAGGAAAACTCTCTCAGGAACAACATGTAGCTAAGGAAAATAATGATCTTAATAATAAGGCCTAGGGTATCAGTAAGAACATCAATCCTCAGCCTACAATGGTCACTATAGCTGAGAATATTAAAGCAAAAAATGCAATACATCTTATGTGTATATAGATGATGTGTTGAGTTTACCATGTATTTTGGGTTGTTATTGAACTGAATTGTTGATTAAATTCTTGGATATTTATGTTATTTTGAATGTTATTGTAGTTTAGAGATTTAGAGATTGAATTGTCAAGTTGCTGCAGTATTCCAGAAACATGGAGGAAGTCCCTATTTGTGCTTGGAGATGAAGAGAAGAAAAAATATGGAGATGTTGGAATTAATGGAGATTTTTTGGTGTTGAATTATGCCAAGTCAAAATACAGTTGGAGAAGAATCCAGATTGATTTGAAGACTCCTAAATGTTATGAGAGAATATTGTGTTTATCTCTTGAATTCTAAATAGATAAGGAAAGACATATTTTTATTCTTTATCCATCTTTTGGATGTAGTAATATTTTTGGACACTATATTTTTCAGACGTAGGTAGAAGGCAGAAGCAGAAACACATGCATACAGTCATCTTCCGCAGAACAGTCCTTTTTTTTTTGCTTTTCATCATTCTATTCAGACAATTTTCATCATTTATTTTTATGTTTCCTTTCTGGTAAAGATTAAGGAAGTACTGGTGTCGATTCTTGTGAGATCTAATTAGTTTTTATACTTTGATTGCATGTTTGCATTCGTTGTTCTTGATTATAATGTTTATGATTGCTTTCATGTTATTGAGTAATGTGCAATGTTTGATAGCATGTTAGTTAATTTAATGCCAATTGAACCAATCATCCGTAATTGTGATTTCAGTCTAATCTGTGGTAGGGAATAATAGTTTTAATTTAACAATCCGACGTCCGAGTTTGTTGGTTATGAATTGGGTCTTTCTCATTCTTAATGCTGCTAGCATTTTAAATCTATAAAACGTCTCTTAGGTTATATGTTAGTTATTAGAGAAATAGTCGGTGAGACGTCCTCCTGATTATCGACAAGGTAAGGAAAGATTGGTTGCTTGCAACTATAACCAATTTGTGTGCATGCATTTAAAGTCATCTTTGCATCAAGGATCGAGATCGAAACCGAAATCTTCTCATCATAGTTGAATCTTTCTACAATCTGTAACAATTTCTCATTCTCGTTTTTACTCAATTTTTAATTTTTATTGTTAACTACCCTCATCTGGTTCTTTTGGTCTCGAATTCACAGATTAAAAATTAAGGAAAAAGTCTCGTCAATCTCTTAAAAAATGAAATTGCTCGCAACTATACTGGTTGGTAGGCCCATACCAACTGCAAAATCCTAAATTAAAAATTCAGCTTAGAGCTCGATTTTTTTGGGTGCAAAATGACACGCCAACAGACGAGTCACCAACCCCTCAGGATTTGAACGTCCTCCTGTACCAACCCCTCAGGAATTGGCGTTGACCTAACTCCAATTCCTGATCTTATTCACCGTACCTCAGTTATACCTAAACTCAGGTTACAATATGCTAAGGATGAAATTAACATCACCCCATATAAGCCCACTTCCCAGGACTCCGCTGCTTTTCATACTAACAAAGTTTTTCATTCCTAGCAAAGAATTAATTCCAACAAGTTTATGCCCCCACTAGAACTCCAGAACTTGGACATTTTGCAACCTCAGAAATCTCACTCTCAATCTGGTAAAGATGACACATTCAAGTGAATTCTCAGGTAAATACAACACATGTATCACCTCCTATTCTTTCTAAGCCAACAATCATTGCTACTGAAAAGAATAAGTCTCTCTTGCTTTGCAAGGCTCCCTTGTGCGCACCGAGTCCATACCAAGCCCATTGGTCCTGGTGCTGGGCTACCGTGATTTACCTCTCATACGTTGGCCGGAGTGTCGGTTGGTATGGGCCGCTGAGGGCGACCGGATCTTCGCCTTTGGCCAATGAAAAGAATAAGTCTAGAAAAGGAAACTATTTCAGTAAGAAAAAGAATAATTGGGTTATTGTTTGTGTCAGGTTGTGTCAAGTTAGAAATGATTTGGGATAAAACAGGTCAAGTTGAAACGTGTTAAGTTTTAGTTGTCGGATTGTGTTGGGTTACTGTCATGTTAGGTTAATTGCGTCAGATTATTTTTCTCGGGTTGGATTACACGTGTGCTGGGTTACTGTCATGTAAATTTTATACTCGGGTTAGGTCGGATTGGGTTATATTACTATCAGGTTTGGTCGGATCAGGTTATTTTTTAGGTCGGGTTGATACATGTCAGGCTATTTTCAAGTCAGGTTCTGTAGTGTAGTTTTTGGTACTGGAGTTTTTTTAGGTCAAGTCATGTTAGTTATTTTTTATTAAGTTTCATATTAGATTTGGGCATATTTTGGGTTGTTTCATTTGTGTTGGTTCGGGTATGTTTCATTATTATTTTTATAACTGCATTATTATCGAGATTCGTTTTTTAACATGTTAGCTATAATTTATTAAGTTGTTTGTCAATAAAGTTAATGCTATTTGGATTGTAAAAAAATTATAAATATATAAATAATAAAATTATTGTATAAGATGCTGCTACATTCATTGTAACACATATTTTAAGGACATCTACTTTTTAAAATTTATTATTATACGTAATATGAGATAGAGCAAACGACTTTGGTGGCTATTAAACTATCACAATTGTTCACCTTTGGCCCCTCATCTTTTATTGAATACTTTTGGCCCATCTACTTACAAAACTGATGATTTGTGGCCATTCCATCAAGTCAAAATGTCAATTCGATAAAAAAATGTCAAATTTAAGGGCAAAATAGTCATTTTACATTTTCCCACATTATCCTTTTCTGTTTTCTTATTTATTTTTTCTTTCCTTTGTGTTTTCTATTTTCCTTCTCTTTTCTTTTTTCTGATTTCCTTTTCTATTTTCCTACCCTTTCCCCTTCTCCCACTGCCCACACCGTCGCCTCACCACATCGCAATATCTTCTCGACCTCCCCCCGCTGCCGACAGAGTTGCCCCACCACCTCACCATCTCTTGTCGACCTTCCCTCGCTGCTCACATCGTCGCCCCACCAACTCACCATCTCTTCTCGACCTTTCCCCGCTGTCCACACTGTTGCCCCACCACTTCACCATCTTTTCTCGAGTGACTGGGTATCATCAAAGGGTCGACACTCTTCTCAGGGTGGTGAAAATTAATGATCCCTCATTTCAGGTCGCCTCAAGCATCGACACTGCCGGCCATATCGACATCTCATAAATCTCCAGCAACGCCGCCTGTAAATGAGAGAAACCTCCATACCCATGAGGTGTGAGTTTATTAGACATTTATAGGCAAATACAATGCTTAATTAATACAACTTGGGCTTACAGCCCATTACTCAACTCATATACCCCCCCCTCAAGCAAATCGCCGGGTTGACCAAAATGCAGAGCTTGGAACGAAAAAATTCAAACAACGGCTTTGGTAGCCCCTTGGTGAAGATATCCGCAAGCTGCAAGGAAGTAGGCACATGACTGACATGAAGCTTGCCAGGAGCCACCAGCTCCCGAACAAAATGATAATCGATGTCGATGTGCTTCGCCCGTTTATGAGCAACGGGATTCTGAGCCAAGAAGATCGCACTATTGTTATCACACAGCAACAAAGGCGAACCATCCAAGGGAAAACGTAACTCCCGTAGTAGATGAGAAAGCCAAACCACTTCAGCCGCTGTGTTTGCGAGAGCACGATACTCCAACTTTGAGCTCGAGCACGAGACAGTGGGTTGCTTCTTCGCACTCCAGGATACAAATTACCACCCAAGAAAATTGCATAGTCGTAGGTCGAACGACGCGTCTCCAAACAATGGGCCCAGTCAGCATCCGAGTAAGCACAAACATCAGAGGAACCACCCGAGCGGAAAGTAAGGCCCAGATGAGGTGTGCCAGCTACATATCGAAGAATCTTGGTGACAGCTGCAAAATGATCCTCCCGAGGATCCTGAAGAAACTGACTAACCGAGTTAACGGCAAAAGCCAAATCTGGACGGGTGATAGTCAGATACTGAAGAGCACCAACAAGTGAGCGATAAAGAGTCGAATTACCGAAAGAAGCACTAGAGCTACGGGAAAGCTGAGAAACCGGTACAAACGGAGTGGTGACTGGAGAAGTCTTAGTCATGCCGGCTCGAGAAAGAATATCATGAGCATACTTGGCCTGGCCAAGGAAAATACCCGAAGGAGAAGAGGATACCTCAAGACCAAGAAAATAGTTCAAAGAACCAAAGTCCTTGATCGAGAATTCTTGATCAGTTCTGGTGATAAACTGACGAATCGCACCCGCATCATTGCCAGTAAGGATGATGTCATCAACATAGACCAGAAGGTACAGCAGTGTAGAACCCCTAGAGAAAACAAACAGGGATGTATCATAAAAACTGCAAAGAAAACCAAGATGGCGTAGATAAGAACTGAATCTATCAAACCAGCCCCGAGGAGCCTATTTAAGGCCATAAATAGCCTTCTGAAGATGACAAACATAATTAGGACGAGCAGGGTCCTTATACCCGACAGGCTGAGCCATATAAACTGGAGTATTAAGAACAACATTAAGGAAGGCGTTCTTGACATCAAGCTGATGCAACAGCCACTTCCGAAGCGTAGCTATAGCAAGAACAGTCCGAACTGTAGCAGCCTTGACCACCGGGCTGAAGGTGTGATCAAAATTGAAACCAGGAATCTGCAAAAAACCCTGAGCAACCAGACGGGCCTTGTAACGATCAATAGTCCCATCGAATCTGTATTTCAGATGAAACACCCACTTCGAACCCACAACATTGGCATCTGAAGGCCGAGGCACCAACTCCCAAGTGTTCTGTCGACGAAGAGTATTCATTTCTTCATCCATTGCAATGACCCATTTTGGATCCTTAAGAGCTGTACAAAAATCTCGAGGCTCAGAATGAACCAAAACTGCAGCTAGAAGACTAGTGGGAACAAAATCAGGATGAGATGTAGGACGACGAGTACCATCCTGATTTCTGGTGGTCATATGATGAACCCTCTGCGGCGGAGCATCAGAATTTGAAGAGGACCCAGAGGAAGCAGAGGAACTCGAAGATGGAGAAGCCGGTGTCAATGGTGAAGTGATCAATGGAATAACCGGGACCTCTGGAATGGGCACGGGAGGCGGTCGGCAAGCCGAGGACAGAGACTGATCACAAAGAGTACAAGGACCAGAAACTGCCGAGGAGGACAAGACCGGCTCAGAAGTAGACTGCTCAGGATACAGAAAAGTAAGAACATCCAAGGATGAAAAATCCTGCTCAGTGCTCCCATTAGCTAAGGGAAAGCACATCTCGTCAAAACGAGCATGGCGAGTGATATAAATTTGACCAGTGACACTATCCAGACAGCGAAACCCCTTATACTGAGAACTGTAACCAATAAAGATACAAGGAATGCTACGAGGAGAGAGCTTATGATCAGCATAAGGTCAGACAAAGGGATAAACCCGACAGCCAAAAGGCCGAAAGTTTGAGTAGTCTGGAGTTTGACCAAACAAGTGACTATAAGGGGAAGCACCATCAAGAACAGGAGTGGGCAACTGGTTTATGGTGTAGACAGCAGCTGCAAAAGCATTGTCCCAGTGTGACAAGGGCAAGTGAGAATGGAACAACATAGTCAACCCCATTTCAGTTATATGGCGATGCTTGCGTTCCACACGACCATTTTGTTTCGGAGTATAGGGGCACGATAACTGATGATGAATGCCCTTAGAGGCAAAATAGGAGCGTAGACGATGATTGAGAAATTCCGTACCACCATCTCTCTGGAAGGTCTTGATAGTGGTAGAGAATTTATTCTGTACAAGAGCCTCAAACTGCATATAAACATCTACAAAATCCAATTTTCTGCGAAGCGGGTATAGCCAGGTAAAGCAAGAATGATCATCCACAAAGATGGCATAATAAGAAAACCCATTTTCCGATAAAACTGGGGCAGGCCCCCATAAATCACAATGAATCAAGTCCAAAACCTTCAAAGCCCGTTTGGGATTACTAAGAAAGGATTGCTTTTGACCTTTAGCCATAACACAGGGAGTACACAGACCCGGCTTAGGTAGTAAGGAAGAAGCACACAAAACACCAGTCTTAATCAAAGTAGAAATAATGCTAGGGGCCACATGGCTAAGACGAGCATGCCATAAATCAAATGACCCTCGAGTTTTATTCTGAGAAATAAAAGACAATAAGGCAGTCTCTCCTCTATCCAGCACATAGAGACCATGCTCACTGTGGCCTCTTCCCAAAATCCCCTTGGTAACTCTGTGCTGAAAAATAAAATTTCGGTCATCAAATATCACATATGCATCAAGGTCCTTAGTAAGACGACTTATAGATAAAGATTTTTAGAAACTTTCGGAGCATATAAAACATCAGACAGTCGCAAAGAAGGAGTAAGCTGACAATCACCAATGGAATGAATACCAATAGAATCACCATTACCAACTGAAATTCGAGAATTACTAGAGTATGTAGTGACACTCTCCAAGGCAGAGGCGGAAGAGCTGAGATGATTGGTTGCTCCAGAGTCGATGTACCAATCAGAGGTGACATGAGAAGGCTCCATGTGAAGCGAGTGCTGGAATTGTTCAGCCAGCAGGGCAGATGCACCATGGCGAGGACGCGGAGGAAAAAACTTGAAGCACATCTGAGCAGTGTGGCCGGGCTTGTCACAATAACGACAAGTGATATCATGGCAAGTAGAACTGGGACCACCGGTGCCACCAGAGTATGAAGGACGTCCACTGCCACGACCCCGGCCGCCGAAGCGGCCATTCCGACCAGCGCGTAAGCTCCACGCGCGGGCGCGTGGCTCCACGCACCACCACCACTCCTGCTGGATTTTGCCTCTACCAGAAAGGCAACAGGGGCTGCTCCAGGACCCCCAAAATTCTGCAAATTCTTCAAAAAAACCTCTTGATTCTCCGCCTCAGCAACAATATCAACATATTGCGGAGTCGGAGAATGAGACAGCAACAAGGCACTAAAATCACTATAATCAGCCCCAAAAGCATGCAAAAACCATAACACCATATCATCATTTGAAGCAGGAGCATCCATGGCAGCAAGTTTATCAAATAAAACCTTAAACTAGAGATGTAAATCATGCACAGAACCAATTTTATGAAGATTCATGATTTGCACACGCAAGCTTAACACAGAATACTTACTACGATTATGAAAAATAGTAGCAAGAGTCTCCCAAATTTGAGCAACAGTCTCACAGGCAGAGATTTCAGATATTACCTCAATAGAGACCGAAGAGAGAAGGAGACAACACAACTTTTCGTCATCAGCGATCCATTGATCATAAGAAGCCTTCAACCGATCATAATCCTCAAGCTTGAGGGTAGAACCCGAGGAAGAGGAGGCCGTGAGGAACGTTGGCGGCATCGGCAACGGGGGGCACGGAGCGGAACCATCAAGATGCCCCAACAACTTCTGAGATCTAAACAGAAGCTGCACCTTCTTCCTCCACATCATGTAATTGGAGGAATCAAGCTTGATCGTCATCAGATGAATCATATTGCTGTAAGAAAGCTTGTCTCCTGCCATGATTGAAAGAAGAGAAAAAATAAAATCGATGAAGGAGGGAGGGAGAGAGATGAGGGGCGGATGAGGAGGGGAAAGAAGAGAGACGCAAGGCGTCAGTTATGGAAAAGAGAAAGCCAAAAGGCACTGGCTGATACCATGTAAATGAGAGAAACCTCCATACCCATGAGGTGTGAGTTTATTATACATTTATAGGCAATACAATGCTTAATTAATAAAACTTGGGCTTACAGCCCATTACTCAACTCCTATACCGCCAGTGTCCATATCGGAGGTTTTAGTTTTCAACCACCCGTCGGAGCAATGGGACTCCAGAAGAACGAGGGCGGGTGGAGCTCGGTGGCGGCAATGCCGCTGGAGAATCCATTCTAGGGTTTTCCTTTGTTTCTTTTGCTCTGAATTCTAGGGTTTATGCTAGAGAATCTCATCAGAATTAGGAGGTGGGCTATGTGCTTTTATTTTTAGTTTTTACAAAGTTTTTGAAGTTGGGGGAAGGTTTGAGAGAGTTGCGATTGAGAGAGTGGGGAAGAGAGTGGCGGTTGAGAGAATCTCATCCGTAAGAGATTCTCATGGCACGCTAGAGAGAGAGTCCAGAGTGGCGATTGTTTGTGTTTTGATTCGAGGATGGAGTGGTTCCCAATCAGGGGCGGGGTTCAGGTGAAGATCTGTCGAAAAAGGTGACTTTGAAGAAGAAGATGATGCAAATAGGGGGAAGGGCTGGTCCGTGACTAAAAGTATAAGCAGAGACTGATTTGTAATTAAAATAAGATGCATGGACTGAGTCTGTAAGTAAAAAATGATGAAAAGTCGATTTTACCTTCAATTAACAGATTTTTTAGAGTTAACGCTTGGATCAGACGGAATGGCCACAAATCACCAGTTTTGTAATTTGAAAGGTCAAAAGTATTAAAAAAAAGACGAGGGGCCTAAGGTGAACGATCGTAATAGTTCAAGGGTCATCGAAATCATTTGCTCTTTAAGATAGTAAATTTATAGAATCATCATTGAATAATGAAAAAAGAGAGAGTAAGATATAATTAGAGGGACAAAAAAATTTATGTGGGGAGTGAGGGACCTGTAAGTAGAGATGTCAATCTCTGTCATGAATTTTTTACCCAATCCGGACCGAAAGGACTGAACTCAACCCGAACCTGATTTTGACCTGAGAGATATTGACCTGAACCCATACCCGACATGACCGAACTCAACCCAAAACTTGATTATGACCCAATAATCTGGACCCAAAACCAACCCCGACACTACTAAACTCAACCCAAAATCTGATTCTGATTCGATAATCTGGACCCAAACTAGAACCCGACACTACCGTACTCAACCCAAAACCCAATTCTGACTCGATGGTTAACAAAACCTTAGCATAATTACGAGTTATAAAGTGTGCTCATAAAAAGTCGCATTTGTTAGTATATATCGATGTAATCATTTATGTATTAGATTTGCGTATGTAAATAAAAAGTAATTGATATTTATTTAAAATTAAGTACGAGTTTATTACAAAAAGTCAATAACCCAAACAGTATCCTGGCTCGATCTGACCCGACTCGACCAATAGATTTCGATACGTTTCAACCCAAACCCATTTCAACTCGACCTGACCCAACCCGACAAACAGACGTCGACACGTTCCAACCCCAACCCACTTCAACCCGAACTTGTTTGATCCAAACCCGAACCCGACACGAATATCCGAATTGAGAGCTCTACCAGTAAAGTTCTGAGATGTGGCAAATGAATGAATAAAAAATGAAAAAATGCATATAACTTAATTCAGATCTCACTCGCTTGCCACATGTCTGAACTTTACTAGCCACTCACCCCCACGTACTCAAATCACTCACATATAAAAAAAATTGAGAGGGAAAAGGGAGTAGAATATTTTTCATGGCCTTTAATACATAAGTTTGATAATTAATATGTTAATTAACTACGTATAATAACGTCACATAAAAATGTGATATTTAGACTCAGTGTTTAGCAGGATTTCTTTTCTATTTTTCTTTTCTTTTAAAATTCAAGTCCATCAACTTATTTTATTCACCATAAATCCAATCGCTTAAAGTTATGGTATCAAATCCATAATAGCAGGAAGAATGCCACGGTTATTTATATGGTAACAAACATAGTACTATTCCCATCAACTCATTATTCTTTACCCTTTCCATGCTCCGGTCTCTTTGTACAGTTCAATTAATCTAAAAACAACACATAAAATTACTGTATTAAACATAGAAAAGTATAAAGAAAATACCACCATTGATTTCGAAAATGTTAAAGAGGGTAAATCAAAATAAGTGTTGGGAGACAGAAGAAACTTTTTTTCAACTTTAAGACAAGAATGAGTCACAGGTCCCATGAAATTGTCACCGGGAGAGTGACAACATAAATTCATGGATATATGTTCAATTAATTTTTCAAAGGCCCCCACCAACTTTCCCCCTCTCTCATCAATGCCCTCACCTTCATTTTCCCACAACAAATCTAACTCTCATTTTACTTCCCAGTCAAAACCCCACAATGCACAATTCCGCCACTCTAATCTTCACCTTCCTCCTCCTCACCGCCGCCGCCGGGGCCTTCGGCGTCGGCATTGGAGTCCGAGTCGGAAGCTTCGGCGGCGGAGGCGGTGCGGGAGTGTGGGTAGGCGCAGGAGGAATGGGGAACAACCCAATGCCGGCGGCCGGAGTCCCGCCGGCGTCGAAGCTCCAAAAAGCCTACATCGCTCTTCAGGCGTGGAAATCCAGCATCTCCGATGACCCGTTGGGGATTTTGAAGACGTGGGTCGGCCCGAATGTTTGCTCTTACAAAGGAGTCTTCTGCTCTGAAACCCGAGACAATATGGGCAACACCGCCGGCCAGGTGGTGGCGGGAATAGATCTCAACCATGCAAACCTCCGGGGAATTCTCGTCCCGGAGCTTTCTTACATGGCGGAGCTCTCCCTCCTCCACCTCAACAGCAATCGTTTTTCCGGTACTGTACCGGAAACCTTCCGGGATCTCTACTATCTCACTGAACTGGACCTCAGCAACAACCAGTTCGTCGGCGCGTTCCCAAACGCCATCCTCCTCATTCAAAACCTAGTCTACCTTGACCTCAGATTCAACGGATTCTCCGGGAGCATCCCGGAGGAGCTATTCAACATGAAGCTCGACGCCATTTTCCTCAACAACAACCAGTTCGAGGGGGGCCTCCCGGAGAACCTCGGGAACTCTCCGGCGTCCGTGGTTAACCTAGCAAACAATCGGATCAACGGCGACATCCCGTTCAGCTTCACCTACTCCGGGATCAAGGAGATTCTGTTCCTGAACAACCAGCTCACCGGCTGCATCCCGGAAGGCGTCGGCGCGTGGACGGACCTGCAGGTTCTCGACGTCAGCTTCAACTCTCTGATGGGCCATTTGCCGGACTCCATCGCCTGTCTGAACGGGATCGAGGTTCTCAACCTGGCCCACAACAAGCTCTCCGGCGCGCTGCCGGATTTAGTCTGCGAGCTGAAAAATCTCCTGAATTTAACCGTTGCGTACAATTTCTTCTCCGGGTTCAACCAGGACTGCACGAGATTAAGCCCCGGGTTCGACTTCTCGTTGAACTGCATCCCGGGGGTGGGGATGCAGAGGCCGCCGCCGGAGTGCTCCATGATCCCCGGCGGCGGGCTGAGCTGCCTGAGAATCCCGGCACCGAAGCCGCTAACCTGCGGAACGTTGTTCGGCGGAGAAAAGGCGGCAACCAGTACCCCATCACATCAACGATGAGGTGTCATCATTCATCAATGGCCGGTGACTTAAAGAAGACAGCAATCTAGTATTAAGCCTCCACGTGCAATTGAGTGGTTTTAAGAATGTGGATAACAGATTATTTTACACTTAATGTATAACGTTGTATTATTGAGCCTCTGCTTCGATGAGAAGGGCGGAGCACCGGCGGTGGTAGTTTGGCATTTAGCGGGTAGGATCGGAGAACTGAGCAGACATGTTTTTGGTGTTTGCTGATTTACGATGTTCACAGGACATGTGATGTGATGCCATAATTTGCAACCACTCTCACTCTTCTTTGGCTGCATTGAAATTCTTTGTGTTATAGTGACATCGAGAACGGGTCGATTATATTGTGTGACCAGACATTCCTTCATTAATGTTCGTCTCAAAATTAATCCCGTTTTTATAAAATGTCAACTGCACGATCCTTATCAGGGCATCAATTTGATTTACACTACAGGTGATTGGAATTGTTTCAAATCAATAGTATATTTGACCTGTGGGTAGTTTAATACTTAGTTAAGTTCAAAATAGAAGACTTTGAAAGCCCAAACTTTACTGTGAGACAAATCACACGTTACGTGTTCAATGAATCATTCAATAATTTAAAAGAAATTTAGTTCATGAACAAATATAAATAGTGTCGAAAATAAGGGTAATAATGTGTGTCTGTATTCATGATCTCGGGGTGCTTCATCTGTCCCAATTTAAGCTGTAATTTAAATATTCATTTAGTCAAAACTTCCTTACTTTGACCCTAAAATTGAATTGGAATATAAGTATAAATAGTAGTGTGTGATATATTATTAGATTCGCTACAACATATATTTCCAAAATATTATTTTTTTTCACAACTTTTAATGACCCTTAATGAAAGATATCAAGGATTAAACAATTTTCAAGTCAAATGTTAAAAGTCAAAAGATGAAGCTTAAATTTGGACGAAGGGAGTGCATTATATAGTATTAGAATACATGTACCGGATAAGTAAAAAAAATAGAATTTAATTATAATTACAAATAATATCGAAAGATAAATAGTGCACATGACATTGCGTGATACACGCCACAACTAACTGTACAATAAGTATATATAGTACATGAAAAATGTTCATCCCTAACTACTATTTCATTCGTTTTTACGTATAGGACACCATAAATTTAACTGATTGAATTTACGTGAAAATGAAATGAGTGGATTAAAATAAATTTAGAAAGCAAAAAATTGAATGGATGAAATTAAAAGAAGTTTAAAAATAAAAAAGTGTGTCAAGCATAAAATAAATAACACAGAAAAAGAGTCATAGCATAGAGGATCGGGGAGTATTACAGAATCAAAACCAAATCCTAAAACTAATAATAACTATTCTTAACAGTTTCATGTAAATTGACAAACCTATTCTTCCCTTTTTTTTGAAAAAAAAAAATCAAGCATGGGAGAACTAAAGAGACCTAATACAAAATTGGAATAACCTACTTCATGAACTAGTCCGCAAGAGATTAAATTCCGGGCACGTTGACCATGTAATTAGACCTGACGAATTGAATTGAAACTGTGAACATGTCCAGACGTGAAAATAAATGAAGTTACGATTTGCATCAAACCAAAAAAAATGTCAAGATAATAATATCATCAAATTTGACACTAAACAGTACACCAATACATTAAAATTGTATTGACGGTGCCAAACCTATGTTCATTCTGCTAATGTCACTTTTACTAAGATCAAATTTCCAAGTCCTAACATCCTGCACCCATGGGACACAATAAAACTCAGTTCTTGCTTGATACATGAATGATGACGATGCCGCACTTACAATTGGAAAAAAATCCCAGTCTCTTCTTCACTAGGGAATGTAATACATTGGATTTGGGAGTTTGAAGGAGCGCGTGGCAAGTGCGAATCCATTCAAGTCGCTCCACTGATCGCCCGAGGACCCGTGGATCCTGTACCCTTCGTTTTGTAACTCCTCCCGCTTCTCTGATTTGTATAAGTCTGCCACTTTACCTTCGTCTTCAGGTCCCCTGTGACATCCATGGGGTAGATCCCATTAACATTTACCATACAAAAAATTTAGAAAAAAGTACTTTTATAACCACATAAGTGCTAATATAGCCTTTCAATATTCGAAAGTGCCAATATAGCCTTTCAATATTCGAAAGTGCCAATATAACCTTTCAATATTCGAAAGTGCCAATATAACCTTTCAATATTCGAAAGTGCCAATAAACCCTATAGTTAGTGAAAGTGCCCATACAACCCTATAAGTTTTAAGGATGTGCTGATATAACCCAACAAACATTAGAAATGTGTTGATATAGCCCTACAAACATTAGGAATGTGCTGATATAACCCAATAAGATTGCATAATGTGCTGATATAACCCTACATAATTTCAACGAACTATGGCGTTCCGGCTAACCATGAGGGTAAAATTGTCCACCCAATTTCAGAGTTAGCCCAAAGGGTATTTTGGTCAATTTACATAGAGTCAACGCTGAAAAATTGAGGTCAATGCCGGAAATGGGGTCTGAGGGTTATATTGGCACTTTCATTAACTAGTTGGGGTTATATTTGCACTAAAAATTATCATAGGGTTATATTGGCACCTACTCAAGTAGATAGGGTTATATTGGCACTTATCCCAAAAATTTATAGGATACAGAGACTTAACATGCACTAGTCAGATAACTTCACTAGATCTCATTCACGTTTATCAGCAGTGCATACTTGAACTGATAGTAGCGAAGAGAAAGACAACATAGTGGCTTTTATGTACCTTAGGAAAAGCCTTTCCCAATTGATGTATCCTGCATGATAAAGATTTTTCTCTGTTGCCTCCCTTTGTGACTCAACTCTGCCAGTCAATAGGAATATCTTAAAGCCCAGCTGCTCAAGCTCTACGTACAACCTCAAACTTGCAGGCAATGCAGGGGCATTGGCCGTATCAACCCACTTGTTGAAGGAAACATCATCGAAATCTTCATTTCTGCACAAAATGTGTATTCTAATCAATGAGCAACGACAAGTATCAGTCTGGTAACCAAATCAACTAATTTAGCCCATAAGCTATTATCGCATTTCATTTTAAGTTTCTTGAGACCCAAGGGCAACTATTGATCGTGTGTACAACTTCGTTATATTTGATTTTGCCTGTACTAATATTTCAGGCATAATGGTAACCACAAACTTACAGTGCCAAGGGTAATGTGCAGATTAAGAGCCCGTAAGAATCAAGAATTAGTGTCTAATCAATACAGTAGTTGCAAAAAATCAGGATTACAAAACTATGAACTTGGCAGCCATGTCTGTGTGAGTAATACTTCTCCAAATCTACAAGATGGTAATAACTGGTACGATCATGTTAAAACCAGACTCATCAATTCAATACAGCACAGATCATCACTTATCAAAGATGATTGGTCTTTATCCATCATAAAACGATGCCACATGAAGACATGACATGCTGCTAACGCATGAACTTTTTACAGGCCTTTTGACAATGGCTAACACAATACTGAAACAGGAAGCAAAGGCTTAGGCAGACAGCTCAATCGAATACATAATCCAAACGGACAACTATTCTGCAATCTCATTATCAACTAATAAAGGAAACCAAGGTCCACCACTTTTAATCTACTCTTTACTCCAACCAACACAAAGATTATGAGGTCCCCAGCTTCACATGGCTACAATGCCTTAAAAATGCATCAATGCACTACAATCATTAACGGTTACAATCAGTACAGGCAATGCTTAAATTATTCTTTACCCATTACCTATAATAGCCAATCAAAATGTTGTTTCCCCATGGCCTAATTCTTTTCATAATTTTACAGGAATCAATAGTGATTCCTCACTTACTTTCTAGATGACTCGTTTCAAAATTTATCTAGCTCATCTTCACCCTGACTTGGCCTAAGAGGTCAGGGTAACTAATTACACATGAAATAAGAGGTTCAGTGGCCGGTAGACCTTGGAAGGTCATCGTTGCATCGGAGAATAAAGCAATCTCACGGTGGTTGTCACGATTTGAAATAAATAGACCCCGTCTGTCCCAAACCCCAAACAAGCTTCACACTTTAACTTTGCACAACATTAAGACTAAACCAACAAAATGTATCAATGATAACATTCTCACTCCCATATCAAATAAATTTTACACTCAAAGTTGAGCAATTTAAAATAGATTAATAGAGAAATTGCAGCTTAGTTAGGAAGAGAGGTAGTATTTTTTTTATTCTATTAAGTAAAACGTCATATCTTGGGTTGCATTTCGTTTTCCCCAACAACCTAATTTTATCGACTCAAAAACTGTTCTTTCGTTCATATACATATTCATACTCATTCAATTGAGAAATGAGGGAAATTGAAGCATTGGAAATCGAATGTTTAACGGACTGACCCGAAACCGTGGGCCGCGTAATACGGCACATTGCAGAGCAGAGTCTCGTCGATATCGAACACCCAGGCGTCCTTCCCGTCGCCGGCGAGCTTAACGGTCTTCGCAAACGCCAGTGAGGCGTCAGCAACAGCCTCAGAATCGGATAAATAAGCGGACCCGGTGACGTAGGCCTTCACATACGCCGCGCAAAAGGATGGGACAGTCAAGAAGGGGCCGGCGTCGTTGGTCTCGACGGTGAATCTCCAGCTCGCACACCGCTGATCATCCTCCCGGGGATTCTTCCGGTGGGGGAAATCGTCCCCGCCTTCCGGCACGATTCGGATGATTGAATCCTGCAAACCGATCGAAACGCAAGGGCGAAGCGAAAGGAGCGACAGAACCAGGGCGATGGGGCGGAAATCCATGCCGGCCGGACGGGAACGGGAAAATCACTTTCAGGTCAGGGTTCGCCGGAGAAATAGGGATGCTTCAGATTTCCATAAAGGTTAAGATTCAAATTAGAAGACTGAACATCTGAAGCCCCTATATCTCCAAATACGAACAAAAAAGAAATTCTAATGAATTAAATTGGATTATGTATTTACAGATTACGAAAATAATAAGAGAGAATCAAAATGTTGAAGAATGATATTTGGCGCTCAGAGAAATAAATACTCCTCCGTAGGATGTGCTTGGTTGGTTTGGGAGTGCAGTAACCCCTATTTTTTTTTAAATACTTTTATAACCATAACTAGTTGAAATAAGTGTCAACATAACCTTTCAATATTTAAAAGTGTCAATATAACTCTACATAGTTCGTGAAAGTGTCAATATAACCCTATAAGTTTTAAGGATGCGTTGATATAACCCTACAAACATTAGAAATGTGCTGATACAACCCTACAAACATTAGGAATGTGCTGATATAACCCAATAAAATTGCATAATATGCTGATATAACCCAATAAAATTGCATAATGTGCTGATATAACTCTACATAATTTCAACAAACTATGGCGGTCCGGCGAACTATGAGGGTAAAATTGTCCACCTAATTCCAGAGTTCGCCCAAAATGGTATTTTGGTCAATGTACATAAAGTCAACGCTGAAAAATTGAGGTCAATGCCGGAAATGGGATCTGAGGGTTATATTGCCACTTTCATTAACTAGTTAAGGTTATATTTGCACTAAAAATTATCATAGGGTTATATTGGCACATACTCAAGTGGATAGGGTTATATTGGCACTTATCCCTTTTTTTGGGTATGTTAAAGCAAAACCATCATTTTAGGAATAAAGGATAAGTGTCAATATAACCCTATCTACTTGCGTAAGTGTCAATATAATCCAATGATAATTTTTAGTGCAAATATAACCCAATCTAATTAATGAAAGTGCCAACATAACCCTCAGACCCCATTTCCGGCATTGACCTTAGTTTTCCAACGGTGACTCTATGAAAATTGACCCCTTTGGGCTAACTCCAAAATTATATGGACAATTTTACCCTCATAGTTCGCCGGACCACCGCCGGAACATTATGAAAACTGGTAGGATTAAATCAACACATTCCTAAAATTTATAAGGTTATATCAGCACATTAGTAAAAAATGTAGGGTCATATCAGCACATAGTGTAGAATATAGGGTTTTAATGATATTTTGTTTATTTTGTTGTGTTTAGTCCGGATTGATGATTCGATGATCTTTGGTGTTGTGTGGGATTGTTGTTTTGCTGTGTTGTTCGACATAGGATTTTTAATGTTGATAAGTTTTGAAATGAGGCTAGATGTGTGATAATAGTGTTTGTTATTAATGATGTTGTCATGATATCAAATTTTAAGTTGTATATGATATTGTTATGATGCTATAATGGTATATATGATGATGTGGTCGCCCGTTAAAGCCAGCCGAGTACCAAACACTTAATATTTATAATATGTGCTGATATAACCCTATAAGTTTTAAGAATTTGCTGATATAACCCTACAAACATTATAAATGTGCTGATATAACCCTACAAACATTAGAAATGTGCTCATATAACCCAATAAGATTTCATTATGTGCTGATATAACCCTACATGTTCCTGCGGCGGCCCGGCAATGAGTCTAAGGGTAATAATGTCATTTCCTTTTTTGTATTTTAATTTTTTTCCAGAAGGGAAAAATGTAATTTTATTAAATTTCGGCTAAAAGTTCCTAGAGAGGGTTATATTGGAACTTTCACTAACTAGATAAGGTTATATTAGCACTTTCACTAACTAGATAGGGTTATATTAACACTTTCACTAACTATATAGGGTTATATTGGCACTTTCAAATACTGAAAGGTTATATTGGCACTTATGCAAACTAGGTAGGGTTATAAAAGCCTTTTTTTCTAGAAATAAAAAATAACAGATAT
The DNA here is from genome assembly GCA_037428765.1 of Rubia yunnanensis. Taxonomy (NCBI): domain Eukaryota; kingdom Viridiplantae; phylum Streptophyta; class Magnoliopsida; order Gentianales; family Rubiaceae; genus Rubia; species Rubia yunnanensis. The sequence goes on from CM075066.1 coordinate 87,250,343, forward strand.
GATCTCGCTCTTCCCACCTTAAATTATCCACTTACTTTATAACACTATTCTCTATCAATACCGTATATTTGAATAGATATATGAGACATAATATTATTGTATGTGATATTGTTGAATTCATCGTAACAAGTAGTTTATAGAAAGTAACTTTTTGCTTGATGTTATTATACGTAACTAAACATATTAACGGTCAAACATGTTTCTCAAACAGTGTGCAATGATTATACTGTAATTTAAGTTGGGACGGAGGGAGTACTCATTTTTAGATGAAATTACATGTTTTGTTCCTTTTTTTTAAAAAAATATTCCTAAAATGTTCATATATTATTACGAAATGTTATCAATTGATTCCAACATACTATTAGCCGATTTAAGTGAGTCAACATTGAGCCAGCCTTTCAAGTGGTGAGTGTCACCATTGGGAGGTAAGAAATATGAAAAGCAAGGACGACAGAAGAGACTGTGAGTATGGTTGAATTTGTGGTGTTTGGAATATGATAGGGAGGTAGTAGAGAAAAATTTGCAAAAAGAGAATTTTTTAAAAAATAATTTAACCTCAATAGTTGTTTACTTATAATTTTTAAATTTTTTGGTAACAGTTAATGGGTCAATTAACTTAATTATGCATGTTTTGTTCGATAAATGAACAATTTGAGAACATTTCGTATTAATCGGATAACCTTTTAGGAACATGATGCAAAAAAATGAACAAAATCTCTAATTTCACCTAAAAGTGGATACTCAAACTGTCATTTTCTCGTTTTAGAAATGAAACAAAGCCAACGATGTTCTTATACACTAAGATTAAACTATGAGAAACTCTTAGGAAAGGTGATTTATCCCTAAGTTTACGTAGACTATTTTATAAATTGGACTTTAGTTTATAATTAATGAAAATTTAAGCTTTAAATCATATTGTTACATGAAAACCTAGCTAGTTCATCTTCATTCTACAACCTCTCTTCTTTTCTCTCTGTCGTTTTCTTTCATCTCTCTCCAATGGTTTCTCTCCTCTTTGCGTTGTTCTCAGCCTCGTCTCAGCCTCTTCTTCCACTAATGGAGAAATGGGTGATTAAAGGCGTTTCTACCATTTTGGAGAAGACACTTTATAACAGCCTTTAATGGTTCCACCTTTGATCGATTTCGATCAAAGTCGGTTCAAATAACCGTCTTTAATAGGATCAGAAACAGTTTCCAAACTCGGAAACTATTTCTGACCTTCAAAAAAAGATTCAATTCCGGCAATCAGGAATGGAGGAACGACAAGAAAATTGTATTCAGGGCTTCACCAAATGACCAAAACAGCAAGCAAATTCGACAAACAACAAGCAAATCGTGGTGGTAAGAAACCCTAGTGGGGTTGTGAGTCAGAGTGGATGGGCTATACGCCGGAGACCGGGGGGCTAAGCGTCGGAGGCCATGAGCGAAGATCATGGGTTGTGCGTCGGAGGCCGTGAGCAAAGGCCGTTGGCTATGCATTGGAGCATGGAGTGGTAGGGCTGTGTATCAGGGTTGTGTGGCAAACGTCAGAGCTTGGAGGTAGAGGTGGGGCAAGCAACGACAATGAGAACCCTGGGCGAGCGGAGGGGTGGCGTGGGTGGTGGAGCTCAAGCGGAAAACTTAGGGGTGGTGTGGGAAGTGAGGGTTGAGGGCTGAAGCTGGGCGGATGGTGGCATAGGTGGGGGCTGAGCGGCGGAGGGAGAATGAGGCGGCGGAGGTGGGGTGGGGAGAGAAGTTAGATGGGAATAGGGTTTCAAAGGAGGAAAAGTAAAAATGGGGGAGAAGTAAGGCGTGCTCATGGATTTTGGCCAGCTCAATATGACTAAGTATGGATTTGAGCCCATTAAAGGCAGTTTCACCTTTAGAACTGCCTTTATAATGAAAAGGTGACCTAGGAAAGCCTTTCTGAACTCGAAAATGGTTCCGGGCCTTAAAAATAAAGTGGTTCTAAAGGCAGAATCGCATTTAATCGATCACCATTAAAGGCAACAATGAAATAACTCGCAATCAAAGAGTATGAACTCAAAAAGTTGTATATTTGATTGATAAAAGTGTGTAATAAAATCATGAATGATCTCCCCTATTTATAGGGTATAATTTGGGCAGTACAAATAGAAACTGAAATAACTTATGATAACTTTAAGAATCTAAAATCAAATCTAACTAAAATACCTAAAATAAATGGATATTATCTTATCTAATCTTACCAAATCTAATTCTAATCAAATCAAAACTAAATATTCTAAACCCTAATTAAATATACCAAAACTCTTCTAAGCCAACATGGCTGAGTTAATGGGTCTTATTCTAAAATCATTTCTTTTTACAAATGATCACACTACATCATTAAAAAACCCAATGAGAAAAAGAGTATAGTGTTGTCATCCTAAAAATCCTAATTTAATAAATGAATTTAGAAACCATGATTCGTATCATTCCCTCCGAGGTCAAAAAGTTTCATCCTCAAAACGTGAGCGATCTTCAAAAATAAATGTAGATAAACATCCCATGCCATCCCTGTAAAATCCTTCTAATATACGGTGACTGGATGCTGACTAGGCAGTGATTGAGCGCTGATGTGGCTCTTAACTCGTGAGATAATAAGCAACTGGTGAGAAAATCAGATCAACTCGCAAGATAATAAATAAATCGCGATAAATTCAACAGCTCATGGGGTAATGACCAAAGCGCGAGATATTATAATGGGACAAATCTGCACGTGTAAGGAGCACGCGCTTCAAATGGACGAGCGCGCGTGGATATAGAGCGTGAACAACACGCTCCGGTTGTCTTCTTTGTTGGAACCCTCTGCGCAGACTTCTTCGCTGCGATGAGGTGGAATCTGAAGGCACCTCCGGATACGAACGTTGCTGGTGTGATATGCGGTTGGAGAAAATGGCAGTGAGGGAGCTACGTTGTGAAGAACGGCGGAGCTTCGATGCGCGGTTGGAGCAACAGAGATGATAGCTGAGATGGATGGCGAGTTTCTTGAGGTTGGACGAAGATGAAGACCAGGATGGAGGTTGGTCGGAGATGATAAGCAGAGACGATCGAAGTTGAAGACGAGCAACGGCGAACGATTGTAGCAGACGGTAACGATCGGAGAAACGGTGGAGCTGAGTCGTTCTGTGTTGGAGAAGATCAGCATCGTTCGGACTTGGTCGGAGAGGAACTAGCAACGAGCATATCGGAGGTCGTTTGGAGATGACCGGAGAACTGGAACAGATTGTAGCAACACGAACGGCAACGGTTGTGAGCAGCGGTGGTACAATGTCTGGCGCGAAGCTCTCAGACTTATTTTATTTTATTTTTTTTCTGAAAATATAATTAAGCAAAACTTAAAAAGCAAAGTCTTGGGAAAGACGGAGTTTAATTCGAATAATAAAAGGTAAAATGTTTTAGTTGCAACATTAAAAATTTAGTATGCAACATGTAGTAGTTATAAAATTTATAACCCGGTTCATGCAACCCAAAAATTTTATCTTAATTTCTTCTAATTTACACTTTAAACCTTGGTCTTTCCATGACTTATGGAAAGACAGTCTTTCAAGAGACGCGCTCAACTTAAAACCCCATTTGAATTTTTGGACAAGGTCACTTAGCTCTGATACTAACTAATATGAATTTTCTTCCAAAGATTCACAATTGCAGAATTAGTATATTTGATCTAGTGAATGGATCTGCAAACCCTCATTATCTTGCACGAAATTCGGGAGTCTAGCCCTCGGGGTACGCCTAACATCGATTTGCTCTCTAACTAGCTCTCATGAGCAGATTACAAGATTTATTGATACTTAACTAGCTCTCGGGGTTAAACAACAATGAAATAACTTGCAAGCAAAGAGTATGAACTCAAAAGATTGTATATTTGATTGATAAACATGTGTAATAAAATCATGAATGACCTCCCCTATTTATTGGGTATAATTCAGCCAATACAATTAGAAACTAAAATAACTTATGGCAAGTTTAAGAAACTAAAACCATATCAAACTAAAATACCTAAAATAAATGGATATTTCCTTATCTAATCTTACCAAATTTAATTCTAATCAAATCAGAACTAAATATTCTAAACCCTAATTAAAATATACCAAAACTTTTCTAAGACAACATGGCTGAGTTAATGAGCCTTATTCTAAAATAAAATAAATTACAAATGATCACACTACTTCATTAAAAAATCCAGTGGGGAAAAGAGTATAGTGTTATCATCCTAAAAACACTAATTTAACAAATGAATTTAGAAACCCTGATTGGTATCATTAATGTGGATTGTTCTCATATTTATCCTATAAATACAAAGAAAGATTGAACCTTGAATGTGGTTGTTCTAGGGTTAGCCTAATGAATGCTTTGTTTGATTAAATGGTTATGTCTTTGGTAGAAGACTTGTTATCAAATCTATGGTTCTTCGTGTATAATAAAATTGAAGAAATATCGTTATGGTCGTTGATCACCTAGAGTGATTGTCAATGAGGTTTGCAAATGGTCGTCGAATCGCCTCTGTGAGTTACTATTAAGAAGAAACGAATATTAATCTTCGAATGAGAAATGATAGCATTCCCCATAGGCGATAAATGTTAATGAATGAGTGAATGAATCTATGATCTATAAGGGGTTTGAAAGTGAGGGTCAATTGCCCCCAAGGCTCCGTTAATATTTGTTTTAATCATTTTTTTAGTTGTCATTGCATGATTAGCATTGTTCTATTACTTTGCTAGTTGCTTGTCCTTCAATTTCATAACTTAGGACTAAAACCAACCACCCCTCCCCCTTTTATGTGCTTTTATATGTATATGTATATATATATATATGCCTAGTATGTTTTCCGCTCTATATGTTTAAACACTTGAAAAGATCTCTCTTCTTTGTGGACGACCCCGACTTGCCATTATCTACTTAACTGTAGATACGAATCATTAGGGCTTATAAATCATATTTTTGAGAGGTACAACAACGACCTCCCATCATGATGGAATATTTTGGTGGAATAATTTTTCCAAGTCCAATTTAAAATTTGAATTGGTTTATTTAAAGACTCCTAATTTTGAGGAAATATATTTCCATATATTTGGATTTTATTTTTAGATAAGGGAGAACACAATATATTTCCCTTATTCTTTTTTTTTCATTTGGACACGTTTATATTCTTTTGCGTAAGAAGACAGGCACACACAGACAATTTTTACACATTTTGGTTTTGGAGTTTTTTTCCCCAGTATTCTATTCAGACAATTTTTCATCTTTTCTTATATGATTTTGAAGATTAATTCGATTATGTCTTCTAGCTAAATTCTTATAATCCGGTAAAGATCAAGGAAGTACAGACGTCGATTCCTGTGAGATCTAATTAGTTCTATACATTAATTGCATTCTTGCATATGTTGTTCTTGATTATAATGTTTACGAATGCTTTCATGTTATTGAGTAGTGCGCAATGTTTGATAGCATGTTAGTTAATTTAATACCAATTGAATCAATCATCCATAATTGTGATATAAGTTCGATTAGTGGAAGGGAACAACAGTCTTAATTTAACAATCCCGTGTTAGAGCTTGTTGGTTATGAATTGTGTCTTTCTCATTATTAATGTTGCTAGCATATTAAATCTATAGAGTGTCTCTTAGGTTATATGTTAGTTAAAGAAATAGTTGGTCATGCGTCCTCCTGATTATCGACAAGGTACAGAAAAGTTGGTTGCTTACAACTATAACCAGTTTGCGTGCATAAATTTAAAGTCATCTTTGCATCGAGGACCGAGATAGAAAGCCAGTATGGAATTGATCAAAACAGGAATTTTCTCATCATAGTTGAACCCCTTTGCAATTTTAAATAATTTTCCAATTTTGTTTGTTCTCATTTTTTTTTCATTTTTATTATTCATCACCATCAAATCATTGGTTTGGTTACAAAATTGCAGGTTAAGAATTAATAAAAATCTCACCAAACTCTTGGGAAAATGAACTTGCTCACTACTATACTGGTTAAGGTGATCATCCCGACCATCAAATAATAAATTGGTTATCTGGCTTAGAGCTCAAATTATTTTTGGTGTGAATTGACGCATTAAATTTTGGCACTGTTGTTGGGGATCGGTTCGATGCAGTATTTTTTAAAAAAATTTGATTTGCCTATGTTTTCCTTCTGGTATATGCCTCGTTCTTCTCGTATATGCGAATTAATCTTTACTATAGAGATTGAGAAACTTGCACAAAGTTTAACGAAGCAGAGAAAAACCTAGAATCTTCCTCATCTAAGTCAACTGCCAGCAAAGAACAAGTCTACATGGGCGACGAGCAGAGGCATGAGGAAGAAACACTATTTCAGCGGATTAGAGACATGAGGTGTTACCGACACAATTGCCCACTATGCATTGTCATTCCTGATATCAACCGCAACTCAGAAATTAAACCAAGTATTATACAAGTATTATCTAAGTTCGGTGATTTTCCAGGTGAGGGTGCCCATAATCATCTTGATGAATTTGATCTCGTGTGTGCAACTTTGCAACCCTAAGGTTTTTCTGCTGATTATATTAGACTACTCACCTTTATACACACATTGCATGGAAAAGCTCGTGAATGGTTATTTGAAATTCCCCCAGGTTTAATCCAAAATTGGGAGGATCTTGAGCTAAATTTTTTACAAAAGTTTTTTCCTGTGTCTAGAGCAGTTAATTTAAGAGCTGCAATTAGTGGCATAAGACAAAAGAAGGGGAAGAGTCTTGCTAGTTATTGTGATCGATTTAATCAATTATGTCGTAAATGTCCTAACCATGGTTTTACTGAATATCAGTTCATCACTAATTATTTTTATAGAGGCATATGTTCAATAGACATGAAATTTTTTTATGCACCTTGTGGTGGTAATGTGCTAAACAAAACCATGGATGAGGCGAAGGAGATCATTCTTGAAAATGGTCACCTGGGAGTACGATGAAGATGATGATAGATCCTAACCAGTCAAGGTAGCCGAAACTTCACAAATGGATGAGAAGTTAGATGCACTCACATCTTTGGCGCAGGAGCTAGCCGTGAAGACTTCACGAGGAGTTAAGTGTGAAGTTTGTTCACAAATGGGACACTACACCGATTGTTGCCCTACTCTTCAAGATTCTCATATTGAACAAGCTTTCTTTGCATAAGAAGATGCCCCATCGAGACAGAGAATGTATGATCTGTATTCAGATACATATAACCCATGCTGGAGGAACCATTCAAACTTCAGGTAGGCCCAGAAAGCTCCAGGAATGTATGCTTTGAGATAGCCACGGGGTGGTCAAGATGATTATCCTTCCCAGAATGATAAAAAAATCTCCATGAATGATGTTCTCAAGAGTATTGCTCAAGGCAATGAATTTGTTAGAAAAATAGCCAAAAACACGAACTCTTTTCAACAAGAGACGAGGGTTGCTATAGGAAACATTAGGAAACATATAACAGAAATGATTGCGGAGATAAATAAGTTAAAATCAATCAATGGAAAAATTCCTTCCCCAACAGAACCAAATCCAAGAGAGAATACAAGTGCAGTGACCCTTGGAAGTGGGAAGAAGTTAGTTGATTCTGCACCTAAGAAAGAAAACAAGAAGAATGATGAACATGAAAAAAGCAGGAGACAGAAAATGAGTCCTCAAAGGTAAGCACTCAACCTAAATCATCTATTTCTAAGTTTAGTTTCTCCACCATTTCCATCCAGGTTAGCTAGAAACAAGAAGGAAGAGGATGAGAAAGAGATCTTAAAGGTCTTCAAAAAGGTAGAAATCAATATGCCCTTAGTTGAAGCTATAAAGCAGGTTCCCGGGTATGTAAAATTTCTTAAAGAGCTTTGTTAAAAAAAGGTGAGACATGGGAAAGATGCAAAAATTAGGGCTGGTGAAAATGTTTCTACAATTATTCAACATAAATTGCCACAAAAATGTAAGGATCCTAGGATGTTCTCTATCCCATGCAAAATTGGAAAAATGAATGTTGAAGAGGTCATGTTAGATCTAGGTGCATCAATTAATGCTATGCCTCTCTCTATGTATAGTAGCTTGCAATTAGAACCATTGAAGGAAAAGTGTGTCATAATCCAATAAGCAGATAGGTCTAATGCATACCCTGAGGGTATAATAGAGGATGCACTTGTGAAAGTCAATGATATGATGTTTCCTGTGGATTTCTACATTTTTTATATGGATGATTCATTCTCTGCTAATAAGTCCTTAATTCTTGTTGAAAAGCCATTCATGAAGACAATGAAAACCAAGATTGATGTTGATAATGGAACACTTAGCCCTAAATTTGATGGAGATATAGTCACATTGAATATTTTTGATGCCATGAAACATGTAGATGATCCTAAATCTATGTTTACTCTTGATGTGATTGACCCGCTGGTTGATGATTTTGCATAAAAGTATTCTAGGGATGACAAGTTTGAACATGTACTCTTCAATAGATGGGAGGACAATGACGCTGAAATTTGGTCTTACCTAATTGATTCAATTGAATTTATCGTGTTCCAACTTAACCTAATTATCCAAGTACGTAATAAAGTAAAAACTTAAAGACATACGACTTGGTTACACAATTAAGTGAATGTCACCTACATTTGCAGGGCCTGACCTAGTTCAGAATGAATCCACTAATAAGAAACATAGTATAACGTACACCATACAAAATACTCATCTTTTCTAATTAAACGTGTGAATTCTACTAGCTCCTCTAGTTGCCGATCCACCTTGATCGGACTTCCTCTGACCTCGAAACTTGTCGACGCTGGATCTCCTCCTCTCGAAGAGAATTGAGGCTTATGTTCTGAACTTTCAAGATCAAAAGGTTTTGATCATGTTGGAACACAAGTGTACATGTCTTGGCTAATTCCGAATGATGAAAAAACGAGTGCATATTTTCTCAAAATAAATCCATTAGTAGCTTAGCCAGAATGTCCACAATATATAGATTAATTGAATGTATCAGTTTTCTTGTGCTAAAAAAATCCCATCTCAATAAAATATTTTGATTACAATCAAATCCCTTGCCTAGATGCTCTTGATAAGCATTAGCGAAAGATAGCTTATTAAGTGATAGCAATCGCGCAAGTTTACAAAATCACAACTAAATTATTCAAAGAACTGCAAGAAAGACGAAGTAATTTAAAACAGAAGATCTATCTATGCCTAGATGCTCTTGATGATCCAGAAGATGACGAACCACCACAACGACAATTGTGTTCAGCTTCACGATATGACTGATCAGCCCTGCGCCATTTTTCTTCAGCGTCACGCTCCTCACTAACAATGTAGTCATACCACCATTTTATGTGTAAATATGTTGGATGGCGTATTAGACCCCTTTGCTCTATATGACCAAGATATTTAGCATAATAAGCCTTGAAGTCAGTTATAGGGTCGAACTCCTCGCGATCTAGCTACATACTTATACCATTAACTATTTCTTCATATCTATCATCTCAGTCCTCAAGTTTTTCACTTCCTCTTCTAGGCATGGAAGATGCGATTGGACGGCCTCATACAAGTTAATTCTCTGCCAACTAATTTCCATAGTAAGATCTATACGACCAATAGTCCTTCGAGATTACGAAGGGAGAGCCTGAAGTTTATTGCTATACTCAACACAAGCCTGCTCAAGTTGGTGTACGAACTTATCGAGCTGATATCATTCAACGTGGAACTCCTCATTGTCGATTCGCAGTTGTGTGTTGATAGCAAATTGTCGTCAAACTTACTTTGCCAACCAATAGCAGAAGATGAAAGGTGATCACATGCATCCTACTTTTTCTTCAACTGATCTAACAAGTCGTCAATGCGAGAACATTTTTTTATCAATGATCAATGTCTTCTGATGGGCTTCGCGAGTCTTACTTGCAGTATAATTTCTAGCCTCCTCCTGTTGACGAAGCATCTTGACCATGTTCAACTGTTGACTGTGAATAAGACCATTCTTCTCATCACAAATCCATCGTAAATCACGCACAACATCCTGGGTGTCCTTCAAATTCTTTTCCCACTTTGCTTCAAGGTTATTAATACCCAAGAGCTTGTACATCAAATGAATGCCCAGAGATAACACCCACTCTTGGACACTGGCAAGGAGGTTAAGTGAATGCATGTACACACCAACAGATTCAAGATCAACCAAACCACGAACAATATCCTTACCAAGCGATTCAACATTGTAACCGCTGGGGATAAACTTACTGGAAGGACATGTTGGGGTAGAAGATGACGAGGGATCAGAATTAGGAAGTTTTCATTCGATGCAAAAAGGAAGCAACTCTATACGAGAGAATTGATCAAAAGAAACAAGCTCATCATATTCCTTGGTTAAAGACTGAGTAGCTCAAATCAATCTAATAGAGCAGTGAAAATCAGATTGCAAAAATCCATAGCAATCAGAAAATTGATTAGTAGATCCTAGAAAATCAAGTCGTTTCAAAAATTTATAATCAACCAAAATATCGAAGCCCTGTATATAAGTAAATGCGATGAGAAGTAGTAAAAATTGAGGGCCGAACCAAAATTAATAGTCATAGCCATACAAATAGTACAGACATACACTAGAGTATTTTCTTAAGTTACAATTAAAAGTCTGAAAATCAGAATGCTAAAGATCAACTAACATCAGTGGTGGAGGTAGACGAAGGCTGGATAATGATAGCATCATCTTCCTTGTTTGCTTGCTGAGGAGAAACTTCAGTGCTCGCATTGGCCTTGTTCGCCACGTGAACATCAGAATTCGGAGGTGACATAATAGTATGAGAACCAAATGGAATTTCTTTGAAGTAATCAACCTCGCACTACTTCAGCTTATCCATGGAAGGAAGACTGGGAAGACCATCGGGATAGGACAATAGAGCATAGGAATGACCACCGTCAGCAATGCTGCTTATGAAACCTTTGTTGAGCTGGGCTTTCTGCTCCTCTAATACGACCTCAGCCTTAAGAAGTTTTGGAAGACTCTAAACTTTAGCAGTCAGGTTCAATTATCCCAGCTTCAACATAGCTTTGCAATATCCAACACTGCAAGCAGTAGAAGAAACCTCCTCAAACAGCTTGTAAAAAAACTCGATCTTCACTAGCTGATCAATAAGAACCTGAGGATAGCCAGGTGAAGCGGGACCCATGGTCCGCACTTGCTCCAACTCCAATCCCAGCTTGGCAGCCTCCCTTTCAGCAGCCACTGCATGCTATTCAGCAGCTTTAAGAGAGACAGTCATGGTCGAGCACTTCTCCTCAGCGGACTAACATTTCTCCACAAGCGAACCATCTTCCTTAAAAAATGGGGCGATGCGTTTGCTGACAAGCTGAAGATTCTCCCTAACCTGGGTATAAGTTTCGATGAACGAAAGTTAAAGTACAACAATGAACCAACATCAAATAAAGTCAAATACACATTTCAGTTCACATTACAAATAAACATACCACAACCATGGTTTCATGGAGTGAGAGTTTAGACATCTACCATTAGTTCTTGGCTCAACGAATGAAGCTTCGTGTGAGAATGCCCAACACGCCCCCTTTTCTTCAAAGGATCCCAGGTGCTCGATGCCCCACCAGTCTGATCTTCATCCTCCTCTTTTGAGAACTATTAGATGTTTGATGACCGACACCTTTCCTATCACCATCAACAACTACCTCAGTAACTAAAGGCTGAAGGTTCGTTACAGTTACATTTTCTTAAGACATGCCAATAGTCGATGCATCATTTGTCTAGGAGACAACGGTCTCTAGTTTGTCATCATCAATGCCAAAAAATGATCTCTTCATGGTTGCTTTGGCTAAACCCATGTCTATAATCCAGCACATAAGGGCGAGTCAAACAAAATAGTACAAATTTTATGACTACACAAAAATGATGATGAGGAAGTAGGAAAGACAAAGAGAAGTAACAAGGAAACAATGAACACCTTCACCCTCACAATCAGCATGATGAAGAGAGATTGTATGTTGGACGAGTGTTAACACAACCTCAGATTTAGCATTAAGGCGAACCCCAACCTTAGGAAGTTTAGATTTGGGAATGTTATAGTTCCAAAATTGTAGACTGTGTTCGCTCTCAATACGAAGTCTTAAAAAGAAAAAAAATTATGCCACACTCCGTAGTTGTTGGGAAACCCACTAACAAACTCAACTTCAAGAATAACAGGATAAAGGGTGAATTCACCAGGGGACTTTTTCACCTTGCAAAGCTGGTAAAGGTTGCAAAACACATCAATCAAAAAAGAGACCTCAGCGGCTTCGCAAACGTGGTAAAATACAACAAAAATAGAGATGGTCTTAGGATGAAGCAGGGGTAAGGCTACCTGAAAGTGATTTAGTAAATCCATGATATGTGAAGGAAGAGGGAAGACAAATCCAAATTCCAGACAATCTAAGTAACAAGAAATGAACCCAGAGGGAGGATTGCGAACACTGTCAGAGCGTTCGTAGGCTTTAAGCTTGTAAGAGGACAAGGAAAACTAATTTTTAAATTGTCCAAATAGTAGTCAGATATTACGCTAACGACGGTAGAGGAATTGGTGGGATGGTCAGAATCCTCCCCAGAATTAAAGTGCACATCTAACACTGAGAATTCACTAACAATGGGGATAGATGTGGAAGCAGACATTATTCCTAAAATGCAGATGAGAAGCCTATCAATTAGAGTTAACATAGCGCAACTGAGTACACTCAGATAAGTATATTGCACAAAGTCAGCACACAATCCAAGAAAGAACAGATCGTGAAAAAGAAACAACAGATGGAAAGTGATAAAGGAGAGCCTGGATTGAAACAAAATGCTTTAAGGGAAAACCACAATACAAAGCTTATGAGACCTGGACACGATTTTCAGAAAAGAAACAAAGAAGAGATTGAAGAAAACTTACGGATATTCATGGACACAAGTTGCTTGAACAAATAGGAAGATGTAAGGAAGAAGAAGACTCCAAAAAAGAGATGAGATTCAATATAAAGGAGTTGAAAAGGTGAGAGAAGTCAAATCGAAGAAGAAATAATGATTATAGCCTGAAAAAAAGTTACTCACCTTTTTGGGAAAATGAGATGTCGGCGCAAAGGGGGTTAAAAGTTGTCCACAAAATATTGACGCGTGTTGGATGCATTAAAATATTTATTATAGGGAGATATAACGGCATTGGAGGATAATTTAGACCGGCAAAGAGAATATAAATGAGGGCAATCCGGTTAATATCCATCAGAGATTTTAAAATGATTTTGTTAGAGAAGAAGTAGGAGATGTATCCAAATTCAAAATTCAAAAAGCAAAAAAAAAACACTTTGGTAGCCAAGAAGCAAGAAACACTTCGCGAAGACAGCCGGAGCTACATCAATAACGAACATGTTGTTCAAATCTCACGAATTTGAAGTACAACAGTTCGTATACATTAAGCAAACGAAGTCATCGCTTCGTGTCTACTAGTCTTCATGGCTAGAGAGGCTTATGGCGTATACCTAGCCTATAGCTGGCATCATTGGGCTGTAAGCCAGCCTAAAGAACAAACGCAGATAAGACCAACGAAGCGATAAAGGCAAAGCCTGGTCTGAACCATGCGATCTCGAACCAATAAATACGGAGACACGATCAAGCCACGATCGAGAAGTTTGGCCACGAACCAGAGTTATAGGGATTGTGGAACAACCCACGTTCTCAGATGAGAAAAATACGGAGCCACGATGGTGACCTCTTATAAATACAACAAAAGCAACAATGAAGAAGGTAAGCATTACTATACCTAGGCATTCCAATTCTCTAAGGAGAAGACTGACTTGATCGTTAGAGCCTTTTCCCCAGAATCATTTACAGTAGCTGTTTCGCAGGGAGAAAAATATACGAGGTGAACGATAATGTTCTAATTGACGGAGCAACCACATCAATGATGTTTTTTACATTGATTTACTATTTTTATTTGATACTTGAATAATTCAATTTATCTTTGTTTGATTTAATATTTAATTATTTCAGTTTGATGTTTTAATACCATAATATTTTAATTTAATTTATTAAAGAGTTTGTCTCTTAAAATGCAGTATTTCCAAAAGTTATGGAAATATCAAAGTTTAAACTGTAAATTCGAAAAAATCAAGATAAAGTTTCAGATTGCATTAATTGAGTCATAAATATATAACTACAGCACGTTGCATGAAGTTTTAAAAAAATATTAAAACTAAAATCTTTCACCTTTCTATAATTTTAATTCAACCTCGTTTATATGATATAGAAAGACGATTTTTCCCAAAATTTTGTCTTTATTAAAAGCCAGAAAATAGGTTGCATGATTGACTGGGGCTGGTCGAATGTAAGCCCAAATATGGTGGTCATCTTCGCCAACCTCTCGTCGCCGTTGAAGGTCACAAAAGGTAGCGGAGCGGAGAAATGAGCCGAAATCAAAGTTATGTTCCTCCGGGATGAACGCTGGAGGAGAGAAACAAAACGCGAAAGTCCGAGCTGTGGTCTGTGGAAATTGGCTGGAGAAATTGGATGAAGGCCGTAGGAGTTGGTGCGAGGAAAACCACTGGTATACCAACGGTATTCTCCAGGAGAAGGTGGCGGAAACCACCGTGATTCAGAGCTCCGGGGAGTCAACAACGACGATAGCTTAATTGCAACTTCAGCCCCTGAGTTTCAGTAATTGTTTCAACATCAACCCAAAAAGTAAAGTTACTTTATTTTGATTGCAAAATTCCCGGCCACACACACTGAGACGGTCTCGCATGAATCTGACTCTTAGTTTAATGATGAAAAGTAAATTATATCCTTAAAATTGCTTATGTCAAACGGAGTTGAGCTTATTTTCGGTCAATAAGCAAGTATTTGCTTGCATTTTGGATCTACAAAAAGACTGTCAAGACTCAAGCGTGACCAAAACTATCATCAGTACAATTTAATTTTATTATGTTCACCATCCGTTAATGCTCCTGGTAGTCCAGCACCAGGACCATTGGGCTTCGCATTGTCTCGGTGCGCACAAGGGAGCCTTGCAAAGCAAGAACTCCCCACACTGCCGCTGCCAAGGATCGAACCTGGAATTTTTGACGTTCCCATCTAACTTCCAACCATTGGGGTTCACCCGCGGGTGTAATGCACTTGTTTAGGCGAATCTGGGTTGGTGGTGAAGCACATCACCAACTCTATTATTTGGATTGGCATCAATTATGTATCAAGTCAAGATCAAGGCAGATCATTGATTCCATACCAAATAATGGAATCTGTCCCACCGAACCAACCCTTGCTAGAAAGAATTTTCAAAAAGGGCATCCAACTGGCAACTGGTACAGCAGTGATGAAGAGAATTCAATATTGCATCCTCCGTAAAAAATAATGAATAAGTGTAAATTGGGTAGCATCAAGCGAATTACTCTACATTACTAACTACAGTTTGAATATCACAACGCACACATATAATCAGACACAATCGTCAACTCAGCTAATCTCAAGCGGGCAAGAATTCTAAGCCAAACAAGTAAAGATGTGAAACTACCAACAGCTATGTACTGATTAGAAATGGCATCCATCTCTCGTATGTTAGGGGAGAGAAGGAAACCATCTTCCACGCTCAAACCAAGGCCTTCCAAAGCCCTAGGTTATCAATGCATAAGAAGAAAAAAGAATTCAACAATCGTCCACTTTTTCCCGGCGAGACAAGCGATCTGGCACTACAACGAAGGTAGTTGGAAAAAATGCTCAAGAAAGCGAGTCTTGGTCGTCGGGGCAAAACTCTTTCCTGAGCTTATGGGAGAAGAGGCGAACCGCGTCCATGCTAAGATCAATTGCAGCTGAAAGTGCAACAAACAAAGCCGCATCCGCCATGCACGTTACATGTCTCACCCCAACTTGTACAGTGGGCTTACTCGCTTTCCCCTCGGCCTCAACGCTCGATCCCATCACGAATCCACGAAACGGATGGGGCGAAGAGCTAAATCCGGTGTCTTTTCTCGCATTATCAATGCAGAATTGGCCCCCCTTTTTCACGCTCATTGTGCCTTCCGCTATCGGGACCCCGCTCGTGAGGCCGGAGTCGGTCACCAGCTCGAACTTGTACCCTAACCCGTCGGCCGGCCCTCTCTCGCGCCACGCCTCCAGGCGGCCCCAGGGCTTCCAGCTGCTCACTGAAAGTCCGTTGGGCCGCAAAATGAGCCATGCTCCCGGATTTGACCGGGAGACCCGGTCAGACCCTGGAGATGGCACAAATGGGGTGATCATGGAGGCGGCCGCCACGGCTGAGCCGGAAAGATCATACACTATGATCATCCATCCTTTCCGTTCCCTCCCGGACTTGATGCCTTCTCCAGAAAAGGTTCTCATCCATCCTTTATTTCCCATGGTAAAATCTGAAGGCAGCGATCTGTATTTACGACAAATTCACAAACATTTTAAGTGACAATTTTTTGTTTTTTTAATTTAACATAGTTCACCGGTTAACTATAATAATTTGTACATAATTTAACCTTTTTTTTATATACATATATTCAATTCAGTTCTGAAGTAAAGAAGAGGCATTAAGTGGACATTCTGTTGTAAGCAGCATGCAGTAAAGATTGGAAAGAGCGGAAAGTCAGGGAGAGGACATAATGATATTCAGTATTTGCAACACAATCTTTTCACATGGGATGGTTGGGGAATCAAATCAATTGGTTTAATTGCCACTAAAACAGTTAAAAGATGCATATTTGACTAATGGGAAAGATTATGAATCTTCACTAGCAAATATTTTATGACAAATAGCCATATGATATGACGAGAAGCTGCCTAACTTAGTTTAGTTTTCAAAAAAGTAGTTAAGAACAAACAAAAAGAGGATTTGGCATGGTAATTTGGTAATGAAATTATAATGTAAAAGTGAAACTGATTTTTTTTGAATTTTTTGATAAAATTTCTATGAATTTTAAAACTTCTAATCATAAATTTATGCTGAATGGCAATATAACCTTGTAAAAAAAGAAAGTGTCAAAATAACCTTAACATTATGACAAAATGTGCAGTTATAACCATTTGTCACAATTTCGACGTTGACTCATTAATTTAGGTGTTGATCGGACCTGAAATGATAAAATACCCTTGCTCCATAAGCTGAAAATACCCCTTTTCTTTTTTTTTTCCCTTTTTTTAATTTAGGGGTAAAATCATTGTTTCCTTACATTCCGGTCAAATTTGGGTTAGATTGGCACATACGAGTACATCATAAAGTAAGGATTATTTTTGACACTTTCTTACTTTCTAGGGTTGTATTAACACTTTCAACCTAAATTTAGGGTATTTTAGCCCTTGACTCAAATTTTTAAGATAATATTTTTTTTAATTGGGTAATAACTCAAATGAGCCCCCAATAAAATCCCTCCCCTCCCCTTGTAATTATGTAAAGTGTACAATTTCTTTTAAGTTGATTTAGCTATGCATTAATGTATCTCTTGTCAATAATAATTGATGTAACTTGAACCTAGATTTTCCAAACTTGATTGCACGAAAAAAGAAACACCAGAAAGTCAGAAACTCTTATAAAAAGCTACTTGTGATTTGTGAATATGCCAAACTTTTTTTTTTGTGAATTAGAAAACGTGTTTAGCATATTTATCAGAAAATTAATACAGCTAGCAAAATATTTTTTAAGAAAGTCTTAAATTCTCGTTAAGCTAATAGATGTACACAACCAATGACATGAGAGAATATCAAAAACAATAATGAACTGGCGTGGGCCGGCTCAAGTGGTGCAGAATAAGAAAACAGTTAGGATGAAGCACTAAAATGCGCGGGAGCAAATACTAACCGGGACCGGTTGTTGCGATCGGCGCTAAACTTGCAGCTAAAAACCGGCTGCCGAATGTTCTCCTGGATCTGAAAAACTACGGGGCTGCACTCCGGTTCGCTGCCGAACTGGAAAACGAACCGGGGATCCGGTTCAGACCGGACCACCACGTGCAATTTCGGCTCCACCACGAAGTGCCCGGCGCCGGCGAGCTTCACCCACCCGTTCTGGTGCACCGCCGCCTTGGTCTGCGCGCCGGCGAGGTTAATCGACATCCGAACAGATCCCAACAGCTTCCCGGAGCCCACGCCGCAAGTCCGGCCCATCCGGCCTGTGAAGACGGAGACCTTGAGAGCGACAACCGGCTTGGAGCTGATGCGGCGGAGCGTGGCGGGGTCGAGGTGGAAGCCGACGGCGCAGGAGGCGACGGATTCCGGCGGGTCGAGGGGGGTGAGCGCGGTCTGGGAGGGGAAGTTGGCGAGCTTGAGCTTGGCGTAGCAGGGGGTGGAGGAGGGGTGGACGCCGGGGCCGGCGACGGGTTTGTGCGGCGAGGAGGGGAGTTTGAGGGCTAGGGATTCAATGATGAGGCGGACGAAAGGGCAGGGATCCATTTTTCATGCAATGCAGAATGGAGGAGGGATTTGGGAGGAGATTTTAACGGAGGAGGGATTGGAGAGAGACAGGAACTACAGTATGTAGGAGAAATGTTTGTCGGGGTTTTGGTCTGTTGCCATCTAATGTGAAACTGTTGTGTTGTGAGCTTTATCCGCTGCTTGCTTGTTGGCTAGCGACGAGAATTACCATGTTGGATTAGAGGTGCGCTGGTTTCTTCTTTTACTGCTCCACTATGCAGGTATTTGGAGAGTCTTATCTGTTGAATCTACTTGGTCAAACTACCTTCCCTTGCAAAATATATAAATAAAATCTCGTACTCTTATCGGATGTGTCACCATTTTATTTATTGGTTGAGTGGATTTGGCATACTTCGGTAAGATTCATTTTATTTCATCACTTCATTCTAATTTTTACTTTTTTAATTTAATTTCATTTACTTATTTTATTTAATTAAATTCAAACATCTAAGCATATGGGGTCACATCCAGTAAAATGGATGTAGTAGTATTTTGTAATGGTAACTGCACCACTTTTCTTTATCACATTAATAAGATAAAGTAATCACCGCATGGTCTTGTTTCAATCATTCTAAACTTTAGAAAGGAACACTTCTATAAATTTTCCTCATTTTTTCCCACATTTACTGTATGGACCTTTTCTTAATTCTTTCATAGAGGAGAGGAAATGTGAAAAAAATTACAGAAAAATCCCTACCTAAAGTTTAGGGTACCTCACAAGATATCATTTCATTAGTCAATACGATTTTTTATAATTTTACTGTTCAATTTATTCATTTAGTTTACTTGTCAATATTAATAAATCATTTGATAAAGTGATTTGTCGTAAGTGATTCTGCTATTGATGAACTGAATATATAGAGGGATTACAATAGAGGTAAAATAAGGAAATGACTCTAATCATACTAATCACAATCTAATCAGTAATCTGATTTTATTCTAACGCCTCCATCAAGCGAAGCGTAGGATTCTCAGAGACGCAAAGTTGGGATCTGAAGAACTCAAACAACGGATGAGAGAGACCCTTGGTGAAGATGTTCTTTATCTATAGAGACGTAGGAACATGAGCAACGCGCAGCTTGCCAGAAGAGACCAATTCTCGAACAAAAAATGGTAATCAATGTCAATGTGCTTCGCCCTCTTGTGAGCCACTAGATTCTGAGCCAAGAAGATGGCAATGTTGTTGTCACAAAGAAGAAGAGGCGGACCTGGCAGAGGAACATGAAGATCACGAAGCAAATGAGTCATCCAAACAACTTCAGAGGCAGTATTAGCCAGAGCCCGATACTCTGACTCAGTGCTGGACCTGGACATTGTGGGCTATTTCTTTGCACTTCAAGAAACCAAGTTTCCGCCTAAAAAGATAGCATATCCATAAGTAGAATGACGAGTCTCCAGACATCTGGCCCAATCATCATCAGAATAACCCAACACCTTAGGTGAAGAAGCAACAAGAAAACTGAGGCCAAAATGCAAAGTCCCTTGAGCATAGCAGAGAATCCGAGTGACAACCTAAAAATGATCCTCCTGAGGGTCCTGAAGATACTGACTAATAGAATTTACCACAAAGGCTAAGTCCTGATGGGTAATGGCCAGATACTGGCTAGCACCAACCAAAGATCGATACAGCGTCAAATTCTTGAACTGCGGACTCGTATTGCTGTGAAGCTGGGAATTTGGCAAAAATGGAGTAGAGATAGGCACTGCATTGGACATACCATCCCGAGAAAGAATATCACGAGCATACTTTGCTTGTCCCAAAAAAAGTCTTGAGGCAGTGGGCGTGACTTCTAGGCCAAGAAAGCAGTGTAACACACCAAGATCCTTGATAGCAAACTCTTGATGGGTGCGATCAATAAACTTCCAACCAAGTCAAGATGATGTCGTTAACATAGACAAGCAAGTAAATCAACGACGAACCACAAGATAGCACAAATAATGAAGTATCAACAAAATTGCAAGAAAAACTAAGCTAAGACAGATACACGCTGAACCTTAACCACAAGACTAAACATGTGGTCAAAACAACAATTTTGACATCTGAAGGGCATGAAACAAGGTCCCAAGTATGATGACTGCAAAGAGCTGTCATCTCTTCATCCATGGCAAAAAAAAGGATCCTGAAGTGCAGAACGATAATCAGTCGGCTCTTTGTGAACAAGAAGAGCCTCGAGAAGACCATGAGCATGAATATCTAAATAATTGCATTGCTGAATAACACCAGTAGAAGATCAAGTGACCATCTGAGATGACCTTGGCAGTGGTGGAGCCGAGGCGCCAACCCTGAGGTGCGGCTGAAGTGGCCGACCGATGAGAGGCCGACGCTGATTCGGGACTGGCCGGTGATGGGATACGGCCAACTGAGCTGAACGTCAGGAAAGGGCTGCCAACTGATGAAACCAGTTTGTCTCGTGGAGCAGCCGACAGGTTCGACTCATCATCAAAAAAATGGAGCCCGAGCGAAGGAGGTGTCGAGATAGACAGAGAAGCTAGCGGTGCCGACACATAATCCGAATCAATAAATGCCGAGACATCCAACCCTAAAGAAGGATAACAAGTTCCTGATGCTGGAGAAAGAGGAAAATAAGTCTCGTCAAACCAAGCATGGCGAGTAATATGAACCTTGCCAGTAGAAGGGTCGAGGCACCAAAAACCCTTATACTTCAAACTATAGCCAATAAAAATGCATGGAATACTTTAGGGAGACAACTTATGATCAGCAAATCGATGAAAAAAAGGAAAAACACGGCAATCGAATGGATGAAGTTACCATAAATAGGATCCCGGTGAAAAAGAAGATCATAAGGTGTCGATCCCTACAGTATTGGAGTTGGTAAACAGTTGATAATGTAGATAACAGTCGCGAACGCATCATCCCATCGTGAAATTGGTAGACATGAATGAAACAACATTTTAAGGCCCATTTCCACCACGTGGCTATGCTTACATTCTGTGCACTCATTTTTCTCTGGAGTAGACGGACACAAAACCTGATGATGTATGCCTTTCGCTGCAAAATGAGATCTAAGTCTAGTATTCAGAAATTCAGTGCCACCATCACTTTGAAAACCCTTAATTTTTTATGAAAATTGGTTTTCAAAAAGTGCCTTAAATTTCAAGTAAGTGTCAACAATATATGATTTGCGACGAAGAGGACATGGCCAAGTGAATCTCGAAAAATCATCCACAAATAAAGCATAATACACAAAACTATTTCTAGATAAAATCGAGGAGGTACTCCACAAAGCACAATGTATCAAATCAAGAACATGCTCAATACGTTCGGGGTTTTCAACAAAAGCCAACCATTGACCTTTCGGCATAACACAGGGGGCTCATGTATGTGGTTTAGGCAACAAAAAAAGAAACTGAAAGCAAACAAGACTTATGCAAACTAGAAATAAATGCACTAGGAACATGACGGCGTGCATGCCACAACTCATATGAAGCTTGACTCTTATTCTGCTGTAAAACTAAAACAAATATTGCATCTCCCCAGTCCAAAACATAAAGTCCGTCCTCACTGTGCCCCCAGCCCACAATGGCCCTAGTTACTTTGTTCTAAATCACAAAGTTCCGATCATTAGAAGTAATCAACACACCCGTATCTCTGGTTAACTTACTAATAGGAAATAAGTTATTAGTAATATCAGGCACAACTAGAACATCAGATAAATGCAAATTCTCAGAAACTCTAGAATCACCAATATGAGAGATCATGATAGGGGCACCATTACCAACAAGAACTTGAGATTTACCAGTATAAGGAGTGACATTGTCTAGGCCTCATGCAGATGACGCCATATGACTGGTTGCTCTAGAATCAATATACCAGTCTGACACTCGAGAAGAAGGCTTCGACTGATGAGAGGAGTGATAATTTTCTGCCAAATGGGTACTCATTGGACGACCTATCTGGGCCTGCATATGATAACACATCGTAGCATAGTGACCGAGCCGCCCACACCAAGAGCAGTGAGGATGACCGTGGTAGGGACTGAACCAGTCGCCTGAGAAGCCGTTCAGGGTTGTCGGCTGCAGCGCCTGCCACCGAATATGTTGTCACCGCCAGCCCGTGAAGGCCATGCTCGGACGCCTCAAATCGGAGCGTGATCCCACGCACGACCGGCTTGAAGATGGTCGCTGGTCTGAAACGCCACTGGTCCGACGGCTGGTCTTGCTTGTCCCTGTAAAATTTTCAAAAAAGTCTCGTTATTTTGGCAAGGGTAAGAATATCTGCATATAACGGAGTAGGTACAACATTAATCAAAGGGGAAGAAAAATCCTTATACTCAGGACCAATAGCAGTAAAAACCATACGATTTGATCAACATTTGAAACCGGATTACCAATGATAGACAATTGTTCAAAAATCTCCTTAAATTTGAGATGAAGTTCGTGAACTGTACCTGACTTACAAATACCATACGCATCTGTGCGAAGCCAGAGAATGGTGGAGGCATTGTCGTTCTTATAGATGAGAGCAAGGTTGTCCTAGATTTCTTTGAAGGTGGCACAATCCGGGAGTTCCGGGAGAACTTTAGTGGTGAGAGACGAAAACAGTATGTTGCAGACACATTGATCTTCATCAACCCATTAATGATACTCTTCTTTTGCTTTCTGATAAGCAACCTTGGGATCGACCTTGCTACCACCTGGAAGAGTTGAGATTATGGATGCAAAGGAGAGAGGCGGTGGTGGTGGGAGAGACGGACGAGATTTTGTGCCATCAATGAAACTATACAGGCCTTGAGGACGAAGAACATACCCAGATTGACGCGTCCTGAGAAGATAGTTTGATGGAGTGAGCTTGATTTGCATCATCTGGAGAAGAGTGTTGTAGGAGAGCTTTTCTTGAGCCATGATGAAGGAGAGAGAAAGGCCAGATTTTTTATCGGAGAGGGGGGCGTGTTTACACGCTCGGCCGTTGGGAATTTAGGAGAGGGTGCAGCCAAAAAAAGGAGAGAGAGACTATGTTTTAGGTTTTGGATCAAAAGAGGCTCTGATACCATGATAAAGTGATTTGTCATAAGTAATTATGTTATTGATGAACTCAATATATAGAGGGATTACAATATAGGTAAAATAAGGAAATAACTCTTACCATATTAATCACAATCTAATTAGTAATCTTATTTATTCTAACATTATTCAACTCATTTTATTTTGAATTAAATAAGCTTATATTTGTTTAGTTCATTTAAAAAGAACAAGATCCAATATATGTACTTCTTCCATCCAATTGAGTTTGAACATGTTAACATTTTTTTAATTGATCAGAAATATTTTGACCATCAATATTCTCAACAGCAATTGCGAATAATTAAAAATGATGAAAAATTTATATTGTAAAAGATACATGTTACGATGAATTAAAGAAGATCACACACACAATGATAATATCTCAACTTACACTCCCTCAATTCCATGAGTAATGATTTTTCTTTTTTACAATTTTTAATAATTATGTTTGATAGATAATATCTCCAGATACATGTAATAATTTTGCATAAAAACATTAATATTTAGAAAATAGATCTTATGAAGAATCTAACAGCATTACACATAATATTTTATTATATAAATATATATATTTAGAATAAAGTTTAGTAAGTTTGATTATAAAAAAAAGCAAATAAATTTAAACTCGTGAAATGGAGGGAGAGAGTATATTAATTAAATTTTATTTTAAAATTAACTATTGACTAGACTGATGTGAATTTCTGCAAATGCAACTGGAACTGGAATAAAGTAAGTTAAAGAATTTCTTTTGTTTGGCCCCTTGAGCACGGTTCTTACGCTTTTTTCTCTCCCTTCTGGTGAGCTGCATACTCTCTCCTGAAATACTCCTTCCGTTTTTTTTTATTTATGGCACCATAAATTTATGTGCTTATATTTAGTTGAAGAAAATAATTTGATGAAATTAAATATAAAAAATAAAAAGTAGAGTGAGTGGATGAAATTGAAAGAATTTTTCTATAAATGAAAAGAGTGTCAAATAAAAGAAAACATTCATTTATAGTAAGTGTGTCATAAATAACAAAACAGATGGACTACTATCTTTTCTTCTATTTTATTTTCTCATTTTCCTCATTATGTGAAGATGGAGAAACAATAATCTTTTATTGATGTTCCTTGATAATTAGCGTTGATGTATTGTTCTCAATCTAGTTGTATAGATTTTGTGTTTGTAATTTTATTTTTGTTTTGTATTAGGGTTTCCATTCATTTGGATGCTTCATATTGGTATTTTCCATATTTTTACAATATAGAAAATATAGATCATATTTTGGATCAAGTGTTGTTAGTAGATCTGGTTGTACAAGCTTGTTTGGCGTAGTGATATTGATGTATGATACACTCCTCCATGCCAAGTGATCATGATTTTTAGAGGAAGCAAGTTATTGATATTACAACTTTATTGAACTTCTAACTTGTAATAATACAGACAATCAGTTCGATTGACATATAGTTTAGATATCTTTGAAATAGAGTAGTTATTCCATATATATCCACACCTCATCCCTAGAGCTGTCAATCTCTGACCCGAATTTATGACCCAATAAAAACCAACTTGACCGAACTCAACCCGAACTTGATCCTGACCCGCAAAATATTGACCCAAACTCAACCCGAACTTGATCCTGACCCGCAAAATATTGACCCAAACTCGAACCCGACCCAAACTCAACTTGAACCCGATCCTAACCTACAAAATATTGACCCAAACCTGAACCCGACCCGAACCAAACTCAACCTAAACCCGATCCTGACCCGCAAAATACTGACCCAAACCTGAATCAAACCGAATCAAACTCAACTCGAGATCCGATTCTAACCTGATAATTTGGTCTCAAACCCGAACCCGACTCGACCCCAGCTCAACCTGAAACCCGATTCTGACCAGATAATTAGGACTCGACAGACCCAAAGTCAACCCGAAACTCGATTCTAACCTGGCTATTTACTATTGTGGACAGCTATTTTCTCACCACAATTTTATTCGCCAAAATTACTATTGTGGACAGAGGCACAAGTATTAGCACATGTAAGTGTCATTCAGCCATAATCAGTGCTGAAAATTATTAAATTCAAACATTTTTTTCTTCAGTGAACCGCTGCTGGATTTATTCATAAACACCTTGTTTTGGTTAATTTGCCATATTGTTGGTGCCTCCGGTATTACTTTTTTAGCACTGTCATATCAGTGCCTATATACCTTTTTTTCTAGTTGTGTAACCCAACCCGACCTGACTCAAGAAACATTACAGACCCGTCAGAACCTGGCTTGACATTTGCCCAATCCGACCGACAAACTGACTTCGGCATTTTTCAACCCAAACACGTTTAGACCCGACCCAACCTGACTAACAGACTTCGACCCATTTCAACTCAAACTCGTTTCAACCCGACCCGACCCAATAAATGGACTTCAACCCGTTTCAACTCGAGCCCATCGACCCGACCCGACCCGAACCCAACATACATATTTCGACCCATTTTAACTCAACCTATTTAAAGCTGAACATGTTTAACCCGAACTCAAAACCAACCCAAATAACCAAATTGACAGCTCTGCTCATCTCCATCAAAACTAGGATACATCTCTATCATATTATGATAGACATTGTACACATTTCAATCAAAACTAGTCTCACTACCTCACATCCTATACATATTTTTATGTGGCTTTTATTACAGAGTGCGTTTCTTTAAATTGCACAACATAAATTGCAATAATGATTTTTTGCTATAATTTTCATGTTTATGTATGGTCGATTATAACATTATAATTTCTTGACTTATAACTGAGGCGAATAAATTTATTATTAACTCATAGAGCTATACGGTTATAAGTAGAGCTGTCAATTTAGTTATTCGGGTTGGATTTGGGTTCAGGTCAAACAGGTCCGACTTTAAAGAGGTTGGGTTGAAACAGGTCGAAATATGTTCGTCGAGTTGGGTTTGGGTTGGGTCAAAATGGGTTTGGGTTGAAACATGTCGAAATCTTTTGGTCGGGTCGGGTCGAAACGAGTTCGAGTAGAAACAGGTCAAAGTCTATTTGTCGGATTGGGTCATGTGGTAGGGTCGAAATGGGTTTGAGTTGAAATGGGTCGAAGTTTGTTAGTCCGGTCGGGTCGAGTCAAAACGTGTTAAGGTTGAAAAATGCTGAAGCCTGTTTGTCGGGTCGGATCGAGTAAATGTCAAGTCAGGTTCTGACGAGTCTGTAATGTTTCTCGAGTCAGTCGGGTTGGGTTACACTACTAGAAAAGGTATATAGGCACCGATATGTCAGTGTTGGAAGAGCAATACCGATGTTAGGAATTCCATAGGCACCGACAATGTGGCAAATGAACCAAAAAAATGATGCCTATGAATAAATCCAACAGTGGTTCACTGAAGAAAAAAATGTTTGAATTTAATAATTTTCAGCACCGGTTTTGGCTTAATGACACATACCAGTGCTAATACTAGTGCCTATGTACAGAATAGTAATTTTGGCAGATAAAATTGTGGTGGAAAAATAGCTAATCACAGTATAAGTTATAATATACCGGTGCTAGGACAGCATTTAATTTTTTAAAATTAAGAAATGTTTTACCAGGTTAGAACCGATTTTCGGGTTGAGTTTGGGTTCTGTCGGGTCCCAATCATCTGGTCAGAATTGGGTTTCAGGTTGAGCTCGGGTCGAGCCGGGTTTGGGCCCAGATTATCAGGTAAGAATTGGATTTTAGGTTGAGTTCGATTTGGTGCGCTTAGGATCGAGTTTAGGTTGAGTTTGGTTCGGGTCGTGTTTGAGTCGGGTTAATATTTTGCAGGTCAAGAGTGGGTTCGGGTTGAGTTTGGTTCGGGTCTGATTCAGATTTGGGTCAATATTTTACAAGTCATGATCATGTTCAGGTTAAATTTGGTCAAGCTGATTTGGATCGGTTCAAAAATTGGGGTTAAAGATTGACAGTTCTGGCTATAAGAGTGCAGACCGGAAGAATTGTTGACATGAGCATGTTCATTGTTGGTGGGGAGAACCGTCCAGCTGGTATCCAGTACCATATATTCCATTGTTTAATTGGATATTACCAAGTACTTTGTTATTTGGAGTATTTGTTTTTAATTAACCAAGTCCTTTACAGTACTATTAATTTCTTGAGTTTCTCTCCTTATGCCGTCAAATATCGAAAGCTAAATCGTGCAAAACCAATCATTTTTATAGTTTGGCCTGGAAATCACAATTATTGTCTATGTCTAAATAAATTGATTAAATTTTTTCCCCCCTAAATAGCTACTTATATATTTTTTTGTCCCGGAGGTTAATGCCGCGTTTGTTCAGCAATCAACAAATACACAATGATTTGTTTGGTCTCCAAACATGATTTTCAGGTAAATTCAATGGTTTGGCCAAAACCTATAAAAATGACCATTATACCGTTGAATTTTAAAAAAGAAAAAAAAGAAAATGAAGCCGCCAGTCATCACACACCCATCTTTGATCGGCGCCCAAAATTGTTCTCAAATTGAGCATGTGAATATCACACACTCATCTTCCTCCTCAGAAGAAGACGCCGCCGGTCATCTTCCTCCTCAGAAGAAGACGCCGCCGGTCATCTTCCTCATTTCCTATCCCTAACTCTGCCACCTCTGTCTCAGCCCGTGGACTCCGCCACCTTCGTCTCCGCCGCGACTCTGTGCCAATCCCTAACTCCGCCACCTCCATCTCCGCCTGTGGACTCAACCTGTAAACCCTAACTCCGACTCTACAAACCCTAACTCCATCTCAGCCTCCGTTTTCGCCCTTGGTTTGAGCTAGTCGGAGACGACGGCCCTCTGTTTGAAGTTAGGAATTTTCCTCTGTTCGAGGCCCTCTATTCAAGTTTGAAGACGAGGCCCTCTGTTTGGTGGCAGCGGCGGTGGTCAGTGGCAGAATAAAATTATTGGTGGAATAGGGCTTCACAGGAAACGTGTTTAAAAGGAAAAAAATAAAAGAAAATTAAAAGGAAAGGAAAATTAAAATGTTTTTAGTTAGTAAAATTATATAAATACCCCTGACCCTATCGGAAAACAGCTTCGGTTTACTTGAAAACCACCTTGGGATCGAACAAATCATTTTAAATTTGTTGACTACTGGACAAACGCGGTATTGATTTTGGGGTTCAAATGATGATATTAGATCATATGTTGGAGACCCAAAAATCAATTTAGTCAATTAAATTTAATTAATCCTGATTATATAGTTTCCTTATTAATTGTCTATCGTACAGCCCATGTGATGTGTATGTATATATTCCAAATTTCTAGTAGTTCATCTTCAACTTGAAATGGTGTTTGACCACAAAATTCCAATATTCATTGGAATTTTGTTTGATAAATACTTATATACGCTAATCGCAACCGATGAATGCAGTGACATGTTTCACCTAATGCATAATTAGTGAAGTATAATATTTACGTCTGATTCACAAACTTATTGATATGGTATCCCGCTTATGACTATAGCATGTTTTTTTTAATAATTATTTATAGATGCTGAGAAAAATGTCAAATAATAATTATTATAAATGAAATTGACATTTACTCAACTATTTTTAGTACTTTTTAATTATTTTTTAAAACGCTTATTATAATAAGTGGGGGATTGAATCAGTTTCCCTAACCATTTTAAAAAATATTGATCAAGTGTACAATATACAAGATACAAGGTTAATAACCAAATGAGTTGGTGGACTTTGCTATATCTTGAGCAAAATTTGGGGAAGAGAGCCTATGGATGTTCCCACCTTTAGTCCTCCACCCCATTAATTAATGTTGAACCAAAGTGGCTAGACAACCATTTTATGTCTATCACCCTATTAAAAGAACTCTCTGCGCATTGTTAATTCAGCCGCAACGTACTGAATGAAAATTCAAGTTTGTAGTGCCCGCGAAGTATGAATACGATGAGTTGGAAGGTTTACTAGGTCCCCCTGAATTGTCATTCGTGCCTGATGATCTAGCTGAACCAAAGTGGTCTTGTGATTGTGATTGTTTCCCTTGATCCCCATCTCCTGTTTGTGGTGTCATTATGACCCAATTGGTTTCTCTCTGAAGATGGTGCCCAAAGGAAATAGGATTTGTCCTCTAAAGTCCTTGTATCTGCCATAGTTTTGTTGTCATCATGGTGCTAGTCTTTTGCCTTAAACCCTATGTTTAACCTGTAAGGAATCAAGTTTTACTATTTGTGGAAGGAGACTGCTTTGAATATAGATTTGTATTCCTATAAGATAGACTTTTAGTTCCTCATGAAGGGGATTTATAGCTTCTTTCAAAATGCTACTACCCATGAACCATGTTTCAGCTAAGTGACTTCTCACTATGTACCCTAAAGTAGCCAGGTTCATAGCTGTGAAGCATCAACATTAAGGTTAAAGCCTACATCAGGTGACTCCCATTTATAAGATTTGCAAACTTTTAGTTAGGTGCTTTGGATTTTTTGAAATATGTCTCTAATAACACCAGGTTTACAGTTCTCCTTAACAATCTGGGGTTAATTGTAAAGATGGATACACACAATTTATGCATCTTTACTTGATGTGCTGGGATGTGTAGCTTCTGTCTCTCTCAAGGATGTAGTTATTTCTCGATTTCCAAAGTGTCCAGACCAATATGTTGGGTAAAACATGAGCAAAGTTATTCATGGCTTTTGAAAAAGATTTGCATGACTAGAACCAAGGCATAGGCATAGCATCAGTGCCGTTTCAAAAATTACGGATGCCCTTCCAAAAAAAATTAATACAGGCCCTATAAGAGATAATATATATATATATGTATATATAATTTTTTTTATTAATCATTAAATATCAAACATTTATTCAAGTACAATGTAATTTTTAATGTACTATTGAAAATTTATTGGAAAAGTGTCATCCTCCTAGCTTTTCTTGAAGCAAAATTATCAACTAATTCTTCATAATTTATTTTCTCCAATAAATCATTCTTGATTGCTATCAATGCTAGCCAATTTACTCTTTTTTTGTAACTTCACAGTTTCAATTTTGAAAAATTTCTCTCTACAGAAGCAACAGTCACAGGAATAGTTAGCAAAATTCTATATGCAATACGAAAATTAGGAAAACATTCCTTATGTTTAAAAATTTTCAAAATATCAACAACTCTCATTTTTTCATTGGACAAGAATTCTTTACGTAGTTTTAACTCCATAAACAATTCATTACCATCAATATCATATCGTTCCATGTTTTTAAGAGATGTTTCAAGATTATTACAACAAAACTTTAGTGAAAATCATCTATGGAGTGTAACTTATCAGAAGTAAATAAGAAACCAAATACATTATCATATTGGTGATATTCTTCAAATTTATAAGTAAGTGAAGCAATTGCTTGATCAATAATATATAAGATATAATTCACTCTAAATGATTCTTCCGAAATTTGTGGAAAAAAAAATGGATGCATCAACATGATTTTCATCAAAATGTCTTTTTCTTCTAATTTCAATATCTAAATCAATTGCAATTTTTTAGCAGTATCTATTGCATCAAAAAAGCCGGTTTCTCTATATTTTTCAAAATAAGAAATCAATCCCTTAAATTTTATAATAGCATCATAAATAACCATATCTTTTGATTGCAAATGTTTCCTAACAACATTAACCGAAAACAATATATCATACCAAATAATTATTGCCTTAAGAAATTCAAAATCACCAAGCTCATTGAACACCAATGATTTAGGTTCACTTCTTATTTTAGAATCATTGTCATCATCACTTACTTGTAGTAAATCTTCTCTAACTTCAACAATATGAAATCGTATAGGTTTAACACTATCAATACGATTCTCTCATTGTGTGGATGATCGATAATGATTTAAAAGGAAAGAAAATAGGTTTTCTATATTTTTTATTTAAACTGAATTTTTTTTATTGAATACAACCCTATTAAAAGGGCTTTAAAAATTGGGCCCTCAAATCTTTGGAGGCCCTGTTCGATTGCTCATCTTGCACATGTTATTAGACGGCCCTGCATAGCATGGTAAATATGAGTGAATATGATTTCACTAACTTCTGTAATCTGAAACACCTCTTTCCAAAAATTTGTAACAATGTAACTGTCATTTAAAAAAAGTGATTCAAAGTATCTTGGTGACATCAAAGATGACATTTAGATGCTAGACTGAATCTCATTCTTTTAAAAATATCATCGCGAGGGAGAAGGTTATTAATCGACCTCCAAACAAACACCGAGACTTTGGGAGGGAAGAGTGAGTTCCATACCTTTTTGAGTGATGGAATATATCAGCGATTGTAGCATAAGCAGATGAGATAGAGAACAAACTTGTATACGCTGGTTTCCAAACTAACTAATCATCCATGTCAAACTAGTTTCTAGAAATAATTAATCTGTTGCAAAGATATCTAAATTACATGTTAACTAGAGTGATTGTCTGTACTATTACAGATTAGACATCCAATAAAGATTAGAGTTAAGTGTTAATAACATTATATTTTGGTCGAAAGTACCAATCTAACCCTGTAAAATCTGAAAGTGCAATTCTAACCCTATTATTTGGACGAAATGCCAATCTAACCCCGAAAGCCTGAAATTGATCGAAATTCAATAAACTGGCCATTATACCCCTAATTTAAAAAATCAAATAAATATATAAAAGAATCCATTTTACCCCATTCTTTTTGCATTTTTTTACACTAACTCTAAAAATAGGATAAAGTGAGATTTGCATATTTTCACACCCCTTCCAAGAACTTCATCACTTCTTCTCACACCCTTTCTTTCAAAAAAACACCTACTATGCCTTTAACCAGAATCCCGTCGAGAAGAGAAGAAAGCCCTCCAAAAGCTCAAGGACAAGATCTTCGATGTCACCAACGATGCAATACACCAGAATCTGACCAAATCCTCATGTGGGGGATCCCACTCCTCGGCAGCGGAAAAAAAGCTGACGTGATTCTGCTGAAATTGCTTCACGCCAAGGATTTTCAGGTAGCAGAGGCACACCATATGCTACTGAAATGCCTACACTGGAGGAAGAATGTAAAGTCTAGATTTGTTAATTGGCAATTTGTGGTAATTATGAAATATGGTATTAGTGTGTTGCAACATCAAAGAAGGAATTTTGGTGACATAAGGAATGAGGAAGTATATTCCGAGAAGAAGATTACTCGTCCAAGATGATTGATTTGTAGAATATATCAATTCCTATATTTGTGAGTTTGGATTAAGATTTGAAGATTTGGAATTGATATGGGGTTTGGCTATGGTAAAGCTAAGGACGAGATATTCTAATTCCTATCTCTAAGGATTAGATTTCGTAATTCTATCTCCAGGGGATTTGATTGTTATCAGAATATTTTGTAGAGATAGAATTCTTGTCGCAGAGGAAGTTGAAGACTGCGACCGAGCTATATATTTGTGGACATTCTGGTTAAGCTACTTACGTATTAACTGAGAGAAAATTTGAATGCACGTTTTCATATTCAGGAGCAACGCAGAGCTGTGCAAGTGTGTTCCAACATGATCAAACTCTTTTGATCTTAAAGTTTAGAACATAAACCTTAATTCCTCGGGAGGAAGAGATCTAGCATCGACGAGTTTCGAGGTCAGAGGAAGTCTGATCAAGGTGGATTGGCATCTAGGGGAGCTAGTTGAATTCACATGTTTAATTATAAAAGATAAGTATTTTGTATGGTGTACTTTGTACTATCTTTCTGATTAGTGGATTTGTTATGAACTGAGCCAGGCCCCATAGATGTAGGTGACATTCACCGAACTGCGTAACCAAGTTGCGTGTCTTTGACTGTTTAATTTATACCTACTTGATTAATTGGTTTATGTTGGAACACGGTAATAACAATTGAGGTAATTAGGCAAATCAATTTTCAATTAGTATCAGAGCCAAGTCACTTATTCTTACCTTGGTTGTGTCAAGGAAAGTGCTATTAAGGTTTTACTATGGCGACCAAAGAAGGAGATTCAGTATCTAGGCCTCTACTCCTTGAAGGAACAAATTACAACTATTGGAAGGCACAAATGCAAGTTTTTATTAGCTCACTTGATAAAATTGCTTGGTATTTTGTCCAAACTGAATGGAATCACCCTGTGGAAGATGTTGAATCTTGCTCAAAGGAAAATGAAGGAGAAACAGGTGCAAAGAAACAATGGCTTAAAGATAAGTCAACTTGGAATCCAGATGAACTGAAGGTCTCGATGGCAAGCTCCAAGGCTCTAAATGCTATCTTCATAGAAGTGGATGAAAATCAATTCAAACTCATATCAAATTGCCAACAAGCAAAGAAAGCATGAGGTATACTACAAACAGTGCACGGAGGAACAAGTCGAGTACGTGACTCAAAGTTACAAATGTTGGCCACAAAATTTGAAGAGTTGAAGATGGAAGAGGATGAAACTGGTGCTATATTCAACGATAAGCTAAGAGACATCTCCAATATGGCGTATCAACTGGGGAAAACTTACAAGGAAGAAAAATTGGTGAAGAAAACACTAAGATCGCTCCCCAAATAGTTCTCTATAAAGGTTGTTGCCATTGAAGAAGCAAGAGGCATGGAAAAGATGACACTTGATAAGTTGATGGGATCATTGCAGACATATGAGATGACATTTTACCAACCATCAAAGAAAGCACATAAAGAGTTAGCTTTCAAAGCCTCTGCCTCAAAGAATGATCATGGAGGTGACAGTGGAAGTGAAGCCAAAGAATTTGCTCTTATCACTAAGAACTTCTCAAAAATGCTAGAAAATGTGGTCAATAGAAAATCACAAAACAGATATGGTGGTAGTAGACCTTGCTCATAGGTGTTCGGTAACTCTCAAGAACCCCGGATGGAATGAAATAATCAGCAGTTTTTGAGAAATCCGAGCAGTGAATCAAAGCAACCAGGAAGGATTCGATGCAGAGAATGTGAAGGTTTTGGTCACATCCAGGTTGAATGTGTAAACACTCGAAAGAAGCAACAAAGAACGTATGTCACGTCATGGAACGAAGATGAGGAAAAGGAGGAGGAAGAAGAAGAACTCACCAGAAACTATATGTTGTTTGGAGCAAAAATTATTGAATCTGACCATGCATGTTCCAGCACCGAGAATACAGAGAAGTTGGGATGCTCTAACACGACGATACTGAGTGGAAATTCTTCAGGCAATCATGGTTAAGAGGTAAATAATGATGAAATTTATTAGGAGTATGAAAATATGTACGCAATGTGGCTCAAAGTGGTTAAGACAAACAAAGTTCTCAATGCCAAAAAACATCAACTGGTGGAAAGAAAGACAGAGTTATTGGGTATGATTGAGAAATTGGAGAATGAGATTGAACTGCTGAAATATAAGCTTAAATCAGCAAATGTCAGAGCTGCGACGGCTGAAGCTACAATCACAAAGTTGAACATTGGAAAGGCAAAACTTGATATATTAGCAATGGGAAAAAATGCCGGAGATAGATAAGGAATCAGGAATACCAAAGCTGAGAAAGGTTCGATTGATTTTAAAGCAGATGTACAGGCCATGAAGAAAAATATTATGAAACCACGACATCGCTAGCCTATTGAACACACGACGTCGCTAGCCTATCTTATGCCAGGACTGCTCTTATCAAGGTTATGAAGAGGAACAATGCCTCATACTACTCAGAGATATTATAAATGGGTGACAACTGTCAGCATGTTCTAACATGAGAGATACCCAAAGAGCTAAATTAATCAGAAAGGTATGAATTCCTAAACAAAGTACTATATGTCTTGTTGCTCACACATCTCTTATTGCACATTCTAGAGATTCTTGGTACTTTGATAGTGGTTTCTCTAGGCATATGGTTGGAACTCAAGAATACTTGAACAACATCAAACCTTATGATGGTGGCTTCGTTACTTTTGGCAACGGAAAGAAGAGTCTTGTTGTTGGTACAGGAGAACTACAAATAGAGGGATTCATTAGCTTTAGAAGCATTATGCTGGTAGAAGATCTGAAGGCCAGTCTATTGAGCATCAGTCAACTATGTGATGACAATATGGCAGTCGAGTTCCAAAAGGACAAATGCATTGTGAAACATAGAGAAAACAAAGTATTGTCCGGAGTTCGCTCGTCCGAAAACTGTAATTTGCTGGAACAAGAAGTGAGTTGCCTCTCTAGAGAGGATAAAGGAACCTTGTGGCACATGAAGCTTGGTCACATCAACTACAAGATGTTGGTAAAGATTGCAAATGCTAAAGCAGTTCGAGGTATGCCTATTCTTACTAACAAAAGGGAATTGTGTGAGGACCATGTTGACAAGATACATTGGATGTCTTCAGAAGTCTGGTGGTCAAGTTACAAACATAGAACGAGAGTCCTGTTGGAAAGATCATGAGAATTAGTAGTGACCATGGAAGAGAATTTTAAAACTCTCAGTTCAGTGGTTTCTGTAATGAATTTGGCATCCAGTAAGAATTCTATGCTCCCATTACTCCTCAGAAAAATGGGATGGTAGAACGGAAGAACATGACGCTGAAGGAGATAGCCCGAGTTACGTTGGTAGAAAAAGGAATTTACAAAAAATGGTGGGCCAAAGCAATCAACACAGCATGTTATACTATAAACAGGGTGTACCTACATCTATTCACAAGCAAGACCTTGTATGAAATCAGGAAGGGCAGAAAGTCAAATGTTGAGTATTTTCATTTGTTTGGAAGCAAGTGCTACATCCGCATGGATAGAGAATAGTAGGGAAATTTTGATACGGTGAACAGTCGTGCATACAAAGTGTTTAATCTACACACTAAAACTCTTATGGAGTCAATCAATGTGATTGTTGATGATTCAGATGACAAGCAAGAATCAGGAAAATGAGACGATGAACTAGCTCCCAATTATGTTCCAATACAACATACTTCGACCAGCAAGAAAGTCGATGTTGGAACACCACATCCTTCTGAGAATCCTGATAACCCTGATGACACCGATGTTAGAACATCAACCTTTGATTCTCCACCCTATGTTCCGACACAAGCTGAACTAGAACCAAGTGTGAAGAGAACTCAAACTCTGCCACGGGTTAATTACAGGGAACTAGTTGGATTACAGTGCTTCATTTTACTAATTGAACAAAAGAACTACAAAGAATCCCTCCTTGATGAGTACTGGATTACATATATGCAGGAAGAACTTGGACAATTTGAAAGCAATGATGTCTGGTATCTCACTCCTCATCCCAAAGGGGTAAATGTTATTGGTACCAAGTGGATCTTCAAAAATAAGTCAGACGCTGATGGTCAGATTACTCGAAATAAAGCAAGGCTAGTGGCACAAGGGTACACTCAAGTAGAAGGAGTTGATTTTGATGAGACATTAATTTGCACCAGTCTTCAGGTTAGAATCCATTCAGATTTTACTTTCTATTTCATGTACTATGAACTTTACATTGTACCAGATGAACGTGAAAAGTGTTTTTCTGAATGGAGTGGTGAATGAAGAAGTCTATGTTGAACAACCAAAAGGATTTGAAGATACTCACGATCCACATCAAGTGTATCAACTCAAAAAGGCACTGTATGGATTGAAACAGATGTCAAGAGAATGATATGAGCGACTTACTTACTTTTTTTATTAAGAAAAGTTATGGTCGAGGGGGAGTAGATCGCACTTTATTTGTGCTAAACATGTCATCAAAAATTTTGATTGCTCAAATTTATGTAGATGACATTGTCTTTGGATCTACTTCGCTATCTATGGTACAAGATTTTGTAAATATCATCTAGGAGGAATTCGAGAAGAGTATGGTTGGTGAACTGACATACTTTCTAGTACTTTAGGTGAAGCAACAGAAAAATGATCTATTTATATCTCAAAGTAAGTATGCCATGAACCATGTGAAACATTTTAGCCTGAACACTTATCAATCAATTCGAACACCAATGAGGGCAATAGATAAGTTGGTGAAGGATGAGAAATGTATTTCAGTTAATAAAAAATTGTACAGAAGTATGATTGGTAGTCATCTATATCTTGCAGCCATCGACCAAATATATGCTTTAGTGTTGGGGTATGCACAAGATTCAGGCTAATCCGAAGGAAACTCACTTACTGCATTAAAGAGGATTATTCGTTATGTTAGTGAGACTTCTGAGTATGGTACCTGGTATTCTAAAAATCAAGACTCAGATTTATTTGACTAAAGTGATTCTGATTGGGCTCGTAATGTAGATGATAAAAAAAACTATTGGTGGATGTTTCTTTATTGGCACAAATTTGGTATCTTGGTATAGCAAGAAGCAAAATTCTATCTCGTTATCATCTCCTGAAGCTGAATATCTTGCTGCTGGAAGTTGTTGTGCACAATTATTATGGATGAATTAAATGATTAAAGATTGTGAATTCATCAAGGGTCTCTGAAGATTTTATGCGATAACAAAAGTGCTATAGATATATTTAAGAATCCAGTTCAGCATTCTCGAATGAAGTACATTGATATAAGGCACTACTTTATTCGATATCTTGTGGAAAGAAAAGAAGTCATGGTGGCCTATGTTCCAACATATGAGAAACTTGCTGATATTTCCACAAAACCACTGGATTCAGCTACATTTAAGCTCCTCAGACAACACTTAGGTGTGGTATTTTTGTCGAGCATTGTTTATTAGCTGTAGATTTTTTTTGCTTCGTATTTTTGTGTACAGAAAAATAAAAAACACAAAAAATAGAGAAAAAGAGAAGGTACAAAAATGGAAAGGATGTGCATGTTGGAATATGAAAAAAATAGAGGAGAGAGATTAAGCAAGTGAATTTGATGGCTGGAAGATAAAAGGAAGTAATCATTGGCCTTGGAAAGAGAAAAAGCTGTCGTTGTTACTAAGAAAAGGAAAGTATTTTTTTTTCAAATTTTAACTTTCCATCTCCCTCTCATATTTCTTCTTCCCGCAACCTCCAACCGATATTCTTGCAATTTTCTTGAAATTGTGCTCAAAATTCCTGGGGTTCAACCTTGTTGCTCAGAGACGTATTGGCTATCCTTTGCTCAAGAACTTCATCTGTGCAAAAATCTGTTTGGTATCATCATGAAGACCAACAAAACGTTCAAGAAACTTTTTGGGGAACCAGAGAAGGAGTTGAATCTGACGGAGGGCACCATGTTGGAAGAATGGAATGTTGTTCAAGAACCAGGGGTAGAAGTAATTCTGCCACCTACCGAGTCACCACAGAACTCCTCCTCTCGAGTCAAAGCCAAGGTATTTCAAGACAAATCCTTCACTTTTAATGGTCAGAGGTTTAAATCCTTTGATGACTACATTGAGTATTATATATAGCATGAAAAGATGGTAGAATTAGGGGTTTTTAAATCTATGACTGGAATAATCAAACAGTTTGATCTAAGCCAACATCTTCAAGGGATTATTGGTGATATTCAATATATGGAGGATTGGAATCCTACATCAACTTAGTTGGCATGTATAGAGTATGAAGGGAATAGGGTTATGTGTGTCTATTCTAGATCCTCTGGCAGGAGAAGGCACAAAGTGAGGAGAGTGGATGAGTGGCCTGAGGGAGTTAATGTACTGAGCTCTGCTAGCCTAAAATCTTTGCAAGTCTATAACCCTACTGTGGCCAAAAATCCAGAGAGGAATAAGCATATACCCCTTATTGTAATTGAGATTGATGATGATGATAATGAGGAAAATGTAGTGGATATGGAAATTCATGAAGTAGAGATTTTTGGAGAAGCTGGTGTTCAAACATCAGTTCATAATGAAGACTATAATCTGGGGAGGCGGGTATGTCCAAGAAAATCATGTGAATGAGGGAGGTGAAATGGAAACAGGGGGGAAGATGTTGAAGCTGATCAGAACATTGAAGAAGAAGAATAGATCAAGGAAGCTAAGCATGGCCTTGATGATGTTATAACATCAGGCTAGTTGGAGGATGAGGTTGAAGTGATTGAATTTGTTGATGTTCCAACATAGGAACACCTAGAGAATGATACACAAGTGATAAAGTGTTAAAAGAGTTTGTGAAAACAAGACTAAGGAGATCAAAAATAAAAATTGCTGAAGCAGAGTCCAGTCAACCAGAAAAAAAGAAGAAGAAGGTGAAGAAAGAAATAGGTCAAAGTTCCAGAAGACTATCTTTCAGGGCTGCTTTGAATGAAGACTTCTTTAACACCAGGTGTCAAGAAAGCTAGGATCAGTAGAAGGAATATCATTACTGAAAGACCGTTGGATCTGGAGACCTACCGTACAAGTGGTTTCTCTGTTTTTCTTGAGGAATTGGTTTATTCAAAAGCTGGCACAGTCTACAAGAAGTACAACAAGGAGTTGGTTCAGGAGTTCTCTACCAATTGCATGGCAGAGAACTTATATATTGAGTCTGAGTGGGTTGGATGGACATATGTACGTGGCAGAGTGATTTCTCTTACAATTGAAAAGATGAATGATATTCTTGGACTACCAACTTCTGAGTTTGCTGGTTCATATGCAGAAGACCTGGAGCTAACAAATGACCAAATCATTCATGAGATTTCTAGAGGGATGGTATCTATTTGTCCTGGGTGATATTCAGGGGGGGCTAAATTTTCTTTTGAGCTCATGTTCCAACATCCTTACTAGTGTTAACTTGATATTCTTATTTGAATAGGTGGTGAGATGAAAGTCCAAAAGGAAGGAATTTGTGGTAGTTATGCAAATATGGTAGTATTGTGTTGCATAATTAAAGAAGGAATTTTTGTGACATAAGGAATGAAGAAGTATAATTTGAGAAGAAGATTACTCGTCCAAGATGATTTCATTTGTAGAATATATCAAGTCATATATTTATGGGATTGGATTAAGATTTGAAGAGTTGGAATTGATATGGGATTCGGCTATGGTAAGGCTAAGGACGAGATATTCTAATTCATACCTCTAAGGGATTAGATTTGGTAGTTCTATCTCTAAGAGATTTGTTTGTTATCAGTGTATTTTGTAGATATAGAATTCTTGTCGCATAGGAAATTGAAGACTGCGACCGAGTTATATATTTGTGGATATTTTGGCTAAGCTACTTTCGTATTAACATGGAGAAAATCTGAACTCTGGTTTTCATATTCAGGAGTAGTGTAGAACTGTGAATGTGTGTTCTAACATGATCAAACTCTTTTGATCTTAAAGTTCAGAATATAAGCCTTAATTCCTTGAGAGCAAGAGATCCCGCTTCGATGAGTTTCGAGGTCAGAGGGAGTCTGATCAAGGCAGATCGGCAACTAGGGGAGCTAGTAGAATTCACACACTTAATTAGAAAAGATAAGTATTTTGTATGGTGTACTTTGTATTATCTTTCTAATTAGTGGATTCGTTTTGAACTAGGCTAGGCCCCGCAGATGTAGGTGACATTCACCGAACTACATAACCAAGTCGTGTGTCTTTGACTGTTTCTTTTTACTTACTTGGTTAGTTTGTTTATGTTGGAACACGATAATAACAATTGAGGTAATTACGTAAAACCAATTTTCAAAGGAGTTTGAGATGGTGAACTTCTTGGAAGAGGATCTAGGGTTTAAGGAATGGAGGGCATTATGACCTACATGAATGGGTACGACAGAGAAAGGCACCCTGTGTGCTACAATGCTTATGGCATTTTCAAGGACAATGAAATGGGAAAGGGAGGGAGGGGAGAAGGAGATGAGGATGCGAGCAGATTCTGGCCGATGGCAGAGCGGCGGAGATAGGGGGTGCTGGTGACGGAGGTGGTACTGGAGGTGATTTTGAAAATGAAGAAGAAGAACTCTAGGGGTAATTTTGTCATTGAGTTTTTAGTTTTAAGACTAGGGGTATTTTAGTCTTTAAGTTTGGTTAATGCCAAAAAATGTCAAGTCAATGCCGAAAATAGTGCAAAAAGGTTATATCGGCACATTTGCTGAAAAAGTTAGGGTTAGAATCGCATTTTCAGATTTTACTGGGTTAGATTGGTACTTTCAAAAAATAATAGGCTTAGATTTGTATTTTGACCTAAAGATTATAATATCATCATTGAGATATATATTAGCTTCTCGCAAAAAATTATGATCATTTAACAAAGAGAAGCGTTTCATGTATTAATATCACTACGACAAAAAAAATCAAAAATTATAACACAACTTGATACAAAGCATTACTAATATTCAACCTGCAAATCCAACCCGTCCGACCCATAAATTCCAAATGCCCATTTAATCCATTTTACATTTAACTCATTACTCATTTTAACCATACCCACCCAAATTTGAAATAAGCAACCCACTTGATCCACGGATAACGAATCTATTTCACCACCTGTAGGAGATATTTTGTGAATATCTTCTGCAATATTATTGTACCTTAGATAGAATCATTTTCCTTTAATGACTCTGTAATCGCTGTCTATATATTCTACCCTTGTACCATCAATGAAAATTGACGTTCATATTTTACATGGTATCAGAGCCTAAATCCTGAGAACCCTAAAAAAAATTTCCTTACTCATAAAAGATTTCCGCCGCCGCCCTCACTTCTCTATCTGTCGTCGTCATGCCAGTCACCGCCTTCGCAAAGCCAGTGCTGCCACCGTCCATCACGCATTGCCTCGTTTTGTCCATCCCGCCTTCATGCACCGCTGCTCCGTTCATCCACGCGCTGCCGCCTCGTGTGTCCAATGGATCCGTTGAATCAAGTTGTGATTCAAAATCTTAATGTTGAGACTGAGGCTTCTGTCATTCCCATCGCTTCTACCATTGACCAGTCGCGCCAGCCGGATGCTCTGCCGCAGCCAGACGACGCCGACATTCTCCGGCAAGTCCTCCGCCAGCTCCTGCTCGGTGCTAATGGTTTGGCTTATTCCAATTCTCTGTGTTGTGCCCATAATTTCACACCCTTACCTCCCCCACATCTATACTATGTTCATCCCTCAGATCATACAGGCTCGAAGGCTACCACAAATACCAAGACCCACACTCCCCATGGTGCACCATTCATCAAAGCTGCTCAGCCAGTGGCTGCCACCACTTCACCTACGGATGCCGCAGTTGTTTTGAACTCCGATCGATCCGCCTTTGG
Source organism: Rubia yunnanensis (assembly GCA_037428765.1). NCBI lineage: Eukaryota > Viridiplantae > Streptophyta > Magnoliopsida > Gentianales > Rubiaceae > Rubia > Rubia yunnanensis. The sequence goes on from CM075066.1 coordinate 87,292,765, forward strand.
CATGGCACTGTCCAATGAGTAATGATTTACAATTTTAAACATGTTCTCTATGTTAAATACTTCTGACAATCTGTCAGGTAAGACTACTTTACCTTGGATTCTTGATATCGGTGCATCATATCATATGACTGGCGACATGGATCTTCTTTATGATATTGAGCATGCCACAAATGGTGATGTTTTCCTCCCTGATAGTTCTATTTCAACTGCTGTTGAACATGGCAAAATTTGTTTTGGAGATGTTGTCGTGACTCATGTTGTTTTATTCTGGCATTACGATGCAATTTGCTATCTTTTGCCAAGTTAACTATTGCTTTAAAATGTCTAGTTTTCTTACCAGAAAATTATGTATACTACATGATATCAGTACGAGGACAATGATTGGCACAGGTGAAATCGAGGAGGGGTTTATTGGCTGTGCAGATTGGGAGTTTCCAGGTCTACACAACCGTCCTTGTCAGTTGCTGTTGTTCGTGGTTGGGATCTTCATAAGATGGATGTTCACAATGCATTTTTGCATGGTGATCTTGAGGAGGAGGTGTACATGGGTCTGCCTCCTATTTATACACTTTCGGCGCTTAGGTTGGTTTGCAAGCTTTGCAAATCTCTTTACATTCTGTGACAAGATCCACGAAATTGGTTTGCTAAACTTGATGCTGCCCTTCGCCTCTTTGGGTTTGTTCAGAGTAAGGCAGAATACTCTTTGTTTTCTTACTTGAGGGATGATGTTTTTCTTCACGTATTGGTTTATGTTAATGATCTTATCATTTCTGGTTCCTTTCCTGAGATGATGACCAAGTTCAAGAAGTATTTGTGCTCTTGTTTTCATATGAAGGATCTTGGTGCCCTAAAGTATTTCTTAGGCATTGAGATAGCTCGTCGGTCTGATGAGATGTTTCTGTCTCAGTGGAAATATGCCTTGGATTTATTTTCTGATGTTGGGTTATTGGCATCTAAACCCCCAAATTTTCCCATGGAACAACAACACAATTTGGTGCGAGATGATGGTTCTTTGTTTGACGATTCTGTGCAATATCGCATACTAGTTGTGAAGCTTATTTATCTCACCATCACTTGTCTTGAGCTTAGCTATTCAGTCCATACCTTGGCCTAGTTCATGGAGAAACCGCATTTTGCGCATTGGCATGTAGCTTTACGAGTTCTGCATTATTTAAAGAGTCATCATGTTCAAGGTTTGTTTCTATTGACTAAGAGTTCTCTTCAGCTAACTGCATTTTGTGATTCAGATTGGGCAGCTTGTCCAATTACTCGGAGATCTTTGATTGGATATTTTGTGATGATTGGTGAATCTCTGGTTTCTTGGAAGACGAAGAAACAGCCCACTGTTTCTCGTTCTTAGGCTGAAGCAGAATATCGGGCTATGATAGTCGCGTGTTGTGAATTGATGTGGCTCAAGTCATTTCTTCATTCTTTGGCAGTGGCGCATCCTACTCCGATGCATTTGTACTGTGATAGTCGGGCTACTTTTCATATTGCAACCATCCATTTTTTCATGAGAGGACGAAGCATATTGAGTTTGACTATCATTTTGTTCATGATTTGATTCATTCTGGTGATGTGGTTACTTATCATATTCGTACTATTAGTCAGCCAGCAGATTTATTTACGAAGACACTTGAACTACAGGCATTTCAAGTTGGGCATTCGCAATCCACATGCCCCAACTTGAGGAGTGTAGAAAATATTTTATGAATATTTTCTGCAATATTATTGTACCTTAGATAGAATCGTTTTCCTTTAATGAATATTTAAATGCTGTTTATATATTATACTCTTGTACCATCAATGAAAACATACGTCCGTATTTTACACCACCCCAACTAATAATCTACCAAGTATAATGCTTTGCAAGTTCAATTCATCAATATAAAATAAAAGGTAAGGGGAATAGGATCGTAATAGGTTGGGGATAATTGAATTTTATTTTTCATCAACAGGACGAATATATAATGTGATTGGGTTAGGTGGTGGCATGGTGCCCCGCAAGCACTTAGCGGACCACATGTTTCACAATTTCAATCATAACCTTTTTCGTTGCATTTTTACATTGTCCAACCTTAATAGGTACACCATTTCTTTCTCTAATATTAACCCACTTTTTAATTTAGTATTTTTTAAATATTGATATTTTTTAATTATGATAAATTTAAGATTATTACGTCCAATTATTTTACTTTTCTTTCTTTTATTTCAGTCTCAATCGTTCATTTAACATATCCTAAATTCTAACATTCAAAAGCAGGGCCGTCTAATAGCATGTGCAAGGTGAACAACCGACCAAGACCTCCAAATAGTTGAGGGCCTAATTTTTAAAGTTCTTTTAATAGGGGTTTATTTAATGAATAAAAAATTAAATAATAAATATGAAAGACCTCTTTTCCTTTTTCCATACCGATTGAGATTACCCAACGTAATTACACAATTTTTACAAACTCTACTAAAAGATGGAACATCCTGAAAGAAAATTTAAAAGAATTCACCCTTAAATCATTATCATCCACACATTGGGAGAGTCGTATTGATAGTGTTAAACCTATACAATTTCAAATTGTTTAATTTAGACAAGTTTTACTTCAAGTAAGTGATAATGATAATGATTCTAAAATGAGAAGTGAAGCTAAATCCTTGGCGTTCAATGAGTTTGGTGATTTTGAGTTTCTTATGGAAATAATTATTTGGTATGATACATTGTATACGGTTAATGTGGTTAGTAAACATTTGCAATCAAAATATATGGTTATTGATGATGCTAATATAAAAATTAAGGGATTGATTTCTTATTTTGAGAAATATAGAGAAACCGGTTTTTCTGATGCTATGGATACAACTAAAAATTGCAATTGATTTAGATATTGATCCCATATTTTCTAAGAGATGTGAAATTAGAAGAAAAAGACATTTTGATGAGAATCATGTTTATGCATCCGTTGTTGTTTCACAAACTTTGGAAGAATTATTTAGAGTGAATTATTTCTTATATATTATAGATCAAACAATTACTTCACTTACTTCTAGATTTGAATAATATCAACAATATGATAATGTATTTGGTTTCTTATTTCCAAGCACCATATAGTAGAAATTGTTTGCTTTTGGTTGGTGCTGTCAATTTGGGGTATTGAAGTCATTTTGACTAACTTAAATTCAAGTTGTCTAAAAATAATATACTAATATTATAATATGTTACTAATTTCAATTATTTACTGTATATAATTAATCATAACTTGTTAACGTACAAATATTATAATTTGTTACTGGTTTAAATTCTTTACTATATATAATTGATCATAAATTGTTAAAATATATAACTTCTAAAGATATATTTAAAACAATAAATATCTTATTGTACTACATGTATATATATATATATATATATATATATATATATATATATATATATATCACTAAAGAAAATCCAAAGAAACATATAATCTGAAATAATAAAATGTTCGAATTTTTTAATACAATGATATAGTACTCTTGATAGAAATATGTATACATATTATTTATTTGTTAATGTATGAAAAAGTCTTATTTTAGACCGACTAATTGTTAAATAAGGACATTTTATAATAAGTGAGGCTAATAAGGTCATTTGACATTTACTTTTATTTATTGAAATGAGATACATATAATTATGATAAATCTCAACATATAAAAAAATTACTTTTAAAATAATTTGAATGAAATATTATAAAAATAGTTAATTTTTATTGTATTCAATAAATTAGTTATTTCACTTTATAATTCATATAATTTTCCTTAGAAGACTAAACTTTAAAATTTTTAATAAAATTTAATTTCAATATTTTAATTAATAATATCGTGCAACACGCGATGATACTCCACTTGTTACTTCTAATAAGTTACAATCTATAGATGATGTTCAGCTAAAATCTTGTTGTAATAGTCTTGAAACATCTTTTAAAAACATGGAATAATTTGATATTGATGATAATGAATTGTTTATGGAGTTAAAACTACTTAAATAATTCTTGCCCAATGAAAAAATAGGAGTTGTTGATATTTTGAAAATTTTTAAACGTATGGAATGTTTTCCTAATTCTCTTATTACATGTAGAATTTTGTTAACTATTATTGTGACTGTTGCTTTTGCAGAGAGACGTTTTTCAAAATTGAAATTGTGGAATCTTATTTGCGCTTGACAATGTTACAAAAAAAAAACAAAAATGGACAAGAATTGATAGCAATCGGGAATGATTTGTTGGGGAAAATAGATTATGAAGAACTAATCGATGATTTTGCTTCAACAAAAGTTAGGAGGATTGCACTTTTCAAATAAATTTTCACTAGTATGTTAAAAATTAAATTGTACTTGAATAAAATTTTGATATTTAATGATTAATATATATATATATATATATATATATATATATATATATATATATATATATAATCTCTTAGAGGGTTTGGGATTAATTTTTTTGAAAGGGCCTCCGTAATGTTTGAGACGAACCTGTTCAAAAGTGATGTGTTAATAATAAACGGAGGTAGGATTCTACTCCTCATTTTTATTTGTTTGAGATACTTTTCCGTCATTTTTTCATAAACATACTGCGTTCAGCCCTCTAAAATTGACATCATTTCTATTTTTGTTTAATATTTCAATAATTTTCATCCATTTTAAAATCTTTTTTACTCGTTCAATACATTTCTTCTTGTTATTTTAAATTTTTTTATACGAAAAAATATGCTAATTAAGCTGAGGGTCCTGGCTAGATGCCCTAAAAATACTGGTATTTGGTTAAGAAAACAAATGTAGTACTTGAATCTCATGACTAATCAGAGCATATATAAAGAAAGAAGAGAAGCAAAGGATCGGGGCCAGCTTGGCAATGACGTTAGAATCTAAGATGCAACAAGTTCCTTAAATCATGCAAGAGTTTTCTTGAATTTGCTTTCTAAATCCACAAAAAATACAAACATGAGCTGGTGCTTCGATTAGAAGACAAACTTCCCTTGATTTGGAAGATCAAACTACCAGGATTTGTTTGCCAACTTGAAAAAACAATGCACGTTGCCAAAAGCACCATATATTTTTCTCATCTGCTTACTACCGTTGGGCTCATAGTTTATTGTCCCGTGACAACGGATCATATGGAGTGAGTTCTGCGTTTTTTACCATCACGACAAAACTATGACTAAACAACATCAAGCTACTTGCCCTATATATGACTGATACAGGTAGAAGGCTCTGGCTTTGATTGTTTGTTGGTGGTGATGCAGTCGAGTGTTTTTACGAGGGCATCTCGAGCTATTTTCAAATGAATGTACTACAAGTGGGTTCTATCATATAACCAATTGATATTATGTAGAGGTGACTCATATTATTACATATGGAGTCATAGTTCTGTCCCCGCCAATGTGGGACTCTTAACAAGCCCTCTCACGTGAGGTAGTATTTAAAACGCAATGCAAATGTGGATAGAAAGGGGGGCCATGGGCTAATTATTGGTAATGGCAAATCAGACCAACCTTACGGTTTTTGCAAAAACTGTAGTTATGGAATACAAGTTTCAATTACGTAATCTTTTCTTGCCACATCATACCAAGAGACTCTCAACCTCAAATACCATCTCCAATGCAGGGGTCAAATAAGGACGTCAATCTTACGTGGACAAAAATGAAAGTGACCCCTTCAAATTGACCTTCCGTTTTAAGAGGGTGAAAGTGAGACCGTCACTTTGCCACATCAGCTAAATTTTCATACATAAAACTATCAATCAAATTAATATTTTGATCAAGTTTCCATATACCAATTCTTACCAATTTCAATTTTCAATCAAGTTTCTATATACACAAATTTTAATCAATCTAAATTTTCAATCAAATTCATATTAATTCATTTAGTATATAATATTTTATATTAGTTAAATATATATAATATTTAAACTTTTATGTACTCCCACATTTCTTTAAAAATATAGAAATGAAGATATTTTTAATAATTTATACAAAAATTTAAAAGATGTAAATATATTATAAAAACTGAAAGTTTGAATTAAATATATATGTGTGTGTGAATAAATTAGTTATGAAACTAAGAATACATACAAATGAAATATATGTAGGGGCTTGAATTTAATCTAGAATAAATGAGTATGAATAAAATTCTTTAAACTTTTATTATGATAAACATGACAAATCAACATTGAAGTCCCATTTACGATGCTTGCATTGGAGATCAAAACTTGACAACTTCATATTGGAGAGACTCTTGAATCCACATCATATTGAAACCCAATAATAATTCGCCAAATGGCCCCGAAATTCATGGATGACCCTCGTGGCATTGGAGATGCTCTTAAATTTTGATACTATAGTAGAATCATGAACATCTATCTTTTTTTTTTAAAATCAATCTGTAGAAAATAAAAGTAATAATGTGTGATTGTATTCTTGATCTCATGGTACATTATATAATGGTACAAAAGACCTGTACAAACTAGGAAAAAGAAATAGAATCTAATTACAATTACAAGTAATAACTATATTCCATAATACTCCTCCTTAAGTTGGAGCATGGAGATCAGAAATGTCCAAATTGCCAAACAGTGAATGAAATTGATTATGTCTTAGAGCTTTGGTAAACAAGTCTGCGAGTTGATCTGAAGTGCAGATATGATGAGTAACAATAGTACCAGACAGTACAAGATCCTAGACAAAATGAAAATAAACTACTATATGCTCTGTACGGTCATGGAAAATAGAATTTGCCGCAATATGAAAAGCATATTGACTGGCACAAAACAGTCGCATAGGAGCAGAATGCACAACGCCCAAGTCCTAAAGCAAATACTTACGCCATAACAACTCACAAGAAGTAACACCCATAGCAATGATACTCCGCTTCAGTAGAAGAGCGAGAAACTATGGGTTGCCTTTTAGTCTTCCATGAAACTGGAGAATCACCAATCAACACAAAGTACCCAGAAAGAGAGCGTCGTGTAATAGGGCATGCAGCCCAATTAGATCACAATAAACAGTCAACAGTAACGCACTACTTGAAGAGAGAAATAAACCTTGACCAGGATGAATCTTCAGAGTAGTGAAGAACTCGAATTGCAGCTTGCCAGTGTGGAACACAAGGAGACTTCATAAACTGAGCAAGTGTATGAACCGAATAACTAAGCTCAGGATGTGAAATGGTGAGGCAAATCAGGCATCCAACCAGGCATCCAACCAGGCACCGATATTGCTTAGGATCATGGTAAAGTGGACCTTCAACACGCGCCAGATCGTGTTGTTGCTCCATCGAAAAATCAATCGGTTTAGAAACTGATAAACCAGAGTTAGATAAAATGTTTAGGGCATATTTACGCCATGAAAGAAACATCCCATCTGGTCGTATAGCAATCTATATACCCAAGAAATACTCAAGCAGGCCAAGATCTTTCATGTGAAAACAAGAACTCAAGTATTTCTTGAATTCAAAGATAAGTGACGAAGAACTACCAGCAATAACCAAATGATCCACATAAACAAGCACATGCAAAGATACTGAGTCACGAGAGAAAACAAACAGAGAATAATCTGCTTTACTCTAAACAAATCCAAATGTGCAAAAAGCCTGAGCCAATTTTGCAAACCAATTGCGAGGGGCTTTCCATAGACAAAAACAGATTGGGTAGGGGAGCCAGAGACCGCAATCGTAAACCTGGAAGTGAGGTGATGGCGCCGCTGAACAACGGTTGAGGGCAGCGGTGAGTAACATATTTAAATTCGGAGGTAGACATCGAAGCAGATCAGAACAGAGTAGCAGCGGGAGATCGAATTGGATCGGTGGCAGTAAAACAATGCGGCGGTGGGTGAAGAAATCCATCGATGATGTTTGTCGAGTTTTTGGCAATGACGGACGGACGTTGGACGACGCCGACGATTTGGAAGAAAGCGGCGGCGATAGTCGGACAGCAAGCAGTGATAATCGGACAGCAAGCGGCGGCAAGGACGACTGCACGTGGGTAACATGCGCTGTCGACAAAGGCCGCGGAAGCTCGAAAATGGTGGTGGGAATTTTCTTTAGGGTTTCAGGATTTTAGTCTCTGATACCATGTAGAAAATAAGGGTAATAATGTGTGATTGTATTAATGATCCCAGGGTACATTATATAGTGGTACAAAAGACCTATACAAACTAGGAAAAAGAAATAGAATCTAATTACAATTACAAGTAATATATTTCAAAGATGCTGGGAAAACACCCAGTGACAATTGCAATGAGTGGAATTGACATCCAACCTAACTAGCCTCTAGCAATGACTATCATATTGCAAGAATATCTAAATTACATGTAAACCAAACTGATCGTCTGTGCTAACACGGATGAGAGATCCAATAAGAAAACTGTAACATCGCCCCTGAGGAAATTAACTCGTTTCCCGCAAAAATTCCAACCACGGGGCAAAGAGGAGCGTATCACACATCAATATCAATGCGCCAAATAGGGATTTTCTACAACTGTAACACCGGCCACTTGATCCAACCACGATCTATGTTGTCCAAACTGTAAGTACCTTGAAAAACACATATTTGACGAACCCAAATTTATGAAAAACCAAAAATAAAGCCACAAATGAAATTGCGAACACACGATCTGTACAAGCAAATTGAGAACAATACTTCAATGTGAACAACTAAATCGAGTTATCATCATGAACACAACGATCTAATCGATCAGGTCGAAGAACAAACTTAATCTGTGGAGACAAATCTCACACTTATTCAATAACAAAAATATGGATTAAAATAAATTATTGTTCTCCATCTTCCCTATAGGAGAAAAAGATTGAAGAATAAGGACTCCGGTGAGGGAGGACTGCGGCAAGAGTTTTATCATAAAACGAATTGATACTATATAAATGTGACTCATATTCTCATATATTGAGCTATAGCTATTCCCCTCATCAATGTGTGAGTCTTAACAAGCTCCAATATATTCAAATAATGGTACTCCTAGTTAGTCTTATAAATAGCGCTGAGTGTTTGTACGCAGTTTTCTTTAAAAACATATGACTTCAAATGTTGTAAGGTCCTGTCCAGTTAAATTTAATCTCAAAATAATACAATTCAATTCAATAAACTTTGAGTTCATTTCAGCAAAATAAGTTCAGTTCGTAGTACTCCAACTGAACAAGGTGTAAAGCAATGGTAATTATTGAGGGACCAGTGTAGGGGTCCCTGCTGATACAGGTCTTTTTCGTACGTGAATCCAGGGAGGCAAAGGCAGAAATGGAGTTTGGTGAGTAATTATACAGATCATCGAGATGATGGTCTGTGGTCATGCCTCCTTGGATGAATAGACCTGATTCTGCATCCAAATCAAGCTCCTCAGTTATTACTAGTTCAGCAAATATTCACATACTTCCTCCGTCCCATCCAAAGTTCTTATTTTTTTACTTTTATATGTCAGAATCAAATATTCATATTTTAACTTCTCTTTATTTAAACTAAAATTTATAGTTGAAGTTTTGTCAACCCATTTCAATTCTCCACATTTAACTAAAATTTATTTACGTCAACATGCATAATATTTCCATCGAAAAAGGTGATATAAATTTTTAGTTGGGACATATTTAGTACTCCCTCCATCCCACCTGCAGTTGCACATGTTGACTTTTGTAATTTGATCAAAATTATTTTTGACCGCTAATATCTTTACTTGTGTATATTTAAAAATAATAAAAAGTTGATATTGTGAAAATAGATGATACGACAATTCTAACAAGATCCTATATGATAGTATATTATCTTATATATTACTCAATTTTTACTTTTTAAATTAATAAATTTTAACTAAATGAATAATAATTATACAAATTCAGCTGAGACAGAGGGAGTATTTTTTAATCAACTTTCTCATTTCAAAATTTAAGCCAGTTTTGAGAAATGAATGACCCTTTCTCATTTTCTACCGTTATCGTTCTTTTCTATTCAAAATGATTTTTTAATAATGACATTTTTATTTTTATTGCTTGTCAAGGTTTCCTCAACTTCTGCCATTCATTTTACTATTTAACTTATAACGTAATTTTCTCCGTCTAATTTATGGCAAAATTTAGGGAAAGTCCGTAAGTCTTTTCATATCCTTATGAAAATACGATATTTAATTAGAATAATAGAAAAATAAAAGGGTTTAGTTGCTGTTAGGATAAATTAGGTTACTGATTAAATTATGATTTATTATTATTAGAGTTATTTCCTCATTTCACCTCTATTGTACTCTTTATATATTCAGTCTTCAATAATACAATTCATTTTGACAAATCATTCTATCATGGTATCAGAGGCTCTTCTGATCCAAAACCTAAAAACCTAAATTTTTTCTCCCAAGTCTCCGCTGCCACCCCCTCTTCGTCCAAATTCATCGCCACAATCGTGACCAAGCGGCCACCTCCAACTGCTCCAGCCTTCCATCCCTAGCGGTCACATCTGGCGGTCTCTAGCGGTCGCCAGCGGATTCCTCCAGTCACGCACGATCTCCGTGCGTTCACCTCTCCTAGCAGTCACGCACGGTCTCAGCGTCCTCCTCTCAGCCATGGCTCAAGAAAACCTCTCTTGCAACACTCTGCTCCAGATGATGCAGATCAAACACACTCCATCAAATTATCTTCTCTAAAAGCATCAAGCAGATTATGTCCTTCGTCCTCAAGATCTGTACGATTTCATTGATGTTAGTAAATCTCGTCCCACTCTCCCACCATCACTCCAGACCCTGTCTTTTGCTGCCACAGTCTCAACTCCTTCAGGTGGTAGCAAGGTTGATCTCCAGAAGGCTTATTCGAAAGCAAAATAAGAGTATGATCAATGGGTTGATGAAGATCAACGTCTCTGCAGTCTCCTGTTTTCCTCTCTCACCACTGAAGTTCTCGCGGAACTCCCAGATTGTGCCACTTCCAAAGACATCTGGGTTAATCTTGCCCTCATCTATTAGAATAGTAGTACCTCCACCATTCTCCATTTTTGCGTAGATGGCCATGGTATTCGTAAGTCTTGTACTGTTCATGAACTTCACTCAAATTTAAGGAGATTTTTAAACAACTGTCTATCATGGGTAATTCGGTTTCAAATATTGATCAAATTGTCTAGTTTTTTTATTGCTCTTGGTCCCGAGTATAAATATTTCTTTGCTCTTTTGATTAATGTTGTTCCAACCCCGCTTTATGCGGATTTTCTTGCCCGTACCAAAAATCACAAGGCCTTTTTGATGAATTTACAGGGACATTCAGGACTAGCCGCTTGATAGGTTGCATTCTAGATGAATGACGCACCTCAAGCCAGCCGCACGTGGGATCACGCTATGACTCGAGACGGCCGCACATGGCCTTCTCGCGGTAGCCGTATCGGTCACTTCAGTGGCAGGCGCGGCAGCGGCTAACAGTCCTTTTCTGTTTCTCATGCGGATGGTCCGGTCCCTGGTCACGGTCGTCCTCACTGTTCCAAGTGCGAATGGCTCGGTCACTATGCAGCAACGTGTTACCAGATGCATGCATAGATTGGTCATCTTCCAAGCACTAATTTGGCCGAAAATAATCACTATTCTCAGCAATCTGATATTCTTCTCATCTGTCAAATTGGTACCTTGATTCAGGCACTACTATTCATATGGCGACTTCCATCTCAAGCCTAGGCAGTTTCACTCCTTATACTGATAAATCTTGTGTTCTTGTTGGTAATGGTGCTCCAATTATGATATCTCATATTGGTGATTCTAAAGTTTCTGAGAACTTGCATTTGTCTGATGTTTTGATTGTGCCTGATATTACTAAGAATTTACCATCTATTAGTCGGTTAACCGGAGATATGGGTGTCCTAACTACATTTGATGATAGGAATTTTGTCATTCTGAACAAAATAACCAGGGCCGTCGTGGGTCGGGGGAACAGTGAGGATGGATTGTGCGTTTTGGACCGGGGAGATGCAACATTTGTTTCAATTTTACAGCAAAATAAGAGTCGAGCTTCATATAAGTTGTGGCATGTGCCTAGGTCATGCTCCTAGTGCAGTGATTACTAGCTTACATAAGTCTGGTTAACTTTCAGATTTTTCTTTGTTGTCTAAACCGCACACATGTGCCCTCTGTGTTGTGGCAAAAAGTCAATGATCGGCTTTTGTTGAGAACCCTAAACGTGCTGACAATGTTCTTGATTTAATACATTGTGATTTGTGGGGTCCCTCCCCAATTTTTCTGAAAATGACTTTGCGTATTATGCATTATTTGTGGATGATTTTTTGAGATTCACTTGGTTGTACCCCCTTCGTCGCAAATCAAATTTTGTTGACACTTAGTTGCAATTTAAGGCACTTGTTGAGAATCAATTTTCAGCAAAAATTAAAGTTATTCAAAGTGATGGTGGCATTGAATTTTTGAACACCAGACTCAGAACACATTTTGTGGCCAAAGGTATTCATCATCAGGTTTCTTGTCTGGCCACTCCGGAACAGAATGGGCGCGCAGAACGCAAGCATTGCCATGTTGTTGAAATGGGTCTCACGATGCTTTTTCACTCACATCTTCCGATTTCTCGTTGGGATGATACGTTCACCACTGCTGCCTACATTATCAACATGTTTCCTACTCCAGTCCTGCAGGGATCGACACCTTATGGTCTTCTTTATCATTAGGATTCCATCTATGGTAACTTTCATCCTTTTGATTACCGGGTTTTCATTTTGTTCGTCCATTTGCTGATCATAAGCTGTCTCCCCATAGTATTCCATGTATATTTATCGGTAACAACTCTCAGTATAAGGGGTTTTGGTGCCTCGACCCTTCCACTGGAAAGGTTCATATTACTCACCATGCTAGTTTTGACGTGACTTATTTTCCTCTGGCTCCGGTATCAAGAACTGGGTCTCCCTTTTAAGGTTTGGATGTCTCAGCCTTTATTGATCCGGATCATGGGATGACGATGTCACCAGCATCGACTCCATCCCCACCTTGATTCTGGTGCTACGACCAAGGGCCCCTCCATCCCGTCTCGTGATGGTGCCTTGTCCACGACCATATATGGCCACAACCCCGCCATCTCGGCCACGTCCTAGATCTTGGGTTCTCCACATCAAATAGATTCTCACATGGCTACATTCTCTTCCACCAGAGTTATTCAGCGTCAAGATTATTCAGGTACTAATACTCACGGCCTTCTTGCGGCCCTTCTTGCTCAGAAAAAACTGACTGATTATCGTTATGCAAAACAAGATCCTTCTAGGGTTTCTGCTATGGACGAGGAGATGGCAACTCTTCGTAGTCAGCATACTTGGAAAATTGTTTCATGCCCTTCGGACGTCAACATTGTTGGGTTCAAATGGGTTTATCGGCTGAAGTACAAACCTGATGGTTTGGTTGATCGCCATAAGGCGCACTTGGTAACTCAGGGTTTCTCTAAGATTCCCAATTTTAACTTTGACCATACTTTCAGCCATGTGGTTAAAGCATCTACAGTTCGAATAGTTATTGCTATTGCTACTCTGCGTGCTTGGTCTCTACATCAGTTGGACGTTAAGAATGCCTTTCTCAACGGCGTTCTTGATTCTCTGGTTTTTATGGTGCAACCCGTTGGCTATAAGGAACCCACTCATCCGGACTATGTTTTTCATCTACGTAAGCCATTTATGGTCTGAAGTAGGCGCCTCAAGCATGGTTTCAACATTTCAGTGCTTATCTTTTGCAGCCTGAGTTTCGTTGCAGTTCTTCTGATACTTCATTATTTGTGTTGTCTCGCGGCTCGTCATTGTTGTATCTTTTGGTCTATGTTGATGATATCATTGACTAGGAATGATTCCACTCTTATTCAGGAGTTCATTGATCGCACCCATTAGGAGTTTTCCATCAAAGATTTTGGTGCTTTACACTACTTTCTTGGCTTGGAGGTCACACCCACTGCCTCGGGACTTCTTTTGGGGCAGGCAAAGTATGCTCGGGACATTCTTTCTCGGGATGGAATGTTAGATGCAGTGCCAATCTCTACACCTTTTCTGCCAAATTCTCAGTTTCACAGCAGTACGAGTTCACAGTTCAAGAATATGATGTTGTATTGCTCTTTGGTTGGTGCTCTCCATTATCTAACCATCACTCGTTCTGACTTAGCATTTGCAGTTAATTATGTCAGTCAGTATATTCAGGACCCTCAGGAGGATCATTTTTTGGATGTCACTCAGATTCTCCGCTATGTTCGTAGGACTCTACATTTTGGTCTCAATTTTCGTGTAGCTTCTTCACAGGAGGTGCTCAATTATTCTGATGCAACTTGGGCCAAGTGTTTGGAGACTCGTCATTCCACTTGTGGATATGTTGTCTTCTTAGGCGGTAACTTAGTTTCTTGGAGTGCAAAGAAACATCTCACGGGTCCAGCACTAAGTCAGAGTATTGTACTTTGGCCAACACTGCTTATGAGGTCATCTGGATGACTCATTTGCTTCGTGATCTTCATGTTCCTCTTTCTGGTGCGCCTCTCCTGCTTTGTGACAACAACAGTGCCATCTTCTTGGCTTAGAATCTGGTGGCGCATAAGCGGGCTAAGCACATCGACATTGATTATCGTTTTGTTTGCGAGTTGGTTTCTTCGGCCAAGTTTCGTGTTGCTCATGTTCCTACATCTCTACATATTGCAAATATCTTCACCGAGGGTCTCTCTCGTCCCTTGTTTGAGTTCTTCCGGTCCAAGCTTTGCATCTTTGAGAATCTGACGCTTCGCTTGAGGGGGGGTGTTAGGATAAATCAGGTTACTGATTAGATTGTGATTTATTATGATTAGAGTTATTTCCTTATTTCACATCTATTGTACTCTCTATACATTCAGTAATCAATAATACAATTCCTTACGAAAAATCATTCTATCAGTTGCAATATTAAAAAATTATTATGCAACGTACAGTGGTTATAAGCTTTTGTGTTGAAAAATATATCACACATCGGTTTCTTAAGAACTAAATGACTTATATATAAGGTCTTGGGTCACCTCCACTTAGTAGCAATTTGTTTTAAGATGGAAGCCCAAGATACTTTGAAATTTAACATGGTATCAGAGTCCATGTTGGGTTATTGGGTCGATGTGTGGATCCCCTTTAATTTAGCCCGATATGGGCAGTGGAGTGTTTCCACCTTACATATAAGGTCTTGGGTCACCTCCATTCAGTATCATTTGGTTTTAAGATGGAAGTCCAAGATACCTTGAAATTTAACATTTTGATCCAATTGATGCAAACCAAAAATTTTATCTTTTTTTTCTTTCTAATTTGCAGTTTAGATATTTTTCATAATTTGAAAAAAGACCGACTTTCTAGGAATGAACTTTTAATTTATCAAAACTCGACAACAAAACTAAAGAGCGGTAATACCATAAAATAGGAGAGACTAAAACATTTCTAATGATTAGCATTCATTGGTACATAGTTGGCACTGAATTTGATGCCACGGTACTATGTAAAGCAAAATGGTCATTGATTTAGTTATGGGCGGGCTGTTTAATTAGTAGTGGTTTATCATTGCTGATTAGGAAGGGAGCACGCCCAGAGATGATGCATTTAGTGGAAACTATACCCAACATTTCTAACACTCAAGTCATTCAACCATAATTAACCCAAAATAAAATATCTAAACTCACAAATACAGAAGAAAAAATAATGCATTATTAAATAAAGCATTCAAAATTCGGTACATTAAAACTCATGAACACATACACGTTCTTGATTAACAAAATCCTAATACAAGAAGACATGACAACCAGTGATGATGCCTTCTTAGCATGGTTATTGTCTGCTCCAAAACTCCACTCAAATTATACGTTTCAAAATATGTAAAAAAGATTAAAAATCACTAGAGAACAAATCGACTGAACAAACGAATCCAGAATGAATATTAAGGCAGTAATATGAGTGCCTTAGAGGCCCTGTTCGATGAGGTAATCTCCCAACCTCTCCACCACCATGTTACACTGCCCGGGAGTCACCGGCTCCTCGTACAATCCGAACACTAGAGCCTGCCCGGTTTTCTTGACGGTAACTCCTCCTGTTCCCTGCACAACCAACACAAATGTTGCGTATTGTATTTCGCGCGTGACACGGGTTATTGCAGGTATCAGATCTAGAGCATGAACATGATTACTCCCCTCGTCCCAAGACTAAATTATCCACTTACTATTATGACACTATCCTCTTTTACAGTTTGACAGCATATTTGAATAGATAAACAAGTAACAATAGTATCATATGTGATATTGATGAATTCATCGTAACAACTAGTTTCTAAATGTCAATTGCTGTCCCGGAAGGAGTACCTTCTTTCCACGGATGACAGCTCCAGCCTCGCCTTGGATGACCATGTATTTTGCCGCAGCAAGATGTAGCCCTGTTGGGGCAAGGTGCCCTGGCTCATCAAAATCTGTCATGATGCCCTTGATCTCCTCGGGTTTCAACTGCATTCACATTTCACGTACATTGTCATCTAACATCTTTCTCTTGCAATCTTAGATTAGTAAAAACAACTACGTTTTCTGCATTGGTAATCGCATCCCACAACTACATTCAGATACATAAAGATTCATCGTAACATATAATTTATAAATACTAATCTTTTATGTGCTGCTATTATACTCAATTACATATATTAATTTACAATCAAAGGCATGCGTTGAAGACGTGGAATTTTTTTTGTACAATTTAACATGAAACATAGAAAGTATAATAAAATTGCTGGAGAAAATGAAAAGGACCTGAGGAAAATTGGCACTCTGAGCCCAGACAGAGCCATCGTGGCCAAGAATGGCAGCGGCGGAGAGGTGGCCTCCGCCCTCCAGGTCACACATCAAGTGCTCATCCACGTAACTTTGCCACGACATTTTCTATATTATTAAAATATTACAATAATTTCACCCAACACAATTCTCAAATGGGATTACTGTGAGTATAATACAGATATATACGTATGCGATACGTGTAGTGGGTGTATTTTGGTGAAGGAAATAGATGGGGAAATAAAAGGGAAATGGAGAGAAAATATAAATTGTATGGTGTGGGAATGGAAATGGTTTATTTGCCATTCATTCTCCGCCTTTATTTCTGCCTTCCCAAACCATTTTTCCTTAACCTTCACCATTCACCACTTCACTTTTTTCGCTCTTTTCCCCTCCTCATTTACTCTATAATCTCCCATTCACTAGATATAATATTACTGGTCCCAAAATAGTAAAATGAAACCAACCGCAACCCAATGGATGCAAAGAAAGCGTGACATGTAGGATAAAAGTTAAAAAAATAAATTATTCCAGCAATACTCTAATTCACTGTTTGGAGAGTGAACAATGAAACTATATATATATATGAAATACACTGTTGAGACGGTATACTTCCTCCGTTGCTCTATTAGTTTAACTATGCTGTAAAGGTAATAAAGTACTTCCGGACAAAAATACTGTATTTGAGCGCGAACTCAAAAGTCAGAAAAGTTTCGAAAATTTTAAAAGCTATTACAATAAAACGACTCTTTAAAATGGAAAACTCCCGCTCTCGAATATAACACCATTCTTTTCTCATTGCCCATTGCATGGGTGATTTGCCAGCAAACCGTCGTTGTGGAGTCCCTCGCTCTCTTGATCGGAATCGGCAAGACAGAACCCCCCGGAGATGTTCGGGGGGGGGGGGGGGTGGTGGTGTTAGGAAAGAATGAATAGTCCCTTGTATAGTGTTACCTAGACCTCTTCATCGTTCTCATCGCTGCTTCACTCTGCTGCACAACCAGCTGGTTTTCTCTAGAACCTTCCGCGGATCTAATCCCTCGTAAGCTTTGGCCTCAATCAAGTCATCAGATCTTCGACAGCAGAGGCAACCCCACCGTCGAGGTTGATTGTCATCTCTCTAATGGTGTGTGGGCGAGAGCTGCTGTTCCCAGCGGTGCCTCCACCGGAATTTATGAAGCTCTTGAGCTAAGAGATGGAGGATCTGAATACCTTGGGAAGGGTGTTTCCAAGGCTGTTAACAACGTCAACGCTATTATTGCCCTTGCTCTTGTTGGCAAGGACCCAACCGACCAAACCGCTATTGACAACTTCATGGTTCATGAGCTTGATGGTACTCAGAACGAGTGGGGTTGGTGCAAGCAAAGGCTTGGTGCCAATGCTATCCTTGCTGTTTCCCTTGCTGTCTCCAAGGCGAGTTCTGGATTTTAGTATGACAAAAATTTGAATGTTGGCTGTGAGTAGGGTGGTTTTGTAAAATGGAGAACATGGTGGAGGACGCATTAGGAAAATGCGTCCTCATGCTCCCGTTTGAAATTTTTTCCCCCTAAAATAATAGAGGATGCATTTTTAAAATGCGTCCTCGTAATTTAACTGATTTTTTTTGTAGCCTAATGAAGAGAGGACGCATTATGTAAATGCGTCCTCATTATACGCATATTTTTTTTGGCATAAATTAGTAGAGGACGCATTATGTAAATGCGTCCTCATGATACACATTTTTTTGGTATAAATTAATAGAGGACGCATTTTTGAAATGCGTCCTCATTTTGGTTGCAATTATTTTGTTTGATTTGCATGATACGTATTTGTTTAATTTGCATGATACGTATTTGTTTGATTTGCATCCAGTTGGAAGCTTCACAAAGTAAGGTCCTGAAGACTATTATTTGATTTGCATGATCTTTGATTGTGACATTGCAACTAACTTTAGTAATAAATAATTATTTTTCCGTTCCCGATCAAACTGCACACTTCACTTTATGTTATTAGTTACTGTCTAACATATTAATCACGCATTTAAACAGATGAAGATGTAAATAAAAATATTATGATATGTTATATAGATGAATTTGTCGTTACAAGTAGTTTGACAAAAGTAACTTTTTACTAATTTGTCGCAATAAAATCAGTAATTCAACGTAATTACTGATTGAGCTCTTTAGAATCTCTTAATGACCAGTCGAAATAAATCGTTGAGAGCACTCGATTACCCACGATTGTGAACATATTTTCATCAATATGAAATGCGTCCACATGGCTGGGATTTTTATTTATTTATATTATATTTATATTTATATTTGTATTTGTATTTATATTTATATTTGTATTTGTATTTGTATTTGTATTTGTATTTATATTTGTATTTGTATTTGTATTTGTATTTGTATTTGTATTTGTATTTATATTTGTATTTATATTTATATTTATATTTATATATTTATGTTTATATTTATGTTTATATTTATATTTATATTTATTTATTTATTTCTATTGCCCGATTTTTGCCAATATTCGCTAAATTAGCTAAAATAAATGAGGTAAATTTTAATTTTCTGGCAAAATGCTTATTCTCAAAGTTTTTATGCGGGGTTTGTTTTGTTACTTGCACTGTGTTTTTAATAATTTTTTTCCGATTATGAAATCGTGTCATGGATTCGACTAAAGTGTTTTTTGTCAGAAAGAGACGTGAATTTAAGCAATAAATTATCCTTGAGTGCTGCCATGCAAAAGTTATTATTTGTCATCCCTATGTTTTCTGTGGAGATTCTGCATAAGTAGACTCGTGTTTTCTTGTTGATATTTTGAGAACTAGTGAAACGATAGTTTTGGGTAACGTGAGTTGCATGTTTTTACCCAGTCCTGAATATAGGTGTTAGAATAGAGTATTGCATAGTTAGAATGTGTGTGAGTTCGCATGAATGTACAGTAGCCGAAAAATTTGTGTGATGTGTAATGCAAATTATTGTTCAATTTCATGCACTGTCCTAGTGACGATCTCAGCAAAGCTTTCCGCCCGTTCCACACGGTGGAGGACGTATGGTCCTGGATGTCCGTCGTGGAACAGCCACCTGTGTAGGTACATGAACTTCATCCTGTTGAACTCTCTCGGGTACTTCGTCCTCCATGTCGTCTCTTGCCTCCTCACGATAGGCATGTGGAACTCTACTCGTATGTGATGGAGCGGCAGGCGACATGTATGGATGACTGGGTGTGGGAGTGACATGTGCAGTGTATTCCGGTGTAGTCATGTCGTACTGTGAGGGTTCGCCGTGTGATGGTCCGCATGTCGGTGGACTCGCATGTGAGGGTCCAGCTTGTGATGGATCAACGTGTTCCATTTGGCCCCTAGCACGCGCCCTCCGACCTCCTTGTCGTCCAGGTGGAGCCTGGCGGTGGCTTCTAAGGTCCGTATATCTCACACCAGGGGGAGGATCCTCACAGTGCACGAACGACTGATAATACTGCAGTCTAGAGGCCTGATGCGCATGTTGTAGACCCTGTGTGACAACATCATTGATTCCCCTGATAACGGCCGCGAAATGCGGGGGATATCCATCCAACTGAATGTTCGACCTGTTGTGCACCTCAGTGATTATCTGCAACTAAAGAATCGAGATAAAAATGTTAGATATGCAGTTCAGGGGAAATTAGTAGCATTATTTCTTGACAGTATTTGGATTTTAAGAAATACCAAGTACTCCGTAGTGGCACCGTCTCCATGGAAACCCTCTGTGGCCGTTAGAGGCCTTCCTGGTTGATCAATTATTGTCACCGTCTTGCGAAAGTACCACTCTATGTATTCACGGCTGGGACAATATGGATCTGCATACCCAAGTGGGTGTACTTGTCGCTCGGATCGTTATTCCCAAGCATCGAGATAGCTTCTTAGTTCGACACGCCAATCCGTGCCAGACTTTCCTCGGCGATCTCTAGTACAAAGCAGTTTGTACTCATCCCAACCCACCAACTGGGTTGGTATTGGCTGGATTAGGCCAAACTGCCTGAGAACTCGATGTGCATGGTGGAACTCTACAATGTGCCAGCAAATGAGGTCAACGCAGACTAGCCAATTGTTGCTACCAGCCGTACAGTACCACGGGAGTTGTTGCACGATATCCGCCGTATATGGCTCCCAAATAAACTGAAAGAACATGAAGGTGTTGCGGTTAGGTAATCAAAACCATTATTTCCCAAGGAGTTGGAAGAAAATAATCCAAGTTGGCCCATACCTGATTCTGACTTAGAGATGTGATCTGATCTCGATACACTTTCAAAACATGCATCGGTGATTGCAATAAATCGTAAGGGGTTCTCCACCTACGAGCGACATAGTGAATAATATTATCTAGTAAATGGAATCGACATTGGTGTAAGAAATTGCTTGCTAGAATTTTTCGGCACGTACCGGGACCCAACAGCATTCAGCGACACTGTTATCGGTACAGCATCAGCGGATCAGATGGATGGAATGCGCTCCCATGCCCACAACTGTCAGTAATTAAAATTAATTGTAATACAAAGTAATAAATTGGACACTATGTACAAACGAGTAGATTGACAGACTAATTTACCTGTAGCAATACAAGGGGTCCAGAGCAGGATTTCACCTGTGGAATTGCAGCGTCACATAAGCACCGATACAAGTGTGCTAGAATGGCACTCCCCCAACTGTAGTTGCGTGCTGCACCTAGGTCCATCAGTACAGACAAGTAGAGCAACGGGATTAGGTAGCCAGATGTGTCTGACATAAGCATTCCCCCAACCAACAGTAGAATGTAAACTCTCGCCCGCTGTTGACATTGGACCTCGGTGGGGTGAGCGGGGAACAGACTACGCAATAAGTTTCCCAACCATCTTGCCCTGATGTGACCCCCTCGGATAACACTGGGGTCAGGTGTAGCACTGAGGTAGTCCGTGCACACTGTCATCCATTCCTCCGTACGCCTACTGATGTCTACTCCTGTGACCGGGATCCCATCGATCGGAAGGCCCCAGAGCATCCCCACATCCTGCAACATGACCGTAGCCTCCCCCACCGGAAGGTGAAATGTGTGTGTCTCGGGTCTCCACCGCTCGACCAGAGCAGTGACGAGTGAATGGTCTATGCGTATCGATGCGGAATCCAGGAGTCCGTGGAATCCTGAATCACGCACGAAGCTCATAACAGTGTTCGGAATAGCTTCGGTCCAGCATGCCCCATCGCACCACCTGCACTGAAGTGGCTCATCCTCTAAGTGACCGTTGTACAATGCACGAGCACGATGCTCCTCATGAAGGTACAACAAATCATCCTCCATGGGTCCTGGATGGTATTGAGACATTGTTCGTCCCTGTTCACAATTATAACATGTCAACAGTAATCCCTCAAATGAATACCATGTCAAACATATTAGACAAATAAAAGCTATACTGCATCATGAGATAAATATTCAACGTTCAGAAGGTAATACTACAAGTACCATACTACATAGGTAATGTCATAGACACCGTATGATAACACAATACTAAGCACGACCACGCCTACGCACGCCCACGCCTACGCACGCCCCTTGATTCACCCAGTACCCTGTCATCCATTTGATTCCTTATCCTCCTCTCCGCAAACTGTCCACGCCTCCGGCTGCGAAACTTTTCTGCATCAGGAATCAACCTCCAACGGGCACGTTGCCAAAGTGATGGATCTCGCACAGGCATGAAACACTGACTGTATTGCTGCACATATGTGGTCGTGTGATAGACCCTGTCACATAGACTAGCAGGATCGTCACGTCTATGCCGACAAACGGCCAAGGCATGGGAACAAGGGAAACGAAATATTTGCCATTCGTGACAAGTGCACTCTCTTCTTCGGTACTTGACAGTGTAATGTCATTCACTAATGCTCCCATCGATGTTCCTTGCCACAACCCTATAAGTCTGCGACGCATGGCCAAACAAGGTTACGAAAGCATTATCGAAAGCAAGACACCACTTACTCCTATCTTGCCGTTGCAGCCAAGCCCACGCAGATGGATCTATACTCTCCAGCTCCTCCTTGTACTCCCTCCACTTGCTCTCTCGCCTAGCACTACCAAGTTGCCACACTAGAGTCTTCATAAGCGCATTCTTGAACTTCCCGCGATCATGTGATAGAAAGTTGGACTGAAAATGCCGCAGGCAAATCCGATGGTATCCGGCTGGCTCCATCCACTCCTCCATATGTGTCATCGTATTTGTAAGTCAAGCATGCCTATCTGATATGATACAGATTGGTCTGCTATCACTACCAACAACGTGAAGACGCAGTCTGCCCATGAACCAGTTCCAGCTTTCATTCGTTTCCTCGTCTACAATTGCATAAGCGATGGGGAGGATGTAATCATTTGCATCGTGCGTCACGGTGACCAGCATTGTGGACTTATATGCACCTCTCAAATGAGTGCCGTCCACGCTAATGACTGGCCTGCAATGGCCTGACCAAATGCCCAAAACACAAATTTAAATTTCCTACACTCGGGACCGTGTATTCTGTCAGGTACGTCAGCCCAATCAACAACGGTGCTCGGATTAGCCCTGACAAGCTCATCCATAAAAGTTGGAGCTGATGAAAAGAATCCTCCCACGATCCAAATACCATGTCAATTTCCTTCTGTCGAGCATACCACGCCTTCTTGTACGAAATGGTGACGTTGAACTCGTCATTCACTTGAGCTTGTACATCTTTCACTGTGTATGAAGGGTTTACATCAATGTGGTGGCGGATTGAACGTGCGATCATCACCAATGTCAGATTCATGTTACCCATAGATCGACCAGCCCCAACACACCCATGGCTACTAGCCCATCTGGTGATCTCCCACATTCCATGCGAAGCCTTTTTTGAAGCTCTACAAACCCAAAGACAATTCCCAGTTCTGTCAGCAATGTCCTTGCATTTCGCATACCATGTGCGTGACCTACTCTCCACGACCCTGTGTTCCCTGTTCATCATGGAACTCCACCGAGAAATAGCTTCAACCAATTGCGGCTTCGTCTGAAATCACATACCCACGTCCACTTCACCAGTATCTTGAACATAGGTAGAAATGCCGGACCCAAAATGAGTCGGGTCATAGCAATCCTCATCAGGGCCCCCATAATCCCTATAGTAGGCCTGTGTATCCGGGTTCGCCAGAATATGAAATGATGTGGGTACATTGTTTGTGCACACCAATTGTTCTTCCTCGTCCCCTGGATTTGAATCAGTTGATAAGGAACGATCATCTTCACTTCCACCGTCAAGTTGATCATCCTCACTACCACCGTCAAGTTCAGCTTCCTCACCATCCTCACTTCCACCGTCAAGTTCAGCTTCCTCACCATGGTCGCTAACGTGACCCACGTAATCATCGTCGAACACATTCTGCCAGCCATGGTCCCTAACATACATACCACCACTTGTGGACGGCTGAGCACAATCCACGTGGGCATACCTACCAGGTTGGCTGGACTCACCAATTTCAAAACCTCGGCTATGAACAGGTGGTGGTGGTATGCTTGGTACAGCGGCAAAGTTCTGCACGTCGCTCAACAATGACATGAACGTGCTTGTTGCGCCCCATCATTAGCGATTGGCAACTGTTCCATAACAATGTAAAAATCCACAGAGGACAACGACAATCGATCGACAATGTTGAAGAAGAACGCGGTTGACTCATCATCTTCCATATTATAACACCGATAGTACACCGCCGAACCGATCAGTTCAGGATAGCGGTAATACATTTTCAACAAGTAACTCTCTCTCATAATGGCCAGTGTAGTGACAATTAAATCGACTAATTCAGAGTGGTTCAACCTCCTCTCCAGAGTCACAACTCGCTCTGGTATTGGAGGATCATAATACACACCCACAGTCAAATCAAACTTAATCTGATCCCCTCTATACATATACACCGTCAAAAACATCGTACAACTGCAATACACAAATACATAACTTTTAATTCATATCCATTCGACATTCCTTTAAATTGTATCCTCAAATATGTACATGTACTCCACTAGGCCACTTTAACAACACTATTAATGCAGACATAATACATTAATCAGTACACGATTATACGAAGACATCACTTTCATTTCCTTCTCATTCCACATTCTTCACAGTATCCTCAAATGTCGACACTATTGCTACAAACTTAATACATTAAACATTAAACAATTCACATAATTACTGCATCCAGTCACACATCAACATTAAATGCTATCAAAGCATCGGACCAAACTTAATCATTAAAAGTACACACAATCATAAAACACGATCAATTTAACTAAATTATTTCGAGTTCTACACAGATTATAATTTGACCCAAAAATCAACAACAAACTTTCTACGACAACTCACAAAATTTTTTGAGGTTCAATTAAATTAAAAAAGAATTCAATATGAGTGGGTGGGAGTCCGAGACTCACCGATAAGGTGGTAAAAGTGGAAGTCAACGACGGGTCAACGGCGTGGCAACGGCAGATCAATGGCGGGTCAACGGCGGGTCAACAGCAGGTCCTCCCGGCCAATTTCGGTCTCTACAACCAAAAATCAGTCAAAAATTTAAAGGAAGAAAACAACAACAAAATAAAACAAAATCAAAGTGGAGAATTCACAGAAAAAAATCACCGGATATTGTCAGTAAACTGAACGGCGGAGGAGAATGGCAGTGTGCCGGTGAATAAGCGGCGCAATGGCGGAGGAGAGTGGCAGTGCAGTAGAAGGGAGGTGAAATTAACCAAAAAGAGGGGAAAAATTCGGAATGATAGAAGAAGACAGGATTCGAATGGAGGAGAAGAAGAGGCTGGGAATTATAGGGGAGGTGGATAAGAGGACGCATAACCTAAATGCGTCCTCTCCTCCACGTGGCACACAACCACTCGACCGTAAGCAGCTGACAAAGCTGCTCCCCATGCAGCTGACAAAGCTGCTCAATTTGCAGGAGAGGACGGGACTACAAAATGCGTCCTCTCCGCTTAGAAAAATGGAAAATTTTGACCAGGAAAATGGAGAAAATGCGGGAGAAGAGGAAGCATTTTCAAAATGCGTCCTCCATATTTTCTTCCGTTTGTGGCTACTGTAGCCACAAACATAGCAATTTCTCCTGCAAGGCCGGAGCTGCGGCGAAGAACATTCCTCTCTACCAGCACATTGCTAACCTCGCTGGAAACAAGAAGTTGGTGTTGCCAGTCCCAGCTTTTAATGTTATAAACGGAGGATCACATGCAGGCAACAAGCTTGCCATGCAGGAGTTCATGATTCTCCCTATTGGAGCTTCTTCTTTCAAGGAAGCCATGAAGATGGGCGTTGAAGTATATCACAACTTGAAGAGTGTGATCAAGAAGAAGTATGGACAAGATGCAACAAATGTTGGTGATGAGGGAGGTTTTGCTCCTAACATCCAAGAGAACAAGGAAGGTCTTGAATTGCTTAAGACAGCCATTGCTAAGGCTGGTTACACTAAAGAGGTGTTTATTGGAATGGATGTTACTGCTTCTGAGTTTTATGGTGAGAAAGACAAGACATATGACCTGAACTTCAAGGAAGAGTCAAATGATGGCTCACAGAAGATTTCTGGTGAGAAGCTCAAAGATCTTTACAAGTCATTTGTTGCTGAGTACCCCATTGTATCAATTGAAGACCCCTTTGACCAAGATGACTGGGAGCATTATGATAAGATGACCGCCGAATGTGGTCAACAAGTTCAAATTGTTGGAGATGATCTCTTGGTTACCAACCCTAAGAGAGTAGAGAAGGCAATCAGGGAGAAAACTTGCAACGCTCTTCTTCTGAAGGTTAACCAAATTGGGTCCGTGACTGAGAGTATCGAAGCTGTGAAAATGTCCAAGAAGGCAGGTTGGGGTGTAATGACCAGTCACCACAGTGGTGAAACAGAGGACACCTTCATTGCTGATCTTGCTGTGGGTTTGTCAACGGGTCAAATCAAGACCGGAGCTCCCTGCAGGTCTGAGCGTTTGGCCAAGTGCAACCAGCTCCTGAGAATTGAAGAGGAGCTCGGAGCCAATGCTGTCTATGCCGGAGCAAGCTTCCGGGCACCAGTTGAGACATACTGGAGTCCTAAATCGTGATCTGGATATGGAGTTTTTTTGCGGCTGATTAGCTATTTTGCAAGCTTGAATAATTCTGTACTCTTTAGGATGGTGGTCTTCCGCAATGCTGAGGCTTGTTTTAAGTATTATGGCACCCTTTTGTTTTGTCTGATATCAGGGAGCCACCACTTTGTTTCAACTTCTACGGGCATTTCGTTTCTGCTCGTGTTTCTAATTGAGGGTAATATGAAAGAATCAATGCTTAAAAAAAATAAATTGTGTAGTGTTACCTCGTTTCTTTTTATAGGTTGGTAGATAGAACAACTTTTTTTTTTCTTGTGATGCAAGTACTAAAACTCCCCCTTGGGTTGGCCTAGTGGTTATTACAAAAAGGATATAACTTTGAGGGAAATTAGTGGAAATTGGGCCGGTTGGGCTAGGAACTCGGGTCCATCATAAATAGCACACTATCAAGAAGCCCCAAAAAAGTTGAGGGTTCAGCCCTCAAATTCATCCTAGGCTCTCGGGTTTGACCTTCGGGTCCCACCTGATACTTTATTAATTCGACCTTTGAAATGGTTCATTTGAACTCATCATGGGATGTAGGACATGATTTCCAAGCCCCTTGAGGGTTCAAGGGTTCAGCCTTGGAGTTGGCTCGGGGTGTGACCATTGAATTGACTAAGGCCCGAGGATTATGACCACCTTTGAACCTATAAATCTGCACGAGGCCGCTTGTAAAACCCCGACCTTAATAGAGTCAGATCGTATGTCATAGTTAGGCTTTAACCAGAAATCATAATTTCGTATCTACTTTTTTCGACTATTTCTGGCTATAACTCAAAACCCTAAAAGATATTTTAATATAAAAATAAAATAAAAGGAGATAAATAAATAAAAATAAATAGATATGATATAATAAATAAATAAAAACAAAATAAGAATTAAGAAAATGGTGGGAAGTAATTAATGGTCAAAATTAAAAACGTTATACTAATTAAATAAAATTTGCACACAATAAAGCATGAAATATAAATATTAAGGCAAAGTCTTGGGAAAGACGGTCTTTCCATATGCTTATGGAAAGACAGGGTTTAATTCGAATAATAAAAGGTAAAAGATCTTAGTTGCAACATTAAAAATTTAGTATGCAACCTGTAGTAGTTATAAAATTTATAACCCGATTCATGCAACCCAAAAATTTTATCTTCATTTCTTCTAATTTACACTTTAAACCTTGGTCTTTCCATGACTTATGGAAAGACCGTCTTTCAAGAGACGCACTCAAATATTAAATCAATGACCTGCCATTTAAACAAAAATAAAAAAGAAGAGAAAGTAATTTTAAGGATTAGATTGAGGAGTCCGTCTCTTGAAAGACGGTCTTTCCATAAGTTATGGAAAGACCAAGGTTTAAAGTGTAAATTAGAAGAAATTAAGATAAAATTTTTGGGTTGCATGAACCGGGTTATAAATTTTATAACTACTACATGTTTCATACTAAAACTTTAATATTGCAACTAAGACCTTTTATCTTTTATTATTCTAATCAAACCCCATCTTTCCATAAGCATATGGAAAGACCGTCTTTCCCAAGACTTTGCCTAGATTGAGAATAGATACAATAATAATTTGTAATAATAATAATAATAAAACTTGGAAATCAATTTTTAAGGCGGTCATGAAAGGACAGGAACATTTTCATTTCCAGCTTTTGGGTGAAGCCAAAAGAAATAAAATCCAAGAAAAAAAAATAAAAAAATAAAACATAGAAATAGAAAAATGAAACTTGATCTCCAAGCTAAACTTTTGGATAGAACTTCACAATTTGTAAGCCAATCCACAAAGTTAGGAAACGAAAGATATGCATTGGTTTTTTACTTATTCTTGGAGTCTAGATAAGCTAGAAACATCCAGCATTATCAAGTGTCAACCAACAGAAGAGAATTTGCAAATTTTAAAAGAGTAAAGTATATAATAAACGAGCAAGAAATGATAAATTGAGTTGTTAAATAATTATCTAGATTTTTGTAAAACCATCTCCAATAATTTACCTTATATCTTCCTCTAAAATAAATATTCCTTTAAACTATTTATGAACACTAATTATATAACTTTCTAATATTTTATTTCATACTTATCACAATTATATATAATAATAAATTTTCATATGTAATTATAAAGAGTGCGTCTCTTGAAAGACGGTCTTTCCATAAGTCATGGAAAGACCAAGGTTTAAAGTGTAAATTAGAAGAAATTAAGATAAAATTTTCGGGTTGCATGAACCGGGTTATAAATTTTATAACTACTACAGGTTGCATATTAAAATTTTAATGTTGCAACTAAGACCTTTTACCTTTTATTATTCGAATTAAACCCCGTCTTTCCATAAGCCTATGGGAAGACCGTCTTTCCCAAGACTTTGCCAATTATAAATAAGAATAAAATAAATAAATAATATTTATTAAAATTTGTATGTCACTCTATATTCTATATTAACATTTTAAATTTAAAAACTTTTTCATATTCATTAATGAGTCCGTCTCTTGAAAGACGGTCTTTCCATAAGTTATGGAAAGACCAAGGTTTAAAGTGTAAATGAGAAGAAATTAAGATAAAATTTTCGGGTTGCATGAACCGGGTTATAAATTTTATAACTACTACATGTTGCATACTAAAATTTTAATATTGCAACTAAGACCTTTTACCTTTTAATATTTTAATCAAACCCCGTCTTTCCATAAGCCTATGGAAAGACCGTCTTTCCCAAGACTTTGCCTTCATTAATTTTGACATGTGAGTACTTATGTTAATAAAGCAATAAAATAATATATGTACATATATAGATGTCGAGCATCACAACTCAAATACTAATAATTAAATTTATTTAATATAAATAGATCATCATTTTAAATATTTTTTTTGATTTCATAGAATATAATTATATTTATTATTTATACGTAATAAATTATAAATATTGAAAATTAAAATAAGAAAACCAAAATAGTAAGAAATGAAAGAAAAATTAAAAGGGAAAAACAAATGGGAAGAAATAAAAAACATGAGCCTAATACTAAATAAAGGAAGAAATTAAACAAGCAAGGTGAGGTCAAATAGTGCGCACGGCTGGAGTTTTCTAGAGCCCGTCTAGCGGAATGGATACTGCTGATGTCTTGAATGGATAGTTTTACGGGTAACATGTGCTATATATGTGTCCCCAATATATCAGTTGTTGAAGGAATTAGCCCACACAACGATAAATGTAAATATGGAAGGGAGAGAGATGTTGATTTGCACAAAAATCACTCCGTCCTGAGAAAAGAAAAGCGAAGTAAAATTTGAAAAGAAAACAGGTGGATTAGGTCAAATAGGTGGATTAGACCGTGGGATAGGAGTCAAACAATTAAACTTTCCACAGATTTCGTTCAATTGAAGTGAATGTTTTCATCGCGCTAACACCAATTGAATTAAAAGTTATTGTTATATATATATATATATATATATATATATATATATATATATATTATGCCTATTAAATTTGAATGAGTTAGTTTAGAATTTGTTATGTATTATTTTATGTCTTTTGAATTTAAATACGTTAGTTTAGAATTTTATATGTTATATAAAATGTTTAAAAATATTATGTTCTATTCATGCCTATTATTTTGGTTCATACTAATTAAACACGGTGTGTACTTTATCACATTATGTTTAATTATTGTGAAACTCTGATATTTTATGTGGATAACGGGCTTGTACTTTATCTTGCTGTGTCAAACACGGTGATACGAATATCAAATGCTTTGATAGTGCTTTAAATGGTTTGATGGATCAACTTAATGATGAAGAATTGAAGAAGGAGCCATCATCGACATCTTTTAGATTACCATTTATTTTAGGTATTTTAGTTAATATGGTTTTAGCTTCTTAAAGCTGCCATAAGTCAATTCAGTTTTCAGTTGTGATTAGGGTTTGTGGGCAAGATTGTAACCCTATAAATAGGGGAGGCCTTTGGACGATGTTGACACACTTTTACCAATCATATATACAACCTTTTGAGTTCATACTCTTTGCTTGCGAGCCATTCCATTGTTGCTTAACCCCGAGGGCTAGTTAAGTATCAATAAACCTTGTAATCTGATCCTGAGGGCTAGTTAGAGAATGACGGGCGGGCGGGCGGTCGTCGCGCCCGCCGTGCAAAAGATAATTTATAAGCCCTAAATGCTTACTTTCTACAACTAGGTAGATAGTGGCAAATCGGGGTCGTCCAATGAGAAGAGGGATCTTCCTAAGCAATCAAGCACAAATGGTTGATACTAGGCTAGGAGTAACTATATTTACACACACATAAAAGCAAGTAAAAAAGGGGGGGGGGGGTTGGTTGGTTGGTTTCCTAAGTTACGAAAATAAAAAGACAAGATAACTAGCAAGGTCAAGTGACTATGCTAATCATCAAACGAAACTAAAGAAAAGGGGTTTTAAACTACAAAGATAAAATGCCTTGGGGGCAACGGATATCCACTTCCACATCTAATGTAGTTCATCGAATCATTCACACATTCCATCATATAGCATTCAGGACCCAACACTCACGCACCCATCTAGCAAGTACCACAACACACACATCACAAGGAGTTCTAAGTTCATGCTCATAGATCTTCTACGGAATTCGTCACGTTCCTACACCTAAACAATTCAACCACACAAGCACTCCCTATGGTCAAACAACTCATGGCACACATGCAGTGAAACACACCGTCAAGAATACATAAACGCCAAATAACGAATGCTTCAAGAATGAATTTAAATCATCTATTCAATACTTCAACTACTTGTCGTGGAGACTAAACTCCTATCCTTCTTAGTTCGTAGTTTGCGAGAGTGAGTTCGACATCTCTCGTCAAACCTCACCAATGACTCCCGAGTCACGACCACGACTCAAGGTGTCATTGGTGGCATTTAGCACGAAGGACCAACAAGCTTGGCAATGCCTATGACCACTACACCGTGACTAAGCATTTAACCAATTCATGCAATTACACGAGATTGGATGAACGTGCAACGCACATTCATCCACGAGCATATGACTCTCTCGTTTGCTACACAAACGAACATGACGAAGAGTTCAACATCAATCACATTCGTCTAGCACATTGTCAACACACTAACACAATCAAAAGCTCTAATTCACACTCATACATTCCTAACAAGAACAGGGGGGAAATTAACCCAAATCCCCCAAACCCTAGCTAGCAATTCATACAAGCATTTCATATCATCAAGCTCTCAACAACATCAATGAAATCAACAATTAACATTCAAAGCACAATAAATGCACAATAGCAAAAACACCAAATAGATAGATAAAAGGATTCTCAATACATAGAAGTGGAAGCTTCAATCCATAGCTCCCAAGTACAAGAACTACTCTAGAACAACAAAAGACATAATTAAACTAAGAAAAACAAAGAAAAGAAAGAAGAGAAAAACCTAGAATTGGAGCCCTAAAACCCAGAGAAAAACGGGCTGCAAAAGCTGGAGAAGAGGAGGAAAGAGAGTAGTATTTATAGTGCAAAGAAGATAAAGTTGGTTTCTGGCCGCCCGTTGGTCGCGAGTCGCGACGAGTTCGCCGCGACTCGCGACGGTGTAGGTCGCGACTCGCGATGGTGTCGCGACGGGGTCGCGACGGGAGCCAGAGTTTTGCATTGTTTCTTTGTCTTCTTCATAGCCATCCCTCTCAATCTTCAAGTCTTCAACGGCTCCAAAAATGGTCTTCAACGGCCTCCGGTCTTCATGTCTTCGAAGTGAGTATCCAAAAGTCTTCGAAAGTATAGTCTTCAATGTCTTCCGGTCTTCGTTGCTTCCGTGTTCTTCCCTTGTCACACAAAATCCACTTAGAAGAGGTAAAAGAGTACAAAGTTGCTTTTGCCTCTCCTAAGTGAATTTCAAGGTAAAACACAAGCTCTCGATAATAAAAGAGCACAAAAGTGATCCTAAATACTACTAAATAAAGCATATAAAATGGACACATCAAACATCCCCACACTTAAACCTTACTCGCCCTCGAGTAAGAAAAGATTCAAGCATACGGAGGAAATGGCATATCCACATCCTAAAACCCCTAAAATAACCACACAAAATGGACACATCAAATATCCCCACACTTAGACCTTACTCGCCCTCGAGTAAGAAAAGAACCAAGCACACGGAGTAAATGATATATCCAAAACCTAAACTAATCCCCCAATCAAAGCCTCACAAAAACTCTCAATATCAAAAATCCCAAAATAAAAGCTCACATGAGAATTTTTTCACACACACATCCCCAATCCTAGATCTAACTAAACCTACCACTTATCAATTCACTACCCATAAAAATATTTCAAAGCCCCGAATTGATATTCCCACAGTCCAATGACACAAGATGAAGTTAAAACCATTAAAGAGGTTTAAGCACATACTACACCTAATGCCAATATATCAACCAAAAACGAAGTAGAAAGAGATAAGGAATTTCATACCCACACTTCGTTTCCTAACCCACTAAGCTACCCAATCCCAAGAGGTCTATAGATGTTGAGCTACCCGATCCATCCATGTGACAACCGCAACCTTATGACTCCAACGCCGGCAAGTGAGTGAAATCATAGCAATTTTCAATTTTCTCTCAATTTCTCTCATTTTGCCTAGGAGCTCTTTCGAGTTTTCATCCTAGCCACACATCATGTTTCTTTAGCTCACATCTCACCTTTTTCCGCACATTTTAGCCTCTCATTTTTGCCTAGGCCGCCCTTTAAGGGTTTTCGACCTATCCGGGCCCCCAATGTTGTCTAAGTTGCCCTCTCGGGTTTTCAACCTAGCGGGTTTTCTCTTTTTTTTTCTTTTTGTTTTTCTATATATATATATATATATATATATATTTTTTTTCTCATGTTTTTCCAATGAAAAGTAGCAAAAAGCATTCCAAAACAATCTAGCATGCATATGAGTTCTCTAACCCCTCCCCACACTTAAAACATTACATTGCCCTCAATGTAAACACGTAAGGCAAGAACAATAAAAATCAAGGTAAGGGAGTTAGAGTGACACCCATTTCTCCGCAAATTCGCCGGTGATATGGCGATATCCAAGTACTTGGATGGTCCCGAGATAGGTTTCGGAACCGGAAGGGTGAGCAAAGATGCCGTAGAAGAACTCACCCCTCGAGAAAAGCATTGTCTCCATGGTGCCGTTTGATCAAGACTACACCACGAAGAACACATTAAACTCACAAGTACATAAGGATATGTAATACTAGGTTTAGCATCAAGAGTTAATAACCATAGTATTTTCAAAGAACAACCAAATCACACCCAACCAACACTATAAGAATAATCATGAAAAATATCCAACATATATTGACATGTATACAAGCATCATTATAGGATATGCACTTACGATCACAATGATGTAGTCGGCATACTACAATCAACAAATGTACTATAAAGATGCAAGAATGTTCATATGCCAATATATGTAGGATGGTTGAGAATGAGTGGAGATGTGGTGGTTCTTGGGAGTGTTGGGTGGAGAAGAAGGTAGGATCATGCAATGTTTAAAATCATTTGGAAACTTGGAAGCTTGGAAATTTGAAATCCGGGCTCAAAAAATTTTCAACAGTTACTGAGCACGTCGCGACTCGCGACGAGGTTCGTCGCGACTCGCGACGAGCCTCGCGAAGTCATCGCGACTCGTGGAAAGTTGAGTCCGAGAGCTCAAAATTTTCTGAGCTCGTCGCGACTCGCGACGAAGTGTGTCGCGACTCGCGACGAGCCTCGCGAAGTCATCGCGACTCGCGGAAAGGTGAGTCCGGGAGCTCAAAATTTTCTGAGCTCGTCGCGACTCGCGACGAGCCTCGCGAAGTCATCGCGACTCGCAGAAAGGTGAGTCCGGGAGCTCAAAATTTTCTGAGCT
This sequence comes from Rubia yunnanensis, assembly GCA_037428765.1. Classification (NCBI taxonomy): domain Eukaryota; kingdom Viridiplantae; phylum Streptophyta; class Magnoliopsida; order Gentianales; family Rubiaceae; genus Rubia; species Rubia yunnanensis. The sequence continues at coordinate 87,327,545 of CM075066.1, forward strand.
CGTCGCGACTCGTGACGAAGTGTGTCGCGACTCGCGACGAGCCTCGCGAAGTCATCGCGACTCGCGGAAAGTTGGCGCTGGGAATGATTTTTCTCCCCTGTTCGTCGCGACTCGCGACGAAGCCCATCGCGACTCGCGACGGCAGGGTATCCCAGGCTTAAAATTTTTCTTTTGCTTACCAACTGTCCAAGCTTTCTTCCCTCGTTCATTGATCTCGTTCCTTCATCTCCTTCATTGCAATGCACTTCACTTTGCTACAAAATCACAGAAAAATAAGCCATAAAAAGAACAAAACAAAACAACAACAAAAACAAACTAAGAAACAAAAACTAAAAGAAATGCCGAATTTATTTAACGTCGTCGGCACGACGAAGCTCTATATTTTTAAGGTCGTCGGCACGACCCTAATGTTATCCGTATGGTGAAGGCTTGAAGCTCTTCACCATGAGCATCCAAAATAAGAGAGGTGGGGGCACAAAACTTTCAAGAGGAAAGTCTTGTGGAGGTGGAGATGGTTCAAAGGGAATTAAGTGGTTAGGGAGCTTGGGATAGTCTTTTGGCTCCTCTCTCGTTTCCCTCAAAACTTCCGAAAATATTAGAGTTGGTTCACTAGGTGGGAGAAGGGGTGACAATGCTAATGGATGATGTAGCACTATCACCTCTTCCTCCATTTTTCTATCCTCTACAACCAACTCCTCATCCCTTTCAAACTCAAAATCATTTTTATTGGTGACTTCACTCACCGAATCATCGAGTTCAAGTTGGGATGGTGTGTTTTCGGAATCACGAGCTTCCATGCGGGCCAATACCTCTAATATGTTCCTCACATGCCCCTCAATGGCCTCAACACTAGAGGAGAGCTGGGTATCCGGCTCCTCACTAGTAAAGGAGTTCAAGTTTGCTATGGTATTTAAGACATCCTCACGTGTCAAACTTGAACTTCCTTGTTGGGCTTGGTTTTGGGGTATGGTATAGGGTGGTGATGGCCAACTAGGTAGCTCGTAATATTGGTTTTCCGGCTCATTCTCATACCACAAATCCGGACTACCACTCCCTTCCGGATTGTAAGAGTTGTGGTATGGATAGCATTCATGAGCTTCTTGCCCTTGAAAACCAATATCTCCTACCTCTTGATAGCACTCTTCATAGTACCCATGGTTTTGGAAACCAAGGGTTCTTTCTCGGTCATCGTGCTGTTCCCACAACAAAGGGCAAGATTCGGTAGGATGGTCGAAATGACACATCCTACAAAACCTTACTTGTTGAGCCTCTCTTCTCATCATGAGTTCCCTCAAGGTGAGACGCTCCATTAAATTTTTTTTTATTTTTTTATTTTTTTCAAAAGTTCGGAATCATAGTGCAAGGATTCTCGATAAAATAAATTACCAAGAACTCAAGCAATACCTACTCCGAACAATAACAACCACCAAGTAGTGGAAAATAAAAACAACTAGCTAATACACTACCAAATACACCTAAATACTTAAGAATAAACGCCTCTTCCCCGGCAACGGTGCCATTTTGACGGGCGGGCGGTCGTCGCGCCCGCCGTGCAAAAGATAATTTATAAGCCCTAAATGCTTACTTTCTACAACTAGGTAGATAGTGGCAAATCGGGGTCGTCCAATGAGAAGAGGGATCTTCCTAAGCAATCAAGCACAAATGGTTGATACTAGACTAGGAGTAACTATATTTACACACACATAAAAGCAAGTAAAAAAGGGGGGGGTTGGTTGGTTGGTTTCCTAAGTTACGAAAATAAAAAGACAAGATAACTAGCAAGGTCAAGTGACTATGCTAATCATCAAACGAAACTAAAGAAAAGGGGTTTTAAACTACAAAGATAAAATGCCTTGGGGGCAACGGATATCCACTTCCACATCTAATGTAGTTCATCGAATCATTCACACATTCCATCATATAGCATTCAGGACCCAACACTCACGCACCCATCTAGCAAGTACCACAACACACACATCACAAGGAGTTCTAAGTTCATGCTCATAGATCTTCTACGGAATTCGTCACGTTCCTACACCTAAACAATTCAACCACACAAGCACTCCCTATGGTCAAACAACTCATGGCACACATGCAGTGAAACACACCGTCAAGAATACATAAACGCCAAATAACGAATGCTTCAAGAATGAATTTAAATCATCTATTCAATACTTCAACTACTTGTCGTGGAGACTAAACTCCTATCCTTCTTAGTTCGTAGTTTGCGAGAGTGAGTTCGACATCTCTCGTCAAACCTCACCAATGACTCCCGAGTCGCGACCACGACTCAAGGTGTCATTGGTGGCATTTAGCACGAAGGACCAACAAGCTTGGCAATGCCTATGACCACTACACCGTGACTAAGCATTTAACCAATTCATGCAATTACACGAGATTGGATGAACGTGCAACGCACATTCATCCACGAGCATATGACTCTCTCGTTTGCTACACAAACGAACATGACGAAGAGTTCAACATCAATCACATTCGTCTAGCACATTGTCAACACACTAACACAATCAAAAGCTCTAATTCACACTCATACATTCCTAACAAGAACAGGGGGGAAATTAACCCAAATCCCCCAAACCCTAGCTAGCAATTCATACAAGCATTTCATATCATCAAGCTCTCAACAACATCAATGAAATCAACAATTAACATTCAAAGCACAATAAATGCACAATAGCAAAAACACCAAATAGATAGATAAAAGGATTCTCAATACATAGAAGTGGAAGCTTCAATTCATAGCTCCCAAGGCGTACCTCGAGGGATAGGCACCTGAATTTCGTGCGAGATAGTGAGGGTTTGAAGATCCCTTCACTAGATTAAAGATATTAATTATGCAATCGTGAGTCTTCACAAGGAGATTTATATCAGAAACAATAGGAGGTTCTTGTTCCACAACTTTTCAAAAATAAAAACAAAAGGTAGCAGATTTTGGGGTTTCAAAATTGGAATTTAGGATTTGAAATCTGAAATTTGGGGCATATTTACAATTTTCAAAAGTTTGGGGCAACTTTGCAATTTCCAAAAATTTAGGGAATTGTGATTGAAAATTTTTCTTGGGGAATAAGATTCTGGTTGTGAGTTTTATAGTACAAAAAATGGAAAAAAAAATTTGTGGCTGAAAACAAAAAGGAAAGAAAAAGGAAATCAGGTTAAGCTCTAGTATTATATTTCCATTCAAGATTTATTGTTCAAGGCTAGGTTGGTTGAATCGATGTTAATACCTAGGGGAAGCTCTAATTTTGGCTATGACTGTCAAAGGCAATTCTCTGATTTCAGAAGCCCAAATTCAACTAGAGGTTGTAGCAATTCGAACATGGGTGGCTGAGGAAACCCTAATTCGACCAAAACCCACTCAAATCCACCATTGGAACCCACTGATCAAAGAATGATTGCAACCAATCAGCCTCTTAGCTAAGATACAGGTAAATCAATTTCATCTTTGTGAGATACATTTTCTTCTAACACTCCTACATGTTTTCATTGTAATGAACGAGGACATGTTCACAATAACTGTTCTCATGAACGAATTATAATAACAATGGAGGAGGAAGAATATGATGATATGCCTGCACAGTATGACACTGAAGAAAAACAAATAGATGATGAAATCATCATTGTTGACAGAGGTGAGCAAGGTCCTAAAACACAAGAAGTTTTTGAGGCGTATTCCACAGAAGTTACTGAAATTATTCCCCCACAAAGAGCATATAATTTCGACCAAAATAGTGGTAATTCCACCAAAAAGATAGTAAATGTTGCCATACAAAAGTTCCAGGTTGATCCTAAGGCAGGAAAGACATGTAAGTTGCAGAATGATTCTAAAAATTCACATAAAGTCTTGTCTTCACATCTTAGTCCTTTACTTTCTATTTATATGATGAGGCATGAACTATCTACAGACTCTGGTAAATCATTTTATGCTTCAATAAGAGATGTGAATCGATCTTTTACTAATCATTCTTTTGTTCTTATAATGTCCTTTAAAGATACTATGCCACTTAAGACGTTCTTGTAGATATGCTTTCACAATTTGTTAAGTTGTTACAGGAATTCAAGGATGCCTTTATAGGTTATATGTTTCCTGTTTCGAGGACGAAACTTTTCTATCCTGGAGGGAATGGTACGAATATCAAATACTTTGATAGTGCTTTAAATGGTTTGATGAATCAACTTTATGATGAATAATTGAAGAAGGAGTCATCATCGATATCTTGGATTTATTGTTCAAGACTGTCAATGAAATGAAAACATCATGAAGAACACTATATTTTTTTTCCCACTGGATTTTTAATGAGGTAGTGTGATCACTGTAAAATATTTTAAAATTATTTTATTTTGGGTTTATGGACTGATAGTTCAACCATGTGGGTTTTGAAGAGCTGAATTTTGAAAATACAGTCCATTAGGGTTTAGTATATTCAGTTATATTATGATTAGACTTAGATTTGGTAAGATTAGATAAGATAATATTCTTCAAAGTTGCTTCTTAAAGAATTCAACCAGATTACCTTAGATTACCATTTATTTTAGGTATTTTAGTTATACATGGTTTTAGCTTCTTAAAGTTGCCATAAGTTAATTCAGTTTCCAGTTGTGATTAGGGTTTGGGGCGAAATTGTAACCCTATAAATAGGGGAGGCCTTTGGACGAATTTGACACACTTTTATTAATCAAATATACAACCTTTTGAGTTCATACTCTTTGCTTGCAAGCTATTCCATTGTTGCTTAACCCCGAGGGCTAGTTAAGTATCAATAAACCTTGTAATATGATCTGAGGGCTAGTTAGAGAGCAAGTTGAGATCAAGCGTACCCCGAGGTCTAGACAATGGAAATTGAACTGTCGATGATGACTCCTTCTTCAATTCTAGGTACTCAATTTCTTGTCTGTGCTTTTTGGGGTCCCCAAAGCGATTGTAGTTCGGTCGAAGTCAGCGGGGAATAGTATAGATTGGACCGTCTGATTAGATCTGCTACACGTGGAGTTTCTGGTATGCTAGCATAACCATCTGGATCTAATACGAGCTCGTAATTGAACATCTGATTATATGTGGTTGGAGAGAATGAATTCTTGATTGATAGCCTTCAGGCACTACTGAAAAGGTTATGCCTATTATGTTAGTCAGATTTTCCAGATAGGCACTTGACTGCAACTTGGCATTAACCACCCGCATCCTTTTACTATTTGCTAGAATTCATGTGGCGATTTATTTTATGTGATCACTAAAACTCAACTTGGTAAATACTGACGATGAAACCTCACTAAGCAAGGGGCTTACCCTAGTCTAATGAACCCCAATAGGTGTCGCTGAGAAGAAAGAGTGAGAGCTCGGGCATGAAGCCTTTACTTCATTTGGGATAGGATCAAGGATAGACTTTTGAATCTATAAATTTTTTATTGTTAAACCATATAAAAAACTTATTATAAGACTTTCATTGTAATAGTAAATTAGGTTTTGAATTCTAACATCGTTTCCGCATAATATGTATTGCTCGTTACTGCATTTGAGTAATCCGACCCCATTGAATTCTTGGTAGCATGCCCAGGTCCAGCCTTATACTTGCATTGGGTAAGTTGGTCGTGGTCTGGGGTGTTACATATGTGGTATCAGAGCTTCCTCAAATCAAGTAAAGACAAATCAAAACTTATCTTAATAAAAGACTTCACATTTACTTAACACTTAAAGATATTAGATTCGAGATATGGTTGAACCTTGTCTACAAAACTAACAATTTCTTGATGTCACTGTATAATAGGGAAATAAAATAATTCATTATATTTAATTCAAAATTACAGAAGTGTATGATGATTGTGAAAAACAAAAAGTAATACATGAATCCAATCATTACTGAAGTATAACGAAATTCTTCCGGTGTAATATCTCTGGTGAGAATACTAACATGTAATACAAGGATAATTACGGCAGCAAAGACTAACATTAGTCTTGACATGTTATCGGAAAATTGAGAGAAGTTAGGGTGATAAGGATATGAGATAGAAGAGAAAATGTGGTTTTGAATTGTTGGATAAATTCATATTTATACTGTAAAATATAACCGTTTATAGTAGTTATATTACTGTTGGGAATGTAGCCGTTTATAGTTGGTATATTACCTCTAGGTATATATTGAATAATTGTGGTTCAATTCTAAGAGTAAATTAGCAATTTAATGTCATCAAATAAGATATAAAAATAGACTAACATAGTAGAGACATAAGATTAGTGTCATCAAATAAGATATACAAATAGACTAACACAGTAGAGACATAAGATTAGTGTCATCAATATTTATGAATCCTTAAATATTTTATAAATTGAAAGTAAAAGTGGACACATAAATAGTTTTAAAGAAGAATTAAATCTCAATAAAGCATATTCCATTAAGATAGCATTGGATTAAAGCATGTATCTATAAATTTATATTAAAAAAATGAAAAAAAAACTAATTAGGTATCATTTTCATTTGACTTGAGAAAACCTTTGAATCACTTGGGGATGGCTAGCCCAACGTTTGAATCAGGTTCTCATGTTAAATTGAAAGATTCCTAAATAATAACAATATTAATTAAATGACAGAGAGAGAGAGAGAGGGAAAAAGAGATGACTTAAAGTATTAATTATATGTATTTCATTACTATTTAAAAAATATATTATTATAATAAAAACAACTGTGACAACAAGACGGACAAAATTAGTAAACCTAAACTCATGGGAAACCAAAAATTACATATACTAAATTTTTGGCAAAAGGTATATTTGTGGACATTAAAGAGAAAAATAACATAAATAAAAAAAGGGTCTGTCTCTTGAAAGACGGTCTTTCCATAAGTTATGGAAAGACCAAGGTTTAAAGTGTAAATTAGAAGAAATTACGAAAAAAATTTTGGGTTGCATGAATCGGGTTATAAATTTTATAACTACTACATGTTTCATACTAAAACTTTAATATTGCAACTAAGACCTTTTACCTTTTATTATTCTAATCAAACCCCATATTTCCATAAGCCTATGGAAAGACCGTCTTTCCCAAGATTTTGCCAATAAAAAAAATCCTTTAAAATTAAAAATAAAATAAAAGGAGCCAACAAATGATAGGCTGAACACTCATACCTAGGTTTGATTTAGTTACATGTATAATCAACAAATATAAATTTAAATTCCCAATATTTTTTCAGGAAAAAGAAAAGAAGAATAATAACACATAAAATATAAATAAATCATATGAATACACTGCTAAACTAGAGTTTAGGATACACTCGAGTGTAAATCAAAAAAAAAAGAAGGGAAAGTTTTTGGGAAAACTACAGTGAACCTCGGCGACGAAGTTCATTAGGGGGGAGATTGTGAAACCCCGACCTTAATAAAGTCATATCGTATGTAATAGCTAGACTTTAACCTGAAATCATAATTTCGTATCTATTTTTTCGACTATTTTCGGCTATAACTCAAAACCCTAAAAGATATTCTAATATAAAAATAAAATAAAATGAGATAAATAAATAAATAAATTGATATGATATAAATAGTAAATAATAAAAAATAAGAATTAAGAAAATAGTGGGAAGTAATTAATGGTTAAAATTAAAAACGTTATACTAATTAAATAGAATTTTGACACAATAAAGTATGGAATATAAATATTAAATCAATGACCTGATAATTTAACAAAAATAAAAAAGAAGAGAAAGTAATTTTAAGGATTAGATTGAGAATAGATACAATAATAATTTATAATAAGAATAATAATAAAACTTGAAAATCAAGTTTTAATACGGTCATGAAAGGATGGGAACATTTTCATTTCCAACTTTGGGTGAAGCCAACAGAAATAAAATCCAAGAAAGAAAAAAAAAATAGATATAGAAAAATGAAACTTGGTCTCGAAGCTAAACTTTTGGATAGAATTTCACAAATTGTAAGCCAATCAACAAAGTTAAGAAAAGAAAGATATACATGATTTTTCTACTTATTCTTGGAGTCTAGGATAAGCTAGAAACATCCAGCAGTATCAAGTATCAATCAATAGAAGAGAATTTGGCACTTCAATTTCTTCTCGCCTATAAGTAGGCCTTTCACCCTATTCCATTGCACTGGCGGAACTAGGGGGGGCGAGGGGGTGTTAGCGCTGCCCCTTGGATCCGGCAGCCCGGAATTTAGGCCTAGAGCCACCGGAGGCCACCGGAGGCCACCGGATTCCGCCCCCCTTGATTCCGCCCCCCTTGAGCCACCAGCGGTGGGATTCTGCCCCCCCTTGAGCCACCAGCGGTGGGATTCTGCCCTTCTGCTTTGCCGTTGCTGAACGAAGAAGACGAAGGGACCAATTTTGTTTTTTTTCTTTTCTAACTAAACAAAACGACGTCGTTTTGCTTAAGTGAAACGACGTCGTTTTGTTAAGCTAAAGTAAAAAAAAATTTGAGGTCAATTGGGCTGAAACCCAATTGGCCCAAATATAAATTAAACCTAACATACTCCTTCTCACTTCTCAGCCCAAACGGCCCAAGCCTAACTTATTATACTCTTCTTCCTCCAAACTCCAACAAAACGCATCAGATCCACCAGGGCATCACTACCTGCCGCCTGCCGCCGTCCACCTTCGGCCGCCTGCAAATTTTTTTTTCTCTTTTCAGCCCCCCTAATATTTCCTTCTGGTTCTGCCACTGTTCCATTGCCAATATTGTTTCTGTCTTTCTTCGTAATAAAATCAACCTCATTAGTAAAGAAGTATGGATATGAATTATAATAAGCTAAATTAGAAAGGAAATGAGATATACGATTTGCACATTTTAGTAAAGAAGTATGGATATGAATTATAATAAGCTAAATTAGAAAGGAAACTAGATATACGATTTGCACATTTTAAAAGAGTAAAGTATATAATAAACAAGTAAGAAATGATAAATTGAGTTGTTAAATAATTATCTAGATTTTTATAAAACCATATCCAATAGTTTACCTTATATCTTTCTCTAAAACGAATATTCCTTTAAATTATTTATGAACACTAATTTTATAGTTCTATAATATTTTATTTCATACTTATCACAATTATATATAATAAATTTTCTTATGTAATTACAAATAAGAATAAAATAAATAAATAATATTTATTAAAATTTGTATATCCCTCTATATTCTATATCAACATTTTAAATTTAAAAACCTATTCATATTCATTAATTTGATATGTGAGTATTTATGTTAATAAAGCAATAAAATAATATATGTACATATATAGATGTCGAGCATCACAACTCAAATACTAATAATTAAATTTATTTAATATAAATAGATCACCATTTTAAATATTGTTTGGATTTTATAGAATAGAATTATATTTATTATTTATACATAATAAATTATAAATACTGAAAATTAAACGAAGAAAAACAAAATAGTAAGAAAAGAAAGAAAAATTAAAAGGGAAAACAAATGGGAAGAAAAAAAGAGAGCCTAATACTAAATAAGGAAGAAATTAAAAGCAGCGTGAGGTGAAATAGTGTGGACAACCCTGGAGTCTTCTAGAGCACGTATAGTGGAATGGATAGTGCTGATGTCTTGAATTAATAGCTTTACAGGTAACCCATGCTATATACGTGTCCCCAATCTATCAACTGCTGAAGGAATTGACCCACATAATAGTAAATATAAATATGGAAGGTAGAAAAGAAAAGCGAAGTAAAATTTGAAAAGAAAACTGGTTGATTAGGTCGTGGGATAGGAGTCAAAGAATTACACTTTCCACCTATTACGTCCAACTGAACTAAGTGTTTTCATCGCGCAAGCACAAATTGAATTGAAAGTTATTGTTATATATATATATATGTATATATATATATATATATATTATGCCTATTAAATTTAAATGTGTTAGTTTAGAATTTTATATGTATTATTTTATGCCTATTGAATTTAGATGCGTTAGTTTAGAATTTTATATGTTATATAAAATATTTAAAAATAGTATGTTCTATTCATGCCTATTATTTTTGTTCATGCTAATAAAATATGGTGTGTTATCACATTATGTTTAATTATTGTGAAACTCTGATATTTTATGTGGATGACCGGCTTGTACTTTATCTTGCCGTGTCAAACATGGATTATTTGCTACCTGATTGCTTGCCTGTGCTTTTTGGGGTCCCCGACGTGATTGTAGTTCGGTCGAAGTCAGCTAGGAACGTACCGGACCATCTGATTAGACTGACTACACGTGTAGTTTCTAGTATGCTAGCATAACCATCTAGATTTGATACGAGTTCGTAATTGAACATCTGATTGAGAGTGGTTGGCGAGAATGAATTCTTGATTGATAGCCTTCAGGCACTACTGAAAAGGTTATGCCTGGTATGTTAGTCAGAGTTTCCAGATAGGCCCTTGACTCCAACTTGGCATTAACCACTCGTATCCTTTTACTATGTGCTAGGATTTATGTGGCTATTTGTTTTATGTGGCTATTTGTTTTATGTGATCACTAAAACTCAACTTGGTAAATACTGGCGATGAAACTTCACTAAGCAAGGAGCTTACCCTAGTCTAATGAACCCCAATAGGTGTCGCTGAGCAGAAAGAGTGAGAGCTCGGGCATGAAGCCTTTACTTCATATGGGATAGGATCAAGGATAGAACTTTGAATCTATAAAATATTTTACTGTTAAACCATGTAAAACACTTATTATAAGACTTTTACTATAATAGTAAGTTAGGTTTTAAATTCTAACATCGCTTCCACATAAAATGTATTGCTCGTTACTGCATTTGAGTAATCCGACCCGTTGGATTCTCAGTAGCATGCCCAGGTCAGCCTAATACTTGCATTGGGTAAGTTGGTCGTGGTCTGGGGTGTTACACCGCTAGCCTCGACGCCAAGGCATAAGGAGGCCTCGATCTCATGTTTGTGAGAGGGCTCTAGCATGGGAGGTGGAAATGACGTGAAACACGTGACACTCACTTATTTTCTTGGGAACGTGATGTCAATGCTAGATTCCATGCGTGCTACTTTCCCCATTATGCTAGGAATCTCTCGCCTACGCGGCCCACTACCCCACGTTCTAACTTGATTTTTGGCATCATGAGGCAATCATTACCACTCTCATCTCCTTCGATATGAGTCACCTTTGAGGATCATTAATCAATTTTCCCCGAATCTTCTAGAGCTTTCCTTCATTTCAGAGCACCTTGCCGCACTTTCAGAGAGCTTCGGCCAAACCACTCCGGCCAAAACACCAGTAAGTCCCTTTTCCCCCTTTTACTTAACCCTTTGTTTTTGCATTTTGAAAACGTTGCAAACACCACCGGGGGGTCAAAGGGGAATTTCAGGCTACTTCCTGGCTATTTCGGCCGCTAGCCCAAGGGGAAAGCTTATGTTTCCAGGCTATCAACATTGCTTCATCCTCAACCATTGATTTGGGTTCTTTCGGCCAGGAAAATAGAAAGACTTTGGCCAATTTTCTGGCACCACCCAAGGGTTATCCCCAGAAATGTGTTACTTTGAGAGAGGGTTCCGAGGGAGGTTGTACTCCAAAGAGATGGGGAGGGGAGACTTTTAATTTACGAGAAAATTCTTACCCCGGTTTTAGAGAGCCCTCAACGAATCCCCCTAGAAATCTCCAATCTGTTGTCTACCCTTCCTTCCGAGGTTAGGATTCTCCCAGATCTAAAATTAGATTTTCTTCGAGACGACGCAACCCCCAAAAGCCCTCGACCTGGAAGATGCGTCGTCTTTGAACGACATCTAAGATTCGAGCATTGTTTTCCAATCCCCCCATCTTCTCTCAGCTTCTCAAAGAGCATCAAATCAACCTAGATCAACTTTATTCAGACGTCATAATATATGTCATGGCGTTCATGACCCAGTGCCACAATATGGGAACTACCCCTACTTACGAGCTCTTTCAATCCAGTACTACTTGTCTCGGAGTAGGAATGTTGTGCACAAGGATACGAAGATGAAGGGATTTCTCACTCTCAGCAATAGGTCTCCAAAGCACCCCATTAACATATCCTTGAACTGTCAAGTTCGTCATAAGCCACCTATTTACACATTCGCCTGCAATGCCGACTGTTATTGGGGGGTCTTAAGATGGAATTCAAAGCCCAATTTCTAGAATACCGCCATGTACTCTGTGCCGGAGGGATTGATCGTGGATAGAGACAGGCTGCTAGGTGAATCCTTGGATGTCATATCTACCTACAAGAAGGGTTTGTATAATTACATCTAGAATTTAAAGGTTTACGAGAAATGGGTGTATGGACAAGCCCTGGTTCTAATAAAGCAGCCTCCTCCTCTGAAACGAAGAAGAAGAAGAATAAATTGGATGAGGGTGGTAAGCCTAGGAGGGAAAAAGGAAAGTTCCTCCAAATATGAGGAATGGGCTTCTAAAAAGCCAAAGAGGGTGAAGGGTGGAGGCTTCTCAAATCCCACGACACCTGCGCAGGAGGTTGGGCCCCCTACAATAAAAAACCAAAGGGTTACTGAGGGGGGTAGAAACCTCTTCGAAGGATATTCCCCCGTTGTGTGAAGGTGTTTACGATGCTTTAAGTTTTGCCTTTACTTTTTGTTGCTACTCCACATTCATTTTGCTTACCCTTTTTTTTAGTGGGCTTCATCAATAAATTGGGGGTGTTTGAGGAGGAGGAGGAGGTGCCTATTCAATCTCCTAGCAAAGATCGTATTAGGTCCCCCCCCCTCAGCATCAATCTCCTCCCCAGACGACAATTCCGAGATTCATGCCAAGAGGTATTGTGAAGGGCATGCCTCTCCTAACCCCTTCCCCCAAATGTAAATAACCCCCTAATCTCCTCCAAAGGCTGGTTCTAGTGTCAAGCTTAGCTTGGAGGAGGGCAGCCTCATACGCCTTGGCTCCATTGTTCCCTCACTCTCTGTGGTCCCGGGGGTGGTTACCGCAGTGGAGGCCATGCACTCTCTTCTTCGGAGGTTCCTGGCTAAGGCTTGGAAAGCCAATGAGGCTACGACCAAGGCAGGGAAGGTTCAAAATTCCCTTAAGAATGCAGCATCCACCCACGTGGCGGAGATGGATGAGCATTGAGAGAAGCTCGATAAGGCGGCCTCTAATCACAAAGCGGAGGTTAAGGGGTTCCAGGATAAGTTGTCCACGGTGGAAGAATCTATCAAATATTTTACCAGCAAAAATGTTAGGGTGGAGAAGCTCTGCTCTATCGAACAACAGACCTCCATTCTCGAAGCCTACATAAATAGGTTTGTGAAGACGCGGGGGTTTCGACACTTTTTTGGGTCCCTGTTCAAGACCAGCATGATGGTTGCTCAAAACTTTCTGGCTATGGCCATCAGCTGAGACTTTCTAGTTGAGTATGCTACCATGCTGGAAGTGCACAAGAACAACTCTCACCCCTTCTATCTCGATCACCTATTGTGGAAATCCATCCTGGATGGGGCTGCCAAATTCCCCTTGCTTGAGCACCTGAAGTCTTTAGGCCGTATATTCTCTACCAAGGAAATCCATGACCTCGAGGGTGATGAGGACGGAGAGTGGAAGCTGCCCGATCCTCAAGTTTGACCCAAGGCCCAACGTCAACCAGTTTCTTCAAGCACCCCTCAAGTGGAGCGTAGTGTAAGGGATAATAGTAATGTATGAGCTTTTTCTCTTAGGTATTTTTCCTTCGAGACTTGTCTTTTGTATCCCCTCTTTTTTATTAATGGAAATTATTTCTCTTACTTATCCATTTTTACTTCTCTTTATCTTATAGAGCTTAGCTTTGGTACCCTATTGCCCCCCATATACTCGAAGGGGCTCAATCTTCGACTTCTTTTTCCAAGTGTGAAAATATGGTATCACGAGATAAAAAATTGGGCATGGGACTATCGTGTAGCCGCTGGACGGTATTGGTGCAGCTCACTCTACCTTGAAGTTAAGCTTAGAGCTCCGTATGAAGAGCTCCGCCTGTGGCGGAGCGGCCGCCATGATATGCAGATGGATCTCCTCGACGATCTCAGTCGTTTAAGGGAGGAGAGGGACACTTTAGTTTCCATAATGGATGAGCAAGCCGACGACCACAAGCTTTTACTCGAACGACACCGTAAGCTACTCGCTGAAATCACAACCGATGCAGGGTTCAATTCGATCCACGAGTGTCTGAGTGCGGCTAAGGCATTCAAATTCTCTAGGGAAGCGCCCTTCTCTCGTACTCAAGAAATCATTGCTCACTATTACATCAAAGCTCAAAAACATCTGGACTATGCTAACTCCTTTCGTGACTGCCTTCGAGCAGCCATATTTAAGCTTAAGGGCTAGAAGAGTAGGAACCAAGAGCTTCAGGTTCGAGTGGAGAATCTAGAGCGATCGGTTAAGGAAATCGAGCAACTCAGCATGGTTGCTTATCGAGAAAGAGATAGACTCGAAGAGGATGCCCAAGAGCATTAAAGCACCTTTACGGCCGATGAATATTGTATTCGAGCTTATAGCCTTCGGCTTGGTATGTGTGACAACCAAATTTCACCTCTCTTCTTATTAGAGAGGTTGAATCGAGTGCCTTCCTAGCTCACGCCATGACTCAATAGTAGAAAGAGCAAGATAAATAATTAACTAATTTTATAAATACATTTGTATAAAATTCTAAAACAAGATATACTATAGGTTCATTAAACTCTTAGGATTTTACATTTTTTGGGGTGTTGAGCTTATAACAACTGTAGCTTAGTGACATGCATGTGGTCTTTAATTCTATCACTCTAGGTGAACATTCTTCCCAAACATTTGGAAAAAAAAAACTTAAAGGAATGAGCCCATGCTCAGTGAGGTCTCAATGGTTTAGAAATTTTTACCTAGTGATATTATATGACCATATAACATAGAGAAAAGGGAATAAATAAACATACATTTCACATAAAGGATAGAGAGAGGAGTATACGTAGCAATCCATCAAGTCTCTACACGAGGCTACAGTTGGATTCCTAATTATACCCCAACTACCTGTAAGCATGTATCATCTCGATGTATCGAGAAAGAGAAAAGATCTCAAGGATCAAGATCAACAACATACACTTGTCAAGCAGGAAAGAATTTTGTGCAACACATGGTACATCTCAAGAGTACATCAAGACCTTCTTAGACATCTAGCCGAATGATCTAGCCTGTTGCTGACTCGTTGGTTTCGAAGCTAAGTAGGGTCGGGGGCCACCCTATCAAGCATTAGTATAAGAAAGTAATTTGTCTGGTGCGATCAAGTACACAACCATCAATGTCAAGTTCAAGCAAGTAATTGGTCCAGAGTGATCACGTACACAACTGGCCAATATCAAGTTCAAGTAAGATAGAATTCAAGCAAGTCATTGATTCAAGAAATCAAGTATACACTTAACAATTTGTCATATCACGTTCAAACAAGTAATCAAGTAAGCAAAAATATATAGCACGGAGACCACAAAGTTGTAGAGTATTGAAATAGTCACGTAACACTACAACAAATATGTTCTTTTACCTCAGTTTCGTAGGCCCTTTAACCTCAATTTTTTGGCATGAAAGAGCCGAGATAAATATCGGCAGAGTAAAAAGTGGATTTCTTTTACCACGGGTCAGAACCGAGGTAAAAAAGTACCTTTACCTCAGTTTCTAACCAACATCGGTAGTTTTAATGTGTGACATCGATTTACAGAATGAGATTCCCCCAAACAGATCATATCTATGATGCTGTTTGGGACGAAGTCTGCGACATCATTAATGCAACATTGGTTGCTGTTGGATAGCCGGTGATTGGAGATCAAATGTTGCGACGTCAATGTAGGCGACCCTAGTCTACTAGTCGGCGACGTCGCTAATCATTCAGTGTGACATCGCTCGCTATGGGGGACTCACGTCATTTACAAGCTGACATGGAATGTGGATGAGTACGATGTCGTTTTATGTAACGGACATCGGTAACCACGAACAAAGTCGGTCGGTGCGACCTCGCATACGTTCCAATTTGGCACCAATTCATGTGACGTCGCGTTTGTATCGATTAGACATTACATATTATTAAAATATTTATTATTCAATGACACAATTTAGCATTCGTCGGTAGCCATTGTATGTTATTAAAAAAGGGATAAATCGTGAAATGGATAAATGTCATAAACCAATATAATTGTGTTCATTTAATGTGTGATGGGAATGACGCATTTAAAGCAACAAAACTATATCAACTAATACAATAACATGCTACAACATTATTGAAATATTAATATCAATAATGAAAAATGAATTGTATCGAACCACCATTTTCAATGTTGTACAACATTGTGAATGTGAAGGTGACTAGCTAATTGACGATACCATCGAACTAGATGTTGGTAGTCCATCAATGACTCTCTTTGTCCCTATTACAAAAAATACATAGTAATCAAAATATATGTAAGAATTGGGCAGTCCCCAAAACAAATTCACAGAATGGAGTGAAACATGGACACCATTAATCCCATATTCAAATGATTTAATCTAGTCCCTACCGATGTCGCATATTATAGAAAACAACATCGAAATCATCGACTAATCAGCGACCTTGATTTTGTACTAATAGAAATGTTTGAAAGTCCTTGACATGTGCGACATCGGCATTTGTTCGGTAACATTTTGCATGGAACGACGCAATGCAACCAAGGTCGCACATTCATAGTCGTACGAATCTTAGCATCATGTCTCACTCTTTACAAACAAGACATTATCCTGTAGAAAAAAAATATACAGTATATAACATGCAAAAAAAAATCAACAAATACTCATGAAATTTTCGAATCACTAATCAATGAAGAAAAAAAACATGTTCAATAGGATTATGACCAAATTTGTAGATGAACATGGAATGGATAGAAAAATACCTCAAGGATTTGAACCTTTAGATGCTCCACCCTGGATCTTGTTGATGTTTGAGATATACAATTTGAATGAGCTATCTTTAATTATTGTAAGGTGTGAATGGAATGGATGGTGTGTTAGTTTGAGGTGTTGGGTTTGTGTTGTTGATGGGAAACAAGTGTAAGAGGTGATTTTATTTACTTGAAATAGGGTTGGGGGGAAATTTTGGTTCTAATTTTTGCCTCAAATTTTCAATTCCCGCTGAAATTTTTGGAATTACCGACGCCATCTTCTATTCGATTATAGTTTTGTTGTATACGAGAAGAATGCGACGTCGCACATATTTTCCATAGTCAATTTTAAAAAATGTGTGGTAAAATCCCAGTCGTTAACCAAGCGGCTCTTCTGTCGAACAATTAGTGAGAAAAGTAAAACAAAAATGTCATCAATATTAAATAAACAACTGTCACCCATCGATTTCTCCCAATTTTTTTGGAGGGACCTATGTGCAAAATTTTTAAAAATATATATTTGTCCAAAGCCCGACTACGATCGGTCCAAAAAGAAAGTTTCAGATCCAAAGTTGAACTTATACTATTCGTGTGTGATAAAGAAACTAAGACTAATCAACATATTCTTCCACAAGTTCTACCAAATGACACCTTGTGTACTTGTAAGTAATGTGCTACAATTTACTCTAGGTCATGTGCTATCGCTTTAAAAATCTTCATGGACAAATTTTTATTACAGTTTTATTTCCTACAAAACCATGAATATGAAATTTCATGCGATTCTATGTGGTGAAAAATATCGTTCTCATAACTCTTATCCTAGGGGTATAAATGGAATACTAAGAAAAATGATGGGTGATCACCCTGGCGTATCCGTCCATGACCATAACGGAACATTGTGGTCGTTAATTGATGATTCGGTTGAGTGTATCTCCAGTTTAACATTTCAATTTCTCCCAATTTGTCTGAGAGACCTATGTGCATTTATTTTATAAAAATATATTGTTTGTCCAAAACCCGATTATGATCGGTCCAAAAAGAAAGTTTCAGACCCGAAGTTGAACTTATACTATTCGAGTGTAATAAAGAAACTGGGACTAATCAACATATGCTTCCACGAGTTCTTCGAATGACACCTTGTGTACTTGTAAGTAATGTGCTACAATTTACTCTAGGTCATGTGCTATTGCTTTAAAAATCTTTATGGACATAATTCTATTACAATTTTATTTCCCAGAAAGCCATGAATATGAAATTTCATGCCATTCTATATTGTGGTTCTCATCAAACTAGCTAGACATCAATAAAGTTCACCGGTTGTGTTAAAATCGGTTCCCATCAAACTAGACGTCTATAAAGTTCATGGAAATTTATAGCCATCAGTTTGTAGTATATAATATATTAGTAACTGTTATAAAGGCCAACCATGCTTGTTTTGGTCAAACGCAGGCCCAGTTGTTCTGCTAGTGGGCCAAAATGTTAAGGCCCACGTTAATAGGGGTCAACGTCGGTCTTATTTCGACCATGAATCTGTATTCCCGATGGACTTACGATATCACATATGCAGTTGGACTATCATAGGCCTTAGCCTATGCTCATGGGCTGAAATGTTAAGGCCCACAAGTAGAGTACATGACGTCGCTCATGATTCGCTACCCTCTCGATCAGATTGATTTACGTGTGACCTCGCATGTCAGGTGGCGGAATACACAATGATTTCTAATGAATATATATGGAGCCCACCGCTAAACATCACTTCAAACATTCAACTTCTTGGTGAATTTCTGCACTCTCTGACCCTTTCTTCTCAAAGGTAAGCTCTCTGGATTCCCTAGATTAATTTCTTTTTTGTAATTTTCATTGAATTTGATATGCATATATGATGGAAATTCCATAGTGTTTTTTTTTGTATTCAAATTTCCATGTATGTTTGCTCTAGGTAGTAGGAATTTGGGGTTGAAGTTCTCGTTTGTTAACCGGCCATAATTTGTTGCTTTTTCCAATTTTGTGCTCTAGTTTTCATCTGGTGAGAATGCGTCTGTAACTCCTAAATACGACCTCACAAGTCGTCAGTCATACTTCTTCTAGGCTGGACCATTAGCGACGTCAGTTACACTATTTGCTATGAACCCTAGTAGTATGCGATATTGACTTCTATTTGTTAACATATTGGTTTTAACGACTAGTAGCCGGCGTTTCAGCAATGGTGATTATGAATGTATGCTATGTAATTTTTTTGGGCCCCACAATAGATTAAATTACCAATTCTTATCTAGTTTGAGGAATTATGTCTAACAGTGCTGGTTCAAGTAGACGTGCCCCCATTGAGGTAAGTCATTTGTTGTTCCAATTTAACTTCCATTTCATTTTCAATTTTTTTTCTAAGAGTAATATTAAAAATTTCAATGAACAAAATGCAGATCCCTAGCGATTCGGATGAGGATCGTCATCCTAGGACTGCATCCGGGGAAGCCATTACACACTTTGTCCACACACTTACCAGGACGAACTTCGGTGCCATTCCAATTTTGGTAAGTCTGAACTTGTTACACATGATGTATTAATTTTTAAATACATTTTCTCTACAAGTTACTTTCATATTTACTAAAATTTTCTCTTTGTTTATAAATCAGTACGTCCCAAGCCACATTTCAGAGCTCCTACCGCCGTACACGGCCCCCGCTGTGCTACGGTATAATGGAAAGGTGTATGAGATGCATTACTTGGGGGAAAAAAAGTACAAGACCCTCACCCTAAGGGCTTTGGAAAATTTCTTGATGAGGAGGAACTCGTGATTGGGGACACACTACTTATTGAGGTGGTAAATGGTGATGGGCTCGTAGTTTCTAATGTAACCGTTCTTCCCCACATATTTGACTTATTATTGACTTAAAAAATTTGTTTAAATAAAATGTAATCAAATTCAGAACAACATTTCTTAAACCTTTTAGATAATTGTTGTTTCAAATAAATATTGTAACAGAAGTTGAATTATACACCACCTGCATGATGGGCTGTAATTGTTAGGCACACACAATTATGCGGCGTTGCGAAGTGGTTGACATCATGTTGCTTGGTCCGAGTAGAGTGCAAAGTGGTACAAAGTGATGGACGACACATTTGCTTCAACCGATATTGGTCTATGATTGACATCATGTCGCCAGATCTGATTTAGTATGCGATGTTGCATAATTTGAGGCAGTTCAAAATGCCGCCACCACTAGACGGGTATAAATAGGGGAACCCTAACAAAAACTTTAAGCATTCATCCACAAATTTTCCGCCCATTCCAAAGGTCTCTAGCTTCCTCCCCTCCCTTCTCTTCTCCCTCGGAAAAAGGTATGGATTTTCTAATCCATTAACACATATGTTTTATAATATTTACTTTGCAATATTCAATTTGTGGTCTGTGAATATGTTACCTAATTTTTACTTAACTATTCGGTTAGACAATGTTTTGGTATGTTTCCAAAGGGTTTAACTTTATTGTGATGTGTATGAAGCTTCATTTTTTCTGGTTTTATAGGGTTTCTTGCTGTTGTTGCCTCTGAAGTATATGGCATCGGTCTCTTATCCATCAAAACTTGGTATATGCAATAATAAACCAACCTCGCATATTCATGTATTCAGTCACACATTTTTCCTTAGTTGCGATGTCGAGTATTACTCTGTCTTCTGTTCGCTATGACCGAAAAGGTGGTGAGGTCGCATCCACATGTCGACTAACCTATTGCTTTTGACCAATTTCACCGAGAAACAGATAGTCCGATGCCGCACATTGCATTTTATAACCTAGTTTCACACTTAACATTTCCACATGTGATGCAGGACAAATGGCTGGCGAATGATCATCTAATCAACCTTTTTTTAGGTATTTCACCTGTTTAAATATATTATTATACACTAACACAACTACACACCACGTAACAACTAATACTTTTCAGTTATCGTACAGTTCACTGCACAAC